>CAXKWD010000010.1:49586250-54386250 GCA_964059195.1 Ectobius pallidus
TGAATTGTATATTCCATATACATGGTTCATCTATAACCCTAATATGCCAGTTGGCAAAATAGGGTTCTTTATTTCTGGAAATTCAACAACAGCAACAGCAATAATAACATCCACATGTGCTTCCTGAGAAAATTCATAAAATAAGAGAGATATTAGAACATATCAGAATTGAACTAGGCCTAGGCAGGATACATGGCAGATAATGTGTCCATGTATGTCTTAATGCAAATTTTCTACGAAGGTGTCACATGTGTGGTAATGAAGGGTCAGCACTTCTAGCACCTCTTATAAACACTTTAATCACTAATTTTTATATTGATTATACTGTTATTTTGCGAGATTAAACAAACCATTTCTACTACTGACTACATTGGAAACACCTTATCTGGTGTCGCTGTGTGACCTGTTGGGCAGCTTGACACTGAGGCTCCGGGCTCATAAAACAAGACGCACTAAAGAAAGTTATGAAAGTTTGAATTTACAAAAGATTATACGACCGAACACATCTTTAAAACTTAAATATAATGTGTAATAAACCATTCTTACACTCTAAAAATACTGTCCAGACAAATGAAAATTCCCGCTTTTTAACAGCAGACTAACGTTATGACCATGACCCTACAGCTCGGGAGATTTAATCAATATTAGCACAGAATAATATTGTCATTTTCTTCTGCAAATTGAGTGTTTGTCGGCTACAAACGTCTTGTGGGTGAATTATCAATACTTTTAAAGTAAAAAGAAGCTTAAGTTCTACATCTAAAGCCGTACTTGTGCCTGAAAACAAATTTCTCAGTGTAAACACTCACATGGGATAAATATCCAGATACAACAATCAGGGAAATGTATCTGGGATTTGTATGGATGATTTTTGAATGCAATAAATTCCTCAGTGTGAGCAAAGCATTAGAAGAAGAAAGAAAAACTTTATTCACTTCCATAGTGTGTGGCATAACAAGGCTACTGTTTCCCACATTTGCTGACTCCAGCAGTGCTCCAGTTTTCTTGTCAATGAGGAAGCATATTGGACCCCAAGGTACAGGAATTTATTTTAACTCAGGCTCTTAAAACCAGCATTTTGGCACCTTAGCAGGCTGTAAAACTAATAAACTACATACTATATTCAATTCAGCAGTACCTTGATTTAACAATTTTCTGGGGATACAGAATATTCTACGGATTTACACTAAATGGGGTGTTTGGTTATTTTTAAGAATTAAAACTGAGTTTATGCAAAGACTGACTATAATTACAATTAAACTACTTAGCATTAAATATTACGACATTTGTTAAATTGTAGTCTAGCCATTTCTGATATTCTGTACTGGATTATTTCTATTTCAGGTACAATAAGCCCTTCATCATTTAGGAAAGTGTTTCCCTCTTTCCTCCATCACTTGAAGTTCCAAGTTCCACTTGAAATATAAAGCAATGTGTTCGAAGGCTATAATATTATGCCTGCTAATTATTATTCTTAACAGATATGTACACCACTGCTAACAGACAAGAAAGACTGACTGAGGGCCTGTATGATGACCTCCTGGTAACATATTTATCTGTTGTTATCTCATATTGAGAACGCCTAGGGGTATACCGGAACATGTGAGTTAGAATTTAATGTTGTACCAGCATGGTAGCTTAATGGTAAAGTGGCAGCATGGAGAGCCAAAGCTCCTGGTTATGGAATTGAATTTTTCAGTTTGACTCTACCGTTCCACCTTAGCCTACACATGGCCAAAGTGGACAAATTATCATTCCTCCAGAAAGGAATGTTGTATCGGCAGGTTGTGGGTTCACCTTCTGCCAGAATTCATACAGCCAGAGAATTGAACTCTGAATCAATCCTCCTACTCAGCCGGTTTGAAGTTCGAGAATCCATTATATATTCTCAACACCGGAAAAGCCTCAAGTCACACCAATTGATCTCATTTTGACACTAAAACACTTACTTGCCCTCATCTCTGATCTTCTGCTGTGAATCAGGTTGTGTATAATCTATAATTGAATCTGCTCCTAATGACTCTAGCAGAGGAACTGCATCAGTGCGACACGTCGTTGTAACCTGCCAATCACAAATAATACAAATTCATTGTACAAGGGCTGTTCAATAAAGACAAACTGATTTTTTCAAGTTTCCTCACAAGTAATAAATTCTAATTACTATGCTCGTATTTTAAAAAAAGGTTGTAAAAGCAAATATGCAGTTTCAGTTAATAGCACTGCTCTTTCATTTGTTAGTTTGTTTGCATTTCAACTCACAAAGTAGAGAATACAAGGAAAGCAGTATTCATGAATAAAATTTTATCTTACCAAAAACTCATACATCCATAGAAACTTTAACCACTTAAGGATTTATCCCGAGTATCCAAAGGATTGAAATTTTAAGAAAAATTAAAATTCTGAGAAAACTCTTGTAAGAAAACAATATCTCCTTCTTAATTTTAAAACTCAAAAGAATGCATTTCTCATATTTATACATGGTTACAAACATGGCTTTAAGAGAGCAGACATATGCACTTCTGAAGGCTGCATTCATATTGCAGGGAGTAAGAGCCATACACTCATGTTATGTAAGACTGTATAAATTTGTTCATTTATTATTCTGATAAGGAATTTAATACAGAATTTGGTGGATTGGAAAATTACATTATTCGTAGCGACAGTGACTGCAAATATTCAGATGGCGTAAGTAACTCAGCTATTCATATAGGCTATAAATTTTGAAGGTTAAATTATATAAGGAAATGCGAGTAACTTATATTTTAAATTTTTATAACTAACTACAATCATTGGACATTTTTTGAAGTGATTTTTTGAAAATGTTCACTTATAAGACATTTAATCCAATATATTAAAGTACCCTTTTTCTTAATGCCCCCCAATTATCTTTTATCTAATGTCAGTAACCAATATTCAAAATGAACTTTAAAGTCATTAATAAAAAAATTCGCCCTAATTAACAGCCCCTTACTCATCTCTTACTGTGACTTTTAAGAATGCACTGCAGTTGGTTATTATTGAAAAGAAAATAAAGATGGTGGTGTAGTCAAGTCATAAAACATAATTCAAACAAAATATCCTGTGCACAATAGAATAAACTATTAATCAATCTGGTAGTCTACTAGCAAAAATTTGTGTACACAAAATTGTAGTTAAGACCTGCACAAACTGGACAAATATGCAAATTTCCTCTGAAATAAATTTCGACTTCAACAAACGCAAACACAAAACCGACATAACATGTGCAAACTGGATACATTCATCAAGAATTAAGAACCCACTAATGATGTTGAAGTTGATAATGAAATCAGTGATGAACAGTAGTAGTGGAGAAACTGTCACCTGGAGAACAAACTCTTTCATTACATACTTAACACATTAGTAAAGGAAGGGAGCATTGGCCAATGAAAAAGAAAAGGCAAAAAAATACGATGAAGGATACTTGGCCGTGACATACAAAATATTCAATGTGTGAAATTCAATAGTAGGCCTTAACAGCATAAAGAACATGAAAAGTAGGCTACAATGATTTTGTAAAGGTTTGAAAATACACTAAACTTGTAGAATGCCATGGCAGTCAATAGGGGATCTATAGTTTTTAAAATCACTTCTTAGGGTGGCGTGCACCAAACTCATGCCATTTACTCTTTTAGTAAGCCTTACTGTTCCGTTATGTTTTAGTTTAGTAGGTCATGCTTCTGTAATTCGTTTTTAGCAGGCCTTGCTTGCTATCTTGTTTTTTATTTATTGAACAAATGAATTTCAAATAGTTGTTATGTATGGGTATTGTCATATCAAAATTATTCTTTTTATGTCTTGCTTCCAATCAGAGACTGGAGATTTTTATTATATTGTTTTGATAGCCAATAAGGTTTATCTTTAGCTTCATTCTTTTTCCTTCATCGATTCAAGTCAACTGTGTCTCATAAAGACATTAGTTTTTCTAGGCTTTAAATGCCTATTCTTCGTTATAATCAATTCAACTACTACTCATAAGGACATGAGTTTTCTTCTTGGCTTATCAATGCCATTATTTACCTATCAGATAGATCTGGTGGTTTACTTTCAATAACTGAAGCAATCAGCTCTTCGATTCACATTAAGGTTTCATATGCCTTATTGATTCTGAAGACTTCGAACGATTTAAGGACTATTATCACCCATCGTGTGATTCATCGGGTCTTCTTCATTTTTGGTGTTGGCGTTGCAAGATCTAAGGCTAACATCTGTATCAACTATCAAAAGGTGGTATTAATCAATTCAAAGGTACGTCATTTACTACCTAATTTATTTGAGGAACAATTTGGACGTAATTTCATCTTTGAACTAATATATTTGTGGTTTTGATCAAACTGATTAAGCCATCTCAAAGATATTTATGACCTTTAACAAAAGAATTTGTATTAAACATTGTGATATCTACAAGTTCATCAGTGTTTATGAATAATAATATTATACACGTCCAAGAAATCAAGAATTTATGAACTGTGCATGATGTATGTATTGTTGTTGTGACAATAAATTGTTACATACCAGAGAAATTTATCTAAAATGTATTGGGCAAGTTTGGCTTATCTATTTATAGTTTAAGTCTCAATTTCAAGAAGTGTTACGTCCTACGAATCTTGTCATACAGTCCGCTTGCTCTCAGCTTGCCCGTACATTTTAATGGTCCTCCGGTTTCCGGATAATTGAATCATTTCCGGACCATTTTAATGGTCCTCCTATTGCCGGATAGTTGAATCATATCTGGACTGTTATCTGGTGAATTGAACTGTAATATATACCAGAATTTGTTCTCATCATAACAATAACTAAACAATAATTAATATTGTTACTGCCTCCATGTCTTCTGCATGTTTGAGGTGAAGGCTGGAGGATCTATTGTTAAACTAGTGTTATAAGTTTCATGCTTGTAAAACCTACACAGACAGCAACACTTACACTAGTACACATATCACACCTGATATTGTATTGTTTCAACGTCCATTGCATTGGACGTTTATGTACTGATTTGTCTTAACCCGTAATCGGGCATTGTATTTATTGTCATTTGGGCCCTAAGAGCGGGCAATTATTGATATTCATTGTAATCTGTGCTGTAAATCTAAAGAGATGGCTAATCAGGAGTTGAACATTAATGCTCTTAAAGCCAAGAGAACTCCTATAAAGGCTCAGATCACTCGCCACGTCAATACCTTTCTATCATTCGCAGATCTTGATGATAAATCGCATAAAGAAATTATAGCCCGTAAGGCTAAGTTTAATGAAGTCCTGATCAAATATGAAGATATTCAGTCTCTGATTGACCAAGTAGAGTATTCAGAAGCTGAAGCAGATTATAGAGAAGATATTGAGCAATCTGTCTTTTCAGCCATATCTCATATTGACTCCTTAATTGTAGCCTATGAGGCTAAACTTAAACAAGAAGCAGATGCTAAACTTAGGCAAGAAGCTGCAGAAGCAGAAGCTAGGACTAGACTAGAAATTGCAGAGACAGAAGCTAGGGCTAGGCAAGAAGCTGTAGAAGCAGAAGCTAGGACTAGACTAGAAATTGCAGAAATAGAAGCTAGGACTAAATTAGAATTAGCAGAATCAGAAGCTAGGGCCAGACAAGAAAGGGCAGAAGCAGAGCAAAGAGCTGCTCAAGCTGAATCTATGGATAAACTAGCTTCCATTGATATTGTAGCAACTCAGTTCTTTGATTACGTTGAAGCTATTCAAACTTTAGTCATACGAGACAAGGTTTCATATTTCAAGGCTGTCAGTATGCGTAATGCATTTGAAGCTACATTTAATCAATACAAGAATAAGTACTCTCAAATCAGACCACAAGAAGTGACTGAAGTCATTAAACTTCAAGGTCGGCAAGTCGAAGCGGCTTTTCACGAGGCAATAGGTCTCTTAAATAGTTCTATTGCTGAAAATAAACAGTTCTATGACCCTGATCAGGTCTCAACTTCTGTAGTCCAGCAGTCATCTAGAGAATTGACTCCTTCACTCCCAAAACTTCCCGAGATCCGTCTTCCTCAATTCACAGGCGATCCTGCCTTGTGGATTGAGTTCAGGGATACATTCTATTCCCTTGTCATTCAACATAAGCATATTTCTAACATGGACAAGTTCCAATATCTAAAATCATGCTTATCGCCAGAAGTCATGACTGTAATACAGAATATTCCTGTATCCTCAGCTACATTTGATGTAGCCTGGGAAACGTTGTCAGAAAGATTTGACAACAATCGTCTGATTGCTAATAGTCACATTGACAAATTATTTTCACCACCCTCTCTTGAAAAGAATTCTGCAGACTCTCTGCAAAGATTTATAGATCATTTCATAAGCACGGTGCATGCATTGCACTCCTTAAATACTAATGTCGATTTATCCGACTTAATTATTTCTAAAATGATCTTAGACAAACTCCCAGTTCATATTATTAGAGAATGGGAATCATCGCTGAAATCAGACAGACTGCCTGAACTCAAGGAACTACTTAAGTTTCTGGAGACTAGAGTCCGAGTCTTGCAAATGACGGATTCAGCTCTAAAAAATCAGCCTTCAACTTCACAGAATTCGCAACCTATATCGGCTAAGAGCAAATCAGCTCAGTTTGTCAACAAATGTATTTGTTGCAAAAAGGATTCACATCAAGTCTATCAATGTGATGTTTTCAAAGCAATGAGTCTTGCAAGCCGTAGCAATTTTGTCAGGACTAACCATTTATGTCGTGTATGTTACTCTTCAAGAGGACATACCAAGGCTTGCAGTTCGTTCTCTTGCAGAGTGTGTGGAGAGAAACATAGTACTCTTCTTCACGATTATAGTGCTCAGAACGAGTCACAAATATCTAATACTGCAGGGATTATGTCAGCCTCTCATAATCATCAAGGCTGCTTACTTCCTACTGCAAATGTGTTTGTGATAAACAAGTATGGTCAACCCGTAGAGGCCACTGCCCTCTTAGATAGCGGCTCTGATTGCAACTTAATCAGTGAAAGGCTATTTAAACATTTAAAACTATCCCCTTGTCAGCAGCAAGCAAGGCTGACTGGAATACTATCGTCTAAAGTAAGCACCCATAAGCTTGCTTCTATAGAAATCAGGTCTCGAACAACTCGATGGTTTTGTAATACTGTTGCTCTTGTTGTTCCGGAGATTTCAGAGTCGAAACTTCCAAGATCTCCAATTAATATCACTAACTGGAACATTCCGCCTAACCTTCAACTTGCCAATCCTGATTTCAATACACCTAACTTTGTAGACTTATTGTTAGGTATTGAGATTTTCTCGCAAATTGATTGTGTGGGTAATATTTCTGCTCCTAACCTACCCATCATTCATAATTCTCAACTGGGTTGGTACTTTGCGGGCAAGCTGCCCCAACCTTCCTCTCCTAGGTTGTCTGTTCGTAGGTCTAACAAACTTACACTTCATAAATCTAAGGACTTTAGCAATGGACTTCCTGATGATGTATCTTGCCAATCTAATACCTTAAATACGCATTATTCAGCCTTTCTGAATTCAGATTTCGAAATCAGTGAACAACTAACTAAATTCTGGGAGTTGGAAAGGATTTCTAATGTATCTATTAATTCCAATGAGTTTGATTGTGAGGTGCATTTCACCCAGAACACTGAAAGAAATTCTGAGGGTAGATATGTGGTTAAGCTACCGTTTAAATCTGATCCCCAGTCTTTGGGTAGCACCAACCGCCAAGCACATTTGAGATTTGCATCTCTTGAAAGGAGGTTTCATTCTAATCCTGCATTAGCCGAGGATTACAAGAAATTTATGTCTGAATACATCGACTTGGGACATATGGAATCTGTTGGTCAGGTTTCCAACAATAATTCTGACTACTTCATACCTCACCACCCGGTGCTGAAACCTTCAAGCACCACGACTAAACTTCGCGTGGTGTTTGATGCCTCTGCCAAGTCTTCCAATGGTAAATCTTTAAATGACATTCTGGCAGTTGGGCCTAATGTCCATCCTGAACTGTTTTCCATCCTATTACGCTTCAGGTTCAATGCTATAGCTTTTACTGCCGACATTGAAAAGATGTATAGGCAGGTGATGATTCATCCAGATCATCAAATCTATCAAAAAATACTTTGGAGAGATTCTCCTTCGAAACCTATTGAGGTGTTCAATCTCAAAACAGTTACATATGGCACTGCCCCTGCCTCCTTCTTGGCTACTAGGGCCCTGAAGCAAATAGCAATTGATGAAGGTTCCAAGTATCCTTTAGCTAGCACTATTGTTAATCGTTCGATTTATGTTGATGACATAGTTGCAACTTGTCCTACTTTAGCTGAAGCTAAAGAAGCGGTAAATCAACTGCGATCATTGTTGCCCTTGGGAGGTTTTATTCCTCGAAAGTGGAGTTCAAATATTCCTGAATTGCTTCAGGACATTCCTCTTCATTTGCAAGAGACTTTAGACAGCCGCACATTCGGTAAATCTGAAGTCAGTTCTATAAAGGCTTTAGGTTTAATCTGGCAGCCATCCAATGACTTGCTTAGAATAGAGACTTCTATTGACTTCACAAAACCGTTCAAGATATGCTCTAGGAGAACGTTGTTATCTTGCATCGCTTCAATCTTTGATCCTTTAGGCCTTATATCTCCAATCGTTGCCTACTGCAAGATAATATTTCAGTCTTTATGGAAGACTACTACCTCTTGGGATCAGCCTATTCCTCCTGATGTAGCTGATAAATGGCTAAGGATTCACAGTCAATTGACTATGATAGAGCAAATTGCTATACCTCGCATGGTAGTATCGGAGGATTCAAGTTCTATTCAGCTTCACGGATTTTGTGACGCTAGTGAATCTGCCTATGGAGCCTGTTTGTATTTGCGCTCTTATACTCACTCCAGCAATGTTCAAAGTTTCTTGCTGTGCGCTAAATCTAGAATCGCGCCTGTAAAGCCTACCACGATTCCTAGGTTGGAGCTATTAGCTGCCCATCTTTTGGCCATTCTAATTCGTAAGGTTCTGCCCATGCTGCTCCTAAATATTGATAAGATTTTCCTCTGGAGTGATTCCAGCATTGTGCTATGCTGGCTATCTCGTTCACCTGATACTCTGCAAACCTTTGTTAGAAATAGAGTCTCGGATATTGTTGAGTTCACCTCAACCTGCGAATGGCGCCATGTATCCTCAAAGGATAATCCAGCCGATCTTATTTCTAGAGGTGTTTTGCCTTCTGACCTCATAAATAATCAGCTTTGGTGGTCAGGTCCAAATTGGCTTCGTACTCCTCAATCTGATTGGCCAGGCAATAGCCCACTTGTTGTTCCTACTCCATTACCAGAAGTTAAGCGAGTAGCTATAATTCAATCAAGGAATTTTGAAATGAACTCTAAGGTTTTAGAGTTTCAGCACCTAAAAACTCTAAGAATCATGGCCTATGTATTAAGGTTCATTGATAGGATCCGTAATCCTCATTCCATTATTAAAGGTCCATTGTTGCCTCTTGAACTCGACAAGGCCCTCAAATATTGTATCAGAGTGGTACAACTTCAGTCTTATTCGACAGAGATGAAATGTTTGTCCTCAGGACAAGCCATACCTACTGCTAGCAAAGTATTGCAGTTTTCACCATTCCTTGATGAGAATGGCCTTCTTCGCGTAGGCGGACGCCTCAAGCATTCTGCTTTGCCATTCGAAATTAAACATCAGATTCTGTTACCTTCATCTCATAAGTTTACTAAAAACTTCATTGAATTCACGCATCGTAAGCTGCATCATGCAGGCTTACAATCTATCATTGCTCATGTAAGAGAAAAATATTGGATAGCTTCCATTAGGAAGGTTGTTCGTGGGGTAGTAAACAAATGTATCATTTGTTTTCGTTTTAAGGCTCAGTCATTGCAGCAGAAGATGGCTGACCTTCCTCCCTCTCGAGTTAATTCTATACCCCCATTTACGAATGTTAGCATTGACTACGCAGGCCCATTTACCATTAAGTATGGTGGTCCTCGTTCTAAGACCTCTATCAAGGCATATTTATCTATATTTGTGTGCATGTCCACTAAGGCCATCCACATTGAGCTTGTCACTGCGCTTACTTCCCGTGCCTTTCTTGCGGCTTTTTCTCGCTTTACAGGGCGTAGAGGTCTCCCGTTTTCTGTCACTTCGGATAATGGAACTAATTTTGTAGGTGCTAACACAGATCTTCATCATCTTAGCGAACTCCTAAATTCAGAAGAGCATCAATCATCAGTGCAAGATGCTACTTCTCATTTGAATGTTCTTTGGCATTTTTTGCCGTCTAATTCTCCTCACATGGGAGGTTTGCATGAAGCAGCTGTACGCTCTATAAAATACCATCTTAAAAGGATGCTATCTTCATTCAACTTCACTTATGAGGAGTTTAGCACAGTTTTGATCCAGGTTGAGGCATTACTGAATTCACGTCCTCTAATTCCACTAAATGAGGATATAGATGACTTCGCTTATATCTCACCTGGTCACTTTCTTGTAGGAAAGCCTTTAATATCTATTTCTAGCCCTGATTTGACAGGTGGTTATACTTTACGTTCACGTTGGGATGCCTTACATCAATTTAACATTAATCTATGGAAAAAGTGGTCCAAAGATTACTTACTTACCCTGCAACGACGTGCTAAATGGACCAAGGTCCAAGACAATGTATCTATTGGCACACCAGTGCTAATCATAGATGATAATGTCCCTCCTCAGAGATGGATATTGGGCATTATTCATCAGATTCACCCTGGCAAGGACGGGCTTGTTCGGATTGCAACAGTTCGGACTGCCACGGGTTCTTATGTGCGTCCTATCATTAAATTGGCGCCATTGCCAATTTCAGAAGATGACAAATAGTTTAGTCATTCTCTGCATTTGTTCATATATTTTTCAATTCATTTTAATTATTTGTTCTCATGTTTGTTTTATTTTTTATTTCTTTTTCCTCTCTTCTTTCTTTATTTTTTATACATAGGCCATTCCATTTGTGACGGAATTACAAAGTGCATGTCTTTTTTGCCATAGTCCTTACAGATATGTTGAGCTGTGTTTATGAGAGAAAGTGATTCTTTGTGTGTTGATAGGTGATGTATGGACGCTTCTAGGCATATATAAGTTTACTGGATTTAAACAATTTTTAGAAGGGAAAAAATGTTTTTAATATTTGTGACGGAATTACAAAAAGTCAACCACATACAAACCATAGCGTGAAACCTTCTGAAACTCTGTGAACTCTAAGGATTGAGGAACTTTATTTACATATCATTCTAAACTAGAAGAGCTGTAGTTTATGTGATTAAATTCTAAACTAGTTACATCTTTTTATTTAGATACCGTTAACGAATTAATGAGTGTGACGGAATTACGTGACGGAATTTCAAATTTTCCTGTGAAATTAAAATTTATGTAATTGTACAGTACTCATACCATTCATTAAAATTGTAGACTGTTTATATCTAATTAACACTTAAATGAGTTTTTAATGTTATTAAACAAAATAAAATAGGAACAGGTTGCATATATATAAAGAATACTTAAATATATAATTTTTTCCAGTATCTGGCTTGTTTAACATTATTCACCCATGACACTTTGGTGGAAACATGACTACGACACCCTCTTATTTGAAATACTGGTTGTTCAGGTAATTTCTGCAGGTCACTGGCATATGACACTATGGCCCTGGGGTGAACTCAGCCTTTAACAGAAATTAGTACCAGGAGCAATCCTAGGGGTAAAGGCGCCCAGTGCATAAGGCTGACAACTTTATCACTTTCATGTGCCGATTGCTTAAAAATCTGGGAGCCTCAACATACTGGAACCCTCTGGGCCTCCATGGCCTTTAATAGGGAACATATCACTTTTTTTTTTACTTTTTTACTGGCATGTAACCAACATCTATTTTTTTGTCCATGAAATAGAAAGCTAATTCCTTTATCATCTTCAAGAACTTCAAACATATCATTGTATGGATCTATGGAGTTTATTTGAGCTACAAAAAACATGTTTGCTTTTTCCCAGCATAAGTGGCATGCACAAAATCACAATTGTATATACCTGGCCTTCATCGGAATGATCTTCCTGTTTATCAGTTACGCTTATGAAATAATGTATAGGCTATCGCAATATTCTGAGGATTTGTACAGTTTGGTAGAAATTTTGTACAGATCAATTACTCTAACATGATGAATGTCTCTGGAATGTGAAACGCCTTTGACCTTATTCCATCTTTCATAACCTTCGCAAACTGCAAAATAAAGAAAATCCACACTTATTTCGGTATGAGTTTCAGAGAATAAAGCATTTGCTTCTTTGAGAGTCATCAACATGTACCTTTTTGGGACTTTAGTCTTTCTAGATTCTCTTTTATTTTATATATAAAATCTTTACTTCCTGGGCACATCCAACTTATATGATCAAGATTGAAAAGGGCTTGTACAGTTTGACAACCTACTGATTGAGGTTTTCGGTTTTGTCTGTAATTGGAGTTAAATCCTTGGTTAAATGCTTGACCACAGATGAGTACTTTCGTGGACTTGCGGGGAGAGCATTCAGAGCCTTTTTCACAGCTTTTCAAAAAGATTGTCTTGATTTGTATGGAGAATGTGGTGAAGCAAAATGGCCACCAGTTGAGGGAACTTCTACAGTATTTCTACGTTCTTCTTTTTTCTTACTTCTCAATTTCTGGACTGCTATGTAATTACAGTATTTTTCAAATAAGAAGCAATTTCCTTCACCGCCAATCAAGTGTAGGAGCGAACAAAGTGTTGCAGCAGTAAGAGTCTCCCCTCCATCTCGCCACCTCTGATTGGACTGCGTATCTAAGCAGGAGAAAGACTGCAAAACACTGTAGTCATCTTAGTTTATTGAGTTGAAGATGGTTCATAGATGCTTTTTTTTAATTGCTTTCTGCTCTCTGTCTTTTTCATTTCTTCATGTAATCCTGCATTCTTTTTTCTTTTCCTGCACTCACGCTGACGTTCTGCTGCTGTTTTACCCATTACGGTCACTGAAGAAATTGATACTCCAAATAAACCAATAAAATATTACAGATAATTTTCTGTGCCTAATGAAGTTCCAGTATGCCTATTATTCTTATTTAAGTATTACATACCCTTTTTTCAACTTACACTAACTATGTTCATGTTAAGCACTGTTTATTAGTAAGAGGTTCAGTGTGTGAAACAGGTTATGTAATTCCGTCACGACCCTAAATATTGATTTAAATGTAATCCTGTGAAACAAATAATATGGTCTGGTTGTAAAGCAGGCAAAACTAGCTTTGCATACAAATTTTCTCCCACCTACTGCCATTACTTTAATAGTAACAGAGAAAAATGTCCGTTTTCGTGACGGAATTACATGCCTAATGCACAGAAACATCCACTATTAATTAAAATACATAAATCCTTTTTAAAATACATGTATAAATGCATTTAAAGAAATTTAATGAATGCCAGATACTAATTCTATGATTAATTGTTTAGTTTTTACCTTTATTTGAAAGAAAATTATCAATGACAATGGTGGAGAAATTCAGTCACATAATTGGTGCAAAAGAGGTTCTTTTTCCATGAGTTCCTAACTGCACTAAATAAAATATATCTTCAAAAATCAAAATATTCCTGTGAAATATAATCCTTCCCCTGCATAAATATGGTTTTACTTTCTAATTAGATTCATTTTTAGAAATCCATGTCCTGGTTGACTTTTTTCTGGAATGGCCCATAACTCCACATGTAATTTTAAATTATGCCTCAAGTGTCATAATTTGCGGGCAATATGTTCCGTTATGTTTTAGTTTAGTAGGTCATGCTTCTGTAATTCGTTTTTAGCAGGCCTTGCTTGCTATCTTGTTTTTTATTTATTGAACAAATGAATTTCAAATAGTTGTTATGTATGGGTATTGTCATATCAAAATTATTCTTTTTATGTCTTGCTTCCAATCAGAGACTGGAGATTTTTATTATATTGTTTTGATAGCCAATAAGGTTTATCTTTAGCTTCATTCTTTTTCCTTCATCGATTCAAGTCAACTGTGTCTCATAAAGACATTAGTTTTTCTAGGCTTTAAATGCCTATTCTTCGTTATAATCAATTCAACTACTACTCATAAGGACATGAGTTTTCTTCTTGGCTTATCAATGCCATTATTTACCTATCAGATAGATCTGGTGGTTTACTTTCAATAACTGAAGCAATCAGCTCTTCGATTCACATTAAGGTTTCATATGCCTTATTGATTCTGAAGACTTCGAACGATTTAAGGACTATTATCACCCATCGTGTGATTCATCGGGTCTTCTTCATTTTTGGTGTTGGCGTTGCAAGATCTAAGGCTAACATCTGTATCAACTATCAAAAGGTGGTATTAATCAATTCAAAGGTACGTCATTTACTACCTAATTTATTTGAGGAACAATTTGGACGTAATTTCATCTTTGAACTAATATATTTGTGGTTTTGATCAAACTGATTAAGCCATCTCAAAGATATTTATGACCTTTAACAAAAGAATTTGTATTAAACATTGTGATATCTACAAGTTCATCAGTGTTTATGAATAATAATATTATACACGTCCAAGAAATCAAGAATTTATGAACTGTGCATGATGTATGTATTGTTGTTGTGACAATAAATTGTTACATACCAGAGAAATTTATCTAAAATGTATTGGGCAAGTTTGGCTTATCTATTTATAGTTTAAGTCTCAATTTCAAGAAGTGTTACGTCCTACGAATCTTGTCATACAGTCTGCTTGCTCTCAGCTTGCCCGTACACTTACTTCTTTAGTTCTAACTACTTTAGTAAGCTACTCTTTTAGTAACCGTACTCTTTTAGTAAGGACGGCGTGCACCAACCAGGAGTAAACTAAACTCGGCGGCTTTCAACATAGAGGAATGTACTAAAGAAGTAAAAATTTTATTTACTCCCAGAGTAAATGAACTACTCCACAAGTGGTGGAGAGCACCAACACGGAGTACGTTACTAACGTAGTAAGTTGTTGAGTAAATAAGGCCAATATTTACTCCTACTCAGGGGGTGGAGTAAAGTTGTGGAGTAAGTGTGTTCTGTGGCATTTGCGTGAGTTATGAGTTACATATCACATTAAATGGATTACATAGTTTAACTGAGGATAAGTTATTGAGATGAAGAAGGTTGTATACCAAAAATGAGAGTTGTGGCAGGTGATTTAATAAATATTAAGCGAACCATACCTAGTAGGGCATTTAATAACGTAAATAATTAAGCTCATAAATCCTTACATGAAATTTTGGCGTTTGGAAGAAACGATGTCAGATTCTCACTACATCCATGTGATTTCAGCCAGTCAAATGTGGAAATATCATTGCGGAGAGCGATCCAGCTAGGAAGACGTCCACCAAAGGTGAGGGGAAGAGTGAGTGGAAGGGACGTTTGCATTGCACGGTACAAGGAGCTCATGTGCTCTTAAATATCTTCCTAGCTGGATCGGCCTTTAGATGTTGCAGTTCTCCCTAACTTTGGGTCAGAAAACGACGATGTATTTCAAGCTAATCATATGCATACAGATATCGGCGAGGTATAGTACATTCCAATAAATGAAAGCCTCCGTTCTTGGAGCTACCCAGAAAACACTTCCCCCTGCTACTTAACCATAGAATTACTGAACAATAGATGATTCTCATTGTTAAACGATTTAATGTAATTATTGTAAATTAATTTTATTACATTACACTTCTATAGCTTAACTTAAAGCACAACATTGTGAATGCCAGATTATAATAATAATTATAAGAGCTAAAAGTTCAATAGTTGCACCCGCAGTGTTAATGAATAATATGTCCTTTTTTCTAACCCAGGTGTAAAAATGTCCAAACAGGCCACATCGGAAGAAAATTTGACTGACTCTGGGATTAGCGTACATTGAGAAGGGGACACATTGTAAAACCATTCCTTAAAGACTCCCCAAGTCTCGAATGGTGGAGTGAGACGAGACTTTCATGTTTGGGAATAAACTATAACAGATGCTGCAGGTCTATAGTATGCTGCTAACTATTTAATTAACCCTGTGGACAGGAAAGTGAGAAGCATTATAAACTATATAGAAAAAAAATGCCAACATGAGTGCCGAAAGAAAATTTTAAGGAGGGGCCCGGAGGTTGAAGCTGCACAGGATCTAGAGAAGTAGTCACTGAAATTATTTTTAAACACACAACCATCTACATAATTATTATTGGAGTTCATAGCTTCCGAAATATTGTACCGCCATTTTTTGTTTAAATATTACATTTCTCAGTTGTAATATTATTATTTTTATAAGGTAATATTTTTTAAGTAAATGTTCTGTGCATTTGAAAAAGGACAGAAACATAATGCCCCTTATTAGTTTTGTTATCCTTTTTATCCCCCCTTTTTCATGATTTTGTGTAATACTTCTTATTAATATTGTTAAACAGTCAATAAGTATTAATAATTCATTATAGTGAGATTTATGTATGTAGAATAATTGATTTATCGTTTTTGGGGAAGAATATTTTAATATATTTTAGAAATTGATTATTATTATGAGAGAAATAATTATAATATTGACAGTGAATCAATTATGAAAATCAACTGGAAATTCCAATTGTTTGCATTATAATACAGAAATAGTTTGCACAAAAATTGTAATCACAGTACCCTAACGTAGGCTACTAAACTGAAAATATTCAATTGAAGGAATTAAAATTAGTAATGAATAAAACATTACTATTAGACCTATTTTAAAACATGAAGATTGTCATTGGTAATATTTGGAACAACCCAAATTCATATTCATTGTTTCAGCGAACCTTTCCTTTTCATTATCTGGCACTTGAATAATACCGGCAATTGAAATGCACGTGTTCTGCTGCGCTGCACTAATGTTTCTGCTCTGTTCTGCGCAGAATTTGACTACTTCTTTAGTAAAAATCGTTTACTACTTTAGTTACAACTAAAGAAGTAACTATCAATTGAGCTCTCCAACACCAACTAAAAGAGTAAGTTACTAAAAGAGAAGCACTAAAGTAGTAAATCTAAGACGGGAACATGACGCAACAAAAACCGGTTTGTCTGTCTCACTCTAGCACATTACTAGTATGACTTAAAGAGTGAGACAGATGTACTGGTTCTTGTATACTCCAGGTCTCCGTCTTAAATTTACTACTTTAGTAAGATTTACTCCTGGATGGTGCACGCCACCCTTAGTGTTGCTAAAGTCATTTGAACACATTGGCATATCAATGTGTGGATGATTCTGTTTACACTATTGAAAGAGATTCTAAGTTTTCTATAACTAAGCCATCTAATTTGTCATACATATAAACTTCTGAAGCATGTCACAAGTAAACTGAAATCTAGAAGTGAAGCTAAGTGCTTGAACAATTGTAACCCATATATGTGTTTATAACCAGTTATCTGAAGTAAAAATGTTTTTCTACGAGCTGTAAACTATAGATAGTTTTTAGATGGAAATTTTTACTTACACAGCAACCCCAAGCTTTCAACAACTGGATTGCAGCTGTGCCAACACCACCTGATCCACCAATAACTAGAACTCTTTTCCCTCTGGTAGGCCACCAATACAGATCCCCTGTTATCTTAAGAGCCGACCATGCTGTTACAGCAGCATATGGGATAGAGGCAGCTTCAATTGAAGGCAAATTGCAAGGCTTTCTGTACACCTAAAATTTAAAGAAATTAATATAAAATTAACATCACTGGTAAGATTTTAAGGGTGGGTTGCAAGAAAATAGTACAGTAAATATTTTATTCCATCATTTAATGAACAGTTATCATAGTGAATCAATAAAAATGTTGGAGAGCAGAGAGAGATATAGACATAAGTCACCCATACTTAGTTTTGGGGAATTAATGTTACAATCGCTATAAATCTTTGTAAGAGATTTTGAAATATGATCTATGTTCACAAATATGTTTAATAACATACTGAAATATCATTTGACATAAAAGCAATCATAGCAGTTTTGTTTGAATATTTAATAATAATTTATCAAACTTTAGTTTCTCAAAACTAAATAAGGGTGGCCCTTCATACAATAAAGCAATTCTTAATCACAGAACTTTGAAATACATTATGGTGACCAACACCATCTATAACCAAACCCACAAACAAAATATGTGTGCATAAAAGAAAAGTGAATATCACTGAAGTATCCTATGAAGTTAGTTTCTATTTATATTCAGTTGGAAACTATATTAACAGAAAATAAACAAATAATTCTCAACAATAATTTAGAAATATAATTTTCATCTCCTTCAATTTCAACTGAAGATTCTCATATGACTATTTTCTGGAACTCCAGCAATGTTAAAAAACAGGCATATTGAATAAATGATTGCATAAAGTTAAATTATATGTTGACTTTTTGGCATGATATATTTTCTTCAGAGTCATCCAATACATTCATCTCTTGCCTAATTAAAGAACAATATGTGAATGTATGTGTGGTATTTTATTCACTAGAATCCATCCATGTGTTACAGCAGGGGCAGCAAGACAAAAAGCTTGGATTGAAGATGAGCAATAGAAATATAACTTAATCTTGTGGAATAGCTTTGAAGTGGCATTCTCACATGGGTCATGATTCATCAGCTCAGTTATAAGCTTACAATACACCAATTGTAATTGGCAATTAGGACCTTGCTACCATTTCCATTGAAAATGAATTAGCCACTCAAATTGACATAAAAGATCTAAGTCAAGAGTTTGCTAAAATTAAAGCAGAAAAGTATTTTAAGGATTTTAAGCCTTTTTTTTCAACTCTTGCCTCCTAAAAAATTATCTTATGTAGTTCCTTGTTTGTTTACCTAATGTAAATATAAAAAGTTATAATAATTGTTTCAATTAAATGTATTTTTTATTTCATTACCATACTAATCTAGATATGTTATAAAGTCTTCATAAACATAAGTCTTTCTCAAATTATGCCAATTCAAATGAATTTTATTTAACCACTTACTAATACCAGGCTCGAGGACAAGAAATTCCATGTTTAATCAAACCGTAAAAGAGAAATGATTGAGGTGGCAATCTTGGGGGGGGGGGGGGGCACCAAAATTATTTCTTGCCTAGGGCACTAAATACTTAAATACCCTAACTAGACTAAATCATAAACTACTCAACCCCACTTTCTAAACAGTTTAAAAACAGGTTCATAAGTTCAATTTTAATCAATTTTAATTTTTAAGACTTTAGGAATTACAGTTCTATTATGGTAATGAGAAGAGTGATAATTCTAGAAGCAAGAAAAATTATGTCAGTTTCTGTTTCAAACAGCGATACAAATAGTAATTTCTTAGAGATTCTCGAGTGAACTGCCATGCCATCTCTTCCTATCTGATTTTCTTGCTTGTAAAATATGCATGTAGGGTTGTTGCAAGAGAAGATACATTTTGTAAGAATCATTATTGAGAGAAGAAAATTATTAATTCTTGTGCGATTTTAAGTTCATCAAGTAGATACTGGTTGGACAATACATTTGTAGTGAAACATTGACATGAAAGATGATAAATTGATTCAAATGTCAAATGAGAATCATTTAGAACTAAGATGTCTTAAATTTACTTATGAGTGTGCTGGATGAAAGCATATTGCAAACCGTAGGTTACCAACCCTTGTTGCACTTGATTCTAATTTTTTTACTTTTAAGGAAGACAATGAATTGGGAGATGGATAATCAAGGTTACACTATATTAAAATATAAAGAAAAAGTTAATGTTATTCAATTGTGCATTTTTTAAATAACGAGAACAAGTGTGATTAGATGCTCAAAATTAGAGATATGGATTCAATAAACTCAAATTTATTTTTCACCTATATAAAGGATAACCTACCCTCAAGTAAGAGAATCAGAAAATAAAAAGTAATTGCTAGTATAGATACTGGACAAATATGCTAGATTAACAGACTATCTCGAGAAAGCACAACTAATCATTTAATGCCATTGAACCATTTCTACAGTGCAACACTTCAGGAATATAAGGCTCTAACATAATATCAATATCAGCAAATGCAAATTGCTTTACATTTACTTAAGACACTGAGGCACTGTATCACAGCACAGCTAACATAGGCCTACTTGGAATTTTAAAAACAAATACTGAATAATGTTGAGTAACATGCCTTTATATTTGACCAAATAGTATCCTGTAGGCCTACATAACTGCAATCTTCATTGTACTAAGTTACACCAGATTGCTACAGTATAATCACAAATTTCTCCCATTCTTTTATTTTTTGAATTTTTCAGAAGAAAAACATAATAGCCTAATTACTGTTTTATGATTCTCTGTTATTTCATAATCATAATATTTTCATGCAACACTACAAAGTGAGATTTTATGAAACAGGCCCTAGAGAAAGAAAAAATAAAATTTTTGGTTTTACCAGTAGGCTATGAATTATGGTGTGCATTTGTTTATTGAGCATGCGATGCCTTGAGTTTATTTTAATTATAACTTACTGAATATTAATAATTAATGATATTAGATGGCAAAGTCTATAGTCCTATAAACTTTCGGGCTATAAAAACTATGTTCATGCAAAATTTCAGCTCCTAGTCATTTCAGTGAAAAATTTGAAGAGATAGAGATGAACCATTACATTTTTACATTTACATTATCTTTGTGTGGAAAGAAAGTGGAGCTCACATTTATATTCCTACTCATGGCGAAATCTATCAAATTTCTGCCATTTTCATTGGATTCATTATGTAAGCTATGCCGTCCAATAGTCCCCTCATATTCTTTCTCTTTTCCTATTTTTGCGTTTAAATCCCCCAGTATTAGTTTTATATCATTGAGTCATACACTCTCCAGATGTTGATAGAGTTGTTCCTTAACTTCTGTATCTTTTTCTTCTGTTGGGGCATGGATGTTGATCATTGTCGTATTAAAAAAAGTTGTGTTTTAATTCTGAGGGTGCATATCCTTTCACTCACAGGTTTAAAATCCTACATGTTGCCTTTGATTTCCTTTCTTATTATGAAAGCCACTCCGAATTCCTTAACTCCAGCCTTCTTACCACTATAACATATAGTAGGGCAAGATAGGGTGACGCGCCACACTTTTGTGGAAATTCGTCTACCTCAAAACAGGATTGAATATTTTGAAAACTCTTTTTGAGATTCCAAGCTATGATCTTCCCTTCCTTTATTTCAGCAACGAAAATATTTATAAAATAATAATTAAATGTGTAAATACAATTATTAAATTGAAAGACAAAGCGGGAGAGATGCCGCGTTACAGGGTGCTATGCCACACGTTTGGAAGACATGCCGCATTCATAATAACAGTCTAAATTTACATCAAAGACGCTAAAACAAAAAAGAACCTATCTGCACAATCTCTGGAGATGGGTGACTAGCCTTTTTTCATTCTTTGTACCGAATAATCCTTCAGGCCCAAGTGAGGGTTTTCCCAATTTCCTTTGTCCATGCACCTACGAATAGTCCTCTCTGGCATAAGATAGCAAGGTTCGGCTTCCCGAATGGAAATTTCCCATGCCTTAATTCGCCGAACAGCTTCTTGTAGGTCATTGCCACTCCATAGGACACGATGTTTAGCTCCTTCCCTTCCCCTACACCGAGTTGACATGTTTATTGTTGAAAAGAGCAGAAAAAATAATTTTTGGGGGTAATTAGACTGCAAGACATTGTGCGGCGTGTCACCCTTGAAAGCTATGCGGCATGTGACCCAAAACTCCGGGTCACATGCCGCACTCATCTGTAGAGCTTATTGTTATTGTTGTTATGGCGAACTTCACTCACAATATCTTTACAACCTCTAAACAGTCTATTAAAAGTAGTAAATGCAGTAAAAATGGAGCAAATACAGATCAGGAAAGAATAAAGTAATGCGTCCAAAAAAGTTTCGCAGTAAAACTAGTGCACTTACCTGATAAATACCGCTATAACAATGACATAAACACCTTAAACAATGAACACACGTGATCCTATTACTCTAACGAGGAAACTGAAGATGGTTTCACGACAACTAGCGGTATCTAGCGTCAAATGTTCGAGTTAGAGGGGGTGCGGCAACTATCTTGGTGCGGCGCGTCACCCGGTCTTGCCCTATGCGTTTTCAAGTTTTACTTATAAGTAAATGATATACCTAGGTTATAGCTAATCCTTCATAGTAATTACAACTTACCAATGACTTGTTCACTCGTACAAACTGAGCATGGCAACCTTGCTGATAAGGAGGAAGGGATCCCCAAACTTGATCTCCAACATTTACATCATTTCCAACTCCATGACCTTTTGCTACAACTTCGCCTGCAAAATCTCTGCCAAGAACAAGGGGGAATTCTATTGTGTCTGCCAAATTGCATGCTTCAAGTTGTCTAGCTTTGTTAAAAAGTACAGAGCCATAACCTCCTGTAAAACAGAAATTCTAAATTAAAGGCCTAATATCTCATTTAGCAAACAATTTTGGCAACAGTATAATTGATCACGCCTGGTCAAGAGTTGATTTTTGTGTGTAACATGGGATTTAGGTATCGGTAGTCTTCCAGCACTCTCATTGGCAGACTCAGAACTTTCATCTGATTGATACTCCTATCAATGATGCCAATGCAATTCTTCTTCTGCGTTTTTAATCTCTGGTTTAGATCACAGGCGATGCAGGTTTCCTTCTTCTTCTTTCTTCCACCCCCCCCCCCCTAAACATTTGACGATAAGGGCACAAGAAAAGTGCTGATTACTAAGAGAGATAATTAGGGTGGACTGGAGGTTGTACAGAAGCTAGATAATTCTGTGGGTTTAACCCACTGGTAATGAAACAGGGAGGGAAAGTCCCAGAGAGAGCTCACCCCACTCTAAGTCTAACTGAACAACATTCTGCAGAAAGGAACCAACCCACATGATTTTTAAGCTAAAAAAAAGAGGCATTTAAAGTTAAATAAAAAGCCACGTGGATCTTTTCAGGGTGTTTTTGTTTGCTCCATGGATAACATATAAATGGATGAAGAGGGTTGGTTAGTTTTTCCTTTCTGCAGAATGTGGTTCAATTTATCATCTACTGCTCTTGGTGTTAACCAGGGGGTAATTTAGGTCATGGCTTTTACGGGCCTACCCCAGTGTCAGTAAAGCGGTGACTGCCTTCTCAGCCTTGTGTTCAGCAGCCCTCTCGAGTCTAAGTTTTGTGATTCAAAACTCACAATTCCTGCGCTGTTCACCTGTGATTCTAGGTAAGAGGCAATTAGGTTAGGAATAACTAGTGATACTAGTGTTAGTGATATGTAGAGCTATGTTTGTGGCAGATAGGTTAGGAATATTGATATTGGTGTCACTGTAGTGACATGTAGATCTTGGCTGGTGGCAGTTAGGTTAGGAACAGTGATATCAGCATTGATCGCCATGAGGTTTACAGCCCCGTTTCTGCATCATGTCACCCATGCTCAACTCACTGCCAGTCATAATCTTGCCTTCCAATGGTCATTTTCTGTTCACTGACTGCCGCTTATAGGCCTAGGTTAGAAGAGTGACATCTTCATTCTCATTTTCCCAGTGTTTTGAACACTTTCCACAAAAAGTAAATGCACAAAAGACAAATATTTGTGGCATCTTTACTCTCACTCCAGTCTCCACTGTATATTGCCATGGAGACGGCCTGCTTCTGAGCCAATCCATAGTGACGGGTGTGACATTTGGACAGATTTCATTACACTTATTTCTTTCTACCTCTGAACCATATTGCAGGAATGTCATCAAAGTTTTTTGTTTAACATACCAACCCATTGGAAGTACAAAATATGATCTAATGTTTTTTTCAAGGCTGTATGCTTGAGCTGGAAAATATATTGTGCATGTGACGGGTGTGACCATAATAGGACAAAGGTTTTTTCTTATGTAGGTTTAATTGAAATTTCTGTGAATTGATTAGCTTCACTATATTTGTTTTATTTTTTCAAGTAAGAGGACTGATCAACATACTGAAATGCAGTGGGCTACCTGGGTGCCATGGAAAAACTGAAGAATCTGCTACACCCTAGCTCCCCACTCCTATTCACTAACGTGACCCTCCAGGGAAGCATCTAGCAGTGATATTTGAATTACTATCAATGCCATCTATTATGCAAAAGGCAAAACTGGGAATAAATTAAATAATTTTTTCTCCTTTCTTCTCTTCCTTTTCCTTCTTCCACCCTTTCTCTCACTTCCTCTTCACCCTACCTACCTAAGTGGGACCTACTAGGTAAAGTGATCCCTATACAGGCCATGGAGGCCCAGAGGGTTCCAAGAGGTTGAGGCTCCCAGATTTTGGACATTCGGCACATGAAGGTGGTAAGGTTGTCAGCCTTACGCACCGGCCGCCTTTACCCCCAGGATTGCTCCTGGTACTCATTTCTGTTAGAGGCTGAGTCGACCCCAGGGCCATAGTGCCACCAGAAGGATTAGGCCAATTGAAAAATCTCAACGACCTCATCGGGAATCGAACCCGCGACCTTCCGGTTTGCAGCGCAGCGCCTCAACCACTACGCTACGGCGTACCCCAAGTGGGACCTACTCCTAACCGTAAATTTTACACAAGGACTGGTATTCGAACCCAGGACCACTACCATCATAGCTAACGGCCTTAACCACTACACCACAATGACTGCTGAGGGTGAAGGGAAAATTCATCTATTTAAGTTTAGAGAGGGAAAATGGAACTTTACACCCCACGCGAGTCCCTTACTCCAACTCTCTAACTCCCTCCCCTAGCAGCGGCATTTGAACTACTAGCAGCGACGGTGGTGCCATCTGTTAAGCAACTGATGAAACAGAAAACATAATTTATTTCTTCTTTATTCTCTTCTTCTCTTCCTTTCCAGTCTCCTTCATCTCTTCCTCTCACCTCCTCTTCACCCTACCTACCTATTTGAGACCTATTCCTAATAGGCCTAGTACATTTTGGACCGACCGGGATTTGAACTTGGGACCCCTAGCACTATAGCTAGGAGTCTTAACCATTACACTATGAGTGAATGTTGAGCAGTGAAGGAAGCTTTCATAAATTTGAGGTATGATAGGGAGGAATTCATGAGTTTTAACGCAAGAATCGGTTTTTATAATTTTGGGATATTTTGGTAGTTATGAAAAGAGTAGTGTTGGTGCAAGGGAATTTTCCTGCGTTTTTTATAATTATAATATATCATGTATGGTGCAAGGGCATTGTTTGTATTGGGGTGGTTTTTATAATTGTGAAATGTTATGTGCAGGTGCAAGGGGCTTTCTTTATTGTGAAATATTAGGTGACATGTCAATTGCAATTATGCATTTCCGGTGGCTACAGGCATGAGGGCATGTGCTGCAGGGAAGGGGGGCAAACGTCACGCGGGAAGCAGCAGGGCGAGTGGAAAGGGGAGGAGCATGGGGCACAAAGTTCTATTATTCCCTACATGAGAAATAACCGTTTTGGGGCAAGGGTAGTTTTTAATCACTGTGAAATATTCTGTTGGCTCTGGAAAGAGCAATTTTGGTGCAAGGGTCATTTTTCATATTGGCACAATAGCACACAGTGCAGTATAGGCCTAACATGCGGTAACAGTGAGATCCACTACTGGCATTGAGCAGCTTGCAAGGGAAAAGGCTGAAGGGCAGGGGAACAGAAGGCATGGCTAGGAAAAGTAGGCTATTGCCTTGGCAACACACAGCAGACAGTGGAGTGAAGGCCATGGTGTAGCAGATTCTTCCATTTCACTACTATTTTCTCCCAGTACCGTAAATGAATAAATTATGGTAAACTGCCTGATTTTCAGCTTCTTGTGTTCTTCATAAACCATAAAAAACCTTAGGCCTGGATAGTAATTTACGCTAAACTTGAGAATAAGGTGACCGCCGTCCCAGCCGGGCCGTACCGAGGGGGACCAAGTCTACAATGTAGCCAATATTACAAACATGACTACATGCCGAATGAATTCGCCAGATAAACGACGGTGTTTTATGAAAGGTGTGGAAGGGTAAAAAGCTTCTGCATTTAGTTAAATAATGACAGGTAAATTCTAGGTCAGTGACAGGTTACGTTATGTTAGGTTAGGAATGTTATGTTAGTTTAGCAGCAGTATTCTGAATGACGCGGGGTTCATGCCAAGTTTTACAAAAGGTGTGGAAGGGTAAAAAAGCATCTACATTAAGTTAAATAATGACAGCTAAATTCTAGGTCTGTGACAGGTTATGTTAGGTTAGGAACAGTTAGGCCGTGTGTAGAAAAGTGACATCTTCATTCTCATTTTCCCAGTGTTTCAGACACTTTCCACAAAAGATAAATTACGGAACTCCTTCAGAATAGAGTAGCTAGTCAACAGGGAGGCATGCTTAGCCATTAGCGACCATGCCCCTTCGAGCCACAGGAAACAGCTGGTGCAAGGGTAAAATTTCCTGTCGCAGAAGAGAACATAATAAACCTTGCGCTATTCAGTATATTGCTCCTAAACTAATATAACTGTTGAGAAAAAATAGTTTTATGCTGCACCCTAGGCTCCTCTCTATTGAGGCCCGCCTGGGAAGGTGGGGTTTAGGGTTTCGTCACAGAAGAAATTCAATGTGAGACACAATAAACCTCGTGCTATTCAGTATATTGCTCCTAAACTAACATAAACGTTCCTAACCTAACAAAACTGCGGAGCTTGGCTGGGGTGCAGCATAAATCTATCTTTTGCCAAACTGGCTTTATGGATTATTTCTGCAGATTCTAAAGAACAGTACAACTCAAAATTTCGCAATTTTCGACTGTTTTCTATGAATATTCCTTGGGCGTGACCAGCTATACTGTCTCCAAAACTTTTGTACTTCTGTAGTTTATTCACCCGTGATTTTGTGAAAGTTATAACCACAAAATATAGGCCTACCTTTATAATGAAGATAAAACACCACTACTTACCTAACATTGCCAAATCAATTGGATTCACCGAGGATGCTGCTATTCGAACAAGAACATCACTGGGATCTTTTACGTGAGGTATTCGTGCAGAATTTGACACCTGTAACTCCTCAAGACCTCCATAACAATGTATTTGCCAAGCAAGCATTTTACATTCACTTTCCCTTGATAAATTTGGAGCAGTTGACAACACTCTGGTCTGAATTTTGGAATTTAACAGCATTCGATGTAAATTATTTACGCTCACGACCTTGTACAACAGCATCTTCCTTTCCATGACGGCCCCTTTAAACATGTACAATGATTCTAAAAGTACCAATTTTCTTACTGCTAGTACTTTTGCATTACCACGTTACGACGATACAAATTTCTGTAAACAAAATTTCGCTCCCCGGATCATATGTCACTTGTCAATTGTTATCAGGTTAGGCAACAGTCTCGGTCTAGAGGTAAATGAGGTAAATTTCCTTCACTGTTGCCAACAACGGCAAACAGATTGCCCTCCAGAGTATGTCGTATTTCAAATTCTAAAGCTAATTAACTTAATAATAATAATAATAATAATAATAATAATAATAATAATAATAATAATAATAATAATAATAATAATAATAATAATAATAAATAAAGGAATAATAATAATAATAATAACTACAATAATAATAATAAAAAGTTGTGAGGGAATGGGTCAGAATATTGGAAGAGAAAGGAATCTATAATTCAGTTGTAATGGGACCATCAAAAAAACAAATTGTAACAAATCACTTAGCCTTTGCTGATGATCTAGTCATACTTGCTATAAATCCGGAAGAAGGAAAGATCAAACTAGAAGAACTTGAAAAAAGTGCTGCAATGATTGGGTTACAAGTATCTTATGAAAAAACAGAATGGATCACCAATATCAAAAATGCACCTGCAGAAATTACAATATCTCAAAATAAAATAATCAAGAGGGTTAATAAGTTCAAATACCTTGGTGAAGTAATAACGGCAACAGCGACAGAAAAGGAGGGCATGAAAGCACGAGTTTACAAAATGGAAAAAGCATACCATGCAACAATGAATATATACAACAAAAAATCAATATCCAAACATGCTAAATTGAGACATTATAAAACTGTAATCTTACCAGAAGCTCTGTATGCAACAGAGTGTATAAACACCTTCTCAGATAGAAGGAATAAGCAAAACAGAGAAGAGAATCTTAAGGAAAATTATGGGACCAATTTGGGAGAATAACATATACAAACTGAGACCAGAAAAGGAGTTATACAAACAAACAGAAACAATAGGCCATGCTTTCATGAAAAGAAGATTAAGATTCTATGGCCATATTTTCAGAATGGAAAGAGACAGACTTACCAAACAAATTTTTGATCACTATGTAAGTATAAAAACTAAACCCACATTTTTCAAGGAAGTTGAAGAAGATTTGAAATTACTCAACATCAAAAAGGAGGATATTGCAAACAGAGAAAAGTTTAGGAAAGTAATATTTGATGGTGAATTTCCAGAGAAACCGAAGAAGAAAACAGGAAGTAAATGGACGGAAGAAAGGAAACAGCAACATCGCGAAAGGATGAAGAAGTTTTGGGAAGACTAGAAGAAGACAACTGTTTCACGTGGTCCTAAACTGGCCTAATCGAAAGGGGGGAAAGAAAAAAAAATAAAAATAAAAAAAAAATAAAAAAAAATAAAAAAAAAATAATAATAATAATAATATAACTAATGTGGGGTTTTCTGTCCCCATTGGGCGTGTCTCCAGGTGGCGGATCAGGGAATGCTCTGCAGATATGCAGGGTAGGTGGGAATTAAAATACCACCCGTGAACCAAAACAGAACTAGGAAATCCAAATGCATCTGTACCCGTAGCGGGCGGTGATCTGGTCAGAGTTTGTTCCCTCAGATTGGGGTGGCTGTGAATCAGGTTTGTCGGAGACCGCCTTCAGGAGCTTATTCTGCTAACATGGTAGAAGGTATAAAAGGCTTTTCCCATAGTATTATGGACCTACAAGAAAATGAAGATGCCTCGGATGCAATAGGAGGCAAATAGTGAGTCCTTGGAAAGATCTTGCAATGAAAATGGATGTGAAGAAAATCCAACTTGCAACCTGATTCCAGGACTGATGTTAGTAGAAAAGAACCAGCTAGGAGGAAAAAAATGGACAACAGAAATGAATATGGAAGTTATACGAACATTTTTCCTTATCACAAAGTGTAATGATGTGCCACCAACTGGTTGGAGAGACTTGACGTATAATGAGTTTAGGAAAATAAACCCGGAAATTGAAGTATCAGAACAGAATGTAGTGGACAGGAAACATTATAAAGAAGAAATACCTACCAGAACATGTACTTCAAACAATATGACAAGAAGCAGGGAATACTATCCACAGTGAAAATATCCAAATGGAACTTGAACAGGATTGTACAACAATAACCAGGGAAAAGCCCAGTACATGTGAAATAACAGAAGACCAGCCTTCAGAAGAGCTAACATCAGTAAGTGAGGAGATTTTGGAGCTGTTTAAATCAAATTTTGAAATATTTAAAGACAAAGACCCATTATCGAGACCAACTCTACAGATTAGGCTACAGATTAAGGCTTGGACAAATTAATATATAAAAGAAGTTAATCTATCCATCCTGAAAATACTAATGGTGTTTACTAATGTTTTCTAAGTGGTATCTAATGGATATTCATACAGCGCTATTTGCAGTTGCTGTAATCCGGTTAAACAGTCAACAAATAAGGTACCCCAATAGTAGAACAGGACAAAATTCCAGGCTTAAAACCCTGCCTTGGAAAATTCAACTAGAAAATCAGATAGATAAATAACAGGGAAAACTGATGTCATCTTGCAGTATTTAGCAGGAAACAAGAGTAAAAGAGTTAATAATAAAATCAACAAAATATATAGGAATATGAAGTTGGATAAGAATGACCCTAACATCAAAACGTTGCTAACTGATATAATGGATCGATCAAGGCAAGAAAGCAATGCAAAAGGTGCCAGACTGAGATGATACAACGAAACTACAAAACGGAAACAACAAAATACAGAGTTCCAAGTTTCACCCAAAACATGTTATAGGAAACTAGAAAATGATCATAATGAAATGGAACTTAAAGCAATAAATGTAGATGAATTTCTTCCATTATGGAAAAATATCTGGAACACTCCTAAGACTTAAGATAATAAAGAAGCTACTTGGCTACAAATAATGTAACTTCTACGGAAGATATAGTAGTATAGTAGTAATGAGGACTTCATAGAAGCAGTGAGAAAGACAATAAACTGGAAATCAACCAGTGGCGTAGCGTGAGGGTAGACTTTGAGACTGAGTCTACCTAAATGAATTGCTAAGAAAAATGGAATCATAAAGAAATAAATAAAAGCATCTTCAACCAAGTTATTAATCATTATAAACCCATTAGTGCTATCATTAAAATTTTTTTGCCGATGCATACCCCACTTCCACTGTTATTATGCGTCAATTGTTTTTCCGCATGCTTAGGCAGCCTCGAAATCTCATGGTGCGGCAGTGGAGGCGAGTTGAGACTGGATAGTGGTCAGCCAAGTTCTAGTCTCATTCAAGTGCGAGTTATATGACTTTTCCCACTAAATGTTAACCTACATTGTTGAGAGAAGGCAGGCAAATTTCTTGCGCAAGAGCGACATATGGCACCACCGCAGAGACTAGAAAGATTTATCGGGGTTGTAGTCTCATCCCTCAGATACCTGCTCCCTTGAAACCGGGGTAACATAAACATTACATTCTCATTGCTGACCTAAACTGTGTGTTTGATTATTTCTCAGTGTTGCGTGGACAATTCCACCGATACACAGTTGATCACCTATTTAAAACCCCGTTTTTGGTTCTGTCTTATGAAAAAACGTGTGAAATCAAAGTAAATTACCAACTCATGAGCTTGACATTGTCTTGCATGAAAATAACCAAACTTTTCAAACATATTAGTACAGTAATAGTAATGCTTTATATAGGTATAGGCCTATATGAAATCGAATACATGTGCAAACATTCCCGGTATTTAAAACACTATTAATACTTGAGAATTCGTGTGTCATTTAAACAGTCATCATAAATTTATTTTAAAAACATAGTTTACCCAGAACACAATGTCAAGCTACGCCACTGAAATCAACCTAATAGCCTCCAAAATTTTTGGTTTAAAAAGCTCATATCAATATCTAGAAAGAAATTTGTTACCAAGAATAAAAAAAACAAAACGGGAAACTGGACAACAACGGGAAACAAGGGGAACTATAACATCATGTAAAAGGAAAAGGGAACAGTACAAATTAGGTCAACTGACAAATAACTTAAATCTTAAATCACATTACAAAACTTACTCCCTCGTCTTGAAAAAAGTTACTTGTGAAGCAAAATCAAAAAAATAATGTGAACTTCTTCATGAAACCAGAAAATAAAGGTAATGTAAAAGAGAAACAGGTAAGATATCAGACTCAATGATAAATAAGATAGAACTATTACGCAATGATCAGTGGAAATAGACAACACTTCTTTGAAACTAGAGCAGTGGTTAGCAAACAATAAACCAAGATTAAATAAAAGTAAAACTGTCTGTGTAACTTTTAATTAACAACTGCATGATGCTGTCCATGTAACACTCGTGAATACTGTAATTAAAGAAGTAGTTTTTACTAAATTCTTAGGTGTATGGATAGATTCAAACCTTAACTGGGATAGTCACATTCAACACCTATCTGAGAAACTAAGTCGTCTATGTTATGCATTTTGCATTCTTGTCAAAGCATTACCAGTAGATCTATTAATAACTGTATATTTTGGTTATGTTCATTCAGTTCTCTTATGGTATTACCACATGGAGATCATCATTGAAATCTTCTCAGATCTTCAAACTACAGGAAAGAATGCTGAAAATTATTAATCAAATCTCTATCAGGTCAGAGGGCAAGAATGTATTTAAAGAACTAAAAATTTTATCAATGCCAAGCATCTATATATTGGAAACAGTACCCGGCATACTTTATCCATCAAAATATAAACTCTTTCAGAAAAATTCAGAATATCATGAGTATGATACCAGAAGATCCCATAATAAACATATAAGCTTATGACCTGTCATAGGTTGACCAGAAATCTTAAGAGTATCTCACATAGAGGTATTAATTTATATAACATCTTGCCAAAACACATTAAGCAATTCAACACTAAAAAATTAAATAGGCCTATGAAGTTAAAACCATTTTACTACACCACTTGTCATTTTGCAAAGAAGATTATTTAAAGGATATAATATTGAGTTGGGTCTAGCACGTATACTTAACTTTTTGTATAAATACCTGAACTAGTTTTGAAGACCATCGTCATTCATAATCATCAGATTAACACCAACTGCCGGCTGGACGTTTGTGTTGCCCTCTTGGGGAAGTTTGCTGCATTTGGCGATGAGACATTCATCTGTTGGGATGTCGAAGTTCATGAGATGTTCTTTATGTTTCTGGATGAATATCCTCTCCCAAACCGAAAGTTCCTTGTAGCCTTGTAGCCTTTGACATATTTAATTAATATTGTATCCCGATTGATGTCATGACCTTCATTCCAAATGACATCAATCGGGATCCAATATTAATTAAATGTGTTGAAGGCTACAAGGAACTTTCGGTTTGGGAGAGGATATTTATTTACTTTGTGCCAAATCCATGGCAAAAAAAGCAGGCCAAACTTATGCAAAAGCATATAATGACAGATAAAGCCTCTCATCACATGCTACGGTAAGTGCCTTAATGTGTAGCGTGACTATGTGGAAAAATAGCCTAAGGTATACCGGTATATGGTAGATATAAAATGAAAAGTTCTCTTGCCATTTGATGTCTTGTAACTTTACAATGAGTACTTTTTTTCAGACGACCACTCCCATATATATGTATAAAAATATTATACTCTAAAGCAGTGTTCATCAACCTTTTTTCACTTGCAACCCACATGACTTGTAAGTAATTTTCCATGACCACCCCCAAAATAAATCACAATAATCATAATGCAGATATATCTTGAGTTAGTCTGACACCTGTCCTTGGGATGTTGGAACTGGTTACAGAGATGATCCCATCCGGGTGGTTGATACAAACCATAATGAAGTTGTCGTTTTATCCCAAGCCTGTTTTTTGTTTTTGTTTCTAAATCTGTCATTGTTGAAAACCCCTTTTCGCTCAAGTACGTAGTTGAAATATTAATAAAGTTTAAATTGCCTCAGAAGATTGCTCTTTGTAATAATTTTTTAAACTGACATTTGACCAAAATAAGTTCGATCAATTGGTTCTACATTTCATTGTTCAGAAACATACTCATCACATCCACCGAAAATGGATTTTCAATCCACTCACACCTGTTCTTACGTCCTGAGGAAAACATGACTGGAATGTCTTCTGTAGTTGTTCCAAATGTTGTTCTCCTATGCATGCAATGTCTTCCAACTTCACCTAAGTATCTTCCTCTAGAAACCTCCGTGACCCAACTGAAAATGTTTAGTCACCCACTTTTGGGTGCGAACCACCGGTTGAAGAACACTGCTCTAAAGGGACTTCACATTTTGCCATCCAATCTAGATCAAATCTTCTCCATGTACCAGAAATGTATTTTTTCTACGGGACCTTTAAGCCCACAAATAAATATTTCATTATATTTACTAAAATTTATTTTTCTTTTTCTCAATAGACTTTAAATAGGCTATTTATTTAAAAGCCAGGTTTTTGATTCAAATTAATAAATATCACATTGAAATCATAATATGCATGATAATTGTTAAAGACATTGAAGATTCTTTTTGTGAAATTAAAGGTAATCAAACATAAATACTACGAAAAAATTGGGTGATAGCTGGTAATACCACTGTTCATAAAAAATATTTGAAATGTGTCTCAACATTCGAAAATCAAATTAAAAATGCATTTTGGCGTAATTCAAAACAGAATTATTCGGTTCCTCTCAAAAACATTTAGTAATTTTAAGAAATATTTCTACATATTTCGTAAGCTAAATGTCTTATTGGCAATAATTATTATTTTCAGATTTAAATTCCAAGTGTTTATGACAAATAAAAATTAAAAGCCTTGCCCCTCGGTAAGTTTGTAAGCCTAAGTAGCTAGATGGTCGGCATTGGCAGTGAAAGGTGTACAGGGAATTACATATTATGTGTGAGTTTGTTACATAATGGATGAGGAAGTATGTGGGTCTAGAGCGATCTGGCAGGACGTTAGATTTGTTGTCTTGCTCAAACTGGATCAGTTTCTTCTATAGTGGGTGGAATCGTTATGTTGCAATACTAATAAGCCTAGTTGTTATTTTTTCCTGTTTATACTTCCCGCTGAATTAGAAAAAGCTAAAGTGAACATTCAATAGTATAGTGGTTTTATGGGTAATTATAAGGTGTAATTAAAACCATATGAGGATTGCAGACAATACTACTAATTATTATCACGCGAAATTACATTGGCATATACAAGAACTGCTGGATAAACACCCAGTTCAATTTATCTTTATATATAACTAGAGAAACATCTATTAGTTTGGCTATCAGGTAGATCAAGCTACAGAAATACTGCTCATTATCAGATGAGCAAGTCTGGTAAAGAAGCAAAACCATCGAAGGCTCCATTGCCACTCGACTTTCAATTTTTATGTGGGAAAGTTACTTTACGTCAAGATAGATTTCAGACTGAGGATTTGAAGTAGGCTATAGAATAATACGAATTCTACCATTCAAAAATATAGCCTATTATATAGTGTATTATAAATTGTATTCCTCGATTTCAATAAATACAACAATGGTGAAATGTTATATGCTAATAACTTATTTTTTAATCTAAAAGGAAACAAATCATACATAACCTTCTATATTTTGAGTTTTAAAAGAATTCATTGTGAGATTTATACCAAACCGCTGCTTGAAAATCTACTTGCAAAATTTTACATACATATTTTAATTTTGTTCACATAAAGGTAAGTATAAGATAAAAAAGCTGAAGCAATCGATAAAATATCCGAATTGCAAGAGAAAGATTTTTAAAATTTAAAAATGTACATTTTTATAATAATTTTCTTCGTATTTTGTTACATAGGAAAAAAATTGGAGCAACAGTTCGTTGAATACACACACACACAAAAAATCATACAAAATTTCATGGTCCTATATTTTCAATTATGGCCTAGAAGTTACGATTTAAACAGTTCCGAAAAATATCAGTTTGTGAAAATGGGAGACAAACTTTCAGAAATCGTATTAAAAAAAATTCCGTTTTAAATATATAAGTTAGTACAGTTTTACAGACATCTCACACTCCACAAGAATCTTGCTATGTAACGGTACCCGTAAATTGGAGTTATTGTCTGGGCGTTTACAAATTCGTCCAGTTTCTGATATAGGACTTCTCAATGACAAAACATACATTGCTGAAATGATTAACTCAACAGGATTATATGGACTATTCCATTCATATGCCGCGTGTTTGATATTGACCAATGACGTGTAACCATTCCTCGGATATAGAACAATCACGATCGTTCATTTTATAAAATGCTTGCTATTAATATGAGGAAGGGATTTTACCTGATAAAATGGTCAGCTCGTTACTGGACACGCAAGCATCAATGTGCCGTGATTAATACATCACATGTTGCCATTAAGCAGCACGAAAATATTATTTTATACAACATATCTTGTTTGGAAGTTGAAATAATATAAATGTAGGCTACACCGATTAAAACACAATTTCGATTCGGTGCAAGCCAGTTCGTGTGCTTTTATTCTGTTCTGCTGTTAACTTACCTGAATTAAGTTAACTAAGTCTTATATGCACATTTGGTAGCACTGGTCACAACATGGTAACTAGAATCGATTCATGGATAATTGATTCATAGTATGCCGTGATCTCGTAGCTGTTAGTTTTGATTTATATAACGAAGCACGAAAGTAACTATTAATTGTATAATCCGTTATATTTTTAGTCATGGAATAGTCGTAATAAATCCTACTCGAGTTGACGAGTTTCATCAGATAAATTCGCTCCTGCTGCGCAATCGCGAATCTATCGATAAACTCGTAAGCCTACGTGGGATTACCTATGATAATATATATAAGCTATATTTTCCCTCTCGCCTCTTATAATACTGATGTAACCTTTAAATCAGCAAGGACATTTAATATATTACGTCTACTTTATGTCAATCGCTTTTTTTATATACCGGTAGCTTGACTATGAGCTCTTAAATTGTTCAAGGAACATTGGTAGAAGAGTTTTGAAAGTTGGTTTACCGGTAGGCCTACCTAAGGACCTGCAACTTGAGCGACGCGAAGGAAACGGTCACCATTATGGAGCCTAGGAGTGTAATCAACTGTCAGGGCTACTTTTTCGTATGCGTAAAAAATATATCCTGTTACATAATTTGTACGCCATGCTTATTCATTACGCTGGATATGGAAAAAGATACAACTTTTACTACTTTCTGGTCACTTACAGTTACTCAGCGACATTCGAGAGCATACTTCTCCTCTTAAGGCATTTTCACGCATGCTCTGCGACCCAGTTTTTTTAACACGTGACAGGCATTCATAACCTGACGGCGAGTGTAGAATGATGGGCCGTTTGAAATCTAGTTCAAGTTATCAGATAGCTCATAGTGAACTAAGTAACATCACTAAGTAAGTACGACGTTCAAACGAAAAACAATAATGAGTATGTTAACGATCGCTCGGTGTGTGGACTGCGGCATTTTCATAATGACCAATAGAAGATTCGGGTAGTTTATGAGATTAACACAAACATAAATTTTATAAGATAAGAGGGTGCTCATACAAAGCTACACCTAAAGGTTTAGTCGTTGTAGGGTATACGCATGTACGCCTATATGCCATAATCCTATGCTAAACCTTACTCCTGAGCGTCTGCCTTGTGCTTTGTTGCGTGTAGCCTATCTTCTGTTTTGGTTTCTTTTATTTGTTTGTTTATTTATTTGAGCATTTCGCTAGAGACTTATGACGGACTTATGTTCTTAAATTCAAATTCTTAAATTCAGTATAGATTAGTATAGATGGAGAAATATGTATGTATATATATATATATATATATATATATATATATATATATATATATATATATATATACACGACTGCAAAACCACCGAGAAAGCAGTCATCAATTCAGGAGTTTCTTCATAAAGTAATAATGATATATTACGGAGGTACAGCTCCCGAGGATGATTTTGTCGTATCAAAATAATGTGACCGATAAAATGTTTTTCAAATTTTTAGCCTATATATTAAATTGCCTTCTTTTAAATATTGGTATGGCTGTTTTATACTAAATTATGTGTAACTTATAAGTTTGTTATTATTGTCTCACCGTGTAGTCAGTCGAACATTTTACAATCTTTTGTTGCAATTAGGTACTGTAGTGAAAATTAAAACGATACACAAAGATTTATAACTAGAGAGCTAACTTCATTATATAACTGTATGACCGAAAGATTAGTATCATTTCTGAATGGATTAAAATCGAATGCCAAATGCGGTAATCTTTGAGGAACACCAGGAAATAAGAAAAGGAAAAATGGCACTATCATTTCCAGACGGTGAGTGAGAGAGACAAAACACTGAATACTTGTCCATTTAGTTCCTTTCCCATTGCCTCAGACACAATAGGTTATGCATGCAATCATTGGCTTGTTATAAATAAAAGGAATCGAATGCTCTTAAGGGCGCCCACTTTTGATAAACATTGAGTGGGTTCAATTTCTATTTTTTATTTTATTAAATTTTATGTTGGATTAGAGGTAACTATTAAAATAAAATAATTTTGTTTTTGCAAAACATGTGTTTCTCTCGACTGGGGTACTACCAATAAATTCGTCACAAAGGATTATCGTTTTCCTGTTTTTCCTTAGACAAGTAGCCTGTTCTCACACCATCACACTTGGAGGACCCAAGCTCCTTCTTCCATCTGTTTTATTTACCCTTGCTTAATCCATTCTTTCCACATGTTCATTCCGGTCTAATTTCCTTCTTTTTAATCAATCAACAATGACTTGTACTCCATACTCTTGCCTTACATCAGAATTCCTTGCCTTGTTAATGTCCTTCCTGTGATTTTTCTTAATCACAAACATCAGCTAAATTCTATATCTAACTTTCCGCGCTCTCATTATATATATTTATAACGGCAATGTGATTTAAGTTTTTCCTGAACGCAAACCTGTCTTTAGTCTTTTCGAAGCATAAAAAGATTTTTCGGCGGTGGCTGTGGAAACGACATTGGCAGAGTAAGACGTAATATTTAATGAATTGAGGAACAATTTCAAACGATCGTGAGTTAAATGGAACAAGACAATAATGGATGTCTACAATATGATGGTTTTCGCTTTATGATACATACTTAAACGATAAAACACGATTTTTAGTAACAGCAATACATAAGTTAACTATGATAATAAACAGAAAATTATTGTGTGGGCTTGAGACCCACGGGCCCGTATAAGTTGGCGGCACTCATGAGAAGGGGCCTGTTTGGCATGTAGGCCTACGCATCCTAGTATTAAAATTAAAAAAAAAGTTTAGCAATGTTTACATAGTTGATTTTACTATTAATTTATAAATTACCGGAAAATATCAAGCCTAATTGTATGTTGAGAAATACATTCATTTCTTGAAGTAAAAATATCGACACTTCTTTGGAGTAGGGTAAGGTGGTACAATTTCGAACGCTAAACGTATTTTCTTATTTTATGAACAAAATAAACATAAGAAAAAACTACTTGTATTGTAATGACAAAGTTGGTAACCTAGTTGACCCTTCACAAAAATATGAAAGACACACAGCTATTAATTTGGCCATAGCAATCAATGTTTCGTTTTCAAAAAATCGTTCGAAAATGTACCGCATAGGTACAATTCTGAACACCAGTAGGTACAATTTCGATCAGTGGCATTTTCCACAAACAAACTGCTTTTTTTCCTTCGGTTCCTACGCACAATTCATGATAATACGTTTTACATGACTGGCATCGTATCCAGTCGCCTTTCTTCATGGACTGAGCACTGTTGTAGTTCATAAACAAAAACCACACTCGTCTTCTTTTGTTGGAGCTGGGCTTTCCATTTTCTTTCGCGACATCTAAATATTGAACAGAAAATAAAAAATAACTCCACTAATAGTTTAATCCGGCATCATTCGCATGTATGACTATCATACATGTTAGATTTTACTAACGTACTTTTTTCTCTTTTATAGCTATTAATTACAACTCAAGCTTAGCCTATTGTTTAAACTAACAATTAGTTTATATGAAATCACATTTACACTTTGAAAAACACATTATTATTTATTGATTATTTTTATTATTTTTATAAATTACCTTAAAAAATAATATTTTTTTAAATCACATAATTCAAATAATGTTTATAAAACCCAATAAAAAAATAAAACAAAAAATCAAGACAATAGTGCAAGCATAGTAATGATTATTTTGTTTTTATTATTGCTGATATTTTTTTTTACTATTATATTGATATTGCTATTATGTTATTATTTTATCGTTATCATAATATTTTAAAACAGAAAAAATAATGAAATCAAAATTTTGTTGAAAAACCTTAGCACATTCTTACCGTTCATAAACAGGGTCCAACGGAAGATGAACTTATAAGGGTACGTATACATCTGCGCTCCTCTTGCGCGCCGTGCGGCACGCGTGCAGCACGCGTGCCGCTCGTTGAAATTATTTTCACAGCGCTCCTCTTGCGTTCCATAGGAAAGAGACGAACCTACTGCGAACCACTAGCTTTCATCATTAGGCCTTATTTTGTGTGTTGTCTTGCTTAGAAAACGAGTTTTGAAAAAAAGTCCTCAATTGCAAAACTTGTCTACGGCTTAAATATCGAAACAAAACCATTTTTGAACAAGAGTTGAAAAGTGTGTAAACAGTGTTATTATTTATATTTTATAACTTAACTTTTCCTGTACCTTTGCTGGCGTTAACTTTAATTTTCTCTCGCCGGTTACAAGAAAGCATAGATAACATCTTCTTGCACTCTTCTGAGGACGTATTTATTTCCATTCCTATTTCCCTCCATGCATCCTCCTTTAAACTTTTTTGTAGTGATCCTTATGTTTTGGGTTCCACAGTAGAGGTTTTGATTTGTAAATATGTTTCATCTGCAGTATCTTCTCCTCGGACCACTCCATGATTATATCACATACAAGCTAGCTCATTCAATCTTGACTAATGTCCTTCAGAGAGGGACCAGTGGGCTAGCTAGGCACGTCAGCAAAATAGAACATGTTACAATAAACAAACAGTCGAATTTCCTGTACTCTGTTTGGAGACGACAAAATCACTGCTTTATAATTCATGCAACACGGGTGCATGCAATTGTTTTAACGAATGCTATTTATTTAATAACGTGATAATGCCTCCTATACTGTCAAAACTAAAAGGGGAAACTCTACAGTCAAAGTAGCGAGATTATTGCTAATGTTTATGAGTAGGCCTGCATGAAGGAAGAAGCCAAACATAAAGATCGATTTTCTCCAGCGTATTTTAAAGAAATTCAGAAAGTGCAAAGTAACACAACATCTGACTCAGCTCCTGCTTCTGTATACCTATCATTCCGCAAAAGGTGAGTAAGTGACTCGCATCAACCTCTCATATAATTTTTTCATTTGCCAATTGTACAGTAAAGCTTGAGGAGCGGAGCGCTGTGAAAATAATTTCAGCGAGATGCACGCGTGCAGCACGCAACTACCAAAAACACGTCCCAATATGAAATCAGAAATCCTTTGTGTTCGTCGAAAAAACCGACGGGAGACGGATCGTGGCGAGCAGCACGCGAGCGGTTCGCGTGCACCTCAAAATGCCGTACACATCTGCGTGCCGTGCGGCACGCGTGCCGCACGGCGCGCGTGCCGCACGGCGCGCAGATGTATACGTACCCTAACATGTGCACCAATAAAACAAATACTTAACACTTACGTCAACAGCTTATCTAAGCTATTACTGAAGGCCTTGCATTAAGGCATTGGGGGATATTCTAAAAAAAGGAGTATGAAGTTCTTACTGGCAGATTTCAAGTTTGCACTTGCATTCGTATGCATAAAAAGCATGGGGACTCCCCCACCCACTGCGCCCACGTGACATGACTCTCTTTGTGCTCTGTCGCCTAGTGCTCGCTTCAATTCCGCATGCAGTAAAGACCGAGTGGAGGGAGTATTAAGTAGGAATTTGTGAGCTACCAAAACAGCACACTCACTTCTCTCACAGCATGCTATCAGGATCATTCGCGTGGAATATATGGACATTCCAGAAAGAATGAAAACTACAAATTTTTAGTTTTAATCCATCTATCAGTACTAGGTACTAGGGATTTAAAAATTCTGTTTAAATTTTGTAATTGAGGTGCTTATGCTAAGAGCTAAACTTTTATTTGAAATATTTTTTTCGAAAAAAAAATTCTGACGGGTAGTTACAAGGCAGGCATCGTTCACAGAAACTCAATCTTGTCTGGTGAACGGTAAAGCTTTGCATCAGGCTAATACAACTGAATACCTATTCTCTGCAACACGGCCTCTTATTCTATATTAGAATTTGAAGAAAGGTGTACTGCCACGCTTAGGTTATACAAAAGTATTCGAGTGCATTTATTAAGATTTTATTTGGATTGTGTATCCTTAAGGGATGCGGCACGAGGTACGGCAACGACTTTCTTTTCATTTTTACAAGCACTTTATTTGACGAAAATTTAATTTTTCTTAATTTTCTCGAAATAGTTTTAACAATTTTATAGGCTTATTATGTAGGCCTACTATAATATATTGTAATAAGTACTATTTGAAAAACTTCTCCCAAGAAATTCTCTGAAGGCTAGTTATAAGCCATTCATTTTATACAATATAGACTTGGATTTTTTGGTCTTGCCTCGCGAATAATACGACTTGGAAATGAGGCAGATACAAGTGAATGCGCACTACTGCAATACAGCCGTGTACTCTACACTAGAATAGGCTATATTAAGAGTAGAGGGAGTTATATGAATGTTTCATATCACATTTAAAAATACTAATTATATTAAATGTTGCAATTATGTTATGAATTTTCATTAAACTAATTTAATCCTAAAATATTATAGATTATGTGATCCTGTACTTCTTCCATTGCGGTATCTGATATGATGATGTAAATGACCATTCTATGCAGTCCCTTCAGAGAGAGCAGAAATAATTAATTGTCTTCCTCTTCATAATGCTGATCTGGCATCTCCCACTGCGAGAAGACCCTTGTTTATTTTCGTAAGTTTGTTTATGCAGGTGCATGTTTCGTGTGGGTTGGGTGAGCATAAAGTGATAGCCGGTGAGTCAGAACTTTCTGTCGTTGCGGTGTTATTTTGCATAGGACTTGTGAGTGACTACACTGCTCAGCAAGTAGTCGCTCATACTTTATGCTTACTTTTTTAGAATATCCCCCTGTGTATTGCATCTTGTTGAGCTGTAATCATAACAAGAGTGCAGAGGAATGAGTTGAAATAATACTGGTGTTGATGGATATAGGATATCCTTTTACACTTGAATTGCAGAAATAACAAACCCTGTATGTTTTTAAGTGCATTGCTAGCTACCAGCTGTCTTGTGCAATGCTTAAGCATCTATTTCTAACAGAGCAAGTGGTGTTCGAAATTGTACTGATTGCGTTCAGAATTGTACCTAAAATCTGTTCGTATTTGTACCTCACGCAACCTTTTATAAAATATTACACAGTTACACATTCCACTCACAAATGACACATGTTGTGCCAATGACATGCGCATCAAAGACCACGCAATTCGTTGGTATTAGTTAACAATCGCTCCTCAACAACGTATTGCAGTAACACAACGTGGAATTAAAAGTAATTTTATAACGTGCCGTTTTTCAAGCATGCTGTACATACCTTCGAATGGAAAATAATATTTTTACTTCAGAATCAGACAGCTTAAAAGACCACTCTCGCGGAAACAGATACACAAAAGAATCAGTATCAACGCCATGTAATTGAAAACAGGTTGACTAACATTTGAAACCTGAAAAAGGACCAAAATCTTACTCCGTTCAGAATTGTACCATGTTCGAAAATGTACCACCTTACCCTAATTATAATTTCATTATTCACGGACTTACGTTTGGTGATAGGGTCAACCACTTCCAACTATTTTAAAACTCAAGTTTGCAACTTTAAAAAATTAGACTCATTGTTCTTTTTAAACAAATTAAATAATTGTACTCTAGTAGGCCTACTTCAATACTTGTAGGGACAGATTTGTACAAAAAGTAATTTTTACAGACTGATATTTAAACCAAATTTGTTCCCATGTAGAGAAAACTCAAGTCCCAAAGACCCTTTTTAAGATCATGCGGCTATTGCACCTCGCTCTCTGTAACTGAAAATAGATAATAGAAACACTTTGGACCACAATATTCCACTCCATCGCTCCGTAAGACGCCGAGCGTACATACGAGTTAACGAGTTATTAGTTAATTCTAGGTACTGATTCGATGGATGCAGGAGAAAGGTGAAATGCAAAACTTAATGACATTAGTGACAAGTCTGTTACTTAGCCTAGGTAGCTGATTCAGATTGTGTATGCTATACTATTATATCATCACATTCAAAATGTACAAACTGCTGACCTTAATACATATTATTTTTCAGACATTATGCAAAAGTTACTGATGCCATTGACAATTGGGTAGCAGATCCAAGAATATTCAATTGCCTAGGAACATCCCCGTATGTCACTGTTGAAAGGTGGTTAACGAAAATTGTACCGAAAAGCTAAGTTACCAGAAGTTAAACAAACTACAAACATTTTAATTATCCGGTAGGAATTAATGGAAAATATTCAGCTGGCCTACATTTTGAGGAACTGGAATATTCATTAATTTAACACTGATTTTCACATACTTGGGAACGAAAAAAGTAACTTTACAAGTAATTGTTGTACTTACGTGCACTTTCGTTGTTCCTCCGATTCATCGTATGTTTGGAAACAAAAGCTGAAACAAAAAAATAATTATAAAAATAACAACATTGCGGATAGTGTGGGAAGCAATATTGATAAAATTGAAGAAAATTTGTTCGGAATATCAAATATATTAATATTATTCATTTTAAACACTCCCAGACCTTTTCCCTAAGACAAGACAATAACATGACGAGTGGTTTTAGAGCTTTTTTAAATCTTAAAAGCAATGTTTATGTTTTTTATTTCTAATGTCACCTGTCCTATTCAATCTCTGTCTACGGAGAATGGTTAACCGAGGAAGCTTTGGAAGAAACTGGAAATTTCAAGTTAAAAGTACGAGTCACCATAAAACGATCTGGTGCTGCTGGCAAAGAAAGAAGAAGCTCTAATGTCCAACAGAGACGCAAATCTGTGGTTCATGAATGCATATACATCCATCTATAAAGTATGTTGGAAGACTAGTGAAAATAGGAAGCAATTATGGGACGGAAATCAGCACAGACAAAGCCAAAGTGATGAGAATATCGAAAAGGAAGGAACCAATGGGAATCGTCAAGGGAAACCGAGAACTGGAAAATGTTGATCAGGTCAAGACGTACATAAGGAGTGATGATGATGATGATGATGATGATGAGTGTTCTGCCCGAAGGCAGGTCCAGACCCGGGACGAAGCCGTGGGGTGATGACCACGACTCGTCCGAGGTGATTCAGGCAAGGGTGATACCGCGGAGATTTGCCATTGCCTCTCGCGGACATAAGGAGTCTGCTGACAAAATATGATGCCTACTGCACCAAAGAAATCGAATCGAGAACTGCTATGGCTAAGACGACATTCACAAAAAAAAAAAACAACACTGTAGACTAGTAAACTGAGCTTGAATTTTGAGGAAATATCGATAAAGTGCTTTGTCTGGAGCATTGCTTTATACGGATCGGAAACATGGACACTAAGAAAAATGGAGACGTACCTGGAAAGTTTAGAAATGTGGTGCTGGAGAAGAATGGGAAAAGAATAAAATGGACGGACAAATTGACAAATGAAATCCTGAGAAGAGTGAACGAGAAAAGGCCAATCTTGAACACAATTCTTCGTAACAAAGCAAACTGAATTGGTCACATCTTGAGGAGAAATTTTTTGCTGCATGATGTCATCGAAGGGAAGTTGGAGGGAATCTCAGGACTTGGAAGAAGAAGAATCTAGCTGCTACGCGATTAAAGTAGAAAAGAAAATACTGTTACTGAAAGAAGTTACAAGGGGATGAAGAACGTATTTGCAGACCAAATCTATCCAAGGGAAGAATACTTAATAATATTAATAAACAACAGACTTTATTGTTTTAATCTAAAGTAATACATTAAGAAAATTCCAACTCTATAATTAATTCATACTCTTCTATTATTTACTCATACTCTTCTATTATTTACTCATACTCTTCTATCTTCTAAATAAATTTTTGTATTACTGTGAATAATTATATTAGTGTATTTTATTGTACTGAAATGAACAGCCCCCCGAGCTCAAGCTTTGCTTTTTCGGGTGGCTTTCAAATTCACATTTGTAAATTTTATATTGTTATTTGTAGTAATACATTTTATAAATATATATTTACCTCCTGTCGGCTGTGTGTTCATAATTAGCAGTCGAAATGACGGGGAACCGTTATTGTGTTTTTTTTAAAAATAATATCCAGAGTGTGTAAAATAAAAAAATATGAGAATTATAAATTGCACATTAATGTAACTGAGGCATTTAAATTTCAGATTAAATTTGCATAACTAGAAATGTATAACTCTGAACATATTAGTGCAATCATGGTGCAATTTGGAATACTACTCATTTTTAATACCTTTTATTATTGCTATACATTTAATTTGGTTCAAGTAAACAGTGAACATTCCTTAAAACTCAGCCCTAGCATCCTTTAATCTTATTTTGAAATGATTGTTGTTGCAAAATAGTTGAAACTGTTACATGTAGCTATATGTCAATATAAATGTAAAATGCCAAAGCCTAAGTATTAAGTCTTACATTAAATATGTGAACAAAACTCCGTAGCGCTGTATTCCTGAAAGGACTAGGCCTAACATCCGATCGCTGCGTCATTTAAGGCAAACGGCAGGTTTGAGGGGCATGTGATCAGCCTGTCGACTCCCAAGGCAGTTAATGATGGTTTCCATGGCCGAAGTCGCTACATTTTAATCAAGAAGCTCCTCACTTTGAATCAGAAGGCTGAGTGCACCCCGTTTGTGACCTCCCTACCTCAGAAAAATCCGAAGAGGTACCGGTCCTAACGAATCGTAGCCAGTGACGCTAACCACGAGACCACGTATTAAGTCAAATATGCGAACAGCGTATGTGAAATAAATGGCAAAGACTTTTCAATACTTCATAGTTACTAATAAGAGTCTAACAATAAAAAATAATAACACTAACATTCACCTAAATAATAAAATATGACATTGACCCTTAATTTATTTATGGGAGAAATCTGGTCCTCATTGGCCTACATAGTTGTGAATTCATAGTGTGACAGAATAAAATGATATTTTAAGATACTTTTTGTTCGAGCATAGTATAATACGCTTATTGCATTATGACCTAACAGTATCATAATGATACCTATTTCGATATAGTATTTCATTATAACACTATTGTCCAACTAACGATTAAAATCGAACAGTGAAAAATTTTCAACCCTTGAAAGTAGCAATCTTAACTGCTCAGTAAACAACCTATATTTAAAATAAAACAATTCTGATAGTGTTAATTTTAAATCATACTAAATGGAGTTCACATCGTGCATATTAATGTGTGTGTTAATGTATTAATGTGTATTAATGGGTAAAACTCTAACAGAAGCTTTGATTTCGTTGCACACTATGACCTGCCATCTATCGCAAAAGTCGAGAACTAAGAGAACTTAGTAAGAGCTGATCGCCAAAGTCAGCGAGTCGTTTGTTTCATGAATCTAAAAACTTAGGCATTTAATGATGGTCTAACCAAAACAGTCGTATTCAACTTTCCTATAATTATTATTAAGACACTCGTATGAAAATTATGAAACTCAAATCTTCACAGGCTAAATGCCATTAGCCCATAGGCTCGTTGCATAATGTACTATACTGTCAAAGGTACATAAGGATCAAGTTTCGATAAAGGTTTACGAAAGGAATTCATATCTGGTAGGCCTATCCATGCATGCCCTCATTCACTCACTCGGCATCTCCTTGAAAACGCAATAAATACTTGAATTCTGAAAGGATCATGCATTATATAACGTTCACTGGATAGGCTAAGTCGTGCAGCTGGTCAGTTGTATGTGGAGCAATTATCTGACTCTTCATTATCCTCTACGCGCTTCGGGCAATGTTCTCATCTCGTTAAGATTTCATTAATCGAAAGTAAATAAATAACAGACTAACAGATTCTTATCGCATGCAAAACCAGTAACGGGATCTCTGGGCTATTAACATGATACAAGCTATTTAATATGGTGAATTAATTAGCAAGAATTTATTTTTATTTTTCTGCTTTATCTCCCCTCTCTGGGGCTTATAAACCAATGCCCTTAGGCTAGGGGAACACAAATACAGATCACATAATTTAGATAGGGCCTGGAATCACCCTGGTTTGCGATCAGCACGATGCAGGGCTTCCTCCTAAAATAATACAAATACAAAGGCAGGGGAGTTTTGATGAGTTATTTATTAAATTCCAAGGATTATCATTTTGAGAGACGGAAAAAAAGATACCACGAAAGAACCAATACTAAGATTGGACGGCAAGGTACTGAACCCATAACTTCCCAAATGGGAGTCCGTGCTCAACTAAGTCACTCGGTGAGAAAAACTTATAGTAATTTACTTTAAAGAATTTGAACCAGAATGTCTGCTCTTAACACACAGTGTTCTTATCTATTTCTGGAACAAGATGTAATCAAAAGATTATTTTCAACTAGATACCAGAAAGCAATGACTAGTAACCAATCTCTTAAATTCGTTGTATGCAGGTCATAATATATCACAATCTTTCCGTAACGTATCCTAGATGTTAAGCTCTGAATATGAATAAAAATAGGAACACACAGGACTGAGGTTATCCACCCAATTCGCCAATGCCTTCTTATCCCACATTTCCCCCTTCTCGGTTAATATTATTTCTTCAGTTGACCCCATGGTGCCGCCGAAAAAAATTAGATCAAAATAAAAATGTCAATGATCTAATCGAGAAACGAACTCGTTACTTTCCGAAATGGAATGCGGTGCCTCATCTAGTTGTGCCACAGAACGGGCGTCGAAAACGGCACACCAGAATTTTCTACCAGGCTCTGGTCATAATGGTAACTGCACACTATTTTCTACCTAGATTGTGGAAAATGCATGTTTTACCAAACAATTTTCATTTCGTTCGAGATAGAGCGCTGTTTTTAATGGTATATGGTGTTTTATAAAGGCGGAGAATTAAAAAAAACTGTGAGGTACTGTGGAGGTGTTGTGTGAGAAAACGAAATGCAAAAATGTATATCTTTCTGAACAATAACGAATAGAAAACATGGTGAGCATAACCACGTGGATAACATTAGCATTAAATCGTCAATGCAGCTACGAAAAAAAAAGACGTCGATGATGTTAATACTAAACTATCGAAAATATTTCACGTTGTTTGTCAAATCTTGCCTACAGAAAATCTGTAAGTGCGTGATGATGATGATGATAATGATAAAGATAATAATAATAATAATAACAATACTTTTATTTACGGTAAATCTCATATAAAAGATAATTTGTATAGATCACGGCGAAAACCTCAGCCATTATTACCTAAACCACAACCCTCAGAAAACGGTGTGCAGTTTCCGGATGAAGATGTGCAGTTTCCGAACACCCCTACAGAAATAATCTGTAGCTTGGTTCTGAAAGTGTCGATGTCAATTCTTGCAAAAGTGAGATTATGCATTATTGAGCTCGGCTTGTCTTTATCTTTCGTATATTAAAAGTGCCAATGTCTGTTGCTATTAATAGACGTAAGCTAAAGGTTGACGCTCACTTGCCCGAGCAGACCGAGCAGAAATCAGCAGCCGTCCGTCTTCCGCGGCAGTTCTAACGCTCACTATTCGGAATTGTCTGGCCCGTCATCAGTCAGTCAGTCGTTGAGTGGGATGGTAACAATAGTGCAGTTTCTTCAATATTTCAATTAATTTTCCAAATTATATAATACTGAACCATTCTACATCTTTAAATGTTTTAATACAACCTCTCATACGATTTTGTTCCTATCATTAAAGTAATTATATATAATATTTTCTTATGGACTAATGTTTTCAAGCTTTTATCTATGCTATTTCACATTAGTGAAAAATTCATTACTAATATTATTATTATGAACATTGTAGGCCTCTGTTTATAATACTGATATAGCATGTCGTAGCATTAAAATTATTAAATCTAATAAATGATAAGCGACAATGATAGCGGAAAATTTAGCTTTATTTTATACTAACATCAACTGTAAAACTAAACTCTGTATGGAATAGAGGTGATGAAGTGTGATGGAAAGGGTATTTAGTAAAATAATAAGTAAGTAAATAAATAATAAGGTAATATTGGGTGTTATTATTCATTTGAATTGCACGTGCATTACTTTAATTCTCCTATTTAAACACATGAGAAAGTAACCACGATTATTCTTAGTAGGCATACCGTTACAAATAAATATTAACGTTCGGCATTAAGTGTTGAAATATCTTACTTCCGATTCGTTAGGACATCTCTCGCCGTAATTGGATTTTTAAATTTTTTGTTGTACGACTTGTCATATAGCTCTTTGTACATTACATTGTCCTCTTTCATCCATTTACTTCCACACCATACATACTGTAGATAGAGAATGTATTGTGCTCGACCATGAAAATGAATGTTGAGTTTCAACATTAGTACACATTTGTAGATCCCCTCAATTCAAAAATACAATTTTCAGAAATATGCCTTTGTGGGTCTGTGAACTCTTCAGCTGGATAACAAAAACTCATATAAAAACAAAATTCTATTTTTGAGTTTTATCTTCTGGGGATGTGATATGAAGATAGACGATGACTTTTTCTTACTTTTACTACCACTTTACATGACTGAAAAAAATTATTTCTGTTCTCGAAACGGGTCTAACGATTTTGTTTAAGTTATGAACACGAGATACTTCTCATACTTGGAGCTAAAACTTTATTTCGAACATTTTTTAAATTAAATTGTCTGAAGTGCAATTATATGCCATTCATCACATACTCAAACTCAAGTTTTAAGTCTTGCCTCGCAAATAATACGACTTTTAATGAGGCTGAGACAACTGAAAGCGCACTACTGCAATAAAACCGTTTACTTTATGTTCTAATCCGAAGGGTAAAGGAGTACTGTGAGAGTCAGATTTTTAGTAGAAATAACCAATTTCTGAAGCAGGAACCACACAAATACATGTTAGAGCAAAGAAGCCCCTACTACTGAGGGTCACTGACAGGGTTGCTGCATGCGAATAGCTCAAGTGTTGACGGTTGAATGACAAAATAAAGGGGGGTGGTCATCCGAACGCTAGCGAAAGCTTACGAAAGGTTCCGATCATCATACTCAGGTCCGGAAGTTTCCGATGGAATCGGATGGGACGAATAGCTTCCCGTCTTCCGCGGAATGACGGTCCTTCTTGCCGGGTAGGTAAGCGTTCACCCATCAAGAAACATGCAAACTATTATTTTCCGTGTCGGTCTGCTCGGGCAAGTGAGCGTCAACCTTAATACAGAAACCTTAGAGTCCAATGTCGGAAGTTCTCAGCAAAAAAATGTTACTTCTACAAAGGCTTCAAAGTCAGTTACCTCAACAGCAACTTTTATGACACTGGCCCTTTTAGAACCAAGCCACAGATATAAGATCGCAGCATACTCGTATCTGTCTGCGCTTTGCAAGTTCACTGATAGATCGTAGGTCTAGATTAGATGTCATAAGCATAGGCCTATTGATTTGCACGTTAAAATGACGGCCTGCTGAACCAGAATATTTTTAATTTCTTCATCCATTATTCTCACGAAGCTGAGTAGGCCTATATGCCGTCCTTACTAAAAAAAATTCCAGGTCTAGTACGAGGTAGAACAAGAAAACGAAAGCTACCAATGCTTTCTTTATTTTGCTCATCTCTGGTAGGGAATTGCAGACCGCGTGATCAAGCATGCGGGAAATTGTGCATCTTACTGCACTGACAGTGTTGATTTTCAGGGGGAACGTTCCGATACGCGTACCGTTCAATTTTTAAATACACCTGAAATTAATAAATGCGTAATAAAAGTATGAAGAATAAAGAAGTAGCTTTCGAAAAATTTACTGCAGCTACATGTAAAACTTTATGTTGATTACTCTTTAATGTTATGCTTATAGCTTGGCAGCCGTGGCGACCCTGGTTTCCCCCTCATAGTGCATATTATGCTGTGCAAAAGGTTAGAAAATTAATTACAAAGTAGTAATACATCTGAACGAACGATGGGATAGCGACTGAAGTGTCTATTGGGAATATTGAAGATATAATAATTAGCCACTAAATCGAAATTGCTTATCGTTGCTGACTAACAATGGCTACAAAACTAGGACTGGAAAGAAGTGACAATTTTAAAAAAAACATCACAAATCTGAGAACACAAGTTTCCGTGCGCACGCACGCACTACATACGCACACAGAAACACACATGCGCAAATACATACAACAACACACAAACACACATACGTACAAAACACATAAACACACAGCACGCACAAACACACAAACATACAATACACATAAACACACAACACACAAACACCATACACATACAAAACACATAAACATACCACACACATACATACAATACACATAAACACACAACACACACACAAAACGCATAAACACAAACACACATATGTACAATACACATAAACACACAACACACACATACATATAAACACATACATACAATACACATAAACACACACAAACACACACACAAACACACACACACACATACAATACACATAAACACACAACACACACACACATTACAAACACGTATAAAAATGAAACACACACACAAAGACACATACCATGTTGCTATGGGACTCGGTTCAACCCTAAAACCATTATTTTTATATCGCAAGAGTGAATAACAATAAATTCAGTATTCTACTTTGGATAAATTAAAACAGAGCACGAGGACGATGAAATATTGGCCTCTGCGATAAACCAACTATCATGAAACCAAGAGTACCACACCACTTACTTCTAGAAAATCAGCACTGGTTATTAGCATTAGCTATAGCTTCAGGGAATCGGATTGCAAAAGGGCGACTCTCTTCCTTGGTTTGGCTGGTACAACTTGAATGCACTGACTGTGACAGTAATGAGCACACGCATTCCCACCATTACATGCTCTGACTTGAGATGAAATGCTGTAGTCAATAGACGAATGAATGAAACTGCCTTCACACACGCGCTAGGCGCCAGCAAACTAGGTTAACCAGAACGTGATCCTTGGGGAAGGTTAAAATGAGTGCCTTAAGCGTTCATATGACACCATAAAACAATTCTTAGGCCTACTCAATGATAAAGCATTGCTTAAGAAGAAGAAACCCAACTCCTGTTTATATTCGATTCGACTTCGTAAGGGTAAAGGACACGAAGTGTTGATTGTACTTGGCCGAACATTTCATAGAATACCGGTCTTATCCTTGAGTAGGTCTGGAATGAAGTCCATAGCAATTTGTGAAACGGAACTTGAAAAGGGAAGGACTCAGAAAAAGATGAACAAACGACAAGAGCTAAACATTTTATTATAAAAATACTCTCAGTTGTGTGAATTTTTTATTTCTTCCTATTTAAAAATTCTAATGATTTTTTTAAATGAAAAATTCATTTAAATAAGGGAACTTTTACTAAATTTAATAAAAAATTCAGTTACTGTCAGATGCACTACTGTTTTTCTGAGCACTTCAAAATGTTAGTAAGCCCATACCAGAGAGATCTCTTCTTGCCTTAAAAGACCTAAACTTAGCATATTTCGGAATTCGTACTGTGTTAACAAAAACTATAGTAATAATGTATTTATGAATGTTCACCGATGTGGAGCAGGGGCTGCGTTCACTCTTCTCACGCAGCGGACCCGGGTACAATTCCTGATCGGGACAAGCTACTTTAGGTGCGTTTTTCCTGAATATTTCCCCACCTGTGAGACGAATGTCGGGTAACTGGTAACTTTGACACCCTGTGGAACCCAAACATCATTATCATCATCTTCATCCCATCCGCGCCTTGTTCGTCTTGAGTGTGTGTGCGACTGTTGTGTCTCGTCCTATATATTCGTGTTGTCTCGGAGGTGGGCCCTGTATTGGGCTGTTCATCCATGCGGAGAGGCCCTCCATGCTCTTATCTGGTCAAAAAAGACTGTATGTGGTCCAAAGATAATCCCTCTTCCGACAGAAATAATTTATTACCTTAGGTGTCAAATAAATTGATTGTATTACCGAACCATAATGAATAATGAAATGATAGCTGGTCAGAGATGCTTCATCCGACTGATTCTAAACTTTTCTATTGTAAAAGCTTCAGTTTTATGACCAAATTGCTACGAAAACAATACTGATGGAACTTCCTTTACGAAAACGGTAGCTGCTACATAGTTGTTAAGTAAGTATGAAGGTGTGTCGTAAGATATTTTACAGAGAGTGGAATGTCTTCACCAGAAAGGGAGGCAAACGTGATAAATCTTTCGAAATTGTACAGTAATCTGTTTTTCAACACCTTCATAAAAAAAGAAACAGATGATTTCTAAATCTTTAACTAAAAGGAGACATCGGTATGCGCAGAGAAACTTACTTGTGTAACTTACTGGAAAGTCTGCTTTATAATAGAGAGCGATGAATGGTAAAGTATTGCCAGCATTCAATGGATGAAGTTATCAAATACGGTAGAAACGATTAGGCATAATAGAGAAACATTAAAATATAGTGAAATGTTCTTTTCATTCTTCCCCCTATTTTATGATTTAGGCTCTTTTATGTCATAATGGTGGGATATTACGACGCTGTTCAAGAGATACTTTTATAGGTGAGGGCTAGCCAGTCCCCGTGGGGATGTAGAGAACTCCATTTCTATAAGCTGAGATCTACCGAGGCAATTTTTACAGTAATCGGGCCCTACAGTCTAACTTGAAATCCGAACTAGAAGCCACAACAGGTCTTAGGGCTAATACTCGTGTAAAAAAGAAATGGAAGTTATACAGTAGGCCTACTTTATAATATTACTAGACTAAAAGGCCCGGCGTTGCCCGGATTTTGCACTTTGTTTATAATTCGATATTAACTGACGCAGGCCTTTCGATTTCCAAGTCCTTATTAAGGTATCTAGAATATGAAGCAAAGAAGAACGACCTATCACACTTAAAATATTCCCTCAGAAAACGCTGGATACAGCTTACTATCCTTCACTGAGGACTTAGAATATATTTTTCAACCCGTTGCTTCTACACACCATTCCTGGTAGATCGTGAAATAAGAACTAACAGAAATTCCGGTAACATAACATTTTTCTGTCTTTACGTCATATTTTATTCCCCACTCATTTCCCCACACAATCATTTCGGGGCTGAAATAAAAAAGAAAATCAATGTCACCTTCACACTTTCCTCTCCAAAATAACGGAACATAATATTTTATGCGCACATAGGAGGTTCAATGCATAATATACTATTTTACTATCATAATGAAAATTCCATTTTTGGACACGTGTGTAAAACTTGTTAATTATATTACAGTTACCTAGTAGTTTATACATTTCAGTATTGTTAACGTTATAGGATATGGTAAAATTACTATATTATGTTTTGTTACTTGATACTTGATACTTGATACTGATAAATTAGTTGCAGAACTTAAAACACCTAAAACTCGGCAATGAAATTCTCCGAAATAACATACAAATCATATTAACTCAAGGCCATTGATTGAAGCAATACAAACATTCTGCGGCAATCAACATCAGTCTCTTCAGGTCAGTGTTGCCATACGTACGACTATAGTCGTACACATACGACTATTTCATAGATTTGTACGACGTACGACGCAACCATGTGTCGTATGCCTATTCATACGACTATTTTTTAATATTAGCCATTTATACTACCATTTTGTGTTTACTTTTTTTAGCAATCTACTGCAGAAATTCAATTTAGATAAACATGAAGTTTTTTGTTTTTTCGTAGTTTATTTTGTATGTCACTAAATGAATGGCGGAATGTTATAATAGCCATTGTCAAATAAAACTCAGTCCATTTATTTATTACAGGCTTTCACGGGCCGGTGCCGCACCTTGCTTAAGTTGTATTGTTATTGCTACTTCTCACGTTATTCTTTTCCAAACATTTTATATTTTAGCCGCACGTGTGCAAAACGAAGCAATCCAAATCTCTAAAGAAATTATACCGATAATTATTTTGACCAAACATAATAATCATATTGTTACTATTAATAGCATATGTTGACACGTGCATATAAAAAGAGACTGTATAAATGACATTTAGAAATCTTACTTTCGTATGAATTGTAATTTATTAATATTTTATTATTATTATTATTATTATTATTATTATTATTATTATTATTATTATATTTCTTCCTGCAACACCTGTAGGTTGCTGATGACAAAGAGTACCAACAACAATGAGTATATATTGTATACAGTAGGATAGACCAATCAGCTGAGTACTAGCGGTAAACAGCAAAGTCAGCATGCGTGGGTGGAGTAGTGGCACGTTATAGAACTTACAAAAGCATATTATTATAACCACCAAGCTTGCATTTATAGAAAAACCATATCTTATTCGAAAATGCAAGGGCGCTTCGCTACGGCTGTCGCCTCCGCTTCGCGCACTTAACTATATGGTTGGTGTTATGCATTATTTAGGTTATCTGTAGACAACTTAGCTTAATGCAGATGTGGGTATAATACAAGGCACTAGCTGCTTGTAAGAAATGGTTTTGATAGAAAGTTATAAATGGAAGTAATTCGCATTCAAATCGCACAATAAAATTGTAAAAACATACATTGTGACCGGCACACAGCGCACCTGCCATTGTAGGCTACTGAATTTGTCGACTGCTGCGAGAACCGTCTGCTATCACTATATAGGCTACAAGAAAGACAGTTGGTCATTCTGCCTCGCTCAGAAACAAAAAAACATCACACAGTCCGTGGAAATGTGAATATCGCGTGAACGGGTCCGCGCCATTGGGATTACGCCAAAATGTCTGTCAAAATGTCACTTGGCAATCATTATAATTATATTATTATTATTAGCATCATCTTCATCCTGACAATTCGCAAATTGTACGACGATTTTAACTAGCGTACGACTATTTTCAGTTGTTGGTACGACGGTTTTACTTTTCTGATCTGGCAACCCTGCTTCAGGTCCTATTTTTCTTGCATGAGCATGAGCATCGATTGTTAACACATCGGTGTTCAAGTCGGAGGTAACCATCTTTGTGACGATAATATCGACCTGAAAACATCGATGTATTTTGACGCAAACCATCGATGTATATTTTAAAAAATGTAATGGTTTCAGAAAATTAGGCAAAATTCATAAATAAACTGAAATATTTCCATATGAATTATATCTTAGAACCAAGTTAGGTCTATTAATCTTATTTTTATCATAAAAAAATATCGATGTTGGGGAGAAACATCGGCTGTTTTCCATCGATGTAGAAAACATCGATCATCGATGCTCAACCCTAGCATGTACGCAATATAAAGAGAAAGCTTGAAAAGCCCGGCATCGCCCGGGTTTTGTATTTTGTAATTCGAAATTAACTTATGAAGGACTTTCGATTTTCAAACTCTAGGTCCTTATATAATATTTATGTAGAATTTGAAATGAGGAAGAACGACTTATCACACTCAAACTATTCCCCCAGAAAACTCTAGATAGGCTATAGCTTTTTATGGCTCATAGAGGATGTCGAATGTTGCATTCCGTTGCTTCTACACACCATGCCTGGGAGGGATTGAAATAAGAAGAAACCAATTCCGGTAAAAAATGTTTCTTTACGGAACATTTTATTTCTCACTCTCATGTTATCATACAACCGTTTCTGGGCTGAAATAAAAAAAAGAAATTCAATACCACTTTCATACATTCCTCCCCAAAACCTGAGGCATTATAAAACACTGCGCGCATAGGACTAAAAATGTTCCATCCTATTTTGTCTCCTTTTACATGTTTAGGTCCTATGATAAACGTCCATATTTCTCAAGTAAAAATACAAAACCTACAGCTATGAAGAACGTATCAGTGGATAGAAGTGTCATTTAGACACTGATTTGCATTCAATTGTGAAAAAATGCAATCAACATAAAGAATGACAAAATAAGATATGTTTTTATGATGCCTGCAGTGCACTATAAACCTCGTGGGATAGGTCTATTGGGTTTTACCTTAAGATGGCAATATAAAACAACATTCTGGATAAGTGCATTTTACATGTAGATTATGGATTTACGTTCAAAATGCGTTATAAAATTTGACGTGGATGTCATTCAGACGTTAGGTTAGCATTTCCACTACTTAAACCACATTTCGAAAGCGATTTGCCACAACATAGAAATATTGGCTTATAGGCCTATTATAAAAAGGCATTGTGAGCAACTCATATCATAATCAACAGACCTTCAAATGAAACAAATTCGGCTAATTTCCTTGTTATTTAGATATTTCTCCAATAATGCTACAAATACATTTATATAGAACTAATAAACTAATGATATTATATAGATTATTATTTATGATTTAACCTTCGAAAATGAAGCTTTTTTTATGGCTGTGTATACAAAAAACTGGATTTGGTAAAAAGTGTTGGATGTAGTGTTTAAACGCATCTTTGATTTAAATATCGCCTGACAGCATATTCAGTTCTACCGATTGATTCAAATTTACTATTTACATAGCATGTGGCTGTCAACTGGTCGTTACTCCGGTAACGGTTAACCTATTTGATCCAAAATCATAGGATTTTACCTATGGACTTTATAAGTGTTTATATTAAGTTTCATAAAAATCTGGTAAGGCGTATTCGAGTTATTGCGCATACAGGCACACGGACAAAGGATGGACAGACGGACAGATATTTTTCCCGTTCATCAAGTAATCTTAGAAAGTACCATTCTGGCACTTAATAATAACTAAAACTCTACTTTAAGAGAAATGGATGTAAAAGTTATCATGATGATGCAACTTGTAGTGCACAGAACAAAAATGACCTACCAGTCACGAATTATTAGCATCTTTTGATCTCAGCATAGACATATTTTATTGTACTGTAAATCTTCCTACAGTAATTTTCATGAACTTGAACTAGAATATGAACAAATTAACCTTGCTACTTCAATATATTAGTGCAATGTGCGCATCATCTTACTGGTCATGAAGCAGAGTAATGGGGTTATAGGCTAAGTCGATTAATATCCTGCCGCCTCAGGTATGAAGAAGTCGATTTTACTTTCTAATACAAATATGACTTGTATAAAACATGAGGCTAGAATCTCCTGCATTCATACAATCCAATAGCAGCAAATTCAGATGGACTGCTTTTTGTCGATTACGTGATTTTAAGTTATCTCAAATGCACAATAATTTATTGCTCATTTAAAACTCGTATACACGCTTTAAACGTCTGAAAGAAATATAGCTTTCCATTTGCACAGTTCATATTTAATATTGTATTCACAATAATTTCTCGGCGTTTTAAAAACAACCTAGTAAATGTAAAGTCTTCAAAAGCAGCTACAACCTTTAAGATCTGCTACAGTTAACAGATACTAACATTATTCGAGTAGGAATGTTGATATTAACAGTTCTGAATAACTTATTACATTGAAGTGCAACCTTTTATTCTGTACGGTATGAAACATCACATTTATCTTGATATGCTCACTGCCATTATTTTCAGGGCGTACAAATAGGAAGGTAAAATGAACTTGAACTTGCTTATTAAGAGCAAAGTAAAATGTATAAATTTTTCTCGGGTTTGCACCTAGATGAAAAGTTTGCCATTATCCAACGTTTCAGGGATCCCTGGAATGGATGGATCCCCGACGATGGAAGCAGCGTCAGCCTCTGAAACGTCGGACAAAGGCAAACTTTTCACCTGGCTGCAAACCCGAGAATAATTTCTGCATATGGTACACCAGGAAAACCTCAAATAATCTATGTAGTAGGCCTACAGTAATTTCTTTAAGACACGAAACTACCCAGATAGATGCTCTGCGCCTTTGCACAAGTCTATTATCGAAATACTGTAATTTGAAGGGGTGATGATTCATTTGAACGACAGTCTTCAAGAAAGTCACACCATAAAATCTAGAGTGATAGGGAAAAAGCGAATAAGTCAAAATATCAAACTTTTAGGAGAGACAAATAACAATTGATTTCCACAGCATTGTTACACTATTTAGATCAGCCCATCCAGATATTTTATATAGTATATGTTACTAAATGCTGTTACTAGGCCTGCTTCAGACTCATGTCTTGATCACATATTCTTACCATGTATCCTATTACAAAGCTCTTATTGTACAGATGTTATTGTTTCGCTTAAATCTGTGATTAATTCCTCCAACAATGGGTGACAACTTCATAAACCAATTAAGTAATAATTATAATTTTAAAAATGTAAAAACTGCTGTCTTTGAGGACCTCGACTACTGTAATAATTTCATCCGATCCAAGCAGCATGATTTTAAATTAATTCATTTAAATATACGCAGCTTAAATAAACACTACCTGGAACTCTGTACATTACTGCAAAGTTTCTCATTGGATTTTGATATCATTATTTTAACAGAGTCCTGGTTGAATCATGACACTGGATACGAATTACCTGGATATAAAAAAACTACAAAAATTAATAAATATAGTAAATGCGATGGCTTAGTTGTTTATGTCAAAAATTATTTAAATGTGACAGTAGAAGAAAAAATGGTCATCGTCGAATGCAATTCAATTCATCTCAAAATTAATTATGAAAATAATCTACTTATGTTAACAGCAATTTACAGATCTCCAAATTGTTGCAAAAATACCTTTCTCGATAGCCTAGAACAATTCTTACGCAATATTAAAGAATGTAAGAAACATGTCATTGTTGGAGACATTAATTTACAGATTCTAGAAGAAAATATCGACTTGTTTGGAAGTAGGTATACAAATATTTTACATGAATATGGTTTCGAAAAGTATTTAAATTCCATTACTAGACCTGCATCTAATTCTTGTCTAGATCACATATTTTACAAAGATGACTGTAATGGTAGTTTACATGTAATGGTAGTTTATTATGGTCCAAGACTCTATAACTCTATAATTAGGTCACATCCAGAAATAGTACATATGAACAACAAAAAATTCAATAAGTTTATCAAAACTCTTATTTCATAGTTCAAAAGTTACTTCACTCTGTACTTAGTAGACAATTAAGGAACGATTTTATTTGTAATAACTCAGGGTCTCAATTTTTGTACTTACTACTTTTCCTTTTTTCTTTTTACTATTCTGTTCTTTCTTTTTTATTATTATTTTTTAGGTACCGTATTGATTTAATATTATATTTTCTTTATGTATTTGTAATTTGTATTTTGTAATGTAAATGGCTGAACTGTGCCCGAGGACGAGCGCATGCTCATTCGGGTGGTCTTGTTTTGTTTTGGTATAAATATAAATAAAATATATAAATATAAGTATAAGGCACTGTGTAAAAATATCTGGTGGACTGAACTACGAGTAAATATTATAACAATGCTATGAAAATCACTTGTTGTTAGTCTCTCCTAAAACTATGGTATTTTGACTTATTCGCTTTTTCCCTATCACTTTAGAAATGACAATGGGCCTATTTCGATGACTCGTTCAATTTAGAGTATGGTATTGTTATTTTATTCACAATACCTTTTTTGTATAAAATAATTAGGGTAAAGGTAACAAAGTTTCTGTTCGAACGCGTTTAGAACTTTCATTAATAAAGCGTAAGGTATATCTGAATATATTCACTAAAAATAATTACAAAGTTCGATCAAAATTCGTTATGTGTACAACAATAAAATAGCACGCACGGAGTCTGTCTCTAGTTAATGTAGGCAATAAGTGCCAACTTTACTGGGGTAAGGCGACAAAAGTTCCACATGAATTGAGGGCCCCATACGGAGTATAGTTATACATTATTATTACTGAATAATGATTACCCTATCATCATAGTCATCATCATTAATGTCAACATCAAACTCTTACATTTCTAAGCATAATTTCTACGAAACGTTCACCGTTCTCTGACGTTGAAACGGACTCGTTTCTAACGAAAATGGGGACAGAGATCCCAACAAATTCACAACTCACAGTTCTTCTGCCTTGTAATCTTTAAATACATTGCCGACAATTTGGAGAGTATCCAGTGTGAGGATTTGAAATGCAGTAGTTTATATGAATTCTTCCAGGTGGCTAATCAATGATTTTGCTTTAACTAATGTTTTACTAATAGTGATTCGTGTGATCACTGACGTACCTGTAAATAATAATTATAAACCACTTTTTATACAAGAAAATATCTTAAAAGTTTTTAACCTGTACATTTTTAAGCTTTAAATGTACGCCTATATAAGGCATATATAAGAGTATTTATAATATAGAAGATAATATATACATACACATGATGTAAGAAGTAAAGGTATCTTGAATGTGCCATTCTTCAGATTGCAGGAAACTTAGATTAGCTATCTTAAAAATAGTATAACGATTTATAATCAAATTCCTGCTCAGGTCAAAGCTTTAAAGGAGAGTGGCTTCAAAGCAAGATGAATGGATGGCTATGAACAACCAATTTTATAGTTTAATGAATTTTACGATACCAGCGTAGCCCAATTATTTGAATTTAGTCTACGCTTTGTGACGGTGCATATAGGGTAGTAACATGCTAATAAATTATTATTATTATCAGGGCCCGGATTCTGATGACCTAAAATTGTTTGAAAAATGACCTATAAAATGACCCTAAATTTTAAAGAAAATGACTTAATAATTATAAAAAATGACCTAAAAACTGATATTTTATTTATAAAAAAATTATTATTGTACACACAAAATTATAGACTAGTTTGTACATAATTGCAAAACTGTAAATAACTGTAATGTTGTGAATGTTCTTTTCTCACGGAAATTTATACTGGCACTGAGGCATTGGCGAGTCGAAATTCGGCATTTCCTTTTGTGGTCTGCCGGATTATATTGTTTATTGCGGGTAAACAGTAGTTTGCACTCTCAAATCCATGCAGGTGGCAGACTCTGGTGCCAAGTCAGTCTAGTAACAATAGTAATATAATACAACATTTTGTTCTTTCTTTGATTCTCATTTCCGACTGAGACATGACAACACTTTAACGCCGAATTTTCCCTTCTTGCATTAAACAAACAACACTTCAAAGACAGCACCACTAGGGACGAAAAAAGTTAATACACTCAATGTAAATACATGAAAATGACAAAATAAGGGAGCAAATGACTCGAAAATGACAAAATAATGACCTAAAATTGGAATAAATGCCCTAAAAATATAAAATTGCATAAAATGACAAAAAATGACCTAATAAAAATGAATTTCTATAATCTAGAGGCCGTGATTAGGATTTATCTACAAGTTGGCAATGTCTATACAGCATCAATAAAAAGATGACATGTCATTACAATCCGGGCCCTGATTATTATTAATATTAGTGTTATTTTAATATTATTTTTGTAGTCGAAGCAACTTTAGGAACAATTTTGACACTCGTAAGTTTCTGACATCATCTTGTAACACTTGTTAAACAAAAAACTCTTTCCAAACCATACAGTAATTTATTACATAGGTTATAGCATTTATACGCTTATGTTATATGCTTTTATGCACATCACATCCAATCAAATTCGAAGGGAAAGTAATCCATTTTTAAAGCGTAGATTCTGCAGCAATTCAAACTATTAGGCCTGTTCTATCAATTTGTTACTCGATGTACAGGTGGGGGGAAAAAAAGCGGACCGACTCTAGTAGCTGATTTCAGAGCCTTGTGATACGTAAATAAATGTAAGAGATGTAACGGAAACGTTTGTTTTCACAAGCAATGCAAATTACGTGAAATTTTTTTCTCAATTCAAGCAATTTATCGAAACTAGAACAAATTTCAATACATTCCCTGCTATCCTGTGAATGCATGCGCAGTGGCTCATATCGGCAACTTATGTATTTTACTCGGTCCGATTTTTTTCCCTACCTGTACAATAGACTTACAGTAATAATATGCTAATAATAAGAATTAGTATTATAATAATTACTATCGTTATAGTTACAATTCTATAGTGATAGGGAAAAAGCGAATAAGTCAAAATTCCAACGTTTTAGGAGAGACAAATAACGATTTAATTTGAAAGTATTTTAACAATATTTAGATCAGTCTACCCATATATATTTTACACAGATTCTTATACTATGTAAAAATGGCTGGGTTGACTGATCTAAATATTGTAAAAATGCTGTGAAAATAAATCGTTATTTGTCTCCCCTAAAACTTTGGAATTTTGACTTATTCGCTTTTTCCCTATCACTCTAGAATTGTTATCACTGTCGTTATTATCGGCTCTCTATTAGGGGATAATAAATAATTTATTGATTGGCAGTTTTTAATCAAAACAAGATTTTAGACAAAGCAGTAAGAGATCCCAAACAAGCTGTACAATTATTCGTACAATAACACGGTAATAAAGTATCTCTTACCACTTTTTTTATAAACCTTTTACGTGTATAAGTCACCTTAAGGGAATGCTCCCAAATATGCTCCTTAGAGAGAATGTTCTCAGAATCACGACGCGCCACATTCCAATTGATTGATGAGTATTATATAACAAGACTGTGTGTTAGAATGTGTGCTCAATATAGACGCACTACAAGTTTGTTATATAACAATTTTGACATCATCTTGTAACACTTGTTAAACAAAAGATTATTTCCAAGTCCATACAGTAATTTATTACATATGTTATAACATGTATACGCTTATGCTATATGTTTTTCTGCACATCACATGGTCTTCTAATCAAGTTCGAAGGGAAAGTGATCCATTTTTAAAGCGTGGATGCTGCAGCAATTCAAACCATTAGGTCAGTTCTCGCAACTTGTTACTCGATGTACAATATTTCAACCTCTCCCTTTTTCCCCTCCCAAGTGACCATGTCGTCCTGCATTCTTCCATGGCAATGTTACACTAAACAAGATGTAAGATGGTGTCTTCCATGGTGTCATAATTAAAATAAAACGTTGCAAACAACAGTAAAAATAAATTTTCGAATTCTTCAGCCATAAAATTAATAGAGATCAAATAAATTAATATTTAGTTAAACTAATTTGGGAAAATAAAGTAACACATTATTTTACATTCTCCACAAGAGCTAGTTTACTGTCTAGTTTAATACGGGCTTTCAGTCAGGAGCAGATAAGCTCCTATGAAGGGGAAACGGAACAAAAAGAAAAGTGATGATGAATTTAGAAGCGTACATCTAGTAAATAGGCGTGTCTTCGCAACCCATAAACCACACCAAAGAAGGTACAATCCTAGGACTATATAAGAGAATCACAATTCTCATTACATCATTCACTGTTGGGTATCTCAACCGTATAGTTCATTGCACAATCGGATACAACATGACTTTTATACAGGTAAGTTACTATGATAAAATAGAGGAGCTACTAGTTACGAATTTAACAGGAAATATTGCAGATTTAATTCGCTTATAAATACTTCAGGTATATATTATACTAATGAATGTAACCTAAAACAAAACATTGTTAATAAGACTATAGGTTTCTAAATACCAGTATAATTATTTTTAGACAAAATACTATTTGTACTTTTTGTAAATAGATCATAATGCATCAGATAAATTTACATGATTTTGTTACTGGTATAATACTTTCCTTATCGATCGAGACTAATTACAGTTTTATAATTTATTTCGAGGGCACTTAATATGATTCTCAATTAAAAATTACTTTTTCTGCTGGTTTATTGTGTCAACATTACATTTATTAAGGAAAAAAACCGACGAATCCTTAATTATTTCAATTATTATTATTATCATTTTCCAATTGACCTAGTTTACTTGCATTGTAAATTATTTGGTTACTACTATTAGTGCTGAAGTACAGTGACACCGCTTAATGTGATCACTTCGGGACGCAGTTAATCTGATAATATTAACCGATTGATAACAGTAGCCGAAGGAATTAAATGGAGGTTTTTATTTACAAATAAGATGTACACTAAACGCAGAATTAAAAATATTTATTCATAAAATAATACGCAACTGTGAATCACTGAACCACTCATAGGCTAATACAGTAACAGACTGCAAGCAACTATTTTGTCAACTAGTAACGAAGTGTTTAATTGTTTTTATTTTCCCTTAGGAGTCCACTGATCAATACACCATGCTCAGTTACGAGTATTTTGGAAGTCTATACTGATCTGTGGCGAACGCCGCGAAGCAAAACATATAATGCCTGTCTAATGTCATTTCATTTTACTCTAGTCATCACTGCATGTCAACACTGTTATCTTCATAAATCAAAAGCTGCAACTTAACTGTGGGGGTGAAACATGTTTTATTGCTTAAAAGAGAATGTTAGGTAATGCTACTCCCTCCAACCGTTCATCCTGTGAGCTGGGAACAGAATTGTTATCTCCAGCACAACACAATACAGTTGAGTTAGAAACGAACCCTTAAAACGAAATTTTGGATGACTTACAGGAGGCTACTTGGAAATAAAACAGCAAAAAGGAAAATATGATAACATAAACCGAATCTTTGATCACAATAAACAGAATTTTTTCAATGATTCAGTACTAATCCGTACTGGACTTCATAAAAATGGTAACATTACCCGATTGATAACATTATCTACGATTACATTAAGTGGCGTTCACTGTATTGATTTTAATATTATGTTGTTTTAAAAGAAAATAATTTATGTTAGGCCTATAATAAACTTAACTGATACATTTTAAAATTGGGATGTGCAATAATACAAGAGAAAGATTTTAAGAAGAACTTGGAATGTACTGCCAATTTATCATTCTTAACTTATCGTAATAATTTCCCCTTTCCTCCCATAATTATAAAATTAAACGCTCTGATTTCATGTGCTTAACTGAACCTAAAAGCTTAACAACTGTTTCCTCCAATCATAGTAGCTTTTTTCGGTCCTAGGTTATATAAAACGATTATTAAAAAGTTCCCAGATTTACAACAGTTCAATGCTTATAAATTACAAAACACAATATGGAAAACATTATAAAGAAATAATTCCAGTTACTATCATTATATTAAATTTAAATTAAATTTGACAGTTATTTGGTATTTATATGTAGGCCTATTACTAGAAATTAGTGCTAGCTAAAATTTAGAGGTAATCAAATGCTTCGAGGCACCGTACATTGGAAAATATAATATAGATTCTTTCTATATTAGTTTGATTTTATTATTATAATTAATTGGTAAGTTTATTAGTTATTGTAATTTGCATTTCTAATAAATCTTGCATAAATTTTCTAGAATTTTAGTATTGCTGTGTTATTATGTAACTTATGAATTTTATAGCAATAAACCATTGTTATCAATGGAATATATGTAACTTATAGAGACAGACTTGTGCAGCTATGTTGCTAAATATAACAATTTTATATATATCACGATTAATTACCTAAGTCAGGACAATGCAATAACATTACCTTTCAGAAATACAAAACAGATAAATAACATAAGAATCAATCTTTGACCTTGCAGGCCAAAACATATATATATATATATATATATATATATATATATATATATTTTAAATAATAGTTTTAATGATTTTTTCAAAACAGACTTTTTATACTGAGAACTAATATTTTAGGTAATAAATGTAGGCCAACAATAAGTACAATATAAATATATTACTTACATTTATAAGAAGTTGTAATACAGTAGGCCTATTATGCATCCATGTGATAAAAAATTCTATTATATACTTTAGCCTCAAATGTTATCTGAAGACAGTATATCATTTGTTTTCTTCGTCATTTTATAAAAAGAGTAATACAATTCAGACAACCATTCCTCACAGTAGCATCATTACCGGCTGTGGGTGTCGGCATGCTGACCACATGCCCCCAAATCCTGCCATCTGCCTATGGTAAATTCAAATTTCGGTCAATTCTACTTCAGATTTTCCAGTCTAACAAACACTTCTATCCCGTCGTATTTAACAGGGGAGGGCCTGGTTAGTTGAACTGTAGGTCCCACCTATTATACACACGCTTCAATCGTTGACTCACATCAATGAGATCTTCTCTACCTAACCGGCTAGATAACAATTTCACGAATGTTTATTTAATATGGTTATTTGATAAGTAATGACTAGGCTTTTTGCTACTTCGACCTGAAAATTAAATTCGTTTTGAGACAGCTTTAAAGTTATAATATATTTCTAAGTTTTCTGGCAAAGATTTTACTGGTTTTTCTTTGTTTTAGTACCTATAAATGAAACTTTCACAGTGCACACGATAGAAATGCACATTTAATATTACATTAATATTTAAAAAAATTATAATTTGATGGGTATATGAATCGATTAAAATGTGATACAGTTTACTTAAATAATGCAATAAAATATTTCAATTCTTGGGACTTTGAACGTCCTCAAATTGATCCATAGGGTAGTAATAAACAAAATTGAAAGTTAATACTGAAAAAAACTTAATCTCTATATATATAAAAGGCTTTGTCCTGACTGACTGAATGAATGACTGACTGATTGACTGAATGACAGGAATCAACGTACAGCCTAAACTATAACAGGTAAAGACTTGGAATTTTGACAGTACCTCCGTTTCATAATGTAGGTGCTCACTAAGAAAGGATTTTGAAAAATTCTGATTCTAAATGCCAAAAATTAAATGTTTTTGAAAATACTTAATCCCTTTTTACATAGAATTATCAATTCCAAATCACAGAATATATTGTTGCCAAATGGTATTAGGTGGGCTTGGAAAAATAATTGAAATGCACTTTTGACAAATAAGAGAAGTTATCAAAATAATTCATAATAATAAATATTACAGAATGAAATCCACTAAAATAATGGAATCACATAACTTTCTCTACCCTGGACATAGAGAAAACAAAACGAGGTATGGTAATGTGTATATTATTATATTATATCGCAGGTTTTTGGAGAGAAAAGTATGAAAGTGATAATGCTTTATGGTAACATAAGAGTGGGAAATTTCCCGCCTCGATATTACAATTTTATGTTACAGGAATTTCTGTTTCTTCGTATTTAAACCTCTACCAGGCTTGCTGTGCACTGTACAAGCGATGGGATGCAACATTCTAGATCCTCCATGAGCCATAAAAAACTATACCAAGCGTTTTCTGAGGGAATAGTTTGAGTGTAATAAGTCGTTCTTCCTATTTCAAATTATAAATGCCTATATAAGGACCTAGAATTTAAAATTGAAAATCCTTCATAAGCTAATTTCCAATTACAAAATACAAAACCCGGGCGACGCCGGGTCTTTTAAGCTAGTACTTATATAATTTAACAATCAAAGGCTGTTGGATGTTATGAAAAATGGAAAATGAGAAGGGTTAATAGAGGGAGATGAAAGTTAAAGAAATAGAGAACGAATTATAAAGAGAGAAAGGCTTACATACAAAGTGAATAAGAAAGACTCCAACCACTTGTTCAGCCAAAAATTGTCGGCCTTAAATAGAGTCTGGTTCATTTCCATGACGAAGAAGGAATGCAATAAGGAATGCCAAATTATCAACAAAATGGCTTCGAATAAAATCAGGTAAACTGATGTAACAAAGTGCAAGAATGTTTTTGTTTAATCAGCGATAATAATTGCAATTATGAAATGCAGAAAGTAATTTATTTTTGTGATCTTTCTCCGAGTTAAGCTCCAGATCGATTCATTAAGCAGGAAAGAACAAAGGTCTAAAGTTTGATACTTAACCTTAATTCATACTAGTATACACTGATATAAGAAATTCTTAAAATATGTGAACATTTTACAAAATCTGTATATAACAGTATTCATGTAGTACTCATTTCAACGTGTTCAACGAAATAAACAAACATCTGACTGTATTGGAGTCAAGCCCCCTCATGATTAGAAACGCGGCATTGTAGTATTGTCATGATTTCCTATTTTAAAAAAATGTGACCTTTAATTAGTCGTTACTCCGGTACCGGTCAACCTATTTGGTGAAAAATAAATAGGCTTCTTGCATAAACATTATAAATGCGTATACTAAGTTTCACGAAAATCCGATAAAGCGTATTTGAGTTATCACGCGAACAGACACACGGACATTTTCCCGTCCCGCACACAATCTTATAAGTACCATACTGGCACTTAATAAGGGGTAGAGCTACTACACAGTTAATAATCTTATAAAGAAACAAAAAAGGAAAATCCAAAACAAGAATAGCCTACTTTATGTAGTCATCTGTGCCATAAAACAATAGTAAACAGTATATCAACTAAAATCATGAAATGCTTGTTTTTGTTCAATTCAGAGGCTTTTAGAGTAGGATTACCTCCACAACGCCTCTGGGTTTTTACGTATATACCTTAGGAGCGAGTCTCACCGCTCGTAGAGTTCCTGGCTAGGGGAGGTAGCTGCACCCTGATTGGCTCAGCTCTCCTATCCCGCTCCACGTGTTGTCTGTCTCTCTCGCAGCGGCAACATCCCTCCACTCAACTATTATTGTATTTTCTACGACTGACGAAATGCTGCATGATGTTCACTCTCTGCCCAGCGGTAGCTTACTGATCTTACGCGCACCGAATTCGCGCATCTTGGCAACGAGACGTAACGAGAAGCTCGCTGGTTGGGTTTGTCTTCAAGGCCAGAGACTTTGTGGGAATAATCCAACTCTATCTTCTCCGTCTTCTGTACAGAACTCTAAAAATAAAAAACTGATATGAAAGTCACATAACTTCCTTTGCCCCAAAAAAAGTTAGCAGTATTCACATATCCTCGTACAGAATCGCAAGACACAATTTTACGCTAATCATGCTATAAAATTAATACTTTATAGCCTCTTTTTTGAATGTTGCGACTAAAACGCAGGCTATAGACAAACTAAAAAAATAAAAAGTCACTGCAAACGTTTATTGAAATTTCCGCCGCTAAGAATAATTTCCGAAATTTATCGAATATTCCCCTCAGATATTTCTTTATTCTATGCATGGCCAAAAATACATCTTTCTCACTTCACATTCGTATATAGAATAAGACGCCGTGAATGTCCGCGTATTGAGTTGTTCACCAGGCAAGACACGAGTTTCTACAGACGGTGGGTGGTTTACTTGGTATAAGCACTCCATGTACAAAAAGGAAATCGTTTGAAAAAATCGCAAAAAACGAATAAATCTAAATAAATATAAGAGAAAATTGTCGCCAATCTTCGAGTCACATCCTCAAAAGTTACCTAACCCAAATACAAAATTTTGTTTTCGTACTTTGTCATTAAATTGTCAACATTGGCTTTAATGATGGGAGAGGAAATTTAAAGGCAGTTTCTTGCACAACCTCCCAGCGCCAATACTAACGTATTGAAGAGTGGCTTCAGAGTAATCGTCAAATAATACTATTTTGATTTTAGTTAAAGCTAGTGTTTGCAGGCCGACAAGACTTAACCATTGTGGTTAAAATTAGTATTTAGTTGCGGACCACCAAAAATTAGGTCGGGCCACGGGTTGGAGACCATAGGTTATATTGTTTGAAGTAGTGAGGAAAATTATATATATATATATATATATATTAAAAAATTTCATTTCTAATTCATAAATGAAAACTTGTTATAAGATTGTATTACTTTTAAGGAAGACGGCTCTTTTGCCAAGGAAAAAATAGGAATATAACTAGGGCAAGGGTTTTTGATGACCCACAAATACTTAAAAAATATGAGAGTTTAACAATCATGAGAGTACTAGTTTATTCATAAGACTTGTGTCAATTCTACATTTATGTTGTTGACACAATTGTAGGCTACATACGGTTAAATGCAAGCACCTTCTTTCTGTGTCCTAATTAAAATTATAACAAGATCTATTTATTTATGTTTATTTAGAGAGCCGATAATATTTAATGTAAGTAAATACACAAACACTCTACGTAATGCGAGAAACAACACAGAACATGGGAATAATGACTTTATATTTCTAAAAAAATTACTTAAAATATGAAATGTGGGGAAAAAGACCGTAAAATTACTAAAAATGACCAAATAATGATAATAGATTCTAAAAATGACCTAAAATAAAATATACGAAAAAATTACCCAAAAAATGACCCTAAAAATTAGCATTTTTAATTCTAGGAGTCATGATCAGAATATTCTGCACTAGTGGGCAACGTCCATGATGATCCGGTTAAAAGATGACATGTCATCAAAATCCGGGCCCTGCTCATAACTTATGAATACGAATAGCCTGCAGTGTATTATTAAGTGATCAAAAAATATTATTTCGATTGAAAGTTTCCTGTAGAACAGGAAACTCTACTCGAGTGACTATTTATACAATATAAGAATGCATGAACTTGCACGGCTCTGTGTTTCACCAATTAATTAAAATTATATAGTTGGAATACACGCCTTATTGGATTTTCTTAATCGACCGGGAAATGTGGACTTGCTGTACAGCATTTCCTATTTCCAGTTGATGCTGTGACAAGAAGGGAAAGGAAGCAAGTTCTCGACCACAACCTATTATTAATTTCGCATTTTTTAATCTTTAATTTATTAAATCCTGTATCAAGCTACTTCAGAACTTTCTGAGTTAATATTCCAAGTCACGTCGTTCTGAAAACAAGTATTGTTACAATTATTGCTTTATATAAGCAGGGCAATTATGGCACTATACTCGCGGCTCCGAATAATATTTTGAATAGGTGGAAAATTTATTTAATTAATTATTAACTGTAGTCCAAAGTGTAGAAAGCGAAACATTCACAACAGAGACGTTGGTTGCTGATCCGACCCTAAAAGAAGTAGAAACAGCTACAGGTAAACTAAAAAAAAAAGAACACACACACAAATCTCCAGCAGAACTAATTATGGCGGGTGGGGAAAGATTAAATTCAGAGAGCCATAAACTCATTCTTAAGATTTGGGGAAAGGAAGAACTGCCAACGGAATGTAAACAAACTATTAAAAGAAATATAAGGCCGAATGTAATAACTAGACCTGTAAAGGATTTCTCTGTTATCAACATCATACAAAATTTTGTTCAATATACTTCAATATACTATTAACCCCATGTGCAAACGAAAACATTGGAGATCACCAATGTGGATTTAGGCGAAATAGATCAACCATTGATAAGATATTTTGTATTCGCCAAATCTTGGAGAAAAAGGGAGGATTTAATAAGATTTTAAAAAGCATATGATTCAGTTATAGGTGAGACAAATATTGTACAATATCCTCATTGACTTTGGGATACCAAAGAAGTTAGTTAGGCTGATTAAAATGTGTTTAAATGAAACTTATAGCAGAGTCAGGATAGGGACATTTATATCAGATAGGTTTGCCATTAAAAGCGGCTTGAAGCAAGGAGATGCAGTATAGCCTTTAGTTTTTAATTTTGCTTTGAAATATGCCATTATGAAAGTTCAGAAAAACAAGGTAGGCTTAGAATTAAAAGAAAATCACGCGATTTTGGCTTATGGAGACGACGCGACGTTTGTCTGTTGGGCGATGACGTAAACACAATACAGAGAAATGCAGAAGTTTTTTCGATGCCAGCAGGAACGTTGGATTGGAAATTAATACAGAAAAAGCATATGGTCATAAAAGTCAAAATAATGCGCTACAAAATATTCGAATAGCCGGTAAATCGATTGAACAAATGGAGAAATTCAAATATCTGGGAACAATAATTACAGATACAAATAATATTAGTAATAAGTATCCACTGAGATAATAAAATGCTTCTTTTTATGCAGTTCAAAATCTCTTATCTTCTCGTCTTCTGACTAGAAATCTAAAAATAAAAATTTATAAGACAATATTAACCTGCCAGTTGTATTACATGGATGTAAGACATGGTCGCTTACTCTTCGGGAAGCACATAATTTGAGTGTTCGAAAACAGGGTATTTAGGAAAATATTGAGCCTAAGAGAGATGAAATGGTTATACAACTTCTTACAGCATCACACTCGTGATAATTGAGTAAATAATAAGAATTGTCCGGATATTCGTTTAGAAATGTTTTATGGACCCATGTAATAGGCCTACATTTCTTTGCAATCAGATTTGGTTCAGAAATTATATTACTGAGCCTATTATTTTCATTGGGCTTATTACTTTAACTTAATTTTATTTATACACGCTCTAACTGCACGTATAGGTCATTTCAGGTGCTAAGGATCTTTCAGTGTACCAGTTGGCTGATCTAACTATTGATGTGCAACCTGTTTTTATTGTTTGACTGATATTCAAATTTAATGATTATAATAAGTTTATGAATTCAAACAGATACCATAAGTCATGATAAATCAATATCCAATCCGGCATTCGTATTTGCAACTTTAAAAATGACTAATAATCCGGAGCTTAATAACCGGTGACTGCGTATGAACCCTGGAACTCTCGCATGCGAGTCCGCGAGACTACCGCCTCGGTCATCTTTTCGGTTTGGTAACTACGGTTCAAAATAATTGCGTTAATCATATTATATTCTCTTCGGGCTGTTTTGCCGTGGTCTGCTTGGAGTAATATATATTTTTGTTTTGTTTTTTGTTTTGTTTTGTTTGTTTTTGTTTTTACTTACCATATAATATCTCGTACTTGATAGTGTATATAAATGTGTACAGAGCTTTTTAATATACGTTTTTGTATCATTTCCTTGACAAAAATAAATATGCAAAAACAAACATTTGCCATTACTTGTTTACAGTTTGTGCAATTGACACAATATGGCAACGAGTTGCTTAAGTGACCTATTCTACTTAAAGTTGATTCTCTGGGCTAGATGTGAACATAGAGACCCATGCGATCCTTGGTTCCTTGTTATATAGGCTATGTATTATCTGTATCAATAAAGCCAAAACGGTCTCTCTCGAAATCTCGTCCATAATCTGCAAGGTATGGGAACGTCGTAAGATGTTTCATGTTTAGTATTAGAAATCATAGACGTTTCTATGTCGAGAACTTCATTATATATATATATATATATATATATATATATATATATATATATATATATATTATTAATGAATTTAATCTTCAGACAGGGTTAAAATAGTTTTAAAATAGAGAGATTGTCCACCTTTATAAAAGGCCCCAGATAAGTGCAACGACAAGGGTTCTAAGGTGGACAATCTCTCTATTTTAAATATATATGTATTATTTTATCACACCTACATGAACTTATTTTTATGTAAATTCATAAGGACTAAACATTAAACATCTTGACAGCTTCTTTGACAAAAAAAATAATTTTCCATTCAACACAGCGATTGAGCTGCATATGAGCAAGGGGAGACATCAAAACAATATGTAACTATGAGAGGTGAAATTTTATAAACCTCGTATAGTAATAAGTAGGCTTCAACAATAGCAGATTATTTGAAATAGGGAATAAAACAGTAAGCTATAAATTTCTGAAGAAGTTCTGTGCTCTGTAATATTTTTACTGGAAACAAATTAATTAAAATACGTGCACTGGAAATCAACAAACTAGGCCTATCAGGCCGGTTAATGCTAATAATGTGGTTTATATGTAAGAATTTTTGTGAGCAATAAATACACATACACAATTCGAGACTGTTTGGCAAGGCATGTACAGCTTCTGTGCAAAATTTTCATTTACCATCTAGCATAGCCGAGATAGCTACGAAAAATCGAAAATGTACACAAGTAACCCACCTTCTAAACCATTTCTGTAGAAAACGAATGCAGCTGTTTTAGTATGCATGATTAAAAGCTTCGAAATTTAAACTTTTATTAAAATTGTAAGAGCTATTAAAAACATAATCACTTTAAAAAGTTTTTTTTGAAAACAAACTTAATATTTTGGTAATAAAAACCAAACTTTGCGGGGCGCAAGAAACAATTAGAATTAAATGCGATGTGCTGTTTAACCGCAGTTGGCCTGCAGAGACGATCACCTGACAAACAGACAGACAGACTTCATTCCGAAATTACCTTTCTTCGGCTCCTAAGCATTAAAAAAAATCAGTGTTATAAGCGTTTCTACCCAAGTAGGCCTATGAATTGAACCTTAAGTTACACAAAATAACCCTAAATTATCCTAAATGTTTGTGTGGTAACATGTTACAAAACGTAGACTGAATCTTGTTCTCTTACATTACTGGAAGAAGCTGAATACAGATCTTTTCTAATCTAAGACTGATATCTCTCTACTGATATTCCTACTATAGAACTCCTACTATGCAATTATGCATATCACTATGGTATTTAAGACAGTATGAAATTTGAACCTTCACCTCTCAAGACAAAATTGTTACAATGCTGTAGAAGTGAGATCGAAAGTTTGCACTGTGTTCACAATAATTGACTTAATTATCGTTCAACGCTTTAGGCCTATAATGTTGAAATTCCAGTTTGTTATAATTGAACATTTCTATGCCTACATGGTTAATAAATTATGATTACAATTAAAAAATCGACTTTTGTATCTGTGATAATTATTTTATTTATATCTCGATATACTCCACATGGAGCTGGAGTTGAAGCAGCCTTCGAACGATTTTGTGTACAGGTAGGGGATAAAAAAGCGGACCGACTAAGTTGAAGACATGAGCCACTGCGCATACCTAGCGGCATTCACAGGATAGCAGGGAATGCATTGAAATTTGTTCTAGACAATATAGACAATCAATTGAGAAATAATTTCATGTAATTTGCACTGCTTGTGAAAACAAACGTTCCCGTTACATCTCTTACATTTATTTACGTATCACGTGGCTCCGAAATCAGCAACAAGAGTCGGTCCGCTTTTTTCCCCCCTACCTGTACAAAAATGTGCACTTTGTGACTTAGTAGATAAATCTTTAAGGTAAGCATTGTTTATTGTAATGTTGCAAAATTTTAGAGAAACACATTGTAAATGTTACCAGAATTCTGTATCTTTATGATTCTTCATTTTATAATGTTTTTAAAGTTGAAATTGAAAGAGAAAATTGTTCCGCCGTATCCTTGGGTTACTGCTTTGGGAGTTCTGGAAATGCATTATGTCTGTTTTAATTTGTGCATTATTTCTGGGAATTCCGTTGGCGAGTTTTTGGGATATGCTCTGCATCTAACTGGCCCTATGAAGAACGAGCAAATCTGCTAGTAGTCTGTAACACAAGCACTTAAGTGTTTAAACAAATGCATCTGGTTCTGATGGAGAAGATAAGAAAAACTAGGAACACTAGGATGTTTTGCGATATTTAATTAGCATACATAAAAATAAAAATCTTTATAGAATTGTATAAACATGAACTATATTCGGTGTTCGTGTTTGCAAATTAGCTTCGTGATTTCAAATTCCGACAGCTTAATATTAATACTTCCTAATATTTATCCTGTGAAAAACAAGTTGGTTTCCTGATTTCACAGCGTGAGAACTTATAGACGACCTGCAATATTAGACTCAATCATATACAGATTTACACCTTAGCACACTAACACCGTAGAGGTTATAGGAAAGATTTTGTAACCGGGTTTCCAATGTTATTGTACAGTAATGTTTAAGATGTAAGTGTTCATGAAACCACAGAATTCTGTTCTCTTGAACATCACTAAATTTGTGTGGATCACAAAACTACGTTTGCGTAAATGTCTTTGAAGCAGACCATTAATGATAAATTACATCTAGCGTTTTAATTTGAACTCTGACTAGTCCAGTTGATAGAACATCGACACATAAAGCAGGAAGTCATGGGTTCGAATCCCAGGTCAACGGAATTTTTTCTTAAAATATTCTCATGTAATGTTCAACAGAAACAATACTCTGAGATTTCATGAACACTATCTACAAAGAAAAAATAATTAATTTAAACTATTTATTATACTATGTTATATCTTAAAACATAAGGCAGTCCTTCTTTAGGAAATAAAAACTATTTTAAATGTTTTGGGTTGACAAAATGAAGCTAAGCCATTGGCTGGGTTTATTTCGCAACTCCTTACTTCGGAAATTCCGTCACATATTTATGTAACGCACAATATAACATATTATGTTTCTCTTCAACTTATTCCGTTGTTCTTGTTGGGGAGAAAAAAAGTGAATTTTCTGTTTGCCTACACACGCATGCTTCACGCTTTCGATTTCTGCATCACGCAGTCTGACAGGTGTTGATTGTTGTTGCAGATTGTTGCAGTGCTGAGCACGTTGGCAGTGGCCACCCGGGCTATTCCTGTACCTGGTATTGAGGAAAGTTACGGCCACTTGCCCCTAGCTTTCTCTCATGCTCCAGCGATCGAAATCCCGCACGCACCCATTGCGATCGCCCATGCCCCTATCATCAAGGAGATTGAACACGATGTAAGTACAGCTCTCAGAAGCCAAAAATAGTTACGCTTTAGCGTACGTGGTACATACAATAATTTTTAGTAATAGCTCTGTAAATTAGGCCGATATAAAATGAAATAGAAATACCGTATAATTAATTATAAAAGGCATAGTTAGCCATTTGTTGACGCCATATTTCTATAGCAGCCTGAATCCAATGCTATGAACCAATATGAAATGCGGATGTACATTGCAGTGCGGGTTTCTGATTTGAGTGTTTTGAAAAAAAAAAGTTCATTCCTCTCCCGACAGGTCGTGGTCCGGTATGGCCTGGGCGGCACGAGTCGCATAAAGGTCCCTACAAGGGAAAGGTAAAACTACGAAAGAGAGAAAAAAGTATATTGGTTTTTTAAATTATGAAACCGATAGATAAAAATAAATAACTCAACTAGTTCTTCATTTATTGTTGGTTCATATTACTGCATTAATTTTTTACCAAAAGTTTCCTGAGAACTCAGAAATACCATTTCTCCTCTAGAATTTTTCTTTCGTGTTCAACTATTTATAAATAAAAGTGTCATAATTTTATATTTTTTGTCTTTGTATTGCATTACTAATATTTATTATTCTTATTATATAGAAACTATTTATTCAGTACTGGTATCAGTAATGTTTTACATGTTTTAAGGTAGTCCCCATGTCTGTATCAACTCTGTTACCTCAACTTTGTTACTACTCAAAAAGTTACAAAATCAAGTGCTAAATAGTGCAAGTGTCAATAGAGGAATAAACTGATTCATTTCTACACGTTCAAGGCTACTAAGCACTGTGTAATAGATTCAGTGTTGTTTAACGGTCTTGAAATCTAAAACTGGGGTATTTTAATTCAGTCTGCACTCTGTTTAAAACATTTTAATTATAATGAAGTAACATTGCATAAACTGTCACAAAGTACTCTTAGAATGGAGCCACCTTTATATCCAAATCATATTAATTTGATGTCAAGCATAACCTATTTGCAGTACATAATTTTACTTCAATATTGCTCAACTCTGTTACTCAATATAAGCTCTGTTATTAAAGTGCAACATTGTCTATTATGCTTGTTCTATAAACTGTACCTAATTAAGTTAACAATGATACAACTGGATTTATGTTAAACAGTAAAGAGTAAAGGATACTTTCAAATGAAGTGTTAAACATAATATCCCAGCTGTATGAAAATACTTAAATTTTCTAGGAAAGTATCAGAACTGAAATTCAGTAGTTAAAAAATGTCTTGTGCATAAAACACATTTATTAAAATTAAATGGTCATATGCATATTATATGTGCTTAGATCAGTTAGGTTATTTAGAAACACTATACGAAATAAATAAGGCAACAGAGTTGAGGAAAAAGCTGTCACCTGTGAAGAAAAACATTCCTTACAAATTGAAACTGTGAAATCTGGCTAATCTGACCAGCGTAAGTAATTTTAAATATTGTTGTGTAAAGATTAATATATAAAAATAGAATTGTGTAAACAAATAATAAAAATAATAATAAAAATTGAATGGTCAAATGTGTAAGAACTCTGAAAATGATCCTTATAATCTGTGCTTTAATATATTAAAATTCATTGTAAGTTAGTGGCAAACTCTCTGGGGTATTCTTATTTGTAATGAGGTAACGACTAATGAGGTTTAAGGTGATTACTTCTACTATATTACACTATTATCCTCACCGGAAAAATGAAGTTCAACAACACTTAACACATAATGCCACTCATGCTATGTTAGAGTGGCTTAAGTTCTACAGTTTCATGTTCAAAATTCAATCTGAATTCAACAATCTGAGTTCAACACATGGAATTGAAATATGCTTATTCGGTTGAGAATACACAGTAACAAACTTGAGCTAGATTTTACGATTCATCAGATCACATTTAGGTATTGTAAACTGCAAAACAAGTGTGGTATGTGTATCACTGGAGAATCGAGGAAGAGTTTGAAAAGACAAGCCGTAAACGAGATTTATTGATACCATACTGTTCAAAACTTTAAGGGGAGGTTGTAAGCACATTTGATCAAAAATGTGGATTTTCGGTTTATTGTATATTTCCATTGAATTAAGTATAATTTACATGTTACATAGTCGTTTTGTGCTATAAGGGCCATAATGGCGTAGTAAATCTCTTTAACTCGTTACCGGCTGAGTGCCGGGCACAATAATGAAATTCCATTCATACGTTGCCGGCTGTCAGACGGGACCAATTCCTTTTCCTTTTAGTTCTAGGTTTCCCTGAGTAGATGGCGCAATATGCTATGTACAAATTTATTAACACTTGCACGCGAATCATTCATAAACTAAGCCATTGATATAATTAATGAAACAGCTAAAATTCCTGCTTTAGAGTACATTCCACGATATGAAAGCACCGCCTGGGAAAACGATCTCAGATTCGATTATGCAGTTCCAAAGCGACCTGTTAACACTGATAATACGTATTGTTTCTCAACTGTTTGTTGACAGATGAACAAGATGTCAATTTTATTTGATAAATTCAGTGTAATTTTCAGAAATTATATAATTTTCAAGGGAAGGAGTTATTTTGTTTGGATTTTTATTGTCCGCGATTCTGCCTGCGGCTTCTCCCGCCATTATTAATTGACTCCAGGATTTTTAAGAAATTTACACTGGCAGTATATTAAAAATGTTTGTGGTTCAGAGCTATGAAAATTGTAAGTAAAAATAAAATTCGAATATTTGTTCATTGTGTTCATTTCACTTAGGCTTTATATAAGAAAGAAACGGTTTTCCTAATTTTGTTCTCTTCGTGAAAGTTTAGACTGCGAGAGACGAACATCGCCGAGTATACCCGATGTTTCACGAAGTGGGCGAGCGAGTGAGCACGCTATTTAGGGCCGTTGAATTGTATAAGAGTAGATAAGTACATAAAAAGATGTATAACCCTATCATATATATAGCCTAAATGGAAAAATATAACTAGAATATACCCAAAAGCAAAATAGGGTTTTTAGTTTTGGCTAAGTTATTCAATAAATAATATTTCTTTACGCAGAAAGTTAACACTTGAGTGAGGTGGAGTACACGTAGGCCAAAATGATATTGATCGCTTAAAGTGTGTATAATATAATATGGAACCGTCTTGAAGCCACTTACACAGCAACGAAGGCTCACTGAGAAGGAGCTGCAATTGTACTATGGGCAAGGTTTTAGAACTAAAACAGATGTAGGTACTAATACAGATAGCTTGGAAAACATGTAGAGAGCAGTGTGGGCTACATTCTTCCATAGGGTTTCATCCGACATACAAGTTTTGTCCTGAATATGCACTTCGAGCACATTATGGTATAATTTATCTTTAACGTCCATTTTCTCTCATTTTGTTTTTTGTGCACATTTGTTCCTTTTTCTCGGGAAGTATTAAGAGTAGAGATCTGATTTTTGTTCCAGTTACTAAACCTACATTAATACAGAAACGGTGGTTTTTTAATGCATTTATCTTCAATGGTAAGAAATTTATTTCATTTTTAATGAATAAAACCGAATGAAAAAAATTGAATTTTCCAAAAAAATATAAAATATTTGTTTACAAACATATTCCTTTTAAAAAACCAACGTTTAAAGACAAGATACAGATCTAAAAGTCTACCAAATTTTGTATCAATTGATCAAATAGTTTTTGAGAAAAAGGAACATGAACATCAATAATTTAACATGGCAGAGATACAGCTTACAACCTCCCCTTAAATGAAAACATATGTCTAGGTATGTGATGTTGAGTCCTAAATGCTGACCTGTGAGAATAAAAAATAAATGTAATGATACTGGTATTTACACATTATTTTTTGTTGTCAGACATAATTAAATTTACATCCTAAACTAACACATGCATCTGTTATAGGCGCCTGCCAACTACGAATTTCAATACGGAGTTCACGATCCTCATACTCATGACGTCAAGGAACAGGCTGAGAAACGTGTAGGGGATAAAGTGGAAGGCCACTACAGTCTGGTTGAACCTGACGGTACGAAGCGAACCGTTCACTATACCGCCGATCATCACAATGGATTCAACGCTGTGGTCACCAAGTCTGGTCATGCTGCTCATCCTGTAACTCCAGTTAAAGTTGCAGTTCCCGTTCATAAAGTAGTAGCTGCTCCTGTTGTGGCGCATGCACCTATCATCGCCCATGAAGCTCCAGCGATCTCCTTCGGCCACGAATTTTATCACTAAGGCCAATAGATGACTGTTCTGCTTTAAATGTACATTTGTATATCAATTATGGTGTTAGCTAAGATAAGAAAGTATAAACTTATGACTTCTTTGTTTTATGTAACATCTGCATAACTAGTAGGTATTACTTGCTTCAGCTTTCAATTGATCCGGCATCGTTCTCTGAAATTATCGCTGTTCTTTTTTTCTTGAGACATTCGTGTTCTTTCTGGAAGTTTGCTATGGATTATAAAATACTACTGTATAACAGATGTACTAATACTGCTATTTTATGCTTTCAAACGTCAATCAGGAAGACACGCACATTATATAAAAAAATTATTTATAATACAGTGCGCCAGGAAACTTTCTCCGCAGCGGCTACATGCTGGAGAGGGTGCTAGCAACAGCAAAATGCAGGCAGAGCTCATTCTCACTTTTATCATTGGGTGCTCAGTCTTGCACCAATCAGTGCATATTGCAGTGCGCAAGCATTTAGACCGAATATTGTGTACACAATTGACGGTTTGTTTTCATAAATCTCGTGCTGGCGCTGCGGAGAAATTTTCCTGGAGCACTGTATTTATAGTGCTTAATGGTTTTCCTTCATTGCTATTTTAGGATCAGGTAACAAAATATAACATTTCTTTTTCAGGCCAGTCTATCTATTCCTAGCGATTTCACACACACGCCTAAATGTGCCAGCCGTAAAATTATGCAATGTTTTCACTATTGTACACGATGCATTAAGCATTTAACGTGAAAGTATAGAGCTACATAACCCCTTTCAGCTTCATAGCACTAATAAAAGTTAAAACCTATGAAACTAGGACTAAAATGTGGCCAGTAATAATTGACTTAAAAGTGTACAATTTCAGCAGGCATGGTTCAGTTCATTTATTACTGTAAATGTGATTAATTTATCATAATTTCACTTAGTTTAGAATGGTTGTTGGAACTGCATTATTACTGTAAGTGAGAATCGATTCTAGTTTTGAGTGAAAGTGAATTACGTAGCAGCTTCATATTTTCACATCCACCTTACATATATTTAGAGTTGTTAATTAAGGCATTAGTTATTTCCTACATCTGTCCTCATAGTGATCATAACATTATTATTATTTATTGTGTTCAATTTTACAACTAGGTACCTCTCACTCATCTGTTATTCTTTTTACCTTTTTAAAATATTGAATATAAATCGATATATTTTGTAGTGTGTAATAAAAGAAGTATTTTAATATAATATGTAGTCATACTGGGAATACGGCTTAGGGCACATAAGACTGAAGAGTATGCATGTATCTAAGCAATAAATTGTTTCCAGTGAATCTGTCTCATCTTATTTACATCTTCCCATTGTGAAACTGAACCACGTTTATAAATAATTTAAGTAAGAAATAAATGTCCATTATTGATGGAAAGGAACTATGAAATGTCAGAATATTTAACTACTTCGGCTACAGTGTTATCAGCACATTTAACCAATGATATACAGAACATAATAAGATAAATTACAACGAATTCAATAATAGCCTACAGATTGAATTGAAATTTTAAATAATTTACAAATTGGGAACTCTTTCTTTCAATAATTCAATCTGTCCTCTGATTAATATTACTATTGAAAAGATAACGAATAAATATTATACTTCGTATACCAGTAGTGTGGAAATATAATGAGAAGAGGTCTCTTCTTGATTATTAGGGAACAATAAGATGATCATAATGGAGTTGGTAATGGAATAAATACTGGAAAAATAAAAATAAGCCCCATAGCAGTCATTGGGAAACGGTTGGGAAAATAAAGATGGTTGACATCGCTCCTCCAATATTTCCTTATGCTTATCTCAAGCGAAGATATCAAATGCTTGTTACTGCTAGCAAAGGCGTAAAAATTAATTAACCTTCTTTGAACGTATCTCTCTTCTTTTAAGAGACAGTAAATGTCTCGTGTAACTTATTTCAGGCGAACAAAATATTACAGTGAAACCTCTCTTAACGGACACCCCTTCTTTACAGACGATTATTCTGGTCCCTAGGTCACTATAATGAAACTTCATAATAATTAACCCCTCTAAGACTTCATAATAATGAAACTTCATAATAATTAACCCCTCTAAGACGGACACCCTATATTACGGACACGGACACAAAAAATCCACTTAAAAAGCCTCTTCAGACCTCTCTTAACGGACACTTGACGAGAAAATCATACCGGTATATCTACAGTATACTGTACTATATTGTACTGAACTTCTTTTCTTCTTCTGTTGACTTAGTTTTGACGCAGACTGTAGTTCTTGGAATGTATGCCTAAAGTGGACTACTGTATAGTGTTCAGGATTTTCGCAATATGTAGGCCTACAGCATAACATATCTGTGTAATGAATTAGTGTAAACTAAAGAGATTTTCATTTACTTTATGATACTGTCATGTAAGTACTGTACAGTAGATTATTTTACTCCAGAATTTTTTAACCTCTCTAGAGCGGACACCCCTCTATAGCGGACGATTTTTACGGTCCCGGACGTGTCCGTTATAGAGAGGTTTCACTGTATACTCTGAGCTTTGGTGTTAACTGTACTTGATAAAATATAAGCACATTAGTTCATAAGATACTGGAAAATTTCTAAGTTACTTCAATATGTTGAACAAATCTGCACTTAGTATAACAATCTTGGGGTTGGCAAATATTCCGGTCACCGTATTTCAGGAACAACTGAGCACCACACAGGCATGGCGGGGGAATATGAATAAAGTAAACAATGCTCGCAAGGGAACTCTAGACATTGAAACTCCCGGATTTTAGAAAAAACACAAGATAAAGATGGTAAGAAAAACTTACACACTTGGTCCGAAATTACTCCTGGTACTTATTTCTGTTAAAAAGCTGAGTCGATCCCAGGGACGTTACAATTGGACAGACTGGGCACTTGCCCAGGGAGGCAAACCTAGAAAGGGCGGCAGACTTTTTAGATGGATTTTTTTTGTAGCATTAAATAAAATTATGTACAACTATAGCAAAAAAGAAGAGGCGATGGCCTTACCACCTGTCTCTCTCTCGGAAAATAAGCGTAACAAATTTAGTCTAGGTAATGAAACCTCCACTTGGAGGTCCTATGCCCCACCATAGGAGTTACAGGAACAAGTCAATCAGTCAGTCATAGAGAAAAAGGCCCTCTGATGCAAAGAATATCCAGGACAAAAATTTTAGAATAAACTTTATGCCAACTGAATGTAAAGGAATTAAACTTCAACTAAAAAAATATTGAGTTTTACGCGTAGATTCTCACTGTATAGTAGAAATAAGGCAATAACGTATTATTTGTTCTAAAAACATTGGTTTTAATGCATCTGTAAAAGTCAGATATATACTGTATTTTTTAATACTTACTAACTTACTTACTCAATGGCAATAGACAAGCTTAAGGAATATTATCTGTTTTATGGAACCCAGAGGTTTGTTGCCGCGCTTACCTGAGCCCACCATTGAACCCTATTCTGTACCAACTCCATCCGACCATCCATCGCAAATCCTACTTCCCTTAAATGTATCCTAATATTGTCTTCCCACCTATGTCTAGGTCATCCAAGTGGTCTTTTCCATTTGAATTTCCTGAATTAACTTCTACCTTAATATTATTTGTATCTGTAATTACTGCTCCCAGATATTTGAATTTCTCCACTTGTTCGAACGATATACCGACTATTTTAATATTTTGTAGCGCATTATTTTGACGTTTCATGACCATATACTTAGTCTTTTCTGTATTAATTTCCAATCCGACAATTCTGCAGGCATCGAAAAGACATTTTCTATTAGCATAATAAAACATAATTTAGCATATATTTTAAATTTACCAAATATATTAAATTTTGTAAAATTTCAAAATTGGCTACACATTTTTTTAGTTTTTAGACAAATTTTAAAAATGAAATTACAATAGAATTCATACATTTTTCCCCTAAATGTAAATATTTTAGAAAAAGATATTTTTATTTTTTGTTGTATAGCCTAGGTAGTGACTGGATTATTCTCAATAAAAAAATACTATCGGTATGCTATTCGTTTGGGTAAAACGCAAACTTAACACTAAAACAGTAAATTTGGGGATTAAAAGTTTAAAAAATAGGGTGATTATACAAAGCTTTGCACAGGTTGCAAAGTACCTGAAATCGGCGATGGACATGTACCACCATAAGGAAAAAGTAAATTGAAAATTCCAGTGATTTCATCGAAGATCGAAACCATGACTTTAGGTTTTGTAGCGCAGTGACTCAGTCAACTACAAGGCGGCTTACTCCATTTAGGGAAATGCCTGTGAATTTCTGACACAAAGATTGATCAAATATTGATATAAAAGAGGGAAAGAAAAAGGTTACGAAAAGTTTTAAATAGAAAGAGAAAGGAAATATAGAAAAGACACAACAGACACAGATTTTTTTTGTGAAACTACACATGCCAGGTTTTGATAAAAAAAATAGTTAAAGTCACCAATGCGTTCTTTGAGTGTTGATAATAATTTACCGTACAGGTCGGTAGTAAGTACACATACCAGTGCTAAATTTTATAATGTAGCTATATAAGAGAACACAAGTTGGTTCGAAAAACTACACGTGGTGTAGTTGACATATTTTAGCAACTAAATTTCTAAAAGAACCATGCCAACTTTCCTAACATTAATCAACCGGGTTTTTACTAGAGATAATGACACTGTTTAATATATTGTAAATACTTTTAGGTTAGCCAAAACTTATTGTTTATATTGTAACTTATTGCATTTTTTTTAAACAGCACGTCGTCACTAGCACAAAAACTACTTACCCTTTCACCAGGGTTCGTTAGTACTTTTTTATTTTTAAAATGCAACTTCCCTGCACATTTACTATATATGTAGAACTTATTTTTTTATATTTCCATCTTCCAATATAGAAGACAAGGTAAATGAGGCAGCTGTCGGATGGATTGCTATGTTCCGCCATGGGTTATAGCATCAGGGAGTTAATTTATAGGCCTATAAGTTTATCATATATTGTCTACATATGTTGTTTTTTAAACGATTCAAATTATTATTAAATGTAGAAAGCTAATTACCTTGTACATCAAATTTATAGATGGGATATCCACCTGCAACCATAACCCGGGAGTAACGTTATTTCGGTCGAGTGCAGCTCTTAACACTTAATCATGGACACGAGGTCTGTGAGACCGCAGTGAAAAAATAAACAGCTTCTGTCTGGATAACGTCTTCTGAAGTGGGTTGTTTATAGAGTCTCGATATCCTTTATCATCCCATTATGTGTCACCCATCATTATTGGTGGAACCGTCTAGATAACAGTTAATTTTTGCAACAGTCTGTGAGACCTCACTTACATTATTATGTAGGTTTTTCAGTTAATTATTTTGCAAAGAACAATGAGTGAACGACTGGGGCCCTCATAACAGTAGTTAGGCCGAGAGTTTTAAGGTCACATGATGACAATTAAGATTAACTTTTTCGGTTTTCGGTGAAATTTTACAGTGAATGTATAGAGGCAGAATGACTATATGTCTCATTTCTAATAAAAAAAGAAGAAGGATGTAGCTATTGCAATTTTGAACACAAACCCATTATTATGGTGAACTGTTATTAAAATCTACTTGGGAGCGATATAAATGAAGATAGTAAATATTTTGTGTATTTCAGATATTCATTTAAAAATATTAGCTTACCTTCCAAACTGGGTACCGTATTGCATTTGCGATCCAGTGAATCATAAGTAAGGCCTGAAAACAAACAAAAATGATTGTGTAAGTATAATGCTTCATTAAACAATTAGGAGAAAAATGCTTGAATAATAAGTTTATTAAGATTCACATTTTGCTAAGTTTTTCAGTGATGAAATCCCCTTAATTGCGCGACCGCTCAGACCTCATGTCCATGTTAATATAACAGAATAATAACGTCCATGGTTAAGGGTTAAATCCATTTAGGTCAAAGCCAACCATGTTAGAGCACGAAGACCGCAGATATAGGCCTAGTTGGTGAAGGAATTGTCCTAGACAGTGGGATGAGTGGTAGTGTCCGCTCTAGAACCTGTCCTAAAGTAAACAAGTAAAATGACTCTCATTCAAGCACATTACTTGTATTTTTTTAAGAGCGAGAAAAACATACTTATATACTACAGCCGATTACGTTTTAATCTGACCGAGTCTATGTTTGGTGCTTTCTGACTATCACAATATTATCGAATTAAATTCATTATAGATACGACAAAACAACACCACCACGAGTGCTGATACCAGTAGAAGAATCCAACAAGTACTGACAACCTCTTGGTTGAAGAGAGATTATTTTTGCGGTATGCCGAGAACGTACGGTCCGGCGGCCTGGAAGGAAGTCGTCGGTAGGCAAAGGAGCTCCAGCGGCACATCGCAAAAATAATGTCTCTCTATATAGCTTGATGCTTACAGGAAATAAGAAGACAGAAGAAATAAGAAATAAGAAGACAGACTTAAGAAATAAGAAGACAGACTGAAAAAATCTTAAAAAGACAATACATGTTTGTTGTTTGATTTCTTTTTTAATTGCTATTATGCTTGAGAAAGTACATTTTATTTCAATTACTATACACGGGTTCTTGCTATAATGTTCCTACTTACAGTGAGAATATATACTTTTTAAACTTCAAGTTGAGACCGAACAATTTCAAATTGAGATGAAACAAGTTCAAAATGAAACCAAACAATATTAAATGAGTCCAAACAATTTAAAATGATAATGTCGTTATGATACTTTTATTACTATGAGAATGGTATTGTAACTGATAATTCTTAACTTGAAATTGTTTGGCCTCACCTTGAAATTGTTTGGTCTCATTTTGAAATTGTTTGGTCTCATTTTGAAATTGTTCGGTCTTATTTTGAAATTGATTGTTCTCAACTTGAAGTTGAAAAGGTATAGAAGGTACTTTAAAAATGATATATTAAAAGCCATAATTTACAACACTTATAGATTCCTTTGATCATAAATACTATCTAAGGAGTCCACTATGAAATGCTCGCCACCCGATCGAAGTCGACCCGACCCGACCCGACCCGACCCGACCGGAATCTAAACCAGTTCATTCAGTTGATCCGATTCTAAGTCAATTTATGAAGGACTCAGGTTTGGGTACCATATCGTGAACATTTTTAATTTTTTTTTTTTTGACCGGAAAGTTGGCTGTTAAATATAGGGGGAAACAAAGCTTATTCTTGAGTGATGTACGCTTAGGTTTAAAACTCTAATAATTATTTTAATAGATAATAAATTAAGAGTTCCGAAATAGTTTCTGAATAGTTAAACCTTGGAATCCAGAGGGTTCATTACAGTAAACGTGTGAGTGAGCATGTGTATCTGTGTGCGTGAGTGTCGGACTGTTTCGGAAATTACAACCATGTGATCTGAAATCTGTAGCCTGTTCATGGGAATAAGCTAGAGAGCGATGTTCGCCATCTAAGGAACTTCACATTTCTCTCAACATAAATTATATACTAAACGCGGATTCCAACGAAACCTGTTATAATGTAGGTGCAAGAGAAATTCAGTAAATGAAATTGGTTACCGCAAAAATAAATATAGGAACAAAATTTAAAATAAATGTTTATTTAAGCCTATAGATCAGGGGCGACAAACTTCTTTACTTACGAAGGCCAATATATAGGCTAATGTGTTGACGTCATGGGCCGCATATTTTTTTATGCAGTAAATTATTATTAAAAATTTAAATTGTTTATTAAAATGCAGTAAAAATTAATTACAAACACTTCTGGATGCAGTATAATTATTTATTAAAATAATTAAAACACTTCTGGATGCAGTAAAATTACTTATTAAAATGCAGAGCAGATTAGAGTACTGTGGACGCCCGTAACGAGTTCACCAAAGTCGATTTCATACTGCAAGAATAATCATACTTAGACTGAACATATCACTGTAAATTCCCCGTGATATGCCCTATGGCGAAACACGGGTTGTAATCAATTTTGAAAAAAAAAAGTCGATTTCCATAGATGCTGATGATACTTTTAACAAGTTCTGAAGATGGCATCGCGTTTCTTTGTGAAGATTTAACCACCTTCTTAACAGAAAATGTGGATTCACACAAGTTGATAGGCCTACTTTCAATTATGAAAACAATTAACTGGCTTTGTCGCGGGCCGCATAGATAAGGTCGGGGGCCACCAGTTGAAGACCCCTACTATAGATAAATAAAATAAAAATTACCAAATAGATTTTACCTTACAGAAACACCAAGCACATTTTAATATTATTCATAATAAAATTATTATTAAACATGATCATGAAGAATACACTTAAAAGATGACGCAGAAGAACCACCGTAGAGGACGTTTAATTGGCAGCTCTTTTCGTGAAATTATTGTAGTGGGCGGTTAAGTTCACGCTTGCTCTGTAATGGTCTTCTTAATGGTCGTGAGCATTACATAGCCTAATTACGGAATTATCTTTGTTACACTGTTAATTTATGGGCTTTTATCCTCTTAACGTAACCAGAAAACCGTTTAATACAAGCTTAAAAACGAACAAAGATTAAACATTTAAAACTTATAATTGAAGGTTAAGTTTCCATAGAATATTTTTCATTCTGTCTCAGTATTCCAAGCAGTAGATAATACGCAGAGCCATAGCTTCAACCTACAATAGTTCTTAAAAGAAGTAGACTTGAACTTGACAATTACGTCAAAGGTATAACTAGAAAAACGGATAAACTTAGGTCTATCTGGGTAATGTGTACTCAACCCGAATATGTAAAGCAAAAATTATAAACAAAATTTCCTTTACTTCGAACTTTTCGGGTAAAGTGCGACCCTCATGCCTCTGGGTAAAGCTGGCTTCTTCTTTTGTTAGGACTCTGGACATGCGCAATATGGTTAAGTTAAGATAGGTTATATTAATTCCAAGTGCCATTCAATCATAGTTCAGACTAGTAACCTTACTAAATAGCATTTGAAGTGATATTAATTTCATTCATAGTAAGAAAGCTAGAAACGTACATTTTATTCCAACTTTACCCTGTTGTTTTGGATAATGTGCACTTTATCCGGGTAATGCTAGCTGTACCAATTGCCAGCTCTAGTCATGACATACTGTAATCTTCAACAAGAATCCCAGAGACCTTTCAAGCTTGCACAAAATAATCTTATTTTCACTGCGATTACATAAACCATTTTGCCTCATTTTTATTGTTCTATAAAATATTATGAAATAAAGATATATGAACTCTAATTAAATTATGAACTTTATAGATATCAGCACTAAAATTCCAGACAGTGAACAAACCAAACAAAATGAAAGTGGAAAGAATAATAGCCTGCTAAATTTTAAGACATAATATTATCCTAATTATTATTATATTGTACGGCGGTTAGAACACAGTCGATCTAATACTTTTCACTCAGCAATCTAATCATAACGCCTCCCGATAGAGTTTCCGTTTACCAAAGACTAATTCACTTAGGCTTATTTTCCTATAGATGACTCAGTGACAGGTGGTAAGCCCTTCGCCTCGAGCAACGTATCAACTAAGGCAGTATTGTTATTTTATCTATTGACAAAGAAAATTCATTGTTACATAAATTGATTGCAAATGAATGAATGAATGAATGAATTTTAGCCTTCAGAATCCCTTAAGGGCCATGGCCTCCTGCTGTTGCAGGGAAAAGCCCTCTAGTTTGACTCCCTAGGTGGGCTAGTCCTAAAGAGTAAGGAGTTTGTTCAAGTACTAAACCTAGTTCACTACTCTCAAATTATACACATTTCTACTGAAATATTAAATGACAGGAATTTCCAAAATACGTTAAAACATAACATTATTACTATTATTATTGATACTGGCATAACTTTCTTTTTAAAAAAAATTTCGGAAGTAACAAATGATAAATACTTTATATATACATAGTGAACATGGAGAGGCCGGGGAATATGGTCCAGAGGTTTTCATTTAGGCTTGAAGAACTTTAATAAGCCGTCGATTTATGATACGGGATCCACGGTTTATAGTCCCTCCCTGGGTTTTAATCTGCAACCTTCGGATTCAGAAGCGAGCAACTTACCTCTGCGTCACTGAGGCCAGCTAGAACACTGCTAGGATTGAGTAACTAAAGAAACTTAACTTCAAGTGCCGGAGATCCGGATACAAAATTATCATAGAATGACATCCGCTGCTAACTTAATGTCATGAAAGAAATGGGATTTCTCTTTCTTCCTTATTTTAATATTCTTAGGGAACAAGAAAGGAAACATAGTAACGTAAGTTTAACGGGAAAGTATCTCATATTTAATACTCTGCTTCATTTACTTAACATAGCTATGTTTTGAAAGCACAGTGTACTCTTGGGACCTCCCTCGCTACTAGTTCCTGTTCTTCCCTAGTTCCTGTAACAGTAGAATTCAAGTGGTAGACTTCACACGTTTCATGAAAACATTTCCAGGCATAATGATGAGTGATGACTCTCTCTAAGCCATCCTGATATAGACAGCAAACGAAGGGTGCAGCTTATATTACTAGCAATGTAATTGTCTGGCCTATAAAAAGATTTAACGATGACTGGTGGTTAAGATGATGGCAACAAAGATTATGACGATCATAAAGATAATAACGGCGATGACGATGAAAATCATGAATGTGATTGAATCTCGACGATTGCAGAGTACCACTGCTACATTGCAGGATTTGAAAATTATGTATTATTTACCTAATTTATAACAGCTAATCCCACAAACAACGTTTAGGTAAATAGGAACTGCTTCCGAACCAGCACTAACTGCGCTATACAAGGCACCAAGCAAAGCAAGACAATTTTCACGTCTACAACAGTAGCCAGGCACGTTGAGACTATAAAATAACTTCTCATTCCAAACAAGAAAAACGAGATGATGAGGATTGAAAGACGACCACCCGGTCTGAGCAAGTCCATCCAACTGGTAACTCGTCAGTCGATCAACTGAAGTCCCCTACTTCCTAATTACTGCCGGAGGTAATTTCACCAAGTCCAGATTACATGAAAAGGAAAGATGAAAACTGTAAATCAACAAACGAGACATACTGTATTATGAGTCAATAAAAAAGAAAACAAGAAAGTGACATACCACCAACTGATATGAGAAGATTAAACACGCATTACTGTGATTCACTTCACAGATCATAGGCAAGGACCATTGTGTTGGTGTAGTGTAAAACGGCCATTTTAATTACTCATTTTTTAAGAGAAAAGCGAAAGAAAGGTGGTAGAGAATGGCGGAAACCAATGTGATAAAGTGGAAATGCTGGTGTGACAATCCAGACAAGGTAAAGCGGGGTTCCTGCATTCGAAACCTCTCACGATTCCGCGATCATATAAAAACGAAACTTGAAGAGGGAGCAATCATTCGCTTTCTGGTGTTTGTTGCATTCAGTTGTGAATCAACTAAATTTGACATCATGGCTGCTTTCAAGGTAGGTCTAGAAATTTATTTAAAAAAATAAGTTTTGTAAATAACTTATATACCTATATTTATACATTTTATATACTTACATTTCATCACTATTTGACTAAAGGATGCGTTTATGAACTTTAGAAATAAATTTAGAAGAATATTAAGGAAGATCTGGATAGGTACTGCAAGAATAATTGTCTTGGAACTTACATAACAATGTCAAAATATTCTACAATTCTCTAGCCTTCATTAAATCAACGTTTTTAACAGAAAATGCCTAATACATGTTTAAATTGAATTTCAGCTTAAATTGAATTGAATGATTATCCACAATCGTTACTATAATTTAGCTGTAATAATAACAAAAAAATAATAAACACCAAACTAACTAAACTTCGTGACCCATGACAAATGGAAGGACAGGAACTAACTTATCCGAATACTACCATCTTCTCTGTCTATTGAGTTCAGATGACAGATGAAAGAGTTGAGGCAAGTTCTCAGCATGTGGAATAACACACGAACATTATAGATGGTTTTGCTGATCGGAGATTGCACTTAATACCAGGTAGCTGTTCCACTGTCTTCACGAGACTGAGTACACCTCGTTCCACACCTTTCGATCTCAGTAAAATCGGAGAAATATTGGGATCGATCCCGGGCCTGTAGATCCAGGATAATAAGCTAATTTCCAGACCACCCAGGTGGTCAATAATAACAATGGTACCTTCATTAGTTAACGCAAAGGACATCCTCCACAAAATTCATAGAGTGAATTAACCGAGATGTTAGTGGCGTGGGTTCAAATCCCATCTGACGGGGTTATTTGACTTTCCCAAACTGTCAGAAGCGAATGTCGAATTGGGATTTACTTAACGCTGACTTTAGAAAAAATAAGTAAAATGAAGGAGGTTTATTTACAGAATCAGCTCTGATCCTCAAGACATAATTTAATTTAATCTAGTTTAATTTGATTTATCAAACTTTTAATGTTAGTTCAAAGTAAGTTAATCATATTATACACATAAAACAATACACATTACTGCTTCAACCATATGTTTACAATTAATATGTTTACACTGAGTACGTTGAAATAAAAGAGGATCCATACAATCTGAGAAAAGTAAATAAGTAAGTTACACAATGAAGGTTAACAAACATGAAAATCTTCGGATAATTCAGATAGATCTCAATACGGCAGCAAACGTAATAAGTCATGCTGATAAGTGTTCTGCGCGCAAGCAGGTCCAGATCCGGAAAGAAGACATGGGATGATGACCGCAACTCTTTCAAATAAAGATGATACCGCGGAGCTTTGTCATTTCCTTCCGCGAGACGAGGATGAAGGCACAAACCACACTCAGGCTAGAGCCAGGAAAGGAAATTTCCAAGATTGAAAACTCCCTGACCCGGCCAGGGAGTCGATTCCGGGCCGCCAGGATGGATAGCAGCCAAGTTACCAACTCCCCCACGGCGGTGGGCTTTTTTCAATAGCATTAGTAACAAACTTCTGTAATGGAAAATATGTCAATACATTAGCCGTTGTACAGCTTCCGGTTTTTGCTATATCTATAAATAACAAGCCGATACCGGGGTAAAGCTCCCTACTAACGATATAAAAATATGTGGAGCACCTAAATAAAATATAACGGTAGATGGACGTAGTGATTTTAACCATACTAGTTAACAATATAATAATGCTTGATGACATTTATAACAGGTAAATAGCGATATTGGTAGCAATAGTAACAATAATAATTATTATTACACGAATAGTAATGATACTATAATAATAACATTATGGTGAGCATTTGATAGAAGTCTATACAAGTCTGCAACAAGATTAGATAAGAATACAATAGGAGACCAATTCCTCTGACACTGGGATTCGAACCCAGGACCTTCGGCTATTCGTGCCGCTGCTCTACCAACTGAGCTAGTCAGTAATGTAATGCCAAACAGAGTTAATAATATGACCTATGTATGAATGTATATGCCCATCTTGAACGTTAGTGTATAATAAGAGTAGAAGCCCGGTCACAAAAACAACTGATTAGTGTGCCTCGCAGTACTGCATAAGACATAACTTGTCTGTCAGTGAGGTAGACCATTAAGGGAAATCAGTTATAGGAGAGAGATTCCATCTGGCGCTGTAAAGCGAACTATGGCTAGCACAGTTGGTAGAGCAGTGACACGGATAGCCGGAGGTCCTGGGTACGAATACAAGTGTCAGAGGAATTTTTCTGCTATAGGCCTACTATTCTCATGTAATGTCCAATAGAGACAATAATCTGTGCTTCACGAATAGATATATCCAACATTAGAGAAGGGTTAGTTAGGTAGGCTATTTCAAATTTTAATTTGATAAGTTACATTCTGAAATAATTTACATTCTGTAATTCGTTATAGAACTTCAGTAATTGATACAGATAATGATGGCGGTGACTATGACACCAATGCTACTCCTGATGATGACCTATGTACTGACGATAAAGATTATGGGAAGAATGTAAATGATGATAATGTTGTTGTTTCAGATTGGTTTAGTGGTGGCGATGTTAGCTGTGGTGGCTTTGGCACAGCACCATCACCATGAGTTACCTCATTATGCACCTGTGGAACATCACCACCATGAAGTGGAAGTGGAAGAACACCACCATGTGAGTCCCATAACGATTATATTCATTTTATAAACATAATGGCAACTTTCTGGGAAGATTCATGTCTTCAAAAATTCTCAATTATCCACCATTGATGTAATTTATTTAAAAATCATAATTATTTCGTCTTCTAAGAGCAATAATAACACAGGTATAAACATGAAAAATATATGTTTAGATAGTAAGTGATTTATTTTTAACTAGTTTTAAAATAAGAAAAACAATTTCTTAGTAATGGTTCTTGAAAATAGGGAATATAGTTTACAAATTCACGGTTATTGAAAGCAGAATACACAATATATTTAATTATGAAGTATAAATATTAATTTTTAATTATGGGTTGATATGACTAAAATGTTATTATGAAATATTCTTTCAGCTTTCCATATGGGGATTGCCTCAGAAGTCTTAAGCATAATGATTATAGTTGTAAAAAAATATTAATAATAACAAAAAGAAACAAAAAATTAAATTAATAATAATTAAAGGTCTTTAATTATTATTCAATAATTGTAATACTTATTAAAGGTCTTTAATTAATTAAAGGTCTTTAACAGCAAAAGAATGGACATGTGAATAGCCACAAGAAGTTGTCAGTGTCGGGACGAGTACAGAAGGTTGGACATTTAAAGATTTCATTGATACCTATTCCTTATTATTTTAATTCATTTTGAGATTACACTATGGCGTTAAAGATTCATAGAATACTAACGTCAATATGTAAATAAATGTATAGGCTACGTGGCATTTAGTCTTTTATGATTCCACATACTTTTCGGATAAGAATGAAAATATTTATAAAATGAAAAATGAATAAATACATTATAAATGAATGCTTCCTGGCAGAATGTTGTTTACTGTAGGCAACTAGTTGATGGTCTTGGCTTTCACTTAAGTTTTTATTTTATTTTAGTGCTGTAGGATAACGGCACAGGAAGACTATCAACTTTTTATATGGAAAATTCGGTTTCTATATTACACATAATAAGCATTTGCAATTCCAATTCACTTTCCAAATTAGCATAAGAGATGTCCAACAGGGCGACTAATTTGGGTTATTCACCTTGAAAATATATAGTCCAGTTGCAGAAACTGGTTGTGAGTGTCAGTCGTTTGAACATCTTTATCGACTGTAAATATTAAAATATCTCCAAACCGGTTAAAACGAAAAGTAGCATAACCTAATATGACAAGATTCGACTATCTCGATTCTCGCAAATGTAGTTTTCTTTTAAAGCAATTAAATGCGATGGATATGTCCCATCATTATTGTTGAACCAGATGATTAAATACTCGTCTATGAACCCAAAGACATAAAATGCAATGCTTTCATAAGAATAATCAGTTATAGTAAATTCAAGTAGCATGAATATTCTCAAAATCATCAGCAATTTAGTAGGATAAATTCTCGAAATACCGAGCCCTTTACAAATTCAAAATTGGAATACTCTAATCTACAAGTAAATAGAAATTAGAAGTACCTCTCTTTATGTACGACAGGTTCCACCCACAGAAACCCTGTTTTGTCAACTTAAGAAATACTGTCTTAGATTTCACAGTTACTGGGGGGGGGGGAGGGGGTGTTACAAGCATGAAACAATTTTTTGATGAGTTTACTTCGAACTATTAAAGTTTCACTCCTCGTGCAACATGGTATAATAACGACATCTTTCATGTCTAAAAGAGTACATCTTAAACAATATTTTCTTCTTCATTTTTTAAATTTTCAATGACCATAGCTATTTGTTCAAGTAGTGAAAGGTAGTCTCAGGGGATTCAAAATCCACCCCAAGGCTGAAAATTGTAAAATGTACAGAAATTAATTTTTGAGGAGAAATATTATATAAGCATCATTTAATAATTGGAATTACTGCTAAATCATTATTAAAGCAAGAAAAAGCTAACAGAAGGAATATTTTTATCCTACAATACTGTAGGATCTGTGTAATACTTATTATATATTTTGTAATCATATTCTATTAGCCTATGAGATTGTAGTTCGGGCTTGTATATATACATAAGTATATTATATATATATATATATACACACACAAGTATATTTGGCAATTTGCACTCCAACAATATGATCAATATACTCGTACGTTTAATGCTTATTACAATACAACATTATCTTCTATTTGACAACGTTACTTATATCCAACAACTATTTACATCAAAGAGAGCTCCTAGTGACAAGTTAGACACAATCTCAACGATGCAGCTGTGAATCTTATTCCAGATTACCGTTCAAAACCCCTTGTCAAATAAAGGGTAATAGCAGCATATTTTCAATATCTGACTTTGTTTTTCAGGCTCATCCCAAATATGAATTTAAGTATGGAGTAAAGGATGAACATACTCATGATATCAAGGAACAACATGAAAAGAGAGACGGACACAAGGTAGAAGGATACTACAAGTTGGTTGAACCTGACGGTACTACTCGTACCGTTCACTATACTGCCGACAAACACACCGGATTCCACGCTCATGTTGAAAGATCTGGCCACGCCGTCCATCCAGTCCATCATCACCATTAATAGCTTACATGATCCAAAATATTAATGACCAATCAGCCATGAAATAGAGCATTCACATGTTGATAACACGAATATCAGCAGATCTTATAGGTCGGGCATAGTGCACTTAGGAATGTAAATCGCTAATATAGCACTTCTACTTATCTTCCCAAAGAATTACATCCGTCTTCACTAAATACAATTCATTACGAGATATATCATTACTGCATGTGGTCAAGCTTTCTATTAGATTGGAAGAGTTCTAAATGCTATAGTATATAATTTGTACACCTATTAATTGTAGTAGCCATTCTTACTAAACCAAGTAATTAAAACAAGTATTTAGTTTCACTTTAAATTCAGGTAATAAAAAGCAGGTTTTTCTGTGGCAAGAAAGTAACATTATACAGAAAAGTGGTATCTAGTCGACTCCCTTTGGGGGTGCTACATTTATGTTTAAAAATGAAAATACGTTAATGAGTATTACGAAAATACGTATTTAATAAAGAATGCGAGATTCTAAAAATGTAGAAAGTAGATAAAATGTTAGAATAATTTAAGTTTCTGATTACTGCATATAAAACCGACTTTCAGCTTACTGATATTCGAAATAATGATTTGTAACTGAGATGGCATGTCTTATCTTGGTTCTATTGTCTATGGGTATATTAAACTGTTTTTGCTCACTGTTTGCGCTCACTGTTATACTGCTTGTATTCTTCGTTTCAATGGATAGTTCTATTTTAAGTCGATGTATTTTACTTTTCTGTTTTTTTGAAGAGTAGTTCATTGATTGCTAACACGTTCTCATCGTTGCTTCCTCATAATCACCGTCATTATCATCGTAATCGTTATCTTTAAAGTTATCATCATAGTCATTGTCATTTTCACTGTCATTTTCATTTTCATTGTCATCATTGTTGTCTTCATAACTTGAAAACGTCATGTTCTCATTGCCATCACAGAAACTTTTATCGTCGCTATCACATTTTCAACATAATTTCGTCATGAATGCCATTCAATACCAACCGTTTCCAGTAAAGTTTTAAAATTTTGGATAAAGGATGGAGAAAATAACGGTTCATAGTTACGTTTATTTTCACATGTATTTTAAATATTACTTTAAAAATTTTTCAGATACCATTTTCCTTAAATTCCTGCCTTGTCAGCAATCAACTAAAACATATCAATTAGGACTAGACATCCATCATGATACATCAACGTTCAATCACCAAAAATCATGCTCATAACCCATGTCATCATATATTCCTTATATTGTTCTTTTTCACTCTTCTTACGCATACATTTATTTGTGTTGTTTTGCGTTTTGCCAACTGCGTATATACAACATCGATACTTTTTTCACGTTCATGCTCATCGTAAATTTCTTGAAATCGATCATCTGAAGTCTATAACAACTGAGATAGAATTTATGGAGCTTTTATTTCATATCATGAAGTAAAATGTTTGAGTTGATCATCGTTTCTTTACATCGTTCATCTACTATCACATAAACATCTTTTTTTCATCTTCAGTATCATCTATTATGTCGTATTCATTGTCATATCGAAATCATCGTAATCACAAATATCGTTGTCATTATCGTATTCATCGTAGCCATTGCCATCATGAACATTGTGATTATTGTAAATAATTACAAATCATCAACATTTAGCTGTAGCACGTTTCCTCATTGTTTATATTATTAACTGTTGTAAATAAACTGTATAAGTACTGAAAAATATGTCTTTATTTAAAATATCCTTCCTTCATCTCTAGTTCTAAGATCCTGAAAGTGTATCTAATCATGAAGTGTAGGTAGTAATACTATGTGGAAGAGATTACTAATAGGTCTGGTCAAATTCTTAAATTTCTTAAGAGTGGCATAGAATAAATACTCGAGGATGAATTCAAATATAAATCCACTACTTTAAATTAATTAGGCTACACAATGTATTCTACTACTTTAATTCCTATAAGTTAAACAGCTAAATCCACCTTATAGGCCTACCTTTAACTGTATTTACGTTCTCTACCAGGGTCCAAGGTGCTGATAAAAATATATTTTAGCCAAATAATAAATATCTTTTAATGTACTGATGCCCGAGAACTACGAAGGGCATGCGCCTACAGCCCGTTGACTTGTATTAAAATACAATACATGTTTATCTAATACACTTGATAAATTTAAAACACAGAATAATAAAATAAAATAATTTTATAATAATGACGTAACTGGTGCGACGAAATGCATCCCCTCAGCCTGTCCAACCAAAGAAACCATTAACAACCAGTTCAAGTATTTTAATGATCCGACACTATAACACATACATAATCCAGAGGAGAATTGTAAAACCCGTACTATAATCCTTTAGGTTATTGGAGTCTTGCACCAGCACGGTATATGTAAACCAAGGTGATACAGTATCAAGGAGGACATTGTACAGTTTTAACCCTGTGATTTAATGGACGTCAGCACTAGCACATTCAGCAAAATTTATCAGATATATAATATATTGCATTGTGACATATCCGTACTAGTCAAAATGTCCCTTCGTCATTTTCTGATATCAGATTAAGTAGGAAAAATAAAAGATTAATGACTGCTTGGCTAAATAAGTCATATATACTTTATCATAGCCCTGACTTCCATGGTTACAGAACTTAATGTATTTGAGGATGCAAGGTGCATTTATAAATTTTTAACACTCTTTAAAATATGAAAGTTATTAATATTTTAATTAGTATGCTTATGTTTGGTTAAAAGAAAAAAATATGTTGACAAAAGTAAATTAGACAATAATACGTTTGAATATTCTCTTCCATTCACTAGAAAAAAGCAAAAAAAAAAAAAAATTAACAGTAGTCTTACTATAGTTACAAAACGCTTTATTTCTTTAGTAAAGTAACATTATTATGAAGGTTTTGAAATATTTTACAGATATATCCAGTTTCAGTAAAATAAATAACTATAATACTATAAAATAATGTAAATAAAATGAGTTTCATTGTGCTGTAACCTATAGAATATTCTACCACCTGACCTCTTCCTCTTTCGACATTGGTGGATGGAAGGATTATAAAATGTGGACATTGTAACCTATGTGTGACCTATGGCTATTATTTAACGGTTTTCTTCACCAGCCGTTAACTCCATTCGTTGAAACCAAAGCCATTTCACTCGCTGATGTACTAATCTCCTATATATTCAGCGGTATACAACTATAACGGAAGGAGGAAAGGGATATATATATATGTATTATATATATACATATATACGTGATGTAATTATACCAAAAGGCCACATGATTGAAAATTCCATATCACAGTTCTATAGAAATTTCCACATCAACATTAGAAAGTCCCATGTCAACAAACAAGGTGTAAGTTTCTAAAGAAAGTCAAAACATTCCTGACTAAAAGCTCTGAGATTATTATTATATTATCTAGCAACAAAGGGATTGGTTCATTAGGTGTTTTGATTATTAAAACATTGAGTGGAGAGAGAAACGAAAAATATGGATTAAAAAAATGAAAATTCTAATTGTGTGAACACCACTCGAAGGATGATATCCGACCGATAAAACATTTTTCGAAATTTCTAAAGGAATAGGAATATTCATATAAGTTATATTCATATATATATATATATATATAAAATATAGGAATATATACTACAACAACTTATCAAGAATGAAAATAATCTAGACACTGCACTGGATAGACTATATTCATAATGGCATCCATAAAATCGAAGCGTGGCCATATACTCATAAGTGAATTTCTAAAGAGTAATTTTCAAGCAAGTATGTTAAATATACAGTAGGGGAATTTTGTATTTCCTATACTTCAATACAATATCGACCGGCAGTTTCTCTTCCATTAACGATATTAGTATTTCCTTTAACGCTCCTTAGGCATTCATCCTGACAGACATCTTTTCTCACTACCAGTCATTAATTCATAATGAATGTACACGCGAAAATGGACATTCGTAGCGAACGGAAAACTAATATCAAGTTAGATAGGCATATCTTGCAAGGAATTAACACAAAACATGTCGACAAAATTCTCTTGCCTTTACTAACACTTTAAAAATTGTATTCACATTTTTACTTCCTCTGTCTGTACCATAGGCACTATTGCTAGAGGAAGTAATGGGTTCGACATCGAAATTCGAAGTTGAGTTTTTAACATAAATACACTTTTCAGGCCCTCTGAATTCAAAAATACTATTTTCAGAAACATGTCCTTGTGACACTGTGTTTGTGTGTCTGTTGTGAGCTGCAGAACGAAAAATCGTATGAAAACAACATTTTTTATTTGGGTTAAGTACCTTCAAAGGATGTCACACGGGGATTGGCGACGACTTTCTCTTATTTTTAGGGGGATTGACTTAAAAAAATTTCGTTCTTCGCGATTTTCTCGAAAATTTAACGATTTCTAAAAAAATTGTATGTGGGGTGCTTTTAGCAGAAACATTTTTTCGTGAAAATACTCAGAAGAACGTTAGCTACCCATTGTTGTTAGAAACTCAAGTCTTGCCTGTGAACAATAATGCTTAGCATCAACTGAATACGCACCTTTGTTTACATTTCTTACACGAAATTCATAATATGCATAATATATTACAATTTACGGTATATTATGTATGGAATATATATTATACTTAGAGCCAAAAATTCTAACCGCGTAGAGGAAGTTCTGTGTATCACGTCAGATTTTTTATGGTAATCGTTTGGACTCGTAAACTACCTTAATTAAAAACGCTTTCCCCAAGAAATTATATAAATAGTAGTTAAAAACTAGATATTCAGTCCAAAGACTCGATACTTGTATGTGGCCTTACCATATGTCGGAATGTGAAATAGAAAAATGCAAGATCCATGCTAAGGTAGATAGCCATATTGGAATCTTAAAACATATAGGCCTATTTTAAAACTAAAATAAAAAAATAAATATTTAAATAAATCCATGCAATGTATGCACAGTATGAAATAGCTGAAATTAAAATTTTTTGTAACAAGGAAATTTGTTTATAAAATTAAAAAAATCGAGATAGAAATGCACAATATCTTGAACACACAAATAATACTATTATACTGTTCACGAGCTCATAAAAAGAACTCTGCAATTAATAAGAAGTAAAATTACCCACTGTGTAAGTGCATATATCCCTCGTCCACTTAAAAACTCAATAAAGGTACACGTGAGAAAGTATATGCAGCATTTTTTATTCTATAACATGATCAGCTCTCGTTCTAGTTCGTTATGAAAGTAATAGGTGATATATTTCAAGTACCAACTCATCAGCTACAAGTTATACTTATGCAACGTCATTTTTATTTGCAGAGAGTTATGTGTGTGTGTGTGTGTTATTACATCCAAGTAATTGTCACGTATGTCAACATTCTGCAGACAAGCAGCAATTACCAGGAAAGCTAACGATAATGACACTGTCATAACTACTGTTTTCATTTGAGTAATCTGAGGTACAAAGCTTTGGCGGGTTCTAATATTTCACATGTAGTAAAAAAAAATTAGCTGTACATTCTTATAAGTATTATAACAAGAATGTCGAGTAATAATTAAGTTCTGAATTTGACTTTCAATCTAGCCTATATGAGCGATTCCAAATAACTTGAACGCAAAAATAATTATGATACAAGTAAAAGGTACAATATGCTTATCATATTATCTTTTAGTAAGCTGTCATTGTCTATAATCTTTTAGGTATTCTAGAGTTTTAGCATTCCAGAATAAAAAAATAAAAAATAAACTCTCCTCATGAAAATGATAAGTTGACTTTCCTTTGAGCCGTCTTTCTCTACAGATTTTTCTTCGATGCTGATTTGGAATTCACAGAAATAGTGCCACCATGAGTAGGCCTATTAGGCAAAGATTGAAAAATCCAAACGTTTTCATGCACGATTTAATTAATGACATTCCGCTTTATGGCGCAATGTATTAACCAACTGAGCTATGGCGGATGTTTTAAATGAATAAAGAAGAATTCACTCTCACTTCGCGGTCAGTCTCCGTGAAAGTGAAATTGGTTCACCGGACACTTCGAAATCGACAAATTTGGATGATGATGCTGATAATAATAATAATAATAATAATAATAATAATAATAATAATAATAGTAATAATAACAGAATTATATAAAAGATCACACTTTAGTCCTTAGGGATCTTTAAAATCTCATACAGTTACCTAAAAAATATTATTCCTGAATAAAATATTGAACAACAAACAGTACTAGTCAACATAAACCTATTATTGGTAGCCATTTTGCCTTGTCCCAAATAAAGCTTTGTAACAAATAAATTACTATCTTAGTCTACCTAGATCTACATTTGAAGTTTTCAAACTCCCTATAGATTGCACTGTTCTTTCTACTTCTGGCTAAATGAAAGCATAATTCAAATAGATCATCCGGTAATATTTAATGCTACTTAATGCTATCCATTACAAGTATTTCAGAATTATAAAGTAATTTTACAGATAAACCAATATTACTGTTTATTTCAGAAATCTCCTAAAATATAGTTCGTCTTTTTTTCATTAAAAATTAATCATTCTCATCAATCTTACTAAATGAGAACAGACGAATTCTGGCAAAATATATTTTCAAACATCATTGATTTTTTTGCACATATCACTCCTAACCAACGCCTATGGAGTACTTAATACAATCTTAAAACCATTTAAACCAGTTGGAACTGAAAATTAACTAACATTGGCTACACGCACTCCTTGCAGATCTTTCTTCCATGGAATTTCAAGCAAAGGATTTTTTTGCCCATGAAATTTTGTCCGTGACCATTTATTCTACGGTTTCAGGCCCATGAATTCTTTGCCCACAGCATTTTTCGCACACAGTATTTACACCTATTGGATTTTTCGCCCATGAATCATTTCGTAATTGTTGTGTTTCCATATCAACGCACGTTAATCAGAATTTATAAATTCTCAGTTGTGGATTCTAGAATTAATCACTATTGCTGAACTCTCAGTTATAACGCCACAACTACTGAAACTACTAAGGGTAAAGTTTTGTTATAATATAATCTACTCTTATACAATTCAACGGCCCTAAATAGCGTGCTTGCTCGCCCGCTTCGTGAGACATCGGGTATACTCGGCGATGTTCGTATCTCTCCGTCTAAACTTTCATGACGACTACAAGATTAGGAAAACCGTTCCTTTATTATATAAGGCATAAGTGAAATGAACTCAATGAACAAATATTCTAATTTTATTTTTACTTACAAATTTCATAGCTCTGAACCACAAACATTTTTAATAATCTACCAGTGTAAATTTCTTAAAAATCCTGGAGTCAATGAATAGTGGCGGGCGAAGCCGGGGGCACCAGCAGTAAAATATTGATGATTTAACTCTTGAAATATCGCTGATAATAATAATCCAAATCAATCACTCCTTCTCTTGAAAAATTATATAATTTCTTAAAATTACACTGAATTTATCAAATAAAATTCACATCTCATTCATCTGTCAACAAACAGTTGAAAAACGCCATTATCCACCGCCGTCTCGAGAATTACGCACGAGAATTAGCCTATACAGTTTAGAAGGCAGTGGATCACAGTTATCTTTGGAACTACATAATCGAATCTGAGATCGTTTTCCCGGGTGGCAATTTCTAATCGTGGAATGTACTCTAAAGCCGGAATTTTAGCTGTTTCATTAATTATTATTAATGATTTAGTTTAAGAATGATTCGCGTGCAAGTGTTAATAAATATAATGCTTTAATAATTATTATACTATTAATTTCTAATTTTTCAGTTAATTATCGTGGACGAAGCCGCGGGCACATCCTAGTATTTAACAATACTATGGGGGAAACGCTGTGGCGCAAGTAGTTGTGGCATTAGAATACAGAGTGGAAGGTCGGGGGTTCGTTCCCTGAGAGAGATTTTTCAATAGGCCTAATCCTTCTGGTGGCCCTGAGGTCGTCTCAACCTCTAACAGAAATGAGTACCAGGAGGAAACCTGGGGTAAAGGCGGCCGATGCGTAAGGCTGACACCCTTACCACCTTCGTGTGCCGAATGAAGTCTGGGAGACTCACTCTCCTAGAACCCCAATAGCCTTCATAGCCTGTATATAGACCACTTTACTTTACTATTAACACGGAAAAAATAATATTGGCGTTGTGTTAAACGTGAAATATACAACTATAATGCACGGTGAATAACAAAATTTCAAAGTAATACTTTCAAGATAGGGATCCAATAGTAATTAGTGTACAGGGTATTGTCCGTGGAATGAAACGGAGGACAGAATAAGCACTTAATGAGCCTCCGGCTGTATTATGCAGCACTGGAATAGCTAATATAGTAGAAGACGGGAAGTTTTAATGACTTTGCCTGAAAAAGTAGGTATTAGAGCCATTAATAAACATCAAAACAAAAAACGTTCACCATTGCCTCGCTGTGGAAATTCTTAAATCGCATACGGAAAGAAGTTGAAAATCAAGCAACTATTGTCCGGCTTAAAGGAAGCCTATTAACAAAAAAATACCTCCAATACCATACTCAGATGGACTCTATAGTTGGAAAGTATGAATACTATAAGAACGACTACAATATCCCATGGTATCTGAAGGCAATATGTTACAAACTGAATTTGTAGAGCGAAGCCCATGGAGTGGGATGATTATAGCTATTTTTTTTATAACCATCTCACAAATTCTTGTGGTGTATTAATATACAATGTCAAGAACTTTAAAACTTAAATTAGCTTACGGCCTCAGTAACAAAAAGTATTATGATAATTAAAAGTATAAAATCGTTGGTCTCATATTTACTTGCACGGTATGCATTTCGGCATAGGTTATGCCATCATCAGCCCTTAGTGTTTGTTTACATTGACAATTTCACGCACGAGGGAATAAGGTTGTATTGAAAACTGTGATACTTAATGCAATGTAATAGTAATAGTAAACTACTGCAATGAAATTCATAAAACGATGCAGTTTTCCAATCAGAAATGCCTGTGTGGAGTTGTGTATTTCTAAGATTCCATGTATAGTTATTTACAGTGACTCGCAGGAAGCATTAAATTGTATAAGCGAGAAATACATGTACAATACATGTACAATACGCATATTTTTGGAGTAAAAGTCATCTGTAGTACTGCGAAGTAATTGTGAAAACTGACATGCGAGATCAAGATCCCTCTTAAATGTAGCCAAGGTCAACTTTTTGAGGAGGCAAATCAAATTTCATAGGGGGGTCATTAGATTTAGCATGCTTTTCTACATGCAACACCACCCCAAAACAAAGTGAACTGAATAGTACGTAAGGAGATAACCACTCCACGAGATAAAATGATTTTTCAACACAAATTACAGATACCGAAATTAAGACATTGAAAATTACAACAAATTAGTACCGGTACCTTTAAAAGAGGTGTGGAAAGACTACAAACGCATATTTACCGGTGTATATTATGAATAGACAAGCGTAATACTTATAAAGCTCACTTTCTTTACCTTAATTTTGCAAAAAATAATACAAACTGACCCACATCAAGGGTCTTTGTTAATACGTGTTTTAGTCAGTGGTCCCAACGTTATAGTGAGTAGCCTATATTGTAGTTATCGTCATTGTCTACCTCAGAAAACAATATCACAAATAAAAGCTACATTTTGAAAGTACCGATATTTAAAGAGCTTTTCCGAATTATTACTTAAAGACATTTTTATTATTTAAATGCTAAAAATCCTGGTCGGGACAAGTTACCTAGGTGGGATTTTTCCTCACCTATAAGACACATGTCGGGTAACTTCAGCCCCTTGTGGTCCCCGGATATCATCTGGCCGTCATTATCATTTTCATCCCATCCTCGCCTTGTTAGGAGTGAGTGTGTATGTCTCGTCGTATGTGTTCGTGTAGTCTCGGAGGTGGCCCCGGCATTGGACTGATCACTCATCCGGGGAGGGCCTCCATGTCTTTGGTCCTTGCTTGGTAAAAAAAATGTATGTGATCCATAGATAATCCCTCTCCCGACAGGTCGCGGTCCTGTAAGGCTCGGGTGGATTGGGTCGCTTAAATGTATCTAGGTGAAACTAAGGTAAAGAAGGAGAAATGCTAAAAATCCAAAGAAAATTTTTTGCGGGGGGGGGGGGCGGTGCCTCTTCTAGCCCACTCCTGGCAAAATAATAAGGCTCAAGGCCTATAATTAAGAGAAAGAAGAGTAATAATTTATCTTCAATTGCATTTGAGAAATAGTCAAAACAAATTCAACTCTTATTTGTGTATTTCCCTAGATAAATATCCGCCTAACTACATCGCTTATACATTTCACCACAAAGCCGAAACCAGTTTACTGCACTGAAAGTTAACTGCACACTAGCGTTTCAGTTTTAATCGTACCACTAGAGCAGGAACTTGGAATTATTTTTTATTCCACGCGTTACCGGCCAAGGGGAATGATGAGTCTTGTTTTAATAAAAGTGATAATAAACAATGTTTAACACCGCACACCCCAAGATCATCATGGAAAGTGAAAGTCATTAGACTTATAGGTTCAACAAACACAAAAATGCACTCGTACATGATACTCGTAATCCTTTTCCCTCAATCTCTGAAAAGGTCAACAACAAAGACAACTGTATTTCATAATTCGAATTGTAATATACAAACATATGAATCATATTTTTTTCTTCACGTATCTTTTTGAACTCTGTATTCTTCATAATATTTTCTATTTCTGTCCATTATCCACAATTCACAATTTTTCCCATTTGTCCATATTTTATCTTTTTTCCGATAGTTGATCCTTACATAATTAATTTATGATTATCTCATTTTTATTTACATTTTTGTATACGATACTTTTATTTTCTTTTGACTAATTTGTTTCTATCTTCCTTCGCAATAAATTTATTAATTTATTATTGGTTCTTCTCTTTCTTCATTTCTTTCCTTTCTCTCCTCGAACTTTCGTATTCTCTTCATTATTTTATTTTACATTTTTAATTTTCTTCTTCATATGTTTTACCCTCTTTCTTTCTTTCTTATTCCCTTGCTTTTGCTATCTCCTTTTCCTCTTTCGCTTCTTTCTTTTTCTTACTTACTGCTAAAGTTTGGGAATCATAACTTTTTTCTACAAAATCTATTCCTGAATTTATTTAAATGATAGGAGTCTTTAATTATGTATTAGTCTTTTATATGGTATATTCTTATATTTTTGTCCAACTTCTTCATCTGTTCCTCATTGTTTCATTATTCCGCTTCTTCACATTAGTTTTATATTAGCATAATTCTTCTTCCATTTTTCTGGTTTACCACCTTCTTAAAAATATTATATTTTCCTTCTTCATTTGTACTTTATCGCTTTCACTTTTATTTAATTTCCTTTCCAATATTTTGCTTGTTCTATCATAATAATTTTAACATATTAATAGATATCCTCAAATTCTTTACTGAATTTGACTTACCGACTCTCATTATATATATTTTTTCAATATGTACTTCGATATTACGTACATTGAAGTATTACTTATCAGATAAATGGCATTGATGTGAGAGATTAAAAGATAATTAGATAAAAATCAGGTTAACTGATATAACCAAGTGCCAGATGAAGTTTCAGAAACAATTGAGTTTTAGACCACGGTTTCTTGAGAAAGTTTGATATGCATGTGTTAAGGACTAAGTGGGATAAGTAGAATATTAACAGAACTACCTAAACTTCGTCCCTGAAGGGACAAGGCCTATCACCATGGAAGATGGCGGGATTGGAGGGCATGTGGTCAGCATGCCGTCACCCACGGATATTAATGGTGGTTTCCATGACCGGAGCAGCTACTTCTCTATCAAGTAGCTCCTCAGCTGTATCACGAGGCTGAGTGCACCCCGTTTCAGACCTCCCTACCTCAGAAAAATCCGAGGAGGTACCGGGGCCTACGGATCCGATCCGTAGCCAGCGATGCTAACCATGAGACCACGCAGGCGGTCACATTAACAGAACTAACATATAACAAATTCCTCATGTCAGCAATAGGCCTATTCCTTTATTTTTTCAAAAACATCTGAAGCCGTACAAATACGCAGTACAAATTTCAAAGTTTTTTCGGAGGGGGGAAAAAATTGAACCTTTTGGAATTTTCCCAGGCGGATAGACAGACGAACAGACATTTTTTCCGTCCACCATACGATCTTAGAAAGTACCATTCTGGCGCTTAATAAATCTAGCATAATTATGTACCAGAAATTTCATTATGATTACAGACGGACTTTGATATTATGATATAGGCCTACAACACAAGATCTGGCCTTTTAAATGGAAACGATCGTAATTGACCTGTTTCCCATTCATCTTATACGGTAAATACCACCAATTTAAAGTAATTTAATGTAGAAGCATGAAACCTGAATAAGTAAAAGTGAATTTTCTGTAGAATTACACTTAACAACCTTTCACCCATTATTTTTATTGGTAGGTGTTCTGATTAAAGCCAATAATATAGCCCAAAGGTATTTTATGCACAGAAGCAAGTACCTTGCTTTGTTCTTAATTATAGTGATATAATAGCCGTTCGCATGACCACATCTATAACGCTGTACTGCAATGTTTATTTATAATTTTACCAAAAAGTATAGTTTATTCTATACTAGAGGAAAGTTTGAGTATGATATTCATTGTTCAAAACACACTTTGAACTTTATTGTCTGTCCTATTTCATTTTTATTAAATTTTATAGTATTTCAAAATAAAGAATGCACTGATGATTGAGTTCGATACCGAAATGAAACTTAATTAAATACCTGCAAATGAAAAAAAATTACATTTTCAGATTCTTTTTATCCTCATAGCACAAACTAAATATAACTTTTCAGTTACATCTATTTGAACTATATTGTACCGAAATAATTTCTAGACAGTATATGTATACGAAGAGGACGACTTTAAAAATATGCCCCAATGAAAAAACTGCATACCGGTATCTAAAAAAGTAATGAAATAACGTTTAATAACAATTTGAAACATGTGCAGATCCTAGGAGGAACGTGGGTATCAGAAGTGGAGCATATAGGTAAACAAAAATAGTTTCATTGAGATTTAATCTGGATTACAGTACCCTGCATACAGTAGATCATATTAGTTGAATAATTAACAATATAAATAAGCTAGTTAATATATAAGATTAGAACTAAAGCTATTATTGTCATAAGGTTTAATTTTAATATAATAATCGATATGTTCCCCTAAAGTCGATTTGAATACGACAAGGATACGATTGTAATCATTATTTAATATTCATTGACCCTCGTTTTCCGATCAAATAATTTTTTTAATAATTAGTATATTCATTTTCTATATGTTGAAAAGTTCTTTAAACGACTTTAAGCTGGGGGGGGGGCGTGTCGTAGATTTACGGCACGTAAAATAACTCCAATCCTAAATTAGAGCCTCTGGACAAAATTTCTCTTCCCTTTCATGTCACCTTCACCTTAGTTTCCGGAGGGGGGTTAAGGGGCGATGAGCTTACCCCTGTCCCTCTGCCCTCTCTAGGAAAATAGGCGTAACAAAATTCACCTCGGTAAACAGAAACTTCCACTCGGAGGCCCTTCGCCCCAACATGGAGTCATAGGATTTGAGAAAGAGAGACATCCATTTTTTAAATGTTGGAAAGTTCTTTAAAAATAAAATCAATGCGCGATTTTCATTTTCAAGTAAATTCTGAATGATTAAACTTTGGAAAATGAATGACTAAACATTAATTGTTACAATTAATGTTTAATCATTCATTTTCCTCACTCCTGACAAAAATTGAGTAGGCTACTTAAGTGATACACTTTGTTCTGGACGGATTTTTAGTTATTAATCCTCATTTACTATTTATTTAACTCAACCTAAAAGAATAGGCTAGGTGAAAGAATTTTGAAAAATTTAAAGGAAATTTTTTAAGTCTTATTTCTAGGACCAGTTTCCTCAGATATGTGTTATAATGAACTTTAAATTATGCACTTAATGTGTAATAAGGTTTTCAATTTATTATCCAAAGCCTACTCAAAGATGACTTGTAATGTTACTTTTAGAAGAGTTTAAGATGCCTTTGGTTTTCTTTCTTGTTGTAATGACGCAAGTGTGTTCAGGATTATATTGAAATAGATTTTATATATAGCCTAAATTTTTACTTTTACGGTACTATCACAATAACTAAAACGAACAGAAAACTTTAAATAATTTGAGTACTTACATCAAGCAGTACGACTGGAATATCTGCACTGCATTTACGCAGGTTTAGAACAGGTATTAACGAATTTAGCAGAAACTGTCTATGTTAAACAACATAATCAACAATGTTTCCTAATTTATGTTATTAACAATATTCAACAGTGATTCACTAGTTGATGGCGAATTAATTATTTAAAATTTTTGTATAATGTACTCCATGCTGGTCAAGTGTAAATTGATATCAAATGCTCCTCCTGTAAACTGCAAACATAATAGAATATTTTATGAAAATTATGCACATACCAATTATTACAGAAATTCTCCCCTTTTAAGGCTACACATTTGGTATACTAATTTATTTAATGAACCTCACATAGATTTGTTTCAAACCAAACATAATTTCATGATTTTTTTTTGCAACATTTACAGCAAGCAGGCATAAAGTCAAAATCAATGTAATTATTGTTTAACTTCCTTTAATTTGTAAATTACTGTAATTAACAAGCGTCTTGTTAATTTAATTGTTTTAGTATTCCTTTTGATTGTTGTTCTTAATTATTTTTATCTATTTTATTGCCAAAGAAGTATTTTTTTATTTTAGTAGATTTAAAAAATATATAAAAATTATAAATAAAAAATATAACCTCTTCGGAGTAGGCCTACTTTAGCGAAATTAAAGGCAGATTATAGTAAATGTCTTTAATTATTAAAGGCATAAACCAAAGAAGCCAGAGAGCAATTTTTAGAAACCCAACCAGAAAATTATTTTGGAAGTAAAGCGCTAGTTAGGTCACGATATAATGACAGAAATTCGAGCAACGACCTTGCAAGATGACAAACCACTGGTCATCGCTATGATCCTTGCGTGTGACATAACGATAGAATTACTCGTTTTAGGTATATAAAGTTTTTAGGTTTGAACTCGAATATATTTCCTTATTTACGTAAATTATTCCTGGAGGAAATTATTTTACCAAACCGCTATTAATATAGAAACTGTACCATACCGTCTATGTTTCAATCCCTGGAGCACTGTTTTACGAGTCCCATATTGATTCGCAATCTTTGCATAATGACAACAACAGAAAGCTATTTCGCCATTGACAATTACAGCTTTGGGTTGTAAAGTGCAATGAGATAATGGTGTCGATTGCTCACAACATGCAAGGAACAAGTGAGGGGTGACAAGGAGGATGTTGGTATTCCACATGAAAAAACACCTATATAAACAATGGAAGTCACTCTAAACAGCATCACTTTTCATTGGAATCAGTTCAGTGAAGTGCTAAAGAGAAAACACCGACAATGATGCCAAAAGTAAGTTTACAGTTCTTGTAGTACCAATGTTCTTAAAAGTAAAAATACAGGTGGATCAGATTTTTGAAGAAATTTTCCCGAGAATCAAAGAGCTTGGAGTGAAATTATTTCAACATTATTTTAAGAAGAAAATATTTAAATTTGCCTATCTAAATTTTATCGCTTTCATCACATGTCCTAGGTGCTAGTGGTAAAGAAATTATACCTGTGTTAGCCGTAGTGAAATAAGTGTTTCTTTTTTGTTTTGTTTTAATAATGTCTATGTGTTTCTAGGATTCTTTTTACTGATTGGGGTGGGGGGTTACGTCTGTAGATGCTCGTAGTTGTGTAAATAATAGAATATAATTTTTTAATTGGGTATTTTTATGGGTAATAATTTAAGTGTATGAAGTGAGCACGTATGGTCGACACCGACCCATGCGCCGGTTAATGTAAATAATGTGGTTTATATGTAAGAATTTTTGTGAGCAATAAATACACACATATGAGTATTAAGAAATTGTACCCGTATTTGCCACTTGAAACGTACACTAGTAACTAATTTGAAAGGTTTTCTTAGGTATTTTATGAAATACTAGCTGGGTACCCTTCCTTCGATACAGGTGAAAAGGTATTTTACATGGTTCTTCTAGGGTTTTAGAGTGACATCTATTTGCATCTACGAGTAACTACATGCGAAACAGTTTATTTGTGTAGTATTATTTCAATATCTAACGTATGATGTGTATCCATATATCAAATATATTATCAAAAGCTAAAGTAATATCGTCTGTGTGAGAAAATGAATCTGAACAAACTCGAGAATATGATTGGAATTAGATGCTGCAATACACATATTGTATAAGGCTCTAGCGAAATACCGCTTACTTCCTCATGATGTTTCTCGGGGAAGGCTAAAAACCATGCAAAATACTTTTCACCCCACGAAGGACGGATAACCAGATAGTAAATTATAATAACACAAGAGCTAGAAACCACATAGGATATATTTGGATATAAGTTAAGTGCTGTTAAGTAAGTAGGCCTATCTACTTCTTTGGGTTTACCAGTAGGCCATGAAATATTGATGTGCATCTGTTAATTTGTTATTCTTTCATAGTTTGTGTTCATTTTAACTGATATTGAATTCCAATGATTATATTAGATTCTACTTTCTTTCCGGATATAAAAAGTATGTTTATGCAAAATTTCAGCTCTATCAGTTTAATAATTTTTGCGTCAAATCATTACAGGCAGATATGATCCGTTACATTTTTACATTATTATGCTGTTGTAGTGATTAAAATATTTATTTTCATTCGGAAAATACAAGGATGCAAAATATTATTTCACATTCTGTTTTATTTTTTATCCAACTTTATGTAACTACATTAACTCACCCTTAAGAAGAAAAAAGGCAGAAGCACTATTTTGTACGTTATTAGAAAAGAACACCATAATGAAAAATCGCTGTGTGCATTATTATTGCATATACATGCGATTGAATACTAGCAACAGCTAACTCGAATGTTAATAAAGCAATTTGAATAAAAATTCATTTCCAAAAAATTACGCGTATGTTTAATATTTTTGTAATTCCATAGGCCCTAGTTGATGCCTCGCTTAAAATTTAATTCTAAATTTTCTTTTAAAACGCAAATTAGCCTAGGAATAACAACGTGGGTGATTTGGGACCCATAAATTTAAGTTTTTGTTTATTTGTCAGGAATACTTGGAATGAAACTTTAAAACAAAACCACTGTCAACATACATTATGCTTACAAAATACGGAATCAGCTTTAAATTTTTTTCTTTAAAATAGTAAAATTGTTATAGGACCTATAGAGGAATTTAAGGAGCTCAACAATTTTTATTTTCATTTCTATTTCAACTGCATTTTAAATTGGATATTGTTGTGAATCATTTTTTGTTTTATCAGTGAAGTTTCTCAGTATTATTGTTTATACTTTCTTCAAAGAAGCTCATCCTTATTTTAAACCAGTTATAATACATTTATTGAGATATAAATATTATACTTTAATGACTTTTAAAAAACTTCTAAAAACTAATTAAAGACGTTAAGAATGATATAAGAAAATTTTAGTAATGTATCTAAATATTTATTTCTGGGCCTTAGTGTCCACCTTAAGTAAACTAAAACAAGAATTGGCTTGGTATTGATAGGGTTAAAGAAAACCACGGCTACTGGAATATTACAGTGAAAAGAATATTATGATATGAGAGTTGAGACTACGAATCATTATCAGAAATTTCATTTTATTCTATTAAAGATAAAAAAAAATTCTTGAAATATCTTTCTAAGAAATTTTTGCAATATAAGATTTATATTAAAATCAATATATATATATATATATATATATATATATATATATACCGGTATATATATATATATAAATAATATAGATTTTTTTACTTTGCGTGCCCTTTATTTATGGTGTAAAAATGAACGACAGTCTGATACATTCCATGGAGTACAAGAAAGGACTCTCGTCAATTTATTAAAAGCTAACACGAGAACCTAAATGTCACCGAAAGAATCTTAGTATCAATGATTTTGTTTCTCTCAAAACTCATACGCGATGCATTGATGATATAGGTGGCTATGGAGTGCCAGGTAGGCCTATGCTAATTTTTGAGGTAGTTTCCCAGGCTTTCATTTTTTCTAAACAAATGGATCACCCGAAACTACAATTTACACTTACATTAATTAGATTATAAAATATTACCAAACGATCTATAGTGGGACAAGTTAAATAACAAGCATGTGAATATTAGGGCTGCGCATCGACCATGCCTTTAGCTCTAGGTCCTGCGCCTACTTGCTTCCCTTGTTCTTCTGCGCATATTGTTCTTTAACTTGTCTCGCTCTAGGTTGCTACATTTGAGTACTGAATGGATTTTATCTTTGGTGATGAAATGCTACAGACCTATACAAATTATCAAGGCAACTAAAACTGTAATAATGATCTTAAAATTAACTTACTGTTAACATAAAATGTTTAAATAATATGTTTTTATTATTATATTTGTCACCATTTGTTTCCCAGAAATGCGAATAATCAAATTACCTAATGAACCAATAATCGTGTTAAATTTTTGTTTAGGCCTACTGCAATATGTTTTGTTAATAGATAAGAGATTAATAAATGCTCTCTATTAAAACGTGATTTTTCAGACCCTTATTATCCTGGCACTGGTTGTGAAGGGATCATTTTCACTTCCGGTGGAGTATGAACATCCTGCTCACCCACCTGTTGAACATCACTTCATGAAAGCTGATCATTATGTGAGTACGTTTGCCATCTGCATGAGGAAGTGGAATAACAAAACAATAATGATATAACACAGTGAACAATATCGTTGATAGTTTTACCTAACGCAAATACTGCTGTGTCACATGTTAATGCTAGACAGACTTGAACTTAGTTTCTTAAGCTAATGACCCGTTTCATGTAGCTATAACTTATTGAGACTTAAAATTCCGCTAAAACCAATTAAAGATTCAAGTTTATATAACTAAGGAGTGGTATTTGGCTCACGATTTGTGTTCTTTACTGACGGTTTTTACTGTGAAATTCTATTCTTCCAAGGTACGGTATTTAAACGACTTTATAAAACTTTTGTAAATTTTATTTAACACATAAATGCATACATAATGTCTGAATGAGCAAAGCTCATGTTCTGTGCAGTTCAGTAAAAAGGATATAATTTAAATTCCCTTAGAGAATAAATCAGAATAAGAGAAACAGAAGAATATGACAAATCTAAGAAATTCTGCGTGGAAACATGAAATACAAATTGATATTAGAAGAATACCAAGGGAAAGAAGTTGTATATAAACTAAAGCTCTTACAAAATATATTTAACTTAATTTTAAGTGTATTGGTAACACAAATTGCTCAAGTTGGAACATAAAAAAAAAATTGTACATCTTGAACAAAACTTGAGCAATGTTTCAGTCCAGCAGTAGTATAGCATACTGATTCATTTGAATTATTTCGTTTCGTGTTACAATCTAAATTTAATTTGGTTTTTATAAACATATAATTTAGCTCGATTCCTGTTCAACAAGTTACCACAAAAGGCACATGACTTGCATTTCAATCGATTTAAAAGCGTGTGCAACGTTGGCTGACAGAAAATCCCTTTTATGATTTTGTCGACTCTATGTTAACATATTTTTATAGTTTAAAAGTTTCATATTAATTTCTATTTTATTCTTATGTATTTGTATTTACATTCTGTATTGTATTGTTGTATTTCTATTTATTTATTTTATTATTTATTTAAATTACATTTACAAACTTATGTACAAATACAAATACAAATACAAAAATATACAAATAAACAAAAAACATTTACAAATTTCAAAATTAAAGTACAGAAAAGAAAAAGAAAGAAAATAACCAAATATTTATTTAGAAATACACCCGAATGAGCAGACTGCTCGTGCTCGGGTGTTGATTCAGAACATCAGAGTGGAGAAAGAGGAGAAACAAAAAACAAAATGAGAAAGAATGACACACTTATAAAAAAGGTGAAAAATGTAATACAGAGCTAGAAAAAGAAAATACAAATTTATAAAAAAGGAGACAAAAATATTAAACACAATTACATACAATAAATAAAAATAAAAATAAATGACTTAAAGCTAATAAAATTACAAAAAATGTTTTACATACTTATTAAATTTAAAATTGGGGTAAACTGCGAGATCGGGGTATCTACTGATCATAGAGTTATAGAAGCGGGGACCAAAATTAATGCTATGGTTTAATCCTGCCAATGTGAGACATTTGGGTTCTGATAGAAGTAGATTATTATTTCTTCTAGTGCTGTATGCATGATCACCGGATGTGTATTTTGCACGATGTTTGTGAAAATATTTTAATAAAGAAAATTTGTAGAGTTGGTCAAACTTAAAAACATTAAATTCCGAAAATATCAGATTATTTGATTTGTCATTTTAATTTACTTGCATTTGTAATTTGTAATTTATCGTATATGCTCACGGCAAACGAAATTAAACGAATTAAAAAATATAGCCTATAATATAATCTGTAAATTTGAACAATGTTGAGTACATTAAATTAAAGAAAAATTATGTGAAATTAATAGTCTTAAGCATTTGATACAGCTTTTTATGAAACATCTTTATAGTAAAATGATAATAGATTATTAATAACAATTAAAAGCCCATTTAAAATAGTTTTAGGCCTTGTTAATAATAATTGAGCCACACAGAAGTCCGAAATCCTTTATGTAGCTTTGAGGCTACCAAAATGCACTCCAAAAATAACATAGTTCTGTCGTTTTCCTCGCAAAATGTTTCCTTTTTAAGTACAACTTTGAATGAAGTGAACGCGTGTAGCATTTCCTATAAAATCAATACAGAGACTGATAGCTACCAAAATCAGTTATTTTTCGAAATGAACATTATTCAGAACATGAAACAAGAGAAAGTATTTCCCATATTTTACTTAAAATTGAGTTCTTAACTCCTAAAATTGCGTTTCAAAAAATCTCCCTGCAGTATCGCAGTTCTTCTCCTTCACCACAGAATTGAGGAAGTAAAGTTGTCTCTAGTTTCAATGAATGTGCATCCCACATTTTAAGATAATCAAAAAAAGAAAGGTCGGCCTATGCTGGGGGAAGCAGAAAAATATTAGAAATAAATGTTACAATATGAAGATTTTACGAAATATTTCAAAACTATTTTTTGAAATTATTGAAATTAATTACCTTACTGGAATCTTCCAATAGATCCTTTGAACAAACTTTCTATTAATTGGTTATTTAGGTATATTCTGTGAGGTTATAAATATTTGTAGGCCTTCCTCATTCCGGATGATTTGACTTTCCTGTCGAAAGTGACACAAGTGATGAAATCATAATATTTAAATTTGTTGTAGTAATATTATTACCCTTATAATTTAAATCGTGGCAAATCATCTGCCATCTGCTGGTAAAAAGTAGTGACTGTCTCCCCCTCCTTGATTAATCCACACATGCCCAGTTTTGCGTTTTCAAACTAACAACTATTCGCATTTTCTCGATGCCTACGGAAAATTAAATAAATAAATTAATTAAACAGGTTACTATTGTAATACTTGTTCATCTGCAAACTTTGAAGTTCGCTTCCAATATTTAATTTATAGTAGAAATGATATGGACTAATTATAATTTACACAAGTATGGTTACATATGGATGTATGTTACTTAATGAATAATGTGTTACTAGGTTTTAGAGGAAAGGCATTTTGAATTGTTTTAAAAATAATAAATGGTTTATTTTGAACTTCACTGGATTGAAGCCACGTCCTTTCAGTTTGTAGTGCAGTGCTTCAACTAACTGCATCTGGGCATACACGAAAAATATAGTGATCATAATTAAAAGTGATTAATTCTGCTTATTTCAGGCTGATGCTTATCCCAAATATGAGTTCAAATACGGAGTGAAAGACGAACATACTGGAGACATCAAAGAACAAGCAGAGAAACGCGATGGAGACAAGGTTGAAGGCTACTACAAGTTAGTTGAGCCTGATGGTACAATTCGTACAGTCTACTATTCCTCTGATAAGCATACAGGATTTCAAGCACGCGTTGAAAAGACGGGACATGCAGTTCATCCAGGCCATAAGATGCAACTTGAAATTCCCCACCATCACGAAGCTGATATGCACGAACTTCACGTCAAGAAGCTCGAGATTTCTCAACACCCTGAAGCTGATATCCATCAATTCCATGATAGTCATTTCCAAATCCCACACCACCACCATGAAGAAACCTTCCAACAAATCCACGAGGATAAATTCGAAATTCCTCATTATCCAGACGCGACCTACCACCAAACTCACGATAGTAAGCTTGAATTTCCCAATCACATGGAAGCAGAAATCCACCAGTTCCATGCGAAGACCATCGATGTTCCTGAACACCACGAACCAGGATCAGAACATCATCAAGAAGGAGAAGAGTACCCTCATCAGAGTTTTGAAATCCCTGCATCACACCAAGAGGAAGCGACACTTAAACATGAGACCGTATTTTCTGAGTTCCAACACGAATCCGTAATTCCCGAACACCAACCGGAAGCGGCGGCACATGCCCAATCCAATATTCCAGCAGCTGAACCTCTCAGCATGTCCAGCATATTCACCAGCAGTGGTGCACATCATTAATCATAAAATGATAAATTCGTCCATATAATATTATTCTGCCTGTCGGCAGAAAGAGCTGTGATATTACTTTTTATGGCTTCCTATGTGAGAATAAAATATTCGTCTCCTTTTTTTAACTCGCTTTTATACATTTCAGTCGTGCATTTTATGAGGTTAGTTAGATGCTTAAGCGTTTAATGTTATTAAATAATTTTATAATACATTTGTTTTAATATATTTTATATAAATTGACTGTATCTGTAATTTTTAATCCTTATTCCTTCAAACGATTATCCTTGTCCTTAATAAATCAACAACCAAAGTTTTTGCTATTCAACTCTGTAATTATTCCATTTCCACAAAAATATTAGAATTATTACAGCCATCTTGGTAGGCCTACGGAAGATATAAACCCGGGCATATAAGGTGATTTTTAATTGGTAAGCTATCATATTTTAGTGACTGTATATTATTGTATCTACCAGTGGTCGAAGTAAAAAAAGAGGCATACTTAAAAAAAATGCATTGTCAGACTGTCGACAAGCACGAAAAAATCTATTTTCTTTCAATCCTTTTGATTTCCTTCCTATAAAAAACATTAGTTGAAACTCAGAATAATCCAATCAGAAAGTTATAGTTAAATTCTAGCGCTCTTAGTGTTAAACCACCAAACAAATATACTACCAAAGATCCAAAAGTTGAGCATAATTCCTTTTTTTTTCAGGCGAATGTATATCTATTGCAGGTTTATTAAAAAAAATATAAATTACACGGCAATTTGTTCGTCAGTATGGTCAAATATAAAAATGGTCAATTATGAAAATGACACTGTTCTTAACCGAAATCAACTCCTGGGGCGGTACATCATTATTATTTGTTAGCAGAGCCGGTATTGCATACTGGTGCATAGCGTCTCACTTCGAACACTGGTAGGCTTATGTACTAATACGAAATCGCTACTGGAGAAACTACTCTCAGAACAGCAGGTCATAAATAATCAAAGTTGATGTTCCTAGATTTCTGAACCGACGAAAGTGGTAAGTCCGAAGCAACAGTATCCCTTACTACAGTATAGCTCTCTGTAAGACTAGCTCTTATACTGAATTCTGTAAGACGAGTCTGAGATGATCTCAGACTCATTGTAATTAGAAAATCCATTAATATCACCACTAGACACAGGTCTGATTCCACAATCAAGAAAGACCTTTCACAGCCACCAGCAATAGATTATATATAATGTATACTATTCCACCCTATGTATATTTTGATAATTCTTATGCTTTATTTACTAGAGATTCAGCATTCTGAAAGAAATTCCCAATCATCATTAAATGTTAAGGAAAATTATATTTTCTATGTGCAGCCAAACACTATAATAAAAGAATATTAATATAAAACCGTAAATCTCATTTCTTACTTGTGGTATATCTTCATTAGCTTGCTCTTAGTGGTTAATGTTGAAAAATCTATGTGATTTAAGAATGGCCTGAATAAAACCCTTGATGCTAAAATAAATATAAACTTAATCGACAAATAACTTATATTTTAAATAAAATCCAGAGGTTATTCTCCAAGGAATTTGGTTAAACATTACGTGCATCTTACCTTTGCTGTATAGATTCAACTTATGTAATAAAAATTCACAATCACTTATACGGCAAAAATACGATAAGCCTAGGCCTACATAAATTTATTTAGGTTTAGTTTTCATAGGTGCCTTAGAATCCGAAAAAAGATATAAAGAAGAGTTTTTGCTAGAAAAAAAAATTGCATCCGCGTGAAGCTTAATGTTGAAAACATAGCGCGAAAAAATACGTTTTGCGATTATAAAATATTTGAACGGCTGGAATAAATTAACTTACATTTTCAAAGAAAACCAAATGATATAGGGTACCGTAAGACTGATATTTCTTTTCCCAAATTCGTGGGTTCAATCCAAGCCCAGATCGATGTCATCTGTGTGCTTAAACACTTCATCTCACTTCCTAAACACTTCTGTGGATTAATAGGGGAGAGAAATTCCGGCAAATCGGTGACGGTTACAAGCCTAAGTAGAGTAATAGTACAAAACTATTATCAAATTGCCATAACCTACAAACAGTGAAATCGCGATCCATGATTTTAAAATACACGTAACATAATAAGGAATATGAAGTTATACTGGGTCACAGCACATAATATCAGAGTAGGTTTTATAGGACATCGGCTTATCTCTCCATGGCAACTAGTAGGCATATCCAATTATGTCTTTTGTTAAAAGATGTTAAAATGAGTCGAAGATAAAGCTGTCTGAACTTAATTGTCAAATGTGTTCGTTATTTCGGTTGTTAGTCAGTGGTCACTAACAAGAGGAGAATGACGTAAAAAACTGTCGCGTGCCGAGAAGTGACATTCTTGTCTGCCACAATCGATATTAATTAACCAGTGTTACATCTTATTTAATACTTTGCAATGACGTAGGTTGTCGAAAAAGTAGTTCCTTACTGCGATTCCTGCACGACATTTTTATTAACTGGTGAGCACGATATAATTTTATTGGATCATGTAGTCGATCAGTAAAGAATATTAGCGAAAGCGACTTGAATGATATCAGGTAAACATTGAACAATGTTTCAACATACTTAGTAATTCAAACCCAGGTCCAACTCTTTCCACCGGCTATGGATATAAGTTGATAAAACTATTATTAAAACTTTGGTACAGTGGATAAAAATACCTTGATCTTCATTCCACCTGAGGAAGGCCTGGAGGTCAGGCTGAAACGTAGTGGCTGTTCAAGGTAATTTTATCCACTGTACCAAAGTTTTGATAACAGTTTTATCAACTTATATTTAATGATGTAGGCCTATCATTTTTTCCAACCTTCTAGGTTTGTTTTGGAAAGGTTTTATTATTTTAAGTGCAAATATTAAAGCTCAGAAGAAGAATTCACATATTGCATTAATGTCATGTCTTACGTAAATGCAGAGGAGATAATACATGGCTTTTTTTTTAAGAGAGCGTGTTGGAATTCCGACGATAGCAAGTTTGAAATTAGGATTTTACGGGGTCTCCCCATCACTAAGATAAATGGCAAATTCAGTTTGCACCCACCTCGAACTATCCTGTCTTTGTCTTAAATATCTGTGGTAACTTAAGGTATATGTACACCCAGGAAACCCAACAATTTCTGAAAAATTGCACTGAAAAACGACATATTTAGAAAGACAGTTCTTTTCTCTTTAAGTTCATATATTAATTTTTAAATTCAGGCTGCTAGTTCCCTAGATAGAGCTCATTTTCTAAGAAGAATCATTTTGCCATGTCCCTTTGCCATGAATCAAATTTCAGTATTTTTATTCTTTTTTCTCTGCTAGAAGTTCTCGTATTGACATTAGTTGTCACTAATACACTAGTAAGGAAGTGGAGCCATGCTGGGGTAAGAATAAACTGTTTGAACTTCGTATTTTCATGTTTATCCCGACGTGTGATTTCCAGGAATTTCGATACAAGATTTGCTTGCTTTTCAGTTTCCCGTAAATAGGAAATCGCTTGATTGTTCAATTGTTTCAATCATCACAATTCTTCTATAAATTAACATATCAAGGTAATTTTGTTGTCATTTTGAAGCTTGAAATGTTCTCTAGTGCTTGTCGTTGAGAAATGTTTGATGTGTAAATATCCTACTGTGTTCTATATTTTTTTATAATGATGTGAACAAAAAAAATGCAGTTATATAAATGTATGTAACAATAAATTTAAAAACCTTAAATGAAAAAAAAAAACAGCTAAATGTCAGGCACTAGAGAATTATTCTATCAACAAAATGGTGAAATTTTTGTGTTTCTATATATATAATTGAAGGCCCTGATGCTTAAACATAACAATTTTATACCTAAATGTGTACATATAGGCTACCTTAAGACGGGGCTACGCCTGGTGCTGATCCAGTCTCACAACCCATCCACGTCACTACAAGTTTAATAGATAGGCCATTCTTTTGACAGTGGTACCATGAAGTCCCGTAATAGGCAAAGACTGGGTAAATAGGTAAACAAATCGGAGAAAACATGATTTAATAAGATCACTAACAACATTACTGGACAAATTAATAAATAATTGGGAAGTCATCTATTTTTAGGGGCCAAATATAAAAAAAAACTTCAGCACTGATAAGAAAATAAGCTTGATTCGAGCTAATAACTTCTTCCTCCCCAAAAAAGAGAAGATTTTTAGCTTTTAACTAGTAATTTTTTTATAGCAAGTCAACAAATTGTACTTGAAAATGTAAAAACAGTTGAAGGGGCTAGTTCCATAAGGGCGTAAGGCACATCTTGAATTTTGAGCTTTTAACATTTATGCCATCTCCTTGTCCCCCCCTTTTGAACCATCATCTTTATCATCACCTTTCTTTTATCCTTTTCTCTTTCTTCTCTGGACACTCGTGGAAGCTGCCAACCCAGAGGGAACCTGTGTCCTAAAGGAGGGAACAATCACAAAACCCGCAAACTACAATAATTAATACTCCGCTACCGTTTTAGTTTGCTATAACAATATATTTTTTTTCAAACACATATAATATGCTGGGCCAAAATAAAGCATCAGCTCTCTGCCTTACACAAAAATACTCTAGACATTCTAATATAATAATAAATATGCACTCACCCTAATTTTGTCTTCCATCCATCCATCAGCACACGGTGATCACCTAAATTATTGAAGGCCTAACACACCATACTCACGCTTGGGAAGCCTTCGTTACTAAATTCCCAAGCCGTGAGGAGAATCCGGTTGAGACGCGAAATTACTACTACGTTTAAATATAACCCGTGGCTGCTCCAAATATAATCTAAACTGAAAGTGCTCTCATTGTAACACAATAAAATTACATAACAAGGACGGGGAAGCTAATATTAATTTCAATTATCAATTCAAATATAAAATTCCAAAAGATCAATATGGCGGCAAAGGCAAGACCTAGTCTATTTCTTAAACATGCGTTATCTCAATAATATCTTACCATCCGCCCAGACAAATTACTTACGCTGCTTCCATACACCCGAGAGAACACACTTTCACTAAAATAACTTTAAAGTACTTCCTAATTCAATTAAAGCCTAAATAGAACAGAGCACCAAAACGAACATCTTTCCAAAACGCCATCCCAACCGGTTCTGAAGAAACCAGAAGGATGAAGCTCGCATGCGCAAGACTTCATTTGTCTTCAGAAATGTGAATTCAATAATATGATTTTTCATACTGGCTCATCCTCATATCTCTTAAATACTCAGTGAACAATTTATACTTGTGCCTTAAACCTCTGCTAAGTCATAAGAAAAGACCTGTGCTTGTGAGTGGTAACATTGTTTAAAAACATTAAGATTTCTCAAAACTATGCTCTTGTGCCTTACGCCCTTATGGAACTAGCCCCTTCAATTGTTATTAATGCTTCGAAGAAGCGGACAGCCACAAATTAGGCAGAAAACTGAATTTTGTTCCTAATGGTGACCAAGTGCCTTGGAATTTCTGGCCCCACTTTCTATCTTATAATGACTGTTAATGGACTCAATTATAATACTAGGTGATGAAGCATAATATTAAGACCTGGAAGAGGAATAAGAATAATTGCCTGTTCACCACTATAAAATAGTAAATTATTTAGCTAAGAAATTTGAAATGTCTAAATTAAATACAAAACATAATTGCAAACATAAAGGGTACATTATAATAGATATTCCATAAAACATAATTTTATTAACCTACTAAGAAAGAGTCTCAGGTCTGACAACAATCTTTGTAAATACATAGACGCTACAGATAATGCAAATGTTATGACATTATCAGTGATAAATAGTGTGAAGAAAATAATGTCAAATGTGATGTAAGAATGCAATGTAATGTTACCAGGTAACGGGGCATGCAGAATATAATAAATTAAATTGAAAAAAAATAGGCAGCATAGGCCTATAGGGAACCAGGTGGAAGGTATATGGGGCAAAACGGCCTTTTTGGGAAGTGTGTTGATATATGAATCACGTGATGACTGATATCACTGTTTACAGTGCTCACGTCTAAATACACGAACAGTACAAAACTTGTATTGTTTATATGTATGTGACAGCCTAGATTATGACCACGCCTACCTATGCAGAGTAGGAAGAGTAACTATACTGGTAAATTGGTACCACACCGGAAATTTGTTTCCATTTCAATACTATTTATTGTACACGATTTACCTTTTGTAGGCAATACATTTGAAAAAGATATTCCGAAGAAGACGAAATATATTTTTCAAACATAGGCATTTGAAGCAAAATCGGACTATAGACTACAATACAAAATTAAATTGTAAAGATTTCTTCCATTTGTAGTCTTCATTCCCGGAATAAAACGCATTTACCTGCACTTCCTATCAATGTGACTACCGTAGTAGTTTTTAAGATTATATGTAATCAATTATTAGATGAAAGCGAATGCCATGCCGCATATAATAAATAGTGTTACAAAAGGGAATTTCAAGGTGTGACAAAAGAGGGGAGGTAAGCTTTGGAGATAAGCTAACAAAGAATCCTAATGAAGGGAGATAAATATGTTTTAATTTGTTTGGGATGTGAACATCAGACGGGGTTTGAGCATCACTGTTCCTTACATCCTTTTGGCATACATTGAAAAAGATTTGCGTTGCCTAGTAACAGGATGTGGAAATAATATGTGTCTGTTACTCTCCTATAATATTTATACTAACATGAATATTATTTATCTGCAGGTTTGGAACAAACGTTAACTGGACTAGACATGTGCAACTTCAAAATATTATAAGCTGAGTATAACATATTTTAATTTACATTCAGAACGGATATTTCATGTTGGATACGTAACTTTGAGTACGGATCATGTTTCTCTCAGGAGGTTCTTGCCGATGAAAGGTTTCGTAATATGCTCCGACAACCGTAGTCCCCGTGAACGGAAATATTTTGTGCTAACATGCCCAAATTAAACCTTCCCCGAGTACAAGCATTGGCTTTTCGGGTGTTCCAGTTTGCATTTGTATAAAAAACTGAATTTTGTAGCAATAAGTTATACTTTCTTGAGTGCGCATTTAGTACAAAACATATCGAAGCGGTTGTGGTGCTTGCCGGGACAGAAAAATTACACCAAAATCGCTGGAGCTTGCTGGGATTATACAGTCTTGATGTATCCGTAATGGATTTCATAAAAGTGATTATTCAGTTTCTAATAATAACACAACTATGCTTATTTTTCAGGCTCTCCCGAAGAAAATTGAACAAAGGAATATTTAGAAATGTAGTCGAGAGAACCCCCTCCTAGAAACTCTTTCGTATGGCGCCCTCCATATTCTAAGACGACGGACACCCTTCCATATGGTGCCCACCGAAGTTTTTCCCCAGAACAACTCTTTCATATGGACGCCCACCGTGGGTTTATATGAGGAAGACTCTTTCATATGGACTCCCCCGTTCTGATATCCGGGTGGGGCGTGCTTCGGGGAGAGTCATCAAAAGAGGTGGAGATTTTAATTTCAGGATCGGGACATGGAACGTAAGAACACTTCGAAGAGCAGGAAAACTGGAAAATATGAAACGAGAAATGGACAAGTGTAAAGTTAACATAATGGGGCTAAGTAAAGTGACAGTGGTGAAATAGTGTCAGAAAATTAGACAATGTTTTATTCCGGTGGAAAAAGTTGTGAACGTTGAGTAGCAATAGTGATGGGAAATCAATTAGTGCAAAGTGTGACTAAAGTGGTGTGCCATAGTGATCGTTAATGATTATGAAAATAAGCGCAGAAGCAGTAGACATTCTGATAGTTCAAGTGCATATGCCAACATCAGACCATGACGACGAAGAAGTAAGAAAATATACGACGAAATAGAAGACATCATCCACAATGAAGGTAGAGGAAAGAAAACACCGTATTAATGGGTGACTGGAATAGTGTGATCGGACAAGGTAGTGAAGTAAACATCATGAGACAATATGAATTAGGAAGAAGAAACGACAGAGGAGGGATGGTAGTGGATTTCTGTCAGCGTAACAATTTGGAGGTGATGAATACTTGGTTTAAGAAAAGGAAGAACAAATTATACACATGGAAGAGCCCAGGAGACATCAATAGATATCAGATAGATTTCATATTCGTCAGAAAAAGATACCAAGACTACGCCGGCTGCCGATATAGACTCGGATCACAACCTTTTGGTTGCAGATATCAGCACAAGATTTAAGAGGATACAACGGATTGAGAGGAGAAAGCAGAGGTGGGACCTGGAAAAGATAGGCCTAAGGGAGATTAAGGCGGCAGTAAGAGAATCTTTAGATAAATTATTTAGTGAAGGGAGAGATGAAAATGTAAGAGCAAGTACAGAAGAGCAATGGTGAAATGTTAAAATGACTCTGTTGAATACTTTAAAGAGTCAAATCGGAAGGAAAGTGAAGAGAGCGAGAAAACCCTGGATCACTCATGAGATGCTGGAGAAGATGGAGGATAGGAGGAGGTGTAAAAATGTGAACGAGGAAGAATACAGAAGGCTTAACAACGCAGTCAGGAGAGAAACAGAAAAAGCGAAGGAAAAGTACATTGAAGAAATGTGTGAAGAAATAAAGTAACTACAAAGGAGAGGAAGGTACGACCTCATGTATCAGAAAACGAAGGAACTGGGAGGGAGTGAGAACAATGGAGTAAGGAATTTTGGAATAAAAGACTCTAGAGGACAAATGAATACGGAACAAGAAGAGTTGTTGAAAATATGGGAAGAATATGTAAAGGAACTTTACGATAAGGAACATCGTCCGCAAGACATTGAAATCGAGACAGAGGAGGTCATTGAAGAAACCGAAAAATGGTCCAGAATATTGACAACAGAAGTAGAGAATGCGATTAAGAACATGAAGACGAGGAAAGCTACAGGTGACGATGATATACCGGTGGACTTGCTGAAAGAAATCGGAAACGAAGGTCATCAACAAAATCTACAAAACTGGGGAATGGCCTAAAGACTTTTAAACGTCACAATGGTTGCTCTTGAAAAGAAACAAAAAAGCCAAGAATTCTAGTTATTAGAGAACAATTAGTATGATCTTACACGTGGCGAAGATCATTGCAAGAATACTCAAGGGACGGCTAGAATACAAAATTGAAGGAGATACAGCAGATTGAAGGACGAAGCTGGAGATAGGGAACACTGGCGTTAGAAATTCTCCGTGCGAAGACACGGACCTGCCACTAGGCAGAATACTAAATAATAATAAGGCTTATTAGTAAAACAGCTTTTTAATGGATGCTTTAAAGTACTAAAATGTAACATCGAGAAAGTAGGATGCATTATTTGTTCATGAATAACATGGGAACGTTTTTCTTCCAAAAATTTTATTTATTTGAACAATGTGCATTTTTGCACTAAATAGATGCAATGAGGAAACTGGGTGCAATAAATTCCTACCAAGCGCTCGTCACGGTTCTAGGGAATGAAAATAAGGTCACTGATTTAATTGTATAGGTGCAATAATAATTAAGCGTGAATCATAAAGTAGTGTTTTGTTGTCACACTAATTTTCATGAAGTAACTTTTCCAGTAACAAACAAATTGCCCTTTGCTTTTAACGCAGTTATTCTACAAGAAGACAAAATGGTAAACGCATTCATAGCATTAAATACATACAGAATGAAATATTGTTTTGAACAATAGTTACATTTGTCTTCAGTATGAGAAACAAGAAGATATTATATCGGCAAATTTTGTCAAAGAAGAAAAACAATTGCCATAAAGCAAACTAAATCCAAGCCTATTTCTTGCATATTTTTGTTATTCTCACACCTTAATTTTTTTGGTATTGCGGAAAGTCAAAGATCATCGTTTTGCACGCCACAACCCTATAGTCCCTTTCCCCACACCTGCAATAGCCAAATAATCTAATTACCTGACAATAATAATAATAATAATAATAATAATAATAATGAAAGCCATAACTCATGGAATACCATAAGGTTCACTCTACTGCCGTATAACTGCCCCACCTCAAAATGTTTTATAAATGCAGAGATTAAAATTAATAGCATAATCCTTTTTGTAAAATATGGTAACTTTTATCCATCTGTTAAGATTGTCATTTATGGAAAACAGCTATGGGACGGAAATTTTCCCCACTGATTTCAAACTTAGGTCATGATTTCACTTCAGGAATGCCTTATTACCAGTGTAGGTCTGAATTGAAAGAGTTGGTCTTCCCTATCCTCAAAAAGGTTCATGTTCCGTTGAAGTAAAAGTTCAGGATGACATAACTTTTTGAAAAGGAGTTCTCGTTTTGGTTGGTTGGTTGGTATATGGTTATTTAACGTCGGGGGTGTACTGCAACCTGGGCCTGTGACAGTCGCCGGTGTGCCGGAGTTTTGTCCCGCTGGAATTCTTTTATATGCCAGTAAATCTAGTGGCATGGGCCTTTCACATTTATGCGTATATAAATGTCATCGACCTGGGCCGGGAACGAAGCCGCAACCTTGGGTACAGAAAGCCAGCGAGATGCTACCTGCGCCACCCAGGCCAACTGGTTTTAATTTTGACAATTCCGTCCTCAATCTTGTAGTTAGTTATGAATAAATAACTACTCTGGGATGTGTACGATTTCTCTCATCTTGTTAGTGGCTAGTTGTAGATAAAATGGATAACTTGACCGGGAAAAAATGTCAGCAGTTTGATATTGTTGCTGGTTTTTCTCTTAAATAATGACTGTACAATAAGGCATAATTTGATATGAATAAATACCGTGGTCTAAAATGACGGTAGTCCATATCTGATGTAGAGAATGTAGAATCTTATAAGAATTTTTCGGGTCCTAGTCTAGGCATTTTTCCATAGGACGTCACAGGAGCTGCCTATTTTTCACAAGTAATGGTGGAATGACAATTGAATAAACTGGACAGGCTGAAGGAAATCTGAATATAATCGCCTGATATTTCCACTATATATTCTATTTCCAACCGCCCAATAGAGTAACATGTGAGAATAAAAAACACGAAGTAATTTTTAAAACAAGTAAATTCTGCACAATACGAGGAGGTGCACTGCATTGCCATGGATGGAGGAACACGAAGAGCAGACATCATTGCAATAGACAAAAACCGATCAACTGGTTTAATAGTAGACCCTACAGTCCGCTTTGAGACTGAAGAAGATCAACCTGCAGCAGTTGATAATGAAAAAAAGAAGATATACGAACCAACCATTGAGTACTTCAAGAACAAATATGATTTGAAAAATGTTGAAGCCATTGGACTAATGGTTGGTAGTAGGGGAACAATAACAAAGTTCTTCATTTCCTTCTGTAAACGTTTCTCATTGTCACAAAATCTGTACACTGAAGTGGCGTTATTATCACTTAAGGGATCCATCCAAATCTTAAGAAACCACCTGTACAATAACAACAATTAAGCTGGACAGATTTACTTTTTTTTTTTTTCAAGTTTAATGGTTTTTACTACTGATTATTTGAATTTTCCTGTTATTATGTTTATGATCTAACTGAAAGCTTGTAATTTTTGTGTAAGTGTATACTTTGTTGAAAGATATTCTTTGTCTGCAAGGCAATCTGCGTTGTGCAGAAAGACTACAAAATAAAATAAACTAGACTATGATTTTTTATTCTATCGTCAAAGAATGTTTAAAATAGGTGTTATGGCAACTTCTTCCCTTATTAAAGGGCAGCCTGAACGGAAAGTTACTTAACGCATTAAACGATAAGTTACTTTTAATTTTTATGTAAAATGAAAAATGTGACTATAGCAACAAGTTCTTCTTGTAATGTAATTATATATTATATACAAATATACATATACATATATACATATACATATATATACATATACGGTATTTATAATGTAGGACTCAGTAAATTTCTAATAGTCATAACTTCTTGGCTTTCAGGTATCTACAGCGTCATATTTAAAAAGGTTTGCCGAAGTTTATTTATCATCAAGAATACAGGTAACAATTAAAAAAAATGAATTATGAGTTCTAGCCAGTTAACATTAAACATAATTAATACCGATAATATTTTTGTCTCTGAGAACAATGTTCTGGTTTTCTGAATTAAACCGAACGACCTTACATTTACTACCTACATTCACAGTAAACTAATTAGATAGCTGGGGTTCATTTGAGTATGCAGCCATTTCATAAATACGGGTGGGACATTCTAGCATATTATATGAACTATTTTTGTTTATTACATATCATAAATAATAAACTAGAATTGGTTCTTCACATTCTGTAAAATTTACAATGCCTTCTCCTCCACACTGCATGCAAAGCATTACTTAAAACTTATTTTAAATATTCTAAATTTGTTTTTCAAAATGTGTAACGGGTGGGACATGATTTGGACACTGATTTTAATGATGCAAAAAAAAAAGCTCATTTTCTGTTCTGATATTACTGTTAGGGTCTTTATGTTGTTATTAATGAAGGTATGAGGGATTCAATACAAATTATAAACTGTTTCCAGGTTGTCAGAACATTTATTTAACTCATCAATAATAATTTAACAAAACTATCACTGTTACGGGTGGGACAAAAATTTCCTTGTTTGTTATTTTACATAGTAATTAACCACACATATTTTTTGAAGTTAATCTTATACCAAATTGTACCTTAAGATGTATATTTTCTCAAATGAAAATGGACATAGCTGATTACTCTTGACTACTTGGTATTAAAGAGTGTTAAAATCATGCTAAAAATGGCAAAAAAAGTAACTTAATGATATAAATAAGTAAATCTTCAGATTTTATACATGAAACCACTTCAAATATACCCAAGTCCTTAAAATTCAGATAATTTGAGGTTTTAAACTTATTTTTGACCACCCAATTACAATAATTTTATAACTTCTCTCTTTGAGGGAAAAATTTTATGAAATGGCTGTATGTTTTAACTGAAAAAAATTATAAACAATGTGGAAATTATTGCTAAATTTTATATTAGCAGCGTCTTCTCACTAGCTGCATCAGTTCATGTCATGTCATGACAAAAGCGTTCTGGTTTGAAAGTACTCGATATAGAGATTTAATAACCAGACTCCGCGATATTTTTAGCGAACTAAGTTGAAACTGAAAGTAACCCCGTCACTCAAGTGTGATCAAAGAACCGCGGCAGTCAATAAGAAAGGTTTATCGAAAGGCGAAACAAATCTGAAAGTAAATTACAATGGAAACAGATGGCAGATTTCCATATTTCAAGTAATTCAATAGATATGTAAACGAATATGTCACATATATAAGACTGGACCTTAATAATTGTTGCATTCATTCACAGTCTGTGATCAAGAGTACATTATACGTAATAAGCACCATGGTTACTATGAAGGTATGTAGCGCAATGTCGGTTGAAAATAGTATTTGAACGTAAGTCTTAAAATATCCAACGCAGGGATTAAAAAAAAAATAAAGGTACGGGCAACTATAAACTCTGCGAAAACCAAGACAAATATAAGGAGATTTAGATCCATTCAACTTAATGTTTTACCTGAATCGAAAAAAAAAAAAATACAAAAAATAAAATATAATAAAAAATAAGAAAAAAAATCGGGAATTATTCATTTCATTGTTCGCTTCTTGCATGACAAATGCTACCGATAGGAAGAAAATATTACAAAAAATTGAAAAAATTGAAAATAAATAAATCATTAGTTTAAAAAATTTAAATACACTATTGAGCCTAATATATTTATCTCAAAGCCCAAAAAAATGTAGTAATTTCTTTTAAGGGTATGTGATTGATACTAGTCCTCTTAATAGATCATCTAACCTAAAACTAGAATTCCCACAAAATAACACAAGTTTTTATTTTTAGATGAACGTTCTAACTTTTACAATATTTTTCCTAAATGTTACGCGTTTGACATAAACGGCAGAATTTCTTTTAGATTAGGCCTAAGTTATAATTTACAATAAATTAAGTGAAATTTGGCGTAATTTTTACCATAGGTAGTTATATATAAATGTTGAATAGTATAAGTAATCTTTCGAAATCATTAATTACTATATTTAAAGTCGAAAGAATATTATAAATGTTATATAATTTCGTCAATATCATTTGGATGCTTAAAAATTACAAATACAACATATTGTATCCACCGCTGTAGCACAGGTGATGCGTTCGCTCCTCTCGCGCAGCGAGTCCGGGTTTGAGTCCCGATTTGGACCAGTTACCTCACCTGTAAAACGAATGTAGGTAACTTTAGACCATTGTGGTCCCTGGATATTATCTGGCCGAAATTTGTTCAGAGTGACTGCATGAGTGACAGATGTGTATCGTCCTATGTGTACGTGTTGTCTCGGAGGTGGCCCCGGAATTGGGCTGATCACTCATCCGGTGAGGTCCTCTATGTCCTTGTCTAGTCAAAGAAATATTCTGTGATCAAAAGATAATTCCTTTCCTGACAGGTTGCGGTCCCATAAGGCCCGGGAGGCTTGTGATAGTCTAAAATCCTTATTTAAAACGTTAAGTGCTAAGAGTCCTATAAGTTAGCTTAAAAATCTCTATGTACAAATGAGTTAGGTTACATAAATAAACGAATACGAAAAATTATAAATAAATACCAAGACACAGGTTACATATAAAAGGCACAGTATAACATATACTGTAGTGAAATATACGCTTGTATTATACTGTTAACTCGATTTCATTCAAGGCTGTTTTTCTTGTTAAACATTTATGCTTTAGAAATAGCTTATGTTTTAGATAGATATATAAGCATTCATGAGCCACAGATTATTGTCTCTGTTGGACACTACATGAGAATATTATAGGAGAAAAATTCCTCCGGCACTGGGACTTGAACCCAGGACCTTTGGCTATTCGCGCCAATGCTCTACCAACTGAGCTAAGCCGGAGCTCAATTCACAGCGCCAGATGGAACTTCTCTCCTATGACTGATTGTCATAGCGCCAGATGGAACTTCTCTCCTATGACTGATTGTCATAGGACAATCAGTCATAGGAGAGAAGTTCCATCTGGCGCTGTGAATTGAGCTCCGGCTTAGCTCAGTTGGTAGAGCATTGGCGCGAATAGCCAAAGGTCCTGGGTTCAAGTCCCAGTGCCGGAGGAATTTTTCTCCTATAATATTCTTATGTTTTAGGTTTAAAGGAGAGAGCCCCTTTAGTAATATAGTTAATTAGCTATGTTTGACAGTAGTCCGTTGTCTTCTGTAGTATTTTATAACAGACGGGCGTAACCTAATTATCTTGGACCAACAACATGGAATAAAATAACGTTTAATAAACACGGTTTATCGTTTAAAACTATTAAACCTGAGTAAGCGAACATAGAATTATTAATATGTTATCCTCTCGTAGATTGCTGTCTTCGCTCTGCTTGCAGTGGTTACCCTCGCACAAGAACACCATCATCTACCACCAGTTGAACATCACATTGAAGAGCATCATCATGTAAGTAATCGAAGTCAATAAGTTCTGATCTCATTCTCTCTTCTATCCTGATCTCTTCTTCTATCCTGATATAAGAAGGATAGAAGATAAATTTTGGGATTTTAATGTTACGAGTTTACATAAAAAGAAACGCTTTCTTTTCAGTCAAAGAGAAGCAATATGTGATGTGCTTTCTATTTCCTCTTTTAAAGCTACCTATAGTAATACTCAAAAAGAGGAAACTTTTAAAGAATATAATAGATTTGCAACTCGAAAATGCTTTGTCATTCCAGGCTCATCCGAAGTACGAGTTCAAGTATGGAGTAAAGGATGAACACACCCACGATATCAAGGAACAACATGAGAAGAGGGATGGCCACAAGGTGGAAGGCCACTACAAGTTGGTTGAACCTGACGGTACAACTCGTACCGTTCACTATACAGCTGACAAACACACAGGATTCCATGCTCGGGTTGAGAAGTCTGGACATGCTACACATCCCATTGTACAGCATCATTACCATGAAGTGAAGAAGGTGGAGATCCCACATCACCATGTAGAGATTCCTCACCATGAACCCGTATACACTGCCTCTAGCTACAGTAATACCCATCATCATTAACAGTGTTCTGCCATATCAATTTAATATAGAAATTACCTCATAGAAATCATTGCTATTACTTCTTATGATTCATTTATTTTAAATTTGAACCTAAATTCAACTTGACCTTCATTAAGAGTACCAAGGTACTTATTATATTGGTGAGTTTTATCACCACAGTAGACATATATTATAATATTTCTTTAGTAGGATTTGGTCATTTTAATGACGCATGATTTATGATAAAATTTATTCGTTAAGAAGCACGTTGAAGTGACTAACTTCTACTTGATATTTATGAATGTATTATGTTAAAAATAAAGCACTAGTTTAAAAAAATAACGTAGCTATTTTTTTTACTTATTCCAACCTAGAATAACGTATAACTCTCCTTTTCTTATAATCATTTTTTGCATGGTACGAGAATGAGGTCAAAATGAGCATAGCTTTATAGTGCCTGAAAGTGTCTCTGTCATCACAGCATGGCGCGTCTCAGGTTGCGGATAGAGGACACGGCCTCCAGGTGTGGAGGGTAGCTACGAATATACCGAGTGTTCGGAAATTTATATTACAAACTTCTAGGGCTAGTACAGGAGACTTAGTAGACAATATTTCGAATAGGAACCCATGTCCGGAAACGTACAGTTTGCGCCATACACCAAAATCATGTCCATGTATTCTGCAAACGTGTACTCAACCATGTTGATCGGAGACGCATAGGCACGTGAATAGGGCTCCAGGCATGATACCACAGCAAGGTAAACGTCACGTGCACTCAGATGATCCTCTGACGTCATGTACTGCCTATCCGGTTGCAAAACAACACCGGCAAATCTGGCACATTGTAATGGCTGCAGCACAGAAACGGTACTTTTCCGGACATGGGTTTCTATTCGAAATATTGTCTACTAAGTCCCCTCTACTAGCCCTAGAAGTTTGTAATATGAATTTCCGAACACCCGGTATTGAATAAGAAGTCGTGGACAGATGGCATGAGGTGGTCCTCCAGTTTGGGGGTTTGGTGTTAACAACCTTTCACAGTAAAAAAAAAAGTGTTAAGATGTGCTTACCTGATTTATGGATCTTGTCAGTGTAAAATCTTCCGGAGAATTTATAAGACAAGTATCCTGCCGGTTGTATTATATGGATGTGAGACATGGTCGCTTACTCCTCAGGAAGAACATAATCTGAGAGTATTCGAAAACAGGGTGCTTAGGAAAATATTTGGGCTTAAGAAAATGGGGACTGAGAAAACTGATTAACGACGAGCTTCATAACCTGTACTCGTCACCAGATATAGTAAGGGTAATTAAATCACGGAGAATGAAATGGGCTGGACATGTTGCCCGCATGGGGGAGGAAAGGCATACCTAAAAAATATTGACTGGGAGACCCGAAGGGAAAAGACCATTTGGAAGACCTAGACGAAGGTGGGGGGACAATATTAGGGTAGATTTAAGAGAAGTAGGACTCGAGAGGAATTGTTGGATGGAGTTAACACAGAATAGGTTGAATGGCGGGCTCAGGTAAGCGCGGCAATGAACCTTCGGGTTCTATAACATAGATAATATTCCTTTAGCTTGCTTAGGAATTGTCTATTGCCATTGAGTAAGTAAGCAAGTAAAAGTATTTCACTGTTACTTCATATTTTTGTACTATTCTACCTGCAAGTGCCTATTTTATAGATTCTGTATATTTAATATGCAATAAATTTACGAAAGGGACCACAGTGCTTTGTAATCCCTCCGAGAATACTTTGTGCACAGGAATTTAAGGTCCTGAAAAATCCAGCGACCCACAATCTTCTGATCCAGAGGCGGATACGTTCCCTCTGCATTATCCAGGTTGGAAATCCTTTAGTTAATACATGCCCTTAAGTTCTTTATTCTCTATTGACTTATTTCTGGCCTATATATGCATTCATGCATATATCGAGTCTATAATGTCTACCTGTAGACTCGTTGCATAATGTATTTTTATGATGCTGTAAAAAGCTGCAACAAATAAGCGTACAGATCAATGAAGATTTATTGGTAACTATAATTCCTCCAAATATTTAAGTTTTTTGTTTTGTCATGGGGAGACAGGTTATATTACCAAAATTAGATTTGTTGAAAATTAATATTCGGAGAGATTACGATGCTAGGAAGGATAAAATAAAATATACCAATGCAATGTTTGTAAAAGCTTCACTAGAAGGCACTGAGCCCTTGACGGGTGACTGTTGTTCAAAAATCTTTGTTGTCAAGGGTTAAATTGAAACGTTTAGTTTTATAAGGGTCTAAGTATCAAAATCATGATTTTTCAGCTCATAATTTTAAATGGATCTATGCACCCAGAACAATGCATTTCAGAGGGGTCCAAGGTCCAGGGAAAAACACGTTAGTAGCAATAAATTTCTACGTTCGGTACGTCTTTCTATGGTTTATGTCTTGTTTTCTACATAATCATGATTTTGGCACTTAGACCCTTATAAAACTAAACGCTTCAATTATTTATGTGCCCAAGAGAAAAGTTTTGATAGAAATGTATTCTATTGTTGTATAGATACCGAGAAAAAAAAAACCTTCTTCAATAACCACTGCATACAATTTTACTATTTTACTCTATTACACGAACAACATTTAACCACAGACATATGACCGCAAGAGCGTAGAGAAAATGTACTCTCATAACAATAGCCGAGATTCTGGGACTGAGCAAAACAATAATTAAGTTGTAATTAAAACTTACTTAGTTCAGCGTCTACTTTTCACAGTCCTATATCTTGTTTTCACATATGAACGGGAAGAACGTAATGCACTGTCTAAAAGTGCTAAAATAGGCTAATTATGCAATCTCTAAAGGGAACTATGACTGAAAATTTAGGAATTCGGAAAAAATGTTCGATTTTTTGTAATCGAAACCTGTAATTATGTTCTCTGTTAGAAAGCATTATCACTTAGCTCTTACCACCAATATTTAAGGTAGTACATCTTTTAGTAATAATAGTCACCACATAATATCGGTAGTTTGAAAATATAACTGGCAAGACTAGGCCTTCGAGGAAGTTATTTGCATCATTGAAAATACGCGTAGTCTACCAGAAGAGTCGATATTATGGCCATTGACCAAAAAACCAAAACAGGTTATATTTTAGATTCAACGGGGCGTACCTATTTTCAAGAAATAGAAGATATGGACAAAGAAAAATTGGTTCATATATTGACAATTTTTCTTTGTCAATATATGAACCAACTGTGGGGCATTTTAAAAACATGTACAATTTAGAATCCAGCGAAGTAATTTATTATATTGGATGCAGGGACTCTTCAATAAGGCAGTTTTAATTGACTGCATAAAATTTCTTTAAAGCATTGTATAATCGTCTCGCTTTCACCGTACCCAGAGGAGCTGTCTTTGAAGTGTCGTTTGTTTAATGCAAGAAGGATACACTCGTTAATAGCCGTGTGTTGAAGTGTTGTCATGTCTCAGTAGGAAACGAGAATGAAAGAAACGCCAAAATGTTGTAATATATTTATATTGTTATTAGTTTGACTTGGCAACAGAGTCTGCCACCTGGTTGGATTTGGAAGTGCAAACTTCTGTTTACCCTCAATAAGTAATAATAGGCCTATAATCCAGCAGACCGCTCGAATGCCGACGTTTGAGTCGCCAAGTGGAGCCGAAGAAAACGAGAGCACTATGCAGTACAAGTTATTATTCTGGCTATTAAGTCATCAATTCAAATTTTAAGACAGAGTTATAATTTATATTAGGCCTACAATACTTCTTTGTAATATGAAATTTTAACATCTTTATTATCGTATACATCATTAAGCATACAACGTTAAATTTTATCATTTTTTTATTATCATATATATCATTACATTAAATAATGTTAAATTTTATAATTTTTATTATATTTCAAATTGTCTATATTTATAAATTTAAATTATTTAAAATAATATTTTTGTTAGTATTATGTTACATGAATAACATTCATAATTCGTATGGCTATACTTCTTGACGCTGTACACGCCTCTATGGTGGAATCAAAAAATGTGTTACATACCAAATATTTCTCGCGACATGGTTTTAATTAGAATAGTTTTAAAGTTGTCGAATGAATTTTAATATGTCAACGAATTACATTCCGTTTTAAATTGTGGTCATTTTAATGAGACCTTTCATCCGTATGTTATTAATTTAATAGTTCATTTACATAAAATTAGTACAATAATTTGCATAACCCTTAAGGTAAAAGAGCAATAGCTTAATGTTATGTCATAATATCTTGGGGATACTAGACTGTCCAAGTCGATTAGGAACGGGGAAAACAAATATGGTTTTGCCACCTAATTGCCTGCAAATGGAACTATTAAAATTACATGTGAAATAAGTACTTGCCAAATTCTACATTCCCACCTTTCACAATGAAGACAATAAATCGGGTTTCATGTCAATCAAAAGTAGTGAAGGCTGTTGCGTTTGAATAACTTAACCGCCCAGTGACTTTCAACTGGCAAGGATTAAATCCGAAAGTTTTGAAGGATTTTGTACTGAAATTTTTGATTTGTGTATTTTTATATCGTATTTTTGCTAGGCCTATGTTGTTTATCTTCCTTGAAACATGGCTGTTTAAAGTTTCGGTACCATCTGTTAAAGTGCACCCCAAAATGAATTTTACATGCAAATTAATAACGTTTAATTAAGAAGCATATTAAAAAAAACTATACTAGTTTCAACATCGAAGTCATATCACGAGTCAGGTTTTGTAGGTACACCAGAGTAGGCCATGTAACTATTGACGTGTATCTGTTTGCTATTGTTTCTGTGTTATGGCTTATTATTTTCAATGATGTATATTTTTAATGGATATAGTACGGAGTGAAATAACGGAGATGAGTCATGAAAGCTACTCTTTCAATTCGACTATGGAAACTGTTATGCAGGTGAAATTGGTCGGCCATAGCGTTTGAAGCCGCGACCTCCCGAATGCGAGTGCAAGACGCTCCCATCTTGGCCACCTCGTTCAATAAGAAGCGTATTACTTTCGTGATAAGTTGATAAACATTTAATTTCTCAGATGAAATAGTAGCTAACATTACAAACTACAAGACTGTGTAATGTATTTTTCAGTATTTTTAGCTTCATGGGGGTAATCTGTATTCGAGAGAGAAAAAAACTGAAAATTCGTTCTCTCAGTAGCTATGGGATATCTCAATACGCGTATGTAAGGTAAAGGCAAGTGGTCTGCTTTACAATGAACAAGTGTACCAAACTTCTTTATGTAGAACAGGCATGTCAAACTGAGAGTCCTCCGAGATTCCTATGTGTCACGTTTGTTTTCTCATGAGGGGCACACACGACAACTAACTGAAAATTATTGCGTAATATTTTTATCACTTAAACTTAGAAACATACAATGTGCATATAGATGGTTTAGCGATTATCCACATTCACCATTGTAAAGTACTGAAGTACGAGTTTAACATAAGAAAATATAACTAAATGTTACATGGTAACATTCTTTTTTGCAACAACAAATACATTTCACAAAATTATTATTTTGTTTACGATTTTTTTTGCGTTTTGTCCTGCGGCTGACACTTCTCTTTAATGACGATTTTTGCATCGTCTGACCTAAATGTCTGTTCAGTTCCGACTTTAATCACTGATGAAAGATGACAAGTGTGACCAGTCAGCCTTGTTCTCTAAGAGGTTTTTGTTGACTTCATGAAGGGAAATAATTGTTCACACACACACACACTCACACTCACTCACTCACTCACGTAGGACCGAACATTATCATAATCCTTGTGGCAAACGTTCTGCAATTTTTAAATTTTTAAGGAGTGTATGAAAAGACACCAGGTATCCCTAAAATGGATGGTTGAACGAACAACTGGAACGAAATTTAGGCCAGCTTATGTATTCTTTGGAGGGCGCAGGAGTGCTTCAAAAGGGCCTCACGTTTGACATGCCTACTGTATAGCAATGTGGTAATTAGATCAATGATTCTCAAACTATCAACATGTTCTAAAATGTAGGCTTGTTGTACCTTCATTTGCAGCACCCGTATATTATTTTAAAGGGTGAAACTTCCATTTAGAGAAGGAATTTAAGGAAAAGAATTGCCCACATTACCCTTAAAACAAGTCAGATTTTGGAATGAAATTCAAAAATATAAAGTTTTTTTTTTTTTTTTTTAATTTTAAACTTTTTGAAAATTTTTCGTCGTGACAAGCTAAAAGCTATAAGTATGAGAGATTTCAGATTTCTAGCTCATACGGAAGTGGGTAAACATTAACATCAGAGAGCGGGTCATTTAGACTATCGTAGGTCTAACTGATGTCACGAATTTGGCATGCTTATGGCAGTGTATGTGCCAATATTAAATATTTCTGCCAAATTTTATGTTTCTAGATATCGTATAAATGTGTAAAAAATGACATATCGTGTGGAAAATGTACAAAATTTACTTGTATTAAAAAAAATTAACGCTATCCAAGTCATAACCAATGAAGATACGACAAAAAGTCATAGGACCAAACTTGTAAATCTCCCAAAATTCGTTACTGCTTGTGCAATCGGTTTTTTGATACGACGACTTCCGAATAGCTACAGCCCTCCTCCCCCAAAAAAAGGTCTGCACAGACTTTAAAGTTGCATCCGTCATTTTGAATGTTTTTTTCACGAGTAAACAATTAAAAAGTTTAACTTATTGGAACTTTCTCATCGGTTATTTACTAAAAGCTATATGTGTAAATTTGTCAGTTATATTATTGTATAATTCAAATGGGCAAAACCATTGCTAAATACATGTAGAACTATTATATGAGTTATTATTAATATAATTCTAGATAGATAGATAGATAATTATAAATATCACAAGATCGATATTCTTATAGCAATTATTGACACTATTGTTTTATTATTATTATTATTATTACTGATATAATTAGTATTATTAGACTAGTATTAACATTTTTGTTATTATTATAGTTATTATTGACAAATGAAGGGAATGGAAATCTGTAATGAAAGCAAAAAATGGACTGGCTGAAGGAAGTACTTGTTTTATGTACATCAAAACTGAAAAAGCAGGAACAAATTTTTAGTTAATCCTTTTTAAGAGGATAATGTAACATTTTTACATGCCTCTCTGGTATAACCTAAAAGAGTACAATTACAATGGTGGGTTTTCTAAAATGTGAAAATGTGACAACCAGTGATGAAAACAACCTGAAACACCATGGATGTCTTATGATACTAGAATAAATTTATATCATCACTGCAATAATTATCATTTCCCTGTTTAAAATAACAACTGTAAATATAGACCAATTTGAGATTTTACTTTTTACTAAAGGTTAAAATTTAAAGTTTACAGAAACATATGACTAGGTACTTTTGTATGTCTGTCATAATATGAATATAAATAATTGAACAATGGAGTAGACCTATTTAGAAAATCAACAACTGGAAAACGCTAATACATAGGGCTTTAAAAAATTATTTGAAACTATGTTTCCTCAATAGTAAGTACTAGATTTTAGGTTAGTAGAATAATGTTCTATGAAAGTTGGTAGTGAACCCATACCAATACAAGAAAAAGTTACTTGCAGAACTGTGGTGTATGGAAAGGCGTTGTGAAACATGAAAGTAGTGATGAATGCTGATTTCCATATTGGTTTTTCAGGTATAGACATACGTAACAACTGACAATTATATATAAGTTGACATTTTGGCTAGCTTACACATTCACAGCCTTAGTTCGTAAGAGGGTGGTTCATTCAATAAGCTACAATGGCAATTGTGAGAGTAAGTGAGCATTCCTTCTTAATGGCAGAGAGTGGCGAAAATTTTCTATTAGGCTCATACTGGAAGATTCAAAACAGTTATATTTCCATCAAACATATTTACTTTAAATACAACAGAGAATTTTATTTGTAAAATTTTTAGAAACTTGGTCAGACTATAAGAGGTTAGCTCCCTTATCAGTAGGGAGTTATTTACTGACTTCATGAAATAACATAAAGTTCTTTTCCTCCATATGAAAATAGACGTTTTACGCTTGCATTAGATGATTAGGCAAACATAAGCTTACGTATGATCTTCTATAGAAGACTATATCTTGTTACATCTAGTTATTTATATCTAGCTAGTTATACCTAGCTTTTTGTTTTTTTAACAAAAAAATATTTTCCCAACCATATATTTAACGTTAGTATAGGCCTACTCACAATTTAAACAAAACCACTCAGGAAACAAGGTATCTCCTTAAATTTAAAGTTTTGTTCGAGTTAATAACAATAATTAAATTAAATTATTTTACTCATATATCATGACACCAGATTTGTTTCAAATAATATCATGGTTACCACATAAAACAAACCTTGGATTTAAAAAAATCTTAAAAAGCTGCAATTTAAGTAGATAAAGCATTAGAAGTTATGAAATTCCTTACTTACGAAGTTAAATAAGTTTAGAAAAGTTTATTAGAGCGAACAAAATGGATAACTTACACTAATAATTCGTTACATAGCTTATAATTATTTAGATTGCATAAAATATTGTAGGTTTATTTTTAAACATGCAAGTATTCATACAGTGAATTACTAATTATATACCAATTATAAGCCCAAGTTGTAATAATACGTTCATGTTGCAAAATCACCATAAAACCTACACGTAGGTAGCGTGTAGCATGTATGTGCGTTGCCAATAATAAATAAGTAAGTAAAATAAACTTAGTAAATAAATTAATAAATATTTAAAAGAACAGGTAAAGAATTAAAGATGGAATGCTTTAATTTGTATGTATTACTAGTTAAGAATTTATTTGTTTTCAGTTTGCTGTTTTCGTCGCCCTTGCCGTTGTTGTTCTGGCACAAGAGCATCATCATCACCTTCCACCAGTTGAGCATCATGTGGAAGAATATCATCATGTCAGTATATTGAAAAATTCACTTTATTAGGTTCCAAAATGATACTAAGATTAGGCTACTTGGTGAATGGGAAAAATGTCTGTCCGTCAGTCCCTCCGAGTTTCTGTATGCGCAATAACTCGAATGCATCTTATCAGGTTTTCATGAATCATAGTATACACACTTATAAAGCCCATAGAAGAAACCCTATTGTTTCTGGATTAATTCGTTTGAGTTGTTTTCGGAGTAACGACCAATTAACGGTCACTTGCTTTTTAAATAGTAAATTTGCATCAATCGATAGAACTGACTATGCTGTTGGGAACTGAAGAAAAGTGACTTCATGTTAGTACGCTTTCATATGTTTTGGCAAAAATAAAGGAATATTGTTGCAGTGAGTAATTTTTTGTAAATTAGTTCTGTTAATATTATATTTATCCCATTTATTCCTTCACATATGCTGATCAAACTTTCTCAAGTAGTTTAAAATTCAATCGTTTCTTAAATATGGTCTATTAATTCCATCGTGCGCAATGATTTATTATTTCAACTGATTTAATTGATATAGAGGCCATTATAATTTGTAAGAGATATTAAAACTATAAACCGTAACGTTATTTTGAAAACAATTAATATAACTGCGTCTACATATAACTATTAATATGTCATCCGTTAAGGACAAATGGAGCTACTGTGATGACTAGTTCCATCCTGTTTAGGAAATAACGTGGGTGAACTGGAGATTTTGAACTTTTTTTGACAAAAACCAGTATTTCATTTAGAGTATTTTCTATTTTGTCTTCCCATCACGACGGAATTTCATATATTGTAATCTGTAACCATATAATCCTCACATTTTTATACTAAACCAACAATGTGCAGTACCGGTACACGCTTAAACATTTCATAAGTTAGATTTAATAATTTCTCCTGGATTACTATGCTGGACTGGATTTATAGATTTCATACAGTATGCAATAACGTAATTTATTAGAATAGCAACATTATATTCATTGTATAAATGTCTCTTCATCTTCAGAACTTCCGTACTTCTGAAGATGAAGGCAACGTGAACATCTGAAACGTCGGGAATCGTTGACCAGCATGCCTGGCTGACAACCCGAGATATTAATAAATAATCTCTACGCCATTAGGCATATTACATTTAGTGCTGAAAAATGTTACTTCGTGTTGTTTCAGGCTCACCCAAAGTACGAGTTCAAGTACGGAGTTCACGACACCCACACCCACGACATTAAGGAACAGTCTGAGAAGCGTGATGGTGACAAGGTAGAAGGATACTACAAACTGGTTGAACCTGACGGTACGACTCGTACCGTTCATTACACAGCCGACAAACATACCGGATTCCACGCTCGTGTTGAGAAGTCTGGTCATGCTACTCACCCCATTGTTCACCATCACCAAGTTGAAATTCCCCATCACGTAGAGATTCCTCATCATGAACCCGAAAAGCACTACACGGCCTCAAGTTACAGTAATACCAATCATCATTAACGATAAGAAGTTAATTATCATTTATCATCTTCATCCATTACATCGCCAAAGTAAGATATAATTATCATGCATTGATAAATTAAATATTCATCCTTACAATACAATTTTTTTTGGTAAAAATCCTCTTGGTAATGACTGAGGACGTATTGGTCCATCCCTAATCTAAATGCGGATAGAAAAGAAATTATCATTCAAGTGTTGTGTAATTTTTCGTTGTAAATAAACCAAGTTTTTTAAAACTGATCTCTATACATATTCGTTGAATAACCTGATTTCCTTTCCATTTAAAATATTACTCAATTAATGGAACTACTAGGACGTAAGTCAAAGCCTAGGTTACAAGAATTCCACAAGTACTTGAAAACATATTTTATTCTTTCAGTCTGAAATCAAACTTTTTATAAAATGAGATATAAAATGAGTATAATTTCCATAGGGTGAAAATAAAGCAATTACTGTAGATAGACTATCTGATTGAATAATATGTGATATTCTGTGTGCATAAGTGTGTGTGTAAGAGTCTATAAGGCACCAGAAGAAATTTAGTAACACATTTCTTGAAAATGGGACAGTAGTGTAAAAAATTTCATTCAATCGTTTAAATTTAAGGTTTATAGGTTTTGTGATCTTTTTTGCTCACACAAAATCTTTTGTCCACGATCTTCTCGTATACGAATTTTTATACTCAAATACAGCAGTGATGTTATCTTCATATGTTGTTCAATTTGTACTAAAATGACGGAAAATACATAGGAAGAAAAATTTAAATTTAATTTAAAATTACAGAATACGGTACACGAAATAAACTTAGGGGCTACGCATGGTGTTAACTGACTCCTCTGCAGTATGGCATGGGTTTGTATACTGTGTGAGACTGAGTGTCGAGTATTTAAGGGTTAAAGTCTTAATTTATTCACACAAAAAATTAAATAATAATGCATTGTAATTACAGAACTGAAGGAAATATAGATTACATACATCTCATTAAGTATATTTTAGTAATTTGTTTAGTAAATTCACTGCATTAAATATTTCGCTACATAAAGTAATCAAGAATTTGCACGGAATTCTGATGGGCGTTGAGCCGATATTTAGTTAATTCATAACTAGCTATGAACTCAAATACGGCATTGGAAATTAATTAGTCTTTACCAGAGGCTATTGCAACTTACATGTGTGAAAAGTTGCCAAACCTTCAATTTCTGCCTTTCAAAGTAGATTGCGTAATATTGCTATTAACTACTGTATTTCAATGTTGCCGTTTTAATTGTAGCGCTGACTGTTATATCTAATTAAATTAAACCCTCGCTATATGGTTTCAGAATGGCGCAGATTTGTACAGATTAGTCGATAGAGAGACTGTTACCACACATCTATTCTCGATAGAAGCATTTAAAAGAAGGCTACTTCTTTACTGAAGATTCCAATTTACTTCATGGTGTAGGGTTTACACCGGTGCCTTGCACTGAGGAAATTCCATGAAAAAATTCCTTCCCACACAACATTCGAACTAGTGTCCATCTTGCAGCGCTATTGCAAGGCTAGAATGAGAAACTGTAGTTCTGTCTGTATGTGTTTACGAGAGATCGAAAGAGAAGGATTAGGAAGGAGGGATGGATGGAGAGAAGGAGGGAGAAAAAGTGAGAGAGCGAGGACATACAACTTAGGTCTTAATTATATCGAACTAGGGGAATTTCCTAAAAGATGAACGGTTTGGCACAAACTAAGTTCAGCAATTGTGCCAAAGGATCACCATAAATGTATTACAACGGACCAACGGCAAGCCTGTAATCGCTCATTCACTATCACATTTAAATCAAGTTTGATTTAATAACTAGAGAAGTTGTAGAAGGAAATTCCTCTGACTCAAATACTCAAACCTAGGACCTACGGCTTTCCGTGCTGACGCTCTAGCAACTAAGCACTCAGAGATCGGCACACGGTGACATACTGAATCCTTCATTTATGATCACCCTTAATAGTCGACCTCATTGAAATACATTTACGATATAGGTCCTTTCACAGAATTCAGGCCCTTTCACAGTATTTTGAGGCTGAATAATTTAGTGATTTTGTGACCGCGTTCATACTCTTCACACATATCTACATATACAGTACATTTTGATAATAAAGCTTTTTCTACATTAAACAATTTTAATCAAATTCATAAGACTTTCCAAGAGTTCTCAATACTTGAAATGTTTTATTGTCAAATAATCTTCAGCATTTTAAAAGTCATGCAATCGAAGAGTTCACAAGTCTTGAAAGTAATTGACAAATGAGATTGGAATGTTATGATTCATGATGTGAAGTCACGAGAATGGCGGGACTGCGAAGGACTACCAACCAAACAAATACATTTTCTTAGACCAGGGATACAACATTCAGCTATTCATGAGTTTTGAATCTAAAGGGCCAGGTGTTAGAAAGTGTTCGAAAGTATGCGAAATGTTCAGGGTTTTCGGGGTCTTGGGGCTACGGGCTTGGTGTTTTCAGGTCAGGTCACAACAAACAATATATCACCCCCCCCCCCCCGTTACAAACATACTTCTATAATTTCTCGAGTAGTGTATTTCCTTAAAACCTGAATTATATAAAATTTAGTCGAAAAATTCTTACAAAAAAAGATACTACTGAATATCGAGATTTTATTAATAATCCGATTCAATATTGTTGGTAAATGTATTAATTTTTAGAATTACCTGGAACCCAGCAGACCAATAACAGCCACTAACTAACTCACTCCATGGGGCTACATTCAATATTGGGATATGGCCTATAAAATCTCTGCGTCACTTAATTCCGCCCTTTTGACGTAAGCAGATTGTGTGGGCATGTGATCAACATGCTGAAACTCACGGGCTGTTTTAGCGGACTCCATGACTGGAATAACAATTGCTTCTGGATATTTAATGAGCTCTGCTGTATTTGACAATTAAACACCAAGGCATAATTTTTCTCGAGTCGGTAGGGTGTTATCCTTTATATGGTTACTAACATAATTATACCAATAAATTAACTAATTTACACCGAATAATATTAATTCTTGAATCTCTGTGAAGCAGTAATAAAAAATACATAATATGTATCATGTAAGATAATATCAATGGATGAATTGGCTAAAATAATTCCTTCCTATGCTTAGTACCAAATTGTTGTTTAATTTAGAAGCATTTAAGTTAAAACATTATGTAGGAACCTTATTATGAAGCAGGATTATTGAACTATTGTTGACCACTTATGTTGACATTTCTTTAACTTACGTACTATATTTTTACAGCAGAAACAATTGAAGTTTTTTTTACGCACATCTGTATGCAGCAAGGATCCATGTACAGTAATGTTATGTCCAGCTAATAGGATGGAATTATAATGACATTTAAATCGTAAAGAGAAATAAAGTATTCTAAAATATTATACCTATGTTTAGTTATTCGAATGAAATCATGAGGATATTATTTATAAACAAGATTAAGTTTGGAAAATATATGAGAATAAAACTAGCTCGAAATAATAGATAACATACACACTCATTTCAGAGAAATTATCTTGCAAAATGAAGATCTAATGATAATTTTCTATAGCATCAATATAAATATATTTAATTTTTAATTTTGTACCTCTATTTCACTAATTTTAGGTGTTCTAAGCAGTTGAAAGTAAGGGCTTAATTTTTTTGTTAATACGAGGTAATATAGTCTTAGTAACCTTATATTAAATTTTATTAACATATTTTTTTATATTGTGTACGTATACAGTATGTTTATGTTATGTAATAGGCTATTTACAGTCTTCCCATAAGGGAATCCCTATACATAACTATTCTTTAATGTTTTATACATCGCTCTTAAATTTCATGAATTGAAATATTCACTTCTATTATAGGGATACAGAATGTAATTGTAAAACTATAACCCTAATATGCTAATGCACAATAGGGTTCTCATTTCATTTCTGGAAATTCAATAATAATAATAATAATAATAATAATAATATAGGGCTACAGATAATTCTACCGGGAATTATAAAATAATCAATTCAGATTTTATCAGGCCTTATGTTTGTAAGAAATTTAAATGTGCATAACTATTGTGAAATACGCGTGTTTTAATTTCTGTTGTCAACCTTTTTAAGGCCATTATTTATTTTTATTAATACATTTTAAACCTCAAAGTTTTAATGTTAATACGTCGATGTCTTAATCATATGAATTGTACAATAAAAATTAAAAATAGAGGAAATGATAGGCACTAACCTGTGTGGATTAATTATATTTAAAAACTAATCTTATGTTAAAAATAGAAGCCTTGAAATTGATATCACTGATAAAAGCTTAAAGAAAGTTTTAATCATAAAAGCAGATGTGAAAGCGGGTAAAAACTACTGAAGTATGAAGAATCTCATGCTATGTATTGTTGCATGCTATGACAACTGTCCATATATATAGCTGGAGCATCAAGACTGAATTATTCATTCGTGCTACCGCAGAAGTGAAAACATCTCTACAGTCGGCATTGCAATGGCTCTTCTTCAGGTAGGCCTAATCCTTTAATTTAAAATCTACAACGTGATATATTTATGTTATATTTACACAAGTGAATAATCGAAACATTTCTTGATAATGTTGTATACACTTCTATCGTACTTAAACGCGAATGAAAATAGGCATTTCTGTTAAATTTGTGCCCATGAATGACTCAATTCATATAATGAAGAGAAATAATAGATTATTTATACACTAAATTCTATTTTCTGCATTTATCTATTACAAAACAGAATTTTCTTTTTTCTTTTTTATTTTCTTAGAATCATTGTAAAAAATACAGATCTTTAAACTGTTGAGTATAATTCATAACGCAATATTTTTAGCCAGAACTTATTCTAACACATTTTAAGTGGTTTTGATAAAACCAAATTGACACAGAAAAATTTCACACATCTAACAGTGCACAAATGTAGATTGCGGGACACCATATATTTTATTGTGCGATCAGATATTTTAGAAGAAAGCATATGATTTAACAATATGTTTTGATTTCAGTGGTTTCTCTCTATTTAAAAAATTACAGTTACCGATGTTTTAAATTTATTAATAATTTTCCCTAAATATTTAGTACTTAATCTTAGACTCGTAGAAATCAAATTAAAAAACAAGTACAATAGGGTTGTGCATTTGAATAGCAGTAATGAAATAATTGAATATAAAAAATCACTGGAATTCAAGTTTTTGTAAATAAAAAAAAATTATGAAAACAGGGAAAAGTTTACATCATCATAATAAGCTTTGCTGGTTTCATAAACATACTCGTATCTTAATGAATACCATTATAGGCTTATTGCATAACGTACTATTATATTAGATCTATTGGTGTTATATGCTATCTACAGTTGAACTGATTCCGTTAAAAGTATAATATCTTAATTAAACTCGTTAATAGAATTCTATGAAAAGTAATAAAAACAACTTTGGCCATGCTCACAATAGAATTTCGGTAATGAAATATGAGTAACTTAATTTTAATTAGAATTCCCTAAATGTATTTTGTGTCCACGAACATTCTATTCTTGAATAACATGAATAAATTGCAGTATTGTTTTAAAATCATTCATTACTACGTTTTCTTATGATACAGTCAAGTAGACCTATTCTAAAAACCAATCAATTTAGTTTTAATGGGAAAAATAGGAATACGTTTTAAGTTTTGTAAGATTACGCCAGCTAATATTTTTCGTTGAAATAGTATTTATAATGAATATGACTTGTACAGTGGTGGATCGGTCGAGTATCTCATTTTGAATTCAGGTGTAACTTTCCAGAAAGTTTCTTACTGTACGGAAATTTTAAAATTATTGTTATTATCCTGCGGTTGAACAGATTAAACTAATTTCTTCCAGAGAAAACTGCTCTTTGAATCAATTTTAAGTGTAATAAATCATAAATACATAGCATGACTAATTGGGATGTAGGCTAGTATATAAAGTTTGGTAGAATCAACTCTCATAGAGAGGAAGATCTAATCTCGTCTGCCGTCTAACAAGAATCTCTGCATTCCTAGATGCACAGTTCCGTGAAAATTACCCTGAAAGCTCAATGCACTATTTGTCGATGCATTCACCTGATTGTATACACGGTTGATGATCATCAACTGCATGCTGCCTTATATCTGATATAAACTGGATAGAAAGTTATGTTCGTTAAAGTTTACAGTACAAGGCAGCATTAGAAAAGTCAATTAAGGAACTTGCGAAGATTGCGAAAAGAATCCGATGAAATAACGTTTCGGGTTCGACTTCAGAAGTTAGTATATCTTGCAACTTGATAACTTAGTTCATTCAAATTATTTCAAAATGATAAGCGATAAGATTAGAGACTTCGTAAAAGAATATGAAATTTAATTTGGTTCGAATTCTTATTAAAGACTGCAGAGTTTCCAGTAAGAGAAAGATTGTTTATATTTACTATTTGCCTTTATAGCGTACCGTTTTGCTTGCTGTGGTAATGGCAACAGCCCTTTCGCAAGAACACCATCAAATGCATCACCACCATAAAGAGGAACACCATGAAATTCCTCATGAAGAACATCATGTAGAGGAACATCATTATGTAAGTAACTTACTGAAGCTGTAGTGTTACTTACATTGTGTTAAGTAACTTATTAAACCAGCGATGTTAGAATTAGGTTTGTATGCGCCTCCTGATGCACCGCTGGGTAGTCTAATTGGTTAACCCAAATTCATGAATTTTCTCCAATATCAAGTCACACAAAATTAAGCAGACTTCTTCAGGAATAACCGAATAATTTTATATAACAAGAAATTACTAAAATTGTTATTACCATAGTCAATAGTTTATTAGGAACAAGTAAATGTCATGTTTTGCATACGATAAAGGAAAGCAATGTTACAAATTGTAAAATTATTTTTAAAAAAATATTGTGTACATTACACCGTGACAAAATGTTACATTTATATTTATGCCATAATTTGCGCGCGCGCACACACACACATATATTATTTAAATGAAAACAAAGTACATTTGACAATAATAAGTTAGCATACAAAGGGGTGATCAAATAAATAAATAAATAAATATATATATATATAATTTGACTTAGTGCCAAATTATGGTAAGTTATAAATAGACTTATAATGAAAATTATTTTTAGCACTATACAATGTACACAATATTGTATAAGTATTTTAGCATTGCAAGACACTTTGTAATATATAAGAAAGGGTGTAACAAAATAAGAAGTGTTCATAAAACGCTCCATGGAAAGGAAATCCATTAATCACTATATTATTTTGTTTAGGCTCACCCTAAATATGAATTCAAGTATGGCGTGAAGGATACTCACACCCATGACATCAAGGAACAACATGAGAAGAGAGACGGTCATAAGGTGGAAGGATACTACAAGCTCCAAGAGGCTGATGGAACTACCAGGACAGTACATTACAGCGCCGACAAACACACTGGATTCCACGCTCATGTTCAGCGGGAGGGCCACGCTATGCATCCCATCCACCATCATGAACACAAAGAGGAACATCACGAACCTCAGCACCACGAACATATCGAAAAGAGCATCCACATTCCTCAGCACCACGAACATATGGAAAAGAGCCTTCACATTCCTCAACACCATGAACACTTCGAAGAGAGCATCCAAATTCCTCAACATTACGAACCAGTTCAAGAAGCAGGACAACATGCATATCATGAACCGCAGTTCAGTTCATCCAGCTATACCAATAGTCATCATTACTAGTTTAATACTTGTTCCATAAGTTTCATATCTTATGTTTATTGCCAAAGAATGCCTCATTCTCAAATATTATAAGATTACTGCTGAGGGTGAACCGATGATATACGTAATATTACAGGCTAAGTTCCTTTGTATGATCGCATTTTAGTATACGATTTTTAGTGTAATGGATTCGATTGTATTACTAAGAATGTTTCAACCAAGATTCATTATCTGGTCGAGAAAAAAGTCATCTTATGTTTATATTAAATATACGAAATAAAGGATTTTTATAAAAGTTTTAACTTTTTTATTTAAGACCTGCCAAATTAACATTTTATCAGAAAAGGAGCAAACTATAATGAGAAATGACCTTACATTATACACTCACTTTTTTAATTAATAAAAGGACTTTATGAAGTCTCATTAACAAAGCCCAAATAAAAACAATTTGGCGATACTTGACAAAAACATAGTACGTAAAGATAAAGTTATATTATCAAATTGTGTAACACTACACAATGAAATACATTTCCACGTCTTTACATATATCATTAAAAAAATGATTCATATTTATTTTGTTCCAGCGCAAGCGATATATATATAATATACATATATATGTATATGTATATATATATATATTGTCCTGATACAATTTAAAAATGGTTAACTGTTGAATTTCGAGAGATTATTCATTATAACCATTAAAAATATATTTAATTCCTTCTATTCCATATCCAGTAGACCTAATATTAAGGTTGTGTATATGTTTATGTTTTATTGTAAAACTATTACGATATCACTACTTCCAGATTATTAAAATTATTAATTTTTTAAAAATATAGATGTGTATGATATTTTAGAAAAAAATTTACAGGCATTATTTTCGTATTAATTTACAGTTCTTTAGGTAAAGTATACAACGAATAGCCAAACAAATTACGAATATATCTATTTTCAAATAACTGATCAATTGTCTTGGCACTTTAGGAACACCAATATGATGGCTACAGTTAACGTAGAATAATGTATTAAAACTACTTCCTTATCATAAAACCAAAAGACTTGGAGAATTTTATGCTTAGTGAAATATAATAAATAAAGCTGTTTATAAGTATTATATTCTTACGAATATGTTGAAGGAGACTAAGCAATGTGATCTGAAGGTATCTGCAGATGAGGAAATAAATACTTTTTAATCAAATATTGACAGAAAAGGACAAAACAACATTGGCCATGTATTCTAAACCCACTTTGTAGGAGTGAGAACTCTTGAGAAATATATACGCCAACAACAGATATAGAATTAATTCGAATTACTGTATGATAAAATAACTTGGTCTGATTCTTGTCGTACCTGCTGAAATTGTTTATTGCGATCGGTTTATTCCCCAAAAAGTGATGATAGAAAACCCCAATTCTTATTGTATATTGAAATACGATAATCATATAAAGGTTATTACAAGCTGTTAAGATCTCTAGGGTGGTGCGTTCTGAATAAGGATTTATTTATTTTGGTTATTTCAAGAGAAATTCAATTCCTGGATTAAAAAAAAATAAATTACTATATTTTTATTACTCAGAAAAGGATGACTTTTAATGTACAGACTAGAGAATCTTTAATACCAATTTTTCGTAAATATAAGATTGTAACAATGACCAGCGCCACCATATACAAGGCATGCATGTTCTATTAGAAAAACACTAGTAATTTTGAATAAAATATAAATTTTATGAAACAAGAAAACGAAATGATTTGTATGTTGATAATTATAGGACAACCAAGTATATCAATTAATCTGTATGTCCAATCAAAAGATAATCAACAAACTTCCGAATGACATTCTAAATATCAGAAATATTGACTTTTTTAAAAGGAAGTTATAGGGTTTCCTATATAAAAATCTTTATTACAATTTTAATGAATATTTTAATTGTTAAGTATTATTCCTTTGACGATTCTATCTATACTACTTGTATGGCAAACAGAATATAAATAAGTTGAAATGTAATCAAAGTATTATAATCTATGTTAAAAGAGAAAATACTTAAAGAAAAAAAATTAAAATTAAACGGACGAAAAGTGGATTAAAAATATCCTGTTACACGGAGATGCCATTTAAAACACCTCTAAGCCCTACTTTATAACCCGTCATCACATATATTATAACTGTACTACACTGTATGGACATGCTATTTTTTCTCTTGGTTTATATTATTAATGAAACAAGTTTAACTTTTTCAGATAAGCTATGCTCAGGCAGCTAAATGTAAACTTCACGTTAAACACATATTATGTTCCCTTCGAATGCAACATGGTTAATTTATAGATCTATATTTAGTAAAAGGGCAAACTTAAAGCAAAGTGAAAGGAATGATTTCAGTAAATAATGGCGTAAACCAGTTTATATTCAAAACAAAAGTGGTTGGACAGCTGTTACGTGGAAATTCTGGACAGAGAAAATAATGAGACTCTATTACTCCCACATCATTTAACCTACACTGTTTTATGCTTAATCTGACAATTCCAAACTATAGATAGCCCAGTATATAATACTAATAAACCCGTGTGAAACTCCCGCACTTCTCCCTTTTTTGACAAAAACCAAAACAATGGAATTTAGCTAGGTAATTGGGTTCAACTTTATACAGTCGTTTATAATAACTTAAGAAATGCTTAAAATGTTTGCCGATTTTCAGAATGCACTAAAATTAACGATTCACTGACATGGAGGTTATAGCTTCGGCCGTAAAGGTTATAAATCCGTAATACAGTAAAGTGAACCCTCCTTGAAGCTTTAAACAATCCGTCAGTGAATACATTAATGTTGGCCCACAAACAAGTCAGGAGTATGGTATTTAAAATGACATCTAGGCTATTCATATTACAGTTTAGTGGAGTTTTAACATTAATTTTACCTTCAAATTTGACCATAATCGCTAGCATTTATCACAGAGGCAGAAGTTATGGGACAGTAGCAACAAGGAGATTAATTTACTTGTAAATGACGATATAATTTATGATAATTCAACGAATTTCACTAATATAGTCTGGTTCTCTATTCTTTCCCTCTCTTCCTCTTAATTTAACCTCTCCGTTGTAGAGCCTTTATGCGGACCACGTCGCCCGAGCCTTACAGGAAGAGGGATTATCTTTGGATCACATACATACTTTTTGACCAGACAAGGTTATGGAGATCACCCAGGGTATCATCCCAATGCCGGGGCCACCTCAGAGACAACACGAACAAAAAGTACGAGACACACCAGCCGCACACACTTAGGCCTATGTCGAAACAAGGCGCGGATGGGATGAAGATGAAAATGATGGCCAGATGATGTCCGGGGACAACAAGGGCCGACATTTGTCTCAGAGGTGAGCAAAAACCCAAGGAAACCCCCACCTAGGTAACCTATCCTGACTCGGAATCGAACCTGGACCCGCTGACTCTGCTCACGCATCCCCTACGCTACAGCTAGTGGACTATATTCTGGTTCAATGAACCTGAAACATAAACAAAGCCAACTTATGAATTTCCTGGCGGAAATTTTTCAGTGCCATGCTCACACAAGTATGACTAAAACCTGGAAACACATTTAACGGCAGCTTATCATCTTACACACCGCTAAAACAAGATAGTAACAAAGCAGCTAACACTGACTCATTAATTTAGTGTTGATAACACCTCAGGCCGAAAGACCGGAAATAACATTATCAAAACTAAACCCTTACATATAAATAGAGGGTGCTTGACAATTGGGATATCATATCCTCAAACGTATACCGCAATGGCATGTGTTACTACTTTGAGAAGTGCCTTCGTGGTTGGGCTTATCGCCATCTTGAATTGTTTGGGATCTCCTATACCAGGATTTGCAGGTAAAATGGCTTCTTTACTTCCAATTCACAGTATTCAAAGAACGATTTACATTTTATATAGAAGTTTTAACTTTTCATTGTACTGACGTATAAATTCGTCACCACAAAATTTGCAAAGAAAAAGAATTATTAGATTAAAAGGGTAGATTTATGTAAACATGTGAGGATTAATACTCTCGTGTTATGGTTATCATCTGTAGAAACCATCTATCCCATATAATTTTCGTATTCATTTAAAACCTAGGCCTATAATCCACTGATTGCTTTACTTGAATGCTTATGACCAGAGCCCGGTATTTGAAGACCTAAAACACTTTAAAAATTAGCTATAACATGACTGGAGAAATCCTAAAAAGGGCAAAAAATGAAAAGCTTTAGACAAAAACTAAAACAAAAGACCCAAAAATTTGTATTAAAATACTAGTTTATTCCCTAGATTTGTGTCTTTGTTGACGCAATTATATAGGCTTGTAATTAGTTAATCGGTGCATACAGTTAAATGCAAACAGCAAACACCATATTTCTGTATCCAAATTAAAATTATAACAAGATCTATTTATTTATGCTTATTTAGAGCTCTGATAATATTAAATGCAAGTACATGCACAAAAACTCTATTTAGCCTAATTATGCAAGAAACAATACAAAATCAGAAAATAATAACTTTTAATTTAGAAGAGTACTTAAAAAATATGAAATGTGAAAAAAGACTAAAATGGCCAACAAATTACCAACAAAGACTAAAATGGCCAACAAATTACCAAATAGTGACATGATATAAAAATATAAAAATTGGGGAATAATGACCAAAAAATTACCCTTGAAAATACCATTTTTATAATCTAGGAGTCATGATCAGTATATCTTCACTATTGGACAGTCTGTGATGTAGGCCTACCAGTTAAAGGATAACAGTTCAGTTCTGAAAGGGTCAAATGGAGCATTTGACTTATGTCTAAATTCTAACTTTCAAAGAATATGCAGCCTCAATTATATTTGGGCCCTAAATAAAAACCTGTTAGCAATAGTTAATAACTTATCAAGTTATCTTCGTTAACAAGCTTTATTAATTTAAATTAGTAAAATAATAATACATTATGCAACGTAACTACAATGACATTTATTAAGATACGACTATATTTATGTAACGAGCAAACGTTTAAAAATGTTCACACTAGTAACTTTATTAACATAAGGAAAGTTGCATACAACAGTTTTTGGTTCGACCATAATTAAATGTTTAGTTTTGAGATTTTAGATTCATAAAAAAAATTGGCTGACCGCGCAATCAGCTGTTAGCAAGTTCTCGTGGTTGACTTGTGCAAGAGCTGCTGCTGATGGCATAAGTCAATAATAATAATAATAATAATAATAATAATAATAATAATAATAATAATAATAATAATAATAATAATAATAATAACTTTTAATGGGATAATACTACTACTACTACTAATGATGATAACAATAATGACAATAATAATAATAATAATAATAATAATAATAATAATAATAATGATAATATTAATGAAACTAGAATTATTATACTTGAATGTTGTCAAGGAATAGATAGGCTACCTCGCTGCAAAATGTAGCCTGCTAAAAGTAAGCTAATTAATACTTTCTCAATAAAATGCATATTAAGGCGAGATAAATTTCGTAAATGAGAACATATTGCATGCTTTTCCAAACGTTATTCGTTAACACTTTATTTAACAAAACATGCCCATAGCTGTTAATCCCATAGAATATTATGTTGTTATTTGTAAAGCCTTCCTAAAAATACAGACTGCTACCTTGACATAGATTAACAACAGGTAAGTCTGAAATTGACAGAAGTACAATATGATGATAATTTCTAAACATTTACATATTACGGTATACAAATTGTTTTTTAATATGGCAAGGAAACATCTCAATGCTAGAAGAACAATTACTTTTAAAAAATCAGACACACCAAATTCGTTTACAGATTTGTGCTTTTGGATCATTTGGATGGAGTTCTCTCTTCTCCATCATCAATCTTATACTTTTCTTTACAGAAGGGAACTGTTGGACACACATTTTTTTCCCTTCATCCCCTTCGAATGGTTAACTTTCGTGTTCTCAAACCATATTGTTGAATCTAATATAGAGGGTGGAAAGGGTATAATTGAGCAGATTTTAACAGCCTACTCCTGGGAGGGGGGACGAGAATTTAAAATAGCCACCTTATTAGTCTGAAGTGAATATTATGTCCCGAAAGAAAATGTAGCCTAGTGTCCCTAGATGTTTAACACTTCTCTAGTCGGTACTAATTATTCATATCACTGTGATCTTTACACACACCGTTAGAGGAACGAGTAAGGAATGTTTATGGTCCTCCATACAATTTATTGACGTTTTTTCTGTAAAATGATTACAAAGATTATTTCGTGAAGAACTTAATCCGCAAAATAATGCAACGGCGAAGCGGGAGTCTACATCCCATAGTAATCTGTTTTTATACGCGCGACAGATGCCATTGCCATAGGGAACAGTCATCTGGCATTGCCTGTTGCAATTCGGCGGAACCTTTTTGCCGAATTATATCATAAACCATAAATGTCTTACAAAAACGCAAAATAGGGTTTAAAGTTGTTAATGTTACCTACTTCCCTCTTGACTCTGTGCGGTTATACCCCTTCCATCCTTTATTATCTTTTCGTTCTCTGGATTCAATGGCACTCATATTGGCCCTTGTATGGTTAAGCACGAAAAACAACACTTTTTTTTCAATTTATTTTCCCTTATTTTTTTTACAAATACAAAGAAGACTGCTGTATCGATAAACATAATACATGCCTATCGATAAACAGCGAATACATGCCTAATTTAAGAATTAAAATATATTCAACTTGAAAGATCACATAATTTACTGTAAATGTTTACAATTGGTAAATATTTACTCTTATTCACGGTTGAATTTATTATAAGGAATTAAGTAGACATCCAACAATCAGATATCTTTAGTAATCTTAATTTTAGCTGCGTAAGAAATTTTCACTTCAAATCATTTCGATTTAGATTCTGAGCAGTATTAGCACCAGCATAGTTCGTTCACTGATGTTGGAACATTCTGCATTGGTGAAACCTTTGTCCTTGAAAACTTGCACTGAAAAACTGATTCTTAGATATCAGAGCAGCTTGCTCTACCCAGATCATCGAGAGATAGGCAATGTTATACTAAGCAATGAAATACATTATATCCTTTTTCAGTTAGTTATTTTGGATATGTTACATAATTGCTAAAGATACTATATTTAAGCGTTAATTCTTATATCTTAAAACAAAATAACTTTTGTACTCTTTATCTCTACATTTTATGAGAAGGAATGAAGGAATAGGGCCGGCTATACTGAAATGATTTTTATAATTTCCTCTTTAATATAAAACCTGCCCAACCCTTTCTCCACTTCTAATCAGTGCGGTCCATTCCTACAAAAAGGTTTTCGACCCCTGCACTTAGTACATATTTATATTTATAACACTAAAAACAAATTTTTTCATTCCGCAGATATACTGAGAAGTGGGAACGACCTGGGCATAATTGTGAAGGACGAAGAGGTGATACCATTTACCAGCTCTTTCTCTACACTGGATACTGACTTCATGTTTAACAGAAACACTCCATTAAAAGGTTTCGAGGAAGAACATTTACATCATTATCCACAGAGAGGATGTAATCCACGTCCTCTAAACAATTTCAGAGGATATTGGGGGTTTTGGACAAAACCTCTGTTTCCACAGTACAGAAATACGGAAGCATCATCTCAGATAATACAATTTAATCCTTATGCTGAACTATTTGATACCAAAAGTTTCATGCCTGAGAGGAATCCCCAGTTTGAATATCTGACTGGACCTTCGCTTTCGCAATACAGGAACTTTGAAGCTCCATCTCCTATTATAAGATTTAATCCTGATGCCGAAATATTTGATGTCACAAATTTCAGATCTGGGAACAATCTCAGAAATGGTCTCTTATTCGATCCTTCACTTCTACAGAATTGGAATATGGACACTTTATCTAAAACTATAGCATATAATCAAAATGCTGAAACATACGGTGAAAGTAAAGACCTAAGGATTGGCAGTTACCCTACTATAAATGGCTTAGGAATTCCTTTGCTGGCACCTTCAGTAAGTAGGCCTAATATCAAGTTTAATCTTGAAAATATCATCAATGGTGGTTTAGGCACTAATATTTGGGGACCTAGGCGTTACTGGAGGACTCTTCCCGAAGATTATAAGCCCAGGGGATTTATAAGGCCAGTTCCTGAATTAAGAGTTGGTTCAGACGTTAATAATTTAAACATTCCTGAATATAACCCATTGTTTGTCCGCCGTATTCCCCTCAACACTGGAACTGAAAATTCCCTCTTCTCACCTAAGGATGAAAATGCCAACAACGTATGGGTGTTTGGCAAGTTATTCAGATCTCTTTTAAAGGAAATCATGAATAAAGAATCTAAAAAATCAAATCTTGAAGTTATCAAACCTGATAACGGTGAGAAAACAAAAGACAAAATCAGTGGCTCAAGAAAGAAGAGACACGCATTTTACGGAATGATGCCAGGTATGGGAGGCTATGGAGGATATGGGAATTCTATGTATGCTAATGCCGGTGTATCTAGCTATGGAATGGGTGGATACGGAGGAATGATGCCATTTATGGGATTTGGTAGATGATAATGAAAAATTATTATGATCACTTTGATAATAATGATACCTTAATATTTATAAAGTATAACAACACACTAAGTAGAACAACAACTAATAGCTTACTTAAATTGATGTACGGAATGTAAAAAATGCAAAACTATGTCTTAGAATTTAGTGATCACGTGAATTGACTTGAAAAACTACCTTGGATTGGCACTCGAGAGGTCGCGAGTTCAAATCCCATGGCTGACCAATTTTGAGTTTTCCTTACACGCGGAAACGATTGTCGGCTTGTGATTTTCTTATATTTGATTTAAGAATATAACCTATCGTGAATGGAAATAGGCCGTATTGACCTATTGCTGTGAAGAGGTATATAAAAAATAATCAAATGACTTCAATTTATTAATGAATAACTTAAATAATTAACTAGTTCTGAAGCCTGATATTTGTGGAGTTATAAGCACAGTGTACGTATCTTATCATGTAAGCTTAAGTAGTTTCAATTATGAAAAGCTGCTAATCACAAACTATTGCATATTTTCTTCTAGCGTGGCAAGGGATAGCGTTAATTTGCAAACATTCCCCAAAGCTTTCGTAATTTCTTATACAAACAGAATCTTTTCATTAAAGAAGAGCTTTAAAGCAAAGCTAATAGTTACCATTCAAAACATAATCTACAGTAAACTCCAATTCGTAAGCATGGTATAAAAGTAATTACTCTGATCTATGTTAGTTTTACGTTTATAACATGCTCATTTATAGCAGCATTTAAATAGTAAACTCATAAGCGAATCTCTTTAGAACTATGTAAATTAAATTTTTAGTACACGCTCCCTATGGGCCATTTTAAACAGGATGGGGACCTTGTCGGACTAGTAACACATGAAAAAAATTGCATTTTAGCGACCTTGGCCGCTACAATACTACATTAGTCCGCTAAAACGTTATTTTGCTTACTTGGTTCATAAATAGCCTAGCTATAATAGAGTCATTTTCGCTCTTAATATAGGCCTACCAATAGCACAAAGGGCCTGCATAATCAACAGCTATAGCTGGTCTTGACAAAAGTGGATTCATAGATTATATTTTTATCTTCTCACTGCTACTTACGTATAAATGCCTCAAGAACTGTATAAAAACAGATGTATAAAATTAATTGCATACATTTTTACGTAAAATTGGTAAGGATTTTTATTCAAGTGCTATATTTACCATTCATGAAAACAAGCTACTCCATTAAAATTTCCCTCAACGATTTCAAACTTAAAGCCCACTGATGTTTTTACTTGATGACTGCCTATTACCAGTGCATAAATTCAGATCTCCAAAAGATCATTAAATGTATTTTATTCTGTTTCGCTTCCATCAAATGGGAATCATTTAGTTCTATTTTGCCAAAACTAATTTTATCGTACCGTTGTACCGAACGAGGCATTAATAGTAATCAACGCCTGCGTATTACATACAGTAGACTACATAATTTAAGACCTTCCTCGAGTAAGGATGTAATCATAAGTTTTGTGAAATGCTTTTTTTGTTCTTGTCGAATAATGATGTATAACTTCGCTCAACCTAGTCATGTGCACCTTGTATCGTCGAACTTTGTCGAAGACATGGGAGAATGAAAGTGTACTATAAATACATCCTTCATCATTCTCGAAGGTGAACTTCAATAAATTATTAAGTACTGTAAATATTTACTTATACTGACAGTGGCTGTACCTTTGTCCATCACAGAAACAACAAGAATGTTACAGGCAAGACTGGTATAGTCTAAGCTATACCGAAGCTATAGTAATCCCCTTAGGTATGAGCAGACCCTATTACGGCGGCCAGAGTAATCACGCACTAACAGTAGTTCAACTCACATTTAAATAAATGGTTATGGGTATATGAATTTAAATTAATAAATTTGTGTACAACGGCAGAATAGACGTTGTGTTGCGAAGGACAAACAAAAAATCTTATTCTTGTGTATACTGTTTTCTTATTGTAGTTATATTGTATACTTCAATGTGTGTATTATTGTGGACATATAGCCTTGTTTTATAATAAAAAAATGAGTAAAAAATAAAGGTTTATGAATAAATAAAACATGCTTCATATGTATTCATATCATACAGACACCTTCCTCTCGAATTTTACCAGTCACATCACAGATATATGGGCCTATGTCAGAGTATATTAACTTATGTACATATAAGGGCATATAGGGTATATTCACTTACATCGTATCACTGTGGAATGAAGAGAACAGAAGTCATATCCAGAATATTTTACAATTTAGTCGGCGCGGAAATGTTTTAGACAGTGGTGATGGGTAGGTATTGTCCGACCTAGAACCCGCCCTAAAGCAAACAAATAACTTATGTCTTTCTCACTCGTAAGTAGTTACGAGTAGAGGTGTACAAATCTCGATTTTAGCTTGCCCATACCCGCTTGAACGCCAGGCAAGCAAGTTGCCAGCGTCATAGCCAGGAAGCAGACAGGTTTCTTTAAGCTTAGTGGGTCAGGTCAAACCCAGCCTAGGCAAGCCAGAATAAGCTTGAGACATTCCTATCAGCTAAACAACTGCAGTTGCTAAGTGTAGGTAATACTTTCTTGCTTTTCTACATGCTGGTAGAAGAAATTCACCATGCAGATAAATAAAAGGTGGATAAAGTATTAAAAATCGTTTTAGCGTCTTAACACAATTATTATTTTTATTATTAGGTAGATTTCGAAGAAAAATCTACCTAATGACTTTCAAAAAATTCGTTCATATCTTTACGTTTCATGCCTCCCTAAGTACGAAACCACCGCCTGTTAAAAAAATTGTGATATTTATATTTATATACAGTATATGTATATGTATATATATATATATATATATATATATATATATATACATATATATACATACATATATATCTTTACACGCTAGCGGCCATAATTTTAAAGATATTTGAATCAAATTTTATTATGTTATTTCTAGGCCCAATAGTTCAGACAAGTTCGTTAATGAGCAAAATTGGCGCAAGAGGGTGGTCGGGGGAGGGGGTTGAAATTTTAAAACATTTATATCTCGGCCCCTATGAAGTATAGAGGGAAACTTTGATTGAATAAATTAGAGTACTCCTTATGGAGTTCACAGTGACACCCACGATTCGGGGGTTTTGGGAGTACGAGTGGGGGTGGGGGTATGGGGATGGAAATTCGAAATTTTCGAAACTACGTCTTGTGGGGTATCGTTGAAAAGCTCTTGATGAGTACTTTACAAATCAATAACTAGTTTCTTGATAGTTCTCATATAAGGCGAGATTTGAATGTTTGAAAAAGTTATCTTTCCTTTTTTTTTGCAGTTATTATTGCGGGTTTGTCATGTCAAGGCTAAAGAAGAAGAGTGCTACGCAGCGACAGTAAATTAAAACAAAAGCACTTCGAAATATACCTCAGCTTGTAGGCTTGCCTAAAGGGATTTTTGTTATTGTTATTAATGATTTTATGATGTTTTCTCGAAAATGTTTGAAAATTTTTCCCATGCCGGACTAGTACCTTTGTTCATTGATAATTCAAACTGTCCACATTTTAGTTTCTCCTCGGCTTCCTTCAGGGTAAAATTCTCTAAACACATCTGAAGTTCCTCAACTACGTAACTGCACGACTTACCAGTGCACTGCTATACCCAGTTTCATATTCTTTCCGCCAGGCCTTGCAGTTTCCTTAGGTCCTGTGCAACCCACCAAGTTATGAAGAGCTTGTGACTCATAGCGACAGTATTTCTTATCATCGTTGTAATCTGGCTTGCTTTCAAGTCAAGCAAGTTAAAAGCTGTGACTGGTTGCAGAATTTCAAAGGGGCAGGCAAGCTAAAATCAGAATATGTACACCTCTGGTTACGAGTACTGTGCTAAAGTAAGACAGACTTACTTGTTTGCGTTAGGGCCGGTTCCAGAGTGAACAACACCTACCCATACCACTGTCTAAAGCATTTCTGCGCCGACTATATGTTGCATTATCCAGAAACACGGAACGCGAGGAAGACTGGAGATAGAAGGACTCCATTCGGCCAAAGATGAGTATAAGTCCAGATGGGATGATTAAGGCAAAGAAAGGATCCTACTGTAAGTATTTTGCTGAGGAGTATTATGGCTAATCTGAGCTATGGAATATCTAATAGAGTACCCGTTTGGAAAGTAAAAAGACACTGTCTCAATTTCGAGGAATAATTTTTATTTATAAAACTACAAAATTAAACTCAATATTCACAACGAAAAAAGTAACAAAAGTGAAACATGCGACATAAAAGAGATTGGGAGGAAATAGATCTAGATAGGGCCTAATCACTGTAGAAGTGCTTTGCTATCACTAATCAGCAAGCAATGTAACTTTACAATACAAAGACCAATAAAATTAAAAAAAAAATAAGTATTAATGCAAATGGTTGTTAGCATAGCTGGTTGCCTTGTGATGAGAATCATGCTTAATTTCAACCTTCTTCTCGTGATGAACAGGGTGCTTTGCATGACCTGATCTTTCAACGTGAGCGTGGAAACCGGTAAGTTTATCAGCGTTGTAATGGACAGTACGGGTTGTACCGTCAGGTTCAACCAACTTGTAGTAACCCTCTACTTTGTGACCATCTCGTTTCTCTTCTTGTTCTTTGATGTCATGAGTGTGGGTGTCATGAACTCCGTACTTAAACTCGTATTTGGGGTGAGCCTGAAAACAAAATTGAATTTCATTTAAAATGTTTCATTTCGTAAGTATTGGGAGGATATTTGCGTATATGTCTATTAATTATACTGTCTTAAAATACTTACATGATGATGCTCAGCGAAGATTGTCACTGCTAAGACAGTCATAAGTAGGGCAATCTGTAAAATATCTATTATTAAACCTTTATAAAGCAAACTATATTATTGATAAGCACAAGCATATTGTCCTTTGTCCTATCCGATAAGAAATAGGAGAAATATCAAACAAGTAACTCTCGAGAATCTTCAGGTTAATCATGCAAGATGTAGCAATTAATCTTCGTAGAATCTGTAAGGCATTCTGAACAATAATTTTCCATTATGAAATAATCGATACAACGTGAAGAAAATTATAATGTGGCATTACGGTATTTTTATTAATCACATTTAACAGTTCATTTCGATAAGGTAAACAGGTCCATATTACGGAAACTATTGTTACAATCAGGGTACCCAGCACATTTAGTTAGAGCCATCCAAAACCTCTATTTAGATAAGAATTTTTTTGTTGAAATGGAGAGACAAAAAAGTCCGAATGAAATAATAAATCAAGGTGTCAAGCAAGAATGCCTACTGCCTGGAACCCATATATATATATATATATACAAATACAAATATACAATACATACAATATATAAATACAATACACAATATATTTATATACAATTCATACATAAGTATACAATATACAATATATACAAATATACAAACACTTAAAGATTGGGAACTGGTAATATAAGAAATGAGCAAATTAAGCAATGAACTGATGAGAACTCTGCTTTATGCAGACGATTATGTTTTAATAATTGCAAAAACCAATTTATATTTTACTTAGAATAGCTGTAAGCTATATGACAATTTGCACTGACAAAACTAAAATTATGATGTTTAACGGAAAAGAGATAATAGGAAAAATAATTTTAAAAGAAACAATTTTAGAGCAAGTAAGATAATTTAACTATTTAGGAGTTTTAATAAAAGGTAATAAAATTGTATAATAAATGCCAATTCCAGAGGTTATGTGGAACCATAAAGAAAACTTTAGCTGGGATAGTAAGGAGAGATAAAGCCCCGAAATTTTACGAAGTTCTAGCTGTTCCAGTACTTTTATACGGCTTAGAATATTTGTGTATAAGGAAAGAGGAAAAGAGACGTATAGACATGAGATTTTCATAGCAATAGATGGTTACAAACGTTTAGGCGAGAAAATAAATAGAGAGATAAGAGAAGAATTCGCAGTATTTTACCTGAACGACAGAATAAAGTAATTTCAACAGAGCTGGAAAATGCATGTACAAAGAATGGACAAAAATCAAATAGCAAAACTAGGACTGGATTACAAACCCAAAGGAAATAGGAACATTGGATGCCCGGAAGTAGAATAAAACTGCTTCATCACTGGCGTGTTTTTAATTAAATCATAAGTAAAATTCACTTCTTGATTCTTCTTATACTACGTCGTGTGAACCTATTCATTTTGAATGTAACTATGCAAGTAAGATTTCCAGAAGATGGTTCAATGTAACCGAAAGGCCTATGAAAAGTAAAAGTTGAGAAGAAAGGTATTATGTAACTATTTTATTGAACCCCTGGCTAAACTGGATAGAACAATTTAAAAAATCCAATATTGAGAAAACTGGAACAAACTATACTATTTAAGTTTAATCCGTGTAGATGATGGTGATGATAATGATGATCATAAATTTCTTTCAAACTCGGTTGCTGCAGTGTACAGAACAGGCCAGTCCATGTTGCAATCCATTGAAAATTCTTCGGTTTTAATACTTTGGAATACCCTGACTTTAAGAAAGGACATTAACCTGGTAAGCGTATCTTCCTGATCATTATTTATCTTAAGGGAGCCGGTTGTTATTTATTTCTGATGAGGCTGAAAATACTCCAAGATATAATGTAACCAATGACTGTAACAGTTAAAAAGAAAATGAAAATCCGGCTGCAGAAATTGACTCAGAACTTCAGTGTTCATAATGCACTTCTATAATTGAGTTCTTTAAGATTATGAAGGCAAAATACTACATAATTTAATTATACAATTATAACGTACAGCCTATTCAATTACTTAAGTAAGTAAATAAGTAAATAAAATATATATTTTAGTTTGAAACTTACTTTGAAGAGAGCCATTGTGAAGTAGATGTATTCTGTATGAGGTTCTCAAGGTTCTGGATGTAGAAAGAAAACTTGCGGATTTTATATAGGTGCGAAGTGTGAAGCATGAAGGAAAGAGATCACATGCGATAGACTTCCTTCCTATTTCTAATTCCTACACTTTTGAAACAATGTAATTACCTGCATCACTTGTATAACTAAGGACAGACATTCTTTAAGAAGAATTCGAACGATATTTAAATATTTGCCGAACAACAACGATAAGACAAGGTATAGCCTATGACATTCATGCACCTCCCCTAAGTGGAATTGCTTATTCCAACAAACAGTACTGTCGCTCCAGAATGTATTCAATGTACCGTAGTAACAAAGAGAACTACCTGATGATGTCATCAGCATTACTGGATTGATGTTTAGTGCGAGAGAGAGGTCATTACTCATTACACTTCACTGCTCACTTCTATGGGAGTCAAGCGTAACGTAAATGGTCCTTAATGATTAGGTTCTCATTGGATTCCTAGAATCAATCGAACTTTTGTTGAATCATATGTAACTTATGAAGTACGACATTTGTCTGGTTTAAAATGATACCTAGTTTATACGAAAATTCCATCAGGAAGTCAATAAAGTTTAAATGTCACAGTGTGTCCACGTTTTACCATTTGAGTGCAACTTTATCCTTGTTTTTCTCTGAATTCTTTTTTATAATATTTTCTAAACCTATATTAAAAATTGAGCTAGAAAGTTTAATTATACATCAAGTGGAAGCTTATGAATGAGGGAAAATTCAACTGTGATGCACGTTTTATGTAGCGCTTTGCTGATTTTTTCAATTATTTAATTCTTTCTAGTAATGGTAGATACACATGCATAGTTCACAACAATCGATGCATAAAAAATGACAATTTAATAAACGAGTTTTCATCTTGTAGAATTTTGGGCAGTTCTAGATACATTGAAAATTAACATATTTTTCCATTAAAAAATAGGGAACCAAAAAGTGGAAAAGTTTCCGATATAGCATTATGTTAGTTTTATGCTATATATTGTCTGGTAAGATATGAAAAATGGTTATAAATGTAGATTTTGCCATTCAACGTGAATATATACCTTAAAGGAAGCATGGCGGGGAAGTTAAAGCGACGCTGCTGTAGAAAAGCCCCGTATAAACCTCAGTGCTGGTGAGTTACATGTGTATTTATGTTCCTCTTTTATAACTGAAGGTTTAGAATTTAGATGAAAGATTCATCGCCTTATACTGAAGAGTATTTTTCTTTCGTTCTGGAGCTTCAGGCATACAGACACACAAGCACACAGACACATACACAAACATTCTTCTGAAAATAGTACTTATGGGTTCAGAGGACCTCAAAACGTGCATTTATGTTAAGAACTCAACTTCCAATTTCGGGGTCCAACACGATATTTCTTCTGCTTAAAGTACCTACGACACAGGAAGAAATAACTTATAAATAGCTGTTTTGGAAGCAGGGGCCCTCAAAAAAGTTTATTTATGTTGAAAACGCGATATCGAATTTTCTGGTCGAACACAATACTTCCTCTACCTATGGTACCTATTGTACGGATAGGAAAGAAAAGAAATTTGGTGTGAAACATAACTTCCTCTGCCCAAACAAAAGTTAGTATAATAGACTAGTATAGACTCTTAGTGTAATAGACTATATAATGCATGACATTCTCTTTATGTAAATTGATTGTAAAGAGTGAATGTCGTTACCACAACGATTGGTAAACCCTAAAGATAAGCAAATTAAATCTGATTAATGCACTCACGTAACTTTCTATACCCTAAGCAAACTGATAAAACAAAGTGCCAGATGGAGTTAACAGATAATATTTAAGAAACAATTGCGTTTTATACCACAGCTTCTAGAGAACGAATATTTTAAAACATATTCCTAACGTCAACAATAGGTCCATTCCTTTATTTTGACAAAACATCTGAAGGCGTCAAAATACACAGTCACTTGTCTTCAATTCCCAACAACATAATATCCAGTTCTTTCAACTGATGCATTTGTAAAAAGCGTGTGACAGTTAATTGGTCGTTTACTCCGATTATGTCAACGGAGCTGGTCGAAAATCAATAGGGTTCTTCCTCCATAAGTATAAGTATGAATATAAGTACGAATAGTAGTTTCATGAAATCTGATAAAGCGCTTTGAAAGTACCATCGTGGCATTTTAAAATAGTTATTATATCGATCTGGAGCTGAGCTCAGAGATCGAATACAAAAATACTCAGTAATAAATTCTAGCCTAGTGTGTGCGTGTTGAATAAACGATTTCATGCCTTGATACGTAAATATCGTGGGACTTCATCTATGAGTTATAAACATAAAACAGAATTTTTCAGATTTATTTCACAAGGACAAGAAAAGACTTTGATACTTCTTGATAAAACATATTATTGGAATGTAATTCCTACATAATTTTTCTCTTTCCTTTGATAACAATTAATAGAAAAATATTATAGCGCCGAATTTTATATTTTATTCTACAAATATTTTATGTACAGGTACCAGCAGAGTTAAAAAAAAATCCCTTTAGGCAGGCCTACAGGCGGAGGTAGATTTCGAAGTGCTTTTGGTTTAATTTATTGTCGCTCTTCTTCTTTAGCCTTGGCATGGCAAACCTGCAGTAAAGAGGAAGAGCCTACAATCAATTGTTTTGACAACAATAATAGGATATAATATTCTGGGAGGCCGTGCGCAAGATCAGCAATGAATAAAATTAGCAAAGCCGCTAAACAAGACAAAATTATGATATTATAATAATTCTTTCAAGTGTTATTATTTTCAAACATTAAAATCTCGCGTCATATGAGAGCTATCAAGAAATTATTTATTGATTTGTAGAGTACTCATCAAGAGCTTTTCAACGATACCCCACAAGACGTGGTTTCAAAAGTTTCGAATTTTCATCCCCCACCCCCACCCCCACCCTCACCCTCACTCGAACCCCCGAATCGTTGGTGTCACTGTGAACTCCATAGGGAGTACTCTAATTTATTCAAACAAAGTTTCCCTCTATACTTCATAGGGGCCGAGATATACATTTTTAAAAATTTCAACCCCCTCCCCCGACCACCCCCTTGGGCCAATTTTGCTCATTAACGAACTTGTCCGAACTATTGGGCCTAGAAATAACATATTAAAATTTGGTTCAAATATCTTCAAAATTACGGCCGCTATCGTGTAAAGATATATATATATATATATAAATATATATATAAATATCACAAAATTTTTTTTTGAACGGGCGGTGGTTTCGTACTTAGGGGAGCATGAAACGCAAAGATATGAAAGAATTTTTCGAAAATCATAAAGTGGTATCCATTGCAATAGGTAGATTTTTCTTCGAAAATCTACCTAAAAGCTGTAAGTAATAATAATGTTAGCACTTAATAAAATTTAACAATAATAAAACAACAATGATAATATAGTAATACTATTTTTATATAAGAAAACCATTCATTATAATACAACAGCTACAAAATACAGACGAAGCAGCTACTTGCCTCTTTGCAAGTTGCCAATGGGACACGGCTTATAAACTCAGTCTATACAAGTTAATTACGGATTATGCAAAATAGGATATATAGATTTTAACAATATTCTTCTAAAAAAAACTTAGATTAATTATTGTTGATTCAAAATGAATTTTAAAACAACAAATATGTTGACACTTTCTTCTTTAGCGAACCCTAGAGGTTTCGACTTGAAAATATAATTGGGGACAAGCATTAGATTGCTAAATAGGCTTTAATATGATGAAAGTTAAATCCTGGGAGCCCCCCCCCACAATCGGCGCCTATGGTATATGTGCTACCGAGCGAAAGATCGTACCTTGGGATGCAAACAGAAGACCATGATGGCCTACATACTGAATAATGACAACTGTCAAATCGTCAAAGATATTTTTCTTTGAGGAATGGCATGCAACTCTCTTATACCGTATGTTTTTTCTCGGTCAATAAAATAAACAAACAAATGATTAATAATAATAATAATAATAATAATAATCACAACTTAGAAATGTTTACATTGTTGCAAATCTTTGGACTATAGGAATAATACCAAAATCGATTATTCACCACCCGAAAGAATTTCATATAAAGTACCGTCTAAATCCAATCCAATAAACTGTGGTAGACCTACTGGATGCTTGCCATGTTGCCTTCAAAGTAATTGAAGGATTATGAGGAAAAAGGATTGTTGTGAAACGTTGAGAAGTGGAATAAAGAAGAATTTCAGTCCCCATTCAAGTACGAGTGGTGAACCCCCAATAAAATTAAGGAAGAGTAAATGTTTCCCGGAAATTTAGCAGAGAACTAGCACAATGAAGGGGCGATAGAGATGATTATAATCTTATATTATTTATCTAAGGAAAATCAATTTTTCTCCGGAAATATAATGAAGCTATAATAAAGCTCTTTATAAATGACCATCTGTTAGAATTGTCTGCTCAATTAACACGGGACAAGCATGTTATTATATTTATAAAAGTCTTTCAGATGCCCTTGGGTATTTACTCACTTGCTAGATGTTTTGTTGAAATAATTTATTTAACAGAAAAATAATCAATAAGTTACAACATAATTATTAACGCTGATGCCGTTTTTACATAAATTGCAGCAATTACATACATATATTATTAATTATATTGTTTAACGTTAAAAATATAAACAATTAAACGAACAAAACCATTCTTATGCTGCCATATGGGCATACAAATTCGAAATGAAACGATTGAAAGGAACCAAAGATTCATGAACCTTACCCAAATCATGCATAAACAATTTGTTAATAACCATTGATAATTAAAAACTAAAAGCCCTGCTTTGAGGTGCATTTCACGAATAAAGTGCGCAGCCTGGGAGAAAAAAGACCTCAAATTCGAGTTCCCCAGCCCAATAAAACCAGCATAGTGAGTTTCGTTCAAATCATTTAATGTTTTCCTATTTAGGCGTGCATACATGACCCCTTTCTGTCCATCTGTGTAAAAAAAATCAGATCTCTGCGAATCGTAAACAAACCAAACAAAATAGCAACCTAGCAAGACCACCTTGAATTATTTTACAATTGAATACTGCCTTGTTAATAAGATCGTTTTCCACAACAATCGAATTGCTCGTGTTTTTCTTGTGTCATTAAAAATACAAATTTTGCAAAATCCTTTCTTAGTGTGCACTTACACTATGAAACGAAGGTACTATAAAAATTCTAAGTCTCTACCTATTATAGTTTAGGCTCTACGTTGATTCTCTGTCAGGACAAACCCGCTTGTGTAGATAGAGATAAACAAAGAGTACCTTCTTTATTATACTGTTAAATAGACTTCTTTAAACTCACCCATTTTGGATTGAAACACTGGCACGAATTAATGTAGTACTCATGTTAGAAGATTTATGAACACAACTCACCTGAAAAGAAGAAAAGATTCTTGTGTTACTTGCTACAAATACAACTTTATTTTAAAAAATAGCAATATTAAACTTTATATAAATTTGTAAATAAAAGTTTCTTCTGTACAGTAAGGTGTTATAGCCCATATTCAGAAACATAAAGATTGCTTAAACAGGTTAAACAAATAATAATGTTTGACCATAAAAGGATAGTTAACTATGTACATTTGGAGATCCTTAGGGTTTCAAAAATCTCATGTGAAACACAAAGCTTTCTCTCCCCTTACTATATTCCTATGGAGAGTATAGCCTACGGCTTTATTGCTGTAGTGTGAATTCAGTTTTATGAGCCGCTTTACTCGATAGAAAAGGCAAAACAACCTAAGGTTGTGTTCGAAATTAGTACGGGTAGCTTCTGATAATTTATTGGGAAACAATTTCAAATGAAAGTTTTTGAATAATATGAATAGTATGAAATTACTGTAGAAAATTTCAAAAAATAGCTAAAGAAGTTTTCGAGAAAATCAAGAAAATGAAATTCTCTTTATGTAAAGTGTTGTAAAAAATATGATAAAGTCGTTACCTCACTTGTATAATGTCCTCACATAACTTTCTTTTCCTAAGCATTGGCAATACACCTTTCTCATTTTAAAATCTTATATAGAGGCCTTATTGTAAGGAGAACGTATTCTGTTGTTTCAGCCTGATATCAAGATTTACTTACTGTTCACTAAGCAAGACTTTGTTTCTATGAACGGTATCTAGCTTCAAATAATTTTCACAAAAAGTTTCAAATAAAAGTGTCAGCTCTTAGTCTAAGCATCTCTAGTGCAAAAAATTGAACAAAACCATTAGAACAGTTTTCGAGGAAATCGCGAAAAATTTTCTTCATATTAAGTGGAATTAAAGGTAAGAGTATGTCGTCGTTATCTCGTGTCACATTCTAAGAATATACCCAAACCTATATGTATATATCATTCTCGAGTTAGGCTGTTCACAGATGCACACATATACCGATAGGCAGATTTCTGAAAATAGCCTTATTTAAGGCTCAACATGGAATTTTGAGGTCGAATAAAATACGTCCTTAACCTATAGTACTTATGGTACGGGTAAAAGCAGTACAAAGTGTCGATAATCTATAAAGAGATATACGAGTTGCTGTGTAATGTTCTACCAGTTAATGTAAGAGTACTTGAATCTCAACAGGTATCTATTTTATTATTTTCTTAACCCGATTTATCTTCCTTTTGGAAGGGATTGCAACCAATGTCTACAGAGTAAATGCTTGATAGGAATTCTCTAGTGTGGTACCAACTCGACGCACAGCCTCCAAGACAACACAAACACTTATGCTACGTTTACACCTGACATTTATTACATACTTTTTGTCTGATCTTAACCTCAGCTAATATAAACCCTACAGAATTTATCTCTGAAACTTATGTATTATGTCTCGCAACATTTATCGATATTTATGTTTCAGTGATATGTAAATACCTGAGAGAAACAAATTCCACCAGGTTCGATACTTCTTGCATAAGTTGAACTTCTGTCTATTTTTCAGACAGTTGTGTCTGATTGTAGTACATATTATGAACGATAAAAAATAGTGGTAACAGTTAGAAATTGACAAACCAGAGCTTTGGAATGTATAAAGCAAAATGTAAAGGGATAGGGTGAAAAAGAGGAATTCGTTGGAGGAAACTGCAAGAATGTTTGGAACAACACTCGAAGAAATAAGAAGGGAAATTCACAATTGGACCAATTTAACAGTCAACTGCAAAACTAAATAGGAAAAGAAGAGATCAGGATCAGGTAGGGATGAGATATACAACCCAATCATGCCATACCAATTTATTAAATTAGCAAGAAGTTTAAGAATTCAGTTGTTTCTCTCTTCTCAATTCAGACATTAACTGAGAAACACCACGTTTTACTGGTCGTTCGATCCATGCTTGCATCCATATGGAACTTTTGTTTTTTACTAAAAGACTCAAAATAATAACATTTGTGGCAACCTTCTTCTTTGAACTCATGAAATCAACTGTAGGCAAGACGGGAAATAAATATTACAGAAGTAAATGGTGTAGAAGCAAACCTTCCGTACATGTGCCTTAAGGTACATGTCTTCTGTGCTCTTATTTTGAAACAATTGTAGGAATATTATGTATAATTATAATTATATATAAATAGTTCTCGCAACTTAGTGTCAGATAGAAGACACAAACGTCGAGACATAACTGTCTAATGTAAATGTATCCTTAGGGCAACAGACAAAGAAACACTTGGGGTAAGAGGGAAGTAAATTCCACCGGGAATTCGCCTTGGGGAGTGGCGAAAAACCCGAAAAAGTCACATTAGATTGCGGTCGGACATGGGATCTGAGCCCGGGACCTCCCAAATATGAATCTCGCTCAGTCGAGTATTATTTTGACAATGTTTTATGCGTAAATATTAAATATATGAACATACTTTGCAACATTAATTTTATTTTGAAAGTATAAAAATATAAACATTATAGTACATTAACAAATACATGAGCAGAAACTGTAACAGTTGAGGACTGCAGTGCAGAAGTGGTGAAAATCTAAGTAAATGGTATTGAGAAAATGAGACATTTGTGCAAATAAACACATAACTTACACTCTATAGGTCTGTTCGCAAAGCTAAATCATGTACTGTCAAGTACCACGATGCATGCGCACATTTTGAATATGCTGATATATGACATTGTGCGCATACGTTGCGCAGTAAGACCGAAAATGTGCGCATGCGTTTTGGTCCATGACAGTTAGGGATTTACTTTGCGAACAAACCTTTTATAAGGTAAAAAGGACAGGTGATGCATTCTGAAAGAGTTACTAGATTCAGCACTGAAAAATGAAAGACTTCTTACACCAAAAATATCAATTTTGAATCTACAACTCTTCTGCTCTGCACCTCTCAATTGATAGTGAAAGGATTCAACTCATGCGAAATATGCAAAGGGCATTCACACTGATGTTAAATATGATTAAAATATGAATTTTGGACTTGATGAATGATGACAAATATTCTATAAATAAATGAGAAAATATTAGTGGAGGTGGCTATTAGCATAACTCGATGCTTTGTGATGAGAATCATGCTTAATTTCGACCTTCTTCTCATGATGAATAGGGTGCTTAGCATGACCAGATCTGTCAACGTGAGCATGGAAACCGGTATGTTTATCGGCGTTGTAATGGACAGTTCTGGTAGTACCGTCTGGTTCAACCAACTTGTAGTATCCTTCCACTTTGTGACCATCTCGTTTCTCTTCTTGTTCCTTGATATCATGGGTGTGAGAGTCATGAACTCCGTACTTGAACTCGTACTTAGGGTGGGCCTGTGGGGAAAAAAATGTTAGATTTTATTTAACTTATTCTAAACTTTAATAATTAGGATAAATCACTACTATTCCAAACATGAAATTTTACATGACTTGAATTAATATAGCCTAGTGAGATAGAAGTGAGAAAAAGCGCATCCCGAGTGACTGTATACAATAATACATTTTACTATAATAGTATTATGCTTATATAATCAAATTCCTTAAAATAGTTTCTCTAAGTACTCACATGATGTTCTGCCAACGACATGGCTACAATCACTGCAAAAACAGCGACAATCTACAAAAACAAAAATACACTTCATTAAACAATTTAATGATACAGACGAATATATAATATAATATGCATAATTATATAAGGCATAGCTAAACTTGAGGGAGGGATATTTAAGTGGCATAGCTTAGAATGAACCGACTGATAGTCCTGTGTATTACACCGTTTATCACTTGGTTATTACACTCAAAACCTTGTAGATTACACCTGGAAAATGTTTATTATTGAAAATAAAATTAATAGTTCCATGTTTAAGACATTAGAAAATGAACGGAAATAAAATTATTTCTTTGTGTATGAAATTTTAAATATTATGTCTGTTTGAGTGGAACAGTCGGTAACATAGGCGTAACCAGGCCGACCATATGGGGGGGTTATAACATCCGCGGGGTCTGGGGGGTATGGAATACCCTCCAGGGGGAGGGGGGTCCGGGGATCCTCCCCCGGAAAATTTTAAAAATTATGATGCAAAATAACGAGTTTTAAGCTTCCGGGGATCCTTCCCCGGAAAATTTTAAAAATTAAGATGCAAAATAACGAGTTTTAAGCTTCCCACGCTTTATACTTGTATTAAGTAATTTATAAGCAGACTTAAAAAAATTATACAATTTTCCTTTTTTTAATCAATGGGGGGGGGGGGTTCAAACCCCCAACCCCCCCCCCCCCTCGGTACGCCTATGGTCGGTAAGACGCCTGTGGTCGGTAAGGCTCCTAAGCTCGTGCGTTCGGTACCGGAATAGGTGGGTGGCATTGATGTGTAAATGTAATGACTGCGTGTTCATAAATTTACAGGCATGTAGCAGATTTCCTCCTAGATAAAATTCTAGCACAGGCATTAGTATTATTTCAGAATTGTCGTTAATTAACTTAAGCGAGCAGACAAGTGTGTATGAGGGCATATCTATTAAAATAGATAAAAGATACGGTGAATAAATTTTACAACTGTGCAAGAATGTAAAGAGGAATTTCATGATAAAGATTCACCTACTACTATAAATTATGCATTCTTAAATATTTAGTTTCACAGTAATATTATTAGTTGTAGACAACGTCTAACATGAACATATACGTAGGCCTATATTAAAATCTTGATAAAAATTGCACCTTAACCCTTAACATAAAACTTATCTGGGTCCAATCACAACATTAATGTGTTTCATATATTTGTGTTTTTTCTTATGAAAGGTGATATTGTTACTTTACCCTGATAAATTTTATGTTAAGGGTTAAGGTAGAATTTTTATCAAGATTTTAATATGAAGTTTATTAATAGATATTCGTAGCCTATATGTTTTTAATGTTCTCAAATTTCTTACATTACATTAGATACTAGGCTATCAATACGTATCTTCCGAGATACAGGGCGAAATCTAAAGATTTTTAAAGCATACAAAAAAGAAATAATTATGTTAGATAGAAGAGAATATTATTACAAATTTCTTTACTCACCTTAAGCAAAGCCATCTTGTTTTCTGTGTTATTGCTGTGACCGCGTTTACAAACTTGTGGATACATCATCCATAAGAGTATGTGCTTTTATACTTAAAAGAAACAAAGGCTGGATTCGGTGTTTTCATTCGCGTGTGTTACCATTTCCTTCCCTTCGAAATTCTTCCTTCCTAGCGATAATAACTTGATATGAGTTACTTATATAACCAATAAGCTGTTTTAGTCGACGATGCGCAAAACAAGCTGGATTTAGTAAGCGTATCGAATGAAATTCTTTATATGCCACCTATTATGAAACGGTTTTTATATATCAGCACTATTATTTATAGGTTTAATTGGCGTTAAAATATGTTCAGCAATCCACAAGTATTTTTATTGTGATTTAAGTTACTTGATTTTAAAAAAAAATACAAGTTTCGTATTTTAATAAATAGAGCATAATATATTTCTTCACAATTGATCTGTACTTCGAAACTTAAAATATGTTCATAATAGGATCGAACTTAACAGATATCCACAGTAGAAATTGCATTCTCTTTGCCAAGACTTTGTGATTGAATTTTCTTTGTAAAGTCTTTGAGATTCACAGCAGGACTAAAACATGAAAAATAAAATCAGGTAAACTGATGTAACAAAGTGCCAGTAAAAAGTTAATTGCAATTATGATATGCAGAGAATAAGTTATTTTTGTTATCGATTTCTGAATTAAGCTGCAGATCGACTCATTAAGCATGACTTACGGAAGAACAAATGTGTAAAGTTTGATACTTAACCTTAATTCAAACTCGTGTACACTGACAAAAGACATTCTTAAAATATGTCAACATTTCACAAAACACACTGGCGAATTCCACTTAATGTATGTAGGCCTAATTATTTCAGAGTAATATATCTTCTGAATATAACAGTATTCAACTTGATGAACGAAATAAACATGACTAGTTTCATAATCAAATGCGAAGGGATGTGTCATGGCTAACTATTGTAAATTCCAAAGCCGTATATGAACATTGTAAAACGATATGTTGTCAGGATAACAGACTTGCATTTGTTAAATTCTTTAAAAAATATTACCATAAAATAGGCACTAAATTTGGCATTTCTCTGATACCGGTCAACCGATTTGGTCAAATATCAATAGGTTTCTTCCCATGGACATTATAAATGCGTATACCAAGTTTTATGAAAATCCGATAAAGCGTATTTGAGTTACCGCGCCTTTAAAATAGACACTAAATTGGGTTTTACTCCGGTACCGGTCAACCGATTTGGTCCAGTATCAATAGACGTCTTCTCTTGTACATTGTAAATAGGTATACAAATAGGTATACAAAATCCGATAAAGCATATTTGAGTTATTGCGCCTTCTTATATAATACTAGGAAAGGCACTAAATTCGGCATCATTCCGGTACCTGCCAACCGATTTGGTCGAATATTAATAGACATCTTTCCATGGACATTGTAAATGCGTATACCAAGTTTCATAAAAATCTGATAAAGCGTATTTGAGTTATTGAGCAATTAAAATAGACTCTAAATTGGGGTTTAATCGAATAACGGTCAACCGATTGGGTCCAAATTCAATAGGTTTCTTCTCATGGACGCCATAAATGTGTATGTCAAGTTTCATGAAAATCCGATAAAGCGTATTTGAGTTATGGCGCATTTATAAAATAATACTATTAAAATAGGCACTAAATTGGTTATTACTCCGGTACCGGTGAACCGATTTGGTTCAATATCAATAGGGTTTTTCCCATGGACGTTATAAATGTGTATAACAAGTTTCATGAAAATTTGATAAAGTGTATTGGAGTTATGGCGCGTACAGACACACGGACAGATAGACAGACACACGGACAGACAGACAGACGGGCAGATATTTTCCCGTCCCCCACACAATCTCATACTGACACTTAATAAAGTAGCGAGTTAAAAGTAGTGGAAGCTGTTCTTCAGGATTTATTAAATCTGAAAATGTTGTATATTAAAGACAGGGCGAATGAATTCATTTTACAAAATGCAATTCCAAACATTGTTTTCCGGAGAAAATAGAATATAAAGCAAGCAATAAAGTTTATTCAGATTGTTACCACCCGCGCCCGACTTGTTTCAAGTATATTATGGATGGTAAAATCTTGGTTAACTTAAATCCCTATAAAAATAAGCCTCTGAATTTGATACATCTTCGCTGCGTTATCTGTATCGAAGTCACTTTGACACGATCTTGGGAAATCTAGGGTTCCTCGACGTCAAGGGTTTATTGACGTCGGCGCAAGAAGCAGGATAACCCGAGTTCGATTTCTGCCCAGTATAAATTTTCCTCTACAGCATATATATTCCTCAAAATGATCTTCTCGAATGAGGACATCCATAACATCTGCCTCATGATCTTGAGAGACTAATTACGATGCTACAGAACCATTTATACAGTCCTGTATAATTATGTGATTTGCATACCGGTAGTGACTTTTAAGTTACATTTTTGTTTGGAATCTATGTGTTTTAATACAATGATTATTATGTTTTGTATTCTGAACCCTCGTAGTCAGCCGTAGTTTTCGGACAGATGTCCTTGTTTTTGGAGATATAAATAAATATATATATATTTATAACAGAGTTTCTTCTAGTTTTCGGCCTCTACAAGAAGAGATATCCTAAAAATCGAAACACAATTGATAACAGTATGAACAATACCAAGGTTTTAATCAAACTTAATTCAATATTACACCTTTTCAGGATTTTTCTTTGTGAGCGAATGCCATTCAGTATTCCTTTTGGTGTAATTTTTCAGCTTCCCCTTCTTATTAAATAAGTTTAACAAAATTTTTATTTTGGTTGTAATCGTTCCTCCATTTTATTGTATTTCTTCTATTTATCCAAATGCTTAGGAATCAATCCCAAATTATTAGGTCAGTTTAAATAAAATATAGTTATCTTGCTTTTTGTTGCCTACATTCTGAGTTTTAATCCTACTATTTTATATATATATATATATATATTTATGTGTGTGTGTGTGTGGTTACGTTACAATGATCATAATATAAACATTTAAAATTTCATATTTTTACTTGATTATTTATTGAGATACCATTATTTAGTTTATGTCCGAAGTAAATGACCACTTAGCGACATTATTGAAAGTTCTCATGTATTAATTAAAATATAAAAACATTATGTGTATCCGATAGCAGTGGATAGTATTTTATTTAGACCCTTATTAGGAATGCAATTACTGTTAGAAACTTTTAAATGATTCAATACTAATAACTTAAGAAGTAATGCTTTGAGCTGTTGATTTAGAAGTAAAAATTGAGATTTTACTCATGCCTTTCCTTGAAACCATGTTCCATACATTTATCCATCCAGAAAACTAGTGCCACTATGTTGTAAATGTTTTATTTAATATAATGTCAATGCTTTAGTGACGTTTCTATCCTACATTGAGACACGATTTAATTTTTGTTTCCATAGAATGATTAATATAGTGTTATCCACCCGTCAAAGCTTCCCATGTGTTTATCGATGGTGATAATAATTCCATCTCTTTTTACACCTCTCGTTACAAATGTGCGACATAGGTGAAGTCATATAAGGTACCTAAAGTTAACGTTATTGCATGAATATAAACATTACTGTAAATGACGCTAACCTAGCCTAAATAAAACACGCAGTAATTATGTTGATTAAGCTGTTCCGTCAGAAATTAATATTAACATTCATTTGCAAAATAATTTTTTTTTTATTATTATTAACTTATTATTATTAATGCAATAGACCACTTAAGACCAGCAAATGTAATGCTAGGAAAATATATAATTATTTTCGATCTTGTGAATTCCAAAAGTGTACTAAAATATTTTTACAGTACCCCGAGCCCAAGCCTTTAATGAACTTGAATACAGCCATTAATGAGTTGCTTTTTTATATTTTTTTTATTAATTCTACCTATGAATTTCGATATTTTGTTTCATCATCTTCGGAGTTCGTTGGATGTTTATGTTTGAACTTGAAAGTTTAAAAACTTAAAACATTTAAGTATGGCAGTGATTCGAATAATGTAACATACAGGTCTTTAATAGCTTTAATGGTTTTAATATTTCAAGTCTAAACATTACTATTCATGATATCCTGAAGATAATGTAAGAAGACAATCGAAAAAATACATAGGAAAGAAGTTAAGCCCAACAGTAGGCATGTCATAGAACGTGTATTTTAACACCCCAACCATTAAATCAATGTATATATATATATATAAATAAATATATGTGTGTGTGTCTATATCTAATTTATGTACATGGCCGAAATATTAAAACCGTGCAGATTATACAGCAGATAACATTAAAATAAACATGGTCTGTTTTGTGATCAATTATATTGTTATATAGATAATTAGATGATTAGTCAGCGCAGAATAACAACAACGCACTGCCAGATCGCCGATATGAAGGCAATGACCTTGTCAGCCATTCATACGAAACAAATACGTTACATGAAGGAAGATGGTTGCTTTAACGTTCCCCTACTGGATGGGATATAAGATCCACGTAATATTCCTAGTATTGAATTTGCATGAAAACCATTAACTTTATTTAAAAAGAAAGCAAAGGGAAAATTTATCCCTTTTTTCCTCAGCTGATGTCAAAAAAATATCAAGTAAAGCGTGGTTCAAGTTTAATGCCTAATTACTATACACATGTATTTTAAAATAATGTACAGTTTATTCTTAGATTGTTTTTCATTGTTATTTGCTTGTAGGTTAATAAAATTCAATCAACTTTCTGCCTATAATGTAATGTTGCAGTATATAATATACATTTAGGCCTACTATACTAATACAATAATTATTATAAAATAATGTAATAGTCACTCAGATAAGTCTAATCTTCATATGCTAAATAAAGCCGATAATAGAGTGTAATAAAAAGTCTCTTATATATTGAATCTCAAGTTTATTTAAAATCCAGTGTCGTCTTTTCTATGTGATGATCATCAAGCAATGAATTTTATTTTTATGAAACTTTCACTACTTAACGAAGAAGACTTTGTAAATATTTTTCCCACAAAATTGTCAATAATTTTAAAAATAAGACAGATTGATTAGTCAAATTCGAATGAAATCCAATGAAAATATATCGGAAATTGAGATAGATCCTGAGTTTCAGTGAGAAGAGATTAATGAATATTGAAAATCAGTTTTACTTTGTTCATAGATAAGGCAAAATCATATGTACCAAACTAAGTCTAATGTGAGACATGGTTTCACAAACTATCACAACTTTCGTGAAGACCTGTATCTTAGGAAACAATAGCTGATATGAGTGAGTTTATGTTGTGACTTAGTTACTAGGAGGATGATAGGAAATTTTAAACTTACACCAGTTTCTTAAGAGACTTTCACTGCAGTTATGCCTACTCGATAGAGTTCTTATTAAATAGCGATAAAATTAAATTAGCCTACTAACCAAATAATTACAAAGGCCGTTAAAAAGAAATAATATTCATTTGATGTACGTAATGCAGCCGATATTCTCTCTCTGTCTCTCTCTCTCTCTCTCTCTCTCTCTCTCTCTCTCTCTCTCTCTCTCTCTCTCTATATATATATATATATATATATATATACTTCCCTAAGAATTCATTATCCGGAGATAATCTAGGTTACTTACTATATTCCATATTCTGTAGTAGGCTACAAGCCACAGGGTGTTAGAAATGATGATGGTCTTAGGCAGAATACATGATTTTATATCACAACTTGTTAATGTTTCTTGAGAAAATAAACACAAGAAAGTCTATTTTATAATGCTTTATTAAGTAATTTTAACAATCATAAATGAAAGTGAAATGGATTTACATTACTTGTACAAAATTACAAAAATATGTACCGTATAACAAAATGACTAGGATGGAACCTGCTTTTGGTAAAACGAACGAAACTTCATATAACCCTTAAAGTGCATTATCATAATTAAAGAGTGCAAATGCTTAAACAAATAAAAGGTAAGAAATGGCGAATGTAAGTTCATGAAAAATGAAGATCAGTTCGGTATTTCTTAGTGGAGGTAGCTGTTAGCATAACTGGATGCTTTGTGATGGGAGTCATGCTTAATTTCGACCTTCTTCTCGTGATGAACAGGGTGTTTAGCATGACCAGATCTTTCAACGTGAGCGTGGAAACCGGTATGTTTATCAGCGTTGTAATGGACAGTACGGGTTGTACCGTCAGGTTCAACCAACTTGTAGTATCCTTCTACCTTGTCACCATCTCTCTTCTCTTCTTGTTCCTTGATATCATGAGTATGTGAGTCATGAACTCCGTACTTGAAGTCGTACTTGGGATGAGCCTTTATGAGATAAGAAACAAGATATTATTATTACTTACACAATTTGGAATTTTCATATAGATAAGATGGATATGAGAAATAGATGTTCGAATAGGCGTTGAAACAACTATAACAATGCAGTAAAATATTCAGATACTGAAGATTATACATGAGTCTATTAATATCATTAATAAAGATGTTTAATAAGGGACCCTTTCCATATAATTATCAACATGTAAAATAGTTCAGGATTATGTGTAATATAATGCATATTAAACACTTTAAGACAAAGCAAAATTAGATGCTATTAAACAAAAAGATATTAGTGGCATCTGGAAACTTATTTGTTGTGAATATTCTGAAGAAAATGCTTACATGGTGGTGTTCAGCAAGAGCCACAACAGCCAAGAGCGAAAGAACAGCTACGATCTGTGAAAAAGTTAAAATAGCAACATTAATGCAGAATAATAAAATGCGGGAAGTAATTTTAAAATATTACAGAATAACTAAACTATTAAATGTAACCATTTTTCTGTTGACTGGCAGGGCAGTAATATTAGATTGAAAATTTTAGAGAATTCCCATTATAAAATGATAAAATTGTCAAAATTACAAATCAATAGCTGGATACTACAGGCTTATGAAAGTCTATTTATGCTAAACTGCAGTATTATTGCAAAAATCGGAAATCAGAAAAAATGAAGAGAAATTTAATTAATACTTGATTTATTAAAATAAATAAATAAGTAATACCAAATAAATGATTACGTTCATGCAACTACCTAGGTATAAGGCTCGATTTAAAGAGGAAAAGCCTGACACTGCTAACTAGAAAGATTAATATTTAATTTGAATGGTTCAAGTACTGCTAGGGATAAAGCCCTATAAAAAACTAATATTTTTACGTTTGAAACAAAGTTACCGTATGTTTAAAATTAGATTTTAGGAAAACCATGAAACGTGTTAAAATTCTTTATGGTAATTAGATTTTGAAGTGTTTATTCAGTGGTACAATTGGACATGCAAGTGTCAAATCGTTAAAACAACAGAATATTAAACTTGAAAATGCTTACTTACCTTAAGGAGAGTCATTGTTGAGGTTGCTATGTGAGTTCGATTCACAAGACAATGGATGTCATTACTTTCAGAACACTATGTTTATATACTATTAGCATGAAGGAAGGATACAGTATTTTCGTTCACACGTGATACAACTTCCTTCCCATCACAGGGAATTCCTCCATTCCTACAATACTAGAACCATGTCCAACGTAAGATTACATAACGATTAACGGCTTCACGTTTGCACGCCATTTTTACGCATTATAAAGTTGATGTGATACTGCACTATATTGCATGTCTAAAGGGAAAGCATTAATTATTTATAAATGCATGTATAATACACAACATCTATTAAAGAATTAAACAAATTTGAATAATTCAAATGGTTATTTTTATTAAGGAAAGTAAAGGAAAATTATTCTACGTAATTATTTTATTTACATAAATAAACACTTCAGGGTTGCCAGAGATCCCGGTTTTTCGGGAGAGTCCTAGACTTTTTGTAATAATTAACGGTCCCAAAAACGCTTTCGAGATGCCCGTTTGTCCCATTTTTCATGCGAACTGTTGTATTAAATTGATTGGAAATATTTTTACAATTTTAATTTGTCTGATTACAATTATTTATAGAACTGTTTAATTATAAATTATAACATTGTAAAAATAATTATATAATTGGTCGAAAATGTATTTTTTTAATTTTTTAAATAAGGTTTGTCATGTTTGTGGGGTAAAGAGAAAATATGGTGGGTGCTTTATAAAGTGATAGTAATTTGATAACACCACACGAATGTATTTCATAAGCTCTATTATAATACAATTTTATATTCATAATGTTTACTGCTTGTTTTTCACGATGAAGTAAAACCATATTAACTTATTAAGTTATTAACCTTTTAAATTTTGAATTTTCAAAAGTATTATTGAGAGATTTGAACCAAACTGCTAGTTAATTCACTCACCAAAACTTTAAACATACTTTAATAAACAATTTACTCATAAAAGTAGGCCCATGAGAACTGTTAAAATATTGCACTGCAAGAGGAAGAAAAATATGTTTTAAATGTGTAGAAATATAAATAATTTTTTAAAGTTATATAAATAAATTGTTCCTCAGTCAATTAAATTTAGCCGTGCAAAATTTCAATTAAATATATTTAAAATCATCGAAGGCTTGGTTTAAACATTTTTGAAGAATACAATTTTGAGAAAATGAGCAATAAACTTACAGACTCGTGAAATAGCGGTTGCCCCAATAAGGAATTTAATTGCATAACTTGAGAATTGTTAGAAGTATATAAATCTCCGCCTATATACCACTCAAGAATAAATAACAGAAGAAGCAAAGCAAGGAAAACCAAGGAAATGCAAATGAAGGAGTACACGCTTAAATGATAAAATTTTTTCTATTTATTATTAGTTATTTATGGTCATGTATATAAAAATATGTACTAATAGATGTAGTATACCCAGTGTAGAAACAATGAGCTCAGTGTTAGTATATTACTGGTTTTGTATCTTGTTTAAAAACATAAAATTCATAAGTTAAAATTAAATTTACACATAAGAATATGTTTTCCAGACACTGGATGAGATAAAATGTTGATTAAATATCTTGATGTAGTAGCGTTATTCGCTATCTGTCCTTAAAATGATGTAAGTTGGCATATCAATATGCATGTCAGTTATTTAATTTTGTGAGAATGTTGCGTAGTATAGTTGCGTGTATGTTATTTACGATGAGGACCAACATCAAACGATATCCTCTTGAGTTAGTTGAGCAGTCTCGAAGTCCGTGCCTTGCTTGATCCTCGTTATTTGTTATTTGTTATATGCTGTGTAAATTTAATTTTAACTTATGAATTTTATGTTTTTAAACAAGATACAAAACCAGTAATATACTAACACTGAGCTCATTGTTTCTACACTGGGTATACTACATCTATTAGTACATATTTTTATATACATGACCATAAACAACTAATAATAAATAGAAATTTTTTTATCATTTAAGCGTGTACTCCTTCATTTGCATTTCCTTGGTTTTCCTTGCTTTGCTTCTTCTGTTATTTATTCTTGAGAGGTATATAGGCGGAGATTTATATACTTCTAACAATCATATTTATGCCACTGAAAAATGAAATTAATTAATTATAACTTGAGAAGTTTTAGGTATATTGAAAATCCTGTTACAAATATGGAGAAAACATTTCACATAAAACAAACATAACAAAAATTAATTCTCCCCTTAAATGTAGGAGGTAAAAGTAAAAATTTAATAAATTTTATCAAGCAATCAACCTTACTACGCAACAGATAGCTGTAAAAACATTTAACTGATGCTAAACTGACATAGTTAATACAAACTGTAACCAATCCACCTAATTAAATATGACTAATATACATTAAAAAAAAGAATGAAAATAAAGCAAGAGCAGTAAATTATACAGTAACTAGGCCTCCACCGTAAAATCAAATTAAAAACAATGGTAGTATTCTATGTGCGCCAGGATAAAGCTGTATATATGCCATACTTTTACTTAAAATAACGACTACAATTTCAACGCACTTACTAGCGACAAAAACATTGTACAACATTGTTCTGAGTATGAACTTCTGCATGGAACATCAAATCCTCGCTTAACTTCCATAACGTCGTATGTGCACTTCTGCCAGAAAGTTTCATACGCAAAAAATGAACTTTTGGTACTGGAACTATTGAAAAAATGACATAAAACAATATAGAATGCACTTCTACATTACGTGAGAGTGGTTTTCTACATACAACCTTTTGCCACAAGATAGCTGGCATATGTTTTTTTTAGTGAATTAGCACATGTACTCGTTTTCAGTGGAAGGTTGACATACGAACCTTCATGGACATGGAAGGTTGAGGAAAGCGACGAAATAAATTTAGCAAATAAAACAATACGCGATTTATCCTATTCTATCGGACTGTCGGCTGATACGAGGCGTGTGTTGAATCGATAATAATTTTAAAAAAATAATAGAACATTATTTTCCAATTACTTTATTATCATTCATTACATTACACAACGCACTATTTATCCACAAAGTCACAGTCCTTATTCAGACACTTGTAACGCGACACCAGTTTTTGTATGCCTTCCTCAAAGAATGATGCCGCCTGTGATGAAAGCCAAATCTACATTTCTTTTTTCACAACATCTTCGTCGTTTAAATGTTTCCCACTAAGGAATTTCTTCAGCTGAAGAAACTGATTAAAATCGATTGGTGCCAAATCCGGACCATAGGGAGGGTGGTCGAACTGTTCCTAACCAAATGATGAAAATCAGATCTTGAGTTTGTTTAGGAGTGGAATGCTTTCGCGTGGAATCCTTCTGGTTCAAGACAATTCCCGGTCACATTTTTAATTATCTCCCTGATTTTTATTATGGAGAACTATATTTATAAAGTCGTATTTTGTGTAATCGTATATGTGTAATTATTTTGTATACTTGTACTGTTAAAGGCTGAGTATAAGAGAAAGCTTTATAGCCTTAACTCTGTAATTATTATGACGAGGGTATGTCAATAAGTATCTACACTTTTTGTTTAATCTTTTGTAGGTTGGCTGCACCGCTTTGTGCTCGCGCTCGTCGACATGTTGTTCATTTGAATACGCTTGTGGAATGTTTGATCGTTATGACTCCACTGTGTGTTGCGCTGCTGCATATTAAACAGGAGCCGAAATCCATCGAAGACTTTCCGCACAATATGGGGGCAATGTTTTACTACGGCGAAGCATGTACGAATGAATTGAAAAGTAAAAAAAATGATCGGACAAGTGTGAAGGACGGGGAAGAAACAGGACGCCCATCCACATCCACTAGTGACGCCAACATTGAGCAAATGCGTATCGAGATTCAGACAAACCGAAAAGTGGCTGTCGATAAAGTGGCAAACCATATGCAACCATATGAAGGAAGCAGTGCATACGTGGTTTGTTACTCAGGCGAATTATTTTTTTTCTGAGGGCGTCGGAATAGCTTTTGTAATGATGGATTAAGTGCATTGAGAAGTAAAGGGACTATGCTTAAAATAAGGCAATTGAAAGTTTTGTATTGTTGTTTCAATAAATTTAAAAAAGAGGGCGCACATACTTATTCACATACGCTCGTACTGATATTATTAAAATTAAGGGTATTGTCTTAATATGCAAAAGAAATTCAATAAAACTGGAAAACCTTTAGAAAATGACGCACAAAGCGTGAAGTAGACCATTGCAGATACATAATTCATATAGCTGTTAAAATTTTGGGAAGTAAAATATTTCATGTGGTTACTTCCTATACGATTTCCTTTTCTGCACATACCTAGGTACGTTGCGTGACTGCTAATGCGTTGGTGGACATATTCCTGCAGGAAGTACGGAACTTGGTCATACTACAATACCGATTTTGAACAACTACTGAAAGTTGAGTAATTAAATGAAGAATAAGAAACCCATCTCCTTGCGAATAAGTCTCTTATCTGATGTAAGCTTGATTATAATATATAAAGGATTCTACAGAATGAATTCAGTACACAGAAACGTCTGATCAAATCAACATCTGTCAACAAAAATGTCTTCCTTAACAGTAAGTTTTATTGATAATTAGATCTACGAATTTAGGTACTGCACCTTAATTTTTGTTTGCTACTAAAATTACCAAATAACCATTCTCTGCAAAGAAACATTAAATGAATACTCCGAAGTATGTTTCAGTTGCATATTTTTGCACCTTTTCTAAATGCAAGAAATTTTGCACGTTTTTTCAATGTCAGTACCGTACTGCACTATATTTTTCGGCTTCTTTGCCACACTTTTTATTTAGGAATTTTCTATAATACGGTAATTTTCCTTCAACCCAATGGTCCATAAGCTTTCCATTTCTGGATCTTGTTAATCTTCTTCCCTTAAACCTCTTCCATCCATTTACACCATTAATCCACCTTTACCCTGTTTTTTTCCGTTTCCAGTTTCCCTCAGCTTCCCAGTTTAGCATCATTCCGAGGATTCTGCCATTTATCATCCTTTTTACATGCCCAAACAATTTTAATCTTCTAAACCAAAAATCCTTTTGTTGAGGAGATTACAACAAACAATAATTGATACCATCGAGTACAAACAAGCACCACTTGTGTATGTTGAGGCTGAAGTTCCCTTTTCTGCATACAGTATAAATATTTACTTACTGTCCGGAGATGCAGCCTCACTGAAAATTAAATTGAAATATTGACATTTTTCTGGACGTGTAATTTTAATAATATTGTGTTCTAGGATATGTTTTAGGTAGACCTTTTTAGTACGTGATAACATAAATGAATGTTGTGTCCTTGTATATAATGCAATTTGGTTTGGGTAATGTTTCCTTTATGAATATTTTAATTAAAAATAACACCTATTTTGTACCTTTTCGACTAAAATAAATCTCTTTCTTTCACTCTTTACACCAAAATGTTGCACCTAAAATTCCTAGCTTAATTATAACGGAGGTCAATCTCATATATATAATAAGCACTAGAGCAAAACGGTAAGATAATCAAATCAAAATATTCTGCTTTAAAGTAGGACAATTTAAAGAACTTCGGTATCCTGAAATTCCAGGATTCATTATTCTACGCTCTACTCCTCTGTTGCACATACCAATTTAGCTTCTATCGGTTTTAGTAAAACAAAATCAATCTAGTTTTAATATAAAATATAATTACCAAAACATTAATCTTAGACACTAGTATGTACTTGTACAAAAGTTTCTGGTGTGATATTTATCTTATTTCGTGCTCCAATTTTGATTTAGCTGTTGAATTTAACATTTAATCTATTTTTTAAGTTATTTTTTGACCTGAGAAATATATTTCTACACGTGTAACAATTTCAAAGTATTTTAAAAAACCTTCGACAAAAATTTAACCTTTTAAGCTAAGGAACTCATTTTTTTTTAAACACTCGATGCGAAAGAGGCAATGAGATATAATTCATTTTCAGCTACGATTCCTCAACTATCGAATTTATTGGAAATAATAAGGGAAAAAAATATTGTATCGTTCATTTAAAAAGGACAATGTATGCTAATAGTGAGATAATACAACATTAAAAAAGAGGACATTGTTTACAAATAAGAACGATGAAAAAAGTACTTACAATGTTCTGATTCTTTCAGAGTTGAATTTTTATACTTATATAAGCAATCATCAAGTGAGAACATCAGTGGGCCCTACATTTCAAATCGATGAGAAAAATTTCAGTAGAGTAACTGGTCTCCATAAATGACACACTAACACGGAGATAAAAATCTTTACGTTATAATAAATCCTTACATTTATGTGTAGTTCTATCTATCTAGTAATCCACTTCAGTCTTAATGTTGACGGATGATGTGGTCTGCATTGTTTCAGAAAATAGAAACAATTGGTAATAATAAAGAAGTTTGATAAACACAGTTTAGAAACAAGACATAAATTTATTTTAGATAAAATATATATGGACCTAAAAATAAATATTCTTTGTTATAACGAATAACAGAGAGTTTAGCTTAATCTTTTATGCCAATAAATTTAGTCTAAACAGATACATGTTAAAAACTGAAGAAGAGGATATGAAATTATATTATAGAACTGTAGAATAAATTTTTAGTACAATAGCAATGAATAATGCTTTATGACCATTGACATTCACACTATAAGAATTAATTATACTAAAATAACAAAATTATTGTAATATTTCTTGCAGTTCGGATTATGCTTGATTGCTTTGGTGTCCATTTCTCTCGCCATGCCTGCCAAACACCATATCGAGGATAATCACATTGAGGAACATCATCATGTAAGTAAAATATAATTTTCAATAAATGTTAAACCTAAATGGAAGAAATAAAAAGAAACGTGCAGTTTATTGCTTTTCAAATAAGAGAAAAAGACACAGTGCACCGATATAAATTTTATTAGATATCAGTCTACAAAATGTAAATGGTCACTAAGACCCTAATTTTTTCATTTGCCTAATCCTTCTGGTGGCACTATAGCCCTGGGATCGTCTCAGCTCCTAACAGAAATCAGTACCAGGAGTATTCCTGGAAAGCTTCAATCTGGGAGCCACAACCTCCACGGCTCATACAGGAATCACTTTACCTTTCTTTTTTCCTAGGAATCTGCATTCTAGATACAGTCTTGGAATTTAGTAAGTAATAAATTAATAAATAGAAGTATGCTATCAATATTCTATGAAGTCTATGCATTAAAATGCGTTTATGCAAACAATTTTAAATCCTTTGATTCTCAATATTTTTTACCTAAATGTAATTGCAAAGACGTGAATTCCATTTGGGAAGTGGCAATATTTACTTTCAGTGAAAATTAGTATTTACAATCATTCGGTAATTAGTTATATATGCAAATTTTAAATACTAATAAATACCAGATTTCTGCAAAAATATAATTATCTAAGACAAGAACAGAATGTACTCATCCAGGCTAGGAATAGTCGACCTTATTTTGGAGCGATATTCTGGCACTATTTTCATCATATCGCTATCAATATATCAGCAGCGCCCCGAGAGAAGAAAATCACTCAATGAGCGAAACTTTGGCGGGTCTAGTCAAATTTATTCTTTATCTACTATTTACATTTCCTCTCTCGTAGGCGTGACACTCAGACTGACCGGCGACGGGAACCAAACTCGCGATCTCCTGAATGTGATTACACGACATTATCGCCTCGGCTATCTCACTCGGTCTGTACTGATATAAGCTATTGAATTTAAAATTGTGAACAACTTAATACAGTTCATTCTCTTCTCTAATGCATAATAACACAAAAACAGCATATGTATATGCGGTATATGTACACAATGATTATGATGGTTATTACTTTCGAATTTCTATACTCAATTGCAGTGTTTCTTTCAGAAAAATCCCCGAGGAATTTCATATCTGGGATGGGAGGCAAAAAGTTTAGTTAATCAATTTGATTTAAAACAATCTAGAACATATATACATGAATGTAATGTAAATACCTTTGTTTTGTTTTAGTCCTCATTCATAGCAAGCCTACATTCCTTTGTCTTTTTATGGCCTAACGCTGTATATCTTTTCATAAATTCTCCAATGATTGGTATCTCTTCTCCTAAAATATATACCTCATGAAGTGAACTATTTTCCAGCCGATTTCCCAGTGGAGTCATTACGCTATTCATAGCTCTAATGGATCTTTAAATAGAGACCTAATATTTTTCAGTCCGTCGTAACAAGCACAAGGCTTATAGAACTATTCTAAACAATTTAAGCACGAAGTGGTAGGCCCTACAGTACGAAATTGTTGTAAATGATTTAAATTTTCGACTTTGTCACAGTAACTTTTGGTTGCTGGAACATATTTTAATGTCGATACTTTGTTAATCGCATTTCAAGCCAAAGTTTAAAAGTTTTCAAATCTTCTTGAAAATGATCTTTAACTATATCATGTAAATACTGGCAGGATGTTTTAACATCCGTTTCCGTTATGAGCTGAATTTATGGTAACACGTTTTGTCAAAAGGATCATCTGCTTTTATTGTACGGATGTACAATTTAAGGAAAAATCTCTTTATTGAATTATCTAAAATGTTTTTTCCACCTCTGTACTAGTGTTTAGTTACTTCATAATGAAGTTTATAAATAACTCTTTATTGAGTTTCTCAATCCTTTAATATATTTCGGATAAAAACAATCAATACAGTATTGTTTCATAGTTGACAACTGTATTTAATTACAAGGAAATTAGGATTTTCTCAGGCAGGGTATTCTAACATTCTGGGGCATTCTAACATACACTGAAAGGAACATTGCTAACTTTTCATAGTTTCTCCTGAAATTAATATTTATTGTCTGTTATTAGGAATTTAGTCAGAAAACTATTAAATATCGTGCAAAATTTTAATTTTCAGGAAAAACACCAAATATAAATTTAAAAAAAAACACACACGTAATGATATTTTAAAATCTGAGTGTAACTCAAGCAAAAGTTTACATGATTGCCGAATTGTCGCAGTACAAACTGTAATATTATAGCTTTGTTCTGTTCTTTTCGCAGGCTCATCCAAAGTACGAGTTCAAGTATGGAGTGAAGGACGAACACACCCACGACATCAAAGAACAACACGAGAAACGCGATGGAGACAAGGTGGAAGGTCACTACATGTTGGTGGAAGCTGATGGTACTATCCGTACCGTTCACTATACGGCCGACAAACATACCGGATTCCATGCTCATGTGCAAAGGGAAGGTCATGCTATGCATCCAATTCATCAGGAGAAGAAGATGGAAGTTCATCACGAAGAAGTAGAGATTCCCAGCCATGAAATGTCTCATCATGAGCACATGTTTACAGCTACTAGTTATGCAAACAGTCATCTTGAATCACATTAATTGATATATAAATTTCACTAAAATGCATTGCATCTTGTTTTTTATACTGAATATTGATCTATAATGGGTATATTTACTCTGTTATAAGAGTACAGAACTGATATATAAATAGCTGTAGATGATAACAAATGGGAAGATCTCAAAATTGAAGCAGTCTGCTCTTTTTGTTTTGTTGTTGTTATTTTTTTGTTATGTTTTTGTTGTTGTCCAGAATGGAGAATAATAATCCCGCATTCTTGTATTTCACACCAAAACAGTAACCTATTATTATACTTGTAACCTATTATTTTACTTGTAACCTATTATTATACTTGTAACCTATTATTATACTTGTTATGTTTGCTTTTATATTGATGAAATAAATTGTGACGAAAATTAGATCTTGTGCTTTCTGCTTCATCATTTCTTCCACAAAGAATTCAAGTTAGTGTCACATCATCGACATTATTTCTACCTTGTTTTTTCCCAGTGCTAATCATTTTTTTGATTTATCGAAATGGCTAAATTTGTAGTATTTAGACAAATAATAGAGTTAGGTCACCCAAAAATGAATTTTAAGTGTAAAATATTCCTTCTAGTACCAACAGTTTATTGTGCAATGTAAAGCTCTTTTGTTGTTGTTTTTCTTTCCATCAGCCCGCTAATAATATAGGCCTATTAAATGAAGCCGAAGTTTTCTACAAGTTGGCCATGAAAAATAATATTTTGTGTTTTTCGTTATGGAGGCCAACCAACTTGTTTAAACTTGGAGTATATACTCGTACTACAGGTAAACTTTGAAACTTCTTTTATTGCAATTCTCTGAAAAAAAGCTATGGGGAATTTAGATGTCAGAATAATGACACTTATTGGGTCAAAGAAATACACACTGGAAAGAAGTCTAAATTGAGTATTCTGTGACAGGAAGTACTAACCATAAATATATCTTTCAGAACCTACGAGATCTTGAACAAAAAAGTAAAAAAATATATATAAACAACAAAATTGTCGCACTATTCTTGTCCGCTAGCATCGGTTAATATATTCTCTAATAAGCCTAATATTGTTGGGGAGGTCTCATTCCTTCCAGTCGTCAACGCGCTTGCCGGATCTCATCAACCTAATTTTTGTTTTCTTCTGGGGGCACTTAAAAGTCCTTGATGTAGCCTATGAAACCCGGTCGAAACCTAAGAGGATGTGGCTTTATCCTAGCTGCTTGTCTTGTACAACAAATGTCAGGGGTATTTTAAAAAAAAGTGCGGCAGAATTTCACGCAACGTTTAAATGCATAGGCCTATACCGAGAACAGTTGTTTAAGCGTAAAAAATTATATTAAATTAAAATCAATTTGCTGATATAATAAATTTCAGATCAATCCTTTTCTACAAAAATAATCGTAGATTAGATTCTTGACAAATATAATTTGGGCAAATCTACAGAATGAACTTTACGTAACCATAATGTGGATTGTCGACCAAGAGCTAAGCTAAGTTAGCTTAGCTTTCTCATAGCTGCGCGGGTTTTCATATGTAGTTGTGCCGATCGCAATCTAAACAAATCTAAACTAAGGAAACTAAGTGAGCTACGTCAACTGGATTAGCTGTGCACATAGTCCCATTATCGGTAAGCTAAGCTAGGTTTCCCCCTCCACAAGAAATTTGCCTTCTCCCCCAATACTGATCATTTATGTTGTAGCTTCCGCACAACTCAACAAGTCACTAACAACTGATTACCATTCACTTAGTTTTTGGTGGGCATTCAACTTTAGCTTAGCTTAGCTTAGCTGCAGTTGGCTTAGCTTAGTAGGTCGCAGCTTAGCTCTTGGCCGACAACCCACATAAAAAAGACAATAGGAGATCAAGGATTATTCTAACGCTTATGCACGGGCGAACGGAAAATGTCAGAAATCACTTTTGAGAGGACATTAATAACTCTGGTCATAAAGCCACTTAAGGTTGGGATCGATGGTACAAAGAGGTGTGGCATCCCTACAAAAATTACTATTTATAGTGAATATAGAAGTATTTCCGAAACAGGGATTTTTTTAAATTGCAATTGGGCCTTCCTCCACTTAAACTTCAACAAACAGACGATTTTTTTACAGATGAAATAAAGTAATTGCTTCCCCAGAACGACAGGTGGATTGATACTTTCTGAGACTACCCTCTAGAAAACTACAACACCGAAGAGTCTGTGTTCCCTCTAAAATTTTGGCAGAATATACATCCACATTATATAGAACAACACATTACTGTTCGTGCCATTTTAAGAAGACCTCATCCCAAACCATCGTCTATCTATAAAAGAATAGGCTATAATAGCATTGTTCCCTAATCCAAAAATCTGCACGGACACTGACACCGGCAAAGAACAGGTGCTCTTGTAGTCGCTTGGATTTCCCCAGTGTTGCCGCTGTCATTCATCACTTCTCACGTGAAGTAAACGTGCTGTGGTTCGAATTTTGCAGCATTGTACTGGACTGCAGTACGCCTAATTACCTTTCTATTCACTGATTGACAGGTTTAAAAGGTTTAGGGTGGCAGCAGGTAGAGGCAGTTCTTGGGGAAAAAAGTATTTCAGAATTGACACCCCCAATATGACGAGTCACTCCATGGCAAATTGAAATAATGATATGCTTTATTGTTTGACCTAAACATATTTCTACAGGAGATTCAGTGTTAAACTTATGTTAAATGTCGAAGTGGAATAAGAGAAGACAAGGAGGGCATGATTAAAGAGGGTTTCCTTGGGGAGAACATGAGGAAGTATGATAACGGCAGGATTTCGTTATTGGACTATCAAAACCTGTTTAAAATAGCTCTCAATTACTAACCTTTACGTGTTCAGTAGGTCTTTGTGGCAGACAAAGTATCATTTTTACGACGTGCATTAGGCCTAAGCAGAGATTTTGATCCACACATTTTAACAATTCCTGTACACTTAGGTATGCTGCAAGTCCTATTCTTTAAAATGAGTAGGAAAATTAAGCAATGAATTAGAATGAAGTTAGTTTATTACAGAATAGAATTAGGTCGTTTACAATTTTGAATTGGTCAATTTCCGAGCCATTATCAAACGTTCTTGGCCAATCAACATTTACGGCTCTTCGTTCTGATGGGCCGACCCCTTCGTGGGATACGGGAGCGATTTAAGAATCGAAAGTAGAAAATGAGACCGATTTGGGATATATGCATATAAAGGAAACACGTACTTCCTATGGTTATCTAATTCGATAAACCTCTGTCTCCATAATACATATTACCGATGCGAAAAAATCGTGTATAATCACTCCGAAAGTAACAATTTATGAGAAGATTTAGTGCCTACGCTTAGCTCAGGCCTATCTTATAATCCTTTTTGCACTCCTTAGCTAGTAAGTGGTACTTACGAACGTTGTTTACATGGGTCGTAAGTTGACATTCCCACACAGTCTTGTTGCTAAGGGCGGTTGCGATGAGGTTAAATTACTTACGGTCCAAGCGCTACGTCATAATTCATTACGATACACTTCATAATACAAGCCTTTATGGGCACGGCCCCCAGGACAAATATTCGGTTCCCATAACAACAAACACATGCGAATCACTTTCTGAAATAAACACCTATTTTCAAGAATGTATTTACATAATATTTTCAGGTAATATCACAATTAATATAATTAAATTGATATAAATAATCATCGTGCAAAAAATAGCATGCAACACACGGGCCGTAAAGGCATTTACGGGTCTCGAAAACTTAAAAACCCTCGGCTGCGCCTCGGGTTTTCAATCTGTTTCCTCGACCCGTAAACGTGCCTTACGGCACTTGTATCACAATATACTATTTAAATGCGCATTAATTAAAACATAGTTTTCATTCGCTGTAAGCCACTTTGTGTATATTTTTTCTGTTTTGATTTTAGCTTATTTTAATTTTGAGGTTAACTACTTTCTCATTCTCATTGTTGATACAGAACGCAATTTCATGTATTCAGTAAAACATTATTGTTAATTTATTTCGCATGCCGTCATCTGACAGATGACACAATGTTGAATTTATCTTATATAACAAAAAGAAAGCTTATTATTATTAAAAATCTAACTGTTATTGTTAAAAATCTCACCGGAGATTACGAATTTCATCAGATAAATTCGCGAGAGTGATAAAAAATGGTATTCCCCTCCCCCCGAGAGCTGTAAAATTTGTCACGATAATTAGCTGACTAAATTCCTAATACCAGACAATAGTATAGGCTAAGTGTGAACTTCAGGAGAAACAATGAACAATTGAGCAGTATTTCTTTCAGAGGCTAGCCGGGGTAATACTCCCCCCCACAGAATTCATAAAACACCCCCGGTCAAAATACTAATTACTTTATAATTACATTTACCTATCGATAAACTCGTACTTTCTCGTGAGATTACCTATGAAAAACACACTCATGTTTAAGGTAGCTAAAGTTAATGCGTGAGGTTTCGATACATTCACAGACCATGACCATTCACGTAGACGAAAGTCATTTGTTTTAATACTCTAATAGGCCTATATTATTTGAGCTTGTGTTTCCGTCTACATACAACGCCACCTATTAACAAGAACGTATTCAATTTTGAAATGAATTGAAGGTAGCCTTGCTCGGTTGCCATTCATTTGTTTAAGACTCGTAGAGATCTGTTTTATTAAGTGCCAGTATGGTACTTTATGAGATTGTGTGGTGGACGAAAAAATGTCTGTCCGTCTGTCTGTCCGTCTGTCCGTGTGTCTGTACGCACCATAACTCAAATACGCTTTTTCGGATTTTCATGAAACTTGGAAAACACATTTATAATGTTCATGGGAAGAACCCTATTGATATTGAACCTAATCGGTTCACCGGTACCGGAGTAATGCCCAATTTAGTGCCTATTTTAATAGATTATGGCGCCTTTCTAATAGAAAGGCGCCATCACTCAAATACGCTGTATCGGATTTCCATGAAACTTGGTATACCCATTTATGACGTCCATGAGAAGTGCCCTATTGAATTTGAACCTAATCTGTTGACCGGTACCGGAGTAAAACCCAATTTAGTGTCTACTTTAAAGGCGCAATAACTCAAATACGCTTTATCGGATATTTATGAAACTTCGTATACGCATTTATAATGTCCATTGGAAGACGTTTATTGATATTGGACCAAATCGGTTGGCCAGTACCGGAATAATGACCAATTTAGTGTTTTTATGTTAATATATAAGAAGTCGCGATAACTCAAATATGCTTTATTGGATTTTCCTGAAATGTTGTATACCCATTTATAATGTACGTGGAAAGACGTCTACTGATATTGGACCAAATCGGTAGACCGGTACCGGGGTAAAACCCAATTTAGTGTATATTTTAAAGACGCGGTATCTCAAATACGCTTCACCGGATTTTTATGAAACTTGGTATACACATTTATAATGTCCATGGGAAGACGTCTATTCATAATGGATAAAATCGGTTGACCTGTTTCGGAGTAATGCTCAATTTAGTGCCTATTTTATGGTAATATACGTATTCGAAAGAATTTATAAAAAAAATGAAAATCAGTTATCTTGACAACATAGCCTATTGTTTTACTGTGATCTTATAAGGCCTTGGAAATTAAAATACAGGTAGCTATGACAAAAAACATATTGATTTACATGCGCTTATCCAACTAGACCGTTAAAATGACCCAGGTGGCCGAGATGGTAGACCTTTCTTCTTCCGTAAGCCCTGCTTAATGAATAAATCTGGAGCTTAACTTGGAAATCAATTTAAAAAAAAAAACATATTCTGCATATCATAATTGCAGTCATAACTGATTAAACAAAAACATACTGGCACTTTGTTACATCAGTTTACCTGATTTTACTATTTTTACATAGGTGGACAGAAGAGGATTATGAATGCACGCCTAAATGGGAAACAATGAATGATTTGGACGAAAATCACTAACTATGCGGGTTTTTTTTTTGGGGGGGGGATAGGGAACTTGAATCTAAGGTCTTTTTTTTCCCCGGGTGGCACATTTTAATCGTGAAATGCACCTTGAAGCCTGGTTTTTAGCTTCGTTTTAATTGTTTATGCATGACTTGAGCAAAGTTCATGAATCTGTAGTAGGCCTACGTTTTAATCGTTTCATTTCGAATCTGTATGCCCATTGGCAGCACAAGATGTTTTATTCGTTCAATTTATTTATGTTTACTATGTAAAACAATAACAACTTTAACAATAACATTTTTATAAATTCTTTTGGCGATTATTAAAACACGAGATTTATACAAATTCACGAAACGGGAGTGGAACATCTTTCGGTTGATTCTTCGTTCTTACTGTGAGTGCTCGCGTATGTTATGGGATAATGACAATATGCATAAAATAATATATTATTCATTATACTACACTACAGTTTTTACAAAGGTGATTTAAAAGGATTAGGGCAACACTGCATGTAGCCTAATATAAAAATCCTTTTTTCATAAACGTGCTAGGAGAAATTTTTCTCACATGCCACTTAGTAATATGAATTATTATCTGAAACTTGTTCCATCAACTATGGTTTGTAGGTCTGGCATCTTTCAGGGTTGCTAGCGGGCTGATGCAGTTTCCACAACTATCGGCAGTAGTGAGCCCAACATTCTTCAGGGAAGCTTTTAGCGAAAGTCATATTTTAAATGTTGCTCTACACAGAAACAATTAATATGATTACATTTATTAATAAAGTTATCTAAATTCTACCGCAAATTTAGTAATTATTTTTCGCTGAATTCAAAGTAAGGCAATAAAAACGAATTTATACCCATGATTTGGATTAAAAGTGGCATATGACTATAGCCAAGATGTTAAAATGAAATACATTTTAACGATCACATCTTTGCATAGAACTACAGTAAAACTTAGACTGAAGACCCACTAATTTAATCCGGCAGTAAAATCTTGAAGATTGGTTCCTGCTGCCTAATTAAAAACACTTCACAAGGCATCTTTTTGTTTTTCTAACAGAACTTTTAGTAAATTTTCTCGAATTTTTCTGTCAAGTCAAAGACAAAATTGGAAAATAAGTAAATAAATAATGAATAAATAAGAAGTTAGACAAATAGGAAAATAGATAAATAGGGAAATATATAAATAACTGGCCTTAGTAAGGGAAATGATGACATAGTGGTACAAAAATGCAATTTTATTCTTCCCTTTTCCTAGATTCTTGAGGTTAAATAAATGGAAAACAATTTTCCATAGAGTGCCTGTCACACACATCGGAAAAGAAACCAGACGGTCGGAAATACAGCCAGCAGACACAATAAAACAAGTTTAAAACAATTGAGTATCAAAACGATCGAAATGAGGAAATTCCTCAAGACAGTGCGTTTCGTCTGCATGACTGGTTGAAACGTTAATACATAAAGGCTTGGGATGCCCTACTGCTGCACAGTTATCATATTCTCTTCAAACACCAGCAATATGTCTTCGTTAACAGTAAGTATCGTACAATATGGTATTGCTGACATTGTTACTGTTACTTAAGAAGATTATAATACGAATAATAACAGTAATAATAAAAAATCATAATTATTAACATCGTTACCATTTTCTTTACCATCATATCATTCATTAAATATTGGCTCACGAGAAACCAGTAGAGTTCACAAGTTTTATGGTAAACAATATTGCAGATTAGTGGAAAACTTTATGCTTACTCACAATAAATAAAATAATAAAACGTACATAATCAGAATGATAAAAATTGAATAAAAACACATCTCTACAATAGTATATACAATTTAGTTATATTATAAGTAAAAATAAATTTAAAATCAAATGTATTATTGGAATATTATTTCATTGGTAATAGGCCTATTAGCATACTCTGCAATTGTGTAATTCACAGAAAATATGCTGTAAGGCATGCAATAGGTTATAAATATTTTACCATTAATGTATGCTAGAAAAGTAAAGCACGTAAAGAATAATGTACAATATTTGAAATTGAATTAAGGTAGTGTAGTTTATACACAGTCTTAGAGGTAGATATAAAAGATGCCACATATCAGAAAATATGTTCTGTAATTACTTATATCATACTATTGTAATTAATGGGTAAAATAATTTTTCACAGGTTACACTATTCATCACATTAGTGATTGCAGTTTCACTTGCTACAGAACATAATGAAGAACACCACCACGTAAGTTCCTAAAATCTAAGTTCTTTTTCTGAGTTCTACGTGGCCCACGCCACCCCCGGGCTTTACAGGAAAAAAAATCTAAGTTGAAATTATAAATATATAATCTCTACATGTGTACACATATAGCTAATTTTTAAAATATATAAACTCTTCATGTGTACATATATGGGTAAGTATATATGTGGGTGAATACATAACATACGCAAAAATAAAAGTTCTCAAGTAATAAAATGTTTAGTAGTGGAGAGAAACGAATTCATAGATGCTTTATATATATATATAAGGAATGAAGGGAAACAAATTTACGAATACATTAATCACAGGAAATAAAGTAGCAAACACTTGTCATTTCAGTTAATACTTCGATAAATGGATTATAACATTTACTTTCTACTAATTCATTTGGTTGATACAGAGATGAACTAACTATCTATTGTATCATTCATTTTTTTTTTAGAATTTTACCTTGAGAAAAGAAATCTAAATTTTTGTTTGAAAGTTTTATGTTCAATGAATAGCAATACAAAATGTCTTAGTTACTATACAAAGTTGTCTGTTGCAATTTATAACATTCTTCGGGATAAAAATATGTTGTTTATTCTAAATACTATTCTTTATCGAAATGAATAATAGTTTATCGGGCACAGTAACTCTTCTATAGCCAAAATTACAGCCCATAGCCAACAATTGTTTATATTAAAAAGATTTTGCTACTAAAAATAATTATGTTTGTAGGGTCATCCAAAATATGAATTTAAGTATGGAGTCAAAGACGAACACACTCACGACATCAAGGAACAAGCAGAGAAAAGAGATGGTCACAAGGTAGAAGGGCATTACATGTTGGTGGAAGCTGATGGTACCATCCGTACAGTACATTATAATGCTGACAAACACACTGGATTCCACGCTCATGTTCAAAGATCAGGCCACGCCGTGCATCCAATTCATCATGAGAAGAAAATGGAAATCCATCAAGAGAAGAAAATGGAAATCCATCAAGAGAAGAAAATGGAAATCCATCATGAGAAGAAAATGAAAGTCCATCACAAGGAAGAAGAAAAAGCTTCACCCAAGTCCCATGAAGGACACAAGTTCACAGCAACAAGCTACGCCAACAGTCACCTTCAGTCACATTAAAACAAATACTGTACATGCATATATTTACAGTACATGCATATGTTTGAAGACTGTATTTTAAGGTGTGTGTTAAGAGTTGTAACACTATACATGGTGGATATGTAAATTTTACTCTGTTTAAAGAGTGCAATAATTATAATAAATTATATTCTGACATTGAGTTTTCTATGTTCATAATTGAAAAGAAATATAAATGTGCATCATTTGTACATGAAAGTATATATAAATAATGCATAATATATTCTGTTATAATTTTTCCTGCAGAATATTTCATTATACCAAGCACGTTGGCTTATACTGAAGAATTTTCTTGTTCGTTTTTTATGATAATAATATATTAAAAAAGGTAACATAATGTAACAAATACAAAGCAAAAGGTACCTTTTGGCTGAGCCCATAGGTGCAGATAGATTTTGAAGTTCATATATATATATATATAATTAGAAGATTTACAATAATCCCACACTTCTTTACGCAAGAACAATTAGGGTCAAAGTTAATTTTTAATCATATATAACAATTTACACCATTTACAATTAGACAAATTTATTCGCCCCTTTTGCTATGGATGGCAGTTATAAAAGAACTCACTTTGGTTTACAACAAGAATGAGCACTATATGGTGTCTACTAAGGGGAATCGTTTGTTGTGTTCTGCGACCTAATATTCTTCATCCCTTGCAGTAAGTCGTATCAAAATTGTTTCAGTCGAAAGTTGTAGATAATATTTAGAAGGTTTACAATAACTTTGAAAGGATTTATTAACGTGCCTACTAAGGAATTTTCGATTTTTTATCCTTCAGCCCCTATTTTTTCCACCCCTTGAGCTAATGGTTGGTGTTATCAAAAATATTTTGAAACAATAATTTTGGTACTACTCTTAGGAGGTATAACAGCTTATAATGATGCAATATTTTTAATATTAAGGAGTTAGCAAAGAATAGAGATAAATGGCGGACACAGGTAAGCGCGGCAATGAACCTCCTGGTTCCATCAATAGATGCTAATCCTTGCTTTGGAATTGTATATTGACGTTGAGTAAGGAAGTAAGAGAGTTATAGTGATTTTTCAGCTTAAAAATCTTACCATTTCTACCTCCTTGAATGTTGCCTATTAACTAACTGTATCGAAATTTCCCCCTATATAATATGCATCAGTCTGAAATTAAGTTCTGCAAACTTACGGCAGTATAATATATATATAAAAACAGATGTAGAGCTTATTGTACCACACTTCCCATAATTAGGGGTTGCCCACAGGAAACAGTATACAAAAACTTAGAATTGATGACAATAACAAAAGAAAATAGATAAAATTATATGATGCTCACCAGTGAAAATAAACACTGTCTTTTTGCCTTAAGGGTGAAAGTTGTTCAGTGACGTATCACCTCAGGTAGGCTATATATCACCTAACCAGTAAACCCGTAAAAACTCCGCATATTCATCCTTACATCCCCTTCTCTAAAACATTATTTAGACTTTTGTTGGGTTTTTGAAATTAAAATAATACTCAGCGAAGTATAAACAAAATAGAAAGAAAGTTTATTAATGTGAAAATATTTACAATTTACATTACTTCTTTGTATTTAATATTGGATGACAGAATGAAATTATCTTGAACTTTTGTTTCTCATGTTCGATAATTTATATAAGAATATTGCTATATTTAGTGACTCTTGCCAAGGCAACATAGAGTTGTCCATGAGAAAATAAAGCATTTGTTCAACATCCTTTTTTCGCAACTAATACAAATCCTACAGGAATGATTAAAGTATGAGTGGATAGGACTTTCTACATACTTCCGACATAGCATATTCGCTAGCCATCATTTGCATAAAATCATGCTTTAAGCCCTGCTTTGTGGGAGGCTGAAACTACTGAATACGCACTCCACGCAATACAATATCTTACTCTACATCGAGATGTGAAGTGAGAAAATGCTAGGTCCATGTCCAGGATCAGGGTAGAAAAAGTTAAGAATGCATTATGTTGGATTTTTACTTATGTGGATATCAATCATCATAATTGATGGTTTATGGGAATTAATTCTATCGACAACCTCTCCAGTTCTGATTTCCCAAGTGAGATTGATACATTGGAAACAATAGTATTGCCATGGTGACTGCATGTTTGCTTCATCAACATCAGTGTTAATTCCATGAACTGAATTCAGTGTTAGATTTTAAGGAATTATCTATACGAAAATTTAAATCATACACGTTTTAACGTAAACTGAGTATGTATTCTATGTCAGAAGTCGGTAAAAATCCTACCCACTGATGCCTTATTAATTGCTATAGGCATTGTATTAATTGAGAAAAAGGGACAAAGCAGGAATATTACATTATATTACATACACTTTTGAGTTGACAATAGTTTTGTGGTCTAGGATCCATGAAACGTAAAATTATTAAGACATTTTCCGGATGCTGCGCCATGGTAACGATTATAATAGGTAGACTTTTATCCGAAATCTAACTAAAATTGTAAATGAAATCTCCTTTGCAGTAGGTTAAAGAGAATTCTGCCCTGAACTAGGCGTAGGTCTGGTATTACTGCATGCTCCTTTTCTAACAATTATGCAGGGTTGTAAAAAAATTAAGGCATAATGAACAGTTCGAGTTTACCAATAAATAAATTGTATAGTCTGCTTATGAACTTTGTTAACAACATGAGACCACCTGTCCTGCAATAAGACACATTATTATGGTTTTCAGTTCATGGAATAAGTTCATGGTTTGGCAACAAACAGCAGTTCTAGAGGGATCGAAACGATTGTCGTTAAACCCGGAGAAAGAAAAACGTATTACAGATAGAAAAAATAAAGTCAGAGACACACGAAAGTCAACCAGTCGAGGTGGTTGAATAAGGGAAAAAAAGTCTGTTTCAACAGCCCCCTTTCTATAAAGTCAAATATATTTTTGATACAGAAGTGAGAGGTTTATTGTTCTCATATGATGTATCGATTTCGAGCTACAGCGTTCACAGACAGACATAGGAAGATGGACAAAATCACAAAAAACACACTCAAGTAGACATCTTTTAAAACAGTACTTTCGGGCTCGGGACGTCAAGGATAATGTGTGACGAGAAACACAACGACTTTCAGAGTCAAACAATATTTTTTTCTACCTTTAGTATATATGTAACGGGTGCAGTAGGTAAAAATTGCATACTTTCCTGAAGTTTCTGTTTAATCTAATCACGACGATTCTCTGAATATGTAGATTTTAATTAAATAATTAATCAACATAACATAGTGTCAGCTATCTTAATATATCGGCCTAGAGTACAGTAGCCTACCTTTATGAAAAAGTGAAAAGCTATAATATCATAAATAATATTTATGTACAAAGATGAATACGGTATATCTTTAACTGACAGGCCTATTACTAACATGGAAAAATTAAGATTGCTGATTGTATTTCGTTCAAGGCCAAAAGATTTTGCTCTACAGTGTACAATGTCACGGAATTTGTTAAGAAATTATTAAATACAATTGCCTTCAAACACGACAAGAAAAAAAGTAAATTTTATATGAAAAATACTGGATGGAGATGTGTGGTAATTCTTAAAGAATAAAAAGTTTATTGGTCCATATTCATAGTTCTTGGACATTATTAGAAGTCCTGAGGCAGATTCACATGAAACTCTTATGCACTGGTCGCCTTTACCCCATATGCATTATGACGTATTGACAAATTTTAAATAATACCAAGATTGGACTCTAAGTACATTGTTAAATAAATTTAATATGTTAAACAGGGAAGAAAGAAAACAGCAGTACATTAACTCTGATATCCAATAACATTATTCGTATTTTTGTTGTAATGAAGTTAAATATTGCACTATGTTAAAACAAATACGTATTTGCAATGTTAAATAAAGTTAAAATAGCTAACGGTATAGAGTTTAAACTTATTTACCATTAGATGCAATGCAAAAAAGTTCAAAACTTTCCTGAGGAGTGAAGAGAGAGAATGAGTGAAAGAAGAGAGAACGAGTGAAAGAAGAGAGAACGAGTGAAAGAAGAGAGAACGAGTGAAAGAAGAGAGAACGAGTGAAAGAAAGAGAGAATAAGTGAAAGAAAGAGAGAATGAGTGAAAGAAAGAGAGAATGAGTGAAAGAAAGAGAGAATGAGTGAAAGAAAGAGAGAATGAGTGAAAGCAAGAGAGGATGAGTGAAAGAAAGAGAGAATGAGTGAAAGAAAGAGAGAATGAGTGAAAGAAAGAGAGAATGAGTGAAAGAAAGAGAGAATGTGTGAAAGAAAGAGAGAATGAGTGAATTAATAAAATAATGAGTGAAAAGGTGAATGAGTGAAAGAGCGAGATAGGAGACAGAAAGTGAGGGAAAGTCACTAGTCAACATTATTAAATAACACCATATTTTTTACCGTCTTATGCCCCTATTAAAATATTTACAAATATACCTACAATAGTAATATACTATACTATACTATAAACAGCTGTAAAAATTGTAAGTTATGTTTACACGGTCTGGGGTAACATTAATGAAATTATATTTACAATATGAATTTAAGACAGAAATTAGCTAGAAAAAATATAGCATCCATGTGTATCGGATGTGTACCTTAGTACTCGTAGTTCAGTACTTGCTGTAACAGATGCTTCACATTCCGAATTTATATAAAACTTATGATGTAAATATAAAAGTACAAGTTATATCAATGTGATTCATAATATTTAAGTATTTCAATATTGTGCAGATATCTGAAAATATTTCAATAGGGGTATAAGGTAGACATAAAAAATGTTATATTACACTGGACAACAAAACTGACCTTCAAAAAAATGTTTTACACAAAACATATCATTTCTTATGTATTTTGATGTGCTGAGTTCAAATATGGCCTTTGTTTTTGTCTAGCACCCTCAGTTTTTTAGTAAATCGTATACTTACACTTCTAGTCGTTTATAAATAAATCGTAAAGTCACCGCAATATCAAAGACTAACTGGTAATATTTTTTTACACAAAACATATCATTTCTTATGTAGTTTAATGTGCTGAGTTCAAATATGGCCTTAGTTTTTGTCTAGCACCCTCAGTTTTTTAGTAAATCGTATACTTACACTTCTAGTCGTTTATAAATAAAACGTAAAGTCGCCGTAATATCAAAGACTAACTGGTAATATTTTTTTACACAAAACATACCATTTCTTATGTATTTTAATGTGCTGAGTTCAAATATGGCCTTTGTTTTTGTCTAGCACCCTCAGGTTTTTAGTAAATCGTGTACTTACACGTCTAGTCGTTTATAAATAAAACGTAAAGTCACCGTAATATCAAAGACTAACTGGTAATATTTGTATGTAGAAGAATCCTTCATAATAAAATTATATTTAATTTTGTAAAAGTAACCAATTAACATACCTGAAAACATTGCCAGCTCATTTTCAAGTCCATCCTCTACTACTGTCAGTTGAATTTTTGCTGTTTGCTGCTTCTTCTGTACTTTCCTGTGGTTTCTCTTTTGAGGCTCCAGCAGTAATCTACAAGCATATTGGGTTTCCATCTTCCTTGATACCTTTTCTCCATTTCGGAAATATCTTGGTGGAATCTTTCTCCATGTTCATCACTAACTTGTCCTAGATTTGCAGGGAAAAAGTCCAAATGGGAATGCAGGAAGTGAATTTTGAGAGACATGTTGCAACCTAGATTTCTATAGGCTCCTAGTAATTTCTCAATTAATTGTTCGTAATTTTGTGCTCTAGTATAAGTATTACCTAAGAACTGTTCGCAAATGGTCTTGAATGATATCCATGCTTCAAGTTACACATGATTCAGTTTACTTTCAAACAGCTGATCTTTCATTAGTTCTCGAATCTGAGACCCAACAAAAATGCCTTTCTTCAACTTAGAAGCACTGATTCTTGGAAATTTTTCTTCTAGGTATTTGAAACCTGCTCCAGATTTGTCTAATGCCTTGACAAAATTCTTTATTAGGCCTAATTTTATATGAAGTGGAGGCAATAAAATTTTTGATCTATCAACCAATGGTTCAGCTGAGATATTCTTTTCTCCAGGGACAAAATTCTTCCGGGGAGGCCATATTTTAGTGTCGTAATGTTTGGATTTATCACGGCTATCCCATTCGCACAAAAAGCAGCAATATTTCGTGTATCCGCTTTGCAATCCTAACAGTATTCCAATCATTTTGAAATCGCCACAGATGGACCAGTTGTACTTGTCATACTGCACTTTTTGTAATACTAGCTGCATATTTTTTAACTTTCTTTCATTTGAACTGCATGACCAATTATCATAACACCACGGTCCTTACTAACTAAAGCAGTAAAATAATAATAAATAAATGTTATAATCGCTATTAGGTCTTGTTTACTATGTCAATCACTTTAACAGAAATTTAAGCATTTACAGCCAGTGCTAATTCAGAAATCAGGCTTTCTTTTTGAAACTGAGGGTGCCAGAGAAAAACTGTTTGCATAATTGAATTCAGCACTAAAATCCACATAATAAACGCCCAATTTCATGCCAAAAATTTTTTGGCTGTTGTCCAGTGTTATCATCCTCTAACATTATTAGATGTTTCACATACTAGTCTACATTTTTATTTTTGTAGACAGGTACAAGAGTGACACTGCATCATTATGAGCCTCTGAGATCAAGATATATTAAAGTGGTCTGCACCTCGCATGTTTCTTTGAGTCTGTTCGCCTGACTACCTTAGATAACGATATGAAAAACAGGAAAAGAAAGAAAACTGAAGTTTAAAATTGCATTCGAGACAGGATGCTCGGATATACGGGACATGGACACATTACAATACAGATTGAACACAATTAACGAAAGTTAAATATAATAATAATCGAAGTGAGACACTTCCTCAAACCTGGTATGATGCTTGCATGACTGATTAAGATTTTAGTACATATAGCGAGTGTGGGCAAAATTACGGTACATTTGCCATTTGCTTTCAGCAGCAACTCACAGGAAAATGTATTCACTAACGGTAAGTATTTTATTATAATTATTGTTAGTACTATATTAATATTACCGCGATTAATACTACTACCACTATTGCTATTAATACTTTAACTTCTATTACTACTATTGATTAAACATTACTCTTGCTACTATTCATCCTACTTTGTCTTTATAATGTATTATTAAATCAGAATATATTTTATATCTATAGTGCTTGCGAGTATTATTCTAGAAATATGATTTAAACATGAAGGTTAATTTGAAATTTCTTTGATATTAAAATGAAATATTCTTTATTTTTTGCACGTACCATCTAAAATACATAGAAAAAATCAAAGATGCTTGGAGTTTACATGTTACGCCAAAAAATACTGCCAAGATAAACCGTTCTCCTCAGCCTGGGTAGCGCTGATTTTCTGTGCCCCAAGGTTCGATCTCAACCCAGGTTGCTGTGTGCATAAATGTGGCAGGCACATGCATGGAAATCTACAGGCATGTAAAATATCTTCTGCGGTACAAAATTCCAGCACACTGGAGACAGGCCTAAGTTGCAGTACACTCCCGTCGTTAACTAAATAGAAATCACCTAATGACACTAATCACAATCTCGAATGATCCCGAGGGCCCTATCGAGCAAGAAATGGCAGTTCGCCCCAAGACTGCATTGGAAGCTTCGGGATAGCCTCGGCAGTAACCGATCTGAGTGAGGATTTCGCGGGGTTTCTCTCACTCTACCGGATAAATACCAGATCGGGGACACGCCCCCCCCCCCGCGACAAAAGACAGATGAACAAGAATAAAATTAACTTCATAAAATGCAAATAAATTCACCAAACATTTTACCTGTGTTCTGTGATCAAACGAAGGTGACGCGTCAATCTTAAAACAAATGAGAAATCCGTTGTTGGACCAAAGATGTAGTCTATGGCTCAGATAGTCCGGAGATGGAAGGCGGGGCCAAAAAATGTTCTGAAGTGAATAGAAGAGTCGAGTCTTGCTTAGCGTTGAGTCGTATGCAGATTTTTCTAAATGATTATCTTACAATTCCGTAAATCAATTCAATTTATATATTAGCCTTAAGGCAATTCTTTAAGACAATTGTTAAATACAATAATAATTATTACAGGTTCTTCTCTTCGCAATTGTGATTGCTACTTCATTTGCTGATGAACATCATAAGGAAGAACATCACGTAAGTAGAAGAAATTGATGTCAATTGCAGTTGCAGTAGCTCCCAAGTTGAAAATGCATGTTTTTGTTAAATGTACATTTCAATTACTAATTATTTTAACAAAAGTAATATTTAAGATGGGGAAATCACGCGAACGAATGGTAAATAAAATAATATAGACATTAACGTTATACAGTACCCTTCTGGTTATTCAACTTCAAACGGACGTCGTACTTTTGGAACGAATTTGTATTTTATTGCCTCAATCACAATGGTTGTTTGAAGTTTGAAAGACCTTTGGGACGGTACGTACAGTTTTACTGGTATAATTCAATATTGCTAATATCAAGTTAGTGGTGTGGAAGGATTGTTATTGACAGCGAAACAGCGCAGAGTGAATATCCTTATTAGACATGCGAAAAAGAGACGGGCAACTCTTAAACTAAACTAAACTAAACTAAAACAGCACAACCATACCAGAACAAACTTAACCTAAACTAATACATTTAATGTCATAAAACTGTGAGTAGTAAATAATCGGAAAACTTAAAATCAGTCCTTCTCTCCTACAGATTTACATATACAAAGAATTCTAAGTAAACTTAAAACAAGGAAAAACAGAATGTAAATGAAATGCAAATTAACATCAGTGAAAAGAACAAAGAAACACAATATACATACTGAAGATGTCCATTCCAAACGCAAATCACATGTAAATGTACAAATACATAAGGATTGAATGTTTTGAATATTTCGCCCTGGCTTGCCTGTTATAAGAAACTATAATTGTATTGGAAGTCCTAGGTGTGCACAAAGAAGGAGGGTAATGTCTTGAAAGCCCTATCATTACCTTCTCAACCGCCCTATGAAAATCGCCCCATAAAATAGTGGAATAGTCCTACACGTCCAGCATAGCTTCAAACATAACTGTTATTGTTTCTTATTTTATATGTGTGTACGTTACTTTCATAACACTGTGTGAAATGAATATCAGTCGATTTCCATGATTACGATGTGATTTGTTCATTTGAAAAATATATTCGGACTACACCGATAAATTTTATAAATATAAGAATGTTATAGGAGAAAAAGGTCTTCTAACTGAGCTGAGCTGTGAATTCCGGCTAACTCAGTTGGTAGAGCGGCAAATATAGCCGAAGTTCCTGGGCTTGAGTCTCAGTGTCGGAGGTATTTTTCTCCTATAATATTCTCATAAAGTTTCCAACAGAGACAATAATCTGTGGTTCATAAATGTATATATCCATGTTAAAAATATATTATAATGGATATGTTCCTTCAATATTTTATATAGGCCATACCTGAATCTACATTGCAATAAATTCTAAAGGTGTACTAAAATAATCTTATCTCCCAATAATAGAATTTCAATTAATCGTTAAAAAAATTTTATTAACCTCATTGGCAAACTTTAAATTATAGGCAATCCATTTTGTTCGCAGGCTCATCCCAAATATGAATTCAAGTACGGAGTAAAGGATGAACATACGCACGACATCAAGGAACAACATGAGAAACGTGATGGGGACAAGGTAGAAGGACATTACATGTTGGTGGAAGCTGATGGAACTATCCGTACCGTTCACTATACGGCCGACAAACATACCGGATTCCATGCTCGCGTGCAAAGGGAAGGTCATGCCATGCATCCAATTCATCATGAGAAGAAAATGGAAATCCATCATGAGAAGAAAATGGAAATCCACCATGAGAAGAAAATGGAAATCCATCACAAGAAAGAAGAAAAACCACAACCTCAGTACCATGAAGAACACAAATTCACAGCAACCAGCTATGCCAACAGTCATCTCCATTAACACAGCCATAATTACTACCGGTACTAAATATTGTAAATTTGTTCAAGAAATATAATTTTCAAAATTTTAGTTTTACAGTTCCTTTGGTTCTTACTTTGTTGTAGGTTTTCATTAGCATTACTCTGTTTTAAGAGTAATGTTTGTCACTAAATGTTGTGTATATTTTGTAATACCAATTAGAACTAATGTTTACAATATATTGTAACCCAAAATAATACGATGTATATACACATAATATTTGACTTTGGTATACCAAATAAACTGTTACAAGTGATATGATAGTGTTTCATTATGTCGAATATATATATATGAACCTTACAGAAAACCATATAATAACTCCTGTGAAGTATATGAGGGATGGGGCGTAAGTCATGACAAATTTCGTCCCCTCAGAGTAAGGCGACAGTACATAGCAGAATGTGGCATTTCTAGTGTATGGACACATCATTTGTTAACAATGTGATATATGGTTATACGAATGGCGATGGTAATTTAATTGGGAGTAAACCCCCTTGCAATATGAATATTACAGGTTGTGAACAGCATTCTTACGTCAAAATAGTCACTATCCCTGTGATAAATGCCAGAGAATACCATAGGAAGCCGATTGAAGCTTTGGGAAATAATACCCATCCGTACAGAACTTTAAGGGATAGTGGAGCGTGCTTTTATGCTTCCAACTACCGCAATACATTAGAACGGCAAGATGCAGTCACGTGTCGATGCTATGGGTTTCTGTTTCCTTTATTATCCTACATCTAATACCCATACATAGGTAGTATAGTCAATGTTAAAACACTGAATTATTTTTATTACTACTTAATATGACCATTTCAATTGTTCCACTTGTAATATTTTTTCTTTAATGAAACTTAGATATAATTTTTAAGGAATTAATTATTAAGCTTTTTCTTAATCTTAGTCTTTAGTTTGTTTACATTACTTTATTATTAATGTAAATAACTCATAGTGTATGCTATTGTATGTCCTATTGTAATTCTAACGTATATTTATATATGGCAAAATATATATTTATATATTTACTTTGCCAGGGAAAATAAATTATTTAGTCCACCACTAAAACTATTATTTCTCTATCGTCACAGAGTATCCAGCTATTTAAAACTCAGAGACATAATTTTATTCCAATATCCTATGTTTTCACTCGAAGATATACGAAGTTCACCGGTTTTCAACTATAAACAATAAAAGAAATAGATGTTTCAGCGGTTGAATCTACCAGATGGAATGTTAGTCAACGATGACTTATTGCCGAACCTGCCTGGTTTAACTTATACAAAATAAAAATGAAAATTAGAAAGTTGATATTGTTAGAATTAGGAAACTGCGACATCGCCTCGAATTTATTCTGAGACTGATTTTGCTCCTGATGAGATGACTTTGAAACTGAATAACTATAATTATTCCGTACCACAGCTGGTCTCCTGTATACGTCATTTAACAGTAAATGTCGAAGGTTAAGGCAGCGGTCACCCGTCCAAATTCTTTACCGAGCCAATATTGCTTAACTCGCTAAACAGCTTGTAAGTGATATGTGCTTTACAGAAAAACTTTCACAATAATATATTCATTCCGTTATAACACTTCAGATTTTAATGACTAATAATCGTATTCAATCTCATCTTACTTCGACTAATTCCGCTAAATTCAAATTACTGGAGATCTGATGATTCAGGATACAATATAATAATTGTACATAAGTAATTTGCTGGACTCCTGGTAACTATTATGCGGAACGTTTTGCTACTTTTCTACTTTATTCTATAACTCTGCAAAATACCTTGGAAATGTGCGAAAAATTTTGTTGATCACTTTCCCAGTTTTATTTTTGGAATTCCATTTAAGGCAGTATATTGAATATTGAATTGTATGTTATAAATTGCTTGAATCCGGTAAACTGGAGAAAAGATTACACGTTTCATTTCATACCCTCATTTTCAAGACATGTGGTCCTTCATGCAGTTAAAGGATCAATAGCCTTACTCAGAAACCACTTGAGATGAAACATCACTGAAGAACTTTCATCCAGTGGGGAAAAGGACGATATTTATTTTGATTAGTGTACATCATATAATTTTTATTTATTTTCTTTTGTTATTTTTAGCGTGTCTATGTTTTTTTATACTTTATCCTATGGGAAATACCTAATTAGGGGAAGTATGATCAAATAAATATGGCAAAGTTCAACGCTATTTTTGTCCTCACACATTGAGCTAAGAATTCAGCTGTTACATTATCTTTAAAAACACTTAGGATATTATTTCAGACATCCGGATGCTTGAAGTCCAAGGATGCTATTTAAGAGTTCTGAGGAAGCTTTGGATAGAGAAGGCTTTGATTTCATAGGAGTCTTGGGTTCTTGAACAACACACTTTTCCCCAGTAATTTCCAAAATAGATAACATTATAAGATGCTCACGAGTCAAAATAAACACTGTCTTTTTGCCTTAAGGGTGAAAGTTGTTCACCTCAAGTATATATCACCTAACCAGTAAACCCGTAAAAACTCCGCTTATTCAGCCTTACCTCCCCTTACTAAAACATTATTTAGACTTTTGTTGGGTTTTTGAAATGAGAATAATACTCAGCGAAGTATAAACAAAATAACAAGAAAGTTTATTAATGTGAAAATATTTACACTTTACATTACCTCTTTATATTTAATTTTGGATGACAGAATGCAATTATCTTGAACTTTTGTCTCTCATGTTCGATAATTTATACAAGAATATTGCTATATTTAGTGACTCTTGCTAAGGCAGCATAGAGTTGTCCATGAGAAAATAAAGCATTTGTTCAACATCCGTTATTCGCAACTAATACAAATCATACAGCAATGGTTAAGTATGAGTGGATAGACTTTATACAGACTTACGACATAGCATATTCGCTAGACATCATTTGCATAAAATCATGCTTTGGTGAGGCTGAAACTACTGAATACACACTCCACGCAATATAATATCTAACTCTATATCGAGATGTGAAGTGAGAAAATACTGGGTCTATGTCCATGGTCAGGGTAGAGAAAGTTATACGAATGCATCACATTGGATTTTTACTTACGTGGATATCCATCACTATTATTGATGGTTTATGGGAATTAATTCTATCGACAACCTCTCAAATTTTGATTTCCCAAGCCAGACTGATACACTGGAAACAATAGCATTTCCATGGAGACTTCATGTTTGCTTCGTCACCATCAGTGTTAGTTCCATGAACTGAATTCAGTGTTAGATTTCAAGGAATTATCTATAAGAAAATTTAAATCATACACGTTTTAACGTAAACTGAGTATGCTATGTCAGAAGTCGATAAAAATTCTACCCAGTGAGACTTTATTAATTGCTATAGGCATTGTATTAATTGAGAAAAAGGGACATTGACAACAGGAATACTACATTATATTATGTACACTTTTGAGCTGACGATAATTTTGTGGTCTAGGAACCATGAAACGTAAAATTATGAAGACTTTTCCGAATGCTGCACCATGATAACGATTGCAATAGGTAGACTTTTATCCGAAATCTAACTAAAATTGTAAATGAAATCTCCTTTGCAGTAGGTTAAATAGAATTCTGCCCTGCAGTAGTCCTTTGTCTGGTATTATTGCATGCTCTTTTTTTAACAATTCTGAAAGGTTGCAAAAAAATTAAGGCATAATGAACTGTTGGAGTATACCAATAAATAAATTCCATACTCTGGTTATGAACTTTGTTAACAACATGAGACCACCTGTCCTGCAATAAGACGCATTTTTATGGTTTTCATCCACGAATAAGTTAACGGTTTGGCAACAAACGGCAGTTCTAGAAGGATCGAAACGATTGTCGTTAAACCAGGAGAATGAAAAGCGTTATGGTATGGTATGGTAAGGTGCATCTTTATTCTTACATACATATTAAATACATGATCCATAGAATAAATCAAACGCACGGGCCTAGACGGCCGTTCGTGCTTTTACTATGCACTGGACAGAGAAAAAAACGTAACACTAATAAAACAAAACAACCAAAATAACCAAAGTCAAGAAAGAGAAGTTCCAAGTCAAAATCAAAACTAAACGAATGATTCAGATCAGTGAAGACGAGAGAAAAGCAAGATCAGAAAGAATGAAGCAATACTGGGCTAAAATTAAAACACAAAACATTAAGAAGTGATTGATTCAACGTACCCCAAAGTTGGGTGAAACGGAGAAGAAGAGAAAACAAAACAATATAATACGAAAACGTATAAAATAGTAATCCTATTCAAAAGATTAAGAAAAGAAAGAAAAAAAATTGTACTAATGACAGAAAATATATGACAATAATAATACAATATAATACATAATATAATACACAGACAAAGATTACTCCCCCTGCCCCTCCCTCCCATCCTTTTCTACCCTGAGCTGTCGGACTTTAGACATGAATTTCCCGACCCCTTCGGAGAATTTTGTATCACTCAACAGCTCGAATATCGCCATGTGACCTCTTCTAGAGACAACAAAAGAGTCTGGCTTTAGACAGAACAATAAATTCAGAGACACACGAAAGTCAACCAATCGAGGTGATTGAATAAGAAAAAACATATTTCTCTTTCAACAGCCCCCGTCTAAAAAGTCTTTGATACAAAAGTGAGAGATTTTTTGTTCTCATATGATGTGTCTATTTCGAGCTACAGCGTTCACAGATAAACATAGGAAGATATACAAAATCACAAAAAAAAAACACACACACGTAAACGTTTTTTAAAACAGTACTATCGGACTCCGGGGACGCCAAGGATAATTTGTGACGAAAAAGACGACAAATTTCAAGGTCAAATTTTTTTCTACTTTTAGTACATATCTAACGGATACAGTAGGTAAAAATGGTATACTTTTCTGAAGTTTATGTTTAATCGAATCACGACGATTCTCTGAATATATACGTTTTAATAAAATAATTAATCAACATAACATAGTGTCAGTTATCTTAATATATCGGCCTAGAGTATAGTAATTTTACGAAAAAGTGAAAAGCTATACTATCATACAACCTTTTAGATAAAAAAAATTAAACTATATCTTTATCTCTGACAGGCCTATTACTAAGAGGGGAAATGAGGATGGCGATTGTATTTATGATCATCATTTATTGTCTTACCTAGGCCAAAATATTTTTCTTTACAGTCTACAATATCACGGAATTTGTTAAGAAATTATTAAATACAATTGCCTTCAAACATGGCAACAAACTGAATACATTTTCTATGAAAAATACTGGATGAAGATGTGTGGTAAGTTTTAAAGAATAAGATTCTTATTCTTTAAAATATTCGCATTCATAGTTCTTGGACATTATTAGAAGTCCTTGGGCAGATTCACATGAAGGTCTTATGCACTGAACGCATTAACTCCATAATCATTATGACGTATTGACAAATTTTAAATAATACCCAGATTGAATTGTAAGTACATTGTAAAATAAATTTAATATGGTGAACAGGGAGGAAAGAAAACAGCGATCCATTAACTCTGATATCCAAGGCTGCCCAACCTGATCAACATTATTTGTATTTTTGTTGTAAAGAAGTTAAATAGTGCACTATGTTAAAAGAAATACTTATTTGCAATGCTAAATAAAGTTAGGAACGGATAATGGTACAGAGTTTAAACTTATTTACCATTAGATATAATGCATAAAAGTTCAAAACTGAGGAGGGAAGAAAGAGAATGAGTGAAACAAAGAGCGAATGAGTAAAAGGCAAAATGAGTGAGAGCGAGAGAGAAGGAGACAGAAACTGAGGGAAAGTCACTAACTAGTCAAAATTATTAAATAACACAATATTTTTACCACCTTATGGCCTTATTAAAATATTTACAAATATATCTACAATATTAATACACTTAAAATATAGGCCTCCAGCTGTAAAATTCGTTAGTTTACACGGTCTGGGATAACATAAATTAAATTGTGAGTTGGTAGCGTGGTAGGACTGGGTGTTGTGTCCTCATTCCCATTCCGCGAAAGGAACTGGCCACCCCTACTGACCCTACGCAGGTCCCTTGGTCGGGCAGTGGGCTTCCCCCCCCCCCCCCCCCCCACACGGCTCTGTCCCATGGCAGGACCGGCCTTCGGGCCGAACACTTCATCATCATATTTACAATGTGAATTTAAGACAAATATTAGCTAGAAAAAATGAAGCATCCATCTGTACCTTAGTAGGTGCAAATATTTTAACAGAGGTATAAGATGAAAGGAAGAAGTTTTGTCGTATAACACTAAAGTTTCATCAATGTGATTCGTAATATTGTAGTATTTCAAAATTGTCAACATATCTGAAAATATTTTGATAGGGGCATAAGATAGACAGAAAAAATGTTATAATATAATCTTCTAACATTAGGTGTTTCACACACCAAATTTTCATTTTTGTAGACAGGTACAAGGTTGACACCGCATCATTATGAATATATGGGGATCAAGATACATTCAAGTGGTCTCCACTTTGCATGCTTCTTTGAATCTGTTCGCATGACTACCTTACATAATGATATAAAATACAGGAAAAGAAATAAAACTGAAGTTTAAAATTGCATTCGAGACAGGATGCTCGGAAATACGGGACATGGACACATTACAATACAGATTGAACACAATTAACGAAAGTTAAATATAATAATAATCGAAGTGAGACACTTCCTCAAGCCTGCATGATGCTTGCATGACTGATTAAGATTTTAGTACATAAAGCGAGTGTGGGCAAAATTACGGTACATTTGGCATTTGCTCTCAGCAGAAACTCACAGGAAAATGTATTCACTAACGGTAAGTATATTATAATTATTAGTTTACTCGATTAATATTACTACCGTTTTTAATACTACTAAGCTTACCAGTGCTATAATTTCTATTACTACTGTTGATTAAACAATTACTCTTTCTACGATTCATCCTACTTTGTCTTTATAATGTATTATTAAATTAGAATACATTTTATGTCTATTATCCTTGCGAGTGTTGGTCAAGAAATAAGATTTAAACATGTATGTTAATTTGAAATTTGTTTGATATTAAAATGAAATATTCTTTATTTTACTTCTATGTACTGTCTACAGTGCGTATAAAAAAGCAAAGATGCTTGAAGTTCATATGTTACGCCAAAAATACTGCCTAGATAGATCGTTCTCCTCAGCCTGGGTGGCGCTGATTTTCTGTGCCTCATGGTTAGATCTCGACCCAGGTAGAAGTGTGCATAAATGTGGCAGGCCTATGCCTTCTGATAAAAGATATTCTGCGGTACAAAATTCCGGCACAATGGACACAGACCGAAGTTGCAGTACTTTCCCATAATTAAATAACTAGAAATCACCTAATCACAACTGTACTGATATGATCCCGAGTCCCTATCGAGCAAGACGGATATGGCAAATTGCCTCAGAAGCTGCGGGATAGCCTCGCAGCAACCAATCTGGGTGAGGTTTTCGCGGGGTTTCTCTCACTCTATACGCGACAAATGCGAAATCAATTTTTGGACTGAAGATATCTGTGGCTTGGTTCTAAAACGGCCAATGACAATTTCTTACAAAAATGAGATCTATACATTATTATCTTTCATATAATAAAAGTGCCAATGTATGTTGCTATTAATAGACTTTATACAGAAACCTTACAGACCAATGTCGGAAGTTCTCAGCAAAAAATGTTAATTCTACAAAGGCTTCAAAGTCAGTTTCATCAAAAGCAAGTTTTATGACATTTGCCCTTTTAGAACCAAGCCACAGATATAGTATATGGCTCAGGTAATCCGGGTGTGGAAGGCAGGCCCAGAAAAATGTTTTCAAGTGAATACAAAAGTCAAGTCTTGAATAGCGTTGAGATGTGGGGAGATTTTTCTAAATGATTATCTTTAAGTTACAATTCCGTAAATCAGTTCTATTAATATACTAGGTTTAAGGCACTGCTTTAAGACAATGATTAAATACAATAATTATTACAGGTTTTTCTCTTCTTCACAATTGTGATTGCTACTTCATTTGCTGATGAACATCATAAGGAAGAACATCACGTAAGTAGAAGAAATCATACCGGTACGATGTCAATTGTAGTGAACCCTTTCGGTTACACGACTTCAAATGGACGTCGTACTTTTGGAACGGATTTGTATTTTATTGCCTCAACCTAAATCACGAGCTTGAAAGACCTTTGGGGTGGTAGTAACAGTTTTACTGGTATAATTATATAAGTTGCTAATATCAAGTTAGTGGTGTGGAAGGGTTGTTATTGAAGAGTGAATATCCTTATTAGATATGCGTAAAAATCACGGGCAACTCTTAAACTGAACTGAACTAAAACAACACAACCAAACCAAAACAAACTTAACCTAATGTAATATATTTAAAGTTATAAAATTGTAAATTGTAAATAATCGTAAAACTTAAAATCGGTCTTTCTTCCACTACAGATTTACATAAACAAAGAATTCCAAGTCAATTTAAAACAAGGGAAAACAAAATGTAAATGAAATGCAAATTAATATCAGTGAAAAGAACAAAGAAACACATATTAAAGATGTCCATTCCAAACAGAAATAAGATGTAACCATGCAAGTACATAAGGTTTGATTGCTTTGAGTACTTCGCCCTGGCTTGCCTGATTACAAGAAAGTATAATATTGTTGCAAGTCCTAGGTGTGCACAAAGTAGGAGGGTAAACGTCTTGAAAGTCCTATCAAAACCTTCTCAACCGCCTGATGAACATCGCCCCACATAATAGTGGAATCATCCTACACGTGCAGCACCGCTTCAAACATAACAGTTATTGTTTCTTCTTTTGGATGTGTGTTCGTTACCTATATAGCACAGTGTGAAATAGATATCAGTCGATTCCCATGATTACGGTGTGATTAAAATAGGTATATTTGAAAATGTATTCGGACTACACTAAGAAACTTTAAAAATACAATAATATTATTGGAGAAAAAGCTCTGCTAACTGAGCTGAGCTGTGAACTGAACTCCGGCTAGCCCAGTTGTTAGAGCGGCGGCAAGGATAGCCGAAGTTCCTGGGTTCGAGTCTCAGTGTGGGAGGTACTTTTCTCCTATAATATTCTCATGAAGTGTCCAACGGTGATAATAATCTGTGGTTCATAAATGTATACATCCATTTTAAAAATATATTCTGAATATTCAGTATTGTATTCTTCTACTAATTATATCCTAATATTCTATACATGTTAGGAATCATTATTTTGTTTCCTTAGTAAATAAATTCAGTATTAAAACTTCCACACTAGAGGTGATTTTCAAGCAATGAATAAAAAAAAATATAGGTAAGTCAAGTAATAAGAACAATTGTAAAAGTATTATGATACCGCTTTCTAGATATTATCGCTGCAAGTGGAGTAATGATGTTATGAATTAATGAAACTCTCGCCACGGATTGAAAAATAATTTTAAATCAATAAAGACAACAGTATTACTCAGGTAATTCCATGAAAGGATGAAATAGTTCACAGTCACAACAGTACTCACCATCCTATTAAGGGATGTTTCGTTATTTGTATAGGCGAATTATATACGTAGGGATATGGTTAATCACTGTAGGTTTCCATAACCATAGTTTTAAAACAAATCATTAAATGAGAATAAATGAAAATATGTAATAATTAAATATTTGAAAATATACTTTACCTTTCGACATTCTTGAAAAAGAGGATTTACTAAATATCCGAAACATGGATGTTACTTCTGTCTGTTTTTCATTCAGGAGATACCACATAATAATATGCAATGATATAAGCTCACATTTGCCTCTGTCTTGAATACATCAGATTAGAAAAATTAAATTTATTAACAAAAGATCCCAACGAGCCAACAGCAGACACTACGGGAGGGTATTATAAAATGTAAATCATATGCTTTACAATTCTAGTGATGTAGTTACCACAGTTTGAAAGAATGTAATTAAAATACAGTAACATACAGTTTTGAAATATTTATCTAATGTCACAAAAGTGTATTTGCAACCTTCATTCAACAGAAATATCTTAAAACTTTTAAAAAAGTACTTATATTTTTACATACCTATTTTATTTTGGAATTTTATTAAAATCCTTTGCCAGATAATTTTAACCCCTTAGCCCAGATGTAATTAATTATTGTGAAAGATTACAAAATAATTTGGTTTCTGCCTTGTACTATAAGAATACACATTTTCAAGGAAGCGTAATATTATGGATATGTTTCTTCACTATTTTATATATAAAGCTTTCAGCACCGCAATGAAAAAAATTCCTGATTGCTCACAAAATATTTTAACTAGTGTTAAATAATGACAGCCTAAAAATATTTCTTACATCTTTATTTTGAAGGATTTTTAGTTATGCATATCATTCTTTTTCTGGTGTCCTCATGAAAATACCATGTAAATATGCAAGAAATAAGTTTTTTTTTTCGTTTCTAGAAGCAACTGTATCGTTGAACTAAGAAGTGAAGTAATAGACGTAACAAAACTTTATGTTATATTACAACCAGTTTCATTTTTAGCTATAAAAGTATCTAAAATTCAATACATTTTCAAGACAAACTAAAATAATCTGTATACTATAATAATCTGTAGAATTTTAATTCATCATTAAATTAAGTTTCGTTTTCAACCTCATTGGCAAACTTTAAAACAGGCATATATTTCAAATGGAGCATTATGTTCGCAGGTCCATCCCAAATATGAATTCAAGTACGGAGTAAAGGATGAACATACGCACGACATCAAGGAACAACATGAGAAACGTGATGGGGACAAGGTAGAAGGACATTACATGTTGGTGGAAGCTGATGGTACTATCCGTACCGTTCACTATACGGCCGACAAACATACCGGATTCCATGCTCATGTGCAAAGGGAAGGCCATGCTATGCATCAAATTCATCAGGAGAAGAAGATGGAAGTTCATCATGAAGAAGTAGAGATTCCCAACCATGAAATGTCTCATCATGAGCACATGTTTACAGCTACTAGTTATGCAAACAGTCATCATGAGAAGAAAATGGAAATCCATCATGAAAAGAAAATGGAAATCCATCATAAGAAAGAAGAGAAACCACAACCTAAGTCACATGAAGAACACAAATTCACAGCAACAAGCTATGCCAACAGTCATCTCCATTAATATAGCCACAATTACTACAAAATATTGTAAATTAGTTTACAAAAATATAATTTGTAAAATTGTAATTTAACAGTCTCTTTGGTTCTTACTTTGTTCTAGGTTTTCAGTATTATAACTCTGTTCTAAGAGTAATGTTTGTCATTAGAATTTGTGTATATTCTGTAATATGATACCGAAATATTTAATGGAAATTACAATTGGAACTAATATTTAGGAGATATTGTAACTCTAAATAATACGATAATCTTGTTAGAATAAATAAATTGTTACACGTATTATGACAGTGTTTCATTAAGTCGAATATATGGACCTTACAGTATACCATAAAATAACTGCTATGAAGTACATAAAGGATGGAGCATAAGTCATGACAACCTTTTTCCCCCTCAGAGTAAGGGGACGTATCATGAGATGATGTATATCATAGGAGAGTATGGCATTTCTAGTATATGGACACATCATTTGGTAGCCTTGTCATGTACGGTTATGCGAATGGCGATGGTAATTTAGTTGGGAGTCAGCAACCGTAGAGAATGGATATGGCAACAAGTGAACAGCATTCTTACGGCGAAATAGTCATTATCCCAGAGAGAAATTCCACAGAATACCACAAGGAGCTCATTGAAGCTTTGGGGAAGAATTGCCAATCCATACCGACCTTTAAGGGATCATGGAGTGGGTATGTGTGCTTTCATGCTTTCAATTACCGCAATATATTAGAATGACACGATGCAGTCGCGTGTCGATGTATATGGGGGTCTGTTTCCTTTACTATTCTGCAGCTAGTACCCATAATCTGCATAATACATGCCCTGCTCTTTCATTGGTATATTTCAAAATTATAAAATCGTACCACATTTTCAAAAGAAAATGTAGTTACCATGACTTCCCTCGTATTATATGCATGCAATATGTAGATGAATATATCAAGATAAGTTTAACTAGTTCTTTGTGTGACACATAATATTCATTTTCTTGTACACAGTTAGTATATACTGTCAATGTTAAAACACTGAATTATTTTCAAGGCAACTTAATTTGACCATGTCCTCTGTTTCACTTGTAATATTATTTTCTATTTAATGAAACTTTATATAATTTTAATGAATTATATATTAATAATAATAATAATTTATTGAATCTGTAGCTATACATTGTATAGGTAGACATTGTCAATATTATTTAGAACAAATAAGGTTACAGTGACTGCAGAATCATTATGTAAAATGCCTTAAAAATAATAAAATGTGTTCTCATACAAATACTCTTTCAGTTTAAATTTAAAACACCTGAGATTTTCCACATTTAAAATACTGGCTGTTAAGTTATTTATAACTTGACTAACAACGTAAACTGGTGATTTAGGCTAATGTATCTAAAAGTTCGATATTTAAAGATATGTATAACGTCTTTGCTCCTTGTGTTGTGCTCAGTCTTAATCTTGGTCTTTAATTTCTTATATATTACTTTATTATTAATGCAAATCACTCATATTGTAAGCTATTGTAAGTCCTATTGCAATATTATTCTAACATTGTACATTTATATAACCTAGAAGACCATTTGGCCTTAATTCTGCCAGGGAAAATAAATCATTTAGTCCACTACTAAAACTATTATTTCTGTAACATTACGAAGTATCCAGTTATATAGAACATCATATTTATCCCAATATCCTGTTTCCACTCGAAGACATACGAAATTCACCGGTTTTAACTACAAACAATGGAAGAATTAGATGTTTCAGCGATTGAATCTACCAGATGGTATGTTAGTCAACGGTATCTTATTGCCGAATCTGCCTGGTTTAACTTATACAAAATAAAAATTTGAAAGTTGATATTGTTAGAATTAGGAAGCTGCGACATCGCCTCGAATTAATTCCTATACTGATTTTCTACGTGATTTCTACTGATTTTCTATGGCTTTGAAACTGTACAACTACAATTAGTCCGAACCACGGCTGGTCATTTGACAGTAACGAATTAATTCCGATACTGATTTTCTACCTGATTTCTACTGATTTTCTATGGCTTTGAAACTGTACAACTACAATTAGTCCGAACCATGGCTGGTCATTTAACAGTACAATTAGTCCGAACCACGGCTGGTCATTTAACAGTAAATGTCGAAGGTTAAGGCAGCGGTCACCCGTCCAAATTCTTTACCGAGCCAGTGTTGCTTAACTCGCTCTAAACAGCTTGGAAGTGGCAATGTTCTCTAAGGAGAACTTTCACAATAACATACTAATTCTGTTATAATAATTCAAATTTAATGACGAATAATCGTATTCAATCTCATCTTACTTCGACTAATTCCACTAGATCCAAATTTCTGGAAATTTGACGATTCAGGATACAATATTATAGTTGCCTTGAAGTCCTTTGCAGGACTCCTGGTAACTTTTATGCGGAACGTTTTACTACTTGTCTACTTCAGCTATAATTCTACAAAATGTCTTGGAAATGTGCGAAAAAATTTGCTGATCAAATTCCATTTAAGAGTGTATATAGAATATAGAATTGTATGTTATAAATTGTTTGAATCCTGTAAACTGGAGAAAAGATTACACGTTTCATTACATACTGTCATTTTCAAGACATATGGCCCTTCCTGCAGTTAAAGGATCAATAGCCTTATTCAGAAACCACTTAAGATGAAACATCACCGTGCAACTTTCATCCATAGGGTAAAAGGACAATATTTATTTTGACTAGTGTACATCATATCATTTTTATTTATTTTCTTTTGTTATTTTCAGCGGGTCTATGTTACTGTATACTTTGTCCTATAGGCAATCCCTAATTAGGGGAAGTATGATCAAATAAATATAGCAAAGTTCAATTTTTGTCCTCACACATTGAGCTAAGAATCCAGCTGTTACATTATCTTTAAGAACACTAAGGGTGGCGTGCACCAAACTCATGCAATTTACTCTTTTAGTAAGCCTTACTTCTTTAGTTCTAACTACTTTAGTAAGCTACTCTTTTAGTAACCGTACTCTTTTAGTAAGGACGGCGTGCACCAACCAGGAGTAAACTAAACTCGGCGGCTTTCAACATAGAGGAATGTACTAAAGAAGTAAAAATTTTATTTACTCCCAGAGTAAATGAACTTACTCCACAAGTGGTGGAGAGCACCAACACGGAGTACGTTACTAACGTAGTAAGTTGTGGAGTAAATAAGGCCAATATTTACTCCTACTCAGGGGGTGGAGTAAAGTTGTGGAGTAAGTGTGTTCTGTGGCATTTGCGTGAGTTATGAGTTACATATCACATTAAATGGATTACATAGTTCAAACTGAGGATAAGTTATTGAGATGAAGAAGGTTGTATACCAAAAATGAGAGTTGTGGCAGGTGATTTAATAAATATTAAGCGAACCATACCTAGTAGGGCATTTAATAACGTAAATAATTAAGCTCATAAATCCTTACATGAAATTTTGGCGTTTGGAAGAAACGATGTCAGATTCTCACAACATCCATGTGATTTCAGCCAGTCAAATGTGGAAATATCATTGCGGAGAGCGATCCAATTAGGAAGACGTCCACCAAAGGTGAGGGGAAGAGTGAGTGGAAGGGACGTTTGCATTGCACGGTACAAGGAGCTCATGTGCTCTTAAATATCTTCCTAGCTGGATCGGCCTTTAGATGTTGCAGTTCTCCCTAACTTTGGGTCAGAAAACGACGATGTATTTCAAGCTAATCATATGGATACAGATATCGGCGAGGTATAGTACATTCCAATACATGAAAGCCTCCGTTCTTGGAGCTACCCAGAAAACACTTCCCCCTGCTACTTAACCATAGAATTACTGAACAATAGGTGATTCTCATTGTTAAACGATTTAATGTAATTATTGTAAATTAATTTTATTACATTACACTTCTATAGCTTAACTTAAAGCACAACATTGCGAATGCCAGATTATAATAATAATTATAAGAGCTAAAAGTTCAATAGTTGCACCCGCAGTGTTAATGAATAATATGTCCTTTTTTCTAACCCAGGTGTAAAAATGTCCAAACAGGCCACATCGGAAGAAAATTTGACTGACTCTGGGATTAGCCTACATTGAGAAGGGGACACATTGTAAAACCATTCCTTAAAGACTCCCCAAGTCTCGAATGGAGGAGTGAGACGAGACTTTCATGTTTGGGAATAAACTATAGCAGATGCTGCAGGTCTATAGTATGCTGCTAACTATTTTAATTAACCCTGTGGACAGGAAAGTGAGAAGCATTATAAACTATATAGAAAAAAATGCCAACATGAGTGCCGAAAGAAAATTTTAAGGAGGGGCCCGGAGGTTGAAGCTGCACAGGATCTAGAGAAGTAGTCACTGAAATTATTTGTAAACACACAACCATCTACATAATTATTATTGGAGTTCATAGCTTCCGAAATATTGTACCGCCATTTTTTGTTTAAATATTACATTTCTCAGTTGTAATATTATTATTTTTATAAGGTAATATTTTTTAAGTAAATGTTCTGTGCATTTTAAAAAGGACAGAAACATAATGCCCCTTATTAGTTTTGTTATCCTTTTTATCCCCCCTTTTTCATGATTTTGTGTAATACTTCTTATTAATATTGTTAAACAGTCAATAAGTATTAATAATTCATTATAGTGAGATTTATGATAAACAACTGTAGAATAATTGATTTATCGTTTTTGTGGAAGAATATTTTAATATATTTTAGAAATTTATTATTATTATGAGAGAAATAATTATAATATTGACAGTGAATCAATTATGAAAATCAACTGGAAATTCCAATTGTTTGCATTATAATACAGAAATAGTTTGCACAAAAATTGTAATCACAGTACCCTAACGTAGGATACTAAACTGAAAATATTCAATTGAAGGAATTAAAATTAGTAATGAATAAAACATTACTATTAGACCTATTTTAAAACATGAAGATTGTCATTGGTAATATTTGGAACAACCCAAATTCATATCCATTGTTTCAGCGAACCTTTCCTTTTCATTATCTGGCACTTGAATAATACCGGCAATTGAAATGCACGAGTTCTGCTGCGCTGCACTAATGTTTCTGCTCTGTTCTGCGCAGAATTCGACTACTTCTTTAGTAAAAATCGTTTACTACTTTAGTTACAACTAAAGAAGTAACTATCAATTGAGCTCTCCAACACCAACTAAAAGAGTAAGTTACTAAAAGAGAAGCACTAAAGTAGTAAATCTAAGACGGGAACCTGACGCGACAAAAACCGGTTTGTCTGTCTCACTCTAGCACATTACTAGTATGACTTAAAGAGTGAGACAGATGTACTGGTTCTTGTATACTCCAGGTCTCCGTCTTAAATTTACTACTTTAGTAAGATTTACTCCTGGATGGTGCACGCCACCGCCATTTACTCTTTTAGTAAGCCTTACTTCTTTAGTTCTAACTACTTTAGTAAGCTACTCTTTTAGTAACCGTACTCTTTTAGTAAGGACGGCGTGCACCAACCAGGAGTAAACTAAACTCGGCGGCTTTCAACATAGAGGAATGTATTAAAGAAGTAAAAATTTTATTTACTCCCAGAGTAAATGAACTTACTCCACAAGTGGTGGAGAGCACCAACACGGAGTACGTTACTAATGTAGTAAGTTGTGGAGTAAATAAGGCCAATATTTACTCCTACTCAGGGGGTGGAGTAAAGTTGTGGAGTAAGTGTGTTCTGTGGCATTTGCGTGAGTTACGAGTTACATATCACATTAAATGGATTACATAGTTAAACTGAGGATAAGTTATTGAGATGAAGAAGGTTGTATACCAAAAATGAGAGTTGTGGCAGGTGATTTAATAAATATTAAGCGAACCATACCTAGTAGGGCATTTAATAACGTAAATAATTAAGCTCATAAATCCTTACATGAAATTTTGGCGTTTGGAAGAAACGATGTCAGATTCTCACTACATCCATGTGATTTCAGCCAGTCAAATGTGGAAATATCATTGCGGAGAGCGATCCAGCTAGGAAGACGTTCACCAAAGGTGAGGGGAAGAGTGAGTGGAAGGGACGTTTGCATTGCACGGTACAAGGAGCTCATGTGCTCTTAAATATCTTCCTAGCTGGATCGACCTTTAGATGTTGCAGTTCTCCCTAACTTTGGGCCAGAAAACGACGATGTATTTCAAGCTAATCATATGGATACAGATATCGGCGAGGTATAGTACATTCCAATAAATGAAAGCCTCCGTTCTTGGAGCTACCCAGAAAACACTTCCCCCTGCTACTTAACCATAGAATTACTGAACAATAGGTGATTCTCATTGTTAAACGATTTAATGTAATTATTGTAAATTAATTTTATTACATTACACTTCTATACCTTAACTTAAAGCACAACATTGCGAATGCCAGATTATAATAATAATTATAAGAACTAAAAGTTCAATAGTTGCACCCGCAGTGTTAATGAATAATATGTCCTTTTTTCTAACCCAGGTGTAAAAATGTCCAAACAGGCCACATCGGAAGAAAATTTGACTGACTCTGGGATTAGCGTACATTGAGAAGGGGACACATTGTAAAACCATTCCTTAAAGACTCCCCAAGTCTCGAATGGTGGAGTGAGACGAGACTTTCATGTTTGGGAATAAACTATAACAGATGCTGCAGGTCTATAGTATGCTGCTAACTATTTAATTAACCCTGTGGACAGGAAAGTGAGAAGCATTATAAACTATATAGAAAAAAATGCCAACATGAGTGCCGAAAGAAAATTTTAAGGAGGGGCCCGGAGGTTGAAGCTGCACAGGATCTAGAGAAGTAGTCACTGAAATTATTTTTAAACACACAACCATCTTCATAATTATTATTGGAGTTCATAGCTTCCGAAATATTGTACCGCCACTTTTTGTTTAAATATTACATTTATCAGTTGTAATATTATTATTTTTATAAGGTAATATTTTTTAAGTAAATGTTCTGTGCATTTGAAAAAGGACAGAAACATAATGCCCCTTATTAGTTTTGTTATCCTTTTTATCCCCCCTTTTTCATGATTTTGTGTAATACTTCTTATTAATATTGTTAAACAGTCAATAAGTATTAATAATTCATTATAGTGAGATTTATGATAAACAACTGTAGAATAATTGATTTATCGTTTTTGGGGAAGAATATTTTAATATATTTTAGAAATTTATTATTATTATGAGAGAAATAATTATAATATTGACAGTGAATCAATTATGAAAATCAACTGGAAATTCCAATTGTTTGCATTATAATACAGAAATAGTTTGCACAAAAATTGTAATCACAGTACCCTAACGTAGGCTACTAAACTGAAAATATTCAATTGAAGGAATTAAAATTAGTAATGAATAAAACATTACTATTAGACCTATTTTAAAACATGAAGATTGTCATTGGTAATATTTGGAACAACCCAAATTCATATTCATTGTTTCAGCGAACCTTTCCTTTTCATTAACTGGCACTTGAATAATACCGGCAATTGAAATGCACGTGTTCTGCTGCGCTGCACTAATGTTTCTGCTCTGTTCTGCGCAGAATTCGACTACTTCTTTAGTAAAAATCGTTTACTACTTTAGTTACAACTAAAGAAGTAACTATCAATTGAGCTCTCCAACACCAACTAAAAGAGTAAGTTACTAAAAGAGAAGCACTAAAGTAGTAAATCTAAGACGGGAACATGATGCAACAAAAACCGGTTTGTCTGTCTCACTCTAGCACATTACTAGTATGACTTAAAGAGTGAGACAGATGTACTGGTTCTTGTATACTCCAGGTCTCCGTCTTAAATTTACTACTTTAGTAAGATTTACTCCTGGATGGTGCACGCCACCCTTAGGATATTATTTCAGTCATCCGGATGTTTTAAGTCCTAGGATGTTGTTTAAGAGTTCTGAGGAAGCTTTGGACAGAGAAGGTTTTGTTTTCACAGAAGTGTTGGGTTGTTGTACAACACACTTTTCCCCCAGTAATTTTCAAAATAATTTTCCTTATTCGATAGAAGAAAAGAACTTACTTGGAACTGAAGGTAAATGAAAATATTATTGGAACATTTCTGTCAAAGACTCGCTTAAGAAGGTGAACAGCTGCAGAGGAAGGGACAAGGGAAGGAGTAATTTGGTAATGGCAGAAGTATGACATTTTGGTGTTGTATGCGATTCATATGTCCTCATGTGTGTTGCCATGTGTGTTTTCCCATTCTTCTCTGTAATATTCAAGGACTGGAAACTGTACATGAGTTATACTAATATTGTCTGAAAATTTAGACTAACTGAGCATTTTTTGTGTGTACCAATCGATGTGTAGAGCAAGCGTTATGTATTTTCAAACTGAAAAAATATATAATAAATGTTATATTGCTGCCACTAAAATATTTTTATCCCATATTATCAATTGAGAAGATAGATTATTCATAAATAAAACTTTATTATTACAGATTGCATAACAAAGACTATAACAGTACAGTTTAACAAATTACATATAGAAATAAATGATATTTCAATGATTCTGAGATAACATATTAATGATGTAAGTTTACATTGCTGTAGCTTTCAGCCTTGTAGTGAGACTCGACTTGGTGTTTTGGGGCTTCTACTTTCTTCTCTTCATGGTGATAGTGGTGCTGGTGGACAGGATGGATAGCATGGCCTTTCCTCTCTACTTGAGCATGGAATCCTGTGTGTTTGTCAGACGAGTAATGTACAGTTCGGGTGGTACCGTCAGGTTCAACCAGCTTGTAGTATCCGGTGACTTTGTCGCCATCACGTTTCTCTTCTTGTTCCTTGATGTCATGAGTGTGTTCATCCTTTACACCGTACTTGAACTCGTACTTAGGGTGGTGCTTAAAATTAAGACCTTTTATTAGTTAATGAAGCTAATGATATTTAGTGTTTTGCATAGTGTTTAATAGGAATTAAATACAATTCAATATTAAATATCGACCTTATTAATCAGTAAAATCGTTTCTACCCGAATAAGATTGTTAAAAAAACATATTGGTCTACAACATGAAACATATTTAAAATGTAAATACATTATATGCGGAGTGTTTCTTTCACTACTTCTTTACTTTATAGCACAAGCGGCATTTCATTCTAAAGCATAGCAATACAGAATATGTGCAATTGAAATCTTGAGAAAAAGAGAACTGTAAGAAGGGCATGGAGACAAAATCAGAACTTTCTCAGTCACAATGTATAGGTAATATTATAACTTAAATTTTGTCAGGCTTTAGCTAAATCACATATAACTAGCAGAAAGACAATGAACCATCCCGGAGTTGTACCTTGGACAATTACTGAGACGAAATATACATTCAGTTGTAGTTTTGTGCATTTTAAGCTATAATAATCTAAAAATCCAACTTTCGATATTATTTTATGTCCTTGAGATTAGTTCGTAGTAGGCCTATGCGATAGACTTATCTAATACCCGATATATGCAATGCAACTTTTTGGTGCATTTATGTTTAGAAAGTAGGCCTATGCTTGGTATTTTAGAGAGATTATTACATCATACGCCGCATGTTTGGTAGCCTATTGATCAATGACATTTATTAATAGTAATGCCTTGGATATCGACGAATCACGATCGGCTATGTTACAATACGCTTGCAAGGGTACCAAGGATGCAATTTTATATCTAGTTACTGGACACGTCAAGTATCAAAATGCAGCTATTAAAAGGCCACATGTTTCTGTATTGCTGCCAGTGAACAGGATAACGCATTATTTTATACAACATATATGGAAATTGAAACAAATGAAATGTACATTGAATTAAAACATAATTTCCGTTTGGTGCAAAAAGTTCGAATGTTTTTATTCTCTTTTGATTTTATCTTAGCTCAATTAGGGTATATTTCATACGCACTGTTGGTAGCATTGGTAATTATCTGGTAACACATTCTACAATCGATTGCTTATTCTTTTAGTATGACGTGATATTATAGCTGAGACAAAGATGATTTGATTTTAAACAACACAAGTAAGAAAGTATTATTGTTTATGTAATTTGAAACATTTTTACGGATTAGTCCTAATAAATGCCACTCGAGATAACGAGTTTCATAAAATAAATTCATTCGAGCTTCGCACATTGAATCCATCGATAAACACATAATCTCTCGTGGGATTCCTTATGATAATTTAATAGCCGGTAAGTTATATCGTATTCCTCAGCTGATCTATGTATGCCTCGAGATGAGTGGGAACTGTGAAAATCCATTTTAATGCAATGCTACTGTCAATTTTATGCGGTATAAGTTATCGTATTTACGTGAATAATTATTTCCTGTAGGAACACACATGTTAAAAGGACAGTAAATTCTTTGTACCACAGATGTAAGAAGCTTCAATTTAGCACTACAGACAGAGCGCACTCCATGTGAAAATTTCCCCTTTAGTATTTTACGTACATTATTCTAAGGACCGGTACGTTATTTTTGTGTCTAATTTGTTTATAAGCACTGCCTAACTTGATAATAATCTACTAGTTTCTTCTACTGTTTACACTGAAGTATTTTTCTAATGGGATATCACATTAATTGTTATACATATACCATGCAAACTGAATCATAACATAATTATTTTGTATTCAACATAACTAAGAGAAGAATAATTATTTTCTGCGACACTACAAAAATTACGTTGAATCAAAAACTTACATGATGTTCTTCATGGTGTTGGGCAAGAGCAACAACAATCACTGAGACGAGAAGGACAATTACCTGAAAATAAGAAAAAAAAAATTGCGTTAAGAATATTAAAAGCTAACCAATAGATATGTTGGTATATTTTAATTTTTTCATCATACATACTTTAGGACTGAACATTTTCAAATAAATTTAGAGGTTGGTAGGTAGAAGATTGATAAAGCTGGTGTTCAAATGATACTGTTGCTGTAAATCGAAGTACCTCCTTTTATATAGTAGTAATTCACCAAATTACGTAGGTTACATGCTATTATTGTCACCTATCAGATCGATGGGTGCCTTTCATTTTTTCTGTCTTCCTGAAATTCTTTGCTATACGTGTTTCGGACATTCTGCTACGCGTCAGTGATATCACATTTGAATAACAGCCAAATGCAGTTACTTTTATTACAGCCCCGCTGTCCCACTACTTTAATGGAAATTAGTTTTTCTTAAGTAGTATGCAACACTCGATTTGTAACAAATTATAGGAACTCTCGAAACAAAGAAGCTCTAAGCAAATGAAACAGAAAAATGAAAAAAAATCTTCCATGCACACTTTCGAGAGTCCCATGAAAAATTAGTCAAAAAATGAAGTTTCTTGTTCGCATATCTTATTCATTCCCTATAAAATTATTTAATTAATAGAGGAAATATAACAAAAAGAAACAAATTCCATGATTTTGGAAGCTTAATAAGTTTTATTAGTGTGTTTTGAACAAAGTACGTTTAGTTTAGTTTAGTTTGGAACTGCTATTCCCACGGAAGGTAATATTATTTAACAAAAAGAACTCAAATAATAAAGAATTTTAGGCAAACATAACACTTTCGATATTGTAAAAATATAAAACTTCCAAAAATCTGAAGATACGGTGGTAATTTTCAGTGAATTGATATGGGAGGTGGCTTACACAAACTATCTCTCTTAATGTAACAAAAACTAATTTAACGCGTTTATCTTTAATAACTTCTGGATTAAAACAATTAAATTCACCACCATTTCAACCCTTCGAGATTTATTTCGGTAACAAATAAGAAACTAATCTTTAATTATTTATGTTTTGGAGTATTTTTTTACCAAGTTTTAAGTTAAGGCCAGACTAGCTTTTCGAGATATCGGGAATTTTTCTGTTGGGCCTGTGAAATTTTCGGTAGATTATTATAATTACGATACAAAAAAGTGTGCTGGTGTGCTATAAAAAGCTCCCAGTACCTGAAGTTTCTCATGTCTGTGGACCTTTATTTTTCAGTTTTCATTTCAATACATCTGATACAATAATGTGACTACTGAAATTGTGAACCTTAACACTATAGCATGTAAAATATATTATTATTGTTATTATTATCATCATTTGTTGTCTTTAATGCTAGCACAGTACATTTTTATTTTTTCTTACTACATTTTCCTGTATTTTATAGTTATATTGAAATTGTACTTTTGGAATTCCTGGTAGAGGGGAAGATCGTCTGATGGTCTTATCTTTACCAGGTTAAATACATAAATAAAAATAAAAAATAAAACATACCATACGTTATGTATAAGGAAAATTCAAAATTAATTTCTTTTGTAGAATACTTAATTGCGATAATTGGCCTACGTCTCCAACTCTTTCAAGAGCGTAGGCTAAGAAAGCATATTTCGGTCAGGTTTTGTCAACTAGTTTCAGTAAAATGGACACTGTGAATCCCTTAAGCTGCCTATATACAGTATACCTGCTATATAATTTATTAAAAACTGCATATAAATCTGACCGTTAATGTCGAGATATAGGCCTACGGGTATAGGTAGCCAGACAAAGACACAAACCACGCGTTTTAAGGATAAATTTATTTTATTTATTCTTAATTTATTAAGAAAAGGTATAAGTTATATGTAGATATATAGGCATACATATGATATTATATTCTCATTCATAATACTCTTTTTAAAGACCCACTGTTATTGTGCTGCTTATTCGAGGAGACCCTTTAACTACAAAATCCTCTTGTGAGAGAAGAGAACATCTACAACGAAATGTTCAGTCAAACATTCATCATGAACATACCACACTACAGTGTTCATCATCATGTTAGGTATATTTAACTATAACATAAATGTAACAATATTATCCTCTTATTTTAAGTCTTTTAATATTTCTCTCCAGTTCTGCCTAGTAAAAAATAACATATTTAAATACATACTATAGTAGAGTGAATGAACTAGTATATATTTATGCATTCACTTAGGCCTAAAATTACTACTGGAAAATTATAATTATATGTAATAACAATACATTCATTTTTATGCGTTGTTGAAGGCTGCAATTTTGTTCAATTCCAGGGCCGATTTTCATCCCCAGTCCGTCACTCCTTGAAGTCAACAGAAAAGTTACATAATATTTCTGTGTATGAACCTAAAATTCGGGTTTAAAACCATGACTATTTACATTACAAAATAAAAACTACTTATCAAATGTAATATTAACTTCAGTGGTTTCGAATCGGGGATGATAAGTCTGTTGGTCAAGGTATATTATTTTATATAATATTTCTATAGAAATCACTATTTAAAGAACTAGTTCAGACAAGTACATGTTTCTGTAATTGCTATAAATGTTCTTTACTTTCATAACACTGAGGTATGAATTCAGTCTGAAATAAACCGACTGCATTTTAATCCTTCTTACTACATTTTTGTAACATTTATTTCGGATTGTGAACCATAAGTTGCTTTCTTATCGAAAATCATTACCGGTAGTCCACATATGAAAACCAATCTGAAAATAGCACCCAGAGACAACAATTGTCTTCTGCCTGGAAGTACAGGAGACCACTCGGGTCTACCAATACAAATATTATTTTCATGAATTATGAAAAACAATCAAAGTTAAATTAAAAAATCATCTGATCAGAAATTATTTTTATAAGTGTACGGGATGGGGTAAGCTTCCTAATTATATCTTCTTAAAACTGCAGTATTAAATTCAAAGTTGTAGTTATCTATTGACAATGAATTATAGTTCACTGAGACCTTTATCGTTAATGTAGCATAAAACAAACTGTAACATTGGTGCATTTTGTTTTAAGAGGACAAAAGCACATTTTCTTTATACGGTGGTATATTGTACATGTCGGCATATGACATGCTTGAAAAATAGGTTTGAGGGTGTTAATGATTTTTTATGACATATATAATTTGCTGTTATAATTCATATTTGCTGTTATATTTTTTTATGAAAAAAGAAACACAAATGCCTAATTAATTGATAAGTTTGCAGCATAAAAGCCGCCCCCTAAAAATCTCCCGCCTTACGCAGCAGTTTAATCTGTCTGGGCCTAAATACGCTCTTGCATGCAAGAGTTATAGCTACGTAAGTTAATGTAACATTTTCTATACTTCCATGGTGTTTATGCGACGACTGAAATTCTGAGAATGTTATTGCATATTCTTTTTTTCGAATATTTTAACATACGCTGCTAGTAGTACCCCTACAAAAATTCTCCATGGTCACTGTTAATAACGTATACAATATGAAATGTATCATTACATCACGATATCATTCCAATAGAAAGAATTTCAGGAAGAAAGAAAAAAACGAAAGTTGTAAATTCGACACGTATGAGTGAGAAAACAATATTAATAGTCTCCTACACAGCAAGAGACTGTTTCATATAAAAGGGGAATTCTTACCAGAATACCAACAGAAACAACCGAAGAACAACTCAATCAACAATATTTATTACAACAGTTTTATTACAGAGTATGAGTAACATGAAGGTAATTGAAAATATTTTTCATAGAATATTCCGGGGTACATTAGAATTCACTAAGTAATATTTAGACGGACGTTATGTCTCCTAAAGTAATTTCAGAAGATAACATAGCATAATTTAGATTATTAGAAGTAAATAAATTGAAAAATAAGTAGAAACAAAGATATTATCGGGTTTCTCATACAATTAATAATAGATGCTATTTAATAATGAAACGTTTGAAATTGTTTTATTTATAAATAATACAAATGTAAATAGTTCGAAGTTCATTCAAGAACTCTGCATAGTACTATAAAGACACACAAGGATGCTCATGAAACTTCAATGGTATGCGGTACGAAGGGTTGATACGATGTTAAATCCTATATCAGACCTAACGCTATGAAATTTCGATCACGTTGACTAATATGTACAGTATACTACATTATTATGGTTATATTTTTATATTTTCCTTTCGTTAGACCATACTATAATACGTCTATTACATGTGACGTAATAGTATCTTAATGACGTACCTTAAAGTATTGCTGTTCATTGAAATACTGTTGTTATCCACCTATCAATTTCCAACCATGCATATGCAATATCGATTAATATATCGTATGTGGCGTATGCGGCAATTGCAAAAATTCTAACTGCACTATCAACAATATGTACTTAGAAATGAATAAATCCTGTTCATGCTAATTTTAATATTATAATAAACTGAGTTTATATTGTGTGCTTTGTTGTGATGTAGGTTAAACAGTCCATGCATGCCTTATGTATGAAAAACACGAAAACAACTAAGAGCTGAATGGTCACCGACATAGGAAGTTTGTTTTATCAATTACAACATATTCTACATCTCAAAACTTAAGACATTTAATTATGGCTGTACAAAAGTGGTCTTATGCATCTTGCCTATACTGGTAATCATGGGCGTACGGTGAAATTTTGTTCGCGAGGGGTTATATGTAAAGTCGTCTCAGCTCCATGTCCTTGCGCACATTGTGAATTATTACTTTTTTTTAACTAGTAAACAGATGTATTGTGATAATTAATACACTGTAATAAATTAATATGCAGCTGAGTCTTTGAAACCGTATTTCTTGAGATTTCTATCCGTTTCTCGTTTAAGCTAGAGTCAATAAATAAAAACTTTCTTTTGAAAAATTATCATAATACTGTATGGTGCATAGGGAACTTTTTAAAGACATCTGTAAATCCACAGATGGAAAAGCCCGATTAATGCCGATTCCTTCATGTTAATTTTGTGATGAGCTCGTGATTACTGTTGGCTTTACAAACAGGTTGATGGATTTCTGTGGGAGTATTCGAGTGGTCGTTTGACAGATTCCAAAAGTATTTTCGTTTATTAATAATACATCACTGTTATTAAGCTGAAAAACTTTCAACACCACGAGGTTTTGAAATTTGAATCTGAAATAAATTACGATAAATCTTAAATAATGCTTTGATATGTACGAAATTGTAAAATATGTAACAATCGAATCAGAGTTTTTTTATTTATTTTTTTAATTTTGTTCCATGATTTATAATCTTCAAAAAATTGCAGATATTTCGGGAGGGGTTTCAACCCCCTGAACCCCCCCTTACCGTACGCCCATGCTGGTAATTAGGAAGCTCATATGAGAATTTTGAAATTTGCTTAAGCACGTTTCAAAAACATACTCTTGTATTAATAAATCATTATAGACTCATTGCTTAATTATGTAATCTTTACTATATCATTTTAATATGAGTCAAACTGCTGTAGCTTTGTACAAATCGTATGAAATAAAACCACCGCAGTTTGTAATACGTTTATAGTAGGGTATTGTCTTTTGAAAAAGTAAAAAGTAAAATATTTTTATTTAATGTTAAAACGAATACTACATTGTAATGTTACTTTACTACTATATGACGATTTTTAGTAACAGAAGTGAGAAATAATTCACTGTTGGGACTTATTTCAGGTTGTAATCCTCTTGGTGGTGCTGGCAGTTGCAGCTTATGCCCAACATCATGAAGAACATCATGTAAGTCAATCATAGTCTAAGATAAATTAACTATCATACAAGGATGTTTCTTTGTACTGCTGTAAGTTATCTACCTCCACATGAGAATGTTGATTATATTTACATTTTTGCTTCTTGCTGCCTACTCATCCACGTTTTTATTAAATTTAAATGCTGCCTATATGTTAACTATATGCTTAAATTTTCAATAAATGTATAACTTATTTATAATGGATAGCAGATATTAATTAATATTCTAATCTAACGAAAGCTGCACGGCAAGAAAATTTTCACCCGTGGCAGATTATATCCATTTATACAAAGCAGATTCGTGCATTAAAAACTAAGCTAAATGCATTAGTTGATTATAATTTACAATAAAGAAGTTTATATGTAAAATTTATTACCTATTCCTACAATGGCAGTTTTTATTAATTTATTATAGGCTTAGGCTTTATTAAATTCAATTTATTGAACTTGCCATACTCCTGTTACATATTAATGAAGCGCTCCTTTGAATCATAATTTATAGTAAATAAGCTTGATAGGTAACAGTTCACAGAAGAATCACTGCTGATTTTGGTCTCATTTCATGTTTAAAAATGTGCAAAAGAGACTTAATCTCGGGATACAATTTTTTGTGGAAGCAAGCCAGGGCTGTTACTGTATATTTGAAGTTCAATAATCGAAAGAAACTATCACAATATTTAATTTATGCCAAATATATGGGTATATTTACGTGTTTCAGATCGTAGATACCCTATAAAAACACAAACGCATAATTGAATATTTTATGTTACAGCACCACCCTAAATACGAGTTCAAGTACGGTGTAAAGGATGAACACACTCATGACATCAAGGAACAAGAAGAGAAACGCGATGGTGACAAAGTCACCGGATACTACAAATTGGTTGAACCTGACGGTATCACCCGTACTGTCCATTACAGTTCTGACAAACACACCGGATTCCATGCTCAAGTAGAGAGGCATGGACATTCTATTCATCCTGTCCACCAGCAGCACTATCACCATGAAGAGAAGAAGGTTGAAGCCCCTATACACAAAGTCGAGTCTCACTACAAGGCTGAAAGCTACAGCAATGTAAACTTACATCACTGATAGTTATTTACATATTACAGAGGGAAAATGTATTGTTTTATGTTATGTTACTGATTCCTGTTTATTGTTTAAGATAATAAAGTTATTCTTGAAAACTCTGTTTACTTAATATTGGAAGAGTATGGATAAATTATTGTGAATGACGTATAGGCCTATAGTTCATGAAGTGTTGTTCTTGTAATTTAATAATTTCAATACTGATATGAATGAAAGATTGAATTTTATGTTTTAACTCCATAAGAAAAATCAAATGTTTCCATTCTTAGTAGGCTAAACACACGATCTGCCCGTATCCACTCATGAATGTAAGACACGGGCCTACATTTTACTGAGTATGTTTCCAACATGCTCTAAACGAAAAAAAAAGTCCATGCCATCAATGAGTGAAACAGTTCTACAGTTGCACATTTACAGTAAATTTTCATTCCCAAAATACTATTATGAAAATTTTAACGGTAAAAGTGACGGGTAGATGTAACTAATTATTACGGAACAAACATTAAGCTGTTATTAATGTAGATTTTTAATAATATCAACCAATAATTAATCCACTGTTTAAATGTAGGGATGGAGCTCACAAATCAGACATCCACAATCAATTTATTTAACGCAAAAAAGATCTACAAACATTTACATTCTACGGACGTTCCTACTTTCAACAAGCTCCTAAACAATTTTAGACTTTTCATGAAGTGAAAAGTCATTATTTAATTATTATTATTATGATACACCTACAAATTTTTTTGAAACATTAAATACATGAAATAATAGAAAAGGACGGAAAAAGAATAACGAAAGAAAAAGGAAAGAAAGAATAAAGAAACAAAAAAAAATAAAGAAAGAAAAGAAATAAAGAAAGAAAAACGGAGAAAGAACGTGGGTTTGATATTACGAAACAGCAGGAAAGAAGGAAGGTTATAGCTAACATTATAAACAATGAGATGCGGAAGGCAAGAACAAATAAGCTAAGAAGGATGGGAGGATACGATATTAAGGAGAGAGATATAAAGAACGATACAAAATAAAAATTAACATGTAGAACCAAAGGCAAAGAGAGGCCAGAGAAACAATATTATAATGATAGCATAGGATTTAGATAGACCGGTATGAACAAATGTCGGAAATATGTAAATCTAAATTAGAGAAACATACGGAAAAACGAAAGTGACAAGAACAGTTAAACCATGATGCGGGTAACAAGTCATCCACCCAACAAAGAAACATCCACATTTTCGGATAAAATGAAAAAAAAAGGTAGAAATAGGAAAAGCATGAAAAATTGGAAATCTATGAATGCACGAAATACTCGAACATCAAGATAAAATAAATAAAGATAAACTGTAGATTGATGTACTTAAAGCGGGATTGAAATGAAATAAAAAAAGATAGGAAAGGACTAAATTGTTTATTCATTACTTTCAACTAGAATATAGATAACAATGAAAAGTTATTTACGGATTTAAAAAAATGACTTCATATTGATAAGGTGAATATTACATAGAATAGAGGCATTCTACTAAAAATTCTTCCAACGAATTTTAATTACTAACTTAATTATTAGCTCATGTACCAACTATTAATGAATTGTTAAACATTCTAGATATTTCATCCGATTTAAGCCATTTATCATAGGTAATTTCACGAGAGATTATGAAACTCGTAATCTCGAATAGGATATATTAAGACTATTCCGTGAATAAAATGTAGCGGATTTTGTAAATAAAAATAAAATTTTTCTTACATTGTTGTCAAAATTCTGTCAGCCGTAAGATCACGCCATAATAGATGAATGACCAGGGTATGAATCGATGAATCGATCCGAGTTCCCAATGCTACCATTAGCGCATCAAATTGAGGGCGTCGTGGTAATTACTTACATAAAAACTCTATAAAAGCATAAGAAATGGCTTTCACCGAATCGAAATTATGTTTTTTTTTATCAATGGACATTTATATTATTTCAATGTCCAAACAAGTTATGTTGCATAAAATAATGTGCTTTCATACTGGTCAATGGCAGCATGAGACGTATTAATCACCGCACGTTGATGCCGTACGAGTCCAGTAACGAACTGTCGTTTTATCAGATAAAATTGTATCCTTGCGACCCGAGAAAGGATATTACAAGATAAACGATCGTGACAGGTCTATATCCGAAGAATTGCTGAACGTTATTGGTCGTCATGACTTCATATTGACGCGACGTATGAGTGGAATAGTCAGTGCAATAAGCCTATTGTTTTATATTTTTTGTCGTACATTTTCTACATTATCGAAATGTGCACATGCTTTTTCTGTATTGATTGAATGGACCATACTCGCGAAATGGTAAGCCAATTTGGAAACTTACATTTACTCGTCTTTTGTTTGTAGTTGGTCGGGCAAGCTATCCTTAGATATAGTTACTAAAGACTAGTTTGTATGATGCCACCAGGTTTTGTATCTACTTTCATGAAAGTGATTTCGTGAAATTAATTGCACCCAGTTCCTTCCAAAGAAATTCCAGGGTAGCCGCAAGTTGCACCTTATTTTTGAAGTTCAGGTCATAGAAATCTCATGAACACGTTTGTACCGTATATAAATCCAGGAATTTCACAATGTCCACAATGTCTCACTACAATATCCAAAACATGAACCAGCTAAACATTTGTATAACATCAAATGAAAGTTCGAATTAGCCGAAACTAAGCTTGCCTTTACTCATTGTCGCCAGTTAAACTAGCGCATATGTATTTAAGTTGTGAAAATAACTTGCCTTAAAAGGTATCCCGAAGCCGTGAAATAAATATGGCAATGAGATCAAACAAAATTATACTCCTATTTCATATTGTATCCAAATATTAAATGTCTTAGTTATTACACTATAGACTACTTTTTGGATTAAGTATTTATTCATCAGTATGTTAAATAAGGGTTACCATACGCCCCTTTTTGATGGGGAAAGACCCTATTTGAACGCTCTGGTCCAGGTGTCCCGCCGGTTTACAATGCGTCCCGGTATCCGGAAGTAATTATACTGCAGTATTTTAGTATTAAGAAAGTGTAATGTTGGTGTCTAGTCGGTCCAGTCTATATGATATTCTATAGTAAACAACTATTTACCTTGTAGTAAGCTTGAATATTGAGAGTATTTGGTTGAATATTGGTACAGAGCGCCACGACATGGCATATAGAATATTACACTTGAATCATATTGTTCTTCTGTTTTTCAAGATCAACATAAATTTAACACGCATTGAAATTTTTAAAGTATCAAAAATGATTTGAAATTTCTAAAGAAAACTGCTTATAGTGAAAAACATGAATGGTACAAAAATGCGAAGTTGTGTAATTTGTAAGTTGTGTCAAATTGGATTAGTTTTAATTTTTGTTAATGTAAACTGCATTTCAGAAATTGTTGTATTTTAAAGTGAAAAGTCAGCATTAATAATATCTGCAGAAAAGACCTCGTCGAAGTGTCCCGGTTTGCGAAATAAAAAATATGGTAACCGTAGTTAAATATTTAAATATCTTTATCACGTGATCTCTCTGAAGAAGAATAATTTTGTGGAATTGCCTAATATATTGTAGGCCTATTTCAGTTAAAATAATACTATGTTGATGGCTATATGATCTAATCTTGGAAACTACTGACAGCAACATTATATAGCAGAAAAATGTTAGTGCAGCGTAATTACTGTTGCGAATAAGAAAATTCTATCGATAACTTGTGATTAGCTATCAGAATATCGACATAAATAAGCATTTATTCGACAAAACTTCAAATTTTATATAATGAATAAAGATTTAATGACATTCATAACTTTCTATCGCCACATCAAATGAAATCAGCAATAATTCACTTCATAACTTCAAATATTTTATCCTTCCCTGGAGACTTGGAATATCGTATACACTGTATGGAACAGTAACTTTTGTTTAATTAGAGTATAGTCAACTCACAAGAAGTATATAGAGATATATATTATGTGACAAACAAGTCCTAATCATATTTACTTGCATGATAATATATGTACTCTGGACAAACACTGACATGAAAGTCAGCCCCGTATTTTGGAAGCCACATATACGTAGGTACGTACTTGGTATATAAAAAAAAGTGTTATTGTTTTCACGGTCAGTAGCTCCTCCCAATTAGCTAGAGGGAAAGCAATTTTGACACAATGGTGTAAGCATGGGCTAACGCCTTTACATGTGACATAATCGTAGTGTGAGACACGCTATCAAGTCATCGCATTCCATTATTAACGGAAGCAGTAAAATACCAAGTGAAATTTACAAAAAATGAAGAAAAATATGCTGTTTTAAGGGGAAGCACCAATAATAAATGTTCCTCAACCTAGGTATATAAGAGGAAACCTCGAACCAAGAGTTACTAGTTCAGTGACAAGTGCACAACTAACCAACTCTTAAGATGTCTTCTTTTAAAGTGAGTAAGAAAATCACCAGTTTTAGTGACTAGATTCAAAGATAGTGAACTGTTTTTGGTCGTAGTTATTGGAATTGAATGAGTAACCAATGAAAAGAAAGTCATTAGAAAATCATTTTACTCAAAAGAAAGTCATTATAAAATAATTTTAATCAATGTTCTTATTAGTATTCATTACTGTAAACGGGTAGTGTAGAATTTCCTTACACCATTATCGTCGAAATCAAAACATTGAATATCATAATACGAATATATTTGTGTTTCATTAGGCAAAAATTAATGTTTACATTATCTGACTAACTGTTAGATATTTTCAAATAGAAGATTATTAAAATTTTTTAATGTTTTCTTAAACTCTCCCTCCGGTATACCCATTTGTAGCCTATACAATGTGTACAATGAACCCAGAAACGCTGTTGAAAGTAAAACTGAAACGAACTAACATTACTCATCGAAATTCTAAACTATCTAATTAAAAGGCCGGAAAGCAAAACTCTTTAATACCGTAGAGTAGGCTTGTAAATATTCTAGAAAACCAATGTTTGATTTAAAGAAAACTAGTATTTTCCAAAGTGACAATCCGGCCTAGCGACCAGTCAATCGCAATGAACTCCATATTTAATGTTTCGTGTTGACAGCTTAAGAGGATTATATTTTAAGCAGTAGGCATGGTACAGAATTCAGAAATAATATGGGCTTCAGACTTGTACTGTTTTATATAATTATTCTAATTCAAGACATCTATATCCGTTAAAATTTAACTCGGTTATAAATCTATAATATTTGTCTTTTAAATACCGAGGTAATTTTCAAAAAGTAGCGGTGATTTTTATCTTTCTCTGTCAGACCTAAAAGCATAGCCATATTTTCGAAATCTTGACTTTACTTAATATAGCCTATAGTCTAATAAATAATTCACATAAATGATCTACAGTTAAATCAGAACAACATTAAACAGGTAATCTTAAGCAAAGGAGGGAGGTTAATAGAGGAGCATGAGACTGCCCATGAAAAAGCGGAACAAATACAACTTCTCCGGGCAACAATCGAAATGACAAGAAAATCCTTCTCAGTGCCTCTCACAGAAAGACTAGCTTAATAGCGGCAGTAAGAAGCATATTATTTAAAAATCCTGCAGCTACTATCATTGAAAACAGTCATGATACTCTCATGCAAAAATACTGAGAGTACTTACTAGGCCTATGGGCAGGAGCACCTGGGGACTGGAGAGGATATAGGGTCTGAAGGCAGGGTACCTAAAGAGGGCAATGGTGGTATCGACATTTTATAGGTGAAATTCTTTTGTAAACCATCCTTTTATTATAGACCTATTCATATTTTTACCTCCATATGTTAGTAGTCAGATTGTAATGTTGCAATACATATAACTGAATGTAGTTTATTTCACGTTCTAATGCAGATTCACGCAAAACCTTTTCGGTACCGTACTTTTGCTTTCAGGTACTTGCTCTCTTTGCCGCTATTGTGGCAGCCGCTGCAGCCCAACATCATTATCAAGTACCACACTTTGCTCCTATCCCAGTTGAACATCATAAGCCTACAGAGCACCACGTCGAAGAGCATCACCATGTGAGTATAATATTGGCTCACATATCTCATAAGCCCTAGATTAAAACTCATGAAACACTACACAGGATATGCAGCCATTGGGAACAATAACTGGGAGATATTAACGGACGAAAGTAATTTTATTGCCAACTGTAATCTCCATACTCAAGATCTTGATAGGTGTAAGAACTTCAACGTGAAGTGATATAGTGCGATATTACGAATGGGTACCCGTGGTATAAGAATAGTGAATAGCATTACAGTAACCATGGGGCGATGGGCTTACCACATGTCCCTCTGCCCTCTCTAGGAAAATAGGCGTAACAAAATTCACATCGGTAAACAGAAACCTCCACTTGGAGGCCCTTCGCCCCAACATGGGGGAATAGGATTCGAGAGAGAAAGAGATATATATATATATATATAGTACAGCAACCCTTCCTTATTAAGCCTATAATTAGGCCTATGATTTTGCAACCCTGCCAGTTCTTTATTGTGAAATAACATGTGTTGAATAGTAGAGAACCCCTGTTAGATTCCATGCTCTTCTATATATCATAGAAAGTTTAAAATGGAGATAAGATAATATGTCTTTTATTGGTAACTGAATTGTGATAGTTCCTTAGAAAGCCTATCTCCATGTTGAAAAAGTACACTCAAAACTGTTTTAATTTTTCTCTTTTCCAGGCTCATCCAAAATATGAATTCAAGTATGGCGTTCACGACTCCCACACTCACGATATCAAGGAACAACATGAAACCCGGGATGGCGATAAAGTCTCTGGTTACTATAAGCTGGTTGAGCCTGACGGTACTACCCGAACCGTTCACTATACTGCCGACCACCACAACGGATTCCAAGCCCATGTTGAGAAATCCGGACACGCCGTTCACCCAGTTCATCATTAGCGTACTAAAGTTTGTGACACTGGCATCAACATAATATCCCATCGATATTGCAGAAACTTTGTTTCTAACACTACTGGAATTTTAATATAACTTATATAGTTTTAGAAAATATTAAACTGAAATTACATTAGTAGGCTTATTGAATATTGTCAAAAATTAGATTAAAAATGTCAATAATACAAGCGTTGTACATCATTGCACTCTAAAAACATAACAGTTTATAAGTTTTAAAGTAAAGTATATTGATATTCTCGGCTATACATACATTTTAAGCGGTGCGTATGAAGCATACCTAAATCGTACGATTACTTATATGATTATAATTATTTATTCTAGTAACAGACATTGATATACCGGAAGATTAAACAAAAATGTTCTTGGCTTCCTTCATAATAGTTTATTTTGTTTTCTATGGACAAGTTTGTATACTTTTTTACTTTGTTATAGAGAAATAATTATAGATTACAATAAAGCAAGTTCTCTGTCTTTAAAAATGCATCTTGAAGTTCCTATAATAATAACTACCCAACTCCTTTATATCTTTATATCTCATGTACTTCTAATATAAAATGCAAAGAAATGCCTTGGAAACGAATTATCATAATAGGTAAGAGGATAAGTATAAAGTTTTCTTTCAACCCCAAAATATAGAAAATTGACTTAGCCTTAAGTTTGGTTCAAAACCTTTCAAACATCTTCAGAAATTTTTGCACGGCCGTACTCCTAATTCTGGAGTAATAAATTGGTGAAAGATAAGAAATGACGTATTCAGTATTATATTGAGTCCATAAGTAATAAACTAATACGTCCTTGGCTGTAAAAGTTGGAGAAAAGTTAATATAAAAAGTTAAATTTGCACATGGGGCATGGTGCAAAGTTAATATTTCCACATGGTGAAGATAATTTCTGATGTTTCGTATATACTTGCTCGAACACGAAACTGTTTTGGGTTGAGAGGAAGATACATATTAAAATGGTACACCGGAACAACTGGGAGTATTTAAGTATTATTGTATCTGTCAGGGAATCGGACGTCCATTTAAGAGAATGTGACGTGAGACATTCAAACGTTTTCTTTAATTGCGTTCATCGTTGAGTGCATGAAACTTTTATGCCGAAGATAGAAGTTTCGTGTTGAACATACAATTCGTATTTTGTATATATTATGGTTCCAGATTTATTGTTCTTTATGGCAATATTACTTTTAACATTAATTTCTGCTTCTTTGCGTATCTAAATGTGTATGCTTCTTAAACAATTTTAAAATCAACAGAATAGACACTTTGTAGTCTTGAAATCTAACAAGTAGGCTACTTACATACTATGTAGCAAATTTTGGTGAATATTTTTATTATCATATTCTCATAATATTGACGTGAACAAAATATAAGCGTTTTAAATTGTTATTAGTCTAAGAATTTACGATTTTTGGTGCTGTAGATAAGATAAGACTTTCACATTATTCGAAGTAGGCCTACATGTCAACAGGCAATTTAAACATAGAGTAAGTTAAATTTATAAGTATTTTACGTAATTAATTATTATTATTCTATTGACGTAAAAGACAATAAATAAAACTAAGTAAAACTACAAATAACACTTTTTAAACGATTAATGAAAAACAATAGATTGCCAATGTTGAAGATCAGTAGGTCTATGTACACATCTGCTGAATAAAATGCAAGCAAACATAGATATTCCTTAAAATCAGTTTTTAATAATGCTTTCATATCATTCTAGCATGAGCTGAAAGGGTTAAAATGTAAATAATTTTCAAACCTACAATTTCCCCTGGAAGAAATGTTAATCAAATAGGGATTTTATAATCTTCAATTGAAATCCACGTATAAATATCTATGTGAAAGGATGTTGTAATTATTTCATTTTGCATCCGAACATTTTTGCTGTTGATTTCTTAATGTGGTAACGAATGGCTGTACTTAAACCAAAATCGGTGTATTTACCATAATCTGAATTACGTTTGATCATGATCACCCATCAAAATAAAATAAGGGGCAAATAAAAAAGTAATTAAGGTTTTAATAGATTACCGCGTTTTTATATATCTACGGCACAATAAGGTAGTTTATAAAAAAATAAAAACCAAGGACAAAGTGTGGAAGCAATAAATGATCAATGTGTGTAAATAAATTATAACAGTAACACACACAGGGGCACAACATAATAGGCCTATATACTCTGGCTTAATTGCTGTTACTGAAATTTTGCTTGACTATCCTCCTGTGAGTGTGTGGGGAAAATGCATTCTACTGCAAATCTATGCCGATATTCCTTTTAGTTACTAGATAACGGCGCTTTCAAACTGAAGCTTGAATTTCTTTCTTCTCATAATAGATGGCGTTGCAAGTGGCATGAATGTCACGGTTAATTAGCTGTACCCTGAATGAATCGTGCGTTGAATTGCATTAGGCCTACCTGGTATAAGTTGATGAATATAATCTAAAGCAACAACATTTAAACAAGGGCGTTGAATTATTGCAGTGTCTTTTTTTAATCATCAATGTAAATTGAAACAGGAAATGGCTGATTGTATTAAAAAACCATTAACACCGAAACATTATAAAAAAATGTTAACGACGTACTATAATGCAAATAAATTATTATCAGTTACATATTTATGTACTTATATAATAGGTACTTATTCATTTGTTGTGTTATAATGTAGGTGCACAACATAACGTGAGTCTAAGCTATAACCTTGTACAATTATGGCTTCAAACTACGAGATGTCATCTGCTTTCATTCTTTAATAAAATCCAAGAAGAAATTAATTTCTTAGGACGTATATGGATGGCTGTATTTTATGTACAATTGTGACGACCGGATTATTTGATTATTGTATTTAGAATCTATAATTATACCCCCTGAAAATATGAAGCTAATCAACTATGAATAGGCATGTTTATCTACGCTGCTCAATGCATTTATTTCTTAAAATCATTGTATCACAAATAGGCTATATTAAATTTACCCGTACTCCTAAATTAAACTCATTAAACAGTGTGTTGATAATTGAATTTATTACTATCTTAATTACAACATTAAATACATTAAACACTCCAATCAACTACGTTTTGCTCTTAATTTGTTGAAACACAGAAGCAGGCCTATATCCCCTCCACTATATGCGTAGCGGATTACTGACTCTTAGCTAACGTTACTATGATGTCAGGCTGGCCTTATATCGACAAGGAAGTTCAGGCTATGAACATGTACCACGTAGCCTTCAGCGTACCAAGGTGGGAAAAACTGGGTTCAATTCACGTTTTAGGGCAAATGTTCCTTTATAGAATATAACGTCCATAATTTTTATGAAATAAATTTAAAACCACAGCAATAACTATAGGGAGGATTTTAAGGTCCTTCCAAAAAATATAGCTATTTTCATACAGATAGGTGGTCAATATATGTATTTAGGGGCATTAAATGAAACGAAATAAACACAATTTGTTGCACCTTTTTGTGAGATTATACATTTTCAACCTTTTCCCTTCTATTTCATGCTTCAGCACCTTTTCCCACACTTTTATCTGTGTTTTTAAAAGAATAGAATTGTTTCTCTTGTTGAACAGATTTTTAAAATGTTGTTTAATCAGATGTTAACAATAGTCTATGAATAATAATATTAAAATATAATTTATGGAAACCACCAGTAATTAATATCCTAGAAACAACGGCCAATCTCAGCAACAATGGGCAACCTGCAGCTGTGAAATCAAATTAAAATTTAAACAAATAACTCTGCAACAGTTGAAACTAAGTTGTATCACTTTCAGAAGATATTAAGATGCAGTTTATCGAAAATGATGTCATCGTTCTTCGATGTGCCGTCAGTGAAGTAAAATTGCAATCAATGACTGGCATCAAAGAAACAGAATAAACTAGCACATCGAATACAGCAAACATGCAAAACATTGAACTTCACAAGTCGAAACCTAAGCATATTATTCTGATAAACGCTTTTGCTCCAGGTTCTGAAAAAACAGCGGTCATTGAATGAGTTTAATAAGTTTATTAATTATTAGAACCCTATAAATGGATAAAGAAAGTTCATGTAACTGGTTTAAAGAAGTCATTTCATTATCACCTTTTTTTTGCTAATTTTTGTACGTATTTTCGGAACTCCCAAGGCCCCGAGTTTTTACCATAATTTGCACCTTAAAATCCCTTCACTACAAATGACTAATAGGCTAGCTATGAACAAATAATAAAAATGAGTATATTATTTTAGTAAAAATAGGAAAATGTCATTATCACCTATTTTGCTCCTTTTTGTGTGTTTTTTCTGGACTTTTTACCATAATTTGCACCTTAAAATCCCATCACTACAAATGACTATTAGGCTAGCTATACACCTTAGTTAACTGCAAGAAATAATAAAAATGAGTATATTATTTTAGTAAAAATAGGAAGATGTGCTAGCATTTTTAGTGGGGTCTAGGAGAATATATGAGATTACGTTGGATATGATCCCGGGGAACTGAGGGTTCTAACAAGCTAAAAAACAAGGTTTGATTCCCATATCGAATATAATATAATTCGCTTAGGTATGTTAAATTTAATAAGAAAACTCCATAACAACAAGGAAGAAGATTTACCATCTGTTGTAATATACAGAAAAAATATCTCTCAGGCACTCAAAGAGATCTGGAAGATTCTGAACATGTAATAAATGCTAGGTTTTATTCAAGGTTATACAGAACCAGGGGTCAGAAACTCGTATTGATTGAGAACTGAACATGTGCAGATAGTACGAAATTAGAGGAAGTTATCGGAAGTGACTGAGAATAATACAATGTGACGTGTTTTTTATTACTTTATTGTGAAAATTAGTCTTCAGTTACGATGAATGTTCAAAGTTACTTCCTTTCGTCTCGAACAATCTGCATAATTATGTTCAACACAGCTGGCCTATTGGTTCCCTAACAAATTGGGTTTGTTTTCGTTTCTTCTATCATTCCTAGCAGTTTAGGTAATTGGATTTTGAATATCCTACAAATACATAAATTCTATTTTACACTTTACAAATTTGGACTGATGTGACGGATAATGATCTATCCAATGAAAAATAATTAATAACTTGCAATAAGCAACATCTTGAAATTATTGTTAAATTTTATTGTTTTATTTATTTATTTCCTTCTAGTTTAGCCCTTATCTTCCACTAAGCAGAGGTTGATACAGAACAGTGACACAAACAAAAAGCTAATTAAATAGATGCAAAGTTGCATCACGTGGTATAGCCTATTAATCGATTAATAAATTAGGGAATGAGAAATGTATTTCGATTTAAAAAATATAATTTCACAATATAAATTAGCGTTTCGTTATTTCAATTTCCTTTTATGAGTACCAGAGCGTCCCTGATGCATACATAGGACCCTTTGTTTGCTATTCTCCGTGGCGCTACATCCCTGAAGGGTCTTAGCCTACCACCCGACCGCTGCGTCATCTACCACAGGGAGATGGAAAGATTGGGGGGCATGTGGTCAGCATGCCGCCACTCACGGCCGTTAATGGTTCATGACCGGAGCCGCTACTTCTCTATTAAGTTTGTTTGCTATTTTCTCCTCAAATCGCCGTAAAAATACTAAAGCCAAAATTTTCAAATTTGTCTTCAAATGTCACTTTTTTTTTTACCAAAATTCAATGTAAGGTCGCCTTAAGTGTCAATTACTCGCTCCCTGCAGTTAAACTAATCTAGGAACTACTGTAGGCTACTGTACATGACAGAACGTCTCAATTAATCATTCTACCATAATAACAGTACTCTGTAATCCACATTACTAAGAGCGGTATGAAAGCCATGTGAGTAAATCTAATATTAATTATCGGTGCAGTACACGTCAAGTGCAGTAAAGTTGGATTTTGAAAGGAAGTGGTGCCACGAGTCAGTGGGTAACTAGCCCACTTTTAATTATGTAATAACCCGCAGGGCATTCTTATAAACGAAAGTGCACCCGGAAACAAGGAACATTGTTACGTGATATATCAGTCGTACGTTTAATTGTTACACTACCTAGGCTAATTACCCTATGCGAGCCAAATGTTTCATTCAAAATACTATTCTTTACATAATTCAATAAAAACAGCATGCACCCAAATAAGGGTTCTATGAAAGTAGTACCTACAGGTTAAGTCGGATACGAATAAATATGGGGGTAATATAGTTAATGGGTCACAGAACCTAATAATGTAATCAAGCATTTCCCTCATAATGTAATCCTCCTTTTCATCAGTTCTATCAGATTCAGGGAAACGATTTTCTGGGAGCATTTTTTTTTAACTCCTGCGCGTTTTGATAACTGCGAGTTATAGAAGGAGGCAAGGTCATTTTTCTGCCTTTTCACTATAGCTACAGATATAATCGTTGGACTGTTCCTTTCGATCTGTTTCTAGCCTTTTAACTCGGAGATTCATCGGTACGTTCAGTCAGATACCTCTATAAATATGTTTCCATTGAGACCTCACTTAAGTTATGCGTCGTATTGGTTCCATTCTGGCGTAGATGAAGGAAACTTTAGAACCAAAAAAGTCCGTATATGATAAAGAGGATTTGTAAACTTTTTTGAATATAGATATATATATATATATATGGTGGGCTCACTCTTATCCAGTTGTAAGTGCTTATGTAGGCTATATATATATACCCGTATATATATATATATAATCACTTACAACTGGATTATGTAGGCTTATATATATATATACACAACTGGATTAGAGTGAATTTAATGACTTAGCTAAATGTCCAGTTTTCCTGGGCGACTAACAAATAATAAAAATAAAAAATTAAAAAACAGACAAAAAAGATAAAAAGTGAAAGCTTCGCACGGTCTCATTAGTCATACTTACTTTGATACTGAAATCTCTTCATTAATGGTGTGTAAGGAAATTGTGTAGGTCTAAGTTATAACCAGCTCCCGTGATAATATATATATATTTTTTATAATTATCAAATCCTCTAATGGATCAACTTTTTAAATAGGCCTATTATTTTTGCCTTCACTTTGGTCACATTTCAATTTTAGTTGTAACAATATTAGTTTCATACGAAATATTTCTTTAGGGGGTTCAGCCGTAAATAATAATATTATGCAATGTATTATAGTTAGATTTATAATTTATGAAATGAATTACCCATCCCAGAAATTTCAAAACCTTTTGACTATCAGTGTTAACAGAGCATTGGATTGAATGTGTAACCTACTATTTTATAGTAAAAGTCGACAAAGAGCATATCTGAATAAATTACGTTAAACTAATATACTAGGCGGGCATAGGATAAAAATACTTCTGATTCAAGGGTTAGCATTTTTAAAAACTTTCCACATTTAAATGGGATCTCATTCCGCTGTGTGTAAGCTACCGTATTTACTCGAATATAATGCGCCCTCGAATTTAATGTGCATCCCGATTTTGAAACTTGAAATCATAAAAAAAAGTAGTTTGTTGGCGAATATAATGCGCATCAATGGAAGGATAGGTATTTTATTGGGAATTTTGTCAAAGTATTAAGGGAATAATGAGCCACCACGTAAACATTTGAAATTACCATTAAATTTAACTGCCAGTTTTAGACCTACAAGTATATTCACTGACGTGTTCGTCACTGGAATCCTCCATTTTGTTTAAATTTTACACATGGGGTGCTTATACTTAGAGCTAAGAGCAGCATCATAAGATATTCTTCTCTTCTTGCCCTCCATTTCGTGACTACTAACTAGTATTTTTATACGCTCTATGTAATGCTAGTAATAGGCCAACGATAAAATTAATGAAGTCGATAATTACAGTAACGCATTGTTACACAGATAAAAGTTACCGGTACTGCCAACCTACGAAACGGATTTGTACTCGAATTTAACGCGCACCTCAGTTTTGAAAGCTACAAATGGACAAAAAAGGTGCGCGTTATTTATTATTACAATTTATTATTACAAAATATTCGAGTCAATACGGCATATCATCTTGAACGGATATTTGGCTAAATCCCTTTTCACGTCTAAAAGGGCCCTGATTTTCCACTTCTATATTAATAAAAGGAAGTGTCTGTCCTCCGTCTGTCCGCGATGCCCAGCGAAATCTACTCAACGTAGAGATCTGAAATTTTAAACATAGGTGGACTGAAGGGTCGGAAAATGCACCTCGAAGCCGGAATTTTAATTTTCGCTTTCGTTCGCGAGTTATGAGTGAAAAACGGGCAGAAAACGTGTATTTTTTGCGATTTCGAAGCATCAGTTTCAGTAATATATTTCAATGTTAAATCAATTACAGTTGGCTTTGGCTATTTTTGTCATCAAACCTCATAGCCTACCTTGGAAATAAAAGCATCGCGATCGCTTGATTTTGTAAGTCTATCGTGGACGATTCATTTGTTTAGAGTGTCAAGGCCCGCAGATATATGAAATTTTCAACCTACACGTAAGAAGGATATCAACATAGGCCTAAATATGGTCAAACATTGTTCGATTTGAACGAAACTCACTATACAGGGGTTTTCTGGGCCAAGGAACTGGAACCTGAGGTAGCTTTTTCTACCAGGGGACGCTACCTAATCGTGGAATACACTCCACGTGATTTAAGTGTTAATAAATATAATGATTTAACTATTATACACTTAAGTTTTGAAATAATTATCGCGGGGGAAGCCGCGGGCACATGTTATCTTATAATAATAAAAGGACGTGTTTGTCTGTCTGTCCGCGATGCCCAGCGAAATCTACTGAACGCAGAGATCTGAAATTTTACACATAGATGGACTGATGGGTGGGCGAATGCACTTCGAAACCGGATTTTTAATTTTAGCTTTCGTTCGCGAGTTACGAGTGAAAAACTGGCAGAAAACGTGATTTTAGCGCTGTCGAAGCATCAGATTTCAGTAATCTGATGTCAAATCAATTGCATTTGGCTTTGGATATTTTTGTCATACCGTGGAAATAAAAGCATCGCGATCGCTTGAATGTTGTAAGCCCACGCTGGTTCATTTGTTTAGAATGTCAAGGCCCGTAGACATACGAAATCTTCAACCTACACGGAAGAGGGATAATCAACATAGACCTAAATATGATTAAACATTGTTCGATTTGGACGAAACTCACTATACAGGGATTTTCTGGGTCAAGGAACTCGAATCTGAGATCGCTTTTGCCAGGCGACGCTATCTAATCGTGGTAAGTAGTCCACGTGGTTTAGGTGTTAATAAATATAATGTTTTAACTATTATGCTCTTAATTTTTTATTTTTGAAATAATTATCGCGGGCGAAGCCGCGGGCACATGCTAGTTGAATATATTGGCAGCTGACCTACAGCTTTTAATGTCATAACACCTGAAGAGTTAGCCTAAACATGGGTAAGTACTGCGAAATAAATATTAAATGCCAACTAATAGTAGCAAAACAAACCGGAAAGTGCAAAAAGAAAAGAAAAAAAAAAGAGCCGTCAAAATATAATAGTTCGAAATCCGCGCATGACTAGCTTATGAGTGTAGAAAGAATGCGCTAGGTACTATATGAAGGATATAGTTACATTGATGAGCTAAGCTTATATTGTCGCCGGTAGACGTTTTTCTGTCAGCTCAAATTTATTACCGGTACCTATGATTCGACCTTAATATTACAGTTTATATGATATACATTAGGCCTATTTTATCTGCTTAAAACTTATATTAGGCCTAATAGTTTGCAGGATTTATATACTTCACAATATATTTTATTTTATGACAGAAACATTTCTCCACGGCAGAAACTTTCACACAATGACATAAGATGAGCGAAAACACTCATTTATTAGAAAACTATCAAGTAATGTTGTAAAACGTAAGAGAATATCAGTAATAAATCTGTTTTCTATTGCAATGTTTGTTATGGTTTTCTCTGCTTACTTAAGAGGACTTTCCAGTGGCAATGCGCTTCAAGGCTCCTCAAGTATCACTTGAACGGAACAGTATACACTGCTTTTAAAATGTTGTTTTGATTTCCATCATTCTAGTTTTTGGCAGACAGTTTTCTTTTGTTCTTAACAGTATCCACCTACAAACTTATACTTCATTTTTGTTTAGGTAGATTTCGAAGAAAAATCTACCTATTGCTATCGATACCATGTCATGACTTTCGAAAAATTCTTTCATATCTTTACGTTTCATGCCTCCCTAAGTACGAAACCACCGCCTGTTCAAAAAAATGATATATATATATATATATATCTTTACACGCTAGCGGCCGTAATTTTGAAGATATTTGAACCAAAATTTACTATGTTATTTCTAGGCCCAATAGTTCGGACAAGTTCGTTAATGAGCAAAATTGGCTCAAGGGGGTGGTCGGGGGAGGGGGTTGAAATTTTAAAACATTTTATCTCGGCCCCTACGAAGTATAGAGGGAAACTTTGTTTGAATAAATTAGAGTACTCCCTATGGAGTTCACAGTGACACCAACGATTAGGGGGTTTTGGGGGTACGAGTGGGGGTGGGGGTGGAGAGATGGAAATTCGAAATTTTTGAAACGTCTTGTGAGGTATCGTTGAAAAGCTCTTGATGAGTACTCTACAAATCAATAACTGGTTTCTCGATAGTTCTCATATAAGGCGAGATTTGAATGTTTGAAAAAGTGCTCTATCCTCTTTTTTGCCGTTATTATTGCGGGTTTGTCATGCCAAGGCTAAAGAAGAAGAGTGCTACGCAGCGACAGTAAATTAAACCAAAAGCACTTCGAAATCTAAAGGGATTTTTAAACTTATACTTATATTGAAGGAATGTATCGCTCTACTGGTGTCGAAAGCCCCCTTGTATCTCAAACATGAGACTGAAACTGTGAGCGTAACATACCAGCCAATTGTTCAATGATAACATAGGAGGGATGGGAACTTATTTATATTTTGAAAATGTGAAGATTAGTTTTGTTTTTATTTCATTATAATTTAGAAGTTTTAAACATTCAAGTTACATGGTTTTTAAAGCGGGTTTTACAGAGGGACATCACGCGTAAAATGCAGGCTATTATCTAACGACCTGGTATATTTATGATACTTTTACTGGTAAAGGCGCTATTTTTCATATATGGAAGGGAGACTTACTCAACGAAAGCAAGTGTGAAAGGGACAGACTATTATCTTATACACACATATAGCACTTACACTACTTTCATAGCAACCTGTTGAATAACGAGGTGAAATTGGACTAACTGGATTATATCAGTCTCAAGGTAAATTGTAGCCTGCGGCCAGCTGTCAATATATAACGAGTATCGTTTTATGTTGGATTCAGAATAAAGTATAACAGTATAATATTATGGCTGTGTTAAACAGTTATGAATCGAACTTCGATAGGTTTCTGTCGAGGTTCTTGTCTTCTTATAGCACCCAGGGCCGTAGCAAGGTCCATCTGCGCCCTTGGCGAGTTTGACAAATCTTCGCCCTCCAATACTGGGGGTTCTGAACATTTTTCTTAAAATGTCTGTAAAATTGTTTATTATTTTAATATAAAAACACTGTTATTATCAGAGAAAACCTAAACCTCAATTTGAAAATGAACTAAGTGTTTTACTTTAGAGGTACTAAAACCTTATTTTCAGAAGACTGAACTACTTAAAAAAGAATTAAATAATAAAATCTAGTATCAAAAGTAATGAGGCCTACTAAAATGTTTATTATTATTATTATTATTATTATTATTATTTAATCTCCAGGGATGAAAACCCTATTTCACCACAGAGGCACGTTAGGGTTGTAGTTTACAGACTAATCTTAATAATTATATAAATTCAAACATTAAATAAGTAATTAACTATAGTTGATCGTGAATGTACGTTATAAAACTGATAAATTCTCTAAAACAGCAGACTTTGAAGAATAAATGGAGACATGATTGGGAAAAAGTTTTCTCACACTGAGAAGCATGCAATTTAAGATTAAACCTCCTTCTTTCGAGTAATGGACAGTCAAATAAGAATAAACTAAAATGTTTAACACATTAATATAGGTAAACGTATTTTTTTTGAATAGTTGAACCACTTTCATCTGAATAATAACGTACATTTTAATTTTTATTGTTATATCATTCCATTCAGTTCATGATTTATGTTATACTCTGCCAATAAAAAAATGTGTTAAATAAAGAACGTTGCATGACTGCTTTTTGTTTGTAGACAATCGGCATAATACTACAGATAGTTCACGTGCAGTAACTTTTAATAACCTGAAAGTTTTCTTCCATTTACGTGGAATTTGTTTTGCTTGATAAATTGCACCAGTCTAAAAAAGGCAGGATTTTTCATGGTTAATTTTGCGCCCTCTCTGTACCCGCTCCTTTGGCGGGGGCCCATCTCGCCACCACCTAGCTACGGCCCTGATAGCACCATAATCCAGTATGAAGTAACTTTTACGCCATTAAATATATGATCCAGAAACACAACAATAGCAATGGATAGACCCCCTTCATTCTTATTTGCTTATTTAGCTATATGAATTTATACAATAATATAAGCCATCATCGAGTGAAATCATCAGTGGGATCTAAGTTAGAAATAATATACAAATTTTAGTAGAATAGCTGATTTCTGTGATTGACAAGCGGAACACAAGGATAAAGAATTCATCTAATTTTACGTGAATAATTATTCTGTAAATTTTATATTTCTGCTTTTATACAGCTTTTGAAGTGACGAATTTATACGTCAGTAGAAGTGATGGATTTAATTCTTAAAACTAAAGGAATACGAGGGACTGTGTGGAAATAATGGAAGAATCAGAACTGATACAATGAGCATTAAGGTATGTAATGCTGTACATCAGTCATCATTCTACCTTAAAGTAAATTATGTTATCATTAATTTGTTATATTACTTCAATATTCTGGGGATGTGAATGGTGCTGTCAACAGTCCACCAAGCTATAAACTATTTGGTTTGGTTCTGACTCCGTATCAATTTTTCTGGAAGTATAATCATGCAAATTTCTTCAACGTTATAGACCTATAACTGAAAATCTGTCAATAAATTATTAAATACCAGTAAATGTACTCTTAAAGCATCAGGATTACCTTAAAACATACTACACTATAACTAGTCAAACAATTAGAGGGAGAATTTTTACGTTAAAATTCTGTTTTAAGCGAAAACACAAGTACATTCTAATATATAAATCTTTCATTGTAAATTAACTTAACTTTCATTTACTTGTCACTTAAAATATTCAAATTAAAAATGCAAGTATGTAAGATGGTGATAAACCAATCTGAAAAGTCATTTCAATGACAGGCGACATTTTCTTGACGAAACACTAATTTAGTGCTTTGTGTCACCACCATTTGCCACTAATACTGCCGTCCACCTTCGATGCATGATTCTGATAAGTCTCCTGATATCCCTTTGAGGAAAATTCTCTCATTCCTCTTGGAGGGCCACTTCCAGTTTCTGTAGAGTCTGAGTGGTTCTTGGGTAATTGCGGATTCTTCTGTCCATGATAACCCAAATGTGTTCGACTGGGTTTAAATCTGGGCTGCTGGATGGCTAACTTATTGTCCAAATATGCGCCCTGTAGACTGTATTTGAAATATGGACCTTTCCAGTCACATTGATTTTGCTACTTTTTTTGCTATGTTTCTTTCTCTCTCGTTTCTGGTCGCACAGAAAATTCGTTTTGGTCACAGATATAGAGGAATAGATCGGCAGCATCGTATCCTTAACTGCAGGTGGCAGTGAAGCCGAGTCAGGGGTGAAGAGGGGCAAGGGAAGCAGTGCCGACGCCATATTGGTATCACTAAAGTGCCCGCTTAAGTACCACATATTCATTACGGGAAATTGTTTTTCTTCCTACATAATCCCGAATTTATAGTGAAATGGTGAACCACAGTGTTTGGGAATCCCTGTAATTTGAAATACATACTATACCACTATATTGGAGGTCAAATTAACATTCACTTATAAATTTGCCAAATTACTATTGCTTAAACTGGGTCTATTACAGCTATTTTCATTCAATACTGGTTTACGGAATAATTGTCTGGGGAAACTGCAGCAAATGGGAAAGCATCTTAAAAATAATAAAAAAATATTTTTATAAATACGAATTATGACTCATTCAATCATGAAGGCCACTCTTTAGAAATCTACAAATATTAACATTTCCTTCAATATATTTACTAGAGCTTCTAACTCATGTACACATTAATTTTGATCAACACAACACACAACATACTCACGAACACGACTCCAGAAACCGAGATGTTAAAATTCCGTTCACATAGATTAACCCTCCTAGAGCATACACCACAATACATGGGCATAAAAACATACAATAAAATTTCAAACTAAACAAAAGCATTAAATAGCAGACAATTCAAAATTAAAATTAAGAACTGGTTTTTACAAAGTACATATTACTTAATCAGAGAGTTTCTTGAATATGAGGTTAACATATTATAATTTATAAAAAAAGTGTGCGTGGAACGCCACGCGACAGAAGTGAAACTTGTTTTAATTTTTGGATTTTTTCAATTTTGGATTATTGGATGGTTTTAATTTTGTATTGTTGGACTTTTTAATATTGCGTTTTTGGACTTGTTAAAATTTGGATTTTGGATTTTTTAAATAATTTTCTATTTTTAAATTTTGGATTTTTAAATTTTTAAATTTCTGATTTTTTATTTTTAAATTTTGGATTTTTGAATTTGAATTCTAATTTTTTTATTTTCTTAAATTTTGGATATTTGGATTTTTTAATTTTAGATTTTTTATTTCTTAAATTTTGGATTTTTGGACTTTTTAATTTTGAAATTTTAAATTTTGGATCTTTTTAATTTTGGACCTTTGGATTTTTTATTTTTTGGATTTTTTAATTTTTGGATTTTCGATTTTTAATTTAGGATTTTTAGATTTTTTAAATTTTGAATTTTGAATTGTTTGATTTTTTTAGATTTTCGATAAGCCTAATCATTGAGTTGATTGTTTTCTGTGCAGTCCGTTCCGTCACACCTCACTAATTTCGTGACGATTTTGAGGCCTACTACATAGTAGTGGGCATAAAATAGGAAGGAGCCACGTATCAAAAGTACGTTGCAGATATTCTCAATTCGATTCCGATTCGATTCCGATTTTGAGCGTAACACTAATTTCGTGACGATTTTGAGCGTTACACAAGCTCGCGGCTAAAGAAGTTTCACTTCAAAAATAGTAAAAGAAATCATTCCATTTTCAAGCACTCATAAATAGCACTAGAAAAATAATTACATTAATGTTAGATTTTTCTTATTTGTAATCATGATTTGCAAGTAATATAGTGTAGGCTTAACCTAGAATATTCCTAGTTTGTAACTTTAGCAAGTAAGCTCAAATTGACGAGTCACCAGTTTACCAGCCAAAGCTGAATAAATGTAAAATATATGGGACTATAAATTAACATTGACAACATTAACATTAATCCTATAGAAGCGTCTTCTGTGTACAGACTTAAGACTATTAGTTTCTACATGCACTTTGGCACTTTCGTTATTTCAGTTTACCTAATTTTATTATAAGTTAGTACATAAGTGTGACGTCTACTGCTGTAATGGCAGAATGACAATAAAACTGTGTTTATTAATTTATTTACTGGATTGTGAAATTCTAATTAAAACAGCTTTAAAAAGCATTTTCTTGTTTGATTCCCGCGCCCACTTCCCTTCCTTTTGTCCGAATGTTGGTGATCGCATTATGGCGACGCAGCGAACGCGTTGGCATCAATCCCTCCCCTTACGCAGCCGATCTATTCCTCTATATCTGTGGTTTTGGTGATGATTTATGTAAATAAACCATGGACAATTAGTGTGCAACATAGTGGAACTGTCGAAGTTTTCTGGTTTTCACAATGAAATTAGTGTTCTTCTAATAATTGTTTTGACTAGTTAAATGCATTCCCTATAAACAGTGAGGTCTGTACGGTTCTAGAGTCCAGAGGTAGATTTTTGGAAAAGGATTTCATAGGCCTAGGTTCGAGGAAACAAGTCCCTAGGCATCATCATACTGATTTAAAAACTCAGTTCGTTAGCTGCTTGGGAAAAATTTACTGTACAGTATGACTTCTCAGTATATTCTTGAGTCTCTTTTATACGTTAGAGATAATATTAATCCTTTTAGTTATAGAAGCGATCTACACAATTGAAGAGTGTAACCCAAATACCTGCTAAGTACCAAAAAGCTGTTTAGGAGTTACAGTACAAAATGTATTCCTAAATGCATGAGGGACATAGCAGAGCTTCCATCTTGTGATCAATGTTTGAACTAAAGTAAATACTGTGGCACATAGCCGTGTATTGGGTCAATTGGCAATGACATATAGATATGTTTTGATGCAAAAACTAATTTTTTACAAAAATGGCACTTAGCAGCTATTTGGGTTACACTCTTCAATTACGAAACAAGGCAACAAAACTCATTGAACTATTCTGCCTGCAGGCTTTCTTTAACTATGAAAAATTGTGAAGCCATGTCCATAAAAATTGCGAACAAAGTGCCTGCTGGATTATTTAGGTTAAAGCGAAATCATTTTAAATCTGTGATCTCTGGTTGGTTGACTACAAGGTCTTTTACGGTATGAGTGAGTTTTTTAATTGTGATGTGTCTGATTTGATGTAATTTTATCTCTTTGACCATGTCTATACACTCTGTGTTCTCCGACATGAAATAAGACATTAAACATTAAACATATAATGTAACTTTATAGTAATGTTAATCGAAGAAATCATGAATTGCCTAGCAATCAAGCGAACTTACACAGAATAATGAACTATAAACTCTAGGCCTATAATTTTTTAACTCTAACTGCCACTGTGGCAGCGAAAGATAATTTTTAAATCACTAATACATTTTTCAGTAAAAAGCTGTGTTTCACGAGTGATATTCCTAACACAAGAATAAAAGTCTGCACTTCCTAATATAAAGCATTACTATATAGGCCTACTCATTTTCTATAATTGTCAATATCTAAGCAAATTTTCATCATTGTCACGGCCATAGCAGTTCATAAGTATGCATATCTTTTTGGTAATCTTCCAGCATGGTAAAAGGAAAGCATTCTACTAAAAGAATGAAACCACTTACAATTACGAATTTAAATCATATTCTCGTTGACATTTCTCAACAATCGTCTTGGTGGGGCGTATTTCGCACTTATTTACACATTTCGTGAAATACAACAAATTTCACTGTATATCGTGGGTAGCCTATAATTTGCTTAACAGAGATATTTTATGCATCTATAAAGCTAAATTTAGCTAATTATGTTATATTTTATGTAATTAAGTCTTTCAGAAGAGGCTGACAAGTTGAAGTTATATTATTATTAACAATTTAATCTCTTGTTTTTATTCATACATTCTCGTCTTCCTATTTATATGTATCCAGATTCGCATTTTTTTCCAATAAATCAAAGGTCTAGCACCGTCAGACAATGATTGGTTGGATGTATGTAATCAGATAAATAATTTAAGAGAATTCTTCTCTTAATTCTCGCAGATACTAATAGAGTATCAAAGGTTTTCTGTCTTTTACTTCCTCCATAGGTACCATAGGTACTAGGACTATAGGTATTTTTTTTTAATATACCCTATTGTGTTTGACACTGAAATTTGATGTTGACTTTTCAATATAAATACGTTTTGAAGTCCCTTGAATCGAAAAATATTATCATAAACATGGCTGTATGTGTCTGTACATGTCTCTTGTGAACAGCATAATTAGAGAACTAAAAATGGTATTAAAATGTATTTGGATTAGATATCTTCTGGGGACGTTACATGAAGATCAGTGATAAGATCCTCTTACTTTCAATTTCATTTTATATGAAGAATTTTTTTCACGATTCTCTTGCAAATGGCCTTAAGGATTTTGTTTAAATTTTATATACAATGTGCTTATACTAAGAACTAAAAATAAGTTACAATTAAAACACTTTTTTCGCAAGAAAATTTCTGAAGCGTAGTTTTAAGCCAGCCAACGTTAGTAGGCCTAGAAAGTCTGACACTAATTGTTGCATGGCTACAAGACAGGTTGAGGATGACAAGTAAATACACACCGCTTGCAATACGCCGTTTTATTCTATATCAGAATGGGAAGTGAGAAAGTTGTATTGCCGGGTGTATGTAATCTGCGCCACGGTTGACACCGAATTTGAAATACAATAAAAATTAGATATGTATGCGGCAAACAGCTATGTAAACTGAGCCACGGAGATATGTAGGTTGCGGCAGTAGTTAAAGGCAAACAAAAGTTAAACCTAATATGTGAATGTTCGTTTCTATTCAGTAACAGTTTTTTTGCATATGAGGTGATGGGAGCGTACTTGTCTGTAGTTTGGTACCGTTCTATGTATGTTGGTAACGAGTGCTTTATTTGCTCTATCTTTAGGTTGGTAACAACTTTTCTCTAGCGAAGCACATCGAAACACAATCTCACTAACGAGTCATTCACTTGTGTTTTACAGTCTCAGAGTCATTGTGTACATTATCTTTTAGTGGTCGCAATTACATAGCCAATCCTAAGTCTGGAGAGGTGGGAAGGAAAATGTCAATGCGTTAGTGTGACGGTGACGCCATTTAAATGTCGGTGGCGCAGTTTACATCGTGTAGGTTGGGGGAAAAGGTAGAAGTGGCGCAGATTACCTTTTCCCGTATTGCCCACGCTTACGGTAAAGAAAGTTATTTGAGTGCATTTTATCATATTTTATTTTGCGGATGCAGCACGAAGTGTGGCAAAGACTTTATCTTAATTTTTACAACCAATTTAGGCCTATATAAAGAGAATGTCATTTTTCGCGATTCCTCGAAAACTTCTCTAACGATTTTGTTTAAATTTTCTATACGAATTGCGTGATATGTATAATGTAATATATTGAATAGACCTATTGTACAAAGTACCAGAAGCTTTTTTGAAACATTTTCCCCGATGAATTATATGAAGGGTAGTCATAAACCACTCTTTCATATATAAACTTAGGTTTTGTGTTCTCCCTCGGGAATAATGCGACTTTCAATGAGCTGAAACAACTAAACGGGTACTACTACAATATATTAAAGAGTAGAGGTAGTTACGTCTTTCACATAATTTACTGTGTACCAACGCTGTACAACATTTTTCACTGTAGATATATCGAAAAGTTTGTCAAATATAAATCAATGAGACCATAAGGTCATGATTGTTAGGAGTTATAATAATTATGCATTGTAAATAGGATTGGGCGGAATAAAGACATTAAGAATTAACATCTGTTACACAACGACCAAGTGAAAAGTTGAAAGCATTTAGATACACACCATTAGCTGTCATGTAGATATTCCCGAAAGCACTTTACTGTAAGAGTCAGCGTTGGTAAGTTAATGACAAGCCTTAAGCCTACTTATTTCTGTAAAATTAGAGATTGTTATTTTTATTGGGTAGGACTGCGTAACCGTACACTAATAAAATCCACTTGTTTAAAAACAGTTAAGTGAGTAGACCGTTTAGATAGCAAACTGGGCTTCAATAACGAGAATTAGTTTCGGTTTATCATCACTTATATTGCATGAAACCTGCAGCAAACATAAAATCTTGTCGTTTTGGATGCAATGTCTGAGACGAAGTGTAGCTTAAGTGTTATAAAATTTTACACAGTATATCTCTGAATGCCTTTTCCTTTAATTTAAGCATACTAAAAATTCATCATTTAGAAAGTTGAATAACTCTCTTTCCCGACCACAGATTATTGACAAATGATTAAATATTAATACTCTTCTACCGCCAAAGATCTGAGCCAGGATATCACTGCCGCTTTGAGGTATTCATCGGTTGGGAACTCTTTTCCACACAAAAAATCCTTTAGATTCGGAAACGAGTGAAAGTCGCTGGTTACCAGATCAGGGCTGTAAGGAAGATGTCCAAAAATTTTCCACTTAAACGTTGAAGTTATGACTGTGTTTGAGCAGCGGAATGAGGCGAGCGTTGTCGTGAATCAAAAACACCTTTTCAGACAACTTTCCAGGTCTCTTGTTTTGGATAGCGCGTCGAAGTCTTTGAAGAGTTGCACAACAGGCCTCAGCGCTTATTCCACGTCTTCTTGGTAGAAACTCCAGGGTCAGGTCTTGGGCGGTGGAAGAGTATAACATCGGCATTGAAAAACTGACACCACGTTACAATAAATGCCTTGACAGCAATGGAGTTTAAGTTGAGAAATGGAGTAAGGTACTGTATCTTTGTAAATAAAGATTTGTGTTTCGTTAATATTTTCGTTATGATTTAGTTATGCCAAATCGTTCTTTACTTTCCGAACGACCTTCGTAGTTCTGTAGAAGATAATGGGAAATCAGGATTCATAAACGTTTGTGAGGTGATTTATTAAGAAACTAGCATTTTCCAATTCTGAATTACAAAAATAGTGTAAAATGCGATTGACTTTAGCTCCATAAAAATAATATATATACGGTACATATATGTATTTACATATAAATGCTTTCCTTTTGATGAAATATGTATTTTTATTGTTTTTTATATCCTCTTGATGTGTTTTTTTTATATAAATCACTAACAAAAGTTTATGGATATAATATTTAGAGTAAAATTACTGTTATTCCATTCATTGCAATTGAATGTTAATTACGTGGTTATTAATTTAAATATTTAAGTATTAGTTTGCGTTAAATGGTGGAAATTATTGTGTATTTTTTTTTAATAGCAAAATTTTCAAATTCTTAAACTAGAATATTAACTGTAGAACTTATTACCCTAAAACTCGCTAATGGAAAACTTGGAATAACGTATAAAATAAAACAGACATTAATCGATACCACAGTATGTCGATACTTAAACAAGGAGTATATTCCGTCCAGCTCATCCTAAACTTGAGGTTTTTTAATGAGTAAATCACTACTAATGCACACTGCCGTTGTATTCTATAGTTAATAACGTTCATTATTCTATATGACATTAACTCAAAATATTTACAGTAGTAATTATTTCTATACTTTTCACACTTGAGGTAATGTATATTTTTATTTATTTGCGTATGTTACTTAGAGATTCATGAAATTCCCGAGACCGACAACAAGAATAACTGTTCTGATTTCGTCATATGTTTGCAAACTTTTCTTTTACTGCCGCCCATAAACCGAAAAAAAACGTACTTTTGAATTGCAAAATAACGCGAAAAACATATTCATACTTTTTAAACGAATTCCAGCAAAAATGGTTTTATTTATACGAAATCTTAACATTAATTCATTTTTAAGAAATATTTTCCTTTTTCTATTGACACAGTCTTATCTCTTAAATAACTAGGCTATTAATTATTAGGCTAAATTTGTAATAGAAACAATTGACTAAAAACAGTTTTAGAACAGTTGATAGAAATACATCCGGAGATAAAAGAGGATGGAACGTTTTTAGTCCTGCAAAATAGGATGGAACATTTTTAGACCTACAAAATAGGATGGAAAATTTTTAGTCCTATGTGCGCAGTAAATTATTGTGTCCCAGATTTTTAGGCAAGATTGTGTGGATTTAGCCCCGAAACGGTTGTATGGCAACATGAAAGTGTGAAAGGAAAGTAAAATAAATATCTCGTAAAGACAGTAAAATGTTATGTTACCGGAATTTCTGTTTCATATTTCAACCCCTATCAGTCGCAAAATGTTAAGTCCTGTATGAGCGATAATAGTCATATCTAGAGTTTTCTGAGGGAATAGTTTGAGTGTGAAAAGGCGCTCTTCTTCGCTTCAAACTGTAGATCCCTGAATGGAAGGACTTACAGATTGGAAATCAAAATTCCTCCATAGTTAAATCTTGAATTACACACAAGATACAAAACCCGGGCCTTTTAAACTAGTTCATTATAAATTCACATCTCTGTACAGATCATAAGTATAACAACGTGACTAATTATTATGTGTATTATTATGTTAAAATATCGACCCAGCCTCGAAAAAAGGCGATATTCAATAATCAGTAAGTATATTTAAAAAGAAGGCCAAGCATTGGATTAGGATATTGCAAAAATTCACTTTTATTATTTTAATAAGACCTTTTATAAAACTTATAATATAATTATTTCTAACATGTACACGCAGAGTACTAAAGTTTGTTAACTCTTTAATTATAAAATTAATTAAAACGGACACTCTTCAAGCGAGGACATTCCTATGACTGACACCACGCATGTGAGGCGTTATTATATTATAGAGCGGCAAGGGAAAGGAAAGGTAAAATTTACATTAATTAATCTAAAAGTATCTTTCCGCATACATTTGTTTCCCCGTTTACGGTATTTTTTCGCACTCCAATAGCTTTATAACGACAGTGCCTGTTACCTATTCACAATCACCGGAAACGTCTGTGTAATTCTGTAATGGGAATTGTTGGTGACAGTTTCAAATGCGAAGTTGAATTTAAAAGTGGAAATTATCAACCTGTATATAAAGAAATGGCGACACTGAAATAAGCACACATCGACTTAGGGTGCTATAGTGTGAAAATCGAAAGGAACCATGAACATCTTCCAGGTAAATAGTTTATAATCAGTATACTATAGTCTACAGATTAGCGATTTAGTGCTTTCGTTAGAATCAAAATGTAGAACTGTACTATTTTACAAATAATACTAAAAAAATAAATATTGATTATTAACATAAGGGAATATTACAGCGCAATTTCCTCTTTATAATTACACTGAATTGTTCTTTGATACAAAAGTAAGGTGCATTTGGAAAAAAAAGTAATGGGCGCATATCGAACGAATTAACCTATTACGAGAAGTAATGAAAAATGGTCCATATTCAGAATTTCAAGTTCACTATATTAGTAAATTTCTTTGCATAAAATAAATAATACAAAAGTAATCTTAGACTTCAAACCGGTTTGTTTGGCAGCTTGTTTACTTTGCTATTTTTTTTATAAAAAGTACTGAAAGAGCTTAAAATATAATAGGCTATAGTATATTTTAGCTTGTGGAATTCGTAACTAGCATGCAGAGTTATAATATTATTTGAAAATAATTTTGTCAATACTTAAACTTTAAATCATGAATTCTTAGAAATATTTGCTTACAGCATACGATATAATTTTTTATAAAATATAGTTTTTGAAATGTATCGGCCTATGAAACTAAACTATTCGCTCTTTTATCACCGGAAAAGAAGTTATGTTTTTTCTGTAATATTGTTTCTACGAGTATAATGTAATATAACTTTTATATATTGTGTTTAACCAAGTATGAAGTTTAAAATTAACTGAAAATGGAATGCATATTTGAGTACCCAGTGTGTACCAACACTGGGTGTAAAAGTTCATGTTTTCACCATGACTGCATGGAAGGGAAATGAATGAAAAACACTATGGTAGAAAAAATTATTAGGTGCATTCCTAATCTAATAGGTATATTCTTAAACCAATATTAAACACTTTATGCTAATTATGAGCTCAATGAACTTATTATAGAGACAATTAAATATTGGGCATGGGTTTCCAGGGGATTCAGAACATTTTATATTAAGTGATAAATGACAAACCCGATAAGAATCTATAAAATATGGAATCTAAACTTAATACAAATAGAGCAGTATAAATTATTTATGTTTAGCTAATAGTCTTATAACTGCAGAGAAACAAAAGGAGATAGAAATAAGGTATTAAGCTTTATATAGTAAATATTTATAAGTTAAAGGTAACGAAAAACCTTCGCTCCGAAGAGGAATTATCTGAATTTATGGGAGAGCAATCGAGACTAATATCGGAGGTTAAAGAGCTGAATGATAGTATTAAATGTATATTATTTAAATACTGGGACCATATGGTTTATAAGCCTATATTAACATATTTTACGAATATATTTCACGCAATTTCGTTACATGTATGTATGTATTTTTATTTACTACAATTAGGCAGTAAGGATGGTGGTAGTGTATTACAATCTTATTACATGTGCAAAAAAAGAGTAATTATACATAATCAGAAACACATAAAAAGAAACACAATAATTTAAAAAAATAATAAAGCATAAACAGAAACTCAAATTAATCATTATCCCAAGTAATTTATTAATACTTTCTTTAAATCTCTGCTGTGTGAAAGGATGACCATCGAAGAGCGAAGCAGGTAATCGATTCCATTAATTTATACCCCTATTAAGAAATAAATATTTACCTACATGCGTTCTCTATTTTCTACTCTTGATTTTGAAAGCATGACCATTCTTCCCGTAATATGACGGTTTCTCTAAACGAGATCCGATATCACGTCATGCAGCAAGTCCGTAGTAGGATTTGAAAAGTACACTCAGTCTAGTTTTTTCCTCCAAATTTCTAGTGGTTCCTATCCAATTTCTTTCACCTTTTGGGCCCCATATCTCCAACCCCCTTTAACAAATTTTGCTGCCCAAATCTGAACCTTTTCTAAAGAATCTATTTGATTTTCCCTGTACGAATCCCAACAAGCTACACAGTATTCCATTATCGGACGGACTTAATTTGTAGGCCTATAAACGCTATTTTTTGAAGCAACATTGCCCCTTTTCAGTACACGAATGACAAAATGTAATGCTCTCCAGGCCTTCCTAGTAACTGAATTTACCTGTCGGTCCGATTCCAAGTTAGTAGATAAGTTTATACCCAAGTACTTACAGTAACCTACCTGTGGTAGGCCTATAGCATTTTAGTTTAAAATGTAGCTTAACAAGACTTCTGCTCTCGATTTACAAAATACTATGGATTTTATTTTATTGACGCTATTTTTCATTTTATTCAAAGAAGCCCACTAACTGATTTCCAACATAATAGATGGGCGTGAAGGTCGATTAATAATTTTTCTTTCCTCTAAGTATCTGAAGCAAGTTGAAATCTAATATTTTTGTAATGTGAAAGAAAACTAACAAATGTACGTTAAACGTTTAAAAACATTTCATTTTTATAAGAAGTACCTACTAGTCCTATAACTTGAGATTACCAATCCTAACATTTTATAGAGTTTCACATTGGATAATACTGTATGATATGTGAAACAGGAAAAAGAAGAATCAGGTTTACTCTTGTTTGAAAGAAGTACGGAAAGAAATTTAACCTATTTTTCGCATCATCCTGTTTCTAAATTAAAGAAACAACTTTCACTTGATAACGTAATTCCTTACTCCCACACAACTGGTCAAGAATTCTAAAAATAACTCTACAATACGGAAATAGTTTAATTGTCTAACTTGAAAACAACTTATCACTTATTATGCTTTCAATTCTTGCAAACTACAGATGTAGATTAACCTTAGTGGCGATATTATTGACTTAATGGGTTCATTTATTTTTAGATATTATGAGTTATCGAATACAAATATCAGAAATGGTGAGTAATTTTTCTGTGAGTAACATTTTAGTAAATTACTAAATATGTACTTAACTGGACCTAAAAAAATTGGATATGCTTGATAATCCAAGTACGAAATACACTTTTAATAAACGCGTTATAATTATGTTTATGTTACAATTATGTTTAAAATATTTAAAAGTGAAGATAACTTATTTGAAGTGAACATTATTTTAGGGCAAGTACATTTATCGTCTAAATATTATGCCTATTTGATTTGAATTTGATGTCACAAATGGCGTACATATTCACTACCACATGCCAAAATGATTAACTACCTAATTAAGATACAGACCACGATTTTATTTCAAAATTTTAATGAACTGGATAACCGAGTGAAATGGGAAAGGTATACCGCCATGGAATCACAATATGTGAGGAGTAGGGGTTCGAATCCAGCGGCAGACAAATCTAAGTGTAAGTTTTCTTGAGTTATTCCTAATTGCAAATGCGAATGCCGTTCTGAACTAAACACCTACCCCTGTCCGTTGTATGATCATGCTTATGAGGAGGCTCTGCGTCATGCTGACCCCAAACGATGGAGTCCCTTCATGTTGATTATATGAGATTCAAAGATGTTTCCTTTCCCCTATGGTCATTAACGTGTAGGATCAATGAAATAAGAGGTAAAATTAGCTGAAGAAAAAAGTGTTGAATACAAATTTAAAATAATTTTATACTATTTCAATGGCAATCAAAAATTTCTGCTTGTACAAAAAGAAAATGTTATGTCATACTATTGAAATAATTGCAATGCGCGTTTTCAGAGCCATGCCCAGATTCACAGAACGTGGTTTGATATCTTTTCTGCACTAACAGCCTATTTCTCATCCATTTTTCGTTCTTACTATCATGGTGGAAACTCGAATTTTCGGCACCCAGTGCCGGTAACCTAACCTACCTACGTATTTTACTTTCTTGTAATGTGCGTAATTAATTCGAAGCCCATAATTTTTATACATGTATATTTTTAAAGCCATGGAATGCAGTATTATTTGCTAGTTGAACTGTACCAATTCAATTTTCTCTGTGACTTTATTTCCATACATAGGAAATCGAGTCGTTGAATAGTGAATGAAATGAAATTTCATTGGAGTCGGTTGAGTGCTGTTTATGGTTCCGGGGTTTGTATGCTCTTGAGGAGAAGCTTTATATCATGGGTCCTTAATATTTGTTTTCAGATCTAATAAATATCAGCTAGCTTAAACTAGGGATTCTGAGAAAAATGTTTCGTAGAATTCAAACCTTGTCAGTGGGAAGGTAAACATTTTTTTGAATATAATATAATATTACTTGGGTTACATTGTTAACGAAATGCATAACCTACAGTAAAGAAAATTCTGAACCACGAGCAATAGTCATGACTTAAATACGTTCCTCGGATATATAACTCAGCAAGGTTTTATACATAATTTCTTATGTTTATTAAATTAAGGTTTGTCATGTTTTTTTCAGTTCGTTGAAATTCATTATTTTCATAATATTGAAAGTTTCTGTAGGCCAATTTTTTCCACTTAATCAGGTGTAACTAAATTTACATAACTGATTAGGGACGTGAGATCTGGCGGTAAATGACTTACTATTGGACACCATAATTTATGGATATAATAACGTTCAGTATAACAATGGGTACCTTAGGTGGCAAAAACAGGGGATTTAACATTGCAAGTGTACTATTCACGTCTATAGTACTCCACCTTAGCCTACGCACGGCCAGTGTGAAAGAATTATCATCACAATATTCACGTTATTTTCGATGTACCCTAATGTCATTTTCGATGCAACTTGCAATAGGTAAATGTAAACTGAACTTTCTGTTGAGGATGGTAATTTATGTGCTTTCTCCTGAGTCGTATTGAGTTCAGTTGATATTTATGAATACAGTAACCTTGCTCTTTGCAACATTCCTTGGCAATGACCTTCGCGATTACTTCATATCAAGCAAGTCTTGTTTCAGTTACGGCTCTCAGAGGTATTTCACAAGATCTGATACATATCTCATCCAAAGTCATGGGCATCTGGTTCTCCTTCTGGCTTAGAATAACCCATATTATGCAGCACAGCAAGTCTGCTTAGCTGCAGGATGTATCTGCTTATTTTTTCCAAATATAATCATACAGTCTCATATACAGATAAGACCAAATTAAATTTATATCTGATCAGGGGAGAAATTATATGCCATATGCATAATGTTTATTAATAATCAATTTTCAATAAAGAATAAATTTCTAACTTAGTAAAAACTGAAATAACAGTCATTGCATAATAAACAAAGTTCATGGATTCAAAATATGTACTATAACTGCAATAATACAAGGAATGTATAGCCTAAACGATGTAGAGTCAGTCAAAATGCTTCGGGGCCCGGATATCGCAGTTTGTTTAATAGATACTCGAATACAATCAATTAGATGTGAATAACAATTTGCAGTTTTGTGCCACAGAACAATTTTTATGTAATTGATTTGGTAAAATACGCCTACTTTATATTTCACGACACATGCCTAAACGTACATATAAAGTTAAGAGAATGAAAGCAAGTCTAGTAAAAGAAGTGGTGTTATCTTCGGTACTGCATGCAACACAACACTAATAGGAGAGCTAGGATGGTAGAATGATTCTATGTAGGTCTCACTATGGATAATAGCAGCATCTAGACAGACTTCCTGGCTACTTTACGAAGACATCGGAGGCTGCCAATCACTAAGCCAATGCTATTGGAGTCATCATTTAACTTCTCAGTTAAAAGTATAATTGGAATCGAAAGATAACTTCACAGAAAGTGTCCACAATAATATGAGCACAATAATTTATATGTACTCTTATATCAGAATGAGGACGGTTTGATGGGAAGGAGACAGACTATTCAATCACATAATTATCTAAACAGACACAGGGGATCCTCAAAATATAAAGTCAGACGGTAACAGGGTGTAAACCAGGCCTCCTGATGTCTATGTCAATGTATGTATGTGACCCCTCGCATGAGCTTTGCTCTTTGGGGTTGTATATGTGATACTCGCTTCGCTCATTGGGGGCTCCGACCCCAAAACCCCCTGATGTTCTCGGGAAAAGTTTTTGGAATTTTCCTGCGGTTTACAGCCTAAAATCTATATGTGTACCAAATTTCAAGTTTATAGCTCATCTGGAAGTGGACAAACAATAATGTCGGTGAGTGAGCGCTTTTTCGGGGATTTTAGGGCTAAAAATTTAAAAAAAAAAACTTTTTGAGATTTTCCTGTGGTTTACAGCATAAAAGCGATGTGTACCAAATATCAAGTTTCTTGCTCATCTGGAAGTGGGCAAACAATGTCAGTGAGTGAATCCTTTTTCGGGGGTTTTTTATGGCTAAAAATTAAAAAAAAAACTTTTTGGAATTTTCCTGTGTTTTACAGCCTAAAAGCTAAATGTGTACCAAATTTCAAGTTTCTAGCTCATCTGGAAGTGGGCAAACATTAATGTCAGTGAGTGAGTGAGAGAGAATGAGTGAATGAGTGAGTCAGTCAGTCAGACATGTGGCTTATATTATAGAGATAATATTAAATTAAAAATATATACGGCGCACGGTTTTAGAAGGCGTATGAAGTGGGACTATGAGCGGCTCACCTACCGCGACAAGCCTATTATTGTCGTGCACTATTGCCTAATTCTGACTCCCACGGTGCAAACCTATAGAACCCTTTTACTTTTGAATGTATACAGTACAGTAAAGATAAAATATGGGAAAATTACTTTCAACTTTTGTATGATATTTAAATGAAAAATGTGTAATGCAGCCTCATGAGAAGTACTCAGCCTTAAACCTGATGCCTTTTTTCATTAAAGAAACTTGAATATCACTTTCTTTTTCTTGGGAATAATCTTCTGAAGTTAGTTTAATTTTGTAAATAAAATATTTATTTCATCACTAAGATTTTAACATTTTAAATACTGTTGTCTTTTTAATATAGCGTACTTAGGGAGATTTGAAGTGCTTGAGGGCATTGAAACTTAGCCAAACTTATTGTACTTCTTAATGAAATAAACAAATAATGCTAATTTTGACCAAAAATTGTGAATATTTCACCTCTTAGCCCTTAATAATGTTGAAACGCTTACAGTTTTATGGTGTAAATCGACTGATATGCTTGTAAGAAAGTTATCGGTAAAGCAGAGACATACGGCATTTATAAACAGGCTTTAAAACTTAGTGCCCGATCGAATATGTTAACAGCAACCGTACTGTACAGACTTTGCTCGGCGTATGCCCTAGCTACCATATGCTAGTTCACGTGATAGTAAACAAACCGCAATACAGATATAGGAAGACCACAAAATAACTTCTCATTATCTAAACTCACATTACAAGCATGCAAAACGATACTTTCTCCTGTTTGTATATAATAGTCCCTCCCAAATGTTTCAATATATGTTTGCGTTTTAGAACACTTTACTTTCGGCATGCCGAACACGTATTATAAATTTAAACACGCACAATGACAAGGTACACTGTTGACCAATTTGAGAGACACCGTACTACAAGTGAATTCACTTCTCGGTACTACTACCAACGACTGTCTTATCAGTCTACGCAATCACCCTCCACCCCCTATACTCAGGTTGTTGGTAACCGGAATCATCTCCCTCTGTGGGTTCGGGCACTAAGTTTTAAAGCCTGTTTATAAAACATCTCATTTACATCTTTCAGGTTGGACTTCTGATTTCTCTACTGGTGGCTGTCTCTCTTGCTCAGCATCATGAACTGCCTCACTATGCTCCCATTTCTCTGGAACATCACCATCATGAAGTGGAAGTCGAAGAACATCATCACGTAAGTTAATAGACTTTAACCTCATATAACATATTAAGATGTTATGATCAGTAATTATTATTTGTTTACTTTTAATAAATAAATAAATCATTCTTTAATTAAGTTTTAATCTTTTCCTTTACCATTAAGTTCCAAAAACAATAATTTGATACGGTATACCCTAAGCATGGGTATAACTTCACATTCCGATATAGAATAAAAGGAATTATTGCAGGGAGTACAAAGACGTAATCTCACCCAGTTCTACACAAAGGACTAAGCCTGAGTTCCTGCAAATTACCTATGGCTTATTTTATCCTCCATAAAACTTTACTAAAAAAAGTTTATAATAAAAATTAATCAAATAACAAACTTAGAAACATAATATCGTGTACAAAATTTAGGTCTAAATAAAATCGTTTTATATTTTCAAGAAAATTTTAAGAAAAAACGAAATCTTTCTGACGTGAACTGGTGGTAAAAATAAGATAAAGTTGTCGTCAATCTGCGTGGCACCTTCTCAAAAGATATCTAATCCAAATACAAAATCTTACTTTCATACGTTTCTTGTTCTCGATCTACGCTGTTTAAGGACGAGATAATCAGACACAAACACATACATGACCCATAAACAGAAACACACAATCTGGACAGACACATTTATGTGCTTTTTAATATTGTACTTTTGGGGGTTTAGAGATCTTAAAAAGTATGCTATTGCTGAAAACTCGGCATCGAATTTCAGGGATACAACAACACTTTTTTTTACCTATAGTACCTATGGATCCAGATAGAGAAGGTTAAAACGTATTATATTTCAGCTTTGTCACGAATGATCTGCACTTTGTAAGAGCTGGATGTCCAGTATTATAATATTCGATGAGTAGGTGTAAATATTATGCAAATATAATTCACAGTGAGCTTCATATTTAAGGATTTAAATTAAGTGGTTATTATTATTATTGTAATGTTATTATTAATACTGTTATTATATTTAATTGAACTTTGTCTTCAGGCTCACCCAAAGTACGAGTTCAAGTACGGTGTAAAGGATGAACACACTCATGACATCAAGGAACAAGAAGAGAAACGTGATGGCGACAAAGTTACCGGATACTACAAGTTGGTTGAACCTGACGGTACTACCCGTATTGTCCATTATACAGCCGACAAACACACAGGATTCCATGCTCAAGTAGAGAGGAAAGGCCATGCTGTCCACCCCGTTCACCACCACCACTAATAAATATGCTAAAGATCTATCTCCATCTCATTTATTTACTCCCCTTTTTTTATCTCATCACATCTAATTTTAAATGTATATACTCAATTACTGAAGTTTTGTGCCATCACCTATTTCGTTATATTTGAAACTATCCGCGCTAAACTCAAGTCTTCGTACAAATATTTTATATGTAACAAACTTGTTGAAAATAAAGTTATTTTTTATTGAAATGTGACTATTACATTTGAGTAAACCTGTTGATGCCCATATAGTATTTCCTCTGTTAATGATGTTAATATGGCAAGTAATCATTTTCTTTATGAAAATAACCTTTTGTTTGGTTTTCCAACCAATAACTTTTCATGTAGCCTATTAGCGTTTGCAACAAACTATAGCCCAGAAGGAGACAACTCCGTACAGTTCTTTGTGTGTCAGAGAGAAAATACAAAAATACAGTTTGTGTAATTGTGACTTCACTATTTGATCGCAAACTAAAAATTCTGGGACACCTTGGACTACGCATACTTGCAGAGGTCTGTCTATATTGTGATTAAACATTTATTTTACACGCGATATTGTTTAATGAATTTACATATCTTAAATATTCATTGAATATTTATTAGACATTAACTTATACATTGAAAAGAAGAAGGAAACCATGATTACCGATAAGTAATTGAGTTTTTATGTTTACTCCTTTTTATTGTTTTAATTACAATTTATTTCTCATTAAATGACGTAGCTATTCACTAAATAGACACTATAAATACAACTCAAGGTTTGGATTCCCTCAAGAAAATTAAAATAGCCTATTTCTCCGCAAAATCCTGACCTTTCATCTTATTGCTATGACCAAGCCACTCATTCGTAGCTCTTTCGATTTCAGCCTATAACGGGTAAGATTTTTCTATGTGAAGTCAGTCAATTACAACACTTTATTTTGACAATTATGCACCATACCTGTTATTGCAGAAAATTTATCACTTTCTTTTTCGAGAGCACTTTAGCAGTAATGGTATAAATGCATTTTGTTCTTACCTGCATAATGTTTACTTCTGAAGAAATAAAATTTACCAATATGCAGTGTCGGGAGCTATAACAATGATGTACCGGTACCCAAGATTTTTTCAATAAATTAAATAAATTAGGTTTACATCTACGTGTAAATCACCATTTTATACTTTCACAATTACACCGCGGGAAAACAATGCTTACTGTCTTGTTATGCTAAAAGTAACGAATATTATATAGGCAGGTTATGAGAGGATTTTAATAACATTGTATCCATCGATTCACATACAATAATTATTTTATACTTCACTAATAAAGAGATTTCATTATCCACGATATGTATCATGTATCTCTGTCTGATATGTATTGATGGCTGAATTAAAATAACCGTAAAAACCTGATATAGACCAGAGGTATCATATATCACCCCTAAAAGCCCCCAGAACCCGTCGAAAAATATCAAAATTTGAATGCTTGAATATCCGAGTTGTTATTGTCAAAAATAACACGCATAAATCAACATAATGAAATTTATAGCTGTCTAAATCTCATTTTGAACCCCCCAAAAGCCCCCAATTTTTAAATATTTTTTATGTTTCTTGCATTTTTTGTATTTCTACCCATAGAAACTCATTTAGCATAAAATATGAATAAAACTATTCTAATTTGATCTTGGGTCCGATAAGGTTACACAAACTTCTTTCTGACCGCAACGTTGACAACATGGGAGTTGCTGAACATGGCTGCCATATTGAGTTTAAAGCGCTGCCCCCCCAAAAAAAAAACATACAGTAGTGAGCGTTAATGTAAAAGTGTATATAATTTAATACAAGTTCTACATCATTAAATTAACAAAATTGTTCTGCAACATCAAAAGAAGGCATTTTCTGAAAATGTATCCTACCAATTATGCAGGGTCTCTCCGCCAGAAGACCAACTATTTTTACACTAGTCTCAGTCTGTAGCACTTCCTCATACCCTAATATAGAAAATGAGATTAATCTGTAAGCTTTTAGAAACACTTACGCAAGAAATAAACCTCACGCTTAAAAAATATTCCAGCGTAACCGGTACTAATTAAGAGAAGTGTTCACATACTATTAACCTGATAATGAACACAAATCTAATAGATAATAGGCATGTAATTAATGGGATTAAAAATAGGCTCTGAGTTTTAATTATAGTTCCGTGAATAACTGTAATATACACCAGATAAAGAGAAGTTGCGTTTTTTTAACAAGTTTTAACTACTGACACTAAAATTATTGGAAAATCATATATTACATTCAGAGTTTCTGTAACTGAAGATTATTTACCAATTCTGCAATAAGAGGGTTCAGTTTCTAGCAAATATATCGACCTTGAAAATCGTACTGCCACCCATTTTATGGAATACATATTTGTCAATATTCTTCTGAAGATATTATTTTGTTTATAGGCAGTAAAAAGGTAATCTGAAAACTATGTAGAGTATTTCTAAGTATATGGAATCAGTGTTCACTAGTTAACACTAGTTATCTGGTGAGTAAAATAGCTTCATGTAACAATGGATGTTGTTAATCCTTGCTTCTAATTCTACATGCGGCCATTTAACCTGGAATATGTTGTCCACTGTCAGTCTTGAAGCAAAGCCGAGTTTCAAGTGTATTGGAGCTTTTCAGTCGGTGTTGTAGATAAAATATTTGGTTATAAGATGGCTATGGACCACGCCTAATAGGGTGGCTTATCCCCGTTTTATTGTCTCCATGACCTACTTAAAATATAAGAAATACGGAGATGTGAGGTCGGATGATCTGGGAGGCCATAGATTTTTTTTAAAAAATAAGATGATCACCGAAAAAGCTAGATATGTCTAATGCAGGGTTTCTCAAAGTGTGGTCCGCGGACCCCTGGGGGTCCGCAGGCATTGTTTGAGGGGTCCGCGGGAGATTTTTGAGTATTGTAGTAGATTTAAGGCTGAAACTTTCAAAAATAAAACCCACTATTTCAGAGATTGTCAAAAGCAAAGAACAACACCATCCATCTCACTGAAATTAGTGGTATTTTACTATATAACTGTTCCATTGGTAATTTTTTATAATTACTAATCCTGTCGTTTTGCAATTGAATTCTATGTTAGAAGTCAAAAGAAATGTATCAAAACAAACAGACTGCTTTCTTTTTCTATCCTATAGCTTTTCGTTTTGAATTAAATATATTTCAAATGGTTAATACTACATAATTAGTAAAAATAGTAAAGGGTCATTTTTAAGGGTCCGCAATGACAACATTAATAATTAAAGGGGTCCTCGAATAAAGGAAGTTCGAGAACCCCTGGTCTAATGGAATCAGCAGACTGTAAGATGTTGCCCCATCTTGCTGAAAATTCGATGTCGTCCAGTTGCTCTACGAATGTATTGAAGATGCGCCCATAAACCGCAGTGTCTTCGCTAGTTTCGTATAAAAAGGGACCAACATTTCTGGTAGCTGACACCGCACACCGGACCCCTATCTTTTCCGAATGTAATGGAGCTTCGTGAGTGATATTCGGTTCTCAGCAGCCCAATAACTGCTGTTTTGAGTGTTGATGAAGCCTGAGAGGTGAAACCTTGCTTCATCTGTAAACCAGGTTATGGAGAGAATGTCTGGGGTTGCAAAAAGAAGAGCCTGAAACCATTGGCAATATAACGCATTCGCTTTCCCGCGTCTGGTTCTTTTAATTCATTCACTACATGCACTCTGTACGTCGTAAGCCTGCTTTCTTTGCAGCTCTCTGACATGTGCCATATGAGTAGCATGTCTCTTGGCCCCAGGGCCCCAGGGCCATAGTGCCACCAGAAGAATTAGGCCAATTGAAAAATCTCAACGACCTCATCCGGAATCGAACCCGCGACCTTCCAGTTTGTAGCGAAGCGCCTCAACCACTACGCTACGGCGTATCCCTTTTGGTAAAGGTAGGGAAAAATAAAGCGGACCTACTAAAATATTTTGGTAAAGGTAGGGAAAAATAAAGCGGACCTACTAAAATATCTAAGTTGCCGATAAGAGCAACTGCCCATGGCTTGCCTAGTGGCTATGGGGCAGTGGCTCATATCGGCAACTTAGATATTTTAGTAGGTCCGCTTTTTTCCCCTACCTTGCGCACAATGTATTGTCTTCAAAATTCCCGTCTGCCAGTAAGTTTTCACAAGAAAAACACGCTGCCAAATTGAGAACTGCATTTTCCTTTGAGGCTGCAAAACTAGAGACTGGAAACTAATCAATTGCCGTAAGGCAACACTGACGGATGGTAGGGGTACCAAAATTAATACACATATAGACTCTTCCAAAGTCACTGAGATCATAAAACCTTATTTCAATGTTTTTATTACTTTCCAGAGAGAAATTAGAAGTCTTTAAAAGTGTTCAGTTTTTCAGTTTATTTTTGTATTGCATAGGTTATAAGATTTAACAAATTCATATTAATTTATTACTTAATTTATAGTGAACTGTAAATATAGCTCTAACATACTTCACGCAAAAGGGAACTTTTCCAAACAGAGATTAAATAATAATAATAATAATAATAAACAACAATAGCCTATGGACAAAGGAACTTAAGGATTTTTTCTGTAATCAAATTCATATCTATCAAATATTTAAGAATGAAGGTTTATCCGGCAAGGTTAGATCCGAATTTTATTATCTGGATTGGCCTTCTGAGTATTGGGATTAATCACAACGATATAACTGAACAGTCATGAGCTAGTGTGGGCCATTAACACTAGATGTTCCACAGAGAACAAAGTTTCACAATCAGATCCACCCGTGTGGTCATACAGTAGAACATAGTAATCTAAATATCATATTATGAGTTTTTCTTGCATAAAGGTAAATTACCATGTAATTCAACATGCAATTATTTCCCTTCCGCCTTATTGCCTTGCTTTAAAATTAGCGTTGTGTCACTTGAAGATTGAAGAGAACCGATGGTTATCGATCTGATTTATTGCCCCTCTTGCCAGACTTCTACCCCAGGATTTTACTTTCACCATTCTCTATGTAAAAATACTGAAAAGAGAAATTTCACTCTCTTTGATTTCGTGGTCATACGCATGAAATCCTTGCAGAGAGAGTTCAGTAAAACACAATATACCTCGTAGGTTGCTAACAGTGAACATGAGACGACATCAATGGGAAATTTATTCTCAGAGGCTGAGCATAACTTCGAATTAAGTATCATTACAAGTACCGTAAATTTCAGTCTATGAGGGGATTTAAAATTAAAGTATCACCATATAAACCGTATTTACCTGCATTAGGCCTATCATAGAATAATAAAACATAAATTGTTCAAATGTTATGAGAACATGAGCTGAATTAACCCTTACATTGATAATAATATGTGTGTTCAATGGCTGTCATCGAATGCCCGACGCATGCTCACGCGCATGCACTGGACGTGAGATGACAGTGTCTTATTGCTGCTGGAACAAACTTAACGTAACTTACAGATTAATTATAGGAGTTTGTCTGAAATCTGTAATAAAATGACGGAAAATAAAGTGGAAGAAAATTGTAAATTTCATTGTATATTTACAAAGCGAGGAACGGGAAACACGCTTTGGGTCTAATAATTGTTTTTGTTTGTTTGTTTGTTTGTTTGTTTGGGGGGCGGGCAGTCCAGCACGGGTTGATAAATTGTGCAAGAAATTGAATCTCGCGTATTCAAAGGTTAAGCATTTTAGAAAGCGCTTTCAGTTTATTCTGAATGCAACCTAAGTCTACCTTACTTACTAAAAGTAATAAAAAATAAAATGCTCCCTATAAAGACCGTGGACGCTCTTAAGAGTTTCAGGAGGTTGAGTTTCCCGATTTTTAGGCATTCAGCATTGGTAAGACTGTGAGTTTTACGCACCGCTTGCTTTTATTCCCATTAGTGCTCCTGGTACTCATTTCTGTTAAAGGCTGAGTTGAACCCAGGGAAAAAGTGCCAGCAGAAGGATTAGGTCAATTAAAAACCCCAAGGACCTCATCCGGGTTCGAACAAGCGCTCTTCCGGTTTGTAGCCCAGTACGTCAACCGACTATGCTATGCCGTACACCACTAAAAAGAATAGGCCTACTGATAGGAAAAAGGAAATTATAAATTTCATTTAACAATTACGAAATTGATAGTAGTCAGTAATCAATATTTATGTTTTCTTCAAGGACATTGATAAAATCCTTATGTCTCTCTGATTGAAGGTAATGCTCTTTTAATTGTGACTGGCGAAAATGCATTTATCATTATTGCATATAGAACGGTAAAAATAAGCATTTTGCTATTAGTCATAGTCCTAAATAAAAATTATGCTGGGTGTCTTGCAATGATTTTGATTAAGAAGGAATAGTTTAATTGTGACGGAAATGTTAATTGAAACTGAATAGTTTAACTGAAACGGAACAATGTTCTTGGAAATAATATTTGGAATGACTGCAGAAGTTGACCGGAGAATAGCAGCAGACTGGGATTCCAAAAATCTGGATGCAGTAGATTTGTTTTGGCTTTTAATTTGTTACTTAATTCAGAGAAACGCTTTCCACATATGGTGTTATATTAACAATTCCAGTAGGAAAGTAAAACACACTCTTCTGAGAAAAAAAGGAATGTTCACACGTAGAAAACAATACGAATTATATGAATTTATAATATAAACAGAAAAACAAAAATGTTTACAGTAATCGACCGAGTAAAGCTAGCTCTTATTTTAACTCGTCCGTTCGACATTTCGTCTGTTTGTAACGACCAAAATCGCGGTTCGATTTTCTTCCGATTTGACATAAATTTTCCTTGATGTCTTTAAAAACGACGAATTGTAAGAAATTATGTTTTTTCATTTCGTTACAAGATGGTGGCCGTTTACTTTTTCAAACCAAATAATCAACAAATATACATAATCTAATTAACAAACCAATTCTCCTTGTCGACACATAAAACAACGAGTGATGTGCCCGTTCTCAGAGCTACTACTTTATTTTTCGATTAAAATTGATTTCTTCCATTAGGTTTCTATTTTTTTTTTTAATAAATTCTTTTTAACATAAGTAGGATGAATGAAGTGCAAATGCCACGTCAGTGTATATCAAAGCTGTGTTGTAGCATGTTAATTTCTTCTTCTTCTTCTTCTGTTTAAGCTTTCGCTTGTTCGTCTTCACGCTGAATCCGATGGAGATGATAAACATCCTTCCTTCCATCTCTTCTTTGGACGACCTCTTTCTCTTTTTCCTTTTGGTACAAGATCTCTTGCCGCTTTAGTCAATCTATTTCTCTCTGCTCGTTCAACGTGGGAATTCCATTCTTGCCTTCTTTCCTATGTGAATTTAACCACGTCCATTATACCACATTCTTGTCTGACTGTTTCATTTCTTACTTTATCTAATCTTGTTTTCTCTAATATTGTTCTCAATGTATTCATTTCTGTTGTTCTCAAAAGCTGTTTAGTTTTGCTATTTTCTGTATGTTAGTATTGGTCTAACTGCAATTTTATATATTTTTTTTAATATATGTTAATTTATGAAGGGTAAATACATAGTTACTGTCTTACTAGGTATTGTAATATACGTTTCACTAGGCAGACCATCTTGATTCCGCACCTAAGAATTTCTTATAGATAAAAATGCCCTATGAAATTAATGGACCTTGTATAGCTATCACAAGAGTTTAAACCAGCATAAATCCCATCTTTATGGCTTTAATGTAAATTACTTTCTTGAACAATAGCTGCCATAATACAACGATAACTCATTACATTACTGTATCTCTTTACTGGGTTCGAGATAAGTAATATGCTACAAAAAGTAAACCATAACAAAACACTGTCTGATTAGCATGTAACTTGTGTAATAATGACTTTCTGCACATGCAACAGAATGATCCACAAGTTTCTTGTGTCGTATCACATAACATGTCTTAGGCCGGGCGCAAGTTGAGACGCAGTTTGGTGACGTGAGGTGACGCAGAGTGACTTCTAACCTAACTTATTACTTTTCAATACGTCAAATAACAATACTGCAAGAAAAGAAGTCAAATTTTAATTAAGGTGTCATTATTATTATTATACAAAGAATTATCAAATATTACCAACTGACAAACAAAAAGAGATACAATGTTCAATAAATGTTCATGTGTATAATAAATAAAATCAACTTAGTATTTGACAATTGTATATAGACATACTTTAATAAAATGAATGTATATAATCCAAAATTTTTATTCACAATCGGATTCGAAACAATATATGGTGTTTATTAAGACTACTAGTATACAGGTTGAATTTCTTACCAAAACTTGAATTATCTTATACTAGTTGAATTCATACACTAAGCTGCATAATGAAGTTTATCAATAATAATGAGAAAATTATTGATCTTTTCGCGGAAATTAAAACAAGAATAATTGATTTAATTTTTAAACGAATAGATCAAGCTTGAGCTGTAACAATTTAAATTACAGTAAGTAAAAAAGTTTGATTTTGTTCTTTTAGGGTCTTTTCAAGTTTCTGAATCGATTTTCTTTTTAAATATGTATATTTCCTTTTGCACAATATTCAAAACGAAGGCTAAACATTTTATGAAGCAGCAATCGCACTAATTTTAGCCACGAGTCGACACTGGGAAGAATGTATTAATTTCCTACAAATTTAATTTTTTTTATGTAATGTTGCGAATACTTACATTCAGCGATCATATATACATATAATTAATAATTATGATACGAAAATTCATCATTAAGACATAATAAATATATAATTTTTAATAAATATAATACCCTTTAATTTCTTATTTTTAATGTCACTATAACACTCAATCATTCAATTCAATTTAAATTAAGGTTACTTTTCAAATTCCGGTGAGATACTAAGTTTAACTCTGAACGGGAAAACATTATAAAGCGAAACGGAACTAATTGGTAAAATCATTTTGAGAAAATGTTTCATTTCAGAAACGTTTGTTAAGGAACATGGAGCAATTTTACTGTACATAATTATAAAACATTTATGAAAGTAAGTTGAAAATAAATTTCAAGATGACTCCTTCATTTTATTTTTAATTACAAATCTGAAACTTCCCAACTAATTAATTCTTATGGTTTATACTAGTTATGATATACATCTGTATAGAAAATATACACTTTTATGCCTGCTTATGCAACTTTTTCTTTTCGTCGAAAATCTACTGCATATAAAATGTTATCTAAAACAAATGAAGGGTACAGCGGAAAACGAAAAAGGATAACAAATTGAACACATTGTATAGAAATTAATTCAAGAAACGCTTTTGATTGAAAAGAGCATAGCAACAAACTGATAAACAATAAATATGAAGAGTTGAAGAGGGTTTGTTTACTTTCAGAGCGGACATCAATCTTTCAAACTGCATGGAGTACGATCCTTTTTCCCCTATAATATTACCGCTTTCTGCCTAAACTAATTCCAAAATTCCAAATTCACTATTAGAAGGCATTATTATCTCAAAGTTCATAAAAACGGACACTACTATAGCTTTTCCCTTGTTCCCTTCAAATAAATCCATCTTATTTAAGTATAAAAACATTATAAACAACTTTATCACATTTCTTTCCAATGCCCTTCGCAATTTCTTCCCAAATCTGAAATTTTAATTTGACGTGTCGTACAATTTTTTCTCCCTCGACCTGCCATAATTAATTTCTTCTCAATGTCCATGGTGGACAAACAACTTTTCACGCGCAGTGAGAAGTCACTAGTGAGAAACTGTGGCACGATCACAAACGTCCGCAGCTCGTGACTCGTTGAATCTGCTTCACTTCACCCTGCGTGCGAACCTTCGTTGTTGTATTTAATTCTATGTTAAACTTACAGTGAGTCACCTCTACCTCACGTCACCAAACTGCGTCTCAACTTGCGCCCGGCCTTATGCAAACTTCAATTTCACTGTCACGATAGTTCTACCGCACCGTATCTATACACTTTAGCAAGTACCATTTAAACAAACGAGAAGAAATGTATTAAGTTATGTGGAAACAATATCAACAAATTGGGAAATGTTTAAACGTTCGTTAGTTGTACGGTTATTTAACGACGGGATGTACGCAATTTAGCATTGGGACCGTCGCCGGTGTGCCAGATTTTGTCACGTAGGAGTTATTTTAGCCCACATACCTTTTTCACATGTTTTTGTTGAATCAATTATAATTGCAATTATGATATGCAGAAAATAAGTTTTTCTAATCAGGATAAAATCGACCAGCGTCAGCAGAACTACAGATTTCTGATACCTAGACAATCGTGCAATCACATAAAACTAAAAAAAAATCCATGTCAAATCGGCCGAATCCGAAGACCTCCAGAATACGAGTCCAAGGCGTTACCATTTAGCCAACTCAGTCAGTTTGACGGTGTCGTTTGATAAGCATAAGTGAAGGAATAGTATTAACTGTCAAATTATACCGTTAGACAAAAATTAGAAAACATGTGACCTTTAATTAGGCGTCAACCGATTAGGTCCAAAATTAATAGGCTTCTTTCCATGGACGTTATAAATGCGTATACCGAGTTTCATGAAAATCCGATAAAGCATATTTGAGTTATGGAGCCTTTTGTTCCATAATACCATAAAAATGCACTAAATTGGGCATTATTCCGGTACCGGCCAACCAATTTGGTCCAATATCAACAGCCGTCTTTCCATGGACATTATAAATGTGTATACCAAGTTTCATGAAAATCCGATTAAGCGTATTTGAGTTATGGCGCTTTTAAATAAAAACACTAAATTGGGTTTGACGCCGGTACCGGTGAACCGATTTGGTTCAGTAACAATACTGTTCTTCCCATGGACATTATAAGTGCGTATACCAAGTTTCATGAAAATCCGATAAAGCGTATTTGAGTTAAGGCGCGTACACACACACGGACGGACGGACGGACAGATATTTTTCGTCCCCCACACACAATCTCATAAAGTACCATACTGGCACTTAATAACAACAGAAGGCCATATTCCATAGAGCGCGTATTCAGAGTGGGTATCTTATAATTACCCATCACACAATTTTGTCGAAAAAATGTTTAAAACAAAAGTGTTAGCACCCCTTGTAGAAAGTTTACACGAAATCATTAGAGCCGTTTTCGAGAAAATAGCGAAAAACAAAATTTTCTTCATGCAAAGTCCCCTTAAAAGTAAACGAAAGTGTCGCCAATCTTCGTGTCACATCATCAGAAGGTACCTAACCCAAAAACAAAATATTGTTTTCATACGATTTTCCGTTCTGGAGCTAGGTTGTTCATAGTCACACAAGCACACAGATATGATTCCGAAAATAATATTTTTGGATTTAGAGAAGCTCAATTGTGTATTGAGTCGAAAACAATACTTCCTCTGCCTATAGTATCTATGATACAGAAACAGAAACAAACTGCCATTGTCAATACCTCAAATTTAACGTAAATTAAATACATAAATACATGGATTTATAATATGTCGTAAAGGGAACCAGTCTAGAAATAGCCCTACTTATGAAATTATCTCTTGTTAAAGTAAAATTAGTCTTATTAACAATGTTTGTTAATGTTTATTTCTCTCTTGTTATTGTTTATTTCATCTTGTACATTTTTGAAAATTTATTATATCTCTAACCCTTACATACCTTCGGGTGAAATAGGGTTTAATCCAATTTTGGATATTCAGTAAATAAATAATAATTAAATGCGGCCCATTAACCAATTACTTAGCAAATACGAATTGATTACACGAATAATTTGAATAATTGTTGTAAAAATTACTCTTGAAATTTTAAGAAATGCTGATATCGGAAATATACGGTAATATAATATGGTAATATGAATGACATTTTTATTCAAAATAAATAACAACACTATTAGTTATAACATAAATATTGTGTCCATAAAATAAAATAAAAACTATGAAAATACAAATTTACTTTCATACTAATACAATTCTGGAAGATGCGATGAAGTGTATAAGGTATTATACAAAAAACATGGAAATAAGTAATTTTAGATTTAAAGGACATGTTAATAGTTTCTTCGTATGAAATTACTTCTCGGAATGAATTCATATAAAGGCTGTCACAAACTAGATTAGAAGAGGGGAAGTGTAGAGCGCGACTATACATTTTCAAGATTAATGCATGTAATATAATGTAATTGATAGGATAATAACCAAGCATTTGAAACGAGTCGAGGAAGGAGATTTCAAACCTGTTCTAACTTATAAGGCAGCACGTTTGCTTCAAGAAGCATCATGCCTTAGGGTAAATATTGCAAAAAGCTTATAATGATTTAAGGAGTGCATTTAGAAGAGGTAATAGAACATACTTTTGTATGGTAATCGTGGCTGGACTAACGATTAGGCCTACTCGCAACTTACAAGTAAATAGAGCAACTGGGTAAAAATACATTAACTTGGAAAGGTAGAGTCAGACTGAAACATTCAATGCCACAGCCGGGATTTAAACTGGGATCTTCGGCTCTCCGTGCTGCCGCTCTTTTCAACTGACTCTTTACACCCTTTCTCTTCTTCACCCTACCTACCTACCTGGGACCTATCCCTAATCGTACATTTTCGCATAGAGCGGAATTCGAACACGGGTCACAAGCTTCATAACGAGTCGTCTTAACCACTACGCCACGAGTGGTCGTTAGGCTGTAAAGTGAGAATTCATATAAATTATTTGAGTTTAGAGACCTTTAATATATTGGTACAAGCGTTGTTTTCGTAATTTTTGTAATCATAATGTAAACAGGTTCCCACAAATGTACTTTCTGGTTTTGAACACTCGTCACTTAAATTTAATGAAACTTAGAAACACGAAACGGAAATTTACAACGGTCGAATATCGTACGACGTTTTATGCTTTTTGAATCGTAAAATTCGAAAGTAATATAACTACAATTCGCTAGTGCTTAGAATAGTAATCACATAACTTGGAAAACAGACCACGGAGAATATCTCACCATTGGGATGGTTCAATGCTCGTAGGCCTATTATAAGGAACGAATAACAGAAAATAGAGAAGAATTTCTTCACGAATCTGAACATCAACAAACAATAACACGGAATAACACAGAAGCAATTACAAAAGAAGAGGTAGGCCTAAAGGAAACAATTGTTAGGATAAGGAATGGGAAACCCGTGGACCAGATAACATCTCAGTGGAACTGATAAAATATGGAACAGAAAAACTGCAGGAACATTTGGAAAATTTATTCAAAAAATATATTCAGGGAGAAGATACACCAAGTGCCTGGAAAGTGGCATATAAGTTAACTTATATCAAGCATTTATAAGAAAGGTAATAAGAATCTACAAATAATAGTCAAATATCGGTCATTAGTCCGTTAAGAAGATTGTATGGAAAAATATTGGAAAACAGATTGGAAAAGGAATATTCCAGAAAGGAAGCAGAAGAGCAATAAGTTTAAGAGCAGGAAGAAGTACTCTGATTAAATTCCTCTGTTTGACACAGTTAATAGAGAAAAACTGATAGTTAACCAATAGATGCACATAGTATTTATAGATCAAACAAAATCATATGATAGTATTCCTTTAGTGAAACTATGGCAGGCTTTAGATGAAACAATTGTTAATCAAGCCTCAATACAAACAATCAAACAATTATTCAAAGAAATGACTTCATTTTCTATATTAAAAAATAAAATAACAGAACAGTTTGATGTGAATAAAGGCTTGACACAAGGCTGTACACTCTTTCTCCTACATTATTCAAAATCTATTCAGAGTGCATATTAAAACATAGGAAACCCAGTTGTAAACCCTTGGGAATACCGATAGCGATCATACCGTGTTTTGGCTAAGATGGAAAGGTGAAGTCAGACTGAAAAATTCAATGCCATAGCCGGGATTTGAACCAGGATCTTGAATACAATACGGTTCTGAAATTTGTCCACTTAAAAAGAGAGAGGAAAGGAAATTATTAGCAACAGAAATGTACTTTTGAAGAAGAAATATATAACTTGTAGGATGGAAAGAATTAGAAATGAAATTCGGGTACAAACACACTATAATAGACGATACTAGTTTCATGTTTCTAAGTTTCATTAAACGTAAGTGACAAGTGTTCAAAAACAGAAAATACATTTGAGGGAACCCGCATTAATTAGCGCAATGAATAGTGCAGTATAACAGTAAGCTGCATTGCTGGCATTGGGCAGGTTAGGTTAGGAGGGGACTGATATCGCAGTTGTCACCATGAAAAAGGCCGGAAGGGAAGGTAGAGGAGAGGGGGTGGAGCTTAGCGAGTGGCACGGGGCTATCTTTCGCCAAGCATTTACATAAGCAGTATCAATCACGTCTTAAAAAATTACTGTTAATGAAAGACATAATAGGCGACAGTAGAGTAGTTTCCCGAGAATCTCGCTGTTTGGAAGTACCTATACTGTAAATAGATATATTGCCCAACAAATCTTCCATGCCTGTGGTTAACGTTCTGCGAACTCGTTGCAATGAAATGGACGCTAACATATTCAACGTAAAACATAAAACCTTGCATTTGACAAGATAAAACTAAACCAGGCTGCGTAACCTATTTTATAGGCTATATTTAAATAACTGATTTTAAAACAGCTCAATAGTTTGTGAACTATACGCATACCGGTACTGTAGACAGACACAGACTTGTACAACAGTAAAGATGTCACCACTGACTAAGCCATATTGTTTCAATCACCACCCCTCCTAGTGTTATCAACACAATTCGTACCTTTCCTGCAGCAATCCTCACTCCATAGCAAGCATAGAAGTATCCTTATAGTTTATCTTGAAGCACACAACACTAATAAACACAAGAAGTACACTAATTACACACTTAATAACACGAAATCGCTGGTAATCACTCGCGACCGCAACTTTGTATCAGGAAGACTCAACACGATAGAGATTTGTCCTCATAGAACGGATCACGTGACCTACCACGGTGGAGAAGGCAGAAGAGGATCGTCATAGCTATGCACAGGTATTTGGAAAAAACACAAGATGATTCCGCACAGTAATACGGAGTGTTCAAATGTCACATATATGATATTATGTTCCAAAGAACATTACAGCCTCAAATATAGTCTACAAAAACAGCGCGCAAAGTGACGAAGACTCCCCAGAAATTACCCACAAGGGAAAAAATTAATTAAAAAATTACAAACGGTCACTTCCTTGTGGTGTTTCCAGGGTAAAGCTAAGAACTTGAAAAATATTTTTCTACTCTATATGAAGGATGGGCAACCGCTAGCATGTTTTATGTTACGTATGTAATAAACTTGTAATATTTTCAGGCTGTTATAAATTAAAATAACTACAAGAAGAAAGAAAAAAATAATTTGAAAAATATAACACTCGTGCTCAACATGAGTGGCAATTGTGGAAATTGGATTAATGTAAGAGGAAGCCCTGTAAAACAGAATTGTATTTATGTAATATTTTTTTTAACTTTTTTATATTCATTTATTGTATGAAACACAATAAAGATACATAAGATGAATACCAGAATGAGCAAGTACTCAGGTTTTGCAAACTGATTATTTTTTTGCTGGGTTTAAAAAATTTTCAAGGTAAGTTTTAGTTAGTGGTATAAATTCTTTTGAGATAAAAGATACTGTCTTTATCAGATGAACTGGATGATTTGACAGCAGGGTACATTTTACTTCTACGATTTTTCAGTTGCATGCTCGTATATTATGTCATGGTACTATGGAGTTTCTGGCCAATTGAACTGCATATACAGATGCTAGTCTAACAAAAACACAGAATATTTTGTATTAATCAGCACAAGTATAACTGAAGGGATAAAACAATCATGATCTGCGCGAAAATGCCGCTTCGAAGTCACTCCACAAACTCATGCTGCTACCGCGCTACTTCAAACCAAGAAGGACCGTTTAGACTTCATATAAAATATTCACCATTACAACATAATACAGAGAGATTATTTTTTCGAGAACGAGGCTGCCTGAAAAGCAAGTCGTCGGCCGGAAAAGGCACTCTAGCGGTACGTCGCAAAAATAAAGCCTCTTTACCAATCGAATGCACCAATCCCTTTTAGGCCTAGTTCTTTATAATGTACGTGAGTGCTGTTGAATTTCATTTCCTGCAGAATTGCAGCAACACTTTTTAATTTATAGTATATGAACTACCGTATATGATTCTACGGTTTCATCACTCCTTTAACGTCAACGCTGCCTTTGGATAGATCATTGGAGAGGAAGGAACAGACAGGATATGAAACATACCGTTACGTAAAATGTCCTTATGATAACCTTCTTTCAATGTGAGTTCCATACATACACGAAGGAGATGGAAAATAATAGTAAATAGCAATCGCATACAAACGGGCAAGTTATAATCTAGTTCCGAAAAGATACACGCCCTTAGCCGGGTTTGGTCCCATTCAATTTAGCTCAAACAGTCAAGACATGCTAACCGTTCGGCTCTTGCTAGTACTCCTTAATAAGCAATAATTAACAAATAAAATTCTTTTAATATTGTAATGAAATATTAAACAGTTATAATAATATAGGCCTACTGTAAGAAAACTTACAAAATACTGTTCATTCATTTTCTAGCTATAAGAGGCAAGTGATAAAAATTACCATGTCACGTCGTCTTCAGTTTAAAACTGTGAGTTAAAAAAACTGAAAGCCATAATATCCCGCGTGTTCCTTTCCCTATAACACTATAAAAAATATGCGACATTATCATAAGAGGTTTGACCACTTCTGCGAAACAAATTATCTCAGCTGGTTGCTCTGGGACCAGCAAATTGTTATGAGTAGGCTAACACTGGTGTCCCTTGGTTTATGAAAGGTAGCACCAGAGACCGCATGCTATTTTAATTAGATATCACGCTTGTGGTCGTTTAAAATTCCAGTGAAGTCCAATGAAATACCGACTTCCTATTAAATATGAATACGGTTTTATTTTCACGGTCACGAAAGCATTCCCAAATAGCCCGGAATAAATCCAGAAAGCCGCGGCTAGAGATGCATTTCGAGGTTCTATACGGAGACGATTAAGAACATTTCCAGAACATAGTATTCAAGTTTATGTGTCTGTAATCATGTGTGATAATGATGATAATCCAGTCTTTATCCAATTTGTTTGAAATTTGTTAGCCTCATCCTTTTTGACATCTATAGCCTAATAATTAATAATACAATAACATTACATTTTTATGAATACAAAATGAAAAGTGAGCTTCAACTTTGAACTTACTTGAAAATTACAGTCACATCAAATTTTTTAAAATTTGATGCATAAAAAGAAGACACGTAAATTACTTATTTCTGAAATTTCAATAAAATTTATTTCATAATTTTGCGAATGGTAAGGCAGTTAATGATGTACAATATCAATAAGAGATTTCTTCTTTCAAATAATATGTCGTTAGCCGGGAAATTGTATGCGAGAGACTGACAGTGTGTAAGGTCTGTTCACAGTTTCCAGGTCTATATTTTTTATACAGGACTAGCTTAGAAGACGAGTTTTCAAATTTACTACAGCTAAACTTATGGAATACTTTTGATCTGCATGCATACATACATATACATACATCATATTATATACATAATACATACATATAGACACACAAGCATACATACGTATATACATGCATACATACGTATATACATGCATACATACGTACATACATGCATACATACGTACAAACATGCATACATTCACACAAGCAATTATGCGTACCAACATGCATACATAGGCTTCATACACGCGTACATACATACATACATACATGGGTCTTAGGTAACAGACATAAGAATTTTCAGAATATATGGTAGACTGTATTTCAAGATATATTCTTACGTAAACGACAGCTTGAAACATCTATGACAGCTATGTCATATAGATTACATATTATGGATTTTTACCACCCGCAATACACACAATTTGAAATGCCACTTAATTAAAGGTGAAGTACTCATGTTGATATGAATAACTGTTCTCCAAGTGAAATTATTACACTAGAGTTCCTATAAAAATTAAATAAAGTTCACAATATCACGCCATGTAGGCCTATAGCCTATTATTAAACTATTTAAACTTTTTAAACTCCATGGCGCTGCAATAATTGAAAGACTGAGACTACTGTCCGACAACTGCGTCATCAAGTATACACATATCTATTATATAATTTTTTACGGATTTTATGTAGGCCTACGTACTTAGTGGAAACTCTGGCTACATGAGTTACGAGTACTACATACAGATCATTTACAGTGTTCGATTCCTACCTGTTAAAACCACTGTAGTATCCCATGTTCCAGAAATGAAGGAAAATCTAGTAGCATGAAAAATATATAGTAGATTAGGTTTTAGGAATCAGATACCTTATCTTAAGTCGCTTTGTTTCGTAAAATTGCATATGAAATGAAACCCATGATTAATAGTGAGAGTCAATTTTAAACAAGCACAGATTTTAATACATAAAATTCTCATTTCACTCACATTCCGTCTATTTCTTTTATACATATATATATAATTATATACACACAATTAAAAAAAACCTTTCTTTAAATATGTCGAGTAAATTTAAAAAATAAATCACAAACATTTAAGCAGACTTTTACGAACTCAGAAGTGCTTCCGGCGATATAAATTTAGAATTCATTAATTTCAGTGAAAGCATGAAAGCACTAAGAATGAATCACTTTGAGTTAGGTGCAAGCCACTTTATTAAAATACATAGTTTTCATATTTCGTAGCTACTAGCTGTCACATCTGCATACTTACATAGCGTAGAAAAAGAAAGTCAGCAGCGTGTCGTAGAAGTGTAACAGTTTTTGTGCGACTGCTTACATTTGGACCATGACCTCTCCCCTCCCACTATAGTGTTGGAGGTGCCAAATAGTTTACATCACAGATATGTGCTTTACATTCGTCAAATTGCATATTAAAACTGTAGGCGGGGAAGGGAACACGGAAACTAATAGTAAAAGCAATATGACTGCACTTCGCTTCTGCAGGGGTGTGTCACTAGATATATAAAGCTGTGAAAAGTATGGACACTACATCATAACAGTTGTGTTCGCGCAAGCAACATGTTTCTACTTTAGAATGTTTCAAACTGTCCGCTTGCAATGTCCCGCTTTGATTGTCATCTTATTCCCGCCTCAAAGCATTGTGGGATCATGCATGACTTGCTAATTTCTTTTGTTATATGTGGTGGTGTAGCGTCACGCCAGTTAGTATTGAACGAGACCTCACGCAGATAACAGTGTATCTAGTAGGCTCGAGGAATTCCCGCTTTTTCTACCAAGTTTCATTAAACTTGCTCTGGAAGCGGTGAATTAGACACAATTGTGCGCAATTGTGGCTCTCAGTAATTATTCATACATAATTACATATAATTCATCAAATTCGCGAGTGAATTCTCCGAGTTACAGAAGTTTGATATTACGCAACAGTTGTGCAACCAACGCTACATGTTCCAGTGCTTATATCAGCTTTTACGACTAAACTACATGCAAAAGTTTAGTATTAACTTCAAGAGCAAGTTAATCTACGCATTTTAAGATATTATTTGTCAAGGTTTTCAAGAAATTAATATTTTCAACCACGTGTGATAACGTACTCTTGCATCTTATGTATCAGTGTTTCTATTTCAATTAGTTTAAATAATTATTGTGTGTGAATCTAGTAAGTTGTGATTATTTCACGTTTCGATTGTTTTCCTTAAGTAGTCCGTGGATTCCTGATACCAGTGTCCTGAGGTTACAGTCTATTGCTCTCATTTTGATTCTTTCGAATCTGGTCCTCACTAGCTATTCAGAGGTGGCTAATCTTTCTTATCTTATGCACTTCCAATTGAAGTCCCTTCCAAACCTAAAAGCAACGTTTTATTTCCTATTTGAGAAGTACCTTAACCTAACATTTGCTCCTTACGGTCCTGACCCTAACATTGGTCCTAAAGACTTACATTGCCCTCTCGGACCGGATATATTTTCCGGCCGTCCCTTACATTGGTTCCTCAACGGACCGGACTACTAAGAAACAATTTCATTATTCACACACATATATATGGTTTGTCTCGTCTTATCGATCTCGTTCATTGTATGCAGACTCAACCGCGACGGCATCCGCGTATTCAAGAGCTACGATTTCTAGTACATAAACTCTGTATCATCTATTCGGCAGTGCTTCAGTACTACAGAAAACACAACAGCTCAAAAGACATCAAGAAAGCAGTGAACAGCTGACTCACATATTATCGTGCAGCAGTGGTAGAATTCAACTGTCAATTTCAAGTAATTTCCACATTTCACACACAACATGGAAGGTGATTTACGAGCCTTAATTAGACGTAGAGGCGTTATTAAGCGAGAGCTTACTTTTCTACAAAAGTCTTGTGAAACTGCAAATCAAGACACCGATGTGTTCTTATTAAAAGTTAAATTTGACAAGATAAATGAAATATGGGACAAATTTGATATTGTTCAAACACAAATAGAATCTCTTGTGGAAGCAGAAGAAGATTTGGATGAACATGCAGAATACAAGGAAGGTATGATGAATGGTTACTTCGAGTTAAAAGCTAAACTCAGTGCAATCCTATGTCATCACGAGCAGCAAGTGCATAGTGCAAACTCTGTAAACAGTCAGCGATCTCATAACAGTGCCAATTCACATCATACTTGTCATTCAGCTGTTTCTCAGTGCAACAATAGGCCAATACAACTTCCTGCCATACAGCTTCCAACCTTCTCTGGGGACATAACAACGTTCAAACATTTCCAAGACACGTTTGGCAGTCTTGTAGCCAATAATGCAGCCTTAGAACCGATACAGAAATTGCATTACCTTCTGTCATCATTAAAGGGCCAGGCACACGCACTGATAAAAAATCTACCAGTGACTAGTGAAAATTTCAGTGTAGCATGGAATCTAATATGTTCCAGATACGATAATACAAGAATTATTGCCACAGCTCACGTACGTAATCTACTCTCTTTACCAACGATGAAGAGTGAAAATGTGAATGATCTTCGTAGTATTCTTAACAAATTCCAAAGCAACATATATGCTGTGGAAGCTTTACATGTAGAGATACCATTACAAGATATTATACTCATGCAGTTAATCTTGGACAGCCTTTGTGAGAGCGTACGAAAAGAGTGGGAAGGAAGAATTGATTCTCAGAACTTCACACCACTTCAAGACCTCATCAAGTTTTTAGAAGCTAAGGCAAATTCCCTTGAAGTATTGGCAGATGTAAACAACACGTCCAGCCCATCTAAGCACAAAGGTGAGCAAAGTACGAAGAAGAAGTCAGAAAAACACACTCGTCATTCTTATGTTGCGACAAAAGAAGACACGTGCCCATGCTGCGATGATAATCATAATTTATTAAATTGCAAGAACTTCCAAGAACTAAGTGTATCACAACGATGGAATGTCATTAAATCTAAACGCTTGTGTTTTAACTGCTTCTCTCCTAACCACAGAAGAGATCAGTGCAAGCTAAAATCGTTTTGCAAATGTGGAAAAGGCTTTCATAGTAAATGGTTACACAATGACACACATTCAAGTGAAAAGGTTTCTCGTCAGAGTCCTTCTTCAGAAAGTTCTACAGCCAGCACGGCAACAAACATTCCAGCTAGTTACTGTTCTATAAAAGAAAAGGCTAGCCAATGTGAAATTCTTCTTGCAACTGCAGTGGTCGAAATAGAAGACAAAAATGGAAAACTGGTAAAATGCAGAGCTTTACTTGATTCTGGTAGTCAGATTAATTTCATCACGGAAGATTTGGCAAGGAAATTACAATTACCAACTAGCGCAGTGGAGACTCACATAAGAGGTATCAATGGCACCTCAGCTTGTGGTCACAGCATCACTATTAATATGAGATCCAGGATCCACGCTTTCCAAGCTAACCTAAACTGCCTAGTTCTACCTCACATTGTAAATAAGCTTCCTGCTGTCCAAATTGACCCCTACAAATTCAATATTCCCAGTGAACTTCCATTAGCTGACCCTAAATTCCATGTACCTGGTGATGTACAATTGCTAATTGGTGCCAACTTATTCTTTCAATTAATCACAAACGAAAGAATAGTTAAACCAAATCAGCCTGTTCTGACCAACACCGAGCTTGGTTGGATAATCAGTGGTATAGTTCCTAAGTCTGCCATTAAAAACAAGAAGGTGACGTTCTCACAGCATAACTTGTTTGTAACTGTCGACAACGTGGACAGGCAACTAAGGCAATTTTGGGAGCTGGAAGACTTCCCCAGCGCAGTACACACCAAAGAAGAACGTGAATGTGAAGAACACTACGTAGAAAACACCACTCGTGCAACTGATGGTGCATTCGTAGTGCAGCTCCCCAAGAATCAACCTGTAGATTCTCTGGGCGAATCTAGGCAACAAGCTATAAAACGCTTAGGACACCTGGAACGCAAACTTGAAGCTAACCCTAGCTTAAAAGAAGACTATTCCAAATTTCTGGAAGAGTATGAAAATCTAGGCCACATGAAGAAGGTTTCACTTCCTCAGCCTGGAGAAAAATGTTACTACTTGCCGCATCATGCTGTTATAAAGCCTAGTTCAACTAGCACGAAAACCCGAGTTGTATTCGATGCCTCAGCAAAGTCGTCTTCAGGCAAGTCATTGAACGACATCTTGAAACTAGGGCCAACTATACAAGACGATCTTTCATCTATTGTACTTCGGTTCCGCACCTACAAGTATGCATTTTCAGCAGACATTTCTAAAATGTACAGGCAAGTAAGGATGCATAAAGAAGATCAGAATCTTCAAAGAATTGTGTGGCGTTCAAGTCCTAATGAACCCATACAAGACTACGCTCTAACTACTGTCACTTATGGTACCAAATCTGCATCATTTTTGGCCATAAGATCTTTACATCAGCTTGCGCTAGAAGAAGAAGAGAAGTATCCGCTTGCTGCTCAGGCAGTACGGGAATCATTTTATGTTGATGACTGTTTAGCAGGCCACAATGACATCCAAGAAGCCCTGAAACTGCAAAGTGAGCTTACAGATATGCTCAATTGTGGTGGATTTCCTCTGCGAAAATGGTGTTCCAACCATGAAGCTTTATTGGAATCAGTACCTCCTTCACATCGAGAAACTCAATTGCCCCTGGCACTTGATAACAATGAAAACATACATGCCCTAGGCTTACTTTGGCACCCAGTTAATGATAAATTTCAGATCCAATCACATCCTTCACTCCAAACCCATGTGCAAGGTAAACTAACCAAACGAAATATCCTTTCACTTATTTCATCTATCTTTGATCCGCTAGGATTGGCTAGTCCTATTGTCATAAATGCTAAAATCTTTATGCAATCTCTCTGGATTGAGAAATTAGACTGGGATGAAACCGTACCTGTGCATCTGGTGGAGAAATGGCTGGAAATCTGTAAAACATTAGCTACTATTCACACCTTGCGTATTCCCAGATATGTGCTTACATCTGGTACAGTGCAGGACATTCAATTACATGGTTTCTGTGACGCCTCCGAGAAGGCGTATGGAGCTTGTATATATATTCGTTCTGTAAATAGTGAAGGTGAAACTACTGTTCAATTATTATGTTCAAAATCTAAGGTTTCTCCTCTAAAGAAGCAAACCATTCCACGCCTTGAACTCTGTGGTGCACTTCTGCTAGCTAAATTATACAACAAAGTGCTAAGTGACCTCAAGGTACAACCTTTACAAAATCGTTTGTGGTCAGATTCTACAGTGGTACTTTCTTGGCTCAAAACTGATGCACGAAAGTGGAAAACCTTTGTTTCAAATCGTGTGTCGCAGATACAAGAACTTTCGGAGACTGCTACATGGCGACACATTGCCACACATGAAAATCCAGCAGATCTTGTCTCAAGAGGAATTTCTTGTGAGCAGTTATCTGAAATCGATTTGTGGTGGCACGGTCCTAACTGGTTATCTTCACCAGAGACAGCCTGGCCAAAACAACCACAACAATTAAGTGTTCCTGATTCATCAGAACAACTTGCAAATGTCTGTCTGGTGTCAACAAAGGAGAGAGAACATTTTCTTACAACATTCTCAGATCTCCGACGCCTGCAAAGAGTAACATGCTACATGAATAGATTTATTGCTGCATGTCGCCATGAAACAAAATTTCATGGACCTATTACAGCTGAAGAGCTTCAACAAGCTTTACAAACTTGTGTTAAAAGTGCTCAGCATTCATCTTTTAAGAGTGAAATTGCAGATCTTAAAAATCTGAAAGAAACTTCTGCGAAAAGTTCTATTCATACATTAACACCATTTCTGGACGAAAATGGTCTTTTACGAGTTGGTGGTCGCATAGATAAATCTCATCTTGCATATGATGCTAAACATCAGATCATATTGCCAAGCAAGCACCATCTAACTGCTCTAATTGTAAAGCATGAACATTTTAAGCTTTTACATGCGTCACATCAGCTTACGATAGCCTCGTTAAGACAAGCATATTGGATCCCTTGCGTGCGCAGACTAGTGAAATCTGTTCTACACAAGTGTCTGACTTGCTATAAACTAAAGGCACAATCTGCTCAACAGCTAATGGGCAATCTTCCTAACTGCAGAGTAACTCCTGTTAGGCCCTTTCTACGATATGAAATGTCTTGAAAAATGGCAAAGTCTACAAAATCATCTGCATCAGATATGGGGAAGACGGTCTAATTCGTGTGGCGACAGTTCGCACTCCTAGTGGTGAATACAAGCGCCCGGTAGTGAAATTATGTCCATTGCCAGATCAATAATAAGTGTAATACAGTGCAATTAATATTTCATATCTCTTTATTGTTTTACAAGCAATTATAGTGTAGACAAACCGTTACATTGTAATAAGTGTTATTTGGTTTTCCTCCTTACACAATAAGGTTTTACTTTTCGGAGATAAACTGTGTTATTGTGATGTATATAATAAGTGTTTTCCTTTATGTTATTTGTCCATTTGAATGTATTTTTTATAGCTTGCTCTTTATCTATTTTGTTGAACTAAATAGTTCAAAGGGGTCGGTATGTTCGCGCAAGCAACATGTTTCTACTTTAGAATGTTTCAAACTGTCCGCTTGCAATGTCCCGCTTTGATTGTCATCTTATTCCCGCCTCAAAGCATTGTGGGATCATGCATGACTTGCTAATTTCTTTTGTTATATGTGGTGGTGTAGCGTCACGCCAGTTAGTATTGAACGAGACCTCACGCAGATAACAGTGTATCTAGTAGGCTCGAGGAATTCCCGCTTTTTCTACCAAGTTTCATTAAACTTGCTCTGGAAGCGGTGAATTAGACACAATTGTGCGCAATTGTGGCTCTCAGTAATTATTCATACATAATTACATATAATTCATCAAATTCGCGAGTGAATTCTCCGAGTTACAGAAGTTTGATATTACGCAACAGTTGTGCAACCAACGCTACATGTTCCAGTGCTTATATCAGCTTTTACGACTAAACTACATGCAAAAGTTTAGTATTAACTTCAAGAGCAAGTTAATCTACGCATTTTAAGATATTATTTGTCAAGGTTTTCAAGAAATTAATATTTTCAACCACGTGTGATAACGTACTCTTGCATCTTATGTATCAGTGTTTCTATTTCAATTAGTTTAAATAATTATTGTGTGTGAATCTAGTAAGTTGTGATTATTTCACGTTTCGATTGTTTTCCTTAAGTAGTCCGTGGATTCCTGATACCAGTGTCCTGAGGTTACAGTCTATTGCTCTCATTTTGATTCTTTCGAATCTGGTCCTCACTAGCTATTCAGAGGTGGCTAATCTTTCTTATCTTATGCACTTCCAATTGAAGTCCCTTCCAAACCTAAAAGCAACGTTTTATTTCCTATTTGAGAAGTACCTTAACCTAACATTTGCTCCTTACGGTCCTGACCCTAACATTGGTCCTAAAGACTTACATTGCCCTCTCGGACCGGATATATTTTCCGGCCGTCCCTTACAAGTTGTGACCACAGTACAATAATCTACAGCAAAATTATGGCTTACTTCAAGGTAAGAAATGATGAAATAATATAAAATAACTAAAATTATTATTAGGCTATTTTTATATTGGAACGTCATATTTATAAAATACAGTTTAAATACACCAGGATATACTGAAAAAAAAATCTGTATGGACCTAAAATACAAATGTTTTATGAAATACAATGTCAATGGGAATATTTTAAATTGCAATTTAAGTAAATGACCTTCAGGGATTCTTTGTATGACATAAGCTTAAATTTAGACACATATTTATACCAAATTGGAGGCTTTCGTATATATGCTTCGGTACGGCGTACTTCGGATTTTTAAAAAAATAAAAAAAAAAATAATAAAAAAAAAATAAAAATAATAATAATAATAAGTTGCCGTTTTAAATACCTTTTTACCGTCCTACATGGATTCATTCTTGTGATAATATCTTAATTAAATGTATAATTTAATAAAATAAATCAACGGGGCTTTCATATATAGCATTATGAAGTTTACGTTCGTATTCACTCCACACATACATATGTCTTGTTTTTCCCATAAATTAATTTTAAAATTATTACTCCATATTATATTTTCATAGTTGTTAAAAAAGAGTTTTTCCAGTCTACCCTAGTACTGTGCCATTTAACAACTGAGAAAACGCTATAAGATTACTTAAAATTTAATTACTAAAACCAAGAACAAATATTACCAGTAGGAGAATATGTAGGCCTATATGATTATGGTATATATAAGAAAAATTCTTCCAATAATATTATTTACGAATCCTAATTTGCTCAGAAAAAGTCTACCTTTTCCTTCAGGTACAATGCATATGCCTAAACAAACTATTACACCCTTCAGAGGGATGTGATTGCTTTCAGTTACTAAATTAGTATCTTTTTGAATGTTAGGTTTCAATATGATCGACCTCCAGGCTGATATAGAGGTAAGCCTAGCTGACTGAGGGTATACATTGGCCCTGATTGACATTCCTAGGATTTTTATCACAGTGGTAATTCTGAAATAGGGCGTACTGAGACCAATGAGGATAACTTAGAAGCTATTTGATGAAGCAAGAGAGCAATATTGGTCATGAGAGTTAACATGCTGGACAAAACTCCCAACCCTGTCATTTTACAAAGAAGTAGAAAAACGGAGATAAGTTACCACGAAATGGTACCACGATCAGATGTACTCACATGGGATTTATCGCTACGGAGTTTGGTTTAGATCTAGCTCAATTAATAATTTATTAGAGCGATTAGTTGGGCTTTCGCACTGCTCATTTTTTAAAATTTATGTTGCAGAAAATATCCTATGTCCTATAGTAGGTAGAAAAGTAAACTTTAAATTTAGTGTACTTTATTCACATTCTGTATGTGGAACTAAATATATAACAATGTTTTTTCCCCGGATATTTGCCTAATTGGCTTTTTCATATCTTGGAAGCCGGTTGATTAGCTAAATGCAGTACGAATTTTAACCATTTGAACCGGACCTAAACTATCATTCATCAATACACAGTCTTCGATTTAAAAAAAAAAAAGCCACCTTTCGCACATAGTAGGGCGTAAAAGTCCTAAGTCGGAGGTTATTGAAAAATATACATTTTTATTATTCTTCTAAAATTAAAAATCACTACTATAAAAGCTATAATACTTCCTAAGTTGAACTGGAGACTGAAACATGTCATTGGAAAGCTTACGGGATAGCAAAGAAAACTGATTTTGCAATAGTTTGCTCCGGCAATGTTTTGGCTCATGTGCATAATTGGGAAGATGAGGGTTTCAAATTTATTGCGGTTACCTTTGAATACCTTCTATGCAATTTTTATGTGTAAACTATAAGACATTGACTTGAATTCTAATATTGAAAACGATTAATTGCAGTAATATTATTTTCTTCTTTCGCACTCACCAAATAGTTTTCAAAAGGTATAATTTTTCTTGTGTAGAATGATTTTGTTAACACCAGTCGTTGTTAGTTTCAGTCATACAGCTAGATTAATATAATATTATCATACATGCAATAGTTCCTTCATGAACCGTACAATTTATGATACTGGAGTTTTAAATACAATTCCTAGTGAATACCTAAAGAACTTTGGAGCTCTTTTTCCAAAGTACGTAAACAATTCTCATTCATTAAAACATTTGAAATGCAGGAGGCCTTGGTTCTCGCCATGCTGGCTGTAGCCTCCCTCGCTCAGTATCATCATTATCAGCCTATAGAACATCACTATGCACCCGTGGTCCAGACTCACCACTTGCCTGCTGTAGAACATCATATTGAAGAACACCACTACGTAAGTACTTATGTTGTTAAGAAATATAAAAATAATATATAAACATTGAAAAATGACATTGAACGATTTACTGATCGTTCCAGTAAATCATAATGTCACAAACATTCGATTTGTTAACAACAAAATAATGATAGGCTTATGCTTCAGGAAAATGTCCACCTGATCCCAGTAAAATTTAAAATACTAAATTTCTAAATTTCAAGATATTGATACGCAATTTACATTCTTTTTTGTAATATTTTTATTCTACAGTAAGCTCCGTTAAAACATTTTTAATACTACATACCCCGGTTGTCATATAATACCTTAAATTCCCTACGTTAGAATATCATAATCTTAGAATATCACATTTACCCGAATTAATTAATGACTTATTAACTAAACAAAGAGCTTTTACGTAATGATTTGGTTTGATATATACAACTATGGTGGAACTGAAGGACAACGAAGTGAAAAATATTGATATGTAAATGTTTCATGCATATCTTGTTCATTAGCCCTACAAAAAGAACATAAAATTCCCGTTACAGACAGCTACGTTACAGAAATATTTGTGCTGCTTTGAAAAGATAATAATAATGAAAATAATAATGTAATAATAGTTAGGCTAACAATTACTGTAAAATGTAACACTTATGGAGAACAGCAGGAGATGTGTGACTAAACGACTCAACGGCAGTTGAAATTCAAATTTATTAAAATCAGAATTTTTAAACATACATTACAAACAAACAAAATTATCGTGCATTACAAAATCATAAGCCCCCGAGATGAGCAAAGCTCGTGTTAGGGGCTGAAATTACCATGTGTTAAATAGATAAACGTGGAAATTGATATAGGCCTATTTAAGATATATTTTTTACTTTCTTTTCTTTGAATTCCATCCTAGTTTTCTATACAAGACCAAATCGTAATTATGTAAAAGTTATCTTTTTATATAACAGAACATTAATTTGTTAATTCGTTAGGTTAAATGTGACTGTAAACACGATTATACAGTAATTTAGCCACTGAATCATCCCTACAATATGAAGCCAGATGGATGACTGACTGACCTACTCACTGACATTATTGTTTACTGCCGTTGAGTCGTTTAGTCACACATCTCCTGCTGTTCTCCATAAGTGTTACATTTTACAGTAATTGTTAGCCTAACTATTATTACATTATTATTTTCATTATTATTATCTTTTCAAAGCAGCACAAATATTTCTGTAACGTAGCTGTCTGTAACGGGAATTTTATGTTCTTTTTGTAGGGCTAATGAACAAGATATGCATGAAACATTTACATATCAATATTTTTCACTTCGCTGTCCTTCAGTTCCACCATAGTTGTATATATCAAACCAAATCATTACGTAAAAGCTCTTTGTTTAGTTAATAAGTCATTAATTAATTCGGGTAAATGTGATATTCTAAGATTATGATATTCTAACGTAGGGAATTTAAGGTATTCACTTCCAGATGAGATAGAAACTTGAAATTTGGTACACTTAGCATTATAAACGATGGAAAAATTCCAAAAGTTCAATTTTTTTACCCCTAAAAATCTTCAAAATGGCGGACGCAGCTTTGAAGTTTCTGCTCAGTTCTCATAACAACATTATTGTTTGCAGTGTTCACATAGGGCTTTGGAAGTTGCAATACAATGAGCTTTGACGACTAATTAGAGTTGCTAGCGGTAGAAATAATTTCCGTAAATAAATATCGAGTGTGATGAATCACATAACTTTCTCAACCCTGGGCATGAACAATATCATTTTCTCACCTTACACACTGCCACACTGTATTGGTATTAATGCTTACTCACTTCCAGATGAACTGCCTTTTTGCTTGTAAACGATGGCAAAATTCCAAAAAGTTCAAATTTTTAATTTTTTACCCCGAAAAAATCCTAGCCTTCCCGCACATTTTTAGGTTTATTATGGTTCAACGGTTATAGGCTATGAGGCAATCTAAATACATGGAATCTATCTCCGATACGGTGTCAATTCATAAAAAATACCTTTCCCGAAAACAGTCCTCATCGGCAAAGCGAGTTACATTACAAATTAATTTATTTTCAGGCTCACCCTAAGTACGAGTTCAAGTATGGAGTTCACGACACCCACACCCACGACATCAAGGAACAACATGAGAAGCGTGATGGTGACAAGGTAGAAGGATACTACAAGCTGGTTGAACCTGACGGTACCACTCGTACAGTCCACTATACCGCCGACAAACATACTGGATTCCATGCTCAGGTCGTGAAGTCAGGACACGCTACTCACCCTGTCCATCAGCCAGTCCATCACGAAACACTGTACCATCATTAAATATAGAACACTTGTATCATGTCTCATATTTCCCCATCATTCACTGAGGTTCAATGCTCATGTTTGTTTCTTTATTTTGTGAAGACTGTTTTTTTCTCGATCCTATCACTTATGTTAGCAAATCATACAGCATCACCTTCATGTTTTTCTTCTAGCATCCTTTACCACTTGTGCATTCCACACATCAATCATATTCATGTTTTCTTTAAGAATCTTTTACCATTTGTTTGTTTCTTACTTCATGTCTCTTAGTCTCTTTGCTCCTTTGTACGTTATACAGTGCACGAATAGTGCATTTGTGTTTTATACCTGTTTGATTTTCAATAAAAGAATTTTTTACAATGTATTTGTTTTTCTTACTGAGGTTTTACGAATATCACATACCATGGAACTAGTACAGAACCTTTTTAGACTTCCTAAGAACTTTATTTTGTTGTTGTTGAAGTAGTCTACATGTATAGACTATAATTACCTAATACATCTGGAGTTCTTCGCCAGTGTATTTTGTGAAATGATGACATATTTTAAGAATATCTTATAACAGTGTATACGAGTTTGAATTAAGGTTAAGTATCAAACTTTATACCTTTGTTCTTCCGTAAGTCCTGCTTAATGAATCAATCTGCATCTTAACTCGGAAATCGACCGAAAAAGACCTTATTCTCTGCAAATCATAATTGCAATTAACTTTTTACTGATTAAACAAAAGCATTCTGGCACTTTGTTACATCAGTTAACCTGATTTTATTCGCTTTATAACTGAAAAATGAAAAGTAATCTATATCAATTGACAGGGTTTGTGATAAATACTACTTATAACACTTCAAAACTGTTTTTACAATTAACTTAAAATATGAACTGTTTCAAATAGATTTCTGCTGGGAAGCTAGACACATACTTAAATCTGAATTCTATTATTATGTGTAATGCATGAAGAAAAATTTATATAAATATGTGATTTTAGGCTCAGGAAATAATCTGAAGTATGAAATATTTTTGTTAAGTTTATTTCTCCGAAATATCTTAGTTCTAGATTAAGTATACAACGTGGGAACAAGTCCTTAATGGTATGAATAAAATTTAACCAAATTCACAAATCAGTAAACGGTACTGGGGAGTCAAGTGCCCTCAACGTCAGCATGCTATCCTGAAAACCCGGGTTCTATTACAGTCCTGTACAGTCTCTACAGTATATCGTGCAACACAAAATATAAGAATGAAAATATGTCAATTGTTGTTAGAATTATTTTATATGAATGTTTACTTAGGAAGTACAATATTCGACCCTGAAACGCTATATAGTTTTTTCAGCATTATTACACTTTTTAGGTCCTCTGAATTAAAAAACACAATAATTATAGCTGTCTGTATGTCTCAAAACTGCAAAGTTCAAAGAAGGAAAAAATGTATAAAAATGAAATGATATGTTTCAATTAAGCTTTTTCCGGAGATATAGCACGAAGACAATGAAATGTGGCCAGGTTTAAATACCCATGTACGAAAATAGTGAAATGTTTATGTTGTGCATAATTTTGCAAGTTATAAGTTAATTTAGAATTGTTTAGAAATAAAAGTTTTCTTAGAATTTTTACTCAGTATAAACCGAAGTACTGCCCTTCAATACTAATTTCTTACAGTCACAATGAAACTACAAATAAAATAATGAAAACGATTTCTGGCGTCCAAATATAATTGAATCGGTCATTTAAGAAAGGGCTTAATGACAGAAAAGATCATTTTTCAGGAGAAAGAAAAGACTGTTTATTTACAGAAACATTGACAGTTAGTAAATTCTTGCATATGTAATATCTTATAATAGGTGTTTTTAAGATCTCTAAATGTGAAATGGAAATACAGTGTGCTTACATGATGTATTATAGTAATTGAAAGTAATGGAATTGAGCCCTTTCAAAAGTATATCTCTCACACTTAATATTGAAAGTGTGCAAAAACACAGTTTTAAACTAAAATCAACTATTATGATTGATTTATGTAGCATTAAAATATCTTAATATCTTGAATACTAAATACAGTCCTACATCAATGAAAACATTCAGTAAGTGTAAAATCTACATATCTACATAGAAATGCTTATGTTCTTCTGGTATACGTTATAACACATTAGTTTTGACAAATCTTGCTTGGTGTAAATGGGAACATTATTTTCATAAGCACACTTTTCAGGAAGTTTCACAATTGATATTGCAGATATTTCACATCTGAGGTGTTGGCTGATATATATCCCTAATGTATGTTGAAGCACAAATTTGTACTGGGTTCATTGAATCATACTGACATTCATTAAAAAACTTAGGTTTCAGTCTTTTTGCAATAATTTTGCCACTATGTTGAGACTTGTAGAAAGTCATCAGCCAATACCAATAAAACTGTAAATTTTCCTTGTTTTGCTGAGTTGACAATGATTTGTACATATTCCCTGATAGAAAGAATTCTATCTAGCTTATAGATACATCTCTTGATTAAACCAAAATCAAGGAACAATGACCATAAGTCTTACATTCACTGCTAGGATTCAGGAATGTCAGTATTGAAAGGACTCCATTCCTGGAGTTGAGGCATTTCTAAACTGATTGGTATATTCAAGCTGCTGTAGAACTAACTTTAGTAGGTGGAATTGAGTCTTTCTTTAACAGAATCATGCATCTACCCCTGGAGAATCCATTTACCTCATAACATCCATTTTGGAAAAAAGTGTCATTGAGCCCTTTCTTAAATGACCGATTCAATTATACCGAAAGTCACAATTCTTTCCATTCTTCGTAATATATTGATACGAATAGGAAAGGATTGTATTTGGAAGACATGGTAAAAAAATAATTTGCAATAATAATTAAAAATATGTCACTATATTCTAACAGTTCTGGCATATTTTAAAATTTTTTGATCGATTTTAATTTAAAATATTTAGAGTAATAATCACACAGTCAATTACTGAATACAAAGCGGCGATTTTCTTTTTAAGAAATTTCACCACTACTCTGTTTGTGTTAACCATAGATTACGCTTGAGATGAAAATGAGGTAAATGTGAAATTTCGAAAGGAATCCCTGAATGTAATTCCCCATATCCTATCAGACAATAGTTGCAATGGGCGATACAATTTATTTCTTTCACTGGGACGGGAACAAAAATCCGGACCTTTCAATTAACAGTAAGAAATATATACGCTTATTATAATCAGACTAGTCTAGAACTGTTATGTAAGTTACTAATTTTAAGATCAGTCTTCGATTAGATATGGTTGGATTAGATATATGCCAAATATTATCGATTAAACTCACGCTGTACTTGCCATTTGCATTAACATTTCTGTCTTGACAATCTCACACACATAGGCCTAATGCCAATTAAGCTTTCCCAACTTCGATGTTAGATTTTGGAAAGTACATACACACAAAATAAATGATTAACTGATCAAAAATGATGCAGCTTCGGGAATGTAGGAAGATAACAGGAGAAGTTTCAAACAATGGCTTAATGAAGAACTGATAAAGATGTAAGATAAATTATTAGGGAACTTGTATAAAAAATAGTTGCTTAAACTGCCAGTCAATGTGTGTCTCCGAAAATTATTTCATGGATTAGAAACAGGACTGGGTTGGACTGCCTCCCCACTGAGTCTAATCCGAAAAAAATGGTAAAATATACGTTTCAATCTACTGTGTATTTTGTAGACTTAGTGATTACACTTCATGAATGAAGATTTAGGCTTAACTTTTTGTTTGATAAAATCCACACACATAAATTTCATGTTTGAGTTGGGATTCAATTCGTGAGTTTTGAACAGTGTACCAACAGCTCCACTTAGGCCGTCTAGGCCAAAATTATAACTTAGCGGTTTTAGCCAAATCTACGCAGGTATTTCTTTTTATCAATGATTTGATTTCAAGAAATAAAGTAAGGTTTAAAGTACCATGAATAAAAAGTTAAAATCTCCTAAAATTGTGCAATGTAATTTACTCGTAGTAAAATAAAAATCTTGAACATTTTTAAAAGAGTTGAAAAGTAAAAAAGATATTCCGCCAAAATTTACCACTTATTATGAATGCAACTGGAACTATACGAAGGAACGAGTAAAGGTAAAGTGATCCCTATACAGGCCATGGAGGCCCAGAGGGTTCCAGGAGGTTGAGGCTCCCAGATTTTGGACATTCGGAACGTAAAGGTGGTAAAGGTGGGTTGTAAGCCTTACGCACCGATCGCCTTTACCCCCAGGATTGCTCCTGGTACTCATTTCTGTTAGAGGCTGAGTCGACCCCAGGGCCACCAGAAGGATTAGGCCTATTGAACACAATCCAATGCCCTCATCGGGAATCGAACCCGCGACCTTCCGGTTTGTAGCGCAGCGCCTCGACTACTACGCTACGGCGTACCCCTGGAACAAGTAAGGACTAAAATTAATTATCATATGAAATTAACTTCATTTTAATCTTTATTTGAAGATGATCTTCATTTCAATGGTTGAGTTATTATTACTAGTAACAGTAATATGTAGTAAATATAAAATAATGCAAAAGAACAATTAATTATATTCCATATACAAAGATTGACTGGTATAATCAGGGTCATAAAATTAATATATACACTAGTTGGTCATTATACACTATAAATTTATGAATTTCTATTAGTCAATTATCTTATTACCTATCTTGTACTTTAGGCCTATGTTATGAAGATGTTTTAAATATGTAAATTTTTATGTATTAAATATATTTTCATATACAAATTATTTTTAGCTAACTCCTTCTTCATATAGGCACAGCTGCATTCATAATGGGTTGTAAATTTTGGCGGAAAATCCTTTTTACTTTTCAATTGTAATATTACCACTGGAAATATAAATTTATAGATTCCATTTTTAAGAGTTCAGGTTATAGCACTGCTATGCATAATTAAAATGTTACAGATCTTGTGGATATATGTAGGGTCCTTCTTCATTGATATGCATTCTATCATAATATAGGCTATATGATAATAACATTTCAGTTATGATACTGCTTTAGGCTGAAGACTTATCTAATTTTTAACTTCAAGACGAGTATACCGTAAAGTTTTAGAGCCATGTTATTCATGATAATCTGACTTTTCATCACAAAGATTGTACCTTGAACTTGAGGTTATAACATAAACATATATTATAATAATGTAGTGTATTATAAATAGACTTAGGCCTACAATGAAATATACCTTATGCAACATATTATGTATGAGGATAAGACTGAGAAAAATAGTATAAAAATTAACATAATCCTCAACAAATATGAAATATATAAACAGTACAGAATTTTACTATAGCATACCTAATTAATGTGAACCTTTTTCGGTAATTAGTTTCAATTTATTTATTTATTTACCGCATCAAAAACATTTATTACCAATATAACGATTCTGTGAACGGTACTTTAAATGAAATGAGTCTATTGTAAGCCTGTTAGTTTTAAAACTTAACCTCTATAATTTTAGACATCAATTTGCGAAAGAGAATTCTTCTTCTAATTCTTTTATTTTAATGAAGCCAAGAATAAATGAACATTCTTGGAGAGCATTGACCATATTCTGAGGTTCCTCTTAACAAAGCTGCTATTGAAACTGTTTTCATAGTAAATAGTTGTTATATGTTCTTCTACGGTTGGCTTGTTGAATACGGAAATGCAGGTTTGTTGTATAACCAATTTGGCTGAGCACTGATTGGGAGGGAGTGACATTCAGTATATAAAAGCAGAAACCGCAGATTTAGTATCACACAATTCTGTTAACAGAACATAAGCATGAACTACTTGAGGGTAAGATACATATTCAGCTATCGTAATAAATTACAAAAATATATCTTAAAATACGGTAAATAATAATAGTAATAAAATAAAATTACTTCATAGTATTTGAAAACTTACATTTTCACTAAGACACACTTCTAAATAGTATCTCTTGTACTGGATTTTTTATTTTAGAATTATAATTAAGCTTTCAAATAAATGTAGGCTACATGGTAATTCGTCTTTAAGAAATTAAGAACTAATCAAATTTGAAAAATAATTTGAAATACGTTTTCCTCAGATTAGGATCTACACTTTATTAATCTGGTTTAGAATACAACCTAACGAGATTTTTCTATCATACTAATAAATAGCCTGTTTATCAGTTGATAGCTGTAAAGCTATTTATGCAATCTGTATTGTAATTAAGTTGGCCTATGAGCCTATTTAACAAATTAACATTGAAAGACTGTATGAATAATGATGGGCAGTAATACTAGGATTTTTAAATAATAGATTGCTTACAACATCAGCAACTAAAATATATTTTATGACCATAATAATGATTGCGCAACAGTTTAGCATAACTTTCCAAACTATTGAAAGTCTGTTGTGCAAACCAGACATTTTTAAATAGATAAATTACCTTGAAACATAAGAGGAATAGAATTTTCACATTACGATATTAAACTTGCATTTTGTGAAGTGTAGTTAGGAAACTTTTCAATAAAATCTAAATATGATATTTTTCAGCGACAGCCTGCGTAACCTATTACACTCTATAATTAAAATTCGCAGTACAGTCAAGACATTTGTAGTAAGATTCATTCAATAAAAATACCTGTTGCTTGCGAGAGATGTTTAGGTGCCATCAAATTTATGTTACGAGTTGTAACATCTATATTTTATGTAAAATTCTAGTTATCAATAAAATGCCCTGCGAGTGCAAGGCCATCAAAGGTCTTCAGAGGCCATCATCTTTTTAATCACTGTAGTTGTAAGAATAATTCCGTTCCTCGCCGACAGGTGGATTTTATGTAACAATGAAACCGGTATAAATGACTTATAAGGTTCTTTTAAATTTTTCAGTCATCGAAGTGAGAGTCGTCACACTGTAGGTTATGTAAATGAAAACAGTTTATTTCTGTTGAATAGCTTAACCTGGCACTAGCCCTTTTGGCAGCCGCTACAGCTCTTCCGCAGTATCATCATTATCAGCCTGTAGAACAACATGTTCCTGTACATCACCACCTGCCTCCTGTGGAACACCATGTAGAAGAGCATCATCATGTATGTATATAATCTGAATATTCATAACTTGCCTTCTTAGAATAGAATATTATAGGAGAAAAATTCCTCCGACACTGGGACTTGAAACCAGGACCTTTGGCTATTCGCGCCAATGCTCTACCAACTGAGCTAAGCCGGAGTTCAATTCACAGCGCCAGATGGAACCTCTCTCCTATGACTCCTATGATTAGGACAATCAGTCATAGGAGAGAGGTTCCATGACTCCTATGATTAGGGCAATCAGTCATAGGAGAGATGTTCCATCTGGCGCTGTGAATTGAACTCCGGCTTAGCTCAGTTGGTAGAGCATTGGCGCGAATAGCCAAAGGTCCTGGGTTCAAGTCTCGTGTCGGAGGAATTTTCTCCTATAATATTCTCATGTAATGTCCAACAGAGACAGTAATATGTGGTTCATGAATGCTTATATATCTATTCTTAGAATAGCCCTATACATATAACATTCAAGTCTCATCGTTTGGCGATAATATTTAGTTATGATTAAAATCGGAACATTCAAGATACCAAGAAGAATTAAAATAAATCAAACTTAGACTTTAGAGTTCCCTTTTAAAATTTCGGTGAAAAGTTTGTTTAAAAAAGTCACAAAGATAACATACTACATTTGGTGGTATTTATAAGTCTTTTCATGATTTCTCGTGGAGGTACTGGCTATCCGGTCCCCTAGACCAGAGGAAGAAGAGCTGACTATAGTCTTCATTAGGCTACAGTTACAACACGTCGACGATTTTCCAAGTCACTCATGGCATTGCCTGTGATAACTCTGATCGTGACAAGGATATGCACCTTAGTACATTAATGATTAAACAACATGGAAATAATTCCACGAAGTAGTGTAATGACTACGGTACTTTATTTTTAGGCTCACCCTAAGTACGAGTTCAAGTATGGAGTTCACGACAGCCACACCCACGACATCAAGGAACAGGCTGAGAAACGCGATGGTGACAAAGTCTCTGGTTACTACAAGCTGGTTGAACCCGACGGTACTACCAGAACCGTCCATTATACTGCCGACCATCATACTGGATTCCATGCTCAAGTTGAGAAATCTGGACATGCCACACACCCTGTGGTTCATCATCAGCCTGTTCATCATGAAGTCCATGTTCCAGTCCATCATCACTATTAGATCTCTGTAGTTATCGCCAAATCATCACAATCACCACCACCAACATTTCCTGCACTCAAGACTTTCGCTTTTCGAAATCATGAATCACTAATTTATTTAATCACCTACCGAGTAGGCCTACATCTCCACATCGACATTCACTATGACCTTAAAATGACAGGCAAGCCTTTATATCTTGTTATAACTTATATTTATTCTCATTCCTCTTCACATGACATGCTCTTTGCCTTTAGTTTAATGTTTATTCAATAAGCACTTTCTTTTCGTATATCTTAGGCAACACCTGTATACACCACTGCTTGGGTTAACGAACCACACTATGACTGAACTCATCAACTGGTTTCATCTTTTTAAGTTCTATACCATAAAACTTAAGATAAATATTACAACATAATTGTATACACTATTAACATAAGACGCAAGACTAATTATCATCTTCATGTAATATTATTTATGTTTATTGAAATGTATGTTGAATGTTTCCTGATGAAATAAAGAATGTAAGATAGTTTATTCTATATTGTGGATTATTCAACTGCTTATCTATGCCTGGCATGTCTAATACTGTATCCCCTAAAGAAAGGATTTTAAAATTGCTAAATTAAATGGGAGAGAGTGAGAGAGTGAGAGAGAGAGACTTGAATCTGAACCCCTGAATTTGTCCTTCAGAAATATTCTAAATAATGATTAATATCAAGTAGCCTGTAGTTAATGTTTACTAAATATGAAATGATAATTATAATTTCCCATTTAGTAAACAAAGCATTTCAGAGCACACCATCTACACAAGATATTGCAAGTATTTCTCATGGTAGGGAATCTGTAGTGATTTTATACCATCGTAGTCAAACAATTAATTGATTATGAACACAAAACAATTTTATCGATAATAAATTGTTTATGATATTATCAACTATATTGAATTCTTCAATTCAAACAAGCAATTAAGTAAAGGGAATAGAATAACAGTATTGAAAAGTATACAAAATAAAAATCAAATTTTAAGTCACAGCTAATCAATAAGGAATCCAAGAATTCATCATCTGTTGAGGTATACTCAGAGCAATCCAAACTCATCCAAATGTTTCTCTAGACCAGTGGTTCCCAAACTATGGGTCGCGACCCACTGGTGGGTCGCGGGAGCAATTTCGGTGGGTCGCGGAAAGGGCGGGAAAAATTAAATGTTCTTTATTGAAATAACATTTACCATTTTTATTTCAACTGTGTTTTCTCAGAAGGGCATTTGAACACAATAGAACTATTGAAAGGCATATGAAAAACATGTGCTGTAATTTATACAGCCTATATGGTTATCGTTATGTAGTAGTGGGTAGCAAAATTTTTTTTTATATAGCCTATATTGGTTGTCGTTATGTAGTAGTGGGTCGCAAAAAATATTTCTAGCTGAAGGTGGGTCCCAGGACAAAAAAGTTAGGGAACCACTGCTCTAGACAGACATTTACATACCTACTATTTCAGGAAGGCGTCTTGTTAGAATGATTAATACATTATTAGAGATTTGAATTTAACTATCACTTCAACGGAATATAACATGCACATAACTTACTTCAGTAACACTAAATTTATATATATATATATATTATATAAATATATTACTAAACTAATTAAGTATATATTCAGTAGTATGCAAAACACCCTTATAATCGTATGTAGTTACAAAACTGTAAAACTTATATTTCCAGTTCATCTAAACGGTAAACGTACAGAAAGAGTAACGATTCAAAAATATTTTGAAATTATCGGAATTAATAAAATAATAAAGTTAACTGTTGCAGTGTGTTAGAAGTGCATAGTACATATTATTTTCCAATATATGTATCGCATAAAAACTTTGTAAGAAAAAAAGAAAAAGATGCCACAGGAAGAGACTGACATTCCTTGGAAGCAATGAACAATGCCGGTTGCAAAGCAACATTCACAGTCAGATTAATGGTACGGGAACCGACAAGACATCAGCAGAATTGCAGCCATAACTGTCATCGTTACTTATGATTTTTACAAGAAGTATTTAAGCTTTCAATCATTCCAGATGATTCAACTGATTTAACTCACCAAAACTAAAAACAACTGAGGCTGAAACTACACAGGAAATTTCAGAACTTCAAGAACCCCTTCCACTCAATTATAGAAGAAGGGAGAAGACGGGAGCGCCGATTTTATTATTAATCTAGACCAATATTTCAGAGCACACCATCTACACAAGATATTGCAAGTATTTCTCATGGTAGGGAATCTGTAGTGATTTTATACCATCGTAGTCAAACAATTAATTGATTATGAACACAAAACAATTTTATCGATAATAAATTGTTTATGATATTATCAACTATATTGAATTCTTCAATTCAAACAAGCAATTAAGTAAAGGGAATAGAATAACAGTATTGAAAAGTATACAAAATAAAAATCAAATTTTAAGTCACAGCTAATCAATAAGGAATCCAAGAATTCATCATCTGTTGAGGTATACTCAGAGCAATCCAAACTCATCCAAATGTTTCTCTAGACCAGTGGTTCCCAAACTATGGGTCGCGACCCACTGGTGGGTCGCGGGAGCAATTTCGGTGGGTCGCGGAAAGGGCGGGAAAAATTAAATGTTCTTTATTGAAATAACATTTACCATTTTTATTTCAACTGTGTTTCCTCAGAAGGGCATTTGAACACAATAGAACTATTGAAAGGCATATGAAAAACATGTGCTGTAATTTATACAGCCTATATGGTTATCGTTATGTAGTAGTGGGTAGCGAAATTTTTTTTTATATAGCCTATATTGGTTGTCGTTATGTAGTAGTGGGTCGCAAAAAATATTTCTAGCTGAAGGTGGGTCCCAGGACAAAAAAGTTAGGGAACCACTGCTCTAGACAGACATTTACATACCTACTATTTCAGGAAGGCGTCTTGTTAGAATGATTAATACATTATTAGAGATTTGAATTTAACTATCACTTCAACGGAATATAACATGCACATAACTTACTTCAGTAACACTAAATTTATATATATATATATATATATATATATATATATATATATATATATATATATATATTACTAAACTAATTAAGTATATATTCAGTAGTATGCAAAACACCCTTATAATCGTATGTAGTTACAAAACTGTAAAACTTATATTTCCAGTTCATCTAAACGGTAAACGTACAGAAAGAGTAACGATTCAAAAATATTTTGAAATTATCGGAATTAATAAAATAATAAAGTTAACTGTTGCAGTGTGTTAGAAGTGCATAGTACATATTATTTTCCAATATATGTATCGCATAAAAACTTTGTAAGAAAAAAAGAAAAAGATGCCACAGGAAGAGACTGACATTCCTTGGAAGCAATGAACAATGCCGGTTGCAAAGCAACATTCACAGTCAGATTAATGGTACGGGAACCGACAAGACATCAGCAGAATTGCAGCCATAACTGTCATCGTTACTTATGATTTTTACAAGAAGTATTTAAGCTTTCAATCATTCCAGATGATTCAACTGATTTAACTCACCAAAACTAAAAACAACTGAGGCTGAAACTACACAGGAAATTTCAGAACTTCAAGAACCCCTTCCACTCAATTATAGAAGAAGGGAGAAGACGGGAGCGCCGATTTTATTATTAATCTAGACCAATATTACTCAAGACACGCTTATTGACGAAGAAAAAACTGCACAACAGACAAGAAGAGATCGCAGTCTTTTGTAATTATTTCAAGCTTATATTAGACACGCATAAAAATATGCAAACAGCTAATTTCACATGAACTGTCAGAATAACTGTGTTAACAACCTTCAAATTTTAATTAACTTCATGTACTGTTGGGAGCTGACGAGATGATCCCTGGCATGACTATGGGGCTCTTATCTGCAGCCAATAGCAGCGCTCCCCTACAATTGCAGTTATAGCACAACACCGTCTTCCCCCTGCATGCCACCACCAAGTCACGGATCATCTTGTCAGCTCCCAACAGTAGATTTTAATTTTTAACTTATATATTCTGACTAGTCTGTCATATTTTAATTTTATACAAATAAGTAATCTATCAACATTTGTAAATACTACTTGACCAAGCGAACATTGAACTCATTGTTACTTGACCTTAGTACAGTTTGGGTATTAAACTGCTATCTATAATTTATAACTTAGTTCATTACATAATACTATACGCTTAGAATAGTACTTAATAAAAATTATAATACAGTTAATATATTACAGTATTACAGTATTTTCTTATATTATTTAATCTTGTGTTTTAATTTCCTGATAGTCTTCAGCTGTTGTTTATAGCTTAATAGTGGTATATAGGCGGATATTTCTCAACACATTTATTAAAATCAAAGAAACTGAACTCCGTGTCACGGTATTTCTGAACGGACTACTATCCGAGCGCTGCGTTATCTACCATGGCAGACGTCAAAATTGGGGGACATGTGGTTAGTAAGCCAACACTCCCCGTCGTTAATAATGGTTTCCGTGCCCCTCACAATGAAGAAAGATCTTGTAAACTCTGATGTGCTAACTTTAGAGTTTGTAAACCCACTTCTTAAGTTGCAAGAAAATAAAAATGATAGATATCGAATTCTGTGATACTGACACAACCAGTTCGTTTATTCTTTTGATTCCTTCTTCCAGCCATCCCATTCTTTGTTTTGTTTGCAGGGTGCATTGTGCTCTTTTGATTTAGCTTTCTCATTTCATTATTTGAGACTCGGAATGAGTAAATGTGGATTTTCCTGATTCAGATTGGCTTATATTTATTAGCTAGTTATTCCTCAGGTTCGCGAGCGACCCCTGGTGATCCCGTAAGGGGATATTCTCAGCGTATTTGTTACCGGGGTGCGCCAGTCCCCTACCTACTTAAACCTAAGGGGACACACACACACACCCAGTCCTGAACCCGGGAAAGGAATTTTTCATTACTGAAAAATCCCCGACCCGGCCGGGAATCGAACCCGGGCCGGCGGAGTGGAAGGCAGGCGCGCTACCGACTCACCCACGGAGGCGGACTTATATTTATTATCAGATAGTTAAGATGGCACAAAAAAGGTTTCAAATAGGGATCACCTGAAAATGTCCTGAACTATTACGTTGGTGGTATAGCGCAGTCCTAAATGAAATCCTACTTAGTCATAAGTTGTATACCCAGAATGATTGCTAGGCTATAAGGAACGCTTTCTGGATCTTGTATCAGTAATTCTACTTTGGTAATTCGTAGTTGACACTCTAAAAGAAGCATGGATGGATAGAATTTAATGACATATAATGTCATAATAGGATTGAGAGGCATCTTTAAGGACTTAACAAAATATAAACTACAACATTTTTATACAAATAGGTCTACACGAGAGAAGTATTAACTAATAACAAATTTGATAAAGTTTTGGTAAAGTTGTTTTTATGCGTGTAAGTTAATATTGAAAAAAGTGTTTGTATGTTACTACACAATCTCTTAATTTATACTGTTTTGTCGCAACTCATGCTTCCACATTCATACATCATGCATTACCGAATTGAGTCTAGGCACATGCATAAGCTCTTTAAATTAACAAAATCTCGCATGTATTTTTCTTACACAAAATATATAATTTAATATTGCTAGCAAGACATGGATTTAATGCGTGATGTTGACATGTGAATGTATTAGCTTTCGTGTAGGACCACGCACTGTTGTTACTGATGAAAGATTCTTGCGACTCATACTACACGCATGAAATACGTTATAATTAACATAAGAACAAAGAAAAAATGGAATCACTGATGAATGAAATAAACACCTTCCTTCATTCTTTGAATTGCTACATGGTTATGATTTGTCACGTATCACATATATAAGCAAGCACGTGGATCCTAATATTCATCAGTTTGTGAATCCAGCTGTCAGAAGAACAACGATACCATCAGAAATGGCTCTCCTTAAGGTAAAGCTAATTAGTGTGTTCAAAATGAATTTCCCTTTGTACGCAATATAATACCACGATATTTTGTGGGACCAAACATAAGTAGCCTATATTAGTAAATTCACGTTTCGTTATTTATATTTAAATTTCCAAAATATCAAGCTAATATTTGGAACAGAGTTCATCATTATGAACCATTTTGAACAGTGAATGATAACTAATGTTTCCCTAATGTTTCCCTTGGTTATTAAAACTTAAAAATAAATTATAAAATGTTGTTATATATTACTGTTATGCAATTATAAATTACAATTATAAAATGTATTATAAAATGTAAAATGTAAAAATTATAAAATTAAATTATAAAATTAAATTAGAAAATTAAATGTAAAAAATTATTAAATTAAATTATAAATTATAAAATGTAAAAAAAAATTATATATATATTACAATTATAAAATGCTGTTATATATGTTATCTGTTATCTAAAGCAGAACCGAGTTAATACGTGTGAATAAGGCACAAAACGAAATATTTTTCACCGCTTTCACGAATTTGAAAGTTAATAAGTTAAAGTTGCAGTAGATTCCCGCTAATCCTGACCCCGCTCGTCGGTTAACCCGGACAAGAGTTAAAAAATACATTTTGAATTCAAATCACAAAGATGTTTACTTTGCTAATCCTACAACAGTTCTTAGGATAAAAAGTTAGTCTATTTTTTTACAGTAGTATTAAAATAAAAATTAGTTTTAGGGAAAGTTATGTGTGAAATAAAAACATCGATTTTTATAGTTCTACCCATCTAAAACTTGTATTACAGTATAGTGCGTGCATTTAAAAGCAAATTGCGATTAATCCGGACTCTCGGTGATCCGGACAGGGTCCGGTCCAATCTAGGCCGGATTAGCGGGACTCTATACTGTATGGTATTTAAAAAGTTGTTACTGAATACAGACGACCTTGACTACAATGCAGTCAAATGTTTGTAAATTTACGCCTTGCTTTAGCAGTACAAATTGAACAGAGAATTTATGTACATTAATATTAAATTATTAACTAAATAGTAGAATACAACCTATGAGAATCTACTCCACATTTTGCCTCTACAAATTTAAGAGAAAAGAGAGAGACTATATTAAATTATAGCTCTACTAACCTTAAAATAGTTTACTGAATAGTAGGCTAGAACATTCGATATTGTGAGTATACATACTGTCTCTTAACTTTATTTGAATAATCCATAAATTCATAAGGATCGAAGTGATACAGCTAACGAAATAATGAAATGTGGTAAATCTCCTTGCGTTCCTGAGCTATTAAAGCACACATTTTTACAAATTCTGCGTTTGATTGCCGTAGTTTTTTTTTAAATTTATTTTTATTATTATTATTATTTTTTAAATTTCTAATGTTTAACTTGGCCACCGGAAACATTAATTCAAAACTTACTTGAGTAAACAGCTGAGCTAGGGTAATCAAGAAACTATATTATTTTGGGCTAACGTACACTGTTATTTATAAAGTAGCTTCTTTCATTACACCATTAACATAAAAAATTAGAGTTTTTAGCAGATTACTGATACCATCTAACCTGAAAACACAGTCACTTTTACAATAATTATCATATCACTTCACAGCATAGGCGTAACCAGGCCGACCATATGGGGGGGGTTATAACATCCGTGGGGTATTCCATACCCCCCAGAGAGAGGGGGTCCGGGGGTCCTCCCCCGGAAAATTTTAAAAATTAAGATGCAAAATAACGAGTTTTAAGCTTCCGGGGGTTGCTCCCCGGAAAATTTTAAAATTTAAGACGCAAAATAACGAGTTTTAAGCTTCCCACGCTTTATACTTGTATTAAGTAATTTGTGGGCAGACTTAAAAAAATTATACAATTTTCCTTTTTTTAATCAATGGGGGGGGGGTTCAAACCCCCAAACCCCCCCCCCCTCGGTACGCCTATGCTTCACAGTTCTATGTAGCCTGATAGAGAATTTAAACATGCAGAAATTCTATATATAGTGTATTTCTAAGCTTCTGTTTTCTTGTACGAAAGATTTTTTAATAAGCAATTTCTCGTTACAGTTCGCTGCAATCCTCGCATTTCTTGCTGCTACAGCAATAGCAGAACATCATCACGTTGAAGAACATCACGTTGAAGAACACCATCATGTGAGTATACTTTCCTATGCGGTATGAACTTGCTTAATTTTTTTGTTGGCCCACACAATACACTTATTACGTGTGACGTAGCTCTACCACAATGTCACTCATTTCGACACTATTTTTTATTTCGACATGGGTGAGGTTCCGATTATTATCGAACACGGATCGATCTTCAGACCTTGAGAGTAGGAGCTGAAAACTACGTAATAAATAGCCTGTATTTAAAATAAAATAAATTCTGTTCATGTTAAATTTATAACCACTGTAGAAGACAGTAACTACAACAACCAGGAACCATCCCATGCAAAGGAAAGCGCGGGCGTTTGTTTGAGTGAATCTAAAATCTCAAAATTTAAACATTGCGACTAATTATGGTCGAAAGTAAGAGTCGTATGCAAGTTGCCTATAGGCCTAATGATAATTAAGATACTCGTTCTAATCTAATTGTACTAAAACATATTTTGGAATTCCTTGGCATTTCTTCAATTCCTTTACAGTTTACACCAATTTTATTAATTCATATTGGTTAAAATATTACCTCGTGGCATATGCTATATTGATGACCATTAAAAACCTAGCCATGAAATTATGTAAGATAACCTACTTGAAGGTAGAAAATTTTATACACGGTGCACTCACGGTTTTGAGAACAAATGAGGATCTACTTCACAAATATAGTAGTGGAAACTTTCATGAGTATACTCATTAACTATCAAAAAGTCAAAATATTGTCAGTTTATTATTATAATTATTATTGCTGTTATTATTATATTATTACTCCATTACTAAATGACTTTGTGATAAATATTGTTCATTTTATCGGACGAATGTCGGCTATTCATTGCCATCTAAAAACTCTAACGAACTTATTTCATGATGTGCACACACAATGGTGTTTTAGGGTAAAGTAAGTTATTTGATGCCTATTCATATGGTATAAAATTTACATTCCAATAAACAGATTATGGCACTGCGTATTAACATTAATTAAAACTACTCTACACGGATTTCGTTCCGTAAGTCCTTAACTAGGTAAAATAATTAGAAGATAACATCAAAACAAGTTTTCGAATATCATTACCTGGATTATTTTCCGTCTCAAGGCAATAATATTTCCTATTAATCTTGGGGAGAAAGAACAACACATATGAACTTTAGAAAGCAATGTGAAGTTGCCAGTTAAAAATATAGGCTATCATAAGAGATTGTAGGATATGGCATTAAGCCAAGGAATATTAACTGTAATGAGATAAATATTTGCATTTCCTTAGTACACTATTCAGCAAAGAATAAAAACAAATCTCAAACATTTATGTATCAACTTTTTATCCTCACAGGCTCACCCTAAATATGAGTTCAAGTATGGTGTGAAGGATGAACACACCCATGACATCAAGGAACAGCATGAGAAAAGAGACGGTCACAAGGTGGAAGGACATTATATGTTAGTGGAATCTGATGGAACCATCCGTACCGTTCACTACACTGGCGATAAACATACCGGATTCCACGCTCATGTTGAAAGATCAGGACATGCCAGTCATCCAATCCATCTCAAGAAAGGAGATTCCCACCATCACGATTACAAAGCAGAAAGTTACAGCAATATGCACATGCACTGATTTACTTAGTACCTTATTCAATAGTTATAAAACCGGTAAACCGGTAAACCGGTACATTCGGATTATAGGATAGAAACCCCTGTTTCTAGGCCAAACTGTTTACGTTTCTTGAATCCACTGGTGATTTTAAACAATGCCATTATATAACAGGATGAGTAAAGGGAACATAAATGTTTCTATTTATTTCGCGACAGTTGATTATTTATACACTTCTATCCTTCCCCATTATGATCTAATGAGTAGGCATTAATGACCTGGTCTGAATGAGATCATTACCGTTTATAAACAGTGTAGTCTGAGATGCCACATGCCACATGCCACATGAAAATCGTTAGGTAAACAGTTTGGCTTAACTTTTATTCACAAAAATCAAACCTTTTCCTAGAAACAGCGAATTCGGTTTTCTTTTCACAAAATCCACAAAAAAGGTGTTTTTTCCTAATTACTGACTGAAATAAAAAAAACATTGTTTATTATAATTACACTTATTGATGTTGCATTATATATGTTATCACCATAATTAAAACAGAACTGTAAACCATCTCTATTGTTTTAAATAAAGGTGTATGGAGAAAAATAAACTTCTTAAAATATGTATGAAATATTATGAAATGCCTATGCCCATGTATCCTCACCACTTTATTGAGAAGGCTGTGCTAAGAACTTTGTGAAACATTTATTGGATTTGAATAATCGTGGGATGAATTTGGAAATATTAAAGTAAATAATACAGACCTAGTCCTAGAAAAAATTATTTAATGCTTAATCAAGATAGTGAAGATAAATTCGAAATTAGAAGGGTCCGTACAGTTCCTCAAACGCAAAAGAAGGCCGACTAAAGTCCATTCTACGAAATTACCATATTAGGATGAATAAGACCTACGTCTTTCACTGTCATAATATTGCTAAGAAAATATACCCTAAGAATTTTAAAATTACACTTTTTAGTTTCATGATGATCAGTATTTGGGTGATTCTACTATTAGGTGTACATTTCGAATTTCAAAAAATGAAAAAAAAAATAATAGTAATATTTGCCAAAAATTTTACACGTAGGCCAACCTGACATGTAGTAGAAGACAGCCTATTATCCAGCAGAGCTGAAATTATGGTTTTAAGACTTTTTTGTTTTCATTTTACTATTCACCTCCACGCTAATGACGTTACAATCCATGCTAATGACTTTGTATCCACCCTAACAACAATTTTCTGAATGCAATAATAGCAAAATGAATATCAAACTGAATCTGTATAAAATTTTATTAATAAAGTAACTGAATACAAGGTTACATTTTTTTCTTAAACAAACTTAAGGGAATTATAATTTGGGTTGGGAAGATACACAGTGAAGTGATTTCAGACTTAAATATTGAGATCGGGACTTGCACATGAACTTCACTTAATAGGTATATTTACCTCAGAATGCATTTCGATGGACATTTTCCACCATCATCAGCTGATCCGACTGTTTGGATATCACCCTGTGTCCATGCTAATGACCAACATGATGTCCATGCTAATGACAAAACAAGACAAAATAGCATCCCTCCAATTTGAGTTTTGACCTAGATAACTGAAACTATGGTGGCAGTTTTCTGATAATTTAACATGTTTCATCACATGATTAATAAAATTTTAATTTCCTTGTGTGCTGTTTTACACAGTCCATGCTAATGACAATCAATTAATGTACTCGCCAGTTCTGAGAGTTGAAATATCCAGCATCCAGAAAACAAAGCACCTGATAGCCAAAATCCCACCCAGGTTCACTGAAGAAGAGAACAGTGTTGTCACATGTACTAATTCATGCTTTAAAAAAAATTCTCTGCCACTCCATCTTCAAGTTGAAAAGTGGCCATGCTAATGACGAAAACGTGTATGGACGAAGTTTTGGCTTGTTCCTATTGTAGCAGTTTTGTTTTACATATGATATTTTAATTGCTATAGTTCTGACCTTGCTGTGGAATATATGTAGACCATATATTCCTCTTTGGGGGCTAGAGATTGTAGCAATTCATTTTTCAAATGTTATTTAATTGCTACAGTTTAGTGTTTTCCTCATGTGAGAGTTTAAAGTTATTATAGTAAATCTTAATAGTATGTAATCTAGGCAGAGAAGAGTATTTAAAAGTCTGCCTTTTGATCAGCTGATGTGTCATTGCTCCTTCGTTTCGGCAACTCTGTTCATTTACTGCTGTCTGGCATCATTGCTAGCTCTTGCCGCGTGGCAGTATTTCTCTCCCAGTCGGCCGTGAGCTGCCTAGTTTGAATGTATTAGTCCTTATGATTGGCGATTCCGTTTTGTTTTGCAAGATTGTTACAGTATGTGTGATTTGTTTAGAATTCATGATGGCCGTCGCTGCAGTATGAGTGTGACGTCATTAGTCGTATTTCTATAAAAGGGATTGCAACAGTTCCCTCGCTCTCATTTGCCTAGCATGAATCCGGAGAACAACAATATGTAACGATGTAGTGTGTTGTGGCGCCATTCTTGTTAGGCTCCTTTCGGTTTTCTCATCTCTGCCCATGTTTCAAGGTATGTGTTAGTTTGTATATTATGAAGTAATTTGTTGATATGTGGGAACTGCATTGTTCTGTAAATATTTTATTTTAGGAGTGCCCAAGCATGCGTTTTGTGTCTATTGCATTTTGTGTTGTGATGGTGGCGTGGTAGTTGTCAGTAAATGTATCTTGATTGTTTTCGCATGGAAGATGTCTGTGATATAACGAGATAAAGTTTGTTTGGCCACCATCAGTATGTAGAGTAAATAATGCAAGACTGTGAAATTAATTAATTGCATGCTGGGATTTTTGTTGTGAAGGTCGGTTTGTAATTTTATTGGTGTGCAGTTCCCACGTCTTTCTCTTACCTTGAAGCATGTGGTGTTTTTCTAAATTTATTTGTCTTGCTTTTATTTCTTGTCTCCGTATTTGATTTCATGTTGCAAATGAGCCTGGCCTAGTGAATGAATGGGAAAGGCCAGTATTTTTATTTAGGATTGTTTTGTCAGCATGGAGTGAGATTTAAGTATGTATGTCGGCGCCGGGAATGTTAGGATGGATGCATGGAATGTTAAGGTATGTTATTATAAATTTTGAGGGCTTGTATTTTATTTAATATTTATTATAAATTTAAAATTATTGCTTTCTTTTGGAAATATGAAATTGACTTAACTATTTCAGTGATCCCATGTGTAAATTGTATCAGATCTTTTAATTTTTGGATCACTGAATCTGTAAATTATTTTTATTTAACTTATCTTTAGAAGTTTGTATGAAATTAATTAAACATTTCAAAAGGTGCTTCACACCGAACCATGTGATTTATATTTAAAGGGATATATTTGTAATGTAAACTAATTGCCTTTTTTTACAGGATTAAACTATTGTAATTACAAGGGCTTAACCCGTATATGTTTTTTTAGGACCTTCAGTCCTTGTTATTTCATTATGATATGTCATCTATTTTCTTTCAGGATTTTAGTATTATATACACACTCATATATGTTTTTTCCACTGTCAAAAGACATGTTCACATTTTATTTGTAAATCAATTTTATTTTAATATAGTTTATAATAGCTTCCACGAGAAGTAAAGTTGTACTTCTTTCTAGGCGAAGAGGCTGGAAGTCATGTCCAGGCTCTTCGTATTTCCTCTTGTTTCCCCTTCCCTCGGTCAAATTTACAGTGCCTCTGAGGAAGAATATGGTGCCCAGCTGATTGAAGAAAGAAGAATGTGGTTGTCTGGACCTATAGTGGGGGAGGGGGTTACACTATGTTCTAATGAAAGTTATTTTTTTCTTTGATGTGGTGCATGTGCTTTTAGTAGTTATATGTTAATGACAATACTGTTAGGTTTAACAAAATATTTATAGTTTTCCATGTTTTTCGATATTTATTATCAAAACTATGACTGGGGACATCCATGCTAATGGCATTTCATATGAAAATATAAATTTATCTTAGCTAAATATAGAAGGAATTTAAGTTTAGCACACATTTATTTAATCTTTCTCATCAGGAAAAAGAGGGAAAAATTTTACCAGTGAATTGCAATTTCAAATAGAAACATTAAATGAAAGGGACAGTAAAAGTACACCTAATTGTAGAATCACTCATATCCAGGAACAGCAACTATTTCCATCCATCAAGCTCAACTGCCAACTTAATGTTTGGATGAAAGTGATTGAGATGGTCCAAGAATATCATCAAGCTTGTTCAGAAAATATATTCGGAAAGAAAATATATTAGCCATGAAGCCAACAAGACTCTTATAACCGGGCACTTGAGTTTTAGGATAATAAACTTTATCGTGCCATAAATTAGCCTCAAAATGAAGTCAGATATATAGTATATTATAAGTATAGAAGTTAAATACCACGTGTTTAGCTATTTACATTCTAAAGTTGTTTCGACGTGAGTTATATTTTGAGGGATGATATGAAAATTCTACACGGTATTTACCTCAGCGATTAAAGTTATGCACTAAAAATGTTGACCAAGTTGCTCCCCCCCCCCAAGCATTTTTACCAGCCATTGTCCCTTCCTTTGATTGGTGCATAGGCCTACTGTAGACTACATAGCAAGAATGAAAAACCATCTCGACACATACCTTAAAAAAACTAATACTTCATTATGAGGGGAAGGAGCGCGTAAGAGCTTGAATTTTTAACTGTGGCAATGGATAATTATAAGATGAAATAATGATCTGCTCCTCTGGGTCCACATGAGAAAGCATTAGTTTTGTGTCAATTAGGTACCAAGAAACTATGGTTACATCTTACTTAATTTACTCTAAAATTAACTTTGTTGAAAATTAGAAAGGGATATATCTGTGGCTTGCACCTAAAAAGGACCAATGTCAATTTCTTGCAAAAATGAGATCTATGCATTATTGAGCTCGGCTAGTCTTTATCTTTCTTATAATAAAAGTGCCAATGTCTGATGCTATTAATAGACATAATACAAGATCCTTAGAGGCCAATATCGGGAGTTCTCAGCAAAAAATGTTACTTCTATAAAGTTATCTCAAAAGCAAGTTTTGTGACATTGACCCTTTTAGAACCAAGCCACATCTTGAGTGCAGTGGTGCACACCATCTTACAATACTGGCGAAACGTACCTACTAAACGTTTTGCAAGTACAACTATACAACGTTCTGAAAGGGATTTTGTCGTTCGTGAAAAACAGTCTTCCATAGTAGTCTCGACCATAGGCGTAGCGAGGGGGGGGTTTTGGGGGTTTGAACCCCCCCATTGAATAAAAAATGGAAAATTGTATAATTTTTTTAAGTCTGCCCATAAATTGCTTAATACAAGTATAAAGCGTGGGAAGCTTAAAACTCGTTATTTTGCGTCTTAATTTTTAAAATTTTCCGGGGAAGGACCCCCGGAAGCTTAAAACTTGTTATTTTGCATCTTAATTTTTAAAATTTTCCGTGGGAGAACCCCCGGAAGCTTAAAACTCGTTATCTTGCATCTTAATTTTTAAAATTTTCCGGGGGAGGGCCCCCGGACCCCCCTCTCCTTCCATACTCGCCAGACCCCGCGGATGTTATAACCCCCCCATATGGTCGGCCTGGCTACGCCTATGGTCTCGACCGAAATCTAAGGGATTGAACATGACTTCTGTATTATAACTTAAACAAATATTTCACAGATATAACTAATTGAGAGACGCCGTTCGTCTTTTTGAAATATACGATAAACAGCAGAATTCAAATGAGTTTATACAAATTATTTATTTTCAATTTTGTAGCATAATTCGTTAAGTCCATTACTGGATTTAAATACAGCCATCCAAAGGGTCACATCCTAAACCACTTCTCCACGCCTAAACATATTCTTAAGCAGGAAATCATAAATTTACTTGATAATTAGAGACCTTCCTTTTTACCTATAATATAGAGGCACGTTCCAGCCACTCGACCTGCTTCCTGATATACGTTATTAACTCAAATTAATGACCATAAAATATGAGCGGAATAGAGTCAGGTGCATAACGAATAAAAGAGGGGTTTTGTAACGCAGAAAGGAATTTGAACTGCGTGAAGAACAAATTCATGCTAAACACAGAAAGAGCTAGTCCTGTTGTCTTTTTCAGGTGAATACACAATATTAAAGTAACAGGTATAGGCCTACACTAATGTGAATATTTTACAATGTTCATGGTTTTAACCCTTTTGGTATCATGCATCATTCAAATGACCTTCTTAAATGGTCTAGTGATGTAACATGCTTCTGACCATATTAATCAGAATTGAAAATCTTGCGTTTCGAAAGTAAGAGTAAATAATAACCATATGCCCTTTGCAAAGCATTATATTTTCTATTCCTGTATCAAGAAGAATATATGCTCAGAAATATATTTTTGTGGATGTTTTTTGAAATTGTTCAGAAATTGAATTTGCATAGTGCAGTGAAAATATTACTACCCCATGCCAATCATAATATTTAACTCACAATCTCTTTCAAATTCTCGGTATGACACAGTACTTCTGGTCAAAAATAATTATTATAATTGTGAAAAACTGGTTCATTTTTAAAATTTAAATTTCAAAAGATTGATCTGACAACATACGAACAAATATATCTGAATTCAGCTGATTTTCTTTATCTATAAGTGTAATTTTTTCAATAATTGTCTACTTGAAATAGGCCTATAAATACTAGATATTTTTTGGAGCTAGCAATTTCAGCAGAATTTTATGGGACTTTTAATGGTTAATCTTTCTTCAGAAATTGACATTTAAATAGCTAAATAAAAGATCAAAATATTCTAAATATCGTTCAAAGAGTCAAAATTCAAATACAGGCATGGCATGAACGCAATAAATTGTTATAGTTCTTTATGATGCAAAATCGTTACATAGAACATAACATGCGAACACGAAGTTCAACAAATTAAACTGTTTAAACAAACAAATCTGTTGTGTTGGTTTTCGATTGTGATTTGTCAAAACGTTTAGTTTATGGAGCAAACGTTCAATATAAAATAATTACTTACTTTGAACTATAAATAGACCTAATTAACTGATAGGCCTACATAACAGTAGTGGTAGGAGTAATAGTGTCTGTGGTAGTTAAAATGAAAGAATAAATTGTAAAGGCCTATTTATTTATTTGTATCAAAGGGAATGGAAGAGATGTCCTCAATAATTATTAGAACAGGCTTGGACCTTATTCTTTACACTTAACGTGTTAGCAAATTGTCTTTACAGCTCAGCCCGTAAAATGGAACTTTACATAGACTAGATAAATCTTTTAAACATGTTTACGATTTAAAACAACATAAAATACATCATGGAACAGTCTTTTTCTATCATGACACGTGGCCTGTTATTCTTCAATGGTACTCCTGACTTAGAAATTCTTATTTATTACTCAAGTAATCCTAAACAAACAGTTTGCAAAATGTGATACAAATCGGTTAAGGGGGACATACAGGTTTGTAAACATCATATGAACAACATTATTCTTAATGTTTTGAATATATAAGTTACAGTATAAGTACCTGTTTAAAAAATACATGGGTATTTTTTCCACATTTTCTTTACAATGAAAAATTAAAAAACTATTAATGTTAAATCAATAGTAGTAGATAGTGATTTTCATATGACACTAACAATAGATATTTATATTAATATTTGTGGAAGTTATCATGAAAACGGCATTTCTTTTCACAAAACTTGACGCCATTTTGTAACAGTAGTACCCCTAATTGTTATACTTTGATTAATGTTGAAAATAGTATTCATTTGTGAAAGTGTCAATAAAGAGTTGTGTAATTATGAAGTTGAAGAGCAATTCATTGCTGAGAAAAAATAATGAATTTCACCTATGCATCACCTATGAATTACACCCAAACCTTATGTCCACCCTTAAGCATTCCAAACGTGATGGTGTTTTGAATAAGTTGTAATTACTGGGAAGAAGGGAACATCGCTCCAGTTACCGGCACTGAGAAAGTGAAGAGAGACGTACCAACATTTGCTCCATTGCTATAATTTAGGTTGAAATAATTTAAGGGGCCTCTTATCTTAGTTCTGATTAACGATTGTGTGCTATTAGTCCTTTCAGTATTCGATCTAGTTAGGTTTGATTTCATTTAAAAGCCTTGCATTTGCCAATCTGCAGTATATTTAGCACAATAAAACAGTATATGACTTTAAAAATTTAGAAACTACCCTAGAAAATGTAGGAGTTTGTGTAAATGTAACATCTCTACCCACGAATTCTTATATCAACTGGGAAGTATCATTATAATATTTATGCTCCTTCAACATTCCTTTATCTAAGCTTAAACTATGTCAATAAGTATGAATGAGGTATCATACATACTTCTTATGTGAAATAGATCTATAGGATATAATCTGAAACTTCATGACGGGGTACACGGCTGAAATGAACAAATGCAGTGATTATGATTATTATAATGGACTCGTAAAAAATTGAACATTATGCCTAGGCCTAAAAATTGCATCTATTTAAAAATAAACCGATAATAAAGAAAATAAATATCACTGTATTCAAACAAATACAATTCTTTTAAAGGAATTATTCAAAGATGCAATCTTCATTGCTGAATCAGAGAAAATGCAGACCAATGACCAGGTATTCTTCTGTTAACCCTGGCATTACCAAGGGAGGCCTCATAGGCACATAATTCGAATATTTGTATGTTTACCATACATAAACTATGAAAATGCAAACATGAAAATATAATAGTTAGGTCTATTGACAATATTATATTATGCTTAAGAAATACAGGGACTTCCAGTAAAATAATACAAATGACTATGGCCTCAAAGCCATTTAAGGAAAAAAATCTGCATTTTGATATTAATATGCATTTTAAATTAGACTTCCCAATGTTAGGAAGTTTCAAGAAAACCATTTGATCATTAATGGTATTACCAGCTATCTTGTGATTTTTCATGGTATTTTCATTCAGACATCATTCAATTCACAAAAATTCTTAATCATTTAAAAAATATAAAGCAATGTATTATGGTTTCTATGTGATATTTATTGACCTATAGGCCTAAGCATCCTTAAATTAATAACAGTAAAAACTGATTTGAGAAAAAGTAATTTTATGTGTTGGCCCCAAGTTGGTAAAGTACGAAACCACATATACGTAGGTACTCTTAAGTTATGATATTAAGTAACTATTCTCTTTTAGATTGCAGTTTTCTCTAGGCATATATTTCCTAATAAAGTTATTGCTCGATAAGGAATACTATTAACAACCTTTCTACAGTGAGTCCCACGCAAGAGTTGGCCAATGATGCGGGTTTCAGTGTCGCGACGGGCACAGCTCCAACTCCCGAGCGATCGGGTGAAATATCTACGCTAAAAAAAGCCGCGATCGGTGTAATGATTCAGGTTTTCTCATTTACAATTAAAATTACAATGAAAATAACCATGTACCTCATCACAAGAGATGTTAGAAATGTTCTCTTCTTGCATACGCACAACACTGGCGCCTTTTTTAGAAAATTTTCTAGCACGCGCGTTAGTTCAACTTCCGAGATAGAGTTAATTTCTCTTCTAATGTTCTAATGTGTGGGGAATTGACCTATGCAATTTATTTTTCAATTTCCCCATTAATAATAGTCACATAGGCTATTGTTAGAAGAACTTTTTTCAGTATCACAAGAGAAATTAACTCTATCTTGGAAGCTGAATTTACGCGCGTGAAAGAAAATTCTCTAAAAAGGTGCCAGCGTCGTGCGTATTCAACAGGAGAACATTTCTGATATCTCTTGTGATGAGGTACGTGGTTATTTCCATTGTGATTTTAACTGTAAATGTGAGAACCTGAATCATAACACCGACCGCGGCTTTATTAGCGTAGATATTTCACCCGATCGTCCGGGAGTTGGAGCTGTGTTTGCAGCGACGCAGAAACCCGCGTCATTGGCCAACTCTTGCGTGTGACTCAGTGTATATGATAGTGTTTTCTCATCCATTATATCTCACGCATGCTTTCATGGCGGAAAATCGAACTTCCAACACCTAGTACCGCTAATGTTTTATATATCCAATATGGAAGACATGGAATATAATCATATTTGCTGGTTGAAGTTCACAGTTTCAATCTTACCTGCCTTTAATTCCTTTTTTTATTTCTTAATATTGACTTACGAAAATTCATCAGCAGCTAACTTTGATGCAAGAACTTTGATGCAATGTATTGGTATGGTGCGCCTGCAATGAAGTAATCGATGTATCGATAAAGTTGGTACTCTTGACAACAGCTGTTCTAAGTGATTAGGCATAATTAATTATTTTCACGTATGTACCATTTTTATTATCAGCTAATTCGCTATCATAGAAAATATAATATGCAATACAGATGCCTCAAGGTCATTGGACAATTTCGGAAATTTTAATTCATTCTCCAATGATGCACTTACGACAATCATATCGCAATATGGACTGCTGTTTTTGTATAGCCTACATTTAATTTTAAAAAAATGCATAAATAATTGCACTCATTATTATCTGAGATAGGAATTACCCAAAGGGAACAATTTTCCTTTTTTATGATATTTTACTAGGTTATTTAATTTGTGTAGTATGCCTCTAGTAGTATACACAAAAAACATAACAAACTAAGTCACTTGAAGTAGTAATTAATGGGGAGAAAGAAAACGTTAACAACTATCTATTCAACTTGACATTACTTTTTAGGTGAATTATTTAATTTTTCATTGATTTTTGCACAAAAAAGTTAGGACCATGGCCTACTGTATCCCCTCCCTGCAGGATCAATATGTAATCATCGGCATGTGCTTTGCACTCGTTAGCTGGGGAATACGGAAATGCCAAACCACAGTAAAAGCAATGCGGTCTGGTAGGGAGTGTGACATTCGGTATATAAAGAACAGAATTCAACACCAAGTATATCACAACATATCTGAGTACAGTACAATAAGCATACACTTAAACATGTACATGAAGGTAAGATAAACCACAATATTGAAAAAAAAGTCCATTTGCTTTTATAGGAAACGTCTGATTGCAAAATTCAATAGCCTACTTTGCAGGGAAAAAAAGCGCATTTAATTAGAACGTGATAAGCAAACTTCTCAAAATATTACTTCAGCTACAGAAAAATGTTGAAAACAGAAACATTTCCAAGACTGTGTTAAATGTAGTTTCAATGCAATATCAATAATTTCGTACCTAATTTTAAATGCTTAGAAAATCTCCTTCTTTCTTATTGTTTTGCTTACAATAAATATGAAATAAGTCATATTACAGACACTGTTGTAGGTGCTTTATTTTTTACAGGATATGCATAATTAAATTTCGTCTTTAAAGTATCTAAGAGATAATATAAAATGCTACTTGAACCAAGTTCAAAATCTGGCGTGAATACAAGTCCGAAAATAGAATAAACAAATATTCTGCGTGAATTCTGACTTAACTTTTAATAATAATAATAATAATAATAATAATAATAATAATAATAATAATAATAACAACAACCTGAGCTAACGTATGATAGTGACCCTGGTACTTTATTGGACATATATTGGGTATATATTGAAGTGGAAGCGAATAAACTTAAAACAGTGAGGCTGGAATCTACTTTAATTTTACATCAGTCATCCTAGGATACGAGCAAGCTCCACATAAAGCTATTCTTCGAAACACTGCTATTTATAATATCAGACAGTATAGGAAGGAAGTACTCTTCTGTATTCGTTTTCAATAAGCTATTTTTTATAAAAAATAAAATATTTTTTCTCAACTACATATTATAGTACGCATATCTTAGAAACTTTCATCTTCATGGAAAATAATATAAAGTGCATAGCTAAAGAAAATGATTAGTTTAATGTATTTACAGTGTTGTTTAAGAAAATAGGACAGACTATAGGAAAACCTAAACAAAAATTACTTCAAGGGAAGTTTTAAAGATATAATTAAATATCTCTTTACTTTAAAGGTTGGTATCGTGCTAGCCGCACTATGTGTGGTGTCTCTTGCTCAGTATCACCATTATCAACCTGTTGAACATCATCTTCCCCCGGTGGAACACCATGTAGAAGAACACCATCATGTAAGTTAATTCCATTATTTTCTTTGGCATAATTAAAATTCAAATATTAATTCCGGTTTTTAATTTATTCAATTTAATAATTATTGAAGAATATTCTAAATTACTGTGGTTTTTGTTTAATACATTAAAATCGAGATCTTCAATTCCCCTTCAGTCAATGGTTTACTACTCAAACTCTTTCTCAGACATTCCATCAGCTCTTCCTATAAGTACCCCTTTCTTCTTTTTGCATTCAGCTGTCCGTCTGTTTCATCTTCGATACCATATGAAACTCATCCTTTTACATGCACAAACATGTGGATTCTTTCGCTCAGCTTTTTCAGTTTATATATATTTAATACTTTAATTCATAAATTACAGATTTCAGAACCAGTTTATTGATAATAACAAAATCACCAGTGACAACAATTAATTTCATAGATTGATTATACATAACAATATGTACCTACATATAAGGATATACCTTGCTTTCATATTAATATTAATATTTATTACGTAATATAGTAATCTAAAATTGGATTTAAAATATTATGAATCCCTTATTAACTATGCCTTCATTTTTTAATTAGGTGTAATAAAAATTTATGATTGTGAAATTAATTTCAATTTAGATCACATTCAAAATGGAATAAAAATTAAAACATTCAAATTTTAAGTTTACTTGAAGTTAAAAAAGACTGTTTTTTTAATTATAAGACACATTGTTATTTATTATTATCCTGACATTCATTTCAGGCTCACCCTAAGTACGAGTTCAAGTATGGAGTTCACGACAGCCACACTCACGACATCAAGGAACAGGCTGAGAAACGCGATGGTGATAAAGTCTCTGGTTACTACAAGCTAGTTGAACCTGATGGCACTACCAGAACCGTCCATTACACCGCCGACCATCATACCGGATTCCATGCTCAAGTTGTGAAATCTGGACATGCCACACACCCTGTGGTCCATCATCAGCCTATTCATCACGAAGTCCATGTTCCAATCCAATACCATCATTAACTTATAATGACCATGAAATCTCATCTCATCGCCCACTTCACGCATCATATCATTGTTCCTTTGTTATGTTGCTCAAGATATAACCACATCACCTTTATCATATCTTCATATTGTGATACTTAATTGGTATGGACTTTTTACCATACTATCTTCTCTTCGTCGTCATTCACTATTGTCTCTTTTGTATATATGTTTTCAAATGTTAATTTGAGTTGAAGAAAATAAATATATTCAACTTAATACATGCTATTTATCATTTATCAACACCCCAAAAAGCTGTATGTAACTTAAGAATCAATGAAAAGTATTAATTTATTTTCTAAAGTGCAATGAACGAACATCCTCTCCTTTACTGACCTACAAATGAACGAAATCTCACAAAATATTGAGGAATAATGTAACCGTTTTAGTTTTGTTATAAGCTTGCATTTTAATATATTACTATTAACTTATTCGTAACGGGTACAAAGATAATAGATATACAAGTACAAAGGCAATTTACTTTAGGGTTTAAAATCAAAGAAGCTAATTTTACCGAAAAAATCTCTTCTAACAGGATGTCCAAAGATAATAGCTGAATACTTTTCTATAAGTATATACCCATTATACTCAGTATCTCATTAACCCAGCAATTTGAAAGTATGAATTCGACATTATTACAAAAGCTTGAATAAAATTATATATTTAAAATATGAACAAGAGAAAACAAGGACATCCATGGAACAAGTACAGAGATTCTTACACTTTAAAGAGATGCATGTGTTGGTTCTTACAACCATAATAACATCAGTTAATATATAGTTTCCAGATGAATTAAGTGTAATGGATTATATTATAATATTACATTAACAATTTTATTAATAGTTTCATATCGTAGATTTCTGGTGCAGAATTCTTAATGGATATGAAATTAACTTGTAAATTATAAAAAAAATCATGATTCTAGACTACAATTGAATTCGAGTTATTTCTTATCTATAATTAGTTTGATTTGAAAGAACTGTTAGATAGGCCTAATAGAATATTTAAGTAAGGGGTGCTCGAATTATAAATTTTATGGCTATATTCCAGTAAGTTTTAAAAACAAGGTCACTGATACATTATGCAGTAACGCAGCTTGCTTGACAAAAGATTTATTACATGATTATGTGTGTAAAAACAACAAGAATTTAAGCATTCATATACAAAATTCCAAAAATGTATTGGATACATAATAATAATTATTTTTACTGCTAACAGTATTTTGGAAAAGAAGTAATTTTGAAAGAACAATGAAAAGTAGAGCACATCTTTTTTCGAAAATAACGAATTATATTTCTTGCATTATACATCTCTGCCATCTCTTTCTTTATCATGATTAGGAAGCAGGGATAGAGGATGTTATCCTAAGCAAGTAAGTTATATGACTACCTTTACTTTCTGGGAACATTGCAACTTCTTCCATTGCTTTCGAAGCGCTGACTTTCATGAAGAACCTACCATACAATGTGACCTATTATGTGCTGCAATGGACATTCGCTAAAGAAGAATAGCCCTCTTCTAGAAACTGTAGACCTGACTTGAATTAACTTTCGTAAATGTTTCTCATTGACCCAAGACATGAATGTTGAAGTAGCGTTATTAACGCTTAAGGGATCCATCCAAATATTGAGAAACCACCTGTACAATGTCAACAATTAAGCTGAACAGGTTTCCTTTCTTAAATTTTATTGTTTTACTTGATTGCTTTAATTTTCTCGTTATTATCGAAAACCTTAGTGATTTAACTGAAAGTTAATGTAATTTTTATATAAGTGTATATTTGGGTGTTATTCTTTGTCTGTAAAGCAATCTGCGTTGTGCAGAAAGATTGTATAAATAAACAGACAAGTATTTCTCTAAAAAATAATCATAAGCTTAATTCTAACAAAGAAGTCATCGAAGACAACTAAGGCTTCAGGCCAAAGCAGGTACAATATACCTCAATTGTAAGAAAACACGCTCCAATTTTGTTTACCAATAAACCAAGTGCACCGAAAATATTAATTAAATATTGCCAATTTTCGTTATGTACTATCAATAGAAGCAGTATTTACTATTACTGCAGGATTTTTGCAATGATATCCTTTATTTACAGGATTATCAGTAACCAAAAGTAAGCTAATTAAAGGCAACGGGTTCATACCACATTTATAGAGGAAGATCCTCAGTTATGACGTAAAAAGATAATTAAGATAGGGAACAGGTTTTATAACAACAGAACTCAGGAAGAGTTATTTTACAGTCATTCAAAAATAAAGTAAGCTATAACTTCTTTTCTGCATAGACCTATCTTAATTGCAATTATCACCGATTAAAAAGAACCATTCTGGCACTTCGTTATATCAGTTTACCTGATTTTATTTATTCGTAAGAAAGAGAAGAAAACCTCAGTGGTATCTGGTAATATACTCAACAATTGCTACTACGTGGTAGCACCTTTTCTTTACCCTTAACGATAAACAATATTGAAGATTCAAAATAACAAACCTATTAACTGTTATCCCAGTTTTATAGAAAATCAATGTTGGAGATAAAGCAAATGTCTGACATCTTGAGCGAAGTTACTGTTTTCCTAGTATTTAATATTTCAGAACAGTTTGTAAAACGAAATAGGCCTACTAGGGCGAAAAATGATTTATTCAATGCATTGATAATAAACCTCGTCAATGCCATATCAACGTCGTAATAGAATATTATGATTATTGCTTCACTTAAATATATTTGTACTAATGCCTCTAGGGTAGTAAGAATAGAAACTGATAACATTTTTAGCATTATCTCAGAAAACGACCTGATCCGAGTAGGCTTATGATGGAAAGAAAACCTGGTCTAAAATGTATCTGGTTGGAATAATGGTGTCATTTAGAAGCGTACTACAAATCTGACTGTAGGCAGTGACCCATTTTTCGTTTATTGTTCACCCAGAAATGCAAATTAGGAATTTGATCTCTTTTGTACTGTAAACATAATGCCGCTTGATTTCTATAAAACAATTCTGTATGGAACTATAACTTCTTTAATTACATAAATAAACCAGTCGTCAGGAAACTCGTTTGGCACATGTTACAGATATCTTGAACATAACCAGGTAAATCAGGGCTTTCCAAATATTATAGCGGACACTGTTGCTGCATTGTTTAGCAGCATAATAACGGTAACTACAAAACACTACATAACGTTAAAACTAAAATACCGTGTATTTATGTAAAACATATCTTTTTACTTTCTCGCATATACGTAGTATAGAGAAAGTATTGTGATCGTGACAAAAAATCGAAATCAACTTAACACCGGAAAAACATGTTTCACGATTCCTAGATATCGAAGAAAGTATTTTTGGAATGACGTCTGTCCGTCTGTCTGTCTGTCCGTTTTCTGTCTGTGGAATAGCACAGCGGGTAAACGGTTCTTTGTAGTATTTTTTTTTTTAATCAAGGACTTTTTCGGGATTTCATCAAACCGGCTTGAAATTGGTTTTTATAACTGAAATTTTAAGGGGAGTTTTCATGAAAACTTTAGTCAAAATTTTGATTTTCGAAAAAATGGATCTAACGATTTTAATAAAAATCTGACATCTGAAACTTCTATATGAAATGGCTATAGCTGTTTTTCTGTTAAAATCACTTAGCGTATGCTTAACTCGTATCCATTTTCAATTTTTTTAAGCTATCTATATTACATTGCGCGATACATGAAAACTTAGTAGACTACAGTGAAGTTGTAGAGAAAATTAAAATGAACATTTTTTGTTAAATGCATTTCTTTATAAAAATAATAGGTATCAAGATAAAAACGAAATAACATGACTTAAAAATGAATTTTTGAACATACACTTTGATTAAAATATGAATTATACTCTTTTGTAACAACAATACTATAATCTAATTATTGTTGTGAAATGTAGTCAGTTTACCACAGTCGTAATGAATACACCAAAATCAATTCGAGCGAGGTGGTATAGGGTAATAGGGAAGAGATCCTGGTTCAAATCAAATTTCATGGTCGCCCAAATTTGCCAGTAGGCTCTTGTAATAACTCATGCGTTCAGCATTTTCTTCTATTATTCGGCTATATCTCAATGTATCCTGCATTTCTGCCTTTGATATTGAGGAAACCATGCAAACCCTAAGCTATTATTGCTATTATTATTATTATTATTATTATTATTATTATTATTATTATTATTATTATTATTATTATTATTATCATCATCATTAATTCACTGTAAAAGTATTGAACACAAAGATCTACCCTGATGCTTTCCGTTCTACAGATACTTGTTAGTTTTATAAAAATGTAATAAATAAAATTTAATTATCTCTATAATTTACTTTTTTCTGTGCTAGATTTTAACACGTAGGCTAAATGCAAGAAAGTTTGTGCAACATATTTTGCACCATTTATTTTATTCATTGCTTTATTTAATTTATTCTCGTGATAAATGAAAATCCTAAGCTAGAATCAATTGCCTTAAAATCTACTGGTTTCTGTAAGTCTGTGTGTTACTTTTTACGCAAAGTATACTTAACTAAGTTCTTCATTGGTATGCTAAGTGAGATTGAACATAAAACTTTGCTGTTTTGAACATTATGGCCATATTATTGACTTTCGCTAACAATCTCAATTAGGACCTCACCTAAAATCACGTCAAACTCCTTGCAGCCCTTAAATCTCTCCCGTGGGCGAATTAAAGAAGCGGACTAGTGACACGTTTTTCAGTATCTCCAAGATATGTTACAGTCAACATACCCATCTTACCTTTACTTTATAAGTACAATACAAAGTATGGCAGATAAGCAAAGTTTGCGGACATAATGAATGAATGTAAATAAATAATCGAATAAATCTACGTAAATAAATCTGTCTGTTTGTCTGTGAGCGATGCCCAGCCAAATCTACTGCTTGCAGAGATCTTAAAATTTTAACATACACGGACTGAAGGGTGGTCGAATGTATATCGAAGCTGGATTTTTAATTTTAGGTTTTGTTTGCAAGGTATGAGCGAAAAATTGGCAGAAAACGTGAATTTTTTTGCGCTATCGGATCATCAGTTTTCGGCATTACTTTTCAAATGTGAAATCAATTGCAGGTGGCCTTTGTTGTTGTTGTCGTTGTTGTTGTTGTCCTAACAACTTGGAAATAAGAGCATCGCGATTTTTTCATCGTCAATAGTTACGATTTTATTAGCTCGCTCTGCTGGATTCATTTGTTTATAACAGGGATAGCCAACTGGCGGTCCGCATGCGGCCCTCGCCCTCATTATGTGCGGACCGCGACAACGCTGATTAATAAAATTTAAAGTTTTTATAGTTTTACACTATGGATAGTTTTAGTTGTGGGTATCTGATGCTTCTATCAATTATGTTAATGTTGAAATTCAATTAGTAAACTTATTTGTGGAAACACTTTCAATTACAATCGGTATAATGTTATGATTTACTTCATTAAATTCAGGCAGAGATTTACTGACTTCATTTCAGCGACATGCGGCCACAGCTATTGTTATTTAATAATCCGATGCAGTGCGACATTTCAGGGCAGCAAGGTAATTTCCTGTTGGAGCTATGTGATACGCAAAGTGAATATTAGGCAGAAGACGGTCACTGACTTCTGGAAACTTGTACCATCTGAAAATTATCCTAAATTGAGGCAGTTTAGCAGAAAAATTGTTCCATATTTGGAAGCATGTACTTGTGTGAATCCACATTTTATATTATGAAGGCAGTTAAATCTTCACAAAGAAACAGACTAATTTATTCATCTTCAGGACTTTTTAAAAATATTAACATTTATGGAAATTGGTGAACTTGTTACATTCCACGAGCATCCACAGTATACTGAATTTTAACAAAAATAATAATTTTACATCATCTAAAGAAGTTCTTTCATTAGTGCACTTTAATAAATAATAACTTTAACTTTTAATAATAATTTTACTGCATTAAATAATGTGCGGTCCGTGATGTTAAATAAGATCATAATATTGGCCCTGATTTATAATGTTAAGGGATGTAGAGATTCTGATTTTTTTTACAAAGATTAGGTGGATGAAAGAGAGATAAAGCATGTAGACTTAAATGGGTAAACATTGATCGATTTGGACGGAACTCAGTATGCAAGGGTTCTTCTGAGCCAGGCAATTCGAATGTGAGGTCGTTTTTTTCAAGCCGGATTTTTAGCTGTTTCATTATAATTATTAATCGTTTAGTTTATGAATGATTCGCGTATAAGTGTTAATTGGTTTTATTTTTATTTTTGAATTGATTATCGCGGGCGAAGACGCTAGTAAATACAGAAGTAAATGCAGTTCTTTAGGTATCAAGTGATTACTATTGGATCCAATAGTCTTCGGTTCAGACACGTCCTAGGATTCGGTTGGTTTTGTGGGATGAAGGAACTAAAACTCACACTACTTCATCCCGCATTTATTTGTGAAAGAGTGCATATCTGAGAAAATTTACGAAATACCAATTCCTTAGTCTCTAAACAAATCACTCTCGCTTTAACAACTTTCATGACATTGCTACTATCGAAATTATGGTAAGGTGGTAAAGAATTCACTACATCGTGACTTTCAGTAACGTCTCAGGAATTCTAATTGCAAGGATACAGAACCTTGTTTTAACACTACTTTTTCCGGCCATAACATTCTTCAAAGAAAGTATTCTTTAATGAGCTATGATGGATGCAGGACACACAAAACCATCACAGGATGAATATACTTGTGATTACCAGTGGTTTGTCACAATTCATTTTTACGTACTGTACACATAACCCATTATTCAATCATAAATTTAACGGTAAATTTAAACTTAATTGTTAAAGTGATAACAAGACATGTCTACCACTCGATCAGTCACAACCAATTACCAGCTTTTATGAACAGGTCAAGGAATGGCATGGTGAAGGCTTGGCAATTGGAAATTAAGAAATTTACTAGTTGTTCGATACGACATGACACATGCGCAATAGACAGCTAACGTTCAACGAAGCCGAAAATGCAAGGCATATTTTTTTAGAGTGCAAGGAAGCAGAGTTAAGTTATTGATGAAACTATTCATAAAAAGTAAATTATTAAACATGAATAAAAACGTAGGATATAAAAAAATATGCAAACCAATATTTGCGTCATAATTTAAAAAAAATATGGAGAGTGTTTATAATAAAGAAAAAATGGTTAACCGAAGTTTAAGAAAGTAGTGAAACTGGGTATTACAGTGAATTCATACAAAAATCTTGTTATATCTGTTCTTGTGTGTTGTACGATTCAATAATTTTTCTGCAATCAAATTTCAGTGTATTTTGGATGCAATTTGTTATGTAGTTCTATAAATCAAATGTCTGTATGGTAAAGCAGAAATGCAACCGGGAGGCTTTGTATGTCAGGAAGATAAAATAAATAAATACACAGCTTGGTAAGCAGTTTATAATGGATAATTTGGAGGAAGGAAAAAAGTTACTATTCAATTTGAAAAATACTTTTTTCCTACAAATTATACTCATTCACACAATGATTTGAGTTTCGCAAGACCTAATACAGTCTTTCGCTCTGAACGAATAAAAAACTCAAGAATCGATCGCTTTGAGAGAAGTATGGATAATTTTTATAATGGTTACTTATCTTACATAGCCGGTAACTACAATTATGGTAGTCTATACCAGAAGAGAAAATTCTTTTCACAGATTATTTCGTATTGTTCCTTCTCGTTTGAAATGCTAAAAAATGAAAAAAACATGTTCTGCATTCATTAGGGTTATTTTCCTTAAATTACGTAGACTCAAGTACATGTGATAAATTGTGATAAAAAGTCGAACTAATTTTGTTCGAAAGAAAGGAAAAAATCCTCTTATTCTCACGAATTCTCCTCCATCCATTCTAAAACAATTACTAAAAATTTTTTCATGTTCATGAATAAAACAAGCGGACGAAAATGCGAACTGATATCCAAAACTAGAGCTTTGGTTCTCAGGCGTTAAAGTAACGATTGTTCAAGACTACGAGAATTTTTTAATAAAATCCGTAAATGAATACAAATTTTAAGGCCAACGTTTAAATTCTCGTAAAAACAATAGTAGGCTTATATTAAGTCATTCATGTTCGATAAACTCTGTCTAAACTAGTGGTAACAGCAAACCAGAGAGATTTTAAACACTTGTTCTTCTTAAGGAAGCGTTTTCTGACTGAATTTCGAAAGTCGAGTTTCTGGATCCAATTTCAAAATAAATGCTATGGCATGGTCTTATAGAATGGATTAAAGATTAAGAGTCAATTAGAGATAAGAAAAATATTTTCGAAGTCTAACAGGGAAATGACAAGTAAGCAAATTACAGATTAAGAGTCAGCAAGATACAACGACCTCTTTCTATTCAGCAAGAACAAATAGGCTTAAACACATTTAATGAGAACAATGTGTTTCCTCAAATTGGCATAATTATTGTTAATAGACTATCGGTTTGACCAAATGGAATTGAGACTTCAAGGTGCAACGTTGATTCTGCTTGGGTATTTGGGTTTAGTGACACCATTCTATGAGTCTACATTCCAGATCCAAGTTGGGTGGAAGAAGAACAATTGTAATTTAAAGTTCTACGATTTCACCTCGTTTTTCATATTAGATAGAATCTCAGGAAGTGGCTGCTTCCCAAAACTAATTTTTGGAATATATATAATTAATAATCTGTGTTGATATCTGATTTATATTTAATAAACATAAGGTCTACACAAAATATTACTCATGGTTTTTATACAGGTAACGAAAAATAAACCATAGATTTTTAATTACAAATTCATGCAAGTAATTAATATAAATAAAAATTTTTTAGTCAATTGCGAATTTTCTGCTTAACTATGTAGTTCATGTTTCAATGTTTTCAGGTATGTCAAACCGGTCGAAACGGAGAATACGGAAACACTGTATTGTATTGCCAGAGTGACACAGCAGTTGGGAGGGGTTACTGGTATCTTGTCTAATACCTATATAAAGAACTGCAACTTAGACACACCATACCATATTAATATTGAAAACTTTGTGAGAATTACCAGTGATAATAGAATAGACATGGCGAGTTACACGGTAAGTAAACATTTTATTTTATATTAGTATTACTTCGTTTCATTTCATTGAGTGAAGTATTTAGATGTTTCACTCAACCAATATAACAAAATCAATTGAATGTTTTTAGCACCAAAACTAATATTTTGACTATCATCAGTTGTAATAATGCAAATCAGTTTTGAAAACGGAACCTCATTCCTCTATAGAAATATATATTTAAGGACACTCTCTTAAATCTTACAATGCTCAGTATCTTACAATTAATAGTAATAGATTTTTGTCATGCACATCCAATGTAATAAAACATTTATACTGCTAAACTAATATGCATCATACAAGCACTAAACTAAAATAAAAAACTAACAAAACTTACGGATTATCCAGTCAGGTGTTTCCTGTTGGAATATTTTAACGAATGCTGATCTTACCTGAAAGTAAAGAAAAAAGTGTGAATATAAAGATTTGCCGTAATGTAACATTAAACTGACGGGATTTCGAACATGTCCATCGATTATATTTCTATACCATAATTTGGACATGATTCTCAGCCTCTTTAGCTGCAGATATTACATTTTTGCACCGTCATACTATAAAAAATACAGTAATTATTTTTTGTAAACCTAATCTGAGAACTAGCATACACTCAATTTTTACAAAATCAGCATAGAATAACTTTTTTTATTTTTTAAAACGAAAACGAAGATCGTTTAGGCTTATTATCCATCTTGTGACACTTTAGTTAATGTATATGAACTACAATTTATTTTACAGCAATCTTATGTATTATTCAGAGAAGTTGTAGGCCAAACAACTTGTAAGATTTAAGTCATTTTAATCCTCACACAGACTTTTAACATTTTTCTGTAGCATTTCACCCAAAGACATATTTATCACAACGTAAAATTGGACCGTATGTAACACATATAACACGGTGTATAATCGTAAGTTATATTTGATTAAAACCAATAACTATTAGTGATTTCCGCATAACATGAACATTGTAATTGGGCTTTCTACCTGTAATGTTCTTTATTATTATTAAATAAATAAATAACAATAACAACATTTCTTGATGTCTTCTACTGTATTATTTCCATATTATCAATCTTGATGTCTTCTATTATATTCACATAACAATAATATTATTTCTTGGTGTTTTCTAACCCATAAAATAATTTAAAAATACTATATTACATTGTTGTATAAGTGAAACTGTAATTGAAGAGTTGGATCGCAAGAACCAAGTAACTCTGTTGTTAAACAAAACTGAATTATTGGTCACCAACAATAAACTAAATGCAAGCGCCCATTTTGGATCAAGAGTCATGCAAGTGCAATAAATAAAATACTAGAATTATACCTGGTATTGTGAAATACAGCAATGAAATGGGTTTGATGCATTGGCGAGTCAGCTCTGAGAGAGCAATACTTTATGAAACCGAGAAGTGAATAAATAGCCTATTAATAAGAATACAGTCTCAGAAAATGTCTTTTTAAATAAGCAATAAATCCTAACTTCATTTTGTCTACTTCTTTCAGGGTATTTTAAAATCGAATAACTAATCGACTATTGCGATTAGGCCTAATTAGCAAATTCATAAAACTGCAGAGGTAACATCACTTTATAAATTTCCTAAAAAAAGAAGTTTTATGTAGGTAGGATGTAGCTCCATTTGATTAATTTCCCCTAAATAGCAATATTTATTTCCATATTCATTTTTCCCGTTCATTCATTCTGTTCTAATGGTCCAAAACTTTTATGCAAATATAATGCAATATTAATAATATACTCTGTCATAAGGCAACTTAGCTGGGTTGGGAAAGACTAAATATAGAAATAAATAAGGGATTAAAACGTACAATTATTTTCTAAAAAAATTTCCCTTTCCTTTAAAGTAAGTAAATTGAAACTATCCATTTCCTGAATCGTAGTCATAAAAATGCCCTTTAATATTTGAGTTTCTAGAATTATATATGATTAAAACAACAGATTATCCATAAACTACAGCAGCACCAACTATATTGCAGACTTACTGCAAATAAAACCTCGAATATTGCTTAGTTTCCAAACATTATTAGCAGCAAAAAACTTGAGAACTACAGAAACTGAATACGTCGGAATAGGACATGAAAAAAATAATGTACAATATTGAACCTCAAAACTTCAATGTTTTAAAGTTATTTCAAAATAATGAATACGATTTAAACACAAATGAATGTTGTTTTGTTTATTTTCTAGTTTGCTGTTGCATTCGCTCTTCTGGCAGCCGCTGCCGCTCTTCCACAGTATCATCATTATCAGCCTGTAGAACACCATGTTCCTGTACATCACCACCTGCCTCCTGTGGAACATCATGTAGAAGAACATCATCATGTATGTGTATTTTGATTTATTTTTAATTTTGTTTATTCTGATCACTTTAGAACCAAATATGGAAAATTGATTCTTTCGTGTGGTGGGAAGCGAAAGCAAATGAAGTAGAATAAATACGATAATAATTTGAAGGCGACAATATTAGAGAGGTAGTAATACACATTAATTAGTGCTGCGAGTTTTAATGGTAAATTAAAAAATCTAAATAGAAATGAATATCACAAAATTGTCAAAATTATTTACATTAATAAAGGGATCATATTTTAGTTATTGAAATGTTACTGTGTGTGTGTAAATTCTGAGAGAAACAATTATTAACCGTAGTATTATAAATTTCTTATATAATATAAATAACAAATAAATTTTGAATTTTGCATAATGAACAGGAATTGTAAAAAGGGAGTCCTTGTTTACTTAAAAGTATTTAGTATACAAGAGTATAATTTATTTTGAACTTTCATTTGAAAATTTGAGAATGAATACGTCTTGTTCAAGCTAGCAAACTGCGTTATTTACGTCTATAGACGTGGTTAAACCGCTCACCTTCCACTGCGGGGACCTGGTGGAATATCGGTGGAATTTGTGAACAAAATGAGCTCGGGACAAATTCTATTGAGGTGCTCTTGTTGCTCCAACCACATAGAATTCCATCGTTGCTCCATGCATCATAATATGACCATTTCGTTGCAATAAAGGAGTAAGATAGGTATATTGCAGATCCGTATACTTAGAGTAAATGAAACTGGCCACTTATTTACAGAAAATAATGATGAATATAACCTCTACTAGCAATATAATTGATATGGAGATTGGTTATACTTTTATTTTCCCGTCGTAATTTTTTTATTGTAGAAAAATAAATAACAAAACCGATACAACAGTCAAGCAAAGAAATATAATGCATTATTTTTTTCACAGGCTCATCCTAAATATGAATTCAAGTACGGAGTTCATGACTCCCACACTCATGACATCAAGGAACATGCAGAAAAGCGTGATGGTGACCATGTCGTTGGACACTACAGTCTGGTTGAACCTGACGGTACTACCCGTACCGTTCATTACACTGCCGACCACCATACTGGATTCCATGCTCAAGTACACAAATCTGGACATGCTACTCATCCTGTAGTCCATCATCAACCAGTCCATCACCAGGTTCATGTCCCAGTCCACCAAGTTCAAGTTCCAGTCCATCACCACTATTAGATTTGTATAAATCTAATACTTCATTATCATGCATGTATCATGTAGTTCATATTATATGATTATCAATAGGCTTATTTTCATTGTACAAATAGGCTACATGAGAGTTTTTCAGTGATTCATATTTGTTTTCTTTTCATGTTATGATTGGCTCTTGTTGTTTGTTAACTATGTGCTCCTTTTCTTTCATTATGTGTACATTTTTCAATGTATATATCTTTATTTTATATTAGTGTTTTGTTTATGTATCAAATTAAGGAAATAAAACTTTATTTCAATAAATATTATGTTCAATTCATTTATTATAATCATCCAATCACAAAACTACACTCTAGGGATATGAATATGAATATAAGACCTATCTTTCGATAACTTTGCTATATGTCCCTGAATTTCGAATTCTTTGTCATGTCGTCAGCATGCCGACTCCGTCAACAGTTATTAATTTATATTTTTAACTGGAACCTCTATTTCCATATTACATAGTTCTCAAAACGCTTCTAGATTTGTTTTAACACCTCAAAACAATCTGAGGACATATAACGAATCTTTAAATCCAATCAGCAACTCAAGTCAATAGACTACGGAATGGTATTAATAGTAATATAATCCGTGACTATTTTAGAGAAAAAATTCTTATCTTTTACAGGAAAATCGTTTAGGCCTATCTCAATTCATTCTGACTTCCCATTGCCGAATTCTTTCAAAGTATCGGAGCGAAGCTCTTCACTATTCCTTAGGGATGCCATACGGTATACTCGGGCACCCAGGATTAAGCACTGATGCAAAATTCCAAGGCAGCAAAAATAGCCAAATCAATTAAGAGCCAAATACATCAAACTTCGTACATAATTAGGGTAAAGCTGTATTTTACCCCAATGTTAGATTGCTACCAGGGGCAAAAATTAAAATATGTCCCCCAAAATCTCCCCAGGCCCCTTTAAAAGTTAAAAGACCATTATCTCTGTTTCTAATGGTCGAATCAAGTTGAACTTGAATGATACAATTATTAATAATTGACCGAATCGTCTGACAAATCCAGATAGCACGTCACCGAAGACTCACAGCTGGGCCGAGATCTTTCTGGATGCTACCCCATGGAAAGAAAAATTGTTGACTGCCGGGGAGAAATTTGTGCTGTATTTGTAAGGGTTAAAAGAATATTCTACGAAGACCCATATTAAAGATTCATGGCTTTGACAAAGAAAAGTAGCTAAGGTTCAACGCTGACCTGGCAAAACTGCCGCCGATCTCAGGAGCGAGCCATGGACAATAGAGTTTTTGTGTTTTTGTTGTTGTTGTTGTTTGTTTGTTCTTTTTTGTTTTTGTTTTTTTGCAGTTTCAGAGGTGGTTTGGAAGCAAAGTCCCCGCCCAAGAGTGGGGATGAAAAATTAAAACTATAAAACATAATAGAAGTTTCTAAAGAATACTGAAACCAGTTACAATATAAAAACAATTTTTTCGAGATGATCTGTCACATTAACAATCTTGTGCTTGCAAAAGAAGGATGTGCCGGTTACTGTGGGTGTAGAAAATCAAATTTGGTTTGTTCTCTGATGTGTGAGAATTATAATAGTTTATCATGCTTAAATCCACCGATTTATTCCGTGGAACCATCTTCTGTTGAATAAAGCTGTACTTATCGTAAATGCCAACTTTGTGCTGGAAACAACAAAAGTAAACAAAATGCAAACACGCTGATAAAAGAGAGTCAAGCATAGTCTATAACATGTTAGTGGTGGGTGGGTGGTCTGTGATTGCATCAAGATCTTTTTATTTAATTATGTTATTAGCGTCTTTAAACAGCCTGCTTTACCAGTCCGGGATGCAGCGGATCCATGTGTGGTGGGAAATGGAAAAGGGTTATGGGAAACCCTCAAACCAAAACTGGCATAAGCATTAGATACCGTATTAAAACAATAATTTTACATTGTTTTATATCATATTGTTATTCCCTCGGTAAACTTGATAGACGTTAATATAATAATCATAATCCCCTTCATCCCTTCTGAATACGTTTACGCCATTCACAAATTACATGATCAACTATTCAAGTATTAGTAAAATAACAGGTCTGCCATTTTCAGGTTCTTTTCAACTGAAGATGGTGGAATAAAAGCCAAAATATATCGTCCATCTCACAGAATATTGAGTCTATAAAATTTTAATGTTGTATGATATTGACAACTATAGATTTTATAAATGACAAAGCTATTAATCTGATAATATAACAAGACAATTTTTAAAACCAAATTCGAGGGAATAGGTAGAATTGTTTTACACACTATACAACACAATTATATCCCTCGCAGGAAAAAAATATTAAATTAATCAACATATGCGATCGTATTTTGTTAAAAAATACCAAAGTCTTGAAACGCTTTGTGTATGGGCTAGGCTCTCCGAAATGTGGTGGACAATGCATTAGTTCACTCTTCCTTCAAATTCATTCCCATTGTAGGGACGTTTATGAGACCCATGCCGCCCGGACATTACAGTGCAGCAACCTATTGGGAGAGGGTTTACCTTTGGACCACATACATACTTTTTGACCAGACAAGGGCATGGAGAGACTCCACGAATAGGTGATCAGTCCAATGCCGGGGTCACCTCCGAGAAAGCACGAATACATAGGACGAGACACAACAAGGTGCAGATGGAATGAAGATGACAACGACGGCCAGATGATAACTGGGGACCACAAAGGCCTAAAGTTATCTGACATTCGTCTCACAGGTGAGGCAAAAACCCGGGTCCGCTGCATGAGAGGAGCGAACGCATCCCCTGCTTCACAGCGATGGACTTCACTTTTCCCTTATGAAGAAATCATAGTGTAAACTCCAATAGCTCATTCGTCATTCAGGTTACAGCATTATTATTCCTAGCTGCATTCCTTCTCCGCATTTCTAGTTGCAATCTTCTCCGCAGATGAGAAACATCTCGGTATTTGTGTATTAGTCCATAATTACTCTTTTATACTATACCTGATAGCCACACAAATGAATGCAGCATGAAACAATTGAATAAACACTGTAATAGACTGTTCGCATAGGGAAGGACTCGATCACATAACAATTGATGGAGTACCACTGGTAAACCACTGGAACTAACGAAGGCGACTGCAATACGATTCAACATTTCCGTATTCCCCACATCGACCGGTTAGACACATGCCCAATGACATTGTTTTCCTGCATTACAAAGACCGTATTAACTTTTTTGTGAATTTAATTGAAGATGGGATTACACGGGTGCTATAGCAACCATTTGTTTATAACATTACGACACGCAGATATCTCATTTTTTTACATAGGCCTATGTGCACAGAAGGGGATCATGAATGTACCTAAAGGGGAAACATTGAATGACTTGGACGAAACTCACTATGCGCGGTTTTATTGGAAGGGGGGCTAGGAACTCCAATGTGAGGTCCCTTTTTCCTCTGGCTGCGCACTTAAATGGTGAAATACACATCGAAGCCGAGTTTACAGCTTTTTAATTTACCAACTGTTTTAATTGCTCATGCATGATTTGGGTAAGGTGCAGAGGCGTAACGAGGGGGGGGGGTGGGGGTTTGAACCCCCCCTCCATTGATTAAAAAAATGAAAATGTTACAATTTTTTAAGTCTGCTTATAAATTACTTAATACGAGTAAAAAGCGTGGGAAGCTTAAAACTCGTTACTGTGCATCTTAATTTTAAAAATTTTCCGGGGGTGGACCCCAGGGCCCTCCTCTCCCTGGGGGGTATGGGATACCCCCAGACCCCACGGATATTATAACCCCCCATATGGTCGGCCTGGTTACGCCTATGGTAAGGTGTATGAATCATGAATCTGTGGTTTGTCGCAATCGTTTCATTTCGAATCTTTATGCCCTTTTGATGATTGATGTGTTTATTGCACAGAAGCGTATTGTCAGATGCCTGACAATCGACCTTCATGCAGAGACTATTTTATACATTTCAGGATACTAACAGTAGGCCTATATGGATTGCAAGTCTACAAACTACTAGAATTTGTTCACATTCATAGGAATGACTTTAGTTGCAAAGTGATTTTCATTCTTACATTACTGGAAATAGAAATAAGTTTAGCATCTCTCAGAATAATTTAAATAGCTTCAATAAATCCATCATTGTGTTTAGTTTGACGATGTACAATGATCTACCTATTGGTATCAGAGTCATTAGTGATCTGAAACTTTTTAATATCCGTATTAAAACCACAGTATAAGTATTAATACAGTACAAAAACTCAGCCCGTTTTTCTGCCAGCCGAGCATGCGCGCGCATTTACGAGCGATCGTAGCGGCCATAAAGTAAGGCTACAGAAACTACTCCGGGAAGTATGTAAATAAATAGGAGTGATGTATTTATTAGAACACGCTATATTCGAAAGGACCTTATTATTCTGCTGTAAATTTCAGTAATAATAAAAGACAAAATCCTGAATTGCATTTCTTCACTTTCTTGAAACATCCAGAAAGGTAAGAACGAAAATAAGTAATATTTATTGTAGGTCTACTGGCTTACTCGTGATTCTGGTGTGGTTATGTTTCAAGTTACTTTAATGTAATATTTTTATTTTTTATTCTGTTGTAATGATTTCTGGTGTATAAAATAGGTCATTAATGGTCGACAAGAAAACCTAGTAACAAAATATGTAAAATATTTGAGTGAAAATTACCGTCTATGCTTGACACACAGTGAAAACAGACAGTTTATGAATTCCTATGAAAACTCGTTAATTAAAACTGCTGTACCGACGGTGTCTTCAATTCCAAATGCTCCTGAATTTTTTGTTTTGTTTAATGAAGTCCATCCTGCAGTAATTGACGCTACATAGACCTACAATAAATTGAAGTCGTATGTTGCCATATAAGGCAAAGAATCAAAATACACTGTCAACAATGACGTGCAGGATGAACAACGTGACAGACCTATAATATAATTTACGTAATTAATATGTAGGCTATTTATTATCATAATTTGAATTATAAATTATATTAAAGGGCAATGATTTTAAAGGAAAAATACTAGGCCTAGGTACAGTCCTTAACAGTAGCCTATTTAGGTATTGTTTACCTCTTCTTAACTAGAACATAATACATTATCTGTTTTATTATTTCTTAAATTTAAAATTAGATTTGCATTAAATAAAAATATTCTGTATTTTTCTCTTTTTCTCTTTTAACATAACATATTTTGCGATGTGTTTATGTATTTTCCCAAGCCATTTCAGATGATGAGAATGTAGCTTTACTCAATCTCCGCATGGAGCGCTAGTGTCGTCCAGTCAACATGTTGTCATAGGACTTTTAACACACAGTTTCTTTACTGTATTAATACTTATACTGTGTTAAAACGATTTTATTCCAATTGTGTCCTTACAGTATTAAAGAAGTAAATGTGGGCCATCTATAGGCCTAATAATAATCAATGTGACAAGTCTTATAGCTTTTATGCCCAAACATACGATTATTATTATTATTATTATTATTATTATTATTATTATTATTATGATAAAATAAGATTAGTTTTATTAGTTTATTTATATTTACCTCGTAAACCAATATAATTAAAAATAAAATTTTTCAATTCATGAAATTTATGTAGAAAGATGATAGTGTTAATAAAATTATTTAAATAAAACATGTAGCAGTGAAGTAGGCCTAAAATAATCGCGGACGATGCAGTGGGCACCTGCTAGAGTAAAAAATAAAGGGATAATTTTATCCCACTTGAATTAACGTTTGTTATTTCTAAATCTGAATTGTTTAATGGATGTATGTATAGAAATCTATATTTAATTTAACTTTTCGCTTTATAATTATTATTATATTATAATATTATTACTATTAAGCTTATTTGGCACGCTTTAACTGCATATCGGTCATATCTCGTGTTTAGGATCTTTGGGTTTACTAGTAGGCTCCTGTAATAATATATTGTATAGTGCTATTTAATTTGCTCGGTATTTTAATAATTCCTTTATTGCAATCAATGGTCATAGTATGAAGAATGAAGCTCTGGTAGAATGATATATGGCAGGGGAAGAGGAGCACCCCGAGAAAACCTGCCGCAACCCCATTTTGTCTACCACAAATTCCACATGGACCCTCCGAGATTTGATCCCGTGTTCCAGCGATGGTAATCGGATTGCTTCGGTTATTTTGATAGTTGGTAGAGGAGAAATGGAAAGACAACGCTGTTGCCGCTTCTTCTAGCTTGTAGCACGTGGTAAGCATGTGTTTGTCAACACAACTTCTGCAATCTCCCTACCTGAACCTTCTCAAGATTAGTCGATATTATGAATACCATACATTAAGTACACCATATATTAAGTAAGTAACATCGCAAACACAAAACTGGTAGGAAACTGAAATAGGCTACAAACCTAGTACAGCAACCACGTGCTCAAGGCTGCGAACAAAGGCAACATTATCACCCCAAGAGCAGAACAAATTTGGAGGAGACAAGAAAGTGTGAAAAAATGATTGGCTGCTGACAAGGCAAAACAAGCTTTAAGCGTAACAAATAATGTAATAAATGAAAATATTCTAAAGTTATATTGTAGTGTAAGAATACGACATCTTGAACATTACAAGCCTGTAATAAAAAATAAGATATCCTTTAATTACCAGTGACAAGTTTGCCATGTGTTTTAAGTTCTTTCATGACCTGAATGGGTCCCTGTTATTGAATGAATCTAAATATCAATGAACCCAGAGAAAGGAGTTTTTATTCAAATGAACTTTAGTTCGCATTTTTACAGTTTGAAATCTCCATATTGCCCAACGTGTAGTTGGGTCTACACGAAAACACCAACTCATATTATATTAGATACTACTAACCGCACAATCTGAACATACTTGGTACTTGGAACGATCATTCTTTCACACTGGCCGTGTGTAGGCTAAGATGGAAAGGTGAAGTCAGACTGAAAAATTCAATGCCATACCTGGGATTTGAACCAGGACCTTCGGCTCTTCTGGTGGCATATGTGAGTCAGTTGGAGAATTTAATGTTGTACCGGTATGTTGCCATGGCAGCTCAGTTGGTAAGAGCAGCGGCACGGAGAGCCGAAGATCCTGGTTCAAATTCTGGCTATGGCATTGAATTTTTCAGTCTGACTTCACCTATCCATACTTGGTACTTATTCACAACTATTAGGTGTGACGAAGAAATCGTTTAATATGGGATCGGTAATGTTCATGTTTTAAAACATCTATGCCTAGCCTATATGTAAATGATACATGCAAGAACGCGAAATAGGCCAAATTCTGACAAAATCATATAATTTATTTTCACTGCTTAAGTAGATTAGACCTATATATAAAATAAACAACACTACTCAAAATAGGCCTTCACTGTATCGCTAGAGCATTCTTTCACTTTAGTTATCCCATGGAATTGTTTACCATGAAAATCGAATAGAAACTAGTAGTATAAGAGAAAAAGGCGATGTTAATTTATGGTAATAGACACTTACATATACATAGACTCATAAATGTACGTACATGCATTTATTTAATTATCTATTTATCTTAATGAGCTAATTAACTTGAAATGCAACCATGTCAATAGATATTATCATTTTCATTATTTGTAAATTAATTGTCTCAGATAATATTTTTAGTAATAATTAATGTCGGAATATGACTGAAGAAGTCCAGATTTGTTATTTTTTAAATTTAAAGTAGAACTATCAATTTATTGAGATCTTTGACCCATATTTTAGGGTACCAGGTAATCTTATTTGCATTTCGTGCTAAGTTGAATGAATTTAAATTTGAATGAATAAAACATTAATCTTACTAAAACTAAGTGAACTGCTTGTTTTGATGTCTGAAATTCATTGTGAACAAGTTTTTAGTAAACAATGTGTTATGTGTTTAACCGGTCCGCGTGGACAATACGGAAATATTGAATTGCATTGTAACGAAACGCAAGCACTGGAAGGGGGTATCTCTTTACCACGCATTCTTTGGGTTATAAAAGGCAATGCAATGCATTTGTGGTCAGAACACAAGTTTGCTGGAAACTGTGCAAACGTGAACAATGACTTGCTTTAAGGTAAGTTCTTAAGGCACCATTTACGAAGAATATAAAATAATATAAATCTTCTTAGCTTGTTAATAAAAACGATTATTTTTTAAAATATTTGTTTTGCTAATGACGCCTTGATTTATTTCACACTAGAGTACCAACTTCCCAGTGCATGACATATCACAATAATTTTCTCTTGTGTAATATAACTGATTTAAATTATTTTTCTCTTTCTCCCCATCGTATCTTTATCTTTGAAAATCAAAACGGAGACTTGAGTTGCCGATAAAAAATAAACTTTTCTTGAAGACTGATTACATGTAGCGTGATGCATTCATAGTTTTCTAAGACATAGCTAATTACAATATTATAAATGATATATTTTTACGGTAACAGATGCCATGTTTTATGCCATATTCAGTATACCGGAAATATATCTATCTCAGAAAACCCAAAGATTTTTATTTTAATACCAATATACTGTTCATAAAAAAATCAGAGTTTGGAATTACTGTTAGAAAGGTAAACTATAGTTAACTTGTTAATTTTGCAGATAAAATAATTTATTCAATGAAAATTCGATGCATTAGAGGAGTTCTTGATCTTTTTTGGCATGCTCCCCCTTTGCTTCCATAAATTAGTCCACTTCCCTTCGCTCTAGGCCTAATAAATTACTGTGTACTGTGTTTTTAGGGTTAATAAATCTAACTCAAAGAATATTTTGATATGCTGTTATTGTTACAGACCTTAAAAAATACTACTACATGTTTCGTTGATAGAACATTTTATTTAATTAAAAGTGCTTAGTAGGCTTGCAGTAAAATTTTCAAACTATTTTTTTATTTCACTTCTCAAGAACAGAATTAAATGATATATGTGTTTTCACACTTTTTTTAAATATTTGGTACCAACTAAGACTACACAGTACAACTAAGTCCACACCTCAGATCACAGATGACAGATATATCTAGTGGTAATAGAGACAACTATTTGCAGGTGTTCCTTTCAAGAGACCCTCTGGGTTTGTGGGTATCACAATGTTTTGTTCTTGTTTTTTGTTTAGGTCATTAATGTATATTTTACATCACTCATCATGCCTTTCTTGTAATTCTGCAACTCCCCGCGAGGGGAGCGTCTTGCCAGATTGAGAACACCTGCGATAGAACATGAATTTACTGTTTGTGGCATGGACACAAATTTTATTTCGAAATAATCCTTTGCCAAGATTCACTATATACAGGCCTGCTTCTGTACCACATCACTGAAAGATGTTTGTTTCGTAATTATCTAATTAAGTATACTTCACAATTAGGCAAGAAAGAATTTATACCCACTGCACCAAAGAAATGCTTTGTTCGAAATATTCTAATTATAATGGAGTTTTTCGTATTTTCTTTTAGATCACCGTAATTTTTGCCATTCTGGCGGCTACTGTAGCTCTTCCTCAGTATCATCATCAGCACTACCAACCAGTGCATGTTGTGCCTGTGGAGCACCATCTTCCCCCTGTGGAACACCATGTCGAAGAACACCATCATGTAAGTATTGTACTACTATCGAATTAGCATTAGCACAGGAGACCCTTCTGTTATAGGTTAACAAAAATTTCGCCGAAAGCTGTCATATGTTTACATTATGGAGGCTTTTCTCTCGACATATATACTGTCTCAAGCAGTTTAAAGTTATATAAATTTCCAATATGTGTCCGTTATAAGTTTATATCTCGGACTCGAAATCAAGAGGCATTAAGTTATCTAGGGCTTTTTTCGGCACAACTGCTGTTACTGGTATTCCATCATTTCTGTAGCCATCACCCGCACCTGGAACTCTCTTCCGCCGGACATCTGGGGCAGTCGGAGCTTACAGATTTTTAGGTCAAAGTCACTGAAGTATCTCGCTGATAACTAGAATGAATGTCTCGTTATCTAGCCTAGGCAAATTTATATTGTACGCTATTTTCATAGCACTTAGCCTATATTGCTTCTGTTTGTTAATTTCTTAGTTTTAAGTTTCAATTTTAGTGTACATTATAGCTTAATATTATAATTATACACACATCCAATTATATTATAATTATTTAATTAACTTTGTTTTCTCGGGATATTAATGGACGAATTTTTGTCTTATGTTTTAATATAGGCAGATAAATATTGTATTATTATTCTATTTTTAGCATTTTGTTTTATTATGTATATCTATTGTATTTGTTTTTTGTAGATTCCTTTTAATGTATTTTGTATTTATCCTGGTTGAGTGGAAGGCCCTATGGCCTTAATTTTTCCAGGCAAAATAAAACATTATTATTGTTATTATTATTATTATTATCATCATTTTTGTTTTTCTTTTCTTCAGGCTCACCCTAAATACGAGTTCAAGTACGGAGTCCATGATGCCCATACACACGACATCAAGGAACAGTCTGAGAAACGTGATGGTGACCACGTCGTAGGACACTACAGCCTGGTTGAACCCGACGGTACTACTCGAACCGTACACTATACAGCCGACCACCATACTGGATTCCATGCTCAAGTACACAAATCTGGACATGCTACACATCCCGAACATCAGCCAATCCATCATGCAGTCCACATTCCAGTCCACCAAGTCCATGTTCCAGTCCATCATGAATCAAGTTATCATTACTAGAATATTCAGAGGACTGAATTAAGAATCTCATGCTGTTTACGCTTCCATCTCATTCATGCTTCAACCAACATCTGATTATTCATCAACACAACTTCATTCCATTGTAAAAGTGTTAAAGCATTTAACTGTATGCTTATTATATTCTTTCATATTTGTTTCTTACCACTTGCATTTATCGACAATCCACTTCGTCTGCAATGTTTTGTAAATATGCTCATACCATTTTGTATTCTCATGTGAAATTGTTTTAAATGTGAATTGCCTATTTATAAACTTAATACAATTAACCAACTGTTGTTTTTCATCAAAGAACCCTCCATTATCCTAAATAAAATCATAACAGGCCTACAGTAAAGTTAAGCAATTACCCTACATATTCCGTTCACATTGTTCATGAATTCCCTAGAAAAACAAAATTATTTTCCCTCAAGATAGAATATTTTCACATACTTAGGTATAAGTTTGTTGGAAAAAATTAATGGTTATATGTAGTGGATTTTAAGAAAACTCAGCATAATTTACTTATAATAAACGAGTGCTAACGATCTACTAGAACTTTTGTAGAAATCTAGCTGAAACTATCCAGGATTTGTTAATCATTATTATCTTGGACTTGTTCAACAATCGGTCAACACTGGATCTAATGTAAAAAGTATACATATCTAGTAATGCCGGTTTTTTTCTGAAATGGGTTGAGGGGTCAACTTTTTCTAGAAAGCAGATCTTGAAGGAGATAAGAAAGATGGGCAATGAAAAATATGGGTAATGAAAAAAGATGGGTTGGATTTAAAAAGTCTTCAGAAGGCATTCATAAACGATATAAAAACATTTATATCCTTAGAACTGACGAATTAAGGCTTCTTATCAGCACATTTACAGGACACTAAATCTTTGAAATGCACTCTCGTAAAAATGTATTCCTGCGGCATCTCAGGTATAGGCAGGTAAATTTATCGTGAAGTCTATTTGTAGGTGACTGTGAACCATTCTCGTCCAAAAAGCATTCATTGGCCTATGCTTAGACCGAAGAACTAAGGACATGAGAACTACACATTGCCTATTTTATATTCTACATTTTAATTCCAGTTTATCACGTTTATTTTATACAAATAATAATTTTACTGTACTTTTCATTCATAGCATGCTCTTTTCTCACACTTAGCCTTTTGTACTAGCTGTCCTCTTCATACGGGTCATATTTTACCACTGTCACTGATCTTATTACTATCATTTACTATTATCTCTTCCAAAACCTTCTACTTATCTACTTAATTTTGTTACTGTCATAACTTCTTTTGGTTCGAGTACTGAAGTAACACTTCACTTCAATCCAACCAGTACATAATCAATTGAAAGAAGTTGTAAAGGAAGTCGCACAATAACATGTAATTGCACCAATTAGAATTTAATCTAGTGTGCAATAAAAATAATTTTATTTAACTTGATGGAGATAACTATATACACCATTCAGTTAGCAATTAACACAAAATGTTACTGCAAATGATATTATCCTTTAATTAGGGGGAGTGAAGTAACAAAGGCAGATGAGAATATAATGGCACGTAACATAGTAATTAACAACACTCAGTAACCTGCAATTATTACGTTCATGAAAGTGCGCGATGCTACTGCAATTATGACAACTCCTCCAGACCGCATTGTGTTGGTATCCACAACGAGTGAAGATAAATTTTCATTCTTAAATGAGATTACAAGACATTTCTCTTGCCATCGTTCGCCATTTCTACGATACCCATGGAATATATGGAATATGTAGTTTAAGATAATTTACGGAATTAGATGGACCTTTTTCAATTCACACCTCCCTGAATACCGTTTAATGATGGGAAACCTCCTAAATGATGGTTCTAAAACCATTAAATATAAAATATGCTTTAAAAAATACTAACTGATATTATGCGTCATGTTAAAACAGTTACAATTTTTAAAAAAATTAATAAAATATAGGATGCAGCATATTTTTCTTTGCTAAAGAGGAGGTTTTTCATCATCAACGGCGAAGCTAACATTCATGGGAGAGATACCTGATAAGGAAGCAGTATATGTTGTACAAACCCCTACATAAAATTAAAAACCCCTACGTAAAAATAAAGTAAGGTAAATAAACTTAAAGGAAATGCGTTTTCAGTCACAGTATTCAGACATATGTAAATTTATTCAGCGATGAGGCGTCTTATCTAATGCTGCATTTTAATAAGCCCAGAAATTACATAAACTTAGTATTAATATTATATAATAATATTAACAATATTATTATTGCTAAGACATTTACGTTTTGTGCCAGTATAACCACATTATGATGACAATAAGGATAATAACATAATGACTATGACGATAATAATAATTTATATATTGTGACTTTAAATATTATACATAATTGGAAACGACGATAATTTATGTGTTTTTAACTTTTTGTGGTTAATTTGTACCCCTAAAGGAAGAAAAGAACATACTCCGAACATAGTCTAAAGCAATGGTCTTCAACCTTTTCTAACTAAAGGACCATTTTCTTTTTGGTGAAAGTCTAGAGTGGCGCATTGACTTTATAATTTATTGATTATTAATAACATGATACTTGCGTAACTAAAATATATCAATTACAAATATTATAATTTATGTAGAGATTAGTTAACATTATACTTGTGTGTATTTTTAATTTAATGTGAGACATTACACTGTTTTTTTTATCATTAAATTGCCCATATTGGCATTGTAGTTAAAATTATATTTTTGTTTGCGGGCCGCCAAAAATTAAGCCGTGGGCTGCAGGTTGAAGACCATTGGGGGCTGTCACACTGGATTGATCGAGGGACAGCGTCCGACCGACAGATATAACGAACCTATAGACAGCAGTGGTATCAGTCACATAGCATCGATCGCCAGCGATCAACAACGAGGGTGAGAGATCATCTGGTCTGTGAAATCAAACCTGTCCGTTTTTCAATCGCCAGTCGATGGCAAACTTCGTACCCACCTGAAGTTCAGAATTGATGCTGGAAGATTTAACTTACACAATAATGTCGTTTTAAACTTCTATTTGAATGAAATATAATTGCACGAATCATTTAAGGCATTTAAAACGATATCTTCTTATGTCGTTTAATTTTAAAAACACAAAAATAGATCGAGTTGTAAGCACCTAGCGGTGGGCGATCGAACTACAACAAACAACAAACCTCTTCGCTCGGCCGACTGATGGAAGCTTGAAGTAAACAGATGTAGCCTGATATAGAAGGCATAATATTAAACCTTACATCCCAACACATGTAGTATGATAATGTGCAGGAAATAGGCATTCGTATTCCTAATAAGGTAATATACTTTACCTCTAATATACAGTGATGAGTAGACCTAGTAAAATCATATAGGTACATAACCTATAATATTTTCGTTGATCGATGACGCTCGATGCAGTGTGACAAGGAACAGAAATTTAGTCGAGAGCGCAAGATGGCAGTCGGCTGGTCTTGATCGATCGAAGCTCAGTGTGACAGGCCGCTAAAGTAACTGAAGGAACACTGCTGTGCGCTCTTTTGTAAACGATACCCTTTAGCAAATAGAGCTTAATGGAGTGTGATATTTACTGAATTTTATATTGATGGACTATCCCTACTACATAAAAATAAATTATATTTTTCGTACGAGGATTATCTTGACTTTTTAGCTTATGAATCATCGGGCAAATCAGTGCAAGAATATGTAGATTTCAATATTCCAAGTGTCTATTATCATAATTATATCGTTTTATTTTTATCACTCATTTTAATGCACCTACTTGCACTCTTTTATGTGCGAATTCACAAGGACTGAAAACCGGAACATATTCATACTTTGTTTTAAAAAAAAATAAAAACACTAATTAACCACTGCTTTTGGTTATTATACGTAACTTAGAAGCTGCATATGCGCAAAAGGAGATATGGAAATAATGTATCATTTTAAATCTCGTAATAATAAATGATTTTTTTTATTTATTGAGCGATTTCCTCATTTCTGAGGTTAAACTCCACCAACACAACAACTCTATTACAATAACATTTGTATAAAAGTTCAGTAATTACTAACCAAATTTTAAATTACAATTTACCCAAATTTTTACATATTTTAATAAAATTAACATATTTCCAAAGAATGTTCAATGTGTTGCATGGTACCACTTATCCCTGTCCATTGCATATTCTGGGTTTAACTGAAAATTTTGTAAGGAGTCTCGAACGCAATGATCCCATTTTCTAGCAGGTCTTCCCTTTTTCCTTCTCCCCTCTGGTTGCCAATTCATTATAGCTTTTGGGATCCTATTCTCCGGCAATTTTAACAACAATAGACAAAAAAGACTAAATTGGTATGGACATCTACAAAGAAATAATAAATGATACAGGCCCATTAATAGTAGTTACAAAGAGGTTAATCTAAAAAATAAGTTAAAGTAAAAAAATAAAAAAAAAGTAAAAAAAAAGTAAAAAAAAAGTAAAAAAAAATAAGTTAAAGTAGCGCGCCATCGCCGATGACGAATCATTACAATACTGCATATCGATTGCCCCGCCATAGAACATCTCGCTTACAATTAAACAAATATTTATGTGTTTTATATATTTTCGTGGTTTTAATTATTCATTACATACTTAATCTTACGAGCATTCGCTAAATAGTCACAATAAATTTAACCCAGGGCTCGAATTATATCTAGATAAATTTCCTATGATTGACTTCGTTATTCTTTCGATTTAAAAAGGAAAAATAAAAAGAATGATCGTGCTGGCGTTTGCTTGACACTATTTCAATGTAGCTTAAACCATAAATTCAACAGGATTTTTACTCTGTTCGCAGGCATTCGACACGTGCCGAGAGATTATAAGTTGTTCTGTAGGCCTACTGTAATTTTATGTTACCGCTAATCCTTAAGTTCTCCTGTTCGAGTCATTTTACGATAACTGCCCAAATTAATAATTACTTTGTTATCAGGTAACGTTTAAGAGCAAAAGTACTCAATAGTGTTATAGTTGAAAGTTAGTAGCCTGTAGCTCACTTCTTTTGCTTTTAAAGTAGATTATAACTTCTTGATTTTATTCGACACTACAGGATAAATATATGATTAAATTAAATACCGCCCTGTGTCAAGGATAATTGTTATTGGTTTAAACTGTCATTTGTTCTGTTATAAGATAATAGAACATTTGAGAAGGATATTCACAATGTAACAGAGAAAAAATGTCCTTTCACTGCAATATCTCGTAATGAAAAGGTTAATTCTTGTAATTTTGTACTGAAATGTCAACTATTATAAAAGAAAACAAGAAGTACGTTTATTACCTTTTGATTCTCATGGTTCACTTAAGAATTGAGTGAAATCGAAGACTTGAAATAGTAACCAAAATAATATAATTTAATGTCATATTTCGCTAATCTTGAGCTGAAATATTGTAAAAAGCTCCCTCTCTCTCTCTCTCTCTCTCTCTCTCTCTCTCTCTCTCTCTCTCTCTCTCTCTCTCTCTCTCTCTCTCTCTCTCTCTCTCTCTGTGTCATCCTATGCCCCCATGTTGGGGCGAAGGGCCTCCAAGTGGAGGTTTCTGTTTACCGATGTGAATTTTGTTATGCTTATTTTCCTAGAGAGGGACAGGTGGTAAGCCCATCGCCCCATAACCCCCCTCAGGAAACTAAGGCATTAATAGGACGTGAAAGGGCCGAGAAATTTCGTCCAGGGGCTCTAATTTAGGCTTGGAGTTCTTTTACGTGCCGTAAATCTACGACACGGGCCCCCCAGCTTAAAGTCCCTCCCGTATGACTCCGTGCCCAGGATTTTTACGTCCTGAAAAATCCATCGACTGCGGCCTGGTTTGATCCCACGACCTTCGGATTTAGAGGCGGGCACGCTATCTCTAGACCACCGCAGCCGATGTAAAAAGCTATAACACTGTATAAAAAATTAAAATTTGACAATGAAGTGTTCTGCTGAAGAAGACATATTCACTTCAAACTAGAAATAATACGGCAGAATGTAGACTACAATAACAATAAACGGTTAAGTGAGTAACAAGGGGCTAAAATAAAACAACTGCAGTAAATCAGGTATCTGATGTAGAATAAATCCCTGCATTTTGATAGCCTATGCTAAATGCTATTCTCTATAAAAATACCTACAAGAAACGAATTTGACTTTTTACCTGATAAATAGCTGAGATATATATTATCGAAAGTAGCAGTCAATAAAGTTGTAGATAATATTAATGAGAGATAGGAATATACAATGAAAAGAAATGACCTCTTTCTCCTATGCTGTTGAATTTCCTTGCAATGTTTTCCATTCATCGTCATTCTGGAGCTGAATTGTTTGTACCTTGAATTCTCTTTTTAACTTCCTCCATTTTCTTGGTGGCCACTATGTGAAATATACTTCTACTTTGCTACTGTTCCTATTTCTTACGAGTGTTAAAGTGGTGTTGGTAACCCTCTGCCGAAAACGCATGGTGAAGCACGAGTCACGAGAAAGAGTTACAATTTTAGCCGGAAGTTAACAAACCCGGCGTTAGTGTGAATATTTAACCCACGTCAAAGAAACCTGGCATTCAGGTCACTTTTCACTAAACTTGAACTAAATACAGTGTACCGTAAAAAGCTACGATGCATTATATAATTTACAGACAGTATATTTCCCTTGTAAAGACGCTAAATTCCTTCACGCGATCTCTTTCCCGGTTTCATTTAACGTTCTTCTACAAAGATTTTTCACAATGAAAGATTTCAACATAACGGCACTATTTTACAATAGGAAATTAGCCATAAAAGAATCTCGAGAAGACACAAATTCCCTAGACTAAAATCAATGAAATAATCGTGCTAATGTTACTCTTACGGAGAAAGGCTGTTTTAATTAGCACTGTTTCAAAGACTGGATTTGATTTCTATTGTAATACTAATCGATGAGTTCATATTTCTTAGTTAATTAATAAACCAATAACTTGGAAGTACTAAAACCTATTAATTTCATTTTCTCAACTCCAGAAAGTTTATTTAGAAGTTCGATCCATTCATTAACCAGAATGGTGCCGATTCCATGAGAACTACGAAATACTTACTATAGGCCTATATTTTGTATTATAAATTACATAGTTTATTATGCTAATTATTATTATATTCTGCACTTACCGGTTTATTCTGAAGTAGTATGAGGTAGAGCGGAGTGAACTCTGCCTTTGGGGGAAAAAAAGGAAAAAACTGTATAAAAATTTCTCCGGCTCAAAAGACGTAATTTAGGAGTGGTGAAAAATTTCCAATCTACCCTCATCTTAAGCTGAAAACACTGTTTGCAGGTTTTGAAAGCACTGATCTTATTTATTTACCTACATCTTATGTTTATATAACTTTATAAATTTCACATGCAATAATTATTTTACAGTTAACATAGTGAGCAAGCAAACAACAAATTAGAAATATAAATATAAATTCCTGACAAATTAAAAAATATACAAGATAATTTGATATATCTTTTTCTACGAAAAATCCCTTTTCATCACCAAATTTTACAAAGTTCCTTTTAAATGGCCATTCGTTACAAAGGCCTGGTCACCGAACTTGTTTCTGAGTTATAAAATTTAATTACTAGAAAAGGAGATTGTAAAATTTTATATGTGGACATTACATTTTATGAATGTATGGTGCTGTGTCTTGCAGTAGCAGCATAAATATATATTAGCCCTTTAATTTACTCTATTTCATTACTGTGAACATGGAGTTCATTAAAGAAGTTTTGTCAAGTATCAACAGGTGTGTTTTTGTAGGCACTTAGATCTGTCTAACAATCAAAATAAATCTACAATAGAATTTATTTAGATACATTGCTTCCAATTCCAAAACACCTCCACTTTCTCCTGTCTTGGATATGTTGCCCTAAGACTGCGGTATTCCTGACAGGGTGAAGAATTCCACCGTGGCCTTCATGCCTGAATTCTCTCTCTCTCGCTCATGAATGAGCTTATGTCTTTTGAGACTCCCTCTTTGGGTAAATTTCTTTGTACAGACATCACATGAGAATGGTTTTAGTCCAGTGTGATCGAGCAGATGTCTCTTCAGATTCTGCCTTCGGGAAAATTTCTTTGTACAGACATCACACGAAAATGTTTTCTGTCCAGTATGAGTAAGCAGATGTGATTTGAGACCACCACTTAAAGAAAATTTCTTTGTACACATATCACATGAAAATGGTTTTTCTCCTGTATGAGTGAGCAGATGTTCTTCCAGAGTCCCTATTCGGAAAAACTTTTTTTCACATATATCACATGAGAATGGTCTGTGTCCAGTATGAGTGAGCAGATGTGTTGTGAGATTCTGCCTTCGTATAAATTTCTTTGTACATATATCACATGAAAATTGGTGTCCAGTGTGAGTTAGCATATGATTTTTTAGACTCTGGCTTAGGGAAAATTTCTTGGTACAAACATTACACGAAAATGGTTTGTCACCAGCGTGCGAAAGGAGATGATCTTTCAGAGTACCTTTTCGGAAAAAATTCTTATTACATATGTCACATGTGAATGATCTGTCTCCAGTATGACTGAGCATATGCGTTTTTAGATGATCTCTTCTAGTAAATATCTTTGCACAGATATCGCACGAAATTTGTCTGTATCCAGGGTGAGTGAGTAGATGTGTATCGAGACTCTCTCTTAAGAAAAATTTCTTAGTACATATATCACACGAGAAATGTTTATCTTGAATTTGAGTAGCAGGAGAGTGTGACTGCATTAGCTTATGGTCTTCATCACCATTCCTTTCAGAAATTCCTGAATCATGCTCCAACTTGTGAATTGTGCTGCATATTGTATATTCTATAAGTTCACATCTTGGTTCTGCTGGAGAAGTCTCTTCCTTAATTTCAATCTTACATTCAGATTTAACTGGGGATTCCATTCTGTAATTAACCACACAACACACAAAAATTGTTTTCTTTTTCCGTACGCGGTGTTTTTATTTTACTGGAATGGGATACAACTAATTTGCTGTTACTCACTCCCCACAAAATCCCAATCTGTTAACTTATTAATTAAATAAATAAATGCGGCCAATGGGCGTTAAGATGAGTTCAGTTAAACACTGTCATACACTGCAGAATTGTTACTATTGATAATGTTCTCTTACTGCATGCCAGGGCCATATCTGTGGCCAGGGCATGTTAACTTATTGTACCTCATCTTAGGGGCGGTGACATCAATAGTAATGATTAAGTCTGCCCGGCAAATGGGCTACCGTGGCCGGTATGTGTTTTGCCGTTCGTCTCGTCGTTCATCCAGTTTTCATCTTCTCTTAACGTTTATTTAAAATGGCGTTTTATCTTCCCAAACTGAAACATGTTTAATTTCCTATTTTTATACCGGGTATGGTACTATTACACGATCTTCTTTGTTAACAGGGTCCTTCTAGAATGTTTTTAGATCAAAACGGTTAAGAAAAATTATAGCTGGCAGACTTTAAGAAACACACAAAAAAATAATTAACCGGTAAATAATGTGATAAAAGTAAATAGATTTCTGCCAGAGTAGTGATTGGCTATGACTAGAGCCCGTATTTGAAGGTTTTAACCAATTTTTTCCCCAGCTTCCTGATGAGAAAATTTTAAAGTATTTTTCCGTTTCATGCCCCTTGCTTCCGAATAAGTGAATCTTAAAGAACCTAAAAGGGGCTAAATTGGACTGAAGGGCCTAAAAGGTGCTAAGGAGGAGTATTGCTGAAAAACTAAGGGCTAAAGGAGTTTTCTGAAAAACTAGGGGATAAAGAGGACTTCTGCAGAAAAACACGATTTTTGAATAGATTGTCCAAGGAAAATAAATATGTGAATTTGTGCATTTTAAGAAAAGACATAATAAAAATTAATTTATACAACGCACTGAAATTAACAATGTATATGTCGCCTTGTCGCTTGTCTTTGTAACTCGAAAATGCGCGTCTCGCCGTCGCAGAAAATGAAACTGCAATTTAATTTTAGGCCTACCTTGTTTTCCTCAACTTTCCTAATGGCATATTCCAAAGCAAAATTAAAAATTAAAGGCGATAAAATTTTTATTTTGCATCAACGAGGTATAACCGGAAATTATTTAAGATTGCAAAGTTAAATTAATCATTTATGAAAATTAAATGAATACAATATAAAATCGCAAGGAAAGTACTGGCAATGAAAAAAAAAAAATAAAAATCTCATGAAGTGGAGGTTGCGATCCCAGTCAGTAATTTGTCAGGAAGACAAGTTTCGATCTGATTAGAAGGCTCAAAACCGTAGGCCTATGGCGCATTTATATAAATGCACACAACACTACCTTGTGCCAATAGAAGGTAATAGAAATTTACTGAATAATAGCATATTTGCGTAATGTGATATTAACCAGTATTTGTAAAAAATACCGGATGCTGCGACAGATTAATTATATCTTTCCTGTATGAATAATGCAGTGGTTACAGAACCGGTACAAACTATACAAACGTTCTTTTTAGGTCATTCTGAAAAGTTTCTATCCTTTGTTTTATTCTTGTACCTAATATTTATAAAATTACGAGCCTAATACTATTTTATTTTAATAGCCTTCAAGGATCTTTTGGACGCCGAAATTCATTGCGTGGTTTTCACCAAAAGCGTGTTCTCACCTTTCCCACGTCCATAAGAAAAAAATTACTTATTTAGGTCTGTTTGTTTGTGGGCACAATAACTTTAAAAATTGAACAATGCCATGGGCACATATTCCGAAAACGTGACATGAACTAAGTTACGTGATGTGAAATTTATCTAAACCTTGCCACTATTGTACCATCCTATGTATTTATAAATTAAAAAGTGGATCTATTTTTTTCAATCCCATACATTAAATGGCTGTAATGAGAGTTAAAAAATTCGATTTCATACATTATTTCTATAAAAACCGCCTGACATAATTAAACCAGTAATCTAGACCACAATACTGTAAGTTTAGACCTCACTTTGCGAAAACACGAAAAAACTAAGAATACTTTAAATATGAAACAAATATTGTGCTGTAATTACTAAATTTTGATTGCCTGAACTTCGCTGACAATTTATTCCCTACTATTGTCTATAACATGCCACAGATATTACAGGCAAAGGATGTATTCTTTGGGTCATGCGATTAAATGTCCATTTTTCACTAGAAGTAAAAATATTCCCATTCTACTGAGAATGAAGATACATTTCATATAAAACTTTGGGAATATCTATACTTGTGGAAGCACAGCACTGAAATTCTAGCAATACGAAGTTTTGCAACTCAGAAATATTTGAGGATGGAGACAAAGTGCAGTAATGTCTTTTCTGTTAACATTCCTTACTCTTTATTTTAATTTCTGGGGTTTCTTATATTTTCTAATAGTTTATTACAAAAGCATTATTTCAGCATGGTAGACCTAAATGTTGTTTAGAGGTTCATTTGATTTACATTCCACGTTAAACTATACGTTTCAAAGGATGCAATATCACTTTGAATGAACGTCAATCCTTAAAGAAGGAATCCTTCACATCCTGCAAAGGACAGTCTAGCCGCAATTTCCACAAAACACTGTCTAGGTGAGGAGAAGTGAAAAGGCCCTCAATAATAGAAGGTGTTGGAATGAGAATTTGAAATTTGAAGAGGGAAGAATAGAAATATAATGGAATCTTGACACACTTAAATTCACTGATAAAGTTTATGATGTTGCTGAGCATTCTTTTAGAACTATTCTAGCTATTTTACTTCTTTATCAACAGTTATCTTCATCATCAATGTTCTTAGTAAATTAGTGTCTCGCTTTCCACAGGAAATTATATGCCATTTAGCCTATTAATGTTGTGTAACGGAGTTTGTTTTGTTATTTACAAGTTAATAACTTGAATAATAAATGCGACCTTATTATAAAGAAGTAATAACTTCCTTTAGACTACTTACTTGTATGGCATAAAGGAACGAACACATCTAGCAGTATAAATTGAGAAGATCCTTTTAAGAGTACCGATAACAAATTTATGTAATGTGATAGCTAAAATCTGTAAATAAAAAAAAAATTGGTAGTTCAAATATTATGCAGCACTATGTCTTGTTTTGGTAATACACGTTTGTTTATAGTACAGTTTAAGAAATGATATAATTACATAAATGAAAGCGGCTAATGTAATGTTTTTGCCTTCAATCCGACCTGAGTTCAATTAATAGGGCCAAATGTTGTCATAAACATGTTTCTTACTCTCCCCACTCTAATGACCGGAGTTCTGAAAGTGAGTTACGCGTCATAACGTGCTTTGTTATGGCAAATCGTGTTTCTTTTATTGCCAGGAATGTAGGGGGAACGCGGAAAAACTGCAAGAAAATTTGAAAGTGTGCCTAAAATTAGCATAATCCTTATTTTCAATGTTAGGAGGGGAACTGGTGGTATACCGTTTACTGGCCAACATTTCTAGACTATATAAAGAAATTGTAAACATTGGATCTGTACAGTTCAGTTCAATTCATTCATCTGTACACTACCTACAGTTCTGTAGATAAAATACATCACAATGATCAAGGTAAGCAAATAATTAACTTATTGAAAGATAAAAAGCCTAAAATATCTAAACCCCGTGTCGCTACAACCATCCGACCGCTGCGTCATCTACCATAGATGGCAGGATTTGGGGCATGTGGTCAGCATGCCAACTCCCACGGCCGTTAGTGATGGTTTCCGAGACCGAAACTGCTACTTCTTTATCAAGTAGCTTCTCCATTGGTGTCATGAGGCAGAGTACATCTTTCAGATCGTCCCTACCTCAGAAAAATTCTTAAAGGTACTGGGGATCCATAGTCATCAACGCTAACCACTAGACCATATAGGGGATCACTTACTAAAATAGCTGGTTATATATTTTTAAGATTTTTAACAACCAAAGATATATATCAAAATAGTTCCAAAATTAATTAAGATTGCTAGTATTATAATTATTAAAAAGTAGTAAAGCACTATTATTAGTTGAATTAAAATGAGTCTTAGAAATAACGAATAACTATAGGCCACACTAAACAACATATTTGAGAAGCTTTGAATAACTTTTCATAATGCCTAGTCTTACTAAACAAAACATTCATATCTAATCCGAGCATATAATAACCTAATAAATTTAACAAGGGTATCATGTTTCCTTCGTGTGTTAAATAACTTATTTTATAGAAAAGGTAAGTGTTGCGATAGTTCTCGTATAGAAATCATAAGGATGAGATACTGAAAGTTATAAGCACTTATAATATAGAATAAAATTAAAATGTGTAGGCGGAATATCGTGACACGCTGCATTATTTTCATTTTCCTAAGTAAGCTATTTATTCTACTTAATTATCTTATAACACAGTAGCATCTGCAATAGAATCTTGCAAACCGCCGATGTTGAATCTTGGAACGTGATCATTCTGGCCGTTGTATTTAAAAAGGGACACTATTTTAACAGATCTATTAAAATAGTAACATTATAAGTAACTAATTATTGCAAGAGATTACGAAGCAACAGATTATTCTAATATCAATTTGTCTCCCACTTATGAATGTAAGTAACATTCCTTCACATTCCGTAGTCTTATAATGTTCGGAAATATTGAAACACTCAGTGTTTTGAATTAATCCTATCTTAGGCTTTTATTTAAAAAAAAAATCTCATAGATTATATTAGGGGCAAGATAAGTAAAAATGTGTCATACAACCTAATCCAAAAAACTGGCATATCATCAAAGTGATACATGATTTTATACTTTCTGGATCTAGCAGAAAACACGTCGAATGATTGCTCTGACTGACTTCCAGGGGATAAGGGTTGGTTCACTAATAAGCCCCAGGTACAATATATAGTAGGGTATTCTTTCGTACGAATTCACCAAAGATAAGAAATGGAGTATGATCAGATGGAATGCCTCAATGTTGTCTTCAATTTTATTACAGTATCTCTACAGGAATTAATAATATATAAGCATGATCTTTTACTACAGAGCAGAAAATACTAATCTGATCTTCATGTTACATTATTTCCTAATTTCCATTGGTATTTAATTACGGAACTTTTGCCAACAGGCTGCCATTGTTCTTGCTGCACTCGCAGTAGCTGCTTTTGCTCAGGAGCACTATTCGCTACCTCATTATGCACCAGTGGCCGTGGAACACCATCTTCCCGTGGAACACCACATTGAAGAGCACCACCATGTAAGTATTTATTCCTATATTTTTAGTTTTGAAATATTTCGACTTAAAATAAAAGTAAAGCTTTACTGACTATATTTTAAGATAAATAGTCTATATAAGTTAAGTCGGATAGATATAGGCGTGGAGTAGAGAAATTACATATATTATCATGGATATAGACGTAGTATAAAGTAATTACACGTATCTCTACAACTTATTTATCTTTAATTTCATATATTAATGTCTAAATTCTGACTATTAGTTCCTTACATATAACCCTTTTTATAAAAAGCTGCCATACACCTTACCAGCTATCAAAATTTAGTATTTTTATTCTTCCCTCTCAGATAGAAGTTCCTATTTTAACTACTAGTTGTCTCTAATACACTTACAAGTGGAGTAATATGCTGGGGTAAGAATGAACTTTTTGAAATTAATGTTTTCTTGTCTATCCCTACATGTGTTGTCCACTTCTCTTGACACACGTTGTGTTTTAGTCTTTATTTCCCGTACATACGAAGTCGCTTGGTATTCATTTATTTCAAACAAAAGGTTTCTATATATTAACATATCAAAGCAATTTGGGTGACAATTTGAAGCTTGAAATGTTCTCTAGTCCTTAACGTTGAGAATTTTTGATACGTAAATATTCCACTGTGTTGTAGATTGTTGTAATATTTTTCGTTTATATAAGCCTACGTAAAAATTAAAAATCTGAAGTATCCAAAAAATCTAAACGTCAGACAAGAAACAATACTTAGCAAGTTTTCATTCAACATTTTCAAGAAAACAATCTTTATAAACAAATCATAAACAATTGAAGCGTTTACTTTTATAAGGGTCTAAGTGCCAAAATCATGACTGTGTAGAAAACAAGATATAGAGTCACAGCAAGACGTGCTGGAGATAGACCCAGCGCTATATCTTGGAAGTTATTGCTACTAACGTGACTTTCCCTGGACCTTGGACCTTTCTGGAATGCATTGGTCTGAATACATAGATCAATTTAAAATTATCAGCTGAAAAATCATGGTTTTGGCACTTAGACCCTTATAAAAGTAACGCTTCAATTACAAAACATTTTATTGTGAAATGTCTTACTACATAACTACAATATATGTACAAAACTGAGAGTCCTAATATTTAAAAATAATATTTTCATACCTTAAGAAAATAATAAATTATCTCATGCTATAAATAATGCGTGATTTGAAGTATCCAGGAAATATTTATATTGGGATGTGTTGGTACGAATAATTAGCGCAGATTGATATTAACAAGTGGATTTTAATTTTTCAGGCCCACCCCAAATATGAGTTCAAATACGGAGTCCATGATGCTCACACCCACGACATCAAGGAACAATCCGAGAAGCGTGATGGTGACCACGTCGTAGGACACTACAGCCTGGTTGAACCCGACGGTACCACACGCACCGTACATTACACTGCCGACCACCATACTGGATTCCACGCTAATGTTCAAAAGTCTGGACATGCTGTTCACCCTGTGTACCATCACCCCATCCATCATTAAGTTCAAGAGATTCACTGGCCATCGTTACCTTCATTGCATCGTGATCATTCCTTTCATTTTGCATATAATCATCACATTTCAATATCACCTTAATAATCACCATAAAATTTGTTCTTGCGTGAAATCAACTGTGCTCCGATTCATACAAGAATGAAGAAATGTCCTAGTAGATATCTGCATTATACCAGTATCTGGTGCCTGTGCTTTCTCTTTCTATTGGCAAAAATGGTATCTACGTGTGTGTAGTATGGACCTCATCTTCACCTTCATCTGTGCGAATGTTTGAATGCATCTTATTGTTATCTTCTTTATCTGAACATTTCTTAGAAACAATAAAGCTATAGTATATTAATAAAATTTTACATCGTTTTACTGTAAAGTTTATACACTGTTTTCCAGTATTATCCAGATATTATCCTTTTGTAGGGAATCACATAGTAAACCTTACAGGAAAAATTGAATTATTTTTCAATCGTTGATGACGAAATATCGTGAAGACACTTCTCTAGAGAGACAATATGTAGATCCAGGGTGCACATAGTTGCAGAAACTCAGATTTGCTTAACAGTTCCGGAAAGTCGAAGTGCGCTATTAATTATTAAAATGATTTAAATTTTATTAAATTTATTGGATCTGGCTCAATGTAAAAACAGTGTTTTGTAACAACTAACTAAGTCAGGATTGTGTTTAAATGGCATTTATTAACTTACATTATTATTAACTTCGAACTCTGAATAGTTATGGGGAATGCCAAATCACAAAATTACTTGAAAGATCGGTCCCTAATGGTTCGAAAAAAGGTAATAAACACATACCCCATAAGGGTAATTTCTTATACATCCGCAAACATAATGACACAAAGATGACAAAAGAAATTAGGACGAATAATGTAACATACAAGTAATATTAAAATAGTACTGCTAGTTCGTGTGATAAGAAAAGTGTCTACATAGTCAAATTTGCAAACATTGCATTATAACTGGATACATGGTTTTTGTTGTAAAAAGTAGATATCAAATTACCATTAAACTTTGAGAGATCTGATACATTTGTGATCACATACGAAAGGAAAAACTTGTATCTGGAATAGAGGGAAACTAAGCAGAATATATTACAACCAAAATTCGGTAAGCATAAGAGAAGAATCTGCAATAAAGTAGAGGCGTCTAAAATCATACTCTGAGGTACCAGAAATTGGATGTGAGGCTTGGGAAGTCTTCATTTAGTAAAGATTAGATGATTAGAAGTCATGACGATTATGATGGGTACGATTACAACGAGATGATAAGATGAAATCAGATAATTGCATGTATGGGAATGTGGTGGCAAAAAGTAAGTTCCAAAACATAGTTCAAGCAGATGTAGATAGGACTAGACTTTCCTTTACTGTACTTATTTGGAGAAACCAAATTCCTAAAATGTGTTTTCTCTTTCCAATAGCATTCCGACAGTGCATTGCGGCCATTTAAACCAAGAACAGGAGATTGCTTTTATCACTTTTCATGTAGGAAGGGGAGCTAGGAATTGGGTCTGGTAAGGTACATCAAACCCGTTACACACATGCAGCATTTAATAGATCGAAACAGCTACTGAAGCAGAACACATAAAAAATTTATGAACGGGAAGGAAATGCTACAATTATATTAGATAATACAGCCATCAGCATTGGTAATTATAAATGACCACTTAATGTGGCACGGTACTTCCTTTGTCTAATGTAAACAGAAAAATGAATTCTATACAAGGTGTTAATGAATAACACCAGTGTATAGAGGGGACATACTGTAGACAATCAACTCTTATTAAGAGATTTTTGCTCTATGACGTAAAATGTGTATGCTACAGGGCATTAAAGCCATTACAATTTGGTGCTCATAAGTCAATAATGAAGCAAAATAGGGTTAACATTTTCATTAAATTGACTTCATGCCTCCTTAGTCATCGATAAAAGCCTGATTCTTAATCATTCATCAACAGCTATATCATAATTCACAAACCAATCACATGACTGGCCGCCACTGTGTTAGATTTTTTTTTTTCATAATTCAAGTGTTAACAATGAAGTTCCTTTGTTTTGCATTTTTTTTTTCAAATGTTAGAAGTCAGTGGCGGCCATGCCCTGGGAGATTTTATGCTGTAAAAGCAAAAATTGAATCCATAGTACAAAAGTATCCTAATAAAATTTGCTTGTCTATGTCCCCTCTATACACAGGTAAAATATTTCGGTGTTATTCATTAACACACTGAATAAGCTACAAATAACGCTAGAGGTAATGCACATTTTCCTTATTTTCAAAAGAAGGGTGATGGGCAGAATTTCTCACTTGAATAGTTTTGTAACTAGGGTAATTAAATCACGGAGGATGAATGGGCTGGACATGTTGCGCGCTTGGGGAAGGAAAGACATATCTCAATAATATTGTCTGGGAGACCCGAAGGGAAAATAACACTTGGAAGACCTAGACGTAGGTTGGAGGAAAATATTAGGGTAGATTTAAGGGAAATAGGATTTGCGAGGGATGGTTGGATGGAATTAGCACAGAATAGGGTTGAATGGCGGGCAAAGGTAAGCGCGGCAATGAACCTCCGGGTTACATCAAATAGATAATATTCCTTTAGCTTGCTTAGGAATTGTCTATTGCCATTGACTAAGTTAGCGAGTAAGTAATAAATTTGTACCTAAATTGTTTATTTTTTGTCGACTAAAACAAAGAAATGTTTTTTTAAAATACAAATCAGAAACTTTTATCTTTTCGTCTTCTGTCCAGAAATTTTAAAATAAAAATGTATAAGACAATTATTCTGCCTGGTGTATTATATGGATGTGAGATATGGTTCATTTTTCTCCGGAATGAACTTAATCTGAGAGTGCTCGAAAACAGGGTACCGGTACTTAGGAAAATATTCATATTCTATCATTTGAGAGAGATGGAAATGGAAACCGGAGAAAACTGTATAATAACGAGCTTCATAGCCTGTACTATTCACCGAATATAATAAGCATAATTAAGTCACGGAGGATGAAATGGGCTGGACATGTTGCCCGCACAGGGAAGAAAAGACATAGACTACCTCTAAAATATATAGGCCTACTGTGAGACCCGAAAGAAAGAAACCACTTGCAAGACCTAGACGTAGGCGGGAGGGCAATATTAGAATAGATTTAAGGGAAGTAGGATTTGTGAGGGACGGTTGGATGGAGTTAGCACAGAATGGCGGGCTCAGGTAAGTGCGGCAATGGACAAGCGGGTATTCCAAATAATATTCCTTTAAGAATTGTCTTGAGCCACGGAGTAAAAGTAGGCAATTGTTTATTTTTTGCACATGTATTTCTCTTAATGTTTACATGCTACAACATTTCGTTCATGTCATTCAGTTTTGGGGGAAATTGGGATAAATATTCAAATAATGTTTAAAAATAATGTTATATAAAATTTCACATCATTTCACTGTCTAAAAATTGCTGAAGAATCTCATTTTAATGATGTATCACGAGGATAAAGGAAATTATTTTAGGTGAAGTTAATTTTAAGTTACACTTTTAGGACACCAGTGAATGCAAAACATATAGCAAGATTAAAAATCTGTGGGAATATAAAATCTGATGTTTTACTTTGTTACTTGTAAATATTTACTATTAGTGAAATGTGCAGTAATGTGCAGTAAAATTAATCTCGATAGTATTAAAATTATAGAAGCTTCTACTTTTCGAATATGTAGAGTTTCTAAAAATATCGATCAAAATTCATTCAAGTAAAAAAAAAAAATAAAAAACAGGAATTTTAAAAATCTGCTTTCTTACCACAAATGACCCAATTTACAACCACCATCTCCCTTCTCAAACCTGGGTTCGTATAAATAGGTTACTTTTTAATTAGGCACAGACTAGAATATTTATCCTAATCTTAATTTTTTGTTACAAATGTTTGCGTAGGAGTAATCGAGTAGGATTTGAAACAAAATGCATAACTTTGTTTTAGAAAAGACTATAATACAGTAAAAAATTTGAGTTTTCTTAAATACCTTACAAACTGAGAATACATATCGTAATCTTCTTCTTCTTAAGGTATTAAATTGTCGCAAAATCTTTTCATTTTACTATAATAACCATAGTAATTCACGTGTCTATCAGTCATGCTCTTGTGAACAACATTCCCTCTAGAACGTCCTTTTCGCGACTTTTTCGGCAACCAGCAGCTTTATGAGAATAGATCTATTCAAATCTGACAATTAGTAATGCAAATACTTCAAGTAGGATGGATTAAAAACAATACCGGTACACAAAACCAAAATTTATTTTCTCTCCTTTCCACAACAAACATGGAATTGAACATCAATTTAGACGAATTTTCCTCACAAAAGAATAAATGAATTTCTAGAAATACTTTCACATAACATAAGTATATTGATAGTATTCCTTAGCCAAGGAATCTCATATCCATTCACCACCTATCCTAAAATTTGTAAAGAACAGCTTAACATAATCGTATAAAAGAGTTAAAATTTTGACTGATCTGGGAATGGAGTGGGGGATCATCACAACATATGATTTAAAAACCTTATTGTTTACCACATAAAAACATTCAGGGTTATTTACAACCTAAAACATTTAAACATATTTTCTTACTTTAACACAGAGATAAAACTATTAAGAATCACATTTTCAATCAAGTGTCTATTACTTTGCCTGCTTTAATATTTCTATACACACTGAACAGATGAAACTACCTTCTACAATAACTACTCTAAAACAAACTGACGATTCAAACGGTTTGCACAATAATATAAAATACATAAAGGTATGAAAAGCACTTTTAAATATAAGAAATAGGCCAAGGATAGACATTCATAGCCGAAGCACATGGCTACAGCGTAAAAGAAGTGAAGGTATAAATTTATTGATAAACACATACCGGTACCTACAAAGGTTAAGTTGAAAATCCTCATAAATATTGTTTCTATAAGGCCATATACAAGAAGGAAATGCTGAGAAAAGAGCTTGGCAAGTTTTAAGTGAGCCATTTATTACGATTATTTACACTGACAATTCCAAGAGTGATTTATTATCTACAATTACCAGAAAGAACCAAAATCATAGTTTATACCTCATGATGCCAGAAATCGTGTTTATCGTAAGCTGTCCAGAGTGCTGTTTCTGATCAGAAATTTCAGACATCTCTTACCATAGTCGTATGTTAAAATGACCAATTTTGCATATTTTCAAAGCGTGATCAAGTAAGGTCTCTTATTGTGCGGTAACTCCTCCCACATAAACATTAGGCATATACTAAACTCCAGAAGAAGGCATTCAGATTGCTCATTAATTCTCCAGCAGCTGCCCATTGTAGACCTCTCCTTGTAAACACCAAAATCTTAACTGTAGTTAACTTATGTATGCTGTGTGTTATTTGTGAAATCAGACTTGGGTACTTTTAGGAGGAACGATGTGCTTAGCTATAAAACTAGAAATAGACGTGCATACCATAGACCCATAACATCGACAAAAAACATCACAATGTACTGGCTCTTACAATTTTTTACAAATTTCCAGAGGCCTATTGGAGCTACCATTTGCCACTGTAAAGAGTAGAATCAGAAAGTGGCTAAGATCGCCACCGTTTTATAACCTGAACTATTTTTTTTTTTAAGAAAATGATATTAACTATTAGTGTTTTATAAGTTCGTTATTTTTTTTCGTATGTTGCCATTTGGATTTTACCACGACGAAGTCTATTGCATTTTTATATTTAATTACCAATATATTATTATTATTATTATTATTATTATTATTATTATTATTATTATTATTATTATTATTAAACAGTAGAATAATTACCGAACTTTTTTCCGAAGAATACTTTTCCATATTCTAAATATCCAAATGACCGTTTTTACGAAATCTTATTCATCCGATTGCAAGATTCCGAATTTATTTTTCCGAAATTATACTTCCGAGAGGACATTATTCCGAGACGCATTTGATTCGAACTTTTCCCCCAAAAGTATACTGAATTTACACTGGAGCTAAGTCATATTTTTGTACATTCCTGGTACGCATCATAGCCTATATTATGTATGATCCGTCTGCAAAGTTTACCATTTATGAATTGAAGTGCTGTGAACCGTAGGAGGTCATGAAAAATCAGTTGAAGTCATCTTGCAGTAGTTTTCTTGAGTTACACATCACATATTAAAATGGCCCATCTCCATTGTTTTCCATTAATGAATCACAGAGCTTCACAATAACTGCTTGGCCTAACTGAAACTAACATTTCTGCTAGAGCCATGGGTAAAAATATGTATAAGGAGAATGACGACTACCCAGTTAAACTTTCTGATAACTTTGAACCACAATAGACCGATCCCATTTCAGGGAAACATCACTATATGAACACACACACACACACACACACACATATATATATATATATATATATATATATATATATATATAAAACATTTATTCAAATAAAGTAAATTCAGTGATATGCTGCCAAGACTTAAGTGCTTAGTATATTTTAGATTATACGGAGGTCTTGTAATTTGTGTCAAGTTAACGAATAAATAATATGATGCTCATTTAACTATAACCTTCATTAGCTACCTTTTCTTACATTGCTCTTGGTTCACTACAGTTATCAGTCCATTTCATGACAGAATTATTATTATTGTTATTATTAATGTTGTCATTACTACAATTTTAATAACACATAGGCCTACATCTTGGATCATTTAACCCTGAAATTCATCACGAGTCCTATTCGATATATAGTACTTTTCTGAAAGAAAAATTGTTTAAAAAAATCATTCATAAATTTTAAAATCCTTTCTTGCCTCACATGAAAACTGATAATACATTGGCGTCTATTATTAAAGTGTAAAACGTATCACTTTTGTATTAAAACGAGTGAATGAATCAGAATAAAGCAACAATTAAAAAAAGTATTTAAAATAGTTCTACGAGATATATAGAGCATTATTTCGTATTCAGCAGGAATCTAGAACAAAAGCTTATGAAATTAGTTGGCGGAATTATCAATAAAAGGTCCATTGCACATTGAATTATAAGAATTGCAGAATCATGATACCCAAGGAGGAAATAAATAAATAAATAAAAATAAAAATGTATAATGCATTATATATTTACGATACACAAGTCAACGTTGCATTACTCTTGGTCCCAGTGGACAGTCAAAACGGTACATAATTGTTGAATTATACCTTTCAACATGTTTATCTCCTTAAAATAGTACAGCCTACTTATGCTACTGTTGAGGTTAATTCATGAATACATACAGTGGAATATAAATATGCTTCGAATGATACGTCATTCATAATTGACTTACCTTTGGCACAGATTAAAAGATTTCTTTTTATAACTGGGGTTTTGTAAAGCTTTTGAATACATAATTTTGCATAAATCTTAAGCATTTCGTATGCGTCTGAATATATGTCTAGTTTTCTTGGGAATCTATAAAAATGGGCTAAGTTTCGCACGACATTACTAGCTGCGAATACAATATTTCATTATAAGAAAACTGAATTGACAAGGTATGCAAGGTAAAGACACTCAACGAAGAAATAATAAAAAAAAGAATACTGCAAACGACAACGAAACGGATATCGTGAACACCTGCAGGTAATGCAATTGACAAATAACTTTAATTAATGTGAGGCCTATACATGGAATTCATAGCATCGCTTCTACAGAAAGAGAAAGTGTGAACTATTTTATCGGAATAGAGTGAATACTGCAACTGAGAGGAATTAGTAACAGAAAATATGCAACTTTTCCTGCATCCCCTCCTACATAAATGACAACCTCCTTTCGCATAGAGGTCAATGGTAATTTGCTCCAATACGTATCCGCGCTAAAGGCCAAATTTTATAAAGAAAAGTGAAGTATAGGGGGATAGCGGGAAATACGGAAACCAAACGGAAAGTGAGAGAAAGAGGTGGTGAAAAAGAAAACAAAGTAGAGAATTGTCTGGCTTCGCGTGTGACAGCAAGGAAGCGGAGAGGATATATATAAGATGAGTTGTATTAATGCAGAAGCAGTTATCTTGTTGTACAACTCGGCGAAAGTCATTAGCAAGATCCCAACGATGACCAAGGTAAGGAAAGTGGTTCCTCTTGGAAAGGAAGTAGCGGGGAATGTGCAACGAACTGTATGCACTATGTGAAAAGTGTTTCTGTGCTTATAGAGATTCAAAGTAAGGATATGTTAGATACTAGCAGGTGGCCGCGGCTTCGCGCGCGATCATTTATGCAACTGCTGGATGTTTTATTTCAATCATTTTTTAATACAAAAATAATTAAAACATATTTATTAACACTGACATAGTTTAATTCATAAAAATCGCAAGAATAATTCCGGGGTGCGCGGGCAAAGAGAGTTAAGTCCACCTTCCTAAAAAATTGAGATGTGTCCATAGAGTTATAGAAAAAAATGTTCTCTACATTTGTGTTAGGTCCAGTAAGTCATATTCAAAATTGTACGGTAGTTATGGATGTGTGCCTCATGGGTTTATCCATCTCTAAAGCTATGTTGGGCTGGTATAGTGTGTTAAGTCACTCTAATTCTCAGTAACAAGAAAGTGGACTTAACTCTCTTTGCCGCGCACCCCGGAATTAATTTTATTCTTAACTAAGTTGCTTTATGTAGTAAATATAAATAATTAAACGAATAAAATGAATCTTGTGCAGCCATATGGCCTACAGATTCAAAATGAAACGAATAAAACGTACCACAGATTCATGAACCTCACACAAATCATACACAAACAAAACGATTTATTAAAAAGTTAAAACGTGGCATTTCACAATTAAAGAGCGCTCCCCGAGAAAAAAAAACTTTAGATTCGAGTTGCCTTGCCCAAAAAAGCCCGCATAGTGAGTTTCGTTCTAATCATTCAATGTTTTCCCATTTAGGCATGCGTTCGTGATACCCTTCTCTCCACCTATGTAAAAAAAATATCTGCGTCTCTTATTGTTAAAAAGAAGTGAATCAAGTAGAGCGGGTTAAAAAAATTAAGGCTACCGATAAATTGATGTGTTAAAGTGCAAAAAATCTATGGCAAACCGAGCAACCTTCAATTGATTTCACAATTGAATACTTGTTAAAAGGTGGCGTTGGATCTACACGGAAACTCGAGTGCATAATTTATTTTCATGTTAAAAGGCCCAACGTAGAGGTTTGTATTTTGTGATTCGAAATTAACTCATGAAGGACTTTCGTTTTTCAAACTCGAGAACCTTATATAGGTGTTTAGAAATTGAAGTGAGGAAGAACGACTTATCACACTCCAACTATCCCCTCAGAAAACGCTTGCTATGGTTTTTTATGGTTCTTAGAGGATGTAGAATTTTGCACTCCATTGCTTCTACACACCAAGCCTGGTAGGGGTTGAAATTAGAAACAGAAATTCCGGTAACAGAAAATTGTATTGTCTTTACGGAATATTTTATTTCTCACTATCATGTACCATACAACCGTTTCGGTCTGAAATAAAAAAGAAATTCATTATTACTTTCATACTTCCCTCCCCCCATAACCTGGGACATAATAATATACTGCGAGCATAGGACTAAAGATATTCCATCCTATTTTGTCTCATTTTACATGCTTAGGGCCTGTGATAAACAACCATATTTCTGAATTAAAAATACAAAGCCTATAGCTATGAATAACGTATCAGTGGATAGATCATTTTACAGACTTCTGATATGGCATACTCGTTGGAAACTCAGACTGAAACAACTTCAAATGTCTACATTTTTTTCTAATTAGTGCACCCATTTATTGTTGTATGTTCAGAAAGAAACGCTACGAGTATTCGTTCTTTTATACTATTAAAATATATTTTCTTTTGTTAGAACACACTAATTAAAAATCATTCTGTCACTGCATGATGCTGCATAACGCAAGGGACATTGAACTTGTGTTCGCAGTATTCAGTATACTAATTCTCTAATGTACGAGTATTAATGTTAACAACAACTTTCGTACAAGCTTTAACCTAGCACCGAATACAAGTGCTTATAACCATTACTATCATGGCAACTCTGTGAAATGTATTATCTCGGCCACTTCTTACTTATTCAGCATTATTCAGTACTTCTTACATATTGATTAATGGTATTAATTATTATGGTGGTTTTCATTACCGTAGCCGCTACTTCTCTATTAAGTAGCTCCTCAATTTGAATCAATTTGAGGCTGAGTGCACCCCTACCAGACCTCCCTACCTCAGAAAAACCGGAGGTACCGGAGATCGAACCCCGGGCCGACAGATCTGTAGTCAGCGACGCTAACCACAAGAAATAATAATTACTACAACTAAAAATACGTATAAATTTATTAAACATATTAATATACTAACGTAATATTTCTTTTTTTCCCTTATGGATGAAAACGTGTACGAATTAAAATACACCAGGCAATGTAGGTCTGGAAAAAGGTAAACGAAATCTAATATCATCATAAAGCTATTTCAGAAGCTTACATAGGCCCGGCAAAAATAATGTATAAACATTCACATTAATAATAGTAAAAATAATATAAAAACAGAACCAAAGCAACACGATTATTCCGAGAATATCCTGTACGATTATCCTTATCCCTGCATGGAAATTTATACCAATTACCTTATTTATACCAATACTTCCCGTCCAAATTAGCGGTTTTCTTCTTTAGATTAAAGATTCTGTTGCCAGTGGTGCCACTAATATTATCTAGCGTTATTAAGTGCCAGTATGGTACTTTATGAGATTGTGTGTGGGGACGAAAAATGTCTGTCCGTCTGTCTGTCTGTCCGTCCGTCCGTCCGTCCGTGTGTCTGTACGCGCGATAACTCAAATACGCTTTGTCGAATTTTAATGAAACTTGGTATACACGTTTATAATGTCCATGGGAAGAACCCTATTGATATTGAACCAAATCGGTTCACCGGTACCGGTGTAATGCCCAATTTAGTGCCTATTTTAATAGATTATGGCGCCTTTCTATTAGAAAGGCGCCATAACTCAAATACGCTGTATCGGATTTCCATGAAACTTGGTATACTCATTTATGACTTCATGAGAAGTGCCCTATTGAATTTGAACCTAATCTGTTGACCGGTACCGGAGTAAACCCCAATTTAATGTCTACTTTAAAGGCGCAATAACTCAAATACGCTTTATCGTATATTTATGAAACTTCGTATACGCATTTATAATGTCCATGGGAAGACGTCTATTTATAATAGATAAAATCGGTTGACCTGTTTCGGAGTAATGCTCAATTTAGTGCCTATTTTATGGTAATATACGTATTCGAAAGAATTTATAAAAAAAAATGAAAATCAATTATCTTGACAACACTGCCTATTGTTTTACTGTTATCTTATAAGGCCTTGGAAATTAAAATACAGGTAGCTATGACAAAAAACACTATCGATTTACAAGCGCTTATCCAACTAGACCGTTAAAATGACCCCGGTGGCCGAGATGGTAACGCTTTGGCCTCACATTCTGGAGTCCATGGTTCAAAACCCGAAACCGGCCAATTTGAATTTTTTTTTGACATTTTTATGTGAGTGTGCGATTGTCGTGATATCACATATCTGTACAGTTCAGGTGATGCTGGAAGATTTTAATCTCATTAAAAAAAACTAGACCTTTGTTCTTCCGTAAGCCCTGCTTAATGAATAAATCTGGAGCTTAATTTGGAAATCAATTTAAAAAAAAACATATTCTGCATATCATAATTGCAGTCATAACTGTTTAAACAAAAACATACTGGCACTTTTTTACATCAGTTTACCTGATTTTATTATTACTGTATTTATTATTATTAATATTATTATTATACTAGCTGAAATGGCCCGGCGTCGCCCGGGCTTTGTATTTTTTAATTTGAAATTACCTTATGGAGGACTTTATGTATGTAGAACTTGAAATGAAGAAAAAGATTTATCACACTCAAACTATTCCATAATGCTGAAAACCGTCCATATTAAGAAGGCCTCGCTCGAAAAAATGAAGATGCGACCGGACCCCAGTATTTCCATACCCAAAAACTTCCCGTTGTGGCATTCTTGAGCTACCGTCAATTTTTTTTATTTGTTTACATCATATTATTCTGAAAATAACAGAATAAATCCAGGGATATTATAGGAACAGTACTGGTGTTATGGAAATGGAATATCATTTTCATAGTTTCCTCCCCTAAAACCCGGAACATAATATACTGCGAGCATAGGACTCAAAATGTTCCATCCCGTGCTTTGGGCCTATGATAAACATCCCTATTTCTCAACTAATACAAAGCCTACAGCTATGGATAACATATAAGCGGAAAGGATTATTTACTGACTTCTGATAAACTCACACACTTAAGTTTTCCCTGCAATACGACCTCTTATTCTACATCAAAATGTGAAGTGAGTAAATATTTCACTTCAAGAATTATTTTTACAAATGTATTACATTAGCATCAAAATTCGTTAAAGTTCAATATTACGTAGTGTCCAAAGCCCCATATGAACTGTGTAAACAATAAACTGTTGTCTTGACAACTGAATGGCATTTCATATTTTTCAGTATAAAATTCACAGAAATTATATAATTTTCAAGGGAAGGACTGATTTGTTTCAATTTTAATGTTGACAGCTATACTTCCCGGGCTTAACTGGGTATGTGTACAAAATGTCGTGTAAATTGGTAAAGAAATGTAGATTTGTATAAGGAACAAACATACATACATACATACACACTTTCGATTTTATATATTAGATGATAATTACAATGCTTCATCGCAGTAAAATGTATTGTACATTATTTTCATATATCCTTTTACTCATATGCAGCTTATGTTATACGCAATCGCTGTGTTCAATTATTAATTTTTATGAAAGAACCTACAGGCGTCAAGATGTTTCAGGGTTCAGTCCTTGTGAATTTATTTAAAAACAATTGCAAATAGGTGCGATAAAATAAAAGTGATAAAAATAAAACAATTGAATTATGTCCGTAGCCACTTGCGTTCGGTTGAATTTCACATATTCTGACACTGGTTTGGTAACGATTTATGAGCTAAATAGTTATTAAAAAATTTTATTCAATTCTTTTATAATTAATAGTTATTAATATGTTATAAACACTATATTCTATAATTATATTATATAACTATAATAGTACAATAATTATTATTGTATCAAATATTTACCTAGTGATTACGATTGCAATAATAATATACACAGAGAAAGCCTGCTCGCCACTGGATCCTTAGGTCGCGGCTTTGCACTCGGCCACCGTCAATAAATTTTTCAAGACGTAAAATTCCTGGGTACGGAGTCCTCCGGGAGGGATATAATCCGTAGTCCGTGTTAAAAATACTCCAAGCTTAAGGTACACTCAAGAAACATTGCATTGTTTTTAGGTTGACATATTTAGATGGACAGTTCTTCTCTCTTAAATCACATACATCAATATTTGAATTCTGACTGCTAGTTCCTTAGATAGAGCCCTTTTTGTAAAAAGCTTCATTTTGCCATGCGGTCCTTAACCGTCTATAAAATTTCAGTATTTTTATTCTTCCCTCTCTCCTAGAAGTTCTCATATTGACTATTAGTTGCCATTAATACACTAGTAAGTAAGCGAAGTCGTAGGCCTATGCTGGGGTCATAATTAACTGTTTGAACTTCGTATTTTCATGTTAATCCCGAAATGTGTTTTATACGCGTTTCGATGCAAGTTTTGCTTTCTTCTCGGTTTCCCTAACTAGGAAATCGCTTGATATTCAAACATCATAATTATCCACTTATATTAACAAATCAAGGTGATTTTGTCTTCATTTTGAAGCTTGAAATGCTATCTAATGCTTGACGTTGACTAATTTCGGATATATGAATATTCTACTGTATTGTAGATTTTTGTTTATAATAATGTGAACTAAAAATATTTTCAGTTTATATAAATCTATGTAACAATTTAAAATCTTTAAGTATAAAAAAAACTAAATTTCAGGCACTAGAGACTTATTCCATCTACAAAATAGTGAACATTTTGTGTTTCTATCTCTCATAGTTTCAAGTTCATAGTAAAAAAAAAAAAAAAAAAAAAAAAAAAAAAAAAAAAAAAAAAAAAAAAAAAAAAAAAAAAAAAAAAAAATCAAGAAAAATCTTGTAAAATGTCTTAATATACAGATATAATGTATATAAAATTAAGAGTCCTAATGTTTACAAATAAAATTTTCATACTTAAAGGTGTACATAATACCTTACATTAGAACCTCTAGACCAAATTCCCCAGAACTTTACGGCCGAGTAATACATTAGTTTCCTGACAAGAAGCTTGGATTGAAGACGCACAGTACCAATATAAGCTTGTGGAGTATCTTATATGCGGCAGGTCATGATTCATGTCTCATTGACTCAGTTATACCTCTATCCTCTCCAGAAAAATAAGTGTAACTAAATTAGTCTTCGGTAATGAGACCTCCATTCGAAGGCCATTATACTCCCGTCCGCGGATTGAGGGGACGTGAATAAATAATAATTATCTATTATTAGCGCTATAATTAATCCCATCCTCATCAGACATGAACAGAGAGATAACAGAAATTATCATCTCGACTTCGGCCGATATCTCCATAATCATTATCACATCAAAAGAGCTACACAGATAGGTCTTCTAGTATATAAAGTCATAGAAAGTTAAGTAATGATAGTATATGTAGCTCAAGTGGCAGAACAGCGGCACGAAGAGCCGTTGGTCTGTGGTTCAACCCTGGCTATGGCATTGCATTTTTCAGTCTGACCTTTCCAGTATAATATAGGCCAGAATTAGTCCAACAGCTAGCGATTAAATAAAATATTACACTAATTAAAGTTTATTCATACACTGTTATAAGTAATGAATATGTGCTAATGAAACCTTATCTTAACCAATCAATATCACACTGCATTTGGCTACTTACATAATTGGGCTGGAGAAGCTTCTGGGAGAGGAAGAGAAAATTCACATAGAATACAGGAAACTGATGAAGGTTGTGCAATTGACCGTACATTCTAATAGTTGTTAATGAGCGCGACTAAATCTAGGTCTTAATTTAATTAATACCTACCACAGAGCATATAATTATATTAGACGGGAAATAAAGAAATACAATAATATTTAGTAACTTTCCTAATCAATTTCTTAAATGCAATTAATCCCTGGTAAAATTGGATTATTCTTAAAGTTCAGGTAAGGTAGGAGTAACTCAACGATGTTGAATCCAACTGTAGTCATCAAAGTAACTCGTGATCTTAATGTCACGACTCACATCGCAGACGCATTGTTAGAATTGGTAGAAATACTATTTGCATAGTTGGAGTTTTCCAATATTGTATTTCCATAGCTGTAAAGGTCGGATTATTTGTAAGACTCCTGGAATCCATATCCCATTCTGCCAGGCTCCTTCGGCTGTGTCGCAAAGTTCTAGTAGGTACGTATCGAACTAGTGCCAACCTAATGTCTACACCGTTCTAGTTAGTATGAACTCAAACTTGACCTTCGTTTATCCGGGTTATCTAGTTTTCGTCTGCTCTGAACGTTCTTTAAAACGAGTTTCATCTTCCCAGATAAAAAATATGTTCGAACCTTTCTGTTTTAATATCGGATAAGGCACTACTAGACGTAGACAATTCCAGAATGTTTTAACATTAAAATAGCTAAAAGAAAATTGTGGAAGAAATTATCTAACTAAGACGTTGGTTTTTGCTAGTCCCTGACCAGCAAATAGTGCACAGTAATCAGGGACATAGGCACTGGCAATACAGACGGGCGGAAGCAGCAAAAGTTAGCTCCTAGCAGCTACTAACCTTCCATTTGGACAGTTTTCCCCTTCACTGCTTCTGTGTGTAGGACTTTCACACATTCCTCCTTAATTAAAAATCAATTTATTTGTAATATTACAACATTTAAATTTTATTTGGCAGAGGTGGTTATGTGACTTTCACATCAGATTTTTTTTAAATTGTAATATCCTTTTACAATTTTGAATTTCCCTTGTGTTAAATAATTCAATTAGATAGTTTTGATTTTAAAACTATTTCCCTCAAAATTCCATAATTGTTTGAAGTGGAATACTCGAATCCTATAAAATATATAGTAATGTTTATTGACATAAACTGTTCCTTTTTCGATGCATTTTTAAATTTCAGTGTCAAGGTTTTCCTAAGATTCTTACCTCATCTGAAAAAATAGGTTATGATCGTTTTATATTCTAATAAAGTTAAAATAGCCTATAAATAAAAGATTGTACAATCGGCTTTCGTTCGGTCGTATAATCAAACAAATACTTTTGTTTATTTCGCAATACATCAAATATTTACGTTAAGTGTGCAACATTTATGCTCCGGGGCAAAATCTTTTAAAAGAAAATCGATTCACAATTACACAAAATATCAAGAAAAGTAGCCTATATCTAAAAAGAAAGATAATTTTATTCCGAAACCTCTTTTTCATCTACGACCACGAATAATTAAAATAAAATAAAATTTTAACGGTCAAAAAGCCGTATATGAACATAAAACAGAAAAAACAAACAATCAAAGAAACAATAACTTAATATTTTAAATTCCATTATTTTGAGTACAAATTTCCGAAATAGGACTTCTCAATACACAAATATACGTGTGTTCAAAAATCCCTTTTCACATTGGATTATGTGTCTTAAAGTGATAAACGAGTACCAGATAATTTAGGGAGAATTTTTCTAAGAAAAAGGCAATGAGTGATAGTTGCATGCAGCATATGTATTTAAAATACATATTACGTCCCAATTAATCAGCCTTTGTGCGGTTATGTCAGCCTTTTTATAACTTTTTAGTATGCATACTGAAGGAGTATACGTATTCCCTTTCCGCATAGGAATTAGGAAGTAATGATAAAATCTGCGATTTAATACCTTCCGCTCTTGAGACGTCATCTGGCCTACAGACGATGAGGAACTGCTTACTCATAACAATAGAAAAGTGAGAGTTTAATATTAGAATGATGTAACACTATATGTTAATGGAAAATATGACGTTCATAACTCGTTTAAGGAATCAGAATGGTTTCATTCATTTCGTTGTAGGTGGGTATTATGGTCCTTACGAAATAGTTCCGGGGATAAATTTGAAATAATTTTAGAATGCTGATATGATTTGTTTTATGATTTGGAATCAGTGTTTTTGAAAATGCAACAGCTTTAGTACATTATGTATTAAAAATAAATCCAATGGGCATTAATTATTCATGTTTAAGCACACACACATACTTGGGAAAAATAATAGCGACTTGCCGAAAAATGCGAGGCTTCGAAGGTACCGCCTAGTTCAGTTAAGTGTGGTTCAATTCTTTTTTAGTTGCGGACAGATTTTCCACCCAGCCATTCAGATGACCATTGCTAAGTTATATTGTAGTTGGTTATTATTATTAGATATAATTAGGACAATATTAGGATATATTTAAGGGAAGTAGGATTTGCATGGGATGGTTGGATGGAGTTAACACAGAATAGGGTTGAATGGCGGGCTCAGGTAAGCGCGGCAATAACCCTCCGGGTTACATAAAATAGATAATATTCCTTTAGTTGCTTACGAATTGTCTATTGACATTGAGTAAGTAATTAATTGTTATTATTAGTATTATTATTATTACAATTAATAACTTCATCATGATCACCGTCATCGTTGTTGTTACCACAAATCGGCACCCGTGTGTTGCAATTCTATCACGCAGCTATATATTACATGCAATGTACAGACATGGAATTATCGTATTTAGGTGCACGTAAGTGCATCGGTTTGTGTTGTGGTCGAATTCAGGAACTTGAGGACAGAAAGACAGTTCCTTTATAATACTTTCCCCTCTTGACATTTTACACCAATTTTATAGTCCATAATAGGCCTATATCGCTTTTTTGTTCTTTTTTTTTAACTTACGTACATAATGTGCTTTGAAATCTGGGCTGAATCAATCATTCACCCTATATATAAAAAAAAGGGGCAATTGGATCTCCAGACTCCTATAGGGGCGTGGCATTATTACCTATAATGGGTAACATTTATTGTAAAGTTCTATATGAAAGAATCAGGGGATGGGTTTATCGGAACGAGAAAATTTCGCAATTTCAAATGGGGTTTATGGAGGGTCGCAGCACAGTCGATAATATATTCATTCTGGATTCAATGAAGCAGAAACAATTATCACAAAAGGGGGGAAAACTTCCTTTTTGTTTAAGGAATCGAGATCGAATAACAACCTTTGGCAGTTTTCTTCTACGCAGAATCAAATATATTAAGCGATAATGTTACACAGGCACTTAGGCACAGGGATTTAAAACTTCATTTGACTTCTTTTTAGAAAGAAAAAGCTAGCTATTTTACAATTCTATTCTCGTAATGCCGGGGGTTTTACGATAGTCGCGTTAGGTGAAATAATTTTAATGGTGTAATATTATTTATGATCTAAATAATGTGAAAATAACATAAAATAACCAGTCCGCTTGGAGGCGCAATTAATTGTAAACGCATGCATCTGTAGGCCCTACATTCGATTTTGAAGACGACAGTTAATACAGTAGATCCTTATAAAAAATTTGTGCACAAAAATACTTTGGCTCTAATTCAAACTTCTCCAATAATGCATATGGAGTAAAGGTTATCTCACTATCGATAGTAATTCATCCGTCGAAAATGACAATCAAGTTTTACTACCTCATTTGTGCTTTTCGTTAAGAGTGCGGCACAGATATTTTATTTCACAATTTCGCATATCTTAAATAATCAGTTGTCGTATGCAGTATTTGTATGCAGTATTTTTTTCTTCCTGACACTGGCAAAACGCGTATAAAGGGAAGGGCACTCAGAGATGGGAGTTGAATTGTGAGAGGCAGGTCAACCTTCCCCTCCCGCCAGTCTTGACAGCCGAAGCTGTATACCTTATTCAGTGCGATGTGACTTCCTAGAAGACTGGCGTACGCACACCGTAACATACGCGCGCACATACTTCACCCTTTCAAATGGTAATATTTCGATAGTAGACCCGTCGAGGTTACTGCGCATATTTCTGAACAGGATCAGGCACCGCCATTTCATCATTAGCCTATTATTGCCATCATCACCAATATCATAGTCATCTTCTCATTCACGAAACAAGCCCCTCTCAAGATGAGCATAAGCCCAAAAATGAGCCAAACTTCTGAGACTTATCCATTGGGTTTGAGATTAGATACATAAAAGCGAAATGTACAGGATTGGAAGTACACTTAGAACATAAATAATTATCAAAATTATTGTGAACGTGCAATTTTCTGTCACATTGCCATTGATTACAGGTTGTAGCTTTCCTCGCCTTTGTGGCAGCATGCGTCAATGCCTACCCTATCCAAGTGCACGAAGACTACCAGTATGAAGCCCCACAGCACCATGAGCAGCTTGTGCAGTATGTACCACAGGTTCAACATGTCCAATACACACACGAACCACAGAAACAAGAACAGCACCACGAAGTGGAAGAATATCACCATGTAAGTATTTTTATTTTAATCCTTAGAGTTTGTAAAATTAGACATCTTCCCTCTCCTGCCAGTCATGATAACCGTAACCGTATACCTTAGTTAGCGCGATGCGACTCCCTTGAAGACTGGCGTACGGACGAAACATCACCCCTTCAAATGACAATACTTCGATTGCGGACTCGTCCAAACATCTTTCTGAGCAGGTTCAAGTAGATAAATTTACTATACCGAACTGATAGCATATCAAGAAACTCTACTGGTGTTAAATTTTCTCTTCACAATATGTAAGAATATTCAATTCCGTGTTGTTCTTTATTGTCTGCTTTACAACTAGACGTTTATAATGACCTAATTAGTAACTCTGGTGGTCTATAATAAAACGTTGTCCTATTCTAATGAACGAAGAATTTGAACTTGACAAATTGATTCCTTTCCTTGACCAGCTAATTAGCAGCACCATAGGCCTTGGACACGTGAAGTCAGAATGAAAAATTCAATGCCATAGCCGGGATTTGAACCAGGATCTTCGGCTCTCCGTGACGATGCTCTAACCAACTGAAGAATTTAATGTTTTACCGGCACGTTGCCATGATAGCTCAGTTGGTTAGAGCATCGGCACGGAGAGCCGATGATCCTGGTTCAAATTCCGGCAATGGCATTGAATTTTTCATTCTGACTTCACGTGTCCATCTTAGCCTACACACGGCCAGTGTGAAAGAATTATCATTCCACCATAGGCCTTACCTAATTTTAATATTTTTCCAATTAACAATACAGAAAGAAATTCCTTCAAGAAAATTCCAATCACGTTAGCAATCTTTCATAAATATTAATAATGAGGCTACTTGATTACATAGTTGTTTTTCGAAATACAAGAGTGTTATATATGTAGGTTACTATGAAGTATTACCAAATTACAACAGCACGTAGTAAATAATACCAGTAATAATATTAGTAATGAAAGTAAATGTTTCTTTTTAAGAAGACTCTGAGACCATGTAGAACTTCCTCCACATTTTTCTCTTTTACGTACGAATGTCCGACTACTTACGCAAGTCTAAGCATCTGAAATTAGTTGTACTTCTATTCTCCGAGTAAATTGTCCATTGTCAGAAAATAGTTTTAATTTGAGTTTACATCATGCTACTTTCAAAGACGTTATTTCTGTTAACCTAAGCTTGTATGCTGATCTATATGACCTATATTTTAGTAAGAAAATGCTATTCTTGAAGTAAACTACGAGTATATATGAATAAACAAGGATTTGCACTCCTGTTGCTTGAGTTATCATCTTCAGAATTATTAAATAAACATCCACTTGGGAGATAGTAGGCCTAGTAACTGTTTCTTAGACTTCCAGCTTTCGTGTTTGTTTGCCGGTCTTTCTGTCTGAATATGCGCTCATTCACTTCCAGAGGTCTTCGGGTTAGTTAATAAGAATTTTTACATTCAAGTACTAAATCCTACTCTAGAATTAAATAATTAGAGAAAAGTAATAACAGACAATGTAAGCGAAAATATACATTACCAGAAATATTTGAGCATTTAGTTTTTCATTAAACTAACTGAAGTTACCAAAAATTAAGGTATAACAAATTGCTTAATACTTCCTACCAGTACAAGTTGGTACATTTTTCACTTCAATTAAATATTATAAATCAAGGTTAAATTATATGTTATTCATTCGGTTCAATTTTAAGTTGCGATAGAAATTGCAAATGACTTTTTTCTTTAACTTTAAGTTACTATGTTAAACGCCCATGTACGTTCACAATATTCTTTAATACACAATTTATAACACCATTTCATGTTAGTTACGAGGAAAAATTAATGCTTACGGGAGAGCTAGTTCTGTGTAAAACATTACCACCTTCCGTATGTAAAATGAATTTACTACTGTGTTTTAATCTATTATTATTTTTAGCTTGATATGGTAAGAATATGTATTCTGACATCTTGCCATTTTTTCAATTTATTGTTATACCTTATCAATGATGTTTGAGCCAACATTTCATTTAATAAGCTACTTTATTTGTAGTAATACTACTGTATTTTTATTATTTTATTTTTTGTTTAGGCTCATCCTAAATATGAGTTCAAGTATGGAGTAAAGGACACCCACACCCACGACATCAAGGAACAACATGAGAAACGTGATGGAGATAAGGTGGAAGGATACTACATGCTGGTAGAACCTGATGGTACCACTCGAACAGTTCATTACACCGCTGACCACCATACCGGATTCCATGCTAATGTTCAAAAATCTGGGCACGCTGTTCACCCCGTTCACCATTCTGGGCACCAATAAGTTAAAATAATTGCACTTGATCATAATTTTCATTGTTCATCATCTCATTATCCATTTCAACTCATATGTCTCACCTTATAGGCCTACTATTGTTATGCAATTCATGAAAACCCATAAAGAAGTCAGATAAACTTTTCAGTGATTAGTAAAATCAGACAAAACTATCAGTGTACAGTAGAACTCTAATTATACGAACTCCAACAATCCGGATCGCTTTGAGGCGGTATTCAAGTGGTTTTTGGATCAGCGAGGATTGGGAAACCCTCTTTCAGGGACGATTATTTGCGAAAAAGCAAAACTTTTAGCCAACAAAATCGACAGACGACTTATCTTACCTATAACTTCAGGAAGTGACACTTAATGTAAATACAGTACTGTTCAATTTAGTTTTTGTTAAAGAAATTATACTTTGTCATGATTTATCCAATTTGTCAGAGATCTGACCTTCCGGATCGAGTCCGGTCCCAATTAATCCTGATAACTGGCGTTCTACTATATTAAAATTTCAAAAGATAAATTTAATTTAAACCGTAATTATTTTAATGACTTCAAATTTTTTTTCGTATAAAGAGTTTCAGTTACACATACCCTATTAAATGTCTTAATTTTCACAGTAACGCTTTGGTTTTACTGCAATCTTCAGGAAATCAATATCATCTTTGTATAATATGACAGAAACTTGAACGAGATTTATATGGTATTTGTATCTATGGTAAATCCTAAAGTTGGATACATATCAAGCGCTAAAACCAAATTAGAACCCTTTTTGTTCCGGTATCGACTATTGCTTGCGATTCACTTCGCGTGAAAACCTAAATAAAACCTTTCTAAACTGGGTAAAGGAATAAACAGAAGTGCTCCAAATGGAAAATTAATTATGAGAGTGAATGAATTCAGGGAGAGTTGTTGAACCAGTTACACAATATTAGAAATAGTATGGTTTGATTTCTATTTGGAGTAGAATGTAAGCAACGCAAACAAATGTGTTTAATACGGGATTTATCTGATTTACCAGCAAGCAAGATATGACTAATGCTTTAATGTCCTGATATTTTGAACAAATGATTTTGGAGATGATTGAAAGTATTGGGTTAAAAGGAAAGTTGAATTTTCATAGAATTTTCGAAACCTTTATGTTTATTCACGTTAGTTTTCTCGTACACTAAAATATTAAAATACATTCACTATATATTTATCCACAATTCTTATGTCATATCATTTTCATTCATTACGCCACTGTGAAGATCTGGATAGTTGCCATAACATTCTGCAATAACACCGTCAAAGATTAACACAATAGCTTTAGCTATAAGCCTTACACAGTACTCTGTAGTTAGATGTTATGCATTCACTCCTAGTTTGTCGCTTGAAGCTAAATACACTCGTACACAAGATATATTAAGATATAAATCTGAAAATGCATATCCAAATCCCTAATAATATGTACCTTATCACCGATTATATCGAAAGTCATTCGCCTTCATATTCATTCTTAAGTGTATGTATAGTCGCACCTATTACTCTTGTCTCGAATCGAGACATTTTTGTACTTGCACTGAATAGTATTACATATTTTATTTTCTTGTTATTATATACTTTTTGTATTCAATATGTACTGAATAAATGCATTAAATACTTTGTGATTTAATTTTATTCATCACTACTTTCATTTCACTTTAAAGTAAGGCTTACTTTTATCTTGTTGAAAAATAATAAATAATTAGTAAATACACTAGGTCAGTTGGGTGTGAAGCACTGCTGCACCGTAAATAGGAGCGAAGCCATTTCATAACCTATTCCTTTATTGACGTGTTTATCTTCTTTTTCTTATTATGTTGGATTCATGTAAAGCAAGTCGTTTGAAGTGTTATTTTTTTATACTCTTTACCAATACATTTTCCTACATTTTTGCTGATTTAAACAATGTTTTTCTATCATACAGTAAATCCGTAGACTTCCCCATACATTTAACATGAAATGAACTTTCATGTGCCTATGTTGGTGCAAATCGAACATACCATTACTCAGAACTCGCATCGCATCGCTCCGATGATGCTCGTGCAGCAGTGAGTGATTCAAAGTTACACAAATTTTCTATCAAAGTGGTAGGAGGAATAATATGTGATAATAATTTACTTTAATGGCTAATTTTGAAATTTTCTAGAGCTCAGAAAATACTATTCACCAATGATTGATAAAAGAGTGGTTGTAAAAAAAAGGGGGGGACAGAGGCACTTAGGTTATATTAACGGTCACTCTTAGAAAAAATAAATCATTCAAGTTATTAAACATTGCGCTGTATAAGTTATACAATATACTTATGTATATATACATAGACCTACATAATATATACTGAAAATAAGAAAACGATTTTTGCTGTATCTCTGTAGTTATGGGGACAAAAGAGGTTTAAATTTCATTTCAGAAAAAAAGAACAAATCTGCTTTAGAAAATCACATAATATCGCAGAACTAAATTCAGATATCTGCCATTTTTTTTAAGCAGACAATAATGGTACAAGCCAGACAGTGATGGTACGTTTCATGAAAGATTATTTAAGGAGAAAAATAAGTCTGACATAGGGACTCGAACTCATGACTTTCGGCTTCCTGTACCGATGACTGAGCTGGTCAGAGTTTGATTCACAGTGCCAAATAGAATCTCCCTCCTATGACTATTTACCCTTAATGGTCTTCTTCACTCAAAGACATTCACTTCATTTAGGCCTACACTATTGTGAGGCACACTGTGATATTGTGACAGGGTTTCCACTGTTAGGCCTATTGTACAGTAACGTATGTACATGTGTTAGGTTCTATGAAACCATAGAATGATTTATATAAGTTTAAGGTAATCAGAATTGCGATTTTTCTTAGTATCGTGAAATATAGTAATTTTTAAAACTCTTTAACAAACAAAAGTAATAAACATGAATAACGTATGAAAATCTGAATACAAAAAAAGTGTATTTTATATAAAACAATGATAGCTACTCAGAACAACTTTATACAATAAAGTTATGCTTCGGTTACTCTCCACAGCGTCTGGTATGTTTATTAATTCTCTAAATCCAGTGTTTTTTTTTTTGCACTTGATAACTTAAGAATAGCCTACATTCTCAAACTACTTAACGTTCTAATAGAACAATGATGCTACACATATAGTAATAGCCAGATGTGATATGATAGCCTATAAGAAACATATGTTCCCGCTCCCACGGTAGCTCGCAGGCGAAATAGGGACACGGGGAAACCTCTCCGGTTTGAAGGATGCTACACTAAGTCAAGTTTAAATACATTTATTGAGCCCCTTGAAAGATACAAAGAGCACAATGGACAAAATGATAAATAGACCCTTTAAAATACAAGATGGAATTTTGTATCTTGCTTTACAAATAAATTCCTCTTCCTAGCGGTGCCGAAGAAGATGAAATGTTGATGAAGTCAAGGGGAGACGACTTAGTAAGCTCCTTCTGGAAAATAAGGCATGCTTGCCTTATAAGACTGATGAATAGCTCGGAGGACCAGAGCAGAGCAATTTTTATAGTCGCGCTTGCTCGGACGACTGAGAAAGAATTTCACTATTCTTGAAGTGAATGCGCACTATCAGCAAATTATTTTAAGGTCGACTTGCTGCTTCGACCGAAAAGAAGAACCTTTAGATGTTGCTTCGACACTGCAACTAAAATTAAGCACTCTGAAATATTCACTTCACAGCAGTACTTACAGTAAATCCTTTTACTTAATGAGTTACGCATTCAAGTCCATACGGTTTGATCAGGGAAGTAAAAAACTTGGCTTCACACATTTGTAATTAAATCACAAATAAATTACTTTGATGAATGTACTAAATTGCGTCTCTGCAATAACTAGGGCTGGGAAACTTCAAATTCCCAGCTCGACAATAATAACTAGATTCAGAATTCTGAACTGAAAACTAGCCTGGCGAAAGCTTCGAACGAGAGAATAAGAATGAATAGCAAGAATGACAGACGTCACGACATGTGACGTAAAGCAAGAATCCCATTGGCCAAGAAAAACAATAAATAATCAATCTTGGAAATAAATCAATTAAGTTACATTAAAATACTAAAACATAAATAAGAGAATTAATAGCATTACTTTAAAACTGAATTGTTTCTTTAAAAACACAAAATTATGAATAAAATATATTAAAAAATAATCAGACTGAAACTTTGGGTTGGAGATTATAACATGACTATCCAAAAAATGAAAGATGCGACAGTCAAATGTTATTTCTTATGAGAATTGATGGGAGAAAGAACAAACAGATAAGTAAGTTCATATTTAAAATTATATTGAAGACACAACAAGAAAAATAAAACAAACGAAGACACAAGCCTGTTGCCATAGCAACACGGCGAATGACCTCGCGAAACCAGCTAATGCCTCAAATCCGGCCAGACACGAATGCTGGACGGAACATATTGCCCGCGATAATTTCGCTCGTGAAATTATCTAACAGAATGTGACGTCAAGCAAATTCGTGAATGCAAGGATTCGAGGCCAAAACAACTATCAAGTCGCAATAAAGTCAAAATCGGTGGAGTGGGATGCGTCCGGCATCAGCACTCTGAATGAAAGCAGGTGTCACTGTCCCTCTTCACTGACAGGCAGAGGAGCCAACTTGATGAGGGGCCTCTTATAAGTGCCTGAGACAGTGCGCACAGTGACAACTCTGACAAGGCCGTCTGGGCCTGGGTGTACTTGGTGCACCAGACCAAGCACCCACCTATGAGGAGGTACATTGTCCTCGAGAACCAATACAGGGGTACCCAAAGGAACGTCTGGCAGTACCTTATGCCACCTTGCACGACGCTGTAGCGTGTGGAGATAATCCACGGACCACTTCTTCCAAATACAAGTGACCATCTGCTGAAGATGGTTCCAACGGGAACGCAGGCTGTACCCACCAGAGAGGTCAGGACTGGGCACCGACACAATGGGCTTGCCAATAAGAAAGTGGCCGGGAGACAAATATCCAAAGTCATCCACGTCCTCAGATAACGACATCAAAGGACGTGAATTCAAGAATGACTCAATTTGTGTGAGAACAGTAGACATCTCCTCGTAAGTGTACTTACAGGACGAGGACATCCTCTTCAAGTGGAACTTCAAAGAGCGTACTGCCGCCTCATGAAGTCCTCCCATGTGTGGAGAGTGAGGAGGCAAGAAACGCCAATGAATGTTCAAATGCGCAGTGGCGTCTTGCACTGCGGAGTGATGTTCTGATGACATCAAAAGCCTAGAGAGGTTCTGCAGGTCGGCGTGAGCTCCGACAAAGTTTCTACCATTATCACAAGTGATTGAACTTGGAATTCCACGACGACTTGTGAACCTTGACAATGCCGCCAGGAAGGCACGTGAGGTGAGCGAAGTCACTAGCTCAACGTGTACGGCCTTCGTGGACATGCAGACAAAAATAGCAACGTAGGCTTTAGTAGTCACCTTGGACCGCGGGCCACCAAACTTGAGAGAGAATGGACCGGCGTAGTCCACACTAGAGTTTGTGAAAGGAGGGAGAGGATTTACTCTCTCAGGAGGCAGATCAGCCACCTTTTGCTGAAAAGCCTGAGCCTCAAAGCGGAAGCAAACACTACAGCGCCTCCGTACACTGCGAACCAGCTTGCGAATGCAAGGGATCCAATACGACTCTCGCAAGTGTGAGATGACTAGCTGAGGTCCTGCATGACCTAGATGCAAGTGCACATGGAGAACTAACTGCCTGGTGAAAGCATGCTCTGCAGGAAGTAATATCTGATGCTTGTTGTCAAAGGGTAGGTTGGACCGACTTAGACGTCCACCTACACGCAGGATGTTATCCTGAATAAAGGGGCATAGTTGCCGGATCTTACTAGAAGAAGGCAAATCTTGCGAGGAAGACAATGCTTGAATTTCCTTTCTGAAAGCATTCCTTTGAATGATTCTAATGCAAGAATGCAAAGCTTCAGTAAGCTCTGACGGCAACAAAGGGCCATTGATAGGTGACTTGAGTTTCAAGTAATTATTAATGAAACGTCGCACATAAGCCATGACCCTGATTGTTTTCAAGTGTGAAAACTTAGTCAGCCATGGGCTTAAGCTAGAGGTTTCGATAGTGACTAGCGCTGCTATCTTCACCTCTGGGAGAGACGAAGACTCGAGCTCAATGGGCAAACTGGGCCACTGAGTGGAGTCGGCAGTAAGCCAAGAAGGGCCTGACCACCACAGAGAGTTGTTAAGTAGGTCAGAAGGGGTGGCTCCCCTAGAGATGAGATCAGCGGGATTGTCCTTAGATGACACATGCGACCAAGATTCAATGGCAGTGAATTCTTGGACGTCCGCGACTCTGTTAGCCACGAAAGTCTTAAGTTTAGAAGGTGAATGGTTTAGGTCTGCAGTTAGGAAGGCTGAGTAATTGGAAGACATAGCCTCCGAGCATTCAGGCTCTTTGGGGCTTGCTTCAAGATAACGCTTAGCCGTGGATCGGCGTCGATGACCATTGGAAGTATGGCAACGCTGTGAAGGGAAAGGCGCAGAGGGCAGTTTCCCGGCGAAGTACCAACCAAGGTGCGAGTTCTGAATCGTAGGTAACTCACAGGTGGAAATTTGCCCTGGACACACAACTTGGGCGCAAATCTCCACTCCAAGAAGTAGATCGACACACTTAGGACGACTAAAAAATGGGTCAGCCAAGGGAAGATTCGGAGGAATGTTCCAATCTTTGGTCTCAATGAAAGAGTTCGGGAACCTTTTCTCCGAAATCTCCGGAACGACAATGGCCTGTGCATTGTAGCGCCATGAAGTCACTCGCGACTGAATCGCGATGCTGGTTAGCTTATGTGTGCTAACATTAGTGGACAAAATTCCCGCTAGCGTAGTCCGCTGCGCATGAGGAGCTAGTCCAAGACGCCTAAACAGCCTGTTGCTAATAAGATTGCAGTCTGAACCGCTATCCAGGAGGGCTGTGGCCTCAACAGGCGAGCCGTCTGAGTCCAGGATGCGGACAGTAGCAGTAGGAAGCAAGCAGCGCTGCTGGGTCTGACTAGAAGCCATAACACCTGCAGTGTTGGCAGCCTGGTGACTATCGCTAGTCGGGTCGTGGAGGAATGTGCTATGTCTCCCAGCACATCTCCTGCACTGAAAAGTCCTACAATTGTTGGCATGCCCTTGACTAAACAGGCATACGCGACACAGTTTGCGGTCTCTAACAAACTGGTCTCTTTGAGCGAAAGTCATGCTCCTGAAGTCGCTGCATGAAAACAGGTCATGCACAGCAGTACGACAACAGAGACATTTAGGCCTCGAAGAAGAAGACTTTGACTTGGAAGGAGCCGGAGAGCTCGGAACTGACTTAGCAGCCTGACTTTTCGTGGCAGCATCAGTCATCTGCAGTATGCGAACTCGGCTTTCCAAGAAGACAAATAACTCCTTGAGAGTAGGGAGCTTCCCTATTTTGACAGATGACTCCCATTCTCTGATGAGGTTCATCGGAAGCTTGTCGATGATAATTCTGGTAATAATCAGATCTGACAACTCCACTTCTGTATTAAGGGAATTAAGTGCATGTACCGTGCTTATAAAATGATCCAGGTATTTCTGCAGGGATTCTGCAGAATACCTCTCAATCTGAGGGGGAGAGAAGAGATTGTCCAGATGGGTGTTGGCGATTAGCCGGTCGTTATCAAACCTATCAATCAAAGTCTGCCACGCCACCTGGAAAGTCGCAGCAGAGACAGGAATATTCTGAATGACCGTACTAACCTCTGATGACAGGCAGGACTTCAAGTACTGATACTTGTCCATGTCCGAAATGTGCCTGTGTTGAATTACCAACGACGAGAAAGTGTCACGAAACTCGATCCACTCAGAGGGGTTCCCATTGAACTGAGGAAGACGGATTTCGGGGAGTTTCGGTAACAACGGCGTGACAGGGTCGAGCGAGGAGCGCTGACTGGCAGTCTGCGCCTGCTCGGGTTCATATAGCTGTTTCTTTTCAGCTATCATGGAGTCAAAGAAACTGATGACTTTATAATAATCAGATTCCACTGCGTGAAAGTCGAATTCATGATCCTGGTAGGCCTCGTCAATGGCCACCTGAGCATAATCTGACTTGTAGGCCTTGAAGACCTCTACGAATTCAGAGCGGCGAATGCGCGCTTCATGAAGCGTAGTGAGATCTTCGATTTCGTACTCTCGCATAATCTGCATTTGACGCAGAAGTTGCGATTGCAAGTACTCGAAGCGTCTTATTTTAGCCTTTTGGGCAGCTTCGGCCTGGGCGTGGGCTTCGGCTCTCTTAGCCTCAGCTTCCTTTTCGGCTAAAGCCAGCTGGGCCTGAGCCTGCCTCTCTGCAAGGGCTTGCTGGGCCAGGGCCTCCGCTCTCTTAGCTTCGGCTTCCTCACGGGCTAAAGCCAGCTGGGCCTGAGCCTGCCTTTCTGCAAGGGCCTGCTGGGCCAGGACCTCCTTGTCAGATAAGGCCTGAAGAAATTTACACAACTGAGAGTTGCCTCTGGAAATGACGGCGTCGACTTCTGCCCTATAGGCTTCTTCAGCATCAGAATAATCCACACCGTCGATTTCAGTCTGAACAAGGTCGAACTTAGCTGCAAGTTCGTCTAACTTGGACTCATACTTCTTGAGTTCAGGATAAGTGACATCCTCAATGGCTAAATTACTAATGACATTAACCTGCCGCGTAATCTGGGCCTTAATGGGAACTCGCTTGGCTTTAAGAGCCGTCAAACCGTCTGGACTCGACATAGCGACTTGCTTATACAATGTCTGAATTAAATAGGTTGCCCGCCTAGAGCCGGTGCAACAATGACAAATTAAGGTTTGTTTATAAGAATGGAGTGAGTTGCCCGCATAGGAGCATACGAGTAGACAAAGAAATAGTGTGTAGCTGTACAGGTGTAAGTACACAGATGTAAATGTTTACACTTTACAAGAAAGTACAAAAAACTTAATTGAAATCTGTCAGAGACCTCCCTCAAACGCAATGCGGAGGAGAACCACAGATACTTATAGCAACTGACTTTAAACTACTTATTACTGATGGCTACTGATGGTAGCGTCTCACACCGGCGGCAAACTATACCGGGAGAACAAGATTGATATATAAGAATGACTAGAATTGAGGCTAATCACTGAGGTCTCTGTAATAAGTGACCAAGACAAATTCAAACTGTTAATTGAATAGTTACTCTACGTTAATTATAGGTCACTAACTATCAATGCATCTTCAACCATAGGCCTCTGGGTCATATCCAGGCCCGGAGGAACCACAAAGAGATGTTCCCGCTCCCACGGTAGCTCGCAGGCGAAATAGGGACACGGGGAAACCTCTCCGGTTTGAAGGATGCTACACTAAGTCAAGTTTAAATACATTTATTGAGCCCCTTGAAAGATACAAAGAGCACAATGGACAAAATGATAAATAGACCCTTTAAAATACAAGATGGAATTTTGTATCTTGCTTTACAAATAAATTCCTCTTCCTAGCGGTGCCGAAGAAGATGAAATGTTGATGAAGTCAAGGGGAGACGACTTAGTAAGCTCCTTCTGGAAAATAAGGCATGCTTGCCTTATAAGACTGATGAATAGCTCGGAGGACCAGAGCAGAGCAATTTTTATAGTCGCGCTTGCTCGGACGACTGAGAAAGAATTTCACTATTCTTGAAGTGAATGCGCACTATCAGCAAATTATTTTAAGGTCGACTTGCTGCTTCGACCGAAAAGAAGAACCTTTAGATGTTGCTTCGACACTGCAACTAAAATTAAGCACTCTGAAATATTCACTTCACAGCAGTACTTACAGTAAATCCTTTTACTTAATGAGTTACGCATTCAAGTCCATACGGTTTGATCAGGGAAGTAAAAAACTTGGCTTCACACATTTGTAATTAAATCACAAATAAATTACTTTGATGAATGTACTAAATTGCGTCTCTGCAATAACTAGGGCTGGGAAACTTCAAATTCCCAGCTCGACAATAATAACTAGATTCAGAATTCTGAACTGAAAACTAGCCTGGCGAAAGCTTCGAACGAGAGAATAAGAATGAATAGCAAGAATGACAGACGTCACGACATGTGACGTAAAGCAAGAATCCCATTGGCCAAGAAAAACAATAAATAATCAATCTTGGAAATAAATCAATTAAGTTACATTAAAATACTAAAACATAAATAAGAGAATTAATAGCATTACTTTAAAACTGAATTGTTTCTTTAAAAACACAAAATTATGAATAAAATATATTAAAAAATAATCAGACTGAAACTTTGGGTTGGAGATTATAACATGACTATCCAAAAAATGAAAGATGCGACAGTCAAATGTTATTTCTTATGAGAATTGATGGGAGAAAGAACAAACAGATAAGTAAGTTCATATTTAAAATTATATTGAAGACACAACAAGAAAAATAAAACAAACGAAGACACAAGCCTGTTGCCATAGCAACACGGCGAATGACCTCGCGAAACCAGCTAATGCCTCAAATCCGGCCAGACACGAATGCTGGACGGAACAACATATATTGTGGAGAAAGCTCTTAATAATGCTGCTGGAAGGCTAAAAGAGATTTCCCATGAAGATGTGTGTTCCAACATATAAAACTTTACACTATGTCGTATGAAATCTCAAATTTATTTATTTTACTTATTTATTTTGTTACAATTCACTCAATACTCCTAAAATCTGGCACCCTAATGTCGTTCTATGTAGGTTGTAGATATATTAAAATTTTTACAGACTAGTTATAATAATTATATTAAAAAAGCAGAAACACGAACAATGACTCTGGCATTCATGGTGCGATTGGAACTCTACTGAACCAATACAGCTAGAAATTCAAACTGATGTCACATAATGCAATGAAGGAGTAAAATCAAGACTAACATTGTTTTGCATTTATACTTTGGCCAGAAGTATGTTGAGACAGAGGAATGGGTAGATATTATCCGCCCTAGAAACGTGACTTTTCTTACATAAACTTGGTCAAGAAGGGTCCAGATTTCAAGTGACCATTTGTTCTATCCCTTCACTATTCAACATTCACTAAACATTAGTTAATCATGATAGAACGCCAGACTGCAGACAAGTTATGCTGCATGAATGAATTTTAATATTTTTATACATGATATCACCTGATCAGTAATGAGTTTAATAAAGTAATAAAACAGAATCCATGGCACTACAATTATGAAAGCTTGAAAGATAATGACATTAAAAAAAGGTTTACCAGTATTTACATATTAAAACACAGAATATAGTGCAAGGAAATGATGGATTAGAAAGATGTCGAAAGAAAATAAAAAGAAATAGATGAAACCAAATAAAATTCCGTGGAGAAGAAGAAGAATTTGAATACGAAATAATATGAAATAGAGAATGGGGAAGTAAACCGTTGAAAATTCAGAAAGAAAGAGTATAAAATACACAGGTTGAGACTAATTAATACATCACAATAAATAATGTCAGATGTAAATTGCTCTTATACGTGTCTTAGAAGCCTTGGGGTTTGAAGAGTCCTTGGGCAATTCCATAGGCACATGAAATGACGAGTTTGTCAATCTTACCAGCCAGCTTTTTCGCTGGATCACTCCTTTCTATTAGGCTCTAAGTATTCCTGAGGGCCATGATAGTGCCACTGAGTGAGATTATGAAACTTAGGCCTATGTAATTGCTAATTATCGTTTACAGGCCTCTCGACATTGATAATTAATTCCGGCCTATTTCATTTCATTGCACAAATGTATTCTAAAGTCAAGCTTAACTTCAAACCGGCATTCGCCTATAGAAAAAGTGGTTTCTGACATTTTACTTCCAAGAACACACCGCATAGTTAAACAAGTTCTGGCCATAAGCTAGAAGGAAGGAAGATAATTTAAGCAATCATTCAGTGAAATAAGTGCGGGTCTCTACTAAAGTCTTATATTACTACTTTAAATTCCCATTTAATTTTATTGTTATGTTTATTTCAATCCCAAAAGTAATTTTTAATGTGGTAATTTTCATATTAAATCCGGCAAGAGGTACAAATGCAGGATAAATTTCCCCAAATGGTATCACAAATGGCTAGCCGAATGTAAGAGTGTATTTAGAAAATACTATTTGGCATACGGAAAACTACTATACGATACTATGAAAGATGTATTTATTATTGCTAGATGAACACTATCTTACTGGGTTCATACCAACTAAAAACTGTTTAAATATTACTGTTACCAAACGTTCATTCTTTTGTTGAGTAGATGTTGGGTCAACACATATACATGTTCCAATATTACAAATTAACCATTTCAAAATGAAATTCTTACATTCTTACAATAGGTTATTACATTTTGCTAGTATCAGAGGTATTATTAAATGAGTTTTCAAACTACCACATACTTTCTTTTTAAGGTAGTTAAATTCGCCTGTTTTATTGCTTCAAAATAACTGTCACTAATGATGCAACTCAATATAAAGTCTCACATAAATTGTCTGGAATGTATCTAACGGGTTTCTTTGGCGTGTGGCTCTAGAACGAAACGCTATACTAGAAAGGATCCGTCAACTGACTAGAGGTGTACAAATCTCGATTTTAGCTTGCCCATACCCGCTTGAACGCCAGGCAAGCAGCAGTTGCCAGCGTCATAGCTAGGAAGCAGGCAGGTTTCTTTAAGCTTGGTGGGTCAGGCCAAACCCAGCCTAGGCAAGCCAGAATAAGCTTGCGACATTCCTATCAGCTAAACAACTGTGGTTGCTAAGTGTAGGTAATACTTTCTTGCTTTTCTACATGCTGGTAGGTGAAATTCACCATGCAGATAAATAAAAGGTGGATAAAGTATTAAAAATCGTTTTAGCGTCTTAACACAATTATTATTTTTATTATTAGGTAGATTTCGAAGAAAAATCTACCTAATGACTTTCAAAAAATTCCTTCATATCTTTACGTTTCATGCCTCCCTAAGTACGAAACCACCGCCTGTTAAAAAAAATTGTGATATTTATATTTATATACAGTATATGTATATATATATATCTTTACACGCTAGCGGCCGTAATTTTCAAGATATTTGAATCAAATTTTATTATGTTATTTCTAGGCCCAATAGTTCAGACAAGTTCGTCAATGAGCAAAATTGGCGCAAGAGGGTGCTCGGGGGAGGGGGTTGAAATTTTAAAACATTTATATCTCGGCCCCTATGAAGTATAGAGGGAAACTTTGATTGAATAAATTAGAGTACTCCTTATGGAGATCACAGGGGTTTTGGGAGTTCGAGTGGGGGTGGGGGTATGGGGAAATTTTCGAAACTACGTCTTGTGGGGTATCGTTGAAAAGCTCTTGATGATTACTCTACAAATCAATAACTTGTTTCTTGATAGTTCTCATATAAGGCGAGATTTGAATGTTTGAAAAAGTTTTCTTTCCTCTTTTTTGCAGTTATTATTGCGGGTTTGTCATGCCAAGGCTAAAGAAGAAGAGTGCTACGCAGCGACAGTAAATTAAAACAAAAGCACTTCGAAATCTACCTCAGCTTGTAGGCTTGCCTAAAGGGATTTTTGTTATTGTTATTAATGATTTTATGATGTTTTCTCGAAAATGTTTGAACATTTTTCCCATGCCGGACTAGTAGGGCCTACCTTTGTTCATTGATAATTCAAACTGTCCACATTTTAGTTTCTCCTCGGCTTCCTTCAGGGTAAAATTCTCTAAACACATCTGAAGTTCCTCAACTACGTAACTGCACGACTTACCAGTGCACTGCTATACCCAGTTTCATATTCTTTCCGCCAGGCCTAGCAGTTTCCTTAGGTCCTGTGTTAACCCACCAAGTTAAGAAGAGCTTGTGACTCATAGCGACAGTATTTCTTATCATCGTTGTAATCTGGCTTGCTTTCTAGTCAAGCAAGTTAAAAGCTGTGACTGGTTGCAGAATTTCAAAGGGGCAAGCAAGCTAAAATCAGAATATGTACACCTCTACAACTGACCAAATATTGTACCATACTAATACTAATTCCATGAAGCAGGCTACCATGTGAACATGGGTCACCTTTATCTCACCTACCTATACAATTGACACAACATATTTCCAAACATAGTAAGTACGTCTGTTGCATGAAATCATTAGTTTCTTTCATACTCTTCAAACGTAATCTTTCTACTCGAAAAACGGAAACCGTGTGAAATGATGCACGACATTTTATTGCATAAATATGTTCCATTGCCAAAATCTTTCTCTCATTTGGCGAACTTATGATTGGGCCGAGATTCAAGACACAAGAGATAAAGGCTAAACCCCTCCCTCAAGGTCCTTAGGGCGGCACCGGCCGAATTTACCTCCAGGATTACTCCAGGTAATTCAGTGAGAGACTAAATATACCCCACGATCTCATTGAGGTTCGAACCCGCGACCATCCGCTTTGTAGCGCAGTTGGTTGAGGCACTGCGCTCAAATCCGCTTTGCTCAACGGTGTACCCCCTGACAACATAAGCTTAATACAATTTTTAAAAGGCAGAGTGAATCCATTATTTTGTCGCTATGTCTTACCATTTTGTTGTATTTTCTATTTTCCATTTTATTCTAATCATTTTCTTCTTGTGTGATTTCCATCTATTTGCGCTAATTTGACGACAATATAAATTAATATTTTAACTTTACATTCTTTAACACAAGAAGCTTCATTTAGACCCTAAAAGTCTATGATTGCTACACAATTGAACCATAGTATGGTAGAGAATAACATTAACTTGACTTTTGTAAGATTCGTTCTACATTCAAAGCTAACCGCCATTTATTATGATGCCATGCTCCATAACTTTAGCCGTCAGTTCTAACGAGTGTCCTAGAGCGTGGCCATATTTAAACTGTTACGAGATTACTGCAGTAGGCAGATGATTTAGTAAAGCAATGAAAGTAATTTACCGCCCATACTCATCAGGTGGTACTGTAAATGCACAGAGAACAATGTACTATATTGCATACCGGTATATAACTAGTACCTGAGTTTAGTATACATATAATTATAAACTTTATATAACGGGGCAGGTGTTATCTCACTGATCAAATTAAAGGTTGTATTATTAATACTTTATTATTTTGTTCTGAAATTCTGCCTTATGTCATAGTGAAATTTCACTCTCAAATTCTATCTTCTGCTGTATATTTTAGCTCTCCATAGCTTCTTATCTTTTTCACGTCATCCAGTATCTCAGTTCTTCTCTAACGAAGTTTTCTTGTTCCTTTAATATTCCATCGATTACATCCAGCAGACGTCCCCTTCGTCTCATGATGTATTCTAACCAGTTAGCTTTTCTTTACTTTATAACTTCCAAGATACATCTCTTCTCGTTCACTCTTTTTACGAGGAAAATTTGTTTCCTGAAGGACAGCCTTCTACAAATGTAGATTAACAAAAGGATCCACCACATAACAAAGAAGATTTAAAACAACAAAGATATAGTCTATAACATTTAAAAGGTTCACTAAACACTATCTTTACGACTAGATTATAAACTTTCAAACCAAAAAGATAAAGATTTATATATACGAGTACAAATGGTGTTGCACAGTATGGATGTTGTTTTTAATACTGGTAGACAAACTGTTTTTAGGTCCTTAGAAAAGGACTCTACCAACTTCGGAACTGCTGCATTGGCTCCAATCGGTAAGTCCAACGACCTTCCAGTGATTGATAATTTTTTATGCATTTTGGAAAGGTCAGGCATACACGGTTCATATACTCATTTTCTTTCTTGGTTAACTTCAGCAGCCTGTCCCAAGTCTTCAAAAGTTGCAGAAAAGACCGACTCTTCCATAAGGTAGTGAAGTTAAATAGGAATTTAGGTTACTAATTTAAATATTAGTGCTCTAATGCAAATTTTCTTCATCGGTGTGGTAAAGTCACCTTAATCATACAGCAATTAACAAAGCAAGTGAAAAGAACATGACTGACTACCTCAAAAGGAGTGTTTGTGTCGTCTAGGAAACCAATTCGCCTTGAGGAAGTCACTGCCTTATTACAATCAGTTCAGTAACCTAGTCATCACTTTCATTACGGCGTTACAAAAAATCTGAAAAACCGGATTGCGATACGCATGCCATAACAAACAAGGTCAACGGGTGGTATCTAACATGTAGGAAATTAAAACAGACCACATACTGTTTCTGTTTTTTTTTCTTTCTTTTTAATTGCGCTCCTCTCATAAGTACATAAACAAAGTTCCTATAACGTTTCTTGCCGAATAAAAAATAGGGATGTTATGAGTTTGAATGGATGGGCAGGGAAATAGGAGAAGTGTGTGGGGGAAGGTTAAGAACCGTTTGAAGGATATTGATAGACAACAGACAAATGCGCAATGTATGCGCAATGGTTTCACTTGAATTACAATCGCGGCTAAAATTGGAGTGGGGGAAGGACCAATACATAGACAATGGATCTAAAGTCAGTAATTGGGGCTCGCTTGGATTATACTTGGTGCGTGGTGAATGATTAAGATATCACAGATGAATACGGGATGAGAATTTGACCCATATGTAAGGGGGAAGAATCTTGGAAGAATTGTAGAGGTTTGAAAAATTGGGAGGCAAAATATCTACCAATTTTATTTTACGGAATCAAATAGGTAGCAACGAATAAAGTTACTGCTGACAAAAAGGTTGAGGAAAACATTGGGAAATTTTTAATGAGACAGCTCAGGTTCGCGGAAGCGGTCAACTGGGGAGCGGGGTTGGAGGGTGAGGAAAAGGCTTAGTTTGTTTGTGTTATTTTGTATTTTATTTATTTAATTATTTTTTCTATATCTTTGTCTTGTGTTTTGAATAAGCACGTACGGTCCAATGCGGACCCGCGAGAATGTTTACATTTGGTTATGTAAAAAGCAAATTAATGTAATAAACACTTACTATCATCTCCGAATAAACACATATCATAAACCGACAATTTACTGAGACCTTTGATTAAGGCAAACTTTCATCATTATGCACCTACTACGAAATTAGTAACAATTGATTTACAAGTCACTGCTGTATTTAATAAAACAAACGAGCAAGGAAAATGTAGGCAGGGTTGTACGAACGGGGCTAACAGCATAAGTCGTTTCCTACAGTTATAAAGATCCCGCAAGAAATCTGTGCCGATTGCCTAAATCATTGCATTATGTTTTCATGGGGACTGTACCGTCGATTGGCCTGCTGCCTATCTCTCTCGCACAACAATACCTTCCTTTTTATTTGTAAAGGCCAAGCTACCTCTCTCTCTCTCGCACAATAGCATGTCTCTCTCTAGCGAGTAACTGTGTCATCGGCACAGATATCGTGCGAGATCTTTATATATATATATATATATATTAACCAAAGTGGTTATAATGTTCCTTCAATCTCTCATGACCGTTTTGATGAGAGCTCAGCTCTCCAAAGGTACTCAAGAGAAGGAACGTATAGGTAGGGCCGAAGTTACCTAAACATTTTCAGGTAGGCTAGATCGTCTTTTGAAGCATTTGAAGTTCTTTTGTATACTATTAATGTACAACACGTGACCAAAATTTCTACCTTCATTTCAAAGGAAGAATTCTGCGAAAAAAAACTCATACAACACCGCCGAGTTTAGACCTGCAAATTTTGGTCTAATTCTAAGAGTGGAAAAAAACTAGACCACAGGTGTATCTACAAATAAATGTCCTGGTATATTATGGATTTGCAGAGTAGCACAGCACATAGATGAGTGTTAATCCATTGCCATTTCTTCCTCTTAGCGTGGAATAATACCGTATTCACAGCAAGTTGAGAATACATTTTTGACAGCAATTTGAGAATAAACTCTTTGAAAATCCTAAAGCTAGGTGCCCACTACAAAATTGATATTTGAAAATAACAAAAAGGAAAGGGATTGACAACTATTGATTTAATTCAAAAGTTCAGGACGATATTACTTTTATAAACATATCAGGGAATGTAAAAAAGTTATCTAACTCTCTGCTAATATTTTGTAGACCGGAGTTCATCAATTGAGCGCAAGAGAAAATTTTACCAGAACTGAATGCAACAATTGAGCGCGGCGGTCAATTTTGAAATGCATCAATTGAGCGCAGAGCCTTTCTCGCTGCACTGTTCGAATTACAAGTAAGTAATGGTAACCGTTAAAATACACAAGAGGAGATATGAAACAAGGACAAGTGACTAGTACCCAGTGTTACCATACACTAATTACATTCAAAGAAAAATTCTCTAGGATCAGCGTTGCAACACTTTGCACACAATATTTCTCACGCCTAGGGAATATTGTTAGAGCCAATCCTACACATAAAAAGAGGAAATAGTATATAGAAGAATTACTTTATAATCGCTCTCAATTGATGTACACCCAAAACCGACCCCGCGCTCAATTGATGCACTTTTAATCAGACAGGGATAGTCTATTTGTCTATTTGTCTTTATCTAATGAATGAAAATTATTTCATCGCATAAGAAAATTTGTGTTACTGAATAACACAAATGGAAAGTATCGGCATTTACAACACTGCTATAGCCTCGGGCTTTAAACATTAAAAAATCTCATCTCCCCCCTATATTTGCAGAAAAACTACATTTAAGTTTCATTTAACAAGAAATAGTCAGGACTATTTAGAAGAAAAATTCCACTGTCCCGGAACTCAAACCTGAGACCTTCGAATTTCCAACTGAGTTGGCCAGGTAGAGTATTTCTACTATGTTTGCCCTTAATGACCGACCCACTAACCAATTTAAACAATCTGTGGAAGCATGAATGCATATTAACTGCAAGATATTAGTTGTTTCTTTCACTATGATTTAAAAGAATAAATTGATAAATCATAAATGAAAATTTTATTTCCACATGGAACTAGTGAATTTCGAGTCAATAAAGCCATACGCCAATTGCCTAATTTTATTATGTTCAACCGCAAGTACGATTGCTTTATTCTGAAAATAGGCCTACCCTTTTATTCAAGACAGTAAGTTCTTGCATGCTTTTGTGTAGTGAAAGTCACTTCAGGTGTTGTTCTATTCTCTAAAAATAGTACTGTCTTTATGATTGACGATAATAGTTCAGGAACTGTCTAGGAACAAAATCACTACGGTATTAAACATAGCCATGTGACTCGGACGTCAACAAAGCAATACAAGCAATCATGTACTAATATTCGATTAGGTGTTAGCCAGCCACATGGGTTCTTCCTAAAATTATTGCGGTGTTATTAAATTCTAGCATGAGTGATTAGTGATTACTGTTGTTATAGGGTTGAAACTTCTCTTGTTTTCAAATAAAATCTTGTTCCTTAAAACCTCAAGGCTTGTCTGCTTAGAAACTGTATTTATTTGTTATTAATAATTCAAATTTTATATGGTAGCCATAATTTACGTTTTAAAATACCGTGCCCTTTTATTATGAAGTTAGGTATGATTAAAAAATATAAATTTTATATATATAGATTTTATTTAAACTTATGATAACTATACATATTTTAAAAAAATATTTTCTGCCGCCAGAATTAAGTTACTTCTAAAATGTTTTAGTTGGCCACATAACTAAAGAAACAAAGTGAATTGTTTATGGTTTCAATCTAAACCATTTAAATAAATAGGTCGAAATTTAATATTTTTGCAGTTCTTATTAAATTTTATATTAATTTTCATAAAAAGGATACAGTATTGCTTTGGCATTAGTAAACTGTTACACCACAAACAGTTTCTATGATTAATTTAGCAAAATGGTTATTAAGTTGTTATGAAATCATCAAGGTCTCATAAGAATCTTGCTTATGCCAACTGTGATGTAGCCTAAGGGGGATTAATTATTTATCAATTACAGAATCTAGATAATGATTGAAATGTAATTATGAATCACTTATCTCCATGCAAATTAGGTAATAATAGTCATGGATAAAAAGTTGCAATATTTTGATAATTTCAGTGTTACCATATGTTCCACAGCGCTGGTGACATATTTTGCTACTAATAATCGAACATGCCACATATACATATTAAGTGCAATTAACTATTTCTAATGCAGTTTGTGCTCCGTTTTCTAAGGTAATTGTGACCTGTCAGAGAAACCGGATCACAAGTCGGAAAAATACTTTTCTTCATTTGAACGGATTCAACTTGATTATTAATAATTATAAGCATTCAAAAAGAGAAATTATAACTCTACCTCAAAATTTGTTGTTTTTATGACCTTGGAAACTTTATTGTTCGAAAATTATAATTTATGGCTATTGATCTCCGAAGGAAATATTACAAGTTTTAAACATCAGTTTCACAGTACTGTATTACAATAAAGTCGGTCACTAACTAACAGACAACTACAGCAATATTTGCAACTAGCAAATATTTCTGTTGTCCTTATTTAATGTAACAATGAAAACACTGGGGATCATGCTAAATTTCCATTGCGACTTATGGATGGGTTTCTGAGATTGCAGACTGAAAACTGAAAATACTACAGTTTAAGTGTTTCAGTGTTTTCAATTTCTACCGTGGCTAAGGAGACAGGTAATTTATAAAATTACGACTTACTGGATTCGAAACCGGTCCGGAAATTGGTAGCTCCACGCCATACCATAGGAATGGCATGGCGATCGAACATAAGTTTGGATCATTTCTGTCAAACATCACGCAGCCTTCGAATGCTTATAGCTGCACACCATAATTTCTGCTTGCTTGAATCTAGTGGTGAACAAAAATATTTTAAAGGATAATTTCAAACCATTTGTGTCAAATGTCATTCATTCGAAGACTTATAGCAGCAGGAGATGAGAGAGGAGGAAAGATAACGTAAATGGAGGGTGCTATTGGATAATGGATAGATTTATGGTCATTTGCGATAACAAATACTCAAATATATTATGTTGGCCTTGTATGAAATACATGCATATGCTAGTCTTACGCGTTATTTCCTCAGGATTGGAATCTTAAGTGAAGAAGTAATGATGAGGCCTTAGATATAACTGAGCGTTTGTGTGCGTGAAGACGTTTTTCAAAACAAAAGATTGACTAAGCCAATGTTACGGAAATAAACAGCATTTACGGAATAAGGTACATGCGACTGGTTTCTTTGTGATCTATGTTTGTAGGCCTATATGTTAATGAAAATTTAATAAATGCCCTAATACTAATAATACTATTTATTTTTCCATAAATAGTAAGTAATACACTTCTTTACTAAAATCTCTTAGGCCTATTAGAACTCAATAAAACACTACTAATAGAATATACGTAGACCTAAATTATAATTTTGTACCATACATCTAGCTAATTGGGCAAGATTTTCAGTAGTTGAATGCCATAAGTTTGATTAATGACCTTGAGCCAGATAGTAGAGTTCAGTAGGTTATAATATTTTCATCTATCCACGCTTTTGTAACATTCATCTAAAATAAAATAAGATTAAGTCGAAATTCTCTATATTTGATTTTAACTAGTGAAGTTTTAAGTTAACTTTAACAAAATATTTATACGCTTGATAAACAATTTTCACGCTATGAGAGAGTAATAAATTATTTAAAACATTTTCATGTTTCATGAACTGAGAATGAATACAGAAAGCAGGCCTTTTTGCATGTTATGTATGAAAGAAGGGTTTAAGTGTCTGATTATTATTTGTATTTGTTTTAGTTAATATAATACTTTATGCTATACCAGTTTTTACCACTAAAGAATGGATGATAGGCAACAAAATGTGATCACAATGGTCTCAGAGGAATTTATTAAAAATTAAAATTAAATCTCTTATCACTATTTTAACTGCTGGAGTTTATTTATTCGAGTACTAATACTACAAAATATAGCCTACGTGAAATTCAAAATTAAAATTGGAGTTATGAAGCAGACTGTATATTGTTGAATACACAGACTTACGATTAAATTTGTTTAGAAGTTATACAGAATGACTACACCATTGGTTTTTTATTGGAAAATTAGAAGTAATTACAATATAACTTGTATACCATTTATAATAATGATGTTACTTCATTAATTTAGCTATTTCTATGTGAAAGGAACTATTTCTATACATTTCTGTAACTTCAATCTCTTCAATCACAGGCTCATTATATAAAATATTTGTGCCTCCTCGTAGAAGTAAGTAAACACAACAGTAGGCCTATGTATTTTTCCAAACCATTACGAACATTGAAAAATAATGAGTGCATCCCAATTGTAACATTTTCAATAAACATTGCAGCAAAAGACCTGTCAGAACGATAGGCCTATGGGAAGCGATGATTTAGTTAAAATTTGTTACGGTACCGGTACATACAATATTTCGTGAGTTTTGTGAAATTCACTTATTATTACACTTATAACTTATTACACTTATCTTCTTTCCATAATCCAAAATTACAGCTGATTAGAGTACACATTTGACCTTATTAATCCTACAGAAAGCAAAAATACGTTGTCTCGTAGTGTATAAACGATCATGCAAAAATCTAAAATGTTCCTTACACGGATTAATACTGAAAAGTTCGATTGAAACCTTGTGAATGAAAAAAGTCTAACTCCATGAACACTCTTTTATAATTTCGTAGTCTACTTATTACATCACTGGACACCTTAAACTAATTGCAGAGAAATTCCTATTGGCACCTTCTTGGTGGTCAGTACAAAACTTGTTTCATAATTACGCATCATCATGTCAAAAGTACTTTACAATGAGTGCATAAACGATTTAGAATTATACACTCAATCGATTAAAGAACCCGACAATGACAGTGTTATGAAGTAGACTATCATTTCTAAGAATCGCCACGATATTATAAGGAAGCGAAATATTAGCCAGTATGATAATATCATCATAAAAGTGACAGTAATTGTCTTTCCAACACATATCGACGAGGTGTCAAAAGCATCGATAGCCAGCTGATATTTATGTAATCAACTGCAAAACAGCCGATATAAAAAATACATGCCTTAAAGCATCTGCCCCGCCCGAATTTTAAAAAAGAAAGGGAAAGTACCCAACTGATTATTGAGCGGCCATAAAAAAAATTGGATCGGTGCCCTAGACCTACTGCCGAGTTACGTGAAAACACAATCTCTTGCCTGATCAATTTGTATGTTAACGAAGCAGGAACATAAATTTTATGACATCTTAAACGGGTTTAAATCATATAAATCTACAAGCGTGTCCATGATGAGTAGCATGATTCATATAATGTGATTGGTTATATGTTTATTCGCTTCAGGGACAAAGGTTTTAGGAACAGTTTCTTCAGTAGGGATTCTGTGAATGTATTTAGCCAGGGGGTGCCCATGTAACACCGTATCAGTAACATCGCTTCGGGATGTAAAAAAGAAAGATCGACAGGCTGACTAAGTATCGTCGGAACAAAACACTGCGCAATTATCAAGGAGTTAAGTTAGGTTTAGAAGGTGTGTCCGTACATTTTCACTTGCTATACCATTAAGGGGCTGATAGTATATAAACCTTTACTTCTAAAATCAAGTCATACACAAGTCACCTACAGTTCGTACAATACATATCGTGTAACACCACTCAGGAATAGGTGCACTGATTCAAAATGGCTTTTGTTAAGGTAAGTACTTTTAATATCGAAGTGACATTAGTGCAAATTTCAACTACTATTTCAATTCTTAGATAGTGCCAATTGAAAGATAGCAAATAGTTAATTGTATAAAGAAGTTTTCAGAATTTCTTCAATCTCAATTTTAAAATGTGAAGTTTAAGTATTTTATTTTCAATCCGTTAAAAATAATTCGTCATATTTCGAAGTAGCTTCTCTTCTCATTTTACATTACATGATCCAGATTTGTACTAAATATTTTAAAGAGCTGCGTTTAATAAATAAACCTGCATTTTGTAACGATGAAACAAACTAGTTAGTTAATTATTTTTACTTCTGAAAATTAAGTTAGCTTTATGTTTTATTAATAGATATATTATTAAAGTAAATTTCTATTTTGAAATGCATGAAAATAATCTGTTCTCTTTAGATTTCATAGATTATCTATCACAGGATATTTAGAGATGAAAATAATTTCACAAAGCACTTTAGAAAAAGGTAGGCCTACTAAATAATTGCGAATTTCTTAAACATACGATTAAATAAGATAGCTGAAACAAAGCTTACAGAAGTTGCAAAGAAACCATTTACAAACAGAATACAATAATCCATTTTTCTGTTTATTGCATTTACAATTAACAGGTAAAAATAAACCTAAACGAGGTAAAAATAAAAAATAGCATATAGTTTAACTGATCTTATCAATAAATCAATAAGCCCATGAACATCCCTATGAGGCAAAGGAATCCTACAGGTAATAAACTTAAATTGCCATATCGTATAAAAGAGTTCTTTGGATATTTTATAATATTATCAAGGTGCGTTTTCACCTTTAAAAGATATCACCAACGATCTTGTCAACTGTACAAACACGCTTCTTCTTCGCTTAGCATTGTTACTGATTAAGAGCTACTGAAGATTTGCTATAATAGTTGGTTATGAAATGAGCTTCGGAAATAGCATTTCTGATATTTAAAGAATTCCCTAACCTTTGAAATAGTCATAGATGAGAAAATATAATATTCAGTTTCGTACGAAAATTATTTATTTTCTGGTGAAATATCATGGTATAACCAAATAATATTTTAAAACAGCAACCGAATTTATTACAAAAACTTATCTTTTCCAACTGGAATAAACCCTTCCTTAGAAAAAAATAAGGAATTTCTAGGGAGCTGTTTCAGTGAAATCACATCTAGTTATAGTAGTTTGTTGGCGAATAACTAATAGCCTATGTACATTTTGTCTTTATTTCAGGTTTTCAGTCTAGTCTCAATGTTTGCTGTTGCCGTTCTGGCAGTTCCTGTCTACGAGGAACACCAGCATGAACAACATATTGAGGAGGAACACTATGTATGTATTACTAGTTATAAAGTTTTCGCATTTAACATTAAAGAACTTTGTGAATGTAGCCTACTTCAATAAGTTTCATGGTTCCGATTTAGATTTAAGTAGGCTGTGAAATATCAATTAATCACCGGTAGCTAAATTATTGTTCAGCATGTTGAATAGACTTACTTGTTTAATACGCCAGTCTTAATACAAAATAAAATTATTCGTTTATAAGTATTATAAAATACGATTCACAGTATGAAGGGAGACATACAGGTTTGGGTATTGAAAGAGATAAATTATTTTTTTCCCTCAGCAATGAATTATTCTGTAACCTTGTAATCTGACGTGCTTTGTATTGCCAACTTCTGCAATTGAATACTGTTTTTATATTTAATTTATATATTACAGTTACGACTAATTATCTTTTATTATCTAATTATAGACTAATTATCGCGCATTTCGTGCACTGAAATGCCGTTTACAAGAAAATTTAAAAAATTATCAATATTTCTTAGTGATTCTTTTTTCTAAATATTTGTAAATATCTGAAAAAAAACTACCCACAATCTCTGATTTAACATTAATAGTATATATATTTAAAAAAATATTTTAAATGATAAAATGTAAATAAAATGCCACTTCATAATCTTATTATTTTAAATAATTGCATTTACTGCAGACATCCAAAGATTTTAGAAAAGTTGTTTATATGATATTAACAAACACAGATATTTGTGGAAATTATCATGTAAGTGGAATTTCAGTGCACGAAATTTGACGATAATGTATCGTAATTGTAATAGTTTCAATTTTTCTGAAAATAGTATGCAATTGCAGAAGTAGTCAGTCATTATAAGAATAAGAATAAGCCCATAAAATCCCTTAAGGGCAAGGGCACCCTATTTACGTAGTGGTGGCTCCTATTTTACTTACATGGGTCAGTCATTACACAGCACGTGAAATTACAAGATTACAGAACAATAATTAATTGCTGATAAAAAATAATTAGTTTAATTTATTTATCAGTATTCAAACCTGTATACCCCCCTTAAATAAAACAGAATTGAAGAAAAAATTTAAAAACAATGTACGAAGTTGTCTTCATGTAAAAAGTTCACTTTGGTCGACGACATGTTTCGAATATAATGGTTCCTCTTCAGGTCTGAATTGTGGGTGATGGCCACGATGCTCTATCATATTTCTTCTGTGGCAGTTGTGATAGTCTGGAAGATTAATATTTTACTCGTTTCATCTACACAATTTATTTTTTTTAAAGTGGGTTGTGTGCATCGATAATTGCATTGAGCGGGTTCTGTGCCCTTTTATAAATTTCGAGTCTTTCCCAAGCAATCATTCTTCCTCTTTTGTTCCAGGGTATCAAATGCCCATACTTGTTTTGATGCCACATTCATGATTGTTAAAAAGTGTTTAGCTCAATTCGGTTTTCTGTATTGAAACTAAAGTGTTCTTTATGTCTATCTCTAAATTTGCTTCCTGTTTGACCTATTGTATGTTCTATGTTTCAATGAGTAAATTGCACATTATTATACATGTCAATTTGTTCTTTGAATTTATTTAGCTTACTTCTATGATTATTAGATATTTTGAAAGCAATGTTTAGGCTATGTTTCATAAACATTTTTGGGAGCTTATGCATTTATCCGTGTAATCAAGTGATGTTACTTTTTCTTTATTACTAGAGGTAGACGTTATAGTGGTTGAGTTTGTCAATTTTCCTTTTCTTTATTGATTTCTTTATTTACTAACCCGTTGGGTACCTACTGTTTAAGACTATATGTTTTATTGTGTCTAGTTTTTTGTTATAGTTTTCTTTAGATAGGCTATTTGCATATTTACTAGTCTGTACGTTATAGTACTTGTAGCTGGTATATTGTAATCTGAAGGTTAGATTTGAATTGCTTACTATAGTAACAGTATGTATATCCTTCCTGTAGATACCAAAAACTAGTCTGTTAGCATTCCTTTCTAAAATATATGTAAAAAAAATTTTTTTTTTCTTTTTCTGTTGTAAGCTCTAAGTTGTTCTTGTTGAATTCGTTGAATTCATTGAAAATATTTTCTGTCTCGTTGTTGAAGTAGTTGTGACATTTTTTGTTTGCACACCAACATATGTTAAACAAATACGAATGTTCAACACACTGAACAATAATTGAGCTATTCTTGATATTTTATATTCATGCATATAAACTAATTCTTTTAATATGGAAAGGAATATTGTAGAGTATTTTGAAGTTTACGTTAATTTAACTAGTTTTTTCTGTTGGAATATTTATCTAAATACTATAACAATTATATGACAGTAAGGAAAATTACTATCTACACTCGACTTAATTAGACTCATAAATAGGCATTTTCAAGATCCATAATTTGACTGCACGCAATTTGAGATAACAAACGGACCGAACTTCTCCAATATGGTTAACGTAGTTTACACAATGGCTCAGCTTAGTGTCTACACTAATAATAATTTCGAAATAATCCGATTTATAGAGATGTAGTGTGGAGAAATACTGCTGAAGAGTGATGTACAGTGATGTAAGAAAGATGTAACATGTAAGAAAGATGTAATGTAACTTACGAAATTCGAACCATTTCAAGTAATGGTACTAATATAGTACATGTGGCAGCGGCATAAATTTTAGTTATAGTAGTACTTCTCCATCCGGGTCTTAATTCTATTTCCCATTGTAGTGACTATACTAACCCTTAATTTCTTGCCAGTTCCGATAGCTTGCCAGAAGTGATGTAAATTCCATTACAAGTTGCAGTGTTAACATAGTCGGCCAGTTGTCCTAATAAATGCAATATTCATGTTGCAGCAAGTTTAGATAAATTAAACCCTTATGCTTCTACAGCGAGTCCCACGCAAGAGTTTGCCAATGACGCGGGTTTCTGCGTCGCGGCGGGCACAGCTCCAACTCTCGAGCGATCGGGTGAAATATCTACGGGATTAGTGTAATGATTCAGGTTCTCACATTTCAGTTAAAATTACAAAGAAAATAACCACGTACCTCATCACAAGAGATCTTGGAAATGTTCTCCTCTTGCATCCACACAATACTGGCACCTTTCACGCGCGTAAGTTCAGCTTCCGAGACAGAGTTAATTTCTCTTGTGAAATTGTCTTTAAGTTCATCTAACAGTATGTGACTATTATCTATGAGTAAACTCTAAAAATAAAGTGTATAGGTCAATTTCCCAAACATTAGAAGAACTTAAAGACAATGTCACAAGAGAAATTAACTCTACCTTGGAAGCTGAACTTACGCGCGTGAAAGAAAATTTCCTAAAAAGGTGCTAGTATTGTGTGGATGGAATAGGAGAACATTTCCAACATTTCTTGTGATGAGATACGTGGTTATTTTCATTGTAATTTTAACTATAAATGTAAGAACCTGAATCATTATACCGATCGAGGCTTTATTTGCGTAGATATTTCACCCGATCGCTCGGGAGTTAGAGCTGTGCCCGCTGCGACGCAGAAAACTGCGTCATTGGCCAACTCTTGCGTGGGACTCACTTTACAATAAAGCTATCCCAAAGAATAATATAATATGCACAATCTGACTTTTTCTAACGTTATGATATTCTACAAAGTTTCTAAATATTTCGACAGTATGTCATACTAAAATTTTCTTTTATGTAGTGAGGTAGGCCTACTGATCACCGCTACCTAATATCACTGAAAAATAATAATGTTAAAGTATTTTACTATGTTCAAAATGTTTACAGGATGACCAGGATGGCGGTACACGGATTTCATACCAAATTATGCACGAACAGGAAGTTTCATAACCCCGACAGTGACTGCGTGTGCGAACTTTGCCACGAACATTGCGAACGCTACCACATACTAGAGTGTAAATTACGAACGGAAAGTATCTGTGAATATTCCAGTATGTAATGCAAAACATTTGCGTACCTCCAATTAAAATGTTTACAAAATGTACCGGCACTGAACACCGCTGAATTTATATATCAATCAAGTGAAATCGTCAGTGGGCACTAAGTTTAAAATCAACGAGGAAAATTCCAGTGGAATATCTGGTTTCCTTGAAATAAATTATTAAGGAACGATGAAAATACTAACATTTTACAAATAATAATTATTTCACTTATCTTATATTTCTGGTATTATACGATTGTTTAAGTGACGACTTTATGTCGGTAGCCGCGAAAAGGTTAAACTTAAGCCTTAGATACAGATCTAACGTTATACCATAAATGGCGTAGGTTTATTTAAATTTTGAAATATAACAAAAGCAATGAATATCTTAAAAACCCGTATTAGGCCTACTAGTGGAACAATAACTGACATGTTGCATATTTCCTTCAATCTTCAGATCCATATTTACACTAGCCAGTGACTAAAACTTAGATCTCCGACATGCATTGTATTAACCCCCAGATGCTGAATACCAAAAATAAACGATATTATAAAACTCATGTTATGTGAGTAAGAAAACAAAATCGACCTCGTTGCTCAAGAGGTGGCCGCCTATGAATTCGAGGTTCGCATATTCAAAACCCGGCAGAGGACGTAAACATCCTGGGGAATAGAGTTGTAGATTTACGTTAAAGAACTCCAAGAAGAAATTAGAGCCTTTGGACGAAATTTTCCATATCTTTCACATCCTAGTAATACTCTAATTTCCCATTAGAAGTCTGACACTCTGCCCTCTACAAGAATTATGGTGAATTATAAATTCTGGTATTGGTTGAGTGGTAGGGTGGAAGATAAGGGCATAAGACTCTAGACTTCCAGAATAAAATTAAATAAGCCATCATCACATCAGCCTCTAAACTTTACATTATCTTACTTACGTGTGTGTGAATTGGTATAAAACCTGAAAGGAAATATTTCCTCCATTTAATACATTTAACTATTATTCTTAACAGATTTCACTACCATTATACAAAGGGGCTATTGACTATAAAGCATTATTGAATACAGTTTTGTAAATATTTAATTGTATAATTTTTCACATCTTAAAGTTACGACAGAAATTACATCCACAAGATGTAGAAAAATGTTACTTTTAAAACCTTTCATCTAATATGTTATGACATTTTTTCACAGGAACCCGCTCACTACGAATTCAAATATGCCGTGAAGGACGAGCACACCCATGACATCAAAGAACAGTACGAGAAGCGTGATGGAGACAAGGTCGAAGGTTACTACAGTCTAGTTGAACCCGACGGCACCATCCGCACCGTCAAGTACTCCTCCGACAAACATACCGGATTCGTCGCTCACGTCGAGAAATCCGGACATGCTAGTCACCCTGAGCCTACCAAGAAGGTCCTTCTCCCTGTCAAGAAGGTTGTATACCCCGTCGTCAAGAAGGTTGTATCTGTAGCCCCAGTGAAGAAGATTGTGTATCCTTCTACCGTCCATTATGAACCCGCTGTTCATCATACCTACGTCCAGCAGCCTACAATTCAACACAGCTATGTCCAGCAGTCTGCTCCTCAGCACAGCTATGTCCAGCAGTCTGCTCCTCAGCACAGCTATGTCCATCAGCCTGCTCCTCAGCACAGCTATTCCCATGGAACTTCACATTACTCCCACGAAGCTCCTGCTTACTCTGGCGACCAGTCTTCTGCTGGTTCCAACAGTTACAGCAGTGTCAGCTTCGGAGGCAGTTCTGACAGTCATGGATACTCTCAGTAACTCTAGAAGCGATGTAGCAAATCATCTCTCCACATTCATTAAATGACATCGGCTCACATCATGGTTCGTTCTGAAAAGAGTAGAACTTCATAGCTATTTTTAGTACCTGTACGATCTCTGGAGGAACGTACAGAAATGCTGTAGTATTTGTTTATTTCATCTTCATAGCCGTCTCTGATCTTTCTATAAGATTTTTTAAAATTCCTTTAAAAGAAGCTATATAGGTCTATGTTCAAATCTTTGAAAAACTATCCTATCCTCCAGAGCTCTTCCATTTACTATACTTTCTATCTTATACTATTTATACATCCACTTCTTTATTTTAATGTATGTCAACTATACGAATTTAATTTCTTTGCTAATTTTCTTTTCTTTTTTACTTAGTACACATATTCTATATAACAAACCTTATCCCAGCACTATCAGCGACAACATTTTACCTAACAGATTAGGGATGGCGTTCATCTCATCAACTTGCTCTTTTGTACTGTACATATTTTCATAACAGCTAATAAATATCATTGTTAGATGTTGTATTGTTTTATACTGTATTTGTGATAGCTTTTGTAAATAAATGTTGCAATTTGTAAATGTGCATAAATTTTTTTGTTCTATGCTTCCTAAATCCAATTTATAATTATTTTTAATAAGACTCTATGAAATATTACATTGCATTAGTGCAAACTATATTTATATTCAGATGCATCAATGAAGTTAGAAGCATCATTACAACTCCAATTAACCGGATTAATTGGGATCTGACCCGATCCGGAAAATCAAATTTCCGGATAATTGGATAGATAATGAAAAATGTAATTTCTTAAAAAAAAATAATTTTACAGTAGGCCTACTGTACTTATAAGTTATAAAGTGTCGCATCTTGAACATGTCGGTCAGATTCAGTTGTTTTCCTGCTAAAAGTCTTGCTTTTTTGAAAATATCGGCTCTGGAAGAGGGTTTCTCAATGCTTGCCACTTGAACATGGCCTCAAAGAGATCCGGAAATTGGCAATCCGGATAGCTTGAGTGCGGGGTCTACTGTATTTCTTAAAATCGTACACAGGAATATTACAAAATCACTTCACGCGAATTTGTATATATACACATATACATATTATTGCTGACATGGAATATAATCATATTTGCTAGTAAAGTTTACAGTTTCAACTTAAACCTATGTTTACTCCCTTTTTATTCGTAATAATTCATTAACGGTAATTCAGCAGGCAGCTAGGTTATGACAAAGACATTGTTTTGGTATCGGCGACTACTTACGCATGCGCTCAAGTAATCGATGTATCATTCGCCATACAGGTTAAAGTACTATTATCTTGTAATTTATTATCGACTTGTTTATCTTACCGAAGAATACATATTACTTGACATAGGCCTATGTGTGTGAAATGTATAACTGTTCTCCGAAACAGAAAAAAAGACATTAAACTTCGTCTCGTATTTTCTAACTATTCCTCGAGTCTGTTCTATCACACTTCCCACACGTGTAACTTAACGAAAAATACTATTTAATTCGTTTAGCTGAATATGCATACCATTTATGTAATGTTTTGGTCGAATTTTAATATCAAATAGAAATACTTTATCCAAAGTGAAACTTTAAATATTTCAGATCGAGAACTGTTTAAATGTTCCTCTAATTTTACCAGTGGGAAATCTCCATGGCAATTAATTGATTGAAATCTCCATAGCTGAAATTTGCTGTAAAATTCATAATTAAAATCTTTGGTCACACGTTTGAGGCCATTATATTCTTTGGTAGGAATACCGTATACGATGAGGAAATGTCTATTACGGTTGGTTAGTAAAACTGTTTATCATTTAAATTACGTTTTACTCGTGGTAAAGGATTACGCCAAACTTCTTGGTCTAGTTACTTAATTCTAATTACACAAACATACTGCAGTGAAATTCTTTCTTTCACTTTTCCCTTGAGGCTTGCGTGCAGTGGATGGGTCTTTACATCTATGAGAACCGTATCTGAATGAGTAAAAGTTAATTTTTGCAATTTAGCTGTTGGTGGTCTCAAAATGAAAGCTAAATGAAATTCGAACAAGAAATTGTTCATGAAGAGCTCGTTAAGGAGAGCACACTTTTCCAATTATCTAAGGTAAATTCTCGTTTAACACAAGACAAATGGAAAAATAATACGATGCTTTGAAGGCTTTTATGAGCAATTTTTCGCAACATGGTTTTCTTTGAGGGGGGGGGGAGATTAAAGATATTCCAACCTATTCTTCCTCAAAGTAAATAAATTCTAGTTAATTTTCTTTGCGCATGGAGGTCGATTCTAAATTATTATTTATTTTTTCAGTATTACCAATAACTATCTAAATACTTATATTTATATACTTATATTTCATATTTCACAAATAAGTGATTCTTCCTTACACACTAATCAGTAGCTTCATTAATTAATTTTAATAAAATGTAAACTTATATATGAATTTTAGAACCTACTTTTAATTTTAGGTATGTAAATTACAATTTTTATCGGCCGCAGTGGTCTAGACGTAGCATGCCCGCCTCTAGATCCGAAGGTCGCGGCCGCGGTTGATGGGTTTTTCAGGACGTAAAAATCCTGGGTACGGAGTACTCTGAGAGGGACTTTAAGCTGTGGGGCCCTTGTCGTAGCTTTACGGCACGTAAAAGACCTCGTAGAGCCTCTGTACAAAATTTATCGGCCCTTTCAAGTCCAAGTAATGCCTTAGTTTCCTGAGGGGGGTTGAGAGGCGATGGACTTACCACCTGTCCCTCTGCCCTCTCTCGGAAAATAAGCGTAACAAAATTCATATAGGTAACAGAAACCTCCACTTGGAGGCCCCTTTGCCCCAACATAGTGGCTTTAGACAAATTACAATTTTTAGAGGATAAAATTCCTAAATCTTCTTATAACTTTCCAATGAACTGTTCGTACAAAAAACATGAAAGGAATGTGAGTAGGCAGGCGTGTACTAGACACAATACACTGTTCTGTAATAATAAGCAGTTATATGAACAGAGCAAGAAGTGCTTCTACTGTAACTCCTAACTTGCCCTAATCAGGAAGTCTTGAGATCACTTCATGCACACACCTACACACGCATAATCCGTAAACTTGTTTTAATACCTACTGGCTCCAATTATTGAAAGTTTTAAACGGAAAGTTCCCATCAAGACGTTTAAATGGATATAATCAGATTCTCATAGGCAATAAGATTTCTCAATTTATATTGTTCGTGCTTAGTTAAGGAGTGAATGACCACTTCGCAGTACATTTCTTATGAGGGTAAATAGCGTTTCAATTCAGTTCATGTTACTATGTAATGTATGATTCTTTTTCTTTGTTTGTTCTGGATCTGTATGGTCACCTGGATTGCCAGGCAGATGACTTGAATAAAATATTTCTCTCTCTCGCAATCACATTGTACTTTGAAGACGGGTAGGGTAGCATTATAGCTATTGGAAGAAGTGATGATATTAGAGGTGATGTCTTCATGGTGGTTGTGTTATTGAGTAGTCTAGGGAAACCAGATATACAGCTGAAAAGGGTCTTTCATTTCTCTAAGTTGTGCCTTATTGTCCCTTCATATTAATTAATTGGTCAGTTATTTTTAAAATTCTATTTAATTTTTTGTTATTTTCTGCACAAAAGTGAAAGCAATAAATATGCTAATAAAATTATGGTATTTGGGGGAAATTATCAGTATTTCTCCTTAGTTAATTACACTTTTAATTGAGCACAGGATTTTTTAACATACTAGATTTTAAAAATAAACAGTGTGGTTTCCACTGTCTTGAATTATGTATTGATTTAATTATAATTGAGTTTTATGACTTTAAATCTTAACGATTCAATATTATTACAGTTATTAAGTACTTTTTAAAATTATTTATCGAGTTTAAAAAATTATGTCATACTTTTGTTGTATTTATATTGTTATATAATTTATATTTATATTTATATGTTGTATTGTTATATATTTATATTTATATTGTTATTATGATGGTTTCAAAAAAATTATGAGCAGGATTTCTTCTTAAGACAACTAAAACTCAGAGAACTTCAGGGGTAGGTGTTAAGTAAGTTCAATACAAGATTTTGCCTATCCGAAAAAGACCACCCAACTCAAGGATACAGGAGTAGCCTAAATAATATGTGCTAGGCTATGCTTTTAACGCTTTTTTATGTTAATGGTATAAATAACTATGGTTTGACGGTGTGATGAAGAATAAGGTGAAGACTGATAATTATCAAGATTTGGGGGGGGGGGAACGTGTTTTGTGTATGATTCGGCTAAAGCCACCAACCGACAGCTATCTTATTTCAGTTATAAGATCTTAGTATTTTTATGAAGTCAAGGATAGCGTGACCGGAGACAAGCTTATCGCCACTGAATATACGTGGTAAGTAAGGTATTACTGGAGCTAGAAATAAGACACACATTGTCCAGAATCTCTAAAGATATATGATGCCCTTTAACGAAAATTAAATTTCCAATTCTAGTCCAGCGGCTTAATTCCCTCCCGAGGATCCGTGCAGAACAAATTTTCAGCCCGAAAAATCGATCACCCTGAAGATCAAATGCGAGCACTAAGTCAGCCAAGCCATAAGAGCGAGTATGATTAAGATAGCCACATAATATTCCAACAGTAATGGAAACAGCATTTTATGAGAGTTAAAATTAGAAGAATAAAAAATGTTTAACTAAAATATTTTCAGTTATATAAGATTACATATTTTCACTTATACAGTGAGTCCATTTTATGAGGAAACCTCGCATCACTGCCGCATTGCCGCGCTAGCATCGCATTGTATCGCAGTTGTACAAAGCATACAAGCGGTTAGTTGCTTCGGTGTGTTGTAGTGAGACGTTTGTCTATTGTTGTCGTGTATTACATAAGACAATAATCGAAAATGTATACGGTTGAACATCGAATTTATTTGGTGGAATGTTACTTATTGAGAAATAACCATAGAAAGCGCGTTCGGAGATTTTATCGTAAATATCTTGACTGTACCATCCTAACAAAATCGTGTCTTTCGAAGCAATTTTCAACAGTATCTCAAATAAATGGTGAGCAATAAGCCTCTACATGTAGGCCTACTTTGATAATAAATTGGTTGAGTTATTCTATTTTGTATTGTTTCTGGAGTCTTGGTTTGCCGGTAGTAACGGAACACGGTCCCCGCCGGTGCAAGCACACCAGCGGGGAAAGTGTGAGCAGGGGTAACGATGTTAAAAAGTTTCCGCATAAAATGACCTCCCTGTATCACACAGATCGTTATGACACAAGATTGCAACATTTCGTGAGGATATTTCTTCTGGTCAGGAAGAGTTTTCAACTCTGCACTCTACGCTGAGACCACTTGACTGTACAGTCCCATTTCAGATATTACTCTAGATTTCTATAAGACTTATTGATGACGGTAACTGAATACTTGTGTTCGATTCGCGTACAGGAGTAATTTTCATCAATAGAACCTTGTATGATAATCTGTTTTACTCAACTCTAATTATACCTTCCTTTTAGGACCTTTCGGTAAACATTTATATCGTCAGAGATTTTTAGGGTCCAATTCCTCAAATATCTCGCCACTAATCAGAAGCAATGTCTCCATTCAGCCTAGGTTAATTTAAATTGTATAATATTTTTATATCACTTAGCCTACATTGCTTAATCTTGTTAATTTTTTAGTTTAGGTCTCAATTTTAGTGTTTATTAACACATATGTATTTACAGTCTATACACACTCCCAATTATATATAATTTTTAATTCACTTTAATTTCTCCTCTATATTATTATTGGAGACCTTTCTGTCTTCTGTTTCAATGTAGGATATATTATTATTTTATTACTGGTCTTTTGTATTACTGTATTATAGTATTTATTGTATGTTGTAGGTAACCATTGGATGTATTTTTTATTTATCATGGTTGAGTGGAATACGAGGCTTTATGGCCTTAACTCTGCTAGGCAAAATAAAAAAATCATATTATTAAATATTATTATTATTATCCTTTCTTGAAATCAATTTTTTTCACATTAAGATCTATGAAAATCGAATAACAACGGTTCAGACAAGTGAAGAATATCCAGCATACAACAACAAGAACGATAAAGTAAAGTTAAAGTGTTCCCTATTACAGGCCATGGAGGCCCAGAGGGTTCCAGGAGGTTGAGGCTCCCAGATTTTTAGACATTCTGCGCATGAAGGTCGTAAGGTTGTCAGCCTAACGCAACGGCCGCCTTTACCGCCAGGATTGCTCCTGGTACTCATTTCTGATAAAGGCTGAGTTGACCCCAGGGCCATATTGCCACCAGAAGGATTGGGCCAATTGAAAGTCCAACGACCTCATCGGGGATCGAACCCGCGCCTCAACCACTACGCTACGCCGTACCCCAACAAGAACGATAATGCAGCATGAAACATTAAAGGAAGACTAAAGTAGAATTCTAAAATATTTTAATTTTAACGATGATGATGATGATGATAGTTATTTTTAATACTAACTGTATTATTTTTATTAAAATTGTTAACGCAGTTCTTTAAAAAAGATTCACCATATTGCTCTGAATTTGCTAGATGTCTACAGAAAAACCTGAAGAAAAGGGGTATATTTAGTATAATTTTTACTAATCGAACGTAATAGTATTATACCATAGGCCTATGTCAATTAATAATGAATCATTAAAATCCGGCAAATGTAAATTCAACGCTAAAGTAAACAATTTTTTCTAGTCATATTATTTCAAGAACAGATGTCCACCCGGAAACAATGAGTGGACTGCATTTTTACAACATACGTAATCCGCAAAACTAGATATCCCTTTACTCGAAATGCTTGTGTAGTATGGAGCTGGTTCTTGGCAATGAAATAAATTGCCGACTCACGAGTCCCACTTACAAGCAAGCTATTAAATTTATGGTCCTTCCATATTACCCATTACATCAACTATGCATTTACTACCTTTTAATAGTTACTTACAGGTTTTGGAACAGTCCCCGGAACATAGGTGTACTGCTATACCATCAAAATGTCCTAAAATAATCAAGAAAATATCAGCAACCTAATTCTGTAACCTTTATCACAAAACAGCGTGGATATTCGTTTTATTGATTTATTTCTTTGTTTATTAAGTGCCAGAACGGTACTTTATGAGATTGTGTGAGGGACGGGCAAAGTCTGTCCGTCCGTCTGTCTGTCTGACCGCATGTCTGTACGCGCGATAACTCAAATACGCTTTATCGGATTTTTATGAAACTTGGTATACGCATTTATAACGTCCATGGAAAGAAGCTTTTTGATACTAGACCAAATCGGTTGACCGGTACTGTAGTAATGCCCAATTCAATGCCTATTGAATGCGATACCACATGCGATACCAGCATGTGATCGTTACTGGAGACATGAACACGAACCTACTTGCTACAGATTCTCCCAACACAAAACAATTACAAGACATGTTTCATTCCTGTAATATGACTATTCTTCCACTAGAGCCTACGCATCACACTGACATTTCGGATACGTTACTCGACATAATCGCTACAAACAATCCCGATAAAATACTAACTCACGGACAAATACCTGTACCTGGACTATCCCATCATGACCTAATTTATGCTGTTTATTCCTTACAATGCTCCAAAATAAATCCAAGACTTGTTACTTATCGCGATCTGAAAAATGTAAACGAGACTGACTTAAAAAAAGAAGCTTTACTTTTACCCTGGCACGAAATATGGGAGCTAAGGACTGTGGACGAAAAAATTGAAATGTTTAATAACTTGGTAATCCAACTATATGACAAAATTTCACCAGTAAAAACAAAACGCATGACTAGACCCCCAGCTCCATGGATGACTGAAGACATTAGAAAGCTCATGAACGAACGAGACAATGCTTACCGAAAATACAGACGTGATAAAAATGCAGACAACTTAAGAACATATAAATATTTAAGAAATAGAACCACACAGGCTATAAGGAACGCTAAAATACGACACACTCACGGTCTCATAGACAACAGTCCCAAGACTTCTGACTTGTGGAAAAGCCTAAAAACCATGGGATTAGGTAAACCAAGAAAAAATGGCGATGCGACCACAATTCACCCAGACGAACTTAATGAATATTTTACGTCTTTCCAGACCGTGACGATTGATGACCAGAGCAAACGAGATACGATTTATGAATTGCACAATACTGACATGCCAATAAGAGAAAAGCTGTTCTTTAAGTATGCAACTCCCATCGATGTTAAGAAGGCCCTGAATCGTATCAAATCTAAAGCACAAGGAAGTGACAATATTAGCATAACTCTCGTTCATAAAATTATCGACGTGATATTACCGACATTAACACATATCTTCAATGCTTCTCTAATGACATCAACTTACCCCAGACTATGGAAACAAGCAATTGTACGACCAATCCCTAAAAATGACACACCCACCCTCCCAAGTGATTACCGCCCTATCAGCATATTACCTACTGTCTCAAAAGCACTGGAACGGATCGTACACAAACAAATGACTGACTACCTCAATGAATACCAAATTCTTGACCCTTACCAATCCGGATTTAGAAGTGGACATAGCACTGCATCTGCACTACTTAACGTCACTGAAGACATACGTGAAGCAATCGACAAAAGTGAAATAACTGTGTTAACTCTCCTAGATTTCAGCAAGGCGTTCGACTCTGTAGACATTGACATACTTATTTCCAAACTCCGTTCAATACAGTTGTCTGAAAGCTGCATCCGCTGGTTTGATTCTTATCTTCGCGATCGCCAACAATGTGTGTTTACTTGCAGGTCGTCTTCCTGGCGTCCCGTGGAGAGAGGAGTCCCCCAGGGATCAGTTCTCGGCCCTCTACTATTTTCATTATATGTAAACGACATTTCAACAGTACTCCGACACAGTAGACATCATCTATATGCAGATGACATGCAGATTTACATTCAAACTAGACCCGAAACATTGCATGACGCACTGACTCGACTAAATGACGATCTCAATGCTGTTTCTAATTGGTGTAATAAATTTGGTCTCAAATTAAACCCAGATAAATCCCAGGCCATTATTATAGGCCATCAGAGATTACTCTCAAAATTAGATAATACGAATCTGCAAGTTATGATTAACAATAAGCCAGTCCCTTACAGCTCTTCCGTAAAGAACTTAGGGCTCCATCTGGATCAAAATCTTAAATGGGTCACTCAGGTAACACAAGTGTGCAAGAAAGTATTTGCCACAATCCATTATTTGCAACGTATGAAGTTCTGTTTACCATTTTCTTTGAGGAAGTCCCTAATTGAAAGACTTGTAATGCCCCATTTTGATTATTGTGATGTCGTTTTATGTGATCTTAGTGAAAGCCTTGCCCTAAAATTGCAGCGTGTGCATAATGCATGCATTCGCTTTGTGTGTAATACCCGACTAGCTGAGCATGTCACACCGTCCCTTCTAAGATTATCTTGGCTCCGTGTCTGTGAAAGACGATCTATGCATTCCCTTTCTCTTCTTTTTAAAATCCTCCAATCCTCAACTCCCCATTACCTGGCTAATCGTATTCAGTATTTATCTTCAAATCACTCACTAAATACCAGATCACAACATGACTCTCTGCTTTCAATACCTATCCATAGAACATCCATATATTCCCGGTCTTTTACTGTAACTTCCGCACGTTCCTGGAATCTCCTTCCTTCCAGCATCAGGGTCTGCTGTACGCTGTCAACATTTAAAACTAGGCTAAACGAATATCTCTCCAAAAAACGATAATATTTTTGTTTAGGTATAAATCATTTGCGTTTTATTGTTTCTCGTATATTGTAGATATAAGATAAGTTACTTATTTTTTCTCTCTCTCTCTAGTTTAACACACTTTACTAAAATAGTTTTATTTCATGTAACATAGACTAAATTCACTGCTGTATATGTATGTATCTAGTGTATAAGAATTACTTATAGAACTATGTTAGTGTATTTGTTTGTTTCTTCTTTTCTGTCTCTGGTTGAGTGTAAGAGAAGGCCCTAAGGCCTTAACTCTGCCAGATTAAATAAAGATTTATTATTATTATTATTATTATTATTTTATGGTAATATATTAGAAAGAATTTATCAATTGCAAATCAGTTCTCATGACGACATATTGTTTTACAGTGTTCATATACGGCTTTTGAAGTTGCAATGCAGTTGGCTTAATGAATCGATCTGGAGAATAACTCGGAAAGCGATTTAAAAAATAATTTATTTTCTGCACATCAAAATTGCAATTATCACTGATTAAACAAAATAATTCTAGCACTATTTTACATCAGTACGCGTATACCTGATTTTATTTATTTGCTCGTTTTTACAATAAGATAAAAGAAAGCAACAAAAATGTAAAATTGTTTAAAAGTAGAAATTAGTTATTACAAAATAGAGTCACTGATGCTTCTGCGGTAGTAGTTGCTTGTAAAAAGTGGAAATTAAATGTACAATATGGAGCTGACATATGTTTTCAAAATAGATAAATAGTAAATATAGGTAAAATAGCATAAATTAAACCAAACAAGCTCCATGTTAAAAGTATAAACCACGTATTTATGTAAGAACATCTTCAGTGAGTAAACGACTAGAAAGGATATAGATATATTTATAAACTGATTAAAAAAATACTCACTAATAAAATATAAAACACTTCTGAATATTTTTTTCCTGCAACCAGGTTTAGTGATTTCTAAAATACTAACCGCAAGAACAAGGGCAAAGAAGTACGTAATCTCCTTCATTGATTTAAAAAAAAGCATATGATTCCATTGATAGAGAATCCCTTCTATCAGTCCTGGAGGAAATGGGTTTGGATAAGAAAACAACTAATATTATAAAAGCGACTATCACAAAGACGTTTTCAAAAGTTAAATTCATGGGTGAACTATCAGATCCATTCGAAATAAGAACAGGAGTGCGACAGGGAGATGGGCTGTCACCGTTGTTGTTCACTTGAGAAAGTAGTAAGAGAATGGAACAAAAATATAAAGAGTGGAATAAGACTGGGTTGCAAAAAGAAGAACCTTAAAATAAATTGTATTGCCTTTGCGGATGATATGGCCTTAGTTCGTGAAACGATGGAGGAAGCAAGAGAACAAATACTTGAACTAGCTAAACAAGCAGCTAAAATAGGTCTTCACATTTCTTTTGAAAAAACCAAAATCATGACAAACAACAAACACCCACGTCAATACCTCAAAATCCAAGAACAAAAAATAGAAATAGTAAAAGAATTCAAGTATCTCGGAGAATGGATCAGTTGGAATGCGGTGGAATGCAAAACAATGGAATCCAGAAAAAACAAACTTGAAATGGCCTTTCAACTAACAAAAGATACATACAACAAGAAATCCCTTTCATGGGGGTCAAAAATTAAACATTACAGATCAGTAATTAAACCAGAAGCACTGTACGCGGCAGAAACGCTAAACATGAATTTCAAAGGTCAGATGGAGAAACTTGAACTAAAGGAAAGGAAGATTTTAAGAAAAATCATAGGACCTAAATTTCAGGATAATAAGATGATATACATCAAGAATGAAACCCTCTACAAGAAAATTGAAAAACTTTCAGACACTATGCGAAAAAGGAGGATACATTTTTATGGTCATCTTCTTAGAATGGACTCTGTTAGATTAACCAAACAAATCTTTGACTTCTTCCGCAACCGCAAAACAAAACCCAACTGGTTTAAAGAAACTGAAAAAATACCTAGTCGAGTTAAAAATTACAGAAAATTCACTATTAGATCGAACGGCTAAAATAATAACTAAAGACGAAAATACAAGGTTCCAAGACAGGTCGTCACTGAAGTCCAAACCTATTATCTCTGAAGAAGAGAGGAAGAGAAGATCAGAAAGAATGAAGAAATACTGGGCACTTAGGAAGGAACAACACACAAAGAAATGACTGGTTCAACGTACCCCAAAGAGGGTGAAACGAAAGAAGAAGAAGAAGAGAAATACCTCTCTTCTCAGACACTAAATAATAATTATGTTCGTCTATTCTTAACATTTTTCTACGGCTGGGCATATACTTCTGCAATGATATTGTTATTAGTAGCAGGACTCTCAGGGATATGTTTAAATACCTCTCATGGGTAACAGAATGTAGAGAAGACTATTAGATTACATGATTTTATATTAAAAATTGGCAATCCAGAATAATACCTGCAATTTAAAACGTAGGGTTCCTGTATATCATTGCGGTATTCAAGATCACATGGCAACGACACTGTACGGTTAATGAAAATCCCACACATCGATATAAGACCCATATTTTACTGATAGGAGTTTTCGAAAAATGTATGCTCTTCTTAATGAATTTATAAAATCTGGGAACCTTCTTACCTTGTACTTCATTGATGGAACCCGGTTAATTTAAAGAATATGTTTAGTCTTGGTATCAATTATTTAATAATAGGCTATATCGCAAGCTGGCCTGTATCTGTATAAAACTACGCAAGTGTGAAATCACATAGCTAATTCTAAAACCATGTCAATAAATACCATATTACATATTTTACTAATATCTTGCCACATCCCCTGTTTGATTTTTAATTAAGTTATTTATGGCTCAAAAAGTTTTCTGCACAGAAAGAAGACAAGCCAAAAGTAATACGAAAATAAAATTGATTTTTTTTAAACTTAGTTCTTTTAGTAGTTATACAGATTCTAACTGTATTTTAGCCAATATACGACACTTAGATTTATATTAAAGAAAAATACGGTGCAAATGTTAAAGCATTATAAAATATGAGATTCAAAATATGTTGGTGGTTACATGAAATGTTTTTAAAAAACGGAGCATAAAAACAATATAGACTTTAAAAATCTTGGTCCGGAATATAGAGTTTAAGCATAAATTTTTCACGAAACAAGTAGAGCATCAGTAATTTATATTTGAGCAAATGAAATCGATATGTTGCAGTATAAAAATTATTTCGTAATACCTGAAAATTCATTAGAACTTCTAGCTTCTAAGAATCTTACTTTCATCTAAGAATAATCTAATGCTGTCATAAATCCAACCACATATATATAATTTTAATATGATATTATAGTGGAGTGCATTAAGGAGTGAGATAAATTATGTTGATGGCACTGGGTGCTGGTAGTTCGACTTTCCACGAACGTGAAATGGATGAAAAACACTTTCGTAGAAAATGGTATTTAACACTTCCAAGTAGAAAACTGTTATTACTCAAATTATGTTGCAAATGAAAAAACAAATTAAGAAACTGTAATTCTCAACTTTTATCTGTAAAATTATCAGGTTACTTTGCTAGACATAAATCATCCGTATCAACGCCATTGGAGCATATCAAATGGCTACATTTGACATGAGAGTGTCCAACAGAGACAATAATCTGTGGTTCATGATTGCTTATATATCTACATTTGACAGCTATTAGTAATTAACACTAGGCGATTTATCAGCGTATAGACTACTGAGAGAAAGTACTACATTTCATTGACACGATAATGTTCACGAATTTCAAGCTCTGGTATGTCAGGGAGACGTGCTAACCGGAATTTCATCAACTTGTTACATGTGCGAATACATTCGCAGCTACTGGTGGGGGAATTATGAATAAGGAAACGTAAACAAAAAATATGTCTCTAATGATAACTCACTAGGAAAGGGCGTGACTGGAATTAGCCTCCCACTAATTGTTAGGTGCCATTTTAACACGTATAAAAAGATCTGTGTAGCTACTTTTTTCATCATTCACTGGTTTTCAGTACAAGTGAGTAGTGTGAAAAAAACAGAAAAAGGAAAAATGAGTTTTCTGAAGGTAAGTAATACTGAATTTTATGCATGAAAGAAAACAAACTAAAAATTTACAATAATTATTTGACAAGGATCAACCTTTTTAATATGCTACGGAGCTATGAAGCCTATTTGAAAATCGGGAACGGACTACATAAGTGTTTTTGTAAGTTCTAGTTAAGTAATAATGCTTTTTGAAGTAATAATGGTGGCATATGATTGTTTTACTAAGTAGTATAAATTTAATTATTGCTAAGTATTCTTTAATATGTGAAAACCTTAGAAGAACTGTATCAACGTTTGAAAATCATTGTAGAAGTAGTTTTATACATGATAAAAAATATTTATACAAATGACGTTAGTCTGTTTATTTTGAAGCAATAACATAATTTTCATACCCAATGAACAACTCAGCAAGCCCGATTTATTTGATGGATAGATTCATTCAACCTGTAAAAACTTGTGTTTCAAACCACTAAAAGTATTATAATTAAATAAAAGCACTCCAAGAGAAATACAATAAATGTAGCCTCAGCAATGTCAATGCTAAACAGCTTTCGTTAATAATGTTGTTGAAGCTATAAAATAAATTGTGGTCAAGTTCATCGGTCGATGCAGTTAAAATTGAGGAAGATGCATGTAAAATAATCCTATCGTTAACGTAGTATTAACACTAATAATTATGTGCAAGAAGATTCTTGATACAAACATGTGTAACGAATACATATCTGATAATTATCCCTCTGAATAAGTTCTGCGTTTTCCTCTAATGGTTTTCTTCTTATTGAGTCCTGTCCTTATTTACGTGAGTTTCAAATTGATTTTTTTTTCACATTTCAATAAAAACGTACATGTTAGGACAATCTCAAACATTGTCAAAATACAAGAAGAAACACCCTATTTCGTCTTGCAGAAACGAAATGCAGGTCTACTTCTGGACAGTTATATTGTTCTAAATTATGGTTTCGAACTTTATTATACTCTTACTGCTGAGAATACTTATTTTATAAAGTACAGTGTCAACTAATTTGAGATAAAACTGAAAATCTATTAAATATTAATAAATCCTTATAACTTTTGCCTTTTATTGTTTTATATTAATTTCTTCCACCTATTTACAGCCTATGTCTAATTGACTGACATAAATATATACATATTTGTAAAATGGAGATCCGATTTCTTGCAATTTTGAACTCCCTATACGATAATTACAGTCAGTTTTGTATTATTTTATAAACATTTTACATATAAATCTTTGTAAAAACAACCCTGTTGTCCGGGAGTCAGTGGAGTGCTATTTGGGACCAAAACAATGTGGAACCTGGGCCTCAGTCAATGCATATATTCCTTATAGGACTCAAAAAAAGGACTCTGAATGTAGATTGTTAAGTGTCACATTATTTTTAGGTCATTGTTAGCATAAAATTTAAAAGGGCTCCTGATAGTTAGCTCTTCAAGAACATTTATTCCACAGCGAACATGTTTTCCTATTGCTTTATGATATCCGGTCTCCTATATTAAATCGCATCTATAGTCCAAAGGAAGTCTGGCCTTTTGTGAGGCAGAATTATTTTAAGAGGCGATATTTAGCCTCTTGAGGGTAACCGAGGAGCTACTTAAAGTTAATGAAGTCGTGGATTGATTTTAAAAAGTCATTAACGACCTTGGGAATCGGTAAACTGACTATATTACTCAATACTACTACCTAAATGAAGCACAAAGACGTAGGATGATGAAGCAACAGTTGGTTGGTAGGCTATGGGCATTCTTGAGATGTAGCGCCAAGGTGTTAATTAGCTTGTTAATTAGTGGAGCTTCTTTGAGCACGAAACGAATCATAAAATCACAATAAAAGAATTTAAATGTCATATTTTGGTGTACAAGGGTTCAGTATGAAAATAACTTCTAGAAGACGGATTTTATGTTTATAAAGCATTGAATTTCTTTCTCATCAGGCAGTGCAAATAAACTGTGAACACATTCGATTAAAAAAAACAATATTTTAGTCAAGAACGATAATAATAATAATAATAATAATAATAATAATAATAATAATAATAATAACAATAATATTAATAATCATTTAATTAATATAATAACACAACGATGTTGTACTTATTAAATATGCCAACATGAGCTAAATTAGAATACTGAAGTATAAAATTATCAGCAATTTCAGATCGTTGGTTACTATAGATGTACTAGTTATGATTTTATTTATTAACTGAAATTATCTCAGAATATTTGTTTTCAGGCATTCCTCGCCGCAGGCCTGTTTGTTGCCGTCTGCGCTTCTCCAATCTACGAAGAACACAAAGAAGTAGAAGTTCATCACTACGTAAGTAATTTGCACAAAAAAATAATAAAAGCGATTTTAAAAAGTTTTGTAATGCAATGTAGCTTTTCTGATTTGGATACTCCTTTCGACTATCCGCACCCGAGATATAATAAATATACAGTCAAACTCAAGTCTCATGGCGATAATGGATTTAGGTCAATAATAATTATAGTCTTAAAAGGAAATCCTTTTTGAAAGCGAAGGTACAGAATTTTAAGGAGGAAGATACATCTTGACTACACCTTGACTTAGGTTAATTTAAAATGTTATATTTCAGGATCTGTGGAAGTGTAATTTAACTTGGTTAATCTGCTATATATCTACTCGTACATTATTAATTTTTTTATGTAAGATATTGCGTTTAAGAGTAATGACGTCACGCACTTATAACTCGAGAACTTGAGAAGAACTTGTAATGAAATTTTGCAAATTGTGTAACTTAGACACTCCAACAAACTTACAATTTTTGTAGATCGAGTGGTTTAATTTAAAAAAATATTTATCTGAAGAAAAGTTTAAAATTTTCAGTACCTTCTATAGAAAATAAAAATTAATTTTATTTTTAGTCATAGCACAAATTTCATAATGTATGTTGTAGATGTGAGTATTACTAATAAATTCATGTACAAATTATCTAAAATTCAAATAATTACGAACGCTAGAATGTATATGCTGTTAGACCGCATAAAGTTAATGGGACCTTCAAAAATTCCTACATGGTTCTAAGAGAAATTTAAATGATAAATAGAACTTGATATTTTAGACTTAATGCAAATTAACATTGCCAAATTTCATTTTCACAGGTCTATATAATCCTCGTCTGAGAAAATATCTAACTCAGTAATAGCCATTTCGCATCAAAAGAAAACATAATATATCGAGCTACGTGAAGCTTATCTCAATTCTTTAGTATTATTAAACAAATATGATAATTTGTATTGAAAATACCTCTTAAAAAGACTTTCAAAAAGTTAATAAATCCGTGAAAATATGTTATCCAACTGAAAATAAATACTTATTGAAACAGTGTTGAGGAAACATTAATACCGTGAAGATGATCTTGATGGAGCTTGTTTAAGTGCCAGAAGATGACTGAAATAAAACAATAGTATTATATTCTGCATTCAGATTTTAATGATATTATTTAAAATGCAAGAATGTTGTTTATGAAACGAGTGCATATAACTCTTTTTGTTCGACCATAACTAAATGTCTGAGATTTTATAATACCTCGTAATTGATAATGAAACTACTATCGCCAATCAGCTGTTAGTAGTTCTCGACTTTCGCGATGGATGACAGGCGATAAGGCATGCAGTCATTAGCACAATACAACACACTAACTGAACTCAATTTAGTATAATATTAAAATTAACATGAAAATACTTGATTATAATTTAAATAAGTTACCTGTTGTTTATTATACAGTTTGTGCTTCCAAGGCTTGAGGATTGTTCCGTGGACGATATTAATCGATAGTTGGACAACAGTGTTATAATGAAATTATGTACTTTAATGGCTATCATTATGATAATGTTACAGCGCATAATAAGCGTATTATAGTATCAAAATCATTTTCAGGAAACATTATTATCTCAGAAACGATTAAGGGTAGCATCTTTATGGGTCAGTACCCTGAATAACATAATGACAATAGCTGAAATTTTAACTGTTAAGATTATTAATAGTATTCTATATTAATATTTATGTTAGTTATGGTTAGGAGGGACAATTACACTTCAAAATTATCAGAAGAGATCAAGATTAATATAACATTTATTTTTTCCAGGCTCATCCTAAGTATGAATTCAAGTATGGTGTGAAGGATGAACACACTCATGACATCAAGGAACAGGAAGAAAAACGTGATGGCGACAAAGTCACCGGATACTACAAGCTGGTTGAACCTGACGGTACCACCCGAACTGTACATTACTCATCTGACAAGCATACGGGATTCCATGCTCAAGTTGAGAGGTCTGGACACGCCGTACACCCTACATACGTGAAAAAGGTGGAGATCCCAGTTCACAAGTACGAGATCCCAATCAAATACGAACTCCCAGCACCCACATATTCCCATGAACCCTCATATTCACATGGTGGTGCAGAAAGCTACAGCAGTTTCAGTGGACATTTCTAAGCTTCTTCATAAAAATAATTACAATAGTCATAAATTGTAGTTAATGCTTCATAATTTCATTAATTTATTATAGAAAATGTGATAGTGTAAGGAATTAAGATCGTTGTTGATATTTTGTTGTATTACTGAAGTGCCTAAGTTTCATGTAATTCCTTACACATAGGAAAACATCTTATCATATTATTATCATGTTTGTTATGCTTGTGTAAATAGCCTACTGTACTGTTACTACTTTCAAAATAAAGTGTTTTTTAAATTAATTTAATATTTTCTAAGTTGCCTCTCCATTTTTATCCTTCATACTCAGTGTAAAAGTAAATACAGCTCATAACAGTGAAATGTTTTTAAAGTCCTAATCTAGAGTGAATAGAAATGTGAAATTGTTTATTTGAAATGACATCATCGCAGGACTAAAATGTTTCCGGAAATATAATCAAATCGTTGATTATTTTCTACAAAATACAAACAAAAATATTTTAAAGGAATATTTATAATAATTTTAAAAGGTTCCCATTCCCAGATATTTTACATAATGCATTTAGAACCAATAGTTACAGCTAATGAAAATTTGGATCTACGTTCCATTTTGGAAATGCCATCTTGGTTTATCTCTTGAATCGACCTACGACCTACACATTCTCTTGCTAATCTGAAATCATACTAAAAGAAATCAAATAACATTGTAACCTGACACGAAGTTTATTGGTTGTAAATGGATATGCTCATTCCGTCATGCCTTGTTTCAAGTAATGAATGATAATCCTGATTTATGAGTGTATGATTACAGGTGTAGCAACTTATCTGTGAAACCTGTAGTATGTTATTAAAAATTTGGTATCTCATTCTTACCTTTTCATATTTCTTTGTTACAAAATAATTGGCACATATTACCGGTACCCGTAGCTTTAAATCGACAATGTTATGAAGTTAGAGATTTCGACTTTTTGTTGCATTATAATTCTCACAGTTTCACCTTTTCACCTGTAGGCTTTTTAAGCGTTCATTTTTCTTAAATATTAAGTGGGTGTAGTAATTCCACCTTCCAACTGAACAATTTCGGCAACATGTGATTAAGTTGGTTGATATTGTCGAAGATGTTGCTATTAAATACGACAAAAAGTGAAACAGCAGATGCATAGGCAAAACATTACTGTCTGTTCAACATCTCTGCATTTAGCTGTACCTAGCAAGGGCGGGGTATAATTCTCTCATAACACAGCTGGGATGTAGGCTACTAAACATTTCGGCAGCAATCTTTCTATTTTCTACAGTATATGAATATTACTTTTCCCGCTTTCTATTTACCTGAATATTTTTTGTAGCTCTTTGCATCGTTTAAAAAATAATTTTACTAAATGTAAATTCTAGGAGGAGTAAACGCTAAAATTACAGAAACAAGATATATTATTATTATTATTATTATTATTATTATTATTATTATTATTATTATTAGCTTTTACTTTTTAAAAAGTAAAGATTAATAAATAATAATAATAATCTTTATAGTTGAAGACATAATAAATATATGGACAATATCAAGGTTTCCTCTAATACTAATATACAAAAATTGAAATTAGTTGTAGGGCTATTACTTAAAAGTTATGTGATTTAAATGGCCTACGCGTGCACCCTCCAAACTGTAGGGGCATATTTAAAATAGATTTGACTTTTTTCTAAATAGTAATAAATTTAGCGTCTTGATATTAGCAGTTAAACTATTACATAATTGTAAACCAAAAACCATATGAGTTTTACTAATTATAGATAAATGGTGAGACGGTGTACAGATATTATTTTTATATCTTGTATCATAATTATGATAGTCGCTATTTTTCTGATATTCAGATGAGTTTACATGAACAAGTTCCAGAAGTTTCAAAACATACAAAGCATATACTGTTAACAAGTTGTATTTCATAAAATGTTCCCTACATAAAGTTCTGTGAACACCTGCTATGCATCTGACAATAAGTTTCTGGACAATGAATACATCATTTAACATGGTTGCAGACCCCCAAAAACAAATACCGTACTATAATCTAAACTCAACTTGTTCATAGTAGAAAGAAAGTGTAATGTTGTGGTCAAGAATAGTTCTCAGAATCCTGATCTGATAGCAGACACTATTTAATTTCAAAATTAAATTCACACAATGGTGTTTCCAGGACATATGTTGATCAAATTCAACATTATAATGTTATAATGCATTTTAATGCTATTATTATAATGACTTTCAAAAGATTCAGGAGTAAGCTTTAAAAATCCGTCGAAAACATTTCGCACCATTTCGCACTATATTTTACAATATTTTACCACAGCGAAGCGTGTAAGAATGGTTTGAAAAGTTCAAAAAAGGTCGGACAAATGTGAAGGGCGAGGAATGAACGCCCATCCACATCCAGTAGGGACGCCAATATTGAGCAAGTGAGTATCATGATTCACACAAACCGAAGAACGACTGTCGATGAAGTAGCAAACCTTATGCAAATTAGCTATGGTTCTACTTATGATGTTATTCATAACAGGTTTGGCTTTCATAAAGTTTATGCAAGGTGGGTCCCAAAACAGCCCACTGAACAGCACAAGCACAATCGTGTGTCCACCTTCCAACGCTTACTGGACCGCGATGCTAACGAAGGCGAAGCTTTTTTGTCCATCACTTTGAGTGAAAGCAAACGCCAAAGCATCTCCAGTCAAAAAGAAATTTAATGATCAACCCTCCGCAGGAAAAGTGAAGCTCACACTTTTCTGTGACTTACTAGGGCCAATACTGCAACATTACTTGGAGAAGAGCTCAACAATAAAGAGTGTACGTTACACTGAGATGTTGAGCAACGAGCTGAAGCCTGCAATTCGAACCAAACGTCGAGGCCTATTGTCGAAAGGAGTTGTTTTGTTGCCCACACTGAACTTACTGCCACCCAAACTGGTCAATCTGTTGAGAAACTGGATTTTGAGGTGTTAGAGTATCCTACATACAGTCCCAATCTCGCCCCGTCAGATTTCCGTCTTTTTGGCCCACTTAGATATGTCTTAAGGGGCCGTCGATTCACCACAAACCAAGAACTGAAGGAAGAGGTGCATGCATGGCTTGCATTTCGATCGAAAGACATTTTTTTTAGAGCATCAGGAAGCTTGTGCAACGATGGATCAAGTGCATTAAAGGCAAGGGGACTATGTTGATAAATGAGGCAATTGAAAGTTTTGTATTATTGTTGCAATAAATTTAAAAAGAACAGAGTCTTGATACTTATTGACTTACCCTTGTATTTCTAAATGTTTAATTTTAGGAGGAGGAAATCCATTTTAGGATAGCTGTGTTAAATGAAGAGTGCCAATTGGGCACAGCAAGTCGAAACAATTCTAAGAACTATTATTATAAAAAATCAGAATTACTTGTTTAGAATTACTTTTATTATTGACATGCATAGAATAACCAAATATAAAAAATCCCCAGTTACTGAGGGAAAATATTATTTAATAAACTACCAAAACGTTTCAAAGAGGTTCCAATAAAATTATTCAAGAAATGGATAAAACATTTTCTTACAGAAAAGTGTTACTAACTTATTCTGTAAAGGAGTATTTGGATGATAATTTCACCTGAGATATCAAAATTACTAAATTTGACAATTCGTGTGAGCTATGTGTCTTAACCAGTATTGATTGTCTCTGTTAGTTTTAATGAATATTGTACATTTATTGAAAGAACTTTATTCTTGTAACAATGTTGATCACGTCCATAGCATTATAATAGCTCTATGACAAAATAAACCATTCATTAATTCTGAATTTTGTCATTTCTAAAATGTTAAAATTTACAACAAAAATCATTTGTAAGTATGCAGGCCTACTAATTATTTATAAACTAATTTTACTTACAATAAGTGGTTAAAATTCAATTATTTGAACTAGGTTAACATTTATAGTTAAGGAGCTGGAGCATGGGATTACATAAAAACATGCCTTATACCACACAATAAACTAAAATAACTAAATTTCCCAAGATCACTAATTCATTTTCGGAAGAAGCGTCTTCATTACGTGGGTGTTCTTTAGGCGAGGAACCGAAAAGTTCAAACTTTTTAGTACCAGTCAGTTTCATGGTGGCTTGGGTAGTCCGCAACGGAATGTATAGCACCGGTCAGTATGAGAACAGAAGCCCATGCCTCACGATTCTATTTCTGGGTTTAAACATTTATATAAGGTAGCTTTCTATACTTTTTTCTGACTGACCACAGAAGAGTACGTTTTGGTCCAATATACTATCAGCTGTTCAACCGAAAAGAATTTAGATCGCTCCTACAGTCGAAATGCTCACACTGGTCTAATATGCCGAATCTTCTTAATATTTCCAGATCACCTCAGTTGTAATAATGGTTATACACAGTGTTGCCTTAGCGTATGTTAGTCTTCTTTCTTACAATATGTCGTCTTGGTTATTATTCGCATAATAGCAGAATCGGCTGTAAAGAGGAAGCTGACATGTTTCTACGTCATGCTGATCCCGTGGGTAGAGAATTTGGTATACTAATGGTTTTGGATAGAAAATTAAAAACCTTCCGTACAGTACATACATACATACCTTACGGTACATTGTATGGAAAATACAAGCTAAAGTTGTGTATAAAGCAGTCGTCCAAGTCACACTATTCAATTTGATGGTTTGTAGAAGTTTGGACGAAAAATTGGATCGTGAGACCTTGATTTTAGTCATCGCATGCCATTTTCGAATTGTATATTATACTTTTTGCAACATCTACTGCAAACAGATCCAACAGAAATACTACGAGGTGCTGATTTGATGTATAGATTTGCAAGCAGCTAACTTTACCTAAGGACAATCTACATCTAGAAGAACTATTTCATCAAGAGCAGAAAGTAAATAATGAACTAAAACAATACCTAGTTAGTCACTTACTCAATGGCAATATATAATTACCCAGAAAGCTAGAATATTATATATTTTATGGAACCCGGAATGCCGATGAGCACCTATTCTGTCCTTACTCCATCCAGCCAACCCTCGCAGATCCTACTTCCCATAAATCTACCTAACATTGTCCTCCCATCTACGTCAGGCCGAAAATTGCTGTAAATGCAATTCAAAGGGTTCATGAGTTTCCAATAGATTATTTTGTAACTGAAAAGGGGATACTTTTATGCATTTTATATTCAGAGTACATTTATTTTGAAACGAAGTCATTTGTGCAATGGCATTTGAGAAGGTATAAGACAGATCTCGGAAAACTAATGATGGACATGGTTCAACTTGGGGCGGTACCAAACTTCGAGTATGGCTGTGTATGGAAAATTCAAAGGATAATAAGAAAGAAGTGGTCAAAATAATAATCTAAAGCTTGCAACTAAGCTTCGTCAGGAGTATGGTACAGAGACTGAGACTGACAGAGATGACAATATTTTCAATATTTAATATTGTTCACTTATTGCAGAGTATTCTTGTATAACTTAATATTATTATTGTAAGACAAACTTACTTCACTGTCACATAAAACAATGTAAGATACTTAAGTTTATTTGTATGCTAGTTATGTTAAAAATAAAGCATAATAAAGCATAATCACTAAACAATCACTAAGCAATCACTAAAAAAGCATAATTATAAAAATACTAAAACACAAAGTGGGTAGCTCTGGTGACCAGTAACTGGAACAAATGATTGAAAAATATTGGACGTTCACTCGATACCTTAGATAATAGGCAAGCTATGTCGTAAATTTTGCTGTTTATTGTGAAAATTCACTACTACGTAACTTTCAAATAACCATTCTATTGTACATTATAATCTAAATTATTGACTTGAATTGCTTACTAACCAGTATGTAATAAATAGCTCATATCAATATCATTAAAGCGTATCAAATTGCTAAATTTGACAGTTATAACTAATTAATACTGGCTGTTTTAAATCGTCGCATGATTTATTAAGAGAAAGTACTAAATTTCATTGGCAAGAAAATGCTCACGAATTTCAAGCTCTGGTATGTCAGGGAGACGTGCTAACCGGAATTCCATCAACTTGTTACATGTGCGAATACATTCGCCAGCTCCTGGTGGGGGAATTATGAATAAGGAAACGTAAACAAAAATATGTCTCCATTGATAACCCATTATGAAAGGGCGTGACTCAGATCAACCTCCCACTAATTGTTAGATGCCATTTTAACACGTATAAATAGACCTGTCTGGTTTTTTGTTAATCATTCTCTGGTTTTCTTTGCTCAAGTGCTAGTGGATAGAACTTAAAATAAAACTATGGCTCTTCAAAAGGTAAGAAAACATGTGAATTATAAATGTCGAATGTAATAAGAATATTTTGAAAGAATTTCGTGCTAATAATGCATTTTCACTGAACCATAGAATACCACAATATCTAAATTTTGGAGACAATTAAGGAGATAATAGTTGAAACTACTGTTTTATACATTTTAAAGCAAAGTACTTGTTTTAACGCACACGAACTCGTGGTATAATAGATCAAGTTGTGAAGAAGTTTACTTTCTGTCAGTATGTTGGTTCACACAATTTTTTTTAGTAAAATATCAGAATTTTTTAAATAGGACCAAAGACATAGCTAGAAAAAGTCACGCATTAGTTTTCTTGTATCTTTTTCTTGGATAAACAAATTAATATTCAATGCCATTTTCAAATTTAAGAAAAAATTGATAGCCACACACTAAAGTTTATTTTTTATTTATTTTAGAAACTGTTATAATCAAAAACCCATGGGCTAATTTGTCAGTATACTTTGTAGAACATAAAGTTAAAATTTAATGATCCTTGCGTTAAATCTGTAGAACCCATTCAGTGCTGAAATTATGTAAGAATACGGTAAAAATAAAAATATGAGAAAATAACTTTAAACATTTGCATGGTAGTTTAATTTTAAAATGTGTATATGCAGCCTCATCAGTAGTACCAGCCTTATAACTGATGCTCTTTTGAATTAAACCAACTTGAATGTTGCTTTTCTTTCTCTTAGGTATAATCTCTTGAAAGCAGTTTAATTTTGTCAAAAATAATTTATTTTCATCACTAAGATTTAAACATTTAAAGAGTGTAACCATTTTAATATTGTGAAATTAGGGAGGCATATAAATGTCTGAGTGCATTGAAACCTAGTGAACGTAAAAATTAAGATACATAGTATTTTTAATACAACAACAGATAATAATTTTGAGAAAAATGTGAATATTTCACCCATTATCCTACTTAAAAAACTTAATTCTACTGTAAATCTTACGAACTATTTGATATTCTTTTGAGAATAAAATATTTGTTTCCATAAAATTATATAACCTAGTTATATATAAATTCTGAAAATTATAGCCTACTTGCTATATACAACTGTTATATACAGCAGTAATATTCATACTTGAATTTTGATTTAGCAGTTAGGATCAATTTTAATGGATGGAAGGATGGCATCCTCTCCACATCGCACATAGAGTATAGAAACCTTCCAGGGATGGATTTATACCGAAGACTGATTTAGTTAACTTATTTTTCTATAGGCTACATTACAGAGAGACGGGGTTGCCTCGACGACCAGGTAGTAGAAACTTAAGATATTACTTGCACGTGAAATTGCTCGGAAATCTGGTCCAGAGACTAATTTATTCTTAGATTGCCATAATTCTACGACGCAAGGTTTATAGCCACTCCCGGAGGACTTCGTACCCTGGATCTTTACTTCCTAAGCATCCATTGACCGTGGCCGGGTTTGAACCGTGACCTCGAGATCCAGAGTCGGGTACGCTACCTTTGCATATACACTTACTAAATGTCAATAGACAATTCCTCAGCAAGCTAAAGGAATATTGTCTATTTTACGGAACCCGAAGGTTCATGGCCGCGCTTACCTGAGCCCGCCATTTAACCCTATTCTGTGCTAACTGTAACCAATCATACCTAGAAAAGCCAACTTCCTTTAAATCAGTCCTAATATTGTCCTTCCACCTAACTTACGTCTAGATCTTCCACGTGGTATTTTCCTCTCGGGTCTCCCAGTCAATATTTTTTAGATATGTCTTTCCTCCCCCATGCGCGCAACATGTCCAGCCAATTTCATCCTCCGGTGCGTAAGGCTGACAACCTTAACACCTCCACGTGCCGAATATTTAAAAATATATGAGCCTCAACCTCCAGGAACCCTCTGGGCCTCTATGGCCCGTATAGGGAATAATTTACTTTACTTTTTATTACAAACTGAGGAGGTACTTGATGCTACCATTAACGGCCGTGGTTGTCGGCATGCTTACCACATGCCCCCAATCCTGGCAGATGTCGCAGTGGTCGGGTAGGCCAAGTCCATTCAGGGATGTAGCGCCACGAAGTTTAGTTTTAGTTTAGTTTAGTTAATGAATCCTTATACTTAAGGGTGATAATTATGTATCAACGTTATATTCCGCACATATTTCCCGTCGGTTCTTACACATACGTTACAGCAGGCTGCTGGAATACTAGCCCCGTGGCCAGCTACAATAAGAGGAATAACAATGGACATCACTGCAGTCCTAATGGCACTATTGAGGTCATGTATTTGCTATGATTGGTACTGATGAAAATAATTATTCAATACTGATATTTAAAAGTATTCTCCCGTGTATAAATTGAAAATTAGAAGGAGAGGTGTTCGAGACTGTATTATTTTATCTCGTTACTTTTAGAGGGAAGTTAAGTGTGTTTATTTGTTCCGTAGGAATACAAAATAACGAATTCTTTGAAGGATATAATCCAGTAACTTTCAATAGGCCTACAGTAACATAAAATGAACCAGTCTTTGGGCAGTCTAAAAGAGATGAATTAAAATGTTGATTTGAAACTGAAGAAAACACTTATGTTAATATATGTTAATATATGTTTATATATATTTATATGTTAATATAAGTTTATATATATTTGGATTGTGATGGTGATAGTGACGGTGATGATGTACCACCCACAATGATTAACAGAAAAATATTGTTTAGATTTTATGTTCTTCTGCAAGCGGAGATTTTCAGTTATGATGCGATGGCTTTGGTTATTTACATATTGTACAGTAACAATAAGACAAAGCTGTGCATTAATTAATTATAAAGTAATTAGAAAATTAACACTATTATTACAGCATTTTATTATATACTCGTGCAAATTATTTCTTTATAATCGGAAATTTTATCTTTGTTATTCCAGTGTAGAACCGCGGCCTATTACAAAGATGTCATATAAACTATGATTTTATAGAACAATTTTTTTGTAGGGTACATTATAGAATTTCTCTCAGCTTTCATGCAGTGAGTATGTTTTTGTTTGTATCGCTAGCTCCCGGCTGTATCATCATTTCATTAATTCATCATACCTTTCAGCAGAGAGATAGTATCTATGGTTACTTGTGTCCAATAGTGGCTAGGATATTAACAAAAAATAAAATACCGAGATAGGCTATTATATTTGCACATGGGTATGCTGTACGAACGTATGAAAATTATTTTGATGTCTGCTTAACATAAGGCTAAAAATGTTCAAACAATTTACCTAAACCATATATTATTTCAGGCATTCCTAGCTGCAATTGTGCTGGCTGCTGCATGTGCCTCTCCGATCTATGAAGAACACAAAGAAGTAGAAGTTCACCACTATGTAAGTATTTTCTGTGAAAATATTCAGAAATGGCATACACGAAATTCAGAAAAAATAGATCTAAACGTGAATTATTAACTACAATTAACTATTGTGTACGTGAAAAGGTGTAGGAAATATGTATTAGAAAATTTAAAAGTACTATGAAGGATAGAATACTTAATGCAAAATATATTGATGAAGACAATACAGTTCAAACAAGAAATTATTTTAAAAATGCAATAAGAATGTAATATGTTCAAATCTACATTACATTTTGAGTAGCTTTGTGTATCCTACTCTGTCTATACATTTTTTGAAGTTCATGTTTTGTGAATCTATGACTCTTTTCTTCGATTACATGCTGGTATTTCTATTTTTATAGATATCTCGGGGTCTTTTTTGTACTAAAATTATATCCTTTCTTCTTTGTGAGCTCTCTTTATATCCTTATGTGCAAATTCTCAAGTTTAAAACGTATCATTTCGTACTTTCTCCATAGTATGAATCCTTTACTATAGACTAAAAACGTTCTGCCTAGCTATTAACACATTAAACTGAAGGCTTGTTTCACTTTACTCTTGAGAAAGTAACCTGAAAATAAAGACAGAGAGCATCCAAAAGCAATTATGCCACAAACAAAGAGATTTCAAAATTCCATAATATCAATTAATCATCTTCTTTCACACATTATCTTAGTCTAAGAAAAATAAAGCAACAAAAAAATTAGGCCACAAAGAAAGAGACGTCAAAATTTCATGTCAACTAACCATCCCCTTTCTCAAATTATCTTAGTAAAGCGACTAAAAGGGCACTGTTAGCCAAAGTTTTCAGACTCCTTCACACATTTTTCTTCGACTTTATGCACGGAAATTTAAACCACACATCTTACAATATCTATATTGAAATATAACTCGAACAAGTTATATTCTGGAAAAATAGAGTCAGACTGAAAAAATTCATTGCCATAGCCGAGATTTGAACCACTGATTTACGGCTCTCCGTGCCGCTGCTCTGCCACTTGAGCTACAATGGAAACGTATCAGTACAACATTAAATTCTCCAACTGACTCACATTTTATGTTTCAAATCCCGGCTATGACATTGAATTTTTCAGCTTAGTCTACACATGGTCAGTGTGAAAAATTATTATCCAAGGTATATCCCGGTTCAAATATACTACGATACTTGACTAAATAACTATTATCATTTTCCAGGCTCATCCAAAGTATGAGTTCAAGTATGGTGTGAAGGATGGACACACTCATGACATCAAGGAACAGGAAGAAAAGCGTGATGGCGACAAAGTCACCGGATACTACAAGCTGGTTGAACCTGACGGTACCACCCGAACTGTACATTACTCGTCTGACAAGCATACGGGATTCCATGCTCAAGTTGAGAGGTCTGGACACGCCGTACACCCTACATATGTGAAAAAGGTGGAGATCCCAGTTCAGAAGTACGAGATCCCAATCAAATACGAACTCCCAGCACCCACCTATTCCCATGAACCGTCATATTCACATGGCGGTGCAGAAAGCTACAGCAGTTTCAGTGGACATTTCTAAACGTCTTCTTAGTATAGATTTTATAAACCCAGGGTGTGCTATCTAGTGAACATCGTTTTTCATTAAGTTAATCATGTATCATTCCTTCATCTTTGATCTGCATCTTAAATTCTAGATTGATAGGGAAAAAGCGAATAAGTCAAAATACCAATGTTTTAGGAAAGACAAATAATGATTTATTTTCACAGCATTTTTACAATATTCAGATCAGCCCACCCAGATATTTTTACATAGTATAAAATAATGGGTAAAAATATCTGGTGAACTGAACTAAATATTGTAAGAATACAGTGAAAATAAATTCTTTTTTGTCTTTCCTGAAACTTTCGTATATTGACTTATTCGCTTTTTCCCTATCTCTCTAGAATTATTTTAAGATGTAATTTGTGATATTGTTGAATTATGCATTGTGTTACCAAGATTCATGTACAATGTCTATATTTTTTACGAACTCAGCCATGCTGTGCTTTTTCGCATATGTATATAGGCTATAAGAATGTTATAAATAAATATAAAGTGCATTATTTTAGCAACTTTTATCATTTCATTTAACATACAAATACAAAACACCTTTCTTATTCCCTTAAAAATGTTAGTGGTCAACGGTTTGTGTGAGCAACACCTAAGGCCTACGGGATAAAAAATTATTTTGAGAATCATATTCTATAGAGGAAATATGAAGGGGGGGACTTTGCTTGATATGCCTCGCCGCGACTACCCTGATTCCCAAGAAAATGCGGGTTCAACTCTTGTTTAGGGCAAATTGCGCTTTAGGCGTACATAATATAATGCATATGTCTTCACTTTGAAGAGCTTAAAAATAAAATCTAGGTGAAAATGAAATCTCTCTCCAATGACTGATTGCCCTAATGGTCTACCTCACAGACAGACAAGTTATGTCATATGCAGTACTGTGAGGCACACTAATTAGTGATTTTTGTGCCATTTTCTGCGTATGACATAACTTGTCTATCTGTGAGGTAGACCATTAGGGCAATCAGTTATAGGAGAGAGATTCCATCTGGTGCTGTGAATTGAACTCCGGCTTAGCTCAGTTGGTAGAGCATTGGTTCGAATAGCCAAAGGTCCAGGGTTCAAGTCCCAGGGTCGGAGGAATTTTTCTCCTATAATATTCTCATGTAATGTCCAACAGAGGCAATAATCTGTGGTTCATGAATGCTTCTATATATCTAGGTGAAAATGTAATATATAGTATAGTAAGGTAATTTTCCTGAAGAATAATGAACGTATGTAATAAATAAATTATAGAATAGTACTCAAAATAATATTAGGATATAACCGCGGATTTTTAATTTTACACGTTCTTTGGTATACATTTGTTCTGCAAACACCTTCACTCTACGCCCAAGGACAAGCAAGAACAATTTGTAGGGTTTGTTTCAATCTTCTAGGTTAAGCTATTTCGTTTGAAGTGTGATTTTGTTTTATGTTTGTACGCAGTCTTATATGAAGAAAAGAATAAGAGTGAAGAATAGAGATAGAAAGTGAATTGGTAATAGTACTGCGTTTCATACATTAGAATAAGTAAAATCCTGCGTCCACAGACTGTAACATCAAAAGAAAGTTGAAAACTGAAAAGTAAACAGAAGATACTTCTCACACCTCTAATTACGAAGGACTGGAGTCCGAAAGCTTTCTCCGACTCAACACACTAAATTACTTTAGCTCTGTTAATTAAACTTAACAAGTTTAAAAACGAATTATCCTGTATTGGGCTTACTTTAAACATTGAACAAGATCAGAGCTAATCAAGAGAATCATACTATATTGCCTTTTTATCCTAGTTTACCGAAAAATCTAGCTGTATGCCTAAGATATTTAAGTTTCCATTATCAAAGAACCAAAGCCGATTTTAATACAGTGACTTAGCGTTGTTCAGAGTAAGTATTATAAAACTTGATTTTGTATTTAACGAAATAATACAAAAAACCCAAGAGCTGTGGTCAAGCTCACAGCTTTCTGTTTCTTCTCGAGAAGCAAATAAGAATATGAAAAGCTCTAAAGGAAGGGAATTAGAAGTCTGTAAATGGTGTCACTTTGGGATACAGGGTAAACCCTGTCACAGTCCCTTACAGACACCATATTGTCTTTAGCGGAAAATATTTTATGCCCATGTGATAAGAATCTATCCGTATAAGCAAACTTGTTTTATAGCTGATTATTCTCACTTCGCCTAGAATATTATTTCTAACAACTTTTTTCAGTTAAGACAAGTACCTCCAGGTAAAACGCTTTATTAATTTTGTTTGGTAATAGGTTATGAATATAAACAAATAATATAACCACCTAATTTAAAAATCTCAACTTCATATGAACAGGGATGGACAATTAGGCCTACATAATATTTCAACAAAATTAAACCGCCTTACAAATTATGGTTATATACATATACATATTTTTATCGTTAGTTCATCGTTATACTTATACTTTTTTATCGTTAATTGCCTACAGCGAAGTTGACTGGATGACTTCCTACACATTGCGCAAATATGCAGGTGTTCGTTTTATTTGCGCAATATTGTAGGAAGTCATCCAGTCAGCTTCGCTGACGATAAAAAAGTAAGAGCAGAAAGCCATTCAGCATAGGATATGACAAATACCATGTACCAGAATACACATTTTTATATGAATGTAAATATTGAACCATTTATTAGAATAACTTTAAAACTCTTTCGTCTCAATAATATGTTTCAGTTTACAGCTAGTTGCCTGGGTATACCAGTCGGAATGGTATTAGCGGGTTCGATTCCGATCTAAGTCGATGAATTTATGTGTGCATAAATTACACTTCCAAATGTTTGAAGATTTACAGTTATAACATAATTCCCATGGTTCAAAATTTTGCCACACAGGCATCAGTTATAAATTTAAGTAGCAGTATACAATCGACATTATACAATCAAAGTTAGAGAAACTTTTAAGCGACTACAAACGGAGGAAATCCTCAATTCAAATATTATAATTTTTAAGTACAGTCACCGATTACTGTAGACTGAATTTAGGATGATACCATAGTGGTTCTATGTATTCCCCCCCCCCCCCCGAAATCGGATCAGCCGCTGTTCTGTAAACTTGAAATATCTGTCTTCATAAGAATGACTCTACCTGCCGAACATTCTGAATCGATCCAGAGGGCTTTAGTTAAATTTTAACTGATCCTACAATAAAAACAATATAGTTTTCTCAACTTCTGCAGTAATATCTAGTAAGTATTTCAGCTTAGAGTACGAGTTGTTGAGATCCTCGTTAAGTCTTAACAATATGATCAGTACACTGATCTCTTATTTAACAAAAACAGTTTACAAGGCTATGGGGGTTAATGGTAAGATACGAAGTCGTATCTCTGTTATAATCAGGGTGTCCACAGAAATTTCAAAATAGATTTCCCTGACTTTCTATGACCACTGTTCTGTAGGTCCTTTGTAAATAAAACAATAAAAAATTCAGCCTCCTCCATTCTCATAACAAAAATAGGAAATGACCAGTTTAAGTACTGAAAATAATCACATCCTGGGATACAGAAAACTGGAGAAAAACATATGTCCCTCATATTTCGCTCACGGGGGCTAGTTATTTTCCCTGACTATTCCACATTTTTGTAGAAATTTCCTTTACTTTTTCCATTAATTTATAAAATTCCTTGACTTTCCCTGACCGATTTAAATTTTTCTGACTTTCGCTGATTTTCCAGAATGTGTAAACCCTATATAGGCTAATAGCCTATAAATAGGGGCTTACTAAATGTTAAAATGAGAGACAGTGCCACTAATTAAACAAAATTGTGAAATCTAGAACAGCAAACTAATTAACAAATTAAACCAACTTTAAATTATAATTGAAAAATAATAAAGTTAAAAAAAGTAACATTGTTTGTATGATCATCAATGAGAAAATTGAAAAACAATTTTGAATAAATTATTTGAGAGTGACCCAATAATAGTAATAATTTAGGCTAATTACAGTTACGGTCACATGAGGAAAGAAATAGTCGCTTAAAATTTAGGACTCCCATAATCTACGAACTGAATGGTCTGATCATGTGCACTTTCTTAGAGTAACTTTTTAGCTTTAGTTTATGGTAGTAATTGATACATTAAACTTATAACAAAGTTGAATTTTAAATTAATTACATAAAATAACTATCTTTGAACAGTTTTCAGTTTCCCAGAGGAACCAGTAACTTACAGCTCACAATTTTTTTATCGGAGTTTTTTCTGGTTGTTCAAAATATTTTCATATTAGAAAACTATGTTTTGGAATATTTACGTTAGCTTGAATATTTTACGACATACAGAATTTACTTCACCAGAAAGAAGCTTCTTATGTACAATTTTGAACTAATATTTCAGAATATTTGGCTCAGCTCTTTTATGGATAGGATTCAATGCGATGATATGTGCTGAATAGCCTACATCACAACCATTGAGAGCCTCTCGTTCTCATAATATCAACATTGACTGCAAATTATGAACTCACCCACCGCAACTGATACCAAGTAGTTCAAAGAAACTCCGCAAACGCGCTATTGCTTACGCGAAACAAGTCTCAAGAAAACACTGTATGAGATATAGCAGCTATACAATGTCCTTCCTCCACCATAGGTTTATACTTCATGTTATCGAAGAACAGCATTCCATATTGAACAGAGAATACATAATTTGTGTAGCTGAACAGTCTAATTTTGGAACTAATGTCTTAAAATACTCTTGATGCCTATTACCACACCATAATAGAATATGAGATTAAATAGGCCCATATAATACATTAAAGGAACTCGGTGTGCACATTAATTTCAGTGGCGGACACAGGGGGGGAGGGGACAGGGGGATATACCCCCCCCCGAAATTTGACAAAAAAACTGTAAATGCGAATCAGTATGGCAAATTTTACACATTTTGAATCATTTTATATCTACGTTAGGAAGTATTTAAACTTTTGTTCTTCCAGCAATGTAAGTGGCCAGTTTTATAAACTCATTATATATGTAAGTGAATTTTTTTAGTAGTCTTTCTGCCTATTCAAATCCCCCCCCCCCCGCCGAAAAAATTCTGCGTCCGCCACTGTTCATTTTAACACGTTTGTAGCTATTAAGGGAATATTGCACACTTGGAACTGCACGGTTATTAAAGCAATTTGCAAGTAAATATCATAATAAATAGGCAAATCCCCAGGAACAAGGAACGATCTTGAGACCTTCAGACTAGTAGCTAATAACTTCATAATAAATAGCCTGTATTTAAAACAAAATCAATTCTCATCGTGTTAATTTCAATATCGTTCTAAAATTAATTTATTTCTTGTTGTCAAAATCCGTTGGTTTCAAGAAAATGAACAAAAGGAAGCTTCTTTTTGTTTATTGTACTGAGTGATAGAGAAGGCCTCATGGCCTTAACCCCACCAGTTAAAATTCTTCTTTCTTTCTTAATCGTAGTTTTACCTCTCCCTTTTAGGATTCAAGCAACCCAAGCCGCCCGTGCCTTACAGGGCCGCGACCTGTCGGGAGAGGGACTATCTTTGGATCACTTACATACTTTTTTTTACCAGACAAGGACATGGAAGGCCTCCCCGGATGAGTGATCAGCCCAATGCCGGGGCCACCTCCGAGACAACACGAACACATAGGACGAGACACACCATTCACACACACACACACTCTCAGAACAAGGCGAGGATGAAGATGATAATGACGGCCAGATGATATCCGGGGACCACAAGGGACTAAAGTTACCGAACATTTGTCTCAAAGGTGAGGGAAAACCCCGGAAAAACCTCATCTAGGTAACTTGTCCCGACCAGGAATCGAACCCGGGCCCACTGCGTGAGAGGATCGAACGCATCCCCTGAGCCACAGCGGTGGACCAGTTTAAATTAAAGAAATAATTAACAAATTAATAAAACAAGAATATAGAAGTAGCTGCTGCAGAAGTTCGTTGAAATGGTGATAGAGTTTCAAGGTGTGAGCTCACGTAGATATTTTCTTTCTTCCTTTCTCTGGAGTCTGAATAATAGCTACAATGTAATTTACAACCAGAACCTTCACAATCTTGAATATCATCATCAGTAACATCTGTCGCTACATAGTGTCATGCAAGGTAAATACATGTCCTACAAAGACAAAATTAACTTCCCTAATATCGCAGCTGGTCACTGTGTAGAATGAGGCAATAGTATCTCAAGTACTTCCATGCAGATATTACGCTGAATAAAAAAGATCGTTAGATGAGATGGTAAAGAAAGTGAAAACCCTGATAAACTTGATCCGTTACAGTTTTCTGAGCTACGAAACGAAATAATTACCGACATATATAACTACACTACACGGCATGGTTGGATATGTAAACGAGAATAAAAGTAGATCTTATTCACCTGATAAGCTTCACAAAACGGAAACAGAAATTTAAAATTCGTGAGCGAAAGTATTGAGGGAGATATATTATGCATAACCATATAATTTTTTGTTGATGCTTTATTTAAATATTTTTGGATGCAGTTACTTTTCTATAAGCGGACAACTCCACCCAGCGCAAATACATGTTATAAGATAATATAAAAGTAAGCGGGGACACAATTTTTAGGATTACACATAGGAAAGAAAAAAAACTGGGTCCTCTAAGAAAAGGAAACCACTTGAAACAGTTTTAAAATACTAATAGGCATATATACAATTTTATGTATAACGATAGACTAAAGCGAAACAAATAATTGAAGTGAATGGGTTAAAAGATTTATGTAGCATGGTAATAAATCTTATCCGATCTATTACAAAAGGAATTAGACTCGTATAAAAATGTTTCCTGGAAATTCTAGATCGAACGTTTTAGGTTACCAAATCCTTGTTTCACCAATCTAATAGCAGACTAGACACTTAGCGTTATTCGGATTCCATCTTAAACTATAGCTTCTTGGCACTATAATAATACCCGCAACAACAGTAAGATTTTTCTGTAAGGACATCGTCTAGATTTAACTCCTAATATCTATCGTGAGAACGCCCTGATCTATGTCAGTGTGGCGAGGCAAAGCAGACTTGAGCTTAAGCTTAAAATTAGAGGAAGACATGGCTGACCGTAGAAGAACATCACGGAATATTGAATGGTGTCAGCAAAAGAGATGGAAGAGAAATAAAAATGACCATAATAATTTTTTAAAAAACCTACAAATAACATGCACCTATGCAAGTTTTGAATGAACAATTATACAATAAGGTCAATCGTTTGATATAATTTTATACCTAGGTATAACACAATGGATTGACTTTAAATGAATTAAGGAATTAGAGTAGCTAAGATAAATATTTCCAGCATGTGTAGAGTAACAAAGAACTATTGTAAAGAAATAAGAACTAAAGGGTTGTATGGCAAGCTAAGAACTTTAAGTGATTAGATGGCTAAGAGAAAGGAAAGTATATTGGAGAACAGAAACTAACTTATTAAATAACAACAATGAACCAGGACGGTTAGCGTGTTGGCGTCTGGTATCTGGAAGCTAAGGAACAGAAGAGGTAACATTAGTGAAGGAATTTGCCCATTATGCAATAATAAAGAGGAATCCTTGCATATTTCATTAGGATGTAGAGAAACAAGTTACTGTAAAGAAGCTTTAATAGACAAAAAAATTAAAATACAATAAATTAATAGCATATAAGGAAATATGCCGCCTGTACAACCTTTTTTTAAGAAAGAGGATAGGCGAATTTAAATTTATAGTAAGGAAAGAATGGAAGCAAAAGTAGAGGATTAATATTTATAAAAAGGCATGGGCCGTCCATTACTATATATTTGAAAGTTATAAAAAAGTAATGAAAAAGGAAAATTACAACATCAACAAAACACGATAATATCTTTGACCTATTGACTAGCTTCGTTAAAATGACTTTTTTGTGCTATTGACTGGTTTAGTAAAAAAAGGTTTTGTTTATATATATGTATACTTATATCGTATGTACTTAAATTTATAATATGCTATCCGTTTGAATAACTGAGATGTCTCAGGGGGGTTATCCTTGATGTGTTTATTATCTCTCGGAACCGAACTGTTAACCAATGGCAGTCTGTATCTATATTAATAAAAATGAATTTCCAAAATTTATGTTGCCGCATTACTTGAGGACGGCTCGACCGATTTGGCTGATTCTAATGTTGTTGTGTTCGTAATTGTCAGGACAAGGTTTGTATGAAAGAAAATTTTTGGAAAATCCACGGGAAAAGTCGAAAATTTGAAATGAGGCAAAGTTAGATAGTTGTGCTGTCACATGTTTACATAACGAAAGTATTGTTTACGGTGTTCACATAGGGCTTTGGAAACTATATTACAGTAAAACTTGTTCAAATCGGAATCGTATGGGACCAAAAGAATTTTCCAAATTGGACAAGTTTCCGGATTACACAAAATATACTAGGCTACATAAATGTTATCAATTACTGTACATGTGCCAGAAATATGAAGTTGTAATATGCAAATACTGTAATTAGGCCTAATTACAAACCTTAATTCCTGTACAGCAGATATTCTTCACTTTATTTTTATATACAGTAAAATACTACACTATTATTAATAATTAATAACACTAACACAATATAATCATGCAATTACTGTAGGCTAACTGTTTTCTTGCCTCATTATTTCACTTTTGTCGCCACATATCGGGACATGGGTCCGGACAAAGGCAAGTTTTTAGCCCGCGCATTTACAAATCATTCCCACACTATTTCATTAATTTCTTCATTTCCCGTCTTCTTTGCTTTTCTCTTCATTTGTCCGTTCCCCTTCATCCACTCCTCCCTTATCTTATCTTTGTTCTTTAAAGTTTCGTAAATTTGCGTTTTACCGTATTTGAAGCGCAAAATTATTTCGCGCACAGAAAGTTTCTCTCTCTCACTTGCCTCAATCACCTTCATTTTTTCATTGAGCGTGAGCGATACGTACTTTTTGTTCGACATGATGATGTTACTTAAGATGCTACAAGCAGTACAAGCCAACTGAAACTGAAGCCTGGCGGAAAATAGAAAACAAAGCAGGTAGCAGATTTCTTGACTACTGGGTAAATTCCATTGTTGGCCGAAACATAAAGCCACCGCCGTGTATATTCTAACGGAACTCTCAGGGCTGTACAATATTCGTGCTAAGAAGTAATGTGTTCACAAAGACGTGAATAACAAAATATATATTGTAATGCAGTAGAACACACAATGCTGCTTTTCCGCATTATAGAATAAATTGCTACTTAAATCTTAAAATTTGCATTCCGTTTCCGCGTTAAGCACGTTCCGTTTTATACAAAATATTGACATTTAAAAATGTATTGCGTGCGTCGGGACCGAAATATTTGTACGCTTTGGACAGATTTCCGGATTATACACGTGCCGCTTTGAACAAGTTTTACTGTATAATACTGGGCTTTAACAAATTCTGATAATATCGATGTAATTAATACATTTGTGAAAATAATTCTTGACGAATAAAATCCACGAATATAAAGCAGTCACATAACTTTCTCTACCCTCGACATGGAAAATATCATTTTCTAACTTCACATTTTGATGTAGAATAAGCGATCGTATTGCAGGGACAACTTAAGTGTGTGCCAGTGAGTATGCTATATCGGAAGTCGATAACAAATCCTATCCACTGATACGTCACTCATAGCTGTAGGCTTTGTATTAGTTGAGAAATAGGGCTAGGGATATTTATCAGAGGACCTAAGCATCTAAAAGAGGATAAAACGGGATGGAACATTATCAGTCCAACGCGCGCAGTATATTATGTCTCAGGTTTTTGGGAAGGAAAGTATGAAAGCGAAATTGAACTTCTTTTTTACTTCAGCCCCGAAACGGTTGTATGGTAATATGACACACATTTCCCACTTGCTAGGTACTGTCTGACTGTGAGCTGAAGGCCGAGCTGGTGGCATAGTGGGGGAAAGACATAGACAGTAAATGCAAGCGCATAGTTAAGTAGTGGGGGAACGCTAGCTCGGCCTTCAGCTCGCAGTCAGACAGTACACGCTAGAATGACCCGAGCAGCAGAACACTAAGCGCCGAACAGTTGTTGAGAGCGGAGTATGGCCTATGGTCGAGGAACTCCGTAGGTGGTGGCGGGCCCCCCCCCCCAAAAAGTATGGTAATATGAGAGTGAGAAATACAATTTTCTGTCAAGACAATACAATCTTATGTAACCGGAATTTCTTTTTCTTCTTATTTGCACTCCTCCCAGGCATTGTGAGTAGAAGGAATGGAATGCAACATTCGACATCCTCTATGAGCCATAAAAAGCTATAACTAGCGTTTCCTGAGGGAGTAGTCTGAGTGCCATATGTCGTTCTTCCTTATTTCGAATTCTACATACATATTATACAAGGACCTAGAGTTTCAATATCGAAAGTCCTCCATAAGTTAATTTCATATTACAAAATACAAAACCCGGGCGACGCCGGGCCATTTAAGCTAGTCTTCAATATTTAAAAAAATGAATTTCCTAAATGTATGACGGAGAATCACTTGAGAACGACTCGACCGATTTGGCTGATTTTTTTCTTTGTTGTGTTCGTAATTGGCTGGACAAGGTTTGTATGAAAGAAATTTTTTGGAAAATCCACGGGAAAAGTCGGAAATGCGGCAAAGTTAGAGAGTTGTGCTGTCAATTCTTTACATAACGAAAGTATTGTTTACGGTGTTCACATAGGGCTTTGGAAACTATATTATAATACTGGGCTTTAACAAATTCTGATACTATCGATGTAATTAATATATTTGTGAAAATAATTCTTGAAGAATAAAATCCACGAAAATAAAGCAGTCACATAACTTTCTCTACCTTCGACATGGAAAATATTTTCTCACTTCACATTTTGATGTAGAATAAGCTGTCGTATTGCAGGGACAACTTAAGTGAGTGCCAGTGAGTATGATATATTGGAAGTCGGTAACAAATCCTATCCACTGATACGTCATTCATAGCTGATGCGTCAGCTTTGTATTAGTTGAGAAATAGACCTAGGGATATTTATCAGAGGCCCTAAGCATCTAAAAGAAGACAAAATGGGATGGGACATTTTCAGTCCTACGCGCGCAGTATATTATGTCCCAGGTTTTTGGGAAGGAAAGTATGAAAGTGATATTGAATTTCTTTTTTACTTCAGTCCCGAAACGGTTGTATGGTAATATGAGAGTAGAAGTACAATTTTCTGTCAAGACAATACAATCTTATGTAACCGGAATTTCTTTTTCTTCTTATTTGCACTCCTCCCAGACATGGTGTGTAGAAGCAATGGAATGCAACATTCGCTATCCTTTATGAGCCATAAAAAGCTAAAACTAGCGTTTTCTGAGGGAATAGTCTGATTGTCATATGTCGTTCTTCCTCATTTCTAATTCTACATACATATTGTATAAGGACCTAGAGTTTCAACATCGCAAGTCCTCCGTAAGTTAATTTCATATTACAAAATACAAAACCCGGGCGACGCCGAGCCTTTTAAGCTAGTATTTAATAAAAGCAAACAGTAGTTTCGTTGCGTGCAATACCTTTCCTATGGTATGGGTGGAGAAAGAATAAAAAGTTCCATGCTCTTTTGGGGTATTAGAAATGTACCTTAATAAGAATCGATCTAGAGCTTTTACTCGTAGATCGATTACAAAAATTAAATTTTCGAATCTCTGTTTCTGGCATTACTAACGATTAACCAGATCATGCTGTGTTAAGAAAACAACGTGGGATTTCATCTACGAGTTACGAGTATAAAATATAATTTTTCAGATTTATCTGATGAACAAAAGAAAATAGTTTGTTAATTTTAGCTCAAAGATATTAATTTACTTCAATTAATGTATGTAGTTTGTTCTTTTTCTAAACTATTAGAGAGAAAAACATTTATTAAAAATGAAAACTGTTTACTACAAAGAAAGTGTTATTGAAGGCCCCCTCCCGAGAAATACAGTGTAATCGAGGAGGACCCACTCAAGGCAACACGAATTCTGAAATAAACATATCTATCCATCTATATTTACTACGTAAAACTATATATATATATACATATATATATATATAAGAATAACATGACGTAAATCAGGGAATTTACGTAGGCTAAAAACGATGTCGGTGTTAATAAAAATGTTTTAATTATCTGTTCTGTTAAATAATCAGGCCCGACGAGAGGGAGGGGCAACCGGGGCTGCAGCCCCGGGGCCCGGCCGACCAGGTTTTATTTATTACTTTCTAAATTTACTCTAAAATGAAATTGGTTATAAACTTATAAGTCAATAAACAGCTTAAGTTATGTTTTAAGTGTTTATTTTATCTGCATTGTCCTGTCGTATAACGGTGACATGGAAATAATCAGTTAATCTGAAACGGATTATTCTTGAAGAAAAATTTCTATTTTTGAAAAGCAGAAGCAGAAATCCTTTTGGACTCAACAGTAGGCCTCACTAACGTTCGGCATTTAAAATCTTAATTTTCATAAGATTAAGCTGGTACATACAGATAAAATCGTTCCTAATTAGAACATTAGTTAACCGATTCGGTCCAAAATCAATAGGCTTCATCCCATGGGCGTTATAAATGGTGTACCAAGTTTTATGAAAATCCTATAAAGCGTATTTGAGTTACCGCGCTTACAGGCACACGTACAGACAGACAGTCAGACGGACAGATATTTTCCTGTCTACCAAACAATCTCATAAAGTACCGATACCATTCTGGTACTTAATAATTATGTAATATCATTATATAATCATTTTGTTGCATACATTATAAAGGGCAAGTTGGGTAGAGAATTTAATATTTGACGGGGGCACGGGAAAATTTGTCCCTGGGGCCATTGCTTTCTTTCCACGGCCCTGGTTAAATAAACGGTTTAAATAAAACATCTAGCACTTGAGTAAATAATCGCGAGCAAAGCAGCGGGCACCTGCTGGTATAATAATAATATAAACTGATATAGGCCTATATGTATGTAACGTGTACTTTAACTATATAATTTAAAAACTATGATTTTAAAACATCAATAAATAACAGATAACGTAAGAGATAAAGACTCAGTGAATCGGAATACAAAGGTAAATTTGTACAATACACCTGCATCACCTTCACACACTGCACCAACAAAACAGCAAGACGAAACTAGGAATATCTTTAGCTTAAAAGAATTAACGTTTCATTAATACTGAAGCATTTTTGTTATTTCACGTAATATTTTTTGTTAATATGTTGGTGCTTCTAATAATACCAGGAGAGGGAATTCTTTGGGAAGTTCTTCCTTATTCGTGAATTCTGATCGAGTCCATCGAAGAGTCAATTTGTAGGAAATGCTACATCATAACACTTAACGGAAGAGAAAGCTCGCGACATTTTATGATGATGCAGTTTCATGAACATCCGCCAGACATCGGAAGTTGGTCAACAAATATTACTCAATGTTACATCAAATATTACACATAGCAGCCTGCTTAGGGTATGACTGAATGATTACCACTCTTTATGATTTTACAACTGCCACTTTTCCTCTGACGCCTTGGCCATTTCATTATATACGGTACTTCTGTAGATGGTCCGGCATAGGTCTTACGTGCTTTTAGTTTATATGTATTCATCTCTAATTTTAGAATTTTTTGTAATATAATTTTGGCCAATACAAAAATACTCAAGATTATATTTACATTAGTTACTATAATTATATGGGTCTATTTCTCTATAATCCGAATAGTTTTCGATACTAAAAATTAGTATTCTACACAATACATTGGACACCCGTCTTTGCTTTCTTGACTCTAAATCATGTAAAAAAATAATCAGATAACGCAAACAAGAGACAATAAAATTCTTAGAAACTGCATGCTGAAGTAGATGCACTTTACGACACAAATTAGAACCTTATAGCTGGAAATAACAATTTTACTCTATCCTACCTGTAAACAAAATGAATGAATGAGGCTAGTTTTTATTCTGACACCTATTAAATACATTTTCAATCCATTATGTCCAACGCAAGGGCTTGTGTTCCGTTCGTATTTTAGCTATGCACAAGATGAAGAAATATCCGGGTATATCGACTGCGAAGGATTTTAGGGAAAGAGTAAGGCGTTTGAGGGAATTCCGTAAGTATGTTCAAGGTTCGCCTCCTTTAAATATATTATAAGTAAGTAGAGTATATTATTATGAATGTATTGAGATTCCAAGAAAGTGCGAGATTTTAATCTCCCCAAATTACGAAAAACCTTGTTTTGGAATTATCTTGTCCGTACTGCAACATCTAGGCCTATAATCTCTATTTCTGAAGCCTATTCTGTAATCTCTAAATACACTGCTTAGTCTTTGCTTTTTAAGTTAGTTCCTTTTTAAGTTAAGTCCTGATCTCATTGTTTACAGCAGCTACGGGAGAAACAGTGCGAACAGTGCGATGTTCAAGATGCGGAAGTTACGTTGGAACTAAAGTACTTTGTTTTGCATTTCGGAAAAGTCGATCACAATAAACTTAAACTACTCGTATGTTGGAGTATTACAAGATAAAGGCACATATTTGTTTTTTTAATGTAATATACTTCTAAGCTGTGAGGTTACTATGGTTACTTAATGGCGGTTGCATACTGTTGCTAACGCATGTAACCATCGCAGGTGTGCTGGAATTTTGTCGCACGGAGTTCTTTCACATTACTGTAAATCTGACGACATTGTAGTATCTCATTTATACACACAAATATAATGCTCTTTTAAGGAGACTCTGCTACGCATTCCAGAAAACAGTTTAGTATGGTAACACTGAAACTATTCTCTGTTTTATTTTGTCTTTATATTATTATCATTATAGTATTATTCTGAGCTTCTTCACATGCATTACTATCACAAATATCTGTAAAATATGAAATCGCTTCTAGTAAGTAGATGGTCTTAATGATTTTCTAAGTACACACTAATTAATTACAGCTTTTCAGCTTTATTTTACTAAAGATATTGCATTCTATAGAAGGAAATTCACCCTGGGCACGAATCAAACCCGGGTTTCCCTTAGGAGAACTTTTTTGTCCGTAGAAAACAATAATGCTAGTTATTTATAACAGGATTCCCGTAACGAGAGAGAGCGGTGTTTTATTGGTACGTATAAAATCTCCGCACATGATTTTAAGTTCATCTGGTTACAGGCTAATATAAAAACAGCAATGTAAGTTATTACTTATCAGAAGGGGGCGGATTTCTATGACATGTCATATTTTTCCCCTTTGCATTATTTCAGGTTTCCGACTAATTTAAACCCGATTCCAAGCATCCTGGTGAAAATGGAACGGCTTCTATTGTGCATATAACTGCATATTTAGGAAATTTTCAACTATTGTAGCATATTTAGTATGAATATGCATATTTAGGTCATCTTTTTGGTATATTTGTGTGCATATTAAAGAAATTTTCAAGTTTCATATCATATTATGTAAATTTTGCATTATAATGATACTTTTTTGAAAATTTACAGATATTTTAAATAATTAACACTATATTTTAATAAAATGTTTTTTTTAATGGAACTTAAAAAAATATACACAGTGTGTAAGTGGTAAAGTCATATTTTAAATTTTATTGGTCATATTTTAATGCTTTTTAGGTCATAAATGCATGCATATATTCTATTTTTTAGGTCATAGAAATCCGCCCCCTACTTATCAGTAATATTTTTCAGTAATAAATATTAACCTTTTCTAGGGAAATATCGAGAATTCACTATGTATTCAGGGAACTTTAAAAGTAGATAAACAAGTTGCATAATAGTTAAAGGCTAATGATTGTATCCATTCTCCCATTTCGAAGGATAAAGTATCGTGTGCTGTCCGTTGAATGCGCTCGAATTACTTTTTTCCTTTTTATTCGTATTGTAATGACGTAATATTAGCTGTGAAAGGGGGCGTGGATTTATTCCAGCGAGGTGTCAGTTCGGACTTAAAACTCTCAGAAACTTGAATCTTATATAATTCCTCCCAAGGTTCTTGAAACAAAACACGTTCTAGTTATTCTGTTTTTACTTCGCCTAAAGGGCTGTGGTTCTTGTATCCCTTCAGATATGAACGTATTTGTAATTTAAGTAATTTTGTTTGGAATATAATGATATAAATATCTACTCAAGGTCACATGAAGTCGACATATGGACGACGACCTTGTCTGGTATTTTTCTCGCACGGCTTCATCAGGTTCCGTTTTATAACTAGGCAACCTGAGCAAATGTACAGGTAGGAGAAAAAAGCGGACCGACTAAAATATTTAAGTTGCCGACATGAGCCACTGCGCATGCCTAGCGGCATTCACAGGATAGCAGGGAATGTATTGAAATTTGTTCTACAGTCGATAAATTGCTTGAATTGAGAAATAATTTCACGTAAAACTAACGTTTCCGTTACATCTCTTACATTTATTAGGCCTACGTATCACAAGGCTCTGAAATCAGCTACAAGAGTCGGTCCGCATTTTCCCCCCTAACTGTACATAGTACCAAAATTCACACATAAAGGGTAATGCACACAACTTACTAAATTAAGAAACTTTTTATGCCAAGAATAGTTTATTAATGCCCTAATTTAGATATTGTTTAGATTTACATCCACTTTATGCATAGAAAAAACATTTTTTTTACATTTTTAGAGAAATACGAAACAAACATCTAATTAATGATGTAGGCTTTATTCTTCTATTTCGTCTTTAAACTTCTATTTTAAACTGAATGACATATCCTAACTCTTTATAAAACATCTCGACTGTATACTGGTACAGAGAAGAAAATTCATTATACATCAATCATGCGGGAACGAAGAACAATGGCTTGAGTGATATTAAGGGTATCTTTATATAACTTTCCAAATAACAATGAGAAATTGTTTTGGTCAAAGAAATGTGTGGTACAACCCAAATAACATACTAACGAAGTAGAAACCATGAATTACATAAGCAGAGCATACCACTTGAATATTTAAGCATAAAGAGGAACAGTCCATCTACACGATCGCAACAAACTTCGATTGACACCACAATGAGTTCAGTACACTTTTATGTACATATAATATATATACACTATATTATATAAATATAAATATATATATATATATATATATATATCCTGTCACTCCGCTGGAAGCATAAAGTCAGTGAAAGGATGTTTTAATACCTAGGACGAGTTTAGTTACGCTTAATTTCCGAGAGAGGGCATAGGTACAGGTGGTAAGCCAATCATCTCAACAACCCTCGAGAGAAAACTAAAGTATTTCTATGACTGAAAGACCGAGAAATTTTGTTCAAAGGCTCTAATTTAAGCTTGGATTTCTTTAACATGCCGTAAATTTACGACACGAGCCCCTAGCTTAATACCCCTCCTGCAGGAGTCCGTGTCGATTCTTTTTTTACGTTCTGAAAAATCCATGGACCTCAGCCGGGTTCGAATCCATGACCTTGGGACCTAAAGGCGGGCATGCTACCTCTACATCACCGCGGCCGACACAGTACCTGGTATACTATGAAACATTCGCAATGCTTTCTCTTCCTTCTACACACATGTTGAAGTGTTTGAGGGGCATTTTTGAGCTATTAAAATTAAAATTGGCTTACATACCCGTTTAGCTTTACTGTACAATGTATAGTTATTGTGCTAGGCCTTTCAAGCTTCAAATATCATCAGGACACCGCTAAATGATGTCAGTTCGGAAGATAAATGACGAGGAAGGCAGCAATTTCATTTTGAAAATGAATGACTAAATATATACGTATAAAAGTATAAATATATAAATAGATGCTGGCAGAGCGAACTTCTTTCTTCGAATGTTGAATAAAATACTTATGTAGAATACAAATGAATTTTAAATATTGTTAGCGGTCATTTTAGAACGCTGAGTTCTGTAAATTTAACATTCAAGTTAATACTGTCTATAAACGTTCCGAGCATGTATTCTATATAGAGAATTGCAAGAAGAACAACAGGTAAACAACGCCGTTTCTTTTAGAAATAATGTTGTAAGATTTCAATGGATTTAATTAAAACGCCTCAACAACTATGTAAAGATATTGATAAATTTCATCTTAGTGCCTTTGAGGAAGAATTTTACAAAGTATGAGAGTTAATTTTTCGTCTTATGCCCTTAAAAAATATAATAAGATGCCAGAAATATATATATATATATATATATATATATATATATATATATATATATATATATAGAGTGATGTGGACAACCTTTTACAATGAAGACAAATATTTATAAGTTTGCTACTTTTATTGCGTTATAATTATGTGAACAGATTGCTGATACATTCTAGAATATATACATTATATTCTAGAATACATATATTCTATATGTATACATATATTGTAGAATATAATGCACATATTCTAGAATATATCAGCAATCTGTTCACATAATTATAACACGATGAAAATAGCAAACTATTAAATATTTGTCTTCATTGTAAAAGGTTGTCTACATCACTCTATATATATTTATTGCATCTTATTATATTTTTTGAGGGCATAAGACGAAAAATTAACTCTTATACTTTTTATGTAAAGATACTTTTAATATGACAATAAGAACAATCAAAGGACTGGCAAAATAGGTTAAAGAAAATGGTCGAACAAAAGAGTACTTTTATTCCATTTTCCACACTTAAAGCACAACAATCCAGAATATCATTAAATCAATGCCCCAATTTAGGAGTAAACTTATGAACGTGCGTTATGTGAAGGTTTAATATTTAAAATTTTAAGGCAATGATTTCTGACTTAAGGATTTAAACTCAAACAAAGCAAATATTGCCTCCTTGCACTATAAAATATGTTCAGACAAAAAACCCAAATTCATTGCCATAAGGTTCCTTGTGAACGTTCTTTATGAATGAGTACAATTTAAAGATAATGTTTTATTATTAACTACATTCTTGACTATATTGTTATAAATCCAACGCAACTTTAATAGGTTGCTTTATTGAAGTTACATTAACAGTCGCCTTTCTATCCACCTTCACTAGGAATCATATTAATAAATAACTTACAGTACTTCGAAAGTTCTGTTAATTACTCATGAAACCAACTGACCTGGAAAAAATTATAATTATGAAATAACTTTTTATTTATCGTTTATAATAAGTAAAACTAGGGATCAACTAAGCTATAATTATCAAGTTAATGAAGTGTTACATTTCATCTCTGATCTTGTAGCCCGTTAATTACTATTAAGTAAATTTATGTTATAGACTAAACTAGGAAAAGGAGGACATAGTTCATACAATGTAACCACAAATGAGGAATTGTTGGATAACCATTGATCAGTCTTTTTAATAGAAATTACCAACCAGTCTTTTCGAGGGCACTGGCGTAGAGGTGGCGTGCTCGTCTCTAAATCAGAAATAGAAATAATAATAATAATAATAATAATAATAAATATATATTCGTGATATTTATTCACGATTTTTCATTGTGTCATAAGCTATCTATGGTTATGCACCATCATGATTACATATTGATTTATTTACGATATCACTTAAGCTTTGATTACCCTTGCAGCCCTTTTAGATAACTATTCTGATATTACTCTTCACTTTGCAGCTCAAAGGACTTTCGGGTAAACGTCATTTGGGCGTGCAAAGTATCACAGTATAAACTCAAGAAGAATTATAGCTTATTAGGTCATTTTATGACATTAATATCAATCATATAATCTCTAGCATTAAAGAAGGGTTCCCAATCATTGAACGAAGATAAAACTTAATTTAATTTAAATTAAATACATTTGATTTATAGTTTGTTATAGTTTTAAAAGGAAGCAAACCCTTTATAATAAGAACATACATGCAAGGAAGATGTAGGCCCAATGATAGTCTATAAGAAACATAAGAAAGAACAAATACCATAAAAACTTATAATAAATCTTGTTTGATATTATAGATTTACTAGTAAACCCGAGCGAAACTTTTGTAATTCCACTTTCTTTTCCATATGTCAGAAAACTGGAATTTAGCTAATTAGGTTTACCATTACACTGTCGTTTATAATCACTAGGACCCGGGTTATTAGGTTTTAAACTTTTTGTTCCTTGCTAGCCAACTCTGATAATTAACATAACTATGCGTTTCATTGTAAAATAAATCACATAGTCCAAACTTATAAACCCTAAAAATGGATAAGTCTGCTTTTCAAATCAAATGCGATAAAATGACAATGATAGTGATAATAATTAATCCAATTATTATTATTCTACTAAAAATTAATGTTTAAATGTCTGCCTACATTTTGCATTTTGCGCATTCTTGCCAGTAGGCCTATATTATTTTGTATGAGAAAATATAACATTGAAATTTGTAATATTGTCATTTTGTACCCCATTGTCTCGATAATGAAAATCGTTAGTGAACCGAAATCGTTCTTCTTGAGTTTATGTGGTGGAATTGAAAATGACAGGGGAAATTATAAAGTGATTATGTTCAATAAATTATAAACTGTTGAAAATAATCAAAAAGTGTTTCTATAGTTTGGTGGTTCAGAGCCATGGAAATGGTAAGTAAAAATAAAATGAATTAATATATTTGTTTCAATGTGTTTATTGTACTTATTAAATTGTCTGAAAATGGTAAAAAACCAAAATAAAACTATTTTAATATATTTAAAAATCTAAAAGAAAGTTTATAAAATCTAATAATCCGAGCCCTAATAACCACACAACAAATCCTTAAAAATAGATGCCGGTTCCACAAAATTCACTGACAATTGATGATGTTTGCATATGATGCGCATGTAGGTTATACCGTTCTTTTAGCATGGCCGTACAGATTATAATAAGACAGCACAGCGAAACCACTTTCATACTGCAAACAATCCGTCAGCGAACACATTAATTCTGGAACATAAATAAGTAAGGCGTGTTTGAAATTAAATACAGGCTACTCACATTAAAATTGAATGTACTTTTAACATTAATTTCAGCTTACAAGTTGACCATATCGGTAATATTTCTTTATCATATGATTCATTGTTATGAGTTTTTCATTGCATAAAGGCCTATCGCCTGTGCGGCTTAGGACCGAGGTATAGAAATTGCACACCGCTCTGATCAGCTTTAAAATGTAATATTTTAATTTTAATATTTTAGCCAGAATACTTAACAAAACTCAACGTTATGCTAACTATCAAATCGGAGTGAAAAACTATTACTTGATACCTCACATGTACGTAATGACCAAGTATTCGTTTTGAAAAGAGTAATTCATTTACCGGGTTTGTGACAGCTCGGCCGGTGATTAGGCTATCCTCGAGAGCCGATAACATTGATTGGGGGCTTCGAACATCGCATAATATAATATAGACTCGCTTCGCTCGTTGGGGCTCCGCCCCCGATTAAAGAATATAAATTATGAAATTGTTTTAACAGATAGAAGAAAATTTTGTTAGTTCTGGAGAAAAATATGTTAATTGGATTTAATTATTATGAACCTGAGACTTCAGAATGCGAGTCCAAGACGTTAATACCTCGACCACCCGGTTAGGTTTACGGAAATAATTATTTCTAAACTTTCAGAGCCCTATGTGAACACTGTTTGAAAAACCGAGCGCTTTTTGGGGGGTTTTAGGGCTAAAATTTAAAAAAAATAAACTGTTTGGAATTTTCCTGTGGTTTAGAGCCTAAAAGTTATATGTGTACTAAATTTCAAGTTTCTAGCTCATCTGGAAGTGGGCAAACATTAATGTCAGTGAGTGAGAGAGTGAGTGAGTGAGAGAGAGAGTGAGTGAGTGAGTGAGTGAGTGAGTGAGGCAGTAAGACAGTGAGACAGTGAGACAGCGAGACAGTGAGACAGCGAGACAGCGAGACAGCGAGACAGCGAGACAGCGAGACAGTCAGTCAGTCAGTCAGTCAGCCAGCCACGTGGCTTTATATTATAGGGATTGCAGACTCTAACATGTTAAGAATTTTACAAGAAAATTTAAAAATTGTTAATTTCACATACAAAATGTACATACAAATTAGAGAACGTTTTTATAGATTCTGACTGAATCCTCTTCACAGTGAGCTTTGAGGGAAGAAAGGAATTGTAACAATACTCAATTAAACGAGATTTTAATGGAGGTTGAGGGAAATGATTTAAAGCCGTAAGTTAAAACATCCCAGACACTAGAGTAGTTAAAGAATGTTATTTTCTTTCATTTAAAGCCTGACTAGATTGACCCCGAAGAGTTCAAAACGGTCAGATGTTAGAAAATCGTGAATCATAGTCTGTTCCACTTCCAGTATTTAAATTGTACCAATAAAATTGCTGTCTTACCAGGTGTCTACGTGCAATATGAATCACTCGGACTATCGAAAGAAAAAGTTGATCGGAATACTTGACTTCATTAAAAAAACCTAATCCAAGTATGGAGCGGAGAACTTGTCCAGCATTTACCTGTTCACCCACACTGCCAACATTGCCATGGGGAACATTCTTGGAAAGGACACTTTACGTTCATTGCACACGGGGCGTACTATGTGTGACAGTAATTTATATGTGCATACAGGTAGTGCAAATTTCCTGTTTAGGTGAAATGTTCGTCTTAAAAATAACTTACATTCTATTATATTTCGGCTGAATTAAAAACTGCAGTTTCCTCTTCCTTGGATGTGACACTGCAATAAGAGTAATAAAAAGCATCGTTGAAGAAACTGTATTATCATCTGTATTTTTCACGTTCATATACGAAAAATTAACTACCTGATTCAAGACCTAAGTTGTCAATTTTGTTTCAAGTATTTTTTACTCTATCTCAAATGTATTTTAATTTGAATGCTAAATGTTTATAGTCTTTCTGGGCACCTGAGGTCACTGATCTTTATTTGTGATGTCAGAATTGACAAAATGTTTTGTTTTTAAATATCCAAGATATGAATGACTTCAAATGAACATTTCTGTTACAAGAAACAATTTTTTGGAGCCAATAAAACAGGATGTGAGCAGATATTTCAAATAATATCCAATAATTTCGATTTGAATTCCAAAATATGAAACTATAACAGAAAAATTAGTTTCGATAGACCTAAAACATTTTCAGTCTAATGAGAAGTACTCTTTGGCATATTACCATGTCGAAAAAAGCTACGTAACTAAAATATGTAATCTGCATGAATAAACATTCAAATAAAGAATGAGAAGAAATTTGGTACTAGAAATTTTAATTATACAATTGAGTATAAACACACTAAAGATTAAGTATAGAAAATTTAATGCGGTAAAATCGGTGAAAAATGTTATAAGAGATGAGAAAATTTCAATAAAGAAGAGGATACTTTAAGAACAGCAGCTGGAAAAGAATTTGAATATGAATCGTTCGTCTTTTGCTTTGTACAATGTATTGAGTAAACGTCTTCCTGATCCTATTTGCTATCGTAGGCTAATTGATTTAGACAAATTAATGTTTTAATTGCATCTCACTGAAGAAACTTAAATTAAAATTTCAGAAGAAAATATTTTAATGGGCTGGGAGGTCTGATTTACAGGATATACCTGAATCACCGTGCACTTCGTTCAAATAGGAAACCTAAATTAGGCTACAACAAGGATGGCACTGTTACTATATCGATACATTAAGTAGAATTAGTTCCTTCCATTTCAATTATTTAATTGAAAAACTTTCTGATATTTTTAACCACTGTCAACATACACACTGTTATAATTTATGCCCTGTCTCACATGTTAAATTAATTATGAAAGATGATATCATTCAGAAATGGAATGAACAATGGCGGAACAACGATAAAGGTGTGCTGACAAAAGAACTGTATTTTCCTACGGTTTTTGATGGATTGAAGTGCAAATTGCTGACACCCAATTTTGTTTTGACTCAGTTTTTGACTGGTCATGGTGGTTTTACAGAATATCTACATAGATTCCATCTTAAACCTAGCCCGGAATGCATCTGTGGAGAAGATACCCAAAATGTCACACATATACTATTCGACTGTCCACTATTTCATAGTGAGAGATACGAACTTAGATTGCTGTTGGAATCTGTGGACTGCACACTTTCTAAGCCACTCACAGATGTTTTAGTAAACCGTAAATCATATAAATAATTTATATCATTTTTAAATACAATATTTCCAAAGATAAAATTGTACCAGTAGTTAAGTTCTATAGTTAGAAATGTATATCAGATGCTGTATCAGCAACTAAGTTAACTATTAGCATATGTTGTTAGCCATTTCATACACTATTTCTAAATTTATATATTTGTTAAAACTAGACTTTAACCAAATAGTGTTAGTCATCTCATGTTAAATTTTTAGCCATCTCATGACTCAATACTCTTGTACATATATTACTTTAATATTTAGATATGTTAAGTGATTGTTAATACCTATAACCTTAATATACCTTCGGGTAAAATAAGGTTAAAACTTGGATAATAAATAAATAAATAATAAACATACACAAGGCAGGTTTATTTGACATACTTTGTTTAGCTTTGATCTAGCCAATCTATGTTCATTATTGGGTGTTTAATTCGTATACGATAGTAGGCCCAATAATCCTACTGTTTATAAAACGCCTTTTTAATTCTAAGTGAATGATTTGCCGCATGTACTTCGTAATGCAGTACAATAATTATAATAATCTTAAATAATTATAATATAATAATATTTTATTGTTAGTAAAATTATTATTATTAAAATTACCACCAACTTAATAATAATAGGCCGAAGAATAATAATAATAATAATAATAATAATAATAATAATTTCAAAACAATACGTATGGTCCATTATGAATCAGAAATAAGGAAATTATCTGTTAAGTAGGTGCTACTACATATCCGCAGCTGTGCTTTCTGTACAGGTGGTCAGGGGGCGGATTTCTAACAAAACTGTTCAGATAAAGACGAAATAGACTTCCAGAATATTCCTAAAACATAACGGTCTGGTTCTCTCTTACCAGGGCGTCATTAAGGCAAGATTCCTTTAATTATTCACTATTCCTTTACGGATCATCTCAACCTCTGACAAACACACATCAATACAATTAAAGATCAACAACTCCTAACCAAATACAGGATAATTTGTAACACCTCTTAAACCCCTGAAACATGTAACCAACAAAACTGGCGCGGCAGTTTAAGAGGTGATACAAATTATCCTGTATTCGGTACGACATAACTTCAAGAAGAGGACGGCGATTCGAGAACACTCAATATGTGGTGATCTACAGAGAAAATAGGAAGATCCGTGTTGCATTTATATATATCCTGGACAAAACAGTGATAATAGTGATACTATCAAGGAAAGTGTCAGTCATTATCCTCAAACGTAACAAAGTTTGAGTGGCATCCCTCCCAACCCCCCAAAAAATCTGCCTATTTCAACTGCAAAACCCTGAAATTGAGACTTGAATTCTATATTACATCTTAGTGCTGCATAGTTGGAAACCTCGCACAGCATAAAATATGGCGAATTGAGTGTATGGCTTACGCTACTATTCAACATAATTTTCCATTCAACCAGTAGCTACTACAATCAATTCCAGGTCATTTATATACATGCAATACGAGGCCAAACGGTGGAAATATGAAAGTATTTTTTGCAGGTGATTTTTTCAAAATATATCGGTTCTATCATCAATATTTGTTTGGATATGAAGGTTTTTACGTTTTCCTTACAGATATACGGTCCCTATGCTAATTATGTTCCAGGATGTGTTTTCTTTCCAAGATTAATCTGTCGCGAAAACTTAGCATATAATATGAATTAACTAATGGAGTAAAGGTTTGAACATTTTTTCTGCAACATATACATAGTAGTCTGTACATGTAGTCTGATTGTGCTTAGACAAGTGCATTCCTCAATGTGTCCGTTATTTATTTTAATCAAGATAGAACGGGTAATATATCAGGCCTAGGGTTTTAATTTATATTAATGTCATGTTGAGAAGATACATCTTGTATCAGATTCTAAGTATGCAAAATAAAAATGAACGCAACAATCATCCATTTTCTCAAAAAATTGTGAAATAGAAATTCGATTCCGGAGGAATACAAAATGCACAAAAATTAACACCATTTTACGTCTTCCTAAATTATGTCGCGAGTGAGAAATTGATAGCTTAAGACGTTCCGCACTGACCTTCAACAAGATCTCTTTAACCAGAGTAATTTCTTCATTTTCGAGATACATAGGATGGAAGGGAAGATCAACTCAATTCTATGAAAGGAAGGATCATAGGAGATGATTATTGAAATGCACAGAATGGCATAGACTATAAAGCGTTAATATAATTGTTTAAAATTCACGGTTAGGGCAATTCGCAAATGTTCATTTAAAACACAAGACTGAATGGAAACTTTTTTACTTATATTTTTAACCAGCAGGTTACTCTACGATTATTTATTCAATCGCTAAATTATTAAATAATTTATTTAAGAAATGAATAATTAAAATATGTTTATTAACATTTACACACGAATCATACATAAGCTACACGATTATAAATTATCCAGCAAAAAATCAGACTATGGGCCGGCCGCGCCGCCTGGGAAAAACGACCGACGATTCCAGTTCCCTGGAGAACAAATCCTGAACAAATGCTTTCGTCCAAATCGATCAATATTTTCCTATTTGAGCCTTCATTAACTATCCCTCTTCCGTTCACCTACATCAAATTCAGATCTCCGAGACCCATAACATTATAAACAAATGGCTTATCAGAGCGGGCTAGCAAAATCGAAACGATCGACAATTCCATGCGTTATGTTCAAAACATTGCGATGCTCTTATTTCCAAGTTGTGACAAAAAATCAAAGCTACCTGCAAATAATTTTACAATTGACATGCAACAGCGAAAACTTATGCTTCGATAACGCAACAAATTCAAGTCTTCTTTCAGTTTCCTCTTACAACTCGCAAACGAAAGTGAAAATTAAAAATCCGACTTAGGGATGTATTCGGTCGTCCTTCAGTCCATGTATGTTCAACATTTTAGATCTTCGTCCTATAGATTTGGCTGGGTATCACGTATAGACAAAAAGACAAGGCAAACACTTCCTCTTATTACACACATGTGTAGATCATGACTTGGTTATTAAATAGACTTCCCTGAGACAGATATCGCTTTACTTACAAATTGCACAATGATTAAGCAAACAAAAATCCAGATAGAAGTAAAGGGTTTTGTTTGGGCTCATAATAAGCAGAATGCACTTGCAATGTTAGTTAAATCAACTATAGTTAAATCAACTATAGAAGGCATATGAGCTGAGCCAATGCGTGCAATAAAATGACGAATTTCCAATAGTATTTTTAGGATATTGAAAAATTGGAAATTCTTTTGCTAACGCTGGTGTCGTGGGGTCCGAACTAGGCAACTGAACTTCAAAATACTATTGTAAATTCGTCATTTTAATGGACGCATAGGCTCAGATCATATGCCTTCTAAAACACTGCGGACTATAGTAAAATATTAGTATAGTGGAGTGTTGTCACTGAAGTTGTCATTTTTTTATTTTTATATTACCTTTCTTATTTTCTTGTTATTATTCATACGAAATTAAATAACATGCGTTACAGTTTAATATAAATGGTATGGAGTCATCTCAAAGGTTGAAATGTGTACTTTAAATTCTTCGATACTTCTTCGATACACTTCTTCGATATTTAACAAAAGGCGTAACTTATTTGGCATTAATTATAAAGAGAATTAGTGACTGGTAAACGCATATGAGCACAATTAAATATTGCTTGAAACTTGTTATGTGACAAGTATTAAATTTTCTCATACATTTAAGGGAAAAGTTGAGCGAAAGACGGAAATATAAAACGAAAGTCAATTACTGTATAACGTTGGTAAAAGCTTGGCGACAATCACACAGAAAGGCGTGTCTCCGTAATTTGCTCAAATATTTGTGAATATATAAAGCACTATCGTTTACCTGAATTTATCAGAAATCTCAAGTTCTCCGAAACGTACACTTGGAATACCTAAGAACTTCAGTCAACAACAATGGCGCTCCTCAAGGTACGGAATTGAAGGCGGAAGGAGCAATTAAAATTCTAAGCAACAAGTTTGGTGTTCATAGCAGTGTGAATTTAGTTGGATGTGCGCTGGTTTTCAAGACTGTGATTAATCGTTTCTAGTTAGTGTCACTTCCACGTATGTGCTGAAAAAGTGCTTAAGTGCCTTATAAAATATGTATATTATCGATATGATAGGATACTTTAGGATAGCAAATCTATTTATGGTTAACATGGATCTTAAAGTGTCTTACACCGAAATACATTTTCCTAATAATTGATAAAGCAAGGAAATAGGACTTTCTATAAACTTGCGAAAAAATCATAAGTCTTCTGGTGCCGAATTTTTAATACAATTGCGATAATATGATAATGTAGATTATAATTATCCAAGAAGAGCAGACATGAATAATTAAAGCCTACATAGTCCAATTCAATTACTCTAATAATGTGGAATTGCTGATGGTAAGCGAACCTGAAGAACAGTGTAAAGTATATTTTATAACTTTTCTATTGTTAATTTTATTATTATAATTTGATTTTTAGGGAAGTGTTTTCTTTTATTGTGAAATTAGTCCAGCAGTTAATGAATTGGTAGATTTCGAAATAATCTAAGAAGCATTAACACTCAAGTCATTTCATATTCGTACGACTACAATTACAATTAACTTCTAGGGAACAGTTTTAATGACAACACAATCCTTATATAAAAAATAGCTTTACGGGCACACTTATAACGTTCTGAAGACTGTTAATTTTGTTATTCAAAACTTTTTACTGTCATTAATCACATTTTTAAAATATTGTTTGTACCCACTTATTTATTTTAGGTAGCAGTTATGTTCGCTTCTTTCTTAGTGATCTCATATGCCATGCCTCAGCATCATCATCATCTTCCTCCAGTGGAACATCATATCGAGGAACATCATCATGTAAGTAAGCTACACACTGAACTATTTAGTAGGCTATGAAATAAGTCTGCTGTCTACTAGATTCAGTGAACCACTTATATAAGAATATATTTTAAAGTAAAGTCACAAACGATAAAATCTTATTTGATGGGTAGCAATAATAAGATTTTCAGTACGGTGTTTCTATTGAGATAATGTTCCTTTTAGCAGTTCTAAAAATTATCATAATATTTTAATAAAAATGTACTTTTCAGATAAGTGATAGGTAACTTCAATTTAGAAAATATGATTTCTCAATTAAACTTATATTCTGAGGCGTTATGTAATTTAGAAATCAGTATGTTTTCCTTAGAAGCATAGTCCAAATTATTTACACGTATGAACTAATTTAAAACTGTAGTAATTCAGCCTTATCAATATTAACGTTTTTTAATTAGATACATTTCGACCAACTTATCACTGATACATGTATCACTGAACGAACTAACTTTAATATGCTGTGGTTCTTACCATTTTAACCTTGTAAAACTAGGATATAGGTAGGATACTATCTTCAAACTATAATTTATAAGCTATTATCAAGTGGGCTATAAGTTTGAAACTGGCGAGGAGAATTCTTAAAATAGTTGGTATACGTAAATGCCAATCATAACTCGTATAATACAGTTTTCGGTGACGCAATGATACACAGTAGCAATGTAAAGGTAAAAAATGAAATTTGCTAATGCTACCGGGGAAATGAACAAGGGATCATACTAGAAAATCGGCAATAGGATCATGTTGCACATAACGTTATAAGTTATAGAAGATAGTATAGTGCTGTTATGGTAGGCCTATTTTATTAAAATGAAAATAGGATCACATATGCTTGATCATTTTATAAAGAGGCGAATTGAACTCCCATTCTCCGATCACTATGTAGCTATGAATCCTTTCTTGAGAAATAATTGTTTACTTTTTCACTTTCCAGGCTCATCCTAAGTATGAATTCAAGTACGGAGTAAAGGATGAACATACCCACGACATCAAGGAACAACATGAGAAGAGGGATGGTCACAAGGTGGAAGGATACTACAAGTTGGTTGAACCTGACGGCACAACTCGTACCGTTCACTACACAGCTGACAAACATACCGGATTCCATGCTAGGGTTGAGAAGTCTGGACATGCTACACACCCTATTGTACACCATCACCACCATGAAGTGAAGAAGGTGGAGATCCCACATCACCATGTAGAGATCCCTCATCACGTAGAGATTCCTCACCATGAGCCTGAACATCATTACACAGCTTCCAGCTACAGTAACACCAACTTCCACTAAAATAATTTCCCTCTAAGTATATCCCATTGCACCATCCTCACACCCTTCATCCATTCATATAATCTTCCATATAGTTTGTAAATATTTCTCTATCTTATCCGCCTTCATATAAATACTTTGTTGTGCATGAAATGTGTTGTATTTTAAATTGCTTTAGTTTTAAATGTTTATCAATTGTTTGTGTTTGTTGTGTTAATAAATAATTGAGCACAAACTTTGGTTTTACTTCCTTTTAACATGCAACATTATCCAAAATCAAATGGTGTATAAAGTTCACGAATACCGTTTAAGTTTAGCAATTTTCTATACATTAGAATAAGAAAAACATACACAAATTATATACATAACAAACACATGTAAGTACATACAGACATACAGTGCTTACATACGAACATTCTCGTATAATTTATACCCATACATACATACAAACACGCACAAATACATTGCATGCATTCACACTTAATATAGTCTATGTACCTTCATACATACAAACAAACACACACACATACATACATACATACATACAAACATACACACATTTTTAAAATTAATACTTAAAAAATACATCATGCATACATACATTCAATATGCAATGCATACATATAATACATATATACATAAGGGCTAATACATGTACACATCCATACATACATGTATACATAAATACTACTTACATGCATATGTACTTTCATACACGAATACAACATACACTATACACATAGGAAGGGGTAGGTAGGGTCTAATTTTCAAGATTTAACCACTTTATTTTTTCGGTAGAAATAAAAAATCGAATACCGTACCATATTTGATCGTAGTAAGTACTACTCAAAGAAAAAAGATGTCCCTATACATTAACCTTAACCATAAGTGTTATTCGTATCAATATAATAGCCTATTAAGCTACATGGCTAACTGACTGACTCACTGACTGACATTAATGTTTACCCACTATCACATAAGCTAGAAACTTGAAATTTGGCACACTCATAGCTTTTAGTGTATAACCGTACAACCGATGGGAAAAATCACCAAAATTATAATTTTATTTTTCTACGCCCCCCCCCCCCGAAATACCTTCGAAAAAGCAAACGCAGCTTTAAAGTCGCTGCAGACCTATTTTTGGAAGTTTATAGAAGTTAAACGGTAAGTCGTATCATAAAATCGATTGCGCCTACAGTAACGGATTTTGAGAGATCTAAAAGTTTAGTCCTATGAATTTTTGTCGTATCTGCATCGTTTATCCCTTAGAAAGGGTTAGATTTTTCTTATTTTAAGTAAATTTCGTACATTTTCTATACAGTATGTAATTTTTAATGCATTTAGAGGACAGATAAAAGCAGAATATTTAGCAGGAATATTAACATATTCAATTGTCATTATCATAAAACATTTAATGATTCTACCATATTTATGTGTGTAAAAAGTGACTTTATATACGTGACATCTATCACATCTAAGAAGTCTAAATTATCCACTCACTGATATTAATGTTACCCACTTCCACACGAGCTAGAAGTTGTAAATTTGGTAGTCTTATAGCTTTTAGCCAGTAACTGACGAGAAATTTTCTAAAAGCCCATTTTTTTTTTTTTAAACCGGTGAAGTCGTTCCGCGCTTGTTCAGGTTTATTATAGCTAAAGGTAATAGGTTATATGGCAGTCTAAATAATTGGACTGTATCTCTGGTATGTCAGTTCATAAAAAAAAAGCTTTGCCCGAGAACCTCACTGGGTGTTTGGGGAGCAGAGCCCCAACGAGTGAAGCGAGTTGTTCTATATTTTCACATCGGCAGAGGAAACAAAAAAGAATACATTTTCCCTCTGCCGTGTTTCAATAAATATGAACCACACACTAGATCATCTATCTGACAGTAAGCTGTTGTATTTCTGCGGAATCTTTGTAATTAATTATATCTTAAAGCACGAAAACATTCATAAAACGCAAAATATGTTTTATAATTATTTTTAATATTGCCTACTGTCCCTTTAAAATCAGCACCCTTCCACCATGAATATGAAATTTAGGCTACATACATACGTGCACAAAAGAAAATTTTCCTCACTGGTTACACTGATTAAATTTTCTGGATCCAAACAAACTTAATATGAACTGGTTTCATTCATGTTCAAAACGAACTAAGAGAATTTCTACTATTGGTTCAATTGGTTTATTGTTGCGCGACATCTAATCCTATATTCTGCATCTTCTGGATATAGCTGTAGTTGCTGCATCATGATAGAATAACTTTGCTAATGATCTTCTTCGATATCTACTCTCTATTTTTTTTCCTTCCATTACTGTTCAAGGTAGAGGGTTCGATCTAGGCCCTGGTCGTTAGCATTTATTTGTGCATAAATTTGACATGTGCATGTCATTCCTTAATTTTGTAAGGTTTTTATTCTCGACCCATTACACAACGAAATAGGTAACACAAATATGAACAAAGAATTTTTATATCAGGGGTTCCCACGGGGAGGGGGTTAAGATGCAGAGTGCGTCATAAAATTTATGGGGGGAGGGCTTGAAATTTTTTTGCAAAATTAGCATTATGTATGTTAAAAATAAAAACGGTCAAGTTTTATAACTCCAAAAGGTAACAAAAACCTCTTCTAAATCTTTAAAAGTGAATAAAATATTTATTATAGGTTCAACTAATAGACCTAAGTTGTATCATAGCTAGCACAACGAAATTGCTTGTAACAAAGTGCCGCACCGAAGAAATCGAGGGAGACGAATGTCGGGAGACTTTAAGCCCTCGTGGTCCCCTGCATACCGCCTTGTTCGGCGACTGATGTGTCTCGACTGTGCCTAGTTCTTTGTATTCGTGTAGTCTCGGAGGTGACCCTGGCATTTGACTGATCACTCATTCGAGGAGGCCCTCTATGTCCTTGTCTGGTCAAAAAGTATGACTGTGATCCAGAGAAGCTCCTTTCCTTGACAAATCGTGGTCCTGTAAGACCCTATACCGGGGAAGATAAAATTCAAAGAAAGAAGAATAAATTGTAAATCATGGATTTTCTCACCAGAGAAACAGGTAGCCAATATTCCTTTTTGCACGACGTAACTAATTAGTGGTACTTACGAATATTGTTGACGTGGATCGTCACTTGACATTCCCTCATGCAATCTAGTTGCTATGAAAACAAAAGAAATCTCAGTGCTGTAAAAAATACAAAAAGCACACGTGCCGTAAGTAAAACCATCATAATACAAGCCTTTATCGAAGACCGGAACCAAGGTACCCCAGTTTGTGGCTAACAGGACAAATATTCCGTCCCCATAACAACCAGCACATGCAAATCACTTTCAAAAAAATAACATCTATCTTCAATATTGTATATACATAATATTTTCAGCTAATATCTCAATTAATATAAGTAAATTGATATAAATAATCATCGTGCAAAAAATAGCATGCAATACTCGTTCCGTAAGCGCATCAAGGATCTCGGAAATTAAAAAAAAAAAAAAAAAAAAAAAAAAACTCGGCGCAAGCGCCTCGTTTTCTGAAACTCTTTCCTCGATCCCTATGCACCGCTTACGGCAATACTGTAGTATCGCAATATACTATAACTGACAAAGTAACTTTTATGTAAGGACAGGACAGTAATGTTATTTACAAACTGTTTGTTAAGAACGTTGGAATAGATTATTAGCAAGAGAATACAAGACCCATTTGAAATATTGCATGTCACTTCGTAGTCAGTTAAGTAAGTCTCGTGGAGAAAATATCTTTCTTCCTCGTGTGCACATGTTCATAGTCATTAACATTTCGGTGAAAACGTCCGGTAACACTTTCAGCTGACCTGCCTCAAGAGAGTGGACAGTGTGACGTGAGCGTCTTAGAACTGATCCATGCTTTGTTCTCGTTAAACGGTTTGTACCAGTCCAAGAAGAAGAACCATGTGCTTATTATTGTTATTTTCATGATATCAATAATAACAAAATGGCAAGTAATAAGAACAATTATGACGATGTTATGATGAAACAATTTATAAGCTTACAAATACACAACTTGTAACTATACCCGAGACGAGGTAAGAAAGAAACCTGAAGTAAGCAAAAATCAGTATGTTTGTCTCACTCTTAAGTCATACAAGTAATGTGCTAAAGTGAGACAGATGTACTGGTTTTGTTTACATCAGGTTTCCTTCTTAGAACGGCCAGACTTCAGTTTGAATGTTTTAAATTCGTTCAATGAATTTATTTCGGAACATGTCAAACAGAGTTTCTACAATTACGGGACACAATATTCAAAACTCCATTAATGTTACTAATAACAATAAATAGTAAATAATAATAATAAGAAGAATAAGTATGTTTAAATAAATTTAGAATTAAATATCCGATAATTAGCCTACTAAAGGGAATTTCATACAGCAGAAGATTCAACTTTTGATATAGGTATTTAATAGTGGTAATAATAATAATAATAATAATAATAATAATAATAATAATAATAATAATGATTATGTAATTACTAAACTGAGGATTAGATATTCCATCTGCGGTAATTAATAGAAGTTGTGTACTAATTTAGGACAGAACACATAGTTTTGTAATAATAATCGAACCAATATTAATATTGATATTACTAATAAAAGTGCAAAACTAAATGCTATTTATAAGAATGTATAAATTTTTAAAATTACATTTTGTAATTATAGATTAGATGTTTGATGTTTAGAAAAAACGTCCTGTGCAATGAATTCATTCACATCCAAACTAGCTTCAGTAATCATACAGTGAAATATGACGCTAAATTAATTCAGCTACACATATTTCCACCTCGCCGAACTGCAGTTATATTGGTTATACTGGTTTCATGTTTAAATTTACTAGGTTCTCAGGAAAGTCGCGGCGGACGTAGCCTACTAAAACGTAACTACAATTAGGAAATTAATTTTTTAGTACGTGCTCTGTGAAACAGCTGTTTGTCGGTCTGTTAACGCGCCAAAAAGTAACACTTTGGCAGCCTAGGCCGGTGAAGTAATTTTTATCGGCCTAGCCTAAGCCAACATATCTATATTATTCATAAGAAACCGCACTGCCATCTACATCCGCATTTCTTATTGGTCCATAGCATAGGATTTAGGCGGTTGTGAGAATATGGCGTCAACAAATGGCTGACTCTGCCTTTTATAATTAATTATACGGTTTTTTATTTCATTTCATATAATTTAAGAAGCTTTTACTAAAAATATAGTATGCACTGCGTATGTAAAAGCTTTAGCAAACTCATCCACTAGTTAGACAGCTAGAGCGATGCGTCTTCCAGGCGTGAGAATGAAACATCACCCCTTCATATGACAATATTTCGATAGTAGATTCGTCTAGACTACTGGGCATCTTTTTGATAAGGTTCAAAATTTTGATGTATGCTCACTGTGCTAATCGCGGCTGTTCTTTCGGAATTATTCAAGAGTAATAAGCAAAGACTGAGGAATGTTCCGGGCCATATAGGTAATAGTTTAGATTGTGCTTTTAGACTATATGAAGGAACGCATGACGGAAGGTCGTACTTTTTGATCAGATTAACCTTTTCAGCATTCCCTATGGGTTCCCCAGCAAGATGTGGGTGCGATATTCCCCGCTTAGTTATCCGGAACGGTGCCAATGTAAGAGATTTCTCCCACGAAGTAAACGGAAAAATATGGTGTTTCTATCCAGAACGGAAAGCTGTGTGAAACTGCATATTATGCATTCACTGCATTCATTGATAACCCTGTCAGATCTGGACGCTCAGTTCCACACAAACAATGCGGGAAAGTAGAGGCAATATCCGTATAGAAGGCCTACCTGGCTGACCTCACAGTAATATCCTGTACACTGACCTCAAGAAGTGTACCGAGATATTAATGTTATCATAGAGTTCAATTTGTTATAGCATATTTTGCAAATTGTGCTGCCCAGCAGAGAATACATCTTATAGGGAAAACAACACAATCGAAAGACTAAGGGGATTAATGAAATGTCTAATAGACAGACAGGACAGATTAAGAGGAACAAATAAATTCTAAAGCGTGGGCGTGCCAAGGAAGGGAGAGCAGAAACAGAACAGAACAGAACCTTTTCATAAGTGAAATGCTGAATACCGAAACGAAGTTCTCCCAAAATTCTTCTTCCTCTTCTTTTTTTTTAAGTAGGTATGTAGTTTTAGATGATGTAACACAAAAGTACTCCCTATGTAATTTTTATAGAAAAACGAAGAAACCCATAGCTGTTATATTGCTCAAAGTTAGAAGTTTCGAATTTTAAATTTTTTATGAAGGTCATTAGAGCCTTTATAAAATCAAAATCTGGAAATAATTTTTCACAGTCTTAATAGAAACCTGATTCTGAGGGTACGATAAGTCTACCATAGCCCATTTATTTTTATTTTTATTTTTATTATTATTATTATTATTTTTTTATTTTTATATTTTTTTATGAAACGTAGCACAGGATTTCACATGCAATTTGCTTGAAAGTATGTAACGCATATTACATTTCCAATTTGAAAACCTTTGCGACACGTTACACCATCACCCCTCCCCCAAAAGAACACACAATTTTTCGGACATGCAACTGCAATAATTAACAGATATAGTTCATAACAGGTTTGGCATTTAAAAAGCAGCATATATGTTTTAATATCAATCAACCCATATTCTGTTTTCAAGCCTCCAGGGTAGTTTTCATTACAGAAGACGAATTTAGGTACGCTTATTTTCCTGTAATAGGCCGAGTTGCTGGTGGTAGGTCTCGACTCGAAGTCCTTTAAGAGGAAGCTAAGGTATTATTACGACATGGAACTCTAAGACAATTCTGTCCGGCGCTTTTTCTTTCGGCTTGAAGCTCTTTAATTGAAATGAGCACCCCACCAAAAATCCGTATAGAGCATCCCCTTAAGAGGCCACCAGAGGTCGCTCGCAAACCGTTGCATTTATATTAAAATTACATTAAATCACTACACTTTATTGTCTGCTGAAGGTAACTATGTCAAATAAAAATCTATCCAGATACCTGAAAAGAAAACTTATAAAGATAAATTATAAAATCTAAAAGTTGACATAGGCTAAGCCTGCAAAACAGTTGACATAAAAACTTCGAGCATGAACTGTGCGGCATTTTTAATAGGCATTAAAACATATAACTGACTCACTGAAAGTAAGAACTCCGGAGTTTACCACCACGGCAGCAAATATTTTCTATCTTTCCCCTACATTAGTTTCTGTTTCCAGTCTCCCAAAATTTATCTGAAAACTGAAATATTATGTAATAATAGGTCTTATTAACGTCCTATTAATCCCTTATACTGCTTAGTTAATATTAATGACTGTTCAATTTAGTCTAGCTCTATGCGATTTAATAAGTAAAACAAAGTACCGTAAACGAATTAAGACTTTAATTTAGTTACTACGAAATTGATTGTCATTTGAGTGATTCATTCATACAAAAACCTTCTTAACAATACTTTTGTTTTACTGAAGAGTTGAAGGTCAAGTTTCATACCCATCGTCTATTGCTGTTAATATTATTGTTTTATAAACATAGTTTATTAAAGCTTTTTTAGAATGTAAAACAGGTGGTATTATAACCCTCATATTACACAGATCATCAGTCATCTACACTTAAACGAGTTTTATCCATAAAAAACCCTACTTATATTGAATTGCGTGAATGAAAATGGCGTTTAAGTGCGTTTTCATGATTTATTAAAAGAGAAACGAACTTCACCTTCTGACCCGAACAAGGCTAAGTGACAGTTAGTCTACTGTCCATTTTATTCCAATCATGTCTTACTTTCACTTGTATCAACAAGCATTAAGATACCGAAAAAAAAGATAATCGGTACAAATTTACACTATGGATTCAAGCTATAAAGAATTGAATAACTTTTTACCTTTGTATTATCTGTATTTTATATCTCATAGTCACTGATAATTTCCTTAGACCATGCCATATCTCTTTGAGAGAACATTTGTGTAAATCAGTTTGTAAAGTTTAGGGATCCTGTACATATGCTTTCCTTCCACAAAGGTCTTTTGGCGTCAGGTCATTCAGGCCTGTTTCCGTTTATCGTTGTATAGCTATTCGGAAGTTAAGGTAAAGTAAGTCTAATTCACTATTCACCTACGTGAATGAGAAATGAAAATGAAAATCACGTTATCATTCCACGGAATCCAACTTCGCATGTGAGTTCTCGAAATCATGGGAATGAATTAGCCTAATAACTCAACGGCGTACTTTTACACTTAACGCCACTTTACCTTGCAATGTAAGAGATATAGAAATCCACCGTTTTATAGCTATAGTTTGATAAAAAAAATCCAGAAATATCAACAAGTGAATAAAAAGTTACATATAATGTATTACATCTTTCTTATAATACTTTATATGATTTATGTTCGTTTACTATTTTCATCGTAATTGAATAGGGGGTGTAGGGGTAGTAGTTCTACCCTTTACTGTTTATTTAGTTTACCTTATTTTATGCACCTTCTGAAATTATTTCATTTATTTAATTATCTTCACTTATTTGTTTAGTGTACTTCCCTTCTATGGGATATACAACCAAATAGACCACCCTTAGATCGGAAGTGACAAATATGTGTGAGAAAAACTTATCGACTGGGTTACGGAGGCGGATAAGTAAAGTATTTTATTAATCTCCTAAAATCACAGCTACTTAGTTATCACCTCTAAACTAAAAATAGCTAAATTTTAGTTAACAGATCAAGAATAAAAGTTAAAAGTTGCAATAAAAAAGAAATTGCATTTCTGAAGAAATGTTGTTTCATTTACCGTTACTTAACTAAATTAAGTTATTATATCGGATTAAAGAATCATGGATTGTTTACTGCTATTTTCGAGATAAAAGATTTATTATTCTTACCTGTTGATGCAGTGAAGACGAATCTCTCCTGAAACATAAAAAGAAATAGGCATATTACTTAAAAGATCTTCTACACTGCACATTCATAGTTATTTAATATAAATCTTCAGTACGCAAAAAAAGTTGTAAATTGGACACTATTAGAACAAAAACGGTGTTAACGAAGAGAGCAAGAAATGAAATTATATAAGAATATCTGCAGATATTTATTCAAAAAAGGATTTAACATTAATATCAATTATTTACCAAATTACAGTCATCGGGTTGGAGGTGCGAACAGGGGACTAGCCTATTCCATTCCTCTCTGTGCAGCTTTGCAAAATAATTCAAATAACGACAATTTAATGAAAGGGGTACTATACGTCTGATGACTGCACTAAAAGAATCCTTAGCCAACATCAGGAGTCATCTGTATTCCTGAACCACGGCATAATGAGATGTTATTCTACTTTATTATTACACAGTTGCACAACAGGATAGATAGACGCAGGTAACCACCATATGGGACCCTTACAAAGGAGGAGGGCTCCAGGGAGACCGAGAAGGTCAGACACATTTCAATAACAACTCGGAAGTTCACTGGTCAAGCGTCGCCTGAAATAGATGTGGAATGCTAGGTGTCAAAGCCTTAAAGAATACAAGTTGAAATAAAATAGTGTAGCTCTAAATTCAATGAAATGGTAAAGAACGAAGTGAAAAATGTCAAGATGAAAACAGAGTGACCCTAATACAAATCTCGACTACCGTGGAGTAGCTCACTATGACAGAAGTAGAGGGAGCTATTCCTCTAGCAGGAGGCTCTAGTTCTTTATGAGACATAGTAGGCTATTTATTTTCATTTAATTACACAGCAATACCCCGAAGTTACACGAGAGGTGGATCCGATGTAAATCGCTTTATTCGGGGCAGTGCTTTGCATAGAAACATTTATAATTTTTTTGTAAGACCAAGGACGTACAAAGTCAGTATAATTAGATCCTATTTGGATCAACCGTTACTAGTTACAAAATTTTCATCTTTGTCCACCTCCCCAGCTTCTTCTTTCAACATCTCAAAAATAAATAATGTCAATGGCCTCACAAAGTCTAACAAATTATCTAACGACAAATCTTTTTTTTTTTCCAGTCAGAATTTAATTCTTAGAATCGTAATCGTGCAAGTAAAGTTCGCGTGAAAGGAGGCTAATGCAAGAGAGTCACTGAATAGACTATTGGCGGGCGGCAGTGTTGCCAAACAAGAAAATGAAGAACCGCGTAACTCCGAGTTAGCGTAAGTCGTTGTGCGGTAAGTCGAGGAATTACTGTGTTTGCAAGAAAGTCGATTCTTCCATAGTACTACTTAGTGTTTCGGTTACATATTTTTTTTCATTTTAAAGTTCTTTACTTTGATCATTATAATTGTAAATATTTGTTCATTCAGTAATAGTAATTATTTTACTTTAGTATGCTTTGAATACTGCAATCCGTAGCTGAGGGAAGCTGAAAATGTAACAGATTTTATATGAGAATTAAAATTTCCTTGACATAACCGATATTCTATGAGACAACACAAAATTATCAGCATCTTTCCACATTTAATTGCATGCGGGAATTTCTAAACGCACTCTTGAATTGCAGCTGCCATTTAACTACACAATGGTCTCTTTAATATTTAAAGAGATAAAGAGAATGACACAATCTATCTGTAAATAACACAAAATTCAGTAATAGCCACACAAATTCATTACATTGAGTGTAATTATAACTTATTTTTAGAGTTTTTATGTAAAAAATAATTCAGAATAATGGAATTTCAGTTCATGCATTGTACACAGTTGACGTAACCTAAACTATGCCTACAACAGGGTTTATATTAATAAAAAAATTATATTTATGCATTACATTTTTTGTTATCAACGAAATATTTTAAAAATATATATTTATATGACAATTTGCCTTAGTATTAAGCGTTAAATTTTCAATGGTTTCGAATTTTTTTGTTTTACTTTTACTTTTACTTACAGTACCTAAATAAACGTGTTATATTTTGATGGATTCAACCGAGGGACTGGAACCAACGGTAGCTAATATGATGATTTAAAACTTATGGTCATCGGTGGTTTCATATTTTATTTTCAAAAGAAGGAAAGGTTGGTGTGTTGCAAGGTAAAGCTTGTAAAGCATATGTTAAAATTTCGAAATATGCGCTATAGTACATGATGGTTTGAAAATGGGAAGACAAATTTTATATGTTTTTGGATACCTTCTTAGTTTGCAACTCGGATACCTAGTAAAAAGCCTTAGGACGCAACTCAAACAGCTCCTAGGTAGCATTGGCACGCACTTCTGAAATTTTCTCCCTCTCCGCATGCAATTCTTTAACGGTGGGTCGTACCACTTACAAAGTGATCATCGGGTTAAGAGAAATGGAGAAAAATAGGATGGGTGAGCGCCATCTTCACTTCTGAATTTCATATAAATTGAAGCATACGGGTGGTCCAGCAAGGTTCAAGTTTAGGTTAAGCTGTAGTTCTCAGCTACTGTAATACCAGCATCAGCAGTCGTTAACCCAAATGATGGTGGGGTCTATTTCAACTCCAAAGGGTCCGCCTAGTCATGGCGAAGAAAGAAGAAAGAAAAAAAAAAGTTCTATGCCTAGAAATGAGAAGAAGAATAAATTTTCATATGAACGTAGCCTAGAAAATAAAATGTTATCAACTCATTACTGTCGTTCTGACTTTTTTACTTGTTTACGATATAAAACTTAAGAATACCTTGCGAGATGCTTGTACATTTGTGCAAGAAATTAAAAAAAAGACGCCATTGTAGTATTGAACTAATTAAAGTGCTATTAAGTGCAAATTTCTCGGTTGAAGGTCCAAGAACAGAACGAAGCTTGTGAGCAGACCTATAATGAGCTGTAACAACAACTGAAGCGTTCTATTTACTTAGAGGAAGTGCAGGGGTGTAAAATGTAGCTATGCCATTCATACAGCAGTTTCACTTACCGCTTGCTGTGCAAGTTATGAAATAATGCTACGCAATACTACGACCTTTATCACCTTATCAACTTATTTACTTTAAATCTTCTAATATATCCTAGGAAATTTGTCTATTGTTTTCCCATTTCCTCCTCAGCCTGTAATGTTACCTCACTGTAACTGATGTTTAATTGATAATAATTGCTTGTATCGTTATCCATAGAGTTATTACAAAGAATATTACGTAACGCGATGGTTCGGTGTGCATAAAAATAATAGTCACATTGATGGCCTAATTACCTAATTACAATTTTTATTATTCTGTATTACCTATTTTTTGCAGGTTGGATTTTATGAGCCAAGATTTATCACAAAGTAGATGTAATTACAATAATTGTAATTATTTTTCTTTCCGAATTAAATATAAAAACGTAACCAGAAGTAATTCTTTAATTTAATACAATAAACTTTATGAGATAAACGAGTTTCTATATCTTTAAAGATATAATTAATATAGATGATCCGTAATTGAATTATATTGTTTAAATTCTGTCTTTATAATTAAGAAATATATTTTGCTCTATTTATGTATTTAACATGTTGAAAGAACGGAACCAAATAGACATACGCAATTGCTGAAGCTGTACAAACCAAAAGGTTTAAGAGCCAGAAAAACGTCAACTTGCGCTGGGAACATCGAGTTTTAAACAGACTGTAAATCAGGTCCTCTGGAAGTTGGAATGGTCATTTAAGGCCAAACCGTGAAGTTGATGATGAAGATGATGTTATAGCTGCTGAATGTCGAGAAGCAGTTTACGATGATCTGATCCCTTCGTTGTGTAATTGTCATATTGTATGTGTTTCTTGTTTATTTTCTCTGTATTTTTTTAGTTGTATTATTAGTTTAAATATTTTTAGTATTGCATTAAACATATAATATTAGTGTTGTAAAATTGGTGTAATTAGTGTAAGAGAATATTGTAATTGGGCAATGGGCCTGTTATATTCTGAACAAAATAAATAATAAGTAATATTTATATATTTATAATATTTATGTAGTTATTTACGACATAAGACCGTTATTTAAAATTTAGAAGGAAGCATGAAATTGACAAAACTCGCCAGCACTCGTTTTGTTATTCGTATGAGCCTGTTAAGTTCTTTAAAACGACTTTTTATGTTATTCTGATTCGTAAATTATTTTAAATTTCAAAAAAATTCATTTCGATTTTTTTTTGGTAATTTCTTATTGTTGTGGAATTTAGGCTCTCTTGGCAACAACGTTTTTTGGAAATAAATAACTGTAACAGTTGAACATACCAGGAACATATGCCTATACTGAATTTTAATGTATTTGTAAATAATTTTATTTTTCTTTAAGTTATAAGAAAGGCAAATAATAAACATATATTTAAAAATCTTTGGCTATGTTAAGGACTTGAATGAATGGAGAGAAATGAAGTTTCATAAGCAATGTTTTGAGCGAAACTATTTTTTTAACTTAATGTTTATAGACGCTCTAACCAATGTGCTCATTTCGTGACTCATTCGTTGTTTACAAAAATAATTGTGTAACATTAGTTTACATTAGAGAGCAAACATTACACTACAGTATATTTTAAATTTCATTCAAAAGTCGTGAGTATTTTAAAAATTGTAATATTTGATGGCATAATCATGGTGAGTTCATTGTTGTCTGCGTATCATTTGAGATTCTGTTCGTCTGTCGCCAAAGGTGGTACTGTGGAGATTCCACAATGATATTTTAACTGTTAACTTATTGTAACAAAGATTGCAAGTAGGAGATAGTTATGGGACTTCATATAGTGTCCTATTCCGAGTTGTAATTTCAAGATTTGATTTTTCCTGGATAAATTCTGAATTGGGTACTAATTCGTGGAATGTTTAGTTATTTCACGGAGTTTTCTTGTTTATTTACTGAGCCGATTATAAACTTGATATTGTGTTAGATTACGTTTGTAGTTTGCCAGAGACGTAACTGCCGGAATCAACGTTATGGACAAAAATGTTATTGCCAAAATAGTTATTTATGATATTTTGAATATTGTAAACAATCAATAGATACACCATAATAGTAGTAGTAAGAATAATAGTATTTGTAGTAGTTAAAATCAAGTAAATGTATAATTATTAATTTGTGCAAAAGAGACGAGAAAGACAATGACATCTGGGGATATTCTCTATGACCTGCTTGCTTCGGGCCAGCCCGTAAAATGAAACTTTACATAGAAGGATACAGTTCTGTTAAAACATGTTTACGATTCAAAATAACATAAACACAATTTACACATTATTTAAACCGAATTGTGTAAAATCAGAAATATATATCAAAGTAAATTATTCTTTACTGACAAATTCAAAGGCCCAAGTTCAGAACTATGAACACAGTTTTAATTGGTGTGTAAAGAATATCCCAAAGAATGACGAATTCTTTTTTAATTTTGAATTAATCGAACAACATCCAATTGTTTTATAAATATGCCCGAATAAGAACTACATAATATGAGATGGAGTATAATGATTAATATGATCTCTTTTCAAATTCATGAGTTTAAAAAACCTTCAAACTATTGAACCAAATTAATTCATAAACGACAAATTAGAAGAAGATTGTCAAAATTTAATTTAATGCAATTAAATACGAAATATGGTTTATTGGATTTTACTTAAGTTTATAGACAATTTGTTGTAATGAACATAATTTTGATGCCATTTAAGAATATATTGAACGAAGATATTGAGTAAAATATTCCAATAGGTTATAATCTGCTACATGCAGATAATTATTCCTGTGGGATTTAACAATTTCAAACCACTTATATGCAAAATAAAAAAATCTGCCAAGTACGTATTTCAGTGGAACTCCTATTTCACTTGGTAGAACGCGTCAACAAATTGATATGTGACCTAAATAGATAATAGAAAAAGACAGTCAATATGTAGGCCGGCTACAATAAAATTATTTAAAATAAGATGTTACAACTAAATTTCATAAGAGACTCTTGTAAAAAGAGCATGATGTCCGCTAGTCCAATGTAATTTTGCAAAACACTGAAGTGCTGCGTTATAGACGACCCTACAAGTGAAAAAAGGTTTACAGCCACACACGGTTAAGCGGCCAATTTCAATACCCCTGAGAACTATAGTTTTTGTCAGTGTATTTTTTTTATGGGAAAGCAATACATGAGCCAAGTATGAAGAAGGGGGAGACGGAAACCGAAAAAGAAATTATAGCAGATGACTATACCACCTCTCCAAGAAGAATTCTCACCTCCCACTTCAAGCGGTATATAAAGAAGTAATCTGCTTATAGAGTATCATCATTACATTCGACTCCCGCTACATCTTCAGTACCGGCTGGAGGTATATACACAAGAATGGCTTTCACAAAGGTATGTAACTTACTTCATCTTGCAGGACTAGTTTTCTTCGGGGATGACTAAGTGAATCTTTTAAAGAATGAAGTGTTAACAAGTGATATACCGGAAGTAGCCGGAAATGTCTTCAGTGAATTATTACGATAGAAAGTTAAACATTAGTACAATAATAAATTTTATTCATTATATATACTAAAACAAAAGAATATAATTGCTTAAATAAAAGTGTGTGGTAGATCCACTGTGGGAAGCAGCGATAATATCAGTGATCAATGTTATTGATCAATAATGCCTAGGAAAATCTTCTAATATATATATATATTCATTTATATAAAAGGCAGCTAAATGTATAATACATATTTCAGATGTTGCCTATAGGGGGAAATTAATTATAACTCGATATATTTTTAATGTGATAAAAATATGTTAGTAACAATACATATAGGCTACCTTATTATTATTATTATGTTATTTTATAAAAATATATTGTTTACTGAACATATGTTATTGTAACAGTAATCGTTGAATGTTCATAACTTAATTTTTAAGAAAAATATTATAATTTTATGACAAAATAAAAATTGGTTTGATTGTAGGTGATTTTAAAAGTTGCATTTTTTTTACTCTCCTAATAGAATAACAATATAATGAGGAGCTTCATGGTCATTCTCTAACCTGAGAATATAATTTATTATTTTCTCGCTTCACATTCCTACGTGAGTAATTAGCTCCATTTATGGAGAACTCTTTCAATTACCGTAGGAAAAAAAATGTTCTAATAAAACCTGAATTTGTGGAAATGTTGGACGACTGACTTAGAAAATGTTTCAATCAATTTGTATTGCACTTTTTTAATACAAGATAATTCTCTCTTAATCAAAAAAAATGTTTTGGAATAAAAACTACATTGTGGTAAAAAATTGATAAAATGATGACCCCGATTCTTTTAATCTAAAAAAATTAATCAGATTTTGCATAGTAAGTCTTAGTACAAGTAAGTTAGGAGTATTTGTACAATAAATTTAATATAATCATTGGTGGAGTTTTCAAAAATACCGAGGAAAACGAAAATGTCTTTATGTAAATACGAAAAGAGACAGATCTCCAGAAGATTTTAACCCAAATTTAATTTTGATTGAATGTTCGTTCTTGCTCTATAATGCTTACAGAGGCACATTCAGACACAGACATGCTTTAATTAAAAGCATTTCTGATTCCAAAGTACTTATTGAACCTTAAAAAAATTAATTCTGAAATGCTGACATCGAATTTCAAAATCAAACCGAAACTTCATCTACCTTTGGTAAGGGTACAGAAATTAAATACATAGTTACATTTCTTTAGTTAAATAACTCCAGCAATATTAGTGTCAAGTTTCTGAAGATCTGCTAAATTTTCTTAGAAAATCTTATATTTGTGATGTAGAGGCTTCTTAATGTATTTTGCCACAATTCGGAGAGCATTTTATTGAACACTTTGTTATCTTGTCTGCCTCCTTAGTCGTTTTATGGTGGCATTTGACAGCGCAGAACATTATTCAGGAAAATTATTCAGATTGTATCAACTACAATGGTTTGAATGAAATCAAACGACAGAAGGTATAATATTCTATGTAAACATGGATGATAAATTTATGTATTTCAAAGATGTTATCATTTCTTAACACATTATAGAAGTTTGAGAGATTACTTATTTGCCTTTAAAGAAAATTCAGGAACATTTTCCTCATGAACCACCAGACCAGAATTATATGAAGGAAAATTGTATTGACGTTTTGTGTCTAATCATTCGAATGCTTTATAATGCTATTTTTGTAAACAGCACAAGTTCTAAGTTTCATGAAATCATGCGTATTAAAATATTTTAAGTAACTCATTCTTAGAAAACTAAGGTTTAGTCCGTCAAGGTTTTATACATCGTGTGCGAAAATGAGGTTAGTGAATAAAAAAGTTCAATGAATCAACTATCAGCTTAGGAAATGACATTGGTTAAAGTATATTTCCTCTCAATAAGGAAACTAGGCCTATATTTTAACATTGAGCATAGATGTATTTAACTTGCATTCACAATATATTTTTTTCCGTACCTCAACAATATGCTAAGACTAGTTATTACTGTAGACTACTTCATTATATTTATAGAATTTAATTAGTAGTAACATTTACCCAAATTTAATATCAATTTCATAATAATTTGTTACTGAAGATATTAAGATACTAACGTTAAAACCAAAGATATGTAGATGAATAAAACATTAGTCGATCCAGCTGATAATGTATGATTTGTGAAATATGTTGTATTTATTAAAGTAAATTTATAATAAGTCAATCTATTCAGAGTATTTGTTTTCATGCAGCTGTTCTTTCGATTAGCAAACCTAAATAATTTTTACTTAATTATCTCACATGAGAATATGCTCACATGCATTTTAAACAGTAAAATACACGAATTCTTAAAAAATAGAGTTCGCCTTTTCATAGAATAGGCGAGCATGACGAAAGACTTCGTGAATGTAACATTTTATGATCGGCTTAACAGTGAGGATCTCTCTTTAGGATTTTCTATTCACCAAAGGTACTAGCAATTCTTCATCAAGAAGAATGCAGCAGAATCATGAAGAAGCGTTACAGACATCTCAAAATATACAATTAACATACAATTGCATACTTAAGAATTCTCTTCAAGAAGGAAGGAATTAGTTTCGAAGTAAAACCTCATTTCCATTAAATTAATTTTAATCGCCTGCATTGACGAAATATTATACTAATGTAAGACTAAAGGCTAAAGGATGTAGGCTATTCAGGAATTTAATTTCACTTTTGAAAGACATACCAACATGTAGAAACTGAAACCTGATATGGAAATCTGTCCATAAGCTTCTCGAGAGACTGTTTGACTGTAAAGCACGTACCACAAGCATTTATAGTTTCTCCTGTTTTATACCAAAGCTAATAAGTCAGAGCATCAAAGGTAACATTAGAAGAGAAATTTAGATCCTCAAGAGCGTACCTTAATACATCTCAGTTGTATACTGAAATAAATGTCATTTAATAAACCAAAAGCCACAAATGTCACAAACCCAGAAATTAAGGATACCATTTTAATTATATCAGTATAAATACTGAAGCAAGAAAGTTAACGAATCAATAAAGATTTATATTATGTAGACCACATTATAATTATGTTCCTTATCCTTATTATGTTATACTGGCAAGGATTCGGTACTTCGTTTTACTGGCCTTTGGTGAAGACAAAAAAAAACTTTAAAAGAAAGAACTTATGGCCCAGAAAGTATTCATACAATTAATATTGCAACTTATTGAATTTATTCCCAAATAAATTTTAATACAGTACAAAACTAAAAGGAATTGTTGCAAAGAGGTTAAGAATATTTAAAAAATCGAATCAATTATAAATTCATTACTAACGAGTAATTATATGATATTGTTATGTTATTATCAATTGATGACGTCAACATGGTGATGACTTCATCAAGTACTTCGCAGTATGAACCTACAACGTCCCAAAATTATTTTATTTTATGCCATGTAAAACAGAGAGAAATAGTTCAGACAAGCTAAACACACCGTTACATTGGGAGGATATCAAATAACGAATTTTCAGGCAGGGTTAGGGTCGTAATTGGGGAGATTGTGACGCCTTCCACATTTCGCTGTGCTAGAGAAAACTTTGTTCTTCTTTGAACTGAACGTTTCGTTAGTGATATCTGTTGAGTGGTTGATGGATGGTTATTCTGTAGTTGATAAATTTTCCATATTTGCGCTGTATGCATGGAATATCTATTTTCTATAAGCAGAAAGATTTCTCTCTATCCAGGGTGAATTTTCAGTAACATTTATGTATATGTATTTATTGCATAAATCATGAGGCCGATCCACTGATCTTTTTCAAATTAACTTCACAGTTTTAAATTCTTTTCTAGGATTAGATCTAAGAAAATAGAGTTCGTATATAACCAAAATGTTCCACTGTCTTCATACTTTCATAGATGTTACATAACAATATTAAGAAATATTCATATTATGAGTTATCATTGTAATAAATGTAATAATTTTCAATTAACTGAAATAAAATAATTCTAAGGAACCTTTAAAAGTTAAAATGTTAGATTTATTTCCAAATCATACACTGTATAAATATTTCAATTTTAAAAGGTCCAGAAAGGCTTTAGATATTTATAAAGGAGATTTATAGGGTATGTACTGCGTTGAAACTACGCTATTGCACCAAGAACGTTTTGGTTTATTAATTATTAATTATTAATTATTATTAATTATTAATTTCAATAATCAAGCTGCATAGCTGGAAAAAAATGAATGTGAAGTTACACCTTGAGCCAAAACAGTTAAAAAATCATATATTCCTAACCCCAGTTCCAGTATTATTGTACAGTTATGAAATCACTTTTATTTTTATTTTCCTTCAGAACGTGATCCGGATCCTGTCTCTTGCTGTAGTAGCAATGGCATATCCTGTGGAATACGAGCAGTATGCTCAGTATGTGCCTCTACAATATCATCATCCTGCACCCTTGGTGAAGCACGTGGAAGTTGATAAATATGTGAGTATAGTTCCCGCACGATATCTGTGCCGATTGCCTAAGTCATTGCATTACGTTTTCGTGGGGACTGTAGCGTCGATTGGCCTGCTAACTATCTCTCTCGCACAACAGTACCTCCCTTTCTATTTGTAAAGGCCAAGCTACCTCTCTCTCTCTCTCGCACAATAGGACGTCTCTCTCTAAAGAGTAACGGTCTCATCGGCACAGATTTCGTGCGAGATCTTTATATTAATGCATATCAGGTATGACTTTACATAGCATAGTTTCAATTCGTAGCCTCCGTAAAATTAAATACATTCGAAACCGAATAATTCTTAACTTAACCAATACTGGTGCACACGTGTACAGCATAAAAGGTATGTAGGTAAAGAAAATCTTTAAATACAAATATATAATTAGACTCTTCACAATGACAAAAATATATAATTACATTTAGCCTTACTTTCAAGTAATAGTAGCCCATTATATTATGAAGATTTCCTTAAAATATTATTTTTTAAATACCCAATAACTAAAAGTCGCACCATATATGTAAAATAAATAGTTTTAAACAAATTGTGTGCACTCCAATAATATTTATTTATAATTTAATTGTAAAAATAATTTAACATGACTTTTAAAACTACTAGAAACAGATGAACTCTGACATATTAACATATAAATATTTATATATAAATCGTCACTCCATCAATGGCCTGGGTGGCTCAGTCAGTATGATTTAGGCCTTATGAACCAAGGTCGCAGGTTTGACCACGACCCAAGCCTATGATATGTATATGACAATCCCATGTAAACATAGTCTTGCGAGACGAAATTGAGGTGCAACGGCGACGTCACAAGCCTACTGTAATTATCAATAAACCCCATAGTTTCACATATGTAGACTATCCATAAAACCAACCAAAACCAATAATCACTTAAAGTGATTGTTAAGAACTAAGATGAACGCAGTATTTATATAACTAATTGCAGCTATAATGTCTGCTCTCAGGTTAGAGTCATCAATATAAAAGCAATGAACTTACTCGTATACGTCCCATTCAAGTCGTTACAGAATTTGGGCTTTGCATGACTTATTACTTCGGTTATAATTATTGCTAAGAAATTCAGTGCTCTGGAAAAAGTCATAACACATAGAGTTAAAAATAAATAATTTAATAGGAAGAAACTAGAAGTTCAACTCAAGCAGAATGGATTAACACCAAAACAATTTTCCCCCTAATTAAGTAATGTACAGGCTTTAAAACTTAGTGCCCGAACACACAGAGGGAGTTGATTCCGGTTACCAACAACCTGAGTATAGGGGGTGGGGGTTGATTGCGTAGGCTGATAAGACAGTAGCTGATAGCAGTACTGAGAAGTGAATGCGCTTGTGGTACGGTGCCTCTCAAATTGGTCAACAGTGTACCTTGTCATTGTGCGTGTTTATACGTGTTCGGCATGCCGAAAGTAAAGTGTTCTAAAACGCAAACATATATTGAAACATTTGGGAGGGACTATTATACACAAACAGGAGAAAGTATCGTTTTGCATGCTTGTAATGTGAGTTTAGATAATGAGAAGTTATTTTGTGGTCTTCCTATATCTGTATTTCGGTTTGTTTACTATCACGTGAACTAGCATATGGTAGCTAGGGCATACGCCGAGCAAAGTCTGTACGGTACGGTTGCTGTTAACATATTCGATCGGGCACTAAGTTTTAAAGCCTGGTAATGTATTCAAAACACAACACACCTACAAACAAGTAATAGGTCGTTGCGAATACTGTAATCACACAGGAAGTTTATTTGGATGTATTTCCAGATAAGCCTATAGTAACTTTCGATAGGCCTATCTGAAAATCAAGCGCGATTCATTTTTCCTAGTGAAGGCCCTAAGTAAAGCTCAATAGGAAGGAGTAACAGGAAAAAAAGTGAATGTAAAAAAGAAAAAATTAAAGAGAGGAATTTAATGCATCATGTTAGTTTGGTTAAGAAAGTGAAATTAACGATTAATTAGTTTTAATTAATTAATCAATGCTTAGAAATGGAACTAGAGAAAACAAGTGTGCAGAAAAACCACGAATGTAATAAAAATGATTATAGTTTCATAATGTTGTTACAGGATAACGTTTTCAAGCACTATCACCTTGAAAAGGTTTTAGTCCATAATTAGATTGTATAGGCCTGTTAATAAATGATGGTTTGTAGGTGAAAGAGGAGAGGAAGAAACGAAGTAAGGTATCGTGCACTTTCTTGGTGTTTCTTTCATTAGCATTAATTTTCTATTAAATAAAATGTAGGATTGTTGGACTGCTACGAGTAGCATGACCATATTGCCCTTGTATGAAACATGAATATTTTCGGGTCAAACGCCAGGGGTCCTGGAGAAAGCACATTAAGTTCTAGGCCATGACTGAGAGCTCCAGCGAGGGTCAAGGTACAGAAGTCAAGTGCAGGGCAGACCTATGAAGATCTCTCCGTGCATTTTTCTTCAGTTTCATACCATAGTCATCGCAATAAGGTGCAACGTTGTAACTCAATTCAGCGGGGAAGACAAGATTTAATTTCGTAAGCAATATCACCAAAGCATAAGAAATCGCATACAAATGTGCTTTGCCCACAGTTTTTAAAATTAATGCTAATTTTCTTCAAAACTTAGTCTATATTATAAAATAAAATGTATAATTAATACCATCAGCTCAACAACCTGTATTTTGTGTTGCTTAGGCCTTTCGACCCTCTTAGTCATCTTCAGGGCATCTTGCCGTTCTGGCATGGATGCATTACCTATTAAACATTAAAATATAATCTTTTAATTTTGTCGTACTGGTAAAATAATTAAGATCTTCAAAAAGTTCCATTAAAAACTAGCAGTGATACGTTTTCAAACTTCCTGCTTCCTGCTTCTTCATAGCTAAAGGTATAAGATTCTACGTCCCTTTTAACTGAATAATTCAACACGCTTTCTTTTATTAGGCTCATCCTAAGTACTCATTCAAGTATGGAGTGAAGGATGAACATACAGGTGACATCAAGGAACAGTCAGAACACAGGGATGGAGACGTTGTGAAGGGTCACTACAGCCTTGTTGAACCAGACGGCACTACCCGCACAGTCAAGTACACCTCAGACAAGCACAGTGGGTTCAATGCTGAAGTGATCAAGTCCGGCCATGCAACCCACCCAGCACCAGTCTACAAGAAGGTGATAGCTCCCGTCGTGTATCACCATGAACATATTCCTCAGGAGCATGCAGCTATCAGTTATGGTGGCCACGAAGCACAATATGCCAGTCTTGGTGCGTTTGATTTACACCAATGATCACAGTTTGTTCCAAAATTAAACAGTTTTCTTATAGTTTCGCCATTTGTAGCGCCAATTACTCGTTAGTGAAGAAAGCATTTTCATAGAAGGGGGATATTAAGGAGTAAAATAATGCTTATACTTTTAAAACCAAAACGTTACTTTGAAAGTATTTCTTTTCAATACGCTGATACTACATTCAGACATAAACTAATCCGGTATTTGAACTCATCCTCATGAACAGCACTGCAACACTACGGTCTAAAGCACGATAAAAAATCAAGACAATCTTTCGGCATTCCTCTAGCCATGACATTATTTCCGCCTTCTGTTTGCTAATAAAAGCAGCTAGAATTGACACTGAATTCTGTTAAACCCATTACCATATTACAGAACACCTATTTTACGATCTCTCTTCAATAAAGAAAGCCAGAATATACCATATTGTACTTCTACTTTTTTAAAACGATGTTTGAAAATATGTATTTTCATATAAGACCCATATGAAATTAAGAAATTATTTTAAAGTATATTTCGAGGACCTTATACATTATTAAATAGTTAAAAATCTCCATGTTAAATTTGTACAATATCGCTAAACGAACTATAAACCATACATTTGGATATAGTCTAGAGTAAAATGTGAATTTACTTTTTAATTATTGTATAAAGCAATAGTGTGTATGTTTAATATTATCTGTACATTTGTAAAAAAATAATAGAGGGAATAAGGTAGCAATATGGTATTATACTGTAATACTCCATGGCTACGTAAGCATTGATCAGTGATAGAATTGTTCATAATCTTACTAAAAAATTCATAACATCGCATTTTCTCTCAAAAATCTAACACAGCCATGGAAAAGCGATTTAACTGCAATGTTGTATTAATAAACGTGAAGTTAGCTTCTGTACAAAATCTTAAAGAGCTCTTCTCCACTCCTGTTATTGGTAATGCATTTTACTAGCAGTTATTTGACCTCTCTTTCAAATGGGCATCATGAACACTACTAATGTTTATTACACTTTCCAATTAATGTGATGTGTATTACAGTGCACGCGATATTGACATCTTCACCTCTGAAAAAAAAGGCATTAGGATATAAGAAAGAGAGAAAGTGAAATCGTTTGTTAGTATATCTCAGGGAAAAACGACAAAAAAACATATGAGTAGTTGGCACGGTACAAATGGCATATCTAATTACACTACAAGAAATCTGACATAAGTCTCTCTAGGCAATTACACATGTTTGGTTCTATTGCTTAAGATGTAGACTTGGAAACATGAAGTATACAGTTCCAGTCTAGTCACGTTACTGAATTGAATAGGCCTATAAGACTCTCAACGGTTATAATAAAATAAAATTCGCAACATAAATTAAACGAAGATTCTTTCTCTTTCTGTAAAGTGAACAAAGATAACGATAGTAAATAAAAAGATTTATTACGGAACATCTTGAAGAAACAATATGAACACGCAAATACGTGAGTCAACCTGAAAGAAGAAACTTTACTTTTCCCTATGTTCCACATTATGCTTTGAGTTATATTATCAACACTGCACTCGCTTTAGATGGCGCAGTTAAGTTATTGCAATGATCAGGAGGGGAATATCAGGAGGAAGGATTACATTCTGCAGAACCCACCCTATTAGAAGGTGCTTCGGACTCTTATTCACAGCATCGCTGATAATCGTTCTCTTATAATTCACAAATCCTGTGATTGGGGTTTTCCTTATATGACATACAAATTACTTGGGAAACTGAGTTATCTGAAAATATATTACTATCCCACTAACAACTTTAATTTTATGATAAATCACAACCTATTGTAGAAGATTAATTGGCGCTAAAAGCATTGACATAATGCTTCACAATATAATATAATTATAATAACATTTCATAATATAAATGTACAGCCCCTTCCATGTTTCAGACTTAACATACTTCCGAATAATGTATCACTAATAATGACGTTTCTTGGATTTGTTTGAAACAGGAATTGTGTACAACTTTAAGGTGAAAGTGTGAACTCATAATGTTTAAATTCCAGCGCGGTTAAAATAAATCGTAGGTAAAATTCAATAGTGAATGTCACGCTTGTACATTTTGTGCATTCCCTCAGCCTACATAATATTCATTTACAATTTATTTATTTACTAGTTGAAACATAATATGATTATTTTAACTTCTAGCTTTTACAAGCTAGCATTATGTTCGTTTACATTAATTTTATTTCAGATGAAACTCTAGGCTACATGCCTTTAGTTTGCAATAAGAAAATCACAAGTAAAATAATGGAGTAATAATCCATATATGAACAACATATTTATAATAGCATACATGGTTCTTCTTTCGAAAGAAGGCAAGATATAAAAATGCCATCTTCAATAATTCCCGTTTCCAGCAAGCACTAGAGATAATCGAATAGCCTGCTAATTAACTTTTCAGGCTATTAGACTTCAGATCTCCTGTTTTAGTACTGTAAATCCAATTATTTCAGTTAATTGTTCATGATATAATTATGTAATATTGGCATATGGTGATATAGGGAACTGAAGGGAGTTAAATGTAACATAGTCTTGATCGATAGAGAAGCAAAACGCACAAACATTACGGAGGTAAATACACGATGGCAAATGAAGATCTAAAACACTGTTCATACATTTATAATCTTTTGCACCTTGGTAGCATAACTTCATGAGGTGTCTCATTTAGTCATTATGATAGTTTTACGGGTTTTATGTTATGCATTTTTATACATTTTTGTATGGAGTTGTGACCACGTATTATGTTAATTGCACAAACTTTATTTGTAAATAAAGTATTTTAAAGTACAATTTTATGTTTTTTCCTGTATTTTAACTTCAATCCATTAACAATTAAAATATAAGAAATGTATAGGTATTAATAAACAGTTTATTGTTACATCAGCACTCTATAAATGTAGTTCTGTATCTAATTTAGTTTATGTAAGTTATGAATTATATCCATTCAATTTAAAGCAATGAAAAGCATAAGGAAAGTACAAACATACAAATTCTTTACTAACTACTATATCTTAATTATGGTACAGGTAGGGGGGGAAAAAAGCGGACCGACTAAAATACCTAAGTTGCCGATATGAGCCACTGCGCATGCCTAGCGGCAATCATAGGATAGCAGGGAATGTAGGGCCTGTTGAAATTTGTTCTAGTGTCGAATGTTGACTTAGCCCATTTCGAAACCCAGAATATGGTTTCTAATCGTATTGTTTTATAACTGAATATATTAATGATTCATAATAGACTATTATTAAATACTAACACAAATTATATTACATTCAGCTACAAGGGTCCGTCCGCTTTTTTTCCCTGCCTGTACATACTTTTGCATTATAGTAATACATGATGTTCTTTATTTATTGTGATTTAGTTTGTCCTAAAATATGAACAAAAACTAGCGTCTGAGAATTTATTCTAGCATAAAGCTTATACAGTTGGAAATAGTGAACACGTTGATCGATTTTCTTCCAATTTTGCATGAACGTTCCTTGAAATCATAAAAAATGGCATAAATAAGGATTTTTATTTTATTATTCTGTTTCAAGATCGTGACCGTTTTAGTAGCGTTTCGTGTAATGTTCAGCTTCTTTCAACGATTATAACCAGTAGTTTCACGCAATAAAAAATCGAAGACCACTACCACTCTCAAACGTCAAATTTTCTACAACTCTTTTCCAGTATATTTCTGACGTGTGTTTAATGATTTACTGGCATTTCATCCGTGTTTCTGTAATTCTGTTTGCTACGCAGTCACAACCAAACGCGTAGACAGTTTTTCTTCCAATTTGGTACGAATGTTGTTTGAAGTAATTAAAAACGACGTGTAAGGAGTTTTATTTTTCATTCAATTTCAATATGGTGGCCGTTTTAACTCACGGAGAACAGATCATAAGACGAGGTCTACTGTTCATACAACTACTAGTCTTGTTAATAACAACCTCAATTTCTTTGAAATTAACTTATAATAAAATCAGGTAAACTGATATAACATAGTGCCAGAATGCTTTTGTTTAATTGATAATTGCAATTATGATATGCAGAAAAGAAGTTATTTCTGTAATCTATTTCAGAGTCAAGATCCAGATTGATTCATTACGCAGGGTTTGTGGAAGAACAAAGGTCTAAAGTTTGATACTTAACCTTAATTCATACTCGTATACACTGATAAGAAATTCTTAAAATATGTCAACATTTCACAATGCACTGGCAAAGCACTCCGCTTAAATTACGTAGGCCTAATTATTTCACAGTAATATACCACCTGTAATTAACACTATTCATGTAGTAAGTTACTCATTTCAATGTGATCAACGAAATAAACAAACATCTGACTGCATTGGAGTCAAGGCCCTCAATGATAAGCAACGCTGCATTGCAGTATAGTACGGTAATAATTTCCCATTTATAACGCATGTGACTTTTAATTAGTTGTTACTCCGGTACCGGTTAATCGATTTGGTTCAAAATAAATAGGCTTCTTGTCAGGAGCATCATAAATGCGTGTACCAAGTTTCATGAAAATCCGATAAAGCGTATTTGAGTTATCGCGCATACAGACACACGGGCAGAGGGACAGACAAAAATGGTTTCAGTATTTTCACACACAAAATGCTTTTTTTGTAAAATACGGAAAGCAGAAAAATGAAACTTTTACAATATTTCCGGGTTACCGAAATTTTGAAAATATTAAGGCCTATACATATATGAGTAGTCGGCTGCGGTGGTCTAGAGGTAGCGTGCCCGCTTCTAGCTCCGAAGGTCGCGGGATCAAACCCGATGGGTTTTTTCAGGACGTAAAAATCCTGGGAACGGAGTCCTCCGGGAGGGACTTTAAGCTGGGGGGCCCGTGTCGTAGTTTTACGGCACGTAAAAGAACTTCAAGCCTAAATTACAGCCTCTGGACAAAATTTCTCGGCCCTTTCACGTCCAAGTAATACCTTAGTTTCCTGAGGGGGATCGAGAGGCGATGGGCTTACCACCTGCCCCTCTGCCCTCTCTAGGAAACAAAATCCACATAGATAAACAGAAACCTCCACTTGGAGGCCCTTCGCCCCAACATATATATATGAGTGCAAAAAAGTCTTAGCTTCCTTAAGAAATAGGTTTGGAAATCAAGGAGAACATAAATGCCGTTTACAAAGTACACGTCAGCTCCTGTTGTAGTGACTGGAGTTAAGCATGGAAGTACAAGAGGAGTGGGTAAAACACTATACTCCCATACGGTATTTGATTGTGTTTTCATAGAGCCTATGTGTATAAATTCGGTTTTTATTTTTTTAATGATAATCTCCATGTGATTATTTTATTAAAGCAAATCAATATAAACAATTAAATAAATAAATAAAATATAGTAATATAGACGTTTCTCGAAATTATATGTTTTCTTTTTCATGTGGTAACTCGAACTTCTATCGGCGTCTTTTTGAAAAAGCATATGTGGATCATTACATTGAAGCCTGTAACTTTCGATATCTCTGTTATTGCAGACAGGGACACATTTCACAAGAGAATCACGAATTTCACATTTCCTGTGACTTGACTTCCATTTCATTTCTTAATCTTCAGTTAGAATTTAATTCATAGCAGGTAACTATGATGCGTCTCGCGCATGCGTGAATGTACCGATTGCCACCAATATTACGATAGTCACTAACTATTTTACACTGGTAGCCTACGCGTGGAACTAGGTCATCATCATCTGTACTTATTTTTAGGTAAGTATTTTCACACATATTCCCTATGCATAGTATGCAATACACATGCGTTAATTTCAAACTATTCCTCGACTCTCCAATTACGCGTTTACAACTTTCATATCGCAAAGTTATAATATTATTTCGAGATTTGCATGAAACATACCTACCCTAATAAAATACTGTGTAATCTAACTAGCGTTTATTAACACTATATCCTATACACTATTTTATACAGTGCAATAGCAGTCTACCAAAGATGAGATAGAGGAATGAATATGTTACACTCCCCTCACTGTATTCCAGTAAAGGATTTTGTTGTACCCTTTTATTTCACTTCTACCTTTAAGTTACATCTTATCCAGCGTTTTGCTAGTAGATGGTTATTGGTAGCTAAGAAATCTACTAGCCCGAAGGAAGTGTGATGTAAAAATCCACTCAAAATTAATTTTAATATGGGAATAATGTAATTGGAAATTATAAATAAATGACATACTGAAAAACTGTTCTTCTGCGAATGATTATTGACACACAATTCTGGCAGTGGAGTTCATTAAGTCATGTACCCGTATAAGAAAGAACCTAACTGAAATATGTTGTTTATCTGAAACAGACCTATAGTATTTAGTAAACATTACGTACGCTGCAATTACATCAAAATCCGTAACTAAGTTATTAAACCATGTGCACTATAGAACAGTTAGGAAATATTCTCACAGCACCGAACGCATATTATTAGGGACCAGAATTTTAGGTTTTGAAGGCTCTGTTTTAGGTTCTTCATTAAGTGAAATAGGTTTTTTGGCCTAAACATCGTTTTAGGTTATAATACGGGGTTTAATGAATCTATAATTACAAAGAATTCAACGCATATTCAACTGATAAATTCAGTTGAATTAGCTGAAACTTGTTTTAAGACATTCATATAGAATTTAAGTAAGTATGGTTAAATAATCAAAACAATATGCTGCCGCAAGTGAGACTTCTGCTCGCATTTCAACTGTACAGTAAAAATAAACCACAAAACCCAGGAGAAGTTAAGCGCAAGAGGCCAAAATAGTTCATACTGTATCTATTAAATGCTAGACTTTTCGGGATTCAAACCCAATGCTTCTAATTGGGCGAATAAAAATTATTTATGGTTGAGTGAGGATAACGTGATACTGATTGTTCCAGACTGAACAATTTAACAGGAACACGCTGGTATTGTTACTTTCATCCCCCTTCTCTTGGCCTTGTCTTACCCAGACACCAGTGGGTCGAGCAAAATTAATTCCAAAGGTGGTTTTACTTTCAACACAAGACAATTTTTTTTTTGTCTGCCACAGGAAAATTTCGATTTTTGAAGCAAAAGTCTAATAAATTTTACCCAAAAATTTTAGCAGTAAATTGGGATTGTTTTAGGTTTCTATATTATATTTAGGTGTTTTAGGTACTACAAAATTAATGTGCGTGAATCCAAAGGACTTGACTCGAGAAAGTGTGTGAGCGTTTCTGGTTTTAGTGGTAAGGAAAATAATAGGTAAAGCCTAAGAAACTGGTCCCTACTTATCATACAAGAATAACTATCAAAGAAGATCGTACCGTTATCATATTTGTATTGCCATGTACTTCAGTAAAGTTACATATTAATTTTATTATTGCATTCAAGCGCCAACCTGATTTAATATCCCTACAAACATATAGTTAATGCAATTTTTACTGTCGTTGTTACCGCCAGGCGACCCGTCCTCTGATAGTGGACCGTATTGAAAATTATTTGTGGGTTCAATTCCCGACGATAACATGCGGGGGGGTAGAGATATGAGGAGAAGAATTGGATTGCATTTCCAATCTTCAAATGGATAAATTGATACAAGAATTATGCACACTTGGGCGATGACGTTGCTTGATTAACATAAGCTTGAGGTTTGGAATTAAATGCACTTCTTGAATCCTGCAGTTCTAGTTGTATCCAGGTACACATATAGATGCACTGGTAGACTGTATTATTCGGAGGACCATTTGATGACGTAATAAAATATAGCTTGTAGAGATTGTTATTTCAAAAGCTGAAAGGTTGTATTGAATGCTGAATTTAAAGCTATTCACAGCACTAGCTCAAAAGCAAGATCGTACAAATAAGCTATTAACAGTTTATTTTCCAAGTATAAATGTCTTTATTTATTTTTCAATTCACAGTTGCATAAAATCCATTTATGACTAATAATCTCATCGAATTAAAAGACTAATCGTAGTCCTTGGAAAAACGTACCTTGGTTTGTGAATTATATTACTCACAGAAATTGAATGATTAATATCTCCTTTTGATGGTACAATGTCCAGAGATAGAACGAAGCACTTTTAGCGACGTTGAAGATGAATCCTTGTGATGAAAATTATGTTGAATACGATGTAAGATAATTGGATCTCTTAATCCAACACAAAATGAAGTTGAAAAGGCTTTTAGCCCGAATTTAACACTGTATGATGTGCTAAACGATTTGTAGAATAGAGCACATTGCCCTAGAGAATGAGAATGGAACAACCAAATCGTTGTCCATTTTTTGAAGAAGAAGTAGTGAAGTGAATAATAGAGACAACTGAAGGTTGAAACAATAAAAAATCGCTAACCCAATGATAATAGCTTGACTTAAAGATTAGATTAATTAATCAATACATTAAAACACACTATACTAAATATATAATAAATAAAATAAAACAGAATTGATAAATTAGTAGTTATTTAAAAAATAATTAAATCATTTTGGAGTTGAGATTAAAATAACAATTGTCAAGACATACATTGAATGGATTGAACTGTAAGCATATAAATGACAAATGAAAAATCAAAGCCATCTGAACTAAATTCAAGGCAAGCAAGAGCAAAGGTATTACATGACGTAACAGTCGTCAAAAGCTAAACAAGAGGTAAACATATGCTTAGAAGAGCGTTAACCATTATATTTTATTACAAGATGATTCTCTTATTAATACTTATTAATAGCCCTTTTTTATTTTCATGTACACAGGAGACGAATTAAAAAATTCGCACTTCTTCGCCAAAGGTTTTCAATAAACAATTATTGAAGTTAAAATTTTAATCATAATCTTCGAGAACTTGGTACTTTTTCTTGAGTTAGGCCTAGCTATGAGCAATAATTTGACAGTAGACTACTTCAGAACAATTAGTCACTTCGAAAGTTACCATACTGTAACTTCTATTTTATGTCAACTGAATTAAAATAATGTGCTTTAATCCGAAAAGTAATGAAGAAGTGAAGGAATAAAGGAATAAGTCTTTCATAAAATAGAAAGCATGAGAAATTAAGAAAATATACCTGGATAAATAACGGATAGGAAGGTAGAAAAATGAAGTCAACTAATAATGCAGGAAACGATTAAGAAGGTACAAAATTGAAGAAGGAATAGTACTCGTAAGAATCAGATGGAGCTTAACGATTATCACAGTCAAGATAAAGTATTGAAAAGAAGATGAAGAAGGCAAAGAAAACGGAAAAAAAATATGATACAAAAAAGTTCCTTCTTAGATTAATACATTCCTTATTAGATTTACGTATATAGAACGGTGTACAGAATGGTAAGCCCAAAAATGTTTTGAAGTGTTTTAATTTATATGATTTACTAAAACATTCCCAATGGGTATTAAAATTTCTAATGCAATCTCCAGGGTAAGATAATTGCCCTCCAGGTTTTCTGCAACGCACTCTGAAGCCAGCTTTATGGTAATTGTCACATTCGGGTGTTAACTCATTAAATTGTGATAAATAAAATTCGATTAATTGTATTAAATCTTCACAATATTATTATCAAAAACATTAATTACTTAATTTGCGGAGTATGGTCTGGGTATGTTCGAAATGGAACATATCGAAAATGCAATTAGATAAACATATAGAGATTACGCAGGCCCGTCATGAGAACATGATTATGTGGACAGAACTGATTGTTAAGTAAGGCAGCTAACGTCATTAAATAACAACTGTACTAGTACTTTCTCCGCATGTCTATGCGAATCAAGTGTATCACCAGAACTGGAGTGGCCTGAAATGCAGTTCGTTACGTCATTAGAATTCCAACGGCAGATCATGTCGCATTTTTATTCATTTCTATCCAATTGGATGTTATAGAATAAGGAAATTTGCCGGAAGCGAAAAGGAACCAGTTTGAAAAAATAAGTTAAAAAAATAAGTAACAGAGAAAGTGGAAAGTAAGTAGAGATGTGTCAGCATCTGTTTTTATGTTGTGTGCGTCTTCAGTGATGCTAAGACGACCATAACCTTGTTCTTGTGCGTGTTATATCCTTTTCTGTAAATACCTCTTAACAAGATGTTTACGACCCTGATTTACAAGTGATTCTGCGTAGCAGACTGCATTCAGATGGAATAATAACGACTTTGCATAGCACAAAGCAACTTGTTTTCTGTAAACACTTCATTTTTATACAATCTTCTTTCTTAACATCTATATACACGCAATTATATTTAATATCAAACATAGAAGTTTATACACTTATATTAAGTATTTCTTAAAAATTGAGAAAATCAAGTTACTGGATGATTGAATAATAGCGTTTGTTGTTCAGTTTACGTGATCCCATGTTTAGCCATACCGAAAGAAAATTTGCAAAATCTACTAGAAGGTAAAGGGGTAGCCTATATACTTCCTTCTTAACCCTAAAAATATAGAGGGAAAGACCACAAACTTTTAATTTTTGTGTCTCTATTATTACACAAATACATGAATAAAGACAGAACAAATATTTTCGTTCAGAATTTTGACTACGAAATTCGGAAAAATCTTTAAAATACTTTTCTTAAACCAACAATGCAGGGTTGGAATGTTTAAAACAAAACGTTTAAAACAAGTGTTTAAAGCATGTTTGAAACAAGTGCTTGTGTTTTTTTTGTTTGTTTAAAACGTTTTAAACAATCTGTTTTAAACATTTTTTTAGCATATGTTTAAATCATTTTTTAATTGCGTGTTACATTTAATTATGAAGACAATTTACATTTTGTCAAGTCAGTGACACCCTGTTAGTGTTGTAAATAGAAAAAAAAACTAGGGCCAGAATACCAGAAAATCATGTGAGGTGGTGTCTTTTGTATCCTTTTCCTCCAGACTTCTCTATCCTCTGCCGCCAGCTTCCAGTTTCTGATTTCGAGTAATTGATTTGAATTTTTTCTGACTGCATCCTACCACCTATTTTGTGGTCTTCCTTTTTAAAGAAAGAGATTATTTATATTAAATACTGAATGTGTCAATTTGGCTACACTGTAGTAGGATATTCCTTGTAAGTTTGATAATGTAAGGCGGCTAAGGCCACGTAAAGCATGGTGAAAGTCAATTATCAGTTGAGCAGTAAAGGCAGTAATTAAACAGTAGTTTATATTATTTTTTATTAATCATAAATTATTAAATGATAAACAAATACTACTGGTACAAAATGTATTATCAAATACTATTAAGTCTACGACTCGTAAATCTTGAACATCTTAGCTCAGGGTGTCATTGGCTTGACAAAATGTAAATTGTCTGCATAATTAAATTTAACACCCAATTAAAAAGTGGTATAAACATATGCTAAAAATGTTTAAAACAAATTGTTTAAAATGTTTTAAACATTTCAACCCTGGAATATAGGCTATATATATGTGTGTGTGTATATAATAGGCCCTATACATTAAAATGGTTGATTTAAACAAAATGAACAATTTAAACTTTTTTAACAAAGAACATTGTTGTAAACATAAAAAACATTTAAAAAACACGTTTAAAACAACCAACATTGTTGTTCACATAAAAAACGCTTTAAAAAAAAAACTTTTTTTGTTCTTTAAAAAAAACATGTTTTTTTCCAACCCTGCAACAATGGTATTATTAGTTACTACGTGATCGTTTATCGTCATTAATGTTTGGACATCTTTCTTTCCACAAAAAGTACATAATTAATTTAAGCAACTTATTTTTACTTGTATTTGATATTCGACTTGTATAAAACGTTTAAATGAATATTTTAACATCACAAGAACCATAAAAACGAGTTTCATTCAAGGTTATGAAATATTTATAACTTATGTGGGTATCAGAGATCCCCTTTCGTAAAGTACGTAAAATTATTTGATATTGAAATGTGGCCACATTGTGCAATTTTATAGGTCCCGGATTTGTGGATTTAGTTTATTATTTATTGCGGAGATGTCATATTTCATCCACTGTTGTGAGCTATAAGATAAGATCCTAGGCTTACAATGTGTGTCGTATTCAGCGTACTAGTCTTTTTGTGACTTTGAAGTACAAGGCATTTTATTCAACATTAGCCAAAGCCGTAATTTCATCCCTATTTGCTCATACCCGTCGAAGGCACTGTAAACAGCCTATTCATTACTGCATTCACATGCATGTATTATAACGGTACTTTAGTGGAAACCCATGCATAAAACCTTGCGACAATATCACGAAAATTAATTTTACAAAATCACAAGAAGTCTTTGAAGCAACCGTATTGAGCCTAAAGAATACTTATAGATTTCACCTGCTACAGATAATTTTTTGGCTTTAATTTTGAAAATCTCTCAACAAAGAAAGATACCGTAGGTAATGGCTCATGCAAATACGTGAAAATGTTTTGGGTTAGTAACAAAAAAAGCAGACAATTTTTCAAAATACTATCACTGAATAACTCCTCACATGAAAATGTGAAAATTAACAGTATTATTTTACTGAATTTTTCTCAAGGTAGGTGCAAGCAGATTAGAGAAAGGCAAATAAACTCATAAGTTTCTCTGGTATATTAACAACTTACAGTCCGCCGCCGTGAATGTGTCCAGCCCGGCGGTCCGGGTTCGATTCCCGGCTGCGTAAGGGTTTTTTCGGTAAAGAAAAATCCCCTTCGCGGGGCAAGACTGGGTGTTTGTCAGAAGGTTAATTTTTACGTTAGATAATGCACAATGTGCGCGATTCCTTAATTAAATTAACAACGTATAAAGTAGGATATAACCCTAAACGCACATACAAATAGGCTTGTAAACAATTAGGCCTATCACCTACTCGTATTACCAGTACAGGATCAAAAACACGTATGTAATTATTAGTTGGTTACATAAAATTGGTATCATAAACAAAGATATAATCATTAAACGGTAAGAACTAGTTGTGTTGAGATTATTTATAGTAAAACTGGCTACAATCCGGTTGGGGTCATACTTATTCGTGTCCACTATAACCTACTTTAACTCAAGTAAACAAGGCTGTGTCGCATGAGAGAGGCAGTAAAAGTTGACTGCGATTTTTGGATCGTGCAGAATTACAAGTTTTATTAACACTATATATCAAGCGGCACAGATAAAGTATGAAATGTCAAACGGTCTAATGAATATTAGAATGTTGGAAGCGCCGTACAACTTATCTAGTCTAACAATAAATCTTTTAACGTAATTTCATATTAATAAGCATATTGTGAATTTTAAGAACCGCGTTTATGTAGAATGCAAACAAGATACAGTTTTCATATAGGTTAGAGAAATTGTCCGATTATGCCAAACGCTACGTTCTTATTTTGTGTGTTTATAGAGTAAAAGTAAATAAACAGCCTACTTCTCAGGGCAGTCTTGTTATTTTGTATTTATGTTTCACACGATTTTAAATACGATATATGATAGTAATATTCTCTATGTACTTTTAAAATTAATTTTATTGTTTTGCTAACAGTGTAACTTTCCATAAGTAATATTCTCTATGTTTGTATATTTTCAATGTTTATAGAAAGTGTGGGACAACACAACACAATTAAATATTTTTAATATCTTAATATTTTATATAGATATAAGATTTATACCGGCCATGAAAACTACCATTAACGGCCGTGGGGTGTTGGCATGCTGACCACATGCCCCCAAACCTGCCATCTGCCTGTGGTAGATGACGCAGCGGTCGGGTGGTAGGCCAAGTTCCTTCAGGGATGTAGCGCCACGGAGTTTAGTATAAGATATATATGTATAAAAAATAGTTGTAAAATGAAGTTCTCTTTTTTGTAATTTTGAACTCTCTATTTTCATTCTCTTTTGTAAATCTTTTAAAACTGTTTCTAGTCTATATAATTATTTTGGCAAGTATTTGTAAATTTCTCTGTTTTCTCTTGTCAAGAGGTATAACTGCAGTTCATATAAACGAGCTATGCTCATCTGGGCACTTTAGAAAAAGTACAAGTTCGATTAATAAATTAAAGAAAGCAGTATTCTCTTTTATAATACAAGGAACCCAAATTAAAATATCTATACAAGGTCCAAAATATTTATCTTGTACGGTAAACATAAACATAAACATAAACATAAACATAAACATAAACATAAATAGTCCTAGCTGTCTGAACCTCCACTTGGAGGCCCTTGTTTTCAGCTGGAGACAGGATGTATGCCTACATTTGTGAAATTAAAAATCCAATAAACATCATTCTAATACCAAAAATATTCATAAAATAAACTTCATAATACAGATATCCATATGCTGCCTTATCCATAAAGGAAATCCCTACAATCCTTTGCAAGAAGATAGCACTATTTTCATTACACTAGACACTAAACATCAAGTATCTCTGTATCTGTACCCTATGATCCCCAGGTGGGGCGAAGGGGCCTCCAATGGAGGTTTCATTACCTATACTAATTTTGATATGCTTATTTTCCGAGAGAGGGTAGAGGGATAGGTGGTAAGCCCATCGCCTCGCAACCTCCCTCTGGAAACTAAGTATTTCTTGGACGTGAAAGGGCCGATAAATTTTGTCCAGAGGCTCTAATTTAGGCTTGGAGTTCTTTTACGTGCCGTAAATCTACGACACGGGACCCCCAGCTTAAAGTCCCTCCCGGAGGACGGAGTTTTACGTCCTGAAAAATCCATCGACCGCGGCCGGGTTTGATCTAGAGGCGGGCACGCTACCTCTAGACCACCGCGGCCGACAAACATCAAGTATAGGATCCATTATTTATTTTCACCATGCACGTAAAATATTTCTTGATACAAACTTTTTTTAGTTATACAAATTTATAAATTCAGTCTAAATATTATACTAGTTTTCAGTAGGTTCGAGGGGTTAGTAAGCTTTCACATGGTAACATGTAGATTCATCCACTGCTTTATTATGCTGTGAAATTTCATTTTACGACATAATGTTTCCTCCTTTGTTTTCCCCTCCTCGGGACGGTGTGGAAACTAATAGCCGAGCAAACCTCAAGTTCACTGGCTTGTGAGTTCTCGAACTGTTCTAAGAAATTAATCAAAGAACAGTGTTGATGTGATGTTGTCCATAATGAAATGGGAGTTTCCAAGAAAATTGGCATAAATGACATTTCTTTTATGTAAAGGTGTTGTAAATATGGAGAAAAAAGTGTACGTGGAACGCCACGCAACAGAAGTGAAACTTGTTTTAATTTTTCAATTTTTTCAATTTTGGATCTTTGAATTTTTAATTTTTTGGATCTTTTAATTTCGGATTTTCGATTTATTTTATTTTTAATTTTTTGATTTTTTAAATTTTGGATAAACCTAATCATTGAGTTGATTGTTTTCTGTGCAGTTCGTTCCGTTACACCTCACTAATTTCGTGACGATTTTGAGAGTTACACAAGCTCTCGATTTACTCCTACCGCGGCTAAAAAAGTTTCACTTCAAAAAGTCGTTACCACGTTTCGAATCAATCTCAGAATGATACCCTACCCGAATAAAGTCTGATGTAGTTCAATCACGTAACTTTCTTTATCTTATGTCTGGGCAATACATATGTTTCACTTCATATCCTGATATATAATAAGTGGCCGTATTGCAAGGAGTGCGTTTCAGTTGTTCCAACCTGATGCTGTTCTGCAGGCACGTAGCTTTTTTCGCAAAGAATTTAAAAAAAGTTCTTAGTATAAGCACCCGTGTACAGGATTTAAACAAAATCGTTGAGAAGTTTTAGAAAACATGAGGGAAAAATCATGTAACGTAGCACTAAAAATAAGAGAAATTCGTCATCAATCTTGCACCTTCATCCCAGAAGGTACCTAACCCAAATATAAAATGCTATTATTGATTTTGCCCTTTTCGAACTAGGCTGTTCACAGACAGACAGACACACAGAAAGAGACACGTTTCTGAAGATAGCCTCAACCGTGTGTTTACAGTACGTTAAAAACTCAAAATTGAATTTCGGGGCCGAACTTCTTCTACTTATGGTACGGGCAGAAGAAATAATACTGTAATGGATATAAATTGCAAATGATAACACAAAGGAATTAAATAATTATATTTCGGTAATCTATTTACACATAAAAATTTAAATCTGGGAAAAAAAATGATCTGTATGCAGGTCGTGAAGGTCCTAAGGGTTCCAGGAAGTGAGGCTACCAGATTTTTAGACATTGGGACCTTGGAGGTGGTATGGTTGTCCGTATTATACAACGGTCTTCTATACCCCCAGGATTGCTCCTGGTATTCAATTCTTTTAAAGGTGATTAAGTCGATCCCATGGCCATACTGCCACCACAAAGAATAATATTGTATGTCGTATTAAAGTTAAATTTGCAGGACCGATTTGTTGATATTTCAGATAAAAGATCCTGTTTGTATGTAGAATGTTGTGTGTAGAATATTGAAGTAGGCCTGTGTCAATGATTGGAAAATATGATGGAACTATTTTCATAACACAAAAGTATCATTTAGGCATATTCTTTATTAACGTCTTCACATTAAGCAGGCTTGTTCAGATAATAATCTTGAAATTCCGTGTATGAATTTAAAAGAAAATTGTAATTTAAACTATAAACTGCTGTCAGAATATTTATCAAAACATTGCATTATATGAAAGAAGGACTTCTGATCATTAATATGTTTATTCATGCTCTGCATTTTTAAAAGAAAAAAATTGTACGGCACGTTATTCATGTTACTGCAGTACTATATTTAATTATAATCAGTTGGCCTATAAAATCAATATTTTAAATCGTGTTTTAACATTCTATATTTGTTCATTACTTATTGCTACTCGAATAAATTATAGCCTAAGCCCCCCCCTCTCAATAACGACCACAATTTCGAATCTAACATGCAACCGATTCGGCAAGATTAAAAGCCAGACAGACAAACATACACACACTGCTCATGTTCATTTATGAAATTTATAAATATCACAAAGTTAAATACATAGAGTTCATACTTTTTCAGGGGCAATCATGAACCGTTATGATTTTATTTACTTAGATACTGATTGAAAGTAAGTGTCAATGAATTCTGCGTAGCAAGTGCTGCTAAAACACATGGTGTCATTTGGCAGGAAGCATAACTCTCCTTTTGAACCGGTTTCTATTGCTCAATCGTAACAACAGCTGTCGAACAGAAGTAGGTTAACTTATGAAAGGTTATATGCGTCTCCTTGTTGAAGAATTAGACTCCGGAACCATATCTAAATTGAATCTTCTTTTTATTTGGAAGGGAAATATTATTCTTACTGAGTACACATTTCTATGTAATCGATTTTTAAAAATACTAGTAGGTTTAAGTAGGTAGGGGACTGGCGTACCCCGGTAACAAATCCATTGTGAATATCCCCTTACGGGATCACGAGGGGTCGCTCGCGAACCTGAGGAATAACTTTTTATTATATATTTACTATTTTTTTCGATTTATATCTTTAATGTATTGTCATGAAATCTAAGAATCGTACGCTCATCTAAAACCACAAACAATAGAATAGCGTTATGCATAGATTTATAAGATTTGTCCCGATCAATGATGCAACAAGACACCTTTTTAAATTGATTATTTATTAAAGAGCAATAATGCTCATAACTAAGGGCAGTACATTATAATGCAAAGAGATCAACAAATATTTACTAAGAGCTTGAAAAAAGTATCATTATTGAAAAGAATCTAATGAAACAAAGCTCATTACTTAGATTACCACAGAAGCTACAATTTAATAAAAAAAATAGAAATCGTGAACGTAGTGACCGGAAATAAAATTTAGCATTTGAAGCAGAAGTCTTTATATTTCTAATATCCTTAATATCTTGTGGTAATTCATTATAATTCTTGAAAATGGAAAAATGAATTCCTTTGGTACCACATTTGACTGAGGAATTTTGTGGTAAGTGTATAAAATTATAATTACTAGTAAAATAGTCGTGAATATCATCATTCAAGATAAAATAAATATTATGGTGTGTACTATTTTTTATAATCTTTATTATAGCCTTATTCGGCCAATTTCTTTTTGAAAATAAATTAGGCTACACTATTCATAAAGAAAAGTCATTTTTATTTTCACAACTCTCCTACAGCATAGATGGGAGAGCAGATACAAATCGAAGTCCAACCTGAAAAAACTACTCTGTAAATAACGTTTCATTAGTGACCTAAAATTCAATTAGGCTACAGTAATTCTTATTATGGGGAACAGGGATGCCTTAATATTAACAAGAACGTGTAGATAAGAATATCAGAATAATATTTGAGATAAGAAAGGGAGTATAACTGTTAAATTACTCTAAATTTACTAAGTTATGGGTAATATGGTCCGCCGGCGTGGTCTTGTGGTTAGCGTCGCTGACTACAGATCCGTCGGCCCGGGTTCGATTCCCGGTACCTCCTCGGATTTTTCTGAGGTTGGGAGGTCTGGTAGGGGTGCACTCAGCCTCGTGATTCAAATTGAGGAGCTACTTGATAGAGAAGTAGCGGCTCCGGTCAAGAAAACCACCATTAACGGTCGTGGGTGTCGGCATGTTGACCACATGCCCCCCAATCCTGCCATCTCCCTAGGGAGATGACGCAGCGGTCGGGTGGTAGGCCAAGTCCCTCCAGGGATGTAGCGGCACGGAGTTTAGTTTTTTAAGGGTAATATGACGAGAGATCCGGATATTATGAACTTCGTTTGCTCGTGAATTTGCTTGACTATTCCATTCCATTCATACGCCGCGTGTTTGATGTTGGCAAATAACGTTTAGCAATTCAAACTTTTATTTAAATAATTTTAAAATTGAAACCTCCCTTGTGAATATATTTTATCTGTATTTATCTTCTATGTGAACAAGCAAAGTAAGTTCACCGAGAATAAATAAATTCGTATTATCAATGACATAATAAAGAATTGGTCTACATTTATCTTCAGCTTAAATAACACGTTTCAAAAAGTAGTTTATTACGAATGAACTAAACTGATTATCTTCCTAATTAAATACAAATATTATCAGAGAATAAATCATTATTAAAAATGCTCTTAGAATGTATTTATGTATGCGTGTATTTATTCAGTAGATAAGCAGTACATAAGCAACCTATACTTTTTTTTAACGACTGAGACGTTAGGCCTATGTGTAGTACATACAGGTATGCTTAGCTTTTACTATTAAATTTGACCACTTCATTCGTATAATAAGTACTTATAGTAAATTTGACTTGTTCCCTATTAAAATTGCCTCTGAAGACATAATTATACTTTCAATAAATGCAATGTAGGTTATCTTATCGTTTTCGTACGATTAATAATTATTTATTTTGGTACACCATTGTACTTGTCTCAGTTCTCTGGAGACAGAAGAGTCTAGGGTTCTACGCTCGATTAGATTATTAGATTTATTTAAATTGTCCGAGACCGTTGGCTCTGGTTTTGATTCAGCCTCTAAAACAAACTACGTTGGAAAAAATTCTGTCGTTCTGTGAGGACGAAAACGTTACCAACTGTTAGAAATCTGGAGACTTGAACTTCCATTAACTCTAGGAACGTCAAAGACATGTCCGAAAAGTACCATATTTCACTTTATTTTAATTGTTATTAATTATAAATATGTAAAAATACTCACATAATTAACACAAAAAAATCAAATAATACGGAAACCAACAAACATGACAGCAAGAAAGGATGATATCCTATGATTAAAACTGGAGGTGAAGAGGAGATAGAAGAAAATAAAAATATGGAAAATGTAAAAGGAATATAAAAGGAAAAACAAAGGAGATTATTATATTTGTTATGTGGTTTAGTCTTCTTATAACAAATTGCAATTATTCTAACAATCATGTTAAATCCAGTTTTGTCAGGTACGAGTGACTGTGGTCATCCCCTTTCATTGAGTGACAGGTATTCATGTAAAGAAGTTGGAAAGGTCTAAGTCACTTATTATATAAACCACAAAATGACTGTCACAATAATTATGCCTTTTTTCCGAATGTCTTGGTCAAGTTCAGAGGATTTAACAAACCACTATTTATACATTAGTGAATGTGCTTTCTGGTGTCATATTAACCTTAATATATCAGAATTGATTTAACATTCTTCCAGATTAACAGTTACTATTCAAAGCAACATAGTTAACCCCACGAAGGTGAAGGTCTCGAAGATTGAGTAACAGGATAGTTTCCAGTCCCTGTACATACCTGTAGAATTGGAACACCGTGTATGCAAGGAAAGCATTGTGACATTATCTATATATATATAAAAATGAATGTATGTGTGTGTGTGTGTGTGTGTGTGTGTGTGTCCTTTATGCATTACTACACCATTCATCCGATCGCCATGAAACTTTGGGAAGTTGTTGGGTACATTCCCGGGAAGGTTTCTGTCATACTACATTTTTAATTTTAGCCTTCGTTCGCGAGTTATGAGTGAAAAACGGCAAGAAAACGTGGATTTTTTACGCTTTCGAAGCATCAATTTTCAGTTATTCATTTCAGTTGTCAAATCAATTGCAGAAGGCTTTGTCTATTTTTGTCATACCTTGGAAATAATATCGTCGCGATCGCTATGGAAGGCAATGGATATCTCAGGTTATTATAAAAGCTATAGATGTCGATAAGGTAATGTTAAACATATTTTATTTGACATGGAATATAGTTTACAGAAAATTCCGGGGAAGTTGCTTAGTTCGGGGTCCTGGCTACAACGTTTTTATATGTAATCGTAATTAAAATATCTTATGTAGGGTCGTTAAATCTGCCTGAATGTAACGGAATTATAAGTCTGGACAAATGAATATAGAAATCACGGCCTCAGTAGGCTTATTCCATTCTTCACTTATATAAATAAAAACTAATGTACTATGCCTGTCTGTCAAATACATTTACGCACTTTTTTTTATCGTGAGTTTAATCGATTTCAATTCTCATAATCTTTCGAATACTGCATTTTTTCATTTATTTTCTAATCGTGAAATTCACTTCAAAGCCGGATTTATAGCTGTTTCATTAATTAGGCCTATCAATCGTTTAGTTTACACCTTCGCGTGCAAAGTGTTAATAAATATAATATTTTAATTATTTTGCTCTTAATTGTTAATCTTTCGATTAATTATCTTGGGAGAAGCCGTGGGGATCTGCTATAAGCTATAATAAGCGTTTTCTGAGGGAATAGTTTGTGTGTGATAAGTCGTTCTTCCCCATTTCAAATTCTAAATACCTATATAAAGACCTTAAAGACCTAGAGTTTGAAAATCGAAAGTCCTTCATAAGTTATTTTCGCATTTACAAAATACAAAACCCGAGCGACGCCGGGCCTTTTAAGCTAGTACATTATAAATTCATATCATGTGAACCGCATAAAGTTATTAAAGGAAAAGCAGTATTGCTACAGCGAAGGAATTCCAAACATAGGCTACTTGCAATTGACGTTTGGGAATATTTTTGAACTGGTTTATGAATAAGTTCACTTAGATTTTACAATTTAAAACATTAAGCGGTCGCTACACCAAACCTTGGTGCTTCTTACGGTTTCTAGATGTTGAGGTTCCTGGAATTTTAGACAATTAGCAAATGACTGTGGTGCCCTACGGTTGTCAGTCTTACTCATAGGCTGCATTGACCCCACGATTCCTCCTGGTTCTCATTAGGAAAGCGCCATTAGATGGTTTAGGACAATTTAAAAATCTGAACTGCCTTGTCGGGATTAAACCCGTGATAAATTATGTTTACACCTAAATCTCTAAAGTAAATGACTATAAGCAACTAATGTGAAGAGAGATTTAGTCAAAAACTAGTTGTAATCTTAGATATGAGCATGTATGAATAATCACTTCCACTAAATTTGAAATCATTTCTATTCATACTTTTATTGTAATGAAGGATGACAATGGAAGTATCGCATTTTAATATGAACAGCAACTGTGAAATTGTAAGGGGTAGAAAAAGCGATGTGTTCTACATCAGATTCCTTAAGTCCAGAGTAATAGGACCAGCTACAGTAATTCAAGGATGCTATGGATTGTAATAATAATAATAATAATAATAATAATAATAATAATAATAATAATAATAATAATAATAAACTGGCTGTAGTAGTAGTAGCATAATGATGGTGGTGGTGGTGTCAGTAATTTGTTTATTTGCCTCCTCCTTGACAAAATTTCTGCGGACGCTCATCGTTACGCCTGTCTCATTTACATGTTTACCTTTGTCGAAAATAATTTAGTTCCAAACTGTATAACTTACTTACGTACTCAATGGCAATAGACAATTCCTACGTGCAGAGTTTCATGTACTTTTGCCACTTTAAAGTTAATATAAATCCTCCGTCTAGTCGTGTCCAAACCTTTTTACTGACTTAATATTATAAATCAGAGTGATAGGGAAAAAGCGAATAAGTCAAAATACCAAAGTTTTAGGAGAGACATATAAAGATTTATTTTCACAGTATTTTTACAATATTTAGATTACTCCACCCAGATATTTTTACATAACAAAAGATACTGTGTAAAAATATCTGGGTGGGCTGATCTAAATATTGTAAAAATGCTGTGGAAATTAATTTTTTTTTGTCATTCCTAAAACTTTGGAATTTTGACTTATTCGCTTTTTCCCTATCACTCTAGTAATCATACGTTATTTATCAAATTGCACAGTTAAAATTAATAATTGGCATTGTAACTAGCATGTCTGCCTGTCAGTGGTACAGAGATTGATACTCGGTGGACATGATCTGGAGTGGACGCAATTATACGAGTCTGAAGAGGTGGGGAAGGAATGCGTACCGCTCTGCTCTTGTTAATTGTGACTTTCCCTTTCTCTTCAGACTGCCACCTTGTTTACTATACACATGTGGACTATTGACCTCGTTTCCAGGTGTGACTGCGCTTCGAGATGTGAAGGCGTGTGTGTGTGTGTATCTTATCTTACGCACGTTTTTGACGTTGGCTTAAGAACCATTCGGATACCACGCAATTTTAGCAAAAAGTTGTATGCCCAAAATTGGGACCCAAAATTGTAATTCTTGTGCAGTCCAATGCATTTTATATAAACCATCTTACGTACAGTGGGGTACGCCGTAGCGTAGTGGTTGAAGCGCTGCGCTACAAACCGGAAGGTCACGGGTCCGATCCCCGATGAGGACGTTGGAGTTTTTCAATTGGCCTAATCCTTCTGGTGGCACTATGGTCCTGTGGTCTCCTCAGCTTCTACCTCTAACAGAAATGAGTACCAGGAGCAATCCTGGAGGTAAAGGCGGCCGATGCGTAATGCTGTCAACGTTACCACCTTCGTGCGCCGAATGTCCAAAATCTGGGAGCCTCAGTCTCCGGGATCCCTCTAGGTTGAATAAATGGTGGTGCGAAGAACTGTGTCATTTTTTGTATATTCAGGACTGTAATTGTGTTTGTAACAAAGGACGAAAGAAAAACTTCACAGCCAAGTGAAAAGGAACAGTTGATTAATAATAATTTGTAAAAATTGTAAATGTAAAACTTGTAGCATGTCTAGGGGTATAGCCTACGGCTCAGGGACCCTGGGTAACTTCACACTGGCCAATAAAAAAAATATACTGTATATAAAAAATAAATTAATAAATAAAAAAGACCTCCATGGCCTGTATAGGGAAAACTTTACCTTTACCTTACCTATAGTCGTAACAATTTTTGTAAATCTACATGTGACTATGCACTCTCCTGTTCAAATGCTACTTTTCATATTTATTTTTTCATTGAATACTGGTTCACCGCTGTGATGCGTTCGCTCCTCTCAGGCAGCGGGCTCTGGTGCGAATCCTGGTTCGTACAAACTACCTAGGTGGAGTTTTTCCGGGGGTTTCCCTCACCTGTGAGAAGAATGTCGGGTAACGTTATGTCCTTCTTTCCGGATATCTTCTGGCCATCAGTATAATCTTCAATATATACGCGCCTTTTTCGGAATGAGGGTGTGTTGCGACTGGTTTGACAGTTAATTTTCAAAATTTATTAATTGTTCAGTACAAAAAATCCCATCCGGATTAGTCGGATGTCCGGACGGGCGTGGTCCAGATTAGTGGGACTCTACTGTAGATATAATTGTAGAAAACATAATAAAGGTAAAGTGATCCCTATACAGGCCATGGAGGCCCAGAGGGTTCCAGGAGGTAGAGGCTCCCAGATTTTGGACATTCGGCACGTGAAGGTGGTAAGGTTGTCAGCCTTACGCACCGGCCGCCTTTCCCCCCAGGATTGCTCCTGGTACTCATTTCTGTTAGAGGGCTGAGTCGACCCCAGGGCCATAGTGCCACCAGAAGGATTAGGCCAATTGAAAAACCTCAACGACCTCATCGGGAATCGAACCCGCGACCTTCCGGTTTGTAGCGCAGCGAGAAAACATAATAACGTATTTAAAATGATTATTCATAGGCCTACATATGGACTTAAGGTTAATGGAGGGTAAAGAAGGGACACGATTACTTATTATGAACGACCAGAACTTTTAACAAAAGTTCTTACTTTTATAAGCTGTGGTCTTGTGGTCATCGCTGCTGAAAGAGTATTTGCAGGCATGAGTTCAGTCCATGGTTTCATCTAGGTATTTTATATGGGAGATAGTTCTGGAATGGGGTACTTGAGGCTCTTGAGGACAAATTAGAGGCAATTTGATAGAAAAGTGGCGGTTCGATCAAGAAACCATCAATAACGGCCGTAGGAATTGTAAGTTATTCTGTACACATGCCATCTACTAATGGATTCAAAAGACGAAGATAGATTCTGCAGTGGTAGGCACTTTCTCCAAAGTATGTAGCGCCATGTGTGTTTCATACCCTCACATAATTTTTACTGAACTAAAGATAGTATACAATGAAGAAATGCAGCTAAAAAGTGAAACTGTTGATAACTCACGATTGTTGGTTCTGTGCCCAAGTTTCTATGAACATTTGCTTTTCACACCTCGTCTATTTCTAGAAAGACTCCACCCCACCCCAACAAATAATAATAGAGAGATAATGCTTCCGTAAGGCGATCTTCAGCGGTCAGTGAACGGCAAGAGGTGGGATCATCGCTTCTAAAGAACTAGGTCAATGTTATATAACCAGAATCCAGTTTACGATAGCATTCATTGTGGGTGTGTTCTTAAATCTCATCGCATTTTATCAAGCGTAAAATCCCAGGTAGTTATTACATTATCAACATAAGCGAAGAAACTTCGTAATCCATGTTTGAAATGTGTTTCCAGTCAGTTTCTTATAAGTGTAGACAATTACCTTATGTATCTTTAGAAATTGGAATTATTGATTTTTATTTCAGAAATAATACAAGTTATTACGATCAAATATATTTTAATATCCGATGTACTGCTGTCGCTCGTGTTTGTTTGGTTTTACAGCAGCACTGGGGATATCGGTACTAGAATCTATATTCCATAATATTTAAGTATATACACAGAAATATAGAACAGTACTGGAAATCATAGTATAGGCCTACAAACGATTTTAACAGGGACAGCAAACGTAACTCTTGTTTTGTCCTTATGACTGTCTCGTTTGTACCGAGAACTTCATTTCGTCAGAGTTCTAGTTCTGAATTCACACTCGGCCACTGAAAATCTCGTTGATAATTCAATAAATAAAGCTATTTTTTATGCTTATACGTATAACTTCATATTTAAAAGAAACTATTAGGATTTTTTAGTATTTAAATTGTTGCCCCGGCATTGGGCTGATCACTCATCCGGGAGGCCCTCCATGCCCTTGTCTGGTCAAAAAAGTACGTATGTGATTCATAGATAATCCCTCTCCCGACAGGTCGCGGCCCTGTAAGGCCCGGGCGGCTTGGGTCGCTTAAATGTCCCTAAAAGGGAGAGGTGAAACTAAGGTAAAGAAAGAAAGAAAGAAAGAAAGAAAGAGTATTTAAATTATGTAAGTTATATTAATTGTGTAAACTTTTGAATACTAAGGCAGCCTCCAACTATAGGGAGCATAAATAAATAAAACAAATAATTTGTACTTGTGCATAGAGTAGCGGAGAGAAATATCAGGTACCATATTAGTAACGTTTACTTGGATTTAACAATTGTGTCCTTGTGGTCTGCTATACTTACTGGAACGGTCGTACTGAAAAACTCTGTGATTAAATCAATGGGTTGGGCGTTCATATCTTCTGAAGTTCTGATTTCTCATGTCTGAATATAAAACCTCACAGAATGCTTCTGAGAAAAATAATGCATTGTTCTGTGTCATATTTACTGCATATTAAAGAACAATATATCCTGTAAGAATTATTAACATCATGTTATTCGGTACCGTTGTGCTCAGTCGACAATGTAATTATGAGATAGCATTTCTCAGCTTAGTACGTTTATTTCTTGTTAGTACTTCTTTCGACTACACTGACAGAAGAAAGGAATGTATTGTATGGGTTAGCATGCCGTTAACGTTAAAGTTATTAACAATATTCTTTACAGAAGATTTGATTGTTCTTATTGGGAGATGTTATGTTTTATAGTCACTATACAATGTATACCTACATAAGTTATGGAAATTTACCTAATATTTACAGCCAGTTTCAAAAAGCGACATGTTAATGAAACACAAAAAACCTTTCCTGGATTTTGTTAACAATGTAAACTTTGAGTTATTATAATGTAATCGCACTGAGGTGTCACTAAACAAAGTTATGAAAAGTAATTATAGTAATATGACCAATAAGTATAACATGTAAATATTGTAAATAGGAATAGGTTACATAATGTAGTGTAAGATTAGATAGAAGAAATATAAACTGTAACCATCTGATTTCAAATATTGTACTCTGTTTAATTGTAAGATATTTATTGGAACATTATAATAAAAAGAAAGCATGTAGTATTGCATCACATGCAATGGAACATGCTGAATAAATAAATAATAATAAATAAAGAAAAAAACTAATATTAACCATTATCTTGAGAATTCTGATGTCATACATGTTCCGAATTCAATTAGGTTTTTCAAAGAGTAAATTATTGAAAGCAGTCAAATGAAATTATTAAATCTGACCATGTTACCTTAAGTGTACAATTTTTTAAATACTTTGAATTTTAAAATTCATAATTTCTTCAGGTAAACAAACGCCATCACGTTATGTGAAATAACTAAAAATTGTCAGCTTTCAGTCTTGATATCTCCAAGACATCTTAGTTCATTGTGTTTTACCCTCTGAACTTTGATAATTGAGTGCCCTAATCAGACTACGGAAATTGATCTTCTGGTACGAAAAAATGTAAGCTTATGGCAGAAAAAAGTTATGCCAATTGTCCCAAAATTTAAATAGGTATTAAGAACTCTGTATTCAGTATTACAGAATGCTTCGTAGTTATTTACTGATTTACTGAAATGGAACCCACCTAACAAAAGCAAATAAACTGTCGTATTCTGAATAAATTCTCCATAATTTATTTCTGCAACAATAAATATGTTCATGTTCTGAATTTATTTCTGAAGCTTCTGTTAATATCCGTATGGTTCGACAACCCCTTGAAGATTCTTAGAATTCCTAGAAAATATCAAGTCTTCTTATCTCATCAAAAAAGTCAAGTTCTTATTGTAGTGTTTCGTATTTATATTTCTGGCTCTAATAGGAAGTAGACTTTTTGTCAGCCTTTGAGATTAAGGTTTTATAACCTAAGGCGTTGAAATTCCTCTCAGTGAGGAAAATTCTTACACAAGCTTTCTCAACATACCTGGAAGCATTTATTAAATTACTTCCTTTTTTACAGAATAGCGTTTGGAAGTAACAAGAGCGCGTTATTCCAGATTGGCGTTATTGTCACAATGCCACAGTACATACCTGTAATATTTGCCATAGTTTATTAAACATGATTAATTTAAGTACATTTCTTTATCGAATATCATAATCCGCACTGAGTTATTACTGGGCGGAATAAATATAAAAACTGTAACTGTATTATACCAGTAGACAATATCAGTGTTCTGCATAGTTTGGTTTAAACTCGGTTGATTTCGACCGAGCAGCAAACCCGAAGCAAATTCTTATGCTCGGTAAAATACTACTTAGTGGACCAGTCTAACTCCTGGTATGAATATAGGAATTTACAAAATGAAACTGTAAGATTAATGTGGTAACCACGGGGATCTACACTCATTTTGAATTATGTTAAGTAATGCACATTTCATTTCCTCGCTGTTCTCCTCTCCAAAACCTGTAATTAAAACCAGATTGCTTCTCAGAAAACAGGGACCGGCCGCAAAAGTTACGCAAATACTGACCAGCCGCAAACGGCAACATTAGGCAATGTTAGGCGTTGCGCCTAATTTATATTTATATTTATAGACTTATATGTATATATTATAATTATTTTTATATTCTTACTAGCTTAAAAGGCGACGCCGGGTTTTGTATTTTGTAATTGGACATTAACTTATGAAGGACTTTCGATTTTCAAATGATAGGTCCTTATATAGGTATTTAGAATTTGAAATGAAGAAGAACGACTGATGACATTCAAACTATTCGCTCAGAAAACGCTTGATATGGCTTTTTATGGCTCCAGAGGATGTAGAATTTTTGCATCCCATCGCTTCTTCACACCAAGCCTGGTAGGAGTTGAAATAAAAATAAACAGAAATCAAGGAACATAAAATTGTATTGTCTTTACGGACTATTTTATTTCTCACTCTCATGCTACCATACAACCGTTTCGGGGATGAAATTAAGAAGAAATTCAATATAACTTTCATACTTTCCTCCCCAAAAACCTGGGACATAATGATATACATATTACCATACCTCATACGGTATTCTCTACGTCCAGGGTAGAGAAAGTTATGTGACTGCATCACATTGTGCATTATTTTCGTGGATTTCATATTTAATATTTATTTACAGCAATCAATTATAGCCTATCGATAGCTTCTATAATTTGTCAAAGCCCCTTATCATTTATTTCCAAACCTACCCGAGAGCAATGCCAACAATACACTGTTGTCATGTGAACTGTGATTTGGATTTGATAATTCTGTGTAAAAAGGGATTAACTTAAGCATTCTCAAAAACAATTGATTTTTTACATTTAAAATATTTTTTTTTCAAAATCCTTTCTTAGTGAGCACTTACATTATGAAACGAAGGTACTGTCAAAATTCCAAGTCTCTACCTATTATAGTTTAGGCTCTACGTTGATTCTCTCTCAGTCATTCATTAAGTCAGTCAGTCAATCAGAACAATACATTATATATATATTTATATACTTACATTTATATATTTATATATAATATATAAAATATATATATATAGAAAAATATATTTCCCAAACTGCCGGAATGGAGGAATGGGTTAAATAACCAGTAGGCTATTTATACATCAAATATGAGCATTCAAAACCTTTGCTAGTTAATGTAAGTTTTGTCAGATAAAAATCATATTAGTTATCAAAAGGTGTCATTTTACAGTAAGTAAGAACGTTTGGTGAATTTAAGAGAAAAATCAGTAGCTTAATTCTAAATAATGTACTTTAAATTTATATTAGGAATGTATCTAACTTTTAGTGTTTAGGCTTAACTTTAATGTTAATAGTAATTTTTTGTTTTGTAATTAAGTTTCAAGTAATTGTATTAGGAGTGTAGTGTTTAAGTTAACATGTATTTTAATAGTATTTTAGTTTATTGTATTTAGGTTTTAAATAGTTAAACTACTCGTATGTATTTGTTATATTGTGTTTGACTGGTGGAGCGGAAGAGAAGGCCTAATGGCCTTAGCTCTGCCAGCTTAAATAAACAGAATATATATATATATACTAAGAATAAATTTGTGGAAAATACGAGTATAAAAGATTTAACTTAAAAAACAGGTAGCTTAATAATACTTTTGTTCGACCATACTGCATAATGCTCTTATTGCATGTGATGTAGTAGAAATACAATGATAACTATTCTCTCTCTCTCTCTTTCGTAGTTTTACTTCTCCCGCGCCGCCCGGGCCTAACCGAACCGCGACCTGTCGGGAGAGGAATGCACTATGGATCACAACACAGACACACATACTTTTTTGACCAGACAAGGACATGGAAGGCCTCCCCGGATGATGAGTGATCAGCTCAATGGCGGGGCCACCTCCGAAACAACACATACACATAGGACGAGAAACACCATTCATACACACACACACTCACTAACTCCGAACAAGGCGAGGATGGGGATGAAGATAATAATGAAGGTCAGATGATATCTGGGGACCACAAGGGTCTAAAATTACCTGTCTCACAGTCTCACAGGTGAGGGAAAACCCCGGGAAAACTTCACCTAGGTAACTTGTCCCGGCCAGGAATCGTGAGAGGAGCGTACGCATTCTCTGAGCCACAGCGGTTGTACGGGCAACAGAGCTCTGGCAGACTGTAGCAAATATCCATAGAGTGATTATAAACTTCTTACGAAACGAAGACTTAACCTGGAAGACAGATTAATTACAGTTGCCCAATACATTTTTAAAAATTTGATAGAGATGGCACATAACATTTTATTACCACAATTGACGATACATAATTCATAATCAAATTATGCAGAACCGGATCACTTGGTCGAGATGAATGCTATTTATAAGCACTTTTAAATATGAATGTCACCGTTCTTGGAACAATAATTCCCTTAATTATTAAGGGTTATGTAGTATCCTCGAGATGGCTAATTCAAAGTTAGGAACCACACGAAAACTTTATAAATGATGAGTTTATGTCCGAGTGATTCTCAGATCGTGTTGAATAATAAATAGACATACCTTAGTCTTGAGATATTATAATTACCAATCCTGAATGTTAAAGCTTCTGGCTTGAAGATCCTTGCGACGTCAAAAACCAGATGAGAAGATTCATTGAACCACAAGACGTTGGAAATATTGAGACTATTTTCAGTCATCAAAATATCAAGCATTTGAAGCTTAAACTTGTCTTGAAGAGTTGCCTTCTTTATAAATTGATAGTTGAACTTGGTCGATGGATAAATAGGCATTTGCAAGCCTAGAACTCATGTCTTTATGAGTATTTAATGATAAACAATTCCAATAGAATTGTAGAATGTAGAAGACATTTTTAAGAAGAATGAAGATAGGCATTTGCAAGCCTAGAACTCATGTCTTTATGAGTATTTAATGATAGACAATTCCAATAGAATTGTAGAACGTTGAAGATAATTTAAGAGTAATGAAGATAGGCATTTGCAAGCCTAGAACTCATGTCTTTATGAGTATAAAATGAATGACAATTCCAATAGAATTGTAGAACGTGGAAGATATTTTAAGAGTAGTGAAGAAGAAGCCTTATTGGCTGTTAAAACAATGATAAAAGATTATTCAGTCTCTGATTGGACGAAATTACAATTAGCATAGTTAGAAAGTACAATAGGAATAAACAAATTAAATGATATTCAATTGTTTTATAAATAACACATAATAACAACCAAAGCCTAAAATTGAATTGAATGCATGACCTTCTAAGACATAATACATAACGGAACAGCGGTGGACTATGATAACTATTACAGTACAAAATTCCATTATAACACTATTGTGGTATCGATTAATATTGAACATGGAACAACCTTGGAGCCTGAGAGCAATAAATCAAAGAGCATAATAAACAACCTGTTTTTAACATAAAATCATGTCTGTTGGAGATAATTTTAATGTTATATTAAATCCAGATTCTCTCATGTTTCAGTAGCCCATTAGTTTGAGGTTAAAACGCCAAGATAAGCTAGGTGTTCCCCGCACACCATCAGCTGCCATCTATCGTAAAAGAACAAAACGACGAGAACATAATACAGCTGATCACCGAGGACAAAAACCGTCGTATACAACTTGCCTATAATGGCAATAGAGCATTTGCATGAAAATATTACATTAGCTTCGCTTCATAAACAACATACTCGTGTCTTAATAAATGTCATTATAAGCTCGTTGCATAATGTACAATAAAAATTAAGCTCCATGGCGCTAAATTCCTTAAAGGATTACGCCTGCCATCCGACCGCTGCATCATCTAACATAGGCAGATGACAGGTTTGGGGGCATGGGGTCAAAAAGCAACTCCTACGGCCGCTCTTCTTTATCAAGTAGCTCCTCAGTTTGAATCACGAGGCTGAATGCATCCCGTTCCAGACTTTCCTACCTCAGAAATATCCGATGAGATACCGGGGATCGAAGCCATGCCTTCGGATCCGTAGCCAGCAATGCTAACTACGAGACCACGCAGGCGGTCTATAATTTACTATTACTGAATTTACAATTGGCCCGAACTAGTAGCCCACGTGCTTAGGGAAGCTCCCAACCTGCCTCTCCCCTCTTCGTGGGATTCCACATACGAGGATGAGTCCGAAAAGAAGTTTCCCCTCTATTTTTCCCCAGGAAATGGAACAGCAAGTGGGAAACAAGTCATCGGTTGAACGCGAAAGACACCCATACACCATCGTGATGGCAATGACCTTCTGTTTCGGATTGTGACGGGGTTTGAAACGTAGGTCCACCAATTCACGCGCGAATCGAAGGCCGCATTTATGGAGTGGAAACATCCGTCATCACCTGTCCGAAAGATGTTCAAAACAACGCCCTCTGCAGGTCAAGTGCTCCTCACAGTGTTCTGGGACGCCCAAGGGGTTTTATTGCTGAACGTTTTGGATGATGGGACCATCACTGCTACGCGGTACTGTCACACTCTGTCGAAATTGAAGTAGGCGATTCGGAAAAAGCGACCTAGCCTTTTCCAATCTGGCATTCTGTTGGATGACCACACTCGGCGAGGGCAACGCAAAACCATATTGCAGCTCTTGGTTGGGAGCGCAGGGCCCTGATTTTTTCCTGGAGGGCTTTTTGAAGCTTATAAAGCGGTATGACAAATGTCATAATTATAATGAAATTATGGTAATTATGTGGGGAAAATAAAGGTAGGCCTACATCTTATCTTTAATGTCTCATATTTTTTGTCTTTCATCCACACCTCTGTACACAGCCGCCAGAGGAAACTTATTTTCGGACTCACCCTCGTACATAGATTATTGAATTTAATTGCTCGTTGTTATAGATACGTTCAAGTAGTTGATACTTGATGCGGGTATCAGTAGAAAGCTACATAAATATTATGCAAATATAGTACGCCAATATTTTAACATGACGCAATTAAACCGGAATGAAAAAATTAAATTTCATGTCTGCACCACCTGAGGAAACGTAAGAATTCTTATTAATATGAGTACAATTAAAATTCTTCTGCAAACGAAGGAATTCATTATATTTAATGAGTTACGCAATTTGTCGGCAACACTTTATAGGATAAACAAATTACGTGACAGAATATCCTAAGGGAGTAACTTAAGAATATCCTAAGGGAGTAGTTACTGCGAATGAGTTTTAGGATTATTTGTAAGCGAATTTCTCGACTGCTTCAGTTTCAGACAGAAAAAAAGTTTACTGTTAGTAACAATATCGTTTTTGTCTTGTTCACAAGTAGAATTTATTATTTACAATGTCAATAATAAAAAAACACCCCAATGAATGTGAAATAACGATAAACTACACACTCAGTTCTCTTTACGTTTCACTTGCTGCAATTGCAACAGCCGCAATCACAACAAACTCTAGGTTTATAAAAATTTGAGAACTGTATGTAGGTAGCTATTCTAATTATGTACTGATACTGAATGTGGCGTATAATGCACTGACATACTTTAATTCTTAAATAAGCAAAATAATTTATACAGAAACCGTAAATCCGTACAAAGTTTTCGCACATATACCCAGGAATATGGGACCTTAGTTTTCTTTCTTTCTTTCTTTCTTTTTCGTAGTTTTACCTCTCCCTTTTAGGATTTAAGCGACCCAAGCCGCCCGGGCCTTACAGGGCCGCGACCTGTCGGGAGAGGGATTACCTTTGGATCACAGACATAATTTTTTGACCAGACAAGGACATGGAGGGCCTCCCCGGATGAGTGATCAGCCCAATGCCGGGGCCACCTCCGAGACAACACGAACACATAGGACGATACACACCATTCACACACACACTCACTCAGAACAAGGCGAGGATGAGGATGAGGATGAAGATGATAATGACTGCCAGATGATATCCGGGGACCACAAGGGCCTAAAGTTACCTGACATTTGTCTCATAGGTGACGGAAAACCCCGGAAAAAACCTCATCTAGGTAACTTGTCCCGACCAGGAATCGAACCCGGGCCCGCTGCGTGAGAGGATTGGACGCATCCCCTGAGCCACAGGACCTTAGTTAAGTACATAAAATATATCTTACACAGTATTATAGAAAGTTCTTAAAAACGTATTCACATTCTCTGCAATGTATTCTATTTATGAAATAATATCGTTTAATTTAGTATACCTAGTTTATTATTTATTATCCAATTTTTAACCTTATTTTACCCGAAGGTATATTAAGGTTATAGTTATTAACAATCACTTAACACATTTAAATATTAAAGTAATATATGTACAAGAATATTGAGTCATGAGATGGCTAAAAATTTAACATGAGATGACTAACACTATTTGGTTAAAGTCTAGTTGTAACAAATATATAAATTTAGAAATAGTGTATGAAATGGCTAACAACATACGCTAATAGTATACCTAGTTAATGTCGTATTAAATTAAATAGTGATACTCAGTGATAGTGATAGTGATACTGATATTATAGGTTATATATATTTTTTTGAGGGTATAAGGTGGAAAACATATCTTTAAATTTCATTTCATTGATATTCCCCCTCAAACGGAAAAATGTAATGTATCAATATTTAAATAGTGATGTTTTACGTACTGTTAACAATGAGGAATAAATCTGACATCGTGTTTAATACAGACACCATTTGCGCGCTGGACTGACGATGTGGAGAGAAGTGTTATCAGAGAAACCAACATCTGATCTTGAAATATGTGTTACGAAAGTAGTAAGGAAGGGTGCAAGAGGGTGAGTATCAGTGGTTGGTGGTAGTGTGAACTAAAGAATAAATAGTTTTGATAAGAACAAAGAACCAGTGTGGAAGGCTGACGAATATTGTGACTTGCCGAATATCAATCATTCATCGCACCATAGCCCGCTCCGCTATACTAGCGGGCTATGATTCCACATAGATTCAGATTCTGCCGAGCACTTTAAATGTGCCTTGAAATTAAAATAACCTTGAAAAATCAGAATACAATAATTTTTCATGTTCTAAAATAACATTCGCGCCTTGCTATAGCCCAATACAGCTAACCCACAAATACGTAAGGTTATTTATTTAGGCATATTTATTTTATTAAGAGCTTTACTGACAATGCAAGTTGCAAGCAGCCACTGGAAGCAAGCTAGTTTACTGCTCGAAAACTTGACTGTAATTGTGGAAAACAACATCTTACTCTATTGCAGCATTAAAAAATGCAAGACATTTGCGGGAACGTTTTGTACGAAGCTTAGACGACGGGTAAGATGTGCATCTGAAGATGACTAGCAATTAATTCCATGGTCACCAAGATCACGCAGTAAAAATGCAGCATTCTTAGTACAAGTATTATGTCAATGGTTTGAAATTAATTAATTTAATTTACAAACGTAATTCCATAATTTGCAAAAAAAGACGAACAAAACTTTGATATCAAATACCATGAAATGAAACATAATGTAATCTGGCAGCGTAACGGCCTGCTTGATGTAATATTAATTTGTTTACATTATAGTCATTTCAGAGGCTGAACTCCTAAGTTTGGGGCGTGCTAATTTTCTGGTATGCAAAATTCAACTATGTAATTAAGTATCTTAAAACCGGTTCTCATGACCTCTGCTAATCTTGAAGTTATATAATGTTCTTAATTATGCAGTGTGCCTAATGATAATAAGGTAGCTTTATAATGATAGCCCTGTGAGCATTCGTTATTGTGATCATACTAATAGTTTCGCAATAAATATAGGCTATCGAACTGTTATAATTTAGTGCAGTGGTTAAATTAATTGTTTATCCTACTAGTCTTATTTTGTCTTTCTGCGTTTATATTATCTTTTACTTTTTATTTTAAACTGATCGAGAAGAAACCCAAATCGAGATAACATTGGATAATGATGTTTCAAGATGTCTAGGACAAAAGAACAATGTTTGTCTGTCAGTCTGTGTAGGCCTATCTTGGATAAAAGATAGGCCTACACTGTATTTAACTGTAATTTTTATTTGAATTTGGTTTGCCTCTTCTTGAGTAGGCCTACTCCATAACTATTTTTGTTACTAAAATGTTAATGGCACTTCCCATGAAAATCTTTTAAAATTTATTAAGTTACATTATTATATTTATTATACACAGAGTTCACAAAGGCTTGAAGGGATAAAGAACCTTACTGCAAGTAAACTTTGAACTTATTAATAAAACTAGTTTAGAAAGAACGACGAAGTAAAACACTTTATTTTAACACCTACAAATGTTCCATGTGTGTGCGTCGAATGACATGGCAACATCCATACTAAAGTCTAAATCTTGTCACACTTTTATCAACTTAGGTGTGTCAATAGTGTCTATCATTGTTATGATACGCTCTCTTAAGCTGCGTCTCCATTGATATACATTTAACACCAACATGTCAATATTAACAAGTTGATATTGACATGTATATTGCAATTTCGCGTTCCAATTGACTTGACATGCAAACCCAGCGTGTTGCACTTAACATTTTCAGATGTTAATTTGTTTTCCGGAGAAAATGGACAACATGTCAAGTCAATTGACTAGTCGGTCGATATCGGCTTTGTTTCGGGAATTTCCGGGAAACAAAAAGCGATCGCCAGCTTAATCGGCTGTGGTTCGGGAATTTCCGTGTACACGAAAAGCAGTCGACAGCTTCCTCAATATTGCCGGCATCCATTTTGTTTTATGTGAGTATTTGGTATATCAGGGTTCTCAATAGTATTGCATCTACTTTTAGAATTAATTTTTATGGCATACTCCATTGTTGAAAAATGTGATAGTTATTTTGAAAAGATCAAGACATCTATACAAAATTAGTATTTAAGAAAGTCATAGACAGTTAACAAGAAGATAATAACGAGTATATAAAATTACTCTCATTTTGTAATGTTGGCTGCCCTCTTCAGAGGCATTTTCTTTTTTAATGTTATTTATTATTCATTAATTTCTGTTCGTAACCACGCCAACACATGTTAACCCATTACATTGTAGTGGAGACAGTTGTTAATTGGCAAACCACTTGACTTGTATACGTCAACAAGTTGATGTAAACATTTAACATATGTTAACTGCAACATGTTGGTGCTAAATGTATATCAATGGAGACGCAGCTTTAAGTCTGCGATAATACGTGGCATCAGTGGGACGAATACCCTTGTCTTTGATGTAACCCCACAGAAATAAGTCACGCATTATGAGGTCCGGTGAGCTTGGGGGCAAAGGAATTAGTTGCTAGTCAGTAGTCATCGTTAGATGCACGTCTTACCCGTTATCTTAGCAACATGTAGGCATCGTATAAAACATGCCCGCAAATGCTCTCTTTCTTCCTGTGAAGTTAAGGGGCAATAAAGTGACTTTTCCTTATATATATATACAAAAACTTTCCTTAAACTGTTTGTACCAAGCGCGAGTTCACTTTCACTGGGTGAATTCTTGTTGTAGTCTCGACGAAATGCATTTGGATAGTAATAAATGGCTTAGTGTGCTGCAATTCAAAAATAAAGGATGATTTCTCAAGGCAAGTAGCTATTTTAAAAACAACAACGACATAATTATATGAAATTAATTAATAGAACCATTGTAAGTGATGCCTAGTGGCAAGACTGAGAACTTACAGCTTAACAAAACACACATACATAACTATTTGAGTTCCTCCTTCGTTCTAATCTAGTTTCACTAACGTAAGTTCAATGGATTACTAGCAATAAGGTTTCGTAACCTCCTCAATCTTTCGTGAAATACGTTATTATTTTTTATATATTTATTATATTATTATTGTTATTAAGTGCCAGTATGGTACTTTATGAGATTGTGTGGGGGACGAAAAAATGTCTGTCCGTCTGTCTGTCTGTCTGTCTGTCCGTGCGTCTGTACGCACCATAACTCAAGTACGCTTTTTGGATTTTCATGAAACTTGGTATAAACATTCATAATGTCGATGGGAAGAACCCTAATGATATTGAACCAAATCGGTTCACCGGTACCGGAGTAATGCCCAATTTAGTGCCTATTTTAATAGATTATGGCGCCTTTCTCATAGAAAGGCGCCATCACTCAAATACGCTGTAACGGATTTCCATGAAACTTGGTATACCCATTTATGACGTCCATGAGAAGTGCCCTATTGAATTTGAACCTAATCTGTTGACCGGTACCGGAGTAAAACCCAATTTAGTGTATATTTTAAAGACGCGGTAACTCAAATACGCTTTACCGGATTTTTATGAAACTTCGTATACACATTTACAATGTCCGTGGGAAGACGTCTATTCATAATGGATAAAATCGGTTGATCTGTTTCGGAGTAATGCTCAATTTAGTGCCTATTTTATGGCAATATACGTATTCGAAAGAATTTATTAAAAAAATGAAAATCAATTATCTTGACAACATAGCCTATTGTTTTACTGTTATCTTATAAGGCCTTGGAAATTAAAATACAGGTAGCTATGACAAAAAACACGATTGTTTTACATGCGCTTATCCAACTAGACCGTTAAAATGACCCAGGTGGCCGAGATGGTAGACCTTTCTTCTTCCGTAAGCCCTGCTTAATGAATAAATCTGGAGCTTAACTTGGAAATCAATTTAAAAAAAAAAACATATTCTGCATATCATAATTGCAGTCATAACTGATTAAACAAAAACATACTGGCACTTTTTTACATCAGTTTACGTGATTTTATTGTTATTCAAATTATGCCGTATTTAGTTCTATAGCGTTTGTCAATACATCTACAACTATATTAGTTTTTTTCTATAAATTCGGAATTATACTATGATTTCCCTCTGACCATTTTCTCAATTTTTTCTCGCAGAGATAACATGAGAAGTTGTATAGTAAAGCTGCAGAGACATTACGAAAATCTTGTATGAAATTCACAATTTTAGAGACAGATATTAAATAAGATATTAATAAGTAAAATGTACTTACTTTTTTACAATATTGATCTCCGCCTTATACCCTGAAATGTATGTTTCTTAAGGTACCCTTACATAGCAGGTCATAATCTATTTGATGTACCGTACATTATTATATGTTTATGTCATAGCCTTAAGTTCAAAGTTAAAATATTTATGATGCAAAGTTAAATAAAATAAATTAACTTTCTCCGAAAATTGTGCAATGTACTCGTCATAAAATTAAACTATTAAACATTACAAAAGTGTTCAGGTTAAAAGCACTGTCATATACTTAAAATCTGGCATATCTATGAAGACTCCTTCTCTACGGACACACGGTACGTGTTCAAAAGGAAACGTATTTAGGCCATCTTCAGTCTTCTATTAGTTGGATATATCCCAGCAAACAGTAGGTATGTGGAGACATCTTGATGCAACAAAACGAAATGTCAAACAAACAAAAAGTGCGTTTAAGAAACGTTATATCTAAGATCAGAGGTTTTGTCCAGTTGTCTTCACTCAACAACTTATCAGAAAACGTCTTATGAATAAATGATTGATACTTCTATTTTTTTACGATCTAATAATAATAAGAAAGCTACGATTACATCATTGTTTTTTTCTAAAATATGATGTAACCGGCCCATAATATACGTAATAATCACAATAAAGAATACCTATAATAGGCCTAGATATAAATATAGATCATTATATCATCTTTAAATATTTTGATTGTAGATCAATGAAAAGTATTTACCCTCTGTAGTACTTTGATATCTATAAAATTTCCCTCCATAAAATTAGGCATAATCCTTTTGTGTGAGTGTGTGTGTTTGTGTGTACATATATCTCGTCGTTCCATTGGCACTATGTTGAAAAATGTGATGTGTCACACCCACGTAACTTTCTCTACCTTAAGCATGGGCAATACAACATTCCCACTTACACTCTGATACAGAGTAAGAGGCCGTTTTGCAATTAGTGCATTTTCAATTGTTTCAGCCTAACGCAAAGATGTTGTTCCCCTCGCATGATTTAAAGCTAGAGTTTGTGAAAAGAATGCCTTGTTTATAACTACATTTTAGAGCAGTGGTCTTCAACCCGCAGCCCGCTAGTCTTTCACCTAAAAGAATATTGCCCTTTAGTAAAAAAAATAAAAATAAAATTTAAAAAAAGTTGAATACCACTGCTATAGAGGATTTCTAAGAAATAATATTTCAAATAAAAATTTTAGTTTTTAATATCAGCACCTTGTATACAAGATTTAAAGTAAATTATTAAAACAATTTGCGATAAAATCGCGAAAAATTGAAAGTTCTCCATGTAAGAGAAAATTGTCGCTAATTGTGACACACCGACAGATACCTAACCAATATTGTTTGGTTAAGATCTTTCGTTCTCGAGCTCTCCTATTCACAGACACTAAGACAGACAGACATTTTTTTTGGGGGGGGGGGCTTAAAGCGAGACAGTGAATTTTAGGGTGGAAGACAACACTTCTTCAACCTAGAGTACCTATGGCACGGGTACAGAAAGCTATAATAATAAATTAAAATTATAAAGCCTCTGCCATTTAAACAAATTACATAAATTGTATGCGGATACTCGTACTCATGTATCTTACATATTTTAGAAGACACTTTTACAGAAGTAAGAAACGGTACTGAAGACTAAAGAAAACTTGACGTTCAGAATCATGGGGACGGAAAAATAGTTTTCCGTTAATTTGTTTGCTTGAATGAGTTGATTCTTTTTTGCTCTATGGTGTTAAGAAAGTTATGTTGTAAAATTTAAATATGATGATATTTAAGTAGCTGAAGTTAGATTTTTATTATATTTATTTTACTTTATTTAATTGGTAGCAGATTTTATTTAATGCATCGGGGACTGCACAACATGCGGATGAGAGCCTCACGAGGAAGAGGCCGCCAATTGGAGAGGCCTCCATTATTGTAGTCTACTATGCAAAATACGTTTCTGTTGCAGAAAAACGTTGTTATGTTTGAAATCCTTTGAGATTTCTTCGGTGTCATAAAAATATTCTAACTTTCCAATATTGTTCATTACTGTAATTTAGAGATGAGATCTACAAAAACTATTACGTAAAATAAAACAATATATCTAAAGGCTAAACAACGTTAACTGTCCATGACGGTGATACAGCTACGATAAAATAAACTCTGGCATCTATGAACTGTCTGCTTACTTATGCGAATACCTCTCCACTCTCAAGTAGAGCGCTTTCATTCTTGAGCTTAAATTTATTGGTGCACTATAGTATAGTATGTTTTGGAAAGAAGTTTTGAGCTTTTGTTCTATGAGATAATCGGTTGCTTTTAAAGTGACAAAAATTACACTACAAATTAAATTAGTCAGTTAAAAATATGAAGTTTTCCACTGAAATATGTCAGAGTTATGTGTGGCATTTTAAATTGAGTGTACAAATAATATTAAGAAATACTGCAAGGATATTTGTAAAAATAAATTCTAGACAATGAACTTTATCAGATGTCAAAAATGAAATTATTTTGTTATTAATAGATTCTTGTACATATCCTGCGGGTACGACTTAGCGTAGTGGTTGAGGCGCTGAGCTACAGACCGGAAGGTCGCGGGTTCGATCCTCGATGATGATGGATTTTTTTAATTGGCCTAATCCTTCTGGTGGCAATATGTCCCTTGGTTTACTCAGCCTCTAACAGAAATGAGTACCAGGAGCAATCCTGGGGGTAAAGGCGGCTGGTGCGTAAGGCTGACAACCTTACCACCTTCATGTTCCAGATGTCCAAAAATCCGGGAGCCTCAACCTTCTGGAGCCCTCTGGGCATCCATGGCCTGTATAGGGAACACATCACTTTACTTTAGATATCCTGACTTTTGAGGTAATACTCGTAAATGCTGGTAAATATATTTACTCAGTTCTTCCGATCCTGGATTATTACTAAGTTTATTATGCTTCTAAGTGTTATCAGAAATTTTTCGTAAAAAATCACTACTCTTTATTCCTCAGAATCACTATGGTTCGTCTCTGTTGGCAGGCTAATGCATTTTTATTTTTATTGCTGATTTCTTACCATTAGAGAAATTATTAAATTAACCATTTAATGATAGAGCTTATAGAAAATATTAATAAGAACTCCTGAGCTAAGGAGAATTTACACATTTTATGCATGGCATTGTTCCAGACTTATCACGTGAAGGACGTGGGTGATCTTAAAAACTTTAGCCGGGATTGAAAATGGGACCGCTCGCACATAGGCTGTAGGTTTGGACTTTATAACGACCGAGCCTTCTCGTCATACAACTATTATAACGGCTAGCCTTCTCGACATACGACTATATTATTAAATCTGAAATCGTTACAATACTTCAGGCAACGGTATTAGGGTTCTCCTTCAGGAATATGGATAGCTTTTTCATAAGCAGTAAAACGTTAAGGTAATACTGATGCGAGAACCATAGTATAATAACACACATTTTGCTTCTTTTACGGGAAAGGGAAATAATAAGAAATCTTTAAAAAAACTGTCAGTTTTAGATTTTAGTTTTTAGTTAATCTTTCTGAAAATTTGTTATAATACTGATAATGTTATCAACTTATTGTTATGACTTTACTGACATAATTCCCGACCATCAATTTGGATTTCAAGCACAGCACTCAACCATAGAACAAGTGCATAGAGTAACAGATGTCATTCACAATGCATTTGAAAATAAAGAATACTGTTCAGCGGCATTTCTTGATGTTAGCCAAGCTTTTGATAAAGTATGGCATACTGGATTGCTATTCAAAATAAAAAAGTTCTTACCCCATTCTTTTTATAGTATTCTGCAATCATACCTAGAAAAAAGATACTTTCAAGTTAAATTTGAAGACAGCCTATCGGATCTCTACCCTATCAATTCTGGAATTCCACAAGGAAGTGTCCTTGGTCCTATGTTGTATTTACTGTACACTGCAGATTTTCCCATAGATGTACCGACAACTATAGCCACTTTTGCTGATGATACAGCAGTCCATGAAGATTTAACCACAGCGTCACAACACATACAAGATTACCTAATTAAATTGGAGACTTGGTTTAAAAAATGGAGAATAAAAATTAATGAAGATAAGAGTCTACATGTAACTTTCACGCTAAGACGAGGCACTTGCCCTCCAGTAAGAATCAATGGTAAGACTCTACCTCAGTCAGAAGAAGTTAAATATTTGGGTATCCATCTTGATCGTCGTTTGACCTGGAAAAAGCATATAAGTATCAAACGCAAACAACTAAATCTAAAATTCAGCAAATTGTATTGGCTCCTAGGACCAAAGTCAGAGTTGTTAACTACGAACAAACTTCTAATTTACAAATGTATCCTTAAACCAATATGGACATATGGAATTCAACTTTGGGGTACATCAAGCAACTCCAACATAGAAATTCTAGAACGTTTCCAATCCAAAACGATACGAACTATTGGTAAAATTCCCTGGTATATCAGTAACAAATATATTTATCAAGATCTTGAAATACCAACAGTAAAACAGGAAATAAGTAAATACAGTATGACCTACCAGAATCGTCTAAACAAACACCCCAATTCATATGCAGTGAATCTCCTGAACAATGGGACAAACACGTGTAGGCTCAATAGAAATAGAGTTTTGGACTTGATTTACAGATTTAATTAATATGTCAAATAGATTGTTACGTTATGCAAATATTAGCCACTGGGCTATATTTGTAACATGTTCATTCTCGCATCATTATTACTTATTGTTCATTGTAGAACAGATTGTAATGTTGAAGAAAGATTATTAAAAGAAAAAAAAATTGTTATGACTACAGAAACAACAATGTATTTTAACGAGAGACAATACATGTAATATTACAATTTATTGACTTATTAAGTGCCAGTATGGTACTTTATGACATTGTGTGGGGGACGAAAAAATGTCTGTCCGTCTGTCTGTCTGTCCGTCCGTCTGTCCGTGCGTCTGTCCGTGCGTCTTTACGCACCATAACTCAAGTACGCTTTTTCGGATTTTCATGAAACTTGGTATAAACATTCATAATGTCGATGGGAAGAACCCTATTGATATTGAACCAAATCGGTTCACCGGTACCGGAGTAATGCCCAATTTAGTGCCTATTTTAATAGATTATGGCGCCTTTCTATGAGAAAGGCGCCATCACTCAAATACGCTGTAACGGATTTCCATGAAACTTGGTATACTCATTTATGACGTCCATGAAAAGTGCCCTATTGAATTTTAACCTAATCTGTTGACCGGTACCGGAGTAAAACCCAATTTAGTGTATATTTTAAAGACGCGGTAACTCAAATACCCTTTACCGGATTTTTATGAAACTTGGTATACACATTTACAATGTCCATGGAAAGACGTCTATTCATAATGGATAAAATCGGTTGATCTGTTTCGGAGTAATGCTCAATTTAGTGCCTATTTTATGGCAATATACGTATTCGAAAGAATTTACAAAAAAAAAAATGAAAATCAGTTATCTTGACGACATAGCCTATTGTTTTACTGTGATCTTATAAGGCCTTGGAAATTAAAATACAGGTAGCTTTGACAAAAACACTATTGTTTTACATGCGCTTATCCAACTAGACCGTTAAAATGACCCAGGTGGCCAAGATGGTAGACCTTTCTTCTTCCGTAAGCCCTGCTTAATGAATAAATCTGGAGCTTAACTTGGAAATCAATTTAAAAAAAAAAAAAAACATATTCTGCATATCATAATTGCAGTCATAACTGATTAAACAAAAACATACTGGCACTTTTTTACATCAGTTTACCTGATTTTATTTATTTAGTAGTGCTCGAATAAATTAATTTGCCCGAACGGTTATCTGTTATTGTAAAAGTAGAAAGGAGAATTGTATACCTTACAGCTACAAAAGTCATTTTACCGAAGCATTTTACTAGTTCCTGTCTCACTCACCTTAAGAGTGTTTAATATATAAAAGCACTCTGATTAAGAAGTATTCAAAATAGTGATAAAGTTCTATACCGAGTGGTAACATTAGGACTAGACTTTTTTAGGGGTTATAGGAATATTATTCTGATGAAAATTTACTGAATATTTTCATACCAAAAAGTCTAAGATTGATTTAAGTTATCATGACGATTAGATCAGTCATTAAAGCATCGATCATATTCGGAATTAGAGTAACCTAATGTAATTATAAACTCCGATAAGAGTAATTTTAACAACATTCTGGCTGTTCTACAAATTGTAATTTTTTAAGAGTTCTCATAAAAAAAGATCATTTAAAAGAAGTCTGATCATTCGCTTTTAGTCAGCATTAGGATCAATGAGTGTTAATTGACCTTAATTTTTATTTTGTACTCACAGGTATGAATATACAAAAAAAACTTTGAAAATATGAACATGAAATATAATTCATATGAACATAATATAAATAATAGTATTTATAGTTAATTATTATTACTGTAGCTATGAAGTAAGTGTTTATGTGACAACCAAAATATCGAAAATGCAGAAGAACAAGTGAGGCAAATTCTTCATCATAGAAACAGATAAAAAAATCTGTACACTGAAAAAACACACATCCTTCTTATAAACAGAATACTGAAATATTAGCGTGTAAAGTGATAAATATTGTATCACAAAAATAATTATTTATTAATTTTCTAAAAGTTAATATAATATTTCACTGTATTGATATTACACGTAGCAAATCTGTAATTTAAACGAAATAAAAAATGTAACATTTGTGACAATATTTCGAAAGAGTTGACATAATCTTATATTGATAAAAAATATGACATAGACTCCTTTCTTTCTTTCAAACATGCAATGATTTTAGTCCACATAATTCAAAATTACAGTTATATTTCTAATGTAATTGGAGGTACATAGGTAAGTTACACAAAAAGTAAGCAATCATAAGCAACATAAAAATGTAAGGGAGTAACTTCTTTTTAATTCAGCAAAAATTTACCTTTCAGGAAAATAGGTTATTTAAAAATCATCAAAACAATATTTTATTTCTATAATAATTTTCAAATAATTTCATGTGAAAGAATGTCCTAATTTAAATTTTAACACGTAATTTTAACCTTAAACTGACCATAGTTCTTAAAAAAGATTGCACTATAGCACCAGTTACATTGCGTTTAATTTTTTATTTCATTAATGAAGAAAATAATTTTTAATCTGCTGTAAACTGTGTATTTGAATATACATTAGAAGGCTTAATAAACACAATTTTCAAATATAAAATTGTTATATTTTAAAAATTAAACTTCTTACTTAGTGAAATTTTAACATTCGAACTAATTCTGTTTCTTCACACAATTTGTTTCTACTTATAGTTATATTTATAATTATTTTCAGTGTTTTATATGTGCAAGTGTAACGGTTCTTGAGATTTCAAAATTTAAAAGAATACAAAGAATTTGTAACAGTATTAATGCCTGATTAGTCTAATGTTTCAGTTTAATTAAAATAATAATCCTAATGTGCATTTAAAAATATACCTAAATTTCACTATTGGAATACAAGGAGTATGAGAATAATTTTAGTAAGTTGTTCATATTGTTCTTAGTCCCTACTAATGATTACTTTTCTCATTTCAACAAGTAATCTTACTTTAATTTGTCTTATATGCTATTATCTCCATTAATCTGATAAGTATTATTTTCTCTAATTTGATCAGTGGCAATGTTTTGTATCAACTAAGTAACACCCGTTACACTCACTGTACTACCCGTTACGTTAAAAATAAATAACAAGAAGAACCATGGTATTACCTTTTTATAGTTATATGAATAACTTTTCTTGTGTTTCTTTAATCTGCGATGAAATTTGTAAGTTTCTATTAGTTATTATCTCACAGAGTTAACTGATTTTTATCACCTACCTAAACAATTGGGTTGCATTTATATAACACCCGTTACAGTATGTTTTCTAAATATTTAAAATACTAAGAAAATTTGTATTTCATGACATAATGCCTCATGGTTCACACAAAAGTAAGAACTAACTTTTTTAAGTAATGAGATTTTGATAACTATTATTTCTTTCCCAAAGTTTGTCTTTTTTAACTGTCCACCTCTAACATTTGGTACAATGGAATGCCCCAAGAACAATTAATTTCCTGTACACAAATTACACGAAATTTCAGTTAATATTAGGTTAACAAGTTAATAACGAGTTAATCCTCAATTAAAAAGAAAAAAAGGTTCACTTAATTTTTATGATTATATCGGTGTTTTCTTTATATATGTCTCTAAAGTGATAATAATACTACTGTACTTTCAAGATACAAATCTTTAGGCTGTGAGAAACTTTACAAAACTATAAAGAAACTTTGGTATTGTACCCCTAATGCCAATCGCTAAACCCATTACTTCTACATTTTTCAGACAATGTATTTTGTTTCTGAAATATTCGATGGCTGGTTCGTATATCAGTATCTTTTGATTATGAGCTGCTGTAAGTTGTTCTTTGTAAGTTTCATAGCGGCCTGTGGGGTCAATTATAAAACCAGGTTTTAGGTTTTTGTCCATTGTAATAATGTCTATTCTTGAATTTCTCCATCCATGGCAATGCAGTGCACCTCCTCATGAAGGTCGTAGTTCTGTAGCTTCAAAGCAGTTGATATCTTTCTCCTTATCTGATGATGGCGAGTGTTCCTTGGAAGTTTCATTGTGTTGATATAAGCCAAGAACGATGCATTAATTTAAAATAATTGCAGATCAGTTTCTATGCAAACCTGAAATAAATTGTCAGAATGTTCTAAGTTATTTTACTATTTTATTAAATATACTACTTTGATTATTAATGCGTAATGTAGTATTAATTTTGTATCATTTAAAATATTGTTCTTGTGAACCTATTATCGTTTTTCAATACACTATACCAATATTCTATTAATTTCCCAGTTTTAATGGTTAATTCTATTCATTAATGTATTTTTTGTTATTTTGCTACACATTGTAGGCTACTGTTTTTCTGTAAATAAATCACTACTACTACTACTACTACTAATACTACTACTACATTGTAAGAATGTCACACTAATAAGCTGATAATCTAATTCAAACCCCCGTCCTATTCCTTCTTTCTCGATTTCTTTCTCTTTTATTTATATACAATAATGTCTACGGGCTACTCACAATCGGAAAATATCAGTTTTAAAATAAAATAAACGTATTGATTTGAAATGATCATTCTGGAGCATAATCTACTAACCTATCACTACATTCCAGAGAAAGTAACAGAAAGCAATAAGTACAGTGTTAGACAATTTTTATTTAGACTGAAGGAAAACGAACCCTTATGGCATTTTAAAAAGAACTGGAGAAGTTTACGAAACCAGTTCAATTCACGGTGAGTCAGAAAAAGTCAATGAACGTCTTTACAAATACGTTCAAGTTTCTAGCCTATTATTTAACTGTCGATATTTCCCTCCCATTACTTTTTGAAAATACTAATTGTACTAATTCAATAAGCTTATTACACAACACATTAAAAAGCTTTATTCAGAACTTCAATACAAATGTATTTGCAATACTTGCAAACACCTTTGTTGAATAGCAGCGCCATTATTTTGTAACACCGTATACCTTTACAATTCAATATGCCTGCTTGTACCGTTCATGGCAGGACAAAGAGAGCGAATTCATGTTATTTGAAATTCGAATCCAATTATTGACACTGTTCTCGGTACGGGCCGCACGAACTTAGAAATGTCATGCGAATGTGATCGTCTAGATTATTTTCGGTTCGCTTGAATGGGCACGTGCTTCACACAGATTAGTTGTAAATAGCACCGTGGAGGGAGGTAAACAACGAGATGTATTTGAAAATAAATGTTGTATGAGGTGAAGGGGGAGGAGTTAACCTCGTACTAAGAGATTCAATGCATATAAAAGGCGTTACAAATGGAAGACACGGCATCATTAGATACTGAAGTACCGGTGCAGTTGGTTTTATAGTGCTTCACAGTTATGGCATTTTTAAAGGTAAATATAATTTTTTTCCTACAATTATATAAGGCCTAAAGCGAAATAAGAATCTTTCCCCTATATTCAGGAAGTGAAAGCAAGCGGAATTCATTTTCAGATCCCTTATCACTCTAACTATATACGTGTTTAATCTCTTACATATAGGTGTAAGTAAATAATATTCGCAATTAAATTATTCTTTATATTTGAAAATTATTGGTCTTTCCGGTATGAATGTTCATGTAAAGTTCACCTGTGTTTCATTGTGAGTTGTGTTTCTGAAGCCTACGTGTATGTGTGTGTGAGTGTGAGTGTGAATGTATGACTATGCGTACGCACGTGCTCGGAATAAGCGGATTTGGAGTTAGCAAAATCATCTGTAGGCTTATTCCCATAATAGAGACCTAATTGGATATTTAAAATGTGTCGAATTTTCGAAATATAAAGAACAAATTATTATTTATTATATTATTTTAGAACCAGAATTCCCGTGGAGCACCGTATAGTGTTCATTTTTACTAAAGTATAAATATATGAACGGGTGACAGTGGCAGAAGAGACATTAGCAGATTACTTGAATGACCAAGGCACGAGCTCGCGGGTCTCTCTCTGTCTGCTGCCTTACCCCAACCTCAAATTAGAAGATTGGGGGGTGAGGACTTTGCTCTTAACTCGTAAGTACCCGAGTGTTTTCACAACCACCATTGTTCGGTCATACAAGTTTATATGATTATTTGTCATCATAATCATGTTATAATATAAATTAATTTGTGAACTGTAATCCTAACTCTGTGGATTTCTAAAATTGTATATTTTATTTATATTTTAGCTTTATTATCTACTTGACTTGGCCTGTTACATATTTCCAGTATCTAATAGCTTAAACATTTTATTATTAAACATTTGTAATAATTTTAATATGTTAGTGTAAATGTGAATCCAGAGAATACGACCTCAATAGTTTTATTCCGTATTGAATGAGTTAAAATGTAGAAGCTCAGCCTTCTCGAGATAAAATGTTGAAAATCAAATATATTTGAACCAGCTTGTGGCCATCTTCCCTGAAATATTCAAGTTCAAATATAGGTACCTAACCACATAACATGATTGACTGTTGGAGCAATATTTTAATTTTTAACTTAAGTTAAAGCTGGTTGAAGTATATTTGAATTATAACATTTTATATTGACAAGGCGGGGTTTCTGTATTTTAACTCAAACACTACATCAATATGATTCTATTTTACCAACATTATAGTGAACAATGTTACTGAAAAAAATATTTCTCGATTATACTTGGTATTGAATTCAGAGAGATTTCATTATACTTAACTGCACTCAAAGCCAATATTTTGCGGACAGACTTCCACGGTTGGAGCACTACTAAGGAAATATTTGTAAGTATGATGAAAATATGGAGCATAATATCAAATTATTATTTATATGCCATGCCATTTAATAAGTAGACAGCAAAAATATTATAGTTAATCTTATGTCAGGCACTCCAATGCCGTTCTCCTAAGCATAGGTTTTGCGTCCACATTCCGAATAGATTAAACTTGCTCAGAAATATCGCTTCAGTTCTTTGAAAATTGCAGGTATTAATAAATTGTACTGATATTTGTTTTTATTTTCGAGGAACATAATTATTTTATGGAGTGATAACTGACTTTATGTTTCTCAACTGTGGTGGTCAAATGCAGCATTTCTATACATAGTGTGAACTGTAGCCTATCTATGGTATTCTCTTACATTATCCTGTTTTTATCCTACTTTTTATCACTACCTAGAGTAAATTATTTAATTACATTTTCTTCTTTTACCTATCCTTTTCTACAGCCATTACTCTTACGAACCCGAATTATGAAGTCCACATGCACTTCATAAGAATATATAACAATATATTCTTCATTTAAAACAAGTACTGATCCGTCTGGGCTACGCCTTAGCGTAGTAGTTGAGGCGCTGAGCTACAAACCGAAAGGTCGCGGGTTCGATCCCCGATGAGGTCGTTGAAGCCTTTCAATTGGCCTAAATCCTTCTGGCCACCCTATGGCCCTGGGGTCGACTCAGCCTCTAACGGAAATGAGTACCAGGAGCAATCCTAGGGGTAAAGGTGGCTGGTGCGTAAGGCTGACAACCTTACCGCCTTCATGTGCCGAATGTCTAAAATCTGGGAGCCTCACTTCCTGGAACACTCTGGGCCTCCATGGCCTTTAATAGGAATACTTTACACACCTTACTGATCCGTCTATTCGAGCTTAGGAATGGGACTAGCCAATCAATCCACTCGAAAATGTTTACAATCATGACAATGATAGAGGATTTATAGGCTACGGTATAATAATAAGATGTACTAAAATTATTATCTAAAGTATATGGAAGGCCAATTGAATGCGCTTTTTATACTAGCAACCACCAGTAACCTGTTTAGCTGTAATTGATGGATGGAATCGTTCACATTAATAATGTTATGTTTGGTATTCAATTACTTTAGCATGAGGATAATATCTTCAAAACGTTTCCTTATAGCAACCTCCCGAAAGTTTTACACAAAAAAGTTTTATAGCACGATCGGTTGTTCATTAATAGCATAGATATTTGATGTAATCATTTCAAACAAGCATCATTCATTATTTTCAGATGCAATAAAAGTTTATCAAGAAAGCAAAAAATCTAGGAAATATGGGACTAAATGATTTTTTGTAAGGTAAAAGTTATCAAATTAGATTAGTTAGACAAAAAATTCTTCACATGTGTGAAGAAGTATGTCTAATATGTATGTATTGAGAAAGATGTTAATTTTTGGAATGAAGTTTGGTAGACCTTTTATCTTGTTTTGATGAATCCCACCACCTATCAAAACATATTTTTACCATGCATGGATCTCATTGAGCATTTATGATATTGATGATAGAGTATCATAACGTGAAAGATTTTAATTTCTATTGAAAATATAATGAATGTTGTTTATACCACCCTATGTACATGTTTGATTCAATGATACTTACTCAGTGGCAATAGACAATTCCTAAGTAAGCTAAAGGAATAATATCTATTTTATGGAACCTGAAGGTTCATTGCCGCGCTTATCTGAGCCCGCCATTCAACCCTATTCTGTGCTAACTCCATCCAATCATCTCTCGCAAATCCGATTTTCCTTAGCAGTACGAAGCTGACATTCGTACCGCTAGATCGACCTCCCAACCTCAATAAAAAAGAAATACTTGAATAAATAAATACCACTCTGAAAACTTTATTGATGAGTTATTGAATAATTATATTATTATATTTACATTGGAAGCGTATTGTTCTGATACGACTACGCTGTTCAAAGGCACAGTTATGGTTAAACGAATCTAACTTACAGTATTTTCTCAAACATAATCGTAATTAAGCATCATAATATACAAAGACATAATATACATAATTTTTTGAGTATGCGTGACAGAGAGAGAAAGACAGTAACTTAATAATAACTGGTTGTACTAATTGCATCGTCCCTCGCAGGCCACTATGCAGACTCCTTCACATTCATTTCCTTGCCCGCGAATCCTCTCTTTCTAGTTCCGGTTATTAAATCCTGCGAACAATTGCAGTAGGGTATGAACTAATTGAGTTCTCAACAAAGGGTTTTGAAATCCAGAAGTTGCATGCTTCAGCTGATTTTGTTGAGAATGGGGCTCTAAGAGCAAGCATGCTGATTTCTGAAGATGTCCAATACTGAAAGATGAAAATATTGAAGACAGAACTTAAAATATTGTCCTTAACGTATTGAAGTCATCACTTAGTCATATGCATACCCTGGATGGCAGAGTTTACAAAAACAAAAACAACAAATTATCGCATCACTCGATAGCAGTGATCATCCCAAAAAATAATAATATAGGCCTACATAATAACTAATAAAAATATAATTGTTCACTTTTCGAGAAACCAATTACTGTTCTATAATGAATTGATTATCACTAGGGCCCGGATTTTTAGGCTTTTATAAAAGGTATTTTAGCCTTTTATTTTCGTGGAATAGCCCATATTATGCCTTAAATAAAAGACTTTAGCCGTCTTAAAAAACACTTATATTGACACCGAAAATTGAATTATAATTTTCTCTCAGTTATAAACTTAGTAGTTTTTTAGAAAATAAACAAGTTAATATTCCTTATATCGGCACTCGAAAAATAGCATAAACAATTGAGCTATTTACCCTTTAATGATACAATTATTCTTTCTTTAAAGTATTTTAATGAAAAGTCTGCAATTCTAAGAAGATGGCAATAATTAAAAAATAATGTGTTCATAAAAAAGTCAGCTTCATTTGAATCGCATACGCATGTTAGTAAAAGTATTTTAAATTTCCTCTTTAGCCCCTAGTTTTTCAGCGAAAGTCCTCTTCAGTCCCTAGTATTTTTTAGTAAAAGTTCTCCTTAGCCCCTTTTAGGCCCTTCAGCCTGATTTAGCCCTTTTTAGGTTCTATAAGATTCTTATAATCGGAAGCAAGGGGCATGAAACGGAAAAAATACGTGGAAATGTTCTAATTATGAAGCTGGGGGGAAAATAGGTTAAAACCATCAAATCAGGGCCCTAATTATCATATGATTATCTTCATGACGTTGAAGGCAGCTCATAGCATCCGGCCGTTACGTCATCTACCTCAGTCCTTCTATTTCATTGATAGATGAAGCATTGATTTAATTGATAGATGGAGCAAAGCGGTTAGCATTACGATTCTCATGGCAATTTTAATGTTTTCTAGACGCAGCTAATGAAGTTTCTCTTCATGTTATGTCCTCTCGAAGCTGACGTTCATACCACTAGATCGACCTCCCAACCTATCAATAATAAAGAAATAATTGAATATATATATCCATCATTCTGAAAACTTTTTTAATGAGTTACTTATAATTCTGTTTTGTGAATTTCAGATAGCTGTGTGTCTGTTGTTGGTTGCCAGCGTACTCGCAGCCCCCGGCTATGAGAGTCACTACGCCCCTCAGCTTAGCTACGCACACGCCCCGGCACTGAGCTTGCCCCATGGTCCTGCTCTGAGCTTTTCTCATGCACCCACCTTGAGCTATTCCCACGCCCCTGTCGCAGTCGCTCATGCCGCTCCCGTAGTGACTCACGAAGTGGAACATTACGTAAGTATTCTTCAAACGATTACGGCAGTCACATTACAGCCATGTCAAATTGCTGCTAGCACAACTGCCTAACCTGCGTAGAGGAAGTAATTAATGCCTAAAGAACTCAACAATTAATTAAGATAAAAGGTGGTCTGATTATGTATTCTAAAATAATTATTACTGTATATGCCGTCAGCTTATACACCCATAAATTAATATATTGTACAATGATGGGTTGCATGCAAATTCAGTTATTTGTCACCAATTGTAGTTAAAAATAGCTCATATTTTGGAAGAAACATGGCATCCCAAACCAATAAAACGAAATGCAAAATTGGATTTAAAAAAATAAGAAAGCAGCTTAAAAAATTACCTTTAAATATCCACTGAATACCAAGTTCATTAATATTTTTCAAGTATTTCTGAATATTTTAAAAATCAATTTAATGTTCTGCTATGATGTAAGACAGACATGGGCAAACCCCTATCCATTGACACGCAACCCGCAAATTTTTGTGAACTTACACATAGTTCGAAAAGAACGGATAGATGGAGACACAAGCAGACAATAAGTGCAGTGGCGGTTGCTCATTCTTAGGGAAACACTAATTTCACTTTAAAATGTACACTACAAGAAACAAATAATACAAACAATCTTGTATTTTTAATTATTCTTTTACGTGTGCAATTATTTCATTATACAAAGGCTTATAATGTGTCATAACGCCTTTCCAATCGGAACTGTGTCGCAACCCGTCACTGCTTGCAAAGATAATATGACTCTTGCATGGGAATAATCTACCACGTACACCGAATGTCCGCAATGCCATCTTGTGTGTTATGCGGGAAGTTCAAGAACCACAAGTGGTTCGCGAACCAGTAAATGCCCATGTATGATGTAAGACAATACAGAAATTCATAAAACTGTGGTAATAAAACAAGTTTGTTATATTTTATATCATTTCTAAATAAGTAACAGGCAGCTGCAATTAGTCCCTTAATGGACAATAAAGCTTTATAATAATTTCCCCTTTAGGCCTTTGTCACTAGCAGCAAATTCAATATTCACAAATTACATCACTCGGATTTAAATTATTTCAGAGCAGACACACCAGCTTTAAATATGTTCGTGAAGAAGCACAAGTGGAAAATATTTAAAGATAGACTAACCCTTACTCAAGCATGGAAACTGCACATATACATTAATAAAAAAGACTTATTATAGTAGTTGACATTAAAAAGTCAGCCGGAAGTTAATAAATCGTATAAATCGTATACTAAATCTTTAAAGTACCATGAATAATAATAACATTTAAAAAGTCGTCATCGAAAGCATTTTTTTCACCTTTTCTCAATGTCAGTACTTTTTGCACTTATTTAACACTTGTTGCTCTTTTGACGCATTTTATTCATACAAAAATAAACAAGGAACGTCGTTAGGCTAAAACTTTTAAATTAGTATGCGCCTGTGCATGGTTACTCTCTTCTGACAATTGCCATTACAAAACTTGAAGAGCATTGTCTTCAGAAAGATTGATTTTAATAATACTATGTTTGAACCTTGTTTTAGGTAGACATTTTAGTAGATGATAAATGAGTGAATGTTGAGTCCTTATATAATATGATGTAAATTGATTTTGGTAATGTTTGTATGAATATCTGCATTTCAAATTAGCACCTCTTTTGCACATGTTCATCTAAATTAAGGCACTTTTTGTTACCGTTTTTATCAAACTTTTGCATCTAAAATCCTTAGCTTTATTTTAAAATTAACGAGTTTTTGTCTATTTCAGTCTCCACCTCACTACGAGTTCAAATACGGAGTAAAAGATGGCCACACTCACGACATCAAGGAACAGGCTGAGAAGCGTGTAGGCGACAAAGTTGAGGGACACTATAGCTTGGTTGAACCTGATGGTACAACCAGAACGGTCCATTACACAGCCGACCACCACAACGGATTCAACGCCGTGGTCACTAAGTCCGGCCATGCCACTCATCCTGTAGCTCCCGTCAAAGTTGCTGTTCCCGTTCATGCAGCTCCCGTACATGCAGCTCCAAGTTATTCTCATCCTGTTCCCGTTGTTTCATATGCCCATGCTCCCAGCTATTCCTATGCCCCAGCACCAAGTTATTCCTATGCTCCTGCTCCAAGCTATTCACATGCTCCCACCGTAAGCTACAGCACGAAAATAGGGCATGTCTATAGTGCACCCAGCCATGGATATGGAAGTTATCATTAATTCATCACAACGTTGTTTGGTCATCTAACGAGATATACCGATACGCATCACTCAGGATATCGATTTGTTATTGAAAAGTAGATGATGATAAGTCTTTTAAATTGCGTTATAGATACGGTTAGAAATATTATCACAGACTTATACTCCTTTACTTTTCAATTTATTCTTGTTCATATTGTACAATATTATATGTCTACAAGTATTTTTAATTTTCGAGTACTCCGTAGCTGATAAGGCAACAGCGTGTTACTGTTAAACAATTATAAATATATAGTTGAATAAAAACACTTTCTTTAACGCACTTTAATCACCTTGATAAACTTCTGGACCAATAGAGTTGGCACTCTGCTGATGATGCAGGAACACCACCTTCGAAACGGCCGTCCAGAAGTTTACCAAGGTAAATAAAGTGCGTTAAAGAAAGTGTTTTTATTCAACTATTTATTACACAACGCTAAAGTCGGACACAAGAATGAATTAAAAATAGTTGTGTAGACTCTAAGAACTAAAGGACTATGCTTACGTTTGTTTTCTCTTAGTGTAATTCCTTATGTGTATCTTCCTATGGATTTCTATGATCTGCTCAGTTTTGCTTATTATTATTATTATTATTACTGTGTGTTGCTTCTATTGCTAGACCTATCTATGGTTTGAGTGGCACTACAAATGTAGAAACAAATAAAATATTTTTTAATTATGACTTTGTCTTTCTGAAACTCCTACTATCCACAAGCATAATTTTATGTCTGATACACTAAAATAGATTGACGGTTTACAATTTGTGCGGGTTTTAGAAGAAAGGGAGAAAGAGAACACAGAACAGAACTATACATCTTAGGTACAAAGAACGACCATTTCCTTTTAGTACATGGAGCATGCTTAATAAGAGCTACATTATGAGTATAGTATAATAAATAATTATAGTTAACATTTATGAAGCGAAAATAAGCTATGTAGTATCAAAAATTCCAAGAAGAATGAAAGTTTCTATATTTCTTCTTTCAAAAATTTATGGCTACTTTACATCACGACATATTTCTCGCGGGTATTAAGTATTATTCAAATTCATGTTGGTAGAAAGTCTTAGCAGGCCTATGGAACAGAAAAGCGCATTCTTTTGGAAATCAAGTGATTTCGAACAAACAGAACGGTTCGTACTGTACTGTGTTTTTAAGCTCTAGCAATTGTAGACCTATACAATCTTAGTCGTGCCTAAGTATTGCAATATTTTAAAAGCAATAAAATGATAAAATGACTCTTTACGTGTTGATATACTTATGGAACAGAGAAGCCGACGGTAATAAGGTATTCAATGTTTATAAAAGTTTGAAAGTTATTTTAAATCTCAGATATCTCAAAAGCAGAATTTAGTGCCTCTGATAAAAATCTACGCTTTATTTTTTCTATGAATTTACATGTATATTCTTCAATTCTGGTTAAACACAATGTAAATATAATTAGCTGCGTGGCTATCGGAATATTAAGATCAATATTGTACAGGTTCTTGGTCTTAACACGAAAATCACTACTAGTCTGCATGTATCTCTCTAGTAGTGAGCCTAAAACGTTATCTATTAACTTCTTGAAAATTAACGTTAAGACGATGGTACAGAAGTGTCAGTACTCAGTTCTGAATATTTCATTGTTACTTTGTGATCACTTGTTTCTTATCTATAGTGTGTGTTTACTTGCTTTTTTGAACAGTAACGTGACATGTAGTGACGTGTACCCTATACACATGCATTTATTGTGGCTAAATATAAGACACACAAAAATAACAACAACCCAAATGAGGTAAACCTTTTTAGCCACAGTTTTGGAAAAGAGTGCATAGGGGAAGTTCATAATAGTTCATGAAATTATCAACATGTATATTGATAAAATATATAAAAATATGCATAAAATCATTAAGATACATAAAATTGCAGGGCAGTCAAAGAATGAGATTTTCCCACCTTTACAATCGGATTCTTCCAATGTCTTAATTTGATTTTTTCTAAGTACTGGCCAAATTTATCATGTCCAACTCCTAATCGTAGGCTATATTTCTCTCATCCTGAACTTCATGACTACAAAGTTTTCCAAGGGAAGTCATTGTACCAAAAACGAAAGTGAGACAGTTTATGTAATGTATGTCAGGATTCGAGTCAGAAGGCGGGTTGAGAATTAAGTAATTGTTCTCATTCATGATTGAAGCTTCAGGAAGTAGCCCCTAAATAATTAAAATATTTTCACACCATTTAAATATAATGAAATTTTGTAACTAAGGTGAATATGTATAGACTACGGTTTTAATTTTCGCCTTAGCCTATATCGTTCAAACAAAATCATCCAACCAAAATCAAGGTATCAGACGTAAACATTCGGCGTTAAGAATTGAAATGGAAACAAAATGCACTTAAAATACTGCAACACGTTTTGTTGCTACATGGAATAGGTCAGTTCCTTCAAAATCATGTACTTGGAAATATAAGCCTACATATCTGCCTACTACTCACATAATCTACCAAGAGTATAAACGTTTCATGCAAATCTAATGGATTATTCAATGCATATCTAGTCTAGTTTCTAACACAGGTCAATCAAGTCATTAATAATTAGTGAAATGAACATATAGTTAAAATGTTTACAGACACACCAACATGGGTTATTGCTTTATCTTTATCTTCCTATTCTTGCTTTTTTTCTTCCTTTCTTTCTACCTGAAATGTTTTTTATTTCATCCTTTTTTTGTTTTGCTATTATAATGTGAGCTGATGAACTTATCTGACGTAAAATAATGCCAGTCCAGTCGGTAAGATGACCATACACCCCACTTTTTCTACCTCCCGATGAAGTCGAAAGAAGAAGATAGGTAGCGCAGCGATCGAGTGGTAGCCCTGCCCAACTATGGGATTTAAAGAAATATGGTTTACAAATTTTAGTATTAATAACAGCGTATTGCAAGTTCTTTTACTTCTGTTAATTTCTTATATTTACGTAAATTATCTTTTTTATAAAATAATATTTATTTATTTATTAAATATAGACCCCTACAGTTTTATGAACCCTATTTTACCCAAAGGTACATTAAGGTTATAGTTTTAACAAATTTAATTTGTAATTTACATATTTATCTATCTCTATTTGGATATGACATACCATTCCGTTCTATAACTAGCAGTGTTGAGTATTCCACCCAATCACCCTGGTAGGTTTAAATTATAATCGATTATGTACATAAGAAAGAAAATAATACAATTGTATAGAATAGCATTTTCTTAGAAATATATGAAATAATGGTTTAGCGTAAAGAAGTTTACAATAATATAGATGTCCTTTTAAAATGTGTCTTTTTCTTTCAAACACTGGACAGTTAAATAAAAGATGTTCGACAGTTTGTTGTTCGCCACATATACACAAGTATCCATTTTCTCTTATCACTTTAAATCTTTCGAAATAGGAGGCAAAATTCCCATGTCCAGACAGAAATTGGGTCACTATAAAGTCAGATTTAACAACACTTCTTAGACGTACTTCAACCTTTGGAAAGAGAGTATCCCTAGTAACGAAAATAATAATGAAGATTTAATAGCATTAATATATATAGATGTGTTTGTGAAGTACGTTATTTCATAATGTTCTCTATCAACAATTAAATGGCCCTCATTGAAATGATCAGCCGTATGCAGAGCTTTAAAAGAAAAGAAAAAGAGTGTTATATTGCAAAGAGATACATCGCAAGATTTCTCTTTCAAACCCATCACCACAAACAACACAAAATGCAGAATATCGTGTTGTATGCCAGCATGTTTTAAACTCCAGCGCCTCAGGATCAAGAACAGGAAACGCAGTCGCCTTGGTGTAAATCCGCAAATACATTAGAATCTAACAGCATCCTGCAGCGTGCGATAACCCGCTATGATGAAAATGTTTTCACTTAATTATAATGTTCCTTTACTCTTCAGACGAATTACGTAACATCTCCGCACCAGGAAAGTAGACCAGTTTTTCTTTAATGGCTGATCTCGGCCGATAGCCTATAGAATCTCGATGCACTAACTTTTATTAAAAATATCGTAACTTATTCTGACAGCATTAAGAGATTTCTTGGCACTAGTGCATTGTAATGTACTTTGCACCTTCTTTGCAAAGGCATTTCCTATGTTACACTTTCTCAGTACCTTAGATGCTATTAGAAAGCATGAGGATTTTCTCAGAAAAGTGACAGAATACTGGTACTATTATCATAACATTGGAGGATTGGAAAATTGTATTTAAGGTAGAGACAAATAAATATTTTATTTTTTAGGTAATATAATATATTTACTCCTTCTACCCGTACCATTGGTACTAGAGGTAGAAGAAGTACTCTGTTGGACTATGAAAGTCGATGTCGAGTTTTAAAAATGGGTCCGAATAGATGTTTTGAGGTGCCCTGGATTTAAAAATACAATTTTCAGAAACATGTCTTTATATATGTCTGTCTGTCTGCGAGTGTTTGTAATGTTAACAGCATAACTCCGCAGCGAAAAATCATGTTCCTTTTTTGTAAAATGTATGTTTCCTTCAGTACGCATTTTCTATGTGCCTCGTAGGAACATTTTACCTGGGGATTTGTCTTTAAAAAAATTCTGTAGTCATTGTAATTATTGCATCACTAGAGAAGTATTTAGCATTTGGGCATGCTTACGCCGGTAATGAGGTACCGTAGGAAGGAAGGTTTCATTGTGTACAAAGACAACATCTCGAATAATTGAATTTTGGAGGATGCCGCTCTCTCATAACCTCATTTGGAAGAATAACTTCTTGTTTTGATTTGTGAAGAACTTTGAAAATTATTCTAACGTACTGTTTACTGTACCCAAATGTTGTCAGATAAAAAGTTTTGTAAACGTCAGATGTCCTCCATTGTCTGCAAACGATAAACATAATATGTAGTTCTGCGATTATAGTTTTTACTCACTGTTTGCTTTATAATGATACCTTTGAGCAAGTATAGAAAATGAATATTGAAGTTTATAATGCAGAATAGATATTAATATCTTTCTTGATTATTTTTTTCATTAAGCGTTGCTAAATAAATCTGAACACTTTTCTCTTGCAATGCTTATAACACCCTTCTTGGAGTGGGTGCTTGTTAATTGATATTCCTTCCTGTTCTTCCTTCCATTGTGAACATATTTTTCTTCGCTTCTTTCCACTATCTACTGTACAGCTGAAGAAGTCTCTTCTTCATTTCCAGAATGATGTTCCTTCAACTCATCATCTTGCCGCTAGGCAAAAATCCCAATTGGAAATTAATTAAATTAATCAACCTATATTCCTACGGCGGAAGATACTAATTTTAAGACTCAAGTTTAGTGGACATTTTTCTTGTTTTGATGAAAACTACTCCCAAAATATTGAATATATTCTATTGGAACTTTCGTGCTTCCTATCAACTATTTCTCAGTCTTTCCTTGTACAATTATATAAGACTTAACTTACAGTGCTTATATATATTTGTAACTCTGTCCATCAGTGACCTTGTATGTGAACATTAGTAATTATAAGGTATGACGCAAAAATGGAAACACCATTCAACATGAGGACAACGCCAAAGGACCAACTGTTAACAGGATACAGAAGTAAAAAGGAGTAATACTGCAAGGAAGGACACAAGAAGCACTTCACACCAAGTGATAGGAAATATTAAATTAATAAGGATACAGAAGTAATAAGGATTAATACTGCAAGGAAGGACACAAGAAGCACTTCACACCAAGTGATAGGAAATATTAAATTAATAAACGTACACACTGATTGTTTAATGTAAAATTTGTAATTCATCCAGTGGCATAACCTATGCCTCAGGGACCCTGGGTAATTTCATATTTCCCAACAAAAGAATTGTAATTCTGTATAATTTAAAAAAATCGTACCATCAAACAATCTGTCATTAAGACAGATACTTCGGTTTGAGGGTTAATTGGAATCCGTTATGTGCCTCGCCTCTAAGCTTGCTAAGGATTCTTTGAGAAGGTACAGGTAGGAGGAAAAAAAAGCGGACCGACTAAAATATCTAAGTTGCCAATATGAGCCTAGCGGCATTCACAAGATAGCAGGGAATGTATTGAAATTTGTTCTACAGCCGATAAATTGCTTGAATTGAGAAATAATTTCACGTAATTTGCATTGCATTGTGAAAACAAACGTTACCGTTACACCTCTTACATGTATTTATGTATCACAAGGGTCTGAAATCAGCTACAAGAGTAGGTCCGCTTTTTCCCCCCTACCTGTACATACTAGGTTGGGTGTTATACCCCAGTGTTAGGTATAATGCTCAGGATAATCTCAACAAGTCCTTGGTATATTGTGCACCCCGGAGAATGTGATAAACCGCCTTGGTTGTTAACTGGAGCGTACATAGCCCGTATTGCCAGGTTACATCAGATCACTGGTAGCATTGAAAAACCACACCAGGAGGTCTTTGAGATAAATACAAAAGCTAGAGTATTTGAATCAGCACTACTTCGGAATGCAAGTGTACAATGTTATTGCTTCACACAATACATAACGCACTAACACACAACAGAATATTGGCTATGTGTTTCGTTCCAACGATCGTCTGTAACTGTAGGTCTAATTAATTAAAATTTTTACATATTTTAGTATTATTACCATCTCTCATTGAAGTATAATTTAAAACGCTTACTTCATAAGTTACATGCTTTGCATAAAGATGAAACTCGCAGAAAACGATTAATGAAGTTACTAGGAATGTGATGGCTCATTATGCAAAGCAAATTATAATAAAAAAAAATAATGAAGTCATGTAACTTTTGACGCCTAAGATTTATTCACCTATTCCCTCCCAATGAATAATAATTATTCTGAGCTCTTGTGTTTAAGAAAGCCTATACAAAATACCTCATAAAACTAAACTCTGTGGCGCAATATCCCCGAAGGGATTAGGCATACCACCCGACCGCTGCGACATCTACCATAGGCAGATGGCAGGATTGGGGGCATGTGGTCGTTATGCCAACACCCACGGCTGATAATGGTGGTTTCAAAGACCGGAGCCGCTACTCCCCTATGAAGTAGCTCCTCAGTTTGAATCAAGAGGTTGAGTGCACCCCGTTCCAAACTCCCTACATCAGAAAAATACGATGAGGTACAGGGCATCGAACCCGGGTCTACGAATCTGAAGTCACCCACGCTAACCACAAGACCACGCAGATGGTCCAAAATTTATTATACAAATAATAATTATTCCGCTAATAACTTATTTCGAGAGGAATATGAAGTACGGGATTCAAGTGTGAATTTTCTTTACAGAACTCCAAGCCTCTATGAGAGCTTCTGAGCAATTTTGTCGTTTAAGTCTAAAGTAAGATGCTATTTAGTTTCCAAGGAATCATAATAATATTGCAGGCTCCATTAAACAACCACGGTTTCCGGAATAAGTGTAACCCAATGCAGTTGGACGATTAGGGTCAACTGGCCATTGTAAATTACTTGACTAGACGCTGATACAATATTACTGTAAAGTTAAGTGTCGTCCATTATAAAGGCAACATTATAAGACCTGTCTCACCCTTTCATAGTAAAACATTACGCTTAGAAGTAGATCTTTTATTTAAAATATACCTATTAAACAGAGGCTTATTAATTATTTTACAACAGTATTAAGTAATTTTTTATATGCACTCAAGAAGCACATCGTATTGGGTCACAAAAATTAAAACCATGTCTCTTAATTTCATCGTTAAGACACTGTAATCTTGCATCTCGTGGCTAGGTACAGAATACCAGGTTGAAATTTTGCGACAGACACAGAATATCAATGTAATTTGCACTGTGCCGGTAACTTAATGAATGTTAACGTTAGAGAATGTTAATGGCGTTCGCATTCTTACACTTCATCAGAATGATTTGTGTGAATTTCTTTTCATAATTAACATTTTTGACACACCTAACTTGGAATCTGATCTACTTTTGCATATGGATACTAATTATCGAGTAGTTCAACGTCGAGAAACATAACTACTAACCAGAAAAACGTGGAACTGTGATAGTAAAAATGGTTCATTTAAAATCCGTAAAATGTAATTTGGTTTCACAATATATAAATATATATTTAAATTTAATTATTACAACAGTATTACATAACATATTAAATCATTTAACTGTGCCATAAAATCCTAATATCAAAACAACCATGATACTCTTGTTTGTTCTGGCATTAAACGGCGGTTGTATACTGATTCTAAGGCTATAACAGTCGGCGGTTAGTTATAATTTTGTCTCTGAGGAATTTTTGTACATTCTTGAAGTAAAGTGAAAATTTTATATAATTGGTAAAGCTATGCGATGAAGTTTCAATGTTCCTAACATCGTGCTTTGGGAACAACATTTTCTTTATTTTGACTTCATAAATAAAATAATTCACCCTATCTATATTGAAATAAAAATGCATAATATATTTATTACAATTATTATTCCTACAGACTATCGCATGGATTTAGACAAGGATCGAACTTGTAGATTGGGAATAAGAAATTCGCTGCCTTACTAACTGAAAGAACATTATAACGATGATCTACTACTTCTAAAAATAGAACTTACTTACTTACTTACTTACTCAATGGCAATAGACAATTCCTAAGCAAGCTATCTTAAAGGAATATTATCTATTTTATGGAACCCGAAGGTTCATTGCTGCGCTTACCTGAGTCCGCCATTCAACCCTATTCCGTGCTAACTCCGTCCAATCATCCCCCACAAATCCTACTTCCCATAAATCCGTTCTAAGATTGTCCTCCCACCTACGTCTAGGTCTTCCACGTGGTCTTTTCCCTTCGGGTCTCCCAGTCAATACTTTTGAGATGTGTCTTTCCTCTCCCATGCGTGCAGCATGTCCAGCCCACTTCATCCTTCGCGATTGAATTACTATATATGGTGAAGCGTACAGGTCCTGAAGCTCATCGTTATGCAATTTTCTCCAGTCCCCATTGTTATCCCTCTTGGGCCCAAATATTTTCGAAGCACCCTATTTTCAAACACTCTCAGACTACGTTCTTCCTGATCAGTTACCGGCCATGTCTCACATCCATATAATACAACAGGCAGGATAATAGTCTTATAAATCTTAATAGAAGTATTTATAAATTAATATAACCACCTACATAATTATATTATTATAATTATTTGCAAATCATCATTTCGTAATTATATATATATATATGAAAACAATTATGATTTAATTATAATAATATAATAATATATAGATATAATTACGAATTGATGATTTGAAAATAATTATGATATATATACATGTATATTATGATTTATATATGATATATATATATATATATATATTAATTAGTATTTTAGATTTACATTTATGTTGATTCATTATGCAAAGGTAAATAAATCTATATACTTTTTGTGAAAATGTATACAATATGTATTGTGTAACGAATAAACACAAATGTAAATCTAAACACTAACCAGACGGTGACCAATACTAATAGCCTATAGTATTTTAACCCACTGCTCTAAAAATAAATGCCGCTGTGTTATGTATAACAGAACACATTTTTGCATAAAGAACAAGTTGTATTTAGTTTTTGTACTTGCAACCTATTACGTAGCTAAGTCGTCTGGCTGCATTGTCTGGGTTAATATACTCACAGAGTGTAAATAAAGGTGTTTGTTTCAAATAAAAAAAGTTTCCATTATTGAATGTTTCAAAGAACAAGTTATACAGGTAAACGAGGGGATATAAATTTACACTAAGGAGTGGGGGATAAACCAATATTGTCAGGTGAGACTGATTTCAGAAAATAAACCTATATAAACGAAGCTTTGATTTTATCTAGTATCAGTTGTTTCGCAACAGCATAGGAATAACAATGTCTCTTCTTACGGTAAGTGAACCACGCTTCTTATGTGCAAGTACCTAATTTGAATTTGCAGTAAATTTAACATTTCAGGAGTTTTTTTAATGACTCAGCATTTGAAAGATAATAAATATAAGGTTTTATTTTCGTATCACGAAGTATGACCTGGTTGTTCAAATTATGGTTGTGAAATATTTATAAAGGATTTATTATGAAGACACACGTTTTAAAACCGTTAATTTGTGTCACAGTAACTCATACAGTGAAATTGTTTTGAAGTATAGCGAAAATAATTATCATAGGTAATCTCACGAGAGTTCACGAGTCTATCGATGTATTTGGGAGAACGAAGTTCGAACAAATATATCTGATGAAACTCATAATCTCGCGTAGAATTTAATAAGACTATTCCATGAATAAAATGTAACGAATTTTGTAAATAATAATTATTTTCTTACTTTGTTGTCTATATTCTCTCAGCCGTAAGATCACGTCGTACTAGATCCAAAAATCAATTTGATGAATCGATCCGAGTTCCCAATGCTACCAATAGCGCGCATCACAAGATTGAGGGTGCCGTGGTAGTTGCTTACATCAAAAAGCTATAAAAGCATACGAACTGGCCTGCACCGAATTGAAAAGGTGTTTTTAATCAATGGACATTTATATTATTTCAATTTCCAAACAAGTTATGATGTATTCAAATATGTGTTTTCATTCTCTTCACTGGCAGCATGTGACGTATTAATGTAACACGTTGATGCCTTTCGTGTCCAGTAACGAGCTGACGTTATATTATATAAAATTGCAACCTTCCGATCCGAGTGTGATTTATCTATATCCGAGGAATTGCTAAACGTTATTGGTCAATATCAAACACGCGGCGTATGAGTGGAATAGTCAGTCAAAATTGCCCCAAGACGAGGACAAAATAGTCTTCAACAACCATGTCCGATGTCTCAATATAAACAGAATCCTTTTCACAATATTTATAAAATATCTTATTATTATGTGTAAGGCTGTTATAGATTATTATGACTATTTAAAATAATCTTTGAAAGTTTGTATTTTCCTTTATGGCCCAAATTAGTTTGTATGATACTTTATGTTAACCATTTGGTCTAGCTTACGTCATAAATTATTACATGTTTATTTGTTTGTTTGTGTGGGCGACTTCTAGGCTATCGTAGTTGCTGCCTTGGCAGTCAGTGTGCTCTCCGCTCCTCAGTATGGCGAATCTTATGGACATTCCAGTTACTCTCATGCACCTGAAATCTCATACTCTCATGCGCCACAAATTTCATATTCGCATGCACCCGTTGCTGTCCATGTACCAGTGCATCATGAAATTGAGCATCATGTAAGTAATGATCAAACGTAGAGATTCGTAACATTTTAGTCCAGAGTTACGGATTTTTACAGAAACAGTGGCTACTTATAATAATATAACCTATGATTGATTATTTACCTGACTATTACTGGTTGTTAATTATACGTACCTATTAAACGTTAAAATGGTTATCAAATCTTTCCATTGAAACACACAATCATAATTATCATTTACAGAACTGCACATTTTTAGTTGTTTAATTGCTAATAAGTTATGCTTTTAATAAACAAACATTGTAAGTGAACAAATAGTAATTCATTCGTCTGATATTAGGGCTTTGAGTGTTGATATTGACAGAAATAAATATATTGACAAAAATTAGAATACAGAGATTTAAAATTAATTAGGTTGTTTCATTTCACTTATCTTTCTGCACAGTCGCAGGCAGTCTCAAAGAATTCTTTGTGAAAACTTATAATACTTATAAACATTTACATGCATAATAAAATACACAATTAAGATATGGGAAAAGAATTATATACCTTTAACCAGTGCTTTAGTTGGAAAATATTTTTTGGGGGTACTCATCTTACTTCAAAATTTTCCATATCGCCTCATACTGAATGTAATCCTTCGGTTGACATTTTCTGCATGCAGTTTCTTCCTTGTAGTCATGACCTGACGTATGGAGCAGGATCAAAAACGTCTAGTGGTGGTCCCACACATTTTATGAAAACAAGGTGGCTAGCCAACATGTGATCTAAGGAGAAAGTAACTGTAGAAATGCGCACGAAGGTGAAGATTAGAACGCATATCTGTGGAGAATTTAATAGTGCTTGTCATTTTTGGTATTGAATTAGACATTTAATAAGTATTTTAGGACAATCTCGTTCCTGTACTGCCAGTACGACGTACCGGAGCACATATTTTTCCCGGTATGGTAGAAGGAAAATAATTTTATACCGGTACGCAGTACCGGTGCGTACCGGCCCAACTAAAGCACTGCCTTTAACAATATAGAAATGACGAGTAAATGTTTTCTCATAATCTGAACAATAAAGGTTTTTACCGCCACTAGGAGGGGGAGTGAATCCAGAATTATTTTGCCACTAGAAAATAATATAGCTTATTGTATTTAAATAATAATCATATTTTAAGAGGTGACACTGTCATTTCTGATGTTAACTACTTATACCTCAAAAATCGTAGCCTCTCCAAAGGTTTTCTTTATTATTGTTATTATTATTAAAATTATTATTATATTATGATTACTATCATACAATAAATATTAACTATCATTGAAATAAAAACCATTGGGACCAGATTATTGACAGTTCGTCAGTTCGGCACAGTGAGTTCACCAAATCTTCTTCTAACACTTTGATCAGGTGACAGAGTAAAGTAACTCCATTCAAACAGTCGCCTTCTTTGCTATAAAAGCAGATTTTAAAAAGACTGCTTCACACGCGACTGTTTGAATAGAGTAATTCTGCTTTGACCCTGAGATTCCTTTTGTATGTGAAAGCTCAACATGTGAAAACAAGGATTCTCGAACCCCCTGAATTAAAAACAAGCGACTTGTCAATATTTACTCGTAAAACTGATTCTTATAATTTATTATAATCTCTTATCATTTTTGTAAGCGATGTATAGAGACATATTATTGCGCTATTAAGGTGTAAAGTTGTTTTATTTCATACAAGACAATTGGCCATAGCTTTATTTCATCATCTTAATTGACTAATAGGAACAGACACATAATTAGAATGTAATTAATTTCCCAGGCTCCTGCACACTATGAATTCAGCTATGGAGTCCATGATGCCCACACTCATGACATCAAAGAGCAGTCTGAGAGACGTCATGGAGACAAGGTAGAAGGCCATTACAGTTTGGTTGAGCCTGATGGTACCAAGCGTACCGTCCACTATACTGCCGACAAACATACCGGATTCCACGCACGAGTGGAGAAATCTGGACATGCTACTCATCCCGTTCATCAACCCGTTCATCATGCCGTTCACGTACCAGTTCACACAGTCGTAGCTGCTCCAGTCCATTCCTACGAGCACTCATCTCCCACAATCAGCTACGAAAGCTCCGGACAATCCTACGGCCACTATGCTCCATCTGTTAGCTATGGTACTGCTACCAGCCACTCTTATGGACATTCCACACCTGTAGCCAGCTATTCCACTCCTTCTGTAAGCATTGGCAGCTACGAACACTCTTCTCCTTCAGTAAGCTACGGAACTGCTACCAGTCACTCTTATGCTCATTCTACGCCAGTTGTGAGCTACGGCCATTCAACACCTTCTTTGAGCTACGGAAGCTATGGACACTCCTCTCCCTCAGTGAGCTACGGTACCAGCACCAGCCACTCGTACGGTCACTCTACACCAGTAGTGAGTTACGGCGGCTCCTACGGACACGGATATGGCAACCTGGGAAGTTATTAAAGCTGGTTGTATTTTGACCTTCTAAAATATTGTGTACCTGCTCATTATCATATCATAGACACATTTCACCTTTTCATAGGCATCTTGCTTTGTATTTTATTGTAAAGCTACATCTAGCTTAATACGTGTCAACAAAAACATACATCTTTCAACCCATTATTGTTATATTTTGAAGTTGTGTTTGTGATAAATATTTATTGTAATGCTGATTGAGGTATACGCCTATTAAATGTTTGTGCAGCAAAAATGTATGCAATTTCACTCATTTCTACCACATTACTTGTTTCCAACAAATGATGAACCTAGGGCCTATTTGGCAGCAAGAAAACCTTAGATCACATATCCGATTATTCAACAGTAAAAACAGTGTGTACATCTGAGCGTTTGCTCAATATTCTATCAGTGAAAACGCTAAAGTCTTTATGACAAAATATAAAACGCTTAGAGTCAATTTTAGTGCAATTTTCTAAACATAGGGGAAAAGGACATAATTAATTATCCATCTTTGTGAACTAATACATATTAATTTATGTAGTTATAGACAATCAACAGTTCCATGGCCTACCCTACTGTATAGAAACATATCTCGAACTCCTAATATGGCCTCGCAGGTAGTATAAACACAGCTGAATTACAAAAATAAATAAATAAAATAAAAATAAAAATAATAATAAATAAATACATAAAAATAAAACTTGAATTGAACCACTACACTGTAGCCTTACAATGAGGTATTCTTGACGTATAAGCGTAGTTGATTGATACTACTTCGCTTTCCCAATATTTGTAGCTTCTAAATAACATTTTTCAGTTTTCACATAAAGTCGGGTTATGGTTTCATCTATTACTCCCATGTTCTACATCTGCGACCAAAGAAAATGATAACTCTTAATTAAGAAAAATAAAGTACTTCCGTTGTTGCAAGAATGTGATGCACATAAATATAGCCTAAAGTGAAGATTTGTTAATTCTACTTTCAAGAAGCAGCTTTCACTTAAACATCATATTCATTTGCCTGGAATATACATTGAATTATATTGTGAACAGTAACATACCTCTATTTTGGCTTCTGTTAAAATATGGAATAAAAATACCATCTAAAGAATAATTCGTAACAATAAAGACAACACATATGTTAAATTAGGTAACACCCAAGTAGTAGGTAGTAGTGTAATCAGTTCCACGTACCTAATAGGGCCACTTTTACTTTTTTTGAATTCTATAAAGGGAATTTAGATCTTAGTCATGGTATTGTTTATTAAACCATCTTTCTTATAAGCGTAGGCTTCTGAGCAATGTGTTTATCTGTAAAAATATTAGCGCTCTTAACAACAATTTCAAGTACAAAGATTTAAGTGAAAAGTAATAACAAAACATAGCGGTTTCAAAATTACAAGAAGATGATTTAAAAATCAGTTGAGAAACTGTTCCTTCAGCATGGAAAGATATTTATCTTTCTCCAATATGAAGTAGTGCACGACACGATAAGTTCTGCCAAAAAATAATGTCCTCATAATATTTTCTTTATCATTTAAAAGCTCATACAGATGTAGAAATTGTATCAAACAGCAATCTGTTTCACATGTCATAAAACCGCTGCTTTAATGCATTTCATTGCATTGCAATATTGCAAACCCAACTGTTACTTTCTCTGCCTGTACCATAATTATCACAGGCAGAAAAAAACGGTATTTTTCGATTTTTGAGTTTGAGGTCTACTGAGTTGGAAAGAACAAATTCCATAAGAATACTTGCATGGCTGCCTAATTTTGAAATCATAGCTAAGGAAAATAAAAAAAATTAGATTGATAATATTAAAACAATTTTTTTTTAATTTTGAGTTAATCCCAAGTAGTAAAAGACGTTATTTTATTCTTCTATAAATTTACGAAAGAAAATTTCATTAGTCTACGCAATTTTCATAGAAATAGCTTTAACGATTTATTTTATATTTTATATACTAACTGTGCTCCAAGACTTAAACTTTTTAAAAATATTTTGTTTTATATTTTCTATGAAGGGTAGTGATTAGCTAACAATCTCTTCCACAAACTCATGATTTTAAGTTTTGCCTCTTGAACAATAAAGCTTGACGCAAAAGTCTGAAACAAATACCCACTCCCACAGTATGGTCATTTCTTATTGAAATGTGAAGCGAGAAAATAGTATCGTACAATTTTAGAGCATACTTTTGAAATAAAATTTTGGAAAAGCTGACATGTTATAAATATTATTATTATTATTATTATTATTATTATTATTATTATTCTTTTTTCTTCTTCTTTCTTAATAAAAGGACATATAGAAAAAAGTAGAATACTGTTAAAGCATAGAAAAATTTGTCCTTAATATATAATTGAAGGGGCTAGTTCCATAAGGGCGTAAGGCACATCTTGAATTTTGAGCTTTTAACATTTATGCCTTCTCCTCATATCTCTTAAATACTCAGTGAACAATTTATACTTGTGCCTTAAACCTCTGCTCAGTCATAAGAAAAGACCTGTGCTTGTGAGTGGTAACATTGTTTAAAAGCATTAAGATTTATCAAAACTATGCTCTTGTGCCTTACGCCCTTATGGAACTAGCCCCTTCAATTGTAAAATGAATATTTGCATAAAGGCAATTAATAAAAGCCATGCGAGTAAGTCCTGGCTTTTATTAAAGATGCCAGGATAAAAGAAATAAAGGACGACTATTATATTATATACGTTATAAATATATCTACCACTCCAAAAAAAAAGTGAACTGATTACGATTTCGACTCCCGATTTCGTTTATGCCAGAATACTCTTATTTATTACAAACAATAAATATTCCTACAGATCATAGTAGTTATTAGAAATTGCTAACCAATAAATGCTACTAAATCAATCAGTATTTAAGTCAATTTTGAACATAAATCAAAACAAGGAATAGTTATAATAAGTCAACTTTTTACTAGAGTTATTTCACTTTCTTACGTTATAATTTATTCAAAAATGGTAAAGGTGATTTAAATTAATTTGCTTACACTATCGTGTCGTTTGAATCAATAAACCATATCCAACTGTCTTTATCTACTCGCAATCAGGATTAAGCAACACGTATACAGTTGTGCGTTGATACCGGTGTTGCCACGAAGTTATTATTCATATAGCGTCTGACAGATTTCACGATACCCGGAGCGGTAACAAGGATAGATCTAATAGCATGTTATTTTCACATTAACCGCTGTGTAGGAAGTTCTCTGCTCTGCGTGCCGGACTTTTATCCCAGCTCCAGTGTAGGCTACTTACACCACGGTTCCAAACACTATGACAGGGATTTACAAAATAATTTCGCCTCTGACATTCCTTACATTACAGTTTAATATGTCTTATACAGGGATTGACCAAAATACATAAAATCTTCGTTTAGTGTGTGAACTGCATGTTCTCAATTTGGCTATTCTTCTGCTCTAGAAATTAGCGTTACTGTTTAAGGATCTAACGGGTTCAAACCCTGGCATCTCATCTGTCTGGTACAGATTAATTCGTAAACAAACAACGGTTCCAGTCAAGAAAATCATCTATAATAAACAATGAGATTAGGCATACTTACGGTATTCTCTATAATCCTACCTTTTGGGGAGGGGGCTCCACCGCCCCCGGAGCCCTCGACCATAGGCCATACTCCGGTCCCAACAACTTTTCGGCGGTTGTGTTCTATTGCTCTATTTTTCGCTCTTGTGTACTTTAAGCTTGTGGGTAATGTGATTAGAGCCAGCTGTTTGATTCAGCACTAATAGAACTGTGTAACTCTGTTTGTGTTTTGTCATCTGTCTGTCGGGTGTCGTCTCTCCGATCCGGTATTCACCTAATACCGAATCGGCGAGACGACCCCCGACATCTACCAATGACGTCAAAAATACTGAAATAAGATAATGCAGCTGTTGGATCAAAAGCCATGTCTTCCCATGCATGGAATGTAGCGCCATGTTCTTTTCCCATGCTATGTTCTAAATTCAGTGTTTTCAGTGATCGAGATTTTATGTCTACCGTTATACCGTTAGGCTGTTAATAGACGTCGAAATAATCAACCATCTTTCGCTTCGAGAAGAACGTGAAAATGCGGATTCCATGTCTTAGAGTTTCCGCGAAAACGATTTCAAAGAACGTGCATAATTTACTTTAAAAGTGTAATGCGTTTATTATTATGTGATAGGAAAAATTATAAATAATAAAAATTATAAAAGATGGTGCAGTTATCTTAAGAACTGAAATAGCTGTACAGCTTCTTGACTGGCATAATAAGAACAACTAACAGTAATAACATCTAGCAGATACTTCGTAAAGGGAAAAAATGTGACTACCTGAGAAGATATAACTACAGTGTTTTTAAACTTTACGGAAAAATTGATAATTATTAACACTAAGGACGTCATCTTTACAGATTATTACATGTGACGATTAGAAGAATCAGCTGTGTTAATAGGTAGATTTTATAGTGAGAAGTTTTAATTCAGTGTATATAAGTTTAAAAATTCCATACTTGAAACAGGCTTAGCAAAAACAATTTACGGCGAAGTCTTTAATTCACTGTATAGGCCTACAGTTTTTAAAATGTATAGTTTTAAATACAGGAATAGGCCTGGTAAAACATATTTTAACCTAAAATTCAATTGATCTGACTTATATTTGATAGCTTGATGTTAATGTAATAGTTTTATGGTGCGACAAAAGTAATAGATATAATTAGATATTATTATAATTTAAGTACTCTACAGATATTCTCTAGAAAACCTAATGCGCTAATATTGTTAAATTCATTGATTTAAGTATACCTTATACTTTATCATTCAAACCAGGATACTTGAGGGAATAATGTGGAAAAGTACGGAGTATATTATTACGCTTATTTATGAGAAACAGTAGAAGTAAGCTATGCATGAAGTGTTCATTTATAATAATAGAAAATCTTAATTTACAATCGTCATAGCCTATTATTTAAATTGCAATAAAAATGTAAACCTAAATGAAAGTGGACACGTTTCAGTAGTATGATTTCACGTGTTTATTAATTATAAAAAAGTAATATATGCTACTTTCAAGAGTTAAAGTCTCCTCAAGGTATCAAGTTACAGCAACATCTGTCGTATTTGGCATGCGGAACTTTAAATGTCAAACGATTTTCTATATTAATGAACTAGAACGGTGTGGGAGAGTGATACTTGACCTTCTACATTTGTTTTGCATTCCAAATTAGGCACTGCTGAATTCATTCACAAACGTTGGCCATCTAAGCATTTATTATATAATTATGTTCTAGTCACAGTTAATCTATTTTCCTATTTAACTAAGACCCTTAAGATGGATTTTATTGAGACAGTAGACTATGCGATGGTCGGGTTATAATATAATCATGTTCTGCTTCTTTTGGTCTACATCTGGTGGTTGCTTCTCCACGAGTCTCCAAGCGACTGTAGGATCTATTCCGGAACAATGTTTTGAATTTTCTTGCAAATGATTGGTTTATGGTTATTTAACGAACGGAGCTGTATTACAACTTAGGACTCCCTGTTGCCAATGTGCCTGAATTTTGTCCCGCAGGATTTCTTTTATATGCCTATAATGGATCGGGATCGAACCTGCTGTTTGGGCACAGAAAGCCAGCACCTTACAGACTGCGCCACCCAGGCCTTCTCGTAAGCAATAATGTCTACAGGAATGCTACCCGTTTTGGACAGACCATGAACTTCATGAACCATGTCGAATTCTTTCAAGCTCTTGGACCAGAACTGAGCGAATGTTACTATGCCTGTGAGGGATGGTTCCCAAAACATAGGGGTAACTTTCATTCGCATTTAGACAATATTGACAATGGGTTTTTATTGGAGTCCTTCTTGGGACAACTCTGACTGTCATTGCATTTCGTCGGCATGGATGGCGCAATGTATACTTCCTTGATTTAATGAAAGGAAGTCGCATAGAGTTGTATAACAAGGAAAATTGATGAAATCGATCAAAAAATTATGTAACGTACATATCTATTCATGGGCTTACTGGAGTGGAGTTTCATTATTTACATTTTATTTCATTCCTACCACTTTTGCCATTATCACGGAAATGAAGTAATAGCTTATATCAGAGTCGGAAAAATGTAATTACTTTTCCAAGAATGAATTAGCAAGGTCAATAAATTCAGATCTCGTGTTAAACACATTACTTCACAATGAAGACATTTGGTAAGCCCTGGCATGAGGAATTCAGCTAACAAGAGAAGGAGCTCGTAAAAGAGATAAAAAAGAGACACGCATTAACATACTAATAATCAAGTCACGCAGGATAAATGTAACATAGTTTAAACAGGGCGTCCAGCTAATACCAGGAACAATATCTAATCCAAAAGGCTTGATATATGTGACAGTGGTCATGGTGCTCAAAACATTCCCCTTCTCTTTCTCAGCATTGCATCACATTCTTGAACTTGGAGTGGAAAGACTACAATCCGGTTCAAGTTTTGCTATTATGGCATATTTGGCTGCTGCTGCGGTAGTACGAATATTATACAACAATGTGATAGTCCTCTTGTAAGACGGGTTAGGTGATGATACTGGGTAGTGTCCAACTCATATCCCCCCACCCCTTTCACTCTCTTGAACATGTTATTCCTGCGACTGTTATGGTGGGATTATGTTATGTGTATGATGCTGTATAAATAGGAAACCACGTCCAAGATTCGACATAAACTATTCTACTAGTGTAGCAACTAGAGCAATGGAGCTTCTGAAGGCAAGTGTCGTACAGCAAGTGTTCAACAAGATATTTTATTCATTCATTATACCTGAGTGTTCGGATTTCAATATTGAACTTCTGCAGGATGGGTTTACATATGTCGCATGGAATATTGAGCGAAGTTTCACAATGGATCTGACCGCACTTCTTTGTTAATAAGACGCGTCTAAATTGAAATTTCTGAATTCGGATAAGTAAGAAACATTATACAGAAAAACATTCGCCTCGCAATTATAAAGTAGTGTATTTGAAAAGAATTTATTTTTCAATATAACAGTAATTGAAATTATCTAGTCACAAATAACATATCAATCTTTCAAGTAATAACTAACAGCGGTTAAGTCTTTAAGGTAGGCTACGTTTTTGGTATATGGCACTATTTTAAACTTGGCGGAAATCGACTTACTAAACATGAAGTTTGAATGGAATTGTAGTCGTTATTTTTACATGCATATCCCTTACGAATTCTATAGAACACTAAGATGTTTTTATTAGTCAGTTACACAAAGATAGTAATAGCAATTTCACTCTTATCCTTGCTCAACACTTTTCTCTGCTACAGACTACATGAACTGCAGTATTTTCCTGATTGTATGCAAAATGCACTTTGACTAAGATATATTGTTATCTCAAAAGATATGGGTGCGTTTAAAGCAATAAATTGCGTATCATCAACCGTTTGCAGCTAATCGTTCGGAAGGCTACTAACTAAGTACATTGGGAGAAGTGACAAGAAGGATGAGATAAAAGAAAGGAAAAATTTTATTCTCCTTCAATCTCAAATAGACCATTAAAACGATAATTCTTTACTGGAAGTATATTTAATAAATTACTGTGTATTTGCTTGACTACCTGTCGGAAGCTCGGATATTATAGTTTCACATGATTACAAACCCGAGAAAATTTATTTGAATTAAAAAAATGGAAGAACTCTATCACTAATACGTTTTTCATCATCATCATCATCATCATCACTTCAGGGGTTAGGCAATTCTGCCGGTTCCGACTTCGCTTTCAGTATTTACGTATTTACGTTTTTATTGTGATCAAAATAATCTTAATATTAACTATGACTACAGGAATAAGAAAATGATGTAACGATTGTTGACCAGGACTATCTGGCTTCGAATTGAATTTGTTTTTGTTTATAAATTACTGAAGAAGAAAAACGTGTCTAATTAATTTTTAATAAAGGAAAGACTTAAAATGATATAGATTTTATGAACTTAGACTAACTAGCCTTGGGTATTCCATAGAGAACTGTTTGCTATATTGTCCGTACTTGTGTTTTTATGCAGGCCTATGAAGTGTATTCTACACTCACGAATATGGCATTAAACCTGACGTTGAATATAATGTTTATTTTTATGTTTCAGATTGCAGTTATTGCTGCTTTGGCAGTCAGTACTTTAGCCGCCCCAATCACTCAGTCCTATCACATCTCGCATACTCCTAGCTACTCACACGCACCTCTTGTTAGCTACGCACATGCTCCCGCCGTGACCTACGCACATGCTCCCGCCGTGACCTATGCCCATGCAGCGCCAGTTGTGAGCTATGCTCCTGCTCCTGTTGCCGTCCATGCTGCTCCCGTTATTGCACATGCTCCAGTCAAAGTGGAAGTCGAACACTATGTAAGTAGCCGTTGTAAAAAGCTTAAGTCTGTGGGTTTAGCCTGTACGTGATCACAAGTAACTTAACTTCTACCTAAGATATAAACAATCCTGTAACTAGGTTTGACGATCTTTAAGCCTTACAATATTTAAAATTATATACTGACCAACAAGACTTCAAAATAGGCTAATTTCATCAACGACTATTAATAATCTTAGGCTAGATGTATATATCATTACTCCATAATTTTCATGGAATTCTAAACATGAATTTGAACGAAGGGAATAGAAAGAATGTTCATGAATAGCAGTGAAATGGAAAATAATATGTACCTAACCGAAAGGGACAGGGGAAAGCAGTACTTTATCAGTTTAAGTTATCAAGTTTAATAATTGTGAGATTGACTGTTATAGGCTAGTTCCAAGCTGTTGTTGTTTGTTAGTAGTTCAGAAGCTGGGACTTTCTTATAATACTTTACTTTACCTATTATTTTTTTTATTTTCCCATTATATTTGATCTTTTCTTCTATTTATATATTCTTTAGTTATTCTAAAATAATATCAGTCCGTTACAAATATATTACAGCTGTATGTAGAGGCCCTTAATATAACTGATACAAAGGACAACGGCCAAAATAAACATACAATAAGTGAAAAGAAAGGAAATGAGATTCAAAGAATTAAGACAAGTGTTCAATACATATCAATCGTAAATTGTTACTTCTTTTTTAGTCTCGTTGGAAACAGAGGATACCCTTAGATTATTTGTTTTTACAATCAAATTGAACTGTTTAAGACATTCACTTAAAATGTTTTGGGAAAATGACTGTTAATGTGTAAAAATATAATTAAATAAGTTAATGCAGTAACTGAAATCCTAGTCGAGACGTTTGTTTCCTTAACATTGTCTTCCTATTAATGTATTCTGTACAGTAGATAATCTTTTACTTAACTCTTTGGTCAGGGATAGAGACAGAAAAATATGCATTGCAGTTCTCCAGTTAAAACTTATTTCATGTAATTACTGACATATTTAAAAGCGACCTTCCGTGTTGTTATAGTTACTACCTGTGCTGTAGAATGCGAGCTGCATGCATGCCAATTTATGATGTAAGAGTAAGATGCGTGTCAGTTTAATGTATTTCCTATAAAACATGCGAGGGAGTAACAGGAAAGTTTTAGAGATATCAAGAAGAATCCTGGTTTGGAAACTTGCATCGTACAGAAAAAACATGCAACATTGATGGTATCCCTATAATACTGTAAAACGTGTTCTGAGAGTTACAGCACTCTTCTGGTATGTGGCTTCAGAGTAGGCCTACTATATTTTCTGTTTAATATTCTGTCAATGTTTCAGCAAATAAATCCAACAATCATATCAAAAATAGTTTTGTTTTCATAAGTTTTAAAAATGGGATGATAAACAGTAAAAAGTCATACGATAATGTCAATGGAAGGTATGTCAAATCTGGGTTCCGATAGTCTAAAACAAATAATGCAAATTGCTTTTCTATGTAAAACGCACAACAGGCAGGAAAGATTACTTTTTACACTCAAGTTGTACCTACAATAGGCCTATAGAAGTTTTACGTCAAGAGTGGCAGTTTTCGATTGTTCTAGTTTCTAATTTGCTTATGAAATGTGGATAGGTCTAAAGTTTATATTACTGATAAATGTTTTTGCTAATGACATACGTATTTCTTGCAGGCTCCAGCTCATTACGAGTTCAAGTATGGCGTACACGACTCCCACACTCACGATATCAAGGAACAGGCTGAGAAACGCGACGGCGACAAAGTAGTAGGCCACTACAGTCTTTTGGAACCCGACGGTACTACCCGAACCGTCCATTATACCGCCGATCACCACAGTGGATTCAACGCTGTAGTCACCAAGTCTGGACATTCTGCCCATCCTTCAGCCCCTGTTAAAGTAGCTGTTCCAGTACAGAAGGTGGTTGCTGCTCCTGTAGTCACATACGCTCACGCACCCGTAGCAACATATGCTCACGCTCCAATCGCAACATATGCTCACGCTGCTCCTGTAGTTTCACATGCAGGAATAAGTTACAGTAACACCGTATATCACCACTGAAACTTGCTCAAAGATCTTTAACTTTATGTTCCATATTCATATATTGCATAACTGCGCTGTAGATACCACATTATTCAGTCATATAACATTCTCATCTTCAAGTTTATGTATTCTATGTGAAGACTGAATGGTTAATTGTTAAGTATCGTGATTACCTCTATGTCATTATATTCTGTGTATATATTTTTATTATATGCTTGCTTGTACTTTGTGTATTAATTTGTTTGCAATTGTAAATAAATTTACAACAAAAAATAACTAGTTTTATTCACTATAATTTAAGGTAATGAAATTTGAGTGAGGCCCAGGCGGCTTGGGTCGCTTAAATCCTAAAAGGGAGAGGTAAAACTAAGATAAAGAAAGAAAGAAATTTGAGTGAATAGTGTGAGAGAATAAATAGGCATGAAATATGGATAAATTGATATCAGAGATTAGCTCAAAACTAATTGCAATAATTTGCGTAACAATTAACATATCTTCAATGATTGAAGAGTGTCAAGGGATTAAGTACCAACTTGTTATTTATTTTTGCTCCCAATGGGTTCTATGAACCATCGCAAGTCTTCTGTGTTTGTGTTTACAATGCGATAGCTCCGCCTCATCACTATTCAAGTTGTAAAATATTAAAAGTCAAATATATTTCGACCCATTTGTGGTCATCTTCAATGAAAAAATATGATGATCACAAATGTGTCTATATATATTTTATTTAAAACATTTTACAACTTTTAAAAATGACAAGTCGGAGTTGGTTCATTTTAAACTCTTACAAGTCAACATGGCTCTCTTTGATCAACATTGTACTGTAAAAGGATCATAGTCCTCTCCAAGTTTTTGCAATACTTTAATGCTGTCAACAGATGATATTCGATGTATGTACAGGAGTTCTGTTGTGGCATGGAATTTAAGAACTAACAATGACACAGGGATATATTAGAATTGCTTCCAGTGATGATCCTACCAGCGTTCAGTTAAATCATACATTTTTAATGGGTACAGAAAAAGAAAAGTCTATCTGATTTGAAAAGGGTGGGGTTAGTAACAAAAAGCATGAGTATTGCACTGAACGAGGATAAAAACAATATTGTGCTCTAATTGAGGAAGAACAAACCGTTTTACCTCAACCTAAAATGAAAAAGGGTCTCTCATAATTATTTCAATAATACTTTTGCCATCAAGTGTGTCTTATCATTACTGACTCTTAAGTCTCCTATACAATGTATATTGATGGTACTTACATCCTTAAGATTTCCCCCCCCCCCAAAACTTGTTTAGTATTATACTTCTGGATCTTGGGTACGTAACTACGTAATAAGAGCTTATCAGTTTATCAATAACTCGTTTTATAATAAGTTTCTTCACTACGAAAAAAATTGGTTTTGATACATAGATCTCATAACTCACCCTTGAATAATTATTATTTCTTTCCGCCATTTTTACTTCTACCGTTATAGGGACTTCTATGCATCCCACGCCACCCAGACCATACAAAACCACGATTTATCCGAAGAAGAATTACCTGTGGGTCACAGAAACGATTTTTGACCTACCAAGGATATGAATAAGCGATCAGACCAATGCCGGAGCCACCTCTGAGAAAAAACGGACACATATGATGTGATAGCCTACACCAGTTACACACAAACTTATGCCGAATACGGCGCAGGTGAGATGAAGGTTATAATGACCACAAGAGCCTAAAGTTTCTCGACATTCCTACCGAAGGCAATAAATAAGAAACAATCCCACCTAGAAAACTTGACCCGACCGAAAATCGAACCCGGGCCCATTTCATGAAGATCGCATCCCCTGCTCTACAGCAGTAGATTTGAATAATTACGAAGTAATGAATTTATTAGTTTTTAAAACCCAATGAGAGGAGTTAAAACTAAAAGATTTGAATTGTTTCACACATCACTTGAACTAAAAGATAGGTTTATGTTTATTAATATACCGTACTGCAACATAAACCAGAAGGTCGAGGGTTTTTTCCTCGATGAGGTCAATGGGATTTTCCAACGGGCCTAATTTTTCTGCTTGCACTATTGTCGACACACCTCTACCAGAAATAAGTACCAGGAGCAAACCAGGAAGTAAAGGCGGCCGGTGCATAAGACCGACAACCTTACGACATTCACGTGCGTTATATATAAAACTCTGAAAATCTTACCCTATCATACCAGGAAACTCATGCGAAAACTTCGCATATTCAACTGTCCTTTCCCCAGAATATGAATATAATATGATAATCGACCTGATTCCTTCAATCATATAATTATTAAAAGAGAAACTAACCTAAACTTAAAATTAAAATATGTACTTAAAATATGTACAGAAATGTGGGTACTGTTCGTAATTTAATTTGTCAAAAATTAAACAAAATTATATGTAATAGATTATATTTACAAAGTTTGCAAATGTTAATCAAGCTTATGTATTTAAATGATCATGTGTTAAAAAGTAAATAAAATTATGTAAAAATTAAAAGCCTAAAATACTTAGAAAATATTGAACGTTCTCAGCCTAAATAACCCATCAAGTGAAGCACATCACCTACGCTCATGCGAATATGAAGTTTCCCGTCTTGTAATCAACAGACTGAAGACGGCATTTTAATGCCGAAATGCATTTCTCAAGAAACAATAAAAGAAGGATTTAATCTAAGTCAATAAGATGTTATGATTTTAATTGGTACTGTTAATCACACATGAACTGAAACGTGGACAGTCTGGGTGTGTATGTTTTTTCTTTGTGGGGTATGTATAGCGAGAGCTTTCGATAGTTTCTAAATATTTTAGATGTTTTCTTTTAGTATATGATTGAGGGAATAATGTTATTTATGAATTATCATTCATCGGAAAAAATGAACAGACTTTTTTTGGCTTGTTGAAAATAAACACTCAGTGAAGTGGTTACACAAAATAGCAAGGAGATTTTATTAATATGAACGTATTTACTATTTACAAAACATCTCTGTATACACTATTTGACTTTAAAATGCAACTATGTAGAATGTTTTGTTTCTTATTTTCGATAATGTGATCTGATGTGATACATTTACGTATCTTTCTTTTTAACCTGGGCACATACAATATCATGTTCTCACTGCACATTTTGATATAGAGCCCATTTTGCGGGGAGTACGCTTTTAGTAGTCTCAGCCTCACCCCAAACGAGGACTTAAAGCCTGATTCCATTCAAACGAAGGGTAGCGAGTATGTTATGTCATAAAGTCTGTAAAAAGAACCCTATCCAATGTAAATCAATAATGTTTTTCATATTTCGGCTCTATGCTGCATGCTTTGGAGTAGGGTATGCGTTCTTAAACTGAACTCATTATATGAAAGAATGACTGAAACGGGTAAACTCAGCTTCGGACAAAGGACACATTCTTCTTTGTGTAGGATTAGCTTTAGCATTGCTGCATTGTAGTGTCTGAACGTAACATGTCGGCGCGGAAAATGTTTTAGACAGTGGAATGGGTTGCTCTATAACTGGTCCTAAAGTAAAAAAGTAAGTCTGTCTCACTCTAGCACATTACTCGTATCTACTCAATAGTGAAACAGACATGCTTGTAATGTAGTGCTTTCTTTCAGTAATTTAGATATGTTCTTAAACTGTAAATTCCAATGTTTTTGTAGTATTTTACTAATTCATCTTAAATTTAAATTACCAATGTGACTTAAATCTACGTAAAGATAACAACACTCTAATCTCTAAGCAATTTAAATTTCTGTACTTTTGTATTAAGTAATTATAATATTGTTTTGACTGGTAGAGCGGAAAAGAAGCCCAAATAGCTATAGCTCTGTCAATAAATAAATAAATAAATAAAGTAAATAAATAAATAGAACTTAAAAAATTTGAATATTTGTACACATTAAAGACGGTTCTAGAGCTGACATTACACAGCCATTCCAATTTATAAAATATTTCCGCGCCGACTATAATATTATTGACGAACGTGAATATTTTTCGCAAAGAAGGCTAGCAGTTTTAATTCGCGCGCCAATGAGTTGCCAACTTTAATAATGTGTGTTCAAAGAGCGAACATCGGCTGGCATGAACAGAATGATGCTCAGTCGGAGACACTTCATTTTCTGCGGCAGCTAGATTCTAGAACCTAGTGATAGACTGGAAAATGTGTATTGAAAAGCATGGGGACTGTGATAAAAAGTAATACAACTACAAGGTAACTGGTTAACTGGTTCTGTTTAAATAAATTATAAGAATAATGTGCGGGTGCTTCTGTCATGCTCTCGAAATTATGTCAGCATAGTAGTGAGTGGTGTAACGTCATATTATTGAACACAATGCTTACGATAAAACAAAGTGATAAATATTCCATAATCATATATTTAACAATATGCAGTGTAAATACAATCTACACGATTGATTAAATGCGTGCACAGCAAACTGTAATTAAGACATATTTTAAACAGTGCTGGAATGTATTCTAGTGTGATAGCTGTCTACGAATAAGTGCATAATGCGAAAATAATTATAGGTGCGATGATGAAGTGACAGTCTCTAATATTGTAACACTATAATTAGTTAACAGTCGTACATGGATAATAATTCCTCTAATACAATCTCTGCCAGTGAAAATTGAGTGCCCAAGCGTAACAGTAAGACTTTATTTAATTGTTTTTCATGTTAATATGAAATTAAATCGATCTATAAGACTAAAGATCCTACAGCTTCTCACTGTCTCCCGAAATTCTATCTTAATGACATAAACATGTCCCGAAGAAACCCATAACTGAAAATGTTGGATTATAGAAATTTCAACCAATTTTTCTGACATCTGGACATAGGTTTATGTTCTATGTTTTGTATGTTCATGATAATGGTTTAAGTTTCACGCCATCATAACTGTAACCTTTTCAGTAAATAATTTCCAAATATATAAAATTATAATCATGCACAAATGCCAACATCATGAAAATTTCCAATATACTAATTTCAAATTTTAATACATCAATTTATTTCTCCAGCACTGTATTTTAAGACTAGGCATTATTCTTTATACTCTTAAGAACTTCTAGGAGAAAGAAAAATATATAGGACTGCAATTGTTTGTAAAAAGAAAATTAAAAATAATAAATTGTAATTCCAAAATTATTTTAGTACAAAAAACAATGGCTATTTTCGTTTATCTATCTCTTCAGAGCTCACGTTGAATACTTCCGGTAGTAGGCTATGAAACTACATTATATGGATATTTTATGTGATGAATCATGTAGGAAAAAGTTTGCCAGAAGATCTGAATTTAAAGTTAATAATAATGATCATAATAATAATACTCTCTCTCTTTATCTTAGTTTCACATCTCCCTTTTAAGTACATTTAAGTGACTCAAGCCGCCCGAGCCTTACAGGGTCACGACCTGTCGGGAGAGGAATTACCTATGGATCACATACATACATATGGATCACAGGTGAGGAAAAACCCCGGAAAAAACCTCACCCATGTATCACGTCCCGACCAGGAATTGAACCCGGGCCCGCTGCGTGAGAGGAGCGAATGAATAGATCGAAAAACGGAAGTGGATATTGGATCATGGTGGTTTGGGTTTTTTTTTTATCGAACAAGGAACAGCTGAACAACGCTTCTGCCAGTCAACAGGAAAGTAGGCCTATGCTACGCCCGTGCTGCTATAAATCGCGGGAAAGAAAATATGAACCCTTATCTCCTTGAGGAAATTGCCCTGCGCATGAAGAAATTCAATAACAAAACTCGAGCTATTCAGTATGTTGCTGCTAAACTAATATAAATGTCCCTAACCTAACATAACCTTTACCGGCAGCATATGTCACTGACCTAGAATATAGCCATTACTTACCTAAATTTACCATCGTAATGTTTTTCGTCATTGTATATTTAAATACAGCGGTAGGGGGTTATTTCCTTACGAGCGATTTTGTTCGCCATTCTGTATTTAAGAACGTAATATTATTCATCAATCGAAATGTTATTCATTCGCGTAAAAAATCAAAACTTTATTTGAGTAGTATAATATTTCCTTATTGCCATATAGTCTGCATGTGCGTTTGGTATAATGATTATATACACACAAAACAAATCGCCTGTCCTCCAGTCAAGTTGACCAAGTGAATCCAGAGTACAATCCAACATACAAAAATATGTTTGAAAATAATTTACAACGAAATTATTTATTGTGTTTTGAATTTGACCAATAATTAGTCTAAAAATCAATTGAACTAGTTATTCGTGCTAAAGTATGAATGGGAGTGTAATGAATCTCGCAATTAGTGTTCGGTACGATAATTATTTTTTTCTTAGAATTTAAACTAAAAGGGTGGATTTTGCAAGATGTTCTTAGTGCCCTTAGTAGGTACCACTTGTCCAAAACCAAAATACCTATGACAGCCCATTTATTGGTTGAGATGACCTGTTTGACTGGCCTATATTGAACTTCGCAGATAGGAATGATTTGCACGGTTCATAAATAATTGCTTGCTTTATGGGTAATATAATATCTAACTTGAACCTAAAACAAACACCAACTAGTTATATAACATGAAATTATTTATTTATTTACTGTTTTAATTTTTACCCTTTACCTTGATACCTATCAGAGGTCTTTATAAGGAACAATTACGTTTTATTTTTTCATCTGAATGAGATAATTCTAGACCGGAGAAGAATTCCGTAACAGAACCGAAAATAAAACAAATTCTACTTTTTAAGTAGTCAACAACGCTAACCAGCTGGCCAAGAGGCTGGATTTCACTTAAAATAATGCAGTAAAAATCACCACAAGAAACTTCATAAAATTAGGGAAAAGCAGGATGCATGTGATGACACCGAGAAGACCGACCTACAGAAGTATTGAGAGATTTTACTCGACCATAATCTTAACATTTGAAGAAAAAACTAAGAAAGAATGTATTCCCGTCATTCGTTTTTCTTAATACGGGTCTCGGCCAATAAACAGCATTGCAATGCAGCCTGCGATTGAGAGATAACCTATAATGCGAAAAAGAGATTGTACGCATGTTGCAAGCAGTTTGTCGCAAACTAGTGTCAACCCCATTAACAATTGTTATATCACACACATGAACTTGAAGTGGACCAGTTGTCAGCTCCCCTGACGAGAAATCGCGAATTTTAGTACACTCTGAAAATGGAATGTTGTTCTTTGTAACCACCTGCTTTACGGTTGAAAGTTGATTGTCGCAAAAATATTGACTAATGTCACCTAATCGATCTATTTGGATTTTATATTGACCTCTAAAAGTAGTGCGAAGTTTAAGTGGGGATTTTTGTGGCTTGCTCGCATAATCATATTGATATAAAAAGGGACAGATCTTTCACAAACAGCACAGTTCTTTTTACACCAGCAGAAGTGTACAGTGACAAAATGGCTTTCCTAAAGGCAAGTTATTTTCTTTACAATTTTTAGTTTCCAAGAATTACGCGATATTCATTGCAATTAACTTATTTTTGCGAATTACGTATTTAGTAAGGAATAAAGTGCATAACAAGTAGAATAGTGGCAATTACAAGATTTCCGTGATAAATGAGCATAACAATATTAATCGGTTATTAGAATCAAAGCTGTATGCTTAGCTACAGCAAAATCCGGCCATTATATATTTTTCAGACCAGATTAGAAGCAATCGGGCATATCCGTAACGAGATGAGATTATATGACTGCGATCACCAAAATTCAAGGACTGTGTCTTCTCCCAAACAACTAGGGAAATATTCTTTGTAAAATGATAGATTACATTAATGAACTTGATGAATATTAAAAGAAAAGATAAAGTTCGGGTGAATTGTACCATGTACTCAATAATATTGTTAAGAAATAGGTTTCTTTATGCGATAATTAAAAACCGAATAATATGCTTAATGAACAGGTTCCCTTGGACGTTAATTAAAAACTGTAGTACGATTCTAGCAAACACGGTTCAAGCAAATCTGTGTTTCCCGGGCATGGCGGCAAAGACTTTGTAGCGTTGTAATGCCATGGTCATTTAATAAAGTTTAAAGTCTTATATATTCAAAACATATTTACACATAATGGTGTATTGAGGTCGGAGGAGCTTATTAGGATTTAACTCGAAGCATTAATTTATTCGTGGCTCCCAAGACGAATAACAGGATGCTCTGAAGGTAGTCTAAATTAAATTAAAGAGACGATCACAGATAAATTAAAATAAAACAATTCATGAGAATATATAATAATTTACACATGAAGAATAAATCTTAATTAGTCAGAAAAATAACCAATCTTATACTGTGTCTAGAAAGCGTTATAGTCAGTAACATCAATCTTTCTATAATCATCCTCTTATAAAGGAGGCTTTCTTCCGGAAGGACTTTCAAGACCATCTGCTTTACTATTGTCGAAAAAATATTGACAGATGTCACTTAATCGATCTATTTGGCTTTTATATTAACCTCCAAGTTTAGTGCCAAGTTAAAGATTTTTGGGCTTTCTAGCATAATCATAATGACATAAAAAGGGACAGTTATTTCACAAACAGCACACTTGTAGGCCTAAATGAATAATTTAGATTTAGAGTAATAATGACAAATCTATAATTGTACCACTTTCTTCCAGATGAAATGAAATGACTGCCTTCTAAAATTATCGGCTCAAAAACTATTTTCTCATATGGAGTTTAAGAAAATACAGCAGCAATTCGTTTAGAGGAAATTTTGTCTTCGGCAAAGAATAATTAAGACTAGGTCTTCCTGCAAATGTTCTCGCTCTGAGCTGGCCCAGGAACTATCCAAGTTCATTCGAGCTTCTGGAACCCCAAAGATCGCACTATACACAATATTTTTGTTATGAGAAAATATCTCATTCCTGCGCTAATTATTTTTTTAAATTTATGTTATATTGAGACTTTGCACTATCGTACAATATTTTATTTAACTAGTAAAATATTTGTTATAATCTCTACAGAAAACAAGGATACGTTAGTCTATCGACAATATGGCGTAAGTGCTCTTATGTTCTTACAGTTGCATTTTTTATTTCAGTTCGCACTTCTCGTATCTTTGGCTGCTGCAGTGTACGCAGCTCCAGTGTACTCACCTGTCGTGAGCTACTCCCATGCTCCAGTGGTGAGCTACTCCCATGCTCCAGTGGTGAGCTACTCTCATGCCCCAGTCGTGAGCTACAGCCATGCACCTGTTGTTTCCCACGCTGTTCCCGTTCACGTTGAGGTTGAGCATTATGTGAGTATAATGATTAGGCTACTTTAATTTCCAATAAATTGACATTAGCAGTCTATGAGCCCGATAATAAGGGGCTGCACTCAACTTAAGGCCAATATAGGGCGGATTATTCTGAATAACTTTGCTTTACTGAACACTACAAAGATACATTTACTGGTTAGTAATTATTAAAGAATAATACACAAAACAGTTCTTTAGGTTTAAAATATGACATGGTGTATAAATTAATCGAACATACAGTGTATAGACATAATAATTTCCAATTAAGTTTTCGTAATCTTTGCGACATTATATGATACTTTATTCCTCCGAAGTAAAGCCATTTTTTTAAATTATGAGTTTAACGCTTAGGTGTGGCTAATAATCTGTAACCCAGTAAAACATACATTTTGTAATTATAAGTTATCACATTAGTACTACCATCTGAAAATAGGATTTATTAAAAAAACAATATTCAATCTAAAATCTCATAATTAAGCATTGCTTTGGGCACATTACTCGTAGACTGTGAATACATTGCGACATTAAAGCGATAAATAGTATTATTATGACTGTCACTTTTAAGTCATCCTAACAAATCTATTACCAAAAATAAATGCTAATTACCTTCCTCCATTTCTCCCTCTTCTCTTTTTTGGGGACTTTTCCTCTCACTTTTGAAAGTGCGGTTGTTCTGGAGCGAATAAAAGTATTACTTTACTAAGCGCAGGACACATCTAGATACTTGGGGGCCGATATCATGCCAGTACAGTATTATTACATATATTAAGCGGATTATGATGATGGTACTGATGCCGTATACACTTTTCGTTTATAAGGACAGCCATACTGTTAACTTAAAGTTCTCTACAGGAGATAATCTCTTCTGAACGTATACCTGTTACTTAAGTATAGAAATTGTCCTCACGAGGCTAGGTTGTACTCTTAAAACTTCTAAAGAAGGACGACTAACGTGGGGATATCGTAACAGCATTGAAACACTTAAAGAAGGCTTAATCAAGCCAACTTTTACTTATTTTTCAGTTAAAAGGTCTGATCCTTCAAAACAATTTTCAAATAAGAATTAGAATTTTATTTATAAGATTTAGTTCACCACGTGGCATACTAATTCAATTGCACGGGTTGGCGTGGCATTTAAGATGCAGGTATCATTTTTTAGTTAATTTTAAAGTTATTAATAATGTCCTCAACTCTAAGGATCGAAGAAATTATGAAGAATGCTAAAGGTAATACACATGGCGAAGACAAGATTTCAGGATTTATGTGTTGTATAGTAGGCTATAATAATAGTGTATAGTAGTATAAAACTAAGAATTTGTTCAAAAATCTGTTTTTACTCAGTTTTATTGTTACAAGCGAACTTTGGCAAAATTGTTTAGTGACAATATGAGGACTAATTTCAAATTTCATACAAATTGCATCACCAGGAGCATTTATCGGAAAACATTTAAAATCGTAACTAAGAAATCGGTTCAGTAATAATCGCTAAACTTTATATAGACCTAAACAATTCTTTAAACATGCGCAGCAGCTGACAAAAAATTTACATGAATTGGTAAAATATTTCAAAATGTTAAAATTCCATTGGTCGATTCTCTTAATCCTATATTTAATGGAGAAAGAATAAAGATAACAGATCTTAATGTTTATTGCATTTTCATTTGCAGGCTGAACCTCATTATGAATTCAAGTATGGAGTCCATGATGCCCACACTCATGACATCAAGGAACAGGCTGAGAAACGTGTTGGTGACAAAGTTGAAGGACACTACAGCCTGGTTGAACCCGATGGTACTACTCGTACCGTCCACTATACCGCAGACAAGCACACCGGATTCAATGCTGTTGTCACCAAGTCAGGACATGCTGTCCACCCTGCCCCCGTACCTGTTGTTCACAAAGTGGTAGCCCCTGTAGTGCACAAGGTGTTGGCCCCCGTGGTCACCTATTCTCATGCTGCCCCTGCAGCCAGCTACAGTGTTGGAAGCTACCACTAAGGGACGAATTCAACATTAAAACCATCAATGCCATCAACCTGCGCGAACATTATTATTGTAAATAGTCAGGATTCATTATTCCATGCTCACTATCATAAATTTATGTTTACAGCTCATACACTCGACTACGTGTTATTCAATTGCATTGTTAATATTTTATTCACCTGTGATATGCAATAAACTTAGGCTTATGCACAAACTTGATTAAGAAAATTATTCAACATTAGATGTGTTCAAACATCAATTTCCTACAGCATATTTCCATTCCACCAAAAAAGTTTCCCTTGACTCCCAATTCTATACAACCTTTTTGTCCATTTATTCATGACTGCTTTTGTGTAGTTCCACATGGATTCTACGCTTCTGGAAGTGACCTTCTACAAAACTATGTTAGAAAATTATTATGTTGTTACGTAAAAGTTTCACAGACCATTGGTTGCTTTCATTAAATTCTTAATTCAATTCTTCGCAGTACAATATAAATGTAAAACAAAGTCGTAAAATCCTGAAATAACTATTGTTGGCATAAAATATTCAAGCTGCAAGTAATCTGAGAGCAGCGGTTTTAAGAACGCAAATACAATTCGAGTTCAGCCTTCTCCCTTTTATTTTTCACAAAACGTAAACATGTAAATTAATTATGACGCATTATTTCTCATAACACAACTATGTGATAAATTAGGGCTATTAAGTTTGGTCGCCAAAAGGTAGCTTACAAGAGAATTCCGGTTCCGAGGCATGACGGAATGACGTAATATCTCTATGACATTAATTGAAACATAAAAAACGTTGACCGGAAAAAGATAATGTTATTGCTATTGCATTTTAATATTATAGTAAACTGTTTGCTTTAATCAGAAACTAATTCGTTGGTTTTATTTCCATTTAATATATAATATGACTACAATGCTCTAATTCTTCAAAAAGAAAATTTGTACGAATACTGATAGGCTTTCCATAATATTATGCATGTTATATACCCATATTACTTAATAGAGAAGAAATTTTAACAGTTGTAAATTTGTACATATTAAATTGTTTAATATGAGTGAAGAAATGAACAGGTGTATTACTAGGTCTAAACCAAAAAGATATCACACAAGTTATAATTATTTCAGGCAAATATTAGACAGAAGATTGCGAAAAAGGTTTAGCTCGATGTGCCGTTGCTGTTTTAAATATAGTAGTTGGCGGAAAAATTAATCAAATTTGCACATCAACAAATTGAAAACCATCCTGCAACATCGCCTTACAGAAAATCACTTTCGGTTACAACTTTCAAGAAATCTTGCGACTTTTCTGTAAATATTTTTCTGCAGTATAATTTTCTGAATTAATTTGAATTTTCAATCTTTATTATAGATTGTATACATATTGTTTTCAGATTCCGAAGTACATTTTCGAAACTTTTGTGAATAACTTTTTGCAGATAAATGAGTTGCTAGCCGTCGATCCAACCCTGAGACTTAAGGAATGAGGATTTATAATAAGGGGTTTCGCTCCTAGTCTTTGTAGAGTCAACTACTCACTGCAAGGCACTGACAGTGCTAGTTTCGGTCCGTACTGGGTATTTTATTTTCCCAATATCCACCATACCTGATGAACGCTTTCCCCTACCCGCAACATGGGAAGGCACCTGATGGGAGATCAACTCCACTCTTATGGGTCTGAATGTTGGAAACTCTCAGGGAAAGACAAACGGGCAATTGATACGGTGGAAATGGGCTTCTTGAGAAGAGCATGCAGAATCTCTAAGTTAGAACGTGTACCAAAAGCAGAATTCCGAAGACGAACTGGAAGGATCTTTAAAAGTATTGAAAGGCTAGGCTAGAGACTAGGTTGTAATTGTGGAGTACGGTCATGATGGAAGAAGAAATTTGTTATAATATAAGATACTTTATTTGTAGTCCTGGATTGATTAAAAGATACCCGTTTGATCATGCAGCTAAGAATTCAATGATTATTCAATAGACTGCACAATCCTAGTATTGGTATTCAGGTCTGAATTTTTTCTCTTGACATGTTAATCTTTTCCAATTACATTTAATAACGTCACATTTACTGTTTATTTTGAAACACGTTTTGAAATACGTGAATAGCATCCTCGCAGAAAAAAAGTACCTCACAATAGCGAGAGTTTAGTAACAATTTTAAATTTAAACACTGACTGACATGAATTATTGTAACACATGAAACAGAAGTGAATTTTCTACGGTAAACTTGCAAAAAACTGTGCCATATAGAGAACATTTCTTAAGAAAGAATGAATGTATCACACTACACTGATGGAAATATTATCACACTATACTGAACGTAATATTTTGAACCGTGTATGGGTTGCCCTTTGGGCAATCCATTCTAGTCATGCAAAAAAGAATTAGTCAGCTTCGGTAGAAATCCATATTAAACAAAATTTTGTGACCCGTGATAGATTCTTGCCCTTTGGAGTAACCAAAAGCAAGGTATAATCAAATATAAGAATATTTATACCGTATAAGTTTGCCATACCCTTACCATCGTACGGCTTACTCCAAAAAGAGCTAAGGGAATGACTCTGGACCTTCCCCTGTCGAAATCTACTATCTACAGAGGGCTCGATCAGTGATGGTGCTTTCCCGTGGCTCTAAAAATTACAATTGTAGATATAAATTTGTTTGTATTGAGTCGTTTGAATTTCTAGATGATCCCTGATTTTATTATATACTCACAATATAGTGTATTAGTTGAGAGAAAGGAATGTTGATAGCAGAAATAATATGTGTGATAAGTTATTACTACTTTATTTGTAGTCCTGGATTGATTATGACTTCTTCTAATGCAAGTATTATGTTCACATAAAATATTACAATAAGCTGTTGTTTATTAATTTATTTGTCAAAATCCAAAATGCTCATACTTCAAAGAAAATTCTTAGTGAAACTGTCTAAAAATCACTATTGAAATGATAAAAATATTTTTAAAACATTAATTGAATCAATACCCTCCCCAGGCGAAAACGGGACAGGCAGCTATTTCAATTATAAAAACAAATATTAACATACCTAAGTATGTATTTATATAATGTACTAGGTTAAAAGGCCCGGCGTCGCCCGAAATTAGCTTATGAAGGACTTCGATTTTCAAATTCTAGGTCATTATAAAGGTATTTAGAATTTGAAATGAGGGAAAACGACTTATCACACATAAAACTATTCCCTCAGAAAACGCTTGACATAGATGTTTATAGCTCATAGAGGATGTACAATTTTGCACCCTATTGCTTCTACACACGAAGCCTGGTAGTGGTTCAAATAAGAAGAAAAAGAAATTCCGGTAACACAAAATTGTATTGTCTTTGTATTGTCTTTTATTTCTCACTCTCATGTTACCATAAAACCGTTTCGGGGATGTAATTAAAAAGAAATTCAATATCACTTTCATACTTCCCTCCCCGAAAACCTGGGATATAATAATATACATATTACCATTCCTCTTATGGTATTATATATTTTCAGGGTAGAGAAAATTATGTGACTGCATCACATTGTGCATTATTTACGTGGATTTAAATATTTATTTACACCAATGAATGATATCGATAACTTCTCTAATTTGTCAAAGTCCCATATAATTTATTTTCAAAGCTACCAGTGACCACTGCCAACAATACACTGTTGTGATGACAACTGTACATGGAATTTGATTTGGATTTGATAATTCTGTGCAAAATGGTATTATGTCTCCTCTAAAACATTTTATTTCTGGCATTTTAAATCAAAATTTTTCAAAATCCTTTCTTAGTGAGCCACATTATGAAACGAAGGTACTGTCAAAATTCCAAATCTCTATCTGTTAATTATAGTTTAAGTTCTAAGTTGATTCTCTGTCAGTCAGTCAATCATTAATGGCCGGTTTCTATAAACTCGCGAATTACCTATGGGTAAATTATCTAATGCACAGAATTTACACAATTTACACAAGAATAACACCACACAAACACAAATAATTTAAAGATAGCAATCACTTACACTTGTGGCGAGTTTCTAGATAAATGTCCTCTAGGTAAATATGAAAATGACAGAAAAAATGTTCCTACAAACTCGGGCTAGATCTGTCCAAGGGTAAATCTTTGGGTTAATTTGTCCTTTCATGGATGGCTGGATAAAATTTAACCTTTCATAGGATCAATAACAATGAGAATCAAAGCCTTCTGAATTAAATTAACTGTACAACTCCAAGGCCTTGCTCATTATACCATTGTAGGTTAAATGGAACTAATTTGTCCATGGGTAATTTACCCATAGGTAATTCACAAGTTTGTAGAAACCGGGCATAAATCAATTAGTCAGGACAAAGCCTCTTATACTGTATAAAGATTGTTACGACTATTATATTGTTGCAATTATTGTTGCAAGTTATCTAATCTTGCTTTCAAGAGTTTTGTTCTAATTAAGTTTACCATAAATGAATGCTGGCCTCGGAACATAAGTGTTGGTCATTCGGATATACCTACCACAATTATAAGTTATTTCAAATAAGATGCTTATCGTCTGACCTCGGAACATGAGTGTTGCTCATTTGGATATGCCTAGTCAAATTATAAGTTGCTTCAAATACGATGCTTATCGTTCATCTTATTTCATCTATATGTTTTTTATTTGATATTCATTTGTGTGCTTCAATTAATTTTCTTCTTTTATTATTTTAATTAGATTAACAACTATGCAAATAAATAATTATAAGTGAAAACAGCAAAAAATCTTAAGAAACTTTTTAACTATTCCAAACGTCTGATGAACCTTTCCTTATAGTTATTGTCTGGTAGTAGATTGTAAATATATTGAAGAAGGCAGGCTTACCTTAAAATTATTTGCTCATACAAATGTTACGGAGTAAATTACTTTATAAATGGGAATGTAATTTATATGAATTTGTTATCTTATCAAGAGGAAATTAAATACTCTAGAGTCTAGACCATTAAATTACATTTCTTCTCAGAAGAAAGTGGTATATTTTTTTTTAATAGGCCTAATATACTAGATATAGCCTATTATACATAAAGAGAGAGTACCTTCACTATTATACTGTTAAATAACCTTTTTTTAAACTCACCCATTAAGGATTGAAGCACTGGCACAAATTAATTTAGCTCTCATTTTCGAAGACTTTTGAAGACGCCTTACCTGAAAATAAGGAAAGAATCATACAAATTAAGTTACTTGCTGTGAATACAACTTTATTTTTAAAAAATAGCAATATATAACCTTCAATGAATCTGTAAATAAAAATTACATATGTACAATAAGATTTAATAACCCACATATAGAGATGTAGAAAGTAGTTAAGTAGATTAAACAAAATAATAATAAAAATCAGGTAAACTGATGTAACAAAGTGCCAGTATGTTTTTGTTTAATCAGTTATGACTGCAATTATGATATGCAGAATATGTTTTTTTTAAATTGCTTTCCAAGTTAAGCTCCAGATTTATTCATTAAGCAAGGCTTACGGAAGAACAAAGGTCTAGTTTTTTTAATCAGATTAAAATCTTCCAGCATCAGCTGAACTGTACAGATTTGTGATAGGCCTATCTTGACAATCGCACACTCACATAAAAAAAACAAAAAATAAGGTGTTATTTGTCATAGCTACCTGTATTTTAATTTCCAAATCCTTATAAAATCACAGTAAAACAATAGGCTATGTTGTCATGATAACTCATCTGCATTTTATAAATTCTTTCGAATATGTCTATTACCATAAAATAGGAATTAAATTGAGCTTTACTCCGAAACAGGTCAACCGATTTTATCAATTATTAATAGAAGTCTTCCCATGGATATTATAAATGTGTATACCAAGTTTCATAAACCGCATTTGAGTTACCGCGTCTTTAAAATAGACACTAAATTGGGTTTTACTCCGGTACCGGTCTACCGATTTGGTCCAATATCAGAAGACGTCTTCCCATCCTACATTATAAATGGGTAGACAACGTTTCAAAAATCCAATAAAGCATATTTGAGTTATCGCGACTTCTTATATGTTAACATAAAAGGCACTAAATTGGGCATTATTCCGCTACTGGCCAATCAATTTGGTCGAATATCAATAGACTTTTCCCATGGACATTATAAATGCGTCAACAGATTAGGTTAAAATTCATTAGGGTACTTCTCATGGATGTCATAAATGCGTATACCAAGTTTCATGGAAATCCGATACAGCGTATTTGAGTTATGGCGCCTTTCTAATATAATCTATTAAAATAGGCACTAAATTGGGCATTACTCCGCTACCGATGAACCGATTTGGTTCAATATCAATAGGGTTTTTACCATGGACATTATAAATGTGTCTTCCAAGTTTCATGAAAATCCGAAAAAGCGTATTTGAGTTATGGCGCGTACAGACAGACATACGGACAGACAGACAGATGGCCAGACATTTTCTTCGTCCCCCACACAATCTCATAAAGTACCATACTGGCACTTAATAATTAAGGAAAAAATACAACCTGTTTGCTGAGCAACATTAATATTTTTATTAAAACCATAGAAACAGATTCGGCGAAAGTCATGGGACTGAATGGAAGGCAAATTGATGTAATGGATGCCCTAAAAAGTCATGTATAAACTCCTGTGGTGAGCTAGCTTGCTGTGCAGTCTTGAAATTATGCTTTTATAACTGGATAATTCAGAAGAAATTTTCACGGCTCTGTGCTTAAGAGTATGGAGTCACGATCGTTCTTCACTTAACTATTCACAATGTGAACTAGTTTTAATTTACATTTTAATTGATGTTGAAGATAGTCAGACGAAGACGAAGATTTCATCAATGTCAGTACCGAAACAGCGTCCTAGTGAAGGTCATGGACCCTGAAGATTTCCGGAGGTGGGTCCATGGCGAGAAAGTTAAGGCGACGCTGGACTAGGGAAGCTCCTCAGTACCGAAACGGCGTCGCCGAGGTCATGGACCCTGAAGATTTCCGGAAATGGGTCCATGGCGTGGAAGTTAAAGAGACGCTGGATTAGGGAAGCACCGGATATACTTCTATACTGGTGAGTTCCATCGCTCTGGAGTCCATATGTTCTTCTTTTATATCTGAATAGTTCAAATGAGAAATTCTTGGCCTTATGCTGATGAGTATGAAGTCGTGATCCTTCTCCTGTTCTTTTATGTGAACTGGTTTTAATTCAACTTTTTATATGTTGCAGTTAACCGAAGAGGGAGACTTCAAAGGTCAGTACCGAAACAAGTGTCGTCGAGAAGGTCATGGACCCTGAAGACTTCTGGAGGTGGGTCCATGGCGAGGAAGATAAAGCGACGCTGGACTAGGGAAGCTCCTCAGTACCGAAACGGCGTCGCCGAGGTCATGGACCCTGAATAATTCCGGAGATGGGTCCATGGCGAGGAAGATAAGGCGACGCTGGACTAGGGAAGCTCCTCAGTACCGAAACGGCGTCGCCGAGGTCATGGACCCTGAAGATATCCGGAGGTGGGTCCATGGCGAGAAAGATAAAAGCGACGCTGTAGTAGGGAAGCACCGCATAACTTCAATACTGGTGAGTTGCATCACTCTTGAGTTTTCATGTTCCACTTTTATTCTGAATTATTCAGGTGAGAGAATCATGGCGTCGAACTGAAGAGTATGGTGTTTCTTTCTCCACTGGACTATTGAGAATGTGACTGGTATTAATTTCATTTTTATATCATGTTACTAAGGACTGTATTTTTTGGTAACAACGATTTGAGCGAACTTCATTAAAGCAGCTTACCTTAACAAAATTTAACTAAGCTTAAAATAACCCCACTAAACAAATTAAATTAAGAAATATCGCTACATTTTTCATTTCAAAATTTGATTTAAACTGTAAAATGTGTTGTTTTATCTTTCAACACTGAAACTATAATTTAATTTAATTGCTAAATAATTTTGACCCTACTTTTTAAACACTATATTTGAGTATTAATACAGGCCTAATAAATGGATTAATTTTTCTAATGTCAAATATAGTAGGCCGCCTAGTGTATGAAATAATTTATTTCGCGGAATGTGCATCAAAGTAGAAGGAAGTTAATGCCGAAATCAGCCGTTTTATTTCACCAAAAAATTAGACTTCTAGCTATATGGTATTGTGTACTTACATGTTTTATTGCTGCTTTGTGGTAGTTGTTTACATCGTCCTACAGTCCCAGCAATAACTCTCTGCGCAGCTCTGCTTATACTCAACATACAGGCGTGATGTGAGTCCGTTTTCTGTTGCTGATATATTTATGGAGTCTAATAATTTCAACTGATATTGAATCTTAACCAATATGATACAGAATGAAATCGTGATGAGTCATGGTAAGAAAACTAGTTCACCGGTAAAGATTTTAAAAATCTTCTGTAAATAGGTACTTAATTAGAACGTTTTAAAATATTTTTCCGTTTCTGCATACCGGATCCAACTGTCAGATGTGAAATCGACTCCAGTTAGCCAGGAGAAAAAAAATTATATATGAACCAACAATACTCTAAGGGTGGCGTGCACCATCCAGGAGTAAACCAAACTAAAGTAGTAAATTTAATGAGAATATTATAGGAGAAAAATTCCTCCGGCACTGGGACTTGAACCCAGGACCTTTGGCTATTCGCGCCAATGCTCTACCAACTGAGCTAAGCCGGAGCATTGGCGCGAATAGCCAAAGGTCCTGGGTTCAAGTCCCAGTGCCGGAGGAATTTTTCTCCTATAATATTCTCATGTAGTGTCCAACAGAGACAATAATCTGTGGCTCATTAATGCTTATATATCTGTCTAGTAAATTTAAGACGGAGACCTGGAGTATACAAGAACCAGTAAATCTGTCTCACTCTTTAAGTCATACGAGTTAATGTGCTAGAGTGAGACAGACAAACCGGTTTTTGTTGCGTCAGGTTCCCGTCTTAGATTTACTACTTTAGTGCTTCTCTTTTAGTAACTTACTCTTTTAGTTGGTGTTGGAGAGCTCAATTGATAGTTACTTCTTTAGTTGTAACTAAAGTAGTAAACGATTTTTACTAAAGAAGTAGTCGAATTCTGCGCAGAACAGAGCAGAAACGTTAGTGCAGCGCAGCAGAACACGTGCATTTCAATTGCCAGTATTATTCAAGTGCCAGATAATGAAAAGGAAAGGTTCGCTGAAACAATGAATATGAATTTGGGTTGTTCCAAATATTACTAATGACAATCTTCATGTTTTAAAATAGGTCTAATAGTAATGTTTTATTCATTACTAATTTTCATTCCTTCAATTGAATATTTTCAGTTTAGTAGCCTACGTTAGGGTACTGTGATTACAATTTTTGTGCAAACTATTTCTGTATTATAATGCAAACAATTGGAATTTCCAGTTGATTTTCATAATTGATTTACTGTCAATATTATAATTATTTCTCTCATAATAATAATAAAGTTCTAAAATATATTAAAATATTTATACTTCCTAAAGTTACATATTCTTCCCCAAAAACGATAAATCAATTATTCTACAGTTGTTTATCATAAATCTCACTATAATGAATTATTAATACTTATTGACTGTTTAACAATATTAATAAGAAGTATTACACAAAATCATGAAAAAGAGGGGGATAAAAAGGATAACAAAACTAATAAGGGGCATTATGTTTCTGTCCTTTTTCAAATGCACAGAACATTTACTTAAAAAATATTACCTTATAAAAATAATATTACAACTGAGAAATGTAATATTTAAACAAAAAATGGCGGTACAATATTTCGGAAGCTATGAACTCCAATAATAATTATGTAGATGGTTGTGTGTTTAAAAATAATTTCAGTGACTACTTCTCTAGATCCTGTGCAGCTTCAACCTCCAGTGCCCCTCCTTAAAATTTTCTTTCGGCACTCATGTTGGCATTTTTTTCCTATATAGTTTATAATGCTTCTCACTTTCCTGTCCACAGGGTTAATTAAAATAGTTAGCAGCATACTATAGACCTGCAGCATCTGCTATAGTTTATTCCCAAACATGAAACTCTCGTCTCACTCCACCATTCGAGACTTGGGTAGTTTTACAATGTATCCCCTTCTCAATGTACGCTAATCCCAGAGTCAGTCAAATTTTCTTCCGATGTGGCCTGTTTGGACATTTTTACACCTGGGTCAGAAAAAAGGACATATTATTCATTAACACTGCGGGTGCAACTATTGAACTTTTAGCTCTTATAATTATTATTATAATTCTGGCATTCGCAATGTTGTGCTTTAAGTTAAGCTATAGAAGTGTAATGTAATAAAATTAATTTACAATAATTACATTAAATCGTTTAACAATGAGAATCACCTATTGTTCAGTAATCTCTATGGTTAATAGCAGGGGGAAGTGTTTTCTGGGTAGCTCCAAGAACGGAGGCTTTCATTTATTGGAATATACTATACCTCGCCGATATCTGTATCCATAGGATTAGCTTGAAATACATCGTCGTTTTCTAACGCAAAGTTAGGGAGAACTGCAGCATCTAAAGGCCGATCCAGCTAGGAAGATATTTGAGAGCACATGCGCTCCTTGTACCGTGTAATGCAAACGTCCCTTCCACTCACTCTCCCCCTCACCTTTGGTGGACGTCTTCCTAGTTGGATCGCTCTCCGCAATGATATTTCCACATTTGACTGGCTGAAATCACATGGTTGTAGTGAGAATCTGACATCGTTTCTTCCAAACGCCAAAATTTCATGTAAGGATTTATGAGCTTAATTATTTACGTTATTAAATGCCCTACTAGGTGTGGTTCGCTTAATATTTATTAAATCACCTGCCAAAACTCTCATTTTTGGTATACCACCTTCTTCATCTCAATAACTTATCCTCAGTTTGAACTATGTAATCCATTTAATGTGATATGTAACTCATAACTCACGCAAATGCCACAGAACACACTTACTCCACAACTTTACTCCACCCCCTGAGTAGGAGTAAATATTGACCTTATTTACTCCACAACTTACTACGTTAGTAACGTACTCCGTGTTGGTGCTCTCCACCACTTGTGGAGTAAGTTCATTTACTCTGGGAGTAAATAAAATTTTTACTTCTTTAGTACATTCCTCTATGTTGAAAGCCGCCTAGTTTAGTTTACTCCTGGTTGGTGCACGCCGTCCTTACTAAAAGAGTACGGTTACTAAAAGAGTAGCTTACTAAAGTAGTTAGAACTAAAGAAGTAAGGTTTACTAAAAGAGTAAATGGCATGAGTTTGGTGCACGCCACCCTAAGTGCCTAAATGCGTCGCATGGAGTCTTAATATTCCTCATTTGTAACTGAATAGTTCAGACGAGAGATTCATGGCCTTATGCTGAAGAGTATGGCGTTGTGTACTTTCTCCAGTGAACTATCCAGATTGTGATCTGATTTTAATTTAATTTAATTTATATTGCAGTAATCCGCCGAAACTGAAGTATTAAAACATCCAGAATGCGAGAAAGACTCATACTGATCTGCTTGTTTTTAGTCCAGTCAATAAACGTCGAAAAACACCAAATAGAAAAAAAATCGTGTAGTTTTGAAATTTTGCAGAGATGTCGGAGGGAGTCTCCTGAATAACATACGAAAAGTCCCTGAAGGTGGGGGTGAGCGGGGGACAGGGGGCCCGCAGAAGGTCCCATTTTTAGGTTTTTCACTTATATCTAAACAATGGTGCATCGTAGAGGAAAAATTGCTATATACAACATTAAAGCTGATAACATTTCCTACAAGTTTGATCTTACACATTTCTTCCTATTTCCAATAGTTTTCGAGATATCCGCCAACGAAAATAACAAATTTTCGAAAAAAGCTCTTTCGCCTCGCGCTTTTCGACACACTTTGTCTTCTAGCGCTTCATCCCTTAGATACATAGCAATGATCTCATGAAAGAAGTTGTAGGGAAATAAATTCACTTTAAAGTGAGTAGTCATTTGTTATTTTGTCTTCAAATGTTCAAAATTTATAACAATTTAAGTTTCGGTCAAATTTCGAGATTTCGAAAGAAAACCGTACATCGCACTTTCTCTATATTTAGAGGTTATATCTTTGTATATTGTGTATATTGTGTATTTACATCATGAAACAAGTGGAGAAATATGACACAACCATTAAAGTTGAATTTATTAAAAATCCGATCACGGTACAAGCACAGGACATGTAATGGAAAATACATTATATTCCAGGCAAGAAAGGAAAAATAGGACACAAAAAATCATGTAGTTTTGATATTTGGCAGAGATGTGGGGGGAAGTGTCCTAAACAACATAGTAACAGTCCCCATGGATAGGGGGTGAGCGGAGGGTAGGGGACACTTTTTGAATGTAATTTCTCGCAGTTTTCCCTAAACACACGAAAGCTATGGGTTCTAGCAAAAAACAGTTTATGCTCAAAATTAAACTACATAAAAGTTCTTATAAAATGATCTGAATGATATTTTTGTGTAGTTAATAGTTCAGGAAATAGACGGATATGAAGTATGACATGGTTCTGGATATTCTGTTTTACATACACCTACATATTATATATTTTTAACGAAAATGAAAGCAGATGATAAAATAAATTAGCATGATGCCAAGCAAGTAAACTAGTTCTTAGTACCAAAGGTAAACATCAAAAATAAAACTCATTATTATTATTATTATAAAGCTTACAAAAATCTCATGGTATGAATGTACGTTATAAGAAACATAAACCATGCCTATTATCCGTTATATTTTTCTTATAAAATATCATTTGGAAAAATTGTGAAGAGTTAATTATATTTAGTAGTCTAATTGTAAGACCTAGTAGGCCTACATAGTACTTTAAATAAATGTTTAGTTGTCTATTTTTTCAGTCTCCAATACTGGAATCCTAGTATGATATTAAATATATATATATAAATTAAATATATAATTATCTATATATATTTATATATTAAATATATATAATTCTCTTATTCTTCTACAATTCTTTACAATTTACCTTCTACATTACACCTATTCTTATAGCCTACAAAATGTCAATTTTAGATCAATTTCAGATTTATTTTATCAGTCATGGAGTATATAATCAATTTGGAATAATCATATATAAACTAAGGTTTCTCGCAGTTAACTATGGAATTTTTTCCAAGCAGTGGGGCCCTTAACCTTGTCTAAAAGAAAAATAAACATCTTACCCTAGTCCATAATAAAATATGCAAATAAAAACTAACTTGAGAAAGGAGAATGGAAACATGTCGTGCTAGAGTGTTGCAAATATAGTGTCAACCCCGTTTCGATCCGTTATATCACTGCTGTGAACTTGAACTAGAATAATTGCTTTCACAAATAACAAATCCAATTTTAACAGATTTCGCGAACAGAATACTATACCTTATTGTCACGTAACTTACGGTCGAAAGTAGCTTGCCGAGCCGGCCCAAATGTATTCCCATATGCATCTAACATAAAAAATAAACCAAGCTTAAGGCGGAGCAGTTTTTTTTCGGCGCTTAGCCTCAAAATCGTGTTCGTATAAAAGGGAGATCAAAATATTTTGACAGTGTATTTCATTTGTATCAGCAACAGTGTACAGTGATATATAAAATAACACAAATGGCTTTCATTAGGGTAAGTGTTATCTTCATAATTATCTCAAGCCTATAAGTTACTAGTAATTTAAAAATTGATGGCATATTAAAGTACCAAAAAATGACAAAGAGGGATATTAAGAAATTTGTGGACAAATATACTTAAATAATTAAATACAGACGCAAAATTAGTTTGTTTGTACAAACTCAATCGATTTACTTTAATGTTAAGTGAATTAATTCATGACACATTGAGTTCCAGACCTGGAAATCTACAGAAGCACACATTTGGATAGTTTAAAAACATGGTAACAATTACAATAAAAATCTACTTTTTTATTTGTTACTTTAGTCATGTAAGACCTATTTAAGAACCATTGCAAAAATCAGTTTCTGTTATTGGTTTTTATTCATTTTCGCTAGAACGGAGGGAGGTCCCTTCAAATAATGATTGTAGATTCTAAGTTAATCTATTTTTTCAGAACGTGACAGAGCTTTCATAGAATTAATGAGACTATACAAAACGCATACTAACTAAATTTAGTAGAAAATTCATCAAGTTATTTACCTAATATTTTATTAATTACTTATTGGTTTATATATTCTGTATCTCACTGACAGTTTAACTAATTCCTATGAATCATATTATATTATATTAGTATTATATTATTATATTAATACTGGTTACATAATATTAATAATAATAATAATAATAATAATTTATTGCATCTATAGCTATACATTGTATAGGTAGACATTGTATAGGTAGACATTGTCAATATTATTTAGAACAAATAAAGGTTACAGTAACTGCAAATCATTTACTGCTGTATTATTTACTTACACTAAAGTGGAAGAATCTCCTTTCGAATAAATGAGGATTTTAAGTTATCTTTTAAAAGAGACAGAGGATTTAGAGAATACCAATATTTGGGCGAAATGTTCATATCGCCCAAAGTTGTCTTTCAGTATTAGTTTGACCTAATATTGGTTGGTAAAAATTGAATTTCTCTATGAGTACACAGGCCTCAACATTAATAAGAATTCATGTAAGCATTCTTCACCAAAATGGAGTTTAAATTTTGGACAGATTTTGAATATTTTAGATGAAAATTCAAACGGCCAAAGAGGATGGAGGACATACAGAAGCTTCTAAGGAATCTTCATACTGTAGGCCTAGTAAAATTGACTAAAATATTTTAATGATGATTAGATGATTAGATTAGATGATTAGATTCCTTTGTTTAAATGAGAATCAACAGATTATTACAAAAGTAACTCTTGTACTTTTCTTGAATTCCTACGGCGACATAATCTAATGGGTGATATAATTAAAATAAAACGTATACATTTTATATAAAAAGTGAAGTAATTGGCTTTTGGTCTACAGAAGAATTACTCAAAATTCCGAATATAAGAAGATGCTTTACTATAAAACGAATTGGGTATCACGTAAGACCATTTCGCGTTAAAATAAAAAACCATACCTTAACTTAACTCCGTGGCGCTAACATCCCAGAAGGGATAAGGCCTACCACGCGACCGCTGCGTCATCTACTAGAGGCATGATTGGGGGCATGTGGTCAGCATGCCGTCACCCACGGACGTTAATGGTGGTTTCCATGACCGGAGCCGCTACTTCTCTATCAAGTAGCTCCTCAATTTGAATCACGAGGCTGAGTGCACCCCTACCAGACGTCCCTACCTCAGAAATATCCTAGGAGGTACCGGGGATCGAACCCGGGCTGACGGATCTGTAGTCAGCGACGCTAACCACAAGACCACGCCGGCGGTAAAAACACCATAGCTTTCACAATATATATGCGGATATGAGTTCCTGAAAGGTGATAACTAAGTAGAATCCGTGTATGAAAATAACATGTAAAAAATGTATTATAAGAAAAAATATCAGAAAAATGGAAATAATAATGACACATTTCAGCGAAAGAACAACAAATTTCAAGACAGTCATATTTCTTGTTTTTGCAGATAGTACTCCTTGCAACACTGGCCGCTGCAGTCTACGCAGCTCCAGGATACGCCCCTGTGGTGAGCTACGCTCACGCCCCAGTCGTGAGCTACAGTCACGCACCTGTTGCTTTGCATGCCGAGCCAGTCCATGTCGAAGTCGAACATTATGTGAGTATATAACGTAAACAGTAGATATGCCATAGGTAATTTCACAGGAGATTATGGGTTTGTCGCTTTATTTGCGAAAACGAAATTCTCTCAAATTTATGTGATGAACCTCGTAATCTCGAGACTATTTCGCAATTAAAAATGTAACGGATTACATAAATAATAAGTATTTTTTTCATTGTTCAGTCAACTTTGGGATCACGGCATACTAAATGAATGAAGAGTCGATAAATCGATTCGAATTACCAATGGACCAGGGTAGCCAAAAGAAGAAATGAGTGGAAAGACTTGGGGGAAACCCTGAATAATTCGCAAGACTAAGTGCTAAAGTTATAGTGTACATGACGCTCAAAATCACAAACAAATTCACTAGCGCGGAGTAGCTCGCCATGCTAGATAAGAGGAACTAAACCCTACATGGGACACGATAGGCTTGTTTTAATTTTGTATTTATTATTTTTATAACTAGTAGGCCCTACTATCAATATAGCATATGATAAACCTAATTTAGACAAGCTAACTTCAGAACAAAATAAAAGCATTCCAACTGCCTAACACCGAGTCGAAATTGTGTTTTTAATGAGTGCACATTTATATTATTTCAATTTATAAACAAGTTATGATTGATTAAATATTGTGTTTTTATTCTGTTCACTGAGAGTATGTGACGTATTATTAAATACATATCGATAACTTAGGTTTCCCGGAACGAGCTGGTTTTATCAGATAAAAATAGCGACAATACTTCAACTCAATTTTTTTTTATTATTCCAGAATCTGGAATTATGAATTTTTTATCGAGAGTTAGAATTAGATAGAGTAAAAATGGGAAAATATATTAGAATAACCAAACAAATTAACAAAATACAAAATAACTAGACAAATATAAAGTAAAGAATTTAAATATGAATATAGAAAAATTTACAGTACAGAAAAGGCATTAAAGAAGACGTGAAAAATGCATTCATGCATAAAAAATGGAGTCTTGGATACTTATTAGCCGTGAATCTGCATGTAGGCCTACCGTTAAAAATAACCAATTTCGTATATGGTATTTATTAATAAAAATGTTGCGTTCTCTTTGTATTCAATTCATATTTTCGTTTTTACAGGCTGAACCTCATTATGAATTCAAGTATGGAGTCCATGATGCCCACACTCATGACATCAAGGAACAGGCTGAGAAACGTGTTGGTGACAAAGTTGAAGGACACTACAGCCTGGTTGAACCTGATGGTACTACTCGTACCGTCCACTATACCGCAGACAAGCACACCGGATTCAATGCTGTTGTCACCAAGTCAGGACATGCTGTGCACCCTGCCCCCGTACCTGTTGTTCACAAAGTGGTAGCCCCTGTAGTGCACAAGGTGTTGGCCCCCGTGGTCACCTATTCTCATGCTGCCCCCGTTTCCAGCTACAGTTCTTACCATTAATGCTTGACGCCATTACAAAATTATCATTGAACATTCAAACATCCATGAACATTACTGTAAATATTTCTCAAAGTGTCAAATGCATTTATCAAGCCAACGTCATTTCATATAAAATATTTCTCAAAGTGTCAGTCACATTTATCAAGCCAACGTCATTTCATTTCATTGTTTGTTAATTTCACGTGTTGTGATAAAATGATCTATAATAAAAATGTACAAAAACCGTGAATGCTTGCAAGACTTCTTATTTAACACACCCTTACAACCAGACTATGATTCATTATATGTTGTTTCCTTATTTCCCTTAATATAAAAAATCGGTTGCGTGGAACGCCACGCGACATAAGTGAAACTTGGATTTTTTAATTTATGGATTTTTTCAATTTTGGATTATTGGATTTTTTCAATTTTGGAATGTTCGACTTTTTTAATTTTGGGTTTTTGGATTTTTTATATTTTCAATCTTTGATTTTTTATTTTTCGGTTTTTATAATTTTAGATTTTCGATTTCCATATTTTGGATTTTTTAATTTTTTATTTGGATTTTTTTAAATGGTGAATGGCTCACCATGCCACTAGCTCGAAGCAGTAATAGCCCCCCACTCAATGCCTGATACCTTTCCCCCGCAAGCTTCCGTAAATTTTTAATTTTTAAATTATTAAATTTTGAATATTTCGATTTTTCGACTTGTGGATTTTTAAATTTTCGATTTTTTAATTTTGGATTTCTGAATTTTGGTTAAGCCTAATCATTGAGTTGTTTGTTTTCGGTGCAGTCGATTTTGTTCGTAACGCAACTTTGGGTTAGCTCTCGATTTAACTTACTCCAGCGCGCCTAAAGAAGTTTCACTTCAAAAACATTAACTTTCACTGTCCTTAGCACATTAAAACTTATAATTGGTAAAAATTATAATTTTTTATCACTTCAACTACTGGCTAAGAATTACTATTTAAAATTAAAGTGAGCTATGGCAATAAAATCTCAGAAGGGATATAATAGAGAAAATCATTAAACTTTTGATTTTAGCCCATCTGAAAGGCGCCTAAGAACACGGAACGTGCCTATGTCTGTCTGAGTGCCTGTGATCCGCATAATTCAATTTTGACTATTTGGCAAATACTCGCAGACATAAGCTTATAGGGAATATTATTAAAACAAGGTAAATTAATAAAACACGTCGATATTTGAGTCAGTATCATTGTGAGACAGCCTATGGCGGGACAATCGATGTAGGCCGATTATATCGATCGTTTCGGCATCGGTGATGTTGGAGCTTGGTGCGACTATTCAGTTTTCATCAGATGTTTACTTTTTATGTTAAGCTCCTTAGTATAACTAATAATTCCATCTATTGACCAAGCGAGGTCCGAGATGGTAACATCTCTGACTCGCATTCGGGAGGTCCAAGGTTTAAATCACGTGGCCGGCCAATTTTCATGATTTTCCCAGTCGTAAAGGCAGAGGCCGAATTGGATATTTACATGCCATAAATCATCGTCACCATTTCATCCTCTATCATATCCATTTAAATTAATATCAATTGAAATTTTCTTCATAAAATACACCAACAAGAAAGGTAATTGACAATTAATAGTTACATGGCCTATCCTATTTCATAGACACAGATCCTGAACTCCTGATATAGCCTCGTATCAAAAAGGAGTATAAATACAGCTGAAAAAATCCATCTAAATAATATTGTATTTTTTATTATAGAAGACTTAAAATAATTCTTCATCACAAGCATAATAACTAAACTCAGTGGCGCTGCATCCCTAAAGGGACAAGGCCTACCACCCGACCGCTGCTACATCTACCATAGGCAGATATAATTATGTAATTTAATTTTCTTTTTTTCCTATAGGTCTTATAAATATATGTCTTTTTCAAATTACTGTGTCCATTTATGAATTCCTTTTGATCAAAGAAAGTGCAAACATGAAGATGTTCTGTCTTTGTAAATTTGCATAAAAACAATTTTACATACAGTAGATGCAATAAAATGAAAGTAATAAAATAAAACTATAAACTTATCAAGACATACTTGCAGGTGGTTGAAATTAAAAACTTCTTATACTGGATTTGTCGCTGAATCATGAGATAAACAGTCATAGCTAATATAACGAGAGGATCAGATTTAAACAAAATTAATTGACGAGCAATGAAGTTGCGAGTGAATTTATTTTCAGAAATCCAGAACTTGAATTAGGGCCTATATTTATTGTGACTATTTAGAGAACAAAGAGGAGGAATTATTAACATCCCCTCCGTGGGGCTACATCCCTGAAGGGACAAGGCATACCACCCGACCGCTGCGTCATCCTTCAGACCGCAAAATTGGGGGCATATGGTCAGCATGCCGACATCCACGGACGTTAATGGTGGTTTCCATGACCGGAATTATTAACATCCTACTTACCTATTAGCTAAGTTCTTACTGAATATTTCTTATAATCCTCTACAATATGTTTAGATTTTTACTGTACATAGTTCCTGCAAGAGCCAAGGCTTCTAAAGCCATGACAATACTTTCACGGGAAAGTAAAACGTTTTATTTTTGCATTAAATGGTTTACTATTACACAGACTGGAATTATGCATATCGAAATATCACTTATGATTTATAATGCTTCGCTACACATAAAATGGTAGCCTACGTTATTTTCTTATATCCTTTCCTGAAATGCAGCTTATAATATACACCCAATCACTTCTGTATTGACTCCTTTGATTCTAATCCAGAAGAGAATTATAAAAATTTGTTTAAAAAAGCCTATAGAATATCCAACTGAACTGATATTTCCAGAATTTAACGTTATGACTGTAGAAAAAATTTATAAGCTCACACTCTTAAAATACTTTCACAAATACCGCAACGTACATGTATCGGATCCTCATAGTTACAATACTAGAAGAAATAAAACATTGCCTTTAATAGAACCAAAATACTTCACCTCTTCTGGCTCTAAACATAGCATTTATTCTGGTCCAAAACTCTATAACTCTATAATTAAGTCACATCCATAAATAGTACATATGAACAACAAAAAATTTAATAAGTTTATCAAAAATCTTATTTCATAGTTCAAAAGTTATTTCACTCTGTACTTAGTAGACAATTAAGGAAAGATTTTATTTGTAATAACTCAGAGGTTCAATTTTTTTCTTACTACTTTTCCTTTTTTCTTTTTACTTTTTCTGTTCTTTCTTTTTTATTGTTACTTTTTTAGGTATTGATTTAATTATATTTTCTTTATGTATTTGTAATTTGTATTTTGTAATGTAAATGGCAGAACTGTGCCCGAGCACGAGCGCTTGCTCATTCGGGTGGTCTTGTTTGTATTGTATAAATATTTATTAAATAAAAATAAAAAAATGTTTTCAATGATTGTTTATGACCATTCAAGCTACAGATATGAAGAATTTTTAGTGTCCAGTCATTATGAATTTACATAAAAAATAAACGCATCATAGTTGCTATAAGTTTAAAATGATAATATAAAACGATAAAATTATGACTAAAAACTTACGATTGATTGAAATTCCACACATTCTTATAATGAATTGGTCAGTGATTTATCAGCCCAATTCTAAATTTTAACGAAATTCATACCGACATTTCCAGACAACGGTAATTTAAAACATCCTCTAAATAAGTCAAACTAAATAAATCAATTATTGCAAGTGGAAGGAATACTAGGCAATAGCCAAACAAAAGTGTGAAATCAAAATTTATCAAAGAATTATTTTACAGTGAAAATACAATAAGCACTTATACTTACGAATAAAAACAAGATGTAATATAACCTATTTTTAATTTTTTTATTTCTATGCCTATGACAAAGTTTTCTTAGTAAATGAAACAACTTTGCCTTCTAAGTAATTTATCAGTGGTCAGAATTTATTTAATAACAGTAGACTATAGGCTACTTACGGTCTTTAGCCGTTATAGTTTAGATTATATTCTACCTTCGAATTAGATAGAAATTAATCCTTTAAAAGAATCATTAAAACCAAATTCCCCCTCTCCAAAAAATGGCTGCCACCAATATCATGTTTATCTACCCTAAATATGTCACCGGAATGATTTCCTTCCCAAATGTGGCTACAAGTTATTGTTTGCTATTATATTGTTACTAATCTACGACGACAATAATAGTCTCATAACGTAAGTGGCCTGGTTCCGAGAACGATTGCAAAATATTCTTCACTACGAAGTTACGACAAGTTAATAATATATTGCAAATTACACCGCCAATAATAACTTTGCAGACCAATACTTGAAGATTTACTATCATCTAAAATTATTTCTCTGATTGCAACATTTTTGGCAAGCAAGACAGAATGAGTTCAAGTTTGAGGCCAAATGAAAGCAAACGTCTACGAGCTAAGAACTCGCGTCTTGAACAGGTTTACAATGCCATTTAATTAATTCAGTTGACGATTGCTCTCGTGACTTTTTGGCAATACTCGAGTTAGTCAAGTCAGTATAAATGGAAATGTCATTATCACATTTAAATGCTCTTAAGAATGTGGTTGTTGGATTAGGATACATCAATGACCTTAATAAATCCAAAATTATTCTGTATCTACTGTATATAGCCTATATATATATCTTTTATTGGCAGTTATTCATATGTATATATATATATATATATATATAAATGTTAATGCAAATATTAAGATATAAGTTATTAAGTGCCAGTATGGTACTTTATGAGATTGTGTGGGGGACGAAAAAATGTCTGTCCGTCTGTCTGTCTGTCTGTCCGTCCGTCTGTCCGTCCGTCCGTCCGTGCGTCTGTACGCACCATAACTCAAGTACGCTTTTTCGGATTTTCATGAAACTTGGTATAAACATTCATAATGTCGATGGGAAGAACCCTATTGATATTGAACCAAATCGGTTCACCGGTACCGGAGTAATGCCCAATTTAGTGCCTATTTTAATAGATTATGGCGCCTTTCTATGAGAAAGGCGCCATCACTGAAATACGCTGTGACGGATTTCCATGAAACTTGGTATACCCATTTATGACGTCCATGAGAAGTGCCCTATTGAATTTGAACCTAATCTGTTGACCGGTACCGGAGTAAAACCCAATTTAGTGTATATTTTAAAGACGCGGTAACTCAAATACGCTTTACCGGATTTTTATGAAACTTGGTATACACATTTACAATGTCCGTGGGAAGACGTCTATTCATAATGGATAAAATCGGTTGATCTGTTTCGGAGTAATGCTCAATTTAGTGCCTATTTTATGGCAATATACGTATTCGAAAGAATTTATAAAAAAAATGAAAATCAGTTATCTTGACAACATAGCCTATTGTTTTACTGTGATCTTATAAGGCCTTGGAAATTAAAATACAGGTAGCTATGACAAAAAACACTAGACCGTTAAAATGACCCAGGTGGCCGAGATGGTAGACCTTTCTTCTTCCGTAAGCCCTGCTTAATGAATAAATCTGGAGCTTAACTTGGAAATCAATTAAAAAAAAAATATTCTGCATATCATAATTGCAGTCATAACTGATTAAACAAAAACATACTGGCACTTTTTTACATCAGTTTACCTGATTTTATTATTATTTGAAATATTAATGTACAGCATGAGTTAATATTAGTGTATAGAATACAAATAGCAACGTTTGAAAATTAAAATAAAATACTGTATACGCAGATAGAGAATTAAATCTATATCATCTAACATTTTTATATAACATGAACATAATAAATTCAGTGAATCCAGTTAGATGGGTATGAGGCCATAACCGTACTTTCCGGAGCTCATTACAGAACGTACAACTAAGCATGCGATACTTTAGAATGTTTTCGTAGCCCTGTAGTTTATACTTGAAGGGACAATTTATACTCTTTTACAATATACAGTTAAACTTTAATTTTTTACTTTGCAGCGATCTACGTAGACTGTAGGCCTATTCTTATTCATCTGGGAGCATTACGGTTTTAAATATTAAATTTAATTCTCGTATGACAGGCAATATTATTACTGAACATACTGACAGTTGCGTAAAGAAATCTTCTTGATAAATTCTCATTTCCATAAACGAATTTAGTAATGAATTTATCTTTCTTCCCTTTCAGGTAGGCTAATTGAAAACTATCCCATGAAGACGAAAATGCATCTGCATTTGACACAATGTGCTTGTTAATTATTTTTCTATCTGTTGCAGTATGCTTATTTTTCTGAATTTACCTTTACAAAAGCAACAAAACAATCAATTTATTGTAGTTCAACAAATGAATTACTCAACAACAGTATGTGATATTCTTAGTTATTTGATCTTTGTACCCATTACCAAAAAGGTATGGTAACTTCGAAAGAGTTAGTGAAATAGTATCGAGCATTTTTTGAAAATTATGACTTGTGAGGAAGTCAGTTATGAAAACTAACATATTTTCCTTAATACTGTGTTTGGCTTTTAAAATCTATTAATTTCTTAAAACAGGTGCCTGAAACTGAAGTCCGCCTTTGTGTGGATCTGTAATAATTCAGAAATCTAATTAGCGTTTATCTTTTCAATGGGCACGCGAAAGAAGATATTCTTCGTTTACTTTGTCTCATTCTGCTCTATAGAATTCTGCACATTCAATACCTAACTATGTTTTTCATTCCTTTTCATTACCTACCATCCTACCATAACTTGGGCACGCATCTCAGCTTCACCCTATACACCACGCCACTGTACAGAACTTTGCACTATTTGTATTTCTTTACAGCAACAGCTATTCGATTCTGGAACACATTAGTAGCTTTCAGAAAAACCGCCGAAAGAAATCAAATAAAATATTAAGGGAAATTTATTTAAGTTAGTGTATAGGAACGCGTAGCTCATTAAGTATTAAGAAGTAAATAAATTAACATTTAGCAGTCATAGTTAGAATTGTACTCTTTTATTTTACTTTCATTATTATTTATTTTACTTTTCTTCTGTATTTTTAGATAAGTTGTTACTATTTTATATCTAAATTTGTAATTCTTGTAATTAATATATCTCCCTGAGTGATAGATTAGGCCTTAAGCTCTTAATTTAATAAATAAAATAAGATAAAAGTAAATAAAATATGATAAAAGTAAATAAAATATATCTTCTAAGAGTCTGGAATGTTGGCATAGGCCAAGATGAATTTTCAATTGCAACAGAAATTCATAACACCACCAAAACTGGGCATAATATTCAACATAGTTTGTTAGTTTCTGCCAATACACTTTTTAACATGCTAGACGTTCGTATATATAAATTAACTAACACATAAGCTGGAAACATTTTGTGTTTTATCCCTTCAATTTTTGAGGTACAATAATACTCTACGGCAAACTTTCTATGCACGTTAGGCTAATATATCCATAGTTTTGTCACAGTAAGTATGTGTTATGCAGTTAACAGGTTTAACGGAAGAATTATGAATTGCTAGGTCTTATATGATTATATTTATGGCAGAGTGTCTTCTGTTTTAAAAACTTCAGGGATACCCTTAATCTTTAATATTTTTAGATGGATATAATTGCAATTTTAGAATACCTTCCTCATTATCCTTAGAGAACCCCATACCAAAATAGGAAATGTAAAGATTTTGCGCAGTGTTTCAATTATAGCAATATTCATTCTCACTGATATCAGTCAACTTACCTAATAAGTATATGATATATGATATTTTCCCGGGCTACTAACCAGGTGGTGAATTGGATTAATTCCGACGTTTCGAAGCCAAACTGAGGCTTCATTGTCATTCTCCTTGACAATGAAGCCTCAGTTTGGCTTCGAAACGTCGGAATTAATCCAATTCACCTCCTGGTTAGTAGCCCGGGAAAATATCATATATTACCAGCACCAGGAAAAATTCAAAGCACATTTTACCTAATAAGTGTTCCATACGGAACATTGGAATGAATGTATATAGACATCCTACCCTGTCGATATGGAACAATGACTGTACTGATTGCAAATATCCTGTGTGGTATATGGCAAAGTTGTTGGACCAGAAATCTGATCTTGAAGTGGACTCGCAAGTATTTCACATCTACTTTTTTCAGGTGCAACTTGATTCTTTCGCCAATCATATGCATTGTGATATTTATTTATCATCATCACTACGCAATATTCATGCGTAGTAAAGGAGGTGGGAGGGTTGGTGAAGCAAACATAACGTGTTTTCTTGAATGAGAGTAGGGTACGACATAGGCGTGGTGGCCTTAGAGTCAACAATTCTGCACATATAAAAGACTCCCTGACTCATGGGTCAAGCATCAAATCCAGTACAAGCATTCAGTAAGCAGCAGCAAGAGCCAAATTTGGATTACAGTCATGGCATTTATCCAGGCAAGTATATACATTAATTACTGTACTAAAAAATAAAAAAATATTACAATTTTAATAGAAAGTTGGCAAAAAACTTATTCATATTGTTCTATCAGTAGCATTATTTTTTCTGGATACATTTTTTATCAAATAATTGTTCAGAGGCAATTTAATAAGTACCCAAAGAATTCGTTACACATTTTAAAGCACAAGAAACAAATGATTGAATTAAAGTTAGTATTATTTTAATAAGATACTTTACAATAGAAGATAGATATTGGACTATATCACGGTTAGAATTTGAAGTTCAACAACTGTGTTAATAGAATATTCGGTCGGGTTGTATTTTTTAACTAAAGAAAACGCAAAGGAATCTAGAAAATGCCAAATTTAAAACTACTATGTTTCGTTATTTAATTCATTGTATCTTTCAAATCAAACCTACACGTTCTTACTCAGCATGTCATTGAGCGATTTCGCACAGTGTCTTCACGTTAATAATTTATTCAATTATCACAAATCAATTTTAAACAAAGATTTAATACAACCCAAATTATATAAAAAAATTACACAAAACCAGCAAGAAATATTACATTTTCCTTCAAGCAGTAAACAAAAAGTTAATGTTGTTGATTTTAGAAGTTATTAAATAACATTGGATTTAAATTACATCCTAGATACATTTTAACAATAAAATTTAACAACACATTTATCGGAAAAAATTGTTTTAATGCCAACCTAATTAGAAGTATGAAGAAAAAGGAAGCTTATTTTGATCCTTGCTTGATCAACGCTTGTTTGCCTAACAGTTAAGGTACCGGTACTCCAAGAAGCAAAGTACTGTGCATGGTTTTTAATGTTGAAGATATCTGCCGTATCTTAAGGCTGATTGACTAAATTTTACAGTACAATAGAAATCGATAACAGTTGAATGTAAAAAGCTCAGTATAAAACTTAGATAATTGATTCGGCTATTTCATAAAGCTGCACACATTATCTTATAGCTAACATAAAATACAAATAGCATATTTTATGAATCTGACTCTTGTGAATTTATGTACTACTCTGCATTCTGCAAAAATTAACTTTGTACAGTAGCGTACATAAACGTTATCGATTTTCTACCCATGAAATATTATAGATTGGATAGTTTTCAAATAATTTTAGTATTTTTTATGTCTCTTGAACCGAAAAGTTTACTGAATATAATTATATATAACTCTAATGATAATAGTGTTGGTTAGAAAGTCTGATGTAACACTTTAGAATAATTGACTGCTAGAACAACACTCTTTCTAGCGAAATATTGTAGGATTTTCGTAGCATATAACTGCCGCAGTTCATTATGGAATTGAATTAACCAAGGGATTATTCTGATGCAGGTCGCAGTCTTCGCTTCTCTTTTGGCAGTCTCTCTCGCTGCACCCGGCTACCCTGCTGTAGCCCTAGCTCATGCAGCACCCTATGCTGTAGCTCATGCTCCTGTTGCTGTTGCTCATGCTCCCGTAGCTGTCGATACCTATGTAAGTATTATTTCAGGCATGATAATATAATTTATTTAAGACCACCTAGAATAATTGATCACACTTCAGAAACGTAAAATCAAAATATGTCTAAGGAAACCAACTTCATTTCCAAATAATTTACTAATTGCGCAGTTTAAAGTCTTTGACCTAATTCAATAATTAAATATTTTTTCTTAATTATATTCGTAGATGTCAAATGCTTTTAAAGTTGAATCAACATTGCTACAGCACTATTAGGACAATGCAAAGAAAATATCGTTGTCTCATATAAAATATCGCAATATCATTTACTTATTCTCGGCTCATAAGTTTTCCTTTTGTTGTATTATGTTGCTTTCTTTATTATTACGCTATGTTATCAGAATTTTATTGATGGTTTACAGAATATGTATCGCATAACCTTATGCGTTATTTAATTTTAACCACCATTAATAGGTTTCTTCAAACCTCTTGTTTGTAAATTCGATCTTTTACTTCTGTGAGTGTACAATGAGGATTTCTTTTCTTTATTTTATGAAATAATGAGCAGTGCTAAGTAAAAGAAAAAGTTTATTTTTTAAGTAATAAATTGTGGTTTCAAAACACAATTGCTTTCGAATTTAAAACATCTGCTTGATACTTATTTTTCGTAGACTACCGGTACTATAAATTTGCATAAAACCTGTTTCAAGCTTCGTGAAAAAATGCATTTAAGTAAGCATTACGTTTCTTATGAGCCTCCTCCCCATTAACAATTACACAGTTTATTTTATGATTATAGAAACACATTATACGAGGTTGGAACTTTAACAGTAGTAACTTACATTATGTTTCTTGTGAAAGCAACCAGTTATATAGCCTGTCTCATGTTGAGGCTAACAGTTATAGAGCCAATTTTAAGTTACTGAAAATATTCATTTCATATCTCTAGCCAATTAACAGTTACATTTATCATATCATTACGCTATGATTATCATTATTATTATCAATATTATTAGTATTATTAAATATGGATTTATAATTAATATAAGATGGTTATGTCTGGCTAATTTATGTAAACTAACCTATTTTAAGATGTATGAAAACATATTTCCTATAATTAATGTAATACATTTCTTATGACAGGCTCCTCCCCACTACCAGTTCAACTATGGAGTTCATGATGCCCATACCGGCGATGTCAAAGAACAGTCTGAACAACGTGAAGGAGACAGCGTTCAGGGACACTACAGCCTGGTTGAACCCGACGGCACCACCCGTACCGTACATTACACCGCCGATCCCCACAATGGATTCAATGCCGTAGTTGAGAAGTCCGGCCACGCTGTTCATCCCGGTACTCCAGTTGTTGCTCATGCCCCCGTATCTGTAGCTCATGCTGCCCCTGTTGTAGCCCATGCCGCTCCCCTTCTCGCCGCCCCCGTTGCTAGGTACGCTCATGCCGCTCCTGTACTTTCATATTCTCACGCTGCCCCTGCTCTCTCTTATGCTCATGCTGCCCCTGCTCTATCTTATGCTCATGCTGCTCCTCTTTCCTACGCTGCAGCTCCTGCTCTTAGCTATGGTGGTTATGGGTATCACGGTTGAATCGATCAAGATGTTCATTTACTCGAACACACGCTATCCATACCTCATATCGCATTCACGTAGTAATAACTAGTTCATTAAGTAACTTAGTCACTAGTGTTCCGAGGCAACTAAATTATGTCGTGTGTTAAATGTATTCGGTAAAATATATTTATTTCATTTATATTAAAACGCCTTGATACACTTCTGCTTCAAAATCAAGTATCCTATACTTGTTAGCATGTTTTGTTTATGTTGTGATTAATGGTGCATATTTATTTTGCACAATGAACTGGTGTGTTATGCAACAATTTATGTGATATGTAAATAAAATGCATTCAGAAAACAGAATATAATTTTTACAATTTATTCCCGATCCTCTACTCTTCCCAAAGGATACTTTGATATCTTAGGATAAAATATCAATTAAACTAAGTATACATTAAACTGAGTTATGAACCACCATCCATATAAAGGAAGTGTTAGAAGAACAATAAAAAAGACAAAACAATAATAATTTTGAAAGTGCAATATAAAACAATATAAATCTAACGTGTTCTACCATACACTCCATAAAAAACAACCCAAATGAAATAATAATCATTATTGAATAGGGATAGTCTAAATGTAAGAGTTCCAGCTGATACATGGATCTTGGACATAAGGATTAAAAAGAAAGTAGTTTCTATCTAAGGCAAATGTTCATATGCATAAATACATTATTTGAATATCCGCGTAAAAAATTGTGCATATCTGTGAACATTTTAAAATAGTAAATAACGTCCTTAAAGTATAGAAACCATACTGTATACATTTGGAAGCATTAACTTTCATAATAAGGTAGATACATACAGTAATAAGAATAATAATAAAAAGAAACTATTGAATAAATAAACAAACGATAACAGCTCTCCTATCTCTTCAGCATAGAGATTTAAAAATTACATAATTCCAGTACAGATTCCAATGTGTTTCATATTTATGTGCTGTTTATATACCATGTTGCTCTACATGTTTCACCTATGAATGTTTTTTACATGCTTAATTGTTATATGTCATACCGCATCCCATTGTGTATTTTTTTTCTGTTTATAGTTAATGTTCTTGTCCAGATAATAAGCTTTGTCTTTTCAGCAACCTTGTAATCAAGGAAGCATTTTAATATACACACACACACACAAACACACACACTTATACTGCATATATATTATTTATATATTATATATATAAACCGTGTTTCCGTAAAGTCATGGTGCAGTGTTATAATGCATGGTCCACCATGACTTTACGAACACACGGTATATATAAAAATATAACTGATACTGAACTGGATATATATATACAATATATATACTGAGTTTATAAATTGAACTGCCTTAACGATCACTATCATATTAATAGGATTACTAAGTAAGTGGCTGAAAATACAGCAGGCCTACTGGGTTCGTCAATCTATTACCGTATCTTTAGTATAAAAAATTATTGCAGCTTGGTAGAAATTGCATTACTTTTGCAAGGAATAGGAAACGCTTTATATTCAGCATGGTGATCACAAGTGCTTCTATCATTATCCATGGCAGATCATTAAATGCGCGAGACTCAATTCCTCACAATTAATAAACCCAAGCAGGACTGCTGATAAAACAGTTAACACAACTACTAACTGGTAGTATGTATTTATCTATTCGTGTTAAAAAGAGCTGGAGTTAGAACGTTCAACTGTTAGTACTAATTTATTTTATATCTTCATTGTTTGGTCTACTAAGTTGTATTGGTTACCCCTAAGTTGGAGACGTTATAGAAATAAATCCTATCATACATAAGACCATAGATTATTTCATGTACCTTACGTTAAAAAATCAATGAAATTTAAATATTTCTTCAATTTTCCCTGTTATTTTTATTAGAAATTTAACATAGTGTTGTGTCTTATGGACACCTTATCAATTTCAGAGTTAGAATTAGAATTGTTTTATTTTATCTGGTGGAATTAAGGCCATTAGGCCTTCTCTTCCATTCAACTAGGATTATTACAACTGAACTTTACAATAATGCAATAGAGAGTATGATAAGAGTACAATATACTTACAGATACACAGAAACACGATTATTCTATTATCATTTAAGGCTTAAGAACTAGTTCTCTAGAGGTAACACAATATACAAAACCCAAAATTTTATATAGTTTACTACTTAGACAGTACTAAATAATATAAATTATTTTCAATCAAACGATTCAAAGCCTAACTCTGCAAATCGTTAGCGTTATGGACTTATAGGGTTAAAGATCGCGGTTGACCGTTTTGGATCGGACTAGAAAACACTAGAACTGGAAGTACGCCTACTGCAACATGGATTGTTACTTGCCCACTTGAAGTAACTTACTTTCAATTCAATCATCTGCATAACAGAGTAATTGCAACATAGGTCGCTTGCGCCAATAAACTAGAAGACTATTCTAACATGGAAGACGAAATGTATGCCAATTTTACATGACATTGGTTGAATATCCAGCAAAACTTAGTGCAAAATTCATTTTCTCCTTATCACATATATGTCAACAATGATTAACAGTAGAAAGACCAATCTCTACCTACCCGCCTAAATGGTATTTTTCAAAATAGGAGTGATGAATACAAATTGATATTGCCAAAGAGGGTAGTTGAACTACCTAGGCTTCTAAGAAATCTGCATTGTCCTGTACCACAAAGAGAGATATAGATAATGTTGAAATTCTCTCGACTGTGGCTTGCATTTGAACATTCTTCATTAAATTAAAATGTATTGTAATTTACGACCTTATACCCTTCACAGTGTACTAACCCATATAAATAAGATGTTAAAATGCATTACAATGCATTATTCTACATTCTAAGTGGACTATTCAGTAGATAAAAAATGTGTAGGCCTACTTGATACAAAGTCAATATAACAAAACTAAAACATGCTGAAATGCTGATTCTTCTTCTTTTTAGGCCTATAGGTAATGCCATGCTCAGCTCATTGAATTGCTTATCTGTATCTGTTACTCTATGATCCCCAGGTGGGGCGAAGGGGCCTCCAATGGAGGTTTCATTACCTATACTAATTTTGGTATGCTTATTTTCCGAGAGAGTGTAGAGGGACAGGTGGTAAGCCCATCGCCTCGCAACCCCCCTCTGGAAACTAAGTATTTCTTGGACGTGAAAGGGCCGAGAAGTTTTGTCCAGAGACTCTAATTTAAGCTTGGAGTTCTTTTACGTGCCGTAAATCTACGACATGGGACCTCCAGCTTAAAGTCCCTCCCGGAGGACTCCGTGCCCAGGATTTTTACGTCCTGAAAAATTCATCGACCACGGCTGGTTTGATCCCGCGCCCTGCGGATCTAGAGGCGGATTGAATTGCTTATAAGGCTAGAAAATAGTAACTTAAGAGTTCAAACATTTACTTTGCAGACGAGTGGGCAGCTATATAGGCTTACATAGGCATACATACATTCAGACAAACAACTATAGTAAGGTCTACACACAAAGAAAGAAAGAAAGAAAGAAAGAAAGAAAGAAAGAAAGAAAGGAAGAAAGAAAGGAAGAAAGAAAGAGAGAAAGCTAGAGATAGAGATAGATAGAGAGGGAGAATATGGTAGATAGTTAAAAAGGATAACGTCAATATGAATATGAATATATATAGACAGGAAAAGGATAGAATACTATAATTATTAGTGATGGCTCGGATGTATGAACGGGTGGAGGAAGAGAAAGTCAAATCAGAGAGACAAAAAGACAGACGTATATTCGAGATAGGTGTGTCGACATTTGTAGACCAAACAGATGAGCTTTGTAGCTGCTAGAAGGACTGCAAATTGTGATTACTAGGATCCTTCAATATCATTTAAGTTTCTGATTGCAACTTCTGTAGTTTCGCTCATGATATCTATAGCTGGTGGCATTCACTTTAATTTTCACGATTAACAGGAATTAAGAACCCTAAACGGCCTTCATCCAGAGCCCACACAGATCACTGGAGTCCTTTCTCCAGGAGACAGGAAGTACTGTCACGGACTGTAGGTCTTAATGTTCACGAGCTCGGACTGGCCTTCATATATTGACTTATAGCCGGATCCCTTTACTACCGCTGTTACTCGTGTTTGTATTTAAATGTGCATACTATTATCAGTCAAATGCTATTATTTCGTCCAGATGCTAGATAAAGTACAAATGCACACCACCGAAAATAATATAAAACAATTTACTCATTTATTTATTTATTTATTAGCTTAATACCTATGAGATTATGTTACTCTTTGGTAACAAGCTCAATCTTCGAAGGGAATGGCAAATGCGAAAATTTATGCAGAATATTGTATGGGACGTTTAAAACAACTTCATTTTTATTTTTGGTGAAATCTGTTATTTAGTAGTTAATTCATTGAAGGGTTAATACTTACCTTCATTTTCTACTCCAAGTTTAATTGAGGACAAAATAAAATTTGTCTTCGACTTTGCCAGTCTCTACTTTCCATTTCCATTTCCTCTCTTCTTCGTTTCTTTCTTTTGGATGATAATGCAATGATGATTAAACGTAGTCAGAATTTCAAACAGGTAGTTTTATTCGTTTGTAATAAATCTTTTTTCTTCTTATTCAGGAACTAGAAGAGTAAAATATGCAAAAGTCCCAAGTGCCAAATTTCAAACTTTACAAGAGAAGGAAAAAACGTTCTGCGGATAAAAAGAAATAGGGAAAACTTAATGACACCTTATTATATTATTTTAGACACTGTAGTTTATCTTAATAAGAATACACGATAAACATATTTTACTGTGTATTATTTTATACTCTATTTCAGTTCAAAACTGCCTAAGTGCTAACAACAGTGCTAAGTGCTTAATTAAGCATGTCAGAATATTGCTGAAAATATGGAAAATATTAAGAAACACTGCAGATGAATATTAGTAACATTAAAATAAGTAGATTACCCATTTTTCAATTTTACAATGACTTCCATATAGAATTACTGATTTTCGGCTTAAGGCAGGGAACCATATTATCTCTCTCTTTAATCTTTGAACCTATCTACTGAGATGGGTCTTTCTTTCGAGGGACGCAACAATTAAATTTAAGGTTCTTACATGGCTGCTTTGCTATGTTTTGTGTTCTTCATATCACCGGACCGCTTCTTTTGTACGCTTTCTATCTGGTGTATACACTCTCTGTCACTAATTAACAAATTAATATACTTGGAGTAGAAAGAAAAAGGACCAGATTTAATATTTCAGTCAGTTATGAATGCTACCCATGTGTCGAAAGTATATAACGGGTCAGGTTGTGGAGCTGTTATGACACTAGGGCCGGTCTAATAGAGATTTGAAATATTTCCACCAGGGTAAACACAAGCATGACAATGCTTTAACTGTAACTCTGGCATGCCAACAAGGACGTGAAATCTGTAATAATCTGCAATAGGAAGAAATTTGCACTTTGACTCTTTAGCATATTTTACTCTTCTATTGTCAATTTAATTTTCTGCATTTACATGCAAGACGGTGAAGCATTTCACAATGACCGCGGAGATGATTGCAAGCATTCCCCTAGAGGATACAGAAGACACCAATCAGATAACGAAGGTGTTATTAACAGCAGCTGAGACATGCAGCTTAACTTGGATTCTGAACCATGACAGGTCTCCTGTAGATTTCACTTGATATGAATTATCTGAGATCACTCTTTAAACTTCTACTTAGCTTGGAATTGGTCTAATCGCTAGTGTACGAAAGGTACAGCTATGTAGTTTCATTTAATATCGGGTGTCTAAAAGTTATTTTTTTATGCTTAAAACGGTGGCACGGTTTATTTTAGGCTCACTCCAAATCAATCAGTCAAGTTCGTTTACAACGTTCGAGGGGATAAAAGTGAAAACCCTTCTTGTGTGACAAAAAACTCCTACATTGTAATTTCGACCCTGCGATTTCCTAAATGTTATAAAAGAAGTCTTTGACTTTTGTTCTCTGAATGCTTAAGGGGAGAAGACTGTATTTTTAAATAAAAATGAGAAAAAAAACATTGTTTGCTGTAATATATTCTGTGGTAGGTGTAGAATGCATTGCACAAGATTTGTGCATATTTGTACTCTTATGATGTAATTTTTTAAGATTCTGCCTGCCTTTTTTGAAGTGCTCCTTATGAAAGTCTCCTTTTTCTGCAAATCACTAATTCACTTAAATTAGAATAGGTTTATTGATATACAAAAATAAAGGAAGAAGAAAGCATAAACCATGTCGCCAAAAATTAAAGATGAGGACGTAACAGCTTAGAAAAAAAAAATTAATCTTATGGAAGTCTCAAAGCAAGATTCCTGAGACGCAAGCTAAACTTTGGTTGCTTTTCCGTAACTTATTTTATTCTGCAGCATCGCCATACATAAATAAATTAATATGTCTTTTGAACTATTGAAGATACATATTTGAAATATTGGACATACATTCCTTAAACTATATGAAAACTTTTCATTTCAATATAACTTTGTTAATGGAATTCATTGTAAAAATAAACATTTCTTTTAGCTAAGGGAAGTGAAAAAATTGTTCTTAAATTGTAATTGTTTATTTTACCAATGGTAGGGAGTCTTTCCATGTCAGAAAATTCCAGACAATATTTGTAAAACGTCTTTGATTTATCTTTAAAAATGAAGGTAAATTGATTTTAGTGATACCCTACCTACCCTAGTTACGAAAATCTGAACTCACAAATTATGTCTTTTATTTATTTACGTTTGTTTGTTTGCTTTTTTGGTTAGGTTGCTATAGCTACAAGCTCTCTAGAGACAAAAATTTTATATTAAACACAAAACAGGAAAAACTTAAAAACAAATTTTAAAAAATACGATCCTCTCCCCTTAACTGGCAATGGAAAACCTGCCAGATTGACACACAAAAATACCTCCTCACACACTCCTGTGACAAAATTTACTGATTGGTTTGTCTGAAACCAAGACCGTCACCTATTACGGGTGTCTAACGAAAAGAAAATAATTATCCCCAGATTTTTTGTCACACAAAAAATACGTTCGTTCTTACTTTTTTGCCATGCATTAAACGTTATAAGTAAACGATTTTAGCGCCTTGTATATATCTATTTAAGTATAAAATGAAGAAAATATTGTGATCTAATAAACTCTGATGCCGTTGATGGTAAATAAATATTATAAATCAAATGTCTTGCATACCAGCTCTGAAATTAAGAAATTAGCCTCTATGAATAATTATTATCTCGCAGGCAGAAAATATGCCAAAGCATGCAAGTAGACCATGTGGACAGATCAAGTACTTGTTACACCATAGTGTGAACTTGAAGTTGACGCTCTACTGCCTGGACAACTAGTCCATTCTCGTTTTAGATGAAATGCATTTTTTCTCTTACACGGTCAGTCTGACCTCTCTACCATATCCAATAACGCACAGGAGGGAGGTGCCACTGTAGACAATATTAACGCAATATGTAGGATTGAGACAGAGGCGTGGTATTTTATTAACAATAATTCCGTACGTATATAAGGCACCCCGACACGTAGCCAAGTATCAGTACCTGTGCACACTTCTAAGGAGTAACAACCAGGATTAAACAATGGCTTTTCTGAAGGCAAGTGCTTAGTATGGATTTTCCTCACATGGAAACTAAAGCTAACTTCTTAAATTTCTATATTTTATAGCATAATGTGCTGAAATTATTACAGTTAATTTGGTTACATCAATAAATTTTTATTCAATCGTCATGAATAGTTTGAGTTATTATTTATTGTTTTATTAGATTATTGGGTATCGTATAAAATTAAGGATTTAGAGAAAATCAATGAGCAAATTATATAATAGTGTATTTCTAAAAAAAAAAGTCTTAGAATTAACGTATTACATCAGCTCACCCCCAAAATGTTATTTTTCCTGAATTAAAGAATTTTTAAATTTTGTTACACGGTTTTTAAGCAATAGGAGAAAACCACAGGCCCATGTTTATATTACGCATTGAACAGTTAATATTATTTGTTGAAAATTTTAACTCAACTGACCTACGAGTGCTCAATATCTTCTTTTTCAGTAACTTTTCATTTACTGGCAATTATTAATGTTATAGAATATTGGGTCAATTTTTGCAACTACATTTGCTTAATGGCCCCTGGTGAAATTGATGAATAGAGCTTACGATAATATAAATTCTTATTATTGTTATTATCTTTACTAGTAAGAATTTGAAAGTCATAAAATGATCAGAATTTCAACTGTAACGTGTAAAATATATTATAGGCTAAATTAAAGTAATAAACAATATTTTAAAAAGGAGCAGACGAAAATACTCACTACCTATGAAACGAACTTTCGCACTATTTCAAATACCTAAATGTCGAAATAAAAATCTTACATGCATCTTGCAATAATTTCAAAACAAGCAAATATATAAGCATTTACAGAATAAGCACAAGGATATGTAGGATATTAAACGAATTATAAAGCCTTTTAAAGCACTTTAAATGGTTAGAGAGTAGAAAAAATAAATTGTCAATATAGGCCCTATGTTAAAATTTGTATTCATTTGATGACAGTAATCAAAATTATATTTTCGTGTAAATATGCTTGCTAAAGAGGAACAGGCGCAGAAAGTTCCAGTAAATAACACACAGTTCAATTAAAATTTTATTTTAAATTCCTTTGAGGTTGTGTGAGAACTATGAGTCTCTCTCTCAAAGATTCTCATTTAACTGGAAAATTCATTTAAATAATTAAATTTATTATTATTTACAGGTTGCAGTGTTTTCATGCCTTATGGCTGCAGTTCTTGCCGCCCCTGGCTACGCACCAGCTTATTCAGTTGCCCATGCTCCAGTAGCTGTAGCTCACGCTCCAGTAGCGGTCGCACATGCCCCTGTTGACTACTATGTAAGTATAATGTTTCATACTAAGGAAAAAAGTGTTCAATTCAGACGTTTTCTACGCACTATTTAATATACCTAACTTAAAACCGTATCCCAAATGTTGCCTTTTCAATTAATGTGATTCATTATTAAAAACCGAAAATTTGTATTCGTTCTGTATATAGAATGAATCTATATTTTCATTCTAAAAATCTCGTTCCACTAGATGTCCATACGGTTATTCTATTAGATCATAATTATAACTTGAACAGAGCAGGGTTAAGAAACATATAAGAAGACAAAGAAGACATTATTATAAAACCTATATTAATACATGTTGTTATATTTACAGGCACCTGCTCACTACCAATTCAGCTACGGAGTTCACGATGCCCACACTGGTGATGTTAAGGAACAATCTGAACAGAGGGAAGGTGACACTGTCCAGGGACACTACAGCTTGGTTGAACCTGATGGTACAAGGCGCACCGTCCATTACACTGCCGACCCCCACAACGGATTCAACGCTGTGGTTGAGAGGTCCGGACATGCTGCCCATCCCGCAACTCCTGTAGTTGCCCATGCTCCCGTTGCTGTAGCTCATGCTGCTCCCGTTATTGCTCATGCCGCTCCCGTAGTTTCTTACGCCCGTCCAGCCATCGCCACCTATGCCCATGCAGCTCCCGCCCTTTCCTATGCCAGTGTTGCTAGGCCCGTAGCCAGGTACGCTGTTGCTGCTCCAGTAGCCAAATACGCTGTTGCAGCTCCCGCACTGAGTTATGGAGGTTATGGAGGTTACGGATACCACGGTTGAATAACATAATGTTAAAACAATTTATTTTGTACGAAATTTGCTCATCATCTATTAATCGCTTAGTACGAAGTTAGCTGCATTACATATTCATTTTTGTTGTAGTTCTTTGTATCGGGTACCATATGAATTGAACATTTATTGTTATGTATTTATTATGTGCAATGTCAAATAAATGACCACAAAAAAAAAATTAACTTATTATTCCGTCCTTGTAGCCAACATATCATTTATGAAGAAAATGTTCCTTCCTCTAATAGAGTATAAGATAAGTTCCTATCCCAGAAAATGCATTGGTTCGAGAGTGAAGGTTGGGATTGTTATGCACATATAATATGTGCCTATTATTTTTCCAGGCCAAGGTGTTGTGTTTACACTCTTGTTTGGTTTGTTCACCCTGTTTGATTTGGATATTCTGTTGATGGAATATCTACTACTCATAGGCTACTTATATTAACTTATTGCATTTTCATGATATAAACAAACATTCTGACTTGATTATGTTCTAAATTCAGATAATTTATACTTTAATCCTGCTAAGATCTTTCGATACATATACAAGAGACAACTTTTTTCTGCTTTTATGTTATTCTATTGGTGGCAATAGTTCGAGGTTATTATTTTACCGTACCTGAAATGTAAATACTGTCGGATGTTCGAGACACAAGAATCCCAATAATGCGACAATTTTCCTTGATTAATTTGAATTATGACTTCAGACTTCATTTATGTTACCTAATTTAATGTTGTATGTCTTTCAGACAGTTAATTAATATAATAGCCTTTTAAAGGTTGGTTCTAGTTGTGAAGAAGTTACATCATTAGTGAGACTTTCTAAGATGTAGTTTATAAGAAGCCCACATTATAATCTAAGGATGTAATCCTGGCTTCGGATTGTAGTATGAACCTGAAATATTAAGATACACGTCCTTGGCTAAAAGTCCAACCCGAATAACCCTTTCAGTAGATTTATTCGCACTTGAAGCATAGGGTTGTATCAGGAATTGAAGTGAGGATAGTATCCAACAACGAAGACAGTATTTACGGTATATAAGTATATTATAATAACTATGAAAAGTTCACTTTATTTTCAATGTAAGATAAGTGTACCGGTAGTACTGAAATTCTCCTGTTACTCTACATTTGTGTGTAACGACGTAAGTAAAATCATCTACATTCCTGAAATATATACTTTTTAAAACGTATATCTCGCAAAATTTTATAAAGCAAGGGATATTAAAAAAGATAACTCCAGTTTTCTGCTTATTCACAAGAGGAGAATGGTCAGGCAAGAAGCTGAAAAATAAAATAATTTCACTTGTTTGCTTATTCACGCTAGAAGAGTGTTTGAGATGATCAATAAATTTCGAAGTACTCGTATGTTCACCTGAAGTGAGATGGGTGAAATTTTACGTCGTTTTGTAGCCTATTATAGCCTACTTTGTGTGTGAAGTATCAGTAATGTTCTGTGACCAAACTATTTTTTTTTTATCATATTAAATTTGAAAGTAACCTTAATCTCCGGTGTGGCTGAGATATCTTACTCACGCCAGGTTACGGGTTCAAGCCTGACTAAGGTCCATGGTTGTTTTCGGGACGTAATACCCTAGGCACAAAGTCGTCCGGGAGGGACTATAAAACGAGATTTCTGGGTCATAGATTTACGGCTCGTTAAAAACTCAAACGCAAAAATTAGAGCATCTCGACAAAAATCCCAGAACCTATCATGTCCTGGTTAACCTATTTTCCCTTAGAGAATTCAGAGATGATAAGCCTATCACCTAAAATAAGTACAACTAAATTGGCATTTAGTATTAAAATCACCCCGGAAAACCTGGATGCTACGGATAAGGATATGTGCTGATTGATTAGTTAAATATTAAATTGATCCGCTAAATAAATTTATAACCATTTTCTCATACTTCTAAGGCCTTTACATCTGTTCAAAATGGTAGACGTCTACAAATTTTACCCTCCCTAAACGAAAATTTAATGTTATAATTATATTAAAAAATATTACTAAAAAACCATGGGTCACTTAAAAAAAGAGAATTCGTTTTAAATAATATTATCTTTACTCCAGTATGTGCAGAACAAAATTTAAAAAATCGAAATTAATTCTTTTTTAACAATATAATATAATCAAATAAAATGCACTGGAATTAGATATAAGTTATGGTATTTTTTCCTAAAAAAATCGATTGAATGATAGTCAGAGCAAATGTTAGGCAGCTCAAATATTTTATTACATGCATCGATACGAAAGAAGTGTATGTACAACATTACAATTCAAAATTGAAATTAAGGAAAACATATATTTCACCCATTTGCAAATAATAAGATAACTCAATGCAGGCCTATACAAAAATATATTCAAACTACTTCTAACCGATTTATAGTGTACCAATTAAATGGTTAAAACTGTCAACTTTTCAGAATATAAAATACATATAAAGAAAGAGCTTGAAAAATCCCTCACAACTGTATAGTTCAGTTTAACTTGAATATACATATCTGATTTACAGCATCAGTTTGATTTTTTGGCCCTCATGTAAAATTTAGTTTTCGTAACCTACCATCGTTTTCAGCATATTGCGGTATACGATAGTATTGTATGGTCCATCATTATTTTATAGGAATTTCATTAGAACAAGAATGAAACTTGTCTGAAATGAACGAGGGTAAAATTATTATTCAAACGAAAGAGGTTTTTATTTGGCCTTGCCCATTAGGCTAAATAAATTGCCTACTATAATAAATGTCATGCATTTCCGCCACCGTGGCACGCCTGCCGTCCACCCCGGAGGGCTGGGATAGATTCTCGTGGGGACGGAATTTTTAATCTGACCCCGAGGGCTGAATTTAGGAGAGATAGCGATGTACAGTTTTTAATTACTAGTCTGTGCACCAAATATACCTGGGTTCAATTCCAAACCTCTTTGTAGTGCCTATGATTTGAAGACAAAAATCACTTTGATAGTGATTCGTCGTCGGATGGGGACGTTAAGCTAGCAATCCCCTTCCTGTCTTTTGTCATGAGTAGGCTAATACCGGTGCCATGTACCCCCTCTACTCTTCCTCACCTCACCAGTACTCATACAACACACCAGGCCTACACTACACAACTCGAAAAGGGCCAAAATATCATCAACTATCACCCTTCACAATATATTTTACTTTATAATGTATATTTCTGCAAATTTCAGCTTTTAGGTCAAGAAGTACGGGTATACATGAGCAGAGTTATTTCATTATAAGTAGTATTAAGTTTTATTTAAGAACTTCCTATTGTAAGCCTATTCGATTAGGAGTGACTTAAATGGAGCAGAGAGTAAGGAACTGGATTTTTGTTCCGAAGTTTGTGGGTTCGATGGTGGGCAGCGTCTCAGGCATTAACTTTCATGTGTATGCAAACGCGACTGCAACAAGTCCATTATTTCCTGCAGGACAATTCAGAGACCCCGGAACAGATATATGCATAAGTAGCAATAAACAATACCTTGCTGTTAAATTACAGAAAAATATCAATAGATTAAGGATTAAGTGTGCATGTATGTCTTTGCACTTGTGTAGCGTGTTTATGTGAGTTTTTTTCTTTTTTTACGTAGGCCAATATAGGGTTCATCACGATCTTCCTTCCAAACTATTCGAGATACAGATCGGGGTTAAAAGAAAAATATAATTTAATTATCAGTTAGCCTCTTAAAATTTACATTTACGATAGGCTACCAGGTTAATGTATTTTCACACTTGCACGCAAAATCGGTATTATGATACACAGTACGGAACGAGTTAATAAAAAGAAATCATGTTACAACAAAAATCTATATTAATAAAAGGAACTGTCTGTCTGTCTGTCTGTCCGCGATGCCCAGCGAAATCTACAGAACGCTGAAATCTGAAATTTTAAACATGGGTAAACTGAAATGCACCTCGAAGCCGGAATTTTAATTTCCGCTATCGTTCGTGAGTTATGAGTGAAAAACGGGCAGAAAACTTGTATTTTTTGCGTTTTCGAAGCATCAGTTTTCAGATACATTTCAATGTCAAATCAATTACAGTTGGCTTTGGCTATTTTTATCATACCTTGGAAATAATACCATCGCGATCGCTTGAATGTTGTAGCTCACGCTGGTCGATTCATTTGTTTATAATGTCAAGGCACGCAGACATATGAAATTTTCAACCTACACCGAAGATAATTATTATTATTATTATTATTATTATTATTATTATTATTATTATTATTATTATTATTATAAGAGGGATAATCAATATTGGCCTAAATATAGTCAAACGTTGTTCGATTTGGACGAAACTCACTATACAGGGGTTTTCTGGGCCAAGGAACTCGAATCTGAGGTCGCTTTTACCAAGCGACGCTATCTAATCGTGGTATGTAATTCACGTGTTAATATATATATAATGATTTAACTATTATGCTATTGATTTTTAATTTTTGAAATAATTATCGCGGGCACATGCTAGTAAGAAATAAACACTTCTTCTGAATTTTAAGAGAGCTATGAGGATAGTACTGGTGAAAGAATCAATAGATAATGCTTTCCAATATTAATGAACAACTTATTTAACTTATTTAACTTATTTAACATGTCCCACCAGATGACTTTCAGTCTAAAAGAAAACTAAATTCAACTTTATTGCAAAATCAAGTTGGCCTACTGTGTAATGGCAATCCTAATGAATAACTGATTCTGGTCTCACACAAAGTTAACATTAACCCAGAAATTTAGCGGTTAAAATATACAAGACAATAAGCCTTTGGCAAACCACATTATGCGAAAGTGAAATGGCAAGGTATCAAATGTATGCAACTGGATCGAGCTTCTGCTCCACACAATTAACTCGTTATGCGACAATGTGAACTTGAAGTGGACGGCACAATACTGCCCTGACAAGAACTTCAGTCAACTTTTTTCTTGCCTTCTCTCACACCTATTTCCAATATTGCACACACAAAGGAGGCGGTACTGTAATCCGTATTTAAATAAACATGTTCTGCATTGTGGCTTAAGCAGGCGTGGTGCTCTACTGGCAAAATATGGTAGTGTAGAGTGCGTTAGACGATGCCATTTGGTACAACAAGTACCAGTTCATACATCTCATTAAACAACTAATAAATAGTCCTCTGTATTTACCATAGTATGATGCAGGAAAGTGCTCTCGACATTTCTCACCTCACTCTCTACATCAATAAATGAAAAATTTTGATGAAGCTACTAAGGCAATATATTATGTGTTTTTGTAAGGATTTGAATATTCTCAGTGGTTTTTATTCCCTTAGGTGAAATGAACTATAGGTATAAGATATTGGCGGATTAATCTGACGATCCAAAACTAGTAAATAATTCACTTGCCGGAAGACAATAGGCCTAATTAGTTTTGCAGGTGTCATTAGTATTTACACTTTTAATAATTATATTCTGAAATTTATTATTATTCAGTATACAGACCTACAATAAATTTTATTTTTTATTTTATTTGGGCCCTGGGAATTAAATTTAGTTCATCTAGGAATACAGTGTCAGTCATAACAGCTTACAAATTTTATAAGTACCAAATAGTACGATTGTGTGAATATCTGTGCAGTTCTCCAATGAGCGTTGCCTTACATTCAGAAACTAGTTACAAGAATCTCCCAGAGGTTCCGTGCTGCAAGTTATTTCGTCCTGAGGAATAATATATTGCCCACGACCATGTCTGATCACGCTAAGACGGAATTTAGAGATAGCCAGCATTCCACTGAGCCACGAGGAAATATTTACATCAGGAAACGGAAGCCATTGGATTTATAAGTTACAACCAATAAGTAAAACGACAAATATTGAATAAAACAATCCACTTGTTAAAAGATTCTATTAAAATTAACAAATGTACCAGGAATGTATCAATGTGGTCCTGCAAATCCCAAAGTCTGTACAGATTATTTGTAAGAGGCAAGCTTAGTATGAAATAAATAATTTTATAGTTTCTTCCTTTTCTTGTAAAAATACACACAGTATGTTCAAGCAGAAATAGATTTACTAAATATTTAATTAGGGCTCTATTCTCGCAAAATTTCAGAAGAGGTAATTTATAGGATATGTGTCTCACTAGCAGATATTGGTTTTGTATTCCTGACGGAAATTATTAAACATTTTATTCTAAATCATTCTTAACATATGGATACAAAATTGTGTATATGCAAAGTTCCTATTTCTAGCAGAACAATGAGTTTGAATATCGGATTTATGAGTTTTAGAATTGATTGGAAATGTTTAAATCCAAGCATTGATCAATTTGGTTTATTTAATTCTGGGTCTGTTGGTTCAATAACAATATAATGATTTTGTGAAACTTGTCGAACCATTTGGAAAGCCGTCAGAAAGGATGGTTACACGACAGTGTGGAAAGCATGTTCATACTTATGGAAAACAGATAGTATCCGTACATTCTATGGACTGAGCTGATCTAGAGTAGAGGTAAATTCATTTTGAACTTTATGTGTGAATAATAAAAAAAAAATCTCATGAGTGGACTTCGGAATTTGGGATTCATCTTGCTTACCATGAGCACCTTTCAATGAAGATTGTTTTTCTTTTAAATTCTTAAACCTTGCCTTATAATTATTTCAAAACATTTCGCTATTTTCAAACGAATGTATCAAGACTGAAGTTGTTATCAACTAATTCTACCACCCAATTGACCTATTACGCTATTACATGAATTAGCAGCTTAGATTAATTATAAAATCAATTTTGTCAATTTCACTCGAATTGTAGGTCCTAAGGTCTCGAGTAAAAAATATCATTTTAAGAAAATCTAAATAAATTTGCGGCTTATGCTTCTTTCAGTACTACCTTCATCATGTAAAATTGAACCGCAATCTAATTACTAATTTAAGTATATAGTTTGAGGATATGACGTGAATATTTTGTTTACTGATCTAATGTCTACTTTCAAAAAGTTTGTTTTAGGGAAAATATTTCAAACGATTTGTTTAAAGCTCGTATAGTTCGTATAGCTGAAAATTCCAACAATTTCTAAATGAATCCTCCCTAAATTCTCCAAATGGACTTCAGATAAAGTTAAATAGCCTAACATGGAAGCTCTTCCATAAATTATACGAAGCAGATTCCAAAACAGGTTAAGAAAAGCAAATCTGTTAAATAATGCCAGGTAGTTCAGTTAATGCTACAATCTATTTATAGACTACGTTTATAGAAGTAATATTTATATGGTATCAGCATGAAATCTGACATAAAAAAGGAAAATGAAAATGCTTAGGGTACTTCTACGGAAATTCAAGGATCTATGTACTATTTACTATGTCAAAAAGCAACACTGAGGTTCGTATATATAACTATAGGAATTTATATGCTTAATGCTTAAAGATAAGTAACGAAGAACACAATATTGCACTGTCAATTTTTAAGGGAATGGATCTGCTTTTTAAAGTTCAGAACTTTGAAGAACTTAATTTAATACAATTCGATATCAAGCTGGGCCTTTAACGACAAGCAGAACGAATCAGTGATTCTGGTCTCAAACAAAGTTAAATCTAACCCAGATATTCAGCAGTTCAAAAAATGCACGACAATATGCCTTTAGCAACGACATTATGCGAAAATGAAAATACAATTAATATGGAACTAGCTTCTGCTCCACACAGACCTTATGTGATAGTGTGAATGTGAGACACTTGATGCTTTTAATAAGAAAATTTTATTCATCTTCTTTCTATTCCTTTCGCTGACCTTAGGACTAAATTTCTGCCCTCGCACCAATTTATAATATTAAAAACATACAAGTGGTTGTATTAGAGTAGCCTACATATATTAATCAACATGCTCTGCAATGAGGCTTATGTGGGCGTGGCACTCTTAATAGCAAAATATGGTAGTGGATTTGTAATAAGACAGCCACATATGATTATATATATATATATAATGTCATATTATACACCCCACTAATTGAAATACTACTTATTATAATTATGACTAACACGGAAAAGTGTATTTAATGATAGTACAATATAAAACTGCATGTGTATGAATAGATGTACATACTCAAAATTATGGAAACTGGATGAAAATATTAATATAAAAATGTTGTCGCAATAAGTTGGACTGTGATTTTATATTATTAATGACCGTAATTATACTAGTATTGCAGTAATGTGTTTCATACAGCAATACCCATTACAAAGGTCAAATTTCTGCTGACTTAACCAAAATATAAACCGGTAGAAGACAATAGATATTACAAAAACATCACTGAAGTAATTTCTACGCAAAAGATTCTAATGCTATTTCAAGACATTAAAAAACGTGACCTCGATCGGTCTAAAATGTATGAATGCATTTACTTTGCTGGGCGATTAGATGTAGTTTTATAAGAATTAGGTTTATGTTCAGTGAAATTAGAATTCCTATTTGTAACCTTTTAAATTAATTAATTAACAGATATACTAGGTTTTCTAATCATAACAATTAGACAAAAAAGTAAAACTAATCGATTGAGCAGATTAAATAATCTATTCTTGCCGATTATGATCATCTCTTTATCGCAACAGGCACCAGTTCCTCTTTCGAAGTTACATAACACGTGTCAATAAAGTCGCAGTTAAATAGGCGAAGATAAGGTAATAAAAACAGTAATATAGCAGTCAGGGAAGTTGAATATCCTAAAAAAAAACCGAACGCAATCGCTTATTTTTTCGGTGATGAAAAGCGAACACTGCAATTATAGGTATTGGCGTTATCACACTCACAAACCACATTAGCCTTATATAAAGAAAAAGTGCAGTTTTCGTTAAATGGGCTAAACTTATCTGAGGATAACAATTAGCCCAAACATAAACGAAAAAGTTTACACATTTAAATAAGAAATAGCTTTTGGTAATATTACAATTAAAGGTAGAGGTAAAGTGATCCCTATACAGGCCATGGAGGCCCAGAGGGTTCCAGGAAATATTACAATTAGTTACAAATTTAATCTGTAAAATAATTATAATACTCTGAAGTAAGATTGTGAAAGCCATAAAGTAATTCAGTTGTAACCTGCCGCCAATTTTGGATTATTTCATACTATGTTGTAAAAAATGTTAAGCAACCTAACTTAAAATATCACGAGTTATATTGTACATAGGTAAAAGTATACAACTGCAGAGAAATGCAAACTGAACTCAGATTTATATTATTCTTATTAGCCCTATTTGATTAATTAACAATAGTATAATTCAGTAGTGTTTATTTAATACGGTGATCAGTGACCGAGGTTTATAGGAGAAGGAGGAGATGACTGCATACGATTTTTGCATAGAATTATAAGCCTTCTACCGGTCATGGAAACCACGTGCATGCTGACCACATGCCCCCAATCCTGCCGCCTGCGTATGGTAGATGGCGCAGCGGTCGGATGGTAGGCCTTGTCCTTTCTGGGATGTTAGCGCCACGGAGTTAGTTATAAGCCTCCATTCTACTTCATTCAGGCAACTATTCCCATTCTAAACTCAAGAATTCATTAGATCTTCTTGGATGAGCAACTCAAACTACAGTAAACTAGCACTATTATGACGTTATCGTGTGTAGCATCATCTGTTCGCTAGCGACCTCTGGCAATTCCAAGAGAGTATTCTCAGTGTCTCATTGGCGGGATGTGCCGTATACAAAATAATTTTTGGTCGAAAGAAAATCCCACGAGAGAGCCAGCAGTTGAACCCAGGACCCATCGGTTAGTATTTAGCAATGATAACCTCTCGGCCAAGAGGTTGGAAATAATGGGATTAATGTGAAAATTTATATATACGAAATTCTATACCGTAGTTTTGATGTGAAGCATGTTCACTTCTCGATGACAACTATTCCGTATTAATATTACTAAACCCTGTTTTAAGTCAACTGATTTTTTGTCTTACTACCTACAAACTGTCTGACCTACCACATAGCACATCGGGAAGGTGGTGCATATGTTTTTATTGAAACATGTTCTTGAATTGAGGCTTAGGCGTGGTGCGTATGTAGCAATCCCTGCTTCATATATAAGGCCATGCTTGTGGTTAAACTTCAGTGATAAAGTGCACAGTTACAGAGAACAACAAACAAATTCGAAATGTTCAAGGCAAGTGGAAAGACATTACTGTTATTTTTCAGTCTGTGAAAATATAGCGTTCTTCAGTCCCGAATCAAATCATACTAAACGTTACGTGTGGTGTCACATTATAGTGCTGGAAACTTATAGAAATTCGTGATAAATTTCGCAGTACATACTCGGTATACTGTATAAGGAATAACTACAAACATACGACAGAAATTATTTGCTTAGAAATTTATAATAATGCTCTGAATTCAGATTTTTTTTCTGTAGCAGTATTTTACATTCTAATATTCTGTTTGGATAGATCTGATCGATTAGCATTTGCACATCTGGATTTGAGTTTTTAAAATGTACGTTATTAGAAAATTATTCAATAGAGGTCTGGAGCCACTTATATAAAATATAACTGTACACTTTTTATTAGTAGCAGTATTTTACATTCTAATATACTGTTTGGATAGATCGATTAGCATTTTCACATCTAATTTTAGTTTTAAAAATGTACGTTATTAGAAAATTATTCAATAGAGGTCTGGAGTCACTTATATAAAATATAACTGTACACTTTTTATCATCATAGGCGTGCATTTCAAAAAGTTTTATTATTAATATAAAGACGAAAATGAGTGTATGAAAATGAAGTGCATTTCGAGAGCAAAAACAGGACATCTGTTATAAAATTAAGTATTAATAAAATACTATGCCAATTATTTGATTTGGTTCTATGGAAAAGAGTTATAGTGCAATTCGTCGTATAGACTCAAACAAAGAACAACGAATAACGAGCTTGCAAAGAGGTAAAAGTGCTAGGAAAAATTAAATTTCGGTAAAATATCGGCGAATGTACTTTGGTGTCATATGCCACTTTCTCCCATATGAAGTTCTTTGCATTATATCATCTTTTGAGATTTCTTCTCAGAGCAAAGATCATAATACAGTAGGACTACGTGTAAGATATCTAGTCTTCATTATGCAGTCCATTGCATTGCGAAGAAGAAATTGTTCTTCGCGTCATGAAAAGAAACTATCACATTCCTGGTTTTACTATTAGTGAAGTACGATTTTCATTCACCTATTTTAAATGTTCATGCTATTATATTGCCGAAGAGAAGTTCAAAGGGATTATCATTATAGTAATTCTCATTGCCCGATATTAAAGTTTTAAGTTATTTAATAATTGGTTATGAGAAGTTAAAATGGAATTACCAACTGAATCTTATCCGAATTACAGAATTAAAACATGAGATTTTTATGTGAATCATCGTCTATACTATCTACGTTTTCTTAATAGAATATTTATGATTCAGTCTTATTATAATATATCAACTTCTTTTTGTTACAGGTTGCAGTATTCTCTTGCCTTCTGGCGGCCGTCTTTGCTGGCTATGCCCCAGCTTATCCAATTGCCCATGCCCCCGTTGCTGTAGCTCATGCACCAGTGGCTGTTGCACATGCACCCGTAGACTACTTCGTAAGTTTGAAGTGATTACTTTCTATAATTAATGCTACCAGTGAAATTAAAATACAATTTATAAATTAAATTAATAGATAGAGGCAATTTACTTACGATATCATTACATATGATAATATTCTATATAAATTAAGAAAACCATAATTTGTGCCAAAAGATAATTAGTAACACATTATTAGATTCTAAAAAAGACATTGCCGGAAAACAAGGTGTTAAAGGCAATAAGAGCTGCACACAATGATAAGACTATAATACAGTATACAAATTTAAACTTTCAATGAAATCACAAAATTTTAATCACGTTAACTAACGCAAAGTTTATTTCGCTCTAGAAATTCCAATGATTTTAACAGAAGAATTTATAACTAAAGATGCAGCAAATATTTGTCAGGACAAGTTTGTTTGCTTAATTACATCATAATCTCTGAAACAAGCAAACAAAACATCTAATCTAGTGACCAAGTCAAGTTAAAAATAACTTTCCGAATGATTATAAAAGTTATTTTCTACATTCATAACCAAATATCAATTTCTTTTCCAGGCACCAGCTCATTACCAGTTCAGCTATGGAGTTCATGATGCTCACACTGGTGACGTAAAGGAACAGTCTGAACAGAGGGAGGGTGACACTGTCCAGGGACACTACAGCTTGGTTGAACCTGATGGTACTAGGCGCACCGTCCACTACACCGCTGATCCTCACAACGGATTCAACGCTGTGGTTGAGAGGTCCGGACATGCTGCCCACCCAGCAACTCCTGTAGTTGCCCATGCTCCCGTTGCTGTAGCTCATGCTGCTCCCGTAGTTTCCTACGCCCGTCCCGCTATTGCCACCTATGCCCATGCAGCTCCCGTAGTTTCCTACTCCCGCCCCGCTGTTGCCACCTATGCCCATGCAGCTCCCGCTCTTTCCTATGCCAGTGTTGCTAGGCCCGTAGCCAGGTACGCTGTTGCTGCTCCCGTTGCAAAGTACGCTGTTGCAGCTCCCGCGTTGAGTTATGGAGGTTATGGAGGTTACGGATACCACGGTTGAAGAACATAGTAGTTAATTTGTTTTATGTACTCATTCTCATTTTCCATTTGTATAAATACCGCTTTGCGTCCACTAAATGCGCTATAGCTTCATATTTGTTTCATTATCTTGTGTTAGCTGTACTATTGAAAATTTGTTATACTGTATTTACTGTGTGCAATACCAAATAAATGGTGAAAAATACCATATGTTTCCAATTCATTTTTCACCTCTCCACCTCTCAACAGAAAAATGAAGTAGAAGGCTACTGGATAATGATATCATAAATTTGTAAAACTTGCATGGACAGGCAATTCATACATCTATCAAATGATTTAATTTTTATAAACCTTAAGAATTTATTGGTTTGTACATGCTTTTATGCAGAAAATTGCATAAATTTGGAACATTCCTTATATTCAACAACAAAGAATTCATTAAACACGGATATATTTTATACTTGAGACTACTATGACTGACACATAAATTTGCATAAACACATGATGTTCTAACGTAATTTAAAAGGCAATTATGCATATCTTATGAGCAAGTTGAATCCTGCTGATTTAGATATGAAATGCATAAATTATGTTTACTTCGGAAGAGACGAACTTATGTTTTACATTTAAAAGTGTGACAAGGAGCTACATGTAACTCCTGTTTGGCCTAAAGCAAACCCATTAAGACGTAATAAAATTGATTGCTTTTAAATTACAAAATATCCCATTGATGGCATAATTCCTTACTTTCATTGTTTTAAAATTATTTTAAAATTTCAATAGTTATACCATCTGTAACCTCTTACGCTGTTAGGCCTACATGAATTAGCAGCTTAGATTAATAAATAATATCAATTTTGACAATTTCACTCGAATTGTACGTCCTAAGGTCTCGTGTAAAAAATATCATTTTAAGAAAATCTAAATATATTTGCGGCTTATGCTTCTTTCAGTATATGTTCATCATATAAAATTTTACCGCAACCTAATTATTAATTTAAGTTAAAGTTTGAGGATATGACGTGAATATTTTGTTTACTGATCTAATGTCTACTTTTAAAAAGTTTGTTTTAAGGAAAATATTTCCAACGATTTGTTTAAAGTTCGTATAGTTGTTACTACTGAAAATTCGAGAAAAGAATATTGCTCTATCGATTTTTAAAGGAATGGATCTGCTCTTTAAAGTTCTGAACATTGAAGAACTCTATTTAATACAATTCGGTATCAAGCTAGGCCTATAAGACAACCAGAACGAATCAGTAATTCTGGTCTCAAACAAAGTTAAAATTAACCCAGATATTTAGGAGTTCAAAAAATGCATGACAATATGTCTGTAGCAACGGCATTATGCGAAAATAAATAGGCAACTAATGTAGTACTAGCTTCTACTCCACACAGTCCTTACGCGATAGTGTGAATTTGATTCTTTCAATAAGAAAATTTTATTCATCTTCTTTCTATTCCTTTCGCTGACCTTAAGACTAAATTTCTGCCATCGCACCAATTTATAATATTAAACATACAAGTGATTGAATTAGAGTAGCCTACATATTTTAAGAAACATGCTCTACAATGAGGCTTAGGTGGGCGTGGCACTCTAATAGAAAAATATGGTAGTGGATTTGTAATGAGACAGCCAAATATGACACAGGCATATATAGGCTATATTAAGTGTCATATTATACACCCCAATAATTAAAATATTATATATTATAATTATGAATAACATGAAAAGGTGATACTGATAGTAGACTATGAAACTTCATGTGAATGAATAGATATACATAACTCAAAATTTCTATACTGAAATAAAATATTAATATAAAAATGTTGTAATAAGTTTGACTAATTTTATATTATTAATGACCGTAATTACACTAGTATTGCAGTGATGTGTTTCATACAGCAATACTCATTACAAAGGTCAAATTTGTGCTGACTTCACCAAAATATATACAGGTTGCAGACAATAAATATTACAAAAATATCACTAAAGTAATTTCTACGCAAAAGAGTCTGACACTGTTTACATTACATTACAAAAGTGACCTCGATCGGTCTAAAAAGTATGAATGAATTTACTGTGCTTGGCGATAAGATGTAACCTGGTTCTATAAGAATTAGGTTTATTTTCAGTGAAATTAGAATCCCTATTTGTAAAGTTTTTAATTAATTAATTAACAGATATACAAGGTTCTCTTCTGTTCTGTTTCGTAGTTTTACCTCTCCCTTTTAGGATTTAAGCGACCCAAGCCGCCCGGGCCTTACAGGGCCACGACCTGTTGGGAGAGGGATTATCTTTGGATCAAATACATACTTTTGTGACCAGACAAGGACATGGAGGGCCTTCCCGGAGGAGTGATCAGCCCAATACAAGGTTCTCTACTCATAATAATTAGACAAAAAAGTACAACTAATCGATTGAGCAAATTAAATAATCAATTCTCGCCTATTACGACCATCTCTTTATCACAACAGGCGCCAGTTCATCTTCTGAAGTTGCATAAGACGTGTCAATAAAGTTGCAGTTAAATAGACGAAGATAAGGTAACGAAAACAATAATATAACAGCCAGGAAGTTGAATATTCCAAATAAAACCGAACGCAATCGCTTATTTTTTCGGTCATGAAAAAGCGAACAATGCAATTACTATAAGCATTGGCATTATCACACTCACAAACCACATTAGCCTTATATCAAGAAAAAGTAAGGTTTTCGTTAAATGAAGTAAACTTACCTCTTAGCCCTAAAATATAAACCAACAATGGTTACACATTTAAAAAAGAAATAGCTTTTGGTAACATAACAATTAGTTACAAATTTATTGTGTAAAATAATTATAATGCTCTTAGGTAAGATTGTGGAAGCCAGAAAACAATTCAGTTGTAATCTGCTGCCGATTTTGGATTGTTTAATACTATGTAGTAAAAAATGTTAAGCAACTTAAATTAACATGAGTTATATTGTACATAGGTAAAAATATACAACTGCAGTGAAATGCAAACTGAACTCACGGTTAGATTCAAATTAAACCAACATGTAAGTGGCATTACAAGATTTGTATTATTTTTATTAGGCCTATATGATCAACTGACAATAGTACAATTCAGTAGTGTATATTTAATACGGTGACCAGTGACCTAGGTTTATAGGAGAAGAAGAGGAAGAAGATGACTGCATACGATTTTTGCAAAGAGTTATAAGCCTTCATTTACCACTTCAGGCAGCCATTCCCATTCTAAACTCAAAAATTCATTACATCTTCTTGGATGAGCAACTCAAACTACCGTAAACTAACACTATTATGACGCTATCGTGTGTAGCATCATCTTTTCGCTAGCGAACTCTGGTAATTCCAAGAGAGTATTCTCAGTGGACTCATTGGCGGGATGTGCCGTATACAAAATAATTTTTGGTCGAAATAAAATCCCACGAGAGAGCCAGCAGTTGAACACAGGACCCCTCGGTAAGTATTTAACAATGATAACCTCTCGGCCCAGAGGTTGGAAATAATGGGGTTAATGTGAAAATTTATATATACGAAATTCTATACCGTAGGCCTAGTTTTGATGTGAAGCATGTTCACTTCTCGATGACAACTATTCCGTATTAATATTACTAAACCCTGTTTTAAGTCAACTGATTTTTTGTCTTACTACCTACAAACTGTCTGACCTACCACATAGCACATCGGGAAGGTGGTGCATATGTTTTTATTGAAACATGTTCTTGAATTGAGGCTTAGGCGTGGTGCGTATGTAGCAATCCCTGCTTCATATATAAGGCCATGCTTGTGGTTAAACTTCAGTGATAAAGTGCACAGTTACAGAGAACAACAAACAAATTCGAAATGTTGAAGGCAAGTGGAATGATATTACTGTTATTTTTCAGCCTGTGAAAATATAGCGTTCTTCAGTCACGAATTAAATCATACTGAACGTTACGTGTGGTGCCACATTATAGTGCTGGAAACTTATAGAAATTCGTGATAAATTTCGCAGTACATTACTCGATATACTGTATGAGGAATAACTACAAACATACGGCAGAAATTATTTGCTTTGAAATTTATAATGATGCTCTGAATTCAGATTTTTTTCTGTAGCAGTATTTTACATTCTAATATTCTGTTTGGATAGATCTGATCTATTAGCATTTGCACATCTAATTTTAGTTTTTAAAATGTACGTTAGTAGAAAATTATTCAATAGAGGTCTGGAGCCACTTATATAAAATATCATTGTACACTTTTAATCACATTAGGTGTGCATTTCAAAAAGTTTTATTATTAATTTAAAGACGAAAATGAGTGTATGAAATTGCAGTGCATTTCGAGAGTAAAAACTGGACATCTGATACAAAATTTATTTACTTTCACGGTATTAATAAAATACTATGCCAACTATTTGATTAGGTTCTATGGACTAGAGTTATAGTGCAATTCGCCGTATAGACTCAACAAAGAACAACGAATAACGAGCTTGCAAAGAGGTAAAATTGTTAGGATAATTTAAATTTCGGTAAAATGTCGGCGAATGTACTTTGGTGTCACATGCCACTTTCTCCCGTAGGCCTATGAAGTTCTTTGCATTATATCATCTTTTGAGATTTCTTCTTCACAATACAGTAGGACTACGTGAAAGATATCTAGTCTTCATTATGCAGTCCATTGCATTGCGAAGAAGAAATTGTTCTTCGCGACATGAAAAGAAACTATCACATACCTGATTTTACTATTAGTGAAGTACGATTTTCATTCGCCTATTTTAAATGTTCATGCTATTTTATTGACGAAGAGAAGTTCAATGGGATTATCATTATAGTAATTCTCAATGCCCGATATTAAAGTTTTAAGTTACGAGTACTGAATAATTGGCTAAGAGAAGTTCAAACGGAATCATCAGCTGAATCTAGTTATCCTAATTACAGAATTAAAACAGGAGATTTCCATGTGAATCATCGTCTATAGTATCTACATTTTCTTAATAGAATATTTATGATTCAGTCTTATCAACTTTCTTTTGTTACAGGTTGCAGTATTTTCTTGCCTTCTGGCGGCCGTCTTTGCTGGCTATGCCCCAGCTTATCCAATTGCCCACGCCCCCGTTGCTGTAGCTCATGCACCAGTGGCTGTTGCACATGCACCCGTAGACTACTTCGTAAGTATGAAGTGATAGCTTTCTATAATTAATGCTACCAGTGAAATTAAAATACAATTTATAAATTAAATGAATTGCTGAGCACCCTGAATATGTAAATCACAATCTTAAACATTTTAGGAGGAAAATAAACAAATTATTATATAATAATAATAGCACAACTTTAATTTTTATAGGTCTTTTAATGTTGCAATCCAATTTATACGACTTTATTTTTTGTTGTAAATTCTATATAGCCACTGCTTCATGCTGCAAAATTATTTGTTTATACATTGTACTCATACATTTATAATTTTTCGTTTGTAGTATACTGTTCATTGAAAAATAATTAGATTTATATTTAATCTACTATACCCCCTAAATTTACACGAGCTTTGCCCATATGGGAGCATACCTTGCATCTTAATTGCTAAATTAGAAATAGTATTTCCTGTTGATTCTATTTGTTTTTACTTGTACTAAATGTGAAATAATGTAAGTAATGTAATGTAATATAATAATGTAATAAAAAGATAGAGACAATTTACTTAAGATATAATTAAATTTGATAAAATTTTATATAAATTGAGAAAACCATAATTTGTGCCAAGAGATAATTAGTAATATATTAATAGATTCTTAAAAGACATTGCCAGAAAACAAGATGCTGAAGGCAATACTAGCTGTACACGATGTTAAGTCTAAAATACTACATAAAAATTTAAACTTTGAGCGAAATCACAAAATTTTATGACGTTAACTAACGCCAAGTTTAATTAGCTCTGGAAATTCCGGTGACTTTAATAGAAGATTTTATAACTAAAGTTGTGGTAAATATTTGTTAGGACAAGTTTGTTTGCTTAATTACATCACAATCTCTGAAACGAGCAAACAAAACAACTAATCTAGTGACAAAGTAAAGTTAAAAATTACTTTTCGAGTAATTATAAAAGTTATTTTCTAGAATCGTAACCAAATATCTATTTCATCCCCAGGCCCCAGCTCATTACCAGTTCAGCTATGGAGTTCACGATGCTCATACTGGTGACGTAAAGGAACAGTCTGAACAGAGGGAGGGTGACACTGTCCAGGGACACTACAGCTTGGTTGAACCTGATGGTACTAGGCGCACCGTCCACTACACCGCTGATCCTCACAACGGATTCAACGCTGTGGTTGAGAGGTCCGGACATGCTGCCCACCCCGCAACTCCTGTAGTTGCCCATGCTCCCGTTGCTGTTGCTCATGCAGCTCCCGTAGTTTCCTACGCCCGTCCCGCTATTGCCACCTATGCCCATGCAGCTCCCGTAGTTTCCTACGCCCGCCCCGCTGTTGCCACCTATGCCCATACAGCTCCCGCTCTTTCCTATGCCAGTGTTGCTAGGCCCGTAGCCAGGTACGCTGTTGCTGCTCCAGTAGCCAAGTACGCTGTTGCAGCTCCCGCTCTGAGTTATGGAGGTTATGGAGGTTACGGATACCACGGCTGAAGATCATAGTAGTTAATTTGTTTTATGTACTCATTCTCATTTTCCATTTGTATAAATACCGCTTTGCGTCCACTAAATGCGCTATAGCCTCATATTTATTTCATTATCTTGTGTTAGCTGTATCTATTGAAATTTTGTTATACTGTATTTATTGTGTGCAATACCAAATAAATGGTAAAAAATATATGTTTCCAATTTATTTTTCACCTCTCCACCTCTCAACAGAAAAATGAAGTAGAAAGCCACCGGATAATGAGGTCATAAATTTGTAAAACTTGCATGGACAGTCAATTCATACATCTAACTACTGAATTAATTTTTTATAAACCTCAACAATTTATTGGTTTAAATATGCTTTGCTTTTCTCCAGAAAATTGCATAAATTTGGAATATTCCTTATATTCAATAACAAAGAATTCATTAAACACGGACATATTTTATACTTGACCCTACTATGTATGCATACATGTTGTTCTAATACAGTAGAAAAGGCAATTATGTATATCAAATGAGCAAGTTAAATCTTTTTGATTTAGAAATTAAATGCATAAATTATGTCCACTTCGGAAGAGAAGAACTCATGTTTTACATTAAAATGTGTGACAAGAAGCATCATGTAACTCCTGTTTGGCCTAAACCAAACACATTATCAGATATTAAAATTTGTTACTTTTAAATTACGGTTTCGTGGCATAATTCCTAACCATCATTATTTTAAAATTATTTTAAAATTTCAATAGTTATACGATCTGTGGGGAAATGAAAGGACTGAAAAAAAAATTTGCATATGATATTCGTAACAGATTTGTGTGACAGATTTTTCTAATTATCTATTTTCAATCTACAGAGTTCATCCTGCAAGTTATAGGGAAAAGAATTAGGATGTAAAAAAAATCGATATATTTGATACTGGGTTATAGCCATTTTGAAAGCATGTTACAAATATCAAACAAAATATTATTAATAACTTATTATATGAATATAATATTAGACATCTTAGAATATTATCTAATTCACTTTACTTATAGTATTATAATAACCTACTTTTTCACTAAAATAATCAAGCAGCCGTATTTTCTTTAGTATTGACATTAATGGAAATCAATAGACTGTATTGGGATTGATAAAAAATTAGTTTTTTCCTATTTTCTATTAAGTCAAGAATAATTTATCTATTTTAAACAATTTAAATATAAATAAATTTTTAATCACATTAATTCTAAATTACTTTTCTATTTGGATATAAATGTTATATTTCAAGCTGTTTCGTTTTTATCTTTTACCATTTTTTTCTTTTGTTTCCGTCTTTTTAAACATAGCCTAATATCAACATCTCATGAAACTGCAAGAGTTTTCGTTTTAACCTTTTTTTTTTCATACAAGTTGTTGTACTATTGAGAAATGCACTATTTTCTTTAATGATATCCAGTTACTCCTAAGCGGCAATATAATGTATTATCGCCGCACTCATAACGTTGACGGGCGGCTCGCTTTGTTCTCATATTACAATGCTTGTTGTTACTGTAAAAGGTTTTCTCAAAAGAAACCGCTGACTGAATTCGTGTTGCCAGTTCTCTAATTGCTCAATGTCATTGCCACGTAAGTGTTTTGCTGCATCTACATCTTCCCGCTCTGTATACTAACACTGTGCAGTATGGCAACTACTCCAAGCGGCGGCGACTTCTTTGATGTTAACTGTCAACGAATTGAGTGCGGCGATAATAAGTCTACATATCCGTAAAGAGTTCAGGTAGTCATAAAATGGGCAGTTAGTGTCTACGATGATACACTATTCACAGAAATTTCTGAAGTGTATAATAACTTCAAGTAATAAGTAATTTATGGAGAGTTATACATCTACAGCAGAAAAAGGAAACAATTTTCTTTATATAAAAGTAGTTAAACGTCATTCTAACTACTTACTAATAAATAGCATCATTTTTCCGTACGATAAAAAAACTGGCAATGAATTAAAAAAGGAATGAAAACGTGATATTTATAATGCAGGCCTTCTTAATGCAAAGTTAATATAGTAGTGCAGAATGACCTAACATTTCTTTCTACATAATTACGGTACAATGAATATTATGCAGCCTTTTAGGTATATTTTTAAAAGACTTAATGCCAAAGATATACAGTTCAATATTATATCGTAGATAATGTATTCGCAAGGTTGTCATTCGATGCTATTTTAACCGCTAAGTTATGTATATTGAATTATTAAAAAATGATATAGAACAAAACAGTTAAGAAAGTTGGCAGAACAAGTAGGCTATTTTGAAAGAATTCACTGCACTATTCTGAAAGCTGTTAATGATAAATCTGTGCTTCAGGAATTAGCAAACTTGTGAAAAACATTTTACATAGGCGTGTTCAATCAGTAAGACAATTGAAATTCGTGTCGATAAACTACATACGCTCAGAACTAGCAAATGAATTGCACTAATTTTGTCCCTTCAAAAAATACATGTTATGCAACGTACTATGTTCCTCGATATATCTAGCATGTTTCTGTTAATACCGTTTTAGGCAGGTTTCATGACAGATGCCATTCACCATCAGGATCTCTCGATCCTATTCAGGTGACGTAATTTACTGTTATTTATTAGAATAAGAGGAATATAAAAAAGAATGTTGACTCATCACCAGGTGATCGAACTGTACAAAAACTACGGTTTTACTGGAGCGATAAATGCAGTCAGTTCTCTACCGGAGATTCGAAAATATACTTGTGTGCTGTATTGAGTTCGAAATCTCACGACTTCAGACACGCGTTTTATAATCCCTCCCAGAGTATCCGCAACATCGTTCCGTACCAAACCGATTGATCTTAACTCTTAACTTTTTTTAGCTCAATGACTAGCATGGAGCAGTCATTGAGCTTATTCTGTCAGTAAGCTTATTCTCAGTATTCTGTCAGTATTCTGTCAGTCAGTAAGCTTATTCTGAATAAGCGCAGTAATACCGTCACTGACTAGCCTATATGTGACTTTATTTTCCATGGCATTCACATATGCGTAGAGAAGAAAACAATATTGCTTTAACCTGTGACAAATCTTTGTCCCATTCATTAAATCATATTAAGTTATATCAAAGTATTACATGATAAATACAACATTGCTTATGTCCTTCATCCTTGCCTGAACACCGAATTATGGTGAATACATGAATGTAATAATGTTATGCCTATCATTGTGTAAAAAACAAAGTTCACTTAATTTATTTTTCCCATGTACGTTATTATTGTTGAAGGATGTAAAAGGATGTAAAATATGGATGTTAGGGAAATTTTAAAGAACTCCACAGAGTTAATGGTAAGAGCAATAGGCCTAATAATGATATATAAAAATGTATCACAAATACTTTTACTTATTTAATAACTCCGTATAAAATAAATGTTCTCTGTAGAGGATGTGGATGTCTTAGGGCTCCAGGAAATGCGGTTTCCAGAGTTGTAGTTATTCGTTGCTGAGGTGTAAAGGTTACCAGCCTTACATAACGGCCGTCCTGGAACTATTTCCTGTTAGAGGCTGAGTCAACTCCAGAGTCATAGTGCAACCGGAAGGATTTGGCAAAATGAAAAATCCCAATTGCTTCATCGGGGATGAAATCCATGACCTTCCGGATTGTAGCGCATTGACTCAACCGACTGCATCATGATGTTCCCAAAATAATTTCACATTTTATTTAAACCTCAAATTGCAATTAATTATTATTGTGATACATTTTACTCCTAAGCGGACTTTTAAAAATCATATTGTATATGGTACCGAACATTTTACAAAACTAATAGTGGTCTATTTCTTATTCTTAGGCTGGAAAATTATAATTTAAAAACACATTAAAGAACTAAAGTTCCATTGTTTTTATTGTAGGCATAATCTGCTTACATCCTCTTCAAATTATACGCATGAGAAAAAGAGGTACGAATTATTTTAACGAACTATCTGGAATAATGTGGGTACAGATATTTCAGATATTTACATAGTTCTACGGTATAATTATGATGCAATCAAACACTATGCGTGTTGTAATTATTTGTAACAATAAGCGACCAGATGTGTATGAATGGAAAGTAAAACGTGGTACCTGCAGTTGACACTCTATACTCTGCCGCTCTACATTGGAACTTGTTATACTGCAATGTGAACTTGAAGTGGACAGAACTGCTCCAACAACTATACATCAAGTTTTTAGGTATGTTAGTATCACCTACATTCGGTATTATTCTAACCTCATCACTATGCTGACCGACAAAAAAGAGGTGGTGGTAGAGCAAAGCTGACCAAATCAGCAAATTAACATAGGCGTGGTGGTTTACTTTTAATTGTATATATAGAGCGACTGTGGGGCCAAAAGATCATTCAGTATCGAGCAAAGTAGTCACAAACCAAAGTAAAGTCAGCGGAGTAAATATGGCTTTTTTCAGAGTAAGTAAATCTAAAGTTTATAATAAAGGGAAAATGTAATTCATAGAAGATTTCCTCTTTTTTTAAACTTTTATCCACAATCTGCGGAAGAAATGTTCCAGTTAAGATTTACAGCCTATGTGGAATATATTTGTGTAGAATTAGTTTTGTTTTAAATGTGGTGAATTGATCATTTACTAGCTAGAACAAAATAACTCCTCTCTAATGGGTATGTTCTTGCTACTATTTATAATGATTTTTGCTAAACCGAGTATGTATCATTATATAGAATTAAAATATAAAGTGGATGCTACGTTAAGAAGGGTTTTTCATATACCATCGTTTTTATACTCGTACAAAATAATCCAAAGCAATGTTCCCTAATTAGAAAATCTGCAATGATTGTGCACAGGTTTCCTATTAGTGCGGCTACTTTTTTCCTTTGCGGTTTCTGAAGTGAGGTATTTTCTGTGGAAAGCATTAATTACTATGTGTTCTGCATTATGCATTGGTGTGTGTGTGTATATATATATATATATATATATATACATGTGTGTGTGTGTGTACATATAGCGTCGTGTATATGCCAAACTTCCTTGTGTTGTAGCTGCAATAGGGTAAATGTTTCCTGGAACTGAGGAAGTTAAAATCTGTCTGCTTAAAACTAATTCAGATGTTGTTCACTAATTGAAAAGTCTATAAGGGAGTGCGTAAAATGTTGTAAGCGGCAGTTCTAGGAAAAGAGGTTGTCATAACATGAAAAATTCTGTATATAAATGATTGATCTATATGCTATCCATTATATACTTCTATTAATTATTAGCAGGAAGTATAATTTCATTTAATACAGAAATGATCAAGTCAGGAATTCATTTGATGCCATTTGTCATGGGTTCATGATGGCAAAAACCAGCTTTACTGTTTTGCAGATTCTAATTTCATAACATTTACCACTGTTTTCATAATAAACCAAGTTTCTTTACAAAAATTAATCTCTTCATACTTCCAGACTATTTATTCTGATCCCTTCTATTCCTTAATCACTGATGGGTGAAATTTTGAAGCCTATCGGGTTCAAGTATTATATACGCAGAATCATCGTGTATTTCCTTTGAAACTTAATTTATAAAAATCACGTATTAATTTTCAATCACGCTTTGCAAAATCAGTCATTTAAGATCATTCAAACCCCATAAAATCTTAGATTATGTTATGACTTATCACATTAACTATTATTTCTCGTTTCACAGATAGCAGTCTTCACATCTCTTCTAGCAGCAGCTTTCGCTGGTTACGCTCCTATTGCACCTCTGGCGGTAGCTCATGCCCCTGTTGCAGTCGCTCATGCTCCTGTAGACTACTATGTAAGTAGGAAATTCTGAATCAAACAACCACATATCTGACAGTATGTTGCTGTACTGGAACATTATTCTTATGATAAATATTTTCAGGCCCCTGCTCATTATCAGTTCAGCTATGGAGTTCATGATGCCCACACTGGTGACGTAAAGGAACAGTCTGAACAGCGTGAAGGAGACAGCGTCCAGGGACATTACAGCCTGGTTGAACCCGATGGTACCAGGCGCACTGTGCACTACACTGCCGACCCACACAACGGATTCAACGCTGTGGTTGAGAGGTCCGGACATGCTGCTCATCCCGCTACTCCTGTAGTTGCTCATGCTCCCGTTGCTATTGCTCATGCAGCTCCCGTCATTGCTCATGCCGCCCCTCTTGCTACTTATGCGCATGCTGCTCCTGTTCTTAGCTATGGAGGATACCATTAAATATTAATATATATTAGAATATTTTACTCGAATTTCATTGACAATTTCTGAATTCTTGTAAGTCCTATGCGCAATGCTGTACTTCAACTTTTGACTTACTTCGTATCCCATTGCAATATATTTCTCTATTTTCGCCTAGATTGTATACATTCTTCAACGATTTTCTCACTATTTCCCAACATTTCATTTTCATTGTTAGAGTTATTGCTTATTTTGTTTAATAACTGTGTGTTATGATATTGTATATTATATTTGCAATGCAAATAAAAATTTTCAAATAAAACTCTTATGTCTATGTTTTTAAAAATATCCTGCTTATCCTTATCTGTAAGATACAAAAATACTTTACTTAAATTAAATTTGTAGGAAATATCTAAATGAACCAAATCCACTTAATTAAATAGCAGCGTGCTGGGATAAAGAAATGAATATATCTTTTCCTGGTGTTAAACAGTTTAGATAATAATTAGTAATAAAAAGCAACAAGATCATAGACTGCAACAAAGATCTGGTATTCATAATGTTACTCATATAAGAAGCACACTACTTATGGCGATGCTATCTTTGAAACAATAATTTGTTCAATTTTTAAGATCTTCTCAGTAACAACAGTGATTTTAGGAGTCAAGAGTATTTTCAACATATTCTTTATATATTCCAGTTCCCAGTCTCTAACGATTTCCCCTAGCTATTATTCAGTATTAAATACAAAACTTCCCAATCAGATACAGACATCTTAACTGAAGGAAGGTCTGGTGACAGTGTTGTCCTTTTGTTTTTACATATTCCACCAGTTACTCACTTCTAAAGGATTATAACCCACCCTTTAGAATACTGTGTACTGTGAAGCACTGCTAAAGGAGTTAATGGAAGGAGATAATATAAATTATACAGGGCAAGCTCTGGACCTAGTAGTAGGGGCACAGAAGCTCGCCGCTGAACTGTAGCTTATTATTTTAGCGATGTGGGTAAACAGATCGATTTAATCTTGATTATTTTATACGAGCAACAGTTATTAGTAAGTAGGATATGTACTCATTGACCGATTTTACAGTTTAAAGTTATTAGCCAGTATAAGTTCAATTAGATTTATCTTAGTAGAACCACGAGTGCATCTATAACTTTCTTAAGCGCAAACGTGCCAATGGAATCATCATAAAAAGGGAACCAGTAAGAGTAATAAAGGATGTACAAACTCATGAGCTAGCTCGAACGCTTCGAACGGATTGAAATAAGCTTAGCATAGAAATATTTTTTCACAAAGCACTGATGACAGTTAGTCCCAATACAAAAACTATGCGTTTGTCTGCTAATACCATTTTACGGAGGCATATTGGAACTGCACACGGACATTAGAAAGTTAATCAATGCAATGAATGTGATTAAAATATGCTACGAAACGTTTTGAAAAACGAAATGGTTTTCTTATTTCTTCATTAATTATTGTGGTTATTTAACATCGGTTGTGAAATGCTACTTTATTCTGTAACGGTTTCTGTGATGTTCTGCAGGAGTTATTTTGCATCTACATCTAATTTATGCACATAAATGCTATCAACTTTGTGCTGGGATCGTACCGGTACCCGCAAACTTGAGAACAAAAAGCCAACCCCCTACTGACCGACGTATCCAGGCCGATAGATACCATTTGAAGATATAAAATGCACGTGGAGTTTTTTTAATCATGGGTCTTAATTTACCTCACGGTGTAATGTGGATGCCACTTCTTAAAGACTTTTTTTCCCCCAAGAACTGAATTTACCTGCTGCAATTCTAATCCGTTTTGACCTGTCAATCAGTGAATAGAAAGGTAATTAGGCGTATTCACACGTGTCTGCAGTCCAGTATAATGTGGCCAAATACGTACCACAGTAATACTTCACTTCAGAATTGGCGAATGACAGCGGCAACACTGGGTAAACCACGAATCTACAAGAGCACCTGTTTTTTGTCGGTATTGGTGTTATTTCAGATTTTCGGATTATGGAACAATACTGTTATATTCTTTTGAAGATATGCGATGGTTTGGACGAGGTCTTCTTAAAATGGAACGAACAATACAAACCAAACCGCTACCAAAGTATCCAAGAGACCTGCTCCTATGCAGCTGCGAGTGCGTAGTACAATGCCAATACATCATTCGCAGATCATGTTAGCAAAAAAGTTACGTTTTTCATGGAGACGACTAATATCACTATTTCGGTGTTTGTCACTTTTATATCATGCATGTTTTCAATCTGTTCTGAGCATAAGGGCTTAGGTACATCCCTTGTAAGACGAAAAACGTGAAATCCATGAAGCGAGAAATAAGAAATTCATCATGTTTATAATTTTTTACAATGTTTACAAGCTTAGAATATTTAATGTTTCAATGGTATTTTACTTACTTACTACAGTAGGCACAATTTATTTCTAATATTATGTAGAACACAAAGAACTGAGATTATATACATCTTTGGAAAAAAATCCATGATTTAGGCCTACAGTAAATATGTTAGCCAATAATGTGTTAAGTGCGAGGAGCAATTATTGGTATTGCTTTTTCTTAATTGATATATCCCTAAAACTATTTAAAAAAGTGGTTTAAAAGTGTATGCAGTGAAATTTTTACCATAGATTGGGTGTGTAGGCCTATAGTGCATTGTTCCATTATTGCGAATATTCATAAAATGCTTAAAATGAGAAAAATATAACTTTCTTAGGAAAATTAATTATCATGAGTAAAACGTAACGTGCTACTTACTACATAGATCACGGAGGTCCGTATGCCACCTGAAGAGCGATAGTAGGATTTTATACAATTGGCATAGGAAGGTCGTAAGGCAGTCAGGCTTGCGGTTTTATCCCCGGAATACTGATAGTAGTAATACAAATATGTCATAGCTTGAGTACACATAAAGTCAACATAAGGATTGGGACAACCGAAAATCCCAACCTTATCGGGATAGAAACCATGGCCTGCTGATAAGAGTAACTCAACCACATGCATTAGGAGTGTACTTGGATTGGGTTATGTCCAATTATGACCACAGACGAAGGAAGTACTATTAAACTTGGTGTCAACAAAAAAATGGTTATATAACATCGCAATGAAAAATGGGCAGTAGCAGTGAGGATCATAAAAACTATTAATGCTTTACTACGTTACTATTTTCAATTTTTCTCTTGTACGAATAATGCACCTATTGAATGTTCTCAGTCAACCTAATTAGAAAAGAGAGAGAATATAATTATAGAAACAATTCAACAGCATGCCATATCATTCCTGCACTGCCTCATTGTTATCATTTACGTATTTCAACAGTAGCAAATACCTTAAATTTGTATCATTTCTCAGCAGAGTCCCCTGGTTTTCAATTAATTTGTTCTAGAGTTCCACTAGCTTCCGGATGCCAACAAAAAAGTATATGACTGAGCAGAAAGTGTGCATCGTCTAAAACCCTTATGAATTTGGTGTTAGAAGGCCATTCTGCATGTAGCCTAGTCTCTGTTTCGCTCTGTCGACTTACCACTTGTTGGTCCACTTAAAGATGTTGAGTGTTGTCGATTCATCTCAGAGGAAGAAGTGTAGAAGGCAGAGTATTTCAGTCTTGCTGATCAGTCAGAGACTGTTCTTTTCCGAGGAAGTCCAGAAGCTAATGGAACGCTGGAACAACTGTACGAATGCAAGCGGACTGTGCTGACAAAACTATACAATCGTAAGAATTCTGCTAATTTAAAATAAATTACAAAAAATGTGTGCGGGTAATCATTTTTAAAAATCTTTTAGTATATTATATAATAGCTCCTTTTCTTTATTTGAATACCCTAAGAGACTGTTTCATGTATGTTATCTACGCTATTTTCATTTGTTTGTTTCTTACTTGTATTTGTCTGCCCTTTAACTTGATACAGTTTATTAATACATAACAAATTTTGTATGCTTGTATTACTAAATAATGTAATTTAATTCAACTCTTGGATGAGTGTAAGAGAAGGCCTTAAAACCTTAATTCTGCCAGGTTAAATAAACCAACCAATTATTGTTATTGTTAATATTAATATCAATATTATTATTATTTTCGGATGAATTGACCAATGATGGAATGATATAAGGCAGAGGATCGGGAGCATCCCAAATAACCTCCTACCTTATTTCTTTCACCTTTTCACATGGATGGGTCGACATTCGATCCCGAGTCCCAGCGTTCCCAGTGAATTTTGGAAACTGTTTTATTATTTACTTTTATAATTTTAATGAACACAAATGTAGTACATATTTAGCAAACACGAACAAGAACGTTCGGTGATGTTAAAGAGTTATTTGTGTGTGTGTATATATATATGTGTGTATACGTATGTATATGCATATATATGTATATATAGGCTACGTATATGTATATATACGTACATATGCATATGTATATATATACGTATATATACATATATATGTATATGTGTACCTAGGTATGTATGTATGTGTATATATACAGTATACATATGTATATATATAAATATGTATATATATATATATTGGCTTTGATTCCTCGCATTTGGCTGTTGTTGTTACAGTCTTAAAGTTTACAAAGTTGAAATACTTTCAATTGTGTAGTTTTTTAAATAATTTGTTAAAAATTAGTAAGTTTGTGTCTCGCAATAAATCCCATATTTTATTGAAAAGACGGATTTTTATTTATTTACTATTTATTTAATTTAGAAAATTTAAAGGGGATATTTACTGAAAAAGTTCCCGAAAAGCTGTAATGCTGTATCTTTTATAATAATAACGACGACTATAATTCCTGCCTTGGCTACTGCCTTCTTGCCCTGCCTGGCGCAAATATAGGATGTTTTATACATACGCAATCCGGAATCTGGTTACCGATGTATCCGTTAGACAGATTGTGTTATAGAATAATTTAATTCATAGGCCTACTGAAACTCGTTGGAATAATTGTTGACATAACGCAATTACACTACATAGCAATTACAGGTCTGGGGAACAGAGATATTAATGTCCACATACACGAACACACAGTGGAGCGTATTCAGTCGAGTGCATCGACTCTTGTGCCATATAGGAACTTGTTACTCGCAAAGGTGAACTTGAAATCGAGACTCTGGCAATTATCGAGGTTAAAGCCATTCCCTTATTTTTTAATCTACCTCATCGCTAAAACACCATATTGCACCTGGTTAGAGGTGGGAGGAGAAATGTACGAACGGAACATGTTCTTGAATTAAGACATAGGCGTGGTACTCCAAACACAACAATAGGTGCGTATATAAGGCACCCTGACTTCAAATTCAATTATCAGTTCCAAGCTATAAACACACGAGGCAGCTACGAACTTCAAATTATTTAATCATGGCTTTCTTCAATGTAAGTTCTACTCTAAGTTTATTTTTCCTTCAAACTGACTCGGAAAACCATTAACAGGTTCACTAGATTGATAAATCGTAAAAAGTTACAATCAATTTTTTAGTTATCTCACTAAAAATAATACAGAAAATTTCGTCTTGGATGCGAACTCTTTCAGCTTGGCTCGCAGACATATAGACCGTTCTTCTACGAACGAACACAGCACAATCATTTCTAAATATTCCTCTAAACCTCTAAGATTTCACTTCAGTGTAGCAAGAAAGGCCCGAAATATGTTTATTTTTTATTATTGTTAACTTTTTATTATTATTATTATTATTATTATTATTATTATTATTATTATTATTATTATTATTATTATTATTATTATTCTCCAATACAAAGGAGCCCTATTTCACCAATAGGTATGCTAGGGCTGTATGTTGTAATCTAAATTGATTTCATAAGCTTAAATACATACATGGATAATTAGCCTGTTAGATTTGTGATACATAATCATCAAAAGAACACATAATATTACGATTACAGTCAAAGAGTTTTAAAAATGTGAAAGATGAAACTGAGAAAGGAAGATGCACAACATTTGCGTCTAAAAATTCCATTTAGTGGTGTGTTGTATTGAAGTCCACACGAATCTAGATGAGAGGTGAAGTAGATTCGCTTCTGCAGATAAATAGGGCAATCGAACAGAAGATGAACTATTGTTTGCTGTTCTTCTTTGCAGGAGCACAAGTATCCAGAAGGCGATGGTATATGAAATCTAGAGAAGTAACTACCAAATTTCCCATGTCCAGACACGAACTGAGTAAGAACGTAGTTCATTTCAAAGAATTTTGCTTGTTTCCTGTCTTCTATAGTTGGAAAGAACATATTTCTTGTGATGGCTCCTTTCTTACTGCTGATCCACAACAAATTCCACTCATTTAGTATTTCTGTGTTTATAGTTTTCTTGAAAAAAGATATAGGACAGGCAGCGTAACTGTAGTCCAAGTCTGATGTAGCTGCAGCCTTCGCGAGTTCGTCTACTCTCTCATTTCCCTCCACTCCAGAGTGACCTTTGACCCAAGTAAGACATATGTGAAAATTATTGGAAGAAATGATACGCCTGATTTCTATGGCAATTGGATTTCCATTATACTTGTCTTGAATTGCATTCAATGATGCCAGAGAGTCACTGTGTATTCGTCCACTACACCCATTCTCAATGCACCAATGAACTGCCTCCTTCAGAGCGAACAACTCAGCCTGGAAGACTGTACACATAGGTGCTAGTCTATATACCTTATTAGTAACTTCACTGTTTCTTTGGTACACAACAAAAGCACAACCAACTGAAGAATGCTGAATTTGCCGATCTTCTGTGCGTGATCCATCTGAGAATATATCATATTGGTGATCATTGTTGCATGAGTCAAGTTGTACAATATTCTGAAAGATACCAGGGTGTCCAAAATCTAAGTATTTGCCAATTTGCTCGACTTTGCAATTTGGTGGTAGTACGATTGGTTCTCGTCCTTTCTTAATGTCAGTTATTTTTGCCTTAGCTTTGGCAGTCAAGAAAAGAGGTGTTATGCCCGCAATCATCAGAGCCGCATCTGTGGAAATGGTTCGGTATCCTCGAACTATTTTTAGAACGGGTCCTCTTTGAAGCTGGTTCATTTTCGTCTGCACCCATTGTTTCTGTAAAACATCCCTATACACAGACACACAATATAAGATTTGCGGTTCAAAGGCGCCATGGTAAATTATTTTAAGAGTAGCAGAATTAAGGCCCCAAGTAGGCCTTGTTGCAAGCGAAAGTCCACGAGAGAATTTACCCGCTTTCACAGCAAGATTATCAAAATGAGCTCTAAAAGTCAGTTTCCTGTCTAATACCACACCTAGATAAGAAAGTTTCTGCACCATTTTGATTTCCTGGTTATCCATAACAATAACGGGGTCAGCTACTCTCCTTTTCTTAGTGACAATCATTGCAACAGTTTTGGTAGGGTTGAAGGAAAGCTTGTTTTCTCCACCCCAATAGCAAATTATCTCAAGTGCTTGGTTTACCTTTCGAGTCAGTTCTTCAAGGGATGAAGCTCTAGCCAGTAGGAGCGCATCGTCTGCATATGCCATTAAATCACAATCATTAGGCAATTCTTGGGTTAAAAGTTCATCATATAATACATTCCAGAGTCCCGGACCGCACGCTGATCCCTGCGGACATCCTTTGGTAATTTCCCGTGTGACTGACGAACCGCACAAATTCAGCGTGGCAGACCTGTCCGAAAAATAGCTCTTAATGAGGCAAAATAAATTCTTTGGGCATTTTTTCTTCTTTAAGATATGAAGTACTTTCGGCCACCATGCGTTGTTGAATGCTCCAGAAACATCCAGAGACACCAGCACTCCAATCATCTTGTCATTAAAAGTGGCTTTAATCCAGCTTACTGCTTTATTAACCGCATCTTCTGTGGACTGATTTGGAGTAAAACCAAACTGATTTGCGCTTAGTAACTTGTTGCTGTACAAGTAATACATTACCCTATCAATCATTAATTTTTCTAGAATTTTTCCCATAACAGGTAGGAGACTAATTGGCCGAAGGGAGTGTACTGAATGTTGTTTGGAAGCATTCGGTTTTGGAATCACTTTCACTACAGCCTTTTTCCACAGTTTTGGGAATGCCCCAAGCTCAAGACACAAATTATAAAGTGTGTCGAAGAATTTCGGTGATGACAGATGTAAGGATTTAATCATGTTCGCAGAAACAGCATCAACTCCAGGGGCCTTCTTGTCATTTTGCAAATTAATAGCTCTATCAATTTCTTTTGCAGTAAATGATATATCATTTGCTGTATCTGGAGGTATAAGAGATTGTTGGCGTATATGACTTTGTCTGTCATCATCCGCTATGTCACTGGGAAAGAAAGAGTCGCAAAGAACAGATGCTGTTTCTAGTGGGGTTTTCGTATAGCCTGTATCCGTTTCTATTGTCGTGATGGTGGTATTAAGATTCTCAGGTCTTCTGCAGAATTTGTAAATTACGTTCCATGGGTTTTGATGCTGTAATGAGCAAAATTCTTTCCAACTATTTAACTTGGATTGCTGTATTTTGTGTTTATATTCTCTCTTGGCTGTATGGAATTTTTCTTCATAAATTTGTTTCAAAGCTGGGCATCTAGCTCTTTGAAAACGTCTGGCACATGCTAACAAACGCTTTCTCATTAGAGTCAACTCATTATTCCACCAATAGTTTTTTGTCTTGTTATTGTGGTGCAGTCGTGGAAGGTGTGAAGAGCATAGATTTCTTACACAATTCGTGAGTTCTTGTACTGCATCATTCACATCGTTCTCAGATTTACATTTATAAAGTTTATCTAATATAGTGGGCATTATTCTTTTGGCAGAGTTTTCAAAGTGATCCCATCTCACATTTTGTGTTTTAAAAATCCTTGTTAAGAAGATGTCTTGTGGCAGTATTCTTAAATTAGGTTCACCTCTAATTTTAATTATAGTCATTCTATGGTCAGAAAGCGTAATATTGTTACTGACGTAACAATCTTCTATGAATGGTAGTAGTAAAGGGTTGCACATACTGACATCTATGTAGCTGTAGGAGTTGCCCCGAGTAAATGTGGGTATATTGCCATCATTTAGCACTACGAGACGTTGTGAGCATGAGAAGTCATACAGCTTACGCCCCCTCTCATCGCTAAAAGGGCTGCCCCATTCTTGATGTTTCGAGTTGAAGTCACCTGTTATTAGTAGAGGGCCATGACCGAAGTCTGCGCATATAGCCTGCATCACATTTAGCAATGTATCAAGATCTCCAGTTGGATCAGCGTAAATACTGCAGACATATATTTTTAGATTGCCATAAGGGACACAGACAACAACATAATCAAATGAGCTGTATTGGGAGATCAATAGAATGGAAGAAGAGTTACTGATTATCCCAGCTCTCTGTCTCTCTGTTGTGTTATTGCTTGAAAATACGTGTAGACCTGGGCCGAAACCAGCAACTGAATTTTGCCTTGTATTGGGTTCTTGTATGCACAAGATTTTAATATCACTACTATTTCGCGAGTTATTGCTTTCAGCAATTGCGTTGTTAATGGTGGTAGCAGCAGTAGTGTAATTATCGTAATTATAAAGGCCAGCGCTATGCAAGAGTTCTACTGTAGGTGCAAGCGATTTATGCAAATTCTGTTGAAAAATACATAAATTAGCCATAATTGATTTTGGATTTTAGTAACTCCAATATATACTTAAATGCTGGACAGTCAGAAGAAGTAGCGGGATGATTGGTATCTCGTACTGCTGTGTAGCCCCTCTTTGCCATTTTATTGTTGTATTGCAAACAATTTGCGCATGCATGAGCTGTTTTGGAACAGTCTTTAACATCATGTTCCTGAGCACAGTAGGAACAGCGCTTTGGGGACTTACAATCTGCACTAAAATGACCAAACCCAGAACATGTGAAGCACCGAATCACAGGTGTATAGGTTCTCACCGGGCACCGTTTATAACCGATGTACAGTTTCCCGGCGCCGATCACGGCATGGTAGACTCTCGGTGTAACTTTAATCACGGCATACTGTGTAGCCTTATCCCGGGCTTCTCTGAGAAACTGCACTTCCATTTTCTCATAGGGGTCTAGTAGGCAGTGATGAACTGAGGGATTCTGTTCTGTAATGGCGGAAAAAACCTCCTCTCCAGATAATTCCTTCTCTATTCCATGAATAATAATGCGGGGATCTTGTTTCTTTGGGATTTTAGCCGAAACATGCTCCTCATGTGATTGTACATGCTTTACAAACTCCTCACACTCCTGGGCACTTCGTAGTTCTATAACTACACTCTTGTTTCTGACATGTTTGACATTGTTGACGCCTACACTCATTTTTTTAACCGTTAACGATTTCACCATTTGAAAAGTTTGGTTAGAATCTTTTACTTGGCTGGGATCCTTGGGCGACACTACCACAACGTTAGCTGACTTCTGCAGAATTGCAGGCTGTGTGGATACCACGCTAGCAAACGTAGGCGATGGATTAGGCCTATCTGTATTGGCAGCTTGATCCATTGCGTTCGCACTCATTTGGAGTAGGTTATCTCTAAAGAGGGCTAATGTATCTTTCACTGCGGACACAGATTGCAACACCTTGTCACACCAATTTCTATCTGTCCTTTTGTCTTTACTGAGCACTTCTATTATCGAATTCAAGTGATTTTCAGCAGAGCGATATGCATCACAAACATCTAACTGCACGGCCATCTTGAGACCTTATTATTATTATTATTAACCAAGATCTTAAAAGTAGTTCTGCAGAGCAAGATGCATCCTCCCTACATTGTAAAAGTAAACTGAGTTTATATCTAGAGGAGTAACTGAAATGGATTTTGGTACGTTCTTGGGGTGCCTAGGGTTACCAAACTGAAAACACTGGTTTGATATCCGCCCCAGATACATTTTCATTTATGGAGTAAATCGTATATAGGTTTTCATGATCGAAGAATTTAGTTTTCACATTTGACAAAACAGAAAGTGTTGCATTAGATTGCTGAGAATTAATCAATTAAATTCAATTTATTTTGTACTTTTTATTTTGTATCTTTTATACATTTCCTTTATTAACATTTTCATAAATTTTTACTTACACTTTAGTATTCTTGTTGCATTACGAAAATATTAAATGCTGTTTTCCAACATGACTTCTTTACATTAAGCGATGTTCTGTACTAATTAATTTTGTATTCTTAAGGGCTTTCAAACAGTTATGTATTCCACAGATTCTTTAGAGCAATATTTTATAAATTGTACTTGCAACCAATGTTTTAATCTTATGTTAGTATACTCCTTCCCATTAAATGTTTAATTATATGGAAATAATACATAAAAATGGAGCAAATATTGTTTAGGATTCGGATGATCTTAACATTTCCATTCAGAATTTTAGAATAATACAAAAGTTATCTAAAAATTTAAGTTGAACCGCTTTAAAAAATTACAGTTTTTGTAGAACGCACCAGAGGCGTAACGAGGGGGGTTTTGGGGGTTTGAACCCCCCCCCCATTGATTAAAAAAAGGAAAATTGTACACTTTTTTTAAGTCTGCTTATAAATTACTTAACACGAGTATAAAGAGAGGGAAGCTTAAAACTTGTTACTGTGCATCTTAATTTTTAAAATTTTGACGAGCCCCCCTCTCTTCCATACCCCCCCCAGACGTTATAACCCCCCCATATGGTCAGCCTGGTTACGCTTATGGAACGCACAGTTCTCGAAATATCCAGATAAAAACATTGGCTTTCTGGGTATATACAGAAACTAATGAGGTCCACAATCTCATCCAAAAACCTTATACTTCATACGTCATATGGATAGCTAGCACACTACACTCCACGACTGCAAATACAGACATCATTTCAAAATCAGTTTTTTCGTACGCGAGGGAAATCTCAGCATGAATACCAATAAAATATTATTATTATTATTATTATTATTATATTATTATTATTATTATTAATAATATTACTATCATCATCATCGGTATAAGTTTATATTTAACTAGGCTTATGCTTTTTACCTCACAAAGTACCGGTACTAATTAAAGGGAAGTAATAGGCCTATGAGTAGAGTTTGGACCTGATAATGCAACTTATTTTAATTTTATTGCATAACAAATACCTTCCTTTATTATCTGTAACTGGTTCGTATTTAGATAAAAGATTCAATTAAAGCACTAATACATTAGGTATACAACTATTATGAAGTCATATTTTACGAACCACTTTTACAATATTTCCATAGGCTATTATTTAAGCTTATTGTTTTCTTTGTGACTTTTTTTTTTACCAAAAATCAATGCAAGTTCTGCTTTTGCAAGGTAATAACTTCCCTGCAACCGCAATCTACGATGATAGCAAGCTACTCAGTACTTTTAGCAGATAAATTAAGTAAGCTTGAAAGGTAGACCTACTTCAGAATTGAAGTTCGAAGAGTATTTTAGAGGTTAGGTGAGCCTATTACAACACAGATCATTCATTATCGGTTCTTTCGAGAGTAGAACTTTTCTATGACTTTTCTTTTTCCTTTCTGCCGAATTTCTCTATCACATTATATCTTCTTTAGCATATTGTAGCAATTTGTAAATGTAGTAGATATATTACTGTTGTTCACTTCAGTTTTTATCTGAACAGTCCTGAACATTATATTTTATACACTGAAAACTGATAAGAATCACCCATTCTACTGAATTTAACTTAAGAATTTCACCGATCAAATGTTCACATTCCAATCAGCATTAGCAGTGTAAATAAACTAATATATTATCTTACAACTACTTTAACCTTTCCACTACTACTGACGTATAAACAAGTCATTTGGAACAATTGTTTAAAGCAGAGAATAATGTTTTCTTTTTCTAAAAATGTGAGGATTTTTATTCAAATATTATATTTATTACTTATGGATGCCAAACATTACAATGAAATTTGTTTATTGATTTCAAACTTCAAGCTAACTTATGGTCTTACTCGATGATTTCTTACACACCCAAACAAATTCAATTCTCAGAAAGTTAAAAAAAAAAAAAAAAAAAGAGGTGATGGATGACGAAGTATTTTGGATAAAAATGTCCTTTTAATTTTATTGCATAAAATTAACCTATTCGACGTGTCTTTAAAGATTCAGGTATCTTCTCATGCATAATGTAATGATGCATGTTCCAATTTTGCCCAGCAGGTTGCAGTGCTGGCGTCTCTTGTGGCAGTCACTCTAGCGGCTCCTGGCTACGCTCCCGCATATTCAGTTGCGCATGCACCAGTAGCTGTGGCACATGCGCCAGTTGCTGTCGACCACTTTGTAAGTTATCATTCGAAGAAAGAAGCTGTTAGCATTTAGTTTATTCCAATTATATAAATAATTAAAATTATCCTACAAAATTCTTATCTTAAAACACGGCAAACTGTAGGCTTATGTAAGTTAAAATTAGTATTATTAATGATGCAGCAATAAAACAATAAATAACATTAACAAATAATTATAATCTATAGTACACTTTTTAAGCACAATTTTTTTCAAAGTACTGTAAAATATGCTATCCTAATCATATATTGTAAAGAGCGCGTCTCTTCAATATGTTACAGGAAAGTTATTTTTGCAATCCATATGTGATAAAAAACAAGAAAGCTTAGAATACACTAAATCTCACATAAATACACAGAAATATCATTTACATGAGATTATATACTGAAAATGTAGTTTCAAAATGCATTTTGTGATAATTGAAACAAGAAAAAAATTATTTAATAGCTTCTCATGATGACATTGTGGATGTCACTGAATCAGACATAATACAGATTTGTTTGTAACATATTTAACTTCTAAAATGCACAGTAAATTGTAATTTTTAAATTATCTTGTAGTAATGATACTAATGATACTAATGATAATGGTGAAATAGTCGTAATGATGAGAGGAACAACGAAATACCTGGTGTAGGGCTAAACTTTACCAACCTCACTTCACTAATTCTAGGGAAATTGGCCTGGACAAAATATCAGGCATAGCAATGGAAGGAGATATTTTTAACCTCTCGGCCATGTCGTGGCTCGATCATATATTTTCGGTACATTAAATAATTTGAAGCATATAGCAGAAGCCTCTCAGAGAAGGAATATGACATCTTTACCCCGCAGTAATGCTTAGGATATTGGCTATTTGATTAGGTGAGACAGAACTGATAAAATTGTTTAATACTCAAGGATATAAAATCCTATTTAGGTTCACTCGTAGGTAAACATTGTACATAGGATATTGGCTATTTGATTAGGTGAGACAGAACTGATAAAATTGTTTAATACACAAGGATATAAAATCCTATTTAGGTTCACTCGTAGGTAAACATTGTACCTAATGCACAGTATTATTCAGTCCATATGAAAATTATTTTCTATAGAATAATCATTGAATTCTTAAAATTTTACCCAAGACAAATTCATCAGAGTGAATTAGTTAAAAATAGAATTACTTATCATTTAACGTAATGCTGCTTTCGTATACTGATTAGTATATTTTTTTAAACGTTTGGTATAATTTAACACTATAAAGGGCTGTTCTTTCATCATCAGTGTTAAACTCAGAGATATTTCCTTTCCATCTTTTCTCCCTCTAAAAGTGTTCTTTCTATAATAAAGGTCTGGAGACTCATAGGGTTTCTTCAGGTTACAGCCCCTGGATTTTTAGACAAACGACTCATGACTGTATTATTTATTCTCTTCGGCGCCGCATTTATTCACAGGATTCCTCCTGGTACTCATGTTAGAAGTTGAACTAACCCTGAAGTCATAGTGTCAACGGGGTCAAACGCGTAAGAGACTGGTTTTTAGCACAGTGCTACAACTACGGCCCCAACATTTATGAAAAATCATATTTTCTTACATGCTGTGTTAAAACGTGTAGGCCTACAAACATGAAAGAAATAACAGAAAATTGATGGTTCATTTTGCATGTTATTGCATATTTTGTTAGTTTTGCGATAATGCATCATATTTGCTTGCTATTAAAATATTTGTGCACAATTAATTATTTTCCCACATTTTAACGGGGTATTTATGAAAGATTTTAAATATTGTGGATACCTCTGTTAATAAAAACATGTTTTGAGAACCGAGTGCACTATACTTTACAGTATATACCTAATTTTTTAGAAACTGATTGTATAATAAAAGCTATGTTTCATTTCATTGTTTTTTTAAATTTACTAAAATTTGTTGTATTGACCGTGTTTTTTAAAAAGTTTTGTATTGTAATTTATATAACTTCTATATTTTTTGTAATTTATAATGTAATTCAGAACTAACAAGAGAACGTGAATTATTAAAATTACTTCAAGTATAGAGCATACTTCATTGAATCCGCAGCATATTTCACATTTCGTCTTCTGATAAGAGTATTAAACCCGGGTCTTAGCAACAACCACTGCGTCATAGAACATCTCCTTCTGTTATTAAAGGGCATATTACATTTTCTAGGCCCCTGCTCACTACCAGTTCAGCTATGGAATTCACGATGCTCACACTGGTGACGTAAAGGAACAGTCAGAACAGAGGGAGGGTGACACTGTTCAGGGACACTACAGCTTGGTTGAACCTGATGGTACTAGGCGCACAGTACATTACACCGCTGATCCTCACAACGGATTCAACGCTGTGGTTGAGAGGTCCGGACATGCTGCTCATCCCGCAACTCCTGTAGTTGCCCATGCTGCTCCAGTCCTTTCTTACGCTCGTCCAGCTCCCATTGCTAGGTATGCACATGCAGCCCCACTTCTTGCTGCTCCTGCTTACGGACATGCTGGTTATGGATATCACGGTTAAACAGAAAAGGCCAATCTTATTTTTCATATCTCATCCATAGTTCACTCTCATTTAGGTTATATGTATTACGTCGAGTAGACACAAGATAATACAGTTATTTGTACATACATACTGGAATGTTCTGTATTAGATATGTTATAATATTTATAATGTACAAAGTATTATGTATAAAATAAAACTATGTTTGCTTTACATATTGTGGTCAATTATTTGTGTACATAAAATTATTCCCCTGCAGCCATGTACGTAGGATTGACAGTTGTAATAAGTTAAGCAAATATTAATATTTCAATCTTAACACAATTTTGTAATGAAGTATGTCGTTTCTTTTTCTCTATCAACAAAAAATTGTATTAGTTAAAAACTGAATAAAAACTTCCTGAAATGTTACGTACTAATCGATCTTGTTAGATGAACACTGTACCATAAAATAATTAACAAAATTTGTTTTTATTTCGTTTTTTTACTAACAACAAAAATTCATATTGTACTATGAATCAAACTAGAAATAAAAACATGAATATTAGAACGAGGAGAAATAATAGTCAGGAAGCAAGCAGCATCCTCTTGCATATGAAAATAATGACAAGAAATGTTATAAACTATGTATCTTGAAAAAATATTCAATTCGATAAACTTAAACCAATTAAACTCTCGTCTTAGTGGAAGTACAACGTCATTACATAAAAGAGCTTAAAAATAAGCCATTCTCTTATTTTGTGCTAGTATACTAGATTGCGTTCGTAGTGTCTGTTTCTATATCCACATAGACTAGAACACGTATTCTTGTACGACTAAGACGTAGTGAAAAGTAAATGTAGCTATGCAAAACACGATTATGACTTATAAGAATAGAGTCAAGGATATATCGTGGCATTCCCGCCATAATTTGAAGTTGAGACTCGCTATATCGAACTTACTGTTTACTAAAATTTACTAAAAGAAGATATAAAATAAGAAATGAAGATTAATAATAGATTCATCTAAATTGTTCATAGTGGCTTACGATGAGATAATGAGTAATCAGTAACTCATACAAAGTATAATGAGCACATTATTCCACTGCTGCGCAATATTATTGTTATCATTACTATTTTCGACAGCTATGATCATTTGGTCAGTCTGTATGAATGCTTGTCGGAAGGACCTAAACTTCTAAGTTTTTGGAAGATGATGGATACGGATTCAAGGAAATTAATATATTTAAATTAAAACTATAGGTTTAGTTATGAAAATTGAAATTAGCCTTACGATAATAATAACAATAATAATAACAACAGCCTAATAATAATAAGCTGCTTGTCCAGGATACTGTATGCAAACACTAATGAACCAGCTTTTCAATGTGGCATTTTAATGATAACCAATTATTAGGTACTCATTTCGAATTTCGGTTTTACGTTACTAGAGAGCAGCAAAGGGCTGAACGCCGTTTTAATACTCAGAACATCGAAAATTATTTTACGTGTAGTTTGTAATTTTCCTAAAAGCTCTTTACCAAACCGTATAATCATTTTTGAAACCCCAGACGAAAACCCCTAGTCGATGGGCCATAAACGTTTTGAGTTGTGGATTAGAAGTCAATTGTAGACGAAGAGGTCATGCAATGAAATATAGGACCATTAGACTCAAAATTGGTGTTAGGCAAAAGTATCCTAAGCAGAACAGAATCGGTATTACAATTTACAATAATTTTAAAATAAAAGATCATAACGAGGGTAGTAGAGATAAAATGAAAATGATCGTATCGATCATAACGATGAAGATAATGATAACAACCTGATGATAAATATGATGTCGAGGATGATGTCGGTGAGCGTGATGTTATGATGTATATGAAGATGATGATGATCTCAACGAAGAGGGGAACGACGATGCTGCGGTTAGTAGGTAACGCGGAATTTGAAGCATGAACGATAGTATTCGACACAATAGCCTATTACTTTGATCTGAGTATGAGGACGAAGGAACAGGCGGGGTATATAAGAAAGCATGCTGTGGTCGCGACTTGACAGATATCGATATAGCTGATTTACAAGTGATTGAGTGATCTAAACCACATTCTAATGAAAGTGCATTAGGTTTAAATGATCGCTTCAATGTTACGGCTCCTCTGTAGGGAGGTGTGAAAGGCAGCCTAAACAGATATGTATTAGAACTAGTCCGAGGTGTGGTCCATGTGCTGCTTGCTTGACCAGATCATTTATATAACTAACTAATTGGTAATTTAGGTCAAGTCATCTCGTCGCACGTTACATAGCAATAACAAAAGCATTCAGCGTGCCTTTTGTTTTCTTTTTTCTTGCTCAATGACAGTAAACCCGTGGTTTACCTTTCCAAGGACTTTATCTTGACAAGCTGCTTAGCCGTAATCCAATTTCAATGATGTTTACTTAACGTAACTGTTACAGGCTACTTAAATGTAAAATAAGCTGTATAATGTTGAATGAATTACGACACAGTAATATAGCGAAATCGCTTTCACTGCATTGCAATAATTAAAGTACTGGATTATGAACGATAACTTGTAATTTGCTCACAGTGGATGGTAAAAGTGAGTAAGTTAATACAAATAACTCCTTTACAGTCAATTTAGAGAAATATTTTCATATTCATCTGAATAAACATTTCCTTTATTCAGTACAGAAAAAAGCTCGAAAATTACCCCTACTTGTCAACACAAAATGAATTTCTAGTGTTCTATTGCTAAGTAGCCTACATGGTCATGAAACGTCAAAATAATGCGCTACAAAATATCAGAATAGCCGGAAAATCGTCCAAACTAGTGGAGAATTTCAAATATCTGAGAGCAATCATTACAGGTAGAAATAATAAGGCAGAAGTTAAATATTGACAGAAATCAAGTAATGCTTGTTTCTATACAATGCAGAAATCTGAAAATAAGAGTTTATAAGAAATTATCCTGCCAGTTGTATTATATGGATGTGATACGCAGAGGCGTAACGATGGTTTTTTGGGGGGTTTGAACGCCCCCCCATTGATTAAAAAAAGGAAAATTGTACATTTTTTTTAAGTGTGCTTATAAATTACTTAATACGAGTATAAAGCGTGGGAAGCTTAAAACTCGTTATTGTGCATCTTAATTTTTAACATTTTCCGGGGGAGGACCCCCGAACCCACCTCTTCCCCAGATGTTATACCCCCCCATATGGTCTGCCTGGTTACGCCTATGGTGATACATGGTCGCTTATTCCTCGGAAAGAACATAACCTGCGAGAGCTCGAAAACAGGGTGCTTAGTAAAATATTCCAACCTAAGAGAGATGAAAATGGGGACTGGAGAAAACAGTATAATGACGACTTCATAATCACCGAATATAGTAAGGATAATAAAATCAAGGAGAATGAAATGGGTTGGACATGTTGCGCGCATGGGGGAGGAAAGACTACGTCAAAAATATTGACCGGAAACCCGGAGGGAAGATACCACTTGGAAGACCTAGACGTAGATAGGAGGTCAATTTTAGGATAGATTTAAGGGAAATGGGATTTGCGAGGGATGGTTGGATGGAGATAGCACAGAATGGAGCTGAATGGAGAGTTCAAGTAAGCGCAACAATGAAACCTCCGGGTTCCATAAAATAGATAATATTCCTTTAGCTTGCTTAGGAAATGTCTATTGCCATTGTAAGTAAGTAAGGAAGTAAGTAAGTAAATAAGTGTCCTATTGCTCCGTTTTGGAAGTTTGGGTTTTTGCTGTTCATCACTGCTACTGATATCCAAACCAATACTGCCATAATACACAGACACAACACCAGTAAAATGGAGAAAAATTAAACTCTCACAAAATGAAACGAGTGAAATTTATTAGGCTACATTGAAAGAAAAACTAAATCAAATCAAAATGTCACTCCACTTCATCATTCATTAGCTATAAGAGTATTGCTAGGGACAACACGATCCTTTCCCATTACTTTTGATCTATTACGTTATATCTTTGCTTTTAACAATTCCAAAATCAATCATTATGCTCAGGTAGTTTCCTGACTTTTTAATAAATATCGTGAACAAAGATTCGACTCTATATTTTCTATCCATTAGCCTACGATAAACTTCATAGCAACGTGCTCTAACCAAAACTTTGTTTCAGTAGATTACTTTTAACGTAAAACGTTCACTGCTATTTCAATAAATACATGTATGATGTGCAAGCATCTCGTTTTTACATACATTATACAGACAATAGACATTTCCTAAGCAAGCTAAAGGAATATTATCTATTTTATGGAACCCGGAGGTTTCATTGTTGCGCTTACTTGAACTGTGCACTGTTAAGTGCAACAATCCTCTATCCCATGAGTTTGAACAGTTAAAATATTCTCCATTTTAAAGTTCACTTTACTATTACTTCTGCTGCAATAAATCATGCATATTTTAGCATTTTCTGGAATTGGTTGGCATATGGTATGATATTGAGGCTTTCTGAATTGTACACTTCTATTTGTATTAAATCGTGTCAATCGGGTGTGGCCATAGATGTGCAAATTGAAATACGCGCATAGATAAGTTTTCAAATTTTGTTTAATAATAATAATAATTTGGGCTATAATTTACTCTACCAGTTGCTCGGTACTGTGGGAAACAAAACACAGAAAAGGCATTAAAAGACATTTTATTGGTTTATTGTGTGTATTCCTGAACATAATCCTACTGAAAAGGCCGCTTGTTGCTGAAGTGGTCATAAAAGCACTGACTAGATTATTAATATCATTTTGTAATGCAGAATTGCCGCATTTCTAGCATACTGCGCTACACTCAAGCACCTCTATAAATTATTATATCTTTAGTGCTGCATGCTAAGTAGGTTATTTCAGTGGTAAGAAAACAATTTGAGTAATTTCTTTTAATTTCATTGTAACATTCACAACCTTAAGCGCAACCGAACCAAATTAGCATAGAAAATGAAGTGATAGAGGGTAGAGCTTTACGTTATAGATGAGGATATGATTATGAATATTGGTAAGTATTGGCTTCCAGATTATGAATTTAAGATATATTTTTCTTAACAGTACCTTTACATAACATGTAATTTTGCACAACAGTATTGAATTAATTCTACACTACTCTTTAAAACTTAAAACATGTGGCAAGTGATCTAAAAATAACTTATTATCTAATTAAAATAACGTAAGGTAAAATGATAAGTAGCAGATGGAGTTAATAGCCTTTAAGAAATTATTGAGTTTTACTTCACGGTTTTTGAGAAAATTTGATCAGCATATGTGAATGAATAAATAGGAAAACTTAAATATTAACAGAAAGACTTTACAATAAATTCCACATGTTAATAATATCCCTATACTTTTTTCAAAACATCTGAAGGCGTACAAATACGTAGTCCTATGTAGGCCTATGTTAAAATGTTAAATAATACTAATTACGTTGTGAATCAAAATCTTTAGAATATACATTATCCAATAAATTTAAAGGAGACTTGAAGTGAAATAACACATCTTATATAAGGATACCAATAAGAAAAATATGTTTGATGGTAAAAGTAGGGTAAGTTCAGGCTCTTGTGGTCCCTGGGTTTCATCTGAATGGAGAAAAAGCATGCGATATATTGCACACTTGGTGGCAAAGATTACTTAGTTATAGTAGACTATTCATAAGTGGTTAGAAGAGCTTCTGTTACATATTAAAACTTCCCATTAATTGATTACGAAATTTAAAATTGTATTTTCTACACGTGGGATTCCCTTAACATAAGAGCGCCAGCGATTTTGTTTAAATTTTGCTCGCACAAACTCGTAGGAGAAAAAAAAATATTTGAAACATTTTTCATAACATTCTCTGAAGGGTAGTTATCTGGTAGCAGTCGTTTGCCCAAACTGAGGATTATGCCTGGCTCAGCGAATAATATACATTTGCGTGAATACGCACTCCCCGCAGCACGGTATCTTCATCTACATCACAGTGTGGAGTGAGACAGTTGCAAATGATCAAGGTATAGGAAATTACGTGAGGGTAACACATCACATCCTTTAATTTGTAAAGCACCTAGTGACTATTTCGAATTACGCAAATACCTGTTGAGAGAAGAATTCAGAATAGAACCACAGAAATCAAACGCATACTCTACAGAAACATCAGATTATTTGAGGAATATACCAATATAACTGTAGTTTGAATCCTGGCTCAAAACCAGATCGATCAAAATAGAAGCATAATTCAAGTTATTCAAAACACAAGAAGAAATGCCTTATTTCGTTTTGCGGAAACAAAACGCAGGACAACTTCTAGCAATAACATGGTCTAATTCTGTAGTTTAGAAACAACTATCGGCGTGGTCTACTTATTTAGCTATGTAACACAGGGAAGGTATGCATGAAATATTCGAGCAAAAAACTCATCCTCACGATCTGAAAGACGAGTACAACAGTCTAGATCTCATTAAAAAAAACTAGTATGAACGCTTTTTGTTCCAACATTAATGCATAACAAGTCGCACAGACCCGATGGGTGCGTTAGTTTTGACGGCTACTGGCACGTAGGTACCGGTTATAGAATAGGTGATACATATCTTTATTATCTTGCTCTACACAAATGATTAATATCGCCTAAAACAAATTTATAAATCGCCTTAAACGAAATTCAATCTTCGTTGGTTATATCACACTAGTGGACCGAATATTTAATTCCGCATTTAGGTAGATGTGAAAGGAGGCTTTGGATACTGGCTTGTGATGCTATATGGGTGTGATTTTAGGTGTGTCACGTACCCCGAAAAAATATCTGTTCAGACTTGTATATAAAGGAAAGTGTCATCTAGCCGTTTATCAGTTAAAACTTGGATATCAAGGAAAGAACTTACCTGGCTAACAACATGGTGTTCAAGGTAATTAACTAATATTATAATTATTAGTATTAAACACTTAATGGATACCTGTAGCTTGATATTATACAGTAGTCAGTAAGGTACGCAGGACTCTACTACACAAATAAATATTACGGCGCCTGTTTAACTCATGAATGAGTGACCAATCTTTGATAAGAATATGCGGAATCTCAACCAATGGGAACTGTCTACCATAGCATTTTTTATAGTTTTATTTTTACAGCTTTCATTTTATCACACCTATGTACACTTGATAGAAATTCATAAGGACTGAACACAAAATCATCTTCATAGATTCTTCGATAAAACATGTCTAATCATTGAACACAACAATTGTGTATGTATAAACTGTATTTGAGCAAAAAAGGATTGCAAAGCATTTTAAATTAAAAATAAAACTACTTTTTTGTAGACTTTTGTGCTCTATAATTTTTTACCGGAAACAACTGAATTCATTACTTCCCACGGGCACTGGAAATCAACAAATTATAATGGCAGGAAATTTTAAGGGTTTGTAGAGTATTATAAATAATAATTAGTAAGAATATAAGGAAGTAAGTAAGAAGGTTAATGATTCCACCTTTTTATTTGCTAATTATCACAGTCATAGACAGAAACAAAGTCTTCGTTCGTTCAGGGTCTTAATTAGAGATTCCCATAAAACAGTACTTCATAATACTAAACCGTATACATAAGGGCATTTAAAAGTTGCAATGCTGCATTTTCTTTTTAATATTTTACCATGCAATTTACTATACTTTATTGTGTAATATGTATTATTTTTAATGATTGCTCAACTGTAATCCCGGGAACGTTGAAGCAGCAACAGTACCGGTAGTTTCTTCTTTAACCCTTAAATGCTAGGGACTCACACAATATAAAAAACCACACCGGATTGCAAAGAAAACAGTAAACACAAGGATTATGCCCAAAGTTTAGACATTTTTTTCAATTTCTTTTCCATAATTCTATAACAAGTCTTAAATTGTGGTATCCCAAACGACACATTACAACATTAAGCGTTAAGTTAAAATATAACTTCCAGCGACTACATAGTTATAAACTTCCGTATCTCAATAGGTTTAAATTTACTTAACATTACCATTCATAATCGTTTCATTATTTGAAGTAATCAAGTTTAAACTTCCGGTACAAGGCCTACTTTTCATTAATCAGTGTTATTAATTACCGTACAGAATAATAACTATTGAGTGAAAAATTCACCGTAAACTGCAGTTTCTAGTGTTCTATATGTGTTCTGAATTGACATTAGGCATGTAGAATAACAAGCTAAGTGATAAAAATAAATTTGTAAAGTTTTTTTTTTTTATGAGTAAGCTCTATTGAAGCCTTGTCTTGTCTACAATATTTACATGGACTGGATTTGTAGCCAGTTGTTAAAATAGAAACACTGCGGATAGATAATATATAGCCATTTAGTGCAAACTTTACGTCATCTCTTGGGAAAATAACTCTGAAAACATACCGATATTAACTACAATACATGAGATACTATTTCTATAGTAATCTGTCTGCCTCTAATAGACATACAACTGTTAGGTTTCAAATGTAACTTAAAATCTCTTAAAAATTGACTAACTTATAATATGAATAGTGCGTACAGAACTGACTACATTGACTGTAACATTAAATATTCAGGAGAACTCCATGGTCATTATTTTGCAGGAAACATGCCCCTCGGTGGTAGATAAATTCCGATTTTAAATTATAATACCGCAATACATAAAAATCCCTCTACAAGAAAACAGTAAACATAAGGATCTGTAGCTGATGGGCCTAGTGGAGGTAGTTCAGAGTACAAAGTCCACTTAGGTATAGCAATAAACTATCGTAAGGCAGGAGTTTAGGCTACGCAGCTGAACACTAAGGCGAACCCTCGTCCAGTTACATATACACGCAATGTTATATTATTATGATATATACACGACGATTATTATTTATTAAAATATGTGTAACTTCCAGAAACTTAAAGGAAACAGAATGGGCAAGTTTCTGAAGAATAACACTATTACGAATTTAAATAATTCTTATTTCACTGGCATGAACAATAAATTTTGCCATTTTATTTCAGGTCGTGCTCTTCGCCTCTCTGGCTATGGTGGCTTACGCTTTCCCTCAGCATCATGCCGAATCCTATTCTTCCTTCTCATCTGGACCTCTGGAGTCTCACGGATCATATGCTGTAGCTGCTGCTCCAGTAGCAGTCGTACACAAACCCTTGTTAGTACATAAACCTGTTCTCGTACACAAGCAGATTGAATACCATCATGAACCCGAATACCATCATGAACCCGAGGTAAGTAAATCATATCAGAATCTCATACTTTTTACATAAAAAATTGATCACCTGCGTGGTCTAGAGATGTTCATTGCTAATATGGCTCCTTAGGCCCGATACGATGGCCGAGCTCATTTCAAGTGAAGCCGAAAGTTTTCTCGATATCTAGTACAGATTATTTTAGAACACTATTCAAAATATAATCATAATAATAATAATACAAGTAGCAATCCAATAATGACAAAAATAACGACAGCATCAGCAATAATAGTAATTTATTCATGTCATACCCTTTTCTCCATGTACCTAGTCTACAGAAGACCAGTTGCTGTAAAAATCAGTGCATTATGTGTGGTTTTTATACATCTGGAAAACTATTATTTCCGTTCAAGATAGAATAACTAATGTTTGTAACTTAATATTAAAAATGTAGGTTTTGTACTATTTTATTAACGACGCCAACATTAGATACAGAAGTGAAATTACCCTTAATTGTACAATAAAGGCATGATATAATTACATTAATTATTAAAGCCAACATGGTCACTTCATATAGGTCTTGGAATCCGAGGTTTTAAGATGTTTAGACAGTCAACACATGCAGCCCCTCAAAGCTCCTGGAAACTGAAGTTTTCGGATTTTAGATAATCAGAACATGAAAGGAATTAGGATGTTAAGCATCAGTTGCCTTAACTCCCCAGGATTTTTCCTGACACTAATTTCTCATTAAGAATGAGTCTTTATCACAAGCCCGGTTTTATTCACTAGTTAGTGTTCCTTTTTATGATAACAGCAATATCATTAGAACAGCGACCTAATTCGTGGTACGATGCGAACTTTGAAGGGGCTTACAAAGAGAGGTATTTTGATGAGGGTTAGAAAACTGTATTTTTTGTTTGTTTGTTTTGTTTTTTGTTTGTGTTTTTCTTATTGCCTAGTGTTTATTTCTCTTTTTCTTTCAGTAGTGAGGGAAATCAGTTTATATATATTCAGCAGCACTATCTATATGTCTACACATTCCTCCAATTAAAAAAGTGTTATTGTGTTTTCTAAGATATCTACTGATAAAATGACAAGTGTCGAATCCAGTAGATTCTTTTGTAATTTTCTTGGTACAATAAATATATCATATCATATCATATCATTAAGAATGAGTCAGGTCCACCAGCAGAATTAGGATTGAACTTGACAGGTTTATGGTGCAGTACCTTAATGATTTGAATGAAGTCGTACACCTTATTTACTCCTACATCTCCTAAAATGATATAGTTAACTAAAAGGCTGTTATTTCATTACACTTAATAATTTTGTTTCATGCCTACGTATTTTTTCATTGTTGAAATGTAATTAACCCAGAGGTACCCATCCCCCTAGCTTCATTACTCATCCTCCCCCAATTCCATGTAAAGTAACCTGAAAAATAAACCCCTCTTACAAATAGTGGAATAACAGAAGAGGTTCTTATTACCTTTTGAAGTTATAAACTTGACGATTTTTATTTTTAACACATAAAATGTGAATTATGCAACAATTTTCAACCCTCCCCATGAATTTCAATGACGCACTCTGTGCCTTAACTCACCTCCGTGGGCACACGTGATTAACCTAATCCACAAGCTTTAATTACGTTACACCATAATAAACAAAGGGTTTGAAATTATTTCTTACCAGCAATCTTTGCAGTCCATTGCTATAGCCGGGAAAAATCTTGTCTCGGGGCAAATTGTTATAACAGCTGTTATAATAATATAGAAGGAAGTATTTGCAGTTATGATACCTAAGAAATATAATTGAATATATTTCGGGTTTACGTTCGGAATAAATCTGATTAAGTGCAAAATGAAATTTGACTCTAGGGTACGAAAGTGCACGCACATTATATTTCTTCTTACGTAATAATATTAAACTGTAAATGTCTTTTGAACACATTCCTTGGAAAATTATTTCTTGTCCACAGAGAATATAATGCATACTTTTCTTTCCAGGCTCCCGCTCACTATGAATTCAAGTATGGAGTAAAGGATGAGCATACTCATGACATCAAAGAGCAGGCTGAGAAACGCGAAGGTGATAAGGTTGAGGGATACTATACTCTTCTGGAACCCGATGGCACCACCCGTACTGTCAAGTACACCTCCGACAAGCATACCGGATTTAACGCCATCGTCACCAAGTCAGGTCATGCTGTCCACCCTACCCATGTCCACAAGGTGGCTGTCCCAGTTCATAAAGTAGCTGTTCCAGTACACAAAGTAGTATCCTACGCCGCTCCTACCATCGCTCTCTCATCTGGCCATGAATCCTCTCATGGTGGAGCCACCAGCTACAGCAGCTTCCACTACTAAGCTATTGTTCGCTACTTTTAATTTGCTCAATTTCATTGTCGTCTGCTGTCGACCATATGTTATGACCTTACACCCTTCACTTTCATTCTCATGTGCCATACTTGTTGTACTTCGTCAATTTCTCATTTGTATATGAAAGCGTATTCCCCAAATGGAATAGAGGCACAGGCAATGGTAGTCGAGAATGTAATCAATTCAAGCTATCATACAATTACCGTCAACCAACTGCAGTGACCGATGCTAGCCCAACAATCCTTCTTCATGAAGGTGGATTGGGATCTTTCAATGTAGAGATATCACCGCTAGACTGGGTTGATTGACGACCATTAAATTTGATTGCTTATATTCTCAATTGTTATTGCTTATTTGTTTATCATTAACCTCATAACATTTCATTTATTGTATATACCTCATTACATAATTTGTTATTATTGTAGAGGACTTTATAGCAAAGCATTTGGTGATATTGTTAATAAATGCATTGCAAATCTGAAATTACTATTGATTCAATTTTCCCTGAATCCTTTTATTTCTTTCCAATTCCAAAGTGTTCTATTCCGATCACTCCAGACATGCTAGATAAAGCTTTTTCTTCAGTAATTATTCCTCAGTGCTAAAACCAGGGTTGTCGTCTTTTTCATTGTAAAAATTTGGAGCAAGTGGAACACGAAGAAATTTGATTTCTTTCCTACTTCTATTTTTCATAAAACTGCAAAAAATTGTAACCTCTTTCAGTTAAATTATTTTTTTCTCACTCTTTCTCCATACACGTTAGTAATTTAAATCACTATAGGTCTATACTATAGAACTGCATAATATAGCACATTTTAATAATCTGTCATATAAGAATGATGTTATGGCGTTTGAATATCATTTCGATTGTTTTATTGTCGGAAGGGGTAGCCTATTTCTAATGAAACCAAAAGGCGTAAATTTCAGGAGTTTCGACAGAAAAGTCTTTGTTTTAAATTGTATACGTTCTTTTACTGCTTATTTGGAAATAGTGATGAAATGTAGCCTATTAAGTATATAAGTAAAATTTTTAAGACAAAAATTATGTTACGATTTAAAGTTGAAATATCTATAATAATAAGAGGAAGTGTTTTCTGACTTTGCGCGATGCAAAAGCGAAATCTACTGCACGCAGAGATCTGAAATTTTAACATAGATGGAATGAAGGGTGGCCAAATGCACTTCGAAGCCAAAATTTTAATTTTAGCTTTCGTTCGCGAGTTATGAGTGAAAATTTGGTATAATACGTGAATTTTTTGCGCTATCAAAGTATCAGTATTCGATAATAAATTTAAATTGTAAAATCAATTATTGCAGGTGACTTTGCCTTTTTGTCATAACTTGGAAATAAAAGCATCGATTTTTTCAATATATCGCATGAAATTATCAATATCTTCGACTGTGTGAGCTCGCCCTAGGCGATTCGTTTGTTTATAATGTTAAGGTACACAGACATCTCGAAGTTTTCAACCATTTTCAAATAAACTTTAGAAAGTCGTTCAGAATTATGTACACAACAATTTCAATTGTATGAATGCTACAGTATATGTAAGCCTACGCCATATACTGAAAATAATACACAAAATCTGTGGTTAAACTAAATTAATGTAAGTAGATTATTTCGGAACAACTCAATTCGAGAATGTCCCGAAAAATTTCTTCCTTTAACCTCCAGGGTGCGACAATCCTCTCATACCTCCTTTAATACTAGTGCCATATTGCAATTATTCAAAGTATGTAGGCATATGTGTTTCATAACATTGTAGGCCTATACATTTATAAGGCAACAAAATCTTATTGACCGTTAAATAGTAACATCTGCCTCTCAGACCACTGTCAACACAATAGTAAATTATGAAACACGACTATATTGGCATTTATTAAGACAAGAATATGTTGATAATTAATTAATTATCGTTATAGAAAATTTGCATACGAGTGTTTTGATCGACCATAGTTCAATGTTTAAGTTTTTGGTTTTAGAATACCTCGTAATTGATTAAACAGACGATTTTCGACATAAGCCGTTGTAGTTCCTGCTTTTCCAATAGATGGCAAGCCTTAAGGCATGCAGACTTGCAGCGCTTCTCTTGAGCATTAATGTCAAACAACGCATATTAAATTATATTATAGAAAACAAATTCAATGTAATATAGCATTCAAATTAAGACGATCAGAATTGAATTTATTTTAAATAAAAGTTGTTTAATTACGCATTTCAAGATCGTTCCGTGTTCGATAATCGATACCACACCAGTTTCGAAATGGAAAATCAGTGTCGAATTGAGTATCATTACGATACCGTTACGTCAATGCATCGCCGTCTCGAGAATTACACTTCCTGTCCTATGCTTTATTTTAACATGGAGCTCAATTGCCAAATTTTTCCAGTAGAGGCGACACAGTTCACACTCAGATTGCATGAAATTCCAGCATACTTCAGTTTCAGAGTTTATACTTCAGAGGGCAACACAGAGCATACGGTAATGTAATAGTATATTGCGATACAAGTGCCGTAAGGCATGCATACGGATCGAGGAAATAGTTTGAAAAAACGAAGCGCTCTCGCCGAGTTTTTTCAATTTTCCGAGATCCGTTATGCGCTTACAGCACGAGCATTGCATGCTATTTTTTGCACGATGATTATTTATATCAATTTAATTATATTAATTGTGATATTACCTGAAAATATTATGTATATACATTCTTGAAGATAGATGTTTATTTCAGAAAGTGATTCGCATTTGTTGTTGTTTATGGGAACCGAATACTTGTGCTGGGGGGCCTTGTCCATGAAGGCTTGTATTATGAGGTGTGGCGTAATATTCATAACAGCACGGAAACTCTTACCACACATAGCAACAAGATTGCGTGTGGGAATGTCAACTTGCGATCCACGGCAACAATATTCGTAAGTACCACTAATTAGTTAAGTCGTGCAAAAAAGGTATTGCAGCTGGGTGTGGTAGGTTCTGCCATCTGTAATGTTGCCGCGTACGCAAAATTAGCCGTATAGGACAAGCAGTGTATACACGAGTAATACAGTCTAGAATGCAGTGGTCCAATGTAATAAGCGTATTTAAATTATAGTGTGGTCGAACAAAAAGTTTGTTATTATCGCCTCGCTTATAGCGTTGACGGGCGGCTCGCTTTGTTCTCATATTACAACGTTTGTTGTTACTGTAAAAGGGGTTCTCAAAAGAAACCGCTGACTGAATTCGTGTTGCCAATTCTCTCATTGCTCAATGCCATTACCACAAGTGTTTTGCTGCATTTATATCTTCCCGCTGTCTTCTTTTAACACTATGCAGTGTGGCAACTACCCAAGGGACAAGGTCGGGCGGCGACGTCTTTATATTAACTGTCAACGCAATGAGCGAAGCGATAATACGTTTCCATACAGCAGGGATAGGATTTATATGTAATTACATATTTCTTAATTTCACATATAGACACATTTTTTCACTTATCTCCATCTATTATGTTGTCTTCTACTCAAATTAAACAATTTTATTTTACATATTTTTCCATATTTCTGACGTTAGTACATATTTATATGTAAAATAAATATTTGTCCATATTTAGTGATTTTAATGCAATATTCGTACATATTTCATTCTTTAGAGTAAAACTATATATAAGTGACAGAAAATATGGCAGCACAGGATAAGTTTACAGTTATGTACACAAATGAATGTGTGAAAAATGATTTGTGTTACATTGAATCAAATTTTTGTAATATAACAAAAATTATTCAGAAACTACAAAATAATAATCTCACATTACCTGGAAATATTGACATTGTGAAAAACATGATTCATGAACTCGAATGTATACGTGGACATTTAGCCGGTCTTATCAAATGTAAAGTGGACAATGTGTCTTCAAAAAATCCAGGCTTTGAAGAAATGTGTAAAATCAGTGCAATCTTAAGCGGCTCGTCAAATGTAAAACTAGAATCAGTGAATTTTAAACACGCGCCAATCACTTCATGTGCAGTAGAACGAAACTTCAGCCAATACAAATCACTTTTGAAAATTTAAAACAACATTTTGTGGCATACTGTTATGGTAGCAGAAATAATCAATGAATGAATACAAATAAAGTAAGTGATCTGAAAAAAAAATTGAATAACTTAATTTATTAATCCAGTATTTGTAATGCATTTTTATAGGTTCTAAAAGTAACAAAATGTAGTGTCTAGTGGTTAAATTTGATTTGATGTCCATATTTTACAAAATATATGTATATATACGTATATGTACGTATTTTGACATTTTTAGTACATATATATGTACATATTTTGACATTTTTAAGTACATATATATGTACATATTTTGATATTTTTAAGTACATATATATGTACATATTTTGACATTTTTTAGTACATATAAATCCTAGCCCTGGTCATCAGCACAGCAATGAAACCTGAGACATAAAGCACTTGACTAATTCATTATGATAACTTCTTCTTTTGCCTTTCCCCTTTAAGCCAATGGCCTCAGTTCCATCTTTTAACTGGACGTCCTATGCCCCTCTTTCCTTTAGGATTGTATTGCAAGGCCATTTTTGGAATCCTTGTTTCTTCCATTCGCTCTACATGTTCTTTCCATTTTTGTTTGTTCTATTTCCTTACTTACTGAAAAATATTCAGTTCATGTCTAATGTTTTCATTAAGAAGCCTGTTCTACTTAGTGCTACCTTTTACTGCTGTAATAATTTCATTTCTGCCGCCTGAACATGGTTCGAATTTTTTCTCTTCTTAATCCAGGTTTTACTGCCGTATAGTAGAACAGGTACAGCCATCACCTTATAGTATTTCCTGATAACGTATTTACGTGAAATGGCTCATGAATTTAGGCTAATGAACTGTTGTCAATATTGATAATCTCACTGAATGTCACGTATCAATTTGAGATATACCACTGAAATTTGGACAAACTCGTGAAGAAGGAACTATTTTCGCAGTAAAAACTGGGAACTAAATATTTTTGTAACTTCTTAAGCATCACTTTAACTTTTCAAAAGTCTTAATTACAAAAATAAATTTTCATTATTTATTATCTTTTCTCAGAACAAGATTATAGTAATACAAAAAAAAATAATAATGCGTAGTTTTAGAGGACAGTGCTTGAAAGATTGAACGGTGTACGTGATTTTTGCTATCTTCATCGTGGAGCGCCCTTCACTCATGAATATATATTTCTAATTACTCAAAGGAAATTGAAATGTGTCATAATTAATATGATGGACAAACCTGTGGTTAAAATATTCCATTAAGGGCTGGTTTCACCAGATGAGATTAAAATGTCGAGTAGTTAAACTCGAGTAAAAGTTGCTCTTCGAAATTAATATCAGATAACACAATTGTGTTTCATGGATATGGAAGCAAATACAAGTAGCAAGCAGGAGAAACGGAGGTATAGAAGTCCGAACTGGCTTCCTGGGAAAATACAAAAAAAGGTGGCCAAGAAAAAACTTGCGCAGAAGCTTTGGACAGTCTAAAACGCGCCACGAAGTCCCTTTCGTCATAATTATTCTGGAACCAATCAGTCCTATCTCGTATCCATCTCGGCCGTCGTATTCTGTGATTATTGTCTTCATCTTCAGTTGAAGATTCATCTTCAGTTGAAGATTCATCTTCAGTTGAAGATTCATCTTCAGTTGAAGATTCATCTTCAGTTGAAGATTCATCTATCTACAAGCCATACTGTAATGGTGCATTAATGTCGGACGTGTTGCTACTCCAAGATTAAGGGAAGTTACTTGCTGAAATTTGACTGTAAATATTAATCTCGATTAGCCTAAAGGGTTCCGTGGATGGAATTCGGCAATTTTCCTTCTGAGCTTTTGGTTTACGGAAAAATGGTAATTCGTAAAAATGTTTTCGAAAAAACGTACGGGAATCATGCTGAAAACTCATCAAATTTAAGGGAACAAAAAAGTATTTCGCTTCCTGCAATACCTTACCTATGTTACGAGTGGAGAAAGTAATAAAAACTTTGATGCTTTTTAAGGTATTAGAAATATAGGTTATTAAGAATCGATCTAGAGCTTAACTCGTAGATCGATTACAAAAATTAAAACAAACATGATTAGATTATTTGAAAACAATATTCGGCGATTAAACAAAAAGATGCTGTTTTAAGAAAACAACATGTGACTTCACCTACGAGTTAGGAGTATAAAATATATATTATCAGATTTATTTGATACATTAAAGAAAATACTTTGTTGATCGTAGCTCAAAGATATTAATTTACTTCAATTAGTGTATACAGTTTGTTCTCTCTTTCAGAACTTTTAGAGAGAAAATAATTTAATAAAAATGAAAACTGTTTACTGCAATGCGTGTAACTTTGTGGTGAAACGATATGAATGGTTATTTGAGATTAAGTCCGTACTTACTCTCGTGTAAAACGTTACTCCAGTTTGGTGAAACTGGGCCTAAATCGGTTGATATTTTGTGGAAGTTTTCACTTTCAGTTATGGATTCCCTTCAAATTATACGAGCCACATAATAAGCCCATAAAACCTCACTAAAGTTTTTATTAGGTATTCTTCTTCTTCTTCTTCTTCTTCTTCTATCGCTTGGTTTAACCTCTCCCGATATAAAGAAGATTATGCGGGTACGCCGCCGGGCCTTACAGGACCGCGACCTGTTGGGAGGATTACATTTGGATCACAGACATTTTTTCGACTATATTAAAACATGGATGACCTCCTCAGGTGGGTGATCAGCCCAGTGCCCAGACTACCTCCGAAACAACAATGAACACACAGAACAAGACACACCAATCACTGTCACAGTCATTCTGAACAAGGCGCGGATACGATTAAGATGATAATGGCGGCCAGATGATATCTGGAAACCACAAGGGCTTTATGTTACCCGACATTTCTCACCCCAACAAGATAACTGGGACACGTGGTCGTTCTGAGCAATAAATCAACAAATCAACTGCAATCACATTATGCTCTTTCACAAGTGCATATTCATACCTAAGACCAACTTACTTACTCGAGAAGAGAGATATTTTTAATTGAAGCAAAAGGTAAGTAGTAGAATTGTACTTAAACTGTATCTTTACTAATATTACTTATATGAAAGCTCGAATATGCACGTAACAAGAATTATTTTATGTAAAACACCGAACATGCATGAGTCACATCTTAATGTTTGGTATTGAACCTACGAAGACTAAAGAAGGTTTTTTTTTATTAAACCGATATCTATGGAGACCAATTATGAAAGTTTCCAACAGCTACATTCTAATCCTCATTAACACAAACTATATTCCAATTAGTAACTTTGAATATTAATCTTAGTTTGGTAAATAGTGTAAACTTCCTACCTCTTTCAATTAAAACGGGACTGTTATTTAATGATCCCATGAATAAGTGATCAAATTACTGCGTACGATATTTCGATATAAAGTCATAGCCTATTGTAAATAAAATTTCTTGCAGCTAACATTCCAGAAATAAAATTATTTACAGTAAGCAAACAATTTTATCCATGTAAAAATATTATGATTCTGTCGATTACATTCACAAGAAGAATTTCATTACCATAACAATGTTAAGGTGCAATTAATATCAACTTAAAAGTTAAATCCATAATTGTGGAAAGTTTCATATTAAAGTTAGATCTTCGTGCATTAAAAATATTTGCATCCGTTGACTGAATTTTAAATTATGAAATTTGTATTTTATGTTTAAAGGATGTGGTAGATTTTAATTGTTTAATTGTTTCTTTCATTGGTGAGACTAGGTTATGGAGTTATTAATGAAGTTTGTAAAAATTTAGAATGTAATCGGAAACTCTCATGATAGTCTAAAAGGACGGTAAATACAACTGCAGTTTAGAGGCCCATGTTCTTCAGAATTTGGATTTTCTTTAGTTGTAAATAAAATATTTATATTATGCACGTGTTTTAAACTTTCGGCATTTAAAGTTGCACCAGAAAAACGTATAAACCTAAAAATGCAATATATGCTTACCTTAAAATGAATAGCCTAAATAATGCTAACAAAAATTATATATATATATTTTTAATATTTTCAAAAAGTTTTAAACATCGTGATAATTTCACTAATATCAATAGCGTTCAAAATCTCGATCACTTGTAACTTTCATTATTACTAAATACCCAATGCTTCAAGTGTAATATAAAAACAAGTAAAACTTGAGATTTCAAATGCCGCTAACAGAACAATTACCTACCAAAATAATTTCTCACCTTTACAACTATCAACTACAAAGACAACAATGGACAACACAACTTTTTTTTTTTTTTTTTTGATACTCCAATACATGTGACCCTATTTTACCTTGAAGGTATGTTAGGGTTTTAAATATAACAAATTAACAAAATTAATATTTACAAACTATATTACAAGTAATAATTAAAAATGGGAATGAACATAATTTACGAAACGTACAAAATCTTGTTTGCAACACTCTTTTCTAAAAACTGTCAGTGGTGCTGAAAGTGTAGTGTCACAATAGTTTAGTTTACACCTTAATTGAAAACGTTGTCTTTCAAATCTGGGACATTCCAGTAAAAGATGTTTCACTGTTTGTTCAATTTCTCCACATGGGCAAGTATAGTCACATTCTATTTTTATTTTAAATCTTCGGAAATAGCTACCAAATTTACCATGTCCTGATATAAACTGAGTTAATATAAAATTTGGTACAAAAAATGTTGACTGTAGTCTATGATATATTGTTGGAAAATAAAGTTCTCTTGTAACAGCTCCTTTATCCGAGTGTTCCCATTCAAAATTCCAACAAGATGTAATATATTTCCTTACTTGATTTTTGACAAATGATATTGGACACTTAGCATACACATAGCTCGAGTCCATGGAAGCTGCCGATTTTGCCAACTTGTCAGCACGTTCATTTCCTTCCGTTCCACTATGTCCACGAGTCCATACTATACATATGTGGGTTGCCTTCAGGATGATGTTACGAATTTCTACAGATAGAGGATAACACAACATATTACGGATATAAAACTGAAGCAAGGTTTTCAAATTTCATTTAAATTTAAAAGATATCCGTCAGCCGTTAAGGAAATTATCAAGAAATTCTCTTAAGTTGTGCAAAATAATTTGATTCGTTAATATTACAGTAAATTTACATCAATAACTTGATCATTACAGCAATGAAATATAGCACAATTACATTTAGGTTGGATAATCTAATCAAGAACTTTCTCCTACTGGAAACAAGAATAGAAGCATGTTATACTAAGCGCTTACCTAGAACTGCAATAATAACAAGATACAATTTATCACCTTGGCTTTGCATTTTTCTTTTAAAGGTTTCATTACAGCAAACATTTACGCGCTTCCTTATCGGTTAAACTTCAGTTTCTTTTCGTTCAACTAAGATCCCTTCTCAGATTAAACAATATCTTTTGACACTTATTATGCTGCTGTTTAAACCACCAATATGAGAACTATTTCTTATGAACCATGTTGTAACGTTAGTTATAACACTTAACAGTAGATAGATTTAAGAACGCGGAAGTTCTTTTACATAATTAAGTGGCTCTAAATAATACTTCTTAAAGTATACTGTTACATCACAGCATGAAAACTGATAAGCTAGTCTGAACTACTACATTTTGATTCCACTCTTAATTACTTTCATTGTTTTGAATATTTGCTACGTGTATATGTGATGTAGTGTCATTTGTCATTTCACTGCTGATAAATTTTATAATAAACTTCTTCAATACGACATTTAAGATATTCCTATTAACCTGTGGCATTAAGCAGAAACCGAAAGGCCTTGGATACGACTGCCGAGTCGGGCATAACATACCACTTTCAACCTATGTTCCGTTTTCAAAAAATCTTGGACCTCAATCTTAAAAAAATAAAAGAGACGATGCATGCTTCTAAAGACAGCACTTCCTGTTTTATTACATATTAATCTTTACTGCAGTCATGTTATTGGCGATGACTATCTTCATTTTATACAGCCATTTTAAAATTACTTTGTAGCTAAGCGCGGTTGTTTAAAAATGCAGTATAATATGCTTTTGTGCGAGAAGTTTGATTTAAAAGTAGCCATTGTACAGCAACAGACTCGTAAACTACTACCAACGAAGGAAATAGTGACTGAAAAAGGCAGGCCTTTATCTCTAATATTGCACCATTCCACAAAACTGTTGTAGGATTTATTATCTTTATTGATTCAGCAGTATCTTCTATTCTTTCTGGATCGCTTCGCATGATAAAAAGTAAGATGGAAAATTTAGAGCAATGTATGGATAGTTTTTCAACAAGTAGAAGTTTCAACAGTCTATGGTGAATTTTATTGATTACCCATCTTTATGTAATGCATGAAGTATTTAATGTGAAAGTTTCTACTATAATTTAGGTTATTCTTAGTGGTAGTTACGTTACTAATATTATTATCCCTATTATTATTATTACTATTATTGTTGTTGCAGAATACAGTATTAAATTTATATTATATAATAATTGGCAGAAATATACAGGTCATATATATGTTATGCGAAGTCATTAGACTATAATTGTAAAGCAATTCTGTTACCGAATATACCTAGGACGCACTTATAAATTTTCTTGCCGCCAAACCTATGTCAACAATCTCACTGATGATCATGTCAATTAAATGAGCAGAAATAATTTATTCCGGGAGAAGAGAATAACTTTTTATTACCCTACCAACAATAAAATATCGTCTAAAGTAGGCTTATGTACGATCACAATCTGGTTGGAGTATAAATATTTTAACTAGAAGCAGGAAAACGTTAAATTTAATCTTTAAAGCATATCCCATCAACAGATGTATAATCTCTGGAGACATGAATGACTCCATTTAAAATCTAATTTATGATAAGAGGCCTATATCTGTTTTACTGGTCTTACTGTCACTTTATATAATTTACTAATATGTTTTCTTTTCAGCTGTATAAACGTTACATTGTAAAGAATGTAATATTTGTTTTAATTACTCAAGAAAGTATCGAAAAACGACGTTTTGCTTTCAAATATAATGAATTAGTTTTAGGAATATCAGATGGGTAGATTAGATCCCCCTTCATTACTAGGAAAATGTGAAAAATTATTACATAATTTCGAAAGGAACAAGAAAGTTGTTGAAGATAAGCAGTAGTAGCCTTTTCATTTCAATACCATTTGATTGTGTGATTCATATAGTTTATTTTTTGAATTACTTCTATATGAAGATTGTGGAATAATTTTTGTTAACATCGAAATTCTTGGCATAACATTTTGGGCTATAAAATGCAATGTGTTATAAAGTTTTCTGAAATTACTCCATATGTATTATTAACTTTTTTTTAAAATGAAGAAATCTTAGCTTTTTGTTTAATCATCAGAATATGTAAATACAGAAAAAGCATAATTATTTAATTTACCGATTACCGGCATGTACTACACCGTAATTTTGTAAAGGTAAAAATCTAGATAAATCCTAGTGAAGACCTTGGTAAAGTCGAGGCCTAAAATATGTTATTTTGTACAGGATATCATGAGAAAACAGAATACAATTTTGGGGCCCGTTAGACTCAAAATGCCGACCCGAATACTAAAGGCTTTATACTAACCGAAGGGTTAACCTGTGATTAAAATTTGTGCTCTGAAGTTGCAAATTCATAATTCAAGACTCAGAGGGTTAAGATAGATCACTGTCTACTTTGCCAGCATCTACACTTTATCCATTGGTCTGATAATACCATAACTGAGGTCAAAATCGAAAAATTAATTTATGAAGCTAGTGCGTGATTCGATCACATTTTAATTTGGATAAGCACTTCCTTCTTTTAACTAATCTGTGAAGAAACGAGTAGTTACATATTTAATTATATGTTCATGCTCATACAGAGTATCAAGACACTTAAAACCGCACTCAAGAGCTGTTGCATATCTGGACAGCACATATGTAAATATTTAAAATATCTGAAGTATTAAAGTAATGTCATCAGCAAAATATGATTGTATAATTTCTTCTTTTAAGGTTTTTACCAGCTCGTATGCGTTATACTGTATTACTCCACCGTATCTTTCCTGAATTATAAATACTATATATATATATATTTAAAAAGAAACATGAGACTTTATCCCTTGCACCCCTAAAAGAAAGACACCTTACACACCAAAGATTAAGCTAAAGAAAATGTTCCCAAATGCATAGTGGACCCATTTCATCTCAGATCATACAGGGGGTGTCACATCAACATCATGGATTTTGCTGAAAAAAATATATGTTAAAGGACCACATGACCTATGTTCAGAAATGAAATATTTTCCTTCTCACTTGATTTGTAACAATGTTACAGGCACACAAAGAAACGGGATTTTTTGTAAAAAAAATTGCACGAAAGGAAAATATTGCAATTTTCAAAGCGCTGTAAATCAGAAACAAAAATTTCTGGAGACTTGAGGTTTTTTTTTATTTGAAAGCCTGTTCATAGTAGTTTCAAATCATGATATAGGAAGACATTTTTGAAATTCTCTTTAACTCTAAAATTCAACATGAAAATACAAAAAATTGAATTTTTTTCCAAAGTTCATGTATTTTTTTTTTTAATGTGAACAGTCGTAAGTCATGACTTTTATTGGGATAATAATGGAATGGTATGGAAACTGGACTAATTATTAGCAATAAAATTTCTGCCCTAGCTTCTCACATTAAGTAGATAAATCTTTGTAAAAAGTGAAAAAACACATTTTTGACTGTTATTTAGAAATGATTTTCTCCAAAACACCCATCTCAAAAGTTTTGAAAATTACACAAAATATTCTTTGATGGTTGTTCTTATAGGTGGTACAATCACATTGGGGGATATTTGTGTGGAAAACCTGAGAGAATTTTTTCAAAACTACTCTACCTGTTCCATAATGTTGGACATTTAGTATATAATGTATTACATTGATAACACTGTTTTGCCAAATGTTTTCAATGTACACAGTTCTATTATATGAAATTGTATTGAATGATCACACCATAGATGGTTGAGTCCATTTCGGGATTGGAAATCTTACCACTAGAGAGGTTTTTGAGTCCAAATTCAGCAAAGGGTATTGCTGGTTCTTTGTGAGAGTCCATCAGTTTCAGTTAATTATTAATATTGATCACTAGATTTAGACAAAACTACATATGTTAACATATACAAATACTGAAATATCATTAGGCCTATATTTTTCACTTGTAACATCACATTGCTGAGAAGAGTTCTTCTGTCATCTTCATATGTTCCGCATTAAACTTATGAAGCTGGGCTGACTGTCCATGTGGAAAAGAATGATCCAGCTTGAGAAGCACATGGGAAATTTATTTCTAAATACTTTCCTATTAAAACATTTGATTATTTTTATTTATCGTGAGATTATTATATTTAGTGCAGTGTTTTTTCATGAATTGATTAATTAATTCAATATATTTTGATCAAGCTATTTTTGGGGTTGGCGAATATCTAATTATTTCAACCATCTGTTTTTTTAATCACACTTCTTCAAAATAGATAGCTTCATCCACGTTCCATTCACCTTTTCCAAGAGCAAGGAGTTCTTTTTCAACTTATTAAAGGTTTCTAGCATTTCAAGATATTGCTAATTTCGGGCGAAAGGCCTTTTTCTTCATTTTTATCATGGATTCAGTAATTCAACGACCATGAAGATTGCATGTAACACAATATTAAGGACCTCGAGGACTTCTTTACGAAGATAATAAATCTTCATCAATCCTCAGGACATTCATACTAATCGAGGGGAAAATCCTTCATTTTGTGAGTAATTTCGTGAATCACAAAGTTTAACAGCATATTTGGACCAAGGCTTCGTGAGATTCGCAGTCTCAAAGAGAATTTAATGTAATTGTGATTGATAATAAATGTAGACATTTATCACTTAGCAAGTGTGTAAATCACTTAATTCAATGCAAATCCTCATTCTGAGCTTCAGATACTGTAAACATTCAAATTTTATCATTTCTACGAACATTAATACGCAAATATTCTAGCTAGTGAGAAGTAACAATGTCAATAAGCTCCATCTTTTTGCTACAATTATAGCTGGTCCTCCGATTGTATACAGTTCCAATACATTTACATGTGTATTCAATTAGCTTCATAAACATCAAGATTACGACGAACATTTCCTCAATGCATGTTTATGTTATTTAAGTGACGTCACTCCGGAAATGGACTCAACCATCTATGGTGTGATCTTTCAATACAATTTCATTTAATGGAACTGTGTACATTGAAAACATTTGGCAAAACAGTGTTGTCAATGTAATACATTATATACTAAATGTCCAACATTATGGAACAGGTAGAGTAGTTTTGAAAAAATTCTCTCAGGTTTTCACACAAATATCCCCCAATGTGATTGTACCACCTATAAGAACAACCATCAAAGAATGTTTTGTGTAATTTTCAAAACTTTTGAGATGGGTGTTTTGGAGAAAATCATTTCTAAAAAACAGTCAAAAATGTGTTTATTCACTTTTTACAAAGATTTATCTACTTAATGTGAGAAGCTAGGGCAGAAATTTTATTGCTAATAATTAGTCCAGTTTCCATACCATATTATCCCAATAAAAGTCATGACTTACGACTGTTCACATTTTCAAAAAAAAAAAAAAAAATACATGAACTTTGGAAAAAAAATTCATTTTTTTGTATTTTCATGTTGAATTTTAGAGTTAAATATAATTTCAAAAATGTCTTCCTATATCATGATTTGAAACTACTATGAACAGGCTTTCAAATAAAAAAAACCTCAAGTCTCCAGAATGTTTGGTTTCTGATTTACAGCGCTTTGAAAATTGCAATATTTTCCTTGCGTGCAACTTTTTACCAAAAATCCCGATTCTTTGTGTGCCTGTAACATTGTTACAAATCAAGTGAGAAGGAAAATATTTCATTTCTGAACATAGGTCATGTGGTCCTTTAACATATATTTTTTTAAGCCGATTTTGAAATCCAAAGGTGACACATTTGGTACTAAGCTGTATGATTTGAGATGAAATGGGTCAGTGTTACTATAACGAATCACCAGGTATCAACATTGGATGTTATGACAAAACCATAAAAAATTGGACTTCAGTTTTTATAGCCTATCCTGTTAGATTCCCTTATTTGAAGGCGTGGCCTTCAACCAGTCAAATTTTTCGACTCGATAACTACCGTACTTGCATGGGCAGAGCGACATGCCGATACTGGTTATAAGAAAGGCGAATACCAGTGCTTATTTTTGTCTGTCTTATTAATGCTAATAAAATGACTTATACAGAATAAACTATAAGAAAGTGCACAAGCTCGATCAAGATGTGAAAGGAGGACTCTATGAATTTAAACGAATCTGATTGGGAGGTGTGTCTCACATGTTAATTTGTACATATAAAAGGCATACTGCAACTCCATTCAATCATACTGAACACGACGGTTCGAAAGAAAACAACATGGCTTTCATTCAGGTATGGTATTCACATCAAGAATGAACTTAATAGCTGTTAGAACATATTAGTCCAATAGAACTCATGTTCAGAATATAATTTTACAGCAACGATTTCGTATAAGCCTACATTAAATAACATTCTGCACTAAATACTCTTTGACACTCTTCGCAATCAGCAAGTTCACCATCAACTAACCGATTATTCAGAATCGCTAGAATTTTATGAGTATCTGTTCTGAAGAATATTGTAACAACAATGTTACTCTGAACTTTCTTAGTTAGAGAAAATTATTACATCTTGCTTTGCTTATTCTGTAATGGATATCCTCCGTATTTAGCTTCAGTGATTGTGGATTTAGAGAATAAATTGAATTTCCAAGTTTAACAACTTCCAATGCCCCTTTAGATTTTTGTGAAAGGTTAGCGTTCCTAGCTAGGGATCGGCAGATCTGGGTTTGATCCCGCGTATCTTCTCGTACTGTTCTACGGTATGGTAATCTGGAACGGGGTGCACTCAGCCTCGTGAGGACAATTGATGATAAGCTACTGATAAAGAACGAGCGGCTCTGATGACGAAAACCATCTGTAATTGCAGTGGGAATCAGCATCCTGACATATGCTCCGAAATCCTGCCATCTAAAAAAACCGTAATACAGAAAAAAGCTGCTCCAGTTATGAACCCAGTCGTTAACAGCCATTGGAGCCGGCTCCCAATTTTGCATTTCCCTGTGAAATCGAATATGAAGGTAGTTGTCATAGCTGTTAGGTGGTAGGCAGTGTCCAATCCCTGTCGTTCCATGGTGATTAGTTCTGTTTCTATGTTAACCTTAGCTGTAAATAATAATTAAGGACAGTTTTTCTATGTTCTCTTTATTGCTTTTCATGTTTCTCATGGTTGCATTGAGGGATAACTAGTTATAAGATATAAAAACCCCGTAAAGAAGCGTCTCATTAGGGCTTAAGCCAGCGACCAAGTCTGTCCGAGTGTACATAGTAAAATTTATTTACGCAACAAGGAAGTACCGGTATCTTTAAGAAATATTTTCAACAGGCCATTATATCTATTATTATGAGAATTGAACAATGGATTAAGCATATGTTACTCTAACACTCTCATTCAATATAAATCGATCGTAATAAGCTGTAATAAACGAGGAAGTTGAGTATTTTTATTATCTCAATAAAGAAAGTCTTTCAATTGTCATTTACTTACAAAAGAGCTAAGGTGTTCATTAACGAATTAAAATTACTATAGGCGTGTCCTGTTAGCGTGAAATGCAAATGACCGACTTGAACGCTAACCGTTGCCTGTAATATATTATTTAACCAGACACTGATTTATAATTTATGACAGCCCATGAGCAAATTATAGGGTCTGAGAAGTAGATTGTAATATTTCTAAATTTTATAGCACCAATTACTATCGCGGGGAGCCGATTAAGAGCTTGATTTTATAAAGTGCTACTTAAATGTCAAGTTTAAAACTATGTAGACTAGGCCTACACAGAACATGTAGATAAAACGAAAATACATTTCCTTCTTCAAACTTTTGCACTGATAATGCTCGGAAAAGATCTATCGTCAGAAAATACGAGTGTTAATTTAAAATTATATAACGCTAAAACTCTTTGAAAACATTGTACGAAACCCTTGAAGGTGATATTATGGAAAATTTTATAAGTTCCGTAATTTTGAGTTTGCAGTTGTGAAATTTTCATAACATGAAATAAGGTTCCCATGAAATAAGGTTCCCATGAAATAAGGTTAGACGTACTCGCAATTATACTAACATTAACAATTAACTGAATTGCTATTTTTCTCTAGGATTTGTAAGTTTATTTCTACATGACGGTCTCATCGAACCTACTAGATGACTTTGGGGAAGGTAGACGTCTCATTATTTTCTACATATTTTAAACTGATTTTGTGATCTTTGGAACATATTAGAAATATTAAAATGGTATAATAGTAAATTTTATTAAAAACAGAATTCCCTTTTTTCATGTCACAGAATCCGTGGGGTAGGGTACGGATCGTCGACGCCACATGTTGAATTTACTTTAGGTAACAAAAGTGGGATTTTATTATTTTTATATTCATTATAAACTGACCATTAGAACAGTTTATCAAATTATTGTTCTTTTCCATTTTGCATTTATTTCCTTTCACTTCTGTTCTTTTGTGCTCATACTAATCTCTTTTGTCTATTACATCGAAATAAATATCGTTAATAGCAAAATTATAACACTGTTACTTTATACAGTATTAAAAATACAGTGATTCTCTAAACATAATTTGAAACCATCAAGTGCAAAATAAATATTACAACAACACCCCCTTCGGAGTTCTAGGGATGGTAGGCCTAATATTGTAAAAAAATCGTTATGAACATATTAAAGAGACTTCATTAATATAGAATATTTTAAACTCAATTTGTAATCCCTAGACCATATTTCACTATTGTAAAATGTAGCTTGAATTCACTCTAATTCGAAAAATATCCACTTATTTTTAGTGACAAAATGAATCACAAAACGAAATAAATTATACTGAAAATCTAAGCTCTTTATTTCCATTGGCTAAAGTATGCTAAACAGTCAAGCATATACATACAGAGAATTAGGCCTAAAATTTGGTGAACAGAACGAGTTGACAAATGAGGAGACATTTAAATATCAGCTGATTTCAGGGAGATAAAAAATCACAGACCAATATTAATTACGGTACCAATAAATTTACGTCTATAGATGAAACATGAAATGAGTTACGTTTTTTAAATACTATGAATGGAATCATCATTTTCTGCTGTCTTTAACTGGATACATTTTCACGATGCTTATCCCATAGCTTAAAAATTACCAAAAGAAAAACTTAATGATGGAGTTTGCTTGCCGACAGTTGAGATAATCAGATTAAGTTATATAAAGTTAGTTCTACGGAGTAGCCTTTTAGTTGAATTTCATATTTATGTAAGACATGCACTATTTATGGGGGTGGAACTTTCTTACTCCACTTTTTTATAAATTTTCCCCAACTACTTTATAATCTATAAAAAGGCTTAGGATAGAGAAGGTGAAATTCATACAATGCCATAATTTAGTTAAAATTCCAAAAGGCAATTTGTATGTCCTTATGATCAAAGGTATGGTTACTTTAATAAACATGAAGTCATTTTTGCAAGATTCTAGGAGTTTATCATTAAATCTGCTCGCTAATTGATTATAGGGGGTACGCCGTAGCGTTGTGGTTGAGTCGCTGCGCTACAAACCGGAAGGTCGAGGGTTCTATTCCCGATGAGGTCGTTGAGATTTTTCAATTGGCCTAATCCTTCTGGTGGCACAATGGCCCTGGGGTCGACTCAGCCTCCAACAGAAATGAGAACCAGGAGCAATCGTGGGGGTAAAGGCGGCCGGTGCGTAAGGCTGACAACCTTACCACCTTCATGTGCCGAATGTCCAAAGCTGGGAGCCTCAACCTCCTGGAACTCTCTGGGCCTTTATGGCCTGTATAGGAACCACTTTACCTTTACCTTATTTGATTATAGAATAGAATAATAATGCTTAATATAACACTTTTTCATATAAAGGAACTCATTCTGTATGTAGTAATAGACGTTTTATAGAACGAAACAATCTCCTGGAATATCGAGAGAATTATTTTTTTGTAAGCAGATGAAAATAAATTTTTATAAACAGTAGTCTGTCGCCTTTCCAGGCATAACCTATTCGCATTCAATAGTGTCTAAAGCAGAGAGAACGCTAAATCTGGTAATCGCTCCATTTTAGGCGTGTTAAGATAAGAATTGAAAAACATTTAACCAATACTGTCCTATTTTAATGTGTAATCCAGTAACGCACTAACCCACAATGTGTCTAATTTGTTTTTATTTGTTTTTTCTGAATTCTGCACTGTTAGTGTTATTAGTAGTTCCCTGTATTGTCACATTAACTTATGCTTACTCCTTAAGTCGCCATCCTATTAGCAGAGTAAGATCGACAGATCCGAATAGTACATTACATTGATCGTAAACTACATTATATAGAAATGTGTTACGTTTAATGGATTGTAAAATCAATCATTTGATCTGAACAGACATATTCGATATTGAATGAATTAGAGCCATTTGTTCCTCCATTGTCCCAACACAAAGCTGCAATATTATTAAATATATTATTATGGTTCAGTCCGCCGTTCTATGAACCAATTCAAATCATGGATAGTTCCGGACACTAAGAAGAAAAATGCACACTGTCTTCGATTAATACACCAGAAACTGTAGTTTGGTATTAAGGCAAACGTCTATCTCCGAATCATCACCCAAATGTCCTGAAGGCTTATAATGTTTCTTTGAACACTCTTGACGTATATTTTAACATCAGTACGCCTACGCACTACTGTCTCCTACTTTAAAATAAATTTTCTTTCTAGAATTAATATTATATTCAATAAGTAGATCCACGATGCATTTGAAATATACTTTCGACTAAGCTTGTTTTTTCGTAACAAAAAATGTTTATCTAAAATATCTTCCACAATTTTTAAACATGGATATTTGAAATAAGTAACTTACATGAAATTGAGTAATTTGAAGAGGTGCTTAAATTAACACATTATCTTGATGAATTACTAAACGAATGCCAGACCAATAGTCTCAGATATGTGTATTTTTTATTACATATTTTTTCTGTTCAGTCTCTCAAATGACATAATGGTGGGGACGATCAATAATTTTCACAAATCTTGTGATGAAACTTTTTAAAGTGTTCAATATTTGACCTTTTACAGATTCTGACTGTAGCCTCTCTCGCCATGGCTGTTCTGGCAGCTCCTGTGGAAGAGGCGCAATCCTACTCTTCATTCTCATCGGGTCCCATTGAATCCCATGCTGCACCACTAGCATATGCTCATGCTCCTGTAGCTATCAAGTACGCTTCTGCTCCAGTCCTCGTCGAATCTCACGCACCTGTCGCAGTTCATGTCCCTGAAGTTGAGCATTATGTGAGTATTTTAAACTATTCAATTATATAAATGTCTTCGATATTAAATGAAAACGCAGAGTACGACTAAATAAAATTTAAAGCAATGCAAAGATGAAATTAATTGGACTAAAGGGATGAAATTGATTTTGGTGAAATTGTTATTTACGATGCTGATACAATTAATTTTCATTATTAGAGCAAGGCATTTAATGACCATAAAATAGTGAAAAAATGCAAAATAAAAAATGCATCTATGACCTAAAAATAGTTAAAAAATGCAAAATAACAAATGCATCTATGACCTAAAAATGGTGAAAAAATGACACAGAGTTTTTAAAAAATGACCAATAAATTTCCCGATATTACTTATATTTAGTTTTTTTAAATAATGAATTGCTAAAAGCAATTTAATGAATGACAGTGCGTTATATATGAATTTACAACATAATACACGCTTATTTTATTACTAAAAAGTAAGTAATTCTATACTACTTGGACACCCTTAGAGAAAATTTTGCAATAAACCTAAATTAAAATTAACTGTAATTAACTTGGCGGATATTCTCAAATAAAAACGTTTGTTTATTTTCTGAAAATAACGATTTGTACTTAGAAAGCTCCTCTCTACCTCCACTAAAACTTGACCTAAAATGCCGAAAAAGACCTAAAAACGCCGAAAGTTACCTAAAAATGCAGAAAATTAAATAAAAATTGCCTATAAATGACCTATCTCTTGAAAATGTTGAAAAATGCAAAATAAAGCAAAAAAATGCAAAAACAAATTTTCCTTATTTAATCAATTATTTCATGATACACATTTATATATATTCGAGTTATCTTTTAACCTTCATATAAAAAAGATACAAAATCATCAAATGCCTTGCCCTATTCATTATCCATTATTCATAATTTTGGTCATTTGGTATGTTTTCACGTCACGGATACGCAATATTCCATGAATTAAATTTTGGAATTTTGCACAAAACACACGTGCTTAGTAATTGATAAAATATGATTTAAAAAGCTTGTCTGAAATATATAATTTTCAACATTTTTAGGCTCCTGCCAAATATGAATTTAAATATGGCGTCCACGATGCCCACACCCATGACATCAAGGAACAAGCTGAGAAACGAGACGGAGACAGAGTCGAGGGATACTACAAGTTGGTTGAACCTGATGGTACCACTCGAACCGTCCATTACACAGCTGATAAACATACCGGATTCAATGCTCAAGTCTTGAAATCTGGGCATGCTGCCCATCCTGAAGCTCCCGTTAAGGTAGCTGTTCCCGTCCATAAGGTTGTTACTCCCGTTATCTCTTACGCTCACACTGCACCTGCGATTTCTTATTCCCATGCTCCTGCTGTTTCATATGCCCCTGCTCCAAGCCATTCTGAAGGAGGCGCCACAAGTTACAGCAGCATCAACAGCTTTGAAGATCACGATTCCCAAGGTTACCACTAAAAGACGTTCCTAGGTGTGACCAAGGAAGTCGTTCACACTGCCACTATCATGACCATGCATTCTTTATGTATATACTAGTTATCACTTTCATATCATTAATTGTGCCATTACGCTACGTAAAAATCATCTTGTTGTATTTGTATTTATTGTTGCTGATGTATGTAATTGCATATTATTATATTTTATGAAGTATGACACTTCTATTTTCTTCAATCTCCACCATCTCCTCTTTAAACTTATCACTTAATATCCCATATAATATTAAATGAATTTGGAAAACAAGTTCATCATGCCAATTCTGAAAAAGAAGGGAAAGTAACTTAAGTTTAAGTTATTATCATTATGAGTTCCAAACCGATGGAATACGTTAGGGAAATAAACAGGCATTCTCAGAACTTTACGTTTATTTGTGTGGATATTTAGAACGACGATTTGGCTTTTTGGTAGCACAAAATTTTGTTCTCCTAATTTAAAACACAGCCACTTCTTTCTTGTCTTGTGCAGAAAGTACTCGACTGGTTGAAAAACAGAACTAGTAGGCCTATCCATATCAGGACTGGTAACTCGAGTAATTTCTTAATCAATTTGTTTTAATTAAAATTTTAAATAAGATTTACTTCTATATAGGTAGGCCTAACTCAGACATGATTTTAATTTGGGGTTCACCTAATTTGCAGTATATCATAGAACAGAATGTAACATAATGAGATCAGTATTTCATGCTTCCACTTTTTTCTGTACCTTTAGCTGACGACATAAGACAATATTATTGATCCGATGACATTTTATGAGAATATTAGCCTAAGAAATATGTAAAATCGTGTCAGTCTGTTAATTATTATTAATAATTAATATTTTATTAAATTTAAATTTTGAAAACTTATCTAAGTAAAAATAGTTTGATTTAGGCTAATTCAAGATTAAATAGGAAACCATAACTTGATCAACTGAAAAAAATAGGTTATTTCCTTTTACTATCAATATAAAAATATCTAAGAATTTTCACTAAACCTGACAATATCAAAGGGCAAACAATTTCCCAATATAAGTATTGAATAGAATTTTAAGTATTAGAAAGGCAATGAGGAAGGCGTAACAAGCTACCAATTAGCTAGTTGGCTGGTTAGTTAGCAGTAGCAGTGTATTGTTACTTATGCTTGCAAACCATTACCGGTAAGCCAGAAATTTGTACCGCCTACAAATCTTCAGAACAAGACTGTCGATTTTACCACATTAAATGCGCATCAAACCTGTGATCTTGAGAACAAATATGCAGAGCCTTACAGGCTGTCCCGCCTAAGCCAATTTCCCACACCATAATTGCACAGTAAAAAAATGAAGGGTTTATGTCCAAATTAAATTTGAACGTAACCTACAAAAAGAAAGAAAGAAAAAAATTCCAACACTTTAAATTTAAAAGAAACTAGTCTATTGCACATAGACATATAGAAATCATGCGTTCAGATTATATGAGACACACAGGCAAAGAATACTATGTTTTAAATTATGTTCACCAAATCAAGACGATGCATTAACTAGCGGCAGAGCAGAAAGGATTTTCGCATATGATTTAACAGACCAAGTTACGTAAAACGAAAGGAGGATGAGCAATATGCAAATCGTCATAATTGCCATACATGTTCAAGAATCCAACAATTATCTGTTTAAACCAAATTGCAATAATGATAAGGTTAGAATCTATTTCACTTCCTGCCAAATCCACTTCCAGTTTCATGATGTATGCATAATATATTTTAGCTTATAACATCCGAGACCTAAATTTTCTTGTTTAATATCGTGCAAAACAAGTCACGCAGGCCAAATATCCCTTCTAGCTCACAGTCGACAGTTTCAGGAACTTAAGATCATTGAGTGGTTTCTTCTGAAGTAAAAAAATAAATGTTATTAATCGTTACAATTAATAAGACTAATCGCTGGAATCGGAAAAAAAGATACAGCACTATGCATTCATAATTTTGAAGTCATATCTCAATAATATGCGTTAAAACTAAATATAAACCTGGAACTTTAAGGCTATTGAACTTTTGGTTTTATTAAGCTATGGCAACATTTTTATTTTTTTGAAATGTGGGATCATTTTTATATTTTGAAACCTACAAATGAAAGGGGAGAGTATGGAATGTATATATGATGCAGATTATGGGTTTTAAATAGGATGGACCAACTCCCTGTGGCATTATCTGGAATTTTTGCTTTAAAATTGTATTCTGACGTAAGAATTCTGTTCACAACTTGTCACATTCATCTACACGGCGGTTGACTCATAGCTTAATCCCTCTGTGCATATGAAAATGCTACCATATTACACGATACTTCACGTAAGGAGAAGAAGAAGTTAGGTGGCCTGAAGAACTACTACTAAAATTAACTATGTAGGATTTGTATTTAACACCGCCACTTACAAGCATGGAAGTTAGACAGTTACATTCGGAAAAGCACCAAAACCATCGCAGGGTTGTACAATCACAATATTATATTTGATTATAATTGATTTCAGATTTAACCTAAGACGATAAACAAATTCAAATAAATTGGAACTACTACTCAACAGGACCTCAACATAATACAGACTCTAGAGATCTCTTAACTTCTTAATCCGTTAAGTAAGAACTACCCACGCATTCTTAAGATTATAATCTTAAGATGGGAAGGCGGCTGTTGAGATCCAAGGAGCAAGTGTAAAATGTGACTGCTGCAACATAATACTTACGGATACATAAATATTTTCATGAAACATATTAATAATGCCTACACCAAGGTTAAGAGGTGAATTCTTATGAAACAGATCTATTTAAAAACAAATGTATTATATTAAAATCATTTATTATAGCATAAATAAACATTGTGATAAAAGAATTGAACGTTCAAAATTGAGAATTTAGGAGGAGTTTGACAAGCCGAAGTAGAGAATATTTTTTTAGATCTTAATAGCGAGCGATACATTGATCGGCACCAAGATTAAGTGCGCAGAAGCGCTATTCGCATCACACTTGGTTGTTGGATTAATGAAATCTAATTCAATATTAAGAAATTAAACAGAAGTAAAATTACATGTAAGACATGTAAGAATCGTAAAATTTAACAGGCAAATATAATTATATTCCGTGTCGCATGTGTGATGTAAAGAAGGAAAATACGCAGCTAGGTTAGTTACCGGCACTGGGTACAGTAGATTCTAGTTTCCGCACATTGTAGCATGAACGGAAAATGGCTGAAAAAACTTTATCGTAGAAAAATTTGTTTTATAACTTACCTACAAAGTTCTTTTACACTTTCGAGAATCACATAACCTGAAACAATGTTATAAATTGAATTCCAAATTATCCAAATACGTTCTTATACCATGAATTATGCATTTGAATGTAATCTTAACTTATCTTCCAATATAAAATTAAAATAATGGTACAACTTTAAATATTGCATCAATTCCAACATCAATGAAACTGACCAGGAGAGACGTCTTGTCTTATTTATACTAGACTCCGGAGATACTGAAAGCAAGATACGATATGAAAACCATGCCTAAAATTATCTTAATGTAGTGGAACTATTTCGTACTACATAGCCTTAAGCCTGTTCCACCAGAATGTGTACAGTTTTCGTATTTGAATTTGTGAAATTAAAATACTTATAAGTTATCCTTGACATGAACCCCTGTCACTACCATCAACAGTATCACTTCATAACATCAAAGATCTTGGTATTCCATGGCGATTTTATCTGCGGATTTAACTGGATTATGATTAATCTTTCGTAACATTTCATGTTTCAGTGGATGGGTTTGTATCCTGAAGGCTTTTACATCCGAAATGGATTATGGTGAAACAAATGCTGAATTCAATGTTGGTAACAGCAGCAAAAACGTATGCGTAGTAAGCAAGATTGAACTCAAATTATACAAACTACACTTTTTTGCTTAATAAAGCTTATGTTAAGCTTATGTTGGAACAAAAACTTGAGTGTAAATGATCAAGTCATAAAAGATGCTCTAATAGACATAAGGATTTACTTTAGGGTTTAAAATTTACACAGTTTCACCACATGACATTTTCATAATATGATTCTGTAAAAATGTGTGTGTGTGTGGAATGGGATACTTGAAAAAATTGCATAGACTAACTTCAGTTATGTGGCAAGTCATGGAACTTGGTTGGTTCATTGGTAATGTATGCGTTAAGTACATCTAGAATCCTAGAAGTTATTTACGTACACCTATTTTAGCGGTTATCCGTAGTAAGAATACAATACTTCTAATGCCACATCGGTTAAAATTAAATATTTTTGTTATTCGGTTTTCCTTTTTCTTAACGTCAATTGTATGCTTTTTGTTCAGAAAATTAATAAGGAATAGTTAATAGCTTTCGAGTATATACATTAGTTTAATCGTGGTTTAAATCGAATGAATTACAGTTCCAATGATCCCGTTAATATGCTAAAATTGCTCTATTAAACTTTAATTAAACCAGACGGTCTCTTCTTAATAGAGAGGGTAGCATTTTTAAAAGAGTCTGCGAAAACTGAGAACTGTATTTTTTAAAGACTTCGCTACAGGCATAGCCTATAGTTATTCACTGGCTGCGATACATTCAATTATAAAAGTAAAGTGTTCCCTATTACAGGCAGTGGAGGCCCTAAGAGTCCCAAGAGGATGAGACTCCAAGATTTTAGACATTCGAGACGAGAAGATGATAAGGTTGTTAGCTCTACGTATAGTGTTCCAAAGCAAAGAACTTCTCTGTGAGGAATGCGAGGAATGTGGCCGTTACGTTACGAGTCGGAACCGTGCCGTGCTATTATTAACATTGTAGTACAGTACACTATCTGTTATGAAAACATTCTCCTCCTAGACCATGGGCCACTAATATGAAACACTCCCCCCCGTGGGAATTTCCGACACATATTTTTTTGTTGGTATTGCCATCTAGTTTAAGTTTTTAGTTGTTTGCCTCTTGTCAATTACAGCATTTACCCGGAAAATCCGGAAAACCACGGAAATCCGGAGAAAATGAATTTGTTTTAATTTTTCATTGTTCTTAATATTCCCAGGGAATTTCTGACTCACACATTTTGTTGATATTGGCATCTAGTTTAAGGTTTCAGTTGTTTGCCCCTTACAAATTACAACATATCCCCGGAAAACCACGTATATACGGAGAAAATGACTTTGTTTTGTTTTTTAAATCTCTGTTCTTTGCTCCTAATATTCAAAGCGAATTTGTGACTCATGTTTTTTATTGGCATTACCATCTACATTAAGGTTTGAGTTGTTTGCCACTTATCAATTACAGCATAAGCCCGGAAAACTCCGAAAACCACTGACATCCGGAGAAAATGGCTTCGTTTAATTTTTTTTAAATCTTTGTTCTTTCCTCCTAGTATTCAAAGGGAATTGGTGAATCATATATTTTTGTGTTGGTATTGCCATCTAGATTAAGGTTTCAGTTATTTTCCCCTTGCCAATTACAGCATACACCCGGAAAACCCCGAAAACCACGTATAGTCGGAGAAAATGACTGTTTTATTTTTAAATCTTTGTTCTTTACTCCTAATATTCAAAGGGAATTTCTGGTTCGTATGTTTTTTCTTGGTATTGCCATCTAGATTAAGGTTTCAGTTGTTTGCCCCTTATGAATTATAGCATATCTCCAGAAAACTCCTAAAACCACGGCAATCCAGAGAAATTGATTTTTTTTTTAAATTTCTTTAAATTCTTTGTTCTTTGCTCCTAATATTCCAAGGGATTTTTGTTTGTTGGTATTGCCATCTAGTTCTAGGTTTCAGTTGTTTGCCCTTATCAATTACATCTTATCTCCGGAAAACTCCGAAAACCACGAAAATCCGGAGAAAATGAGTTTGCTTTAATTTTTTTAAATCGTAGTTCTTTGCTCCTAATATTCAAAGAGAATGTGTGACTCATATGCTTTTGTGTTGGTATTGCCATCTATATTAAGGGGTTAGTTGTTTCCCCCTTATCAATTACATCTTATCTCCGGAAAACCCCGAAAATCCGGAGAAAATGAGTTTGCTTTAATATCTTTTAAATTTTTTTTAATCTTTGCTCTTTGATACCAATATTCCCAGGGAATTTCTGAATTACATAATTTTTGTTTTTATTGCCATATAGTTTAAGGTTTCAGTTGTTTCCCCCTCACCAATTACAGCATGACAAAGAATACTGGAAAAAATCCTGATGCTGAAGGGATGAAAGCGATTGAAAACCTGGCAGAACACCCTTCATATTCAAATTTGAAATCTGTGAATGATAATTTATCTTGCCAAACCTTCCACAGTCACTACCCTACTTTCTTGACTGAAGTTAGAGAAGGGACATTGGGTAAAACAGCACAATTTTGGATTGGTAATATGGACAAATTAGTGTCATTGATTTTAAGATTTCAGCGAGCAACTAAGAAAAAGAACTTTAACTTACACTTGGCATGTTTAGAAGTTATGATTCCCCTTTTCTTTTCATGTGACCATCACAATTATGGCAGATATCTCGTAGTCCACATACTCACCCTTTTGTAACTGCAAAGGACACACCTGAAGCAGAAGAATTATTTCGCAATAACGGTTACAGTGACTGTACATCACAAGTTTCGAGTTCTAGAAATTCTGTGGATTTCCGTGGTTTTCCGGGTTTTACGGGGATATGCTGTAATTGATAACGGACAGACAACTAAAACCTTAATCTAGATGACAATGCCAACAAACAAATATGTAAGTCAGACATTCCCTGGGAATATTAGGAGCAAACAACTAAGGTAAAAAAATTAAAACAAAGTCATTTTCTGCGGATTTCCGTGGTTGTCCGAGTTTTATGGGGATATACTGTAATTGATAAGAGGCAAACAACTGGAACCTTAATCTAGATTGCAATACTAACACAAAACCATATGAGTCGCCAATTCCCTTTGAATACTAGGAGCAAAGAACAAAGATAAAAAAAATTGTCATTTTCTCCGTATATACGTGGTTTTCCGCGTTTTCCGGAGATATGTTGTAATTGGTAAGAGGCAAACAACTGAAACCTTAAACTATGTGACAATACCAACAAAAAATATGTGAGTCAGAAATTCTCTGGGCATATCAGGAGCAAAGAACAAAGAAAAACTCATTTTCTCCGGATTTCCGTAGTTTTTCGGGGTTTCCGGGTAAATGCTGTAATTGATAAGGGGCAAAAAACAGAAAACTGAAACAAGATGATAATACCAACAAAAAAATCTATGAGTCGGAAATTATAATAAAACTAATTGCACAGATATTATAAGAAAAGTAAAATAAAACTGCACAGAAATTATAAGCAACTGAAGTGCTTGCCAAATATTTTTAACTTTGCTAATAGAGCATTTCGGCACGTGCGGCGGCAACAATCACGCGCACGGCAGCCAATAAGCAATCGTTTAGCCACCTGTGATTGCAGCCCTCACCGCCTCCTCTACTACCACCTCCTCTTGCCCCTCTAATTAGCAGTGCACCCCGCAGAGAAGTTCTCTGCTTTGGCCAACTATACCGGCTCTATGTACTGGCCCAAGGATTTTTCCTGATACTCGTCTTGTCTAGGGCCATGGTGCCAGCAGAACCACTTTCAGTTTATCTTAACTATACTTTTGGCTGTACGCCATTCATCACATAGCTGTAGGACATTAAACCTCATTTCCTTATTTTGTGATATAATTTATCATAGGTAATCCCACGAGAGTTCACGAATTAGTCTGATAAAACTCGTAAACACGAGTTGGATTTATTAAGACTATTCCATGAATAAAAATGTAACGGATTCTACAAACAATACTTTCGTGCTTTTTGTATAAAAACAAAACTAACAGTTGTGAGATCACGGCATACTATGAATCAACCATCCATGAATCGATTCGAGTTACCATGTTGTGACCAGTGCTATCAATGGTTCAAATAAGACATAGTTAACTTAACTTGTACTGAATCGAAATTGTGTTTGTAATCAATGTAGGCCCACATCTATATTATTTCAATTTCCAAACAAGTTATGTTGTATAAAATAATCTGTTTTCGTACTGCTTAAAGGCAGCTTGTAACGTATTAATCACCGCACGTTGATGCTTACGTATCCAGTATCGAGCTGATGATTTTATCAGATAAAATCGCATCCCGATATTAATAGCATGCATTTTATAAAATAAACGATCGTGATTGGTATATATCCGAGGAATTGCTAAACGTTATTGTTCAATATCAAACACGCGGCTTATGAATGGAATAGTCTATGTAAATCAGAGTTCTCAGTACATCCACGAGATGGTGGGAGTTCGACTTATTTAGTTAGTTTTATTTATATGCGATTTAAATGCTTACAACGGAGACTTTTCGAGATTCCATCATTCTGGAAGGTCTTCCTCATTGTGAGGCGCAGAGTGCGAGTTATCATTAAAATTCGTTATTCTAGCTTATTCCCTGCTATTTTAAAGAGTGTAAGTTCAGTGAATTTCCAAATAAATTTAAGCATCTTAAATTGATTAAATCTGTATTTTTAAATTCATAGCTTCTAGAAAATGTTAGGACATTATCAGTAGCCTACAATAACATTAGTGAAATTTAGTACAAAAATTACACAGTGTTAATAAAATCTGAAATGTGTTTGATTTTGTGCTGAACGAACATTTAAAAAAATTAATTTTTTAATATCTTAATTATTATATCTCCCGAAATCAAGATGACCATACCCTGAGTACAACGAAGTAAGAAGAGTTTGCCTCACTTGGTAAGCTACTTTCTGTGCGTTTAGATATACAACACTCACATACAATATTATCTAAGTTGATGTGGCCGAGGGCTCCTCTTAAAACACAGAAGTGCAATGTATGGAGTTTATTTAGTTTTTCATATAATTGATATAATAGACATTAATATCGACTAAAGGTTAACGTTAGTAAATACAGTTAAATTTCAATGGATTTTCAAAATAGGATTTAAAAAATCGTACTTTTAATTTACTGCATCACTTTACGCTATCTATAGAGAGTTTTTTTTACAGCCGTTCCTCGTTCAATAGGCCCTAAGTTATATAAATTACACTTACGTAACGCTGTGAAATTAAAGTAACTATATTATGTAAATATACTTCTGATAAGAAAAACCAGCGACGAATTTAATTTCGGATAACCAAGGTTGTACTGAAATAATATACAGGAATAATACAAAATAAAAATTCAGTCAAATTTAAATAATTAGTTTTAAGGGAGAAAACATCTACCGATTTCCAGGAGAAATTATGAAGAAATTATTCCTTTACAAAACAACAAATCTAAATGTCCACTCAAAAAAATGTTTGTAGCAACCTTTGACATACAGTAGGTAATTGAGTTATCATGCAGGCTATTCAGTCTATCAGATAAGAAAGGCACCAGGTGTAGCATGTGCCACTACATTAAGACTATCTTGTACCTGTACCTAATGTTATTCGTATTCTTTTACGGTTGAATAGACATACGTCGCACACAAATGTATTACGATAATGTCTAAGTGGTCCAATCATGAATTGTTTCCCTTGTCCTGTTAGAGCTTTGCCTCAAGCCTTTTTGTTACGTAACAAAGTGTAAGGTAAAAATGTAATCTGTTCCCACATCAAATCTCACTTTAAAATAGAATATCCATAGCATATGTGGGATTGTGATATAATTCTATGTGTGACAAATGTTCTCGAAATAATTCAAATGAAACTAATCTTAACATTGTATTTTTACACCTTACTTTCGCTAAAGGAATTGAGTTCTAGAGAACGTTCTTGAAAGTATCCTTTAACACCTTCTTTCATTCAAGATACTTCGGTACGGTAATGTATTTTAAATCTTCCGTAATAAGGGAAAGATAATTCAGTAATGCAGTACAATGAAATAGCATAATCTGAAATCATGCATCACTACATAAAGTATTTTAAAGTAGGTATTTAAAATTCCCGCAAGCAGGGGAAAAAGGACCATAGTAAAAGAACATTTTTGGTATTAATAACATACAATGTGGTTCATGAGTTACATAATAACCTAATTACAGCGTGCTGTGATTTTTATCTGTCCCCAATATGGTATTTTTGTAGCATCCTATCTATTCATAGCTCAGCGAAACGTTATATAGGTCTCAGAATACGCCATTTGGCATCAAAATCATTAAAAACAATTAGGAGTAGTTACTATTGTTTCTTATAGATATTAACATTTAAATGTCTAAAATGCGCGATAAATAAATAGCCTACCCCTAAGTAACTTTTGTTCAAAACTAATCTTAATAGTCATAGTCTTAATTTTAATAGTCATACATAGTTACAAGTTTCAAAATTTGTACTTTTATTAAAATCGTTAGAGCCATTTCTTAAAAAATCAAACCTTTGTAGAAAGTTTTCATGAAAAGTACCCTTTTTATTTCGGTTATAGAAACAAAATTCTAGGCGGCCCGATATACTTCCGAAAGTCCTAATTAAAAATATTAGTGTATATACGAAAAATGTAAATTTAATTGGGCAGCACGGTGAATTACAAGAGGTTCAAACTGCCTTTGTAAGATGTTGGTTCGATATCAAGCATACTTCAGAGCAAATTGGAGCCCTCTGTTCACACCACAGCAACAAGAAGAAAATGAGTTAGTCCCATCAGCGGCCCTGAAATGAAATCTTGGAACTGAAAGTCGTTTCTTGAAAACATCCCGGTACATTAAATGGTCCTTGATTCTCAATAATTTTCAACAGCAAAATGAATAGTTTCAAAATTGCTATTAGTTATTTACGATGTAAGACTGTTATATGGAACTACGAAAACGTAGTACGAAATTAAAACGAGCGCAAGCGAGTAGAATGCAACGTACAGTAATGATTATTTTTTTCTGGCCATCAGTGAGTTTTTTCAACTGCGACCTCGTAAACATCACGCATGTTACCCCACAGCAAAAGCCCAGGGGAGTCAGATCGGGAGATCGTGTGGGCCACATTAAACAGTAAATGTCCCAACGGTATAACCTATGCATAGAGATCAACAGAGAATTTTGAACGTGTTTTGTAAAAATAAGTCTTTGTAAATGTTTATGTTGCTTCAGATGTGAAAAAGTAAAATAGTAAAAAATTATAAGAAAAATGTTTAATTTGGTACCGTGCATATTTGCACAGCTTGTGGCCCTTTTTTCACTCTGTATTTTTTGACTAATACGAAAAATGTAACTAAGCAATTCAAAAAACAACAGCTATAAATGATGTAAGTACATTTGCATATATCGTGACTTACAAGAGGGCCTGATATGTGGATCACAAAAATATGTAGACTAGGAGTAAACTATCTTCGTAGTGTTAGTGCAAGACTCTTTGTAAGTCTATAGAATTAACGCTTATTCCTATGTATTAAATAAATTTCAAGAAAATATCTGACTTTGCACATAAACAAGGCCTTGAAAAAATCATATTCACTTTGGTTTGTCACTGGATTTTAACCATGACCTTCCATAGGCCAGTCCTATTTCTAGCAAAGCTAGGTTTATTAGTTAAGCAACATTTAATTATCTTTCGCTATCTTTTGGTTATTGGTATTTCTTCTATTATCATTATCAGTACCTGCATTATTTTCTTTTCTTTTTCGTTAATATTACATTATCACCATTCTACTGAGTTCGTGAACCGAGAAAATCAAGTTGCGGCCCCATTTTTATTATATTTCAGTGCAATTCCTGTAGCCATCTGGATATTTAATGTGCATAGAGAGGAATGCCGGAATAGAATTTACATAAACTTTACTATAGATGTATACAAAGATAGAAATAATCTCGATGAACCCCATATAGAGGTCTGTGAAAAGTTAGCAAATATCCGTATTAATTATCATGATTACAAAATCCTTAGTATTACAAAGAGGAATAATAATTACCTTTGTCTGTTTAACAAACCATAATTAAATAAATTGCGTACAGAAAGGTGTACATAATGTAAGCTACATTAAAAAACACACCTTTCTGGAATCCAGATAGAAGCAAAAATGCACTGGCTAACATCTTTAAATCACGGAAGGAATTTGAAACTTTCATTTATTATTTTTAATTGTGAGCCATAACAAGTGACACTGATGGGCTGAAATTATCTTTCAGAGAATTTTAATTGCGTTTCATTCATATTTATGTTGAAGTTTTAAGCTTAAAATCACGTCTGGGATGTAACTCCTGCAATAAAATTAATTGCATCAGATGTCATAACTAGTTTGAATTAATTATCATGTCTCTTCAGCTTACAGTTTCTCTTGCTTCTCTTAATTATTAATTACTTTATGACTCAAATTCATCATTTTACATAACAAGGAAATCTTCTCCACTCAGTAAATTTATAATATTTGCTAGTATCATTAATAACTCAACGTACATAATAAATTACACTAACACAGCAAGTTCATTATGTTCTCGTTCAATCTAGAAATTTTACGTACTGCAATTCTACAGAAAGATTACACAGTTTATCTTATTATTTAAGACGATTAATCTTTTCGTATGTTTTGTGTCTATTTTAAAACGTGTTACTGTGTTATTATGTTTCCATTAATAATATTGCTACAAAATCTAGAAGAATCATCAATGTGTATTCAATGTATTATGTGTATTACAATACTGACCAGGTCATAAAATAATTATATTGACAAAACAGTAATCTAGGTACTAAATGTAGGGTAAGGTGGTATATTTTCGAACATGGTACAATTCTGAACGGACTAAGATTTTTATCCATTTTTGGGTTTCAAATGTTAGCCAACCTGTTTTTAATTATATAGCGTCCATACTGATTGTTTTGTTGATCTGTATCCGCGAGAATGATGTTCCGAGTTGTCTCATTCGGCCATAAAAAATTATTTTCCAATCGAAGGTAAGAACTCCATGCTTGAAAAATGGCACGTTATAAAATTGCTTAAAATTCCACGTTGTGTTACTGGAATATATTTTTGAGGACCAATTTTTAACTCATACCAACAAATAGCGTAGTATTTAATACGTAAGTCATTGGCACAACAATGGTAATTCGTGAGCGGAATTTCAACAATGTAATAATTTACAAAAACTAGCTCGAGGTACAAATACGAACAAATTTTAGGTACAATTTCGAACAGTACTTTAACCCGCGATTGCTTGCTTAAGACTTGCATGCAAAAGCTGTTTTGCTGTCACAGCATTCTGCATGTTTATTATTATTAACTGTGCAAGTCAAATATAAAAGGATGATATTCATATATCTTTCAACAGTGGTATTATTTCAACGAAGAGTTATAAACTAAGACTTCCTCTGTAATGCTATTTCATCTCAGCATTTATGCAATACACAATAGCATGCAGCTGTTAAGTATTTTTATTATTGCTCTTGATGTTATAACAGACCGTCTGTATGGTCTAGTGGTTCCTGACTACGGACCCGCAAGTCTGGGTTCGATCACCGGTAGGCCTACCTCCTCGGATTTTTCTGAGGTAGGGTGATCTGGAACGGGGTGCATTCAGCCTCTTGACACCAACAAAAGAGCTAATTCATAAAGAAGTAGCGGCTCCGGTTCAGTAAGCCATCAATAACTGTCGTAGGAGTCGGCATGCTGACCACATGCCCCAATCCGGTCATCTGCCTATTCAAAACGTGACAAATCATTATTACGCTCATATTACTGATAAATAATAATAATAGAAAATAATATTTGGAAGAAAGCACTTTGTTCGTTGAAAATGCCACTGTTCGAAATAGTACCCGCTGGTGTTTAGAATTGTACCTACTGCGGTACATTTTCGAACGATATTCTGGAAATGAAAGATCGATTGCCATGACCAATATTACAGCTGTATGACTTTGATATTTTTGTGAAGGGTCAACTACATTGCCAACTTTGTGAATACAATACAGTTGAACTTGTCTTATGTTTATTGTGTTCATAAAATAAGAATATTTGTTAAGTGTTCGAAAATGTACCACCTTACCCTATGTAAAATTAAATTGTTAAATTGCACCATTCCTTGTAGATAGCAATTACCTTCTAGAAGCTCGATCTTTTAGAATGACGGGAAGCAGAATTAGATATATTCTGTAAGAAGTGTGTCAAATTTCATGCACTTTCAGAACCGTTCAGCAGATTTGAGAGAATGTTTTTAAAGTAATTTCCTGGGTGTTAGTTATAGGCTATTCTAGTAATTTCATCCATAGGCCTATTACCTAAACCTAAGTCCAGATAATTTCGAGCAACTCTTCGTGCACGAGATTTTGTTAGGGCAATACGAAGTTTGCTATGCACTGTGTATGTTGAAATGTGAAGCAAGATATTCCCAAGGTAAATTATTGTACTAGACGAAGTTATATGAGACTTTTAAGTCAGATAATTAAGTCAGTCCAAAATATGAAAAATATATCACATTTTATGTTTCGATTTAAAGGCAGCTTTCTCTTCTAGCTTGAGTTTGAGAAAAAAGTTAAAGCAGTCTTTGTAGCACTTATCCGATTTGGAAAGTAACTTGTATAGTGTATTTCTCCAACAGATACTTTAATAAACATTGATTATTTCTAAATGTAGCATTTCATTCCGAGCACAATAATTAAAGAGGTGGTACTAGACGAAAATGACTATCACGGAAGTAAGGAATAATAGTGAAAAGTGAAACTAGAAAAAATAATTAAATGCATGAAGAGGGAGAGAAAAGAAAAAAAAATAGTAACAGCAGCATAGAGTAAGCTAGAAAAAATGAGAAAGGTTACAGTAATTTTGAAGAACCTTCACTAAGAACAGAATCAACTCTTACTTTTACATTAGCTGTGTATATTTCTATGCTTTTATTCTTTAACCTTCAACGATAATTTGGAGTGTTAGGTACTATTATTGATGTCTTATACCTTGAAGTTCTTCCTATATTGAAAGTTAATAAGTAGGCATAAAGCAGCTTCTGTATTTCTCCACTATCTGCATATTAAGAAAAACAAACATGGAAATGCATGGAAGAAGTTCAAAATGAATGATTGATTTTCATGGGTCAAAAGTCATTGCCTTTGCTTTACAGTTATAATATTCCAGTTAATCATATAGCAAAGTCATTTGTATGTATGTGACATTTGTGCGATATAATGGAACGGAAACCTAACAATGGAATACATTTTCTTTCCCCTTCAAAGCCTTATGGGTAAAATGTAAATCAACAATACTCCGTCCTCGGAACATCGAGATCGCCCGGGAGAGTTTTTATTACCGAAGACGAATTTAGTTAAGCTTATTTTTCTCTAAAGGGAAGAATGATAGGTGGTGGGCCCAATGACTAGTCAGTCCTCCAGGAGGAAACTAAAGTACGGTATTATGGTTCGTGAAATATTGTCATCCTAAGACCCTGCGAAGTGTTTTAGTTTCCGATAATCAGAGAATTGCTCTTGCTGAGAATTGTATGGATTTATATAAACCTACTATAGTCCTAGTAACTTATTCCTTCCAGTCTACAGAATGATTTGTTGAACAAATAAATCACATTTCTGCAACTAAATGTATAAAAAATGTGCATAACCCTAAAATAATAATAACCTTCATAAAATTCCTTACGAAATCTTGTTGCCTTGGATCTACTTTCCTTGCTTCCCTGAAAGCAACACAGCCATTATGATAACTACCGTTTGAAGTAATAGTACTTAGAAATCAGCTTCTTGCATTATGAGCTTTAATTGAAGCAGCCAGTAAGGTATAACTAATTGGTAGTCTGCATATTTACCCTAGTTGTCTATTTAATTCAACAAGCCATTATAAGAAGATAAAGAATATAGAAACGAATTCTTGCAGCAATGCATTTCACAACCAGTACAAGAAAATATAGGCCTAATATAATATATGAAAATTACATAATTATGTTTACGGCCAGGTTTTTTCGTGTTTATTTTTTTTTAAATTCCGTGAAAAAGTCTAAAATTTCGTATTTACGTCGTATAGTTTAAAATATGGTAGAAATATCGTGAAAAAAACCCATGGTAATTTTTAATGTCATGTGCTTCTTATACTGCACTATGAGTATCCGCTTTAGCGGACGAATCTAGAAATATTGGATGAGTCCGCTAAAGCTTTTGCGTTCGTGGTGCATGCAATATTTTATGGCAAAAGCTCTGTAAATTATATGAAATAAAAATACCGTACCATTAATTATAAAAGGCATAGTCAGCCATTTCTTGACATATTTCACAGCCGCCTGAATCTTATGCCATAAATCAATTAGAAATGCAGATGTAGGCAAGATGGCAGTGCGGGATGTTTTATGAGTAATATAGCTATTTTTTCTTAGGCCTATGTTGTTAAGTGTTTAGTAAACAAAACACCTAGTAAAGTTTCTGATTAACGCAAAGAAATAATGTTGCCTTGTATATGTTGTTTCATGATCAAGTATTTTGTTTCAAACCCTATATTTTGAGGAACTTTTATGAAGTTTTTGTACAGTTCATCTGAAAAGTGATGATAAAAATAAGGATCCGAAATAAAAACTAATACATAGTTCTAGTGAACATGAGTTTGTAAATAACCGTTTATGAGATAATTTAATTTTTTTTTCTTCTTTTGGGGACACCAATGGATCGATCACTTTGACTAGTGAAGGTTAAATTAAAACAAAAGCTGACACAATGTTACGCAGTACATATACATAATTTTGGCTTTCCTACACAAGTATAAACCTTGAATAAAATAATTTTAACTTTTTCCATAGATAACAAGTATAGAATGTGTAACTAGGATGAATAATTGCAACTTTCTAATTGTATATCTCCTACACTATGGAGTTCCTTCAGAAAATGCCCAAAGAGTTGAAATACTAAACTGAATATTCAGGTTAATTTTACCATTTCAATTGGCGATTTTACTTTAACATCAAGTAAATGAAAAAAAAAATCCTTCAAAGCAGCGTTTCTCAAAGTCTGGCCCAGCAACCTCAAAAATGTGAAAGAATTGTAAAATTAATACTTCCAGATTCCCTGAAAACATTTTACCAATAATATAGTCTACGCTAGTAATGGTGATGATGAAAACATAGATGTATCATTTACTATAATTAATGATAAATAACGAATTGTAGTAAGATTAATAATAACGAAATAATCCTAATTTAGCAAGAAATTCGAAATGTTTAAAACACCTTGTGTGAAAATATTTTCTATTTTTTTATTTTGCGAATCCCTACATACGGATCCATGACGCACCTTTTGGCTGGTGCCCTTGTTTATAGACAGACTAGAAAGAGCTTTTGAAATTATCACTGCTAACCCGCAAACTAAAATAATTTTTTGTGGAGACTTCAATATCGACGTCAATGTTGATAACAGAACACTCACAAAACTATTAAGTACGTTAACTCAAAATAATTCTCATTTTGTTAATACTACTCCTACTCGTTTAAGCGCTTGTCTTGACAACATAATTACGAATTATAGTAAGCATGAATACACTTATGGAGTTATTGAGCCTGGACTATCTGATCACTGTGCTGTCTGGTTTGAAGTTAACAAGATTGTTAGTAACCATGTATTATCTGTTCCCAGAAAACTAAGAATTTATTCTCATGAAAGGATTTTACGTTTTATTAATCTTTTATACGATATTGACTGGCAATGTGTCTTTACTTACCAAGAGTCTTTATTGAATTTTAAAGCCATGTTCAGTACTGTTCTTGAATATTTTAACCAGTGTTTTAAATTTGTCAACATTAAACAAACTAGGAAAAAGGCTCTGAGTAGACACTGGTTTGGTGAAGAGTTGCGAAATCTGCGTAATTTTATCTTGTTATTGAATGATCTGAGGAAACGGACAGATAATGTTAACGTTGGAAATTTATACAGAGAGAAAAGGCATGAATATAAACACAAATTGAAGCAAGCAACGATCACTCACAATGAATCCCTAATCAGCAATTCCAGTAATAAGTGTAAAAAAGCATGGGAAATAATTAACAAGGTAGCACGTAAAAATAAAGCCCAAATTGAACCTACAAACATTACTGCTGAAAATTATAGCAACTTCATAATTGACTCAGTTACAAAAGTCAAAGACTCGATACAATGTCCTGAGACTACTGCCGAGGAACTTTTAAATAATTGTAGCATAGTAGAATGTAATTTCAATTGGCATATTGTTACACGTAAAGAAGTTTATGATTCAGTCATAAAATTGAGCAACTCTAGATGTCAAGATTTTTATGGTTTATCAAATTTTATTTTAAAATCGATTATTAATGCAATTTTAGACCCGTTAGTATTTATTATTAACCAGTATTTAGAACAAGGGTGTTTTCCCGATGAACTAAAAGTTTCCAAAGTTATTCCTGTGTACAAGAAAGGTGATACTGACAATCCAGCCAATTACAGACCCATATCTTTAGTACCTGTGCTGTCTAAGGTATTTGAGAGTGTTATGTTGAATCAGTTGGCTAAATATTTTGAGGAAAACAATATTTTGTGTAATGAACAGTTTGGCTTCAGGACTGGAAAATCAACTACATTAGCTGTCGAGAAGTTGGTCAGATGGGTGCTAGAGGCGTTTGAAGATAAACAAAGTGCTGCTATTTGTATGTGTGATCTTAGTAAAGCCTTTGATTGCTTACCCCATGACATTTTGATAAGTAAGCTTAAGTATTGTGGTGTAAAAGGGAATGCAATATCTATGCTGCAGTCTTATCTCACAGGCAGAACCCAGATCGTTGAAATTAATGGCAAATGTTCTTCTTCTAAGCCATTCAACGTTGGGGTCCCACAAGGTTCCATATTGGGTCCTTTTCTTTTTATTGTCTTTTTCAATGATTTGCCGGCGGTCTCCCATGATAAAATAGTTTCGTATGCTGATGACACCACTGTTTTAAAATGTTTTGACGATCATGAAATAGATATGAGTAATTCTTTAAAATGTATTTTAAGATGGTTTAATGCAAATGGATTATGTCTAAATGTAGATAAGACACAGACCTTTGTTTTTAGCCTTTATAACAACTTATGTACCGAAAGCTCAACCAAGTTACTAGGATTTTATCTTGATAGTAAACCTACTTGGAAGCAACATGTTGAAGCTGCTTGTACTAAACTTTCAAAAGTAATCTTTCTATTACGTAGACTTAAACAGCTGCTTTCAATTACTGCTCTGTTAAATGCTTATTATGGATTCTTCCAGTCCCAACTAAACTATGGAATTTTATTATGGGGTCACAGCGCTCATGCGAAGGATGTGTTCCTTTTACAAAAGAAGGCCTTACGAATTGTCAAAGGGTGTGATAAAAAAGCGCATTGCAGACCAATTTTTACAGAATGTAAAGTGCTTACTGTTGCTTCATTGTATGTATTGACAAACATAATGTATGTATTTGAACATCAAAATGAATTTGTTCCTGTCAGCGCAGTTCATTCACATGGTACTCGAAATCATTTTAATATAATTGTTCCTAAATCTAGGCTAACAAGAACCTGAGACAGCCATGTTGTTTTAGGCATCAAACTTTTTAATAAAGTCCCAATTGACGTTAGAAATACAAACAACAAAAGAATTTTTAAGAATAAAGTAAGGAACATCCTTCTTTCAAAGAACTTTTACACTGTTGAAGAATATTTGAATTGTGATTTTTAATTTTTTACCATTTGACTTAACCTATTGTAATCTTGTATTACCTAATGGTGACAAATATATTATTATTATTATTATTATTATTATTATTATTATTATTATTATTGAAAAACGCTGAACATTTAACGAATTTATTCAGTACTGTAAGAAACTCAACCTTTGTACAAACTGACGGATAACTAACTGCAAACTGACGGATAACTATCAAAGGAACGTACCATCTACAAGAAGTGCATCCCTTACAAGTTACAATAGCAAGAAGAAGTATTTTATATGATTTGGCCTTGTTTTACTGCTTTAGATACTTTTTAATGATTATATCATTTTATACAGTAAACTTTAACAAATTATAAGCATTTCAAAAACAATGTAAATAAGTTCAGAGAATGTAAGTCGTACAAATGCACAGTAATATTATAGAACATAAAGAGTGAGGATGATGTGCATTTATTTCTAATACCAAAACGTAGGGTCTACCTATTATATTTCATAGTTTGCCTAAAACCATCAGGCAATCTACACATTACCCAGGCGTACTATAGAATACCAGGATTTCACATAATGCCGGTATCATACATAACGAATTTTATCAACGCGAATTATAAACGTACTTTGTACATGAAGCTACTTTTGTCAACTGTCTACATAATTTCAGCGTAGATTCTGTTGTTCTCGATGTTATTCCATATGATAATAAAGAACAGAATTCAGGTTAAAGGAAGATCGCATTTACGCCCGCCCTTATCCCTCTTGTGTATTCAGAATAATAGGCTTACTCTCTCCAGTGGTGACACGAAAACACATTATGAAATAAAAATGCACAAAAAACTAAGAGTATTACAGTATAGACGATTAATAATGAAAAATGAATGTTAACTCGAATTGAATATAGAATTTTTTACAGAACAAATCATGTAGAAATCATCAAGTCCGTCAATTTTAATTGCGGATATTTTTGTCCTAGAATCTTCATTTAACAAGATAAGACTATTTTTTGACTTCGTTCCCACTATAATCTCCAATTTAAATTAAGTTCTTGGAATATCACTGCACTTGCCTACAATCTTAATGGGACCCATCTCGTATTAAATACAAATTTTCATAGCAATTGGTTCAGTCATTCTTGGGATTAAAGGTAAGAAACATGTATACACATGCATACACACATATAAACATACATATATACATACGTCCGTCCACACGTCACTCTCCTCACTCTCCTAGTTAAATAAATTGTTTACAAAAAAATTAAAACTGTCAGAAAAGTTTTACTTATGGCTCTTTCAATAGTGGATATAGGCTTACGCTGTACAAAACAATATTACAATTTAGTTGTAAAAGAAAATACCAGAAATAGTTCAATTAAGCCTGTTATTTTATTTGAAAATGAAGACTTCATAAATAAATTTCCGATTACTCTAATAATATCTGGGTGTGTTCCCATATCATTTTGAAAATTCTGAAATTCGGTACTCTCGCAATTATCTACAGACACCTCGTAAATTCACGTCTAACTAGGTTGTACAGAACATCATTGTTTGCAATATTATGCAATTTAATATAGACTGTCCTAATAATTATATCTCATTATCAGGTCCGAGTACGTGATTTAGAAGATTTAGCAAATTTTGGAATACTGTACAATGTATCTAACATCCCTTTCGTTTTCATCCATCACGCATGCTTGTTACATCAGAGGGACAATTGTTATTACAAACCATCTGGAGTTACTCTAAACAGAAGTGGGTATACCGATGCCCTATTATTAGGAGGCATGGAAGAAGCAGTGTGTAAAATTAATTCCAATCGTGTAACCAAGAAAGGAAGGCGTGGTGCAGTTCCTTTTGCCGATAAAACGGAGAGATTCGCTGCATATATAAAGGAAGGTAAGTCTGGTCCAATCATCACAAACAGCTCAGCTTTCAACAGAAAAACAATACAGCACAAAGGAATAACAATGGCTTACTTCAAGGTAAGTATTCTTTCAAAATGTTAAATTTTAAACATAATGAAAGAGGTCTCTGCTCTTGAATTTCAAATAAATAATTTTTTCTGGTATCTTTCACTATCAGAATTCTTTAAAGAACCTTCATATAAATTCTTATAAATTTGAAGTAGCTTAAATTAGTTGATTGTAATAACTTATAAAATTATAGGCCTACACATTTAGAAAGCCAACAGAATTTCGCACAAAATATGTGATAAGAATATATATCGAACCTTATTTTATATCAATATACACACCTAGTCATGCGTTGTACGTAAAAATCATATCACGTGCCCATAATCGGCCAATGTGATTCAGATTTTAGGGATTTTCCATACTCGAAACCTATATTTTTGGTACTTAGTGATGCTGCAAGGTTACAAATAAAAGTAGTTGTACTTAATAAATTTTACAGCATTTAATGCGAGAATATGTACTTCTTTTTTACTTATTAAAATGGGTTTATCGTTTACTTGACTCATAAATTGTAAATATAATTAATCCGGAATCCCTATATACACTATAGACTCCAGCTTTATTTATAGAGTTGCTAATGTATTCACTTTGTTTGAGTACGATGCCATATTATACGTCTGCTCTTAAGAACGGAACATAATCTTAGAATAAACAGAACAACGTTTAATTTCAAATTCTGGAACCCTTACTCCAAGAATGCATACTCAAGACATACAGCTATGAATTCTCAGTTGTAGACTTTCAAACCACCTGAATGCGTCAAACCCACGGGTATTTAAAACAAAATATCAAAGACGATAATTGATCCATTTCATTCATATGGTGTCACTTCACTTTTGTCCAATGAAATGTAACGACATTTAAAATTTCAGTCAATTATGTTTCACCTTATTTATCTCGAGGATATGATTTCCCCTAAACTTGCACCTGCATTGACTTTAAATTTATGATAAAATCACAACCCCTCGTGGTTTTACCGTTAGTAACAAAAATCTTTGAGCAAAATTAGCCGCCAGAAATATAAACTAATTTACACAGACATTATTTAAAATAGTTCGTGTCAACAACCAGGTATAGGTTACTCCATTCCCGAAGTGAACAGTAACCAAATAAACAATCTAGCTAGAATATCTGATATTTTAAGAGAAAATCTAATATTGTTCACTATTTTAAACTTCAATTTTTCGAAGTTCATGAGACAACTGAAAACTGAATGACTTAGGATACTGATAATTTAATGAAATCATACAACGAAACTTCTGTTAAGAGGTTGCGAATAACATATTAATCAGCAAAGACCTAAGCAGTGACCGTAGTTACTCCATGGCACTCGTTGAGTTAGAGGCTGAGTCACTCTCAGAGTCATAGTGAGCCAGTCGATAATTTAACAGGACTTGATTGTGTTTTAAGCCTACAAACTTCGGGCTCCTAATGCAGTGCTTCAGATAACTTTTCTGTGGTTACGATATGGTTGAAGTGGTTAACGGCAAGCTGTAAGATTTTATCCAGTAATAAACATTTTCATTGATGTATAACGGTAGTAATGATAAAAGGTTTCAAAGTAATGAACATTATTTATCTTTAGGATATCTTTAAGGGGAATTTGAATACAGGATACAAGGATTTTTTCAAAACGAATATTCGCTAGGCTGTAAGTTAAACTGGTAGGCCTAATCAACAGCTCTCCGTATTTATTAATATAACATTACAATGTTATAACATTAACAATTTTCAGACTGAAAATAGGAAACCGAGAGATGCGTCTGTTGTATTAAGAAACTCACTAGGTTAGGTATTTTAAGACAAATTATTTCCTAACGTTAAAAAACATTATTGCTTACAGTTGCTACCTAGGAAGGACTTCACGAGAGTGTGGTTCTTTCTGAAGAAAGGACTTTTAGTAAAAATCCTCGATCTTGTATTCATTCAAAACTTCACCGATAACTATTTACTGAATGCTAACTGCTATTATCACATTTTTACAAGGAAAATTAACACGAATAGAAAAAAAAATATACCGAATATTTGATAAAAATTGTAAAGAATGAATGTGACTTGATTTCGGGACGCACAGACAGAGAATGGAACAATTAATTTCAATCATCATCTGTATTCTGTACAATAATAAGAGGTCACAATAATCGCAATAAGTTTAGACCTGAGTTTCTCAGAAATCTAACCGTAAAATGTTATGCTTTATTATTAATACCAATGCCATTATTGATGCCATTATTGATGCCATTATTGATACCATTATTGATATCATTGGCACTGATCCGATGCTAGACTGTCGTCTTTAAGTTTTACCAAGCAAATATTCAATATTTTTCTATTCGTTTAGTTTATCCTAATGAATAAAGTCATGAAAACAATTAGTATTCAGTAAATATAGCGAAGAAAAATTTTAAACGAATACAAGTTTGAGGATATGTAATTTCTTCATACTCATACTCAAATGAAGTTCTTACATAAATTACTCAAAGTTTTCCCCAAAACTCTGTCAGTAGGCCTACACGCCGTCATAACCCTACCTTTTGTGAACATAAAACTGGAACCATCGTAAAGGTGGGAATAGACAAACTATTCCTTTCATTGCTAGTAGTTCCATAAAATTGTACTGCTTCAAGGCGTGTGTATCGAACTTCTATCTCGAGTATAGATGGAGTATGTAACGAATCGCATCGTATGCGGAACTAACTTTTATAGTCTGAGTAGAGAAATATTCATATTTGGCAGTTCATAAACTATTCAAATATAGATTCCATCTACTTTCAGAAGTTTACTATGACAGGTTGAGTCACGCACATCCAAATTGTGCCAAGTTCAATGTTTGTATTTATTATTTAATATTATTTTTAAAGTATTCTGATTTAGACCGCATTCAAATTATTGAGAAGGTTCCATGTATGATTGTACAACATTGATATGAATGTATTTTCTTAAATAAACAGGAACATAGGCCTATTAATTTTATTTCTACAATTAGAAGTTGATTTATATTGTAAAAAGAGGTACATGGTACATCTATAATGTCTACTATAACATTTTGAATGAATTTCTCTTTTACATTTACAGTACCAATAGCTTGCCCTATTAAACTAGTAGTTCTGTGAACAGTGATCTCGTGTCAGAAAAGAAAATCTGCTCTTCATAGCAGATTTTGAAGCTTCAGCCGATATTGCCAAGCGGCCACCATCTTGAAAGGAGGTAAAAAAATCCTAGAAATATATGTCGCTTATAATTACTTCAATGAAGATTTGGGCCGAATTGCGAGAAAATCAAACAATGCGTTTGGTCGTGACTACGTAACAAGTAAATTTACATATTTTCTCTTCGCTCGGTCAATTTACTTTTTAAAGCCTAGCTGGGATTCCACTGGGATCTACATTAATTGCCTACAAATGTAAGGCACAAAAAATCTGAAGTGGAAATCATAATTTCCTTTGCCCTTAATATGTTCCAGCATACAGTCCATGGCGGTATTGTAGCAGTGGGCATTCAGTTGCCTCAGTCTCATTCCAAGTCACAATCTTCGCGAGTTAAGACTTAAAACTCTTGAATGTATAAACTTCAGAGGATTTACCACACAATATACAAACTTTTATAATACCATATACTGCATTATAATATATTACGCATATTGTGCAGTTCGCGAAAAAATTTAAACAGAATTGTTAGAGTAGTTTTCGAGAAAATTTCAAATAAAATTATCTTCAAGAAAAGTTGTTGTAAAAATGAAGAAAATCTCTGTGCCACACTTCGTGTTGCATCCTTGAAGGATACACAACCTAAACAAAATGGAAGTAATTCACTCTCATAACTTATTTTAAGTATGAGCAAACAACTTTCTCACTTCACATCGTGATATAGAAAAGTGGCCTTTTTTGCAAGATGTGCCTCATCCTCAGCCTATTTTTTCGCCACGCTAGACATAACGATGGTTTATAACTACCCTTCAGAGAATTTGAAAACAATTTCCTCATTCACATTCTGATAGAGAATAAGGGACCGTCTTGCAATGGCTGTTACTTCAGCCTCACTCTGTATTGTGAGACTATTCTGTGAGACTGTGAGACAAAAGAGTATTCCCTTGTGTCATGCAATACTCTGAGTATCTATTAAATGTGGCTGACAATCAGAAATTTCAAGCACATAGTCTAAAAGGTTTAAACAAACTTGTTGGAGCCGTTTTCAAGAATATCGAAAAAAAAAAAAATTAACTTCGTGTAAAAAGGAATTCAATTTAAAAGAAAGTGATCGTAAATCATCATAGCAAAACGCGAGAAGATGTCTAACTCAAATACAAACTTTTATTTTATGTGGTTTAAGTTCTCGAGCTATGCTGATTCCTCACACACTCACAACAAACAGGACTCCGAAAATAACACTTTTAAAATTCAGAATGGGTGATAACGTGTATTTGTGATGAAAACGCGACATCGAAATTCGGAGTCCAACACAATAAGATCTACCGGTACTTCCTCTACCTATAGTACCTATGGTACGGGTTAGCAAATATTATAACTATATTTCTTTATTAAAACGTTATATATATATATATATAACTTATATATAATGTGAGGGCATATTTAAATTTAAATTTACTTAATTGTTTAAATTTTAGAACACTTCTTCATATTCTTGAAAATAAGATTGCTCTGCAAGAAACTTTGCAATAAATATTACAATAATATTCACTATGCAATAAAATAAAAAAATAATAACAATAGGAAGAAGAAGAATGGCAACTATAACAATCGAATAATACAATGCTCTTAATAAATGAAAACTAAAGTTACTGAACGAAATTATTTGGAATGCCAAAATTTACTAAAAAAATAAAGTATTGACCATTAGTTAAAAATAAAACTTCTCTTCTATAACAACGTGACTCTTTTATGCCGGCTATAAGTCTATATCGACGCTTGTTTTGCCGCCTATAGTTTTTATTGTGTGCTTGCCTGTGTAGTTTATATACATTCGCAAGAAAGCAATTTGTGTATTTTATGAACAGATCTATAAGAAGAACATTAAATGTTGAATACTCTTTGTTTTTCAATCACGCCTTAATTATAAGTTATAACTTGCTTATCCAACTGATAGCTGCTTTAGATTCTAATTGGCAGTCTATAATTCCATACTAAGTCCCAAGCCTGTAATTCCATACTAAGTCCCTGAATCAATAATGTTAGAAAATTCAGACGTTAAGTTTTTCTAGACATACAAGAATGTAAATGGATATATTTTACTTTCAACTATCCATTCCATTGAAAAAGTGTTTAGAATTTCTCGGAGATATTCCCTATAGGAAATCTTACTTCACTTAGCGCTTTAAATTGACCCTATTATGCTTGTTTTCCGAGGTTCCTTTATTTAAACCCCTACATGGAAGCTCAATCATCTAGCCCTTTAAATTGAACTACCGTGCTTGTCTACCAAAGTTCCTTTATTTCTTCTATTACGTATTTACACAGAAAAGTCTGTAAGACTGTATTGACTGTTTTGTATTCTACTCACATCAGCTATATAAACTCTATGATTGCAAAGTAACACAATTTTTTAAATAAAGTTGATAAAAAATTTTAAAAAGCTTGAATTAGAATCAAACGGGAACTTGGAAGGACAAGCTAAAGATTGTTACAGAATATTCTTGATGTAGGCCTACTATTTACAAACATCTGGAAGTGAGAATAGTTTAATATTCTAAGAATTCATCACGCAGTGCTGATAGATTAAATAAAGTTAACCAGAGGTTTGGTGGAAAACATTAGATCAATTTATGTGTTTCTATAACTTATTGGGTTAACTTTAAGCGTAAACATTAGAGCAATTTATGTGTTTCTATAGCTTACTGGATTAACTTTAAGGGTGGCGTGCACCATCCAGGAGTAAATCTTACTAAAGTAGTAAATTTAAGACGGAGACCTGGAGTATACAAGAACCAGTACATCTGTCTCACTCTTAAGTCATACTAATGTATGTGCTAGAGTGAGACAGACAAACCGGTTTTTGTTACGTAAGGTTCCCTTCCTAAATTTACTACTTTAGTGCTACTCTTTTAGTAACTTACTCTTTTAGTTGGTGTTTGAGAGCTCAATTGATAGTTACTTCTTTAGTTGTTACTAAAGTAGTAAGCGATTTTTACTAAAGAAGTAGTCGAATTCTGCGCAGAACAGAGCAGAAACGTTAGTACAGCGCAGCAGGACACGTGCATTTCAATTGCCAGTATTATTCAAGTGCCAGATAATGAAAAGGAAAGGTTCGCTGAAACAATGAATATGAATTTGGGTTGTTCCAAATATTACTAATGACAATCTTCATGTTTTAAAATAGGTCTGATAGTAATGTTTTATTCATTACTAATTTTAATTCCTTCAATTGAGTATTTTCAGTTTAGTAGCCTACGTATGGGTACTGTGATTACAATTTTTGTGCAAACTATTTCTGTATTATAATGCAAACAATTGGAATTTCCAGTTGATTTTCATAATTGATTCACTGTCAATATTATAATTATTTCTCTCATAATAATAATAAAGTTCTAAAATACCGGTATATTAAAATATTTATACTTCCTAAAGTTGCATATTCTTCCCCAAAAACGATAAATCAATTATTCTATAGTTGTTTATCATAAATCTCACTATAATGAATTATTAATACTTATTGACTGTTTAACAATATTAATAAGAAGTATTACACAAAATCATGAAAAAGGGGGGATAAAAAGGATAACAAAACTAATAAGGGGCATTATGTTTCTGTCCATTTTTCAAATGCACAGAACATTTACCGTACTTAAAAAATATTACCTTATAAAAATAATAATTCATTCTTGTGTCCGACTTTAGCGCTGTGTAACAAATAGTTGAATAAAAACACTTTCTTCAACGCACTTTATTTACCTTAGTAAACTTCCGGACGGCCGTTTCGCAGGTGGTGTTCCTGGTGCGTTGAAGAAAGTGTTTTTATTCAACAAAATAATAATATTACAACTGAGAAATGTAATATTTAAACAAAAAATGGTGGTACAATATTTCGGAAGCTATGAACTCCAATAATAATTATGTAGATGGTTGTGTGTTTAAAAATAATTTCAGTGACTACTTCTCTAGATCCTGTGCAGCTTCAACCTCCGGGCCCCTCCTTAAAATTTTCTTTCGGCACTCATGTTGGCATTTTTTTTCTATATAGTTTATAATGCTTCCCACTTTCCTGTCCACAGGGTTAATTAAATAGTTAGCAGCATATATAGACCTGCAGCATCTGTTATAGTTTATTCCCAAACATGAAAGTCTCGTCTCGCTCCACCATTCGAGACTTGGGGAGTCTTTAAGGAATGGTTTTACAATGTGTCCCCTTCTCAATGTACGCTAATCCCAGAGTCAGTCAAATTTTCTTCCGATGAGGCCTGTTTGGACATTTTTACACCTGGGTTAGAAAAAAGGACATATTATTCATTAACACTGCGGGTGCAACTATTGAACTTTTAGCTCTTATAATTATTATTATAATCTGGCATTCGCAATGTTGTGCTTTATGTTAAGCTATAGAAGTGTAATGTAATAAAATTAATTTACAATAATTACATTAAATCGTTTAACAATGAGAATCACCTATTGTTCAGTAATTCTATGGTTAAGTAGCAGGGGGAAGTGTTTTCTGGGTAGCTCCAAGAACGGAGGCTTTCATTTATTGGAATGTACTATACCTCGCCGATATCTGTATCCATATGATTAGCTTGAAACACATCGTCGTTTTCTGACCCAAAGTTAGGGAGAACTGCAACATCTAAAGGCCGATCCAGCTAGGAAGATATTTAAGAGCACATGAGCTCCTTGTACCGTGCAATGCAAACGTCCCTTCCACTCACTCTTCCCCTCACCTTTGGTGGACGTCTTCCTAGTTGGATCGCTCTCCGCAATGATATTTCCATATTTGACTGGCTGAAATCACATGGATGTAGTGAGAATCTGACATCGTTTCTTCCAAACGCCAAAATTTCATGTAAGGATTTATGAGCTTAATTATTTACGTTATTAAATGCCCTACTAGGTATGGTTCGCTTAATATTTATTAAATCACCTGCCACAACTCTCATTTTTGGTATACAACCTTCATCTCAATAACTTATCCTCAGTTTGAACTATGTAATCCATTTAATGTGATATGTAACTCATAACTCACGCAAATGCCACAGAACACACTTACTCCACAACTTTACTCCACCCCCTGAGTAGGAGTAAATATTGGCCTTATTTACTCTACAACTTACTACGTTAGTAACGTACTCCGTGTTGGTGCTCTCCACCACTTGTGGAGTAAGTTCATTTACTCTGGGAGTAAATAAAATTTTTACTTCTTTAGTACATTCCTCTATGTTGAAAGCCGCCGAGTTTAGTTTACTCCTGGTTGGTGCACGCCGTCCTTACTAAAAGAGTACGGTTACTAAAAGAGTAGCTTACTAAAGTAGTTAGAACTAAAGAAGTAAGGCTTACTAAAAGAGTAAATGGCATGAGTTTGGTGCACGCCACCCTAAGTGTATATTCTCAAGTTCAGACAGTGTAAGTTACGTTAAATACACCGATTCTCACTTCTATATGACTGGAATTCGTAGACTAAATTGAAGACCAGTGTTTCATTTAACATTTATTGTTTTTTTGTAACTTTTTCTTTTTTAAGAATTTACTTCCATTATTATGAGAATGCAATTTTAAACAATTAAAATCTACTAAATGAATTGATAAAATAGTTTGTGATGCTTCGTCACGGTTTTTGTCCTTTACGATTTATTAATCACTATAGGTGAAATATATTATATTTTAATTTCTAATTACAACTTAAGTTATCAAAATAAAAATGGAAAGCCTAGGCTAGAGCAATTCGTCCATCAGACAACAAAAAGTCTCTGTAGCACGAGCTAAGTTAATAAGAGGACCAAAAACTCGCACTTATACTTAGGTATTATTATTATTATTTAATCTCCAGGGATGGAAACCCTATTTCGCCACAGATAACGATAGTCACTTATTATATCGAGTATAGAGTAAAGCTCTTATGGTAGGCCTATTATCTGTGATATATTATATATATATATATTCCTTCAAACTAACTAAATAATATTTTAACTAACTAAATAATACGCGAACGACAATGAAGCGACGAAATAAAAATATTGTCCATAAAAATATTTTTATATTTTTAAAAATTTAAAAAACTGAACATCACAAGAGTTATTAACGAATTTTACCACTCCGTCTTTGGTATCCTAATGACATTTTGTAATAAACGGTCCACCTTATCCCACAAATATTAGGACACAGAAAGTTCAATTTGGCACAACGTTTACTACATTCTTGCAAACATTACATATATCACGTATACATAGTACGTATATTTAAACTGTAATTTCTTACTTTATATTTACATCGATATCAATGTAAATTAAATGTTACCATATAGTAACATATTATACATTTATGCTTAGATTTTATATTCATAATATCACAGACTGGGGGTATGCCGTAGTGTAGTGGTTGAGGCGCTGCGCTATAAACCGGAAGGTCGCGGGTTCGATCCCCGATGAGGTTGTTGGAGTTTTTCAACTGCCCAGATCCTTCTGCTGGCACTATGGCCCTGGGGTCAACTCAGCCTCTAACAGAAATGAGTACCAGGAGCAATCCTGGGGGTAAAGGCGGCCGGTGCGTAAGGCTGACAGCCTTACCACCTTCGAGTGCAGAATGTTCAACATCTGGGAGCCTCAACCTCCTGGAACCTCTGGGCCTCCATGGCCTGTATAGGGAACACTATTATCACAGACTTATTAAAATTACTACCCTCCCAAAAAAGTATTCTCCATAACTTATAAAAATCTAGGATTAAATAATATTACGGATAATTTTCATTTTATTACAGATCGCCCTTTTCAGCACCCTTGTAATGGGAGCACTAGCAGGTTATCAGAATGCTGGACTTGGAGCAGCGGCAGGATACGCTCATGGTGGTGCTGCTGGTGCTGGCGGATTCGCACCAGCTACTGACTTCTACGTAAGTAACCTCCTATTTCAGCTTGCATAATTAACTAGCAAGAAACTTTCTTCAAGAAGTTGATCAAAGTCCCACTAGATGGCAACTTGTATTCGCTTCTTAAAAGAAACTAACATGTGGCCAGCATGAAGAAATTTAATTCTGAAAGGAATTAAGAACCTAGTACTTTTAACATGCTCTAGATTACGATACTGTCGTTTTTATAATATTAGTCGGTCTAGGTTTCATATGCGGAAGTTCTGAATTCTATTGCAAATTGCGTGTTTTTTTTTTCAGGTGTTTGTTGCCCTAGTCATACGGCAGAAAAGGCAGTTCGGGCAATTCATACTTGACCTGCTAACAAAATTATATTTGAAGCATATATTACAAATCAAATAATAGTTTATCTGAGGAAAAATCTGGAAAATCGGTACAAATAGTCAAACTTTCTTAAACAGTCAGCAAACTTTCCATTTAAAATTTACTTACAAAATTTCTACTTACAACGAAAAAGACACTAATATTGAGAATATAAGAACTATGTATGTACTATTAATAATAATATTAATAATAATGATTACACCACTTTACTAGATTTAAATTACCGCTCTATAGCTGATTTTATATAAATCGGTGGGGAATAATACACATAACGGTATTACAGACTCTTTTGTAAGCAGAGACAAAATTATCATTTCTGAGTGAAATGTGTGATAATTTATTTATCGTCTATTATTTATAGAAATAACCAGTTTAACTAACAGGACTGAAGATGTAATTTTTTATAACTTATTTACAGATTAGTTATTTTCCCATGATTTTATTTTAAGCCAGGTTCCCTGCAATGCAATAAAATATATTTGTACTTTATTGTAATCAGTACTAAAAGGAGCTTAAAATTCAGAAATAGTAAATGTGTAAACAAATTAAAAGCCAAATTAAACAGTATTTGAGTATTACGAATTGCAAGACCTACATCTTGTACAAAAATTATGCAATAATCATATAACGTATTGTATAGAGCTGACGAGATGATCCCTGGCCTGTCTGTTGAACATTATCTTGAGCGAAGAAGGACAGTTGCAGAAGTTATTGCTATTATGCTAGAGAATTTCGGAACTAATATCTTCACGTCAGAGAGTAGGAATAACTATCGTGATTGTCCTTTTTCGCTCAAGATAATGTTCCACAGTCAGGCCAGGGATCGTCTCGTCAGCTCTATACAATACACGCTAAGGGAGATGCGAACATATTATCATCCTGAGTATAAAATCAACTTTACCATATTGGTATTTTCCAGGAATTTATTAGGAAATAAAAAAGGGCAGTCGACAACAGTAGAATTTTGTTGAAGTTACAAAGACATACATTAGCAGATTATTGTAAGAATTAATAAAAGAGTTATAAATCTTGAAGTTTGAACAATTAGAGTAGGAAAAAGGAAATGGGCTATAATTGTTAAAAGGGCATGACGTATAGTTTGTATTGTATGAATACAGTACATATTGTGTGCAAATAGAGAGAGAAAGGAGAGTAAAGCAGAAATGAATTTAAACAGAATTTTCAGTCACACACATAAAAGGGATTCCAGTGCATGACAAGAAAATATTCCTAATACCAGAGCCAAATAATGTATTAACTTCATTAATGGCGTGGGTGTCGGCATGCTAACCACATGCCCTTCCCAATCTTGCCATCTGCCTCTGGTAGATGACGCAGCAGTCGGATGGTAGGCCTAGCCCCACAAGAGATATAGTGCCACGGAGTTTAGTTTTTAAATAATGTATTAACTAGAACGTAGTAAAAGCCAAAATGCGATCATTTCACTTCCTTGCAATTATGGACAGAAAATGTAACGAGCTGAGAATCAATACCCAGCACCTGCATATCTGCAGTTCATTCATGGTTTGTTTAGTAGAACAGTCGCAGTGATGTTGCAATCGTTACATAAACACATTACATAACTTTCCATTTATACCGTACAACTAATACCTATGCATATGTTTTTTTTTCTCTTTCTAGACTCCACCCAATTATGACTTCAATTACGGAGTAAAAGATGCTTCAACTAACGACTTCAAGGAACAGGCTGAGAGGAGAGTAGGTGATAAAGTGGATGGCCACTACAGCGTCGTTGAACCCGATGGCACTAAGAGGACTGTTCACTACACGGCCGACGACGCTAACGGATTCAACGCTGTAGTCACCAAGGACGGCAAAGCAACACATCCCTTGACTCCTGTCGCACCTGCTTACGCTAACGCTGCCGCTGCTGGTTACCCTCATGGCGCTGCTAGTTACGCTCATGGCGCACCTGCCTACGCTGGTGCGCCTGCCTACGCTGGAGCACCTGCCTATGCTGGTGCAGCAGCTGGATGGGCTGCCCCTGGTGCTGCCAATGCCGGATATGCCGGACATGCTAGTCGGGGAGGCTATGCCGGTTACGGAGGATATCCTGGAGCTCTCGGTGCTGCCAGAAGCTATGCCAACAGCAATGCCCGATTTTATGGAGCTGTCCCCGTCTCTGTTGGGAATGCTGGATATGGCAACGGCAACCTCGGTCTTGGCCTTGCCGGCCATGGCGGTCATGGTGCTTATGGTAATGGTCTTGGTTATGCAGGCAAGCAAGGATTTGGAGCTGGAGCTGGTAATGCGGCTAATCCCTGGAACCAATGGAATGACTGAAATAAACTCTGTTTGCGATGAATGGTGCCACATTAATAACGCATTTGGGATTTTGGTGTCAAATTATGCTTACATTATTACCATATTATCATTATACCTCCCTATCAAGTTCGGAATTTCTGGTTTGCCAGTAGTTCTGAATATCACTTCTGTATGTTCTGTGATACTGATGTACCCAACATTTATGTAAATAAATGTGTGGTTCTACACACCAAAACACAATGTATTTATTAAAAATGTGCACTTCTCCTTTACTTATAACATTCAATTACTTGAATTAATCGTTTCCATTTCGGGCAAGTTTTAAGTAATCCTTGAACACCTATTTTGTAGGATGAAAAATCCGTGTAAATGGTCTTTTATGTTAGATGTCTGTGTTATACAATAGGATGTAACCTTTATACGGGTAATATCACAACTTTAATTAAAATCAAATTTTCAAAATGAACTACTGAAGTTCAAGAATAATAATTAAAAATTTATATTCATCAACTTTCAATGTAAAAATTATATTCAAAAACAACATGTAAGCTGCATTATTCCAGCTGAAAACACACTAACCTGTTATCAAGATGGTGAGCGATTGTTAAGATGCACATAGGGTTACTGCGGTATGTAGATAATCTCTTACCTGTAAAGAAATTAAAAATATATTAGAAAACTGGCATGTACCCTTATGATCTCAATATATATTGTTGGTGATAAGGTAAAGAAAAAACTAAGAAATTGGTCTATAATATCCTTTCTTTTACCTGTTTAGAGGGTTGAAGCATATAAACACAAGAACGAAATATTGATGTATTGCGAATAAATAATGTAAACAAGTTATTCAGTGAACAACCCGATTAGACTAAAAAAATCAATTTACTCTTGTATAACAAACATTCCGATAAATCATATAATTATTCTGTTCCCCTTAAAGTAATAAAATATTTTATACATGACAAAATATAACCTATGTAAAAAATAAACCGTGAACACGTTATTTTTAAATTTTTTGTATATAAAACTTGCTATATGTATAGTAGACTAATGCATGAAAATGCATAAATTTCAAGAATAAAACAATAAGTAAAATGTGTTTAAATTATTATAAAATAATCACTAGTGATCACAGTCAAACAATTATGGGATTTTTTCCATTCGATCTATGTCAGGAATGCTTTTGGTAATGTTCAGTTTCAAAAAGACTTCTGAATGTAAAACTTAAAGTATTTAACCACATTGAAAATAGTTCTGCATGTCACAGTCCGTACATTTTTGGCACGCTCACCGTTGTTGTCGACGGCTAAATCAGCCACTGTTAAAAAAGCTCATATAAGAGAGCACAGAAAACACTCTAAGTTTTGGCTCTTTATGTTGTTATAAAAATTGTATTTTATCTTATCTAAACAAAACCATGCGATAGGTTAAATGGCAATATATGTACAGGCATCAAGTATCATTAAGATGAGGAATTTATAAAAAAAAGTATATTACTAAAATATTGTATTTACTTAATTGTTATAGTTCCCTTGTTAAACTCATATATTTGTGTATTGCAACCACTGGTAACCCACAATGTCGGGAAATTTCTACTCCTCCAGTGGAATATAGAATAGAATGCAAAGTAACATTACAACCCGAGTGAGGAAAGTTAGTTAAATATATTTTAATGTTATTTACATTCAGCTTCCCTCAGTTAAGGATTGGCCTACGACAAAGCGTAATAGAAAAAAGATAATTTGCACCATAAAGAATTGTTCACAATCATGTACAATAAACATTAAAAAACTCACATTAACTACTTAGGCCTACACAAGAAAACTGATGAAACAAGAATTAAACTAGAAGACAAATATATAAAAATAAATATAAATAAAAAAGCAAAATAATATTTATATGTCGTTAATCAGGAATATAAGTGTTTTCTGAGTATAGAGAGGGAACCATTCTGTTTACTGCAAGAACATTAAATTAATATTTATATGCCTAATAAAATTATAGAAAATTATAAATCATTCAAAAGCCAACAAGCTTGAACTATTTTTGACCGTTTCAATATTCACTGAATTCCGATAGCTTGAACATCTTGATAACTGTGCATTCCGTGTTTCGAATTGAGGAAGTATCTTGTGCTGCATTTCATTACGTACATTTGACAAGGAGGGACTAGGCGTGTTATATCAGGCATCCATTGCTCCGGCAGACTTGACGTGATTCACAGACAAGCGAATGGACTTGTCACGCGAAACGATTATGTCAGGTCCCCGCTATTAAGTAATTTAGAAACAACTCAAGTCACCTCGTCTCTCTGATGAAATGATTATACCCTTTCAACATACCAATTGTCAGACATTTTATAGCATGATTTGATATAGTTTATACATACAGGAAACCAATTTTCTAATACCCGCGAAGAAATAAGATATCTTCCCATCATAGGCTGGAAGTGAAGTAATGAATACCTCCTCCACAAAGAAAACAAAATCCCAAAAATGTAATAGGATATTCACATAAATACACAGTTTGGTTCAACAGCTAATGATTTACTTTACCAGTTTCGAAACACCTGTAATTACGACTGAATTTCAATTTATTTTTCTTCCCTCATTTATGATTACTTTTAAGAAATTAGCAACCGATTTTTCCATTTGGGTAAAAATGTGTAACTGAGTTCAATTTTACCTAAATACTGAAAACGAAGGTTCAAGTAATGTTTATAACCGATTAGGATTGAACTAAAATACTATCCACTATATTATGGGATTATAAGCAAATAATAAATTACAATATTGAAATTAAATTCCTCCTTATTTTCCATATAATTAATGTAGTAGTCCTAAAAAATAACTATTTAAAAAGCTCCCTTATTTTATACTAGTTGGAAGTCATGGTACTTGTGAAATATATCAGAAGCATCTTCTTAATAGCAGTGCATAAAGTTTGATAACATCGCAGCAGATACAAGTTCCTTAATAATCTTCTGCCTTCCTTTATTGCTGTTTTAAAATGGATAAAGAATTTTATGACGATATTCCTGATGAAGCAATGCCAACACCTAAATTTTACTGCATGGCAAAGTGGAACTCCAATAAAAGCTGTTAAATATCGCAGTATAATAAAGTAACAACTTTATCATATAATCTCTTCTCGATCTCTTAGGAACTAGCACAGACCAGTATCAATTCTTGGTTCTATAAAAACGTTTACATCCTCTAGCCCAGTATTAAGAAATTTCGTAACTTAAAATATGTTCCCAGAAATTATATAATATTTTATTCAATATGTATCATATAGCTAGTATTACAAGAAAGAAAATGTGAACCAAAGTTTATAAAATATTCATATGCAGAACTATAAAAGCTTTTACGGAAGGACAATCAGACAAAGTACTTATTGCGTATTGTACTTTATAAACGAATTCCAGAGAGTTAAGAAGTTGATTTAGGCAAATATTTGTCTCCATAACGAGGAAGATAACTTTCACCAAAATTACATTAACATCAGTATGATAATAACATAGAAAGGACACTCTTGAATAATCAATTCAAGTAATACAGCTCCACAAAACTAATCCACAAGAATTTTCAAGAATATAAATTTGTATCTACAAGAATGTAAATATTTATATACAAGAATATAAAAATTATTTGCAACACAGATACACTACTTACATTAAGCTAAATAAAATCGGTAGAAAACAGTCAGAACAATACATTATTGTACATTATACAAGTACATAATACATTATTGTAAATCTTCACGTTGAAATACAGTATTTTCCCATAACTTATTGTTGTTGGCGGTGACAATACGACAAGGTGATAAATTGCCAACGCTGGTGTACGTTGCACGTCATAGTTCAATAGCAAGATCCAGGACTTCGTGTCGGAAGCATGTATATTAATTACATGCCATATCAAAAATAAACATGCAAGGTGCCTCCTACATGAACTACTACATTTGCTGATTTTTTTATATAACTGTAACCCTAATATTCCAATGATAAAACAGGGGTATAACTTTGTATAATAATTAATAATTGTATCAAACACATCAGATATAATTTCCCTATAAAATAATTAGACTGTCATGAGTACTGCAGGATAGCATAAATCATAAAATAAAATATATGCAGAAGTATAAAATACAATCAAGGATACTGAAAGTAATTACGTACTTTGCTAAAAATACCATGATAATAGTAGTATACTTTAACTGTATAATTGCATTAGTATTAATACAGATCATGTAGCACTAAAGAGATATAATGGAATGTCGTGGAGATCATTATTCAGAAAATTATCTGCATATTAACAAGATATGTGCAAGGAAATATTACTTACTTATTTATTTACTCAATGAAAATAGACAATTTCTAAACAACTTATATAAATATGATCTATTATATGGAACACGGAGGTTCGTTACCGGGCTTACATGAGCCGGCCATTCAAGTCTATTGTGTGCTAACTCAATCCAACCATCTCTCCCAAATCCTGGCTCCCTTAAACATATTCTAATATTGTCCTCCCCCTGTGTATAGATCTTCCAAGTTCTCTCTTCCCTTCATATCTCTCAGTCAATATTTTTTTTAGATATATCTATCTTCCCCCATGCACGCAACATGTCCAGCCTATTTGATTCTCCGTTATTTTTATTACCTTTCTTACAATCGGCGAAGAGTAAAGGTTATGAAGCTCGTCATTATGCAGTTTTCTCTAGGCTCTGTTTTCATCTTTCTTAGGTCCAAATATTTTCCAAAGCACCATGTTGTCGAACACACTCAGATTATGTTCTTATGAATGGATAATCGAACTAAACACAGAGCGATTATAAAAGTGACGGAAACAACACAGATACGTAACAAGATTCCCGAGGTCTTGCTGAATTTATTAAATACAGTGTACAATGCAGTTGTTAGATCGACAATTACATATTTGGGGGTGGGGGCGAACGGAAAAACTTAACCATGTATTAAGCAACTTTTTGAAAGGGATAGTGGGTGTGGGAAGAGGGACAGCTAACTGCGGAGTTCTAAGAGAATTTGGACGCCATAGAGACTCAACTGAATGCAAAATAAAGGCCGTAAAGTATAACTTGCGGAATCTCCATGGAGATCAGTCCCCTATTAGGGCGATGTGTTGCAGAGAACAATAATTAGCGTGGAGAGACCACGTATCATGGGTGGGTACATTAAGTAGGGGATTAGTGGAAATATGAATGGTGTTTATAATTGTGAAGGGGTTTAGGAATGAGCGTAATGCATGGCGGAAAATTCAGAAGTGTTTAAGAGATATTAACAAGCAAGTGACTTTAGCGGAAGGTAAGAATAAAGTCACTCTGGAGATCCAATCGTTAACCAAGACAAATTGGGGAACACAGCCTTATTTGTATGGGGGCGAATAAAGAGGGAAGACTTGTTTAGCCTGGTTCCATCTAGGAGCTTGGCGGGAAATTAACATTTCAAATGAAGAGGGGGAGAGAATATGCCCTCTTTGTGGGGCAGGAGAAACTTCACACCATATTCTGGCAGAGTGTAGAGTCACGGAAACATTGACCCAACGGCATCTACCAGAGTCTTAGGTTGATTCCTTGGAAATTAAACATAATTTAAAATTAATTAAAACCCTTTCCTATGAACCTAATTTTAGAATAAGTAGTGATACAATCTCGTTCAGTAATTGGAACAGAGTTGTAGATGTATTGACTTCAGGCAATATAATTCTGGCATTCGCAATTGTGATGATACGGTATTTGAAACTGGATTGGATACGGTTGCAACGTTTGGAATTGAATATGAACGCTAGATTGGATATTACCTCACCGGATTGTAAGCAAGCGTGGAAGACGGGGCATATTAAGATAGGCTACTCATTGTAAAATAGAGATAGAAATAAATATTTGACAGCTCAGAGTAGGAAAGGATGGGAGGGAGGGGCAGGGGGAGTAATCTTTGTCTATGTATTGTATTGTTATTATCATATCTCTTCTATTATTATTACTATTTTTTCTTCATCTTTCTAAAATATTATTATATTATATCGTCTTATATTATAGTGTTACATTTCTCTTTCTTTGTTTTGTGCATAGTAAAATCACGAACGGCCGTATAGGTACGTGCACTAGATTTGTTCTATGGAAAATGTACTTAATATGTATATAAAAATAAAGTTGCACCTTACCATATCAGGTAATTATTCTAACTTTCCCATTTTTCTTCACCTATTTCATATTTGTGTACTGTAAGTACATGATGTAATGCTAGTATAATCATGAGCACTGTATTTGGGTGTATGCCTGTAATGTTCATTCTTGATTAAATAAATAAATAAAATAATAAAATAATTAAATACCATAGAAATAAATATAACCTAGATTTAATGACCAAAATTACTTCAGACAACACTGGATAATGATTGTTGATTCAGAATAAATCACTCGATTTTTAATTAGACTTCCTATTGAATAAACTGCGTTATCTGTCCTAATACATCATGCTGCAAGAAAGGCCGTTATACATGGAATATGAGTAGGATTACGATTTTATATGTTGAGGAATATGGATCAAATGTTGTTAATTATTTAAGTGATGTGTTTTAGAAGGCACATGAGTTTAAGAAGCCACATGAGTTTTAGAAGGCATTGCACCAAGATAAAATATTAACGTATTAAGGTTGGCACACATGGAGCTTAGTTTCATGTTTGTTTTGTTTTATTTCACGTAAGATTCTCAGGTTTCTCCCCTATCATAAAAAATATTCTATTAAAACGCACTTCCCACAAGAAAACTGCAATATACTATTATATTTTTAATTATTTCACCAATAATAGAAGATGAATGACACATCTTTACCGTACAGTGTAAATATAAATAACTGTGAACGAATAAAATGAATGCGTTCAATCCAATTTATGGGATGGCCGCTATACAATATTTATTGTGATGCAAAATTATAATTTTCAACTGGTTCGTAAGTTCACATATCTATCTATCTATCTTTACCTGAGTTTCACCTCGCCGTTTTAGGGACATTTAAGCGACCCAAGCCACCTGGGCCTTACAGGGCCGTGACCTGTCGGGAGAGGGATTATCTTTGGATGATATATTTTTTTTACCAGACAAAGACATGGAGGGCCTCCCCGGATGAGTGACCAGCCCAATGCCGGGGCCACCTCCGAGACAATACGAATACATAGTACGAGACACACCATGCAAACACACATTCATTCCAAACAAGGCGAGGATGGGATGAAGATGATAATGACGGCCAGATGATATCCGGGGACCACAAGGGCCTAAAGTTACCCGACATTTGTCTCACAGGTGAGGGAAAACCCCGGAAAACTCCCCCTAGGTAACTTGTCCCGACCAGGATTTGAACCCGGGCTTGAGGAGGAGCGAACGCATCCCCTACGCCACAGCGGTGGACAAGTCCACATAATATAACATTCATAAAAATACTCATAAAATTAGGTAATATTTAAAATACTTACAATAAACAATATTTTAATCTCACAACACTGAAGATTGCAGTTATGATCATTTCATATAAATTTGTAATAAAATATAACATATGTTTAATAAATTCCTGATCACTAAGGAACACGAGATAATTACTGAGCGGTAATTGTTCAAAGTCCATAATCATCGAACGTATAAGTGGAATTGTCAAGATACTAAAGCTACATTATCATATGAAGTAAGAGTTATGCAATAATTGTAGATACCCAGAACCTATCGACCATGAGCCCTGTTAATATTCATAAGGAAAAACTACACTTAATCCAAAGCTGTCAGAAACTAAAATATCATATGTCAGTCTTTGACGTCGGCGTTGAATGGTGTGACACACTATTATTAACCTAGTCACGAAAGTATTTTGACTTACATTCTTATATGTACTAATATAAGATCATATAGTTTTATTCCTATATGCAAGTAATTGTCTCAAAATATTTCCATCGTAATCATGTTCTCCTTTAAAAGGTTGTCTGTGTCGAGTTACATAGAATTAATACATTTCTCATTATTGCTGAACTTAAACAGTATTTCTGGTGACTGTACAGCTACTATGGCATTCAGTCAATATTCACGGTTTATTGTTTCTTCAAACACAATTGACCAGACTGTAGTAACCTCTATACATTATAAAATGAAACCGCTACAACATACCAGAAATTACTTGTAAGTTTGAAAGCGATAATGAACAAATTAGAAAGCATGACACAGTTTTAATTGCTGTTTTAAACAAACAATTTTGTTGTGTCACAAGAGAAATTAATCGATTTGCAATAACACGACACAAGTGACAGAAAGAACAGACATTAATTTTGTTTCTGCATTTACGACATTTCTGAAGGTTAGAATGAACACTGTTAAATAGCTGCATTGCTGCAAGGAATCAAGAGGTGGCGACAGTGCTCGCTTGAAAATTTTAAAAGATTTGCAAGAAGTAACTTATAGGATAATATGAGGATTCTATAATGTTAGTATGTAATGGGTAGCAATAAGTGCATAATTAAATAAATAATTAATAAAAAACCTTCATACTCATTCTAACAAAGTAAATGCCGTATGACCTATCCCTCACATGCCCTTAATCCGAGTTGCCATATAATTATTTTTAAAGGGAATAGGCTAACAGTTTTGTCCCCTACATATTAAATTGATTAAGTATCTTCAAAGAGCGAGATTTCAGATCACACCGTAAAGGGAAAGTCCACTATACAATAGAAGACGTGAGATCTAATTAGGCGAATATTCAGTCCGATTTTTTCTCACGATGTAACAATATATAAGAACGGGAAAGGGTAATCAGGATTGAAGAAATTAATGAAGCAGAATGTGGAATTACGGCGGGAATGGAATCCTAAACTAACATTCACTTAACGGCAAGTGATAACAAGGAAAGGCTCAATTTCAGATGGATCCCTCCAGGTCTTGAATTGACGGCTTCTGTATCTGAATCTACCACTTCAAAGTCTACTCCAATTAGTCCGTCTAAGTAAATTTGAAAATCATTTTAAACACATCCTAAGCAGTTCAAGTACAATATTAGGCTCCCCAAGCACAGGTTATAAGTTTCTGTCAGTTACCATTTCACTGTCTGCAATTATTTGGCTATTTTTAGTTCTTTTAGCTGTGAAATATGATCACAGACTTCTATTTATCTATTTAAAACCAAAAAAATAAAGTGCACTTAAAATAAAAAGGATCAAAGTCCTGTTTTCTTAACGCATGGCTCTCATACATACTCACTAGCTTATTATAATACTTCGACATACTCGTAGTTGTTCTTAAATAGTGTTTCAGTTACATTCATGTGACACTACATATTTATTTTTATACTTATATGTATTCGAACTTTATACATGCTTTCTCTGTATGCAACCCTAATTGGGATAAGCCGAATATGTAACTATATTTTTAATAAAACTGATACTGGTAACATATTGATTCCCATAAAGACCCAGAGAGCCCATGACAGCAGTCAGGTTGCTTGTCTTCCACGATGGTGTTCGAAACCTACTCAATCCATGTGGATTTTATTATGTCGAATTTGGAAACGGTTGGTATTCCTGGATATCCCGGTTTTCCTTATGAGACAAAATGCTGAATTAAGATTAGTTGTGAGAAAGATAGTAGTGCCGAATTTTCTTTACTGAATAGAGGTATTTAAAATCTTGTCATGGTAAAGTATGGATTATAGGCCTATATTTACTTACAATGAATTATTGCCGTTGCTTCATCCTATATCGTAATCTCAAACAAAAATTTAAAAACAAATGGGTGGCGGAAAAAAATCCTGGTCAATGTTTGATATCTGGTGAACTATAGTGACATTTTGTACTTTGATACAGACCGAATGTAAATATTATTCCATTCGAAAAAGAAACATGATAGTCTATTATTATTTTCCTCACAATATTTTAAGTTAGATTAGCGATTTCAAAAGAAAAATTGTCATATTCTGAAGAGTCAACAAAATTTAACCAAGATCGTTTTTAGCCATCGCCCTAAATGTAGCCTAAATCAACAGTTACAAGATCTACTGGTAAACCTAAAGACTCGGAAATACGTGAAATGAGCACTGTTAGAACGTGTATAAGTATAGCTGATTTCTTTTTTTTAATTATACACTATTATGGAAAAGAATAAGTAATATATATGTTTTCCTAAGATCCATAGTCGTAGATAAATCCTTCATATTCATACTCATAACATGGAGTAATAAAATATTACACTCGTCTTAAGGGAGACAGAAGTGTTGAGAGTGATTTTCTAAACTATTTGTACTAGAAACTTGAAATTTTTTATACTTAATTTAAACATAAAAAGATGTTGAAGTTTCAAATTTCACTTTGATATATATATATTTGTTTTTGAGATATAATTAAATTAATTGATTTTTTAAATCAAAATTGAAATCTATCTCCTCAGACAGATATTAAAAAATGGATCTGAATTATTTATGTGAGATTCTATGATGCTTGCTTAACTGATTCAATGATTCAGATTTTTGATATTATTTATACTTTTTGTTTAAAAAAATATTTTACCCAGAGAAATAAAAATTTGATGAAAAATTGATATATTTTTATGAAAAATATTAATTTAAAAAAAACTAAGACCCATACCAAAAATCTGATTGGATAGTTTATTTCAAACATCATAAAGTACACTGTGAAATAATTTCATAGCTGTATCTATATTTTTGTGGGAGAAGATAGATTTTGAATGTGGCAAAATAACATTAAAATTGAAACTGAGAAAACAAGCGATTAAAGTTTACATGCACTCAGAGTAAAATATAAGCATCTTCTGTACCTATAAATAAACCTTTATAATTACAAACTTTATAATTACACTGAACTATCACTACATATGAATGGAGCCCTACATAACACTTATATTACATATTTTACACCTAAATACACTATATTAAATACGATTAGGTAACAAAGGATAGCACGAGAATTACGTGCAGTACTTTAAAAATTGCGTCAGAAACACTTGTTCCATGCGCCCAAATGACATAAAATTTTTCACAGATATACTTTAAGAGTATGCTTGATTTTTTGCACTAAAATCCAAAAATCGCATTTTTTTTACCAAAATAGCAAAATCAACACTTCTGTCCTCCCTTCTTAATAAATTGAACTGTGATAATAGACTTATATGATGTCTAGTTGTGAAAAGCACACTATTACAATGGCATGATTGGCATATAAACAAAAATCTTCCATTAAATATTAACCTTATTTCCATACAAATTAGTGAAACTTGAACTTAGTATTAATGTAGTTTTTATATGTCACATGGATATTGCAACATACAAGTTCAGGAGTTTTCAAGGTAATTCGGTAAAAGTTGAACACGTCTTAATACAGTTTTCGTTATATAACAACACCAAACTGAACTTCGTAATTCTCTTATTCAAAGCTGCGACGAATAGGCTTATATAACATGTGACTAATGTTATTTATGTATGAGCTAAATAAAAAAACTGACCTCAAAACATGGGTTTACAACCTACAGCTAAAGGCTACGACTTGATTAACTAAATAAAACGTTCCTTTTGGTGTGGTCGGTGATAGTCACTCATTCAGATGTCTCTTTAAGCAATAACTTGTGTCATTTAAGGTACTGTGGCGGATTTTCGTTCAGGTAATATAAATCTCACCGACACAATGAATGGTTAACAGAATATATTATCATCCAATTGTATTTCTAGTATTAATCAAAGAAGACATATTAACAACACTATTTAGTTCATAATTGAACGACCAATCCAGTATAAGGAAATGCGTAATGGAATTTCAACCAATCGGAAGTTCTACCGTTATAATTTTATCGTTCATTTTTATCATTTTCATTTCATCGCATCTACGTGTAATTGTTTATGTAAATTCACAAAGACTGAACACTGAAACATCTACCTCTTATTAGAATACTCACGCGACTTGCTCTACTTCGATCATTAAAATTACTATTTTCTCTCGTCTTATTCCATCTTTGGAATTCTCGAGACTTTTTCTACCTATAATCAAATGTTACCTCACATTATAGAGCCTCTATCTCATCAAAGATTGTAACAAATTCTTCCATTCTGTAATGTCACTTTTATTTACAAAATGTATTATGCTACAAATGTAATGTAACAGTAAGAAATTATAATTTAAAGTATATCGTTATACAAAAAAACACAATAATATGAATATTATTAAACTTCGAAAATGAATAAACATATCGGTATTTCTGAAAATGTGTGCGGAATAGCCTTTGGTATCGGCGATAGTAGCGTTTGGTGAGAGTTTTTACAGTTGTATTTTTAGGGCTTAACTTCCTTGCTATAACCAATAACATCGTCGTACTAATATTGTGTTTATTACTATACGAGATTTAAAATACCTCTTCACCAGATATACAATTGTAAATTATTTTTATATCTTCTTTTGCTCATATGCAGCTTTTAATCCAATAGCTGTGTTCAATGATTAATATTTTTATCAAAGAAGCTACAGATAATTTGGGATTTAATACATTCGAATTTGGTGATGAATTATAATACAAAAATATTTTTTACTGGTCATCACTCACACGACCCTGTCGTCCAGATAGTGACCCCACAGAGAGGACTAGTGAAACGCGACGTGCGATCAGCTGTGTGTGTATACAAACCTATAATGAAATATTACCATAATGTAAAAGGGAGATTAGGCCTACCAAGATAAGATATGTACAAGAGTAGAATTATACAAAGGCCTATTTAGAAAACTCGGATGGAACTGACTTTTATTAGGTTCAAAATTCAAAAAACAAACTTCAAACTTCTACTCTAGCCAAAAAGAAACAAACGAAAGACCAGAAATTCAAACCAAAGACCCCCGTCAAAAAAAACCAGCAACCACTTTTAGTACCAATTATTGTAGGCCTAATTCTCCTAGACGTTCACAATGCCATTCATTTCAGATGTTATGTTAGAGGGCAAAAAACAAATGCCATAGTAGGGTTGTCAGGTGTAAGATAAAGAACATCCGCATACCATAACCGAATTCTCTGTATGATTTACTATTCTAATTGAATCGCAAAAATGTGGTAATTTGAATTTATGAATTATTTTATTTTCAGAAGAGAAACTCTTACTCTAAATCATCTGCAGAAAGATGTTCTAAATTTTATTTGACCATTTGTAAAGCGTACAGGAACACCACGTCAACAATGGCATTGCTTTTATTTAAAGTACGTATTTTGATGAAGCGATGTTTTTTGTTCAAAATAGCGTGCTGTGTTCATTTGTAACTACAGTAATAACTAGACTTCGGATTTTAGGTAAAAACCTATTTTAATCCTTAAGTGATATATGGACGAAAGCTTGTATATGCATGTTTCATAAGTGACTATGCTTAAAACTGATTATTTTATAGGACCTAAAACAGCCTATTTTTACGTTAGAGCCTAATATTGCCTTTTTGCTTGTTTTTCCTCTAAAGTTCAAAATAAGTTACTTTTTGTTATAAATCTAGCATTTATTTTAGCTCGTACTAAATTTTTAGTTCAGAATGTGCAGGATATGACACATTTGTGACGTGGTTAAACAGTAAGGAATGTTTCGTCTTCAGTAGAAAAATTCCTTGAAATTCCCAAGAAAATGTAGTGTTTTTCTCCCGACTCCCACACAAACTAACTATATATATAAATTCTCAGAATCACTGAGGGATACAAGGGGTTGAATATGCTAGCGTGCGTAGCTTCTGGACGCAGGGATTAGGTTTTCACTGTTATGGTAGTAATACAGGCCCTAGTAATAGGTCTATATAATTCTATGTACCATAGGCCTATATCTGTGTTTTATCATGATTGTTGATTAATGGTGACTTCAATAAATATAATATTCTGCATTGCAATTGAGATTTTTTCAGAAAATTGGCAACTTAACGATTTTATAAGAGAATATTTTACGATTTTTAGAACCTATTTTCCAATTTTTAGAGCCTATTTTAGGTACCTAAAACAGCATTTCTAGCGACCTAAAAGTCCGAAGTCTAGTAATAAGTTATCAACCTATGAAACGTATCACTTATGTCGTTATATAATTATGTATAATTCAGTCAAATCAATTTATGAACGTACAAAGTAAAATAAGTGAATGTCATTACTTTAAATTTGTAATACTTAATTGCCATTTACATTGGCATATGATTAACATTTTTTTCATTTTCGCTTGTAAGCTTCTAGTGGGAATAAAAATAAATTTGACAGTAGTTTTTTCCTCCTTCTTCTGTGTAAAAATGTGCCATACGCTGATGAAAGTTTTTACAGCGATGTCAGGTATGGTAGTTTTGATGAAGAGAGGTGTGATCCACTTACAGGGATAAAAATTGGAAAGTGGCAAGTTACCAAAAATATATACGCCCAACACAGACTTTACAAAAAATCACATTGTTTGGGAGGAAGTACCAGAATTTCGTATTTATACAGCTAAGGACCGTAACTATTTGGCCTATACAATTCGAAAACAAAAATAATTAGGTGTATGCTAATTTCTCTGGAACTATGATACTTTTCAAATAGGTTTATGATCTATTCGCAGTGACATCCTAACACCTTTGTGTCAGAGAATGCGTGGATTTGTAGAATTCAAATATTCAAACATACCTAGAGTCACTTTAAATGCAATCGCTTTTTTTATTATTAACACTAAGAATAGGTTTCTTTACCAAGGGTAATCTTTTCTTCATTTTCACAAACTTACACAAACTGTGTGATCTACCTCATACACTAGCGTTGAGATCTCCAGTTTCCTTTCTGCTCCAGCGTTAAAATTTCCAGTCTTTATGTCACAGCAGCATAGAAAACATCTATTTAAAAATGGGTTTTCATAGCTATATAACTTTAAAAACTTCATAGATTAAGAAAATAATATAAGAAATATTCTAGTGTTATTCAAGTCAATAATTCTATAATTCATCACAATAACTCATAACCACAAACAATGAAGGACCTTGGTGGGCAAAGCATAAAAAGTTAACGATAAATCTACCTCATAATTGGGAACAAAAATTTGGTTGTTGATAAGAATGGATAGCGTAAAAGAAGCTAAAATCTTTTTTCGCCCCTTCCCCCCCCCCCCAAAAAAAAAAATCTTTTCAAAAATAAAATTTCTAAAAAATTTCATCACAGTTTTGAATGTAGCCTACGTACCAGGTACAATTTGGTCAAAACTCCGTATACAAATATTTACATTTGGATTGGATTCCGAAAAAAATCCGCAAGTTTTTCGTTCATAACTTGCGAACGAAAGCGAAAAAAAAAATCCGGCCTTGAAGTGAACTGGACATGCACACAAACGAACATACATACATACAGACAGACAAACATTGTTCTTAATATATGGATGTATTTTTTCCGGCAGTGCACGAAAACATTACAGTGATCCCATAGGCCTAGTCTGGCAAGGTGCGTGACTACTACTGGAATACGCCACTGGGTTTAACTGCTCCAATTTGCCAAATCTTGTCATGAAGTCACCTCACCGTGTCTTTATGAGCGTCTCATGCAGCAGGATTCTGGCGAAAGGGAAAGTGTAAATTTTTTTACCAATAAAACTCAACTAGAGTAATATTAATGGTACCGCTACATGCTACACGCCAAGGTGCCCACCTCCTCTCCCTCACCTTGTTTTACAACCCATCTGTCCTACATGAAGGTGCTTCTCAGCGTTGCTCACATATGACAATTTATAAACTAATCATGCCACTTATTCTAATATAACATATTTAGATACAATGAAGTAAAACATATAGGCCTATATGCCAACAACCATCAATTATACGCTGTCTATTGTGTGATAGTTATGTCCTCTGAACAACAACATGTGCTGAGCTTTCGCTGGCATTCATACAGCACAAATTTCGTTCAGGTCTGAAGATATTTTGTTGTGGATAAGCTTGTGCGAACCTTTTCTCGATGTTCTCCCGATTGTTTCTAGCTGTTCGTGAATAAGGTCTATAAATCTCTGCTTAAAATAAACTATTATCTTCATGGCCTAAAACCCCTGTGGTCCCTTACCTTCTATTTATGTCATGCGACTTCACTGGCAGACAGCAGGATTAGGGGTTCAGTGGTCAACTTTCCGGCTCACACGCCATTAAAGATGATTTTAGTAAGAATAACTTTGTGCACTAATATTCATTTATTTAAGTAACTGAATAAATGTGATTCATTTGAAAAGTTAACCAAACCTCTGAAAATTAGTACATAAGCTCTGAAATATTGTCCTTAAAACTCATATAGATGTTATGAATAATTGTCTGGAAGTGAATTTTAGATGTCAATGTATTGAATTCGTGACCAAATATTTGCTTTCCAAGATATTCATCGAGTTCTGATTTTAAGATTGTAAAAAGTCAGAACGACGTTTATAATAATTATTGCATAATGCAGACGACGACGTTCAAACATGACGTTTCCTTTCAGATAGTATAGTCGTCAGAACTTAACTCATAAGGTTCAATAACATAAGTGTGATAAAAAAAATGGCGTGAAATTTTGTAATGAATATGCCTTCTCTAACTGTATAATCCCGTTCCATATTATTAGTTTTTGAAATTAATGCTGTTTCATATACTGCAGTTACGTTTTATAGGTTTACCTTTACAGCACTGAGGCAGAATCTTAATTTTGACTGAGTAACTTTTTATTGCCTGAATGAATATTTGCCATAACCTATAAAAATAAAATCAAGGAACTGGTCTCCATTGTATAGTGCATTAGCATTTGTCTTTTAGCAAGTTTTCATCACTAAATATGAAGTTGAAACAGCAAGTAGGATGTTTTCAATGAATTTCTAAGGATTTTCATATTTTTGTTCAAGAAAATCTCATATCATATACTACGTGAAGAGTACAATATAAAAGTAGTACATAACTAGGAAAGAAAGAAAGAAAGAAATAAAAAAGAAAGAGGGAGGGAGGGAGAAGCTAAAACAAAGGAGGAAAGAGAAGGAACGAAAGAATATAAAAAAGAGAAATAAACTGCCACGAACTACCGGTGATTAAAAAACTGGTTACATACGAAGCAATTATTTTTTTATTTTTTCAAAATGTTAGCGCAAGTCCCTTTTCTACCTGTGTTCATTAATATAGTGTCTTGGACAGTTGCCGAATTTCCTTAATTACTTTAATTTCAAGATATAAATACTTTTACACATAGAAAATAATTTAAAAATCTAATTTAATTGCAAATTTGGACTATATTATTCTTATGATTTGTCATAGGTTGAAAAATACGTTATTAATCCACGATGTTCAAATTTTTAATGAGCACTTTATCTAGGACATGATAATGATGTTCTAATTTGCAAAACTGTAATCCAAGTTCAATACAGGTCATGGACAAAATAAAAATTCACTTTCTATTGGTAAGCGATGTAATTTCATATTATGTTATTTACATCTGCCCTACATAACAAACCTGTTTAATTCTGTCTCCAATTGAAAACACAATTTACATGAAAATTATGAATGTATTTAATAAACGTAATGCACCTGATAACATCTGCTTTCTAAAGCAATATCTTATTTCACTATTCTGAAGAAAAAACTCAAATACTTCACAATAAAAGTAAACTTGCTCATATTTGATAGTCCTCAACCTCATTTGATTGAATTGTTTACGCTGCTATTAATAATTAGTAATAACTAACATAGGAAGTTTCATACTTGCTTTCTCTAAAATGATTCGGGAATAATAGGAACCTTATAATTTCTTGAAACGTCTGTAATCCAGTTCTATCCCAATAACTGCTCCCTTAAATTCGTTGATGAATTACTGAACATTACACATATAAAGTAAAGTAAAGTGTTCCCTATTACAGGCCATGGAGGCCCAGAGGGTTCCGGGAGGTTGAGGCTCCTAGATTTTTTTAGACATCGGCACATGAAGGTGGTAAGGTTGTCAGCCTTACGCACCGGCCGCCTTTACCCCCAGGATTGCTCCTGGTACTCATTTCTGTTGGAGGCTGAGTCGACCCCAGGGCCATAGTGCCACCAGAAGGATTAGGCCAACTGAAAAATTCCAGTGACCTCATCGGGGATCGAACCCGCGACCTTCCGGTTTGTAGCGCAGCGCCTCAACCACTACGCTACGGCGTACCCCGAACATTACACATATACAACTGTCATTAACATAATTTAACATGATAAAGATACCCAGAATAATTATACCAGGGATCATGAGCCTCATGAAGTCCGTGAGACAGTAAAAAAAGTTTTTTGGAGGGCCGCAGCACTCTTCCTCACCACCCATTTACATTTTAATACTGATTTCTTAATGTAATTTTGTTTTTATATTAAATGTAATTATATTTTCATAAACTGCAAGTAGACAAACAGGAATATGTCACAGGATCAATGCACGATTGGTCGCGGACCACAGAAAATAGAGCGGCGGGCTTCAGTTGTGCACCAATGTTATATATATCATATGATATCGAAGGCAATGACTTTCTTTTTAACAGTTTGCGGGTTCGATCCCGTCAGAGAGCTACTATCCCAAGTAGAAAGAAAAATGAAAAAAAAAAACGCCCTCGAGATAAGCCTATGATGATTGTAGGAATAGTTAGCAGAATGCACTGTCGTTAAATTACCGTAAAAAACAAACATACAATTGTATATCACATGATTTAGTTAGTATTGTTGTCGGTGTCCTAAATACGAAAATGGCACCAACGGGCTCTAAATATTATACGAAGTATACAATATTATTTATTACATATATTGTTCACTTAACAACTACAGAATAACTTTGTGTGGTAACAGATAAAAAAATTAAATTGACCATAAACCAATTCAAATATCTAATAAATAACAATTTTAAAAAATTATAAATGCATTGGTATAACAAATTTGAGATACACATTATTCAATCAAACAAACAAGCACGTACCATAAAATATCTGATCCAAATGGAGGCAGAAATAAGTTAAATGACAAGTTTCAAAATAGTTCTCTGCCGAAATTCCAATTTTACTTTTATCATATATTAGTCCTACATCTAAAATAATTACATCTGTTGTTCATTCTTAGCATAATGTAGGCATTTGAGTTTAGGAATTATGCAGTTCTCAGAGCAGATATATCAGAGGGTCTAATAGACCTAAGATTTGCAGTTGATACACGAATAAATGTTACTCCGAATCAACTAACCATTACACAATATACTACGCAAACATTTTAAAATAATTTTTTTTTTTTTTAGAGTGAGAAGTGACTCGTATAATGAATTTTCCAAAATTGAAAATATTGTATTCTAAATTATCTATAAAACCTATTTTCTATTGTGTAATCACATTAATGTACTTTTTATTTACGATTATTTAGAGAAGCACAACAAGAAGCTAATTTCTTCGTACAATTATGAAAAGTATATTGACTATTAAAGCTCGTAAAACCTATAAATTTATTGAAGTTAGGATTATAACTCCGATAGTTATAATTTGAAGACTTCCATTTGCTACAAGAGAAACATTGCAAGGTTCTCTGAACGTTCTAAAACATTTTTAAATTCCGTCAATTTTTTTAAAACCCTATCTAGTTGATAGAAACAAATAATTATACTGTTTAGGTTTGCTGAGAAAATTGGCATTGGTGCAATACGAGAAACTTTTGTCATTGTTAGGAACCATTTAAACGGAATTAATCTATGCTCAGATACTGAAGAGAGTTTATTGAGGGTTTCTGGCGTGTAAGGTGATATGACAGGTCTCAAAAGTGTATTTATTTTGGTGTATGTAATATTATTAATACCTCTGGTCACTGTGTGTATATTAAGTTCTGGGTATCAAAGTTCTTCGTTTTATCTATAGTCCAATACTTCTGTTTGTTATACTTCATCCTTGTGGCAATCTCCTTATGGGGAAAGTCCAAATAGTTAAATAAAATATAAATCTCACGTAATTGATATAATGACATATTCCTTTCAGTTTTAGTTGCTTGGAGCAACATTTCGAAGTCTTAAAAACACTACAGAATAATCTAAATTTGCTTCAGAAGACCTCTTTACTACCCTTCTAACATTTTCCCCCAGGATTTTGTGTTTTCAAGAAAAAGCAGATATACCAGTGTACAATTTTAACATACCTTTATACAAACAATAATTTAATAATAGTTCAAGTTTACCGACTCGAAATGTTTTACAACTGTTTTAATGAAACATAACTAAATTGTGGTCTAAAATATAATCAACAACAATTATGCATTATGTATGTATCCCGATTCAGAAAAATGGTTTCGAACTTTGAGTTTAAAAAAACGTTTTTTTAGAAACAGTAATTCATTACTTCACTTTGGTTCATTAACCCTTTCACTTTATTGATGTATAAATTCGTGACTTCAAACACTGTAAAAAACCAGTAATATAATATTTATAGAGTAACGCTATATGTGGAATATGAAGACTTCTATTCTTATGTTGTGACAGTCATTCCCAGACATTAACTATTCTGCTGAAAGTTTCTCATTGATTTCAAACTTAGAACCCACTAGTGATTTCACTAGACGATTGTTTATTTTTTGTATAAATTCAGCTTTTAAAGGTTAATAATAATAATTCTTGCCTGTTGGTTGCATTTTCTTAAACTCTTTTGTGCAGAAAAAATTATAAATGTTTTCTATTGTTATCAATAATATTACAATATAAGTTCGGTGGAAATTAATATATTTTTTTAATTAATTGAATTTAAAATTGAATTGTTCTCTGTTCTTCATATTATTATATTAATTATATGAATCCTCGAACACTAATGCTACTTAAACGGAGGTTGATGTATTTTTTTGTTTTCATGTACTACTCGTATAGTGTTTCCTCTGTAAATATTTATCTCGTAATGTATTTCTCTGTATTTGTATTTTTGTATTATGTTTGCAAGTTAAGTATGCAAACATGTTTAGGTTCACACAAAAATGTATCAATTGCAACAACAAAATTCCCGAATACACAAAAATATATTATAAATCTCATGCTATATTATTATGTGATTTTTACCCTTTTTTCATATAATGTGTGAATCTTGGAGGTACTGCGTTACCTTACAGTACACTAAACCTTAAACCACCCCTACTAAAAAAAAACTACCGTTGTGTTTAGTGAAATTAAATAATTTAAATATTTATATGCATACCCATTCATTTGAGGCAACATTACTCAAAGGCCCCTTTTATTCTTTCCTGTTTTAATAACTATTCACACATAGAATGTTTGTAATCACCTTATTTCAACTTATGATTACTGGAATATAATTAATCTGTTAAAAATTACTAATTAAAAACACTCTGCATTCAAGAATGGAAAATTTATTCAGAATAAAAGAGTGACGGCCAACTACATCTTATCAACGAACAACAAATCCAATAAAAAGACATCTCAATCTTATGAGGAATGAATTATGCATATTAAAAATGAATCGCGTATTACGGAGAATTCTTTGCTTAATATTTAGTTTAAAAGTTAGTTTCTCGCTGAGATTTGATAATCAGGAATACGGTAGGGCTATACCTATTAAGTTAAGATTAAAATGGTTAAAATCAATTGAGCAGTTGGTGATGAGGTATGCACTTAAGCCAGCGGTCACGGACGGCCTTTTAAGGAATTCCCCGCAGGCAATCGCTGTTGGCACTTTGGAAATCAGTCTACTGTAACAAGGTTCGACACATCGTAAAACGTAATTTACGTAACTGAAGAACTGAAAGAGAGAAAGAAAAAACGAAAGGAAGTGTGAATGAAGCAAGGCAGTACCATGGAAGGGGTGGGGCGTCCTTCTTCTATTTTGCCTTTTACTAGCCTACAATCCTTTACTGTATATATAACTCGAAATCTCTTTAGTGAATCAGTCAAACTCAAGTTTTAGATTCGGTGAAGCAGGTTGTGTGGATCTTATCACAGAGATGACGGCAATTCAGGTGAGTGACAGGATTTTGCCAAGATCAGCCATGAGAGTAGCCTACCTATATCTTGAACCATGTGAACTCAAGTTGACACAACTGGTACACAGAATAACAATCAAATAATTGATTTTTTTTGTCCGGAGATTGCCGGACATGTGGCATAATGCAGGAGCCTTAGCTTTCTATCGTAGAGGCCTGGTTAGATCCCAGGCAACCCAATGTGAAAAGGCAAAGGAAGTGAATGAGAGATTCTCTCGGGTTTTCTCGTTTTTCATGTTCCAAATTCAGAGTTTATGTTAGTTTTCCGGACATTATCCCTTAGTAAATCTTTTACATGCCTATAAATATGGAGATTGTTATACAAATACATATGCCATAGGCCTGGAAATGGATCAAACCCTCGAGCTGAGGAACATAACGCCCGTGCTTGCGCCACCCCGCTAAAAATAACAAGAATTACTTAACACCCTCAAGTGCAAACATGCCGTGGAGTAAGTATATATTTCTTCCTCTGTTTGACATTTCCTTTTAAAACCGATCAATAGCGAATGGAACATATAACGGACATTGAAAAAGTTATAAGTTGCCCCTTATAGTAATTGGTTCACTTGATTGCTTATAGAAAAACCTAACTGCAAAGAGTTCAAATTCGTCAAAAGTTATAGAATATTTGAGGCGAAGATGTTTATTCAGGAAGGACTTCACCGACACTTCTCTAGCTTTAGATTTAATTTTCGTTAAATAATGTCAAGCCTAGATAAGACATCTGAGCAAAGACTATCAGTTTATTTCATTAGCATTTCTCAGTTACTAGTCTACCCTATGAAGGTATGGAATAATTCTTGTAACTGAAACTCTCATAATAGGATAGGTTCGTACATCCCAGCACTATATTTTATGGTTTCTGCCAAATGACTTCTTAAGCTATAGAGAAACAGAAACATATAGAGAGAAACGAGAGAAAGAGCGACAGTAAGGGAATTTAATTATTTGTCTATTAACAGCATATTTGCGAACTTAATGGACGTCCAAGTTCTAATCTCACAGGGAACACTTCATGGTCCTGCAGATTTTCAGTTGTTTTCATAATGAAAATTTTCTAATAACGGTGGTTTAGAGTGGTTCTTTCAATGATGCCTTATGGTAATTTTTTTAATCTTAAGATTAAATTCATTGCATTAACTATATGGCATACGACATGAAAGATCTGGCCGATGACTGTAAGCATTCAACTATCCCTTTCAATATATCTGTTAGTATTTGGGGAAGGGAAAATGCGTTAAAAGACAATTTATTAGTTCATAATGCACAATAATTAGACTTCCGATAATGAATGCTTGATCCCACCATACCTAGCGCATAGTCTTCAATTAAAGAAAATATCAAATTAATGTGTTATGAACTTATGGTCATTCATAGCTTCATACCAAATCGGAGTGCTATGGAATGGAGTTATGATATAAATACAGGTTTGAAAACTGAGAATATGAGAGTGTGGTTTATGGAAAAAAATTGATGAATTTATTATGTAACCAATCTATTTGAGTCTGTAGTACATTCTAGGCTTAGACACTTTTTGTTCCTTGTTGTACACATTCTCAAAATAATGCAATATTTATATTTTATTAACATATACAATTAATGTTCCATCCATTAGTCTATTCGTTTTATAACTAACTGGTTATTCGTCTTTAAAAAATCATGTATTTTGATAGCAATAATATATAGTTTTGCTAGAAAAAATAATGTTCGCAACTTTCAGGACTATATTTTAACTAAACAACTTTACAATTGTAGTACAAAATTGCCTAACATTCTTACTTGATAATCTGAGCTAATAATAAATGTATAAGAATTGATAAGTAAACACTTGTAGAAACGTTCATAATATTACATAATTTTGTAAAGTAAATGAATTCAAAATAAGTAATTTTGGAATGGGAAATGAAAATTAATATTTCGTGCTTTTATAACCTGATTGTCTTCACCTGAAAGTAAAAACATTCGGTTTCGTAACCTTGGCTTATTAGTCGATTGATCTTGACTGCTCGACCTACATTATAAAGAAATGGTCTCGTAGCAATAAGACCTTTACTTTTATAAATAACTTTCACCTATTTCAATCAACTCGTCATATTACAAAGCTCTGTATAATGAATGTAAAGTAAAAAAGTATAGCCCACAGCATGATTAGTCGTACTGCCTTAGGTACGCTACGTAGTTGGAGACGCTTTTATGCGGTTACATTAGATCATAATATAGGCCTACCATTTAAAAAAATAAATATGTATGTTAAACTTTCATTTCACACTTGTGCAATCATTAGTATTTGAGTTTAAGAAAAAGTTGAATAGTACGACAGAAATGGAGTAAAATTGTGTATATCAAAGTTTATAATAGTTAATTCGATGTAACAAAGCAAACTATACTAAATAATACGCTTATTGTTACACCTTGCAATATAAAATTATAACAAACAAAATTTTAACATCACTCGAAAATTGAAGTTTGTGTTATGGTACTTATCGTGTTAAGATTATACAATAATATACTGTATTATAATAAGATACTTTAATTAATACAATAAAATATTATAATCATAAAAACGTATGAGGTAAGAAGATAACTGGAGGTAGGGGGGAAAAAAAGACGGATTTTGCACATGATCTTAGCGTTATCCGAGAAACATCATGAAGTGGTAATCGTACTTCGTTGCTTAGTGCAGATTGAGAATGATCGCAAGAGACTGCTTGTCTGCATGTAACTCCATGAATGTGATTTTCCGGTGCGCCGCTGGGCAATATGTCTCGCAAGCTCTATTCTTATCTTCATTGCCGTGATTGATCCGATTTCTTTTAAATAGACGATTCAATTATGATGTTATATATACAGCGCGTTTTAGGATTTTTGGGTTTACCAGTAAGCCATGAAAGTATTGATGTAGGCCTACTTCTTGTACTATCGTTGTTTAGTCATGACTTGTGTTCACTTTAAACTGATATTAAATTTTAATGACTGTGGTGTGAAACAGCGGAGATGTAAGCTTATCAACAACTGAAGTCCTATGTTAATTTCAGATACAAAATAAATATTTATGGAAAATTGCAGTTCTATCAGTTTAGTATTTTTGCATTAAAATGCAACGGACAGACTCAGCGGAACTACCAGATTTATTTTTATATAAATATAATATAAAATTATATTAAATCAGATTTCTAATTATATAAGATACTTAAATGTTTCATTGCTTAATCAGTTATTTCGGGGAGATTTCTAACAAAAGCATTGAGGAGGGTTGGATAGATACTTCAGCAGTGAGTAATTCCAGCAGTTGTGAGATTGTGAACTTGTTTGTTTTTGTGTGATAGTCACGTCATTTCAATCTTTATATCTAAAACATTTTCGTAAAATGTTTTAAATACGTTTTGTATTGAATATATTATATAGACAAAATATAACTTGGTTAAAAGGTTAAAATATTTGACCACGCTTCCTCCTGCAGTTAGTTTGTTCCTTCATACTTTTTTAGTCATTATAATAAACAAAATTATCTGTATTACTGTAATGTATTGAATTATCACAAAATAAATATAATTAATCATAATATATTTGTTTAAATTCGTAAACATTCTGAATCAAACTATATGCAATTCTGCATATTTAAGTACATTATAAAATAACTACAAGAAGAGAAGCAAGGAAATACTAAAATTTAGACATATACAAAATTGCAATTAATTTTATACATACTTCTCGCAATGCTTCCATATGTACAACAGTCAAAACTTTAATTATATTTTACAAAGGAACTTGTCTTGGGTGGGAATCGAACCTGGACTTTCAGTTGGCACGATGACGCCTCGGCAACTCGCAACTGAAGACGTACCCAGTCCCGCTCCAAAATATTCCACAGACCTCACTACGAACGATGAAAACCTTATAAGAACACGAAAATGTGTTCAACTATCCAATTATAGGGTTCTAAATTAATGAAATTTTTGACAGTAGGCTACATAGTTTACAATAGGTATCATGACCGAATTCCTGGCAAGGATAAATTTTTCTTTGGGATGTAATGCAAACCTCTTAGTGAGGTAAATCTAAAAAATATTATACTAGACTAACGCATGATCGAAAACAGATCAAAACGAAAGAACACTTGAAACATTTTTACATGATGACTGAGAAAATGATATATCTGCTCCCGATCAAAGAACTCATATATTGAGTAGTTAATATGCTTGTCAGCTGTCATGGGTGAGTCGGTAGTGCACCTACCTTCCACCCCGGCGGTCCGGATTCGATTCCCGGCCGGTTTGGGGATTTTCATTGTGTGTTTGTCTCAGGTTTAAGTGTTAACTGGCGCACCCAGTAAACAAATCCGCTGAGAATACCTCCTTAAGAGATCACCAAGGCTCGTTCGCTACCTGATGGAACCTCCACAGTTAATATGGTTGTAATTCCACCTCAAACTGCAGGGTTACATCCCGCCTCAGAGTGCAGGATTTTGTTAGACAAACTCAGATAGCCCCCCCCCCCTCAAAAAAAAAGCTTATATAGAGGAACTTTAGATAGTGAGGTCTTCATAGAAGTCTGTAGGAAATAAAATCAGTTTAATCATCCGGCTTCTAGACCCACGTTCAAGTTCATGGCAGGATGCATGGCTTATGAAGAGCAAGATGGTTCATCTTGCAACGGAAGCGGTTTTCCTTCAAACTGTAGCTCAGGGTCACTGCACTGAACTTCTTGCGTCTTTGTTTATTGAACTCATTTTTTATCTCGTGTGCCAGTCTACTGCTGCCTATTTGAATATGAATCAGATTTTGGGTTGGGATTGTTTCTGCTTTGGTTCTGTATTCTACTGTGGTTACAGCTGGTGTTTATTTATTAATTTATTTTAGTGTTGGACTTCGTCCTTATTAACAGTAAAATTTTATTATTTTAGAAATGTTTTAGGTTCTGTACGAATGATACCGCTAAGTTTCGAGAAGAAGATGTATTAAAGTATAGTACATACTTCTTCAGCGCCCTTAAGAGTGAACTTTTAGGACATAAATCATTTGACACAAGATTTTCCAGCTCAAATTTCACAGAAAGCATGTAAAAATCTCGCAGAAGACCGTCTACAAATTGTCTACATAAATAGGCATTTACTGAATTGTACCTTGAACTTTTCCTGGTGCTGGTAATGTAGATTATTTACTCACTTTTCAAGACAAATTACTTTGTTTAAAGTATAGTATTTCATTATCTACAGTCTATAAGTTTGCTTTCTTCCTTTACAGATAGCAACTGCCCTGGCAGCACTGGTAGCTTGTACGCTAGCCACTCCTGTGATTGTGGATCACAGCCACTATGCCGCTCCCGTATACCAGGTGGCTCATGCCCCAGCTTACACTAAGGTAGTGTCCCACGAACCAGTATACAAGGTTGCTCATGCTCCAGTATACAGCAAGGTATTGTCTCACGAACCCGTGTACAAAGTTGCTCATGCTCCAGTCTACAGCAAGGTCGTCGCACACGAACCCGTCTACCAGGTGGCTCATGCTCCAGCTTACACTAAGGTAGTGTCTCACGCTCCAGTCTACGCTGCTCATGCTAAGATTGTTGCTCCCGTGGAACATGAAGTTGAAGTTGAACATTATGTAAGTAAACAGTTTTAGTGTCCGTTGATCTTGCAATTTTAATAGTTAATAACACTTTTTAGAAAAAAAAAAAAAAAAAAAAAAAACATTGAGGTAGCAACTTCCCCCAGAATCCACGAAATCCATGTTCTCGAACGTTTTAATTACTTATACACTTGTTTGTAAATAAGTCATCTTATATATAATTATTAATACAAATACATACAAACTTCAAATTAAGAGCCATTAATCATTCCCTTAAAACATATTCGACTTATAGAGGTTTAATACAATTAATAATATAAGACTTAGTTGCTCGAGAATTTATAGGCGTTGCATAACCTAAGATAATCATGTAGTTTGAAACAATATATGGCTATCCTCAGATAAGTTTACTTTATAACTAGACCTGAGGTGAGGTGACATGGAAAACACAAAACCATCCTATAGCAAGGATCATAAAATTGCATTAAACTGACAGCTCTAAGAAACTTAATCCATACCTAAATTTAGACACTTAAATATTAGGTTGCAATAATTGCGCTTGTCAATATTTATATCTTGGAGTTTTCTGTTTAGCGTTAGTGGATATGTAGCAACATTGCGTTCGAAGAAAGCACAATATAACAATAAAGTATGGAAGTATTTCATAAAACGAAAATAAGCAGATAAATAATAAGGGTAAACAGCGTAAATTATATTCCAGAGAAATAAATAAAAAGAAAAATGAATAAAAATTTATTAACAAATCCGCATAATATTACCACTTAAGCAATAAAACTATTCAGAACACCAAACGACGTGATATGAACTTCAAATGCTGTTATGCAAATAAAAATAAAGTAAAATAGGCCAAGAAACTAAATTCTAAATATTAATTCTACAAGCCGAAGGCAGAAGGAAGAGGGGACGCAAAGGAGAGAATTTGTGTCATGAGACGTATTTAGCTAATCATTTTACTTTTATGCTTAATAAACTTAACTGCTATCAGTAATTCATCTTTGAAAATAAATCACTGGTGATTCTTGATAAGCGAAACTTCAATACATGTTTCGAGGCTCTTTTACTGTTATTACGAAGAATTCAAGTAATAGATATCACAACACTTTACTTATGTGACTTCAAAACTTTTTCCAGGCTCCTCCTCACTACGAATTCAAGTACGGAGTCAAGGACGAGCATACTGGTGACATCAAGGAGCAGGCAGAGAAACGCGAAGGTGACAGGGTTGAAGGATATTATAGCCTGGTTGAACCCGACGGTACTACCCGCACCGTAAGGTACACCGCTGACAAGCATACTGGATTCAATGCCGTAGTCGAGAAATCCGGGCATGCTGTCCACCCTGCACCAGTAGTCAAGAAGGTCGTCGTTCCCACCTACAAGAAGGTAGTGACTCCTGTCGTCGCCTACTCTCACGCCCCCGTAGTCAAGTACGCCGCTCCCGCATACACCTACCACCATTAAATTGTTGTTATAAATGTTTCTTCAAGCACTCTCATTAGTAAATATGCATTCTCATTTATCCTCTCTCACTGTATTAGTTATGTTGTATACGATCTGTTGTAAATAAATGTTTCTCGTTTATCTGTATGAATCGTCTATTGAATTTTGAAATCCTTCTCCGCATAATTTATTTTTAATGGCATCCACTTCCCTCCATGCCCATATAAGGAACATATGTCAAGTCTGGACAAATGAAAATAAAAACCACGCATTCAGTACGATTATTCCATTTCTTGACTAAAATGTAGTCAGCTGTTTTGCTACAGATGCAAAATTTAACAGAGAATGTATGTTAATTTATAAAGAAAAAAATGTTTTTTGGTTTATCAGTAGGCTATGAAATACTGATGTGCACGTTTCATTTTATTTTTCTTCAGCCATGGCCTGTGATCATTTTAACAAAAACTGAATTTAAATTATTATTATATTAAGTGAAATAGCGAAGATGAGTAAACGACTATAGTTCTATAACCTTTACGGGTATAAAAACTATGCCTATACAAAGTTTAGCGCTATCAATTTAGTACTTTCTATGTCAAATCGGAACAGACAGATATGAACCATTACATTTTTATATAACTATATGATAATTATGACTGATTTAAAAATATTTCATTTTCTCTCCAAATTTACAATTCAGTAATCCGTAAAAGTAAAACAGTAAATTTACTGTTAAAAATACTCCATATTACCATGCGAGCTTCTATATTGTATATGAAATTATTTAGTTGGACTGTATTTAAAGACCAAACGACAAATTTGCAAGAAATAGTAGGTTTATAGTTTATAATTTATCAATGATTTAGACGTAAGGGTAAGAAGGTTCTAGGAATTACGAAATGATCATTACATGCTATTTTAGACGCCGAATGACCTAAGCAGACATTTACCCGACAAGAAGCAAAAATTTATCCATTTACCCGACAAGGTTGCTTTTATAACAAGTATTGTTGTTTTTCATTGAGTCTTCGTATTAGGCTATTTTATTTGTATATTTTATCGTACGAACTAACGTATAACTAATTAAAGGACTGAACAGTTATACTGATTCAAAATCATTAAAATCATTCTTATATCAGTAAAAAGTCATGAGTTACAAAATGAAAGCAAATTATGAGAAAAATAATTAGAATTACTAAATCACTGCTTGTCTTAATAAATTTCAAATTTTTTTCTACGAGGGATATAATTGTGTTGTATAGTGTAAAACACATTTCACCTATTCCCTCGAATTTTTTGTTTTATAAATTTTCTTGTTCCATTATCAGCCTGAGAACTTTGTCATTTCTAAAATCTATAGTTAACATTAACATTTTGTAGGTCCAATATTCTGTGGGATGGACGATATATTTCTGCTTTTATTCCGCCATCTTCAGGTCCTTTTTCTTTTTCCATATGATTTTATTCTACTTGTTGATCAATTTTAACTCATATTCATTAATAGGTGGAATTGTTTTACACACTATGAATCACTGCTAATTTCACAACTTCGCTGTATGTTACATCACATCTAACGTTACAGTAATTACGACCTTAATCAGGCTAATTAATACGGAAATCAAAGCATGTAAAGCATGTAGGTTAGATGTAGGCTGTGCATTATTTAGATGTTTGAAAGCATGTGGAATACCATGACGCTGTCCAAGAGTTGTGACCGAAAGAAACTGAACGGACTTTTAAGTGTGCAATTGATTGCAAAAATCGCATTCTATCCACACTAATTGGAAAGCCAGCAGTAGTAGTCATCATATGTCAAGATTATTTCATGAGCACTTTAACTGGCGTTATGAGATATATCATAAATTAGGCACGTAACTCGGTATATCTTCAGTAAGTTGTCCATAAAAGGGACACTTGTTAGATCTGTGTTACAGAAATATCTTCACGTGTGGCGGACAATCATCCAGAAGAAGAAAATGCCTCTAATCAAGATATTTAATCATATAAAACATAAATGTTTCTTACCAAAGTAATGTCTACAGATAAATAATAGTTATTTCCAAGAAAGGAAATCACTACAGTGATAAATGTCAGGGATTCGCATATTGAATAATTAGTGCAGATTATTAGATTATATATACATATAGGCTATTGTGAATGTGCGTGTACGTAATTTGTTGTTGAGGTTATTTAACTACTGGAATGCACAACAGCTTACACCTGTGGTCGTTGCCAGTATGCCAGAATTTTTGCCCATATTCTACTTTTTAAGTGCATGTCCCGTTCATGCTCACAATAATGCCATCAACCTGAGCCGAGATCGAACTCACAACCCAAGGCACAAGAAGGCATCGCTATCATGACTGCAATACCCAGAACAACATTAGTTTGTATGTGTGTGTATGTGTGTGGTGGTATGTGTGACCCTCCATGGGAAAAGGAACCTTAACCATTTTGCAAGAGAGGGAAAACATAAACATGTTGACATGTTCGTTTTATAGATTTTTTAAGAACCTTAGTTTCCGGAGGGGGGTTTGTGAGGCGGGGAGTTTACCACTGTCCACCCTGTATTCTCTCGGAAAATAAGCGTAACAAAATTGGTCTGGTATCGAAACCTCCAATTGGAGGTTCTATGCCTCAGGAAAATGCCAGTCTGATTACTGAAGAATACGCTTTCTTAAGAACTACAATAAATATATTTTTTTTAATATTCTATATGATACGACATTAATTTTCTATGGTTACTGTACTACAATTCGTTCAAGTTTGTATTGAGTTTTCTCAAAAGTAACGATTTAGACATTTAAAATTCAGAATAGCATAGCTTTACAAATATTTTGTGTTTTGAAACCAAGTGTAGTTTACTTGCTTCAGAGTTTTTTCCTTTGTAAGAAGGTGTCAATAATACAATTTGGTCTAAGTTGAAATTAAGGCTCCTTTTTCCATGGACTACCGCGTATCATATAATATTTTACATCCACATATATCACTAATTGGGCACTAGGTAAAAACGCATGCTATTTAAACGCTGATTGATCTAACAGAAACTCTTGTAACTTCAGTTGGTAATAACAATCTACCTAATGTCCCTCCATCCACCTCAATCATTTTATCACCATAAACAGGCCCCACATACACTATAATGCAAATCAGAAATGGACTAAGTTTTGTAATGAGCGAGGGTGGAAGTTTTGGCGTTGAAAATACTAAGTAAACTGAGTCAGTACCATGTAAATCTTGCGAATGGATTATCTAAAGAAGTGACTATATTTTAATCAAAATACAGCTCGGTATAGTTACTGAATATTGCAGATCAAGTAACTAAAACATATCTATATCTATAACTATATCAATCTATAACATATTTAACCTATATCTATAAGCGTTTAATTACCTTCTCATTCAACATTTTCGATGCTCTTAAAGAATAGTAGGGCACATGAGTATCGTTGTGGGTATCGTTTTATACACAGTAAGTACTGTTAAGTACTATACTTAGGTTTCCAAAGCTCCATGCCTATTGTGAGTATAAAAGTCTTGAAGACTGTATATTTAGGATTATATATAATTATATAAACGCTAATTGATATGACTTGATGAACATGTTAATAAGTGTATTACATTAGGAAGGGAACTGAACGGTTTTGGGTTAATAATTTCGTCTTATGATTTTCTAATTCAATGCATTACCAATTCGTTACTATATTGAATTTACTTTGGTAACACATTGTATTTGCATCTATCGATGTACAAGCAGTTTGAAAGTTATGATCCATGTGTTTCTTGATACTGACAGCACCATTTGTCATTATGTTTGCTATATATTTAAAATCGTTAAATACATGGAAGGTAATAATAAATACACAAAATCGATACGTCGTTAATATATTAATTTATTGAAATTATCATAGTACACATGATTCTTAGAAAAGAAAATGTGTATAAATGAATATAATCAATTTACAACATATACAAGTTATATGTACAAAATTAACTAACATGAACAATAGGAGTTATAGGAGTAATTATTTTCACATGGAAACAGTGCATGAAAAATTGGTTCTAAAAAGACTTAGGCCTACGGATTAAGAATTAAATGCAAATATAAGTAAATAAGTAAATGGAGTGCGATGGCAAAAGAAGGAAAGCGTTATTGCATTAATTATGTTATGTTATAGTATCTCTTAAATAATACTGTGTGTACATAAGTTTAGCAGATAAGAATGAAAATTGATATAACTGCAGAAACTGAAAGTAAAGGAATGGAATATAATATAAATAAACTCAGTAAAAATGTACAAGATGAAGTCCGAAAGATTTTAATAGTACGAAGGAAACCTATTTGATTCTTTGATGTAACAAGAAGGTTGTAGAATGGGTACACAAGGGTGCAACTTTCCAACAGTAATATAAATACTATAGAAGAAGGGTACTTCAAAACTTGAAAATGTGCTGTACCATGCTGCCATAACATTTCCTATAAGCTCCATGTTCAATAAGTTATCGTTCTTCAAACCGTTTTAATAGTCTTCACCTCAGATGAAAATTGGCTTCACTATAAATTAAACTAACCACATAGTCCAATAGGAGTACTAGGAGTACTTTTAATTTAAAGTAACTTTTTCAAAACTCTAGGTATTGTCATAAGACAATATAGAGTATTTGTTACACTGTTAGTCTTAGCAATGTACTTTGCAGACCAATACCGAAAGAGAGACAATTTTCATCTGACTGAAGAGTTTAAAATACATGTTTTAATAGCTGCTTCCGTAATGGCCACCATAATTGAATCCATGACCATAGTTGGCGGCATAGCTTGAACCATAGTCAGCATAGCTAGAAGCATGACCGACAGGCAAAGCTGGAGCGTGGTCATACGACAGAGCGGGGGCGGAAGCTACGTACTTCTGAATTACGGGAATCACTTCCTTGTGAGCAGTGACGGGATGGGTAGCATGGCCAGATCTCTGTACCACAGCGTTGAATCCATTCTGGTGGTCGGCGGTGTAATGCACGGTACGGGTGGTACCGTCGGGTTCAACAAGGCTGTAGTATCCTTCAACTCTGTCTCCGACGCGTTTTTCGGCCTGTTCCTTTACGTCATGAGTATGAGGATCATGAACTCCGTATTTGAACTCGTAATTGGCGGGAGCCTGGAAAAAACCGTAGGATTACAAATAAAGTACCTACACAAAAGAAACTATGAAATAATTGGAAAGGGTGCGAAAAACTGTAACAGCAGTAGACACATTGGCATGCATCCAAATGTTTCTGTTGGCATTAATTAATATGAGAATAATGAAGAAATAAAACTTATTTTGACACCGGAACTAGAAAGAGCATTTTAGGTTTTCGGAGATACGACGAAGGGATCTGTATGCTCAGATCTACTGAACCATGCTGAACTTATTTTTTTAGACCTCTTATAAATGTTGTGTAATAAGTCTCCTATATTACCAGGAATCACGAGGTAACTAGCTAAAACGAATGTGACATGAGAATTTCTGAAAAAATAAGCAAGATTTTAATTAAATTCAACAGCACATCGATGTTTGTAATAATCAGAAGTGGGAAACGAATATCAGATGATAAAATAGTCGAAACATTATCAGAGAAACTTTTCTCCAAAATATTCTCATGCAAGAGAAGGTTTAGTATCTTGAGGCAATAAAAGGGTCCTCTATACTAAACATACTTAAGTTAGACCTCTCATAAAATATGAGTAATAATGTGTCCAATATTGCCACCAACCATTAGGCAATTAATCTAATTTATTAGACATGTGAATTTGTACTACGAATTATGCAAACACGAGAAAGGTTTCAATGGAATTCATTAGCATATCGATGTTTTTATTAGTCAGATGTGGGAGACATATTTCGGATGATGAAACAGTCGAACATGAGATGCTGCCTTTAACGTGCAAGAAAACATTAGTATAATAATTAACGCATTCTAATTAAACATTTTAGTGAAACTACTTCGACCTATGTTTCATAAATGATTTTAAAGCAGCTTCCATCAACTTTGACTAAAAACTAGGGTAAATCAGAACTAGCCTACTGGGCCTCCGTAAAAATGGTTAGAAAAGCTTTAATTCTTAATTAAAAGTTATAACTTCCAGTTCTCTAAAAACACTTACGTGGTATTCGGGCTCATGTGCGATGGCTACAGGAGCAGCATGGGCAATCTGAAGAGGAGCCTGGTGGATCTCGAGGGGAGCCTGCTGTACAATGGGAGCATGGGAGATCTCGATGGGGGCATGGGGCAGGGTAATGGGAGCATGAGAAAGAGCAATAGGAGCATGGGAGAGTTCTAAGGGAGCAGTAGAGTGCTGAAATGTAAGCGGGGCATGAGAAGTGGGAATAGCAAGGGGTTGAGAGGGGAAAGAGTGCTCAATAGGAAGAGCTGACTGGACATAACCGGGAGCAGCGCTTATAGCAACCACCATGGCAGCGAGTGCAGCAGAAACCTGTAAATAAGTATCAGTATTTAAAAAAAAAAAGTGTGCGTGGAACGCCACGCGACAGAAGTGAAACTTGTTTTAATTTTTGGATTTATTCACTTTTGGATTGTTGGGCTTTTTAATATTGGGTTTTTGGACTTTTTTAATTTTGGATTTTAATGTTTGATCTTTTATTTGTTTAATTTTAAAATTTTCGATTTTTTAATTTTGGATTTTTTATTTTGAAATTTTAAATTTTGGGTTTTTTTAATTTTGGATTTTTTTTTATTTTGAAATTTTCGATTTTTGGATGTTTTAATTTTGAATGTTTTATTTTTTAAAGTTTGGATTTTTTATTTTTTATTTTTAAATGTTGAATTTTTTTACTTTTTAATTTTGGATCTTTAAATTTTTAAATTTTTGAATTTTGTATTTTTAAATTTTGGGTCTTTGAATTGTTTTATTTTTTATTTTCGATTTGAAAATTTTGGATTTTCAGATTTTTTAAATTTTAGATATTTTAATTTTTAATTTTTGGATTTTTTAAATTTTGGATAAGCCTAATCATTGAGTTGATTGTTTTCTGTGCAGTCCGTTCCGGTACACATCACTAATTTCTTGACGATTTTGAGCGTAACACTATTTTCGTGACGATTTTGAGCGTTACACTATTTTCGTGACGATTTTCAGCGTTACACAAGCTCTCGATTTACCCCTACCGCGGCTAAAGAAGTTTCACTTCAAATTATGTAATGTCTGTTCTGACAGGAAATACAAAAAGAATATTTCAAAACGAGATTCTTAAAATCCTTAATAAAACAATGTGTAGGGTCTAGGTACGACGAGAAACTAGATGTATTTATTGATTCAATACTGTATTTAAATATCTGTCAAAAAGAAGTGTGCATGTTTATTTACGGGTCTTTCTCTTACTATCGGCTTAGTGCACTTCGTCACAAGATAATGGTGGGATTTTCGAAATTTCTGGAAGAGGTGATCCCCTACACAAGAGAAGATAATATAAAAAATGTGGTGTAATCATTGCTTTAAGTCGAATTTGAAACCACATTGCTTCGGTTAACGATATTCGTCAAAGGCAGCGGTTACCCATCCAAGTGCTGTGCTGACCTAGCGTTGATTATACCAGTGAACAGTTTGCATGTGGCGAAAGAGAAGACCGTAAGAAGAAATTTAAAAGTTATTTACTCTTAAAGCTTTGACAGAGTCATACTCGTAATTTGTAATTTTAGTACCGGTATCGATAAGAATGTACAGAAGTATTTAATAACATTAATTCTAAATAAGATGTGAAATTATATTTTTCATACTGTAAAAGTTTTAGTTATCAATCTCAGATTATAAGAAATTAGCAAAAGAAAAATAATTTTATCAACTCAAGTATGTTCTTATTTACATAATGCTATAATATATTAGAAATAGAGACAATTTTGGCAGCCGTAAATTATTTCCTAAGAATTTAGCTCAATTTCAAGACATTAAAAAAAAATATTTCGATCAGTTCAGCAGGAAATGTCTTATATAAATTGTCAAACACTGTTTCCATACACAAATACGTATATATTTCTATATATGTATATTTCCACTATATAATATCTTATCCATTCTCATAATTGTGTATGAGCCCGGCAGCAGCCAACGTACTATTACATTCAATTATATATGAGTACTGTGTTAATTTAAAGGTCTTGTGAGGCCTATCAATGTATTACCTAGAGGAATAATTTATTATACAATCCTGTAAAGAAAAGGATCAAGCTTCCTAGAACGTTTAGCCATAAATTAATTATTTCGAATCTATAAAACAATTTAGAATTTGGAGTTTTGTTGAATATGTTCCACCTAATTAGTAGTTATTGCCATTTAGTTCATGAAAGCCAAATTTTAAGAGAATTAAAGCAGATGAAGGGTACTGATTAGTAGAAAAAAGTTTATAAAATTTAAAATATGGATGTTCGGGATCTTTCTCGTTAGTACTGTAACATTCTATACCTAATTCTTTATCAATTTCGTTATAAATTACGGCAATAAGCTGTATATTAACTTATATTTCCTATTATAAGGATTTGTGGAAAAAATGAAAGTGAATAACTTGTTTTGCTTGGTATGTGTGTAAATATACATTCTTTGTTTACATTTGAGAAATAGTTTATTTTATTAACTGAAACGAAATCATACCAAATGTCCAATGCAAGTTGAGGAATAATTAATATAGCTTATGGAATTAAAGTAATTTATTATTTCAGATTTTCATGAATTTAGAATAGCTTCAAATAAATTGAAATAAATATTTACGATAATACGAATTTTATGAAATCCTCTTATATTTTCATGAACATTTTATAAATAGCATAATAAACTTATATTTGTTTATTAAATTAACTTCAATTAATTAATGTAATAAAACAATAACACTTACCGCAAAGAATGTCATGATAAATGACTCCTGTAATCCACCAGATCTTGTTAGGACAGCTGCCAAACTACTACTGTTAATTCCAGGGAATTGAATCTCTTTTATAGTAGACAGTTATCACAGTATTTAATTTTCATTAAAGTGCAAAAACTGACAACCAAGGAATTCCTTTTTCTTTGTCTGTCTGTCATCTAATTGACCGTCCTAGAAAACATCGGACTAAACGACACTATTCCTTCTGCCCTGGACTAGAAATTCTTCAAGGCTGTTAGCGTCAAGTCTTGAATATTTCTGCTCACACACTGCATATAGAGCAGTAACTTATTAGTATTTCATGAAAGTATGGACGTCAGAACGTGATTCTAATATATACGATAGGTATACAGCTCCATATAAAATTTTAAATTCTAGCAGTATTTTCACTTTCAGTTAGGCCTATTAGGGGAAATATAAAATCTTTCTTGTCATTTTTACTAGTGTCTGAGTAACTTCAGCTATAAAAAATTTCCATTTATTACAAAATTTACTGTAGAGTCTATTATATTATGTAGCGTTCTAGAGTTCTTGCCTCCAAACTTCAAAAATTATCAGCATATTTATTGTAGTTTTGATAAACAAGTAAAAAATAATTCATCACTAATTCTAGAGCAAATATTCAATTACACGAAATTCACTCTTTATTTCGAAAGTAAAGTGTTTAGAATTAATATCGTAAATAAAATAAAGTTTGCGTTTCTGTTTCTTTATCTTTCTTAAAAAGTCTTTAAATTTATTATTCGTTTGGGAAAAAATAAAAGGGTAATGATATTTTTTCAGCTGTCTTTAATGTAGATTACTAAAATGATCCAGCATATAATATTAAAGCTGGATTTCAAAAGTAAATTGAGTGAATTTCAAAAGGTAACTAAACACTATTTTCACAACTAAACAATAATAATTCAAGTTGAGTTGTTATTTAACTTAATGAGGATAAAAGGTGAATCATATAATTCTAAAATACATTATTCTCTTTGAAGCAAATATGAAGATTATAAATGTTACACAAAAGACGTAACTTTTCATTCTTGAACTAAGACTGGAACAAGCAAGTGAACAACCGTGAGTTTGAAGGTTATTCTTACGTCTGTATGTCTATATCAGACATATGGCTTATAACATTTAAATAGCATAATGCATGGTTAATTAGATCAGAATAAGATACAATGTATACACTATGTATTCTGGAGATCAAGTAGGTTGTATTTCCATCATTAAAATTACTTACGAGTAAAGATAATGAGACTGAAACGGCAGAATACATTAAGTACGGCAATGGTGGAGATCTCCTTTCGCCGACAATCTCATATTCATTATCCTGGTTTGGGTCATATGTACTACTGCAGATTTAATTGCTTGCTCCTTGTTATTTCAGGCAAGTATGGACCTGGTGTTTGATTTACTGCAGCTGCTTAAACGAGATTGCCCAATCCTCACCAGTGATTAATGTCAGATTGACAAGGCAAAGCACTAGTCCATTCACTTAGAAACCTTTCTTAAACACAATCAATCTCTTTGTGATGTTATCGCTATACAAAGTAGTGTACGAAAAGACGTGTCAAAAAGATATATTTATTCTTGTATAGCTGAATGTCACGAATTTCTCTGTTATATTGTTCGTCCATTTGTACACTGGATTTCATTTTGTAAGGCAAATTTTATAAATACAGAATGTGAATACACAACTGACTTCAGGTCTTAATCGAAAAAATTATTAAAGAATTAGTAAGTAATGTGGTAATGCACTGTACTTACTAAATAAATTTTAAAATCATTATTATAGTGTCCATTAGAAATTAGAAACATAAAATGATTTGTACAGTTACTTTCATAGATAAGAATTAATCTATTCTAAACGGTTGAGAATGATTACTGAATTATGTCTTAAAGAGATAATTATCCAGTCGGTCTTATAGTATCTTTGTACACTTAAATTAAAAAAGTATGTCCTAAATCGGATATCTAATCACCTCTAATTTACGAGAATACATGTTCAAGGGTAAATATAAGTATAATATAATATGACGTTTCAGATCACACCAAACTTCCAATCTCAATTTTTGTATGAAAAATCGTTACTCCTCGAAAACCAAATTCAAGGATTTGGAGGAGAATATCAATTATTAAATATTAAATCTAGAAGTATTAATAATTGTATGAGCTATAAACAACGGATTAATGAAGTGAAAGTCAAGTGATCCCTGTACAGGCAGTGAAGGTATTTAGGGTTCCAGGAATCTTCTAGATTCTTTGAAAAACGTCACAAGGTGGTTGAGATTGTCAGCCTTTACCCACCTACCACCTTTACCCCCAGGGTTTCTCCTGGTACTCACTTCAGCTACAGGCTGAACAGAAACCAAGAACATAGTGCCGCCAGAAAGTTATATTATCGGGAATCGAACCCACGAAATTTCGGTTTAAAGGTCAGTACCTCAACCAACCGTCTTGTCAGCGTCCAAGTACTGACTACGTCCAATGTTCCTTGACTTCATTAATCGAGGACCAGTGTTTTCAACGTGGCGATTATTCACGTGAACCTATTATATACCATTAGTGATCAAAGAATTGATATTTAAATTTCATATAATCTTGCAGAAGTACTAGGAAAAATTTTAACACCAGAGTTCAAGAGTAATAAGAAATTAAATTTTTATTTTTACTTTTACTTTGGCCCAGTTACAGGTGTACCCTACACCTAATTAATCCTCGCTTTGCTAATATTTTCAACCTAGTTATTTTAGTAACAGGGGTTTCACAATACCAAAGACAAAATGTCAAAAGAAAATTGTGTTCTACCATTTAAAACATTCCGCTGATTACTAATATTTTAATATAGTACTTTTAAATGAGAAATACATTAAATTTATTTTTAAAAAGCATCACAAATTTATTACATAATAACTCAGTCATCTCTTTCATACAAAAAGAAAACTTCGTCTAAGTCTGTGGACTTGTTCTTAACAATGCTTTGTTGGACGGCAATGCTTATTCTTCGTCGCATGAACTCAGTTGGCCTGGAATCAACATTTTGGTACTCTAATTTCCAGCTTATCTCGTATATCATAAATTAGATGCTCCCATGAGTATAACAGCGAATGCGCTAAATGGTGGTTGTCCATTAACTTTTAACTACTATTTTCCTACGCAGTTGATAGCATACATTGTTGCATGAACTGCATACGCCCGCGGGGTACGTATTTAATATCATTGATCTACTATTACGGCATCAGTAAGATGGCAATGAAAACAAATTATTTTACACGAAATTCGATTTGGATTAGACTTTATCTATGGCACGAATTCAAAATCCCATACAACAAGCAGATGAAAACTGAATAAACTCACCTTTATATTTTCTCACTGATAGAAAAAACTCAATAATTCATAATTGTTCTCCACGCAAAATTAATTGAATTTATCAATAGAAGTCGCAACATGTAACTAGCTGACTTCTTTGAAAGCGGTAGTTTTTTAAACACAATGCTACTGAACGCCTACAAGCTATACATCCTGCCATGCTACTTTGTTAAATGTGATGCCTTCACAGTTGGCAGGGAAACTATGCAGACACGGAGGAAAGAATACACGGAGATGCCCTGAGACCGCAAGCGTGAAGCCAACTGTCCGAGCGTTTGGCACTTAAGGGGGCGTGTCACTGTGTTTATATGTTTATAGTGTGCACGGATAGCGTGGTTACTCGTTTTTGTTTATTTGTTTTGAACAATTCAGAAGTGAAAATGAGTGCATGTTGTGCACTATTCTATGAACCTACCTTAAAAATTAATAATTTTGTAAAATTTAGGTACTGAAAATAGTCAATTTTTGGGATGAATGAATATGGCAGGGGTGCCCACGGGGGGGGGGGGTTAAGACGCAGACTGCGTCATTGAAATTTCTGGGGGGGGGGGCAAAATATTATCATTTACGAATTTTCTGGGGGGGGTTGAAAATTGTTGCAAAATTAGTTTTATATGTTAAAAATAAAAACAGTCAAGTTCTATAACTTCAAAAGGTCACTTCTAATTCTTTATAAAGATAAAGATGAAGAATTTCGACAGTCATGGGCGCCCATACCCGGGGGGGGGGGGCGCAAGGAAAAAAAATGTATATTAATAATTATTATAGTCAGGTATTTTTCTTTTAAGACAATTATTTGAATTGCAGAAGTTTTACCAAATCGACAACATGGAAGCAGAATCCACAGTGGATTAGGAAAGATGGGTTCAGGGGGTTTGGACCCCCAAAAGTCAAAACATAAAATTCTATATTTGTATTAAAAAAGAAAATAATTAAACAAGATTTGTTGGTGTGTCAAATATGATATAGCAGTTATTTTCTTTTCATAACATAATGGCCAATTATGTCCACTGTTCCATGTGTTATTCAGCTTTTCTTATAAATAGTAATAAGTATTATAAATTAGGTAACAATTACTTGTTTAAGTTGCCATGTCTTAGAGTATAGTAAACAAATTTGTTAACTAGTTTTTCAGTGCTAAAATAGCATAAAATGTGATTTTCATTAATTCAATATTTAAAAATTTTCCGGGGGTGGACCCCCCACTTAGGCAATGATTTCTTATTTATATTGGCATGTCTTAGAGTATGGTAAACAAATTTCCTAACTAGTTTATGAGAGCTAAAATAGCGTAAAATGTGATTTTCATTAGTTCAGTACTTAAAAATTTTCCGGGGGTGGGCCCCCCACTTAGGCAATGATTTCTTATTTACATTGGCATGTCTTCGAGTATGGTAAACAAATTTCCTAACTAGTTTTTCTGTGCTAAAATAGCGTAAAATGTGATTTTCATTAGATTTAGTTCAATATTTAAAAATTTTCTGGGGATGGACCCCCGGCACTTCCGGCCCTCCCCGCAATTATTTTATGGCTACGTCATTGTTGCACTTATTATATTATTAATATAATGTTACAAAGTGGCCCAAGAAGTTAAAGTGACAAAAAATCAATTAATTAATAAATTCCCCCCCCCCCATGAAAATATTATATGGGAGCCCTTGTCGACAGCCAATTGGGCTGGGGGTGAGCAATGAAGTTTGGGGGTGAGCAATAAAGTTTGAGGGGGGTGAGCAATGATGTTTGGGGGGGGGTGAGTCATGACGTTTGGGGGGTGGGCACCCCTGAATATGGGTATAATTGCTAAGCATAATTTACTTGTATTTTACACTAGGCTGCTAATTGTTGATGTATTTTCTTTATAACGGCCTTAGGCTACTTGTAATTAATCAAATAAAGTGCATTTATCTGAATTATTAGTTATACTAAGTAATTTATTGCTTTAGATTTTCAATATTTATATTAGTTGCCATTTATTGCGTTTAATAGAGTCAATAACCACATGGTGTAGCTATATAACTGTCCAGAATATTTTTCTCGTTCTGAATTATCATAGTAGCACGGTCACTTAATCATTTTCTGACTCAGTATTTATACTCGCACATGTAAAGTTGCTCATTTGAAAGTTACATTTTTGGCTCTTCTGAGATAGGTTAATGCTTACTACCGGGATTATTATGATGTCAGAGTATGTAGTTAATATATGAAATTGGGATATTACATATTTTCCCTACCGTTACGTTGTTATAACCCGTGAAACTTCGGAGTATTTGTGTGCTATTGCATATAGCAAGCCTCCCTTTTGGTCATCTAAGGGGGCGTGGTCATTGGCTTCATCTGTTTCCCATACGACACCGCAAGCACGGCGTCTCCGTGTATTCTTTCCTCCGTGTATGCAGACGAGATTGTGTCGACATCTTGCAACAGCGGCTGGCAATAATCTAAACAAAACAACAAGTATCGCTGGATCAATCGGTATAAATCACAATACTAAAAAACTTCTTTATTAAGTATAATCGAAATCACTATTTCAAGTAATGTATAGGTCTCCGTTTAACATTTTAAGTACAAAGAGAAAAAGTGTTAAGAATGACGAAGGCAAGTCCCATCGGCTCAACCCAAACCTGAAGGAACAGGATTTATCAAGGTTTATTCCTCTGTCTAAATGATACTTTCACCATAGGTCAAGTACATCCGACTTCCCCCCAAAAATTTGATAGTAAAATTATTAATCAAGTTGAAAGGAGGAGGCCAAAGTCGTAAGGCAACGACAAAGAGCGGGGAATAAAAAATCATCCCTCCCCCCCCCCCCCCAAAAAAAAAGATTGGACACCATAGGACAAAAAGAAAGAAGGAAGACCCTCCGGAAGAATGGTTAATCCAGGTACTGAGAGACATGGAAAAAAGTTTAGAAGAGGATCGGTGACAAAACAGAAACATTGTGCAGAGGATGCTAAGTACTACATCAGTAGCCATAAAAACTCGGTAAAAAGATACACAGAAAGAAAATGAGAGAAAAATATTTAAAATGGAATTAGATTAATAATATGTAGTCCCTAAATTCCACTTTTGACTCGCCGTTCTAACGGAACAGTAACAGAGGGGCAATATATCAAGGGTCATATGAGTCTCCATGTTATCCTTTAAATTGTAAATGCCACGTTTTCCTCTCCCCACTTTCTTCTGGCCAAACTGATAACCATTCAGATCTTCATAACATCACCATTACTATGTCCTCATATTTCTTTGTATGGTATTGGTATGTCGTGGACTATGAAAATAATTTGTTGTTAGTGTTTTTTACTATGAGATAATTTAGTGCTTTATCATTTTCAAATCGATAAAATCAGGATCAATGCGCTCAGTTACGGGACAGTCCATTTGTTAACCACATTAGAAAAAAGTGTATATGTGGATGTAAAATGAAATAAGTTCGATATCCTTTCACAGAGAGATTTGCTTCTCTTGTCCTTCAATAACATCTTGTTAACTCCCAACAACTAGATCACATGATTTCTTAATATTATGCTATTATTTTAAAACCTTCAAACTTTAGCTTCTTTGTTTTTATTTTAAAATCTACATAGTAGTTTAGTGTTGTGACTTATTATTTGTAAAGTGGTCATGTAACTTACATGAAAAAATTTTGTGGTAGAATTTATTATCAGAACATCTTAAATTTTATTGAGTCATATTCAATAGTGTCCAACTCGTTTTACCTTGAAGACTGTAAATTTTTAAAAAATTAAATAAATAAAAAAAAGAGAGAGAGAAAGAGAGAGAGAGAGAGAGAGAGAGAGAGAGAGAAAGAAACCAATTCAATTGCAGAATAATGTTCCGGACGACCGCTATTTCAAATTGCCTCTTAATTAAGCTGTTCTACGTCATATTACGAGTATAATGCATTTTTAGACAATAAATTTCCGATGTTTATTTAACGTGCCATTATAAAAACCAAAATTTCATTTTTGGTCCATGTTTTGCTATTTCCACTGAGGTGTCCATTACATGTAAAAAAGATTGAGATATTCCGAAAATAATTAAAAATTATACTCTTAAATGGAATAATTTGTGACAGAAGTTTATAATATCCATTAAGGACGCTGGTGACGCTGGCGATATTTAATACAGTAATCTTGTTTTAGAAGTTAATGTATTCATTATATAAATAATAAATTCTGTAACTTGTATTTGAAGCAGACCTTCTGTAGAGCTGTATACTATATAAAAGTTTTAACATCTGCAAGTAGCAAGACCACAAGCATTCCGTCTCTTTATGGTTGATCACCAGCCGAGTTAACAGCGACTTCACAGTTAATTGCCTCACACCTACGTTCAAAACAAATAACAAATGACTTTCTTAAGTACGTTACCTTATTTTAAAAATGTTTATTACATGATGTTGCATTTACAGTTGCTGTAAGTAAATAAAATTTGCAGAGCTACTACAGATCTAGTGTAACATGAACACTTCGACCTACACTTGAATCCTAGGGATTTCTCTCTCCATCTTTCGTAGTTTTACCTCTCCCTTATAGGGACCATTATGCGACCCGCGCCGCCCGGATCTTACAGGGCCGCGACCTGTCGGGAGAGGAATGAACTATGGATCACAACACAGACATACTTTTTTGACCAGACAAGGACATGGATTGCCTCCCCGGATGAGTGATCAGCCCAATGCCGGGGCCACCTCAGAGACAACACGAACACATAGGACGAGACACACCATTCCGATACACACTCCGAACAAGGCGAGGATGGGATGAAGATGATAATGACGGCCAGATGATATCCGGGGACCACAAGGGCCTAAAGTTACCTGACATTTGTCTCACAGGTGAGGATAAAGCCCGGAAAAAACCTCACCCAGCCTACGGAATTAATAGAATAAAATACTAAGTCATGGTAATATGTATTACCTGTAGGCCTATTACTAATAACACAATTAGACCTTGAGTATACTGTTCTCGGGTTGCTACCAGGTGAGTGATTGGAATGGCTCCGACGTTTCAGAAGAACACGCTTCCTTAATCTTCAGGGAGACTGAAAGGAGAAGGAAGTCAATTATTATGGAACAGGGAACGATCTTGAGACCTTGAGGGTAGCAGCAGAAATCTGCGTAATAAATAACCTATATTTAAAATAAAATCAATTATTTTAGTGCTAATTTTAATAACATACTCAAATTAATTAATTTCATGTTGTCAAAATCCATTGATTTCAAGAAAGTTACCAAAAGGTAGCTTCGATTTGAGCGACGACATGAGCTGCCATCTATCATAGCATACCAGAACTACAACCAGGTGATGCGAAGGACAAGCGCACTGAAGCGTGCCATTCGTTTGAGTGAATCTAAAATATCAAAATTTAAAAATTTAGACTAATTATGGTCGAACAAAAACAGTCCTATATAACTTGCATATAATGGTAATTAAGACACTCTTATGAAAATTATGACACTCACATTGCCGTTTCATAGCGCCAAACACCACTAATTACGAGTATAGTTCTTAGATCCACTGCTATGATATGCATAATTGCTTAATGCACAGAAGTTATTAACCTATGACAGTACTTTTCAAACTCTTTGAATGATATTCTCATTCAGAGAATTAGATTACTGGCGATCCTGTCTCTAGCATTGTTGCTTACTGACCCTTTTCTTTACCTACAGTGCACGCACAACTGGGAGAATTTGCTATCAGCTGCAGTGACGTTGGCGTACCCATTTCAAATAAAACAATAAGATAGTTAAATGTCTTAGTTATATTTGAAGTAAAATAACTATCACTTTATTATATAGGCCTATCTTTATCATAGATTTACTGGCGTAAAAAAATCTTGATAAGTTTGTAAACAATTGTTACCGTATTTAACTTTGATTTTTTATTGTTTATTACTATTTATGAATGTGAAATTGCAATACTTCAATTTACTATTGATAACTATTGTTTTTAATTATAGCTGTTTATTATGCCAGAATTTGTTCAATACCTGTGTGGGATTTTTTTGAAAGCATAAATTTGAATATTGTCAAAAGTGTATCCGATCCTATAAAATCCTTTCAGTATGTTTGATTATTTCCCAATGTAAACGAAAATTGAAAAATAAGTATTATGAGTTTTATATTTATATCCAAAGAAATTAGCAGAGCCCACTACTGAGGCGTAGGGGATGAGTTCGCTCTTCTCACGCCGGGTTCGATATGGCACAAGTTTCCTGGATGGAGGTTTTCCCGGATTTTTTCCTCACCTGTGAGAGGAATGTCGGGAAAATTTAAGGCCTCATGATCCCTGGATATTATCTTGCGGTCATTATCCCCATCATTCTACCTGCGCCTTGATCAGAATGAGTGTGTGTGTGTCTCAGCTTATGTGTTCGTATAGTCTCGGTCGTGGCCACAGCATTGTGCTGATTACTTATCCGGGGAGGCCCTCCATGTCCTTCTATGGTCAGAAAAGTACGTATGTTATCCATGGAAATTCCCTCCCCCGACTGGTCGCGATCCTGTAAGGATCGGGCGGCGTGGTCCGCATAAACGTCTCTACTGCGTGGGAGGTAAAACTCAGGTAAAAAAGAATTGAGCAAAACGATTTTGTTTAATGTGAAAAATATATTTTACAAAGAACCTATAATTTACCACAAGTTAATTTATGTCCCTAAGTTTGAAACTATCTTATTTATAAAAATGTTGCTTAGTTTTGTTAAACAAACTTTCAGCGTTTACGAATTGCATGCGGAGAGGAAAATTTCCCGTTTGTATATAACTGCTTTCTACGGAACATTCACTAAAAATATCATCCATGTAGCCTCTAACTGTAGGAATTCCTAATTTATGACTTTGGAAGATTTAAAAAAATGCATTTCCATGTAGCCTCTAACTGTAGGAATTCCTAATTTATGACTTTGGAAGATTTAAAAAATGCTTTTCCATGTAGTCTCTAACTGTAGGAATTCCTAATTTATTATTTTGGAAGATTTAAAAATAAAATGCATTGAAGAAGATATGTATGACATCTATACAATTTCCAAGTACAATCTGCAAACTTCGTTGTCGTGTTCAGTGAGGAAATCATTGGCTTTAGTATTTTAAAAAATCATTAATTCACCCATACAATCGTTAATTATAACAATTTAAATTATTAGATGGCCACACACTTCAGGATGTTTCTAAGCTGTTGTTTCAGCATTATTTTAATTTTAATTGAGCACAGAATAAGGACAGAGTATGAGTTAAACAAGGGCCGTGGCGCTGAGAGACGATCAACATGTCCAGCTCTATTTGGAAGTACTTCCATTTGCCAACCACTCAACATAACTAAGTCATCTCTATTCAAAACAGCTCCCATTTCATGACTACCAAGGAACGTACTTTTACTTAATATTCAGTGCAGTGCACCTAACGATTTAAAATCAAATAAGCCTAGCTCATTGGATACAGCCGTTTATCGTACATTTGTAAAAAATAATAATAGCAATAATAATAAAATAAAGGATAATAAATTGATGTAAATCTTAGTTCTGTAAAAACACAGAATAACCAAGAAGACGATATAGGCTTATTATTATTTTTGTTATTATCACTTTAATTAGGCCTAATGCTATCTTGATTTCAAGAATGCCCAAAGACAAGCTAACATTACAAAATGAAGGCACCACTCAAAATATGGATAGAATAAAACATTAATATCATTACATGAAGTATTTAGCAATATTTATGCATAGGCAAAATATACAAAATTAACCGCACATTTAACACCAGACCATTAAGAAAGGCTTTAATATCGTTATCGATCCTTTTATAACTGTCAGTACTTCTATAGGCCTAGCGTTAACTGTTTTTATCTAGTAGTCTGACGAGAATCTGTACATTGTGATGATTCAACCATTTTCTACGAGTTTTATACTACAAAATTAAGTATTCTGCTTACTTTATATAACAAATTAATTGTCACATTAGTCACCATCATAATCATTCTAGTTTTATTATTATTACCATTGGTATTCATCATTCATATTTTGCTTACTATTGTGGAATTTATATATAAAATTTAGTAATGTCGAGCACGAACTATTCTGATTGTAGCAGATAGTGAAGTGCCCTCTTAACACTAGCGGTCTGCCTACATCTTTTCCAAATATGAACCACTCTCCGTTACATATCTACCTCCCTTGAAAATTTGTTCTCGCCTCAAGTTCTGTAAGATAACAGTGGACGTTTTGTTTCTCTGATGACAGCTCACCAGTCTTCAACCTGGCACATTAATCCTCCTACGACAACACTTCAGGTGTTAGCATTATACACTTCCGCAAGAAAAAAGGTTTTAAGAATAATCATGTGACCCTCGGTTCTCAGAAACCAGTTATGTCATGACAAAAAAGAAGATCGCAATTACAAATTTCTTAATTTCATATATTCCTTAACGATAAAGAATTATATATCACGATTGGAAAACATACATGTATAAATTGTATATGGTAAGTTGTGTATGTGTGTGTGCATGTTTGCATATGTGTGCGTGTGTAAGTGAGTATGAGTGCATGAGGGGGTGAACGTGTGTGTTGGAGTGTCTCTATGTGTATTTTTTTGCATCTGTGAGTGAGTGGGTGAATTGTTGAGTGACTGGATGAGTGGGTGGGTGAGTGAGTGACTAAATGTGCTTGCAGATGTGTGTGCCTTTTTAAATACATTTTCATCGAAATTGTATATATTTGATATATATATTTATATATATAAATAAATACCCAGCAATAAATATATATTTATATATATTTGATGCCCGGGAAAAATAGTACACGTAAATATTTAGTAAAATTAAGATAAATAAAGTCAGGCCTAAAGTACATCGTCCCTTTCGTCTGAATAAAACTGTATAGGTCATACCTTAAATGATACCCTGCTATCCACTCCGAATACAATCGATTAACCCTGTAAGAACACTGTTAAAGTCTGGTGAAAGGAGCGTAATTCAAGTTATACTGTTGAGACCAGCTACCCACTGCTAAAAAAAATGGATGACTTGTTGTGTTTTGACCATATGATTTATGCTATTTTACTACTTCTTATCATTATGGAAAGTGAACATACACATCATTTTGAAGCAGAATTGGCATGTTCATCCCAGCGAAGGATTAAGGGTTTAGAATATATCACGAAAATTTCGTAAGTTACACCTCTGATCTGCTAGAATGTTCACCGATGCCTTTTCTCAATTTGTCAGGAGTATTTTATAAGAGAGGGTTGTGGATATTCGAATCACAACTTAATGATCCACAACTGTAGCAGCGGCTATGTTACGTGTTAGCGTAAGGATGAAGGAGGAAGACGAGGTAATCAGACCGCTGCATTGTCTTTATGATGATATTACTTCATTTCCTGAAAATGTAATTCACCTTGTTCCAGAATCCTTTCAGAGGGAAAAACAAAAATTCACGCGTATCTGCTATGTTACTTGCTGCAATGTAAAACAATAGAAGTTTAGTTCAAATTGATAATAAATTGACCTTGCTCTCATCGAAAAGTAGAAGAAAATCTAGAAGTGCTAAATTTCCCATCCATATGAGTTCAGCTAGTCCGAACAGCCGGTAAAAGAAAGAGGTTAAATGTATTTAAACATACACACATAGATGTTCTAGATTTTCAATCTCTTTCTTGACAGCTTTACTGGAGCTGAGAAAGAAGAATGAGGAAGGAGAGAAATTCAGCTGCCATGATGCAAAATGGTTATGATATCACAAAACTAGCTTAGACCAAAACGAGGCCTTTAAGTGCTAAATTTTCTCCGCCGTGGAAACTGTAACCAAAAGTTAAAGACAATGCCACTGTGTACGAGTGATCTCTCCACCTCAAAAGATCCATCCGATCCGATGCCTCCCATCGATCCGATTTCTGAAGATATCGACAGATCACTGAAGTGAATAATATTTATGATCAAGACCCAGACCTAATTGAAAGCGAAGAAGAGAATAATTAATTTTTCACGGCCAAGTGTAAGAATACAATAATTAATTTTGTATACTTAGAGGGGCAGGTGGAAAGGGGGCGGTCTAACCACTGAACCACTGGGGAACAAAGACTTATTTTAAGGAGTTTGCATATTCAGATTCCGTGGCCGGTTTATGTGAGTGTGGTTTTCACAGAATTTTCTTCACTCGCAAAGGCGAACATTGGCTTTTAATAATAATAATAAAAAAAACTCAACATAGAAAGCTTAACGAAAGCAATTTCTAAGTATGCCTACTGTGTCTCGCGTATTGTGGGCTGCGTACAGGTATTATACTAATAATTCATGTTTAACTTTTTATTAGCCTGTTATTCAATTTACAAGAATAACATCTAAAACGTTTCATAATTGAAACAAGTTTCTTAATAAATTGATAACAGTCATAAATCGACATAATAGGTTTAATGCATTTAAACGATTTACATGTATGCATTGATGTTATCAGCCCATTATGCGATGGGCGGTAACTGGTAGCCAAAACATTAGGGAAATTAATAATATATCCTGGTGTGTTGCCATTTTCATTGCCTTACAATTTAAGTTATGAAGAACTTAAATGCAAGTTCAGTCTCTCTACAGATATAGAATTTCAACCTACCAGAGAAGCCAAGAATTCCAAAAGACAACAACTATAGAGACGTCTTGAAAAAATAAAGATATTGTTACACTGAATACTTATGAATATAACTTCAATTGAAACTTGCAACGAAAATACACCTATTGGATTAGAAATGAACTTCTTCTATACTTCTTCACTATGCATGTCTTCGTGGAGGAGGAGGACTGAAATAGCTAGTAGAACTAGTAGAAAAATAATTATTGAACTCCGTCAGATTAAATACCATATAACCCAATTGTTTCCAAAACTTGTCACGGTGGAGACCAGAAACAGGCAGAAACAAAGTGGCTTATACCCAGCAAAGAATATTTAGATAAATTCTTTGTAGGACTACGCACAATTTAAGGAGAAGTGCATTGGAATATAAAAAAAAAATCTTTACTCTTAATTTCCTCTACAAAGCAAATGGTGATTGGTACATGAACTGTCCTGTTGGCCAAAATTAATTTTCTAAATGTTCAATAGTGTCTGCTCAGAAGGGAGGTTTTTGATACAAAAAAATATGATAAGCCATTCCAGTCGATCTACAACCGTTTCAAATATGACGCGTATTGGCATCCAGGAGCATGAATTGATGACAACAGGACATAGTAATATGTATTTGCCCTGAAACCCCATTTGCATATAAGCGAGGAACACCATTTCGAAATAAATAAATAAAAAAGTAGAAATACTCCGTCGACATTTATGTAGGTTCACCTGCAATTTTTCATGCCTCCACCATTAATTCAACTGACAATTCAAACTGCATAGGCCTACTTCATTCCTTGAATAATTATACGTTTAATAAGTGACTTAATACTGTATATCCTATTCATAAATACTGCATATTGTTAATTTTACTCACAAAACTGGTTAATTTTGTTACATATTAAAACTGGTTGTTGTGTAGTTGTAATTCAACTGATTTAGCCTAAACAGCAAAACGATTGAATTTATTTTAATCAAAACGTACTAAACAAATTCGCCTAGGAATTCAGTCTAATTATTACATTTCTCTGTTTTAATTAAGTGTTTAATTCCTGCTGTTCGTGAAATAGTCCTAATAATTGCAACTCGAGGATGTGATTTTCCCTAATCAAATTTACGAGCAACGCAAATTTATTGGTATAATCATAACCTTTCGTAATATTACCGTTCAGAATTCAGTTAATGATCAAAATGACTAATCGGCATAATATATTTAAAAAGTTATGTGTAGTATCAAAAACTTTTCAACTGTAATATTGCCAAAATGGTAGTTACGAAGTTATAGTTACATGATCAATTGAATTATTCAAAATCAAAATTCCAGCTCGAAATAAATGCATATCTAGCAACATAAAATAGTCTCTATCTTTTTGAGAGAACGGAATTCTATTTCTGAAAGGCACAGAAAAATATTGAAATTCTTATAAATTCTTCACACCGAGGGATGTTTAAAAGTAACTATAAAATTTACTTGATATTTCTCATTGTAATAAAACAGAGGTATTTTATTGTTGAAAAAACCTTGTTCAGTGTTACAAGAAGACAAATAACGCAACATACGTGATTCGCTGGAAGAAGTAAGGTTTATGTAATAATCCCAATATTATTATATACAAACTTAGAAGATACAGAAACTAAATACGTCGTGGTAACTTTCTTACTTACTAAAGTAAAGTAAAGTATATAGGCCCTGTACAGGCTCTTTAGGTTTCCAGGAGATTGAGGCTCCCAATTTTTTTTAAAGACTTTTGATGCATGAAGATGGTAAGGTTGTCAACCTTACATACCTGCAACCTCCATCCTCAGGATTGCTCCTGGTACTCATTTCTCTTAGAGGATGAGTCGACCCTAAGGCTTAAAGCCACCAGAATGAGTTGGTATATTAAAAAATACTCTTACAGTAATCACCCAAAATTACATCTTTCTGAAGTAACATTAGTTACAGTTGATCCGCGTATTTACTCTACTGATTTTGTTTAAACTTTTTTCTGTACAAACATAAAACCCTAAAAATTTCAAGTTACGAGGAAGGTAGAAGTTACATGAGTTTCTTCTAAGGCCATTATGTGCAAAGTACGGCCTATAGGTCAGATGTGACACATGGATTGTTTCAAATCGGCTCGCAAAAAGTCTCAAAATTCGATAATTCTTTAGGGAGAAGCTTCTACCTGCTGGAACCCTCCGGGCCTCAATGGCCTGTATAAGGAACACTTTACTTTTACCTATGCAATGAATGTATAACAGTCAGATATACTTATTATCGAAATAGTTAAGTAAAATATATCAATGCGGCTGTTCTCAGAATCATTTTGTTCTCCGTAGTGAATGTTTTGTTTCTTTTATCCTGATTCTGTTGCTACAACGCTATTTTTTTTACCACTGTTGGCGAAGAAAAATAGTGCTGGTCAACGAATACCGTATTTGTTAACACTAAAAATAAACAGAATAATAATAATAATAATAAATTAGATAAAGTGCCAATTTAATCAATAACGTTATTGATGTTTAACCTAGGAACGATGATCCCGCTTTAACTTGAAATGCACCATTAGTCATTACCCTTAGTTTCTTGTTCATTCGTTTTTGGTGCTGAAAAGAACTTGATTAATGATTGTGTGTCCTTCTACTGGCACATATTATCTTACTATCTTGTATAAACTATAACATTTCTCCCACCTAATAAGTACTGTAGTACCGTGCAATCTGCCTCCCACAGATCAAATGAGCCTGAGGGGTGTTGATCAAAAACGGCAATCGCAACACCCTCTCAACATCTGGCAATGGTCAAGGTCAGGAATAGAAATATACAGGTTATCCAGCCTCCATGCCGCTTCCTGGTAATCCATTTAATATCAGACTATCCAGATTGTTATCGAAATATAACTTAAAACTATAAAAAAAAAAATCCGTCCTCATAACTCAATGGGTTAAAAGCAATGCAAAGATTAAAATTGTGATACATATATTATCCCTGCGATAAGAACAACACAAAGAAAATTCCTCACACCTGATCCGCGGAGTCACAAGTAAAGTATTGTTTATTACAGAGAGATGAAATTCTTCTCTAGGCGTCACCTACTATATTCGCTTATTCTGATAATCATCATTACCAAGTTAATAAATTCCTGGAACACAGGAGTATACTGTATATCGGTGCATTAATTTCGTTATAAAATTGAAATTGTGGAATAATTTTCAACAGGATTCACTTAAAGACAGAATAGTTAAGGGGAATTAAACCCAGAATAGCTAAGAATTCGAAAACCCGGAGGAGATTGTGTGATATTTACAGTAAGTTCAGACAGCTACAAAGAAAACCAGCCAGATCTTACATGAGTAAGAAGCCTGTTCACATTCTATGTCAAATATTTTCCGTTGCTATGCTTTAACAGCATAGGAAACTTTTGATATGAAGTCGAGGGCAATCCTCCCTACAACTAAGTTATACCAAATTTTAATTTCAAAACAAGACGAATCTTTCCTAAACGCTGTTCTTTGGCCTTTATTACTTGGACTGATATGAGTTAATACATTCATTCAATACTTCTAACAGAGAGACAAAGTGACATATCCACAGGAAAATGAATCAGACAAACTAAATACTGAGAACAGATCTTTTACGCAGTAATCGCTTTGTCAACAACAATAAAAACGCCGAAAAGTTGTTGGGACCGGAGTATGGTCTATGGTCGAGGGCTCCGGGGGCGGTGGAGGACCCCCCATCAAATTCCGCATTTGGATAGGCAAGTTGTTACAGAAATTGTTCGGTGTATTTTCCCTCGCCTTTCTTTTTTTCAGTATTATCACTACGCGAAATTGTATGCACTTTAACATTACGTGCCTTTAATGAATTGAATCTTCAAAATGTTTCATCCCTTAAACTTATTTTTCATTCAATAACTATAACGGTCTTGGTTAGCAAGTCCTTTCTTTAATATTAATCTCACTAGGGAAACAGCACAGTGAAGTGTTGAAATCTCTAGCAAAATGGAGTACGGAAATGTTCATGGTGAACGCTGTGAAACCGGAGATGAAATAGAAAATCCATTAGAACTCGTTGTTTGGGAAAAAGTACTCATTCAAACGAACCGCTAAAAGTGCTAAACTTGAACCAGCCGCTACCAGATAGCGAGTCACAATCAACTGATGGGGAAACGTATGTTCTGGGGAAATATAGCTAATAGTGAAGAGTTAGTACTCAATCTTGCTTGCTTTCTTTAAAGTTTCACTTTCAGGATGAAACTTTGAAGACAACATGAAATACAAACACGATACTACAATAAAGCACGCAAAGCAAAGAAGCAAAACTAGAAACACTGGATATGGCAGAAGAATTTCTGATAATATCTTCAGCATAATATACCAGTGCAAATAAAGTGCCTGAAATTTTGTGTGTGGTATCCTATCACTTGCATAGTGAAACGAACCTTAAATCTGTGTGCGGAATTTGGCGTTCCTGTCTGTTAGGCCTACTTGTTTGTAAATCTACAGAAATAAGCCTGTCACATTTATACACACACAAATGCCACAAATCTGGGCCGAGATCGAACCCACGACCTTGGGAACAGAAAGCCAAGGCTATAAAGACTGCGCCACAAGACCAACTTGAATCATAATTTGCCCATCTGTGAATTAGTAGACCATAAATCGGGCAACGAAATGTATCTCCTATAATAGTTCTCGCATCGGTTACACGCATAAAGACGCTGACAATCTGCTGGCATTTGTTTAAATATTAGTATTCTGCTGAACATTATTATTTATGTTTCTTTCTGTACCTGCAGGCTATTTCTTGCAATCGTGCTCAGAAGATTTATTTTCTCAAAGTTATGTCTCCAAATTCACAGAAATAAAGTCAAATATTTCAGTTTATACATATTAATAATACTTAAGTTTGTGTTTTCTCTTTACAAATTGACGCAAGTGTGGGTAATTTGGTGCATTTTCACCGTCCTTTAACAGGTCCACATTTCATATTATGTTTATAAAGTAAAGTTAAGTGTTCCCTATACAGGCCATGGAGGCCCAGAGGAATCCAGGAGGTAGAGGCTACCAGATTTTAAACATTCGGCACGTGAAGGTAAAAGGTTTTCAGCCTTACGCACCGGACGCCTTTACCCCCAGGATTGCTCTGGTACTCATTTCTGTTAAAGGCTGAGTCGACCCAGGGCCATAGTGTCACTAGAAGCCTTAGGCCAATTGAAGAACTCATCGGGATGGAACCAGCGACCATCCGGTTTGTAGCTACCCCTTTTAATGTTTATACTAACTTATAGTTATGTTATATTCTGTAATAAGTTGAGTTAAAAACGTTTGATTAAGCAAAGTTTTATAGCCTACTGTAAGGTAACAGATATAGGGTAGAGTAACAGTGATAATACAGAATATTGTTAAATTAAATGTTAAAGGTCGCCATAATTGACCACTAAGTTGCACTACTGAGCTCACTGCACCCGAAGAAAATATTCTGAAACCCACTCTATTAAACCGTTGGGTCCTCGGTGCGGAAGCACATTTAGGCTATCATTACAGGGACCTCAGTACGTAGCTAACAGGAATTATTTTGTAGGATTCCAGTTTGAAGGTATAACCCTTAATTAATCATTTGTCTTGGGTTATGAATAGAACCCGAGGAAGCAGAAATGAAAGGAGATTCGCTGATCATGCTTATTTCTAATTCAAAATGGCTGGAAACTGCTATAACAACAAAGTCGTACAAAAACGGTTGGCAAGAAAATACTTTACGATATCCATTTGTGTTTCCACCTTTCGTGATGGCTGCGCCGCCCCTTGAGTGGGCAGGCAGGGCCAGTTGCTGCCCACAGGGGGCAATTCACCTGCGAGAACACAGCTACAATTTTTAATTGCACGGTATCTTCTTAGGTTTTGCACATAATGCTTCAGTCACATAATTATAACCGGAAAACTTTCATTACATCAATGTTCTGCATAATGCCTAATTAAATTACACTGTAAACTATAACTGACTGTGAGATAAGCGTTATCAATTTGCAGTGATTTCTATTCAAGTATAAAATTTAAACTAGTCTTCCACTTTTTTTTAAATTTCAACTGTTTTTCCTTTTAGCTACGAGGCCATTATCAGGAGTTCGGGATCTCTGTCTATAGCCTACAGTAGGGTAGGCCATGGAACTATTGATTGTTTATTGTTTCTATTGTTTGTGTATTTTATGGAGTAAATTTCAACTGATATTAATTTAAAAGGATATGATACAGGATGAAATGGCGAGTATGATTCATGGTTTGTAAATATCCAATTCGGCATTTGCCTTTACAACTGGGGAAACCATGAAAAAAACCATGTCAAATTGGCCGGCCACGGGATTTGAACCTGGGACCTCCCGAATGCGAGACAAAGACGGCCACCTCGCTCGTTCTTCCCCAATTAGTTTCAACATGTTAGGAAGAATTTTAATACAGTAGACCCTATATCCACGGAAACATAGAACAAACACAGAAAGAAAATTCTGTGGAAATATATGTGTAGGCTTTATTTTACGTAAATAATTACACATAAATATGTCTTATAAAAATTACTCAATGAGAAATTAATATCAATGATTTTAAAGCAAAGGCAATGAAGGCCAAAAATGAGCGTGTCTGAAGAAATTACATACCAGTCGAATTTTCACTAAGAGGTACATTTTCTCATAAGCAAAACTTCCCTTTGTGCTTCCTCCCCCACCCCCTTAAACATCTATTTTGCAAGATTATTAGCTATCGCTCAAGTCTCCGTCATTATGTTTTATAACTTACTAAATTCATACGTTTCATACCGTTTTATTTCTTAAAATCCAATATATAACAAAGAAATTCAATATTTTTATATAAACATAGTACATTAAAGGGAAATTTGCTAAAAAAGGCAACATTATCGTTTTATATTTAGATTTTTGTAGTTTTTAGAGAACAACACCTTTATCTGAGATATCACAAAACAGTTTCCATTTTTTAAAAAAATAGTGCAGTTTTCGATCTTTTAAACGATTCAAACTGTTGGGGGAACGGAAACGCCCGAGTTGTTAGAAGCATGGTAAAGTTCATACGCATACCATTATTGAATGCTCTGTATGATATCTGATCTAATTCAAGGATCATACGCAAAAATATAATTTCTATTTATGAGCAAACACGTTTCATAATGCCAAGGAACCGAAATAAAATAGTTTTTTTTTTAGAATTACGTCTGCCCGTCTGTCTGCAGACAAGCGTAGAGAGAAAACGCTTCATTGTATTTTCTTCAATCCTTTAATTAAGGACCTTAAAAAATCATCATATCGCCTAGTATTTGCTTTTCATAACTTAAATATTAAGAGGACTTTTCAAGAATTCTCTTTAAAAATTTTAATTCTTTCAAAATGGATCTAACACTTTGAATAAAAAAGTAAATTTCGAAACATCTATCTATGATTAATAAAATTACTAAATTCGTTTTTCTGTAAATATTTCTTAGGGGGCAGTTTATTCTTATCCATTTTCGATTTTTCTAGGCTACCTCCATTACAGCAGGAGATGCATGAAAACCTTGCACAGTCAAGTTTCAAAGAAAAGTAAAATGAACATTTCTTGTTATAAATAAATTTCTTTATCAAACTAACAGGTGATAAAAACGAAAAAGTATGACTTCAATGCAGAATGTAAGAACACACATTAAATTAAAATATGAATGATAATAATTTATTTCCTTAGTAACAAGAAAGTTATAATTAACTCACTGTTGTGAAATGCAGTGTACCTCAGTTGTAATGATCACACTAAAACCAATGAGAACGAGGTGTTATAGGCAAGAGGTCCTGGGTTCAAATATCAAACCTTGTGGCCAGCCAAATTTGACTTGGGTATTTCATGGTTTCCTCATTCGCCAAGGCTAAAGCCTGACTTGTTTTGTTATAATCTTATAATGGATTCAAAGCCTTAAGTACTGCTTACAAAATGTACTGAAATTGTATTATCAGGAGAGTAATTATACAAATAAGTGATCACTATTAAAAAATTAAATGAAATTAATGCTTTTTTCAGCGGTCATTTTGTAATGTCCTTTTATATTCAGACACAAATGCCAAGTTGCCACAGAAAATGTGTCCAACATTTTGATGTAGATATGGAAAGGCATGCGAACATATTAGCATTACATAATTTTCGTATATTGTACTGGCAATTCCTTTGTGTGTTTTTCATGAAAACCGAATTAAATTTATAAATAAACCTTTTGATGTGTAAACGTCTTTAGAATCAGTCTGTAAGGAAATCTTGGTAAAAACCACATGTAACGTTAAATGTATAGAGAATGTTACATCTATCTGTAGTGGATCACTTATTAAAAACGCTTATATTGTTACATATTGTAAGAAAAATATGACATAGGGGATTATTTGCTAAAACCATATATAATGTCATATCTAACAAAAATGTTACGTCAGTCTGTAGGTGGTCACTTGCTAAAACTGGATGTAACGTTACATGTAACAAAACTGTTGTGTCTTTAAATTTGGTAACGAACACGTTACATTTGTCTCAGAGTTCAAAAACAGGGTCTAGAAATGGCGTGAAGATACGCAAGACGGATGATCATGGTGGAATGTGTCCATCTCCATAGGGAGCACCTAGATTTAGACAGCACTCATAAAACGTTACACATACTGTACAGCTGTTTCCCCGATATAGCCTACCCAAATTTTTTGGTTAAATCATAAATGTATAGATGGCTTTGCAGTATATCTAGTGACCCTTTACATTATACCAAGAGGATGAACTTAAATTCTGGAATTTTCATAGAATTCAGGAATAGTGCCTCTGGCACCTATCGTAAGCCTTAACACTCAGAGGCTATATTGTATTTATAATTAAAATAGTGTTACTATTCAGTGGATCATGCTTAGTATGCATATTCCTTACCTGTTTTCGATGGGAAAATTGCTGGTCTTCTGGTGTTCAGTGGCCTCGGTTTACACCAAGACCGCTCTTCACCTCTAAAAAGAGGCCCCTATCTATGCTCCTTTCTAAATACCACTTTCGTTAATACCTTGAGGTGTCCAGCAGTATTAGGAACGGAGCATACACAGACTACACTTCAAAATTTCATGGCAAAACATAGAATTATGAAGTGAAGATCTGAGTCTTAGTGTTGTCTTCCTCAGCTTGTTCTTGATATAGAAAAGTTTTTTCTTGATGTCACAAACACTAAATAAAAACACATTCACTGTCTTCTAGTCTTCTTGTTTCTTGATAGAGAAAAGTTTGTTCACACATCACTGTTATAAACTTATAAACACCGAAAAAGTAAAACTCGACTTCAATGCTGCGTACTTCATGATGGCTTCGAAAATATCTGCAACAAGAGAAATATTTTGTATATACCAACCGTATATTCAAAGCAAAAGAAATAAAATGGGGTATAATACATAACCAGTAAATACATGTAAAAATTTCTCATGTTCAATCTCTTTACAGAAATAATGATCTGGTATTTTTTGGGGTTGTTGAAATTAAGTAGGCCTACCTAACGAAATATGCACACAAAATAGTAAAATATTTTTTTAATACGAACGTATGTAATTACCATTGTCAAGCCAACAACGGTGAATAAGGTGTCAGACTTATTACTTATTACAGACTTCAAACAGACCAAACTAATTACCCATCACTTAATACTTGTCTTGACGTGATACTGACAACTGAATATGCGCTCCCTGCAATCTTACATACAATTAAGTGAAGTGAGAAAATGATATTGTCCATGCTCAGAGTAGAGAAAGCTATGTGAGTGCATCACATGCTTTTCTTAAATTAAAAACTGATTATTTTATATATCAATGGACTCGCTCGTATAATTCCAGTGGGAATAGGAATAAATTTGTGAGTAGTATTTTTCAAATCCCTTGTTTTCAACGTTCATGTTGTAATTTGTGTTGTGATGTCAGATACAGTTCCGTTCTAACTGTTTGGGAGGCAGGTCCAGATACTTAGATGGCAAAGGACCCTAATAGTTAGGCCTATATGATTCAAAAGTTAATTAAATATATGATCATTTCACTGGAAGTATTATATGTTTCAGGTAGTTTGTATGATCTATTTGCCGTGAGTTCATAACAACCCTGAGGAACAAGTACATACTGCAAGAGATTAGTGCGCACCGTTCACGGCTACAGCCTGGCATTAACTCGGGTTCACTCCTAAATATTTCCTGTGTGAAACAAGACTTTGTAAGTGAGAAAGTCTGTATTTGAAAAGACAAATTTTCCAGACTTCTTTCAGATGAAGAGTTTACAGCTGAGATATTTTGGTCTTCAGGTCATGTCTATGTTTGGAAGCACATGCCTTTAAGAAAATGAATTTTCGAACGTGAAATTTATTTTTAAAAATCCGAGCGAGCATTCAGAGTGGGTAACTACCCTTCAGAGAATTTTTTTTGGAAAGTAAAAAATGTTTCAAATAAAAGTTTTAACTCTTAGCATAAACACCCATGTATAAAATTTAAACAAAATCGTTAGAGCTGTTTTCAACAAAATCGTGACAAACGTAATTTTCTTAATGTAAATACCCCATAAAAATAAGAGATGTCGTAAGCTAATCTTCGTGTCACTTCACCAGAAGGTACCTAACCCAAATATAAAATATTGTTTTCATAAGATGTTCTATTATAAGAGGCCGTCTTGGAAAGAGCGCGTATTCAGAGTGGATTACTTATAACTCCCCTCCAGAGAATTTTCTCGAAAAAATGTTTCAAATAAAACTTCTTGGTATAAGAACCCAATGTACAAAATTTACAACTGTGGCTTATAACTAGCCTTCAGAGAATTTTCTCTAAAAAAATTTAAATAAAGGTTTAGCTCTTGATATTAGCACCCCATGCACAAAAACGTTATAGCCGTTTTCGAGAAAATCGTGAAAAGCGAAATACATACAGACACTAACACTTACAGACTCACTCACTCACACACACACACACACACACACATATGTTTCGAAAATAGTATCTTTGGATTCATGGGACTTGTAAACGTGTATTTTTGTTAAAAACTCAATTTCGAATTTTGGGGCCGAAAAGAACACTTACTCTACCTATGGTATGGGCAGAGGAAGTAAAAATAACTACAGGATAGATATATAAGATTTTCCGGGCTACATAGCCATGGTACTTCGGATGATGGTATGTAAACATTCTTTCTTGAAAAAATATATAGAAAAGGTTCAAAGGATTTATATAAATTGAAGACATAATTTTTAAAAAGAATAAAATCAGGTAAACTGATGTAAAAAAGTGCCAGTATGTTTTTTTTAATCAGTTATGACTGCAATTATGATATGCAGAATATGTTTTTTTAATTGATTTACAAGTTAAGCTCCAGATTTATTCATTAAGCAGGGCTTAGGGAAGAACAAAGGTCTAGTTTTCTTTTTAATCAGATTAAAATCTTCCAGCATCAGCTGAACTGTACAGATTTTTGATATCTTGACAATCGCACACTCACATAAAAATACGAAAAAGAAAGTGAAATTGGCTGGTTTCGGGATTTGAACCATGGAACTCCATAACGTGAGGCCAAAACGTTACCATCTCGGTCACCTGGGTCAGTTTAACGGTCTAGTTGTAAGTTATAAGCGCATGTAAAACAATAGTGTTTTTGGTCACAGCTATCTCTATTTTAATTTCCAAAGCCGTAAAATATCACAGTAAAACAATTCACTATGTTGTCATGATAATTGATTTGCTTTTTTTTATATAAATTCTTTCGAATACGTATATTATCATAAAATAGGCACCAAATTGAGCATTACTCCGAAACAGGTGAACCGATTTCATCCAGTATCAGTAGACCTCTTCCCATGAACACTATAAATGTGTATACCAAATTCCATAAAAATCCGGTAAAGCGTATTTGAGTTACCGTGTTTTTAAAATAGACACTAAATTGGGTTTTACTCCGGTACCGGACAACCGATTTGGTCCAATATCGGTAGACGTCTTCCCATGTACATTATAAATGGGGATACAAAGTTTCAGGAAAATCCAATAAAGCATATTTGAGTTATCGCGACTTCTCATATATTAACATAAAAGGCAATAAATTGGGCATTATTCCGGTACTGGCCAAACCGATTTAGTTGAACATCAACAGACGTCTTTCCATGGATAGTATAAATGCGTATACGAAGTTTCATAAATATCCGATAAGGCGTATTTGAGCTATTGCGCCTTTAAAATATACACTAAATTGGGTTTTACTCCGGTAGCGGTCAACAGATTAGGTTCAAATTTAACAGAGTACTTTTCATGGATGTCATAAATGCGTATACCAAGTTTAATGGAAATCCGATACAGCGTATTAGAATTATGGCGCCTTTCTATTAGAAAGGCGCCATAATCTATTAAAATAGGCACTAAATTGGGCATTACTCCGGTACCGGTGAACCGATTTGGTTCAATATCAATAGGGTTCTTCCCATTGACATTATAAATGTGTTTTCCAAGTTTCATGAAAATCCGAAAAAGCGTATTTGAGTTAAAGCGCGTACAGACACACGGACGGACGGACGGACAGACAGACAGACAGACGGACAGACATTTTTCGTCCCCCACACAATCTCATAAAGTACCATACTGGCACTTAATAATGAAGGATTTCTTATAACCCATTTCCCAAAATGTTATGGAAAGTTATAACTTCATTACGTGTTTCTGAAACGTAAATTGCAATGAAGATTAAACACGCAAGAGTTCCCAGAATTCTTATTGTGAAAGCATATTTTCTTTATAAAACACATTAATTAGAAGTTAAAAATATTTTATTTTAATATGGAGGGTATAGAATTAACGTATTTCAGTTCGATGGATCCGGTTCTGAGAAATGAGAAAACTGAATTCTGAACACCTGTGTTCAATAACCGTTTCTTAACTACGTGATGGCATGCAGTTATTGTGTTTCTATACTATCTTAAAAGGTTCCATAATTATTACCATCAAGGAGCTTTGATTATTCCGGGTAGACAATATTGAATTTGATCATCCTAGCATAGGCTACTTAAGTGATTCGATTTTCTAAAGAAGTTGCCAAAAAATTTACGAGAACTACTTTAATTCCGAGAACTCCGTTTAATTTTAATTCACAGAAGATTGGGATGAACCATTTTCTTATTCCCAAAGTAAAGTAAAAAAAAATGCATGAGATGTTAATAGGTGGCCATTTCTCATATAGAGTTGGTAGTGCTGTTTTCACATTAGACCAATATATATTCAAACATTCACTCACAATATTAACAATTCATCTTAATATTAATAACCCTTAAATACAGTGTTCAGTGTTACTTTTTCAGCTCTTCTCTTCATCTGAATTTATCGGGAATAAGCTTATCTTAAGCCAACTAATGCATGGAAACTCCAATCCATGGAAACCATAGCTATTTAAGTATAAATTTAACGCTTTAAATGAGCATGTAAGTTCCTTATATACACAAAATTACATAGAATTATATTACATAGATATATATTATATTATATTATTTAAAGATGTTTGTTACAAAATACGTTTATAATCATAAATCATATAATATTATTTCAATAATATTAATATATGGTCCAGTTAAAGTGTTTTACATAGTTCTACAAAATTTAGAAAATGTCCATAAACTCATTTTTTTTTCGTGTACCCTTAAAACGATGTACTAAAAGTTAAAGAATTTTATAATCCTCATTTTCAAAATTATAGGGAAAGCATAAAATTTAAAAAAAAAAAAATTCGAAACATTTAAATTGTAATTACTAGCAAATATGCATAAAATAATAATGTAAGCCTAACAGCAGTAGGCTGCAACATTATTTGTGATAATTAAAATTCACAGTAATAAAAAATAGAAGAGTTTAGTTTTATAAGGGTCTAAGTGCCAAAACCATGATTTTTCAGCTGATAATTTTAAACGGGTCTATGTACCCCGATCAACGCATTTCAGAAGGGTTTAAGTTCCAGGGAAAACCACGTTAGCAACAATAAATTGCAAGAGATAGTGCTGAGTCTATCTCCAGCACGTCATTCTGTGGGTCTATGTCTTGTTTTCTACATATCATGATTTTGGCACTTAGACCCTTATAAAACTAAATACTTCAATTTTATTCAGGCAAATGGTCCTCAGATTTGTAGAAAAGACGGATTACATGGAATTAGTAACCTTAGATCGCCACTGGTGATAAGGGAGTAGTTTAGTGGGAGTGATTATTTATTTATTTATGTATTTCATTTTTTTTTATATTTGAAAGATTTACAACATTGTGCTAATTAATGACGCTGCGCTATAAACCGGAAGATCGCGGGTTCGATCCCCGATGAGGTCATTGGAGTTTTTCAATTGGCCTAATCCTTCTGGTGGCACTATGGCCCTGGGGTCGACTCAGCCGCTAACAGAAATGAGTACCGGGAGCAATCCTGGGGGTAAAGGTGACCGGTGCGTAAGGCTGACAACCTTACCACCTTCTTGTGCCGTTTGTCTAAAAATCCGGGAGCCTCAACCTCCTGGAACCCTCTGGGCCTCCATGACCTGTAATAGGGAACACTTTACTAATTTATGTGTAAAAAGAAATAAACTTCAGACTTGGAATTTCTTGCTCTGCCTTAGAATGAATAAATTACAGCTCTTTATTATTCGCTCAGTCGGCATTGATAAGGAGTCCTACAGTATGTAGCGTACCACAAAATGTGCTGAATTGTATTAATTGCATTAACTTTTATTTAAAACTGTAGTAAGAGATAGATTATTCATAGAAGTGTTATTAAGTGCCAGGACGATACTTTCTAAGATTAGTTGGTAAACAGGAAAATGTCTTTCTGCCTCTTTGTCCGTGTGTCTGTACGCGCGATAACTGTAATACGCTTTATCAGATTTTCATGAAACTTGATGTACATTCTTATAAAGATGATAGGAAGAAGTCAACTGATGATTTCTAAGCAGCAAATTTGCGTCAATTGGGAACTGAATACAAGTTGCTGCTTATTTGTATGCCTTCATATGTTTTCGCAAAATAAGGGGATTAATTGACACGAAGAATTGATTTAAATTGTTCTGTTAGTGTTCTAGTTATGTCACTCTCTCCTTCCCATTTTATGATCAAATTTTCTCAAGAAACAGTGGTCTAAAACTCATATATTACCTATTAATTCCATCTGGCACTTTGTTTTATCAGTTTACTCCATTTTATCACCAAACGATGCTATAGAAAAATAAAAATGAAATTCTTAATTTACATGTACAGTCATCGATCAAAGTACACTAATGAAATTCCAGTTTCTTCAAAACTTTAATTGATTAATTATACATGATTTCAGCACATTACAGATAAGTGCATAGCATAGGTTAGTGGTAGTAGGCCTATGTGTGTATTTATTGCTCACAAAAATGCTTACACATAAACCACGTTATTAGCATTAACCGGCGCACGGGTCGGTGTCGACCATACGTGCTCACTTCATACACTTAAATTATTACCCCATAAAAAAACCCCAATTGGAAAAATTATATTCTATTATTTACATAACTACGAGTATCCACAGACGCAACCCCCCCACCCCCAAGCAGTAAAAAAAATATATCCTAGGAGCACATAAACATTATTAAAACAAAAAATAACATTTAGATTTTCTTAATTCTCCAAATCTAGGCTTTCCCTTACACATCTAACTTTCTGCAGAAATTTACATATCCCATGCCAATTGTGTTCATCCACTAATAGATTTAGACATGCCTGATAACAGACAGTGTATGTCCATTGGTCGAAATTTTCAATTACGCTATATATTAAAAGGGGCCCAAGTGTCAGCTAATTTATTGAGAGGTTCGGGTGAACGGTTTGCAGAGCAATTATAATATAAAAAGATGTTTTGGGGCAGAGAAGATCCACGTCAGTACAACGCTACGAACCCGCATCCCATGTGGGAGGAGGAGCACGTGGTCTATATATATAACAACTCCCGGGCATCAGTTTTGCTATCAGTCCTGTGCATCACATTGTACCTGCAACATGAAAACCCCGCTATTCCAGGTAACATTTTTGAAACATATTTCAAGAAGTTCGACTTTCTGTTTTTCAAACATCCACAAAAGAAAACTCATTTTTCCATTCATTTGGTGTCAAATTTAAGAACCATTATAGGCAAATACAAATTTATATTTTATGTGCTTGAATTTATTAAAAAATATACACTGCATGGTCACCACAATGCTTTCTTAAACGTAAAAATTGTGAAAGAATAAATATCCTGAACTATTGTTACCAGTGGCGTACCGCCCCATCCCTCGCTTTGAATATGGACCCGAAAATTTTATTTATTTATTTTTACTAGGCCAGTGACGAGTCTTGAATTCAGTGAATGTACATTATGTATTAAAAATTAAACAACATTATACATTATTAACAATACTATACATTTTTAGCAATATTATGACAGCTTTATACATTTCTTAAGCGGTGAATTAAATCAAGAAACAGGTCAGAAACAACCAGATCGAAGCACCGTTGGCCTAGTGTAATAATATAAGCCCTGCAGAAAAAAGAAGAGAGGGCAATCCCGTTTGTCAATGCAAAACGAATCACTTTCGATAATGTAGGCTAATAACAAAACCTGGAGAGGTAAAAGCTCGCAAGAAAGATTTTAAATTTATGTTTAGTTTATTATCAATCTCCTTTTTAAATCTTGCTGTTTGGGTTTTTATACATAAAATAACATTGTGAAATCACAACTATTTAGTTGAAATATATTTTCAATGCCATGGCTGAACTGTAGGAATTGTATACTAATGTGGACTTTCTCCGGCCACAAGCCAGTAAGTGCTTTTACTAGTACTAGCAGCAAACTTACGGTAAATATGTAAATTTGCCTAACGTAGGCCTATAATAAATATGTGAATCCTAAATGAAAAAGTAGTTCAATATTAAATAGTTTTTTCAGAGTCCACGGTAGTATAATGAATTAGGCAGCACACTATCGTATATTTGTGTAAACTGTGTGAATGGTAAAAATTGTGAATACTGGGTAGGTAACCTTGTTAATTAGCGCCCCAGGTCCCAATCGCCACTGCCTAAGGACGCTGAAGTAGGACGTGACAACGTCGCTCTTTTCTTTATACCTCTCAAGCATTAGGCCTATTTCATCATGTGCACGAAGAAATGCTTCTGTCAAAACGTTTAAAAATGGTAGGGACTAAAACATCTGAACAGTGTTCAAAACACACAAAAAAATGCAGTAAAAGATCAGCTCTAAGTCAAATTTTTTAAGTAAGTTGAGTCCATTTAAGGAACAGACGGTACTTAGACGATCAAGAGACACATTTTCCAGGGAATTATAAGTGCAAACTTTCCTGACGCAGAGCGGTCATGTTCACTCTATAAAATCTGTTTTAGTCACAAACGAAGAAATTTCACTGCAGGAAACCTCCGGAAGACATTTATCGTCTATTGCAACAACAGCAATGGACTAAAGAGTGAGTTTTTAATATTAAACATTTTTATTTAATTTCCCTTAAGGTCAGATTAAAGCAGTTTACTTTTCTACAGTAATCATGTAAAAAAATAATAACCTTGTGACAATATTTGTTAATGTTACCATTCTTATTTTCATATTCTTTATACGTATTATATTAATTTTCAGTGAAAATTTTCATCTGCATAGAAATTCGGGCTCAATAACCTAAGTAATGTCAGAATAAATTCAGTATTTTTATGGACAGGAAGAAAGCAATCACGTCAGACGAAATGAAGCTGATTATAAATCTGTTCAGTGTTCCTAGTAAATCACTGTAAGAGGAAATCATTGCAGTAAAACTAAAGTTCTAATTAACATACAGAGGATATGTTTGCTATGAAACTAGGGGTTCCTAGTTACGAAGTAGGAAGATAGTACAGTATACAAAAATACAGTATGTTAGAGGCTGAGTGCTGTTGGAGTTTACCTAACTGAATATATGTTTTTAATGTAGTGAACACATGAGCTAAAGCTAACGGTTTCCACAGGAAAAATATTTATTCATAATTTTCTATCAATATTACTCATGAACGGAATATATGTTTTGAAAATATTTCATACTTAAATACAAATAGGTTATAATAATAATAATAATAATAATAATAACAATAACAATTGAAAGATTTTTCATGCAGTTTGGATAAAATGAAATACAAAGTAGACACAAGAAATCGTTAATATTATCCTGTCCAGAATGTGAGAACACTCAAGTAGCGCTGAGTTAGGTAGTGTAAACACATCACTATATTTCTGCCACAATAGCTGAACAGATCTAACCCAATAAGGACGGAGTGGGGATAAACGTAAAAAGCACCTCCAAGAACGGAACAATGATATAGTAGTAGCAATAATAACAATAATTATAATAAGTGCGTGTCCAGATACACTGAAACCCACTCAATGTAGACTACTACAAGAGTTGGCCAATGACGCGGGTTTCTGCGGCGCGGCTGGCACAGCGAGCGATCGGGTGAAATATCTACGCAAATAATGCCGCGGTCGTTGTAATGATTCAGGTTCTCACATTTACAGTTAAAATTACAATGAAAATAACCACGTACCTAATCACAAGAGACGTTGGAAATGTTCTCCTCTTTCATACGCGCAACATTGGCACCTTTTTTTAGGGAATTTTCTTTCACGCGCGTAAGTTCAGCTTTCGAGATAGAATTAATTTATCTTGTGATATTGTCTTTAAGTTCTTCTTATGTATGGGAAATTGACCTATACACTTTATTTTTCAAGTTCCCCCATAAATAATATTTACATACTGTTAGAAGAAATTAATGACAATATCACATAGGCCAATCAAAAGAGAAAGTAACTCTGTCTCGGAAGCTGAACTTATGCGCGTGAAAGAAAATTTCCTAAAAAGGTGCCAGTATTATCTGGATGCAAGAGGAGAACATTTCCAACATCTTTGTGATGAGGTACGTGGTTATTTTTATTGTAATTTTAACTGTAAATGTGAGAACCTGAATCATTACAACGACCGCGGCATTATTTGCGTAGATATTTCACCCGATCGCTCGGGAGTTGGAGCTGTGCCAGCCGCGACGCAGAAACCCGCGTCATTGGCCAACTCTTGCGTGGGACTCACTGTAGTATATCCAGTACTTACTTTTCTAATCGTAATTAAGCATAGATAAAATAAATTATTCAATATACATCCTTAAAACATAATATAGGCCTATCTTTGCTTGTCTTCCTGAATCCATATAACTGTAGCATATAATCAGACTTTCATGCGATTTTCTATAATTTACTGTATACAGTAGGCTTATCGCACGATGAGGTATTTCTAGGTACTAGGCCACTTTACTGAAACGAGTCCACAAATACCGCCAAAATAGGATTTCTTAGCGTATGCAACTAGAGATATGTATCAATGCAATGTGTACAGTAAGTTAGGTTATTTTTTTGGAAATCATATAAACCTACCGGTATTCTAATAAAAGCTAACTATCTTTTTTACAACTTTTCCTTTAACCTAAAGCTGTTGTATCTTTTGCATACACTGGTAGTAAAGTACATTGTACCAGTAGTCTATGCTCCTGAAGGGACAGTCCGGTCCTGAACCACTGCAGTATGTACTCCAATGTACTCAACATGCTTCAAGACAACTTTTATTACTTGTGGAATAATTTACCGGTATCCATTTTTTTTCTGGAGTTAGGAATTGGAGCCTAACAAAGGAAGACAACGCACACTAAAAAGAACGGATGCCAAATAAGAATAATTTTAATCTGGAAGTATTATATTGACAGTAGGTCTATTATGTTGACATAATACAGAATTGAAAACCATAATTAATTTTTTATTTTGATTAATTCAACCTAGTAAGTTAGTAAGCAACACTACTAATGTTCTTTAAGTCATTTTATTTCTGTTGGTGTTCTGTTAATAACAATAACATCATCTATCAAGTTTCTTTAGTAAAACTACTTTGCTTGAACTGATCTTCGGTAACAAATACAATTATTTTAATAAAAAATGGTTATATGCAGATTTTATGTAACATTTGTTCCATTTCATAGAGTTTTAATAAATTTAAATTGAAGGAGTCACTATTTTGAACTGTACAGAAGCTGGGAGTGCATATGATTGAGTCGATCAATTATCCTCCAAATTGAAAAACAAAAGGATTAGTTTTGATAATTGACGATTTAACAGTTTATGGTGGACGTTCATTACAGCTTCTTGGAGATAGTTTTTAGCTGAAATGTTCAATTTAAACTAACTAGAACATTTTAAGATATCCAGAACAACTTGATCCGAATGTGTATGACTTGTGTAGGAAGTGACAGAGGCCATTTAATTAATTATTTGTTCTTAAGCATCCAATGTTTTGTTTCTAATTAACTGAATATTAAAATCTTTTACATTTTGAAACCCATATCCCTAAATGTCAGAATTATCTCAAATTTATTTTTTGAATATCCTCAACGTTGGGTATGGAAACGCTGAAAGTACTATTTTAATTGCGAATGGATATTATGGTTATTTAGCGAAAGCGATGCACTAGACCTGAGGCCGTAATTGCTGTACCGAAATTCTATACTTCAAAAATTCTTTAAAATATCTGCAAATCATGTAACTATGGCATTTATGCACAAAAATTTCATACGCAATGTTAATATGGATAATATACGCAACCCTGAGCTCAAAACGCTAGTACCTTACTGACTACAACACCCAGGTCCAAGATAAATAAAGTGATGGTGATGGAAACTATTAGACATTAGAGTATTACATATTCAGCAAACAGCATAGCTGACAGCTGTCATGAAAGCACAACATGAAGCTCTCTTAAAAACGATTGTGTACCGGTATTCGATATGCAATTATTAGTGAAGAACGATAAGAAACGTGCGTGCCCACCCCTCCCCCAAGCTAGGACCTGACGTTTAGGCTAGCGGGGCCTTAATCTTCTTCGTGGGTTCTCTCAAGTCATTGAATATTAGTTGTTTATTTTCAGTAGTGTATATAAAAGTGAGTTTTCTTTATAATAACTAAACTCCTTGATGCTACAGCCCTGGAGGGACTAGGCCTATAACCAGACCGCGTCGTCATCTACCGTAGGCAATAGTATTCGCTAAATAATAACCTACAGAATTAAATGTCATAGGTTCTACCTGGCATTAGATGAATCCTGTTTGGTTATGTTGTGTAGTCTTCCTGACTGCACTACAAACCACAATGTAATTTTTCACCTACAGTTTGTAAAGAGTATTGTTCGTCACAAACAAGTTACACACAATTATCACAGCACTTTCTTGATTACTAGTAAGCACACGTATTATAGAATATCCACGAAAACTGCACAAACACGACCGTACGCGACACCAACCATGATACCTACTGAACTCAACCCAAGTTGGGGCCTGGGGGGAGGAAGCATCCCTTCCAAGACGAGTTCATATCAACAAACCTTTGCTCTGGCATGTCAGTGTCACATGATATCGATGCCTCTAGCCCACGACTAGTAGTGTGTAAAAATAGAATTAACTCATACCTATGCACATCAAGAAGCGGCGAAATATTAACCTGACATTAAAAGTGTATTATCGCCATGTCATTATGACCATTGCCGGTCTCCTTATCAGCGGTAGCTAAGGCGTGATGCCTTGGAGCCGTGGGTAAGAGTCCCGCCTCGGGCATGGGTATTTGTGAGTTATAAGGAAAACAAGGATAAGGAAAACAAGGAAAAGGAAAACAAGGCAAAAAAACATAAGTCACCTTACTTCATATAGCTCCCAGAGGTGAAGCATAAGGCATCCAAGTGGAAGTTACTGTTACCTATTTGAATTCTGTTACGCTTATTTCCGATAAGCCTTTCGCTCCATACCTCCCTCGGAAACTAAGGCATTTTACTTGGACGTGAAAAGGGCGAGGAATTTTGTTCAGCGAATCTAATTTAGGCTTGGAGTTCTCTTACGAGCCATAAATCTACGACACGGGCCCCGAGCTTCAAGTTCCTATCTGAGGACTCAGTGCCCAGAATTTTTACGTTCTGAAAAAACCGCGGCCGAGTTTGATCTCGCTACCTTCGGATCTAGAGGCGGACTCGCTACCTCTAGATTATCGCGGCCAACACGAACATAAGTGATTATTGCTTATAAGAACGTCTTAAGTGGCTTAAGTGCCGAATAAAGCTAACAAAGTGTTGGCTTATTCATCACAGATCCTGGAGTAGTCTATCAGCCAATGGATAAAATAGAATAAATATGAAACATAAATAGTACGACAAAATATAAGCTTATTAAGTGCCCGAATGGCACTTTACGAGATTGTGACGGCCGGGAAAATGTCTGTTCGTCTCTCCGTGTGTCCATACTTAAATACGCTTTATTGGATTTTCATGAAACTTGGTATAAAAATTTACAATGCCAATGGGAAGACTATTGATTTTGGACCAAATCGTTTCACAGGTACCGAAGTAACAATTAATTAAAGGTCAAATGCTTTTTAAATAGAAAATCATGATTTTACTACAAAGCCACGTTGCTAATCACTGAGGGTCTTGAGTTCAATGCAGTCAAATGTTCGTAAATTTATTATATCACGCCTTACTATAGATGTGAGGCATTATTTGTAACTTCGTTCTATTGTTAACCACTTATTCCTTCACATCAAAATGAATAAATATAAATAAAAGATTAAAAACACATATAGCCGTTCAATAATTAAACGCAGCTGCTGTGGATATAATATTGTGCATTCTATCAAAATGTACGGCTACCGATATCAACATTACATTTTAATTGAGTATTTTTCAGTTTAAACGTTCCTGTGCAAGCAGTAGCCTTAATGTAATTCCTGACAGATTGATTTTGGATTGAATTAAATTCATTCATAACGTATTCGGATGCTTTAAACCAGAAACAAACATGTCAGCCAACCATAGGCCTAGACTTACATAATTAATATTATTGCCAGTGCATTCTGTGAAATGTTGATATGTTTTAAGAATTTCTTATATCAGTGTATACAAGTATGAATTAATGTTAAAAATAAAACTTTAGACTTCTGTTCTGCCGTAGCCTGAGCCCTGCTTGATGAATCAATCTGGAGCTTAACTCTGAGGTCTATAACAGAAATAACTTCTTTTATTTATAAAAACTAAACTAAACTCCGTGGCGCTACATCCCTGGAGGGACTTGGCCTACCACCCGACCGCTGCGTCATCTCCCATAGGCAGATGGCAGGATTGGGGGGCATGTGGTCAGCATGCCGACACCCACGGCCGTTAATGGTGGTTTTCTTGACCGGAGCCGCTACTTCTCTATCAAGTAGCTTCTCAATTTGAATCACGAGGCTGAGTGCACCCCTACCAGACCTCCCTACCTCAGAAAAATCCGAGGAGGTACCGGGAATTGAACCCGGGCCGACGGATCTGTAGTCAGCGATGCTAACCACAAGACCATGCCGGCGGTCTTTTATTTATAGCCTTTTTATAATTGCAATTATCACTGACTAAACGGCACTTTGTTATATTAGTTTACCCGATTTTATTTTTATATAAGAAAATAGACTTGCGTTGCCTTTAAAATGTTACAGTATGTGAAAACGTAAGAATTACTTGAACGGGTAACTTGTGGATTATTTATTGTTATTATAGAGTGCCAGAATGGTACTTCCTGAGATTGTGTGGTTTAAGGGAAAATGTCTGTCTGCCTATCTGTCCGTGTGTCCATATGCGCGATAAAACAAACACGCTTTATCGGATTTTCATGAAACTTATACGCATTTATAATCTCCATGGGAAGAAGCCAATTGATATTGAATGAAATCGGTTGAGCGGTACCGGAGCAATGCCCAATTTACTGGTAAAAATTTTATGGTAACATACTATAAAGATTTTATCAAATGCAAATCAGTTCTCATGACAACTTATTGTTTTACAGAGTTCCTATACGGCTTTGGAAGTTGCAATACAGTTAGCTTTGACAAATAACACTACCCATATATTCCTTAAGCTAGACCTTTGTTCTTCCGTAAGCCCTATTAAAAATAACTTATTTTCTGCATATAATAATTGGAATGATCACTGATTAAACAAAAGCATTCTGGCACTTTCTTTCCTGATTTTATTATTACCATTTGTCTTTATTTATTTGTAAAACACTATGCTAAATATAGCTGCACCGAGGAATTTAGCATATAGGCATATGATACACGATAAAATAATCATGAATGAATATTTTTAAAAAAAAGTAAAATGTACGAAAGACGCCTTCGTGACACCGAGAGTTGGGAAAGTTCAAAATGATCAGTTACTTTATAAAAATAAAACTCTTTAAGGAAAGCAAGAACATTAATAATGTACAGAATTTTATGAATAGTTTGATTTATCCTTAGGTTAATTGAGATGTAAAATGTTAAATCGATATATCGATTTAGGTATGTGAGGTGGACAAATGCTAGATTGGAATTCATTACACTTCGAACATTCCTTGTTTATTGTGTTTTGAGTTGTCTATGGGTGAGGTCTGCGCTGAGTTTGTCTCTCACTAGGGAGGCCTTCCATGTCCAGCCTAAGGTTGATCCATAGTTACCGATGACTAATTTTATGTAAGAAGAATTAGGAGGAAATTCATTTGATCTGTACCCAAGCCCGTGACCTTCAGCTTTCCGTGCTGATATTTTACTAACTGAAGTAGCCAAGTTCGGGATCCAGTGGCAAATGGAATCCTCCTTTTTTTAGTGGTTGACCTCACAAAAACCTTATAGACCTATCATAGGTTTTATACCACAAAGCACAACTATTGATAGACCTAGTGATTTTACGACTGTGTTCTCACTGAATATTGGATAGTAAGATAGTAAGTACCACGTAAGATGAAAATATAATAAATTCATATTTCCGCAGAGTATTTTATACCGATTTCCCATTGTTGGCATTTCACGAGAAGAAAACTAATTATTCTAACAAGACCCCAGCCGGGACATTTAGCTATCCTAAATGATCTTCACTCTGACCAGCATGCGCTGTAGTCGAAAAAGTATTTTGTTTTTTAAAGGAATTTTCTGGCTTGTTTAACTATGATATATCTCAATAGCCAAGATTATGGACCTATAACAAATGGCAGGCTGCTTCCAAATACCTACCAGGCCTATGTCGAAACATGACGAATACTCATGAAGCAAAGCTCATTACTGCAGACAGATCGAACTATAGGCCTACAACTACTATCTTATTGGTTTCTCGGCATGTAAAAACTCCTATGGGGACAAAATTCTGGCGATGGTTATAGGTCCAACTAGTAATATACAACCGTTAAAAAATAATGATCATCTTATACTTATATAACAATATAATGGTTCGTCTGTTTGTTCAAATTTGTCGCAAAAACTACTTTTTGATAGAATTGAAATTCTACATGATAATAGTTTTTATACCTGGAAAAATTATAGGGCTACAGTCGTTGACTCCCTCCTCTATTTCATCTAATATTACAATAATTAAAATTCAATATCAATTTTCATGAACATTAGCGATGACATACTAACAATTCCATGATCCCTTGTTTGTACTGAATCCATATTGATAGATAAGTAGCTCAGTTGTATCGTGTGAGAATATGAGGGTCAGGAAAGAAAAGAGAATCATACAAAATATTATTTGAACCGTTTCAGCTGTTATTACGAAAATTTAAAAAGAGAAAACATGGGAGAAACTCATGATTATAAGGTAACAATAGGTATAGCTACTTTTAATATGAATATTGCAGTTATATATGGAATGCTGTTTGGTTAAATATAAAGGTATGTTCTATGTTACTCGGCAGTATATATTTTGCTTTTGAAACCTCTAGCGTGTAAGCTAAGCTGTGATACCGGGTGCCACAGAGCCTAATATAAAGCAATTTCAATTGCTAGTTCGTAGTGCTACAGCCTTATATCCCTGTAAATGTTGCTCTCTAAAAATGGTTCAATGGCAATAAGTGATTGAACTTATTTAAGGTTAGGCGGAATTGTTTATTATATTCGTAAGTTTCTTCAATCAAACTATGACATCCTCTAGCTCTGAGTAACATGGATATTCTCCATCAATCCCATTTCAATATTGTAATTAAAGACATATACACTTTACAAAAACTACACTTAAAGTATGAGTTCCCAATGTTTTTTTCAGTACCACTAAAGCGTTAGGCAAAGTGTCTTCCAGCATAGAAGTCAAAACTCTTAATCAGATTCATTTTCTAGAATAGACGACATTGCTCTGGTTTTTGATCAAATATTGAAATATTAAAATGTATAGAAATAACTGGTTGAAACTCCGCAAGAACGTCAGGTGCACTAAAAAACCAAGGACGGTTACATTCGTTTGACGTTTCTCGGGTACGGCAAAAAACTATGCAAAATACATTTTAACTCTGTGAAGGATGAGTAACCAGCAAGTTCTGAATAAAGTTTAAAAAACGCTTTAAGGAGAACTTAAAGTTATGCTATGAACCTTTTTTTGAAATGTTAAATGGGACAGGGTTTTTTTAAAAAAATTTTAAATTTTCTGAGAGGATGGAACCAGAGTAGACCTACACCTCCATATAAAATGTTAGTTAATAAATTACCCGGGAATGGTATAAAAGTGGTCTATCAAATTTATGGTTGAGATAACTGAACATTTAATCTTTATTATTATAGTAGTTCAGGTTCTACTTAAGGGTCGCAAAATTATCCCACGCATGATATGAAGGCAGAGAAGATTTTGCGTGCGTCTAACAAGTATCGCCCACATAATCGTGTTTCTGGTAGCGAGATCTCAAGCAATTTGATGCAGTGTACGTGGGATTTGATGGCACATGTGCGAAAACACCCTCTACAAGTTTTTTCAAAGGCAATGCCGCAAGTGGTTTCATCTACCAGATACTATCTCGAACGATAGGGGAACTTTGAAGCAGGACGCACAGACGTTCATGATGCAGGCGGCCAGGGAAGGAAGCGAGTGTCAACCTCTAATCTTGATCCGGAATTGTATAAGAACAAGAAATAGTGAATCAATAGGATCTCATTTTATCAATGGACATTTTTCTTCCGTGTAACATGTATTGGCCTACACCATAAAGAATTAAGTATATTAATATGAAACCCTCTCTCCACAGGGCTAAAGTGTCGAGGAAATTTGAAATTTCTCGGTACCATACAGAGCACCCAAGTTTCGTCCATTTAATCCCCAATCCAGCACCAAGTCAACCGGGTTTACATGAATGGATTCAAATATAATGAGCCTGTTTTCCATATTGAGATGGCCATGTAAAAAGGATTCAAATCGAATCGAGGAATCATATAAACCCTAGAGAGCTCAATTATTGCTTTTGAATCCAATTCCCATCTATAGTAGGGTTGAGTGGAAAAATTGTATTATATATCACACTTTAAGACGACTATTTATTAAGGGCCATAATGGTATTTTATAAGATTGTGTGGGGGACGGGAAAATGTCTGTCCTTCAGTCCGTCCGTCGGTGTGTCTGTAGGCGGGATAACTCAAATACGCTTTATCAGATTTTCATGAAACTTGGTATACGCATTTATAACTTCCATGGAAAAAAGCCTATTCATTTTGGACCAAATCGGTTGACCGGTACCGGAGTAATGCCTAATTTAGTGCTTATTTTATAGTAATACAATATTATAAAGAACTTATCAAATGCAAATCAGTTAGCCTATCATGACAACATATTGTTTTAGGGTGTTCATATATGACTTTGGAAGTTGCAATAAATTTAGCTTTGACAAATAACACTGTTCCTTCACATACGCTTATCAAACTAGACCGTTAAAGTGAGCGAGGTGACCGAGATGATAACGTCTTGGATTCACATTTTGAAGGTACCTTGTTCAAATCCCGCAGCCGGCCAATTTGACAAGGTTTTTTGCATTTTTATATGATTGTGCGATTGTCAAGATATCACAAATATGTATAGTCTTACTGATGCTGGACCATGTTAATCTGATTTAAAAAAATAGACCTTTGTTCTTCCGGAAGTCCTGCTTAATGAATCAATCTGGAGCTTAAATTGGGAATCAATTTAAAAAATAATAATTTTCTGCATATCATAATTGCAATTATAACTGAAAAAACAAAAGCATTCTGACACATCGTTACATCAGTTTACCTGATTTTATTATTATTAGCTATTTATATGGGATATTCACCCTATTCTTAATGGAGAGAAAGGCTTCGAACCTGATAAATATTCATGTAATCATGCTTATTTCGTTTACCGAGAGCAATCATTTCAGCAAAGCTCTTAGCACATAGTCATGAAGCACTTAAGACAACCTAGGGAACTGTAAGTTCTTTATGCAGAGCGGATGTTGAGTATGACAAATGCAACTGTCATACATCTACTACAACAATCTTCCTTGAATATAAAGTTATTTTTCTAAAGAGAAGCATGGTATGTTCGCAAAGTTCAAGTCCAAGGCCTACGCCAGATCATGAACTTGAGAGAATGACTTATGACCCAAGGCCTTTTTAGGCGTAGCGCATCCCTGCAGAGCGCTCATCTACTTCCTATAGCTTATCCCACCTTGCTGGAGATGAAAAATGAATCTCCGGTAAAAGACAACGCCAACACAAGTCTTATTTTGCATACTCCCATTTGTTTGTTTATGAAAAGCTATTGAATTTATTACGCACTGTTGTTATAACATGGAATATCAAGTTTTCATTGTACAGTATTATGAATTGGAAGTAGGTATATTATTTTTATAATACATTTAATGTTATTGTAAAATTGGGAAGGTTGTAGGCTATCATCAATGGCCCCTATCAGTGGATGTGTGCAATAGAAGTTTATTAGCGTCCAACAACGAAACTGTGCTTTCGTTTAGACGTTACGTAAGGTTTATATTAGCGCTATGTGTCCATTAGCATTCAACCTAAGAAACAAAGAATGCTGTATATAGTATAAACTTCTATGATTAAATGAATATGAATTAAAATGATTCTTTCTATTCAAATCCTATTTTTCATTCTTATAATATAAAATTGACTTCCCAAAAGATGACTGTTTTTTATTATTGCAGTACAATGGTTCGTATTCCCTACCTCGAGGTGGTGAAGGCATACGATTGCCGTAGACGGTTCACTATCCCTAGTGAATGTGTATTAGGCCTATTTGGCAAAACTTGAGATCAATAGTCTACTTTCACTAAAGGGGTCAGTATAGATGTACCAGCACTAGAATGGTATACCTTCACTGGAACTTTCACTTGCACTACAACATAATATAACTTAATATATTAACATATTATGTATGTGTGTGAGTGTGTATTGTGTGTGTATATATACATATATATGGTTATACGGTAGCTCCTAAACATTAACTGGAATTTAGAAATATCACTAACAAATTAATGAGATGGTAGTGACGCCTCTTTGAATGAACGTTATAAAGGATTCACGGTCAAGGTAAAGCAGTCTCTTTCATTGAAGACGAATTTGGGAATGTATTGCAGGCAATTAGCAGAGAGCGTAGAACCCATTGCGTGGGCTGAAGAGCCTGCATGAGGCTTGTTATATCGTGTCTGACGGGGGGGCAACGACCAATTCCATCACATCATTATTTCTTTGACGCAGATCGAGGCATCTTTTTTAAAACTTCATAAAGACGTTTGTCTCCTACGTAAACTTTTATGGTACCAACCATAGGTGTTCTATCTCCATCACTGATGCAAGCATAGCGGGCAAACACAGTGGTTATATGGTTGATTATATCAAGTGTAGAGTGATAGGGAAAAAGCGAATAAGTCAAAATTCCAAAGTTTTAGGAATGACAACAAACAATTTATTTCCACAGCATTGTTACAATATTTAGATCAGTATCTTATACTGTGTAGAAATATCTGGTGGACTAAACTAAATACGAGTAGTGTAACAATGCTGTGAAAATAAATGCTTATTTGTCTCTCCTTAAACTTTGGTATTTTGACTTATTCGCTTTATCCCTATCACTCTAGAATTTTGAAATCACTGTTAACATTGTAACGATATTCGATACTATTATTTTTTTAATTTGAAAAAACCTAGACCACTTTCAATCGCGGGTGGCAAACAACTTCAAATAGTCTGTATCGTTTCAATATTAATAGCAGTAAAATTGACTCAGTACGTACTGACACATTTAGGTATAGCTAGATAAAGTGTCCCTCCAGATCTCAGCACTAAATGGTTAACGGATTTGAATTTTTTTTCTCGGGAGAAAATGAGTCATAGGTCAGTGTTTTAATAAGCAAAATATACACTACCTCTACAATATTACCAACTAATTTCAGGTTTACCATAACCATTATAGATAATTCTGATAACAAAAAAGTACCGGTATGTGCTTTATATGCACCGATATAAAATAAAATAGACTTAATACCAGCAACTTAATATTTTATTTCAATAATTGCCTAAGCCTTTCGGCGTATTTCCACCATCTTCAAGCATCTTCTTTTGCTGGTTTGGATGCCTCAATAATTAAAACCAAAACTGCATTGTCTTACATCTACCATTGAATTGTCCTCAGTTATATCACCCTTCTGTGGCCTCTTTATTGTGTGTCTGTTGATTATCAAAAGACACATCAACAGACACATAATGAACAGATAATCAACAAATTAGCTAATGACGATTCAATGATAGTATTTTTATAAAGCTTTTAGAAATTTTGATTTTATAAATGTGACAAGATGTAGGCAATGCAGTTTTGGTTTTAATTAATGAGCCATCCAAACCAGCAAAAGAAGATGCCCTGAAGATGGCGGACATACGCCGGAAGGCCTAAGCAAATATTAACATGAAATATTGTTGAGTTGCTGGTATAAAGCCTCTTTTATGTTACTGGTCGAGCTCAACGTTATATTTTAATGCATCGATATGCCCTTTACCTGATATCTTCCACAGATAACGTTTCAAAGTGGTTATTATTTATATTTATTCCAGAATTCCGTAGTTGTGAAATAAACAAAACTCTTTGAAACGCAGATAGGCCTAACTATAATGTAAGAACTTAACCCTTTACGGTCCAATGTAACTTTGAAGTCACGTAACGTTATATTACTTTTTTACTGCTAGAATGCAAGAGGATAGTTACCATATACCAGTGTAAGAGTTAAGGTATGATACAGTAAGTTACAGTATGGCTTTCACTAGATTTATACTGTTTAGTTATAATAATATTACATGCATAAGCCACTATTCAGCGCTAAAAGTGTGATTGGAAGGATTTTCCAACCACATGGTACAAAGCTAGTTCCAGTCTTATTATTTACTGATAGTAAAAATAGTCTCACTTTGTGAGACAGAAATATTACAGATCACTGGATTTCACAACTTAAAATTCAAAATTAAAGGTTTGTAACCACTAAACTACATCGGACATAACTGTAGGCCTATTATACTCTGATCTGATTTTCCAGAACCACGGATTCTGGAATATTTTATGGAAAACATAGGAGGAAGAAATGTAACATTAAGATTAGGCCAATTTCTGGATATGAGTGGGAAGATTCTGTATTACCATCTGATTCTGATGGAGATATTGACTATAAATATTATTATTCCCTAAAGCTGTACAAATGAAGACGAAAATAAATACTGAAGGGGTAGAAGATGAAAGAATACTATGTTATTCTAAACAGTTCATTTTCAAACCAATTAAATCATTCCCCCTATTACTTCGTCTCATTTCCCTGGCATAATTTTGTATTGAGAATGATTAACGAAAATCTAACAAAAATATCTCATATGAAGTCTTTACTAATCATCAGGGCCCGGATTCTAATGACATGTCATATTTTTATTGATGCTGCATAGACATTGCCAGCTTGTAGATAAATCCTAATCATGGCCTCTAGATTATAGAAATACATTTTTTTATTAGTTTTTTTTGGTCATTTCATGCAATTTTATATTTTTAGGGAAATTATTTCAATTTTTAGGTAATTATTTTGTCATTTGCTTCCTTATTTAGTAATTTTCATGTATTTACATTGAGTGTATAAACTTTTTTTTCGTCGCTAGCGGTGCTGTCTTTGAAGTGTTGTTTGTTTAATGTAAGAAGGAAAAATTCGGTGTTAAGTGTTGTCATGTCTCAGTCGGAAATGAGAATCAAGAAACGCTAAAATGTTGTATTATATTACTATTGTTATTAAATTGACTTGGCACCAGAGTCTGCCACCTACTTGGATTTGAGACTGCAAACTACTGTTTACCCTCAATTAAACAACAATATAATCCAGCAGACCACAAACGGAAATGCCGAATTTTGACTCGCCAGTACAAATTTCCGTGAGAAAATAATATTCACAACATTACAGTTATTTACAGTTTTTAGAATTATGTACAAACTTGTCTATAATTTTGTGTGTACAGTAATAATTTTTTATAAACAAAATATCAGTTTTTAGGTCTTTTTAAAAATTATTAAGTAATTTTCTTTAAAATTTAGGGCCATTTTATAGGTCATTTTTCAAACAATTTTAGGTCATCAGAATCCGGGCACTGCTAATCATTATTCAACTGTTTATTTTATTTCATTCAAGCTTTGAAGCTAAGTCGAGATTGTTTATTGCTTTCACGCTAGATGTCAGCAGTGCTAATCCTGGTGACTGGAACCGCCAAGAGTGCACCACGTGAATGGAGACTTAGCGAAGCTGAATGGCAGACTTACAATGAAAGAAACCACAAAGTAAGCAGCATCACATTAAAAAATATTACACATTACACGTTAAACCTTATTCACTCTTTTATTAAACCATTTAGCTGAAGTTATGTTTTGATTTCCATAATCAGTGTTGATTAGCATTGGAGCATTAACAAAATTATACAGACTTACACTAATATTTTCATTTCAGGAACCCTTCTATAATATTTCATTACTATATTATTTTATAGAGGGCTTGAGCGAAATAACCAATAATAATTTTTGAAGTAATTAAATAATTTTACTCCAATATATAAAATTCCCTTGAGATAGGAAGCAAGCCTAGAACACACAGAAAGTCTTCTGTTCTCCATAGATAACCGTCAAAAGCTCAGTTTTAATCGATAAGAAACTGCATGTGATCTTGTTGAAATACTCAGAAACGGAAATACGAGTACCTGAATCGAATTGAATATTTGCGACATCTAGGATGGAACTTAGTGGCTCCGGGTGGAGGTTTCATTTACTGAAGACTCATTTAGTTACGTTTATTTTCTTATTAGGCCAGAGTGTAAACTCCCAGGCCAGAGTGCAAACTCCCTCTGCATTCCTCAAAATTCCTAAACATATTTCGCATCACTTAGGAGTGAAAATACTTACAGAATAGCTGCCTTAAATAAAGGATGTCAATTATACACAGCCTAATAACTTCAATCAAATTGTCAGAACTATTTGAAAAAAAATTGAGATTATTCTACTTGTTTTACTTTACGTTTCCATGTTTCTTTTTTATATAATACGATTTTAATAAGGCAAATAATACCACTGACGGATCTTCTTTTTATTTATTTAAAATCTGAGAATACAAATGGCTGTGTACAATTCGGAGAATGTCCTGAAGAATGTTTATAGCTAATTCTTGTCATGAGTGAGAAGACAGTAATACGAATAAGCTGGAGAATGTTGACACAAATTATGAAATTGTTCCTCTCGCTCCAAATAGAAAACCGATCACCTAAGTGATCTTGTATATTTTCCTGTAAGTATTGGCAGTATGGCTGCTGATAATTACATTTCTTTTCCATGTCAACTTCCTTTGCATGGACCCCACGACCAAACCTCAGTTCTTCGCTCTGTTGCTAAAACTGATCCAGTTAAATGTATTTGTATGTTGGTAGAGGAGAAGTAATATTTTTTTAGTCCAGCTATTATAATGAAACCTCCTCGGATTTTTCTGAGTAGGGAGGTCTGGAACGGGGTGTACTCAGCCTCGTGATTCAATCTGAGGAGCAACTTGACAGCGAAGTAGCGGCTCGGGTCACGGAAATCGCCATTAACGGCCGTGGGTGCCGGATTGCTGACCACATGCCCTCCAATCTTGTCCTCTGCCTATAGCAGATGACGCAGCGGTCGGGTAGGGATGTAGGGATGTAGGGATGTAGCGCCATGGAGTTTAGTTTATTATAATGAAAGGAAAATAATATGTTATCAGCTTATCACAATTAAAATATCAATATTATGTAAAAGCTATTATATCATACCAAGTTTACAATGCACTGAGTTTAATATTTTTTAGAGAGAAAAAAATTATAATTAGCATGAGGAATAAGAAATGGAGTCTGTCTCATTGTTAACATGTTCTCAGACTATGTAACATTGCATAAATAGTTCCCCTGAAAAAGTTTCATGATATCTGGAACAATAAATATAATATGACAGTACGGTTGCGTGCGTTGTGTAACTGTTATACACTGCTTATTATTTCAAGTTTCATTTCCAATGATCAGCGTTTCTGAATCGCTCATAGATCGTAAAGAAAAGAATTCATACCCATCGGTGAAGTATAGTCCAGTTACTCATTGCATACCCAGGCGGCTTCCTTTCGTTAGGAGGAAAAGTTTGCCGACAGCTCAACCCATGTTCTTTGTTTTACCGCACCAATCAGCTAGTTACCCCAGCCAATCAAAATCTAAGAATGTCCTGTGGCGATTTTGACAGCTAATCGTCTACTCCGCGTGGAGTGAAATGCATGGTTGCAAGATCATGTTACAGTAAACAGTAACACGTGTGAATTGAATAAAGCGAAGAAAGAACTGAGGTCAGCGATAACAATGAGAGAATATTGCAACGTTGCTTTTGTTTTGGAAAGCTGAAGCCCAAGACCGATTTAGTCAGATCAGTTAACATAAAGAAACACCGAAACCTTTGAAGCCGACTGGCCATCCAATGAGTAACTGCACTATACTTCTTAATAGGGTATTCCTATAATAATTATAAGATCAATATGCTAATACGGATGAAAATATTGAGGTAAATTACTAGATTTTATGTACGTTACAAAATATAACTATAATTTATAGCCACTTTATTTAGTTTCAATTAAAGTACATTTTTATACAGAAGAAAAAGTTAATGAAAATCACAGTTTACTAAACTAAACTAAAATCCTTGGGACCATATCCGATGGTGTTGCATGGACTTTTCATGTATTTTACCTCCGTCTTTTGACTTCATCGGATGCTGACAGGAAAGGAGTCATGTGGTCAGCATGCTGTCTTCCACGGTTCATGACAGCTGTGATATTAAATTAATTGCAAATAATAAGGCCTTTCAAAGACTTGCCTTTAAGATTGCCTATTAATAATAATAATATAACAACCTTAACATAATCATAATATAATATGATAATGAGCATATTCTGGTGAAACATAGTGTAATATTATACAAATATTTCAAAAATTCAACTCAAGAACCTCCGTAGATTTGTTCTTGTCCTACGTTTTGGTATTTTATGATGGCTCTGTACGAGGGACGGAGCATAAGTGTCAGGGCAAACCTTGTCCTTGTCTGGAAAAAAAAAAAAGAAGTTCGCTATCCAAATGTAATCCACCTCCCGACAAATCGCAGTCCTGTCATGCCCGCGGGCGGCATATAACGGGATGAAGAAGAATGAAGAAGAAGATTAACTTTAATTTTCTATTTTTATTTCACGGATTGTATTCTTTTGAATTGTTTGATTCAAAAAGTTCCTTCACTTCATAATTAATTTGATTAATTAATTATAAAAACACAGTTTAAGTTACCTGTCTCATAATTTTGGTTCTCTTTGACAAACAGGGTCCTGGTACATACGCTTTCGGATACGATGTTGATGATGCAGCAAGTGGAAATGTGCACTTCCGCCAGGAGGAGCGACATCGAAACGGAACCGTTACAGGAAGCTATGGGTTGCTGGAACCCGATGGGAATATCCGAATAGTGCATTATGTTGCTGATCACTTAGGATACAGGTAAACATCTTATATTGTAAAACTAGCTTCGTATGGATGATAACGATGTTTTACTTAAGGAAGTCTTATCAGTGAGTGACAGTTTGATTACCAGAAGGATTTACGGATTTTTTCTCGTACTTGCAAAGGAGGATGTATACCAAATAATATATTGCTGTATTTGAAACCTTCGCGGGTATTTGCGCGGGCCCATCTCACATCATTATACGTTTTCGACTAAATTAAATATTTTGTTTTTATTTGGTACCGACAAATTATACAAAACAAAAAGCATGATATAGATCAATACTTCTAGTCATGAATATACACAGAATAACATAAATTATGTCATTGCACAGGCTCCATAGAAATTAAAGGAATATATTAAGAAATTAATGTCATGCTTCATTTAAAAGAAAATCGATACCTGTATCTACTTAGATCCTTTTCACTTTACCTATCCGTATAAACTATTGGCTCAATACAATTATTGGAAGATATATACTGAAAATGAGAGACAGGCAGGGAAACAGATCAGAAAATCGTCAAAGTAATAAACAAGTGAAAGATAGCAATGATTTTCTGACAAGTAGATAATTGTTTTCATTTATAACGGTGTCAAGAATCACATTCGAGGAACCATAAAATTGTATTCCTACAGAGAAAAAAATATACTAAACTCAGTTCCATGTAAGCCATTAAGCCATTTCGACTGAAATTCATGAAAGGGTTCTCTCTTTACTTTGTATAATTAGGCCTATGTATATTTTTTTGTATAATTATATCTCATCTCAAATCATCATAGTTACACAATTGGCTGGGGTTCAATGATAAAATAATATTCCTAAGATGTAGCTGGTTTATTTAACTTTTTACACAAAATAGTGGATGGGTTCCCATCGTAAAATATACGGTATATGGGGTTACGTAGGTAATATGTTCCTGGGATGCAATGGTGTGTAGAAATATTGTGAAAAAAATGGACAGTGGGTCACAGGTAAAGATTTCATTTTGGGGTAAATATTTCATGTTTTCATGTTGGGATGATACAAAATCGAACATGTTTTCATGTCATGTTGGTATGATATCGATACTAACGTCTTTTTATGTTGATAGTAATACCCTTTGTGAATTTGTTTTCATAATCAGGCGCGATCGTGCCTAACTACGTAGATTCAATACGTTTTCTTTAGTGTATTGATTTGTACGAGGATAATGTACATAACAATAAACATTTGAAATATGCTTAAGGTAATGAGTAACGTCCCTGCCTATTACAGTACTAAGCCTGCACAGAATGGGACGGGAAATGTTGGTTTCCTACTAGTATTGCTATATTTTTTATTCGGGACCCAACTGGTAGGCTACACCATCCGCGACAGAACTAGTATTAAATACAGTAGTATTATTTCTGTCTGACCCCGACGAAACGCGAGTGAGGAGAAGAGAATCCAGCGGTGTGGGTTAATTCAGAGACCTTCCCATCCCGCCGATCATGACAGTAGTAGCTTATATATCTTTAGTCAGCGTTTGTGTTTACAAACAAATCCCTATCCAAGTACAGCTCTGGCAGATATTTTTACCTCATTCATTAAATGTTATAACACTAACATTAAATGTTTTAACTCTAACATACAGTATGGAACTTTCATATATTTACTCTACATACCAAGTGTGGTGTTACCGCTGTGCTCAATTACAGGACTGGATATTATTCCATAGGAGTGACACCAGAGACTGAGAGTCTTTCCCCTTTACCATTACTATCAGCATCATCATCACCATCACCACCAACATTATTAGCATCCGAATCACTCTCACTAGAAGCATCACTATCACCACCCAAATGAATGACCAATTCTTGAGCCGCATCCAGGAGTCCCTCCCTTTCCAGATATTCCTGTTCAATATTCTTCACGTGCTGGCATCTCCGTTTCCACTCCTCTGCAGATATTGAGGAAAACTTCTCATCCGTAATCTTCATGACATCTTCCATTTTAAATGTCACATTGTTTTCGGCTACCCAATTTTTTACAGTAGCCCATATGAGTTCTATCGGATTGAGCTCAGGGTGATAAGGGGGGAGCCTTAAAACATCGTGGCCATGTTGCTGGAGAAGATGATCGATTTTGTAGCTTCGGTGTTGTGGCTTAAGTGTCAGTATTAGTTCATAAATTTCAGCTTTTGTCTTACTATGAAAGTTTTGTTTCTCAAAATTATCGTTTTCAAGGTGGGACTGCAACCAAGATATCATCACGTCTTTTCGAGAATTCGATGTGGGAGGCTTATTCAGCTGCACGTTATGGTAAGGGGCATTATCAATAACCAAGACTGAGTGAGGAGAAAGATTTGGAATTAGTCTTTCCTTTAGCCACTGCTCGTAGTTTTTGAAATCCATGTCCCCATGATAGTCCCCTGTTTTTCTGTGTGAAATGAATCTCAAATAAGCATTGGGCACAAAGCCATGCTCTCCTCCAGCGTGAATTATAATAAGCCGTTGTCCTTTCGAAACTGGCGCGAAGAGTCCACTCAGCGATTCGTCACTCCAGGCACATGGTGTAGTATGTGTTGTGTGAAGGTAGGTTTCATCCATGTACACTATTGAACGCCCTTCAGTCCTATACTGATGAATAGACCTTAAATAGGCACATCTGAGGGACTTTATTCTCTGTTGTTCCACAAGAATTTTTCTATTATTTCTTGTTTTCCTCCACCGAAAACCAATATGTAAAATAATTTTCCTGAGTGTAGAGATGCTACCCTGAAAGTCAATTTTTTCTTTTAGTCTTGAGTGTATTTTTTTTAAAGTCGGTCTCTGCTTTTCTTCAATATAGAAATTATTAATTGTTCGTCGGACTACTTCTTCGTTAAAATTGTCAGGAGATGATTTCTTCGAGGTACGTATTCTTTCTTTATCAGGGGTAGAAAAAGAATTAGAAGCTCCTTCTTCAATACTTTTGGCCTCTTTCACGATTCGCTTCACAGTACTAATGGATACACCTGTAGCTGTTGAAACCCTTTTATATACAGATGCACGCTGACCCCTCACATCCCGAAAATATTTATATACATTATATACTACTTCTCTTGTCTGCGAATGAATAACTTTACTCCCTCCCAGTTTACTATGAATCGGAGGCATGTTGCAAAAGTCTTGCGCACAACTGCACTCACCTGAAGCACTGTCTGTTAGGCACCGCAACAAGAGATGTTCCTTCTTCCGAGACCTGTGTACTAATAAACAACCACCCCTTAACATGACAATTTTTCTATAGTGGATTCGTCTGTCTACGGCGCATCTTTCTGAGCAGTGTCAGACAGAAATAATACTACTGTACGTCTTGGTTCTGAACCCAACTTGCGTATATTTTTGACCATGCGACCGAACTAGTAAACGTTGACATTATTTTTCTTCCTTCGTTCCGTTATTTTCAGATTCTACTTTGCAGAATCGGTTTAAAATTTTAGAATCGATGACCAGTATAAAGTGCATTTATCTCCGTATAGATTTTATTATATTTTCCCCACAAATATTTTGCACTCTCATATTAGTTAATAAATACATCAGTAAAATATTCATAAACTGAAATGCGAAATATTTGTGAAACACCCCAAGACAGATGATCAAAAATATATAATCATATTCGTTATTTTTAGCGTGTAATAATCTCTTAGTAAAGAGTTCTTAATAACCACAACACGTCCTTGCCGACAAAAACGGACACAAACTTTTTCAATCATTTGTAAATAGAATATTTCCGAAGCTTTAACACTTACACTTTTATTCAGTCATTACATGCCTAACTTAATGTATTGCACAATTAATTTATTTTATTTTGCTTAATTATGTGATTTATTCCAACAATATCTTAAATACATTTTATAATTTAAGGTTATGTTTATATAAAAACGAATTCACATAATTAACTTGTATCTGTTAACTTAAGACTTGCCATATCGTAAGACATAAGGAACTGTTGGACTATTGTAGACATTACGCCTGGTAAGAACTGTACAGTATTGTAAATAGTTTATAATAGACATGAAACATAGCATGCCTTCATATTCCAATATCAGGATAACTTATTGTAAGGTAACATTTGTGACAACTCCAACCCTAATGTACCTTCGGGTGAAATAGGGTTTTGTGTAATGTGCACATTCAATAAATAAATAATAACTACGACTTAAGTATGGCTAAAACTAGGCATACAAAAACCCATAATATAACGAAAAAGTGTGAAGGGCCTAATAACTAATAAGCTAAATGCTGACGTCTAATATCATAAACGTTTATGTAGTCCATTGCTACTGGGACATTTATCCAGACTAATGGCATATGATGAAGAAGGGAGTGGCTTATAATAATTGCAGCTACATTTTATATTGCCATCTTTACAGTCTAGTTTGGCAACACATAATTAAGTTGCTGCAGATTCAGTAATACCTGATGCGTACAAATACGGAAATGCTGTGGAAGATCACTTCATGAGAAGGTGCAAGTGGGAAGCAACCGGATAGAAAGAAGCAAAATGTTATTACAAAATGGTTCTCACAAAACTGGCGATTTGTATTGTATTTGTATTATTAAAACAAATTGTTAGTAGTGTTAGTACCAAATACTATTCAACAGTAATTTTTAACATTATTAATGTGTTGAAGTAATGCATACAGTATAATAATTATATTTAAGTGTATTTGAATAAACTGAGAAATATTTTCAAACGTTTTTAATTTTCAAAAGAACCCCTGCTTTGAAATGAAAAATAGTTGAGGGAAAGGAAATAACTGTTATTTATAATTACCCAATCGCAGAAATTGATGTCCAAAATCTATAAGAAGTCTCTCTCCCCCACCTCTCTCTCTCTCTCTCTCTCTCTCTCTCTCTCTCTAAAAGAAATTCTTTATTTGCACGGCCTCTCAATTACACAATAAAAAAACTGTATCACTATCAAATCTCTTAGTAAATCATCTGATAACCGTATAATGAATCCTGATTTCTCAATATATTATACAACTCTATATATGATAATTATATTTTAGTCTATTGCTATCATGTATATATGGCTACTACTTCATGACATTTGGTTAAGGTTTATATATACATAATTTCCAAAATTTTTACTAACAATGTTATTTTCAAACTACTGCAATTGGTCTATTTAATTTTCTATGTAACTGTGTGAGAGCGGCTTGTAAGTTATGCCCAAAAGGAACTCTTTAGTACTACGCTTACAATCCTTAAAATAAAACTATCTCTCTAAGATATATATATATATATATATATATAGAGAGAGAGAGAGAGAGAGAGAGAGAGAGAGTGAGAGAGAGAGTAACAGAAAGAGTAGAAGTTTGAGTGAAACAGCAATATTTACCATGGACCATGAACATGATGTTGTATAGATTGCTGTAAATTTACATCACAGAGAACCAGCATGACCTTCCTTCCCAAAGAATCATGGTGTAGTAGGCTTTCGAATCCCAAGATATTACGCATGCTATCTAGACGGTCACAGCTAAAAGGAAAATAAGTTTAATAAAATCCTCTCCTCATAACTGTATATAGGCTATACTCACAATAGTTATTTTTAAATACAAATCGGCTTTATAAACAATTCATGTAGTTGAATGTACGACAGTAATATCCCACATAGTTATAAGTGAAAGCACAATTTATAAAACATGACGAAAACATGTCCTCGTTGAACACAAATCTGTCACTATTATGCGTGCAGTACTGTGCGTAGTAGAGATAATTATTGCGTATGAGTTTCAGAATGCGCGGTACACATCCTTGTTGCTTTCTATGTCCATCACTGGAACATTTCCGCTAACTGCATTGTTATTATTGTCATGAGTCTTGTAACCTTACCGTAAAAAGAAGTACAGATATTTTATATGGACCTCTGCCAAATATCTCTCTGTAAGAAAAGAAACGTCTTCCACTAGTTCATTTCTTAGAAAAATGTGCGGAAGTTCAGCAATTCAGAGAAAATTCTTCCAGTTCTAAGAACTTAGGAAGAGCTCAACGGTGGATTTCGGATGGTTTACCTGAATTTTCTTCTACACTAATTGTAATTACTTACGTCTTACATGATTTTTACGTTATTTAGCCAGTTTTATCAATAAAAATAATTTTAAATTCTGATGAATGACTTGAGGTTTTCCTGCGTACTAATGTCGGGTTGCTAGCCAGATGAGTACTCCGGAGTCTTCCAAAATACTCACCTGTCTAACAACCAGAGAACAGCATAATCAATTTTAGATTCTTATTATCTGCTTAACTTAATTTTTAAAGTCACAAATTCACAAGTAATATAATTTTACTAGCACAGTATGATATTGAAAGCCTTAAGTCTAAAACAATTTGCCTAAAAAGTTAAAAGAAACTTTTGTGTTTTTATTGTTTCAACTTAGGTAAGTTGTCCCTCTGGAAAATAGAGATGTAACAGAGGGGAATCCTTGTTGTGTTTTGTTTAGATGATGTAAATAAATAGGCCTAAAAAAATAAAAAAAATAATAGGCCAAAATAATTAATATATTAACAAACGTTCATAACCGATTATGCATTTCAATCAGATAGTCGACCACAACTCTTAGGAAACCATCTTGGGCCTATTATTAATTCCTGCACTGTATGTGGCCGTCTGTTTCGAGTAGCCTAGTAATTAATTATATGAAACAGAATCTGAAATTTGTATGATGTGAGGACCACCTAGTTAAGATCAGTAGACAGGTTTATAAAGAATTCAGAGTATGGAAAATCTGTAAATGAAGATCTGATTACGAGTAAATGAAAAACAAAAGACGTGAATTAGGAATTCATTTTTTATTTACTTTCCTCAGGGCAAGTTGAATTTCCCTCTTCATACAACAAAGAACTTATGTTTTAAGTATTTGAAATATTTAAGAAAAGTAAGCATATATGGCCAAGGTCACTATAAAAGATCACTGGAGACTTCATAGGGGAAAAACTGTAAGCCATTATGTAAGTTTCGCTTAAAAATACCGTAACCATTTACGTTTAATCGCAGTTAATTGATTGAGGTTTCCTTTTCTACAACTTCGTTTATTAACTTTACTTTATGAATGGTTTATAGACTTATCTAAAGTGACTTTACATTCTTATTCACAGGGTCATGATGGAGAACAGTCAGAATCATCACAGCAATGTCCCATCATCACCTGGAAGCCAGTATGGTCACAAGACTCCAGACACCAAAGTGGTTTATCCGCAATATTTCACATCCATGCCACCACCAGTGCTTGGAAATTCATATCTGCATGTGAAGCAGAGACCTCAGTACACGAATTCATATGGACCAGTCACCTTTCCTACATACGTATATAAAAAACAGTCAGTACCATTTGCTCCTGTAGGTTTATTTTTCTCTTGAAACTAATCATAATTTTCTTTACTACTTTTATTAAAAGATCTATTTATACTTCAATAAAATGTAGGACATGTTAATATCTCTCTATGTGACATAATCCGTTAAGTGAACAAGAATAACTCTTACTGGGCATTAAAAGTGTTCAGTGGTTTTCATTTTGAATAAATGTTTACTATAAATAACATTACGTCTGGGATATTTCAATATTTAAGTAATGAACAAACGAACAGTTATTCCCATGCACAAATTCGTTATATTAGAATATAGGCCTATTTAGTAATTAAATAAGCGACATCCTGCATGGATGCGTTGCTGGCTAGGGATCCTCATGTCTAGGTTAGAATTTTTCTACGGTAGTGAGGTCGTTTATAGAGTGCACTCAGCCTCGTGACTACCAAATTAAGAGCAACTTGATAAAGAAGTTGCGAAGCACGAAAATCATCAATGAAGGCCTAAGAGTCGGCATGCTGACAAACATGCCCCACTCCTACCATCTGCCTATAGTAGTAATAATAATAATAATAATAATAATTCTCATCTTTATAATGTGCTCCTTCCATACAATCAATGCACAAAATGGACGATATAGATACATCCAATACTAACAATAAGCGGTATAAAAATATCTGTGATCAAAATTTGAAAACTTTAAAATAATAATTATTAAAATATGCTCCATGTCATGTTCTTTATTTGAATATTTCTTATAAATATATATATAAACTATTATATTATTTATGTTTTGGATATGTCCCCTTGTGTAATTGTCATATTGTTTGTGTTTCTTATTTTTCTGTGTTTTTTTAGTTATAGTATTAGTTTAATCTTTTTGAGTATTACTTTAAATATTTAATATTAGCATTGTAAATCTGGTGTATTAATATAAACGATAATATTGTAATTGGGCATTAGCCTGTTATATTCTTAGCACAATAAATAAATAAATAAATATAGGTAACCCAGCAGTCGGATGGTAGGCAAAGTCACACAAGGAATGTAGCGCCATGGAGTTTACTTTCTCAAATAAAAGATGCAATCAGAGTGTAAACTATCTACATATAACATACGAATAAAAATCAGCAATAATAATTTTCTGTAATTCCAACCGTTAAAAAGTTTATATATTTTTATAAGCCTACAGAGAACAACTGTGCAACACCGTTTTGAAGTCTGAATAGACATTTTTTTTCTTCTTCCCCTCCCTTCTAGACCGAGGTTCTCATTATTTCAACACATTACGTTGTGGATTATGAGCTACTTCACGAAATATCGTGGGGCTGGGGGCTAGCCAGTCCTCAGGACAATGTAGAGGATAGTTAATATCCCATCAATGTGGGTTCATAACTACTGAAGCTCGCCAGGATCTACAGCCAATGTGGAGTCCGAACCACGATGGGCCTCTTCACTTAACATGAATAAATTGTCAGAGATGAAGGTACTGGCGATCGAACTCGGGAATCTGAAATCTCTGATCAACGACACTTACTGTTGGACCATGGAGGCGGTATACGTAATATAATTCTAACATGATGGGAACTGTACAGTACACACATAAAGTAGCCTACATTCTCACGCTGCAATCATATTCAAATATAAGTTAAGTAACCAAGGCCATATCTCGTAGGCCAAGTTTTCTCATGTTACAATAATTTTACATAATCCTACTCTACCTAATGACCCCAACATATTTAAGATTAATACTGTGCTTTCTGGGCTATATAATCTTTTCTTGCATTACTTCGCACCTAGCAATCATGTTCTAATAAGGCAGCAATGTTAAAAATCCCAGGTTGCACTCGGGAGATCGCTTGAAAGTTTGATTGAGATAATCACACTCAAGAGACCTTCGGCTGACTTAACCTTACTGACCATGCCAGGAAATATGGAATTCAAATTTATCGTGACTCTATGCATGTAGGCATGGTGATCAGAAGGAAGTATCGTGGTTTCCAAATGCTAAAGGGTATGCATTAAATTTTGTTTCATCAGTGCATGAGAATTACAATGATTTTCCACGGTATACGTTGTATGTAAGTATGTCTGGAAGGTAAACAATTTTGATGTTCGGGCCATGGTAAAATAGGACCCTAAAAAGCTACTAAATAAGATTACTTACTTACTCAGTGGCAATAGACAATTCCTCAGCAAACTAAAGGAATATTATCTACTTTATGGAACCCGAAGGTTCATTGCCGCGCTTACCTGAGCCCGTCATTCAACCCTATTCTGTGCTACCTCTATCTATTCATCCCTCGCAAATCCTACTACCCTTAAATCTATCCTAATATTGTCCTCCCACCTACGTCTAGGTCTTCCACGTGGTCTTTTCCCTTCGGGTATTCCAGTCAATACTTTTGAGATATGTATTTCCTCCCCCATGCGCGCAACATGTCCAGCCCGTTTCATCCTCCGTGATTTAATTACCCTTACTATATCCGATGAAGAGTATAGGTAATGAAGCTCGTCGTTATGCAGTTTTCTCCAGTCCCCATTTTCATCTGTCTTAGGCCCAAATATTTTCCTAAGCACCCTGTTTTCGAACACTCTCAGATTATGTTCTTCCTGATCAGTAAGCGGCCATGTCTCGCATCCATATATTAGGTACAACCTGCAGGATAATAGTCTTATAAATCTTTATTTTTAGAATTCTGGACAGAAGACGAGAAGATAAGAGTTTCTGAACTGCATAAAAATAAGCATTTCCTGATTTTATTCGAGACTTAACTTTAGTAAAAAAATCTTATTTGAAACAATGTTATCCTGGAACAGATTCAGAAAAAAAAGAGAGACTAAGAATGGAATTCAGATTTTTATGAAAGAAAATGGACAATGTAGAATTAATTTTTTAGCGCACCGTAATAGCCTACGATGCCGGATGCCTGCTTGTTTCACACTTTCAATAATACCACGTATTGAAAATTAATTCACACCTTAATTATTTTTTGTACAACTAAAATAAAACATGATTTCTCTCCAACACCACATTAAAAAAATTCCCAGGAACTTCTCAGTTTTTCTTACTGTCCATGTTTTCGATCCGCATAAAGCAAAGCTCCAGAGTGATCTGTGAATATCGTCATGGCCATGACTCGTGATCTGAGTTCTTTAGTGCAGTTGGAGTCATTCGTCAACTGTCTTCTTCTTAATTGAACGGATCAAAATAATACTGATCGCATGACCAAGTAAAGATTCCATCCTTTATTTGTTTTAAATCATAGACCCAAAAACCTGTTTACTATTTTTCTCCATTCTATAATTTTTACTTCATCAAGTTCATTCTATAATAGACGGAGTAAATATACTCGGATGAGTGATCAACCTATTTACGGAGTCATCTCCGAAACGACACGAACACATAGGACGAGACACACCAGTCACACATACATACTCATTCATTCCGAACAAAGCGCAGATAGGATGAGGGTGATACTGACGGACAGTTGATATCCGGGGACCATGAGGGCCTAAAGATTCCCGACATTCGTCTTACAAGTGAGGAAAACTCCCACCTAGGAAACTTGTCCCAAACAGAAATCGAATCCGAGTCCGTTGCGAAGGCATTCCCTACGCTATTGCGGCGTATGTGAGCGGACCAACGCCTCCGAAAAAGTAGTATGTTTAATTAAATTATGATATGGCCTAATTATACTAAAAATCTAAAATTTGTTAGAGTGATGACTGACAATTGTATTATAAATATACCTCTCTCTCTACTACACACATGGTCACCTTGATTTCCCTGATACAAAGGAATATCTAAGGTAGTACCTAAATTACAACTTAATAACCGGTATAAATTGAAATATGAAATAACCCGTCATTGTCTTTGTAGCATAGCACAGAAAAAAATTATCAAATTATTTTTAAGGTGTGCTTCATTAGCAGCAATGAACAAATGCGTGGATGAAAAAAATATTTACGTACAATGTCCACACTTCTTTTTCAATTAGCAGCGACAATGGACCCAAATCTACGGAAGTGAAAGTAAATAAATTTAGTCTTCTCTCATAACTAATTTTAATCACAGCGAGGGTTAAATTTTCCATTATGAATCGCAGGAATTGATATCCTAAAACAAGAAAGGGCTTTTGTCATCATCATCACCACCATCATTATGGTCAACAACAACAATAAAAACAGCTGTCGTATGCAAGAATGTCCACTCCGTTTGCCACTGATAATTCCTAATAAGTTAAGCATTTACATGTAGTGATAAAAACTTCAGTATCGTTAGGTGTTTTTTCTCTCTCCTCTAAGGGACCGGTTATCTTCCACCCATAACAGCAATTGTGAAAATGCTCATAAAGCTGTGCGAAGTGGGGAACGATCCATGAGGATATAAAAAGAAAAAATAACATATTGGGATTGAAGTTACTAAATTTTCAAATACTTTGCTTCTTTCCTTATCCAGAAGTGTGTATCCAGCGACTCTTAAGAGGAACGTTTTCAGTCGTTTCTTCGTACTCTTTTAAATTGCAGTCTTAACACTCTCTTCTGCATATTAGAACTGTGCCTGTCACTAACTAGTAAACTATCTTTCTTGCTTTTGCGTCCATTTTATCAATTTCAATTCAAAATTAAATTTATTCAAATCATATACAAGATACATAATATGCCAAATATAAGTTTAATACCTAAATGAGCACTGCACTAATTATTAATTCTTTTACAAATTTTTACATCAGGAATATTAAAAAAAAAAGAAAAAACTATTAAAGTTACATCAATGATTCTAGATAGTGTTGTTCAGTAATATCAAATATACGTGCATGCAAAATATTTCACTGCAATATATTAATAAATGTTTGAGTTATCAGGGATAGGGCACTTCAGTGCACAAAAATTGGCTGCCATCTTGTAATGATAATTACCCCTTAACTGCAACAGTTAAACTAATTCTGAAAATAATATGCAATTGTAGAACTAGTCAATATACATAGGTAGAGCATGCCAGATTGCAAGGCTGCAGAACAATTCGTTGCTGAGAAAAAAATAATGAAACTTCACCTATTTTTCAGCATCAAAAGCTGTATTTCCCCCTTAAAGAACTACTTATTCTGAATAAACTTCCGGCTCTTTCAGGTCCAAACAACTTCACTCTTATAGTCATTCTGGAATTATGGATGGAACCCATGTCCCTATAGATTTAAAAGAAGGGAGAGAAGGGCAGAATCATTCCAGTTTTCATAGATCTCTCTAAAAATATCACCCTCACATACCGATTATGGAAATACGAGCAGTAACTGTCACTATAGCTGAGTAAGATTCGACCAACTGTTTCCTGCCTCGATTATAATATTGTTAGAGATGGATTGAGATGGATTGTGACATTGAATTGATTATTATTTTATAAAATAATTTATCACTGTCATACTTAAATTAATATTGCAATAAACAATGACTTATAACCATTTGCTCCCGGAAGCGGACATAGTCCTTATAGCCAATCATAAAATAAATGGTCTTGAATATAAAGACGTCAAGTTCCCTTTTCTTTTATGGCTTTCTGACTAACGCCTTTAGCCACCTATTTTGTTGTAACACGTATCTGTCTTTTCCCAAGGTCAGACAAATCAAAGCTATTTTAAGTTTCAGAAGAGATGAAAGATCATGACTTAGAGAAAGTTAATAGGGAGGGGCTTCATAAGATTTGGTTGCAAGCATTCACATTATGTGTAATTGTTGTCTAAATGAAAGGCCTGAGTGACGTAGATGAAGTGTTATTATGGTATGGTAGATGCCATATGCACTTTACAGCTCAGATGGAAAGCTACGTATGTCTCATATCGGTTACAAAATTAAAATTCCTAACGATAAAAGAGCAGAAAATTCTTTTCTTAATTTTTTTCATTCTGTATTGAAATTTCTAAACACTTCGTTGGTAAGTATTAAAATTATTATCATTCAGATCACCGTTCCACACTAAAATCGAGGCTAATAAGCTAAAAGGACCCTCCGACTTTCTATTCTAGAAAAATTATAAATTTGCAAACAGAAGTGGAACAAAGATTTTGTGTTTTCAAAAGGTATGAATAGGGGCGTGATGTTTCGATTTTCCATTACATGCTAATTTTTATAAACCTTGTTTATCCGGATTAAACATTTTTTCTGAAAAATAATTTGCAACAATATATGAAACATTTTTTGAGAACTGTTGCGAAGAAATTGCCTGCTGGTCGAAAATTTACACGAAGGAAATGATTTACACAGAATTCCTAGTAAAAATCATAAACCGTAAATTCTAAAAGAAAAAAGAATTCTCAAAATGGAGTTGAAATTATTCTTTGTTTCGTTTAAAATTATGTACTGTTTATCTAATTTACTAGAAGCTTGTGTTTATAGTTTTAAGTTATTACCCAAAACTATGTAATAATAATAATAATAATAATAATAATAATAATAACAACAACAACAACAAGCCTTTCTTTCTTCCCAACTGATCCACACTGTCGTACGTGGAAGACAGAAACAAGGTCTTCACCAAACCAAGTCACCACACTGGTAAATTACACACGACACCTAAGAATCCAGACCTTATGACTATGGTATGACCAGCTATGTAGCTGGTGGATGAAGGAATCTTATACACCCCTGTCAGCTCTTGATTTTAATAATATACCAACAAAAGTTTTAATAGAAATTGGAGTCTGTTATGAACCTAAAGAAGTCACAAATGAACCACAAAAGTACTATCCTAATAAAAAATGTTATGATCAGTTTTAAATGACCACATATTAAAAACACTCCATAAAGTAAAAATATGATTATAAATATAACAAAATACCCACTATTATAGGGAGACCTATTGCACCAACTGTTACAACATAGGCGGTGTTTGACAACCACATTATTATTTCTTTAGAAAATGAGATTATGAATATCATTAAGAGAAAGGATAAGAGTATAAAATTAGACCATTTGAGAAAACTCTCAAAACATTCTGAAGATGTCATTATTTCATCCACCATCAGGCAGCTACTACTTCGTTAGGAATCAGCCTCACTTGGATTCGAACTTGATTATCCGCTTACCGAAACCCCGCGAGCTAGCATGGAGGCGCCAGGACAGCTCCGGCTGCTTATAAATGCTGTTATCAGTATGCAAGCTTAAATAAATGTTTAAATTATTAATAAGAAATATTAAATTGCATACGGCACAAACAAGGCGATTAATCTGCTGTTAGATCATAAGCAGTCCAAATATCTCAATATAAATCCCTAAGCCTGTAATGGAAAATTAAAGAACCCCATCAGTTCCGTTGTTTGCAGTTGTTGTTTTAAAATATGAGTTTTAATGATTACAAAACGGTGAAAATTATTCATCAAGTACACAGACCTACCAAAATAATTTCCCCTTCAATATCACCGCCAGCCACTCTATCCACGTCCCCAGTCTTTGAAGTGTCGTTTCTTTAATGCAAGAAGGACAAACTTGTGATAGTCGTGTATTGAAGTGTATTTAAACCTTGTCATTTGTCAGCCGGAAATGGGAAGCAGAGAAATGTTGAAGCGTTTTATTATACTACTCGTACTATTGTTATTGAATTGATTTGGCAACAGAGAATGCCACCTGGTTGAATTTAAGAGATAAAATTATTGTTTACCCTCAATAAACAATAAGAGTTTTAATGATTACAAAACGATGAAAAATATTCAACACGTACACAGACTATACCTTTACCAAAATAATTTCCCCTTTAGACCGCAACAGGAAATGCCGACGTTTGAATCGCCGAGAGAAGTATACGTGAAAAGTGCATGAAAGACGGTGAATTGGGTGAGTCAATAAATATCATCCTGAGATGAGTATTCACGTATAAGTTACCTTGCCATGTTTTGCAAGAAGTCATATGGGATTATAATACGAACATTGGCTGTAATCACTAGCTTAAAACAAGCATGATTTGCTATTAAGTGCAAAAACCAGGTAAGAAAGAAATATTGCTTTATTTATTTATTTATTTATTTTTTTTATTTATTTATTTTTAATTCGATAGCGCATAACGCTAATAGAGCGTTGGTAATCGGTATTTAATCACCGTTACAATTTGAATTTGATTTCAGTATTGTACAGTAGGATGTAATTCTCTAGTTTTGAATGACAGTTACTCAGAAGCAATACTTATTTTCTATTGAACTGTCCTTGAATCTTTCGAATGGTATTTGCTGTTTCAACCCACAATTAGTCACTCCCAACACCTGTCATTTTCCACGTAAGACCATTTAAATACGACAAAGAACCTGACGTATTTTGAAAGAAACGTGTCTATGCCATAAAAAATCCTTTTTAATAATGACATGAGCTTTGTAGTCCTTCGATTTCTTTGTCTTGCTCATGTTGTTAGCATTTGATTTTGCGTTATTATATTATTTCTATTGTGTACTGTCTGTGGATTGATACACAGAATCCATTATGGAATAAATTCATCCCAAGGCAATTCTCTTCCTGTGTGGCTAGTACCAGGTACCACATAAATACAGAGGTATTTTGGTGTATACCTAATATTTTCTTCTAACAATAAATTTTACAGTATGAGAATTCCATGATTAAGATTAACTATTTCAAGTAAAATTAGTGAAAACACAAAAATGTTGTGAATGTGCTTGGAAGGAAATCTGATGTTCATATAGCAGACCATATATATATATATATATATATATATATATATAATATATATATATATACCAGACGTACATATAGACCAACTCTTGTACCAAACTTCACTGTCCCACTATCATTCAAGTGACAAAGGTTTTCTTCATTAACACCGGGCATGGCACGAGTTATTTTTCAGACCCTATCAGCATAGCCTAATTGAATCGTAGATTTATATTTCCAGCGTAATGTCCATTCCCTATTTTTTTACAAGTAGGCTAGGCCTAATACTGTTTACAATTTATCATTAATTAATTAAACTGTGGCATAAAAATATGGTGGTGATTTTATAATACTAGATAACATAAAAATATTCGGTTTTATCCTGAAAATAGTTTCTTAATCGTAAATGATTTGTCTATGAAAATGAACTAATTTTCTAATCATGTTTGAGCTGTATTTAATATTGGAACCCCCAATTTGGGGATTTTTTATTTTTTATTTTATATAACAAATTAAATCATTCACACAATGTACAGTGTTACAATTTACCATAACGTATACATACTCTTTAAACATACGATGTTAAACCTAAAATTGGCCTACCTTATTCTTAGTATTATCCTGAAAATGTGCAAAATATTAGCTTATTCAGCTTTATCGTATTCCATTTGATATCTATTGTCCTTACTAAAGCAGCATACCTTTCGCCTCGAAATGATTGTCATAACAAGAAATATTCATTTACCTTTTTCTCATCCTGTCTTTAAATACGTTTAATTACATGAGCCCTCAAAAGAGGAAAGTTGTTCTGCACTATTTTTTATATTTTGTTTCAATATGCGTGTTTATTACATTCAGTATTTTTTTAAGATTTAATTTTTTTCTAATGTTGAAATTTTATAGGTTTTTTAAAATTTCAATTGAATTTAAAAAAGTTTACCAAAGTGATAAAACAGTTTTGCACAAATAATAAGGCAGTTCTCGGTAGGTTTTCACATAACACTTTTTCATATTTTACTTTATAATTTTACTTTACAAGTTTTTATTAACTTTCAAGTGTAGACTAATCTATACATTAGAATACAATTATACAACTTCACTACATCATTTATGCAAGAAATCTCTGGAACGTCTATAGAATACTCCATATGACCAAACATTCTATTATGATGTTGTATGAGTTATAAAGAACTGAGAAGAATTGAAAAAGTAAAAATGTTATTTAAGTTACACTGTTTTAAAATCTGAACTATGAAAATTACATTTTAGATTTCAATAATAGTCGTCTTATATTCTTTGTTATTATACCAATAAAGGCACTATAGGCCTAGGTTTTATTTTGGCTTAAAAAGGATGTTTTCACTTTTATCAAGGAATACAAAATTTTAGGGAAGTATAGAAAAAAGATTTCATATTTCCTTGTCACCCTATAAATTTTAGTAAGTTTAGTAATTTATGCCCATAAGTTGTTTAATAACAATAATGTTTTATTTTGCCTGGCAGAATTCAGGTCATAGGGCCTTATCTTCTACTCAACCAGGATAAATAGGCCTACAAAATACATAATTGGCATTTTATTCCAATAACATATTTTATTATCAATACTACAGACATAAAACAGTCTTTTTATGGGTAAATACGATGAAAAAGTGACATCAGCCTGTTCTGGTTTTGAAAATCTGTCTAACTTTTAGATGACATTAAATATTCACAACTAATGCCTTTGATAAGTTTAATTAACATGTATAAAGAATTTCATAGGACGAAGGTATAATGCTTCCGGCTTCTGAACTTGCACTTTCTATGTTTCCAAGACACTTTGCTACTTGCGTTCTCAAGGTTTTGTATAACCAGAGCAAGCAATAAATCACGAAAGAGTTCGCCCCAGGCTGAGGCAATGTGCTTCAAAACAGAAGGTCGGTGGTTCACTTATTCCCATGCAGAAAATTCTATGCTAAGGCGGAACCTATTGTGCATCAATAGTACTCTTTCTTATAAGGTAATATTCTACATCTTTTTGAACGGCAAGCGGCAGAAAGGTGCACAGAAGAGATTCATTTGTGTAATCTTGTCAATATGAAAACCTACTTCTGGTTCTGAAGGATGGAAAGCAATGACGAATATAGGGTCAGAATATTCTGAAGCACCTCAATACAAATTAACCAACCATAATTCTATACGCTTATTCATTTAGTTAATGGGAAAATAGGGTTATTAAAAGAGGTAAGAAAGGAAAAAAGATCGCCTTGGAGGATTTTTAAGTCAAAGCCCGTCAAATATAACATAGGCAAAATCTTAGCATAAATTTTGAAAATATGTTACAACTTTATTATTGTGATCTTTTGCAAGGAAGTCAATGCTTCAAGTTACTAAAAATAGGGCATGAAGTAAAATTGAAAAGATGGCTTTAAATTAAGAAGGTATACTGCGTTAAGCAACATTTACCAGATCACCTTATTTTTATCATTTGATAGAATTTCTTTCATTTTCTAAAAGAAAAGATCTGAGTATTTTCTTAAATAAAAGTTCTGTTTTTTTTTCTTTCTTTCGTGATGCGAAGTGAGAGTGGAGTGAATATTAAAATTATAACAAAAGTCGTATGGAGACTATTCAAGAAGATGGGTCAGAATTGATTTGAGGAAGTGTTTATGAGAATAAGCAAAAAGGATGTCTTCAAAAACAATAATGATACATGGGAATGGGATGATCTTGTGAGTTTTAAATAAGAGTTTGCAGAAATCGTTGGAGACTGGCGAGAAAAATGATACATATTGTTAGTTTTGTAGAACAAAAATTATTCTTTTAGGGACATTACCCGCTGCTTCTCGACCAATAATGCAACAGAGTGCGCCTTTTTTCGTGTCTACTTTCTTCAGGATTCCAAATAATGCAACACGAACCTAGGCAGGTCCAATTTAAAACTGGAAAATATTTTTAAGATACAATTAAAAAGGTGTTTCGATAAAAAAATCTCTTTGCATATTACGTAAAATTGTGGATTAATAGGAAGATTAAGGATACTCTATAAATCATTAATTTTATATTTTTCTTTTCATTTGGTAAACTTCTCTGTATTCTTTTGCCTTCTACACTGTTGAATAATCTTAACCATATTTTGTAAACACTGTTTACAGCCATGGTTAATTTTACTATGTGCTGAATGTATCATTGACAATAATTACCACTTAAATTGGTTTTCATACGCCTGGTTGAGTTCAAAACAGAAGGTCCTGTGACCTTCGTTCTTCCAGGTAAAATAAAATGTTTACTGCTGCTACTTCAATTACTACTAAATTTCACAATAGAGACATGAACGCCAACGATCTGTACCTAACTGCTTCTCAATGTTTGGATACCATTATTTGTATCCTCTGCATAATATCGGCGGTAACGAATTACTTTAATTTTAGCTTTCATATGCTACGTACGAAGCTACAACCCCATGATTATAGAGAAATGCTCAATCGTTTGGATTCTATAACGCCCAGATTAATCCAAGATTAAAAGGTATAGATTATACTTAAAGAGAAAATATAATTAGTTTACTAATAAATCTATCCATGCGAATGAAATATACACAGCGTTCAAGAAGAAAGTATGAGAAAAAAGTAACAAAAAATGAAAGTGGGTTCTAAATCAACATGGTGCAGACTGAGAACGCTGCTCATTATTCCCATAATACTAACAGTAGCTACTGTTATTACAGCATGCTCGTTGTATAATCAGTTCCACTCTCGTTCCAGCAAATAGTTCCCGAGATAACTCCGCTTCGTACATATTTTGTGCATTCGGATTAAAAATAATGTTTCCTTCGGGCTGGTTATTAATTAAGATGGTAAGTAGATCATATTACAAAATCAACAAAACGAGGAAATAGCTTGCCACAAAGCATAAAATACATTTCAAATCTCCGTGGTGATATGCTATGAATTTTAAAAATTCTACTGCTGAATTAAAATTATTATGATTACGAGGCACATTTGACATGGGCTGAGGAAAAACTGACCATTTACAAGGACTTGGTACCGAGACTTAAAATTCACAGTTTATTAATATTATTTATTTTTCTCTCTTTCGTAGTTTTACCTCTCCCTTACAGGGACCTTTATGCGGCCCTTTCGGGAGAGGAATGAACTATGGATCACAGCACAGACTACCTTTTTGACCAAACAAGGACATGGAGGGCCTCCCCGGATGAGTGATCAGCCCAATGTCGGGGCCACCTCCGAGACAACACGAACACATAGGACGAGACACACCATTCACACACACACACACACACTCACTCCGAACAAGGCGAGGATGGGATGAAGATGATAATGACGGCCAGATGTTATCCGGGGACCACAAGGGCCTAAAGTTACCTGACATTTGTCTCACAGGTGAGGGAAAACCCCGGGAAAAACCTCACCTAGGTAACTTGTCCCGACCAGGAATCGAACGCGGGCCCGCTGCATGAGAAGAGCCACAGCGGTGGACAATATTAATTTATTTTTTTATAATATTAAGCTTTTCTATTTTGAAGGTACGGTAAGATAGGAATATGGTGAAGAAATTAATTATTTAGTGCAGACAAAGAGAATATTTAGTCGATCATTCATTGAATCATTCGAAAGACGATGAAATTATTTTCTTCATTCAATTTTAGTTCAGAGAAAATTACTTTCTTTTGTTGATTTTTTTTAATTTGTTGAATCAGACATTCATGCTCAAGTTAAATTTATTCGGCTACGTACACTCATAAATATGTTTGGAGAATATCAAATTTAATCTCATATTATGTATAGCCTAATGCTGATTACTTGAAATGGAATTCTAAAAATTTCTTTACTCCCATAATTATGTAACAGCTCTGTTGCTAGAACTTTATACAATTACGGATATACAAAATACACCAGACACAGACATGCGGGTAGTTTCTTCAATCTGCATTAAAATTAACGGCCCCCTATGATAACAAAAAAGTGTTGAATTTGTTATAACAGTATCTAGCGTAACGTAGGTTGAAGCCCTGGCATTAAGTGTTCGAAGGTTAACTAGTTCCTATTTGTAAAATACAAAGGACATTGAACTTCTAGATTTTATAACACTATTCCAGTTTAAGATACATTTCCTCCGGAACTAGTTGTTTTAGATTCAACACTCTGTTAATTGTACTCTCTAAGGCATAGCCCACACATGGAGTTTATCTTGGTAAGATTTCTCTGCATGTCAGATCTGAAGCTAAACATTGTTAAATACAAAAGGGAAAACTTTACCGGCAAGTAACTGTAACGAAAGTAATGAGAGTTCGGAAGCACATTGCTTGCTTGTCAGCACTTTCCTCCTCGAGATAACTGGACCAGAAAATAATGTTGCAGACTGCCTATTGTTACAAGGAAATGGCACGTCCTTCACATATCGCCATACACCCTTCGCTGTGTCTTGAGAGATGAACAACAATAGTTTTAAGAATTCATAGTCCAGCAGTAGAAAAAATACAACGTCCGTTTTGACCTACACATACAGCCATTTAAAATACATTTTCCGGTTCCAGACATCATGCAACATAACTTCCCGGTGTTATTTCGATTTTTCTCACCATGTTTCTACTTTCTCTATACTATTTATTTAGCAGAAAGCAATAATTTAAATGCCAGGCTTGTAGTCCAATTTTACTAATCCCATGTTCCCTCATTTCTGTTTTGTTATTACATGAGTTACTTAATATTCCTGTGTTGTTAATATTTTGATTTTATAGAAGATAAAAATAATTTTGGGGAAAAAATAAACTTTTAATGATGTCCAACTTCGATATTAGCGTAACGATGTGTACTTTGGTCACACTCTTTTCGGACAGTGTCTTAAAAGACTGTGATCAAAGTCTATTTCAGGCATTCGTTAATCACATTTATATTACAGTGCCACTGACACTATTGTAAAGACCGTTGATTTTAGGTATATAAGTAAGCATGCTAAAATAACTACGCTTTCATTACAAGCACCAATACAAATTTGTCCAATATAGTGCTCCTTCCTCAAGGAAATCCCTCTGTATTATTGTTGGTACGATAAATCTCGACTGGGTGTCTTTGAAAGGAAAATACTCAGAAAGATTTATGGACCTATTAAAGAAAATGGAGAGTGGCGAGCAAGATATAACAAAGAAGTCTATGAATTATATAATTCGCCAGACATCATTACAGACATTAAAATAGGTAGACTAAGATGGGCAGGACACATACAGAGGATGGATGAAAGTGAAGTGGTTAAAAGAATCATGGAGAATGGACCAGAAGGAAGACGGAGGATTGGAAGACCGAACTTAAGATGGATAGACGGAATATTAGAAGATGTGGAATCGTTGAAAATTAGGAACTGGTGGTCTCTTGCCAGAGATAGAGACGTCTGGAGAAGGACTCTGAAGGAAGCCTTGACCCACCAAGGGTTGTTGAGCTAATGATGATGATATTGATTATTGTTGGTATCGTACTATTTGCCCAGCTCTGATCTATTTTTGCTTAACAACTGTTAAACAAAATTATAGAATTACATAGTTTATTTCAAATATTGATAATGTAGGTTAAAAAAGAAATAAACTTACATAACATTTACACCTAATGATTTTACAACATCTTTAGTTTTTACCCATTGCTTTACGCGATATTAATCATACAAATCGTAGCCATATACACTTCAATTCAACAGTAAAATTTTTATAAATCCATACCATTGCAATTTCATTCTCAATGGATTGGATAACAGTTAAGTGGAGCCTATGAAAGAGCCTCCTCTTGTTTGTAAAGAAATTAAACAGATCGTACAGGTATGGCCTATCGTATGAAAAAGAATTCTGAAGACTAGCTACCGATATCTCATTGAGCTTTCAAGAATATATCACTTATTCATGAATAGCCTATGTACTTCAATAACTGAGTATAAAAGGATTTAAAGTATTTAATTTATTATTGATATTGTAACACGTAAAATTAAAACGTGAGAAGAGTTTTACCTACAATATTGGTTAGGCCTATGTACTTTATGACCGAGCATGTAATGAGTACAGCACAAGATAAAGCCCATAACAAAACAACTGCATCTGTGTTGTTACATCTCTATATTCGTAAACAGCAACCTATTAACAGCAAAAGTTCACGTAACAATATATCATGGTCAAGCCTACTCGTAGGTCCTAAAGCGATTTCCTCAGTTTATAAATATGTTTGGTAAATTTCAGAGAGAAGTCAACATATTAATTCTAAACAATGTAATTTTGTTTTGTTTTTAATCGTAGTAACTAGAAATCTTAACTGGAGCTCTTTTTGATACTTGTAACCCGTAGCCTAACTTCTTGTAACTATACGTTTTTCTTTTTTAGTATCCGTTAGTATAATTTTAAATATCTTATGCTACCTAGGTATAATCCTATTTATTTTCTTTAGCATTTTATTTTTTGTAATTTAATGTTTTATAGCACTCTAAAAATTGTAATAATTTATAAATTAATCTTAAATTTACATTAGGCACATAACAAACTTGTAGAGTGTTCAGGCTTACATGTTTTTAATAGCTATGTTAGTGTTTTGTATTTAAGTATTAAGTATTAATTAATTATCTATAATATGTATATGTATTACGTAACTGTAATGTAGTTTTTGACTGGTAGAGCGGAAGAGAAGGCCAAATGGCCTTAGCGCTGTCAGAATAAATAAAAAAAAATACATAAATAAATATCCCACTCCTTAGGTGTTCTACAAAATTCATCTACACATGCAATTCACAGCAACTGAAAGTGCAGGCTTTATCGATGACACTTTTAACTGTTAGTTAGCAAACCCTTTTATTATCTGTTTACTATAAACTTAAGAAAATTATATTATAATTAAGAATGTGTAGCATAAAAAGAAATCAGGTCAGTGAGTTTGCTCTAGGAATGCAAGATGATGTAAACATAAAGTAAGATGCATACATCACTTAAACTCTTCACCGCCTTCTGTGCAAAGCTTGGCCGCCCATGTACAAAGTTAACAAAATAAAATGATGCAATCTACAATAGAAGAAAGGAAATATCAAGAGGAACAATTAGCCAACATCTCACGATTGTGTTATATCAACAGATTTAATCTCAAATTAGGTTAGTGAAGACAGGTGACGGGAACTTGATCGAATGACTGTATTATAGTGAATGTCCACTATTATACTATAGAAATGCACTTTTTCTACATAATTTATTCGTTTAATCAACAAGGCAAGTAAACATTTTCCAACCTGTTAACGGTACTCGTTAAATCTAAAGTACAAATTCTCCTGTCAAAAATCAAATGACAAAATGAAAAATTTGGCAGCAAATAATTGTTTACACTTAATATATGCTTTATCCAAGAAATCAAACAATTTTCATGCATAACAATTTTAGAATTAATTAGATGGGGACTTAACCACTGTATGTCGGATATTTATAATATCTCCATAGACGCAAACATTAAATGCAGAATGGGAGTCTCATGATATCGGAACCAGAACTGGCACTCAAGTCAGTGACCAACTGATCTGACACAATATGATTAATGATAATAAATCATCAGTATTGAAATCTTGCTATAGTAAACTTAGGAAGTCAACACGCTCGCGTTGTTGAGCCTTTGGAGTTGGTTTCTGACGAAAAAGGTAGTGAAATTGAAATGTTTAACAAATGAGTATATTTATAAATGATCAAGAATTTTACCACAATCCACACTCAAAATGTGAATTTGTTCTAAATTCCATTTCTTAATTTTTACTTGATGAAGAGAAAAAATTATATTTGAATTTGATTTTGGCCAAATTGATCCCACACCAGAAAGCTTTATCATGTCCTGTCTAGTACTGTTCCAGAGCTTACTCCCTTCCCAACAGACATTGGTATGCAAGCTCTTCGAAAGGGCACCAAGTGATGAAAAAAATTGGAACATATAATTACGAACGTTGGTAAATTAATCTCCCGACCGAGTAAAGAAAGCATAGCCTATAGAAACAACAAATAAAATTTCAAGTTCATAAGATATGTTTACTTAGCTTAGCCTACAGGATGGAAGTGCTATAATTACAGAAGTTATAAAATGCAAAATGAATAGCATCCATTAATTTTAAGAAGATTGATAGTAATTAATAATTCATTTCAGGCAATTAATTATTTCGTATGAAGTTAAACATCTCCAACGGCGATGAAACTTACTGAGTGGTGAGATTCGTTTCTTAACATCCGCATTCAGCACAGAGAATACATTAGAATAAGCAACAGACTATTACGTGAAGAGGTCATTTTGTAATTTGGTGATGCCGATGTTAAGCGTAACCAATTTTCGCAAGCCTCTTCCCTAATAAACGTGACAAAATACAGAGTCGAGTACCTTTCTACTCCACTCTGTACTCTCACTAATTGTCGATATACTTCCACACAGGAAGAAGATGGCATACAGAGGCCCTTCCCCCACTTCTTATGATGGGTATTGTATTTACGGCGATTCGCTTCTGTGATCAGCAAGGATCGGACTACCATATATAAACAAAGTAGAGCGATACCCCATTACAGTGCACTTGTTTTCGTCAGTGACAACATTACATTCAGAAATGGCATTTACAAGGGTAAGCAAAAGTTAAAGAACATGGTATGTTGCATGCAGCAATAATTTACTAGCCTACTATTTTAGCCCGGGTTTTGTATTTTGTAATTTGAAATTAACTTAACAAGGACTTTCGATTTTCAAACGCTAGATCCTTATATAAGTAGGCCTACGTAGAATTTGAAATGAGGAAGAACGACTTATCACACTCAAACTATTCCCTCAGAAAACGCTGGGTATGGGTTTTTATGGCTCATAGAGGAAGTCGAATTTTGCACCCCATTGGTTCTACACACACCATGCCTGAAAGGGGTTGAAATAAGAAGGAACAGAAGTTTCGGGAATATAAAATCGTATTTCTTTACGGAATATTTTATTTATCACTCTCATACAACCGTTTTGGGGCTGAAATCAAAATGAAATTCAATATCACTTTCATACTTTGCTCCCCAAAAATCTGGGACATAGTAATATACTGCGCGCAAAGGACTAAAAATGTACCCTCCTATTTTGTCTGCTCTTAGATGCTTACAGCCTATGATAAACATTCCTATTTTTCAACTAATACAAAGCCCATACTTATGAATAACGTATCAGTGGGCAGGATTTTTTACAGACTTCTTTGGCACCCAAGCAAGCTGAGATAACAAGTTACACACTTTAGATTTTATGTATTAAAAGGAGAAATAGTGTATGGTACTAGTAATTTAATTATAACCTGAACTTAATGTAATGTACAGTACAGTAGGCTATAAAAACTACGAAAAGTCTATTTAATAATCTGTTGTTATGTTATAATTTGCATCCAGAGCACTTTACTAATCTAATTGTTGAACCACCTCCCTAATAATTACAGATTTTTCTATTATAAACTCGTATATTTATTGTTTAATTTCATAATCTGCCGAGTTACACGTCTACTAGGTAAAATTTGAGATGAGGTCTAGATTTAGCTTACAGTATGTAACTTTGCCCTGTTTTTAAAGCAAAAATAGCTTATAAAATAAAATAAAATAAAATAAAAACCCTTTTCATGTGAATGAAAATAATTATTGTATTTAGAGTTTTCATAAATTCAACACAATATAATTTCTCTCTCAAAAGAAACAATAAAAGAAATTTAAAAATTTCTCAAAGAGAATACACAAAAATAAAAATTCTAGTTCGAATGTTCATACAATGAACAGTTAGGTTCACTAAGCATGTCTTATTCGAAGAGGTGGGGGAATGTATCATGCAATGACAACAAGCGATGACAAAAGTGAGCTCAGGTATAGGCCTAATGAGTAGGGCCTATTGCTTTTATAACGAAGGCATGATCAAATAAATTATCTCAGATTTATATTGTACAAATAAATGGTGACCAGTGATGTTAATAAATGTAAATAAATTGTACTTTTATCATATTCGTGTTAAAAACAGTAGATGTACGCGAGGTGCAGTACCTTTCATTATACAGTGAGGTGATGCTGGATACTTGGCACAAACTCTAGTCTTCAATCCCTGTATAAACGGTTGAAGCCTAATATTACAAATTAAGATTTTAAACGATTACAAATGTACGCCATCCGAAAAAAAAAGGGAGATTGAGTTTGGGGACGGTTCAGTAAACTATGCTAGATTACACTAAACTGGAGGAGAAAATGTTATCTTTACAATCATATAGTCTAGAGTATGAGGGAAGGAAATACTTATTGTGAAAGGAACTTGAAAAAACTACTTTTTTATTTTAGACTTAAATGTTCCGTTGTTTATTAATTCGGTTAACTTAGGGTGAATGCTAATAACAAAACGGAAAAGTTATGGGCGAAACCTGAACTGTACTCACTCCAGCAGTTGGAAAATATATGGTTCTATTACTGAAAGCTACTCCTTCTCGTGTTACATTCATGACATCGTGATAGGTGTAGGCTGTATTAATATAATTAATTAAAATAATCTGAGAAAGGAAATTAAAATAACTACAGAATTTTCTACGTATGAACCCTTCATTTTAGCTTGATGGTTACGAATTCTGGAGCGGAAGATACAGCGTTGGATAGTTAGTTTTATTTTCACTACAAAGTACAGTGTTTTTCATTTTTGTTCCATATAATTATGAAACATTTCTTAAATATTTAACTGATTAAAATTTATTAAATTACACTTTAAACAAAATATACAATTAATGTCACAATATAGTGGTCTCATATGCTAAACATGCGTATTTTAAAAACTTATTTTTCGTTGGTGTAGGGTAGGCCTATGAATCCTGTTTGTTTCCCTGTTCAAGCAACGTCATTTGAAGATGTTCATACACTCTTTGTCCATCTCTTCGGAGGTCTTTCTCTGTCTCTCTCTTCCCATCTAATGGCCTATCTTCTTTAGATCTTCTCACAAGCTGATCCTTCGCCACTCTAATGTTCTTCTCAATATTTTCTTCCATTTTCAATACATTTTGTAATACCTTTAATTTTGCTATGCTCCCTAATTTCCGTATTCACGTCAAAAAGTGTATTTCCTTGAATAGACCTCAAAATTTTAAAACTCTTATACTATATTTACTTTACAAGCTTCCTTTATTAAAAGATTGTCAAAATGACAAATAATATTAGGCCTATTACAGACCGCCGGCGTGGGGTTAGCATCGCTGACTACAGATCCGTTGGCCCGGGTTCGATCCCCGGTACCCCCTCGGATTTTTATGAGGTAGGGAGGTCTGGTAGGGGTGCACTCAGTCTGTGATTCAAATTGAGGAGCTACTTGATAGAGAAGTAGCGTTATGGAAACCAAAATTAACGGCCGTGGGTATCTGCATGCTGACCACATGCCCCCAATCCTGTCATCTGCCTATGGTAAATGACGCCGTGGGTGGGTGTTAGGCCTTGTCCCTTCAGGGATGTAGCGTCACGGAATTTAGTTTAGTACTAGCCTATTACAGAAATTTCGACATAGACTTAAATAGACAAAGTAAAATAAGACGGATATTTTAAAAAAAAAGATATAACATTTATATTACCCGTACCTGGACTTTAAATGGATGTTTAAAAAAGATAACATTTATATTATAGCTAGACAATCACAATATAATGTTTATATCTCTTAACTTAAAGCTAGACAACTGTACACTAAGCTATACTGGTACTAGGTTATGAAAATTATTGTGTCGCAAAATTAGAAGAAAATCCGAATGCTAAACTTTCTGTTCTTGTCAGCAATAAGCGAAAGACCATGTTATATGATTTATATTGTAGCAGTAGAAATAGGTTTTGTAAGTTGATTTCTTTTGATCATATTTTAATCGTCATGTTACTCAATTTCAGATCGCCATCCTCGTAGCTCTCGCGACAGTCTCCATGATTAGTGCATATCCGTACCCGGGCTTTGCAGCGGGTGGATTTGAAGGCCATGGACTAGCAGGTGGCCTGGAAGGTCACGGGTTTGGAGGAGAAACGGGACATGCTGTTGACTATTACGTAAGTATAATAGTTCTAGTTTCTGATTTACGAGTTTCACAAGAAATACAAGCTTTAGAAAATGGTAAATCAACATGAAGTTATTGCTGGAAATAAGCATTCGTGAACCACAGAATCTGTTGGGCATTACACGAGAATATTATAGGAGTAAAATTCATCTGGCACTGGGGCTCGATCCCAAGACATTCGGCACTCCGTGCCGCTGCTCTTCCATCTGAGTCAGCCAGAGTTCGATTCACAGCGCTAAATGGAATTCTAGAATTGCCCTTAATGGTCTAACTCACTGAAAGACATTCACGTAGTATCAGCATGGAAAATTAAGTCATTGCTAAATTTCTTTTTCCACTTCTCGTAATGGATTTTGTTTTGGTTTTCCAGTTATCAAGATAAAATAACTCAGAGGCACGTAAGAAATTTATACTGAACAAATCTGCCTTTTTAACCCTTTCAGAGCCGAATTTATGTAACCAACGGATTATAAATTTTAAATCAATAAGAATATGTCAATGGATTATCTGGTTTCTATAAAGAACAGTAATTCATGTGAATGAAAATTCTAATTACTGTATTAATTTATAATTCAATTTTCCGGAATCTTTTACTGTTGCGATATTAAACATCAGTAGCAGTGAAAGGTTAATTTACATAGTTTAAAAGACATGGGTATTTATAAGTATCAATATAGTCTTCATAAGTTTATTGTATTTTTTATACACTCTGAAAAAGCTTTCGATAAGATGAACATGAATTCTAGTGTTCTAATTTAGTTTACAGCCCTTAATGCATCCAGCTTTTACTACAAAAACCCCAGCATTCTATCCCATAAAACATTCCACTAACGATTTATAGACTATCCTGAATCGAGAATTCCAAGACTGAAACCTATTGCCTTGTATACACAGATGTATCGCTTGCAATGACTACTTCCCCTCTGAAATAACACTTTTTAATTGTTTATTCAATTTCCTTTGTGAAACTAATACATCTAATTGTAAGCAGTTAAATGTATTATACCTGGTCGACCAGCTTAGTGTTTATTAATTATTAAACAATGCGGGACTTCGTCTGCGAGTAACAGAAATAAAATACAGATGACCAGATGTTAGTTAAAAATGGAAGAAAACTCCAAGGTAAAATAGAGCGTAGGCTACTGTATACCCCCCATCCCCCCCATCCCCCCCCCCCCGTGGGAATTTCCGACACATATATTTTTTTGTTGGTATTCCCATCTAGTTTCAGTTTTCAGTTGTTTGCCCCTTATCAATTACAGCATTTACCCGGAAACCCCGGAAATCCGGAGAAAATGAGTTTGTTTTAATTTTTCTTCGTTCTTTGCTCCTAATATGCCCAGGGAATTTCTGGCTCACATATTTTTTGTTGGTATTACCATCTAGTTTAAGTCTTCAGTTGTTTGCCCCTTATCAATCACAGCATTTACCCGCAACCCCGGAAAACTACGGAAATCTGGAGAAAATGAGTTTGATTTAATTTTTCTTTTTTTCTTTGCTCCTAATATGCCCAGGGAATTTCTGACTCACACATTTTTGTTGGTATTGGCATCTAGTTTAATGTTCCAGTTGTTTGCCCCTTACAAATTACAACATAACCCCGGAAAACCCGAAAAACCACTTTTATACGGAGAAAATGACAATGTTTTATTTTTTAAATCTTTGTTCTTTGCTTCTAATATTCAAAGGGAATTTCTGAATCATATGTTCTTTTGTTGGTATTGCCATCCAGATTAAGGTTTCAGTTGTTTGCCCCTTATCAATGACAGCAAATCCCCAGAAAACTCCGAAAACCACGGAAACCCGGAGAAAATGACTTTGTTTTAATTTTTTAAATCTTAGTTTTTTACTTCTAGTATTCAAAGGGAATTGGTGACTCATATGGTTTTGTGTTGGTATTGTCATGTAGATTAAGGTTTTAGTTGTTTGCCCCTTATCAATTACAGCAAATCCCCAGAAAACTCTGAAAACCACGGAAGCCCGGAGAAAATGACTTTGTTTTAATTTTTTAAATCTTAGTTCTTTGCTCCTAGTATTCAAAGGGAATTAGTGACTCATATGGTTTTGTGTTGGTATTGCCATGTAGATTAAGGTTTCAGTTGTTTGCCCCTTATCAATTACAGCAAATCCCCAGAAAACTCCGAAAACCACGGAAGCTCGGAGAAAATGACTTCGTTTTAATTTTTTAAATCTTAGTTCTTTGCTCCTAGTATTCAAAGGGAATTGGTGACTCATATGGTTTTGTGTTGGTATTGCCATGTAGATTAAGGTTTCAGTTGTTTGCCCCTTATCAATTACAGCAAATCCCCAGAAAACTCCGAAAACCACGGAAGCCCGGAGAAAATGACTTCGTTTTAATTTTTTAAATCTTAGTTCTTTGCTCCTAGTATTCAAAGGGAATTGGTGACTTATATGGTTTTGTGTTGGTATTGCCATGTAGATTAAGGTTTCAGTTGTTTTCCCCTTATCAATTACAGCATATCCCCGGAAAACTCCGGAAACCTAAAAAATCCGAAGAAAATGAGTTCGTTTAAGTTTTTAAAAAACCTTTGTTCTTTGATCCTAATATTCCCAGGGAACTTCTGACTTACATATATTTATTTTTTTGTTGGCATTGTAATCTAGATTAAGGTTTCAGCTGTTTGCCCATTAACAATTACAACATATCCCCGTAAAACCCGGAAAACCACGGAAATCCACAGAATTTCTAGAACTCGGAACTTGTGATCTACGGTCACTGAAACCGTTATTGCGAAGTAATTCTTCTGCTTCAAGTGTGTCCCTTGCAGGTTCAAAAGGGTGAGCATATGGACTACGAGATATCTGCCATAATTGTGATGGTCACATGCAAAGAAAAGGGGAATCATATCTTCTAAACATGCCAAGTGTAAGTCAAAGTTGTTTTCTTTAGTTGCTCGCTGAAATCTCAAAATCAATGACACTTTGTCCATATTACCATTCCAAAATTGTGCTGTTTTACCGAATGTCTCTTCTCTAACTTCAGTCAAGAAAGTTTGGTAGTGAGTGTGGAAGGTTTGGTAAGATAAATTAATTATCATTCACAGATGTCAAATTAGAATATGAAGTGTGTTCTGTCAGGTTTCCAATCGCCTTCTTTCCTTCAGCATCAGGATTTTTTCCAGTATTCTTTGTCATGCTGTAATTGGTAAGGGGAAAACAACTGAAACCTTAAACTATATGGCAATAGCAACAAAAATTATGTGATTCAGAAATTCCCTGGGAATATTAGTATCAAAGAGCAAATATTTTTTTTTAAATTAAAACAATCTCATTTTCTGCCGATTTTCGTGCTTTTCAGGGTTTACGTGGATATGCTGTAATTGATAAGGGGAAAACAACTTAAACCTTAAACTAGATGGCAATACCAACAAAAAAACATATGAGTCAGAAATTCCCTGGGAATATTAGGAGCAAAGAACAAAGATTTTAAAGAAATTTTTTTCTCCGGATTTCCGTGGTTTTCGGAGTTTTCTGGAGATATGCCATAATTCATAAGGGGCAAACAACTGAAACCTTAATCTAGATGGCAATACCAACAAAAAAACATACGAATCAGAAATTTCCTTTGAATATTAGGTGCAAAGAACAAAGATTTAAAAAATAAAACTTTGTCATTTTCTCCGTATATACGTGGTTTTCCGGGGATATGTTGTAATTTGTAAGGAGCAAACAACTGGAACATTAAACTAGATGCCAATACCAACAAAAATGTGTGAGTCAGAAATTCCCTGGGAATATTAGGAGCAAAGAACAATGAAAAATTAAAACAAATTCATTTTCTGCGAATTTCCGGGGTTTCCGGCTATATGCTGTAATTGATAAGGGGCAAACAACTAAAATCTTAAACTAGATGACAATACCAACAGAAAAATAGATGTGTCGGAAATTCCCACGGGGGGGGGGAGGGTTTCATATTGGTAGCCCATGGTCTAAAATCAGGAAAGTAGAGAAAAATATTAATATAAATTAATTCACGTCAGGTGCTTTATGAATTTAACAATGCGGGACTTCGTCTGCGAGTAACAGAAATAAAACACGGATGACCAGATTTGTTAGTTAAAAAAGAGGAAAAACTCCGTCAACTAAAGGCAAAAAATATTAATAGAAATTAATTCACGTCCGGCTGTATTCATTTTTAGAAGGAAAGACGATGTTAAAGTGTTAATAAATTGTACTTAACGCTTATGCAATAGCGTTTTCTATTATTACTTCATACCATAGGTGGTTTTGGTGGAGGAAGTATTGCATTAAATGAGAAATATCCTATTTTGCTTTATACTGTAATCATTTATTTCATTTATATTCACATTTGTTTAAAATTACTTCTATCATTTTTCCAATAATAATTTGTTTTATTTACCGAACTTGGTCGCTGTGGCCCAGGGGCCCGGGTTCGATTCCTGGTCGGGACAAGTTACCTAGGTGAGGGTTTTTTCGGGGGTTTCCCTCACCTGTGAGACAAATGTCAGGTAACTGTAGGCCCTTGTGGTCCCCGCATATCATCTGGCCGTCATTATCATCTTCATCCCATCCTCGCCTTGTTCGGAGTGACTGTGTGTGTGAATGGTGTGTCTCGTCCTATGTGTTCGTGTTGTCCGGAGATGGCCCCGACATTGGGCTGATAACTCATCCGGGGAGGCCCTCCAAGTCCTTGTCTGGTCAAAAAAGTATGTATGTGTTGTGATCCTTAGTTCATTCCTCCCCCGACAGGTCGCGGCCCGGTAAGGCCCGGGCGGCGCGGGCCGCATAAAAGTCCCTATAAGGGAGAGGTAAAACTACGAAAGAGAAAAAATTATCCAACTTATTAATTAGATATTTTTGTAGGGGCTAATGTTTTACATTGTTTTATAGACGAGCATAAGAAATGTGTTAATAGCAAAAAATCGGCTCAGTAAACGTGATAAATAATACGGTTTCACGATTTTAATATAGGGTATACGAAATAGTTGATGGTAATATGAATCGAGCAAAGAAAATGCCGTCTCCTCTGCCGGATATTATATTATGCTACCATAATTTAAACACATTTATATCAATTAAATAGTCATTTATGGTATAAGGCATATATGGGCAATGCCCGGCCCGCGGGCCGGATGTGGCCCGCCCCGACTTTTGATCCGGCCCGCGGAAAATTTTAAAATCGCGCTCGAAAAAGTAAATATTTTCGGTTCTCGCCAACAAGAGAATGAGAGAGAGGAAACAAAAACCTGAACTACGAGGGTGTTCCTTCCGGTCAGCAATAAAAAAATGCTGTAATAGGCCTAAATAAAAGTATCGCTTGTGTATTAGTGGGATTGATGCCAACATTGATTATCTTGTGTCTCAAGTTCAAGCTCAAGCTTTTTCACAACTACCTATTACCTACGGCCCGTAACTTCATAAATATCGTAAAGTTTAGCCCGCATCTTTCCAAAGGTTGCCCATACATGGTATAAGGGTTAAAAGCGAGATTTTATTGTGCCAGCGGGAACGATTGCGAGACGAGCGTAGTGAGAGTTGAGCAATCCTGCGAAAGGAATAAAATTGCTTTAACACGCCGTTCACATTTGTGAAATAATAATAAATATTATTGTAATGAATTACGCACTGTAGGCCTATAGGCTGCCATGTTGCAGAGCGCAGACAGCTGACAGCTATTATTGATTTTCTCTTACACTGCTGCCAACATGAAAACGCTTTTCACCCACCAAATATAACGACGTTTTCATTTGCTGTGAGAAATTGTACATGTAAAAAGGCGTAGTGGATTTTAAAACTGTCAATTTTTATCAAACTGAGTCTATTTAATACAATTTATTTATAATTTATGCAAATACTTTTAAGTAAATGAATGTTTTCCATGTGACGAATACCAAAGTTGGTACCAATGGAGTGGCGTAAAGACTATATAGCACTAGTGCGATAATGTCAACTTTTACTTCGTGTGTCTTGTGCTAGAAATTCTACTTTCTTAAACTATTTTTACATAGCCTACCTGATATATTAAAATTAAACAATTGCATGAATGCATACTATAAAAACAACAGTTTTGTGTATGTACTAAAAATATTTTTTTGAGGAACACAAACATATTTATTTTCTTCTGAATGGAAGTACAGGTCAAAGTAGTGTTGTGAGTCTGTCCTTTATACAAATCTACATTTTTATTCCAATCTCTATGAAATTTTGAACACTTGGCTTTCAAAACAAGAGGAATACACTATCTATATTTCATTTTGATAAAAATATTGGGCCCTCATTCATGGTCCTTAATAATACATAACTTAATGTATGGACCTAAGCTGACATATTATTACACCACACATACAATTTAATATATAAACACAATTTCTATGTAAATAGAAACTTACAAAGAATACAAGTCATAAAACCCACAAATTAATATTTTAAAAAATACAAGCTGAATCAATATCAATTAATCAATTAAAAACAATATAATTTATTAAATAATTATTTTAATTGTTGCCTCCGAATGAGCATTGCTCGTAATCGTGATTTCAAGTGTTAATATCTCAATACTTGTATTTTTTACTTACGCCCGTATCCCATTCAACTTCCCTACCAGGGAAGTGTTAGTGGATCTTAAATTCCTAAATAAAATTAGCTTGAATCTTAAACCTATCCTCCCCATGCTCCAAATTGTGTCAGCGCTTATAGTGAGGTATGTTGGTATTTAGAAAATGATTTAAATTGGCTTGGGTAAGTTCGTATATAGTTTACTGGGAAAGAATCCGATCTAAAATAAATTTACCTAAATAGTGTTATCATTAATTTTGCTTGGTGCTGTAAACGTTATAAATTAATGAATTTTTCTTGTATTCTTCCAATGTGGAATGAAAGAATTTCAGTTTCTTATTCTCTAAGTAATATGTCAATATACACCATTGGACAGTAAGGCCTATTTCAAAAGACATTCGTTTGTTTAAAAAAGTAGATTACGCATTTTATATTTGACTTTAATTTAAAAAAAATCGCTTTTAATCTTTTACAGAAATATACAGGCATATAATACGTGTGTATATATTACACTTGCTAAAGACCTGACTTTAAATAGCATTCTTTGGCAAGAAAAATATATCTTCGGCTCTCCTGGTTCAAATCCCAACTAAGGCGTTGAATATGTCAGTCTGACTCGACCTTTCCACCTTAGTCTACACACGGCCAGTGTGAAAGAATTATTATTCCATATCCTATTATTGTTTTAAGTTAATATTTTAGACATGCCGCTACAGTAGGAAATTGGTGAACTCTTGACAAATGCACACAAACTATTTTTTAAATTATAAAATGCAAGAAAGCCAAGTGATAATTTTTCCCCATTTAAACGATATCTTGTAAAGTGTTTACTCTATTACCACTCCACCTTTGACGTGATGACATCTTTCTGATAAAGGCCCTTTCATTTTCAGGCATACCCAAAATACAACTTTAAATACTCCGTGAACGACTACCACACAGGCGACATCAAAAGCCAACACGAATCGAGGGACGGTGATGTGGTGAAAGGACAGTACAGCCTGGTGGAACCTGATGGTACTATCCGTACAGTGGATTACACTGCAGACAAGCACAACGGCTTCAATGCTGTGGTCACCAAGACGGGACATGGTGTACATCCAGCAACATATGGACATGGGAAATTTTAATTAAAGAACACTTAGATTTAGGTTACTTAAATTCCTATGTTATGATTTGTTAAAATTCAGGTAAGTATGGATGAGTTGTCGAGTCGAGAGAGCTTAAGAAATATGATGTGAGACAAAAAACTCACTTGATAATAAGTTTGCGGATACAGTTAGAGGATACGTAAGATCATCTCCTAATAAGAAGAGGGTAAATTGATCCAAAGAGTATTATAAGGCATACCGGTATGGCTCGAAGGCGTTAAACCTAACACCACTTACAAAGTGTCTACCGATCTGCCCTACGTATGCTTGCAACTGACAAGCGAATCTTGTTCATTGTAGCTTCTCAGACTTCATAGACATATTTATATTCATTTTACTTCCATTAACCATCAAACTATGTTATAAAAAGTGCCCTATAAGGTATTAATGCGACTCTTCTAATTATTTTTTTTTAATAAAATAGTTTCAAACACTAGTACAACTAAATTTATATAATCTGGTTTAGCACTTTAATATGGACAGGATGGCTAGACGTTCATAAAAATTATTTTAGGCCAAAATGTCAGCAATATTGCCTATTTATTTATAGAAAATCGAAAGTAAAACTCTGAAGCAATGCAAGGAAACTCCTCTGAAAACAGATTACGATTTCTCGTTTTTGAGTGAAGTTTGAAGGTATGGTCTCCGAAATTCCTATCGATATTATGTTCTCCATTAATATACACTGTTTCGATCATTTTTTAAAATCAAATTTTAAAAATTAATTTTTTGCACACAGTTAGGAGTAAACTGTAAGTCCATGTTATTCATTATATAGGTATATTACCATATTTAGTCTACAAAAATCACAGATTTGTTCAAAGAACTGAAACATTTGATACACAATTACTAATCTATGTGACTTCCATTTGGGATATATACTAATGTACATTAAAGTCTTCCCGAATAGATGAGATCGGACCCTGTCCGATCACTTAAAGTCCATATTAAACAGAATTTGCCTTAAAATGCACGTACTGTACTGTAATAGAAGTTTTACAAGTCTATGTTTTTCTATTTAAATGTAACTTCAATGCTGTGGTCAAAACTTAATTTTAGTTTTAAACCACTTTATAGCCTATGTAGACCTAAGTTTTAAGCCTGCGAACTAATATAGTACTAACAAAACAAAATATTTTTGTGGTTACAATTCAAAATATACTTTTTAAATCCCGTCCGGATTAACCGGACGTACGGACGAGCGGAGTCCGGATCAGCGGGATTCTACTGGACTTATATTTACCCCTATTGTTGAAACAAAACAAAATATGCACACCACAGGACATTACAGAAATAATTCCATAAATTGTATATCTTGAGTGATATGAAAAATCAGCTAACTGCTTAGTGCCTTAGTAGTTTACAGCATGTTTTGTAATCACTTGCATACTTTGATGACAATCGGTTCACGTAGAACTATCACGTTATGCTACTAATTTGTTGGTATCTCAGTTGTATAAAGAGAAATGTCCCATGACCTATGCCACAGTGAACAATGTTATTCGCACGCAAACTTGGTCCCTCCCATTTGCAATCTGTGCGGCGGCATAAAAATCAATATTCATGAGGTCGCAGCGATCACAGGTTAATTTTCACGGGGGTATAATTTTGCGATCATTGTTATTGAAGACGTCTCAGGAATCTCATAAATATGTAGGCTGATTGAAGTATTTGTATGGTATGTTCTGGAATATATAAAACAACTTTATCGTCAAGAGTGTAATATAAAGATTCTCCTCACATGGAGTGTATGACTAATACACTCGCCAAATCGGATCGCTTATCGAAATTGAAGTGTTGTGCATAGAAATTGATCGCACTCTGTGATTTTTTACAAAGCTAACAATATTATTTCAGATAATTAATTTGTAAGATAATTATATATACTCCACTTATTGTCATTTTATATCATAACTAAAGTTCCCGCACGATATCTGTGCCGATTGCCTAAGTCATTGGATTACGTTTTCGTGGGGACTGTAGGGTCGATTGGCCTGCTAACTATCTCTCTCGCACAACAGTACCTCCCTTTCTATTTGTAAAGTCCAAGCTGCCTCTCTCTCTCCCACAATAGCATGTCTCTCTCTAGAGAGTAACGGTCTCATCGGCACAGATTTCGTGCGAGATCTTTACATAAGTTTGTTTCAGTCCATATAAGGTTGAAATTCTGGAAACTGACAGATTGCAAGCATTACTATTTTATACAAATTTTGTACATTTCAAGTTATTATGTTATGACTACTATTATTTGTGATGTTATTTTTGTAAGTTCTAGTCTAAGTCTAATAAATATATAAATCTACATTGATTTTTTCTTAATTGTGTTAAAAAATAATATTGCACTTTGTTTTTGTATACCTATGTGTAAGAACCCGGATATTTCGCTACAAGAAATATTGCAAAAAGAAGAAAAAAATGTTTAAAGGCAGCAGTATATTAAGATATTTCCAATTGTTTGAAACTCGTTTTCTATTAGCTTTTTTCAAGAACATCTCGCGGATATTTTTAATGTACATTCATTCGGAAATTTTCACTTATATTTAATTTTCATGAGTTTTTACTTCTATCCACGGATTTGCATGTTTTATTAACTTAAAAAATTATCTTTACAAAATATATTGAATGGACTTTTTAAAATGTTATTGTGTTGTATGTTTGACAGAACTTCCAAATCCCAGGTGTAGGCTATATGTTTTCGCTCTGAAATAATGAAAGTTAAATTGTAAAGTAAGGCTTACGTTAGTTACAATAAATAACTTTACCCAAGACATTTTGTGTTGTACTAAAAATGTTTCAATTAATTGTCAAGGAATTTAAGGAACGTTTCACGAAATTATTCAGGATCTCTACCTTTCTTAAAAAGTTAAAATAACTCCAAAGGCCTACAAAACCAACCGTATAGAACACTCCTAATTAAATTTATGAAAAATAAAGGGCTAGTAAAATAATTAATCTTGGTAATTTAGAAATAAATTTGGCGTAAGGATATAAGTTAAGATATACGTTTATGGATGGAGATGGAAAGAGAAAACAGAAGTAAAATGAAGTAATGAGAACAACGAAGACAGAAAAGCGATGCAGAGATTGTGAGATAAGAGAATTTGTAGTTAAAAAGTGTCGATACCTCCAAATAGATAATCACTCAGGGACGTGGAAAAATTTAACAGTCATAGAGCTCAACCCTTCTCATCACGGCAGAAAGTAGACTATCAAATATTTTTTCTGACACGCCATTATAGGGATTATGGAAGTCATTCTGTTCTGAGAAAGAATTCGTGGCGTGGACATGTAACTTATCCTCCAATCTGTGCACCTGAGCTCAGAACGATAAGAATCATTTTAGCGCAGGTTAACCATTGTTGAAAATAATAATAACGTCCCGGAAAGACACATGGCCAGGGTTGCCATACATACGACTATAATTTTCATATATTTGTACGACTATTTTGAACATAAGAGTTTTATATTTTTTTAATCAATCTATTGACAAATTTTAAATTTTTATATGTATCCAGCTTTTGTTTTCTCAAGGTTTTTGTTTGAAGCATGTTGCTAAAATCAATTTTATTGGAAAGCAGTCCTGTTTCTTTTGCAATAATTACACTGTGGCAACTACTGTTTATTTAATGTTATTGTATTTTATCAAATTTAGCACATCGGAAGATAATGAAACACTCCCATCATTTACAAATAAGATGATTTATTAACAATTAAATTACATATGTAAGGTGTATAATACCGATTACTTATTATTATTATTATAATTATTAACGCAATACCTTCATTACACTGAAAAATCACAAGTACACGACAATTTTAACTAGCATACGATTATTCTCGAATATTGGTACGACTGTTTCTGATCTGGCAACCTTGCACATAGCACAAGATTCGAGAAGTAAGTATTACTTCGTGTGCAAACATTGATTATTGGTTTTAAAAAACCACGACGTAAAGTGCTTCAATTCTTTTATTTAACATGCTTCTGTTGTCAGATCGGCGGAGGGAGGTGAATGATTAATAAGGTGGTATTCTTAGTTTTCGTGCCCGATTTGAAATTCGAAGTCCACGTTTTAAGATAAGCTAATATATCAGCATTACATTTCAAGTAAATCAATTATAATTATTTAAAAAAGAAATTTCTTGTAATTAATTTTTTTTCGTATTATGATAAAATGTGTGGGACCCCAGGAGAGGCAGGAGGAGTGTGGGCCGTCCTAAAGCTAGATGGTCAAGTTTAATGGTCGAAACTTCAGAAAAAAAAAAACCGTGGACAAGAGTAGCCAGAGGTAGCAGAAGGTAGAAACAGTTAGGAAAGACGATAATAGCTCCCAAAAAATGTAGTATAGTATTTTCCGCAGTATTAGTTCATAATTACTGTTTATTCTTCATGTATTCTGTTTTGATTAGTCTATAATGTGTTATGATAAATTAGTAGGAAAACACTAACTGGTTAGGACTAGCTCACTCATTGAGAAACCCTAAGAGCTCATCCATGTTAATGGCGGGGGGCCTTTCTCCTTATGGGATTAATTAGGTTTATTTATTTATTTGTGATAAAATTAATTTGCACTATTTTAATATTCCAACTAGTTGAGGGCATGGAGTGAACTTTTGTAAATCGTTGTGAAGATACAATTTGTTTTACAAACCCCTTATTTCAAGAACACTGAGAGAGAATATCCCTAAAAAGTTGACACGGGAAGACACTTATTTCCAAAGGCTTCTCTGGCATTTCTTCCTCGAAAACACCCATTCCGAAGTAAGACCACTGTCATCGAAAGGCGTATCCACATATTTCAGATGCCATGATCTCCAGTGACATTTAAAATCTTACGGTACTTTGAGAAAAAATAGCTGCCATGTCCGTCGTAATAAGAGCTAAAACTTTTATTGGAAATATTATTCTCAAATATCTTTAGGTTAAAGCCTGTGATTGTTTGCATAAACTCAGTCTTTACATTTTGCATGGTGAACTATACACCTTTGTATGAAACAGAAACAATTGAATATGCATTCCCAGCAATACGGCCCCCATTTTATACTAAATTGTGAAATGTGAAAGTTAGATTGGCCAAACTTAATATGACGACAATAGGAAGCTTCGATTTAAAAATAAAGAACCACTAGTCCAATTTCTAGTAGTCTCTTTAGTCTTAGCAAATATCCATAAATTATTCCTGATATAATTTTCCTTCCCGGGTTCTACACAAAAGGTGTTTTTACCTTGCTTGTATGACTGTAAGCTAATTGCAGGATATTAAGTTTAACAATTATAATTTATTATCAATCAGAGATTTCATCATTATTACCGATCAAGTTACGTTTAAAGATGTGGAATATTCAGGAAGAGAATTTTATTATGAAACTTAAGAATAGGTAAACTGATATATTTTGTGACTGGCAGCTTATATAATTCTCGTATAAAATTATTAATCAAAACATAAAAGTATAAAGTCAATATAAAGGGAAAGTGGAACAAATGCATTTCTTCCGGAAATCTGCCGACTTCTAGGAATTACGGTCAATGATTTGGCTTTCTTTGTTTATACGTCCCCTACTCCTTCCACCTTCACCTATGTAACAAGAAGCCATTGTTATGGAATCGCTGGGAGATTTCACTATTTCAAAACTTCTTACACATATATGAGAAAAATTTATAACTACCTCCGCTGTGTCTGCGATTATGGCCTGTCTATCTAGTTAATTGCGTTTTCTGAAACATGTCATTTTAATTCTTAGTTTTACACCTTCATGGGTTCCTACTCTTTTGTGCTCGTTTCGACACACTCTTTTATTTTAATAAAACACATTTCATAACCTTGTATAATAGCGTGGGAGATAGATAGATAATTATGATCCCTTATAACTTTTCTGTGTGTGAAGGCTGTTACATTTCATTGAGAAATTAAAATTGGTAGTTCATTCAGATTGTTATCATTTCAATCTAAACTTACTTACGATGTAATAGCACATTCTTTTAATTATGTCATATTCCTCAATATCTCAACTATTTTCTACAACACTAATTTGTACATCTTATACATAAGATTAACCATACTACTTATAAAAATAGGCCTATATAAAAGTATATATATACACATATAGGTATATATATTGATATCAAACTTTAAGTACACTTAAGCTTTTTGTTAGTGAAAGTATAAGAAGGGTTATTTCAAATATGGTTAAATATATTTAAATTCCATACGTATAGCTTCATAATTTATGAAATAACTGTCACTATAATGATTTTATTCATTTCGTTACTTCGTTTTTTAATTGATGTATGCAATTATTAGCTTATTGTAATTTTAAACCTTAATAATATTTTGTATGCTGTTCTGTACCATGCAGGAAAACGTAAATGCAAGCCATAAATGTGTAAATAATAAAATATATATTAGGTACTGTAATTTTTTTTAATTTCTTCCCCCTAGTATTAAAATCCCCAGCTTTTTAAATTTAGCTTATTCACAACTAATTAGTAATATGGTACATCTCGAACAATAAAATAATATTTTTATAACTTTTTGCTCAACGTTTTAGATTTACCTAGGTATATTGTTTGTGCCATTGTGTATATTGAGATAATACGAGACGGGAAGTAACATATGCAGCTAAGGTGTCAGAGGCACCGTCTCTCATTTTAGAAATACTAACGTCTTCAAAAAGATTTGCTGGGTTTAAAGGAATATTTAGAACGAGAATTTAAGAGGCAAGTTGCTGGGGAGTAGAATGGGCTTAGCGTCATCGTACTATGCTGAAATCAAAGTACGGCTCACAACTTTTTTTTTTCTATAAAGATCTTATTTTAACAACATAATGTGTGATACCCTTGCTTTTGCGAACTAAATAAAATTAATGATATACGATGTAATAAAACTGTGTAATATGTCGAGTAGGTAAATAACGGATTGTAAAATACATATTAAATGTATAATTAATTCCTATAACAAGAGCTTTCAGGCCACGATTCTTGCTAAACACGCATATAGACTAGATTATAATTGACTGAAGTGTCAACCTTCTCACGTGCTGAGTTACCAGCTCAAACCCGACTGGGTGACATAGCACAATATACAGGCTTTTTACGGTTCTGGATCATTCTGTCACTGATCGCCAGTTTTCTGTTTCTCTGGCATGTGTCTGAAGGTCGTTCTGAACGATATTTATTCACCGACAAATTACGAGTTGAAAAGGAAAGTAAAGTAGCATTGGGCAGGGCAGCAGAGGTCAAGATCGTGAACACCAAGTTCCACTCCATTAAATACACCGACATAAAACAATGTTTAAGTTAGCTGTAACGCAAAGGATCGCTCAAGTTAATACGTATTATGTAAGTTCATATTCAGGAACAGGACATGTTATGGAAATGTCAAACTGAATATAAATATTTTTTTCTTTTACTACTTTACTAGCCTCATGGTGGGACTTTTATTTGAAGATTTCCATTCAACCAGTCTAAAATCACCGAGAGATTAAATAAATTTAATTACAATGTTTACTTTATACTTGGAATAAATATTACTATTTCCAGCAATTGCTGTTATTGATGTATGAGTCTGAAATGAAACTAAAAGTGTTCAAAATTTTTTTCTTTAGTAAGATGTACATTAATTTTATTTCCTGTGGTGAAAATGACAACCAAACCATATACACTTAAATAATATAAATTTTAATTGGAAATTAAGCAGTAAGCAAATACTTTTTTCTTCAATTCAGCTGTGTATATATTCCTTCTAACTACTACGTCATATCAGGAGTTCGAGATCTGTGTCTATAGCCTACAGTAGGGTAGGCCATGGAACTATTGATTGTCCATTATTTCTATTATTGGTGAATTTTTACTTTATGGAGTAAATTTCAACTGATATTAATTTAAATGGATATGATGCAGGATGAAATGGTGAGTATGATTCATGGTATGTAAATAACCAATTTGCCATTTGCCTTTACGACTGGTGAAATCATGAAAAAAAAACCTGTAAAATTGGTCGGGCACGGGATTTGAACCTGGGACCATAGTAATGATGGTCGTGAAAGAGTAATTGACATATTGTTATAAAAAAGAGAATGAAATTTAGAATCACAAAGATAATCCTACTTCCGGCGTGTGAACAACACATAAGATCTTCTAATACAACACGAATTTGCACAGACATCGGAGAAAGAACGATCGGGGTCGCCTTTGGAATCACCAATGAGCTATATAGAATAGGGAAAGAGAGAGAAAGAGAGAGAGAACAAAAATATTACGATTTCACAAACATTTGTCCATTTTAATTCCTTGTTGCATCCTGTAACGGAAGCCGTATCATTGCGGAGGTCCTGGGTCGGTAGCTGGAAAACGTTCATCTGAATGGAATTCGGTTAATGGGCGCCAAAAGGATAGGATCGAAGGTCCATGTGAAGGTTAATATTCCTTGGTCCATACCTTTGATGTTGATCTTGTAGAGATGACGTAGTCCAGGAATCGCATGAGATCTCGGGCGTGTTGTAGCTGGTTCCAGTTCGTATAGGACAAAATACCTCTGAAAGTTGACTGTAATAGGAATTTAGGTATTTCGTCTCCATACATGCTCTCACACAAAGATACTAATTGATAATGTTAAAAGGAATTTCGATGATTTATTCAACAATTCAAAGTACGTCGAAAGTTTTAACAGAACACAGAATAAAAGTTACAAAACAGCTTATACACAACACTCGGTTTATACGTTATTATATCTACTACATTGTTACTTTAATGTAGATAGTACTCCTAGGTGCTATCTTGCCATAATAGCCTTAGAAAAATACCCGTGTATCCTCGGCGGAGGATATATAGCAAGTTATGTTAGTTTTAGCTAGGTCTCTCTGTAGCTCTGTCAGAAGGGCGTAAACTATCCTCCCTTCTCCATACTCTTAATAAGTTATTATTGGTTGAAATATTTTAAGTGAATTTTCATTTGTCCACGTCATCGCCTTTTGGTGTGAGTGAGACGGACTTGGTACGTCCTACTGGAAAAGCCACTCAGGTCAATTGCCTTATTTCTGAGAATTTCAATTAGGTTTGTGACAGTTTTCTAATATACAACTTTCGTGACTTTAGCTAAGTTGAACATCTTAGGAAAGTCCACTTTCAGGACTTCTAGCTGAGATCTTTAGAAATGCGAAGTTTCGCTTGAGTGGTTATTACTTGTGACTTCGTATTGTTAAAAAGATTAGTGTGTAAATTTCAATCTCCTGGCTAAAGGGTTGGTCTTGCAAACTCTTCCAACATTCTGTTATAATATTATTTAGTATGTACTCTTAAAGTTATGATATTAATTACCTATGGATATATATGTATATATATATATACAGTTTCATATGCCTGCAGCGAAATATAAATTGTTCGCCTGCAAAAAGAACAACTTTAGATTTTGATGACCCTCGCGTGAAAAAATCACACGTGAAAAATTACCAAATTTCACATAAAGTCATACCTTAACATTATAATATGTAAAATCATATAAAAGATTGTTTCATTCTGTCATCAACATTGAATATATGTAAAGAAAAATCAAATAGATTATATGAAAAGAAAAAAATTATTTGATATCAATCATAGTTAATAATAATAATTAAATAGTACTGAATGTTTATATGTAAAAATATATAAGTACCTGATATTAAGAATTTTCTTAATATTGATTTCTTTGCACTATTTATGAGTGTTCATAGAAAAATTATTGAGATAAAATAGTAAAATATACATTGTAAAAAAAATACATAGTAAGTCTCTGTCTTCAAAAAAAAAATCACTGTTTATATCACTTCACTGTTTAGTAAACACTTGGTTGTTATACCAAAATATAGTAGAATTGTATACATATAACAATATTTATATATGGGTGTCTTTCGTAAAAGTTCAATTGTTCTTAACCCATTATTGTAAAATATTGTACTCATGATGTACACACACACATATGTTATCATACAACAATTACATACACTATACATTACAAAAATTTGTATCATACCATAAAAATTATATATAATTATTAGTCAGTTTCTATGACGTATGTCATGTGATGAAAACATGCTAGAGAAAACTACCATTAATATGCATTAATAAATGGCATATCTGAAATGAGTGAGCAATAACAAAATAAATAAACAGGGTTCATGGCTGGCAGTAGCCTACTGTACACAGAATTCATTCAAGTTCTTTGAATGGTCTCAAAGCTTGTTTATGGAAAATTCCTCGAACTTTATTCTTTTTTGTACATGTCAGTTCATAGGTGTGATCTCCAAATTGTCTAGTGATAGTGTAAGGACCAATAAACTTCAATTGCATTCTATGATTAATGCCTTTAATCATGTTAGATAATTGGTGATTACGAACTAAGACCTTGGTACCTATGACTGGGGTCCATTTCTTTTTATACCTTTTTGCTCTCTGTTTCCTTTTTTCTGCTCGTGAAAGCATTCGCAGGTAAGCATTTCTACACAAGTCAGCCTGTTCCATTGAGGGGACATTCTTGTCAACAACCTCTGGGATGTTTGCAAACAAAGGCGGCGGTTTATCTCCTAGCATCAGCTGTCTGGGCGAGACCTGAGTAATTTCATTGACTGTGTTATTGAGTAAGGCTTCAACAATCTGGCAGTATTTGTACCATGACTTGTTGTTTTTATGACAGAAAATGCGGAAGAAATTCCCAATTTCACGCATCATTCTTTCAGTTGGGTTCGATTCCGGGTTGAATCTGCTTGTATGCAAGGCTTTAATCCCATGTTCTTCTAGTGTTTTGTTCCAAATTTTAGAAGAGTAGATAGATGCATTGTCAGTAAGGAGTCTTGCCATCCTACCGTGATTTGGGATGTAGTGATTTAGTACTTTATCCAAGCATGCTTTAGTTGTAATGCTTTTCAGTGGATAAATCTTTATGTATTTAGAAAAGATATCGTACATCACAAATAAATGTTTAAATCCGAACTGAGATACCGGAAGGGGCCCATGACAGTCCGCCGTCACCAGGGAATTAACTCCATCTGAAATGATCGCTTGCGGGTTATTGTCATATCTCACGTTCATACATTTAGCCTTTAAGCACATCTCACATGCAGATAACAACTGTCTTACTTTCTTAGCTAAATGTTTGATATAAAATTGGCTTCCAATAGTAAGAATTAATTTGTCTGAACCAGCATGCCCTAATCTTAGGTGAAAACCCATAATAATGTCTTTCTCAATGCTTTGTGGAATATAAGATTTCCAGACATTCTTATTTCTATCAAATTTATACAGGATATCATCTTTGATAGCTAGTGGTCCTGTTGTGTTTTCATTCAGCAATGGGGCATTCTGTCTCAAAGTATATAGTGCAGTGTCAGTTATTTGCAATCTCGAAAGGTCTCTTAATTTCTTCGTTACCTTGTACTTGTCTTCCTGCAAGTTATACATAATAACAAAGTCTTTGTTTTCTTTAATAATAATTCTATATAAAAATATCTTCATTCTCTGAGAAATAGTTGTATGCAGTATTCTTTTACGTACCAGTTGTATTAGATAAGTTAAGCGAATTGGATCGTTCTATTGACAGAGCATCTACCTGTACAGCCAAGAGTAACCTTTATGTGGGAGGGGGTGGGCAAAAGTTCAATGCGCATTCAGCCTGCATTGTAAACATACAAGTTCAGTGTCCTCTACCTGAAACGGGAGTTACTGACAAAATATAAAATTAGCGTACTCTACCTACACGGGAGTCGCTAGCACAGAGTTCATAAACCTCGATGTGCGTAATAAAAATAATAATGTCTCATGACAAATTCAGTTGAATATACTCAACGAAAAAATATAAATCATCCACATCTTTCCTCTCCAAGATCGTTACATATTGGTCTGTTACAATATTATTGTTTTCAATAAAACGTGTTTCTATACACAGGTGAGCGATTAAGTCAATGTATTTAATGTATAAAAAAAAACGACGAGCTTAATATTGTATATCTACAACTACTCTTGGTACTAAGAAAAATCAACTTTAGCTTATCTTGCTATCTCAAATGGTATTAGTATTACTTTCCTTTTAGTTCAGTATTATTATTACTTGATTTTAACTTTGGAGATTACAAATACTACATGACACGCCGGCAATTCGCCTATCTTTGGCATGTCTTACTAATTTTCATGTTGGCTAGTAGATAGTCTGTTACTCGACCGGGACGTATTTCTTGGTCTGAAAACTTGTGCGTCAGCGTTCATGGCAGGTGGAGGACCTTCACCATCGCTATTTTGATCATGTTCAGAATTATCTGAATTCTGACGGTTACGTCTCTGTTTGTTTTTATTCTTTGAGTTATTCTGGCGAGAGCGAGAATTATCATTCCTCTGGCCTTGCTCTTGGTTTTCTACCTGAATATAGTTGATAGTATGGGAATCTCTGTTCCCGGAATTATGGTTATTATTACGGTTGTTATTCCTGAAACCATGATTATTATTGTTATTGTTATTTTGGTAATTACTCCTACCATTTCCACTGTTGTCATAACGTTGGGAGTTACTATTCTGATTACCGTTATGATACTGTTGGTTATTTCTATCATTGTTATTATTTCTCTGAACATAATTGTTACCATGCCCTTGTCCATTCTGATTATCATTAGGTGCGTTCTGATTAGAATTAGGCCTACGCTGGTAGCCGTCAGTATAAATTCTTTGTGCCTGGCTCCCCTCGCGTGAAAAATTATTCCTGGCGTCCTGCGAGTTAGGCAATTGCTTATCATACTGATTGAAGGTACCCTGGGTATTTCTATCAGAAGCTTGACCTTTATCAGTCGGATCATATAAAGCTTTGAGCAATGCTAATGTGTCGCTAAAAGTGCTTAATTTGGAAACAATTAAAGCATCGCGAACGTTCATTGGGAAATGCTTAGGTATAATAGTCAAAAATTCTTGAGTTGTCAAAGGAGGATTTAATAATTTCGATTGCTGCGCTAATCGAATAAAGTACTCTGCGTACGATAACCTACCTTTGGGGTTATATCTGCCTCCTGATATATTCATTCTTGTTTGATACTGACGATTTACGTCCCAAAAATGATCTAAAAATCTTTGCTTAAACATTTCAAATGGCATGTCCTGATCACATGACATATCAAACCAAGGTTGACAATTACCTTGTAGGCTAGACTTCACAATAATTAATTTTAGGCGTTCTGGAACACCGCGCAATACAAAGTAATTTTCCAATTCTTTTATAAATTGCAATGGATTCTGAGATTGCAAATCTGCATATTTAGGTAATGGAATCTCATTGACAATAAATGAAGGTAATGGGGATTGTACCTTTTCATTTGTATGAACATTCACGTTTAATTCCTGCCTGTTTACTGTCGCATCAATGCGTTGCAAAAATTCCGGAGACGCATTGGAATGACTGTCGTTATTGTTACTACAATTCGAAATGTCATGAATTGGGGAAGAATTAATAAGACTTTGCGCTCTGGTGGTTAGTTGCACAGCATTGATGTCGTCAGTCTGATTACAAGGGACCTGAGAGTGCATTGTTTGCGAAAATCTATTTTCATTTTGTAATTTCTGGAAATTATTTTCCATATCAGTTAGCTTTTGCTTAATTTGTTCCACTTCCGTTAGCTTTTGCTTAATTAAAATGGTATCTTCAACAATATTAGGCACTTGCTTAACTTTATCACTTAAGGTGTCAATGTTACCCTGAATATAATTAGTGTTAGTCTGCACCTCGCATTCTAATTGCTTAAATTTGTCATCCATACTTTTCCGTACGGTCGAAAAATTATCTGAGATACTTGTAAGGAGATCTTCAGCAACCCTAGATCTATTATCTACCTGATGTAACTGATTACAAAAAGTATCTAAGTCATCTTTCGTATCGTGAATTATTTCATTCACAGAATCAATCTTGTCTAGAAGTTGATCCTGAACTAGGCCTATTTGTTTGTTTACACTAGTGGTTAGTTCCTTAGATGCAATACTATTTACACTTTTTAATTTCTCTTCAACAGTTTGTATAATTGAATTTTGTTGCTCCTGGACTACCTCAACTACAGCGTTTAGATCATTAAATTTACTGTCAACTGATTGTGAGAAAGTAGTGAACTTAGAATCTACTGATTTTAGCACAGATTGCTGCTGTTTCTTAACAGACTCTACTGAATTGTTAAGTGCATTAAATTTAGATTCTACTGCTGCAGACATGCTATTTTGCTGAATTTTAAGCGACTCTACAGATTGTAAAATTTCAGTCTGTTGTTGTTTATTAGCTTCTACTGAGGCATTAATAGCACTAAATTTGCTTTCAACAGATTGTGACATGTTATTTTGCTGAGTTTTCATAGATTCTACAGACTTTAGAATATCACTCTGTTGTTGGTTATTAGCTTCTACAGATTTTGACAATTGTGTTAGAATAGCTATGATGTTTGTTTGCGGAAGTTCTTCGCTAACCTTAACTTGAGGAATTTCACTCATTGTTATTATTTGGGGAGTTTGACCTTCAAGGGGCAGCGCTACTGGTATTTCGTCTGCTACCTGCGAAGGTTGATTATTATCTATATCCTCACCCTGTAACAATATATCCTGACTGCAGTTTTCTGCACAAGTATCTGTGTTATTATCCATATCTTTAGTTTTATAATGAATTACACGAAAGCTGCGTAATAACATCTGATAATTACAAGAAAGAGTTTATATACAACAAAAACATATAAAAAATTTAACATTCATACTCAGATTGTAAGACTCACTGCGATTACAATATTTTGCAGGTGATGTACTTGTAGAGATGAGTTGGCCTGGGACCGCTTCCTGGAATGGTGTCGTCCGCGAGGTCGTGATGATGTTGATGTTGTTGAATGTTGTAGCAGGTTACTGTTGCCGTGTTGGTGCTGTAATCCAGTGCACTGTTGAGGTGTAGTAATCCCGCGAAATTGATAAGACCGGTGCTTGTATAGCTTAGGTAATATTCTGTTATATATTCTGTAACTTGGTATTTGTACTGGAATCAATTTCAATTGTAGAAGTCCTGGCTTCGACTTTAACCATGTTGGGTGTTATTTGTGATGGAAGCCGTATCATTGCAGGGAGGTACTGGATTCGAGGAAAACCATGTTGGGTGCCATTTGTAACGGAAGCCGTATCATTGCGGAGGTCCTGGGTCGGTAGCTGGAAAACGTTCATCTGAATGGAATTCGGTTAATGGGCGCCAAAAGGATAGGATCGAAGGTCCATGTGAAGGTTAATATTCCTTGGTCCATACCTTTGATGTTGATCTTGTAGAGATGACGTAGTCCAGGAATCGCATGAGATCTCGGGCGTGTTGTAGCTGGTTCCAGTTCGTATAGGACAAAATACCTCTGAAAGTTGACTGTAATAGGAATTTAGGTATTTCGTCTCCATACATGCTCTCACACAAAGATACTAATTGATAATGTTAAAAGGAATTTCGATGATTTATTCAACAATTCAAAGTACGTCGAAAGTTTTAACAGAACACAGAATAAAAGTTACAAAACAGCTTATACACAACACTCGGTTTATACGTTATTATATCTACTACATTGTTACTTTAATGTAGATAGTACTCCTAGGTGCTATCTTGCCATAATAGCCTTAGAAAAATACCCGTGTATCCTCGGCGGAGGATATATAGCAAGTTATGTTAGTTTTAGCTAGGTCTCTCTGTAGCTCTGTCAGAAGGGCGTAAACTATCCTCCCTTCTCCATACTCTTAATAAGTTATTATTGGTTGAAATATTTTAAGTGAATTTTCATTTGTCCACGTCATCGCCTTTTGGTGTGAGTGAGACGGACTTGGTACGTCCTACTGGAAAAGCCACTCAGGTCAATTGCCTTATTTCTGAGAATTTCAATTAGGTTTGTGACAGTTTTCTAATATACAACTTTCGTGACTTTAGCTAAGTTGAACATCTTAGGAAAGTCCACTTTCAGGACTTCTAGCTGAGATCTTTAGAAATGCGAAGTTTCGCTTGAGTGGTTATTACTTGTGACTTCGTATTGTTAAAAAGATTAGTGTGTAAATTTCAATCTCCTGGCTAAAGGGTTGGTCTTGCAAACTCTTCCAACATTCTGTTATAATATTATTTAGTATGTACTCTTAAAGTTATGATATTAATTACCTATGGATATATATGTATATATATATATACAGTTTCAATCCCAATATATGGTTATAGGCTCTTTGGGGAATAAGTAGTAGAAAGACAAATGCCATCTACTGCGTAAAAATATTGTATCCCCATATTTCTAAAATTTCTTCACCATTTTAACCTTCAAGAAGGATGAGCTAAATAAAATGGATTCTGATGCCAATAAAATTTAATATCAAAATATTTTTGCAATACACAATATGAATACTATATTGAGTTGCCTTTAAACTTGCTTAACTGTAAAACACATTCGTTTATGAAGCCAACTTTAGGAGTGTCGAAAATCTCACTTGGGATTATCGAGTTGCTACCAAATTGCCTTATCAATCTTCCAATTACATTGCTTAAAATCTTTCAAACTACAATCACCATATTCAATAAATAAACTACTTGTGATATAATTAGACAATTATTACCATTATGACGGTGCTATGGACATGGGAATGAATCAGGCCCAACAAAATAAGTACCAAGAGCAAATCAGGGAACAAAGAGGACCGGTGCGTAAAAAGTCTAGTAGATCATTAGCTCTGGATGCGTAATAGATTTTATTTTGTGAGTAGGTATGTAAAATAATAGTTTATTTCGCGTTCTCGCTTTCGATCACTCACTCTCTTCCCTCTGTCTTACCACGAAAAATCTAATAAACTGATAAACAAGCTATCTGCCTAGCTAAAAAGAAGAAATATCCATGGTGGAATGGTAGAAAACATGGTACAAATGGAATATTCTACTTGAAAGAACATTTATTTTATTCTGGAGGTAAATGGGCTTTATTTATTTATTTTGTTTATTTTATTTATTTAAGGTCATAAGGCCTTCTCTACCACTCAGCCAGGGCAAAAACATGAAATACATAATAATAATAATAATAATAATAATAAGTTAAAACGAGAAATGATATACAGTACCTGAATACAAGAAACGTACATTGAATGCAAAGAAAAAAATTCAAACATTAAGTACTTGAATGATATACAAATGACTAAAATAAAGAAATGAAAAAAAGATGAAAGACTAAACAAATACATTCTTAGTTATTATCCTGCTTATCTCCATGTTTTAACATTAAGGGTAATATTCTTAATAACGACTTTTCCTTAAGTATTTTTTTAAAAATATTGACACTCTTCCCTATAACTCGACATGATCTACTTAAAGGAGGTATGGGGAAAATTTACAAGCCTTTGAAAGTTCGCCGTCAATTAATGAAGATGAAGGACAAAAGTCCATATAGCTAAAAATAATATAAACATTGACATTTAGAATTTGCCATTTTTGCGCAGGTGAAACGTAGGTTATCTATTACTGTCGCCAACAGCTGCGAAGCAAAATTATTGAACACAATGAGCGATATCTTATTTGCTGTCTACACCCTCCAAATGTTAAGAACAGCCTTCCATACAGCCTTCTGAAGGTCGAATCTGATATCTGAAACCACACCCGTGTGAATTACCCGAAAAGCTTGTAATGTTCCGCTAGATCAATATCATATAAGTATGAAGTCATGAATATACCTGGCTAGGAGTACGGTCGTAATTTCTAATACCCACAACGTACAGAAAAAAAATCTGATGTGAAACATAACTTCCTCTACCCGAAAAAACGTTTAGCTTTCAGTATAATAACTAGGGTTCGGATGTCTATGAAATGTCATATAGGCCTATTTATCCTGACCTCCATTCTCGCCGCAGACACAAATTACACGAATTGCAGGCTTATTATCATAATAGGACCGGTATTATTTTGCATATAAAGTCATATTTTTATCACTTTTGTAGTCTTGGTCATATTTTGGACATATTTGTAATTTAACGTCATATTGTAGTAATAAAGTCGGCAAAGAATCACAATTATACAGTGTATTTACTACATGACCGAGTTAAATTTGAAATTCCTTTAACCATTTTAATGTTTATGCCAAATACTGTAAATCACCAAAATTTTTAAAAAGTGACTATCCGATTGAATTCATGTGATGTAAGAATTTAGTGTCTTTAAACGTTTTAAATTGGAACTTTTATTTTTTGATAATACGTTATTTTATTAGGTCGTATTTATGATTTTTGGGTCATATTTAGTCAATTTTAAGGGCATATTTGCAGTCATATTTTCGACTTTTTAGGTCATAAACATCCGAACCCTACTAATAACTTATATTCAGTGCTTTAGTTGGGCCGGTACGCACCGGTACTGCGTACCGGCATAAAATTATTTTCCTTCTACCATACCGGGAAAAATATGTGCTCCGGTACGTCGTACTGGCAGTACAGGAACGATATTGTCCTAAAATACTTATTAAATGTCCAATTCACGAGAGTGTATTTGTTAATAAAGACAAACACTATTAAATTCGCAATAGATATGCGTTCTATGGAAGGTGAGTACCCCCATAAAATATTTTCCAACTAAAGCACTGCTTATATTACAATGTATAATGTACCAATATAATGTATACAATGTATAATGTAATATATAATTTACATATATATATATTCTACATAGAAGAATTACATTTTTAGGCATGTTTCTTTTATTTTAAAAATGTTCTGTCTATTCGTATTAAAAAAGACCAGGATATTTGTGTGATACTCCTCAGGGTAGCAATTATCGTAAGGCCAAAGTCACAAATAACGCATTCATTTGTTACGAGAAGAACAATGCAAATGTATGCGTATAATTAAAAATCATAAGTTTCGTCACTCATATACCACACGATTCCATCTAGCATTCTAGCGGATGTGGTCTTGAAGGCCGCGAGATGTTTCCGTCCCCTGGTCCCACCCAGAGAGCCAGCCTTGATGGAAGACACGCCTAACTGCATTCTAACGGAAGGAACACGAATCGTCCTTTGACCTTTCGTCCCAGTAAAATGGTCAGGAGGAAGACGACAATTTCTTCTTATCTTGTTTATAAAATTTACAGGTAGTAAAGAACTACGTTGACCACGCATGTCATATATTAAATGTGCCCATGTATGGTAATGTACAGGTCAATTTATGAAAGTTGAGTACTGTATACGATTTTTAGGTAGATTTCGAAGAAAAATCTACCTATTGCAATCGATACCATCTCATGATTTTCGAAAAATTCTTTCAAGCACGAAACCACCGCCCGTTGAATTTTTTAGGTAGATTTCGAAGAAAAATCTACCTATTGCAATGGATACCATGTTTTGATTTTCGAAAAATTCTTTCATATCTTTACGTTTCATGCTCCCCTAAGTACGAAACCACCGCCCGTTCAAAAAAAAAAATATTATGTGATACATATATATATTTATATCTTTACACGATAGCGGCCGTAATTTTGAAGATATTTGAACCAAATTTTAATATGTTGTTTCTAGGCCCAATAGTTCAGACAAGTTCGTTAATGAGCAAAATTGGCCCAAGGGGGTGGTCGGGGGAGGGGGTTGAAATTGTAAAAAATTTATATCTCGGCCCCTATGAAGTATAGAGGGAAACTTTGTTTGAATAAATTAGAGTACTCCCTATGGAGTTCACAGTGACACCAACGATTCGGGGGTGAGGGTGGGGGTGGGGGTGGGGGATGAAAATTCGAAACTTTTGAAACCATGTCTTGTGGGGTATCGTTGAAAAGCTCTTGATGAGTACTCTACAAATCAATAAATAGTTTCTTGATAGCTCTCATATGACGCGAGATTTTAATGTTTGAAAATAATAACACTTAAAAGAATTGTTATAATATCATAATTTTGTCTTGTTTAGCGGCTTTGCTAATTTTATTCATTGCTGATCTTGCGCACGGCCTCCCAGAATATGATATCCTATTCTTGTTGTTAAAACAAATGATTGTAGGCTCTTCCTCTTTACTGCAGGTTTGCCATGCCAAGGCTAAAAAAGAAGAGTGCTGCGCAGCGATAATAAATTAAACCAAAAGCACTTCGAAATCTACCTCAGCCTGTAGGCCTGCCTAAGGGGATTTTTTCTTTTGTGATATATATACATATATATCTTTACACGCTAGCGGCCGTAATTTTGAAGATATTTGGACAAAATTTTATTATGTTATTTCTAGGACAAATAGTTCGTATAAGTTCGTTAATGAGCAAAATTGGCCGAAGGGAAGGTCGGGGGAGGGGGTTGAAATTTTGAAAAATTTATATCTCGGCCACTATGAAGTATAGAGGGAACCTTTGTTTGAATAAATTAGAGTACTCCCTAGTTCACAGTGACACCAACGAATCGGGTGTTTTGGGAGTACGAGGGGAGTGGGGCTGGGGGGAATGGAAATTCGAAATTTTTGAAACCACGTCGTTGAAAAGCTCTTGATGAGTACTCTACAAATCAATAACTAGTTTATCGATAGCTCTTATATAAGGCGAGATCTGAATGTTTGAAAAAATGCTCTTTCCTCTTTTTTGCAGTTATTATTGCGGGTATGTCATACCAAGGCTAAATAAGAAGAGTGCTGCGCAGCGACAATAAATTAAACCAAAAGCACTTCGAATCTACCTCAGCCTGTAGGCTGCATAAAGGGACTTTTTATTAGCGTTATTAATGATTTTGATAGAAGACATTTTCATATTCGGGCTTGATTTTGTTTTTATTTTTACTTTTATTTTATCTCTTTAAATGGTGTCACGTGATGTTTAAATGGCAGCCAAGTAAAAGGTGTTATCATTGAAATGTTCAATAGTCTCTTTGTGCATTTTAACATACAGTATATGTAAGATGTTCTTGTAGCTATTCAAATGATTAAAGTTTTAACATAGATGAAAAAGTATTCACTAAATATGACACTGATGACATATACTACTTTAATTTTCTACTTTTAAAAGTGCTCACTATAGAGCTGTGCAGATCTTTAGGATCCCACTTGGCTGAGGCTCGCTCTAGTAAAGGTGCCAGCCTTACGGACCGGTCACCTACACTTCGTTCATTTCATATACTGGTATTCATTTATGTGGTATTCATTTATGATAGAACTGAGTGGACTCCAGGGACTTAACTGCCAACAGAAGGAATATGCCAATTGAAAAATCCCCATAATTTTATCGGGATCAAACTCGTGGCCTTCCTGTTGGTAGCGCAGTTCCTCAACCAATTGTACCATGGCGTTTCCCAAAAAGTTGTCATTACTTAGAAATATAAAATTTGTAAAATAACCAAAATGCCAAACATTAAAAAAGGAAACTTAATAGTTCACAGTTTTCATCGAAAAAACTCAAATTCTAAAATAATAAAGCTTTTACTTTCTCGCATATACGTAGTATAGAGAAAGTATTGTGATCGTGACAAAAAATCGAAGTCGAGTTAACACCGGGAGAGCATGTTTCATGAAGCCTAGAAACCGAAAAAAGTATTTTTGGAATGACGTCTGTCCGTCTGTCCGTCTGTCCGTGGACAAGCACAGCGGGTAAACGGTTCATTGTATTTACTTCATTTTTTGAATTAAGGACTTTTTCGAAATTTTGTCGAACCGCCCAGAAATTTAGCTTTACAACTGAAATATTAAGGGGACTTTTCATGAAAACCTTTTTAAAAATTTTGATTTTTGAAAAAATGGCTCTAACGATTTTAATTAAAATTTAAAATTGGAAACTCTTATATATGACTAATAAAATGGGCATATCTGTATTTCTGCTAAAATGACTTAAGGGGTACTTTACTCATATCCATTTTCACTTTTTCTAGTTTATATCCATTAGAGTAGGCGATACATGAAAACCTACCACAGTAAAGTTGTAGAGAAAATTAAAATGAACATTTTTTGTTTAACACATTTCTTTATACATTTAATAGATATCAAGATAAAAACGAAATAAGTATGGCTTAAATGCGAATTTCAGAACATACATGTCAATTGAAATATGAATGACATTTTGTTGCTCCTAGTAACAAGAACATTATAGGCCTGATGTACCTACTTATTGTTGTGAAATGCAATCAGTTTAGCTCAGTCGCAATGAACACACCAAAACCAATTACAGCGAGGTGGTATGGGCTAACAGGGAAGAGGTCCTGAGTTCAAATCAAACCTCGTGGCCGCCCAAATTGACTTGGGTTTTTCATGGTTTCCTCGTTCGAAAGGCAAACGCTGGGTTTGTAGGACTTGCTTATTTTCCATAACTCATCGCCGCTATGTCACTGGATATTTTAATCGTTTAAACTGAATATCACACAAGAAGACATCACTAAACAATAGAAACAGATGACGCGAATGAGTTGTTACTATAGACCCGCGTTTCTCAACCTATGGTCCGCGGACCACCAACATATCATAAAGCAAGTGGAAAGTAAAGAAGTAAATTTTTTTCACATATTTCGTTATAATGACCTATAAGTAATACCCCATATATTAAGAATATAGGCTTTCGTTTAAAAATGGGATGTAAAATTAGGGGTCCGTAAATTTTTTTAGACATTTTAAAGGTCCTCGGGTTCAAAAATGTTGAGAAACGCTGCTATAGACTTATGGTTCACGGAAACATACTAAACACATTCAGTTAAAGCGTGCAATATAACCTAATTAGTAGTAGTAGGACCGCCGGCGTGGTCATGTGGTTAGCGTTGCTGATTACAGATCCGTCGGCCCAAGTTCGATCCCCGGTATCTCCTCGGATTTTGCTGAGGTAGGGAGGTCTGGTAGGGGTGCACTCAACATCGTGATTCAAATCGAGGAGCTACTTGATAGAGAAGTAGCGACGGAAACCACCATTAACGGCCGTGGGTGTCGGCATGCTGACCACATGCCCCTCAATCCTGCCATTTGCCTGTGGTAGATGACGCAACGGTCGGGTGGTAGGTCAAATCCCTCCAGGGATGTAGTGCCACGGAGTTTAGTTTTAGTTTCAGTAGTAGTAGTGGCGAAATTCAAATATAAGTCGCCCCTTAAGCTCCGCCCATTCGATATTCACATTTGCACGGATTGTGTGATGCATTTTGTTTCTGAGCGAAGTAGAGTGACCAACTGTGCTTATATATTGTCGCAAGTGCCTTGTATCCACCTCTACATATAGCTAAATAATGCATAACACTAACCATATAGTTAAGTGCGCGATGCGGAGGCGGCAGCCGTAGCGAAGCGCCCTTGCATTTTCTAATAACGTACGATACACTGTTTGTAGGTTTCGAAAATGTGGCATATTATATCTCCCGCAAGGTTTGTCAGCCTGCCACCTCTCGTCTAGCGGTATGACGTCACACCTCCAACGTCCAATCACGAGTTTCTTCATAATACGAGGACAGAAGAATTCGCTAGATCGTGGTATAAAAGAAACTGCATCGGTGAGGATGATTGGGTGGGACCGACCAAGGCGCGACTTATATTTGAATTTTCCCGTAGTAGCAGTAGTACTAATAATATGCAATTTTACTGCCATTGATTATTATTATTAGTTATTATTATTATTATTATTATTTCACGGTAAAAGCATTGAACATAAAGATCGACCCTGATGCTTTACGTTCTAGATACTTGTTAGTTTTATGAAAATGTAATAAATAAAATTTAATTGTCTCTTTAATTAAATTTTTCTGTGCTAGCCTTTAACACGTATATGCGAGAAAGTTTGTGCAACATATTTTTGCACCATTTATTTAGAACTGATTTTCTGATAACAGCAAACATAATAGCTGTCTAAATACCACAAAATATTTAATGTGAAGCATGTTTATAACGTTCTACAGAAACATACATGTATGGAATGTTGTACGTACTACTTCTATTGCAAGCCCAGCAAAACTATAAGATTGAAACAAAGTGAATATAAATTATACAAATTATGGAAATTTTAATCTATGACTCGTTTTATCGTTCGCTGCCATATCAAAAGAGCAGTAGAATTCTGCTATTTTGAAAGAAACGTTTCGTCTAGCACTGTCAGAGGTCTTTCGAGCCATTTGATTCGTTATTCGAAGTGTCCAAAACAGACTGAGGGCAACAGTTCTTCAAGCATCAAAACCTGCACCAAACGCTGAATTTGGAAGTAAATTCGCTGCTGCTGTAAAACTGATCTACAGTATCTGAAGGAAGCATAATTTACCTGGGCAAATTTACACCTCATTTCTCGATTTAAGTTGTTTTATATCCCGAGGTCTTCGGTAAGCAATGAGTCGACCGCTCTTCATCATGGTCCTTGGGAGTAAAGGCAAGGAATATTGACTAGAAAGACATTCTTCCACAACACCCTGAAGAGTCGTTCAGTTGGAAGTGCGCAGACTCTGGTTTATAGGAAAGTATTTGCTATTGCACCAAGGGTACATGATTAAATATTATCAATGCACTTTTACGTGGTTAAAAATTGTCAACGCACTTTTGTATTCAACCTTCCGTTGTTTCCTTTCGTGCTAATAACCTGCATTTCTTTGCCTGGACAACTTCGTAATAACCGTTGAGCTATACAACAGAAGTTAACTTCATGAAGGGGTTTCGTTTGAGCCTTGGCAAAAATAATTAAAGTATAACTATTTGTTTATAGAGCTAAGCGAATACTTAATCGTTAAAAAGTATGAAATAGAATTTCCAATCCAGATAATTGTATCAAATCAATAAGGGTACAACTGGTTAATATTACTTTCAAAATTCAATTAACGCTCTATGTTAGGCTGTTGGTGTTATACATAAAGTTATTGTAGTCTATTGTTTCTGCTGCCGATTCTGTTAGGTTTCCTCGATCGGGTTTCCTATATTTATACTTTATACATCTATTCAAATTTAAGCATCTTGCATGGTCGAGTAGTGAGTATGCCTACCACTGACTCAGGGTTCCAGGATTTTAGCACAATTGAGAGACTGTTAAGACTGTCGTATAGGATAAACAAAATAACTGCCGGAAAAGATATTCTTGAGCTAATTTATTACGTGTAACCTCTCTTTCCCTCACCTTACTACCCACTAGGTATACACGGACGATGGAACTTCCACTTATCACCAAAGGCTTTGATGATTTGAAGGAAATCATGAAATAAGCTGGTAAGTTCTCTTATTAGAAACTAGTGAAATGGCATTTATAGTAAGCCCGACATATTTACTTACACACATATTCATCTTTCCATATAAAATAACACATCTTCGCAGTAGGTTACATTGTTGGTATTCGACGAGTAGGCTGGATGTTGTTTGGAGTTCTGAGGTATACAAATAAGGCGTTGTATTGTGCGCGAGATACCCCCACTTTCGCAAACGACTATAACGATTCTCCATGCGGGGACACCTCCCAGAAATCTTAATAAAATATGCACTCCGCTGTTTAGATAAATTCCATGCTTCTAACTATGACCCTGACTTTATCACCCATTACATTTCATGGGCTAGGTGTGAATAATGGCACCTTATTAATTACAGGCATCAGGATTTGATCTAACACTTTGAATACTGTAGTTAAAAGAACGTCATGAATATGGATGTATTGATTCCTAGAATAATTAAATTCAAAGCAGTTAATAGAAGAATGAAAGAAAAAAAAAATCAAGAAGTAATTTTATAAACTAGGTACCGGAAGTAATTGTATGTATTAGCCTATTCGTGTATGCATTATACTTTTATACTACACATATACACTGTATGCACTATACATAATTACACACATACACTTGGGAAATAGTTCCAAGTTATTTCTTATACTTTATTTTATTTTATTTTTTATTTTTTGCAAGATGGACGACAGAAGACAGACCCCATGACACGGGATCTTAGTATGATGGAATTTTCACTGAATTGCAACAGACGTATAACTGTGTAGTTTAAAAGCTGTCCCCTTAAAATAAAAATTAAGACTGACCTCCCTGGATGTTTCTAAACGTTTATACTTACAACCGACATTTACCAAGCACACACACACGTATCTGATAAAAAGAACGATGAATTCCTAAAAGTTATAAATAAATATATTTGGTTTTTGCTAGTCGTTGAATTTCAATTTCCTCTTTCAACTCATCGACTGATATAGTTTCGCGTCTAAAATCTTCTCTACGATGTAACACCTTAAAAAGTTCTCTGGTACATTTTCGTGTATGCAGTAAAGTAGATAATACAAGCATAAATTCAAGCTTACCTTTTCGCCCGATCCATCTGTAGGATGAGTTGCATCGGCACAAACCCTTATATCAGCATAGAACTGAGCAGGTGTTCCATCTTGGCTGGAAGTAAAAAAAAAACGCATATTACAAAAATGTTATTAACTTATATTAATTTTAAGAAGATCTCCAATTTACTGGAATACAGAAAAGTGAAAAGAATGGAAAGATCAAGAATAAAATCAAGTAAGCAAGAAGTTTATTTAATTACTGTTTACAGAACTTTTTCAAATCTCCTCACGGGTCCGCATGGACCGTGTGTGCTTATTCAAAACAAAAGAGAAGAGAGACAGGAAAAAAGCAGGCGAATGGGTTGTCGGGGAAAATTATTCTAGCACTAATGCTATCTACAGAATTCTGTGTTAAGTACGGGCAGTAATGGGGTATCAAGAGAGATTTGTCAGCGAGACGGGGGCGAGGCAAGGCTGTATTTTATCATCTTTATTATTTAACCTGTTTACATACGATAAACAGGTAATGGGACAGGAAGAGATGGAAACACTTGAATTGGAAAATGTACGAGTTCATGTGTTTTTATACGCAGATGACACGGTGTTATGTTCGACGAAGATCAACGGACTACAGCTGGGAGTAGACAGATTTTAAACCTACTGCCAGAATAAATAAACCTAAAACGTCATAACGCCATAACACAACCGTGGGCATTTGATCAACCCAGGTGGTCAAACCTTACATTCAGCAGTTTCATGAAAGATCCCAGCAATGCTTTTCAGAAGAACAAGAAGAAAAGGCGAAGCATTAATATTGTTTACTCCTTCGTCGATTGTGCTAAAAATAAAGGTCGTACATACCATGCTGATATTTATCATTTCGTCGAGAAGATAGGCCAACGCAGATGTGTTATCTAACTATATAACTACCAACTGTGACGCGAGAACCCATGGCCATTATTGATGCGCTTAGTCACAGAAACGCTACCGGTATTTCTTCATCATGTAGCTCCTCAGTTGAGTACACAATAGTATTATAATACCATACTTCTCTACCACCTTAAAATGAGATTAAGTACCGGGGATTTAATCCGGACTGTGGGTGTTTAATCAGCAACGCTAATCACTAGACTGAGCAGTGTTTTTTTTAATTTTATAACAAAAATCGAGGAATATAATATAGTTCTGTTCATTCCGCGTAAGAACATGGGGCTTCCTGGAGGAGGTTTCATTAGTTACACATATTTTACTGTAAAGGTGGTATGCCCATCGTCTCGACGGCCATCTAGTTGGAAACTAAGGCAATACATAAACGTGAAAGATCTGGGGATATAGTCCAAAGGCTACAATTTAGGCTTGGAATTCACTAAACTCTGCTATAAATCTACGAAACGGGATCTAAGGGTTATAGTGCCTCCCGTAGGACTTCACGATCTGGATTATTATATCCGTCGACCTTGGTCGGATTTGAATCCACAACCTTCGGTTGTAGAGATGGGCATGCTACTTCTACACCACCGAAAACTTCAGTTATAATAATTTCTGTATCAAATTTTGTTGTATTCGTACAGAAATTTGTGATTTTTTCTATCTACATGATTTAGCTAACGACCTCTATGATAAGTATGCCTGGGATGTTTCTAAATGTTAAATTTAACCTATATAAATGAGAAGATGGAAAGCGAATTCATGGTGCCAGGCTTCGAATGTTTATACAGAGATTGAAAGTTTAATGTGACATGCATCCAGCATGACGTGCAGCATAAGCAGTGCGCGCCTTCAGTGCATCTACTGCAGTCTACATAAAGATGATAAAAGGACAGTTTATTTAATTCATAAGCATTCTTGTTGTCATTGCGTGATACACTAACCCACACCTTTCTGTAGAACATGCTTAATTAATATAACCGTTCCTTGCATAAACATTCGAAGCTTGCATCGTACCAATGTTCAGCCTATGTACAGGTAGGGGGAAAAAAGCGGACCGACTAAAATATCTAAGTTGCCGATATGAGCCACTGCGCAAGCCTAGCGGCATTCACAGGATAGCAAGAAATGTATTGAAATTTGTTCTAGTGTCGAATGTTGACTTAGCCCATTTCGAAACCAAAATGGTTTCTAATCGTATTGTTTTATAACTGAATATATTAATTATTAATATTATTATAAAATCCTAACACAAATTATATTATATTCAGCTATAACAGTCGGTCCGATTTTTGTCCCCACCTGTACACAAAATAGACCGTCGCGTGGTCTTGTGGTTAGCGTCGCTGACTACAGATCCGTCGGCCCGGGTTCGATCCCCGGTACCTCCTTGGATTTTTCTGAGGTAGGGAGGTCTGGTAGGGGTCCACTCAGCCTCGTGATTCAAATTGAGGAGCTACTTGATAGAGAAGTAGCGGCTCCGGTCATGGAAACCACCATTAACGGCCGTGGGTGTCGGCATGCTGACCACATGCCCCCAATCCTGCCATCTGCCTATAGGTAGATGACGCAGCGGTCGGGTGGTAGGCCTTGTCCTTTCGGGGATGTCGCGCCACGGAGTTTAGTTAGTACACAAAATAACAACCCCAGGTGAAATGGAGAAGCTAGTGTGACAATGAATATAGTAGGTCAAATCATAACGGGAGGGTAATTTTGAACTTGATATATGACGATTAGAGGTGCAGCAAGAATTTTAAAAGCTCAGACAACTGTAACGCCATATAGGCTAAACTTTGATATTTAAGGTTTGTTTCGGGGAAAACGTACAGCCGGCTATTTTAAGTGGAATCCGGTTTGGGTGAGTTACAGTCTTTCAAAGAACAGAACAACCTCTCTATAAATATAAATAAAATGAACATTATGACCCTGACAAACAGATTCTTACAAATTTATCACAAGCAATTTTTCAATCAGACGTGTAAATAGGAGCTGGGCATTGCCGAAAAGAAACCACGTCTAAGACCTTAATTTACCGTTACTAACAACTGGAATACATTTAATGTCCCTGGTAAATTTATCAGCTTAAGGTTAGGAATGTTTGCACAGGTTTCATGTGGAAAATTTATATTGTTTTTAAGTTGCTTGCAGTGAACGTCACTTACGGATTCAAAACCTGTTAACCTATATATTACCTTAAATATCTTGTGTCTAGAATTCCTCTGAATTCTTTATTGAATTTACGAGTTTTTATCCAACTTCCACAAACCACACCTAAAAGTGTGGCATTTAGATTTTTCAGTCATATTGGGTCCAGCCCAAACGAAGTCTTAACATTAAATCATTGTATGTACGAAACATGCAATAAAATACAACCTTTTAACGAAATCTGCAATTATACTACTAAGGATAAAATGATTAAAATGGACGAGATTGTTATTTTTATTATCCCAAAAGTGCAGGAAGTACTTTTACTCAACTAATACAAACTCTGCATCAATACAAGAAGGTACTAGTGGATAGGATTTCTTATGTACTGCTGAAATAGCACATTCAGATTACGTTAAAATAGATTGTTTTAAATTTTTTGAACGACGTAACAATATTACGAATATTGTTGCCGTGGATCGTAACTTGACATTCCCACACGCAATCTAGTTGCTATGAAAACAAAAGAAATCTCAGTGCTGTAAAAATGACAAAAGTAAGTAAAACCATCTAATACAAGCCTTTATAGAAGACCGGAACCAAGGCCTCCCTGTTTGTGGCGACTTTAACAGGACAAATATTCCGTCCCCATAACAATCAACACATGCGAATCACTTTCTGAAATATAAAATCTATCTTAAATAATGTATGTACATAATATTTTCAGCTAATATCTCAATTCCGGGGTGCGCGGGCAAAGAGAGTTAAGTCCACCGTCCTAAAATATTGAGATATGTTCATAGAGTTATAGATAAAAATGTTCTCTACATTTGTTTTGAGTCCAGTAAGTCATAATCAAAATTGTACGGTAGTTGTGGATGTGTGCCTCATGGGTTTATCCATCTCTAAAGCTATGTTGGGCTGGTATAGTGTGTTAAGTCACTCTAATTCTCAGTAACAAGAAAATGGACTTAACTCTCTTTGCCCGCGCACCCCGGAATTAATATAATTAAATTGATATAAATAATCATCGTGCAAAAAATAGCATGCAATACTCGTTCCATAAGCGCATAACGGATCTCGGAAATTAAAAGAACTCGGCGCAAGCGCCTCGTTTTTTCAAACTCTTTCCTCGATCCGTATGCACCGCTTACGGAACTACATCATTTCAACCTCAATTTCGGAAAAAGTAATTACAATTTCGGAAAAAGTAATTTCAATTTCGGAAAAAGTCATTTCAATTTCGGAAAAAGTCATTTCAATTTCGGAAAAAGTAATTTCAATTTCGGAAAAAGTAACTTCAATTTCGGAAATACGAGGGCTATTTTTTAAACCTCCGATGGGGCATAAAATGAAAACCACAGTGAAAATCAAAACTGTTTTATTTGGAACATTTAGGTACAACTTCTAGCTACTTCTCTACCTAGTCGCACCCCGATTGAGACATTTGTTGAAGCGTGGTGCAACTTTCAAGTACCCTTTTCATAGAAGCTTGCCGCCAGCCTATTGAAGAGGGCACTTGAAAGTTGCACCACGCTTCAACAAATGTCTCAATCGGAGCGCGACTAGGTAGAGAAGTAGCTAGACGTTGTACCTAAATGTTCCAAATAAAACAGTTTTAATTTTCACTGTGGTTTTCATTTCATGCCCCATAATGTTTAAAAAAAATAGCCCTGGTATTTCCGAAATTGAAGTTACTTTTTCCGAAATTGAAATTACTTTTTCCGAAATTGAAATTACTTTTTCCGAAATTGAAATTACTTTTTCCGAAATTGAATTTACTTTTTCCGAAATTGAAATGACTTTTTCCGAAATTGTAATTACTTTTTCCGAAATTGAGGTTGAAATGGTGTAGTATCGCAATATCCTATTTACCACATAGACATCACACTGTATAATGATGAAGCCAACGTGGTCTCCATGACAATACTATTATTTGCAGTGTAGCATTGGAAAAAAATCTGATGTGAAAGTCACATAACTTCCTCTGCCCAAATAAAAGTTTGCAGCATTTACGCTAATTATGCTATAAATATCTTATAGTCCCTTCTTTGAATGTTGCGACTAAAAACGCAGGCTATGGGGAAAAAAAACAAGTGACTGCAAACGTTTATTGAACTTTCTGCTGTTAAGAATAATTTCCTAAATTTATCAAACATTCCCCTCAGACATTTCTTTACTGTAAGCAGGGCCACCAGTACATTTTTCTCTCTTCACGTGCTTATATAGAATAAAATGCCTTAAATATCCGCGTATTGAGTTGTTCACCAGGCAAGTTGGTAGGTTACAACCACCCTTCAGAGAATGTTTTTGAAATGGTATAAGCAATCCATGTACAAAATTTAAAGGAAATTTTTAGAGCCGTTTATGAGAAAATAGCAAAAACAAAATATTCTTCATGTAAAGTCCCCTTAAATATAAGAAAAGGTTGTAGTCAATCTTCAAAGCCTCAGAAGGTACCTAACCCCAATACAACATTTTGTTTTCGTACGATTTACAAGAAGCCGTATTGCAAAAAGCACGTATTCACAGTGGGTTGCTTATAACTACCCTTCAGAGAATTTGTTCGAAAAAATGTTTCAAATAAAAGTTTTAGCTCTTGGTACAAGCAATCCATGCGCAAAATTTAAAGAAAATCGTTAGAGCCGTTTTCGAGAAAATCGCGAAAAACGAAAATTTCTTCATGTAAAGTCCCCTTAAAAATAAGGGAAATTTGTCGCCAATCTTCAAATCACATCAAATACGAAATTTTGTTTTCATACGATTCTCCGTTTCGGAGCTAGCCTGTTCACAAACTTCCACACAGACAGACAGACACACACACAGACACATTGGATTCAGGGGGCCTTGAAACGTGTATATATGCTAAAAACTCAACTTCGAATTTTAGGGTCGAAAACAATACTTCCTCTACCTATAGCACCTATGGTACGGGTAGAGGAAGTAAAAAAACTTATAATACTGAGGTTTTACGTAATCGATCTAATTAGAGAGACCATCTATAGAATTCATTCCTATATCAATAACAATGATAGAAATCCATGAAATTAAAAATTGACGTGAAACATTGACATAACTCTACCCTGCGCATGGACAACATCACTCCCCCGCGTAACATCTTGTTATACAGTTAGAGGCCGTATTGCGGGGAATGGGTACTCAATTGTATCAGCCTCAAACAATCCTGAGTTTGTGTGAGGAAGAGTAGCGAGTATACCATGTTACTGTAAAGATTCTTATCCACGCGGGTGCGCGGGCAAAGAGAGTTAAGTCCACCATCCTCAAAAATTGAGATATGTCCATAGAGTTATAGATAAAAATGTTCTCTACATTTGTGTTAAGTTCAGTAAGTCATATTCAAAATTGTACGGTAGTTAAGGATGTGTGCCTCATGGGTTTATCCATCTCTAATGCGATGTTGGGAGGGTAAAGCGGGTTAAGTCACTCTAATTCTCAGTAACTAGAACGTGGACTTAAGTCTCTTTGCCCGCGCACCCGCGCATTGATACCTGATTCAGCGCTGTAAGCTTTGTATTAGTCGAGAAAGCTTATATTATGAATTAAAAGAAAGCAATATGCTTTTACTTTGAATATAACAAGTCCAAAGTCCTCAAAAAAATTTATTTACTGAATCTTATTCATCGCTATTTAAATTTAATATTGTTTGGTTTCAGTTTTCCTTCTCTTCTTACTTTTTGCAAAAGTTGACTTTTGTCCTCTGTTATGGGCCATTCACGTTGAAAAGTAAACGTAACGTTAACTTTAAAAGTTTGGTGCCATGTTTTTTAATGGGAACATTCAAAATGAATCACGTAAACTTTAAACATAACGTAATATTAAACGATAACTTGGAACCTTGCAAACTCCAAGTTTTAACATTAAGTTTATGCGAAAAATAACGATACGACCAATCAGAGCTCTCAACTCCACAGAACAGGAGACGGGAATGGAAATAACTAAGACATGGCGTCTATAAGTGAAAAACTCGTAACGTTGTATCCTAACCACTGTCTGTATGATAAATACAATCCATTATACAAAGATGGGGCATTGAAGTAAAGTATGTGAACATTAATTTCCCCAGAAATGACTTACTGTAATACAGCCCATATAATATGCATGCTGTTAATTTGTATGTCTATATACAGTTGTATGATATCAATAATTTCTAAAGACCTACACGTGTTTAATAGACACACGAAAGTATTTTCGTTTGTGGCAGTCCTTTTATCAGCTGTTGACGTTCACATTTGTGATTGGTTGTTACTAACGTAAAGTTTTTGTCTTTAATGCTCTATGCCGTGCTGAAGTTTGCGTTACGTTTTATGTTCTTAAGTTTACGGTTAATTTTCTATGTGAACGCGGCATTATGACCAGCTTGGATAGTATCCATTTTGATTAAACCTATCCATGAAAGCAGAATGAACATTGAGCAAACACATTCCCGTGCGTTTTTATTATTTAATTGCTGAGTTCCCTGAATATGTAAATTACAATCTTAAACATTTTAAGAGGAAAATAACAAAAATTATTACATAATATTAATAGCACAATTTTAATTTTGTTTGGTCTTTCAATGTATTCAATCCAATTTATTCTATTTTTTGTTGTTGTAAATGCTATTTTAAACCACTGGTTAATGCTGAAAAATTATTTTTAAATACATTGTACTCATAAATTTAGAATTTTTCGTTTGTAGTAGGCTATACTGTGTATTGATATGTAATTATGTTTATATTAATCTACTAGGCCTATACCCTTAAACACGAGCTTTGCTCATATAGGGATGTGTTTGGTTTTATTTGTTTTTACTTGTATTAAATGTGTAATAATAACAATGTAAGTAAGTAATGTTAATAAAAATGTTTAATAATAATAATAATAATAATAAAGTGAACGAAGGAGAAAACATAAACTTTGGTGCAAACACATTACTGGAGACATGTGGTTACATAACAGGCGAGAAGTGCAGTACGTGGCCCACAATACTGTATCTTGTGCCTATTTGATAATATTGTGGTAATGCTTGGAGGTCAGTGGAGTTTCGCTTCACTTGTTAGAAGGATCACGACATCCATACCGGAGTGTCTCAGGCATACCGTATTTAACATTCCAGCAACTCGACGCTTGGAACGTCTGTTCTTGAAAATAATATTACGTAAACACAACAGTTACTTGCTCGCTGAACTAGAATTAACCCTCCGAGTAAATAGTTCTGTTGCAATGAAGGTTATGTCACACATGATATTACATGGACTTAATATAAACAATAAATTTACTATTATGCTAAGATTAAATTGTAATTAACGATTTTAAGTTCGATTGTATTCGCTATGGATCACTGAACACTAAAATTCTTGCAAGTTTACTGCTTGTGATCAGTGTACACAGAGAAATAAAGTTCTTGGCTACACACACAACATATAAATGCCATAAATGATAATAATGCTCAAGTCTTATCGCAATTCCTTGCATTTATTAAAGTTTTTTTATCTAGTATTTGAAGCCTACCTTCTGATCATAAATTAATAAAGGCATATATATCTTAAACGGTGCCTCTAAAATATGTTTTAAAATTGTTCCTAAATTAAAATCACTACTGTACCGGACTTAGGAAAATAACAAATATAATTTCAATTGGAATAATATTTTTCTTTGCAGAGTTATGAAAAGCACCTTAAATACAGTAAATACTCCTCAAAATAGAATCTGATTTAGAAAAAAATTCTAAGACGTTTATTATGAAAGGGTTGAAGTCTGAAGCATTAAAAACGAGTTGCCTAAATTAAATGCTCCAAAGAAATAACATATCGCGTTTAAAATATTATGACTTCTACCAATACAAGCACATCTCATTCTTTGAAATTTCAGTCTTTCTTGAGAAAACTTCGTTATGTAAGCCTAACTATATTTTTCCAAAGCAAAAATGGGCTATTATTTATAGGCACAGTCTAAGCTTGCTTCAAATATTTCAATACGAAAAAGGTGGAACACTTAAACAAAACAGCTTATATGAAACTTTCACTTACACATCTATAACTATAAAAAAATATTAGACATACGCTTAGGCATAATACTTGTGGATACTTAGCGGAATAGTTATTTCCATTCTCACTCAATCCTGCGACGGATGCTAATGAGAAAAAAGACCACATCGATCTCCTCTGATTCCCTAAAGTTTTGCCGAATTCAATCCCAATAATATTACGCTAATTTAATATTTTAAAATATTTTATAAAAGTTCTATCATTGGTAAGAAAGAAAATGTTTTATTTTAAAATGTAAATTTAGGGGCAAAAACTCACGTCTCGAAACCTTGATTACTTTGTTAAGAAACAGAATAAGGAAATGCAATTTAACGAGCAATTATAATGATTGGAATGTGATTTCATGATCAGGACAGTGTCGCACAGTTAATGTGTTCCCTTGAACATGTGTGCTTAATACAATCAAATGGTCACGTCCCAGACACATATGTGATTGTAGGCTCAAGGAGATCTTTCAAATTAAATTCCTACTCATATATTTTCCCTCTTGTGTGATATGAAATACCGGATATACTTCGATCGACTTACTTAACATTCAAACGTGTAATATGTCAACCATTTGCCAATGCTAGAAGTCTGTACCCAACAGGAATCTGAAAGACAGCATTTGGGCAGTTGGTAGGCCTGGGACTATATCACATAAATGTCATGTTTGACATGATTTTGGAAGCCCATAAAGTTGATAGCTCATATTAAATAACTAGGGCTACATACTAACACTCTGATTATGTGAAGAGGTCCTTGTCTTATTGAGATAATTACACGTTAATTCTTAATTTTATATTACACTATATTACGTTTACGAATACAGTGTAATATAATATGATATAATACTGTATAACATAATGTAATATTATAATATAACGTATTATTAGCCTATATTATACATACGATATGCAGCTGTATAATATATTATTTAATATTCTGTATTTTAACTACTTGTATTTAGGAAAATCAGAAGGAAAATATGGTGAGGGACTGTTTCAACTAAAGTGAACATGGCTTCTATTATAAGTATTTTTAAGAATCTGGATTGGAATAGTGGTCATGATCAGTCGTCTGACTTGTTATTTTCGTTACAAAGACTTGTTACTCGAAAAGTTTAAACCTTACACCATGTGAAACATGTGGCTAGATCAGACACCTTTCAGACGATTACCTATGAAATGTATTATCGTCAGAACCATTTAAGATAAAGTTCCTAACTATTTCTACACGTAAAAATGGTAGTAAGAGCAAACAAAAATCTTCATCATACTTTGTGTCACTCCCATTATGATGTACAACCCAAATATATATTTGCTTTACATATCGAATGACTTTGCTGAACAATGCTAGACACGGATGATAAACGCACGTAACTCAGAAGCATACAAAAATTATAATTTCCCAGGAAATACCACTTTTGAACTCAAGGAAATTAATGCTGAAAACTCTTCATGGAACTTCGTTGTCGAATTTAATACTTCCTCTGCCTACAGTAGATTTACTAATGGTAAACGAAGAAAGTAAACATTTTCAATCATTCTTCAATATAGTTCTTCGTTCAATCAGGACGTCAGCAAAGATTAACGAGTCTGGAGAAAAATTCTTAAGCCTGCTGGATCTGACTTTGGTAGTACGAGTAATTAATACTGTCCTGGTTATAAACAAGCGTATATTTTCTTCTGCTGTTTCAGTATCTACATGTAGCTATATTTATTCATGTAAACTGTTGGAGGGGTAGATTATTATATGTTTAGGAAAATGTCAGCATGGTTTCCCTTATAAGACGCCTTTTTCAGGCACCCGTCTGAAAATTTCTTCTTGAAATTCAGACATTTCATAATGACAGTAGCTTGAAACTTCTAGACAATAGGACAATTACTGACACAAACCTATTATTTCTTATCAATACATACCGATTACATTATAACCTTGGAATTCAATTCTCTTCTATGTCATCTAATGAAATTAACTATAGTTAGAAGCGCAAATCCAAGGGAAGCCCAAGAGATTTGAATTGAATGGAGTACTTCAGTAATTGTAGATTGAAAACGGAACTGAAACACCAGTATCAATAGCAAGGTAACTTTATTGAAATTAGATTTATAAACCATAATTTGTTTTGATATATTGCCAAGTGTATTAATATTACTGTACTACTTTTACATTTATTATTTCTTGCTATTGCGTAATCATTTATTTCTATATGTTTTATGCTGCCTTTCTCACTTCTCTTCTTCCTTCGTTTCTACCTACGTTTTATCTGCTACAATTTCTTTACCTTTTTATTTATTTAATTCTCTCATTTATTGATTATTCTCTTTCTTATTATCCATATTCTTATCTAACCGACAGAAACTGTGTGATTTTTTCTCATTATTACTAATTTAAGGTAATAAGTATTCCCTATACAGGCTATGGAAGCCATTAGAGTTTCATGAGGTTGAGAATTTTTAGAACTGCGGTACATGATATTGTTTCAGTCTTACGCACCGGTCATCCAGGATTGCTCCTAGCCCTCATTTCTGTTAGAGGCTGAGTCGACTGCAGGACCATATTCCCACCCGGAAGGTTAGACAAAATTGTAAACTCCCAACGAACTCATCAGAGATCGAACCCGCGACCGTTCTTTTTGTAGCGCGATGCATCAACCAACTATGCCAAAGGTACCCCAATTAAAGAAAATACAGATGAAAAAAATCTAAGAGGTAAAGCAAACCAAAGAAAGGAAAAAGACTCCTGCCCGATTCCTGGTCCTTGTAGAACATCTGCAATGAAAGAACAAGAACCTAACACGGGAAAATTTTTCCTACAATATTAATAATTGAACTCTTGATTATGATATGAAGTAAGACTTCTTACAAGTCACTAAATCAAAGCTGTAAAACTTGATCGTATCTATTTTAGCCAGTAACATTCTTGAAGGACAGATATGAGTTCATATTAATACATAAGACTCAGTGTTTACATTGCGTAATTTCAACATTCAATTGTTCTTTTCTTATATAACCACAATAAACAAACGAAACTGTGGTTATTTAGTTCTAAAGAACAGTATAATGCTGCCTTGTCTTAGGTCAATGATTTTTTACTAAGTCTGATAACCTAGGTTGTTGAACTCAGTTAATATGATTTTTTAAAGTCTTGAAGACCAATATCAATATTAATATCGTTATGTTATAATATAACTACGCCATGTCTAAAATATTTTATGAACAATATTTGATGAAGCACTCTAAACAGGAAATCTAGGCGTTTTGTCCAAATTAGATATAGGTCTAAGGTGTAATATTACGAACTGACTTCTCTGACTTTTCTCTTTTTCTAATTCAGGAAATTTATAAGTATTTATTTTAGATTTTTAGACGTTTTCTAAGTAAACTTTTGCCAATCGAAAGTTACCGGAACTTGAATTCTGTGCATCTATAATACATAGGTTATATGCATATATATTTTGTGAATATGGGTCTACATGTACGGTCTACATAACATAAAGAAAACTGTTACTGAATTGAAACACAGCTGTAGGATGATCTTAATAGTCCTAGATACACTACGCAGCCTCTTATTGCTGCTAAGTTGTTCAAACTTGTACAGTTTACTACGATACGTCTGTTACAAAGCATCTGCGGTATGAAGTCATGTCATTATTTCAACGTAGGTGCTCTTTTTCTTAAGCCTATGCCAAACAAACAAGTACTGGTATGCCAGATTCCATCTATGGATTCAGATCCATGGCATTTGGCTACTTGCTATCACCGGTGTAGTTTTGCCATTACCAAACAATAATTCTCGGAATCATAAAAAGATACAAAGAAGGAACCCAGAAGTCTTAAGGTGTCAGTGAAAAAAGGTTGGTCCTTTGCCTCAAATGATTGCTACAGGGAAAAAGGTTGTCTACAGATGCAGAGTTAGCTGAGATTTTAACATCAACGACCCGCTAATTTTTTGGAAGGAAAAAAAGAAGGAAGCCGGAGGCAATTCACTAGAGTTAGTTTTCAAAACAGAGCAGGATCATTCAAAATTAAGAAATCATGGTATTGCTTCATTTGTTGGAAAGGTAGGAAAAACATATGTATTTTAAAGCTATAAATATAAAAATGGGTGCATTAAAATGTGCATGATAAGTTACTATAAAAAATAGAGGTGATTTCTTTTGTGATACCTGTTAATTTTCGTAATGAGCCAAACAATTTAAAATTCCTATAGATCTTTGTAATCGTACTTTAATAACATGTTTACTTAAATTGTTTATTTAAACTGTTTTCATGTATTTTAAGGGAATAATTTAAATAATGTAATGTTATATATTTTTTAATAATAATATGTTACTATATTTTATTTTATTAAACCACGAGAACACCCGAAGATATGATAGAAAATTCGATATCGGAAAATATTACATGATTATGGCGTTTTCACATAGTGTACATAAACTTGTTCAATGCAGGTTTCCGTCCTAACAATTAAAGTCTGTACCCAACTGTAATATGTCTGTACCCAACGTGTAATATGTCAACCTGTTCCAGCACTTATAAGCTTAGACTAAAGAAAATAAAACTAACATTTGTATTATGCGAAAAAGTTAGGTCAGTCAGTTACGCTGAGACTTTTCCAGAATTACCAGAAATATGCAAGATACGTTACATAATCTTAATAACATAATTCTTCGAGCACTCATGCGATACAACTAGAAGAAATGCCATTTTATGAATGAGGCACATACTACTCATTGATTGACCTCTTCTCGACCCTGAAAGGAATGCAGACTGCCAAACCCGTTCTTATTACTGTCATTAAGCTTCATAAAGCCACTCTTATGCACAGTACTTAATTAGCGATGCAGGACCAGGTAGTAAGAATTGAATATCATATTATGATTTCAGTTCCAGAATGGGATGCAGAAATTTCAATAAAATACGCCCACAGTTGACATTTAAATTATGGAAAAAACACCAACAGTTTAAGTACAAACAAGAATGTGCGAAAGATACAAATAAAAATCGTAAATACCCTTCAATATAAGTGTAGTAAACATATCTAAAAAAATAAAATACATCTCAAGCGATTCCTTGAAACATTATTTTAGTTTTTCGCGATATCTTATGTCGCAAAATCGCCGATCACTAGCAATAGTGTACAGTAGGCATATTCTAGTCATGCAGTACGTCCCAAGATTTATTATCTGTTTCCCAGTGCTGTTCCATACAATGAAAAAGATGTGTTCACGGAAGCATGCATATTTTCATTGTTTTAAGTTTCCGATGTTAGTTAGCATGCTGATTTTTGAGAGATATGGACAAAAACATAATAGTCACCTCAACTTACACCGTTTATCAAACACATCCACCAAAACCTAGGTGAACATGAATTGTCGAAAATGTGTCTCTATAGAGGCAACAAAGAATGAGTCCCTGAATACTAAGACAAGGTTCAAAATTACTAATAATTATAGTTTCTGAGGCTGAATATTCAATCTATAAAAGCATATATCACCATAAATGAAACTATATACCTGTACCTCAGAGCTAGAGTGATACAAAGTCCATTTTTAAAAACTGAGATCATTAAAATTTCAGATACTTCCTATGTGTTCCACGCAAGTCACAATGAAGTAAGTCCGGAAAAACATTAATTATTAATTATTTAATGTGACTTTAATAGTTTGCTTTAACACGGAAATTGGTAATATTAGCGATGATAAATATGATGATTACGATAATAATAACAGTAAGGACAATGATGCTACATTTAGTACTAGCAGATGCCCGCGACTTCCACGATAATTAATTTAAAATTTAAAAAACTTATAGCAAAATAATTAAAACTTTATATTTATTAATACTTACACGCGAATAATGCATAAACTAAACGATTAACAATTATAATGAAACAGCTAAAAATCCTGTTTTGGAGTGCATTCCACAATTGGAAAGAGCCGCATGGGAAAATAGTCCTCAGATTAGAGTTCCCCGGCCCAGAAAACCCCTGCATAGTGAGTTCCGTCCAAATCGACCAATGTTTGCCCATTTAGGCCTATATTCAAAATTCATTATTATTCAGATTATATAAATAATGAATATTCCAATTCCTTACTTGTGCTATTAAAAATAATATCACTATTATCAACTGTCAGATCACGGCCTACTAAAAGAACGAACAATGGAATGCGTTACAAGATACTAAACAAAGATGCCAATAGTGGGAATAAGAAATAGTTAACATAATTAACATAAGCTAAAATCATGATATAATGAAACACACGCAATGGCTTGCATTAAATCGAAATTGTTTTCAACCAATGCACATTTTGTTTTTTCAATTCCATAAAGGTTATGTGGTATAAAATAATATGCTTTTAACCTATTCACTGTCAGCATACGTACTAATCACCGCATATTGTTACCTAGGCGAAACCAACAACGAGCTGACTCTTTATCAAATAAAATTGCAACCTTCCCATCGTTGCAAGCAATAGGCTTACTATAAGATAAACAACCATAATTGGTCGATATCCGAGGCATTTCTAAACGTTATTGGTTAATATAAAATAGGCGTCGTATGAATGGAATTATCAGTAAACTTATTTTCAGCGAAGTGCGGAAGTCAGTAAAATAATCGAAGGTTTCAATTAAGAACCGATATATGCCAAATTATCCCAAAAGTCAAATGTACTCCGGTATTAATCTTGTTTATGACATTACCGTAATATTGTACCGTAATTCGTTATGTCAAAAAAGTTCAATATGGTGAGGAAGTGTGTTATTAAGGTAACACAATCAACCTAACAAAACTTTATATCACTCTCACTGTGGTAATCGAAGTGTTTGCACAATTAATTCCGATAGTGATCCGGCTTCGTAGACCATGGTGACGACATAACATTGTCACGACAAATTGGACTCATAAACAAGCGGTGCAGAAAAGTAACTGTGAAGGACGATCATAACTCATAACAACGCATGGTGTTTATCGGTTCATGGTTCTCACATACATGAACTGGAATTCCATTATTTATAGTAGCAGTAAACTTGTAAAGTTCATTGATTTATTCGGAAGATATCGGAAGCGCATTACTATAACTAATGTATTAATCTGTAGTAACATTATAGAAACAGCCGATATTATTCCATATGGCTTTATTAAATATGTTATTATTGTGTAGTAATTTGGGGGAAATATAATTAAAAATTTAAAAAATCCTATGAATTAAATTTTTTTAAATAATTTAGTTTCTTTGGCTTTTGGGGAAGATATCGGGGTTTCGCGAGCACAGAGTTATGCGTAAACCGACTGAAAATATGATAATGAACTGCGCAAAGTGGTTCCTAACAAGAGCGCACTGACACTTTTTCGTTCACACCAAACTTTAAGTAGGGATTATGAATAATGGCTGATAGGTAAGATTGTAAGATTAGTAAGATTAGTAGTTTCATTTAGAATACACGACTTAAAGGAACTGACGATCTAAAACTGCTGTTTTACGTGCATGACTTTAAATCTTCATTCATCGTTCCATACAGAAAACAAGTAAACAACAACAAAAATTAAAAATATTTTTATGTAGGCCTGTTGTGTATTATGTAGTTATTCTTCCACGTTTATAACCAGTTCATTGCAATCGTTAAAATGCTTACCGGTTTTTTCATTTTTTTTTTTTTTTTTATTTTGGGAGCAGTCGGAAGATCGAATTTTGACATAGTTATATAATTAATATGTGAATGTCAATATATTTGAATGTGGACTGTTAAAGGCACCACTAAAACGAGAAAGGAAAGATTCGCAAGCACAGCATAACTGGAGAGACTTTAAACAACGAAAGAATCATATTACAATAGACACAACATTTTTGTATTCTTTTTGGAATTGTTTTCACGCAACTCATGTAGGAATAATTTTTTTTTTCAGGATGAAGTCAATATTCTACTCCTCAGGAAACTACCACATGATTCAATACCATAACCGAACGGGGTGGCTAAAGCGTTAGAGTCTTGAACTCGCATTCGGAGGTCCCGCATTCAAATCCCGAGACCGGCAAACCTGACTGTGGTTTTCGATGTCAAGAGATGGAGATATATCTCGATAAGGTCTAACGGTAGGCCTTGTCCCACTAGGAATGTTGTACCACAGATTATATTGCACATAAATATATGAATGTATGTGTGTAATATGTAGCCTATAGAGAGTTGTGTATGGGAAAAGGTGATGAAAAAGTGACATGGAAGTGACATAGGGGTACTTTAACATAATCGTGATGATGGCAGACCTATTTTTTAAAGCAGGAAGGTTGAAAGAATAATATATTTTAAATGATTATGTTACAGGAGAATGTTTATCGACTATTCATATAAACATCTATATAAGAAGTACTATCTCTAATTAATATACCGAAGCAGCTCTTAAGTTAATCAATATCGACATCGATAAAAGAAGTCTCGGAGTGGTTAACCACTATCTAATGATACAAAAAGTGATTCCATGTGAGGAACGATACCGACTATACAGCCATGAACTTTTGACGGAGACTAAACAGATATATTTATAGATACGGCTATTGCTGCAAATCTGTAGTGTTACGTTAAAAGAGTAACACACCTTGCTCCCAAGGTGACTCCGCCTCATATTCTTCCTTAGTGAAAGTGATTTCTTTTTATTTCTTCTAGTAATGTTACGATGGTGATATTTTTTTTTATAATTCTCCCTCGGCTCATAACCCTTTGTGGTCATATGTATATCCTTGTACCACACATGAACGAAAGTAAACTTTTTTGTCTTATTGTTATTCCTTTAGATGCCCGTAGGCGTACATATTGTTGTCTTAATCCGTCTCTGAAGTCTCGTAGAGCTTTTCCGCAATGGGTAAAGGGGGGAACAGAATCGGTTCGGTGAGTAATATTGGTACATAAGTTAAGGTCAGATTAGGACCTTGAAAAAGTTTATAGGAACGGGTGTAGCTGTGTATATAAAGGTTTGGATCGTTTTGCATGGTCAGTATCAGTCCACAGCAAGTCTAAGGAGCACAACTAGCTTCACACAAAATACTAGAAACAATGGCTTTTGCCCAGGTGAGTGGTAAACCGACTTTACTTCGGAAATAACTCGAAGAATTTATAAGACATTTTTTCCTCGCGGCTGGATTTAAAAGTGTGTTACATAAACTCCACTTAACTTTTGGAGATATGTATTTAGTACTAAACTCTATATTAAATCACTTGTATTAAGAATTAAATTAGCTAGTATATATAAGTAACAGAAATTAAAATTAATCTAATCTTAGACAAGATATTCATTATCAACAGATTTATTAATACAAGGCAAATGAAAAATATTTGAGCTCACTATGTCTCTCTCTTATGGTAAATTTTTCACATTTAAGAAATTTGGAACCCAATAAGCCGTACAACGAATTCTCAGAATGAACAATCGAAAGAACTTCCCGTTGCACTGGATGAAAAATAAAATTGCAGACATAGGAAAAAACATTTCTTATGACTTTAATATTAACTTCACCATGAATTGTTCATTGTTTTGTGATAATTTTTCTTAATAATCCTATCATTAGATAAATAGAAACTGTTAATTAAACCCTCTATTATGTAATTTTTAATTTTTTTTTTATTAATGAAAGGATTTTATGAGCTAAGGGTCATTAACAAAGCCCGAATAAATACAATTTGGCCTTCGTGATAAAAACGTACAAACTAACGATAAAGTTATTTAAAATAATGGGCTAACATTGCAAAAAGAAATAATTTTCAAAATCTTTCAAAAGACCATGAAAATTAAATGCTCATAATTATGTTATATCCAGAGCAAGCGATAAATATTGACTTTAAGTAATTTAAAACAGCTTAATTGTTTTTAATTTAAAGATGCAATTTACAACTGTTAAATACCTTAAATTTTTATTCATTCTATTCCGTATCTAGTAGACCTACTTTTCCAGCTGTATAGACTATATTTTAATGTTTTCTTGTAAAATGTATAGCTTTTGATGTTCGATAACTATTTTACAACCGCTTTTGTGAGAAATACAGACAAATATTAGCCTATTCCATGAAAAAGATTAACTATTTGGGATCTCTTTTTCTTCATCTTACAAGCAAAAATTAAATCCCACAAACCTACTCTGGACATTCAGTGTACTGACAAAAATTTCTTGAATCGCGATAATTGCTTCATCCCTTAATACTAAGTTTTTGTTATGAAATGTTAATTGCAGGCTTAGTCAAATAAATTGGTGCAAAGAAATATTGAGCTAATCGTTTCTTTTTTTCAGATTGTCGCCGTAGTTTGTGTGGCCGTGGCCGTAGCTGAGGCCGGAGTTCTCGCCGGGTACCCCGCCTACGCAGGATTGGGTCACGCCGTGGGCTATGCTGCACCGGCCTATGCTGCCGCACCGGCCTACGCTGCAGTGGCCGCTCCTCACGCCGTCGTTGCTCCCCATGCTGTGGACTATTACGTGAGTTTACATTCAACTGCATTATATAACTAAAGCATACATCTGAAACAGCTTTTGTGAAAAATGTAAATAATGTAGAAAAATAGAATAGCAAGCAATAGAGTTGACAGGTTGTGTTTGAAAAAATATTCAGAATTCAATATATATTAAAATACTTGTAATCATATATTACACTTTTGCAGATTTAATAATAATAATAAAGTAATAAGGAAATAGATCAGCAATATATAGAACAAATTCTATCTGTAAATATCAATTTCATGCTTCAATGGTTATAAACTCTGCCATAGTCAGTGCGACTTCGACCGGGCAGCGAACATGAAGCAATACTTGTTCTCGGCCGAACATTTCACGGAACACGGTACACACATCTTTAACGCTAAATACACAGACTATTAGTAACTAATAGGCATTCGAGAAATGCAACTGTAAAATTATGGTTCTAATAAGGTGATCAATTCTAGTTTATAAGTTTTAAGTAGGCTATTGTATTCCCACTGTTAATGGTTTATGGTCGAACATGCAGAACTCAGTCTTGCGTATCCTTTTAATTGGATTATCAAAATCTTTGGATAACCTTATGTTTAATGTATTTACCGTAGTACTTCCATACTATGATAATTGCCGAGATAATATAAGATTCTTTAAAAACACACTATTTATGGGTTATCTGCCCACAATGGGTCCCTTGAATGCCACAATTTTAACTCTATTAAGCCCATAAATTATGTAAATTATTACTACGGAGGAAAAAGAAATTCTGACTAAACTCTTCCTGTGTAAGTATAAAAGATTCATTTCAAATAGGGTGATAGGCATATAGGAATATAGCATAGTCGGTTTCATTTATAATAATTGTTCATAATAATAACTTAAACATTTTAAATTTATTAATACTGCACTTCTGAATTTATAACAACGGCAGTAGTTCCCAACCTGGGGTCACGTCCCCCTAGGGGGCGTTTAACAGTAATAGGGGCGCAAAACTATTTGGAATTCTCAAATTTTTTCTATACCAGCTCAAAAAAAAATCTTAATTATTAAACCGATTCTTAAAGAATGTGACTTAATTAATCATTACTTTCACTAGTTGGTTTATTACCATGTTTCTAAAAATATATATTTATTCAAAATGCTGTGCTTGTTATGTTGTCTTAGTTTACATTCTTCCCATCCAGGATATTTAAAAATGGTAGGGGGCTTAGTGACTTGCAACATCTAAAAAGGGGGGGCCGTCATAAGGATAAGGTTGGAAACCCCTGTTCTAAGGAATTGCCAAGAACCAAAGAAAGGTAATATGTAGCCGCCAGTTGTTCAACACTGATATAAATCAAGGTGATTTCTTTCTTACAGGCCTACCCCAAGTACTCTTACAACTACGGAGTGAGTGATGCCCTCACCGGAGATCACAAAACCCAAGCCGAACATCGTGATGGAGATGTTGTCAAGGGACAGTACAGCCTTGTAGAACCCGACGGCACCCTCCGCGTTGTCGATTATACCGCTGACTCCATCAACGGATTCAACGCCGTCGTTTCCAAGCACGGACACGCCGTACACCCCGCCCCAGTTGCTCTTCATGCTGCCCCTGTAGTTCACGCCGCCCCTCTTGCTCACCTTGGTTACCACGGCAAGTAAGATGGAGCAACCATCCCCATCAACTCCATAAGCCCGATATACAGCAGCATGCATGTGTCATAACATACCCACCATTCGCTTTGTTTCTGATAACTTCAATTCATCATTACTTTATTACATTACTATTCTATCATAATTTAAAATGACTGTACAGTGCAATATAATGTGTAATAAATTTTTTTTATAGTAAGTTACTTTTCCATTTTTTTTTCCACATTCCCAACTACTAACTAGCTCACTTCTCCTACACGATGGCAGCGGAGCAAGCTGCCGAAACCTCACTACTCACCCGAATGGAAGCCTGAGATACCAATAGGCCTATCCATATTACCCAACCAGTCAAAGAACGACTCTTATAGAATAGCATTAATGAATTTCATCTTGACCAACGGAGAGCTAATATAACTTACAGGCGTGCAGAATCCACGTTTTATCCTTGTTAATAGGATATAAGGTTGATTCTGCTCATCTATAGGTTATCTTAAAGATTAGTTATAATAAACAAAACTTTGACGAAAAGTGATAAGGACAAGATTTAATCATATTTAGTCACTATTAACAATGATAATTAGAGACGGTATAATTTATAAGTTATCTTATACATAGGTACATTACCAGAAATTTGACGAAAAGAATATTATGTAATAATACTTAATCATCATTAATATTAACGATGGTATACATAAGGTGGATTCTACACACCTTTAAGTTATCTTATAAATAATTACAAAAGCCAGAAATTTGACGGAAAGTAATAAGAAACTGTTTGATACAGAAATGTCTATATAAACTCTTTCGAAAGATCAAAATAGTCTAGATCATGGGTCTTCAACCTGCTGCCCGCAGAAACGTTTAATTTGCCCTTGCAGGTTTGTTGAAAATAAACTCAAATTTTAGGATCTCCTACTTCAGAGATAGGAAACAATTTACCACTTCCCCTGTTCTCATACCACTGAAAAATATGCTTCCAAAGTTGCTGAGCTAAAAACTGTTGTCAGTAATAAGTTTTCAGATTTCATATCAGTTTAAAAATAAATAAAAATGTTTTCTAAGTCCTTCAGTGCGGCTATTGATTATGTTTTTGGTGAAATTCAAATGAAAATAATAGATCTGCAGTGTAAACGTGTTCTAAAAGGGAAAACAATATATGTTGGAACCACTGAGTTCTAAGCATATACCTTTAGCTAAAAATGTTTCGATGACCTTTGAAACTTGTTCAAAAACTTTTATTTTCTCACAGTCGCATTGTCACTCATTGCTTTAGAAGTTCAAGAACTTTATTTCATCAGATAAATTCTCCTGCACTGCATATCATTAGGTCGGACGGATCAATCATGATACTTTTTCTAATATGCCCTGGTGTTGTAATTTTTGTGAGGGTCTTGATATTTTGATATAAAGTAGTATGTGAGCAATCTCTACAATTTGTTCTGGAATTTAATCTAAAGTAAATTTCTTCAAAAAATTCCATAAATACCTTTTATCAGAACAAACTTTACCAGAACAAACTTTATTTATATGCGTATAAAGTAACGCCCTGCAAATTATTAATCTTTAAAAATGAAGACCTCCAGAAATGTAAGGAACATTCTATATAAAATGCTGAAAATCTACCTCATTAAATTTATATGTTCAGAAAAATGTGAAATGTAAAATATTCAAATGTGTAGTATTAATCAAGTATAAGGTTTCTAAAAATACGATGTTTCAAATATAAGACGTTTATGTTGTGATTTTAATTGTAAATTGTATATTTTGTCTTTATAGGACTATTGATTAAACTCAATTCTATTAAATATTAAGAAATGCATAATTATTACATGTAACATAATTTACTGTATAATGAAAACATGTGGGGTAATGCAAATAAAACTAATTTTACTAAAAATACATTACTACAGAAGATGCTTACAAATCTCAGCATTATAAATTTGCAACTTCCAGCTTGTTTATAAAATAATGAAAATTTTCCATGATAATGTACATTTTAACCTATTTTCCTTGTTCAATAAGACATTAAATAACAGTCTTCCTACATTTTATAATAAACTAAACTAAACTAAACTTTGTGAGGCAATATACCTTATGGAAAGGACCTGACAGCCGACAACTGCGTCGTCTACCGTAGGCAGATGTCAGGATTGAGTGGCAGTAGCTCCTCAGTGGTATCCCCCTCTTTTATTTGGAAACCTTCTAGACAGGGCTAAATCCTTAATAATAATAATAATAATAATAATAATAATAATAATAATAATAATAATAAGTAACCAGATCATATCGGCCAGGGGAATCTATCTATGAAAGATAAAGTTTTCCTCAGCCAGACCAGGAATCGAATCTTGAACCTCATGATTAGTAGTCAGAAACTCTGACCACTAGATCACTAGGCTGATCAGGAATTGATATGTAATGTACGGGAATAAAATTAAAGTAACTTAGAAATGTATGTACACTAAATAAAATAATAATAATAATAATAGAAAAAAATAACAAATAACATAAGAATTAAATATATAATATATAAAATAAAAAAATAACGCATTGTGGTTATATAACATGCAACGTGCATTGTGACCTAAAGTGTAAATACAAAAATTGTTTGAAATGCTGTCCATCCTATAATATCTTACTAACCACAGATTGTAAGTCAACTTCATAGCAAATGGATATCAAGAATAATTTAGTTAATTATTTTTAATTAAGCATTAAGGTTACTTTTTCTCGAAAACATTTATTTTCAATAGTCATTTGAATACTTACGAATTTATTACAGTCAATACAAGGGCTGCAGGGTGTAGAGATAGATTTTTTTTAATTAAATTATTTCTTCTCGCACCACAAAGTGAAAAGATATGCTAGTAATATATATGTTTCTAATACTTGAAGAAATTGATACGAATTTGCAGGTAGGCACATCAAGTTGTGAATACTGCATTCAGTTAACAACTTTCCACCTGTCATTGAATGCGGAAATAACATGTTGTTCCCATGACATATGGACTTGGGTTTCTGGAAAGGGAGAATTTCAAGGAAAAACCACCGTCCAGTTTTGCTGATTTTGTTTAAAGAAATTTGCGTTTTAATTAACACATTGTACGTACTTTATTTGAAGGTCAAACCAGTCTTATGCTAGTCGAAAAAAGTGACAGAAAAACGTCAATTATCGCAATTAAGTTTTAATGATACTGAAAGTAATCTAATGGGGATATGAATAAGAATCAATATTTCTTAAAGGATTTATGAGACAATAAGGTAGAAAGACAACTCTACCATACAAAATTCAGTATTGACAACCGAAAACAAGGTTTAAATGATCATTAGTCACTAGATTCCATAAAACGTAAAGTAGCAATTCAAAGAAGAGTTTAAGAATTTTAATTATGTCCATGACACAAATGCTAATGTAATTAAAAGGTTGTGTCTTACGCTGTTTATATAAATGCAAGCACTAGCATGCACTCACACAACAGAAAAGGCAATACAAATACGCCTAAACACACAAGCTCAAATTTTACTGTAATTTTTGTTGTTGTAATTTATAATTTATGTTTAGCTTACTGAGCAATTTTCAAAATAGTGGAGCTGTTTGTATTCTCACCATTAGATCCGAAATGATCTCTGGACTTTAATTTTTCTCGCGGAGGGGGGCTAATGTTCAATATGCCTTTTATTGTACAGAGGGAAACTTCAAAATTTCCTGGCCAAAAGTCAGTTCAAAAATTATATAACTTAATTTTATACCACGTTCATTGCAACGCTAAGACATTGTTGTATCAATATCGTTGAGCTTAGTTTGATTTCACTTAAGAGAGGTACAGCATCTGAAGTCCTGCTAACTTAAACCCCTTTACTAATATAAGCATTAGAGTTGGGAGCTTCCTCGTAACAATGTGGATGTGTGAACATCTGTACAGAGGTCCTTGAGGCCAACAGAAATATCTGGAATGTGTTTGTTTAATAAAAAAGAAAGACGTGATAACTGCTCAGCGATAAATAGCAAAGATCTTGGCCGAAATCTGGCACTATCAGTATTAGAGGTTGCTATCGTAATAATTTCTTACACATTATTAGTCCAAATCGAGTGACCTACACGTGAAACAATCTGCTACGGGTATTAGGATACCCATGATGATAGAGGCAAGACACGGAATCTTTAACATTTCTTCGTAATATATTTCATACTTTTGAGAAGGCTCTTTCAGAGAAATATCTGCAAACTAGGAAATCGTTAAACTCCGAATATACGGAGATGGGAAAATCGAGTTTCGATAACAGTTTGAAAAAAAATTCAATTGAAGAGCAATGTAGCCTCCAAGCAGATTATCCGTCCTGCACGCCGGTAAAAAAATAAAAAATATATATAAATTTAAAAAAGTAATAATAATAATAATAATAATAATAAATAAATAAACAAATTTGTATTTGCACGGTAGTTAAGTCTTAGGTCCTAAGAAACACCATTTTTTGCTTTGTTCGTGGAAAAAAGAAAGAACAATAGATTTGATAACCATTTCGGCGCAGTAAATTTGAGTAAGTTATGCACATGCAATTTAATCAGGTTGCTACCGCAAGCTATAGAAACTGGAGGAACCACCATGAAACTATGAAACAATTCGAAACGGTTATAGGTTTAGTCCTATATTCATTCGAAGTATAAAAAGTATTCTCAGGCATAAGTTTGGCTCCATCAGCTGAAAAAGCACCAGCTTCACAGAAATCATTAGATTTCATTCATTAGTACGATGTGAACTTTAGTTCTACAGTGCGTTAGAATAGTCCCTTTACAGTGAGCAGGTCAACTAGCGGACAGCTATCCTCTTAAGAGTGTATTTTAAATTTAGGATGCTATATAATCTGAATCTGGAGGAACCAGATGGTGTTACCCTTGGATGGTGTTACCCTGATCGATACAGATAACTGTATTAAATAGTTGGCCAGCTACAAAGAGATTTTCTGTACCATGAACGATGATAAGTGATGACTAAGTAACCAGACCATTCACCTGGACCGGAACGGTCAGTGAGAAATATGGAGTGATGACGTCCTTGAGTTACGACATTAACAATAATTCACTTCCTTCCAAGTGGTCGGAAGCAGATTACGCACTACAATGTCTTGTCCACAAGTGAAAGTGACCTTATAGCGTAACAAAAGCCTTGTAAATGGCCCCCTTACTGCACAACATGTCATTTTTATTATATACAATTCATTATTAAATTACGAAGAAAATACAATTACTTTTTCTTGGCAATTATCTTCTTAAGTACCCTTTGTAGTGGAAATTAATTTAACTTATGGCTTAATCACAACTGCAGCTTAATGAAAGAAGAGTTGAGTTTCTCTGGAATCTGTAACCTTAATACGAGTAGTTTTAAGTATTCTCCTGCTAAAATAGGCTAATTGAAGATTCCTTGCTCATTGTATTTCTCTTATGAATTGGCTACTAATTAATTTTTTCACGGATTAATCACACATCGCTCACTTTCCGCCATTAACATCTTCATTTCGAGTACGACGTATAAACTTCATTTCACCTGTCTTAAACTTTACGTTTTTTTGTTTAAACCTTTATAAATAATGCACGATCTTACATCCTGAACAAAAACTTATCTGGGTCTAGATCACACACACTTCATCATTCATGCATTTCGGCACATATGTGGTCAGACAGTAAGAGGACTATCTTGGTAACTCCTCGATTAGGCAAACGGGCCTAATTTCGCAGTATCTTTTTATTTTATTTACTGCAAAATCAGGAACAGTAATGGAAAAATAAAAAAATATATAATATAGACGAGAAGATGCCCTCTTTGATGAACAAGATGAAATATTTCCACTACTGTTCCCAATTTTACAATAAATAAAATAAAAAGATACTGCGAAATTAGGGGTAATGCGAAATTAGGCATGTTTGCTATACTTTGAATTTACAGCAATTCAAACCATGTGCTTATCGGCTGCCATGTCTGTTGTTGTAGCTATCGATTTTCGTTTCGGGTGAAAATCTGTCAGTATATTGGACCAAAACGCAGTCTCGTGTGCTCAGCCAGAAATAACCGTATGGAAATGCTACTTGAAATAACTTTTTAAGCAAAAAATTTTATCTTGGGGCGTCAGTTTTAGGTAGTGTGTTAGTTTTCACACTAGTGACAGGAAAGTCTTTGACACTGGGAGGGCTATATGACAGTGCGCTACAGTGGTCTAATTTTATAATTATATAGTCTATCATTATCACGGACAACATCCAAAATTACGAATTTACTATACGATACCAGAATCACGATTCAGATGGACGGAACCAAGTGCGGGTGCGAGAGTGGAAATGGAGATATCCGCATTTGCGTTTTGGAATTCAACCTTTGTACTATAGCTGAATTGAGCAAATGTTCTTCAGTCAGGTGATCCAGTATGTAGGCGCACATTTGGTGAATGGAATATATTTTATATGGCCTATTTTTAACTTCAACAATTTTAACTCTTTGCAGAAAGCTTATACGAAATGTCTGCCTGCTGTGAAAGGCGCCTAAGCGATTTCTGAAGGGAAGACTCCAAACGATGACCGATGTCGTCTAATATTTCTTCGATAAGAACCCTACGCTCTATGTTAGGTTTCTTAGATTGAACATTACCTGTGGCGTGAAAGCTATTTTACAAATTGTTGATTATTATACGGCCTGGAACCTTCACCCGAGAATCGTTCTTCAAATCATATCTGCACTTTCCGAACTGACTGAGTTAACACATACGTACAAATCATACATAAATACACGTTGCACAGTGTTAAACATATACTTATCCATAAGTTTCACTAAGTACAGGACAATAATAAATTACTCGTCCAGAGCAACGCGAGCAAACAGCTGGTCAACGCAATACTGCAGAGTAGAACAAAGCGAGCGCTATCTTGATTGCAGCAGCGACTGGAAAAAAGTGTCCACATTCGCAGTGCATAAACGCGCGACTGATTCACAGTTCAATGGGTCATGATATGACAAACCAAGGACGCACGGATATCATCTCAGCTGCTAATTCAAAAACTTAATAGACAAATTGTTTAGACTTAAAACACTTAAAGTACATAAAAATCACTAGCAGTTAGTTAGGCCGATCAAAACGTGTCTAAATCAAACCTATAACAAAGTCAAGGTAGGGAAACTTATATCAGTTAGGTTTACCATTAAAAGCTGCTTGAAGCAAGGAGATGTACTATCGCCTTTACTTTTTAATTTAGCTTTGAAATATGCCATTAGGGAGGTCCAGGAAAACAAGGAGGTTTGTTTGAATTTTAATGTTGCCTACGTTTCCTGGTTCAAGAGGGCAGGTGTGCAAAAATTCATTCAAATTGAGCAAAGCATGTAGATTGTATAGAGAACAAACATATATACAAACATACATACCCACACACTTTCAACTTTATAACTATGTATCAAGAGCATGTGTTTGACTGTCTGCCTGTGCACGATTCCTAGCCAAATATACTGCAAGCAGAGATATGATATTTTTAACATAGATGGACTGAAGGGTGGCCGAATGCACATACAGCGAAGTTCGTTCACCGGCTTTTTAATTTTCGCTTTGGTTCGCGAGCTATGAATGATAAACTGGCAGAAAACGTGATTTCTTTTGCACTATCGAAGTACCAGTTTTGGCTAGTAAATTTCAATTGTAAAATAAATCGAAGTTGGCCTCGCTCTGCGGACATAGCGACTGGAAGAGAGAACATCGCTTAAATAGATTTTTTGCAACATAACACACCAATTTTCTGAAGCGATTTTGTTAGTCCGGTCTGCTTGATTTATTTGTTTACCACACATAGAGATCTGATTTTCTTACATAAGTGGTAAAAAGGGAAATCGTTCATGCAGGCCTAAAAGAGAAGATATTGAGTGGTTTGGATGAAACTCACTATGCGGGGGAGATTGAAGATTTTGAGCTAGGGAACTCGAATCTGTTTTTTTCTCTCGCTCTTTGGGCGGCGTACCTTAAACGTGAAATTCACCTCAAAGCCGGATTTTTATCTTTTTAATCATCAATCGTCTTAATTTTTCTGCATATAAGGGTCAGATTCATGAGTCTGTGAGTTGTCTTAATTGTTTCATTTCGAATCTGTATGCCCATAATATGGAGCAGAGGATCCATTTTGTTCGCTTTAATTTGTTTATATTTATTAGGTCAAACAATATAATTAAAAATAAAATCATGTAATCCATGCTATTTATGTGAAATCTATATCACTGTTAATAAATGTAACATTATAGTTATCTGTTAAATAAACGATTTAAATAAAACGTCTACCAGTTGAATAAATAATAGCGGGAAGCCGCGGAACCTGCTGGTATTAGATAAAGGTGAGAACATAGCAACACCCTCATTTTTTACGCAGAATTTATTTTAAATTTAAAATAATTGTGTTGCAGAGTTGGTTTTTAATTCAATGATTTGATCCATTACTTTGTGTTTTAATAAGTTTCTGTTAAGTTTTCTAAAGTTTTGTCGACAGGAATGTCAATTTCTTTTAGTTTTTTAGTTCCCTAAGCTTCGTACTGGGCTCAATGATGTTCTTCAACTCTTTCCACATTGGGTGGCTCTCCAGCGTCAAGAATGGGACCTGCACCATGTCCTGGAACATAGTAACCAGAAAACATGAAGTAGTAGAGCACTGGCAAGTTGTAATTGTTATATTTATATATTTATTTATTGACATCGAAAGGTTTCTTCGGCATATTTTCCTTCGTTAACAGAAGTTTATTTTGAAGTCAATCGTATAAAACTCCAGAATTTTTATGCGCAACTGGAAAAACCCGCAAAACCCAATTATAAGTTTGACCATCATCGCATTTGAACCTGCTACCTCCTGAATTCGAATCCACATCGTTACCGCCTCTGTCAAAATGTAATAAGTAATAACTATTATCCTAAGGATAGGCTGGTTCATCAAATCCTTCAGTCGCTAGTAAGTTAGGCCTACATTATGATTATTCAACGACCGAGGTGTACTTTTACTGAGGCCTTCAATCAGAATTTTGTCTCAGGAGTTTCTTTACATACTTAAAAAAACTACACATATTGAAGTCTCCATTCATGAACAAAAAAGTGCCATCGGAACCGAACACGCGATTTTGGAAACAGAAAGCCAGCCCTTAAATAACTGCTCCACAAAGACCGACGAGTTCTTAAGTTGTTACTGTTGTGGTTGGGGTTGTTCTGCATCTTAGACCTCTGGTCGTCACAGGTGAACAGAAATTTTGCCCCGCAGGAGTTCTTTTGCATGGCTGTAATTTTATAGACATGGGGCTCTCACACCCACATAGGCTATGACATGGAGATGGCCTGAGATAAAACACGCGATGTTGGACACCGAGTGCCATACTGACTGTGCAAACAAAGCCGGCTTTTATCGGAGATCATAATTATTAGTTCCGCATTTTCTTCTTTTCTTTCAGAGGATGGGGGAATAAGAACTCCTCTGAAAGATACCAATGTGTGAGATGTTGCATCTTGTTGAGACTGGAGGTAATTTTCCAGTACCTTAAATTATTTGGGACCTATACATCTTTTTCGCTCCACTCTGATCATATTCCGTCTTGTTCCCATTCACTTTCAATACACGGTATTTAATATTTTTTACACTGAGAGTCTTTTAATCCAGGTATTACAGTATCAGTATCCTTAATGCTAATGCCAATTTTTTTTCAACTTGAATTGAACTCTTCAGCTTATAGAGCACATCGGATTAGCGAATCTGTTTGTTTTCAGTAACGTGGCACTTAAAGCCAATGGGAAACATTCGAGCACAATCTCTAAATTTTTAATTACTGTACTAAACTCAATAGTATTCCCATCAATACTACCAGTTTATAAATTTAAGGGTGATTAATGTATTGATCAGCTGTATATTTTCCCTCTGATTAATGATAGCCTACCAGTATGCAAAGTGCTATATTATAGGCCTATAGGCACAACATAATTTCACGTCGATCGCATAAAATAGGCGAAAGATATGATGAAATGCTTGAAACAGTTCAACATCCAAAATATGCTATTTTTGCATTCCTTAAAGTGACCAAGCTGCATAATTTTTTTGCACGGCGTGCATAAAAATCGCATTAAAAATAAACTAAAGCCCTTCATTATTTAGATTTATAGCATGGACTTCAAACAATATAACACTGCAAAAATTATTTAATAGTAATTAACAACTATATTCAATATTTTATTCATCTCGCGTAATTTCAGTGGTTCGTTCACACAACACAAGAGCAAAATCGAACTCAGCTGTATAGTGATCTCGTTTTCATCGTCCCCACGTGACGAGTCAAACGTCGGCATTTCCTTGACTCTTTTACCAAGTCAATCTAATAGCAATATTAATATAATAAAAAATATATGGCGTTTCTCTGATTCTCGTTTCCGACTGAGATAGGACAACGCTTCAACACGCGGGTATTGACGAGTGTGTCCTTCTTGCATTAAAGAAACAACACTTCGAAGACAGCACCGCTGGGGACGATGATAGCAAGACGACTGTAATTAATCACGTTACAAGAATATTTGGAAATTCTTTTGCCCGTAATGGAGTAAAATTCTTCGACAAATAACCGAGCAAACTATTATAACTGTACTATTAAACTATTTTAACAAATTTAAGTCAGAATTATCTACTTTCCTGTATACAGAAACATAGGCTTAGTATTCTGTAGAAGTGTATTTGTGCTGTTAGATATGCAAATTGTATGCGTTATATATTAGTTTAGTTAGATTAATTACATGATAATATTATAGGAGAAAAATTCCTCCGGCTCTACCAACTGAGCTAAGCCGGAGTTCAGTTCACAACGCCAGATGGAACCTCTCTCCTATGACTGATTGCCCTAATGGTCTACCTCACAGACAGACAAGTTATGTCATATTCAGTACTGTGAGGCACACTAAGTAGTGATTTTTGTGACCGGGCTCCCACTGTTATTGTACAGTTAACATTCAAGATAGATATGTAAGCATTCATGAACCACAGATTATTGTCTCTGTTGGACATTACATGATAATATCAGTCATAGGAGAGAGGTTCCATCTGGCGCTGTGAACTGAACTCCGGCTTAGCTCAGTTGGTAGAGCATTGGCGCGAATAGCCATAGGTCCTGGGTTAAAGTCTCAGTGTCGGAGGAATTTTTCTCCTATAATATTATCATGTAATGTCCAACAGAGACAATAATCTGTGGTTCTTGAATGCTTACATATCTATCTTGAATGCTTACATATCTATTAGGTTAATTACGTTCAGTAAAAATAAAAATTCGTCTTGAAGTATACCTAATTCATAAACTGATTCAATTTTCGCGTAAGTGAAGGATCTTTAAGCATACATTTTTTAATTCATAGCTGTATTTGAATGTAACGAGATGTGAAAGCTTCGCACGGGTACACTAGGTTAGGGCAGTATTACGATTTCAACTCACCTGACCAGCTCTTAATGTATCCGACTGAGAGCCAGTCGATAAAATCCACCACACCCACAATGAATTCATAAGACACCATCACTGTAAAAGGAAATAAAAAGTGAATTTTACACAATCTAGACCTAAAACTTCTAGTGATGAATTCTAAAAACTCCGGTGTTACTGACTTTATTTTAAAACGATTAGGCCTAATATTGTTCAAATTTAAACTATGATTTATATCTACTAAAGCTGACGCAGAAAGAATAGGCCGGCTTCTCAAAACAACTTCATCCACCGACCACCCCTCTTTTTTCCCCCCTTACGAGTAGGTAATTTACTTATGACTATGTGTCAAAGAACGTTCACTCCCATACAATGACTTATACAGGGAATATATTTTAAGTTGCAACCGCTAGAGCGGGTCTTTTTAAAGTTGGCTACGCGACTTACTACAGCGGGTGGCGCGCGCATCCGATCTGGCCTTCTCGGCATGTGGACGCAGTTAGGCAGTTAAAATAACGAGTGAATTGAGTACGTGTATCATAGACAGGTGACTGAAAGGAAGTAGGCCTAATGGTCTCTCAAAACAATTCTATAGTGATAGGGAAAAAGCGAATAAGTCAAAAATTCAAAATGTCAGGAGAGAGAAAAAAAAATATTTACACAGCATTGTTACAAAATTTAGTTCAGCCCACCAATACTTTTACACGTTATAAGATACTGTGTTAAACTATCTGGGTGGGCTGAACTAAATACTGTCACAATGCTGTGGAAATAAATTGTTTTTGTCTCTCCTGAAACTTTGGCCATTTGACTTATTCGCTTTTCCTCCATCACTCTATAATTAATAGTAAATTAGATTGAACTTCTGATGACAGTTTCTATTTTCTACGTCACTTTTGATCCAGTCATTACCGTTAAAAGGTATCTATACTTCCTAATTATTTTAATTAAGTTCTTTACTCACTTATTGATGATAAAGCGAACCACGTTAAAATGAACCTCATGAGATGTACGAAGAAAGCCATCTTAATCAGACTGTTACCGGTGTCTTCTGTAGTGATGGTCTATGCAAAAATGTAGCTTTGTGCAAGCTGTTCAGTGTATCTTATTATTTCATGACATTATATTGGTAAACAGAAAATTTTGTTTTGGTTTCACAACCCAAGTGAAAAGTCTGTAACTTGGCAACAACATTTTGGACTTTCGCTGTTGTTAAAATATTCAGGTAAAACGAAGTGTCTGTGAAATTCTTAAAACTGGCGTTTTCACTGAGTTTGAATTGGTATTTCTTTTCAATAGATAGTATGTGCATAGTGCGATAGCTTATGTACAATGCTTATAGCTTATGTAAAATTCCAAGACAATAGAATAGTTATTAATGTAATTTGTATAACATGTTACCTGAAAGTGTGTCCAGTTCCATTAGAAATTTTAAACCAAAAGCATTATATTTTTTAGATGTGTACTTTAATCAGTAGGATAGTTATAATATATTTCTGTGAAGTCGTACAAAAAAATGCATATTTCAAAATTGATTAGTATATTTCAAGTTTTTTTGTGGTTTGTAGTATGTTTGTCAATAGTGAATTTGTTATAGCCTTAAGATAACTGTAGTATGTATTATAATTTTTTTCCTTTGAACCAATGTATGTAACTTACGTCATCCCTTGCATGAGCTTTACTCTTTGGGGTTGTATATGTAATATGTAATATAAAATATAATGTACTGCTCAATAAAATACATGCTCTCCTTGCGTGTATTTTTATTTTTATTTTCACTTCCTTTGCCCGTACCATAGGCCTAGGTACTGTAGAACGTGCATCTCAGCGGACTGTATGATAGATAATTAGGGCTGATTAAAATCAAAATGCACGCCATACATTCCGATAGAAAATAAAATAATAGGTTTACAAGAAAACAAAAACCATAGGCGATGTAACACGACACTGAATTCTTCTTAAGCACAATCACTCGCTAATTCTTGGTTGATGACTTGAAGATCTTCTAAAGGTAGAGATGATTGAATCCGCCCAATAAAAAACCTTGTTGGTTTCAATACAGATTTATTTAAAATTCCAGAGGACCACTCGACTTGATACGTCGAGAACTTGTAATTATTAATTAAGCATATACATATAGCAATTGTATGCTATAAATGTGATTGCAGTTAATCTTGTGATGTCTTTTAATCTCAAATCACAAACGCAATGCTAATGTCAATAAATTAACTTGCGTGTTGTATAGCGTCAAAGCAATATTCAAATATTTATGAATGTTAAAATCTTTTAAACACTCACTTGAGTAATGACTCCTTCTTGTGACGAATAACACTACAGGAAATAATCCTGAGGTCCAATCAAGCTATATTAAAGCTAGTAGAGAAGCTTAGCAGCGACGTAGAAGAAATTCACCATTTTGCGGCGAATAATAATTAGAACTGCTTCTGTGCAGATAAAATTAATGTTGATAATTCCTTGAATCGTTGCAAACAGATTCCAAGACGAATAAGTATTATTAGCTGCTGCTAGCTGCATCCAGAGAGAATTGAAAATCCTTTCAGAGGATTACACAATAGACGAAGAAGGAAGACGAATGAAGAAGTAAGTTTTGAATTGAAAACAATGACTTGTAACAATACTAAAGAATCAATCCCATTGGACGAAGATAACAACGATTAGGCAATTAAAAGACAAAAGATTGTATTTTGACAATAAAAATAATAATTACTAGAAGGCCGTGAGAAAAAATTACATTGAATAAAAATCTTACCAAGGCCGAAAAAAGACAAGAATAATTATTAAAAGATTATTATAGAAGGCCAAGAAAAAATAAAAAACTCCAACAAATCTCAAGTATCAAACATAACTGAACATATTGCCCGCGATTATTCCACTTGTGGAATAATCTAACTAGAATGCGAAGTTATGTTTGACCTTGAGAAAGACAAAAACGACAAAAACACAAAACAAATAATGAAAAAATAACAATAACTAAGAAAACATAGATGCCTAGAAGACAAAGACTAACTATCTAGTCTTCTGAGTCATGGATAGGTAAGGGTGCCAATTTAACAATTGGCCTCTTAAATGAACCTGAGGGGGTACGAACAGTAACCACCCTGACAAGGGAATCAGGACCAGGAAGAACCTTTTCAATAACACCCATAATCCATCTCAAAGGAGGAACGTTGTCTTCCATTACTAAGACTGGAGTGCCTATTGACACATTAGGCATAGTTCTAGTCCATTTAGACTTCCTTTGAAGCGAATGGAGATAATCAGATGACCATCTCTTCCAAATACAGGTCACTAAATGATTGAGATTGTTCCAACGGGAACGGAGAGTATACCCGCCAGAAAGATCTGGACTAGGCAAAGATATAATAGTCTTTCCAATAAGGAAATGGCCAGGAGTAATAAAAGTAGAGTCATTGACGTCCTCGTACAGGGTGGTAAGAGGGCGTGAATTCAATAGAGACTCTATCTGAATGAGAAGAGTAGACATCTCTTCGTAGTCAAAATTAAAAGAAGGTGCCATCCTATTAAGATGAATTTTCATCGAACGAACAGCAGCTTCATGAAGACCTCCCATATGTGGCGAATGAGGAGGTAGGAAATTCCATTTAATACGTAGGTGAGAAGTGGCATCCTGAATAATAGATTGATAATCATTAGATTGAAGTAGCTTGACAAGATTCTGTAAGTCAACCTTAGCACCAATGAAATTACTACCATTATCATACGTAATGGAAGCAGGTGTGCCTCGACGACAAGTAAATCTGGCGAAGGCAGAAAGAAAAGCACGAGCAGTGAGAGAGGTAACCAGCTCAATATGAACTGCCTTCGTAGACATACATACAAAGATAGCTATATAAGCTTTGATACGAGTCTTTGAGCGAGGACCTCCATATTTGATGGAGTACGGCCCAGCGTAATCAACGCTAACATCATTGAATGCAGATGAATAATTAACCCTTTCAGAGGGCAAGTCAGCCATCTTTTGCTGAAACGGCTGAGGATTAAAGCGTAAGCATTTAACACAGGTTCTCAAAACACTGCGGATAGTCTTACGAAGAGAAAATATCCAAAATTTCTCTCTTAAATGAGACATGATTAGTTGAGGTCCAGCATGCAACAATCTAATATGAGTATAATAAATAAGGTGCCTAGTAAATCCATGTTTAGCTGGCAATAGCATCTGATGCTTGTGTTCAAACGTTAAGTTGGAATTTTTGAGGCGTCCACCAACTCGAAGGATACCATCTTGAAGCATGAAAGGGCTAAACTGATGTAGCTTGCTAGTAATCGATACTTCAAGACCAGTGGAAAGAGATTGAATCTCCTTGGAATAAACTTGACGCTGAATTATTTTAACACAGCAATTGATTGAATTCTCAATGTCAATAGGTAACAATGGACCTTCAAATCGAGTCTGAGCCTTACGGCAATTATTGGCAAATCTCAAAATGAAAGCCATAATGCGAAAAGTCTTTAAATAACTGAACTTAGCTAACCAAGTGCTAAGGTCAGAAACATCAGACTCAATAAGAGCCACAACCTTCAGTTCTGGAGGCGGAGTAGAATGAGAGGAAGAATACTTAGCAGTACAATCCTCAATAGCAGGTTCCATATGACCCAGTTCTTCATATTCAGACATAAACTTGCAATTCTCTAAATGGAGAGAGGGATTAGAAGATAATCGCTTCTCCAAAGAACGAAACCTTTTTAAAGCTTGGGCTTTAGTACTGCCCAAAGTCTCTGGGGCAACCGGAAAGGGAAGCTTCACAATATACCTCCCATCAGAATCTCTCTGAGTAGTGTCTAAGAAATGCTTCTCACAGAAGGACTCGTCAGGGAAAGGAGCACAATTAGAAACCTTCTCTGACTCCCAAAATTTAGTGAGTTGATTACTAACATCTTCATTAGAAGTTAGGAGGGCTGAATAATTGGCATAAGTTTCCCCAGAATTAGCAGGTTCGAATATGGGAGACTCATTCTGATTGAATCGCTTCTCGCAATGAGTCAAATGAGTATGAGGACGTTGGGGAGAAGGAGGCAAATTGCCTGATAGATACCAGCCTAGCCTGGAATTCTGAATGGTGGGATAGTTGGGGGCAGATATCTGACCAGGAGCTATGATTTGGGAAAAGATTTCAACTCCCAAGAGCAGTTCAACATATTTAGGTTTATTAAACTGCAGATCAGCTAATTGCAGATTGGGGGGAATATTCCATCCCTGAATGTCAATTGAGTGTTTTGGAAACTTGGATGTGGAGATTTTTGGGATAACAATAGCCTCAGTATCATAGTGCCAAGGAGTGGTAAGAGATTTAAGTGATATCGATGCAAGCCTTTGTGTGCTTACATTAGTGGATAGTACACCAGCCAGCGTAGTGCGATGAGGTAAAGTAGACAAGCCTAACTGTTTAAATAACTTCTTACTGATTAGGTTACAGTCAGAACCGCTATCTAGAAGCGCTGTAGTCTCTACAGCACGACCATTTATGTCAAGAATTACCACAGTGGCCGTGGGAAGCAGACATTTCTGCTGTGATTTTCCAGAGGACATTACATTGACTGTATTTTCTGCCGGCGAATTATTAGAAGCAGGATTGTGCAAATAATTACTGTGTTTTGCGTTGCAAATACTGCAACGAAAGTCACTACAATTGGATTCATGGCCGTTTGCGCCAAGGCAAACACGACAACAATTGTGATCTTTCACAAATTGATCACGATGCACAAATTTCATTGTCTTGAACTTGTCACAGCGATAGAGAGGATGTTGCGCATTATGACAACAAATACAATTGTTTCTCGTGGGCTGATGCTTGACCTTAGCTTTGGTAGTGAGAGCAGAAGCAGGCGCAGAATTAGCAGACTGACTACGCAAGGCTGCCTCCGTCATCTGCAACACCCTGACTCTCGACTCCAAAAAGCTAAACAAATCTTCGAGTTTAGGGAGCCTACCAAGTTTAATTGAGGACTCCCAATCCTTGATTAGACTCACAGGGAGCTTGTCCACAATTATACGTGAAATGATGAGGTCAGACAAGGAAACCTCAGTATTCAAAGCGTGCAGAGCATGCACGGTGCTTACAAAATGGTCCAAGTAGCGTTGAAGCGACTCTGCGGAAGACCCTACTATGGCGGGTGCAGAGAATAAATGATCTAAGTGCGTATTTGCAATCAAACGATCATTGTCAAACCTTTCTGCTAAGGTTTTCCAAGCCACTTCAAAAGTAGCAGATGAAACGGGAATATTTTGTATAATAGTCATCACTTCAGGTGACAAACATGATTTCAGATATTGGAATTTATCCATATCTGAAATGTGGCTGTGATTTATGATGAGGGATGTAAAGGTATCCCTGAACTCAATCCAATTCCTAGGATCGCCGGAAAATTGAGGTAATTTTAATTCCGGGAGCTTGGGCAAATTAGGGAGATGAGAGTCGAGCGATGAACGCTGGCTAATTGATTGAGATTGTTCAGACTCATACAATAACTTGTTGTCGAGAATGAGTGAATCAATAAATAAAAAGGCAGCAGCATATTCGCTTTGAATATGTTGTTCTAGCTGCTCAGCCTCCTGATCCGAAACATCAAAGAATTGAGGACTTTCATCCCTATATCTATCCATAAGCCTTTGAAGTTCGGAACGAAGGAACAAAGCCTTACGGTATGAGAGTTTATCTTGAATCTCAAATTCATGTATAGTCTGAAATGTATTGAAGAGTTGAACCCTTAACCGTTCAAAACTAGCAAGAGCTTTAGCTTTGGCCTCGGCCTCCTTGCGCTCGGCTTTAGCCCTCTCTTGCTCGGCAATGGCTTTAGCCTCAGCTTCTTTGCGTTCGGCTATAGCCTTAGCCTCAGCTTCTTTGCGTTCGGCTATAGCCTTAGCCTCGGCCTTTTCTTGCTCTGCAATAGCTTTAGCCTCAGCTTCTTTGCGTTCGGCTATAGCCTTAGCCTCGGCTTTTTCGCGGTCGGCAATAGCTTTATTGAAAGAAGTAATCTGTTTATTATAATATTGAGTAGCTCGATCGATAACTTCCTCTACTTCTAATCTGTAAGCTTCTTCATGTTCAGAGTAAGCTAGCTCGTCTATTTCAGATTGAACTTTATCATATTCATTTTCAAACTGATCTAGTTTAATTTTAAAGTTCAAGAAGTCTTGGTAAGATCCTTCATCATTAATAACTGAATTAAGGATATTATTAGCCTTACGCGTGATCTTCGCCTTTATGGGAGTACGCTTAGCCTTAAGGGACCTTAAAACAGCCTCAGGATTATCCATGATGTGATATTCGCAATTAATTGTCCAAAAAATCACAATACTTCACTTATTGAAGTTGGGAGCCTGAGCTAAATCTAAGGTTAGTTGTTGCCCGCATTCGGGACAAATACAAAGATTAGGCTAATAGTTGCCCGCGTATCGGACAAAGCACATAATAAGTGTAACTGGTTTTACAAAGGTAAGTACAAGCGTGTAACACATGAAAAGTGTAACTGGTTTTACAAAGGTAAGTACAATTGTGTAAATACAAATACCCTTGAAAACAATCACTGAAATCAGCTGTTGAAAATGGCCTCACACGTGTAAAACACGGAGGCGAAGCACTAAAATTAGCTTGAATGATAAAGATGTAGTAATATCTACTACGCTCAAACTGACCTAAATGGTCAGGAGAAGAACAATGTGCTTCAATAGTCAATAATATAGTTAAATATAGTGCTCAAACAGCAATATCTGGAGCACCAACAGCTTTAAAGAATGAACTTATATTGAATAAGTCCGGGCGGAATGAAAAAATAGTGTCGTTTACAATAAGTCTGTTACAATAGAGGTTCCATCCGGCCCGGAAAGGATCCAAAAATGTAGAACGTGCATCTCAGCGGACTGTATGATAAATAATTAGGGCTGATTAAAATCAAAATGCACGCCATACATTCGAATAGAAAATAAAATAATAGGTTTACAAGAAAACAAAAACCATAGGCGATGTAACACGACACTGAATTCTTCTTAAGCACAATCACTCGCTAATTCTTGGTTGATGACTTGAAGATCTTCTAAAGGTAGAGATGATTGAATCCGCCCAATAAAAAACCTTGTTGGTTTCAATACAGATTTATTTAAAATTCCAGAGGACCACTCGACTTGATACGTCGAGAACTTGTAATTATTAATTAAGCATATACATATAGCAATTGTATGCTATAAATGTGATTGCAGTTAATCTTGTGATGTCTTTTAATCTCAAATCACAAACGCAATGCTAATGTCAATAAATTAACTTGCGTGTTGTATAGCGTCAAAGCAATATTCAAATATTTATGAATGTTAAAATCTTTTAAACACTCACTTGAGTAATGACTCCTTCTTGTGACGAATAACACTACAGGAAATAATCCTGAGGTCCAATCAAGCTATATTAAAGCTAGTAGAGAAGCTTAGCAGCGACGTAGAAGAAATTCACCATTTTGCGGCGAATAATAATTAGAACTGCTTCTGTGCAGATAAAATTAATGTTGATAATTCCTTGAATCGTTGCAAACAGATTCCAAGACGAATAAGTATTATTAGCTGCTGCTAGCTGCATCCAGAGAGAATTGAAAATCCTTTCAGAGGATTACACAATAGACGAAGAAGGAAGACGAATGAAGAAGTAAGTTTTGAATTGAAAACAATGACTTGTAACAATACTAAAGAATCAATCCCATTGGACGAAGATAACAACGATTAGGCAATTAAAAGACAAAAGATTGTATTTTGACAATAAAAATAATAATTACTAGAAGGCCGTGAGAAAAAATTACATTGAATAAAAATCTTACCAAGGCCGAAAAAAGACAAGAATAATTATTAAAAGATTATTATAGAAGGCCAAGAAAAAATAAAAAACTCCAACAAATCTCAAGTATCAAACATAACTGAACAGGTACTACAGGTAAAAGAAGTATTGTGTTCGACCCCGAAAAGCGAAGTTGAATTTGAAACATAAATTCATGTCTTGAGGTCCAAGAATCCGAAAATCCTATTTTCAGAAACATATCTGTGTGTTTGTGTATATCTGTATGTGTCTTTGAAAGTGTTTATCTCCAGAACGAAAAAAGTATTAAAATAAAATTTTGTATTCGGGTTAAGTACCTTCGTGTCACATGACACGAAGACTGGTGACGATTTTCTCTTACTTCTGAAAATCTCAATTAAATTACATAGTCGGGGATAGAATTATAAATGTTCTTTAGCCTGAAGACATGCCATGACTTACCCCAAGATGGTGATCATACATTAATAATAATAATAATAATAATAATAATAATAATTGTAGTAGAAGTAGAAGTAGTAGTAGTCGTAGTTACAACAATAATAATAATAATAATAATAATAATAATAATAATAATAATAATAATAATAATAATAGTATTCAGTCCTCGGCTAGGATCAGCAGATCTAAAAAGATCTTTGAATGATTTCGACTAGCGTCAGGGAAAAATCTGTATGTAAGAAAGCTCATTCAAAATTCTCACATTTACATTTACATTTACAACATTCCGATATAATGGCTGTATTTTTTCACGTGATAAAATTCTCACGATTTCCCTTGATATGAACCTCGAGAATGATATAATTATCCTCTGGTGAATATAAATAATAGTTATTTTGTCACACGCATGCGTAATTAACATATGTAATTGAACATGGAATAACTCTATTACGATATCAAATGAGGAAGGTGTCAGAGCTTGAAACAGAACATGTTTCTCAGCGTCTTTCAGCAATTACATTATTTACAAGCATTATAATAATGTGCCTCGCTTAGCCATATGTATTACTCAGGACGGGTTACTTTACAGAATTCCACAGTTGGTCAACGAAAAGTAATAATACAATGACGAGTAATGAATGCAAATACACATAAACTGAATTATGCAACATAAGTAACTATCCAGACTTTCTTGTATTGTAAAGTTCCCGCACGAAATCTGTGCCGATTGCCTATGTCTTTGCATTATGTTTTCGTGGGGACTATAGCGTCGATTGGCCTGCTACCTATCTCTCTCCCACAACAGAACCTTCCTTTTTATTTGTAAAGGCCAAGCTTCCTCTCTCTCTCGCACAATAGCATGTCTCTCTCTAGCGAGTAACTGCCTCATCGGCACAGATATCGTGCGAGATCTTTAGTATTATTTTATTGGATTTTCGCTCTGTGCTTATTTATTTATTTATTTATTTATTTATTTATACATTTATTTATTTCAAACAGAATCGGCACATTACACAATTAATTTTTTTGTTATATTATCATATTCTTACAACACTATTACAGAAACAGCATACAATATAAAAAGTAACTTACGTGTTAAGAGGAACAGATATTACATATAAAAATATAGTAGGCCTATCATGGCCGTCGCCATGGAGGGTAATTTCCCCCTCTGGAATGCCTCATGGATTCATTTATTTTTTGGTACTCTTTGTCTGTACACCTGCAGTTGTTGCATGGAGAATAAAAAATATACATTTTATTAGTGTAGCAAGTATTAACTTATTATAATAATTACTAGGGCCCGGATTTTTATGTGCTAAAAAACTTAAAAATATATATTTTTTATGTGCTAAAAATGTTTAAAATATGTGCTAAAATTTAAAAAATATGTGCTAAAACTAAAAAGAAATATTTTTTTGAAAAAGAGACAAAAGCACCAGAATGTGTATTGAAACTCACCAATTCCAGCTAAACATCATATGTAAAATGCTGACTGGAGTTGCTGGGCGCAACAAATGTCATCTCCAGATTATGGATCACAAATCCTTGCCTATTATCCGAGAATAATGCCTTACATTGAGAAAAGGAACGTTCTACATCACACAATGTTAACCTTGCATATTTGAAGAGGTGTACTGTATATCACTAACACACACACGATCAAGTTCACTTATGTTTTGGCCTTCCAAAACTTGAGCGACTTTGCAGAGGGTTTGGTAGCCACCATTTTTCTCAAACATACCTTTACATTTTGTTCTTAGAACTTCTATTTTGGAACCTGAGATAGTGTTAAGTTGCCTTTCAACATATTGTATTTCTTTAACTGAAATACGCAATGTTGAGATTGGGTTCTGTTCTTCCCCGATAAGCAAGTGCAAGTGATTCACTCTCACCTCATTGCAAGTTAAGCATTTGTGTTGAATTCATTCGAGATACAAATTTTTGTTGTAAAATGTTAAAAGAGAATGAGGAAAAGTACTAAAATATTTATTTATGGATAATATATCGAAAATATTTATTCATATAACTTCTTTTGTAAAACATGTATTTTTATGTAAAATAAAATCTAGAATTTGCAGTTTTCGGACCTTGATATGAGCATCAGGAAAAAAAAATTACATAAAAAATCCGGAAAAGTACTAAAATATGTATTTATGGAGAAAATATCGAAAATATTTATTCACATAACTTTTTTTGTAAAATATGTGTTTTTATGTGAAATAAAATTTGGAATTTGCGTTTGCCGGACCTCGATTTGGATATAAAACTTTGTTTTAGGAATGTACGCATCAGGAAAAAAAATATTTTTTTACATACAAATCCGGGCCCTAATAATTACACTGCCTTAGTGTATTTACAATGATCCTTCATCAAGGCTATTGCTCAAAAGAACGTAATCTGTTAATTTAATAACTTTTCAGCCTCGTCAAACTCAGTTGTGGTTCAAAACTACGGGCCGGGAAACTATTGAATATTAATCTATTTAGCCTAATAATTTGAAACTGTGGTCCGAAATTTTGAGTTGATCATAATAAAATATCATTCGTATCACTTGAACGTGGATCAACTTCAACTACGAATTAGGTCATATTGCACTATTTAAATTACTACCGTAATACTACTAATTGCTTACGATAGTAAATTAATTCTTATTATTATAGATTACTGTATAATTTAGCCTAATAAACAAGAATCATCGTATTCTGAATTATGTTGAATTTTCCACCCTTAATCAAATTCCTGGCGACGCCTCTGAGGCCTATGGGTCTATTAGTTATGGATAAAGATGTAAAAGTAAAAATAAGACATTTAAATAAAAAAATACATGGAGCATAATAAAATTACCTTTTATAGAAAGCACGTAATCAGCCAGTGCGGTATAATTATGCCAGTCTTTATTTTTTTAAATTTATGAATGTGTATCAATTTGGTACATATTAAAAAATATTCGTTTTGTTCACTCGTAAAATTAAACCGTTTGTTATTCATATTAAACAACTGTCCACTTTGTCCAAGTTATTATACGGACGAGGTACATTATAAAAGGGATAATTATTATGAAAATCCACATTTAATTTTGGAATGAAAAGAGTCTATGTAATTTTTAAGATCTATAACGTAAAAAATAATAAAACATTTCTTCGAGAATTTTAGCATCATCTATTTTGTTAAAATTATATAAAAACAACAATGCATGGCAATTTCTTGTGTGTGATAATTCATGGATATTGAAATACTGTAGCATTAAAATCTAAAAATAGAATTACTGTAATAAAATGGATAAACTAACAATTCTATAGTCTCTTAATTATTTTTTGGAACTTCAGAATAACACTAAATAACAGTGATATTTGCTGCAAGATAGGTGTTTGGAATTGCGGTCAACAGAAATTTACTGTTTTCTGGAAATATTTTCCTCTCAATTTCCTGCACTATGAAACACGCGATATTTTTGTAAGCTCGGGACAACATATCTAATTATGTGAAATAGCTTTCTCTCATGAACTTAGTGTAAAGTAAGTACCGTTCAGTACTTGCATAAATCAACATTTGAAAATTTTCCTGGATTTCTACTCCATCTGTGAATCCAAACATTGAAGAACGGGTGAAGAAGAAAGACCCAGAAAGTCTCACTTAGAACTAAGCCAGATGTGTTGCATGTTTATGACTCACGACCATTGGGCCAGAACTCAACAACTGAGCTGCAAAAAACTAAAACAATATGCACGATAACAATGGTAATAGCAAAACAGAATACAGAAATGCTGCAACAATAATCTCAGTGAACTCAGTAGGCCTATAATAAATTCGTATCGCCTAGTGGTATATCTCATAAATCACTCTCTTGGCCTGGGACTAAAGGTACTGAAACAAATGTTTTATTGCACCGTGTTGAAATCCTTCCTTTGTAATACCTATCGTAACATTGTGTTATCTATTACGTTATATGTCGGACTGTGAACTGTGCCACATTGAAGCAAAGAGAAGAAATACTGAAAGTAGAAGAGAAGAAGAATAGGTCACTGCATACATGCGATTCGACCATAAAGGATTCGAGCGGAAACAAGCAAGGTGTGGAAATTGGTGAAATAAAAATCGTAATGCTTCTTATAGAGAATAGAGAAGGGTTGACCAAACTGTACTCTTATTTAAAACAACTGATCCCAGAATAGTTTCAATCATACTAGCCTAATAATGTGATCTTGTTGAAAGTTTAATGTTAAGCTTTATTGTATTATTTTATAAATGAAGCAAGTTATTTTCAATTAATCTAATATTAATATTCAAGAACAGTATTGTAACTTCACTTTCAATGGAAATTAATTACAATTTGTATCATAATTCCACATCTTCTAGAAATAAAAAAGTAATTTTCAATAATTGAACAAACCAATTCTCACCATACACCTCTCTCTCTACCTGTTCAAGAAATTAGAATAGAAAATTAATATATTCCCTTAGAATATATTTAATGCTCTCCCTATTTTAATTTTTAACAATTGGTTTTATCACTATCATTAATTAAAATGAACTTTGATATTATCAGGGAAAGGATTTATAGGCCACGTACTATAAATGTACAAAATATGTAAATGCCTGTATAATTATTTTTAACGGAATATTAATTAAATATGGCTTAAAATTTACAAAAAATTGCTGTCATGTATCTCACCTAATTAAAATAGCCTTAGATGACAAAACACATTTGAATTTACTGGGAATTCGAGAAAAAATTGGAAATGATTCTGATTAACTAGATGCAACCCACCACAACAAATATTTACGTATGATTGCTGTGATAAAATCAGTTAAAATTTAGAAATTTAAATACAAATTACTGATTTATTCCTGAGAAGACCATTCCTTTTGAAACAACATCATTTTCCAATTTGAAAGGGTTTGCTGTAAATTTTTAAAACTCTTTTGTTTAGATCCATTTCAAATGTTTATATTCAAAGGAATTTCATAGTATTTAATTTAGTAGCCTGAATAGGGAATATATTTATTTTTAAAATCAGAAAATAATGTGGAAAATTGTCACAAAATATACTAAACTCCAAATCATGGAAAAGATATGTAGAATGAAATTAGCATTTTTCAACTATACACATAATGAATGAATCACAAAGCTTATACAAAATAGAACATTTTAGCTTCATAAATACATATGTATTTACATATAAATCCTTTCCTGGATATTACACTGTTTTTATATACTACAAAAGAGGTTTACAAGAAATTCCTTATACTCTCAATCATCGAATTGAAGGCATCATTTTAGCAATATTTTCATGTAAGTTACATATACAATATCAACTCAGGTTTCTCTCTGACGTCCTTCCAGCTGTGTACAGTGATGTTGCTAAACATATTTTAAGGTTCACGAAACGGAGAAATTGGGCTAGTGAAATATCCGTGAGTCATAAATTGTCATTCATTACATTGTCTGTTTCATCCATTGCTTAATATTGATGACAGCATGAGGAATAACTAAATTATACAGATCAGTTCATACTATTGACCTCTTGTACTACTTCAGGTTTTTAAGAAATCACGAAACATTTAAATGTCAATGATGGTTTGGTATATCATGAGAAAATGGTAACGCCTCCCCTATGAAGTTGCCAATATGGTATTTACCGACAGTAAGACTATAACACGGCAATAACAAAATAAATGGTGCAAACATATGTTGCACAAACTTTCTCGCATATACATGTTAAAGGCTAGCACAAAAAAAGTTAATTATAGAGACTGTTACATTTCATTTATTACATTTTCATAATACTAATAAGTATCTACAACGGAAAGCATAAGGGCCGATCTTTATATTCAATGCATTTACCGTGAAATAATAATAATAATAATAATAATAACAATAATAACAACAATAATAATAGTAACTTGAGGATTGCACGGTTTCCTCAATCTCAAAGACAAAAATGCAGGATACATTGAGATATAGCCAAAGAATAGAAGCAAATGCTGCACGAGTTATTACAAGAGCCTACTGGTACATTCGGGTGGTCACGAGGTTTGATTTGAACCCAGGACCTCTTCCTTATTACCCTACATCACCTCGCTCTAATTTATTTTGGTGTGTTCATTACGACTGGTAAAATGACTGCATTTCACAACAATAATAAAGATTATAGTATTCTTGTTACTATGGACAACAGAAGAATATAATTCATATTTTAATCAAAATGTATGTTCTGAAATTCGCATTTAAGTTATGTTATTTCGCTTTTATCTTGATACCTATTAATTTTATAAAGAAATTTATTCAACAAAAGAAATGTCCTTATTAATTTTCTCTAGAAAAGCCTAGAAAAATTTAAAATGTACATAAGTAAGGTACCCCCTAAGTTTCAGATTTTACATTTTTATTAAAATCGTTAGAACTATTTTTCTAAAACAAATCAAAATTTTGACAAAAGTTTTCATGAAAAGTCCCCTTAAAATTTCAGTTATAAAAACCAAATTCAGGGCGGTTCGATGAAATTCCGAAAAAGTCCTTGATTAAAAATATAAATTAGTAAATACAACGAACCGTTTACCCGCTGTGCTTGTCCACAGACAGACAGACAGACGGACAGATGTCATTCCAAAAACACTTTTTTCGGTATCCGGGTATCGTGAAACATGTTTTCCCGGTGTTATCTCGATTTCTATTTTTTGTCACGATCACAATACTTCCGCTATTAATATAACTTACTATATACTAAGTAGGCCTATATGCGAGAAAGTAAAATTACTGTTTCACCTTTCCACCGCTACTAACGTAAATATTCGTCACCTTATAAATTGCATAAAAGCAGAGATATAAGATCAACAGAGTAGTGTTTTACATAAAATGTGAGGGTATTTTATCCACAAATTAGGATTGTTATATATGGAAACCAGCTATTCTACTAAAATTTTCTACATTGATTTGAAACTTCGAGCCCACTGATGTTTTAACTTGATGATTACTTATATTAACACAAACATTCTGTTCTGAAAGATTTTATTATAGTCTCTTTGTTATAGTCTATTTAGTTCAAGATATAATATATAAAAGTAATCATGATGTAATTCGTAAGTCCTGTTTTAATTTCTTGGGCTTCAGATAGATTTCAGTTGCATTGGGACAAACATGTGGAACAACTTACGATTGTTTTAACGATTAAAAATTGGTTATTACTGCTTCCCTTCTTCATTTATAAGAAGTGTTCATGCAGTCTTCTTTTAGCAAAATGCGGAACTTTGGTTTAGGTCCAATACAGTCTTTCCTCCTTCAAAATAGTTCTGGAGATTAGGCCTAGGCCTATGCCATGCTAGTTACAAACTTTTTTCTTAAATGCTAAGAATCATAACATTAACCTATACAGTATATTATATTAACGGCCGAAAGGTGAACGTAGGAAATATTGTGCATATAATAATGTAATATAACCTATTGAATAAATAACATTTTATGTACAATTATAAGTTATAAGAAAGAAGATAGTAAATTTACAATGCAATTAATAGCAATGCATTAAATATAAGATGAATAATTTACAAGTTTAATTCAATTAAGAATCAAGATGGCAAATGATTCAAGATTAACAAAGCAGGTCATGGCCGTTTCCGTTTAAACCATCTTAAAAAAACCGACGTTACAAAGGGACCTGGGATACAGGATTAACGTAGTAATTAGTAGAATAGTACATTTGTCATATAGGCCTATAATATATAGCCTATGCAATTTTTTTGACAGGAAATTTGTTTTTTATTCTTTGCCATAAAAGGTAATCTGCACTGAAAGAATATTAATAAAACTAGAGACTATGAGGTAGAAATCTTAAAATGGGGTATAAAATAATGAGTTCTATGGAATTGCAATTCATTCATGATCTATTCTACAGCCTAGATAAATGTGTCTGATAATGTCGCTGTTTAATGCTGAACATTGTCAAACGACAGTAAAGTAAATAAATTAAACAATTCTTCAACATTAACTATTACGGCAATATGTGTGTCACAAGTTCATTCCTATTAAACATACTACTATTGATATTATTACTACTTCTGATATGTATTATGGATAGAACTATTTTTTTCTTAATTTCCTGGTATATGAAACATAATATGCATTACCGTACTCCATAGTCTACTAGGAAATCTTTCAAGAGGAAAAAGCCACAATAAACAGCTCGACCACTGACCATTCCCTGTACGACGTACGTGTATATTTTTCATACAAAATGCACATTCTCTTAAATTCCATTATTCAGAATCGTTTCAAACTTATTCAAAAAGCATATTCGTTCAGGGCATATTCATTTCATCGCTGTGCATAATTTAACCCAGACATTTTCTAAAAAATATTTACTTTTATAGGAGTAGTCTCTAGGGTGAAAGAAAAAAAAGAATAAGAATTATTATTCTTTATATTATTATTATTATTATTATTAATATATGCGAATAAGCCCATTAAGACTACGCAAAGTACTTAGAGTTGTGCATTTGCCTTCCTTTGTGGCCATATCTCTTTCATCCTTTTACTTTGGGCTTCCTTTCTCTCTTTAGAACACGTTGTTCCAGTCTTCTTCTTTGGTTTTTCCTCTAGGTCAACTTACCATTTGTAAATTTTGGTCCTTAAGATTTCCCGGTTTTGAACATTTTCTGGTGTAATTCCTACCAGTTTCAGATCGGTTTTGATTTCGCCGATCCACTTCATAGTTTTTGTTTTCGCTTTACTCCTATTTTCGTAGAATTCGAATATTTGTTTTGTAAGTCTGTCTGGGTTCATCCTTTTAATGTGTCCGCAGAATCTCAATCTGCATTTTCTAATGTCACTGTGAATATTTGTGTATTGTTTGATTTCCTGTTTGCCTCTGAATCGGTATTGTTCGTCTGCGAGTTTTGGGCCTACAATTTTTCTTATGATTTTGCGTTCCTTTTTCTCAATGTTTTCAAAGTCTGCTTTCCTGTTCAAAATTAGTGTTTCTGATCCATAGAGGCATTCTGGTTTAATGATTGTATTGTAATGTCTTAGTTATTATTATTATTATTATTATTATTATTTATTTATTTATTTATTTATTTATTTTTATCCTACAATTTTAGAGAGTACTCTTATAAAAGTAAATATTTCATAATATGGCTGGCTTAAATTATGCACTGCGATGAAATGAACATGTATCATAAATCGTATCTTCGAGAATAACATACCATTTTTTCTATAGGCTCCGTGTTAAAGTGATTTGAAATGTTCCAAGAATATATAGTAAAAAGTCACTTCTATACAATAGTTCTTGAGAACAGGTCAATAAAGATAATTTATGTAGGCCTGCCAAGATAGGAGGGCACAGCCCCCTAATTCTGAAATGCTGAAAGCTACTGAAAGCTACTGAATGCTTAAAAGCAGTTCCTCAAACGCAGTCTCATTTTTATGTAAATAAATGATTAATTGCTTCTAACGCTCATTAAATATGCCTGCATAAATATTTAAGTCAAGTATATCACAATCTTTTACCAATAAAAGGAACTAATATAAATTCTAGACACTTAAATTAGCAATACAAGTGTTGGGGGCCCGCCTAGGGGCGTCCCTTGTCAGGAAAATCTTGCGGTCAGCAGTGCGTTCGTTAAATCTTCTTTACCCAACTTTAACTTTCTTCTACAACAACTATCTTATTTTTTTCTGACACCATTATTTACTTTACTTCTTAATAAAATATTTAAATTCAAATTAATACTTTCTGAAAGGTAAAGGATTTATAGTGACTACTATGTCTTATGATCTTGGAATAAAACAATGAATAAATGCTACATGTTTATTCTAAATAAGAGTGTAAATGTTTCTTTGTTACAACTTACATATTATGAAGTTTTCCGCCATCTCAACTGGTCTACGTTCTCTCCCCCTGAAGAGAACCGTTACGTAGACTAACTTGAATCCACTAGGTTGGAGACAATAATCAAAAAGGCACTAAAAGTTGCGCTGGGCATGTATTTATACCAGCGTCTGCCACGCCCGATCCATGGTCAAAAGTCACAATGAGGTAATGCGTCTTATAAAAGTACTATACGTCTTTTATGCTTGCAAACGCCTTATTATTCGCATTTACGGAATATAAGAATCTCTGTGTTTCCTTAAATTAATAAAGGCTTAACTTACATCAAAACAACAGAAAGATAATGACATCATTTTCCACCAATCAAAAGCTTGCTCTTCTTAACCTTACATAAGCAATTTGCAATAATATTTACACTAATGCTGCTGTGCAAATGTTCTGACAATGTATGCAACATAATATTCCACTTCCTTTATAAAACGTGATCTTTGCCTTTTTAATGTTACTTCAAAACAATATCCATAAAAATATGCAATTCTCTTAACTCAAACTTTCAACAACTTAATAACAATTTCCTTGACCCATGCATTGCCATATCCTAAATTATAACATTGCTGTTACAATATGGGATAAACAATGACAATGATATTCAGTATATCCGTGGTATACTTAAGGTATACACCAGGTATACACCAGGGCATAACATTACTCCCTCCTTTTTTTCAAAACGAGCTGTTCGTTGGAACACTCGTTTTGTAATAAGTTCCAAAAGTCTCGCGACCTTGTTGAGATCTGTAAAACTCATTCATTCAACATTTATCGCATGCAGAGTTTTAATTCCGCAGTGGCTACAATCAGGCTTACAGGAGTGTTATTCCGTTCCAGCGGCCTTCAAATATCTACTTACAGTCTTAACAAGTCGGCGAACTGATAAGGGTTCAATGTCTGCCTTTTCTTATGGTCTTCATAAATTAATATTCAATTCTTTTATTAAATCAAATTTTATTAATTAACTTGCTTAATTATGATGTCTCTATGTTTCTTTCATTATATAATAATGAGTTTACTTTTATCTATTAATACGACATTTTGACCTTGTTCGGTTTCAACTTAAACAAAATTAAAATTTACTTTAATATCTTATATCTTATTTCCCAGTTGTGATAGTTGAGAAACTTCCTTTAAATACTTTATATTATATATTGGTAATATATTCCTTTAGTTATAGACGTTATGTGTATGTATGTGTGTATGTGTGTGTGTTTACATTTTCATAATTACATAATTCTTTTCTTAAATAAAACAATTAATACAATCATTTGGCTTCTGTTTTACTACGCAAATTGAATTCCAGAGCCAGTAAATAATATTGGGCTGGCTGTGTTTATAGTCGAATCAGCTGACGATACTGTTTCAGTGACGACTGCATCTCCATGTGTTCGCAAGGCCGATTGCTCTCTCGGACCTTCGGACCCGTGACGTCTTCCTGGTAAGGTCAAGTTCCTCACCCACGACATCGTATAGCCTTTTCTTATAAGCAACGTTCTTATCTGTATCACAAGAATACAACACAAGATTAACAAAACAAACCATAATAACATTTCATAATGCGTAATGTTACTGATATCATAATAACTGGAATCATTTCTTAATGATTTTATTTTAACTTTTAAATCCTCAAAACTTAATCCATTTTTATTAAAATCTTTAATATCAGGTAATTCATTCATTAATAAACTCAATTCATTATTTGAAATATTCAAATCTGCATTAAATATATCTTTATTTATTTCTGGCAATAAAATATCGCTTGGATCATAATTTGCATAAATATTACCTGTTGTATGAGGTAAAAGTTTAAAATTATTAGAGTAAAAATAACAGTCATTAGTTGCCTCTAATATTCCAGTATTAAACAAAACTATGGTAGACGATTCTACACGTGACCCATTTCTAAAATGACAAGCTTTAGTTAAACGCACTTCCGTTGGAAGGCTATATATCCAAAAATTCTTATTAGGTAAACGATACCAAACAGGATTTCGTTGATTTCCAATTATCCTCTTGTCACATGTCTCAATGGCTTCCTTCGGCCCTCCTGTGAATAGCGCCGGAATACAGTTCGGTTGAGTTGCTGAAAATATTACTATATCGGCTGGACATATGGTATAAATATCACCTTTACATCTGAAAATATCATTTTCATCAAGCAAAGCATAATACAATCTATTAGTAGTTATTGCTAAGTATTCATAATCGGGATTTATCACAAAAGAACCCAGAGTACTGACATTTGCTGTCGTGTCCCAATACGGTAAAGCTCGTACTCTGTATAATTCAAAATACCTGTCCAATGACTTCAATGGTATGTCAATAAATAAACGTAATTTATTCTTAGTTGCAAGAGCATGTACCTCCACTAACGAATAATATAAAAATATAGCACTAGTTTCAACGACTGACAATAAGGAAATTCCTTCAGGTAATTTTAAAGCAATTCTTTTCAAACTATTTGAAAAGATATGGGGTGGTAATAAGTAAGAACTTAATTTACCTGTAGCTGTGAGATCTACAGCTTCCCTAAACTGCATTAAATGATGTTCTAACTCTTTTAACGTATCTACGATAAATTGTAAATTTGCAAGAATGTTAATGCTTTTAGTGATTACATTAAATTCAAGCGAAGCATCATCTATTATATTATCCAAAGCGCGTAATGTTTTGTTAACATATTTAACAAATTCTTGAAGATCGCGTCTATTTTGGTCAACCCTTTCGTCCATCTTCTGCATGTACGAAAGTTGTTCTTGCACAATTTCTGTTACTTGATTTTTATTGCTGCTAATAATATTTATCTGAGCATCAATTCTCTCGAGATCTGAATTATCCATTGATCCGAATAAAAACTTTAAAATTGATCCTCCTAAATTAAATAAACCTCGTTTAACTCGAGTTTCTGAATAAAATAATTCATTACTGATTTCATTTAACTTATTAGTTATCCTTTGAATTTCCTGATCAATTCTGCGTATCGCAATTCTAATGGTATTGCGAGATTTAAATGCTAATGTATTAAACAATGCTATCTTTATAAAATCTGGATCGTTAACTGTTTCTCGAAAATAATTAACATCTTCAATTACATTACTCAAAATATCATAATAAATATCAAAACTAAAATCCATAACAATTGTCCACTTATCTCCTGAAAGAAAAATATCTTTTTCCTTAATGAATACCAATCCTTTGTTAAGCTTAGTCGTCTCTTCTCTTGCTGAACTACTAAGTCCTTGTCCACACGTAATTGTCATCAATATTACGTTCCCTGTAAACAAGTCAAAATATTTGTCTCGATCTGAGATTATAACGACATTTGGGTACGTTATTGCTATTGGGTTCTGTTATGATTTGCCCTGAGTTGCTTGATTCATTATTATTACTAATTTCATTTTCAGTGCGTTCTTGAAATTCTCTGTTTCCCTGGGATTCCGTACGTTCTCGCGATTCTGATTGCGAACTTGTTTCATCATCGTTTTCGCGTTCATATCCGCGACCTAAATTGTGTGGTTCCGTATTTATGCGTGACCCACCTTGCCTAATCTCATGGGATTTATTTCTTACTGGAGTTTCGCTATTTCTTGGGAGTTCCTCCCCGTGAGTCCTGTCCTCACTACTCCAGTGCACATCGTTCTCGAATCCGTACCTCACATGGGGTTTACGAACACTAAACTTATGTTTATTTTCGGGAGTTCCTGTAACTTTAACATTTTCTTTCTTTTTAGGAGTCTTACTATTTTCTGCGGTTTCATGGTCGTGGTGCACGTGCTTATGGTCGGATTTCTTTTTAGTGGGAGATATATCTACCTGAGCGCTCTTCCGTTGTATCCTGTCTCGTAACTTCATCAACGGGATTTCATCTTCCTCACTGTAAAGACTGTCATTGTCTTCTTTTCCATCGCCGTCCCTGTGGCGGTACACAAACTGACTAAGAGGTTTTTCGTCATCTGACGACCAATATTCTTCCACCGGCTGCTGCTGCTGCTGTGTCCTAGCCGTTCCGGTAGGTTTTCTTTCACTTGTTTTTTTCATAACATTAGGCTTCTCATGAAGTATTTCCAGCGTGGATGTATCACTGTCTCCGTCTTCATATTGTCTGGTTTCTTTCCCGGAAACAACATCTTCCCCTATAGGACATAGTTTAATCCTATTAACATGTATCACTTGTGTCTTTCCATTTTTAGACATAATACGATAATTTACTTCATTTAATCTTTCTACTACGGTAAATGGACCTAACCACGGTTTAGATAACTTCTTTGTTACGCCTTTAACTGTGGCTGTAGAGTATAACAATACTTTGTCTCCTACTTTGAATGACCTATAACGAACATTTGCCTTTTCGTTATACTGTTTTGCTTGAGTTTCTTTTCCCCTTTGAATACGGTTTCTCACAATTTTATACGCGTATTCTAACTTTTCTGCTAAAGTATCTACATGATCATTCCCTGTTTCCTTTCTAGAAAATTTAGGAGATATATTATAAAAAAACGGAAGGTTCATTTCTTTTCCATGTAATAAATAATAAGGAGAATATCCAGTTATAGAATGAGGTGTGCTTCTATATGCTAACTGTATTATAGGTATCCACAAATCCCAATCTTTTTGATCTTTTCTCACAAAATGCGAAAGCATGTCCGCATATGTATGATGACTACGCTCAACCATGCCATTAGTCATAGGGTGATATGGCGATGTTTGTATTTTCTCAATTTGCAATAATTTACAAACTTCTTTGAATAAATTCGACGTAAAATTTCGGCCTTGATCCGTCAATAATTTTAATGGCGTACTGTGACGACAAATGATGTTATATACAAATTCTCTTGCTATTGTTTCAGCGGTTTGGTCAGGAATAGGAATCGCTTCAGTATATTTACTGAATGCATCCATAAATGTTAGTAAATATATGTTACCTGCTGAAGTTTTAGGCAACGGACCAACAACATCTAAACTTACTAATTCAAAAAGTTGTAAAACTGGTTCAAAATTACATAATGGAGCAACGGGATGTTTTCCTGTTTTCCGACTGTTACATGAAAAACATTTAGCAATATAATCTTCTATTTCTGCTTTCATGTTTGGCCAATAAAATCTGCATTTTAATAATTCTATTGTCTTTCTTTGACCTTGATGGGAACCTATCGGTGAATCATGAAAATTCTTTAATATATTTCTCCTCATACACTTTGGAACAACTAACCTTGGTTCTTTCCCATTTTCTACTAAAAACAAAATTCCGTTATCATCTAGTTGGAATTTTTCTGGACTTTCTAACCATTTACAATACTGAGGTTCTGCTATCTGGTTGCTTCTTACCATGTTTACATCACTATTAAAGTGTAAAGAGTTTATATACGCTCGAGACAACGAGTCGGCATGGGTTATCTTCTTCCCAGGCCTATATTGGACTGTGAATTTAAATTCTGAAAGTCTTAAAGTCCAACGCAAAAGTCTCGAACTAGGGTCTTTTAAACTAAGTAACCATTTCAATGCGGCGTGATCTGTTACTGCAGTAAATTCATTACCATATAAATAACAGCGAAAATATTTAGTAGCCCATACGAGTGCTAATAGCTCTCGTTCAGTTGTAAAGTAATTCTGCTCGCTTTTAGATAACACTCGTGACGCGTATGCAATGGCATGCTCTACGTCACCGTTCATCTGAGACAACACGGCACCGATTGCGTAACCAGAGCTATCGCTTGTGAGGATAAATCTTTTCTTAAAGTCTGGGTACTTTAATACCGGCTCGCGACATAATGCATCTTTTAAAGTATCAAACGCGGTTTGCTGGCTTTCTTCCCAAACATAATCTGTACTCTTTTTAATTAACTCTGTTAAAGGTTTTGCTATATGAGCGAAATTCGCTATGTGCCTACGGTAATATCCTACAAGGCCTAAAAATAATCTAACTTCTTTTGGCGTTCTGGGAATAGGATAATCCTTTATAGCCTGTACCTTTCTTGGATCTGGTAAAATTCCTTCACGATTTACAATATGACCTAAATATTCAATTTGATCCAATGCAAATTTGCATTTTAAAGGATGAGCTTTTAAATTAGCTTCTCTTAACCTTAATAAAACTTCACGCAGTCTGTCTGCATGTTCCTCAATGGTTGTGGAAAATAAAATGACATCGTCTAGGTAGACAAAACAGGATATTCCTTTTAACCCTGCTAGTACACCGTCCATCAACCGAGAAAACGTAGAGGGTGCGTTCACTAGACCAAAAGCCATTCGGTTGAATTCGTAGGAACCATATGGACTGCAGAACGAAGTCTTTTCTTTGTCTTTTTCCTCTATTTCTACTTGCCAAAACCCTGAGTGTAAATCGAGCTTACTAAAATATTTTGTATTTGCCAAACTCTCTAATGTTTCATTGATATTTGGTAGAGGGTAAGTATCTCCATGCGTTACGGCATTTAAACCTCTAAAATCCGTACAAAACCTTATCCGGTCTTCCTCATCCGGACTTTTCTTCGGAACTAGCACTATTGGAGCTGACCAAGGGCTTGCTGAAGGCCTAATAATATTTTTATCCAACATATCGTTTATCATCTCTTTTACTTTTTCTTTATACTTATGTGGTAAAGAATAAGGGTTTTTCTTTACTGGGGGCGCATCCCCTGTATTTATTCTATGTTTCACTTTATTTGTACATCCTATTTTACTATCTCTTGGGTCGTGAAACACATCTATAAATTCTTCTAATACTTCCCGTATTATCTGTCCGTCACTTTCGCTTAAGTGATCTAATTTCACTGTTTCGAGTAAGCCTAAGTTGCATTCCGAACTCATCGGAGTCAACACATTTATCTGACTTTCTAGATCTGAATCTATATGCGTATGTGTTGTTCGTGCTGTTTCATTATTCTGAGAATTGACGTCATCTTGTTTATTCGTACCCACAGCATCCGGAGTACTCATCGTGCCTGCATCTACACGGTTATAGATTGAGATGTAACCTATTCTTTTATTTTTCGGTAACTCTATTGTTTCACTGGAACAATTAATTACTTTCACAGGAATTTTATTCTTACATCTCTGTTCCTTATCGCTAAGCGATCTAGCTAGGTAAATCCCATTTATACCTTGCTCTTCAGGTTCAAAAATACTTTCTCCTTGTTCTAGGGACAAATTATAGGTAATTGTGCACTTCCTATTTGTTTGCGCTACGATCATAGCTTCACATCTTGGAGGAATTGTCAGTTTACGTGCAGTATAAACTGGACAAACACCACGATTATCATTTTGAGATTTGAGACTGTTGCTAGAACTATTCTCTGACGTTTCCACCTGCCCGTGTAAGATATCACAGAAGTTACTTTTATTCCCATTCGTATGGTAAGTAAGTGGATTATTTCGGGTAGCTAATCCGATTCCATCGCTTCTAGTGTCAGTACACGGCGGCTGCTGCGACAGATTTATCATCCCTTCTCGCGTGATAAGTGCGCGGTTCAAAACATCTACGTTAACCATGTTTTGATACATAAAATCAAGACCTAATATTCCGTCTTGTTCTATATCAATTGGACACACTATAAACTCATGCGAATATATTTCTCCATTCGCGAACTCTAAGTTTAATAACTGGGACCCATCTACTTGAAGTCCTTTTCCTGATACCCCCTTAGCCGTGACGTCAGTTTCTAATAAATTTCCCTGTGAAACACCTGGTTTTATCGCTGATACAGTCGCTCCTGTATCCACTAAGAATTCCTTAGCTCTACCATCGACCATAGCCGTGACCATGAGTTCCGCGGGTAAATCTGTTTCATTTACGCCCAATTTGACCTCGCCGCCGGGGTTCCCGACGAGGCGTTCTGAAAACCCGACGAGACATTCTGCTCCTTAGAATTCTCGTACTTCTTTTTCCTGCAATCCCTAGCTACATGCCCCTTTTTCTTGCAATAAGAACATTCTACTTGTTTCTTTGCTTGTTTCGGCTGATTATTACCACTAGCATTAGCTTTCTGCTGAGTAGAATTGCTTGAATTCCCTTGATTCTGTTGTCGTTTAAGACGACAAGTCCTGGACGTATGACCTTTCTTCCCACAATTATAACATGTTACATTAAACATAGTAAACACATTTCTAGGCTGGGCTTCGGTTTTTACACCGGAAGATCCTGAATCTTTTTGCTCAAGATTATCGGTAGTAACTGCTAATTGCACTGCTTCATGCATTGTACGCGGTAATCTAAGTCGAACCTGCTTTCCGACTTCTCCCCTTAATCCAGAAACGTAAGCTGCTAATAATCTTCTTTCAGCTTCCTCTGCTAAAATACGCTTTTCCTGTGCATTATCAGTTGGCTTGAGTGTTTTAATGCTTAATGCTTTAATTCTGTCTGCGAATGCTTCGGGACTTTCACCTTTCTTTTGCGTTGCCGTTTGCAACTGAGTATAATAATAATTATCAGGTAATTTTTCTTTGAACCTGTCCTCGAAAGCTGCCCTCAACTGATCATATGAGGTTTCGTCGCCGATTAAATCTGGGCGGCAATGCAAAAATTCGGCTGCGGGACCTGCCACTTTAAGTTTTACAATTTGCTTTTTATCTGCATTTTCGAGATTCCCCATACTAGCTGCTGCATCAACATTATTGAAAAATTCTTTAACTGGTAACCCACCAGCTGAGCCACTCCACTCTTTTATCGCACTACAAACCGTTAAGTCTTTCTGTCGAGCTACCTGTACTACCTGTCTCTGTTGCAGAGCTTGGTTTGCTGCGGTTAATGCTGCTACTCTATTATTGAGCTCCTCTAACGCACGCCTAGTCTCTTCGTCTAACGGCATTTTGATTTATTTAATTGTCACTGGCAATTAATTAATTCGTTAATCCTAACTCGATTAACCTACACGCACTTGGAATCCAGAGAATATTCAAGAAGCTTAATTACCCCAACTAAAATAATGCCCACAATATTCTAGCCAAATTTCACACACAACACAAAAAAAATATTCTACCTGACACCACTGTTGGGGGCCCGCCTAGGGGCGTCCCTTGTCAGGAAAATCTTGCGGTCAGCAGTGCGTTCGTTAAATCTTCTTTACCCAACTTTAACTTTCTTCTACAACAACTATCTTATTTTTTTCTGACACCATTATTTACTTTACTTCTTAATAAAATATTTAAATTCAAATTAATACTTTCTGAAAGGTAAAGGATTTATAGTGACTACTATGTCTTATGATCTTGGAATAAAACAATGAATAAATGCTACATGTTTATTCTAAATAAGAGTGTAAATGTTTCTTTGTTACAACTTACATATTATGAAGTTTTCCGCCATCTCAACTGGTCTACGTTCTCTCCCCCTGAAGAGAACCGTTACGTAGACTAACTTGAATCCACTAGGTTGGAGACAATAATCAAAAAGGCACTAAAAGTTGCGCTGGGCATGTATTTATACCAGCGTCTGCCACGCCCGATCCATGGTCAAAAGTCACAATGAGGTAATGCGTCTTATAAAAGTACTATACGTCTTTTATGCTTGCAAACGCCTTATTATTCGCATTTACGGAATATAAGAATCTCTGTGTTTCCTTAAATTAATAAAGGCTTAACTTACATCAAAACAACAGAAAGATAATGACATCATTTTCCACCAATCAAAAGCTTGCTCTTCTTAACCTTACATAAGCAATTTGCAATAATATTTACACTAATGCTGCTGTGCAAATGTTCTGACAATGTATGCAACATAATATTCCACTTCCTTTATAAAACGTGATCTTTGCCTTTTTAATGTTACTTCAAAACAATATCCATAAAAATATGCAATTCTCTTAACTCAAACTTTCAACAACTTAATAACAATTTCCTTGACCCATGCATTGCCATATCCTAAATTATAACATTGCTGTTACAATATGGGATAAACAATGACAATGATATTCAGTATATCCGTGGTATACTTAAGGTATACACCAGGTATACACCAGGGCATAACACAAGAATGAAAATAAAATTAATATTCTTTAGAGCCGTGTGGTAATCCTCCGGATTAATTATTCAGTTAAAATTACTACACAATTCAATTAAGTGTCTCTACAGGTGATAAGGAAGTTATTATAATTAAAAGACACAGTTAAATAATTGCGGATGAAGCTGAGGACGGCGTGATAAGCATCTGAGAACAAGAGGATGCCTGCCAAGGTTCTCAGTGCTTTCACGTTCGACACCCCTGCAGAGTCCGCCTCCACCATCTCTCGCAATCGTCAGATGAGGGAAGGGAAACAAAAACTGGAAGGGAAAAAGAAACTGCATAATTATAATCACAGTGTATTTGTTCGCAAGAAAGAACAATGCTACCTTAACGTAACCTCGTTTAACCTTGGTTCTGGTGTAACCGACAAGGGTCATTCTTCCCACAGCTTGCAAAGAGGACGTATAAATACCTTGTGAGGAGCCTAATTTTTCACATTATTGGCAAAGAGTTTTGACGAGTGACAAGCTGACGGTGTGTTAGTGCAAAAAATGTTTCTCCTGCAGGTAAGTGTGTGAGTGCAGTGTCAAGTGATATTTAAGTGATTTCTATTCGTGCTTCAGCCAGCTACAAATTACGTGAATATATTTCGTCGTGGTTCAGCGGAACATGGAAGTCGACACAAAATATAATATGCAGTATAGAAATCCATGATCATATAATCAAACGTAGGCCTATGTGGTTGCATAAAGCTGGTCATGATCATCGTGGATAACAAAGAAATACGTCAAAGAAAAGTTTCTATAGGCTACGAATTTCAGAGAACAAATTCGAATTTAACATACTTCATAGTTACTAAATGCAAACAAGTATACATGGTATTACAAGATTTTCTGGGAAATGGATCAACAGGAAATGCGAATAGTATCTATACTTGTTTACATTTAGTAGCGTAGTGGTTCAGGCGCTGCGCTAGAAACCTGAAGGTCGCGGGTTTGATCCCCGGTGAGGTCGCTGGAGTTTTTCAATTGGCCTAATCCTTCTGGTGGCACTACGGCCCTGGGGTCGACTCAGCCTCTAACAGAAATGAGTACCAGGAACAATCCTGGGGGTAAAGGCGGCCGGTGTGTAAGACTGACAACCTTACCACCTTCACGTGCCGAATGTCAATGATCTGGAAGCCTCAAGCTCCTGGAATCCTCTGGGCCTCCATGGCCTGTAGGCTATAGGGAACACTTTACTTTTTATATAGCCTAAATGCATTTATTGGATAGGTCTACATGAAATGAAAATCTCCTACTTTGGTCACGAGTATTTAGGATCGACATAAGAAATTTTATCACATAACCTTCTTCTTATTAGGCCTATAGTTTACCTTAGTCTTACGTCCCCTCTTAGGGAAGTTTAATTGACCCACGCCGCAGGAACCTTACAGGACCGCGATCGGTCGGGAGAGGGATTTATCTATTGGATCAAGTACATTTTTTTTATCAGACAAGGACACGGAGGGCCTCCCCGGGTGAGTAATCAGCCCAAGGCCGGGGCCACCTTCTAGATAACACGAACACATAGGACGTGACACACCATTCATACACTACTCTGAACAAAACGAGGATGTAATAAAGATGATAATGGCGGAAAGATAATATCCGGGGACCACAAGGGCCGATATTTGTCTCACATATGAGGAAAAGCCCAGGTAAAAAACCCGCCTAGGTAACTTGTCACGTCCAAGATTGTCAGGTAGCATTCCTTAATTTTAATAAAAATGGATACTTTAGTTAATTAATATTAATTGAGAATCTTAAAGAAGCTTTAGGTATCAACTAATGAAGTTTAAAAACTCTTGTATATAACGCTGTGGTCGGGTGGCAAGCCTTGTCCATTTAATGGGATATAGCATTACAAGAGTTTTAATATAGGTAGTAAACCTACACGACAAAATATTTGTCTTAATAGAGTCAGTTAATTAAATAAATATACATGTTCCATGACAACTTTTTTAGACGTTAATATGACTGATTACATCAGTCTTTAAAAGTGAACATACACAGACCACATGAAGGCCTTACGGTTCCAGAAGATAGTAACTCTAAGAAGTTATAAGTTTGGTACATGTTAGACCTAGGAAGGCTGTCCATCTTACACACCGCCTGTCTTTACACCCAGAATGGCCCTCGATATTCTTTTCTGTTAGTGACTAAATCGACCCCATAGGTGTTGGCTATAGTGTTACCGGAAGGATTATCCAATTTAAAAGTCACAATCACCTCATCCGAAATCGAACCTGCGTCTTCCGGTTTGCTTACCGAGTTGTGTGAACAGTAATTTATCCAGAATCCCCCATTGCATTTGAAAGAAAATAAGCGATTAAGAGATTTCTTTCTCACTAAGTGCGCGGCCACTATTGCACGATAAAAACAATATCAAAGTGCAAGTATCAGAACCATCATAATTAAACTTTTCCTGACCTGGATTTAGAATAATGATCCTCCACAATCTGAACATTACATAATCTAGTATCCGAAATCTTGGATAATACTATTTAATTATAGGGTGTATTCTAACGATGATGATGACGATGATGATGACAATAATAATAACAATAATAATAATAAATTTAGCCTGCTGAAGTTAGGCCATCAAGAACTACAATTGCAATCAAGTGTTCCTTATACATGCCGTGAAGGCTTTTAGGGAGCCAGGAGGTTGAGGATCCCAGACTTTTAGCCATTCGGCACGAGAAGGTGTTAGATTGTCAGCTTTCTCACCGTCTTTTCTCCCAGGATCGCTCGAGGTACTCATTTCTGTTAGAGGCTGAGTTGACCCCGAGGCTATAATGCCACCAAAAGGATCAGGCCAGTGGAAAATCCCAAAGAACTTATCAGGGATCAAACAGGATTTTATATATATATGCATTCATGAACCCCAGATTATTGTCTTTGTTGACATTGAATGAGAATATTTCTCTTGAAAAGCAATGCCTCGACTAACTATGCCACAGCGTAGGCCTACTCCTAAAAATTAAATTACCAATACAAAAATCAAAAGACAATTACCACAAGAAGAATTTTACATAAAACGTAAAATTAGGATACATAACTACAATATGAATTTAGAATTAAAATTGCTGTATAAACACTATCATAGAAAGTTAATATAGTAATTATTCGAATTATAGATACGGTAAACAAATATTAATAAAGAACTGTGAGGTGGAGTGGTATTGATAATATTATGTCAAACCATGAATGGGCAAGAAAATCATGATGTATCAAACGGTGATGATATAGACATGCAGTGATGTCGAGAAATGTAAGATTTGGAAAAGAATCAGAAGAGTGTGGAAATATACGTATATTGGGTCAAAGTCAGCTTCTTACACACACGTTATCAGAACGTCAGATTAGTCACGATCTATTAGGTAAACCATGAATTAAGAGGTGTTGTATTCGTCATTGTATCATAAAAGCCTATTATTAGGAACCTATTTTGAGGAATAAAAATGTTAAATTTCGATACAAAAGTTGGGTTATTTTCGGTGTTATTTTTCATAAAAGTATAGAATTTCGTTGTTACCTCGGATTAGAACCAAACAGATTTGCTGCTTATGTGGTGAAAAATATTGTATAGCTACTGCATAAAATATCAAATCACCTTGGATTTAAGACCTTACATTTTGTTTATTTTAAGAATTCTTACCAGTTGACTATTAACACTTTCCTGTAGTGTAGAAATCTCCTTGGCCTACTCATATCGTGGGTGCATTGAAGATATAAATTACTGGGCACCAATATAAGTTATTTTTGCGTAGAAATAAAATAAAAACAAATTTACTGTTCTGAATTCAAACAGGTCTACGCTTCAAAAATCTATTTATATGAACATCTCTATACATGAGAATATGTTAATTTTAATTTAAAAGGAATTAGTTTATTTTTTAGTTCTTTACACTTATATCACTGACATTTCTGCCAATTCAAAATGTACTTGGATTATTCAGTACATTATTGTATTAATGTCAGGGGCAGATCCGAAACTTATTGAAGGGAGGGGCCGACATAAAGTAAATTTTGCAATTAATGGGGGTGTGGGACATGGAATATCCAACAAAAAGCTGGAGGCCCGCGGTGTCCTACCCCAGAAAAAAATGAAGTGCAAAATTATGAGCTTTAGATTCTCTGGCTAATTCCTCCAAATTTCTCAGCAGACTCTCTTTCTGTATCGAGTTTTAATTCTGTTGCGAATATTACATAAAAGTGAAAATCATTCGTAGGCCTAATCAAATATGAAATTTTATATTTTAACTTAAATTAAGGGCTCGTCTGAAATAGTTCAAAGAAATCAATTAATCATTTATAACATACAAACAATTAAATATAAGAAACTTGAACAATATTGCTGTGTTGTGGCTTGTCTATGCATTTGACACAAGGCATCTAGAATTGTAGCCTAAATACTATTTAATTTGCATTTACAATCCACTTGTTGAAATAGGGTGAGTATATAAATGCTTTTATTTCATGTTGTTTTGTATTTTATTAAATTTAATTTTTATATTATTTTTCAAAAATCAATTCAATGAAAAAGCCCCTCGACTGGATCCGCTACTGATTAATATACTCATGTTATACTGTCTAACTTTCGATAGATAAATCATTAAATTCTTCTTTTAAAAATGTCTATCAAAAATTCTAGATTTCTCTTGAATAATAGAATTCTGCTCAGAATAAGACAATTCTTACTGAAAACTAAAATTTCGGTATTACCACGATTTTCGCAAATGTAAAACAATAATATTTTGGCATATAAGTAATAATTACCATAATTTATGAATCCGTCACTGATGAAAACCATTTAGCTAAAACTAGCTGCCTCAAAAGGCAAAATTTTAAAAGTTTTTAAACCAATAGATTGTAAATAGTTTTAATTTTCAGTATACCCTTTGAATGAATAATTAAAAAAAAACTTTTCACTTAAATAACTTGCAAAGGGTAGAAGATATCCAAAAAAGTGTAAGAATATTTTAGTTGTATTGTTTATTTCCTTTTATTTAAAAAAAGAACAGAAAGATAGCACCAGGGATCACGGAGATAATGGCGTAAACATGACGTGGCTTATCCGCCATCTTGAATGGCGGCTTAAGATAAGCTCGACCACAATATTTGGTGGCAGCATGCATTTCTACATACTGTAAGGTGTCATAATTAGGGTTAGGATTTTTAGGTGCGCACCTTTTCTCGTAGGGTAAATTAAAGCTCTTCGGAAAGATACCACAGTGTGAGATTTTATCTATAGTCGAGAATGGAGACATTTTTGTAGCACCTTTTTTCCCTTTTTTGGTACCTTTTACCCCTTTTTTCTCAACAGTGCCCATAATCCCCTTTCTTCCCCTTTTTCATATACTGTAGCTTATCAATATTCTTCTAGAGTGCATTTTATCGTTATAAAGCGTTATGAATGACTTGTGAGTTTCATTCCATTTTACTTCCAGTAAAAGCGGGACTGAAAGCACACCTGCAACAACAGAAAATGATACGTGTGTGCGTGAAAACCCTCTTTCTCTCACTTTGCCGAAACAAATAGCTCCCTACAATGGAAATGCATATTTCATTCCATCAACAATAATATTGTGTGTGCGCGCAAATCCTCTATCACTTTGCCGAAACAAATAGCTTGCTACAATGGAAATGCGTATTTCATTCCACCAAATTATAATTTATTATAAAAAAAATATTGTGTATACGCAAATCCTCTTTCTCTCACTTCCATCTTCTTGACTTCACCAGTCAGTAGTCTGTTGATCGTGAGTGCAAATCTGTGATTAAATGAGTGTATTTTTGCCATGCCTAAGGTGTCTAGAGCCCGGTTATTTTCTCTGTCTCAGGAATTCAAACAAGATTCCGTAGAAACAGATGGAACTGTAATACGGTGTAGCATTTGCGATTCAGGAATTTTGTTAGATGAAAAACACCAGCGAGACCGCATCAAACAACACATTTCCACTTCTAAGCATCAAAAGAACAAGACACTTCAAGCAAATAAATCGCGACAACCTTTATTACGGAATGGGATTGAACAGTGTTCATCGAAAACTCAAAATTTGAAGAAATTCAACATTGATTTATGTGCTGCTCTTACACAAGCGGGAATTCTACTCAATAGGGTAAACCATCCGACTTTCAAAGGATTCCTTGAAAAATACACAAAGATGTCAGTGCCTGATGAGAGTACTATAAGAAGAAACTACATGGAGCCTGTTTACCAAGAAACCATAAAAACCATGAAGGAGAAAGTGACTGATTGTGATGTGGGAATCATATTGGATGAAACTACAGACTCAATGGAACGATATGTTTTGAACATTTTAGTTTTTCCTCTATCAGGGGAGAACGTTAAGCCCATGTTGTTTAAAATGTACGAACTGGAGAAAGCCAACGCCAGTACAATAATGCAATCAATCATGGACTTCTGTCAAAACCTGTGGCCAAGTGGTATCGCATTTGAAAAACTTCTTCTGGTTTGCAAATGAATACATCTCTGCCCTGAAGAAGATTCTACAGAAAGCTCCGAGTCATGTTGTTGCCTACAAGGAAATCACTGGCCTCCCCCTTCCAAAATTCCCGGTCATTGCTCGCTGGGGATCAAGGATTCAGTGTGCTGTTATGTTGTGTGAGAATTTTGACAAGATTAAGGATTTTGTGCTTTCATTGGATCCAGCAGACGCAGGTGCGATTTCCAAGGCCCAACAACTTCTGCTACCGGAAAAAATACAGAATTTGGAGACAGAACTATTTTGTGTCCATGGTTACAAGTACTTGACTGCAGCTATCAAACAATTGGAAGAACAAGGTCTCGAAAAGGAAAAACAATGGGATATTTTCATTTCAGTGAGGGACCAGTTAGAGGGCTTTGCTAAAGACAAACTTGAGTCTAGTCTTCAGAAAAATCCGGAAGTTGAGGAATTTGCCACATGTGTAGAGTTGCCATTCCGAGTGAATACAAAGTTTGCCCCACTGGTTTCTGTGGATGTCGAAAGAAGCTTTAGCATGTACAAAGACATTCTATGTCCTAATAGAAACAGGCTTATTTTTAAAAATGTAGATATGCTCAATGTCTTGAAGTACAACAGCTTCCTGTATTTTACTGTTTCTGGTGAGTGATGATTTGATGTGTTTTTTCGCAACTCAATAACTGTTAATAGAAGATAGATTTGTTTGAATTACTTGAGTAAAATAGCACCTTTTTGTCCCCTTTTTTACCTTATTTTAGCACCTTTTCCCTTCCTTTTTTCATATAAAATTTGCACCTAAAAATCCTAACCCTAGTCATAATTAAGAATCAAAAAAGAAACTGCGTCCGAAAAGTTTTGCATACTCGTGCGCCAGTATGGCTTGCACTATTATGTTTTTTACGCGAGATAACTTCAATTTAAAGTTCAGCAAACAATACTTGAATAAATAGATGCTTATTAACTCATCGTATAGGCCTATTGTTCACAGAAAACTATAACACTGATTATAATATGCCTTGATGTTTTTTAATAGTACCGCGTCAATTCAAAATAGTGTCATTAACTGGCGGCCGCGGCCCGCCACAAAGCCAGTTAATAAAATTTAAAATATCTATAGTTTTATTTACGGTTTTATAGTTTTGGCCGCGGATATCCTGATGCTTCTATATTCGAAGCTACATTCTTTGAGTAAAACATAATAGTTAATTAGAAAACCTTACACACACCATCCCATTTATGAAAAACTGACCATGATACATTTTGTGAATTAGCGGGATAAAGGCCAACTTCAGGACTTATTAAATATATCAGCATCTTTGGAAATTGACTTGATGAGCTTGTTACTTCCCACGAGCGTCCAAATTGATGTGTACTGCATATTAACAAATAATGACTTACGGCATCCAAAAAAGTACGCTCTTTAATGTCTTCTGAATTTAAATAAATAATAATTTTACTCCATCCAAAAAAGTGTTATAATTGATGTATGCAGCGTTTTAATTAATGATAATTTTAATTTTTAACAATAATTTTACTGCATTAAAACAATCTGCCGGCCCGTGATGTCAGCACATAATACTATATAGGCCTATTTACTCTCGTATGTAAAGAAGTTGGCCATTCCTGCTGTAGATAGTTACCAGTGTTAGTCTATTAGGGGAATTTTTGTAGATTCACAATGATAGTCAAGATGGCAGGATACAGGCTTGTGGTTGAATATACGTGCCTGGGAAAAAAAGAGAGTGAATGCATATATGTAAGAGAAGAAGAAAGAGAGGGAGAGGGAGAGGGAGAGAAGCGTAGTGGGATTTATCCTGCAGCGGAAAGCTATTCTTTTCGATATTTAGGTCTACCTCGTTCACTAAATAGTTTGCCAAAAGAGTGATCATAAATGGTAATGATAAAGGCTTATATAAATCGAATACATTACCAGACACTTCAAAATATGAGAGTAAAGTGGCAGACATATAAAACTTTATGGGATAACATTGGGGAAGCTCGCGGGTTCGATCCTGGCCTAGATGGATTTATGTGTCTGTAAACGACATAATCCTATGTTTGTAGAATTGCATAACATAAGTCCGGCACGAATCGCTAAAGGTGTTCATGGCAGTGTTGAACCGTCAATAAGTAACTAAAACAAAACGTCAAGCAAACGCAACAGCCGTTGTACAATTATTGCTTAAATTATAACTGGCAGAATGTGAAATTAATCTCCTCCGTGAAGGGGTTTAAAACGTTACGTTTCTGAATACGCGATTTAACACTTGGAAGAATTTAGGTCTGGATATGAAAACTTAAGTTAGGAAAAAATATTGAAAGATGCTCTTTATTTCGTTTCCATCATTTATTATCTACACAATGGGAATGGCTGAGGGACATGCTTGTTACGTAATATCTTCTCGTAAATTAACATTGTGGAGAAAGTGTTGTGATGGGAACCATTCAGAGTGAAAATAGAGTTATATTTTTTCTGTGAAACTGAAGTATGTTTTATCGGTACACATTACAAACATGACAGTAAGCCAAGACATACATTTTATTTACTCGATCGAGACGTTCCGCTTACTCTATCAACACTATAAAATAGTTATTTCAATTATTACCATCATCGTCGCCATGCTTTCATGACGATACTTATTTGTCTCATCTTTGTAAAATATTTTAATACCTTTTCAATGATATCGATAACCAAACTTTCTACCCCTTACAATTCTTTTTAATCACATCAAGTAAGTTTAAAATCCGGTAACTCCGCCTTGTTGATATGAAATGTAAAACGTTAAAAAAAGGAAATATAACTGAACTCAAAGTCAGCCATCAAAGCTGCATAACCACAAATATGTTGGTTTGAGGTGGTTAGGTCTTTTAATTTTTACTTAAATTATTCAATGAAGATGGCCACAAGCTGGTTGAAACATTTTATTTTTAACATTTAACAACATTTTATATTGACAAGGCGCATTTTAAACTGAAATAGAAGTCAACATTGCATCAAGCAATTAACAAAAAATACAATAAACATAGAAGCATGCCACCATGGATGTTACTGACGGTGTTCATACAGGCAGCAATCTAGCGTAGCTTTTGGAGCACGGCCTTTTTACATGCATTCACAACACCATTTCATATCTTTGTGTAATTAGAACTCTACAAAACAAACTAAAAGTAGCCCATGTATGGATGAATCTCTAGGAAAAAGTATTAGCTCTCAGTACAGTCACCTCGTATAGGCCTAAAGAATTTACACAAAATCGTTAGAGTCGTTTTCGAGTAAATCGCGAAATATATCTTTTTTTAATGAGAAATAGTACTGAAATTAAGGTGTAACATTCTCAGAAAATATCGCACGCCGCCCGGGCCTTACATGATCGCATCTGTCGGAAGAGAAATTATCATTCTATGGATCACAAACTTCCTTTTCTTTAACAGACAAGGACATGTAGTCCTCGGATGAGTGTTCTGTGCATTTGAACCCAATCAAGGAAATTTCATCAATGAAAGAAATAAAAGATTACATACGTAAATTATTTATCTTGTTATTTCACGAAATAAACAAGTGTAGGCATAGAGTATTTCCGTTTACAAGGCAATTGGGTATATGATCAAATCCACTAAAATTTCGGTAATCGATACGGTAATCCTAAATTTCTGAAAAATGCTAAATATGGTTAATCCAATTCTATTTAATGTCATAATCAATCGCAAATTTCCCAAGCTGAAAAGAATGATTTGGTGTTATCAGTGATCTTCAAGGTGACATATTACATTGGAAGTCATATTAAAAGGTATGTACTTAAGAATTATAATGTTGTTAATGTTTTATTTTTCCAGGCTGTTGTGTTGGCGAGCGCCTTAATATCTAGTTTAGTTGTTGCAAAACCAGGCTACGTTCCTGCACATGCCATTGATTATTATGTAAGTAGAAAAACATTATATCCAAGGTATTCACTTATTAAAATGTTCATAGTTATTTCATAAAATAAACTTCAAGTTGGTACTGTTAATAACATAATCTCGTCAACTTGGTTTGCATATAGCTCTGAGTGTATAATTTGTCAAAATATAAAAAGATGAATAAATGGTGCCATAAGGTCATCAAATTCGATAGTAATGAAGGACAAATTGAATACATAAAAAAAATAGCTTGGCGTATGAACCATCTACAGATTTATATAAACAAAATTACCATTATAATTCTATATAATGAAACTAATATACTAATGAAAATGGTCAGAGAGGTTGAATTTTGAATACATACAGCCATAGAGGACACAATGTTAAACCCAGGTCGTCTTCATACAATTCCGAAAACTAACATTTAGTAATCTTTTCAATAAATAGCGTAGGTTTGTTAGTTTTTTACTACATGTGTTCTTAGGTATTATCGTAATTAGTTAAAGCATGGCTTAGAGCAGCGGTTCCCAAACTTTTTTCTCCTCGGACCCACCTTCACCTAGAACTTTTTTCTGCGACCCACTATTACATAACCTGTCCCTTTCCCCTCTCTCGGAAAATAAGCATATCAAAATTAGTATAGGTAATGAAACCTCCATTGGAGGCCCCTTCGCCCCACCTGGGGATCATAGGGTACCAGACAGACTATTACATAACGATAACCAATATAGGCTATATATAAAAAAAAATTCGCGACCCACTACTACATAACGATAACCAATATAGGCTATATAACATACAGCACATGTTTTTCACATGCCTTTCAATAGTTTTATTGTGTTCAAATGCCTTATATTCCTTATATTGAAAACAAATTTACTTTTCCTGCCCTTTTCGCGACCCACTAAAATTGCTCCCGCGACCCATAGTTTGGGAACCACTGGCTTAGAGAATTGGTAGCAAATTGCTTACACAATACAGTTTAGCCAACCTCCGAACATAATGAACCGTTGTGGGCACGCCTATATTATTTATTTTGAAAACTTCGAGATTAAATTGCAAGATTATGCCTATTTCAGTGAATATTATTGTTTTAAGTGTCTTTTTGCCTGCCTATTTTGAAATTATTCAGTGCCTAACATCCGATCTCTAGCTTTAATATACACTATTATTATTATTATTATTATTATTATTATTATTATTATTATTATTATTATTATCATTATTTCAGGCTCACCCACGTTACGCTTTTAACTACGGAGTGAACGACCAGCACACTGGCGACGTCAAGCAGCAGTCAGAACAACGAGAAGGAGACGTGGTGAAAGGACAGTACAGTCTGGTGGAACCAGATGGCAGCATCCGTACAGTTGACTACACGGCCGACCCAGTCAACGGGTTCAACGCCGTGGTGAGCAAGAGTGGTCCAGGAGTTCACGCTACCCCTATCGTGAAGCCTATAGCAGTACCGGTGGCCCCCGTGGTCAAACCAATCGTAACGCCGGTACATACCGCTCATCTTGCATATGCACCTGCTCCAATTGCTGCCCCTGTCGGTAAGTATTTTAATCTACAGGCAACTACAGCGTCCTATATTTAATTGTAAAATTCATATCCACAAGACGAATTTTAAACCCAATAACACAGAGTTTTTCAACAAACCTAATAACGTAAAGATTTTCAACGTACCGGTAAGAATCAATGCCTCAGAGCGAGTGGGTTAAAACATTAAAATCACATGAATGCTGAACATCTTCCGGGCTGTAAGGCAGGGACGTAGCCCCCCTCCCTAAACTAAATTACCAACATTTCACTAAATTAAAGTGTACTTCTCATTTATTATTCTTAAATCCTGTGTTTTAATACCCCTATTTGACTAATAGTGTTTATTAACAGTTGTAAAATCAAGCCTCTTTTCATTTAAATGCCTTTTTTAAAATATTATTTTGAAACTTTGAAACGTTAAAATTAAATTTGAAAACTTGGTTTTACAACAACAAAAAATCGGTACCCCTCCCGAACCAGAATCCTGCCTGCGTCCCTGTAGCTTGTGTTCCATCTGCGGGGAATTTCTTCAGAGGCAACTTTTTCTCTAGCTTCGAAAACTGAAACAACTGCCTTTGGCTATTACACTAATCACGTCGATTCCGCAAACATATTTTAGGGCCCAAGCAGATGTATGTGCGTAGTGGTTCTGCAATAAAATACTATATTTTTATACTCTAAAATCAAAGTAGCATAAAGCAATATTGGGTCAACGTTTATTGTACCAGTATCTAACCTACAGAGAATATAACACATTATTTTAGTAAATTATGAATACAATAAATATTTAATCAAGCTGAACCACACAACCACTGGTATAGGCTACAATAATTTATGTCTGTGTCAAAGAAAGCACATTACTTCAAACATGGAAGAACAAATAATAGTTGACCCAAAAAAAATAAAAACAAAAGCTCTAGACATAGGCTACAGAAAAGTTGTTAAATTATTTAATACTTACTTACTCAATGGCAATAGACAATTCCTAAGCAAACTAAAGGAATATTATCTATTTTATGGAGGTACAATGCCGCGCTTGCCTGAGCCATTCAACCCTATTCTGTGCTAACTCTATCTAATCATTATTCGCAAATCCTACTTCTCTTAAATCTATCCTAATATTGTCCTCCCACCTACGTCTAGTCCTTCCACGTGGTCTTTAAGTTATTATACATTTTATTTTACTTTTATTTCATTATTTAGACGCTGGTTAAGGAGAAACGTGAAGGCAAAGAGTCCCACACAAAGAGCCGGCTCGATAGGCGAACTAGGCAGACGAATAGGGCGGGAAATTTTCAGAAAAATTTATGGGCGGCAACATTTAAATTTAAAAAAGTTAGATGTACGCTCCTTTTTATTTATCCCCCTAGGCCTACATAGATATGTTATAACGTCTTCACAAATACAAGTCATTCTCAAATTAGGTCAATTCCAATCAATTTTACCTAACCACTTATCAACACAGAGGTAGCGTGCCCGCCTCTAGATCCGCAGGGCGCGGGATCAAACCCGGCCGCGGTCGATGGATTTTTCAGGACGTAAAAATCGTGGGCACGGAGTCCTCAGGAAGGGACTTTAAGCTGGGGTCCCGTGTCGTAGATTTACGGCACGTAAAAGAACTCCAAGCCTAAATTAGAGCCTCTGGACAAAATTTCTCGGCCCTTTCACGTCCAAGAAATACTTAGTTTCCAGAGGGGGGTTGCGAGGCGATGGGCTTACTACCTGTCCCTCTACCCTCTCTCGGAAAATAAGCATATCAAAATTAGTATAGGTAATGAAACCTCCATTGGAGGCCCCTTCGCCCCACCTGGGGATCATAGGGTACCAGATACAGATACCAGATACTTATCAACACCAGGTTATAGAATGTGAAATTCCATGTTTAATCAAATGGTAAAAAATGGAATGATTGAGGTGGTAATTTAGGGGGCGCCGGAATTACTTCTTGCCTAGGGCGACAAAATATTTATACACACACTTGTAGATAGCTAAAATCACCCGAATGTTTAACATGATGTTAATTAATAACATTATTTTGTTGTTACAGCCGTCGCCAAACAGCACTACGCACACTACCAGGCAGTTCCTGCGCACACCACTGCACACCTCGTGTCAGCCGACTATGACGCTGGTTACTACGACGCTGCAGGATATTATGACGCCATTGGAGGACATTCTGCACACTACCCACAATACGCTTACTACTGAATAGGTTTCTAAACATTACACGCAATCAAATAAGAAAAATTCGATAGTACTCATTCAACAACACAAAGACTTCTAGGATAGGTGTAAGAATCATATATAAATGCGTGAATGTATGAATGGGTACTATTGGTTTCAAAAACTAAGCAAACCAAAGATGAAAGATGTAATCAAAGACGCCAGTTATAAATGATTTATTTTTATAAAATAAACAATTTTGTACTAGTTATCACAGTTACTGTTTCCAAGAAATTCCATATGTACGGTACCTATAGTTAATTTGTGTCACACAGTTCTTAAATATCTTTTCATAAGGAAAGGAATGTGACTAAAAATAAATTTAAATATGACTAATTTTAAAAGTGAACGGATTGATAATAAATATAATAAATGTAAACTGATTTTCAGTTATCATTTTAATATTCATGACAATAATTAATAACAATGAAACACAACATACGATAAGGACATTCGTGAATTGCCTCAGCTGTAACATAAAAATACTTCTTCAGAAAAAAATTAATATTTTTATTTGCATTGTTTGATTGTTGGTAATGCAGGTAGACACTATAAACAGATAAAGAAATTGCCTAGTAACCATTATTTGGAAAATATGAAATAGTTTACATATGAATAGCATCAATAGGCTCTAATTTAAAATGAAGACAAAAAAAGTGTTTATAAAATCTGGAACATAATACATAGAGATAACACTCTCCATCTAGTATGATGCCTACATAAGCTAACACATTAGATTATAGTCGGTGCGCCAATGTTTTAGACAATGTCCGCTCTAGAAACGGCCCTGAAGTAAACAATTATCTATGTGTCACTCTAGCGCAAGGCTCGTATCTATGTAAGAGTGAGATAGAGATACTTGCTTACTTGTCGGTTTTAGACCGGACTACACCTACCCACTTCACTGTCTAAAACATTTGCACGCCGACTACAAGCATACGGCTTGACGAAAAAGTATCGAGCCGTTTGTTTTATGCACTGCAACAAATCGATCAAATTTATGTAAGGAAGATAGTTTACTAAAAACAATATCATTACTTAGCTAATTCGTTTGTGCCAAACCTCCCTTTCTTAGGATAAATGAAATTACTTATTTCATTAAGGGTTTGCATTAATGTGTAGCGAGACGGTGATGGTTGTCTTAATTTGTAGATCAAAGAGAAAAGGTACAAAATAACATTCTTTTAATATAAGAAATATGAAACTAAACTCTGAAAAAGTATCTAATAACTGAGATTTATAATGCAGTGATGGAAACTCAATCTGGAAGGAAAAACTGTGGTAAAATGGCATGTGACTTGTATTCTTCTGACCTGATTTCATTAATATTATTTGTACTGCTATCTTAAAATAGACACCTAACTAGGGATAACTTTATCTACTGTATAAGCACTTTATACTTGGCATACAAGGCTGTACCATTATTTCAAAACATTTGGATTTTATGTTAATGTCATTTTTCTTTTACGTTTAAAATACGTAAGTAACATAATGCTCTCTAAGGAAAATTAAACTGAAGTACTGTATTATCAAAAAACCTTCTGCAATATACCACTGTTCTGCAACTTTTGTAAATAAATGGAATTTAAAAAAAAACAAATTGTGCAATTGAATTTTATTATTTCCAATTTTCTTTGAAATTCATGTTTCGTTACTATAATATGCAGTTACGATTACGTTAAAATGTTACAATCATTCATAGGTTCACGGAAGAAACACAAACAGGTATTCAGAATACTCCAAGCCTCTTCGAATGTAATTATTTTTCAACTTTTTCGCATATATGTAGTATAGAGAAAGTTGTTCGTGATAACAAATCTAAATCGAGATAATACCAGGAAGATATGTTTCACGATGACTAGAAACCGAAAAAAGTTTCTGTCTGTCTGCAGTAGACTACTGAATATACTGTCTATATCATTAGACAGAGTGACTATTGTATCTCTGCAAGACAGAACTGAAGATGATGCAACATGCATCGAAATGCATATTCGAATATTGAAGGATGCATCTGGGACCAATAAGAAGATTTTAATACTGTGACAGCATTGTTTTTAATGAGTGCTTGTATCTTCTGTGTTATTTTATATTATATAAATGACCCCCGATAAGTGCTACGACAAGGGTTTAAGGTGGACACTCTTTCAATTTTATAACTATTTTAACCCTGTCTGAAAATGAAATTCATTAATTTCCCTAAGTATTTCTGTAAAAAGAAGAGTAAATATATTTTACCTTAAACTGGATAATCGTTATCATCAACAACTTGGGCCTTTATATTTTCAGGACATAATGTATTATTAATTAAGGTAATTATAATTAAAAAATAAAATGACATTGTCTTCTAGTCCTGTCGTTGTAATAAAACAATTACAAGATTTAAAAACTTTTCATTAAAACAATAACATTGAAACCTCTCCCAGATTCCAAAAGAAGGAAGCTGTGAGATGTATTAGTGTCAGTATTTTAATAAGACTTCTGAAAGCTTATAACTTTTTTCACAACAAAAGGACTACACCATGCCGTTTGAATTTTTAATACCAAAGGTGCCCTGAGAATGACAAAAAAGTGTCCAACGTCCTAAATAAAGGTTGTTGAGCTCATGGTATCAAATTTCCACTTTATTTTATTCTTTAAAACACAAAGGCAGTGCGTAACCAAGTGTACACTTAAATCTGAAAGGAGCCTTATTACTAAGATTGAAAAGAGTCAGTAGCCGTAATACAATATGAGATGCAAGATAACGCAAACGTGTCGTTTCTGCCATTTCTTGTCGCAACTTTGCACTACGAGATGTGGCACTGTTGCTGATGGAAAGAAGATTGGGATATGCAGTAGCTAAAAATTCGGTACAGCTATGAATTTATATGGAGTAGACTAGTAGAATTTTCCTTGCCATTAATGACCGTACCGAAGTGAGCCACATGAAGACAAAAATAGTTATTGATAAGTCGTTAACAAAACATTTCCCCCGACTATTATTCTGAGTACAATAATATATAAGACAATATTTGCGCTTCTGGAATGGAAATAAAATTAATAACCTGAAATATAGTAACATGCGAATTAGAACAAAAATCTATAAGATTCTAACAAGAGAACGGTTAAGATGACTTTTCGGGTAATCAGCCATGCCAATATTATTAAGTTCTATATTTCGGCCAAAAGCTCAACTTCATAAAACTGACACGGCTGATTAGCCGAGAAGCCATCTTAAACAATTAATCAGCGCCGTGGAAGCTTTATGTCTACATAATAAGAGGAAGTATTTGTCTTTCTGTTTGTATCCGATCCTCAGTCAAATCCAGGGAATGCAAAGGTCTGAAATTTTTAACGTAGATGGACAGGAGAATATCTCAATGCACTTTGAAGCCGGATTTATTTGTTTTTCCTTCGCGAGTTACGGGCGAAACATTGATGAAAACGTGATTGTTTGAATCAGATTTCGCTAAAACATTTTAAATGTGAAATTATTTGCAGTTGGCCTTGATCTGTTGGCATAGCGGCTAAGAGATGAACAGCATCGATGAAATATATATATAAAATATATATTTTTTACATTTTGCATGAAATACTCGATCGCTTCAATTTTTTTAACCTGCTTTGTTTGATTCATTTCTTTATAGTACTACGACACGCAAAGATCTCAATTCTTCTTACAGAGGTGGATGGAAGAGGGATCATGAAAGCAGGCTTAAATGGGGAAGCATTCGCAGATTTGCAAGATACTCAGTAATCGGTTTTTTAGGTCAGATAGTATTTTTTTCCTGGGCGAAGCCTCTGGTCGTTAAATGTACTATCGAAGCCGGATATTTAGATTATTAATTATTAATAGCTTTAATTGTTTATGAATGATTTGTGTGTAACTGTTATTAAGGATTTACTCTGCTGTTAAATAAATGGTTTTAAAAATCTAGCGATTGAATTAATAATTGCCTGCGAAGCCGCAATAAGATAACGTGTTTGTATGTCTGTTTGCCTCTCTGTCTGTGTGCAATCTCCAGTCAAACCTACGTCACACAGTGATATGAATTTTTTAATTTAGATGTTCAAGCCTTCAAGCCGGATTTTCATTTGTTGTTTTCATGTTGTTTAATTTGTCTATCCCTTGGATTTTGTTAACGCTCTCTGCTTGTTTCATTTGTTAAAAATATTACGGCATGCAGAATACTTAATTTTTTTACATAAGTGGACTGAAGGGTGATCATGAACGCACGCCTAAATTGAAAAAAAATAAACTAAGTCTTGGACGAAACTCACTCTGTGGTCAGGGTCAGGAAATCGAATCTGAAGTAGTTTGTTTTTCCAGGCGATGTACCTAATCGTGAATTGCACATCGAAGCTAGAATTTTCGCTTTTTCATTATTAGTCGTTTCAGTTGTTTATTAATGATTTAGTATAAGTGCTAATACATACAATGTTTTAATTAGTTTGCTCTTAAATAAATGATTTAAGGAACAAATAGTAATTGAATTAATAAAAGCGGGCACCTGCTGTAATATGCATATTGAGGCTCACGCAATAGTTCAACCATTTGAAAGGACGGTTAACGTAAAATTACCTTCTTGATGGTAAATTGATAATACAGTCAAGATTACTATAAAATCACGACAAAGGTAAAGAGCTTTAGCTCTGAATAAAAAAGTCACACCGCATGCTGTGATACTCGAAAACCCTTTAAATGAAACAGAACATTTGAAGGTAAGAACTGTTGTCTAGCACGTTAATCCTTCGACCACTTACAAATTAATTCCCTTTGTATTCAGTAAAATTTCCCTTTTTATTCTTGGAAACAATAAAGAAGCAATACAAATAACACTACTACAAGTACATATTACTTAATTACTAATTTTAAAATACCGTGCAAGAAAGAAAATCGTAATAACAGAATGGTTTATACACGAACAAGAAACTGCGTGTATTGTGTAAGTGTAACAAAGCTGTGGAGAATTAGAGAAAGTGTTAGCATTAACATAAAAGCCAATTAAGCTGCGGACTACGAGTGCCCTTGGTACACTTTCTATGAAGAATGCTGCGAGTTTTACACTGTGTGTACACTACAGTAGCTTTTTTTCTCTCTCTCGCAAGAACAAAGCCGTAAAAATACTCATATTTTCATGGTACAGTGATTTTACTTTCTCGCTAGTTTTTAACTGGAGTTTCGTTATTAGAGTCTTACCAATTAAATTATCACATAGCATATTACATAATACGATACCGTATACTAGGTCAGTTTTCCGCAATACGTTAACTTGTACTGAATTAATGCCTATTATTCTCTACAACATTTATTGTTCGATGGATATTGAAGTTGTTGATGAATATGACGAGAACTGATTGATTTCTTTTAATTCATAATAGGACCAATTCATAATAGCACCTAAAACTATTTTAGTAAAACTTCTTTTCTTAAACAGGGCAAACAGACAGGTGGTAAACCCATCAACTCAACAACCCTCAAGAGGAAACTAAGGTATTTCTGGTCGTGAAAAGAAGATGAATTTTGTCCAGAGGCCCTAATCTATGCTTGGAGTCTTTTTTTTTAATTATATTATAAACACACGTAACCTCTCCCCCCGCTAGGGGCATAGTTCTTCAAAGGGGATGTTTCGGTACCAAACTAATTTTAAGTTCGTTGTCCGAGAGAGAGGAGAGGGATAGGTGGAAAACCCATCGCCTTACAGGAAACTAAGGTATTCTTGGACATGAAAGGGCAGAGGAATTTTTTCCAGAGGCTTTGATTTAGACTTGGAGTTCTTGAGGTGCCGTACATCTACGACACGTGCCCCCATCTTAAGGTCCCTCCCAGAGGACTCCGTGCCTAGGAATTTTACGTCCTGAAAAATCCATCGACAGCGACCGGGGTTTGTAAACTCGACCTTCGAATCTAGAGTCTATTTCTATACCACCGCAACCAACAGAATTCTTAAGAAGATTTTTAATGAGAATTTTTATATAAAAAGTTAATAATATTTAATAATTCTGTGACACATATAACATATAATTTACTTAGGTAACTTATATAAAATATTTGAATAGCCAAAGGTAACAAAACTGAATGACCTAGAGTATTCTCAACGGGTTTTGTAAGGGCCTACAGAAAGAGAGTAGGTGGGGGTATGTTCTTGAAGACCAGAAAGGTCTTGGCGTCAGCGTGCCAAGTTGAATAGCCGTGTTCGATTCTCGTCCGGTATAAATTTTCCTCCATAGCGTAATGCAAGTTCCTTCAGTGAAATTAAACTGAAAACTTCTCAGAAAGTATTCCCCGATCTTTAAAATCTTGATTAACAATAATTTTAACAACAGAGTTAGATGCATCTTTATATGTGTATTTAGATGGGACTGTGTATGTTTTTGGTGATCTGAGTACTGTGGGCGTCAGAATACAAAGCTGAAAACCTGATTTTATTCCCGCTATATCCAATTTTTTTCTATAGAATAAAAATTAGTTTTTAGGTTTTACGAAGAGTTTCAGATTTTCAGTCCATTAGTCCTGTGGTTTAAAGGACTTAGAGGACCTTCGATTTTCCATCACTTTATCTCTACACGTCTACCGAATATCGAATTAAGAAAGAAATCAACATTACATACACTGATAAGGGGACTTTAATTTTTACTCTGTTGTTGCCATGCTTCCGTTTAGTGGCTGAAATCAGGTGGAAAAGACAAAATATAATTTAGGGCAGCGTTTCTCAACATTTTTGAACCCGAGGACTTCTAAAATGTCTAAAAACATTTATGGACCCCTAATTTTACATCTCATTTTTAAAATAAGGCCTATATTCTTAATATTTGGGGTATTAATTATAGGTCATTATAACGAAATAAGTGCAAAAATTTACTTCTTTACTTTCCACTTTCTTTATGATATTTTAAAATTATGTCTGTGGACCATCTGCACCATCTTCGCGGACCACTAATGGTCCGCGGACCATAGGTTGAGAAACGCTAATTTAGGGTAAATACAAGAATTGAAACTGAACAACCTCTTTGACTGTATATACATGTTTAGTTTTTTTTTAACCTGGAGACTGAATATTGCGTTAGAATTATAAATAAATCAATAATGTGTTCATATCTACATAATTGCGTGTTGTGTTTATGGTACGGATGTCATACGTTCAATCTAATAGGCTCACAAGACCTCTGTTCACTCCAAGAACCGATCCTAATAAACAAATGGAAGTGTGTCTTACACTTATTATAAGTATAGTACGAGTGGTTTATGTGCTAAATACTAGCCTGTACACCGATTTACTGCAACTATCGCACTTTAACATTTTCTGGCATTAAGCGAGTGTGGTATTAAACGAATTTTTACCGTAATATATTGGTTGAAATAAAAAAAAGTGCGTCTGTCTCACATTACTAATGTAGATATGAGTAGGCCCATTGTAGTAAGTGCTAGTCTACTGATAAACGGTAAACATCTGCTCTAAAACATTTTGTGTCATAAAGCGAGTGTGGAAATAAAGCTAATTTTTACCGAAAATACTTTAGTTGAAATAATTACAGAATATCAAGCAAATTTCAAATGTGAATTTCGACTTAATACAGATAATTCTGTTCTTAATAAAAGCTCTCAAGGAAATTTCAAATGTGAATTTCTACTTAATACAAATACTTCTGTTCTTAATAAAAGCTCTCAATAGGCCTACTATCACTTATTTTATTGCAGTACCCTACGAGTAACACAGTCATGCAGAAGTACAGTTTTTAAAGTTACAGTAGTTTACATAAATACATATTATTTCTTGCATGCTTAAGACATGTTCCACATGCAGAAAGAAGAATGTTTAAGCCACGTCTCTTTTCAGTCACATTTAATATCTACCCATCACACTGACAGTCTTTCCCATAGGAATGAAATGTGAGATCCGACATCCTGCTAACTTGATCTGGGAAATTGTTCCACTGTATTCACTAATTTCTCGTTTCTCCTTAACCCAATCACTCTGTTAAGATATGTTGGTTCCTGGGGTTGGATGGAATTTAGATCAAGTTGAGTGAAGTGCCCTGTGGGTCGGATTCCGCTTTAAGCTGGGTATTCGGGATACTGTGATTAAAGCTTCAATTGTACCTTCCCTAATACCTAAGGAATAGTCTTGACTCTGCCCCACTGTTACTCATGAAATGGCGAACATTATTGCTCAAATCTGGCAAATTAAAGATGCCTGAAATCTGTAATTAAGAGGAATAAGAATTCATAGAAAGGTTGACATATTTAAGTTTAGCAGAAGAATTTATATTAATGCGTACCGGTATATAAGACCTTGAAAATAGCACGTTCTCTCTCTCTCTCTCTCTCTCTCTCTCTCTCTCTCTCTCTCTCTCTCTCTCTCTCTCTCTCTCTCTCTTCACCTTAGTTTCATCTCTCCCTTTTAGGGACATTTAAGCGACCCAAGCCGCCCAGGCCTTACAGGGCCGCGACCTGTCGGAAGAGGGATTATCTTTGGATCAGATACCTGTACATACTTTTTTTACCAGACAAGAACATGGAGGGCCTCCCCCGATGAGTGATCAGCCCAATACCGGGGCCACCTACGAGACAACACGAACACATAGGACGCGACACACCATTCACACACACACTCCAAACAAGGCGAGGATGGGATGAAGATGATAATGACGGCCAGATGATATCCGGGGACCACAAGGGCCTAAAGTTACCCGACATTTGTCTCACAGATGAGGAAAAACCCCGGAAAAGACCCCACTTAGGTAACTTGTCCCGACCAGGATTTGAACCCGGGGCCGCTGCGTGAGAGGAGCGAACGCATCCCCAATGCCACAGCGGTGGAAAATAATTGTTTTTAAAATCTAGAATTAAACTAATCAACTGCGTAAGACTGTATACAAAATTGTTTACGTATCCTAAACCGACGGGCTGAATGGTAAACCGCACTGTACATTCAAGATAGGCCTACTGTAGTCCCATAGAAAAGTGTAATTTACGTATTGTGTAAACTAAAAGAAAACGTCAAGACTTTCGAAACAATTAATTCATGAGGAAATCGTAAATACATAACAAATGGTTGAGATGTTGAAAAAAATAGTTGATTAAAAGTGAAAAGTTATGAATAATTACAAATATATTTTCGTGATTATGCCTACATCGGAGGATTTTCGACAGGATTTGGGATTTTGATCTTTCTGTCATACATTTATGCAAATACAAGTGACAGGACTAGATTGTGTAAAATCATCTTCTTTTTGTACAGTATTTTCATAGCGAAATATTAAAGTTCAGTTGTCTTATATTGGGGATTATAATTAAAACCATCAGCTAAACAACCTTTATTATGCTGCCTTTGCCTTTTCACACTTTCATGACATCTTCAGGGCATCTTGCTGTGCTTAGATTAATTAACGATTAAAAATTAAAATGGCATTGCCTTGTAATCTTGTCATTCGGATAAAACAATTGAAATCTTCAAAAAGTTATATTAAAAGCTAGCAATGACACAGTTTCTGCTTTGGTTCATTCTTCTACTTTGAATACGACTGGTGTTTATTTTATTAAATTTGTTTTAGTGTTGGAATTTATAATTGATTAAGTAACCTTCAGTTACTCATTTGCCTATAATATAGAGTTTACAGAATTAGTAAACACTTGTAAAAGATTGTAGCAGGACTTTGTTAAGAATGCGTATTCATTATCCTGTATTTATTACCATGACGATCTTTGTTTTCACTCTGATTTGGTTTAGATAATAATGATAACTCGTTAATTGTTATTTTCCTATGTCTATTTCAAGCATTGTCAATTGGGATGGGAACAAGATCCACTATAAAGAAAGAGAGAGAGAGAGAGAGAGAGAGAGAGAGAGAGAGAGAGAGGGAGGGAGAGGGAGGGGGAGAGAGAGAGGTAAGCGAGATCCAAGATCTCATCATTTAGGCAACACAATAATTGTCCAGAATAGCCTAAGTGTATAAGTAAATCTGGTAAATAAACTCTGAAAAGAAATACACAAAAATCGCATATGCCGGCAATGCGATTTGAACCCATAAACCCGAAGGTAAGTTCCCAATGTCACTGAAAAATTTAAGTGTAACCTATATATGTAAAAAATACCATTAAGTCCTTCCGTTAAGGAGTTAAAATTAAATTAACGATACCTCTGCTTGAAAATCGGAGAGCATATCATAATCGGACAATTAAATCTACTCTTGCGAGTTTTAAAGCTATTAGTGTAACTACAAACAGTATATCACTAAAATCGTGTAAACTGAAAGCTTTTCAACGCCTCTGAAGTTCCAAGCATCAAGATATGATATGCATGGGGAGTGATTAATAATGCTTGCTGGAAACGTGTGGATTTCTAAAATAGCTTTCAACATGCGAATCTCTTGATCTGTATCGAATCAAACCATAACATATAAAAACATTTGTTATCATAGGGAATAAGTTTATAAACTTAAAATTATTAATTATCATAATAGCCCTTTCCTTGAGTTCAATTTTAAGTAGTGTAGACCTCTGAACACAGAACAAAACACCCGGGAATAATTAAGAATTCAACGAGAAACTTTTCTTAAGAAGTATGCGACAAAATATTTTTTAGATAGATTAAATTAAAAGTATTATTTCTAACACAAGGCCCACGAAATAAAAATTGTACATTCTTGCATTAGTGCTATAAAATCCTCCATTATTACCTACTATGATTTCAGACACATGGAAAATATCCTTTTATTTAAAAATAATTGAATATGATTATTAAATACATTAAGTTCGATAGGCCTACAAATTGAAAATGTTAAGATTCATTACCGGTACGTCTTTTTACATTTGAATTTATCACGGTGTTCGCAATAAATAGTCGTATTTGGTGGTTGAAAAGCGTTGTCCACTCCATTCCTTATGTTGGCAGACATGCACTAGAAAATCAATAACCGCTTCCTGCGCATGTGCATACTAGATGGGAGGATAGCTTTGAAGCTCCCAATATGGCTGCACGGTACATAATAACAGTATTTCACGGACATTAACGGCTGTCTAGAAAATAGTGTATAATACACATTGTAAAATGATTTCATCTTGTTCGTAGGATTGCTACACTCGTCCTTACAAGCTCGTTTCACAAACATACCTACTTGCAAAATAAAATCTCTTTTTTACTACTTGTATCATAAATAACTATTACGTTTATAATGAAGGTTATAACGATGAATCATCAAATCTATAAAAAACTGAACGTCTTCTTACAGATGTTACAAACGCTTCTTTTAGCAACTTTTTCTTCCTTGGCTATTAACTATTTATGAAAGATAGTGGGAGAATGACTGTTGGGTTCGTACAGGATAGAGAAAATCCCTCTATTGCGGGTAACAAATGAAAATGCTTAAGTATGCAATATAAATAAGAAGAGGCTATGAAATCTTTAAGAAACAATCATGTACAACTCAGTACATGTAAAATGGATGTGAACATTAAAAATGGACATGTATGAACACTACCGACATGTAACTGAATTACTTGAGGCTGAAAAACATTCAGAGCATTCTGATTACAGGGCTAATATATTTTCAGCAAGGTTTACTTTCCATATTATACATAAGTAATAAAGGATATTATGTGGTCATAGTACTGTATAAATTAATGAGATACGGGGTAGTAAGTTCGTCATCGGAAAATCGAGGAATAGTTTGAAAATACGCGAAGAAAACAAGTTTCTTTGGCTGTGTGTGGCCGGGCATTTTCATGAACCAAAAGGATTCCTCACCATTACATCATTCATTATTGTTTCCCCATAAACATAACACAATTGGCAATGAATGTTGGTGGCGTAACATTTCACGCATTCAAAAAATAAATCATTAATATGACTTCACATTGGCGGGTCGTCAATTGTTTTGAACTCTTCTAAACACTCTAAGGATAGGAAAACACAAAGTCAAGATCGCTCACACCTGCGTCTGGCTTCCCAATAAATGGAAGAAGTGAACCCCATGCTGAAAATCGCGACTGCAATTATGCAGCGGCAAAATATTTAAACGGTACTTACTTTTAAAGCACGCCTCATAATATAATTTAGAAAAGAATTTTAGTCCTTAAATTGATCATGTATACTATAGGATAGGCCTATTTGTATTAAAAGGACTAAACGGACATTTGAAGAAATTTTTAAACTTCATACAATTACACAAAAAGTAAGCAAGAAATAAACTACGAGTCTAATCATTATGTTTAGCCTACTGTTTTCTGTGCAGTCCGGCACTGGTTTATATATTGTATGAGAAACTGAGTCTTGAGGGCTAAATAGAAGTTTTCTTCGCCTTAATGGGAAACGTTCTCTCACGTTTGAAAGGCAACCAGCAATAATTTCGAGCGGTTCTTAAAAGTGATATTATATACCGTGAGATTTCATGCAAAATTTGTCACTTTCTTATGCGAACGACAGTAGATAATAACGACCTATTGTTTTAACAACCCTGTAATTATGTGAAACTAATTCACTGAAGATATTCTTGATAATGCGTGCACATACTTTCCTTTACGTGCTCTAGTCTTGCTTAGAGAAGTGTAAAACTCAACTTGAAGTAACGTAGCATGAACACCCAACAGGTTTGGAGAGATGTGGGGATGACAAATCTTGTAAGTGGACGTATATAAGACTTCAATGCCAAGGTCCCACAGTATCACACTCTGCTACTATTCAACAACGAGAACATCTTCACAGAACTAAATACATTATGTGTAGGATTCAGGTGAGAAACAGTAAGACATGCAGATCAAGTTTAGTGCTGTGAACTTTTTTTCCCTTCGCATAGTGTTGTGCTACTAATTACACCTCTAAAATGGATAATCTCGCGGTTAATTGACCGAGCGAAGTGAGATCCCTTTTTAACTCAACCGTTCGGCATTTCGTACGTTTTCAAGTTTGTAACGTAGTTACGACGAAGTCGATTTTCCTCAAATTAAGCATGGATATTCCTGGAAGTCTTTAGAAATTACGTACGTGTAAGCATTTTTTTTTCGATTTCGTTTCAAGATGCTGGCTGTTTTGATGGTTCCGTTTTATGTAACGTTCAGCTTCTTTAAACGATTCTAGCCAAAAGATTCTTCAAAGAAAAAAGCCAGGCGAAGGCCTTACAGTCATACATTACAGGGCGATTGTTGTTAGCATCATAACTAAGTATATTCTTAGCGCTTTAGTTGCTATTACAACTATTTGGTTTTTAAAAAGAGAAAGGTGACTGATTTCATTATGTCTGTAGGACCACATAAAGTGATTTTGTTTGAAGCACAATTAAATCCACACTCATATGCACGGTACTGGTTAGGCAGTTATATTTGTATTACACTGTACAGTGTGTTTCTTGATACAAGTACGTTACATATCATTAATACATTTCTTAGCTACATATTTAATACATTTAAAGCACCAAGAGCCCAGTTTTTAACACAAGTTCGGTACTCATAATACGTAAGTCCAACCACGTAGGATCTGATGAGCTGATCAAGTTATTATTCTGAAAAAATATAAGATTATAATCATTTTGTACGCTGCATTCATAAATAACTTTAGCTTAGTTTAGGTTTGGAATTGATTAAGAATTAAGATTATAGCTTTTCAGTTCGGGTGCAGTTACTAAATATTAATGCTGTGTTCATAAATAACTTTTGCTTAGTTTAGGTTTGGAATTGATTAAGAATTAAGATTATAGCTTTTCAGTTCGGGTGCAGTTACTAAATATTAATGCTGCTAGACTGAGCAGAGTAACATTTTAGCCCATCTATTATTAATAATATTTTTGTTATTGTTATCACTGATAGTTCTGTGAACAGTAAACCTCGTACAAAAAAAAAAAATATCGAAGGAGCTAAAAAATCGAAAAATAATAAAATATTAAATATATTTACATACAAAAATCGTTCTATTGACTAAATGGAACATATTACTAAATTTGGGAGAAAATAAAATTACCGGTTTGTTCGTCACTGTTTAACACAAAAATGTACGAACGAAAATACGAAATGCCGGCAAACCATTAGAGTTACATAAAAAAGTATTGGAACAGAGTTGTAGAAAATTTTATATTGAAGAGTGTGGAAAGCCTTCAAACTTTCACAGTATGATCTATGGCTACAATCTTTGAAAAAGGCTGAACATAACAAAAGACTGAACCACTAAAACGACCACCATCTTGAATGGGAATAAAAATATTAAAATTCCCACAAACACTTCGTATTTAATTATTTCTAGGAACGGCCATTTATTATTTATTTATTTGAGAATATAACAGGCTCGTTGCTTCATTAGGCCTACAATATTCTCTAATACTAATTAAACCAGTTTTACAACACTAATATTGTATTTTTACTATAATACCAGAACTATTTAAACTAATACTACAACTAAAAAATACAGAAAAAAGAAACAAGAAACATATACAATATGAAAATGACACAATGAAGGGAACAGATCGAAACATAAGTAATGTAATAGTTTTGGAGGAAACGAAAGACTTAAATAAGGAAAATTACATGGATGATATTTTAACTATCACTTTTTAATTATTACTATTTTAAAGTTTTCAAATTTTTATCACAGATATTTTTAAACAGTTTATTGTTAGTATTAAATATATATGTATATATATATATATATATATATATATATATATATATATATATATATATATATTCCATTTTGTGCAATTGATTGTGTAGACGCAGCACATTATGAATTGGGACAAATGACTAAATTTGGACAATATGGAACAACGCGTTTTATCGCAATACAGCAATATATTAAAATATGCAATGATGTTATGAATGAATAAAAGATCGTGCTCCGGTTACGATTACAGTTCCAGTAATATTCCATTTCACACTTAGAAGGTTTTCTTAAACGGTGGAGAAGAAGATTTGATCCATATAAGAAAGATTCTTTTCAAGCATTACCATGATTAGAAAACACATTAAAACTGGATGTTCCTATTTTTCATACAGTTAAAACTTGTTTAATTTATGGAATATGTTTATGTTCACTTTCTTTCTAATAATATATTCGTTTCTCATATTTCAGAAAGCAGTTTCTCTCCTGGTTGTATTATTCACACTGGGTATAGTTCACTCACTCCCCACACACATAGGTTATGGTCACCAGCAGGGAGGACAGAGTTCAGGAGGTCAAGGCCAGGGAGGACATCATGGTCACGTGGTCAAAGAAGTCGTAGACTACCATGTAAGTATGGACAAGAAACACGGTTTAAATAACATCTTTATCAATCCAGACTATCGTAACTGTCTATATGCACATGTAGTTCCTTTCTTATTGTAAGTTATGCTAATGCTTTCAAAAATTAGCATGACTAGAAATAAGCAGGGCAAAGAATTCAAGGCTCAGACCAGATGAAAAGTTCTGATACATTTGAAAATGAACGCCAGTATGTAGCCAACAAGCGAAGTAACTGGGACAGATATTATCGTATGATCAATATCCACCTCACAGTAAAAGGAAATGACTAACAGAACGAAACTCTGATCATTTTAAATATAACACATTAAATTACTAGATACTGAATTAAGTTAAGAAGTACATTAATTAACACATATCTCCACATGTGTTTCAATCCTTCATAAATTAGTAATACAGTACAAATAAACTAACTGGTTTGATGAACGCAAGGATAGTCATAACTAGTTCAATATATCAGAAACTAAAAAAAAAAAAAAATTTATACGATAAAGATAGTTTAGATGTTGACTCATTTACTACATTCAAATAACTAAATTAGGAAAGATCTGAAATGCCAAGCTTCATATAATTTAATTATACTTAGAGTCGTTCTCCACGGTATAATCATAAATGCACAAATAGTGAATGCGTCAAACTGAAAAATTCAATGCCATAGCCGGGATTTGAACCAGGACCTTCGGCTCTCCGTGCCACCGCTCTACCATTCAGTACCAGGAGAAATTCTGGGGGAAAAGGCGGTCGGTGCGTAAGGCCACCTTCACGTGCCGAATGTCTAAAATCTGAGATCCTCAACCTCCTGGAATTCTCTGTGCCTCCATGGCCTGTAGCAGGGAATACTTTACTTTTTATAATCATTATAAGATGTTGTTGAATACCTTTTCTAAATTTAGAAACCGGACTGCTACTTAGGCCTATATGTACAACACAGCAACTTTCTCGTACAATTTTAATCCTCCAACAGACTCTCATGTCCCGGTATACCACCAGGCGTTCTCAATATAACAACCTGTAAGTACAACCTGTAGAATTATCATTCCACTGTGACCTACTAGTGGTTTACTATGAAGCCCCGGCCTTAAAGTACCTACAAAATACAAAACACAGCTATTTTTTAAGTGAAATAAATTATTTCGGCTAATACATTTTACCAGGAATTGTGTTCAGACTAAATTAATATAAGCTAACATCAAATTCCATGAACATATGTGCACATAATATTATTTTAATTGTGAATTTAAATAAGAAAAATTCTCTAGTTCTTTATATTTGTATTATAGGATTGCAATGCTATTATTTAAGTAAACTCCTCCTCCGTGGCGCTACAGCCCTGGAGGGACTTGGCCTACCACCCGACCGCTGCGTCATCTCCCGTAGGCAGATGGCAGGATTGGGGGGCATGTGGTCAGCATGCCGACACCCACGGCCGTTAATGGTGGTTTTCTTGACCGGAGCCGCTACTTCTCTAGCTCCTCAATTTTGAATCACGAGGCTGAGTGCACCCCTACCAGACCTCCCTACCTCAGAAAAATCCGAGGAGGTACCGGGAATCGAACCCGGGCCGACGGATCTGTAGTCAGCGACGCTAACCACAAGACCACGCCGGCGGACATTATTTAAGTAATTTATTGAATATTTATTTCTTAATGAGCACATTAATGTTTTTATTTGTATTATTTTACTAGATGAAAAGGCCCGACGTCGTAGAATTTGAAAAGAGGATGAACGACTTATCACACTCAAACTATTCCTTCAGAAAACTTTATAGCTTCTTATGGCTCATAGAGGATGTCGAATGTTGCATTCCGTTGCTTCTACACATCATGCCTGGGAGGGGTTGAAATAAGAAGAAACACAAATTCCGGTTACATAAGATTGTATTGTCTTGACGGAAAATTTTATTTCTTACTCTCATATTACCATACAACCGTTTCGGGGCTGAAATAAAAAAGAAATTCAATATAAATTTCATACTCTCTTTCCCACAAACCTGGGACGTAATATACTGCGGGCATAAGACTGAAAATGTCCCATCCCAATTTGTCTTCTTTTACATGATAAACATCCCTATTTCTCAACTAATAGAAAGCCTACAGCTATGAATAACATATCAGCGGATAGGATATTTTTTTACTGCCATCTGATATAGCATACTCATTGGAACACACTTAAGCTGTCCTTGCAATACGGTTTCTTATTGTACATCAAAATGTGAAGTGAGAAAATTATATTTTCCTTGTCGAGGGTAGAGAAAGTTAAGTGTTATTTTCGTGGATTTATTTTCAGTAATTATTTTCGCCAATATATAACATCGATAGAATCATTATTTGTTAAAGTTCAATATTATGTAGTTACCAAAGCCCTATGTGATCACTGTAAACAATACACTGTTGTCATGACAACTGAATGGGTTTTCATTTTTTCTCAGCAATTGTATAAATTTTCAAGGGAAGGAGTTATTTGTTTGAATTTTAATGTTGAACGCGTTATTTTCCGGGCTTAACTTGGTATGTCGTGCATATTGGTCAAGAAATGTAGATTTGTATAGGAAACATACATACACACATATCCACATATCCACAAACACACATTCGATTTTATATATTAAATAGAACGAAATCCATTAACTAATCAGTCTATTTAAATTACTATAGTGGTGAAATAGAAAGGTAGGCACTTTTCAGATAAAGTTACACCGATCTAAGGTGATCCCAAACACATAAAACACCCCCGCCCTAGATTAACCCAACGCCCGAACTGCATAAGCAGAAACAACTTTACCGGCGCTAGCGTAATGCACGTAGTCTAATTAATAGCCTGCAGGGGCAGATGCAGTTTTCAGCGCCCGAACTCCATAACCAGGAGCAACTTCACCGACACTAACGCAATGCACGTAGTCTAATTAATAGCTTGCAGGGGCAAATGCCGTTTTCATTCCTGAAATGCGGTACAAGTTGAGTTAATGCCTGCAAATGCATTTTCCTGTAATAGCTTAACACATTACTATATAAAAATACGGCCTTAACGGTGTTTGAACTCAACCACCTATGCCAAGGTTACTGCCGTCAACTAATAAGAGGAAAAATTTTATGGCTGAATCTCGCAAACGTGAAATGTGTTAGTAGGCATGTACAGTACATGACAAAAGTTAAATTAGGGATTTAAAAGGTTCCTGACCGCCAAAACATAATTTTATGATTACAAATAAAACACGAAATCTGGATTATTTATATATGTTAATGGGCTATATATTTTTATCACTAACTAGCTTAAAAGGCCCGGCGTCGCCCGGGTTTTATTTTCTAATTTGAAAATAACTTATGAAGGACTTTCGATTTTCAAACTCTAGGGCCTTGTATAATATGTATGTAGAACTTGAAATGAGGAAGAACGACTTGTCACACTCAAACTATTCCCTCAGAAAACGCTAGATATAGCTTTTTATGGCTCACAGAGGACGTCGAATGTTGCATTCCGTTCCTTCTACACACCACACCTGGGAGGGGTTGAAATAAGAAGAAACATAAATTCCGATTGCATAAGATAGTATTGCCTTTATGGACATTTTTATTTCTCACTCTCATGTTACCATACAACCGTTTCGGAGCTGAAATTAAAAAAAAAAAAAAAAAAAAATCAATATCACTTTCATACTTTCCTACCCCAAAACCTGGGACATAATATACTGCGGGCATAGGTTCCATCCTATTTTGTCTTCTTGGAGATGTTTAGGGCCTATGATAAACATCCCTATACAAAGCCTACAGCTATGAGTGACGATTCAGTGGATAGGATTTTTTTTACCGACTTCTGATATAGCATACTCACTGGCACACACTTAAGCTGTACCTACAATAAGACCGCTTATTCTACATCAAAAAGTGAAGTGAGAAAATGATATTTTCCATGTAGAGCGTAGAGAAAGTCATGTAACTGCTTCACATTGTGCTTTATTTTCTTGGATTCATTACAAATGTATTAATTACATCGATAGCATCAGAATTTGTTAAAGCCCATTATTATGTAGTTCCAAAAGCCCAATGTGAACATTGGAGACAATACACTGTTGTCATGATAAATGGATTGGAGTTTATTTTTTCAGGATAATATTTTCTAAAACTATACAAATTTTCAAGGAAAGGAGTGGCTTGTTTGAATTTTAATGATGATCGCGTTACTTCCCGGGCTTAACTGGGTATGTGTGCACAATTTTGTGCAAATTGGTCAAGACATGTAGATTTATATACGGTTCACACATATCCACATACATACATATACACTTTCGATTTGGTTTGGTTGTAAGACTCACGCTTCTTTTTTTTTTGTTTTTGTTTGTTTGTTTGTTTGTATTGAAAACATGTGACAGTGGAACTCTCAAACTGTGAATATGTCACACTTCAATTTTTAATTTTTAATTTTTTTTTTAATGTAAACATTTGACAGCAGATCTCTCTAACTTTGCCTCATTTCACATTTCCGACTTTTCCCATGGATTTTCCAAAAATTTTCTTTCACACAAACCTTGTCCTGACAATTACGAACACAACAAAAAAAGAATCAGCCAAATCGGTCGTGCCGTTCTCAAGTGATGCTCCGTCATACATTTTGGAAATTAATTTTTATTAATATAGATTATAAAAATTAATTGATTTCTGTTTACAGGCGCATCCCAAATACAAGTTCGACTACGCAGTTCATGACCCTCATACTGGTGATGTGAAGACACAGTGGGAAACACGTGACGGAGATGTTGTCAAGGGATCCTACAGTATCATGGACGCTGACGGTACTATGCGAACAGTGGAGTACACAGCAGATAAACACAACGGATTCAACGCGGTAGTGAAGCGAACAGGGCATGCCCATCATCCAGCACACAAAGCTGAACAAACGCAAGAACATAGTGGATATTAATATTAACTTATTGTGATAAATTATATTGTCTAAGTCAATTAGTTTTGCTACGTTTATTGTTTTATATTAGTGTTGTTATTTTATTTGTAATTGTTGATTATAACCCAAAAATATTATAAAAAATCGTTCCTTACTAGGTTTTATTGTTTTCTATGATTTTTTTTATTGTTTAATAAAATTTTATTCATTTAAAGGGTAAAAATTACATTAAAACAGACTTGTTTTGAAACAAGTTGTATGTAATCGACAAGAATATTAAATTTATTGTTCTTGAAGCATTTATGGAATAAAAATATCGACTTCATAAATTTTAAAAGTTGAATTATTGTGCAACTAGTATCAAACATGAAAATGAAAATGAATTTTATATAAATAGGAATTTTACTGATAAGATGTTTAAAATTCCAAATAAACAAATTTAATTATTTTAATTAATTTAATAATTTATGAATGTGTCGATTACATCCAGCAACAAAAGTAATAAAAGAACAGCATATTTATGCAAGCTAGTGTCAAATTTAAATAAATAAAACTGTTTCTACTATTTTTTATATAAATATCGCTACTGGCATTTTATTTAAAGGAGTTTTGGTGCCCTAGACTCCAATCCCACAACCTCAGACCCTAGGTCATTCATTAACGTGATGGGTAAACATCCCTTCCAAATGTGGCGCCGTGTTGGATACAATAATAAACATAACAAGATATTCTATAACTTAGTTTTTCTTCACTGCCTTACGTAATGGATTTGGAAACACGATGTGTAATAATAGTAAATCACAGGCAGTAAATTAAAATTGTGCACTGGTACTTGGGATTTTTAAACTAGGACCAAAGGTATAAATATTTTACTGTATAAATTAACAAACTGCCAACTTTATTATTTTAATATCCCAGCAAGTCTTTGGGGAATTTACCGAAAGAGGGCACTGTTGCGAAAATATAATAAAGCCGAAGGGGCAGTAAAAACATAATAATTTCGGATAAATAGTGATATTATTATTTTCATCCTTATGAATTCCCGGAATTGTGATTAAGAAGTTGGCAAACGTAAAAGCTACAATGAGTCTGTCGAAGTGTACGATGTAATCAAAGTTTTGACCAAAGACTGAGACTGAGCAATGCTTAAAAATAATAATAAATTAATAAGATCTCCCCAGGTGCTGATTGCGCCAGGAGAAGTGTCCTACATTAAGAAATTCCTTACGAACATTCTTGTCAACTGCTACAATGAGGCATAACAATTTTCTTATCTTCTTAGTTTCTAGTCACTAAGTTAAAAATATCGAGACAACAGCCTTGACCCTGAATTATTATTATGAATTTGTGATTTACCCCTTAACTGAACTTAAGAAAATTTCGCCAAAGATGATATCCTAAAGCTATAGTCGTCTGATTAGTGACTTATTCTTATTATAGTTCGTGTTATTCTTATTTTCAATCGATGGCACATTGGTACATTCATTTTGAAATATGGGATATTTCCTTCCTATGGACGTAAGCATCTACAGTCTTCATAATATTGGTAGTCATCCATAATAGTTATTTATGATACAAGTGGTAAATTATGATTGCGATACGAGCCTGTAAGGACGAGTATAGCAATCCCACGCGCAAAATAAAATCATTTTACAATGTGTAGGACGCACTATTTTTTAGACAGCCGTTAATATGAAATAGGCCTACTGTAATAATAAACTTAAGCTTTATTCTAATAAATTACATAGAGTGGAGTCATATTGGAGTCTCGAGCTGTGTATTATTTATACTCATTTACATGGGCAGGCAGAGGTTGTTGATGTTTTGGTGCATGGCTGCCAACATAAGGAATAGCGTCGACGCTTTTCAACCTTCGAGCATGACGATTTTTGTGGCCACCGTTAGAAATTTCACTTTATTAAAAATTATTAATATTATATTTTAAATGTTATCAAACTGACTATATTTAATAATCGTACCCAAATATTCTTAACTAACGAGTATATTTTCTCCATTTGCTTGGAACCAAAATCGGTTACAATTAAAGTTTTAACACTGGTGCGATAATGTGCAACTTTTACTTAGTATCTCTTCTGTTAGAAGTTATATGTTTAATTCAAGCTGTATAAAAAAAAATCCCTTTAGGCAAGCCTACAGGCTGAGGTAGATTTCAAAGTGCTTTTGGTTTAATTTATTATCGCTGCGCAGCACTCTTCTTCTTTAGCCTTGGCAGTAATAAGAACTGAATTCGGTAAAGAGGAAAAGCCTACAATCATTTGTTTTGACAACAAGAATAGGATATAATATTCTGGGAGGCCGTGCGCAAGATCAGCAATGAATAAAATTAGCAAAGCCGCTAAACAAGACAAAATTATGATATTATAATAATTCTTTTAAGTGTTATTATTTTCAAACATTAAAATCTCGCGTCATATGAGAGCTATCAAGAAACTAGTTATTGATTTGTAGAGTACTCATCAAGAGCTTTTCAACGATACCCCACAAGACGTGGTTTCAAAAGTTTCGAATTTTCATCCCCCCACCCCCACCGACACTCAAACCCCTGAATCGTTGGTGTCACTGTGAACTCCATAGGGAGTACTCTAATTTATTCAAACAAAGTTTCCCTCTATACTTCATAGGGGCCGAGATATACATTTTTAAAAATTTCAACCCCCTCCCCCGACCACCCCCTTGGGCCAATTTTGCTCATTAACGAACTTGTCCGAACTATTGGGCCTAGAAATAACATATTAAAATTTGGTTCAAATATCTTCAAAATTACGGCCGCTATCGTGTAAAGATATAAATATATATATATATAAATATCACAATTTTTTTTTTTTTTTGAACGGGCGGTGGTTTCGTACTTAGGGGAGCATGAAACGTAAAGATATGAAAGAATTTTTCGAAAATCATGACATGGTATCCATTGCAATAGTTAGATTTTCTTCGAAATCTACTTAATACTTTAAGTTTCCTATAGCCTATGTTAATATGGTAAGGTTTATGCTGAAAGCAGTTCGCCCTTTTGCATTTGGCTTTACAGTGTTACAGCTTTCTGCAATTTTTCCAGCTTGGTTAATTCTAACTTAACAAATGAACGCCCTCAAAAACTACTGTAATTGGCCATGATGCTAATACCATGAGTGCGACAGTGCATTTCTCCCAGTAACTCATCCAGCCTGTAATTATCTGGATCAAGGAGGATTTATTTTTCATAGTCATATTAAAAAAATAAATTTATTTATAAGACACAATAACCTACAATTCAATTTTGATTTTTTTATTTACTAGTAAAAGATAAAGTGATCCCTGTATGGGCAATGGAGATTCGTAGGGTTTCCGAGAGATTGAGGCTCCCAGATTGAGACATCGGCACAGGTAGGTGGTAAGATTGTCAGCCATACGCACCGGCCACTTTTTACCCCCAGGAATACTCCTGGTACTCATTTCTGTTAGAGGCTGAGTCGACTCCAAGACCATAGTGCCACCAGAAGGATTAGGCCAAAGGAAAAATTCCACTGACCTCATCGGGAATCGAACCCGCGACCTCCGGTATGTAGCGCAGTGCCTCAACCACTACGCCACGGCGTACCCCGATTTTTCTTTAATTTATTGAAATCAATAATTATTTATGCAAATTATGCCACTTTTAAGATGACTGCAAAATGTACATGCTAAATGAAATTGTTAAATCCGCAAGGGCTCACCTGGTATAAGACCGGAATTATTAAGATATTTTAAAATTTCAGATAATCTGTTATCCTCCCTGTCGAATTCGATATCTCCGATTCTCTGGTTCCTGAAACGCTTACTTTAATTTTATAGCACGCACCTTTCTATTTTTAACCTCATGTGATGAATGTTTTAATTATCAATGTATATTTAAGCTAGGAGTTCAAGAAAAAACTATAAAAGAAAGAACGAAAAGAATCAGAGCCTCAGAGAAAGATAAGTATACAAAAATTACGGATATCCATAAACATTTTCTTCAGAGCAGTCAGCTTGCTTTTAAAAGAAAAGTATCTCTAACCTAAAATGTAAAAAAATTACTTCATACAAAAATACGAGGATGATATTATTATTGGAGAAAGAAAAAGAATAAGTCACAGATGACATGCTTTGATTAGAACAATTTATTAGAATAATATTTTGCATCAATGTCCATGAAGAATCCCCTGGCCGCATATAACAGTTTGTTATATGGGACTTTATTTTTTCTCTGGGACCCAGTCTCCTTTAAACTCTGTGTTGACCTATAATATATTAAAGCACTTTAATGTGAAAATATATTATTGCCTTGGCTCTACCTACATAAGGTTCATTTTTATGCTAAAAATGCATCAGTCTATGTAAAGTGGTAATGACTTATTGGAGCTCCTAATAAGTAATAAATGAAACATTAGCAAGACTTTTTTTTAAATTAGAATGTCGGACTAGAAGTTAATACATAAAAAGCTAAGTATATGGTCATGAAACGTCAAAATAATGCACCACAAATTATTAGAATAGCCAATAAATAATTCGAAAAAGTGAGGAAATTCAAATATCTGGGAGCAATAATTCAGATACAAATAATATGAAGGTAGAAGTTAAGTGTCGACTGTAATAAGAAAATGGTTGTTTTTATGCAGTTCGGAAACTTTTATCTTCTCGTCTTTTGTCCAGAAATCTAAAAATTAAAATTAAAGAACAATTATCCTGCCGTTTGTATTATATGGACTTGAAACATAGTCACTTACTCTTCGGGAAGAGCGTAATCTGAGGGTGTTCGAAAACAGGGTGCTTATGACAATATTTGGACCTAAGAGAGATGAAAATGGGGACTGGAGAAAACTACATAATGACGAGCTTCATAACCTGTGCGCTTCACCGAATATAGTAAATGTAATTAAATTATGGATGACGAAACGGGCTGGACATGCTGCGCACATGAGGGGGGGGGGAAGACATATCTAAAAGGTATTGACTGGGAGACCAGAAGAGAAGAGACCAATTGGAAGACCTAGACACAGGTGGGAGGACAACATTAGGATGGATTTAAGGGAAGTATGATTTGCGAGGGATGGGTGGATGTAGTTAGCACATATTAGGGTTGAATGGCGGGGTTAGGTAATCGCGACAATGAACCTCCGGGTTCCATAAAATAATAATGTATGATTCTTTTTATTTGTTTGTTCTGGATCTGTATGGTCACCTGGATTTCCAGGCAGATGACTTGAATAAAGTATTTCTCTCTAGCTTAGGTATTGTCTATTGCATTGAGTAAGTAAGTAAGCATACAAATATTCTTACCTAAGAGATTACTTTCATTGTGACAGAAATCAAAGTTGGTTACAATGGAATGCCGTCAAGATTTTAGAGCACTACTGTGTTAATAGGCAACATTTACTTCGTGTTACTTGTGTTATTTTACTTCATGTGTCTTGTATTAAAGTTTCACATTTAATTCAAGCTGTCTACAAATTTATATTATGACTTAAAATCTAAATATGACCCTTATAGGTCTTAGATAAGATTATTAAGTGCTTTATAAAGTAAATTAATACATTATTACTTTTTACGATTCTTATTTATTGGTTAATTTAAACTGTTAATAGCAAAATAAACAATATTGTTAATTATATCATTACACTATGAGCATCGTCTCTATCTGCATCCTCGTTGTGATAATATCCTTGTTTGTTTGTTTTGGGTTAATTAAATTGAGTACAACACCTTTTCATTGTACTTACCATCTGATAAAATCTGAAAGCTTTACTTTTGATCTCAATGAAAGTTACTACATCTATATCCAGTTAAGCCAAGGAACAATGCGTAAACCCCATAATTATTTTTAATTATACTTTACACCTAATGACAGAACAGGAATTTATTCTGAATTGCAGACAGCGGAATTAAATTGCTGTATTATTCTAACGCACAACCTTAAAGAATGTATTACTTCCAGAGAAAGATTAGCCATAAGAATATAATGCAATATATAATTAAATGTAATCCGGAGACAGTAATAGGCCTAGTAATTATTGCTGCCAATAAGATCGTTTAGTTTTCGACCAGAAAATCAGAACACACATGTCAAGTAATTCCTGACATATTGTGCGATATCGCCAAGGATCCCGCGGCGTTGCCGAGCTGTATGGGGAATATAATGCAGCCCTCATCTGACATCACTCATTACAATTTCATACACGCGTGACATGGTACGCAGTTTATGCTCACAGGTTATATTCCCTTAATATGGATTTGCAAGTTTTAATATATTTAAACATATCGGCATGTTCTGATAATCTTCTATTGCTGTTAATTTCTTCTTTAAATGGCAACAGCCTAATTCTAACAGCAACATAAGAATGTTAAATAAATACCTCTCCAATATAAAGTAGTTTTCTCACCGAAGGTTTACTTTGTAGGAAGTCCTATTAATAGAATTAACGATTATTTTTTAAGTCTAGAAATGACAAGAGTGTTATCATGTTAGTAATCTTAACTATCCTACTTCTCTACAAATGAATTAATTTTACAAAGAGTTGAAATAGAGTAGACTTTTCAGAGAGCCAGCATTGCAGTAATACGAGGGTTATTCATAAAGTAACTTCCGTTTATTTGAAAAAGGTTACAGAATTTGACGTGTAATACTTTAAAGTTAGGGTAGGATAGACACTAACTTATTTGTTCACGTATTTTCCAGCCACACTCAGATATTTGTTTCCGAGCTACATGCTGAATAGTTTTAATTGAATGCTGTGCTGATTATGCCACGAATTTAGGTTAGCTTGCAATGCCTTTTTATAATATATGCCAATATTTACTATCTTGTAGCAAGCCGCTTTCAAAATGTGGCTTATATAATGAAAACACTCTAAGATGAAAGTACTGTGTAATAAAATTATTGTGATTTGTAATGCGGTAAATAAATTAGGCCTAGTCAATAATGTTGTACAAATAGAGGCTATATGGAAGGCATTAGTTTCGAAGGTAAATCGTAAAAAAGAATATATATATATATGATGGTATAAATTAGTCACTTGTACTGTATAATAATGATGTATACGAGATATAGTTAACTAATTCAGGTAAGCTAACAGCAGAACAGAATAAAAGCACAAGAATTGGCTTGCACCGAATTGAAATTGTGCTTTTAATCAATGTACATTTATATTATTTTAATTTCCAAACAAGTTATGTTGTATAAAATAATGTGTTTTCACTGTGTTCACTAGCAGCATGTGACCTATTAGTCACAGCACGTTGATACCTACATTTCTAGTAACGAGCTGGCGTTTTATCAGATAAAATCGCATCACCGTATTAATAGCAAGCATTTTATAAGAAAAACGATCGTGGCTGGTCTATATCCGAGGAATTGATAAACATTATTGGACAATATAAAACACGCGGCGTGTGAATGAAATAGTCAAGATCCTTCGTATCTATTGACTTGACAGAACAGAGGTTCAGCAAAACTCAACTTGGATAAAAGGTCTGTAGACAACCAAGTTAAAGTGTAGGCTATGTTCTCTGTTGGAAAACATGTTATTTAAAACAAAACAAAATTATGGCATTCCTACATTGCACATTACACAATATTGCATCGAAATAATACAGCATGGTGCACTTTACGTAAGTTGTGTTGGATTTCTACTAATTATACCAAAGGCATTGAAGCGTATGAAGTTCTAGAATGCGTATGGTCTCATCCTCTTTCCTGGATGCCTCCTCACATCCCTAGCATGTAAAATGTTTTCACATTACGGAGTGCATTCGGTGCCAATCTCAAAGAGACACGGCCATCACAAACACTTTATTGTATAAAAGAGAGCTGTCACTCTGTAAACAATAACACTTGTTCCTTAGCCATCAACACCATCACTTCCAAATTCAACAATGCAGAGCCTCAAGGTAAAATACAATATTACTTAGTTTTATGGATATCCAGTAAATCTGGTAAAGTAAAAAATAATAATTAGCCGTAGGCCTATCCATTATCCAATAAATATTGCATGTACCCTTATGATAATCATAATTCAATAATAATAATAATGATATTCTTTATAGGCCTTTAAGTAAGAAGTACAATTGGCTTCGTCAAAATGCAGAAAGAATTATCTACACAAATGTTATAAAATTATTGCACTGCCAGGCAGTTTAAAAATTCCTCTTCAGAATAAAATGGTTTTTCAAATAACCATTGATAAACTTTTATTTTGAACAAGTTTAGTGGATAAATTGTGGTAGTGGTTTGATGAAATTTAGTTTCTTTTATTATTTGTTGTCATAGGCTTATACGTTGTATTAAAAAGTTACTTCTGTGTTCCCAAGTGTAAGACGACAAATCAAATATAGACAAATTAATAACAGTTAAAGCATTCAATTGAACAAATAAATGTTTACATTATACAAGTAGACTGCCATGTGTTACGATTTTTACACATATTTTTTGTGCAAGTAACACATCGTTTATTTTCTAAGTTACTCCAATAAAATCAGTCCATACCTAACCACCGATGGAAAAAAAGGCCACGTACAGTCTTATAATATATTTATAATATTGACTATGCACTTTTCACTGCCTTACTAGTAAGAAACGCTCACACAATTTTCTCTACCCTTCAAATTGGGACCAAGAGTAAGCGGACATATTGCCTAAGTGCGCATTCAGTTGCCTAAGCATCACTCAGATCGCATTATTCACTATGCGAGATGTATAAAATATGAGCTTGTTGACGAAAATATAATTTCAGATATTTATTCGAAAATAAAATTTTCAAATAAAAACTTTATCCTTTAATAAATTTATTTTGTATACAAATATTGTTTATCCGTTAAAGTCATTCTCAATAAAATAACAAAAAATGAAATGTTCTTCATGTAAAGCAGCGTTTCTCAACCAATGGTGGTCCGCAAAGATGGTGCAGATGGTCCGCGGACATAATTTTAAAATATCATGAAGCAAGTAAAGAAGTAAAAATTTTTCACATAAAATGGACACTAGATGTCAAAGTTTTTAAAATATTAGAAATTACAGGTCATATTGCAAGTTTCCTTACTTTTGCAGTTAGGAATCACAGTTTGAAACCCCTGATGCACTGACGTCTATGGTTCCCTCTTTCATTCAAAACCCTGAAAAATAGGACTTTGTCGGAATTTGTTATTAGAGGCGCTCTCTTAAGAAAGGTTTTATTGTTGGAGGTGCCCGAGTGTCTGATACCGGTAAACCTGTGTTAAAAATTCCTAATTATATTATCAAATTGGTAATAAATATTAAATTCTGTTCAAAATATAATTTTACTGTCAATAGTTTACTTCCAATTCAATATCTGTGTTTCCGTCGAATTAAAAAATGTATTTAGATTCATTTCGTTATAATGGCCTATAATTAATATCCCAAATATTAAGAATAAAGGCCTACATAGACTATAGCCTACTTTTAAAAATGGGATGTAAAATTAGGGGTCCGTAAATTTTTTTAGACATTTTAGAGGTCCTCGAGTTCAAAAAGGTTGAGAAACGCTGATGTAAAGTAATACTAAAATAAAGTCGTTTCATGTGACTTCCCAGGAAGTTTCTTAACCCACATTATGTAAAATTTAGTTTTTATATGATTTTTCGTTTTTGAGCTATGCTGTCCACAGGCAAACAAAGACATGTTTCCGAAAATTGCACTTTTGGATTCATGGAGCATCAAACATATAACAAAATTTAAAATTGGACACAGAATTTCTATCCTCAGATAGAGAAAGGAATAAATTGTAGTCACTTTCATGTAACCAAAAACCAACCCTTGTTCTCACCAAATTCAATTTAGAGAAAGACTCTTTCTATGAGCAAGCATTTTCCTTTTTCATATTCTTCTAATTTCACAACTCATTAGGATGTCTTAACAGTTCTACGAAAATATGCTATAGGCGGTGTAGGTGAGCTGTCAACACCTCGTGAAGGAAAGTTTTTGTGTTAAGTTTTACAGATCATACATCTGTAGCTCAATAATGCGTTCAAGTAGAAACAAAGTCTCTCTGAAGGGAATATAATATTTTACATTTTCCTTTGATCTGTACAATTTTGGTGATGTGCAGCTTTTCCTGGAGTTCGAAAACTAACAATTTTATAAAGACGGCTAGATGTAATCTCCATAAAAAGTAATAATTTTACATAACAAATTTTAAACCACGAAATACTTACAGGCTCTATTGACATGTTAAATGCCTTCTTGTTATGAGAGCAACGTATAGAAAAAAAAATATTTTCTTAAAATGTTTTACCGCTATGAATAAAAAGACACTTCATGAATTTTCTTTATAATATTTATTTCAGCTTGCCACAGTATGTCTCATGTTAGCCGTAGTAGCTACAGTGAACGCATTTCCTGGATATGCAAGTCATGGATATGAACATCTATCCTTGGGACACAAAGAAGAGGAACATCACGTAAGTAGTCTAATGGGAATATTAGTTAATGAAAATTATACTATGTCAAATTAATACAATAACTATTATGGTGATATTATTGAAGTGACAATGCAATCAGAATCATGCCACCAAACAGAGAAAAGTTTCAATTCATATGTTTCTTTTTTTTTAATTGAGCTTATATTAAAGTTATTAGGCCTGCTAAGACCCGGAAGTCAATGCTCTATCACAAGAAGATATATGCTTGTAAATATGCTCTACATGTTTGTAAAATATGCTCCAGAACCAATTTTACTTTTTTATTTCACTCTCGAATATGCCATTAGGAAAGTTTCGGAATACAAGGTAGGCCTAAAATTGAATGGCAATCACCTGATTTTAGATTATGCAAATGATGTTTGTCTGTTGGACGACGACATAAATACAATCTGGAAAAGTGGAAAAAGTCTTTTTGATGCCTGCATGAATATTGAATTGGGAGTTAATACAGAAAAAAACTAAGTATATGGTCATGAAACGTCAAAATAATGCTCTCCAGAATATTAGAACATCAGATAAACAATTCCAACAAATTGAGAAATTCCAACATCTGGGAGAAATAAATCTGTACCTCAGAGCCAAACGAGCGTAACTGCCAAAAACTAAATTTTACAGGAGGAGCGAAAAACAAAATTATGAACAATAAAGGGGAATGGAGTTGCTACTATTTGGCTCTCAATATCTTGGTTTCTAATGAAGTTATGGATTTAATATTAATTGGTTCTATAGAGGTCAAGAAGTTAGTAAAGAATATGAAAAAACAAAAAAAATATGAAATTTGGAGTTGCGTTCCTTTGGCTCTGAGGTACAGAAATATGTATAGGCCTACAAATAACATTAAGACAAAATCAGGAAATGCTTATTTTTAGACAATTCAGAAACTTTTTTTTCTCGTTTACTGAAATCCAAAATTTAGAATTTAAAAACCAGTTATCCTACCGGTTGTAGGCCTATTATATGGATGCGAAACATGGTCCCTTAATGTTTGGGAAGAACATAATCTGAGAGTGTTCGAAAACGGGGTGCTTATAAAAATATGAGAGATGAAAACGGCAACTGGAGAAAACTGCATGATGACGAGCTTCTTAAACTGTACCCTTCACCGAATATAAGGGTAATTAAATCAGAGAAAAGAAATCTCAAAAATGCTGACTGGAAGACCAGACGAGAAAATCGCGCTTGTAAGACTAATGTCGGTTGTCGACCAAGAGCTAAGCTAACTTAGCTTAGCTTAGCTTACATACAGTGAGGGATTTCATATATAGTTGTGCCGGATTTCATATGTAGTTGTGCCGCACTGTATGTCAGCTAAGCTAAACTAAATTAGCGAAAAATCTTGGTCGACAACCGACATAAACGTATGTGGGAAGGCAATATTAGAAGGAAAATAGGATTAGCAAGGAATGGTTGGGTGGAATTAGCACAAAACAGGGTTGAATGGCGGGCTCATGTAAGCGCGGCAATGAATATCCGTGTTTCAGAAAAAAGATCATAATCCTTTAGCTTCCTTAAATATAAAATTATTTGTTGCCATTAAGTAAGTATTTGTTTATATTACAGGCTCACCCCAAGTACAAGTTCGAGTACGCAGTTTACGACCCTCATCACGGAGATGTGAAGAATCAGTGGGAAACACGCGATGGTGACGTGGTAAAGGGATCCTACAGCTTGAAGGAGGCTGACGGCTCTACAAGAACCGTAGAATACACAGCTGACAAGCATAACGGATTCATCGCAGTAGTGAAGAAGGCCGGAGGACACGCCAAGCCTGAAATCACGTACCACGGTGCTAAGGGTCCACTGTAGAGCAAGAGTTGAGGCTCCTGCTGTTGCTACCATTGCTACATTTTTGTATTTTTCTATGTATATTTGAATAAACTTCATCCACCGCAGTATCTTGTCTTATGCCATACTCGCTAAAGATTCTCTATGAGAGAATTCCTCCTTACGGTTTGGAGTGATGCAAAATAGGGACTCCTCATTCCATCCAGCAGCAACTTATATCCCCGGTTCCCTCCACAATAAAAATATTGTATCTCAATTCCCTCCCTACTCCGCCCATAATAAAAAAAACTGTAAATATCCCAATTCCTACCTCACCAAAAAGGCAACAAGATTAAATTTTAAATCGATAACAACGCACGTACCGATTTGGTTAATAGCCATAGTCGAACTTTTAATTCCCGAATTCCACTATAATACTCCTCTACGAACTGGCTGACAGATTAGCTAAAGAAGATTCTACGGGAGAAGAAATAATATACGACAAAATCCCAAAATTTACCATCGAATCAGAAATCAAAGACTAGGTATCAAGGAATAGCAGGCCAGATGGAACCGAACCACTTAAGGAACCGCAACTAGATCTTTCATTCCTTCAATTCAAGAGAGACCGAAAACCTAACTTCCAGTAACACCAGAATTCACAGCCATTGTGTCAGGTCATGGAAAAAACTAAATCGTATTTATATCGATTCAAAATCATAGATAATCCGCACTGCACATGCAACAGAGGGCAACAGACAATCATCTCATTTACGAATGTACAAAAACAGAAGATCAAAGATCTATCCTCATAACAGAAATAATACAAAATGGACGAACATGACCCATCAATAATCAAGAATTAATATCCTGTCATTAACGAAGTTTTGGCAAATGTATTAAATCCTTGGACATCTAAATTAGATATAAAATGCAAACGTGGAACAAGCATTATTAAGGAATAAACGAGTAGCCTAAGTAAAAGATACTGATGTAAATTCAAATAAGCTGGTATAATAAGTTTGTATTCAAAGGGTACAAAACGGTAATTAAATTGCTGTAAAAATGTATTATGAATGCATATAATGTTACTATGGTAAGGGGCATGCTGGTGAATTCTAAATGATTTTTTAAAAATATATACGAAAGTCCGTGGTTGAATTCTGTAACTCCCCGTAGCAGTGAACTACAAGAAAGTTAGTTTATTATTTTTATTTTATTTGCAGGTTCTTTCTATTTTTTAAAGATAAATTTTGTGTTTTTAAGGTAATCATATTCTGACTGAAAATATGGGGCACCACTTTATTAAATTCACGAAACAATTATGTACCGGTATATTATATAAAATGTAATTACAATATTAATTTAAATTCTAATGAGATATGTATAACAAATCAAAACGTAGAATATTTATTTTGTAGTTTGGACAATAACATTTTAATCATGCAAGAAATTTAATTCCAATTTTTTTCAGGCTACCACAACTGTAAGAAAATTTTAGGCTGATTCCAGGATTTCAGGTCCTTAAGGTTAACAGACTTAAATTTATAAGATAGCGTGAAATTTGATCTAAGAATTACAGTAACCCTAAATAAAGATGATTATAACAAGTACATCATCTTAAGACTTTCTACCTAAAAAAAAACTCTAATAAGCTGTATCGGGTAACGCCTTGTGTGTGGTTCCTAAATTTAGCGCGCTCCGTATATTACGATATTTTTCATATTGACAATAAATAGGAAAATCTGTAGTTATTAATGTAGTTAAAGCCTACTATTAAGTTAATGTTTTAAAATTAATAAGCTATAATTTAATATAATTTTTCCTGGTATTTAACATGTATGTATGTATGTATGTATGTATGTATGTATGTATGTATGTATGTATGTATGTATTTGGCCCCTTAAGGGAGGAGGCGGATTGGGACGACCCTAAGCACTTCAGCCTTGCGGCCCATTGTGCCAACCTCCGGAATGTAATGATGTGCAAGCCCAACGGTCCCTCGACAACAGACCCCACCGCGAGCCCCCACGGAACTCCCCTACATCCAACAGTTACCTCTACCATGCCACGTGTGCCGCTGCCTCGGTACCTCTTATAGAGTCCCGAGGTTGGCAGCACACCAGCCAGCAACTTCAGGACCACAAGCCACGGGGAGGACGGGAGAGGCCCACAGCAGGTGCTGGGGCGAGGGTATACCGGAAACCGGGAAAGGAAACGGGATGATTATGAGGGGGAGTTTGAAGATGAAATGGAGAGTGTTGGTGGAATGAGAGGGGGAAACGGGAGGATCCACGAGAAAAAACCCCAAAGGTCACGGCTTCGTCCCCCACAAATGACACGCCCACCAGGCCCGGGGATTGAACGCGGGACTACTAGCATGCCAGGCCACGCGCCAAGCATGAGCCACCGTGACGGCTATTTAACATTCTTTGCCAACGCTTCATTTTATTCTGTTGGTGTTATGGATTTGTTCCCTACAGTGGGTCTGTAGTCAAATATTTCCCAGTCAGCGTTTAAATTATTTGGAGTGTTGGTTGAACTCATCTTAAATTTTAAAATAGAGAGTTTTTGCCATAGCGTGTTCTCTGATACGTTATACTCTAATGTCACGTGATTGAGTACGGTAAATGGAATAACGTCTTGTGCTAGGACGAAGTTTTTGCCAAGGTAAATTGATAGGGTACGGTAAAGGTAACAGAGAAAATGAGGAACTGTTTCAGATTGCTGCACTTGGAAGTTTTAACAATGACTTATTGGAGGATATGATACCAAATTGTTCCCAGAATGTGCTAGGTCTATGATTAAACTTAATTTTCCACTGTTTCTGTTACAAGTCTACAGATATATGAATTTCATAGCACCTCATAACAGGATATAAATATTAACATAACCTCAATAATGGGATTTTAATAAGAAACATATGTTAACATGTAAACATTTATCAACACTGCTACGTAAGTTTATTGAAATGTTGAAATGTATGTTACATGCATTAAATTATCTGCAGTGGTTTATTATACTAGAAATAATTTACCCTATAAATACACATCATTGAACGTGTAGTAGACCTATAGAGAACCGACGAATTTACGTTAACCTTTACAATGCTGAATTTATACAATAATATAAGCCATCATCAACTGAAATCATCAGTGGGATCTAAGTTTGAAATCAATAGAAGGAATTGCAGTAGAATAACTGGTTACTATGGATTACAGTCGAATGTAGGGATAAAAATTATCATAATATTACATGTAGACTTACTATATAAATATTACATTTCTGCTCTTATACAGTTTTTGAACGAACGAATTTATACGTCAGTAGCAATGAAAAGGTTAAAGCGAAGTCTTTCCTGTTTTTCGGGATTCATGTCTATTGCCGTAAAGCTTCACGCTAATCATTCCGAAATAACGTGTCACCTTATCAGATATAGCGTCACGGCAAACCGGCGCATGCGCAGAGCATCATTCACGTAACTCAACGTAAGCTGGGCAAAAACTCTTTAAATATCTTGTAGTAATAGAAGTATTCGGGGTTAATCTTTGTTGCATAAACAATTATTTCTGAAATTGCTTATGCTAATAGATTATTTCAGTGGGTGTCAGATCTAGGGTAAGGTGGTACATTTTCGAACATGGTACAATTCTGAACGGACTAAGATTTTTATCCATTTTGGGGTTTCAAATGTTAGCCAACCTCTTTTTAAAAATATAGCGTCCATACTGATTGTTTTGTTGATCTGTATCCGCGAGAATGATGTTCCGAGTTGTCTCATTCGGCCATAAAAAATTATTTTCCAACCGAAGGTAAGAACGCCATGCTTGAAAAATGGCACGTTATAAAATTGCTTATAATTCCACGTTGTGTTACTGGAATATATTTTTGAGGACCAATTTTTAACTCATACCAACAAATAGCGTAGTCTTTAATACGTAAGTCATTGGCACAACAATGGGCATTCGTGAGCGGAATTTCAACAATGTAGTAATTTACAAAAACTAGCTCGAGGTACAAATTCGAACAAATTTTAGGTACTATTTCGAACAGTACTTTAACCCGCGATTGCTTGCTTAAGACTTGCATGGAAAAGCTGTTTTGCTGTCACAGCATTCTGCATGTTTATTATTATTAACTGTGCAAGTCAAATATAAAAGGGTGGTATTCATATATCTCTCAACAGTGGTATTATTTCAACGAAGAGTTATAAACTAAGACTTCCTGTGTAATGTTATTTCATCTCAGCATTTATGCAATACACAATAGCATGCAGCTGTTAAGTATTTTTATTATTGCTCTTGATGTTATAACAGACCGTCTTAATGGTCTAGTGGTTCCTGACTACGGACCCTCAAGTCTGGGTTCGATCACCGGTACCTCCTCGGATTTTTCTGAGGTAGGGTGATCTGGAACGGGGTGCATTCAGCCTCTTGACACCAACAAAAGAGCTAATTCATAAAGAAGTAGCGGCTCCGGTTCAGTAAGCCATCAATAACTGTCGTAGGAGTCGGCATGCTGACCACATGCCCCAATCCGGCCATCTGCCTATTTAAAACGTGACACATCATTATTACGCTCATATTACTGATAAATAATAATAACAGAAAATAATATTTGGAAGAAAGCACTTTGTTCGTTGAAAATGCCACTGTTCGAAATAGTACCCACTGGTGTTTAGAATTGTACCTACTGCGGTACATTTTCGAACGATATTCTGGAAATGAAAGATCGATTGCCATGACCAATATTGCAGCTGTATGACTTTGATATTTTTGTGAAGGGTCAACTACATTGCCAACTTTGTGAATACAATACAGTTGAACTTGTCTTATGTTTATTGTGTTCATAAAATAAGAATATTTGTTAAGTGTTCGAAAATGTACCACCTTACCCTATGGTTGATCATTTGAAATTGGTTAATTTAATTATATCTTCAGTTTATAACCAAATTTAATGATTTTTCTTATAGTTATTCCAGTTTATATTACAGAAGTGCTCTTCTTATTGTTATTCTCTCACGTCAATCTAATATTTAATGCTAGTTAATCTAATAGGAAAAACTATAAATTCATTATAATAGGTTTGTTCGCAAAGCAGTCAGAAACCAGGAACTTATCGTTCGCGCATGCGCTCTTTCTCCACACGCGTTCGCAAAGCGAGAATCCGTGATTCTGATTTCAATCTTCTGTTCGCAAAGCTTTCACGGACAGTTTCTGTACTATAAGAAAAGTTTGCAGGCTCTAGCATGAATTGTTATCCGAGACATGCGCAGTAACCTATTTTCACGCGCCTGACTCCTCCCTCCTATAACATTGCGCCAGATTTATAAACATAGGCTACTTATATGTATGAATAATGGAAGATAATTAAAAGTTTCCCAAAATATAGATTATATTGTCGATGTATATTGCATTTATAACATGTCAAAAGGAAATATATATTTTATTTATATATCATATCGATTAATCGCAGAAACTATCGATTCCAAATTCTTGTAACCATTCGCAAAGTGCAAATCACGGGTAAGTTACAGACTGGACATGCGCAGTACAACAAATTCTCAAGCGGTCACGGATTTGCTTTGCGAACAAACCTATAATCTTCTGCAAATTGTCCTTACGAATGCACTAGATATTAGTGACTTTTTTGTATTCTACTGTTTTTGTTTTGATTTTTCAGACATCCAAACATCCCTGTACATAAGCCTATAGCTTACTGTACGTCAAGGCTGCGAGTAGGCCGACTAACGCGTGTACAATAATTATGCTTGAAAATAATAATAATAATAATAATAATAAAATCAGGTAAACTGATATAACAAAGTGCCAGTATGTTTCGTTTAATCAGTTATGATTTGCAGTTATGATATGCAGAATACAAAAAAAAAAAGTCAAATTGGCCGGTTTCGGGATTTGACCCATGGAACTCCAGAATGTGACGCCAAGACGTTACCATCTCAGCCACCTGGGTCAGTTATGGGATAAGCGCATTTAAAGCAATATTGTTGTCATACCTAACTGTATTTTAATTGCCAAAGCCTTAGAAATCACAGTAAAACAAAAGGTTATGTTGTCAAGATAACTGATTTTCATTTGTTTAAATAAATTCTTTCGAATATGTATATTACCATAAAATAGGCACTAAATTGAGCATAACTCCGAAACAGGTCAACCGATTTTATCCAGTATCAATAGACGTCTTCCCATGGACATTATAAATGTGTATACCAAGTTTCATAAAAATCCGGTAAAGCGTATTTGAGTTACCGCTTCTTTAAAATAGACACTAAATTGGGTTTTACTACGGTACCGGTCTACCGATTTGGTCCATTATCAGTAGACGTCTTCCCATGTACATTATAAATGGGTATACAAAGTTTCAAGAAAATCCAATAAAGCATATCTGAGTTATCGTGACTTCTTATATATTAACATAAAATGCACTAAATTGGGCATTATTCTGGTACTGGCCAACCGTTTTGGTCGAATATCAATAGACGTCTTTCCATGGATATTATAAATGCGTGTACGAAGTTTCATAAAAATCCGAAAAAGCGTATTCGAATTATTGCGCCTTTAAAATACACACTAAATTGGGTTTTACTCCGGTACCGGTCAACAGATTAGGTTCAAATTCAATAGGGCACTTTTCATGGGCGTCATAAATGGGTATACCAAGTTTCGTGGCAATCGGATACAGCGTATTTGAGCTATGGCGCCTTTCTAATATAATCTATTAAAATAGGCACTAAATTGGGCATTACTCCGGTACCGGTGAACCTATTTGGTTCAATATCAATAGGGTTCTTCCCATGGACATTATAAATGTGCTTTCCAAGTTTCATGAAAATCCAAAAAAGCATATTTGAGTTATGGTGCGTACAGACACACGGACAGACAGACAGACGGACAGACATTTTTTCGTCCACCACACAATCTCATAAAGTACCATACTGGCACTTAATAACAATAATAATGACCATCATAATATATCATAATATTAATAATACTGTATATAATAATATTTTACTGGTAGTTAATGGGATAATAGTAATATATTATTATTTTAAATTTCTGATTTCCTAAATAACTTCCATAAAAGTAAAAAAGTTTAATTTAATTTCATTTAATTCTTCAAGAGAACGTATGACGCGACAACGAGGCTTCTAGCCAGCTTAAGGGACACATAAACCTCAGTGTTAATCATATTACGATAAAATATATATATATATATCTTACCCCCTAACAATAATAAATCGTTTTTATTTTTATAGACTCTTCCGAAGAAAACTATATTACACTACTAATAGTCAAGATTGTTACAATACCTGAGTTTGCTTCAAGGTTCAAGTACCGAAATCCTCTCACCTAAAACAGAAATACAGTTCATAAACATACGGTAAACGAAGATTTCATAGGTTATTTTTATAAATGGAATAAATAACATACGTAAAAGTACAAACAAATCAAAACTGACACTGCAAATACAAATAAAGTATAAATAACGAACAATCAAAAATATATAACACATACGAAGTAAGGAACAATAACATAAATTAATGCACAGTAAAAATTTTACTCTCTAGAGTCGGAAAGTTCCTTTATATCAGAGAGCGGCATATTGCAGGACGGTTTTAAATTGGTCGAGTTGTAAGTCATGCGTCTTTTGTCGTTATTTGTTTAACATGGCAACGGTATTTAAGCTTATCCATTCTTTGCCCAGGACAGTGTAACATTTGGCTCAAATTATTTTAAGTTCTGTTTATGACAGAGACCTATAGGCCTAATTGTGATTTACCATGTAAGACCGTTACTTAGAACTTAAGATGCGAACGTGGAATTGTTCATTTATTTTGGGACAACATTAGATAACTTTAGCCTGAGAGACTACTCGGTCTCTAGTTTTCATGGTAGTGGCTATCAATGAGACATGGAGAGCAGAATATGGTTATTTTTCATTAATTCATTCACAAGTAGGTACGAAACTCATTTAATTAAATTTTATTAATTTTACTTTCTGAAATTTCAAGAACTTTCTTGGATATAGGAAGATATGTACAGGTAGGGGGAAAAAAGCGGACCGACTCTTGTAGCTGAATATCATATAATTTTTGTTAGTATTTTATAATAATATTAATAATTAATATATTCAGTTATAAAACAATACGATTAGAAACCATATTCTGGGTTCGAAATGGACTAAGTCAGCATTCGACACTAGAACAAATTTCAATGCATTCCCTGCTATCCTGTGAATGCCGCTAGGCCTGCGCAGTGGCTCATCTCGGCAACTTAGATATTTTAGTCGGTCCGCTTTTTTCCCCTACCTGCACAATAGAAATAATGGGAAAATAGAATTCAGTTATTACAATTGAATGCAATTAAATAAATTTTGGGAACAAACTAAGTGTCTATATGGTTAAGGAATATATTGAAAAACAGCTTAGCCTTAAAATTTCTCCATAAAAAAAGAAATTAAAACAAAACTATTCAATTACTGAGAATCATTAATCCAAGATATACTTTCCACTGTTTTGTACTGCAACACGCTAACTTAAAATGTAAATTGTAACACAGCAAGCATGGGAGCAAGCAACGAGAGTAAATTTTAAAGATTTTAAGTCTTTCACTTTTATTTTATCTACAGTATAGGCTATGCCATTGCCGTATTTTACGGACCATAAGACGCACCTTAATTTTAAGATGGAAATTTAAAGGAAAAGAAATTTAATGTGTTTCTAAACGAAACATTTTAAAGGAAATAGGCTAATATACTACATTGCATAAACAATGGAATCAGTGCAAATCACTTCTAACTTAAAATCTGCACTGTGTGAAAATATCTTCTGTTCAGGTGGCATCGCATAAATTTTAACAACTGAACTGATTTTTCATGAAAGACTGAAAATAATTTTACATCCTGTCACCCTCAATTCAGCATACGGTTAGTGTAACGGGACAAGGCTATTTAGAGGTCATGCCCTTCATTTGAACCACCGAGCGGAGACAACTCCTTTTGTATAAAAGAACTCAAAATTCTCTTCTTTTTGCATGTATACGTGGCTTCCAACTACCCTCATTTTACGATTGTTACAAGTGCATTGGTGCACAGTCTGTGCTAAAAATTTTGTCTTACCGTTTACAACACCTTGTGTATAGGCCTAACTATGGTATTCCGGCAATATTTACCATAATTTTAATTTTTTTAGTGTACTTCGGACCATTAGACGCACCCAACTTTTAAGGATCTGTTTTCAAGGCAAAAATGTGCGTCTTATGGTCCGTAAAATACGGTATATTTTTAGACCCTTTACCAAGGCTTTGTCTTTTACCCGGTATGAGCCCGAAACATTTTTTTTATGTATATTTAGCATGTAATTTTTAAAGAGGCGGGAGCTGGCCTACCGTCCAACCCCTGTTCCTCTGGACGACCTAGGTTTTCTGTCAGTGTTTACTCCCTTTATCTTTCTAATCACTTCCACAAATAAGTTACAAGTTGCTATATTTAGAGAACTCTAGAGCTCAAACCTGGGAGTGCACTCTCTTGAGCCTATTCAATATTTTCGGTTATTAGGCCTATGCTCCATCGGTAAATCTTATCTTCAAATTTGTTTTTACTTAGCTAGTCTTCAATTAGGCTACCTCAACAACCGATTAGCAATATTGAAAAATATTACTCCCTATCAAACGATATAATAACAACACAGCGAGATATATATATATATACTTACACACACATATATATACACATATACACATATAGCAATATACATATATATACACATAAATATATACATACATTTTTTTTTAAACCAGAATCATTGCAATGACTGGTCGATGTTTATCTCACTCTTAATGTTTATCAACATGTATAACGAGGCTGGCATATAACGAAGAGAATCTAGAGACACGTATATTTTTACACATCAGTAAGTATCTTTTCTGGATTGTAGGTATTAGCGTATTATAAATCCAACTATACATTGTTAAAGTAGCATGTAGCACTCTATATTCAGGAAAAAATTAACGGAAACTTATACAGTTTTCTTGTTGCGGTGAGGTAAAAACACAATGACTGCTACTATTTGAATGGTGACAGGCCTGTTGTTTGCGTAAGTTTACGCTCCGCTAATTCCCAGACCATTAGAAGGACCATACTGCACCCAAACGAAATCCCCTTCCTGAATTCCAACGAACGTATCAATTAGAGTTTCCTATGTATGTAAGCAGGCTTAGGTAAAACATTGTTACGTGCCAATATGTAGCTATCAAGAGTATATATTGTCGTTACTTAATACTTAGTATAAAAGAGTAACCGTGGTCACTTGCACATCATTCACAGTTTAGCATTATCAGTGCAAACTACAATCCACGTGTCAAAATGAACTTCTTGCAGGTATGACATTCATGATCTCTGTACATCTTCTTCAAAATAAAAGCTAAAAATTTCTGACGTGTATTTGCGTTGATATTTTAGATCTTACTTTGTTCTTATAAGTGTTATTGTAATGCATTTAGTACCGGTACATAATAAAAAAATTCAGGATTAATCAGGTCAAATCGACATAATTATGAATGAAGATCAATCTGATATTTTAAATTAAAGTTTTGAGTAAGTATATGGTGGGTGTAAACATAACTGTAAAAGTTTTGATTTTTAATAATTTATTCATTTTCATATATGTATTTATATATAGGCTATGTATTTATGTAATACCGCTTAAGATCTTATTTGTGCAGTTGTGATAAAGAGTTCCGTTTAGTTAATATGCATACGGCATAAAACGTTAAAACAGTACTGGTAAAAGCTAATAATTTATCTTATTAAGTTTGTAATGTTTACTAATATTGAAACAAATATAATCCACAAATAAAATACTTGTGAGTATAATTATGTAGAAATATTCTAGGCAAAAATAAGTGAAAGTTATCTATGCATTCTAAAAACTATTTGTAAAGAGCCATAACGCAAAATGTAAGTTTTCGTAGAAAGAACAAAATTACTAGTTCTCACTCTTCAGTTTTAATTTATATTCTATAATGTATTTAATATTGGCTAAACTACTTTCCAAAACGCTAATCGTAGACCGGCAGCCGTGCCTATACAAAGAATATAAATATTATTAAAATAATATTAATATTAATATTAATAATATTAATATTAATATTTGTAGTAATTACAAAACAAAATAAAATAAAATACCTTTAGGCAAGCCTACAGGCTGAGGTAGATTTCGAAGTGCTTTTGGTTTAATTCATTGTCGCTGCACAGCACTCTTCCTCTTTAGCCTTGGCATGACAAACCCGCAATAATAACTGCAAAAAAGAGTAAAGAGCACTTTATCAAATCTTCAAATCTCGCCTTATATGAGAGCTAACGAGAAACTATTTATTGATTTGTAGAGTACTCATCAAGAGCTTTTCAACGATACCCCACAAGACGTGTTTTAAAAAATTTCGAATCTCCATCCCCCACCCCCACCCGTACCCCCAAAACCCCCGAATCGTTGGTGTCACTGTGAACTCCATAGGGAGTACTCTAATTTATTCAAACAAAGTTTCCCTCTATACTTCATAGGGGCCGAGATATAAATGTTTTGAAATTTCAACCCCCTCCCCCGACCACCCCCTTGGGCCAATTTTGCTCATTAACGAACTTGTTCGAACTATTGGGCCTAGAAATAACATAATAAAATTTGGTTCAAATATCTTCAAAATTACGGCCACTAGCGTGAGATATATATATAACAAATTATTATTTTTTGAACAGGCGCTGGTTTCGTACTTAGGGAGGCATGAAACGTAAAGATATGAAAGAATTTTTCAAAAGTCATGACATGGTATCGATTGCAATAGGTAGATTTTTCTTCTAAATCTACCTAAAAATAAAACCATTAATATTTAAATCCCCATGAACTTGCTACAAAAATAACCAAGGCAGGAATAAATAAAGTCAGGTAAACTGATGTAACAAAGTGCCAGTATGTTTTTGTTTAATCAGTTATAATTGCAATTATGATACGCAGAATACAACAAGTAAAATAAAATTGGCCGGTATCGGGATTTGAACCATGGAACTCCAGAATATGAGGCCAAGACGTTACCATCTCAGCCAACTGGGTCAGTTTAACGGTCTAGTTGGATAAGCGCATGTAAAGCAATAGTGTTATTTGTCATAGCTAACTGTATTTTAATTTCCAAAGTCTTATAAGATCACAGTAAAACAATAGGCTATGTTGTCATGATAACTGATTTGCATTTCATAAACTCTTTCGAATACGTATATTACCTTAAATAGGCACTAAATTGAGCATTACTCCGAAACAGGTCAACCGATTTTATCCAATATCAAAAGAAATCTTCCCATGGACGTTATAAATGTGTATACCAAGTTTCATAAATATCCGGTAAAGCGTATTTGAGTTGCCGCGTCTTTAAAATATGCACTAAATTGGGTTTTACTCCGGTACCGGTCTACCGATTTGCTCCAATATCAGTAGACGTCTTCCCATGTACATTATAAATGGGTGTACAAAGTTTCAAGAAAATCCAATGAAGCATATCTGAGTTATCGCGACTTCTTATATATTTAAAAAAAGGCACTAAATTGGGCATTATTCCTGTACTGGCCAACCGATTCCGTCGAATATCGATAGATATCTTTCCATGCACATTTTAAATGCGTATACGAAGTTTCATAAAAATCCGATAAAGCGTATTTGAGTTATTGCGCCTTTAAAATAGACACTAAATTGGGTTTTACTCCGATGCCGGTCAACAGATTAGGATAAAATTCAATATGGTACTTCTCATGGACGTCATAAATGCGTATACCAAGTTTCATGGAAATCCGATACAGCGTGTTTGAGTTAAGGCGCCTTTCTAATATAATCTATTAAAATAGGCACTATATTGGGCATTACTCCGGTACCGGTGAACCGATTTGGTTCAATTTCAATAGGGTTCTTCCCATGGACATTATAAATGTGTTTTCCAAGCTTCATGAAAATCCGAAAAATCGTATTTGAGTTATGGCGCGTACAGGCACACGGACGGACGGACAGACATTTTTTCTTCTCCACATACAATCTCATAAAGTACCGTATTGGCACATAATAAAATCAGGTAAACTAATATAACAAAGTACCAGATGGAGTTAAATGGCCATAGACTATTTCAGAAACAATTGAGTTTCATACCATGGTTTCTTGAGAAAGTTTGAGAAGCATATGTGAAGGAATAAGTAGGATAACTAGATTATTAACAGAACGAAATTACAAGTGCCTCACATCTAAAGCAAGGCGTATGTAGGCCTAAATGACAAATCTACTGATGTGGTATGGTATGGAATGCGCTGTGCAGTCTGTAAATATTAAAATGAAAGCTCATATTTTTCGGCGTGTTAACAGTAAAACAAAGCAGATATTTTAGAGGGCGTGTACTAAAAAGAAATTATTAGGGTCCCGCAAAATACACAACGTATTTGAGAGAACCTCCATACCATAAACTGCTGAAGTAGGTGATTTTGGTCAAGTTCGTGCGGCTGTAATTTATCTCCCGTTTCAAAATCGAGTTAAAGTACATAGCACATACAAACCTCCGCGCTTGGTTATCCAATATTATTCATTCAAAAAAAAGAAGAGAAAATTACAACGTCTAAACGAATTCACTCCAATTAATATTTCTTGTCTACAAATAATGAAGTTTTCTGTTATCTTTATCAAATAAATCTTAAAAGTTGTATTTTAAATTCATACCTCCAAGATAAAGTTCTGCATTTTTTACTTTATAGGTCATGTTTTACTTTAATGAAGCAATTTCACTTCAAACCATCCACCATTTCGTGATATTTTTGTAACCGATCAGATCGATTCATTAAACAGGGCTCTCAGAAGAACAAAGTCCTAAAGCTTGATAGGCATATGTGAAAGGCTTATGTGCGTAGTGTTATTTCTCAGAGCCCAGTGTATTGCAACTTCCAAAGCCGTAATTAAAGCAATACTGTTATGAGAAGTGATTTACATTTGATAGAAACGAATATATTATCACAAAATAGGTACTAAATGAGGAATTACTCCGGTACCGGTAGACCGATTTTATCCAAACTCAATAGGACGTTATAAATGCGAATACCAAGTTTCATGAAAAATCATATAAAGCGTATTCGAATCATCGAGCGTACAGACACATGGACAGACAGACATTTCCCGTCCACCGTACAATCTCATAAAGTACCATACTGTTACTTTAGTAACGCAAGTCCTATAAATAGTAATAATACATCCGCATATAACCAAATGTCACTGAATGACTTAATTGTCATAGAGCATAATATTACAATGCTATAGACAGACCGGTAGTTAAACAGTTAATGGCTCAGTTAAGTGTTACAGAAGAAGTGTGCCCAGGTTTTGTTAATAAAACGCCGGCAAATTAATTATTAATGAATCAACCATTCTAAAATTTGACTGGTTACTCTTCAGGCATAATCTATTACAAAAAAGCCGTAAAGATGTCAGATCGTAAACAAAATTCTTTAGCTATATTTAAAACGTTAGCTTTGTAATTTGACTGGTTACCTTGCAGCATATTAAAAAGGCCAGAGAGGAGACAGTCAGTTTGTAAAAAGATTGTTAACTCTATCTAAAACATGTATTCAGTCCATACATCAATAACACATAACACTCCACGTCACTATGCGTTATTAAATTTTCAGTGAAACTATGAAACTGTTTTTCTGTAAAATTCTATGCAATATGACTTACTCCATTCAGGTTTTTAAATATGAATGAAGGGTACTCAGTCAAATTACAATATTTTTTTTAATCTGACTAACTCCATTCCGGCTTTTTTAATATGCTGAAAGGCAACCAGTCAAATTGTAGAATGGATGTTTCATCCAGAATTTAATAAAAGCCTGGGCATTTTGTAAAAAAACTAAATTTACAATTATTCTGATATAATATACAATAGATGCTCAATATTCATTAATACAACACTAGTGTTTCTCAACACTCCCCTAAACTAATGATCGTTGGAAGCTAGAAGTAAAATGATACCCACAATAGATTATAGAGCTGATATCAGTGAGAGGATATTGCTATGAAAGAATCCCGGAACTTAAAATCACCATGCAATAAGGAAATTGTTTAGGCATAAGGTTATCTAACTGCTACAGAAAAAATAATGTATATCATAATTATGTTAAATAAGTTTTATGTTACATGAGTTTTGTGATAGGTCTACAGTTAAACATAAGAAGCGAATTGTTATTAAATGGATATTTTCATGCTCAGTAATATAGTGTGTATTTATATTATACATAAAGTAATTCAATATAGGTACCATAATAATAACAGTAGCTTCTGAATTTTGCAGTTTAAAATTTTATTTATACCTTATTTATTTATGTTTAGTAATGTAACGGACCTTTTGGCATCGAGAGGTACATAACGCCTTTTTTATTTCATTACACATATCTTTCCAAACTCAAGATGAGGAAGTACAAACCGAAGTTTTCTTCTGAAAGTGTGAAAAACCTCGAAAACTCCACCTAGATTGGCCAGCTATGTCATCTGAATCCGCGATCTCTCGAATGAGAGTCAGGACGCTACTGCCTTGGCCTTTTCGCTCGAAGCATTCTATTTTAATAAGAATACTGTACTTCTTTTGTACAAATATGGAACAGTGACATGTTTGGCAAACTTTAATTCAATTTTAGATGAATAGTTTTTCTAATATTCCTATCCTTCTAGATAAGTTTTTTTGTGATGTGTCCAGTGTCATATTTCATAAGGATTTTCTAAAAAAAACGTATGTTATAATCACAAAACAACAGTTACTTTTGTGCTTATTGTTTTCCTAAGGTTGGTAATTGGGGCCCGGAAATTTAGCCAAACAACAGTGTTTACGAGATAGGGTCAGCCCTACACTTTACGGCCTGCCGGAAAGGTGTATCTGCACAATTTACCTGCATAGGTAAATTGGAGCGTGAATACCACTTTTTTAATGTACAGGTGTCGCTACCCGTACAGTTGATCGAGGAAAATTCTTCTTTGTACCTGCACAGTGGTCCATACCGGACTATATGTGGCTTACCGGAGGCTCCACCTGCATAAATTTCAGTACGTTCATATCACTATTCAGTTCAGATAACATTAATGTTCTGATCTTTTGCTTTATATTACAGGTATCTCATTATATGAGGGATGGGTAAAATATTGATCAAAAATATACTTTCTATTTATTTTATTAAACAAATAATAAAAAAGTACCTGCTATTTGTATGCAGAAGATGAAAACTTGAAAAGTTTCAAGTTCGTTTATTCCACCAAATTTCGAAATGTTTAAAATGATTAGGCCTCTACAATTATTTTGATGCCACATTATATTACATTTAAGTGAATGTTCTATAATGTGCTTAACAAACCACGAAACAATTTTAATAATAAATTAAGGAACTTTATTAAAATATAAAGTATTAAATAAAGTAAAGAGGTTCACAATTTAAATTGATATTTTATAATATGCAACAAATTCGTTAATTTCTTAAGTTTAAATTCAAATAACTGCAATATTACTGATCTCCTTAATTAAATATTGACATTTTTGTTTTCTCTACCCATAGTATAGAGTAGGGTATGTTGTTATCGTTGTTTTTTTATATAATTAATAGCAAATAATAAACTTCCAGCGCGATGCATCATTTTGTCCCACGGATGCTATCTGAAGAAAAAAAAAAATACGGTTTATCGTAAACCGTACTTATGTCAGCTCCTAACCTTTGCAAGTATGACTGTAAACGTGGTTGAACAAAGTTTCAATGTCAAATACTAAATACTACTTATACTACAGATACTTTCCTCAACGAGCTAAAATTAAATTACTAATATAATGAATGCTTCATGTTTGGTTACTGTTTTGTGTGCATGTTTCATTTGCAGTATTATACAGAATATATGACGTACAGAGTTAAAAAGAATTCTACATGAACATAGATTAATATTTCTGTTATGATACATGTTATGCACAAGTAAGCATATTGAGATGTTTTGTCACATTGATTTTTATGTGCTTCATTGCAGTGAATTATATCGAGCCTACATTCTCAAACTATCAAATGTTATCTGCAAAACAATTTTAAGATGAGAAAATAGTATCTCGACGCCACATGGAAGCTTGATGCAATTTGCCTTATAAAGGAAAAGGTGTTTCAGTCTATAATGAAATCCCGGAAACTAATGCATGGGTATCAAACAAAAAAGGCCTCTGTTCATCTGAATGGACAAATGCAATTAAAATTTCGTGTAATGTTTGTGCAGTACGGGCTATTCCTGGACGATAACAATATTCCACCTTGTGTCGCCATCCTGGTGTGAAGAGCCAGAAACTCTTGGGCATGTTCTGGGATTTTGTCCAAAAGGAGAACTATTTAGAAGTACACGACACTACAAGATCAGGTCTTTTACTGCAACTGCTCTCAGAAAAACTAAGTGGGAAGTACACGAGGAAGAACAACTGTGTTTCAGAATCTGGTGGTGATAGAAGGGCAGACTTCGTATCTATCAAGAGGGGAAGGCATTAATCATAGATCCTACGGTCAGATTCGAACAGTGTGACCAACAGGCCCTAAGTGTGTGTGTGTGTATACCGACCGTGTATTCCTTACCTCAGTGAGAATTACAATGCCCATTTCAGCATGGGAGGTAAAAGAACTTCTCTTTGGAGCTCGAGGCACAGCATTTGTATGGGTACAGAAGACACTCCATTATTCCGGAGGACATACTTAACTATTGCTTAAAAATATTAAGAGACTTTCTTTTCATTTTGCACGATCAATTATATATAATGTGAATTAGTTTTAAGTTGTTTGCATAATAATTAATTGCTGATATGTTTTATTTTACAATGAATTGTTATTTTTTATGTAAACGTAAATGTAACTATTTCAGGATCTTCAGAGCCTCTCTGTGTGCTGAGCAGATGATCTTTTCAAGAATACATAAGCGATATTAATTATTTATATGGTTATTTTGATAGGTGTTTTTTTCTTTCGAACTTGCTAACTCATTTCGAACATTGCAAAAAGTGTATAGTCCCACGTTTCTATTGAAAACAAACTAGAAAAATTATTGTAACATTAGCTAAATTATTGTAACATTAGCTTCATGCTTTTCTACGTACAATTCCTCCACCAATCTGATAGCTTCAGCCATTGCTACCAGTAAGTTATTTGACTCTCAACGGCATCCACTGTGCACTACTGATTTACACAGATTGCACACCTTAATTTCCCGATCCGAGGAAAAAATACTCACTTTCGAAAATTGTATTCATTATTGCTTATTTGCTTTTCTTATCTTAACAACCAGTCAAGCCATAAACCCACTCACAGACCAACTGCTGTCGGTTTCCTAATGTTTACCAACACTCACCTGTGCTGCTTGTCTGCATGGGAGGTATTACAGAAATAAAACAAGCATCTTATATCCAGTGCATGGCTAACTTGCAATGGATAAACTTTCGCGCCCTAGTTATTATTATAATTATTAGTAGTAGTAGTAGTAGTAGAAGTAGCAGTAGTAGTAATAGTAGTGGTAGTGGTAGTGGTAGTTGTAGTTGTAGTTGTAGTAGTAGAACGAATTCGGTGATCAACAACGTCACTATTGTCACTATTATCATCATTATCATCATATCATCGATATCGTTAATATTTTTAGTGCTTTATAATATTTAAAAGACTAACTTCATTACTGTTGCTGCTTCCAGGTATTTTCCGCTCTTTTGGTTCTTGCTGCTGCTGTGAGTGCGTATCCAGGTTTCGTTCACCATGGATTCCAGCCCATCGCCGCACCCACCCATGGGCACGAACATTATGTAAGCTCCCATGTTTTATCTTCATATTTTTACATATTGCATCCAAAAGTATGTAAGATATATATATATATATATATATATATATATATATATATACTATATCTAATTGGAAATTTGCAATTAGTATAATGACTTAAAGGTTTATTATCGTACTCTATATTCCTTTCAGACCTGAATTTACATATTGAAATACCGAATCGTCAAGTGAAATAATCATTGAGCTCTACATTTGATATCAGTGAAGAAAAGTTCAGTAGAATAGCTGATTTTCATAAATAAGAACCTAAAACGTGGTAAATATCCTCACATTTTACATTTTACTCCATTAAACTGCTTTTATAAATAAATTGAGGTGACGAATACATACGTCAGTAGCAATTAAAAGGTTAAAAACTTGAAAGAAGTGCACTCACATAATATGTTAAGCTGCCCATAATATTTTATAACAAATTTCCTACATTACGCGTAAATATGACATATTTTACATATAGTGTTCCCTATAAAGGTTGAGAAGGTCCTTAGAGCTTCAGGAGCTTAAGGCTCCAGATTTTTAAAAGCTCTGCACACGATATCAACTTCCTTTAAAGTCACAACAAAGAAAAAGAGAACGCTTCAAGCAGATACATGATCGTGTTGTGATAACAAAAAAAAATTAAAAAAACCTATCGTCTCCGTGGCGATACATCCCTGGAGGGACTAGGCCTACCATACCACCTTTGAGTCATCTGTAGTAGGCAGGATTGGGGGCATGTGGTCAGCATGCCTACACCCACGGTTTCCGTGGCCGGAGGCACTACTTCAAGTAGCCCCTCAGTTTGTATGCTAACCACGAGACCACGCAGACGGTCAACTAAAAACTAAACTAAAACTAAATAGATTATAAATACGAACTAGGTTAAAATTTTTAATTTACTTCACGTCAATTGTCAATCTGGTATTAAACTCTTCTGATATTGACATAGTTGAGTGGAAACTTTCCACTACTGGTATTATTGCATGAGTGTTGTTTCAAGCTGTTATAAAATATTCTACAGATAATAAGTTTTCACTAGCATATCCTTCAACAAAACTGGCATTCCACATTTAAACGAGTTTTCCTGTCCGGATTAATGGAATATCAGCCTAACGAGATTTCACATTAAATATGCAAATCAAAAATAAGAATCACTTGCAATTAATTCATATATTCAACTACTTCTTAAATTGTTTTTAAATGAAGCTATGACCCACCACTATTTTAGCTAAGAGTTAATTGTAGCCTATTTAGAGCACAACCTCAGAACAGGTGGGAAGAAATTGAAAATCTACTAATCATTTGATTCTCAATTTCCAGGCTCCTCCTCACTACAAGTTCAACTACGCCGTTCATGATCCCCACACTGGAGATGTGAAAAACCAATGGGAATCCCGTGATGGAGACGTTGTAAAAGGATCCTACAGCCTGGTCCAACCCGATGGTGCTACACGTGTAGTGGAATACACCGCTGACAAGCACAACGGATTTAGCGCAGTCGTCAAGACCGCTGGCGGACATGCTAAACCCGAAGTCGCTTACTATGGTGCAGGAGCTGGTGGTGCTGGTGGTGCTGGGTCTTTCGCCGGTGGAGTCGGCGGTTTCGCTGGTGCAGCTGGTTTTTACTAAACTGATGCTCGACCTTATACTCGGCTCGTATGACCAATGCTCTCAATGTGGTTTAGAGTGCAGCTAAACTAACTACCTCAATACCAATATAGAGAGACAGTTTCTAATGCGATATACTAACTTACGTTACCTTGCAGACTCTGCACAATATTATAGCTTTCAGATTCCGCAGTGGAGTTTAGTTTTTGTTTTCAAAATATTTATGTTAGAACATAAAATGACATATATTTAACGAGCGTTTTGAATCCGGAATTAAAATTGCGTTTACATGTAACAAAATAATAATAGCATAAACTCCGTGATATACACATTAAGAATTTCGGGGTTGAAATTAATGTTTTACCTTTTATTTTACTAGCACATATCAAATAACTCCATTAGCACAAAGTATTGATAATTTTATCGCTTCTATTTTATTATGCAGTAATGTACTTTCTTCCCTGAGCCCGTGGTTGGAATTAGTACATGTACTGGTAAAAACGTGGACTGCGGACAAACCCCAACTCAGCTGGCAAACCTATCCTGGATAAAGACAAGTCAGGAAACAGGTTTTAGGTTTAAGCAACGCTCTTTCTTCATCTCTCCTAAATTGGTCATAAGAGGAACAAGGAACATTGCTGAACTTACTGAACATGGCAACTTCAAGAAAAATTTACGCAAAGTGGGAATCTACAAAGATGAATCCATTTGAAAAATGCGTAAATAGAATGAGGAGACTGCCTCGCACATAATGTTCGACTGCCCACTTCAGGCAAGAAAAGGATTTATCCTTGCTATAACCAGGTACCTAGGAACAGAAGCTGGAAAACAGTGAAAGCGTCTCTTTTAATGGGGTTGCACAAAAAGCCTTCTAGGTTGACGTGCGGGAGTTCGATAAAACTCCTATAGAACCCCGCTTTATAAATCTATGTACTTGTATAAATCTATGTTACTTGTGACTGAAAATAATGTTTAACTAGTTCACGGTTATTAGTAGGCTAACAAGTAGACCTCTTCAATAGTATGTAAAGTACAAGGAAATTAGTCTTTCCTAACGCAATCAACAAGAAAATCCATAATTTACTTCATATCAGGTATACTTTCTTATAAAAAGTAAGATTTAAAAATAAATTTGTAAAATGAGGCAGGGTTGACTTGTATTTTCCATGCATGACCTTATATGTATGTTTGTTTGCTCAAAAGTGTTTGAAATCGTATTACTTTAAGGGATAGAAAATTATTGTATGTAAGTATATATGATAGTATTCTATGTTGATATGTTAGTTGGAGCTGACTATTAACCACATGAAGGTAATTTTGGAAACCTTAAAATCAGGCATATTGTTTGATCGAGAGAGGTTCCAATGATATCTTACAACACGAAAACAACAGCATACTGTTTTCCATCCAGTCATCGTATCATTATCATAAGCCATCGAAAATCATACATTATTTACATTATTGCTTGTTTCTATGTTATTTCGTTACACACAGCTGTACATTGTTATATTTCTTTTATAAAGCGTATGTCTTTTGTATTTGTGTTTTATTGAACCCTTATGTTAAAATAAAGAAGGAAAAATATATATTCCAGCTTTTATCAATTTATTCCAATAGTATCATTGTTAACCTTAGATCCCAATAGACTAATACAGCAGTCGATTTATATTATTCCATGGTGCTACATGCCATAAGAGACAGGGTATACTATCAGAGATCTGCGTTATCTATCTCCATCTGCAGAGAACATTAGTCTATGGTATGATTGAAGGTGTATGATCAGCATAATGTTTTCCTGGCCCGTTATTGACTTTCTTTTATCACGTAGCTCCTCGGTTGTCTACATGAGGCTGATTGACTCCATTCCAGATCTTTATATCTCATAAAAATCCGAGTAGTTAATGGGGTTCGAATCTAGGCCTGCTTAACTTGATAGACAGATCTAATTACGTTTCTTGTTTCAACTCCAATTTTACAGTTGTTTTTATAATTACATAATTACGTACAACATAATTCCTATTCTCATCATACTGTAAAGTAGTTTATTTACAAAAATAAAAACAGTAAGCCATTGATGTCCACAATGATTTGCCTTTGCCTGCACTAACTATTCGGCTCTTATAGTGTGTGTAATCTTACGTTTTCAAATCAATTTTCTTCGATGGCAATGCAGGAGTACAGCAAAATATTAACATTCGAATGAAACCATAGCCTAATAGCCTATCTAACCAACTAAATCTCTAAATGCATGGGAAACTATCCTCATATCATCTTCTCAACGATACAACGCTTTCACTAGTTAGGACAAGACACCCTTGGATACACTCCCATACGTCCGTATGCGACTCTACCACCGAGATGAAAGTAACGCTCCAAGTTCTTGGTTGGGTAAAAGGCTGGCATCCCTCGTAAAAATGAATATGCCAAGTTTCCTGATAGGAATAATAAAACCAATAAAAACTCACAACGGATTAGATGATGAGGAATTCTCAAGGCAATGCAAGTGCGAAAACTGAAAGAGGTGACTGGAAGAACAGGGATGAGTGGAGATCAGGAATCCAAGGTAAGCACTGTAAAAGGGAAAGTAAGTATGATCCCTCGAGTTCAATAGGTTATAATTCGGGGTGGTGTTTCAGGTAAAAGTAGGCTATGGGTTTTTTTCTTTTTGTTTCGACTTAATAGAACTCAGGAGAGCAAAGGAATGGTCACCCATCAAATCCTCAACACGGCTAAACTCTGGGTGATCAGATTGGAGACCTATAATCGAAATTTATTTATAGGTCAATATAACCGATCTATAGTTTTAGTAACGTACAGAAGCCGTTAGCACACGCCGAACACATGAGCACATCGTGAATTCGTCGATCATATGGTGTTCCTGCGCTGCGAATCCATGCACCTGTCTCCAACCAGCTTTCCTGACAGTTGTGTGCTACCAGAATAATCAGCGAGCTGTAGCATGAATTACTGCACGATGCCATTTTCCATTCACCTTGAGATTTTTATAAACACAGTGATTAAATCATGAAATTAAAATCTGTATGTTTCTATATATCTTAGCATCATTAGGCTTATTTATAACTAATTTGTAGTAGTAATAAACTATTATAATTACAATATAATAATATAATAATACAATATATTATTCATGTTTGTCTTTAAATATGAATAATTATCAGCAATATCGAAACAATAATCGATTACACTGTCATATTTCAAGCTAGTCAAGACTGAAAACGGGAAACGCTGAAAGTGCCAGAAGTTATTATAGAAACTGCTGAATGTGACAAAGTGAACAACATAAGGTTGGATGTGCCACGCCATGTTTCCTTACAGTTCAGAATGTCTTAATTCTTAATAATAAATTATTAATTAAACATAAAGTTCATGTTGTATTTAAATATGAATTAGTATCAGCCATATCGAAAGAAACAATCGATTAAAGTGTAATCTTTCCCGCTGGTGAAGACTGAAAACGGGAAACGCTAAAGATGCCAAAGTTTTTAGGAATTTATAGAAACTGCTGAATGTGACAAAGGTAAAGGTTGGACGTGCCCTATAGATCAAAATGTCTTAATTCGATGTGTCAGTCTATAGTTCCTACGGTAATGTCATGGAAAAGCTGAATTTGCCGAGAGTACCTGGCGTAGTTCAGAACTGTCATCTCCATCACTGTTCAGAAATAGGGTAAGTGAGTTGACGCAGTGCACATTTAGTGTTTCCTTAAAAGTAAAGCATGGCACTTAGAAGGTTCCCAAAATGTCCATTTGTGATATTATGTATTTTAAATTAAAATTATTTTGGAACATTGCTTACGTAAGATTTTACAATGTCATTAGAGCCATATTGACTTCTATGTGAGTTTAAAATGCGGCAACTCCGTCTTCTCTATATAAAATGTTGTCAAAAACAAAAAAAGACCACATAATATGTTGGTTAGTCTAATTTTAAACTTACGTTAGATGTTACCAAAGACATGAAACTATCAGCATTATTGCGTAAAATTATTTGCAATATGAATTTGGTATGGTTTTTTGTTCTATTTCCCCAAATTTAAAAGTTTGGCACATTCAGAGTTTCCCATTTCCAGTCTTTAGATAGTTGTTAATATATCGCACATGCGCAGTAAAACAAATCCTCAAACAATATCACAATCTGTTTACTGGAACAAACCTTTATTCCCTAGATATTTCCATGAAGGCAGATTAATCACGAAAGCTGTATGCGAACTGCCGACCTGTAACTATCACTTTCGGGACAAGTGAAAACTCGCGGTCAGCATTGTAGAAGCGTAGCGTGGAATGACGGAAGATACCTATCACAATGTATGCAGCAAGTACTGTAATCTGTTGCAGGAAGTGCATAGCTATGTAGAGCAAAACGAATCACATATTACAATTTTCCACTGTGTTTCCTTGTAGAGAATATTAGGCACGTGTCGTGATAGATTTTGATGTTAAAAAATAAAATGATGGTTAAAATATATTTCTCAAGAACCTTAAACTCTAATTATGTACAGCATATGAATTCTCTCCTGTAAACCAGATTATTTTGGCTATTTAGCTCAAGAATCAGTGACCAATCCAGTATAAGAATATGTGGAATTTCAACCAATCCCAAATGCCCATCATCATAATTTTATCCTTTAACATTTATCATTTTCATTTCATCACACCTATATGAACTTGTTATTCAGATGAATTCACAAGGACTGAACACTGAAACACCTTCACAACTTCAGCTTCTTTGATAAAAAACAATCATTGAACAAAGTGGCTGGGCATTATAAGCTAAATATGAGCAAAATTATATATGCAAGTAATGCATGGGAAAGGAGCTTTTTAAATCTCGTATAATAATAAATATAACTTTAATAACAATATATTATTAGATTAATATAGGAGAAAAATTCCCCCGACACTGGGACTCGAAACCAGGACCTCCGGTTATACTGCCGCCGCTCTACCAACTGTGCTAGCCGGAGTTCGATTCACAGCGCCAAATGAAACCTCTTTCCTATGATTAATTTATCCTTAATGGTATACCTCACTGACAGACAAGTCATATGCAGTACTGTGAGGCACAGTAATTAGTGATTTTCGTGACCGGGCTTCCACTGTTCTTTCACAGCAACATTCAAAATACATATATGCATTCATGAACCACAGATTATTGTCTCTGTTGAATACTTGTCCATAGCTGCATTTAGTAGTATTTATAACAAGAATAAAAATACATGTATCCATTTGCCACACGTAACGGAATTAAAGCCTTTATGGGAATCTATGAAACATTTGTACAGTGGCGACAACTTCTGTGAACTAACACAGTCTTATGACCGCAACTACTTTCTAGTTCCTACAACAGATAGCGTCCCATCCTTTAGAATAACTAGATGCCTGCAGACTATCAGAATTACGATTCATTGTTTTCATGCATGGGCAAAAGTGATAATACTATTTGCTTCCTAGAACCACTAAATTCAACAAATATAAATATTAGGTTATAAAATTACAGACTTTATTATTATAAACTCTGGAGACTTTCAGGATTTATTACAATCTCTTCTTGTCCGTTTAAATTACTTGTCAGAAGCAAACTCATAGCATATCCATGTAAACTGGATGCCTTCCAGTCACTCTCATATGAAAGGATATTTTGAAAATCGAGAATACTTTTTTACGAGACCTGTATATTATTGTTCAAATGGACTGCCAGTTATTTTCTCTAAATATAAAATGTAATATTAAATCTTGCTAACCAATTTGTGATGCAAGCGTATACATATCGTATTTTGTATCATTTCGTATCTAATGTTTCGTATCTTTTGTTTGTTTGTTTGTTTGTTTTATTCTACTATTTTAAAAGTAAGATTAAGCATATTAGATGAGATTTAACTTTATAAAAAGTCAGTCGTTAGCTACTTATTTTTCTTACTAACAAAATTTAATTGCCAGTCAGCATATCACACTTTTGGCTATTTCTGTTTCAAAAAGTAACCAAGAATGCGAAAAATAGCCTCACCTGGCAACTTACCGAAGGATTCTGAAATGATTTTTCGATCATAGACGTACTGCTAGAAATAATGGGAGTCTGGAAGACTATGATAAGTAATAAGAAACAGAAGTTTCTTTGTTTAACATTATACTCCAAAAATTATTGGTTATAAGATCTAAAAATAATGCAGTAATTCATTCAATACGCATTTTGGTAATATCATCCCACAAAAACAAATAATTAGCATAAAATTGTATAACTCATGTTAGAATTACTATCACAAGCTTTAAGCAGTGTAATTTACTGTCATCTTCAGAGACACTGAAGAAATCTATGACTTAAATAACGAGTCAATTGTCCCTGAAGTTTGTACTCAATATGTGTATGTTGTCTGTTATTATCCTACACATGGACGTTGGTGTGTGGGCATTTGGCATGGTAAATTGGACGTCAAGTACAGTTTCCATATTGATAGTAGATGTAAATTGTATGGACATCTTACCATTCAGTCTAATACCGACTAGATGACGTTTATTGGACTTTCTGAGATGGAAATTATGGCCGTAATTGTTCACACGTTTAATCCATTAAACGTAAAGTTTGTTTCGGTAGAGAAATAAATGAAAACCACAACTTTTTAAAATTCAGGATTTAAAAAGCACTGTGTATGACATAAAAGACTAATCAATAATCAATCGAAATGTGAGTTACTTCGATGATTCGATTAAATGGTCAGTATTAGCTGTAGTAATGCATGATTACTATGCTAACTCCCGGAAACCTACGCTCTTCGTCGTCTTCGATTTTTCGAATTTCAGGGGTAATAGTAAGAAAGCCAACTACTGAACCAAACAAAGTTCAACGGTCGAGAGTTGATACTTATGCTTGTAACATATTAGCTCTCCTTAAAAAAAGGTTTCTAAATATATCAGTTTTAACTCTCATTCCTGCGATTAATGTGAAAATATTATAGCTATTAAGGATTCTTAATATTTAAAAAATATTTTGTAGCTAAAACTATAGGCTAATACAGGATAGCCACATGAAATCTGTGCAAACTGGAACATTAGGAACCTAAAGAAGGAAACCATTCAAGTTCTGAACAATAGCCTTTCCGGAGGGTTTTTTCTGGCACTCAAAATCTGAGTTCGAAACGCAGTGAGGTCAGAGCCGTATTTGTAGTGAACGAAGTCGAGATTTTTCATGTTTTGTCGGGATCTTCCCATTTCTCGCGTTTTATTCCACAAACACTTTTCATTGTCCTACCCTTCTCCTTACTTCGTCTCGTTCAGCAATCAATTTTCATCGAATAAAAATCGTTGCGCTGGCAACTGGAGGTGTAATTCCATGTGGCTTGATGTGTCCTGGTTATTGGACAAGATATTGACTGGGATATTGTGGCAGACTCTGGGATATTGTGGCAGACTCTGTCTGGCAGGAGTGATTGCTTGTACGAGGAATCACCTTCCAAAACTATGCCGGATTTGTCTGGGACTCACAATCGGAGGATTCAGCTTTTGAGAAGTGGACCAGCTGTCCGGAATCTAGGGATTTTAGGAGCAACCGGCCCGTTTGGAAAGCATTCAGCAGTGCTGATCCAGTCCTATATAGGCCTATAGGTGATGTGTCAAATCCACATGGCTCTGAAGGGTAATCTCACATTTTCTTATCCATTATGTAAGGGGACCATATAGTAACCCTGATTTCGGTACTGAAGGGGCTTTCTGCATCCCTCCAGTTATCAATAACCCTGATCTAAGAATTACAGTGTTCCTCTTTCTGGCAACTAATAGAAAGATGCTCCTTATCGTTGCATAACTAATGACAAAAACTTTGAAAACAGCCACTACAAATAAATGAGACAAAGATTCTCAAGTGTACTTGAACTAATAATCTCGAAACCACAGGTATGCCCGAACTTTCGCCGATATCATTACAAAAGATTTTTGTTCGTGAAATTAGTGATGCAAGAGAGACCATAGCTATAATGTGATTTTACCGAAGTCAAACCTTGAAATAAATAAAACCCTTGAAAATAAAATATTCTATTATGAACTTGTTCCATTAATATGATTCATCGGGTAGAGAAGAAGCCTCCACTCTTTAATTTACGAATACGTAACAAAAGTGTAATTATAAATTACAAATAAGTTATAGGTCTATGTAATATTCAAAGAATGCCGTTAGATATATTTGGAGAGAGGACTAGAAACTAAAAGCAAAAAAGAGCAAAACAAAACAAAGAGAACAAAAGACAAAACAAATGAGAAATAAAATGTTAGACAACACAAAGTTTAAAGATATAGTAAAGTCAATATAACATCTGCATTTAATTTTATGTATTGAACTTGCTTATACAAATGCAGATGTATTAATGATTAAAAAATAAAACGGCACTGTATTAAAAACATTGCAAATAATATATTATTTACTTCAAAACACTGAAAATGATATATTATTTACTATAAGTATAACGTTCTTACTTAAACCAATTATAATATATTTGTTTGACTTGTTAATAGTTAAGAGGCATACGCGTTTAGAACTAAGTACGTTCCATTATCACGAAAAATATTATAAATACCTTTTACAATAAATTGCTTTTTCAGGCGGAAAGATTTCTGTATTAAAGTAATTATACTAAAAAATAAGTACAGAATCCTGAACAATGGGTTATCTGCCACTTAGCTATGTCATCCGAAAAATTAAATTACGTGTATGTGTTGTTGTGCGTGTGTGAAAAAAGAGAGAAAGGATGGACAGGGAAAGACAGAAAAGGGTATAGGCAAAGAGTATAGGCAAACAGACAGAAGGGCTGAGAAAGGATGGCGAGGAAAGGAGTTTCAAAAAAGGGCAAGGCTGAAAGAAGAGGTAGACACACAGACTGACGATACAGAAAATGACGCCTATGTGTGAAATACGTGGTGACGCACTTTATGCCTGACATCCTAACCCAAAGAAAATATATCAGAATATTACAGCAGCAATTTAATACGTCCCCTTTCATGAGGATATCATGTAGTGCTTCTTGTTCCTTCCATATAAATAAAGGATTCTGTAGTTAAACTAGTAGCTAATGTTAATTCAAACCAGCACCAATGAAATAGAAATAATTACGGAATTTTGTTAACAGATAAATTATAATGGCCTTATGTTTCTTTGGTTTGGTTCCTTGGTTTCCTTATTTATTTGAGATAGTAATAAAATCAGGTAAACTGATGTAAAAGTGTCAGTATGTTCTTTTTAATCAGTTATGACTGCAATTATGATATGCAGAATATGTTTTTTTAATTGATTTACAAGTTAAGCTCCAGATTTATTCATTAAGCAGGGCTTAGGGAAGAACAAAGGTCTAGTTTTCTTTTTAATCAGATTAAAATCTTCCAGCATCAGCTGAACTGTACAGATTTTTGATATCTTGACAATCGCACACTCACATAAAAATACGAAAAAGAAAGTAAAATTGGCTGGTTTCAGGATTTGAACCATGGAACTCCATAACGTGAGGCCAAAACGTTACCATCTCGGTCACCTGGGTCAGTTTAACGGTCTAGTTGTAAGTTATAAGCGCATGTAAAACAATAGTGTTTTTGGTCATAGCTATCTCTATTTTAATTTCCAAAGCCGTAAAATATCACAGTAAAACAATGGACTATGTTGTCATGATAAATGATTTGCTTTTTTTTAATATAAATTCTTTCGAATACGTATATTATCATAAAATAGGCACCAAATTGAGCATTACTCCGAAACAGGTGAACCGATTTCATCCAGTATCAGTAGACCTCTTCCCATGAACACTATAAATGTGTATACCAAATTCCATAAAAATCCGGTAAACCGTATTTGAGTTACCGCGTTTTTAAAATAGACACTAAATTGGGTTTTACTCCGGTACCGGACAACCGATTTGGTCCAATATCGGTAGACGTCTTCCCATGTACATTATAAATGGGTATACAAAGTTTCAGGAAAATCCAATAAAGCATATTTGAGTTATCGCGACTTCTCATATATTAACATAAAAGGCAATAAATTGGGCATTATTCCGGTACTGGCCAACCGATTTGGTTGAACATCAACAGACGTCTTTCCATGGATAGTATAAATGCGTATACGAAGTTTCATAAATATCCGATAAGGCGTATTTGAGCTATTGCGCCTTTAAAATATACACTAAATTGGGTTTTACTCCGGTACCGGTCAACAGATTAGGTTCAAATTTAACAGAGGACTTTTCATGGATGTCATAAATGCGTATACCAAGTTTAATGGAAATCCGATACAGCGTATTTGAATTATGGCGCCTTTCTATTAGAAAGGCGCCATAATCTATTAAAATAGGCACTAAATTGGGCATTACTCCGGTACCGGTGAACCGATTTGGTTCAATATCAATAGGGTTCTTCCCATTGACATTATAAATGTGTTTTCCAAGTTTCATGAAAATCCGAAAAAGCGTATTTGAGTTAGAGCGCGTACAGACACACGGACGGACGGACGGACAGACAGACAGACAGACAGACGGACAGACATTTTTCGTCCCCCACACAATCTCATAAAGTACCATACTGGCACTTAATAAAAAGAGCAATTGAGTAAGACAGAAAAAGAGAGGATTGGTATGGGATTGAGGGGAGTTGAATATGAGAAGTAGAGACGTAGAGAGATAGAGATCAGAAGACTTAACAAGAAAATGAAGATCATATGAGGATATTAGTATAATGAATCTACATTCCAGTTGAAATCAAATGCTGCATTTGCGTTTTGGATGAAATGTCATTACATTCCAATATATTAATTTCTCACGATAAATTCCCACTTCAACGTAATACGCCTCCACATAATCGCTTGTCTTGAATTACCACTCAATCAACCTTCACTTTTTGCACGGGAAATTTCACTTTCTGCTTCATTGTTATTCTGAAACGTGACCTCTGGATGTGACAAAATTAAATATCCCTTGCTACAAGTTCAATTTCACACAAACCACGGTTATTTCTTTACCAGTAACAATTACCACTTATATCCCAACAGCAATTTTTTTTCACACCGTAGTATGTTCGTAGAACCAGTGTGTAAAAAAAATAATAGCGTATGGAGGAAATGCCAATTTAAACATTAATTAGAGTTAATTTAGAAGACGTACAAGTCTCGATAGAGTATTCTTAAATGAAATTTACTCACTTTAAGAACGGTCCTTCGCGTACTATTGCATTTAAGATTAAAGAATGTGTAAATTCTGTGACCTTATACAGTGTTGTAAGAAATTCCAGTGACAAGTCTGCCTCATTGGTGGCTGGTAATTGTTCTCGAGGTTGTGGGTACAGAAATGTGAAAATATTTTCTGTGTTTTTACTGTAAAATAGTTTCCTTGATTCTTGACCCACTGTTAAAAGAAAAAAAATATGTATATCATTTTTTTTACAACAAAGACTACTGTATATAAATCAAATGTATTGTCTGTATCCACATCAGTAACCCACTAGATCAATCAGTGAACACACAACAGGATTTCAACATGAACAGCATCATTGTAAGTTTATAATATTATTAAATTAGAAATTAACTTAATATCCTAGAGGTATGGGATTCAATTGATTTTACCTTTCCATAATAAAATATATATTTATTAAACGATATTTAGTAATACCTATAAACAATAATTACTAAGAAATAATTAATCTGTGGATATTATCAAGTAAACCGATCCCCAGTACAAAAACAGTCGCTTCTTAGTTATAATAATTTCTATAATGGTTACAGATTTACTAAATTAGAAAACAGTCAATAATAATCTGTATAAATAGTGTACATTGAGAAGCCAAATTAAATAATGAATGAGTCATTAGTTGCTGAGAAAAAGGGTTGAACTTACATTCCTTTTATTAAATTGCTGAAACCTGTATGTACAGGGCACGTCGTATCGTAGTCGATTGAGGCGCTACGATACAAACCGGGAGGTATTTGGAATTTTACAATTGACATAATCCTTCTGATGACATTGTGGTCCTGAAATCGACTTACCCTCTAACATAAATTAGTACCAGGAACAATCCTGAGGGTAAAGGGGAACAGTTCATAAGGCTGACAGCATTATCAACTTCACCTGCTGAATGTGTAAAACCTGGGAAAACCTTCTATAAGGATCTCCGCGGCATGTACAGCATCATTTTACACATCTGTATGTCAGCCTTTAGAACATAAGAGATAGTAGATTTTCCCAGATAAATCATTCTATAATTAAACAGCATTACGTCTTTATTACAGATTGCTATTCAATTAAATGAGTCGTTGTTTTTGGTGAAATATATAGATATAACTTAAGACTATTTACACCTGGGAAATTGTAATAGCCTTAAGAAGTTGAATGAAAAATTGAGAAGAACTTGTTCAACATGTGCTAATGCATTGAACAATTTGTATCCATGGAGATACTATTTTATTTTTGCAATTGTATTCAAGTGTTCTGCCAATTCCTCGAATAATGCATGAGAAAGGGATTTTTGGAAGATTATTATATCCAATGCCGTTTCGTAAAAATATCCAGCACCTTCGAAATTGATATTTATATTTTATTATATATTATATTTGCTATTTAAAATGAACTAACTTATTTCAATAAAAATACTTAACCTGATAACATTTGTATTTTCAATGCATTAACTCTGGGAGATTAAAAACATTGACACATAGGCATAACGAAATTATGTTAAACACTTTTCGTGATTTTATAAATATTTTAGACTGGCTTCAGTCTTGGCTTCAGTGTACCAGGGGTTCAATTCCCGCCTAGGCCAATTTTTTACTCAATAGAATGTAATAGGCTACGTGGTTAAAGATTTTTGCAACCAGCACTGATCTTCCATTTAGGTTATGTTATCTAAACTTCTTGGAAGGATTTTAGCTTAAAGTATATTATATTCTTCCACTATATAACCCAATTTGGCAGCTCTAGAAATTGATGTTTAAATACTACTTCAACTACTGTGAAGACGAAATCCTAATAATTACACTTTATTTAACATATAACTAACATTATATTTACCACTTTGTACCATAACAAAATCAATGTGAAATAAATGACAGTCAAATTTCATTAGGATAGATTTTACTTTCAAATTACTGATTCTTTTCCAGGTCGCATTTGTTCTGGTCGCTGGAGCCCACGCTGGACTCATTGCACCTCTTGCCCCTGTGGCAGTTCCTGTCTATGGTGGATATGGGTATGGAGGATACGATCATGGACATGACTATTACGTAAGTGTACTCAGTAGAATTTTTATAATGTATTTTAAAGCGGAGAGGTCTAGTAATACCTTTAACCCTAACCTTATATCCCAAATAAATGAAATTGACTATTGTGTATAATTGACAATATTGACTATTGTATGCTCAGACGGCTATTAATCGTTACTTTATAGCCTCTGTGTTGTGAAATATTTGTTTACTGTAGATTCAGTGCTTCATAGAGGAAACTATATGATATAGTTCCTAAACTATATTTTTTAATTGCTTCTTAATTCCACGCTCATTAAAAAATAGACACACAAACACATACTAATTTCACAAACTTATATCGTAAAAACTATACTTCTATTTTATTTGAACCTCTACCTACCAATCACGTGCGTGGAAAAATATAGTTAAGTGTTAATATTTGTTTGAAATATTACCAATATTTTTCGTACGGTACCAATAAATTCGTTAAATTAGATATATGTTTTTTTACACCAACATGCCAACTTTCTTGAAATAATTCAAGTTATGTGAAAAATTAAGCATACTTCTCATTAATATGAATTACAAAGAATAGGTGTAAGGACAGAGTAATGAATAGAGTAGATACCACTGAAAATATAACTAATTAGATCTAAGTATAAATTTGTACTCAAGCTACCTTGTACTAAGTTACAAGATCAGTTTGTTATCAGCATGACAGAGTAGGTGGTGCTATTGTCCAACAATCACTTTTGTCGGGCATTTGTAACACTTTTGTATTTAACAGAAAAACTAAATGATTCAAGAAGTTGTGAAAATTAGCATTAGGTGGCAGGATTACTGGTGTCTCCACGTGCTGAGAAATTTCCTGGACGTTAATAGTAATTAAAAGGTATTCATTACACCGGTACTATGGTCTAGTTCATTTGTAAATTATTTTATTAAGAATTTATTTATTTATAGAACGTGTTATGTCATGCTCTATGAAATTTTAGTTCTATCGGAATTAACCTTGCAAGCATCGTATTATTGTTGAGCATGGTATTGATTTCGTCTGCCTGAAATAGTATGCAGTTAACTTTGTATAATGCATAAAATAGGATTTTTTAGAGCATAAAATCATGACAACTACACTAATTTTCTAGATTGTATTTTCCAAAATACATAGAGAGAGAGAGAGAGAGAGAGAGAGAGAGAGAGAGAGAGAGAAGGAGAGAGAAGAAGGGAGAGGATGGGCGGAAGAGAGAGTGAGACTCCACAAGGTTCCATTTTCGGTTGGTTTTTCCTAATAAATGTGCCATTACATTTCGCTTTGACGAAAAATTTACCTTATATTTTATGGTATCATTTAGGATATGAAGTCTTCACCTTGCCTAAAATACTGGTTTACAGTTGGTACAGTTCTCTAACTTTGACAAGAGATTTATGCCCGATGAAGCCTTTTGATTTTTTTAACATCCATTTTCTAAAAAATGTACGCTAAAAATATATAGCCTAGAAGAGGTTTTGTCAAGCTAATCTGCAAATTAACATGTTAATAAATGCAATGGGAATAATGTTTCTAATTTATTTTTCTCATAAGCACACATGACAGGTTAAAGTCTTAATAAGAAAGCCTCTGAAAATTTAGTGCCCTTAATTTGTCATTATTATATCGAACCAATTTCACTTTTGTTTGGCATTATTTTGTTATAATAGAAAACAGATATCAGCCAACGAACGTCAAGCAACAAAGATGAAGATCATGCAGAGAGTTGATTACATTTGATCCCAGCTTGTTTCAAATTGAGTGTAGTCCCGCGTCTCCCCAAATTCCCATATAAATTCTCCCATTGTCGGGTCTGGCCACCAGGCCATCCGGACAGGATGAAGAACCCTACCAACTGGATGGTCTTCAATCCCGAATTCTCTATCTGTATCAATCTAATAACTAAGTGTAATAATATCATCTATTTTTCTAGGCCCACCCTCACTACAACTTCGACTATGCCGTGCATGATCCCCACACTGGAGACCAGAAAAGCCAATGGGAATCTCGCGATGGTGACGTAGTGAAGGGTTCCTACAGCCTGGTCGAGCCTGACGGCACTGTCCGAGTGGTCGAATACACCGCTGACGACCATAATGGATTCAACGCCGTCGTAACCAAGCATGGACATGCTGTCCACCCAGCTCCTGTTTACCACGGCCATGGTTATGGCGGATACGGCGCCTATGCTGGTTACGGAGGTTACAGTGGTAATGGTGTTCCTTATGGAGCATACGGTGCCGGATACGGTTATGGTGGCTACTACTAGTTCCACATTCTGAATTTTCAGATTGAATGGAAGTCTATATGCCACCGAGTATTTCTTGTCTATGTAACCATTGTTGCTATTCATGTTGAACATTTTGCATTACATACCCGCTCATAAATATTGTTATTTTGTATGCTGTACCTGTATATAATTTCTATGAATCTCTAATGCATAAGTAAAGTATCATACTTACAAATATTATTGTAATTGAAAAAAAACATGTATTTATATTCAATAAATTCGCTTTATAAGTGACATATACCAGACCATCTTATTATTACCACCTTCAAAAAATTTATACTGGGCCTAACTTCCAACTCCTTTGAATGAAATGAAGTCTAACGGGCTCTAAAACACAAATCCTTGCGTAGGAAATACTTTTTAATTAGTACTTTTACTCATCAAAAAGAGAAATGCATAAATAATATAATTTTACATTTTCTTCATGGCCAACTAGTGCTCAAGATGTAAATTTTATTTCTATTAAAATTAACTGCAGTCAACAGTACGTAAAAACGAAAATAGTTTCTATTTTAGTAAATTTTAACACACAGGTGATTATTTACAGTAATTTAGCTCGATTATATTTTCAAAACTATAACTGCTGACATAAAGAAATTTTCCGTTATGTGTTTGTATTCTATATGGGGTACCGATAATTTCTTTCTTTTACCAAGACATAACTTTGTATTAGTAACTTAGTGCGCCAAATGTTGAACACTCCATTAGTGGTGCCTTCTAATAAAAGAAAAAATCATTGGATTTCAAGGGGATTACTATGTGATAAAGTGTATTTTATATCTATTAACTTATAGATATAAAATACACCTTATCACATAGTAATCCCCTTGAAATCCAATGTTTTTTTATTTTATTAGAAGACACCACTAATGGAGTGTTCAACATTTGACGCACTAAGTCCAAGAATCATACATTTACCAATTTGCCACTTATAGATTAAGTGCTGGAACCTTTTGTTGGGCAAAGGATTCCTTAGTATTACGTAATAATGAATTGTAGTAACCTGACCGAAGCTGCATTCCACTCTTCTGAAAACATCCTAAGGGTTGCTGAATGCTGTTGGTTATTTCTGCAGGATTTGCATCTGACTCAGTGTGTTTCTTATGTGGTAAGATTAGCTTTAATATTTAATCTTAAATTTAGTTTGGCTAGTGCCAGTGCCAATATAAGGAAGTAAACCGAGGTCGTTATTAAATATAACGATTCTCATGAAAATGATACATTTCTATATAATTTAGGCAAAAAGTATTTTTTTTTTTAACTATAAAAATGTTACACCAATAAACTTAATCACGAGTATGAAAGGCGGCTTCATACAAAAATTCACCTCAGTATCTTATAAAACGTCACTGGGTTAATAAAACTGTTCTTAAAAATTTAATTACGGGAAACAAGCGGCAAACAAACCTAAAATGTAGGAGTGAATTAAAATTATCTGGTGAAAAAACTGGACCCGACTCATAAGATTCCTAGATTCCTTGTAAGGGATTGAAGATGTGGGGAATTAATTATTTAATATGACCAGTCAAAGACAATGTTTCAATCTTAAATAAAACAACGTATTTATACATATACATTTATGTATATTGAAGTAAGTATATACCCTCACATTTATGGTTAGCAACTCTAAAAATAATGTCCATGTTGTAGGAAATCAACCTCTGACTTGAAGACATAGAATTTTTGTATTAAATATAAATATTGAAGAGTGCATATTTTTACATTCAAAACTGTATGTTTCCCCATAAACCTTCTTCAAAAGATTAAATAGAAGACAATTATTTCGAAGATAGAGTAATTTTTTTAAATCGATTAAAAAATACCTCTTCATTTAGCCTTACGGGGCTGTACAAAGACTCCTTCCACAGAAAAGCGAAGAGAGATCAGATTTTGAACAGATTTTCAAATATATATAATATCCGATAAACGTCGTGTGTTTTCCAAACCTGAATTGAAGTTTTGAGTTTTTATAAGATATAAAAATTGTCTACAAACAAATAATTGCTTCGAGGCTAGTCTGACGCACGTTCCATTTTCACCTACTTTCACAATCATTTGATGCATTATTTCAGGTGACAATTTTTACATCAAAATTAATTAACGACAGCTTAGTAAGTACTCAAGCAGTATTACAAGTTAAGTGTATCTTGTTGTCCTACATGTTTAACTTTATTCGGTTAAGGACACCCATGTCAGCGGAAAGACAAGTTTAGCAACATTGTACAGAAGGTCCCATTTTATTACTTGAAATTTATAGCTAAAGCTAGTTGCAACAAAGTAAGCAGAATTATTGTGTTCCGATTTTACTTTGAAGAAATTTTGTACATAAATTCAGTTTAATATATGTAGATTATTTCTAGAGCTACAACCTTCATTTAAAATTCGATGTTTTTTTTTGTGATTTTACCACAAATTTAATTTAATTTAAAGGCTAAGGCGTCGAATCTATGGATCGCATACATTTTAACGAGAATAAGAGGAAAAAGTTAGGAGACATTTTAGAATTTTTAAAAATAAATTTAAAAATAAATTATTAGAACCATTAGGCCTACAACCATAAATACTGAAATAGCATCACAAAAATAATTATTAGAAAAATTAATATCACATACGCCATACTCCTTTCAATAATTTTTCATTGAAGCATAAATCACGGGACTAAAAGAAGTATTTAAGGGAAAAAACTTAAAGGATATCCGATGCGGCAAATAAATAACGCACCTTATGTTAACTACACAAAAATGATTCCCCGATTCTTTTCAAATCAGTTGATAGCTACAAGAGTACAAACCACTTCACAGCAAGAAGGCGAACAGTACGTTTTAACGAATTACTTTTATAGATACAACAAATCTCGAATATGAGTCGATCATTCTAACATTCACATCCATCCATTAGAACTGGAATTCAATGACGCTCTTGGGGTGTCTATTTTCGCGCTTATTCTGATGGCTGCAATGAAGTCCAAACATGCATTCTGTTCAAATACCACTGATTCTTAAGAATGGAACCAGTCGGAATAGGCTTTATATATTATTTTGTTTAATCTACTGGCAAAATTAAAGTCATAACTGGAAGGATCAGTTTTGTTGGAATAGGGATTGCACATTCGGCACTCTAATTTCTCTTTACAAGACTCGAATCACGGGAAATACTGTAGTATTTAATACGGTAAAGTTGTGTGATCATTAATATCTAGTTTTCTGTTGTATCTTCCTACACTAGCACAGGTATAGCCATAAAACTTCTGTCACAATATTTTACAATGTCAACCTGATTATGCAGTATATCTCATTACCAAAGACCTACATTTGAGGCGTATCAGACCTTTATACTTTCACTTCGCATACTTGCTGCCATTACCTTATTACAAGAGTCCTATATTTTAATAAAAATGTACTTTTTTATGTTAGAGCTAATAATAGTTTCAGGGTTCTCAGATGCAAGTTTGTTTTGTTGCACAATTATTAAGGATCCATTATTATGAGCGTGCTTGACATAATATTTTGTGCAGTAATACCCCATATATTGTCTACGAAGACAAGTCTGACATAGGTATAGCATAATGTACACATTCATTCCAGGGTATGATAATTAGGTTAAATTCAGTATCCCGCTGTGAGATGCAGATTACGTATTATTTTTCCACTGAGTATGGTACACAATATAAAGTTTTTATTTTACTTAATCTTCTACCTTTGCTTTCCACTTTTTCTTTACTATAAATAAAAACTAGCCTGTCTTTTTAAAAGGGATGTATTATTTAAACAGCAGATTCTCCTATACGCTATTAATTTGTTCAGTTTTAATATATTTTGACTACTAAATCTTTTCTCCAGTAATTTGTGCACATGCAATCATGCTCTCTATTATTGCATAATGGGCAAATTCCTTATCTTATATTACCTCTTCTGTTCTTTAGTTTTCAGATACCAAGTCGCCACATATTCAGATATAGTAGGCTATATGTCATATTTATTTCATGGAATTCTGGAAAGTAAATAGAAAAATCTAAAGATATATTGTCCAGCTTCCTAGAAACAAAATATGATAGGCCTAAATATAAGTTTCCAATTAGCTTACAATTGCGCCAGCATAATCCATTAAATTATTATTGAAAGAAACAAAGATCGTGTGCATACCAAGAGCGGCAATATATTAAATACATACTGTCAACTTCGACAAGATATATCGAGAATATTTGAAACAAAGATCGTGTGCATCCCAAGAGCGGCAATATGTTAAATACATACTGTCAACTTCGACAAGATATATCGAGAATATTTGCACTGATAGATGACTCTGCTTTAGTAGAGATTATAGGTCCTAACACTTCATTGGCAAATGGTTACGTATATGTCTAAAACTACATATAAATTTGTTCAATTAAGAATTACGTTAAAACAGGATTAATTCATATATTTAGGTCAAGTTCAGTCCAATTTGCAAAACTGAGTTGTAGGACGGGGGGGGGGGCTAATATAAGCTTCACTTCTGCTATTGATATTATTTTTTTTAAAGGATACGAAATATATGTTCTAGCAAACACTGACTGCCCCACTCATTTTGTATACAGGGAGTTTAACGTATTGAAAAAAAATTATGAATACACCATATTAATATTTTATCACAAAAAACAGAAAAAACTACGAAACCGAAGATCATATCACACGAAGTCACATAAATTCTTGTAATAATGAAAAAAGATCTGAGGCATAGCCCTAATTCTGGCCAAAGATTTTATAATAGCTTCATTAAACAATCCCCAAAATTATCATCACTAAATAATAAATTATTTGAAAGAAAAGTATATACAATTATTACAAATTCATAATTTACTCCATTAGCTTGTCAAACTAAAATATGTTAAAAACTAGAATACTGTAGACCTTTAAAATTAAAAAAGAAAATTGAAAATAAGATTTTTCAACAAATGTTTAAATATGTCTTTGTTAACTAAACTCCAGACCACAAACAGCAGCTTACTCGGGAGTGTCTCATGTAAAATTGTAAAATTCAAATATAAAATAAATAAATATATTATAAAACTAAAAGGAATTCAGATTCTGAAAACTTTCTTTTTATTAAACAAGTTAACAATCTCATTTTAATGCATTTGTGTCTTTTTTTTTATTTCGAAAGTGACGGATTAATTTTCCAATGCTTAATTCATTCTCAATGCATATATTGTTTCCATCAGTGCCTATTTAGTTTCATGTGTGCCTATATTTGACATCTAAAATTAAAATTTTAGTAAGTAAAATCAGTTGTAATGGAGTAATAAAAATTTCAAGTTTATAGAATGTGTATATTTCGAAAGTTGGAAAAACGTTAATATATTTGTTACAGAAAGTTTAAAGTGATAGGCTACAGTAGTGTGAAAATGACGTTTTTGCAGGCTTCTTTAATTTTAATGAATATTTAATTATTCCTCTTAAGGATTCAGGATTAATTCCATATGGAAGGGAACAATGCCAAATAGGTACTCCAATTAGCATTTTAGGCCTATTAATTTCAATTACAAGTAACAAATAAATTAACAGTAATCGTATGCATTCTCTACTCATCCCTGGTCCACATTAGCATGGATAATCTAGGTTATACAACCATTTAAATATAACTGTAATTAGTCTAAAAATATAGCAGTGGGAGTTTCCCTTTGCTAAAATGAGACACGTTATTCTATGTGCTGTAATTTGTCACAAATAAAATGAACAATCATTGTTCTGTTCAGATTTTATGTAAGCAATGACCTTGAATAATTGTACTGTTTATTTAAGCATAGACTTTTTCCACGTTTGAACATCATATTTAAGGTATCATGAAGGCAGATGTTGAATAAATTTAAAAATGAAAATCCATTACAATTTATAAAAGTCTATCATGGACTTCCCACCATCAGACGTGGGTTGTACTGTGTCAAGGCAATGTTTAAATTAGTAGAGGGAATTCTAATTAAAATGTAAATAATTTAATACATTTTAATAAAGTGTTAATCTCCGCAGAGAAACCTGCTGTAAATCTTCACTCATTAATTGTGGGGTATACCTTAAAGAATTACGGGGTATGTAGCTTTCATATTCGGCTGCCTTGTCCTCACAAGTTTCCTAAGGTTTCAAGAATCCTCGCCATTAGTCCTGTCATTGAGCTGGAGAAAGGGTTTCTGCCCATTTCTTGAACACGTATTGAAAAATACAGTGGTGACAGTTCATTTTGACGGAAGTGATAATGTGAAGACGGATAATGTGAAGGCTGTGTATCAGAGTTCAGTTCGAAAGAGATGGTAAATACAGCTAAGAAAGAACTACTTAGTTTCCCGACATTCGATTCACAGATGAGAAAAAAAAAACGGAAAAACCCACCTAGGGAACTTGTCCTGACCGGGAATCGAACCCGGGTCCGTTCAGTGAGGAGAGACAGAATTTCCTATGTAACAGCGGTGGACTCTCTCAGCAACCTTAAACTTTTAATATGGAAGCTTCAATTCTCCTTTCTGAAGTAAATTTCAAATTATCCTAGATCTAGAAATATTCAAGCTAATGTAAATGAAAATATATTTAATGAGTAAAAATGACAATTAGAAATGGTTATTCTTGTCACATTGGAAGCAATACATATGTGGCGTTACCTGAGCTTAACTAGAAGAAGCATTTTAGAAATACCTTTAGCGAAAAAATCTGCGTTACGAGAAATTGGGGACACGGTTCATAGGTCCCTTTAATTGAAGATAAGCGTTATCATCGTGTGATTTTTATAAGCCTGATCGCTGACAAGAAATAAAAATCAGCTAACCAATTACATTTTATTTTGAAAGACTTTACCATCTTAAACTGAACAATTTTGAACCTAATTAGCACTTTGATAAATGTTAAAATATGATAAAAAAGGAAATGGATTTTATCTTTGTACATAGCTATCACCACTATAAAATTCTTATAAAGTAAAGTCTAAAATAGTCACCGAACACTTGAACCTATGTATGCGGGAGGGCAACATACCAGAAAGTTGGAAAATATCAACAATCGGGTTGCTACCCAAGGGGAATGGAAGCCAATCGGACCCCAACTCCTACAGAAGGATAGCCCTGAAAAAGGGCATATTGAAAATACTCACAAGATTGATCACCGTACGAATATCTGAGCTAGTTGAAGACAAGATCCCGGAGGAGCAATTTGGGTTCCGATAAGGAAGGATTACTCTACAGGCCATCAGAAACCTAGTCGATGATATGCAGTCTTCATAGACTTTACGAAGGTTCTAGATACACTTGACAGAGTCATACTTCTCTCAAGGTTAAAATCCATAACGGAAGAAAGAAACAAACTCACCAGTGGCGCCAACATTTGAAAAACTTTGGGTGGGCTCACCCCACCCCTAATATTGGAGCTTGCACGAACAATATAATTATTATAATATTGACATGACTTCGGATAAATATAGAAAACTGTACAAGAAACAATTTCGTTGTTTGTAACGACAATCAAACTGTAAATAAACCACCAAGAAAGTGTTACGTAGCCAAGTTAACAGAAATCATTTGAAAATTATTCGAAGTTTTTTTATTTTTTTTATTTTTATTTTTTATTTTTTTTAAATTTAGATAACAGTTAAAATAATACGAAATAAAATAATCTCTAAACAAACATGGTCTCACCAATATGTAGTACGGCGTGTTACAAAATATGTTTCTCCTGACTGGAGTTTTCCCAATAAATTCGTCACAACCATTATCTTCTTCGTATTTCCTTAGAACAGAAGCCTAATCAAACCATCTTTTTCATGGACGACCTGAGCTCCCTTTTCGCTCTGGTTTATTGTCCCTTGCTGATTTAACCAATCTTCCTTGTAGTTAATATATTCTTTCTATATTTTCGTTCCACCGACTTATTTCTTTTTAACCAGTCACCAACGATTCCAAACGATCATGAGAGAATTGCAATTGTAGTATCAGCTTAATTCCATTTCTTAAGTTATTAGTTACATTCATATTCCTGTTATTTAATTATCAGTCTCATTGTGGTGTTCAGTACTTTCTTATTTTACGGATCTTTTCTCTGGTTGTATAGATATTATTTAGTTCATACACTTTAGTGAAATTTTGGGGTTCTCTCTTTCTTGATATTTTCCTCTACATTAAATATTCATTATATTTGTGGATTATTCAGGATAGCAATTTTGGGTAAAGTGCGCGTCTCAAAGATCGTACAAGAGAAGATCGTACTATATATGTCCACATTAGCCTGGTTTTCTTTTTACAAATTCAACAAATAAACACAATTTTGAGTAACAGCAATAAATGATTATAATAGTACACGGCAAATTATTGGGTGGGCTTGAGCCCCACGGGCCCATATAAGTTGGCGCCACTGAAACTCACAACGCTCATTCATAACATGCTGAGAGCCAACTACATTCAGTTCGCAGACGGCGTCACCACCTCCATAGAAGAACTTCAGAAGGCAACCACTCAATTGGACAAGTGGGCAAAAGAAAACAAACTAGAAATCAACACGGATAAAACTGTCAAGATGACTTGCCGCAATGGGGGCCGAGAAACAGCGAACGACAGAATCTACCTAGGACCGGAACCCTTCAAGATCGTAAACGCCTTCAAACAGTGATGCATGACTTTTACTATCGATATTGCTAATCATAAAAACTAAATCAGAGTAGGTGAGTCCAAACAAAAAATATTTTTTCAAACTAGACCAATGAATTTATGCAATATTACTTATTCCCTGAGCATATGTCTTACTTTCCTTCTAGAGATGCCGGTCCTGTAGTTCGTAGTTCACAGTGTGCTCAATTGACTTCATTCATAATACGTTGTTCAATAAAGCGTAAATTTTTCGTTGACAATCCATAAAGAAAATTTACAAGGACAAGAGAGAAAGTTCTATAGACATTACCTACCATACTTCCCGCCAAGAATTTATCCCAGGATGGAACGACAAATGAGTTATTTACGATTTGATTACTGTACAAATCAGCACGTGATGAAACACAGAGAAGACAGTTACTGCAAGAGCCTTGAGACTTGTCTATTAGAAAATTAAAAAGCGGCACTCAGAAACCAATATCCCGAATTTACGTGATCTCTGCCATGGCTTGGTGGTCACGTCCTTCATGAGATGTTCCACGCATGAGAGCCTTGGAGAACTCCAGATAATATCAGCACCTCAAGTCTGATGTAATAATACACACGTCCAATTACAACCTGTTTTGCTTTAAAGTATTAATTCTTACGAGACTTAAACTTACCACAAAAACGAAAATGGGACTTTAGTTACTGAATTAGCGTAGAATACAGTCTTCCTGCAGTGCAGACGAATATATAATAAGAAATAATAACTTATACCAAGAAGTGAAGAACCAAGCTGTTAAGGCAGCACAAATATCAGGATGCATGAAGGATATTATTTGGCGTAGCACATTTTTGACAGTACAAAGTAAAGTACGAATACATAAAAGGGAAGTTAGTCAATTTTGGTTGATTGGTATATGGTTATCTCACGGCGGATGTACTGCAATGTCACAATGTCATGATGTAACGGATGCCTATGACCGTCGCCGTGTGCTGGAATTTTGTCCAGAAGGAGTTATTTTACATGCCAGTAGACCTACTGACATAGGCTTGTCACATTTATGCACACGTAAATGCTATCGACCTGGGCCTGGATCGAACCCGCAACCTTGGGCACAGAAAGCCATCTTTAAACTACAAAACCAATTTTGGAATATGTAGCAGAAACTAGAACTGATACAGAATAAGTAAACAGAAAGTGAGCACATATGAAATGAAAATTTTAAGGTCTTTTCAAGGGAATACATAATTTGGAAGAATATGTAATACAGAAATTGAAAGAATAGCAAAATGCGCAATATCATAAAATGTATTAAAGAAGGAAGTAAATATCGGAAAGAGCACATAGATAGAATAGCAGAAGATCGCCTGAAGAGAAGAGCAAAAGAAATAAGCTTTTAGATGGGAAGAGAGAAACAGAAAGTCCTTCAGAGAGATGAGCAGAGAGTGTACGCACATCTTCAGGGGACGAACAAGAAAACAAACAGGACACATATCCTACAATCAGATAAGGAGTTAATACACTTTTGCACTCGAGAGTTGGCTGAGCGATCATGCGAAAACTTGAAACAGGAATTATGATTATAATTTTGATTTAATAACTCGAAAACTGCTAGAATCTGTGGTGAGGTGAAGCCCTATCCGTAGAAGATTTTATAAAATAAAAAGAGCATACCACTGTGTTCATGAGTAATTTCTATTGATCAACATTTTCCGTAAAACATACCACTGAACAATTAGCTCGAACTGCATTGTTTATATTCAATAAAAACTGAATCTTGTGAGGCCTCCTGTAGACGAGAAAGGTTTATGAATGTCATTCTACAGTGCTGATACGGGAAGAACAGCCTGCAAATTGGTAACTAAAGCAAGTGAATCATAACATAAGAACAGCGATATTACTCTGTGAAAATATATTGTAAATTCTGTTTATACCCTAATCCATAAGAGTGTTGACTCAAATCATGCCTAGCTTATTCCCGCATATTACTTATTTTTCTATAAAGTCGCTTCATTATTGTTGATAATGAAAAGAGAATATACAAAAAAAATCAGCAAAGCCACCAAATCAAGATTACTATCCCAATCAAAGTCGCGTAATCAATAGTTATTTACGATGTAAGACCGTTATATAGAATTTAACATGCGACCACGGAAAACAAAACGAGCGCTAGATAGTTTAGTTAATTGTGTGAGTTCTTTATAACGATCGAACGTTGTACAACGTTTTATGTTATTTTAAAACGTAATTTTTAAAATGAAAATTATCTCATTTAGCTTGTACTTAGAATAGTAATTAGTGATTTCGTATTGTAGGGGAATTCAGGCTATTATTGAAAACAAAACACCGTAGAAAAGCAGTTGAATATACCGGAAACGTTTGTGGAAAAGAATGAATCGTGATCTATTTATATCCTTCTTGAAGTGATTGAAAAGACAAGTTTAAAGAATGGAGAGGAAGTATGGTCGTGAGAAACATTTTATACGGAACGGCTGTTTTGACTTACGTTTGTGTTTTGTCAAAAACATTTAAACCATCTAGTTTGTGGCCCAATTTTCAATGCTGAAATGTATGTTATTTTGAATTAACGGATACACGATAATAGTATCGGTAGTAGAATTAGTAGGAGTTATAGTATATGTGATGGTTAAAATGACAAAAATGGATAATATTTATTTGTACGAAAGGGAAGAGAACGACAGTGACATGTGGTGTATCCTGAATAATTACTATAGCCTTTTTCTTTACACTTAATGGACTAGCTCTTTTTCTTCACAGCTCAGCCCGGAAATGGAAGTTTATTCATAGACGGAGAGAGTTCTGTTCAATAACGATTATAATTCAAAATAATATAAAAGCTTGTTCGTTCAGAACGACACAACCCACCTTGTGATATTATTTATGCACAATCCTTGGATTTTAATGAAAGAGTCCATAGGCTCATATCTGTAAGAGTATCGTATGTTTATAGCCTATCATAAGATATACAGTCGACTATAAAAACCAAGTGCATGAATACAAAAAAAATGTAATGTTTTTTAATTTTTAAGTTATGAGATTCGTGACTGAAATGGAAGGGTTAGACCACTATTATTACACTGTTCTACAAATAAAAATGAAATTCATTTTTCTGGGTATAACATTCTTGATTAACATGGAAATTCACCTCCTGAATTCAAATCTGTAATTAGTTTCTCTGTGTCACGCATAGTTTTCAAGTTATATGCAATTTCATGTTTTAAATAATTTTCGTTTCCACGCTACGTATTTATGTAGGCAAAACATATAACTATAAATATTTTAGTCACTTGCAAAATTATTTACAAACATGTTATGCACTATAAAACAAAAGAAATATACAAAAGCCTTAATATAATAATTATATTATGTGGAAAGACTTATTTAAGTTTAGAAAATATGAAAAAATACACTTTTCTCTAAGAATTTAAAAGTCTTATTTTTTTCTCGTGTTCAATTTTGCAGTCTCTGATAATGTTCCAGCAGTAGTCAGCAAGCATCGCCGGTATCCATTTCCCTTCATACCGCTTTTCCATGGACATTATTTCTTCATGAAATCTTTCACCATGTTCGTCGGAGACATCACTGCAGCTCTCAGGAAAATAGCCTAATGTAGATGTGAATCTAGGAAATGCACTTTAAAGACATGTGACATCCTAGATCGCTATATGCATTTACCATTTGTTGAACCAGTTGTTCGAAGTTGTTAGCTCTTTTTCTTCCCAGAAAATTGTGCGTTACATTCTTGAAACAAGACCACGCTCTTCTTTCTTTTGGAGCAAGGCATTGTTCAAAATCTGAGTCCTTTTGAAGTTCTCTAATTTGGGGACCCACAAACACGTCCTCTTTTATTTTTGATGCAGAAAGACGAGGAAACTTTTTTGAAAGGCACATAAATCCTCTTCCAGATGTGTCCATGGCCTTAACAAATTGTTTAATAAGGCCTAGCTTGATGTGAAGAGGGGGCAGCAGAACATCTTCACTGGCTACCAATTTCTCATTCAGTAAATTTTTTTCTCCAACTTTCCACTTACGTTCAGGCCAAATCTTTCTTTTATAATGGGAATTTCTATCGCGACTGTCCCACTCGCACAGAAAACATCCATATTTGGTGTAGCCTTGTTGCATACCTAATATCATGGCAACTATTTTCAAATCACCACATATTTTCCACTTGTGCTCATTATATTTTATTAATCTCAGCATATTTTTCAAAATATCATATGATTCTTTAGTCATACTTGCATAGGCAACTGGGACAGAAGGCATTATGTTCCCATTGTGGAGGAGAACTCCCTTTAGACTGTATTTTGAGGCATCTATATAAGTCTCCACTCCTGTGGCTCGTATTTGAAGTTCAAAGTATTCATTAGTCCACAAACATCATTGCAGAATGTCATCAAGTTGTCATTTGCAAAATAGGGAAGAAAAATGCGTTCCCTATGTCTAAACTCAGTAATTTTCGTATCTGGTTGCAATAAATTGCATTCTTGCAATCTCGAACCCAACAGTACTGCTTTTTGTTTACTTAGGCCTAAATCACGAACTAGGTCGTTAAGATATGCTTGTGTCAAGAAACGTGGAGTTGAAGTGCTTGTGGACTGATAAGATGGGTATTTTTTTTCAGGAGATGATGTCAATGCTTCACTCACACTTTCTGCACTATCTGTTTCACTGTCTTCATTTGTTGGTCTTCTAGGTACTGGAAGAGTTTCGGAGTGTGTGCCCCAATTTTAAATCCTGTAACAATGACTTGCTAATTAACATAAAATTTTACTAGCAACAGGAATGCCACAATCTGAAAATGAAAATAAATGAAGGACAAAATTAATTGTTGCCAACTGTTGTTAAGCAAAGTTTACCAACTTTATTACAAACTTAAAATGTCAGTTAAATGAGACGTATATTCTCGTATAACTTAAAAACTGTGCCTGATAGCGAATTTCTGTTTTCAGATTTGAATGTACCATATGGAAATCCTTTAGAAACACATATTTTCATATAAGAAAAATGACCCTTGTAGAACAGTGTTATCTAACATTCAAATGAAAATAATTTATACAAACTGTTTCTAATGTAGAGGGTATTGATAGAAATGCACTCCTATTATTTTTACTTAATACAATTAACTAAATAAGAAAATAATATAAAACATTAAAAAATAAATAATTAAAATATTTCTTTAAAAATCTACTATTGACCCTTAAACTTTTAATTTTTGGAGAAGAAACGTCATTACTTCCTTTTGGAGGAAATTCAGTAAAACTTACATCACACTATTTTAATGACATTATTATTTCTATTTCTATGTCCCCTTATTCACTAATCAACGTTATTTACATAAGTAGAGGAAATGTAAAGTATTTGTAAATAACACAGATTTAGAGTCAGTGCCAGTATAAGTAACCTGGATTCGAGTTAAAACCATGGAACTATAAAATTAGAAGCACAAAGAAATACGTAGGTAAATTGCAAAGTCAAGAATGTAATGTTTCACTTGTAATACTTGTAATGCAATGGAATAGGCAGTTAAATAAAATTATTAGAAAGTACTCTGTCCACAAAGTTAAAATAAGTTTTTGTACAGGTGGGGGGGGGGGAGAAAGCTGACCGACTCTTGTAGCTGATTTCAGAGTCTTGTGATACGTAAATAAATGTAAGAGATGTAACGGAAACGTTTGTTTTCACAAGCAATGCAAATTACGTGAAATTAATTCTCAATTCAAGCAATTTATCCACACTAGAAGAAATTTCAATACATTCCCTGCTATCCTGTGAAAGCCGCTAGGCATGCGCATTGGCTCATATCGGCAACTTAAATATTTTAGTCGGTCCGCTTTTTTTTTTTGGACTGGCCATGCTTTGACCCAACAAGGAAGCAAAGCCTAAGTACTTTAGAGATACATAGGATACTTTTTAAAAGTAGGCTAATCTTTCATGGATGTATCTTTCTTATTTCAACATTTATTTTAGGAACTAATTAGTTTCTTTATATTATTTCTTTAAAATAAATGTTTTATTACTTTTAGGCAATCTCACTGATTACATGAAAATTGGGCATCAAATATGAATAAGGAAAAATTACACTGAAATAGTACATCAACTGAAAGGAGAATTTTCGTATAATCTAAAATAGAATACTGGCTTCCAGAATAATAGGTGGGGCCTTCGCGCTTCATTACTAATTCCTTAAACCATTCCCACTTGATACTTCACAACTATTGTTATGGCCCTGCCTGATGTATCAGTCTTGTTTTCATGGTCATTCTCATGGTCAAGGTATAATTGTCGATACTGTCCGCCTTATTGTTTGCAAGAGTGCAGAACGATTTTCGAGGATAGCAGGCAAAGGAAGAAAAATTGTGCCTATAGACATGGATATACATCCTTAGACAAAATCTAACACAAGAGGATGCAACATAGGAAAATCATTTTGTCAAATACAAGAACACTAACGACTCTGAAAGTGGTAGAAAAAATGGGGTGCTAGGAATGAATTTTTCCACACAAAATATATATATAGAACCTAGCATCATTCAGAAAAGGAAAATATTTCAGTGCAAAACATAGCGTATAAGATTGTTGTCCAACTATCGTTTAATATCGTAAAAGACGAAGTACATTAGACTATAATATCAAAACATTTATAATTTCGTAATAAATTGCGAAAAGTTTACATTGTTCAGTTGTATCGTCTTGCAAAATGCGCACAAGTTGCAAATTTAAAGGTATGAAGTAACTTATTACAGAAAAACTGAATAAAAATGGGAAAGGTTTCAAACAAAATATATTACTTGTTCCATTTAATCTAAAATTATGAAAAATTATAATAGATACGTCGTTTGTTCTAAAAATAATTGATATTACAATATATTTGTGCATTTCTGCATATTAGTAACTTCTATTGTTAAACTGATATACTCGTAGTAATCTTTCAGCTTAAATTAATCTAATATCACTTTGTTTGATACTTTCATTTTTTTCTCGTGTTATTAAGTTTTACTTGAATTCTTCAGAACTTAAAAATCTAACATGTGCTCTTTTTGCAAATCCTATATAAATAATTTCGATTTCATCAGATATTTTGTTTCAAAAATTCAATAACAAAGATGTTTTTTTGTAAATTACTCTATGAACCCAGGAAGTTCATTATTTGCACAAACATATGCATGATGTGACTTCCGACAGGTGAGTGACAAGCAAAATGTATGAAAAGAAAACACCTTACGTCTTGACTCGGTGTAGTAACTCTAAAGAAAGAATAACATAAAATGAAAAGAGAGAATATAGCTTGTTTTCTTTAAACTGAAGAATAAATCACCCACATAAGTAGGCTCACGTGATGTCTCGAACTGTATGCCTGTTAAACTCCAATATTCAAATGAAGGAGAAAGACTACTCCACTTTGAGAAACTGCTTTTGATGACACGCTTACATACATTTCGGTACGTAAAGATGTCGCGAAACAAAATCACTTTCATTTACCTGCAGAAAAATATCACGAGCTTAACTCCTGCATGTCAGAAGGCTATCAGTTATGTTTCGAAATTTGAAATTCAACCCTTTGAAGTAGAGCACTGACTTGAAACACGATATCCGAGAGTATGCGGTTGCTCTTGATCACACACGACAGCTGAAGATCGGTGACCGAACTCTGTCAAGTCTTCTTCATATGTGCTTTTGTGATTGGTTTATTACATGTGAGGTAACATTATCTATCATAATGACATAAATTATGATACTGAATTTCTTTATTTCTATTGATTAATATCGTATACAGAACAATCTTCAGGCCTTGAAAGTAGCAATTAAAAACTGCACAATTAACAATCTGTATTTAAGTTAAATCAATTCTGGATTAATTTTAATATTATACTAAATTAAGTTAATTTCGTGTGTTTTAATGTGCGTTGATTGAGGTTAAATCGCCAAGAGAAGCCCTAAGCTCCTCCATGCCGTCGCCTGCCATCTTCGAAAAATACGAGAAGTTACTAATAGCTAATTGCCGAGAAAAAGAGATTCGTTTGTTTCATGACTTAAAAGGTATTCTAAAAACTCAAAACTTAATACATTTTAATTAAAGTTGAATAAGAACAGTCTTTGTCTATAATGGTAATTAAGACACTCGTATGAAAATTTTGAAATTTACTATGCTCGTTTCATAAACATACTAGTGTCTTAATAAATTACACTGTAGGCTCGTTGCATAATGCACTGTTTGCTTTTATCTGTCACGAGTAGGCTACTGTTTAATACTGGCTTGCACGTCACATTCTCATTGGGCAACAGAGTGACGAAAAATCCTTTGAAATATTATTTGAGGAATCACTGAAACCTTTCGGAGCTTCAGTATATCTATGTTTTTAATTTAAAAGCAAGCCTTAAGACGCTTTAAATATAACACCAATTATGGCATGTTACGCTATATTTCTCTTTCGCGTCTCATCCGGGTTATGGTTATATTTTTAACCTTTGTCCATGCCATCAGAGTTTCTACAGGTTTCAAAGTTCAGACAATCTTGAACACCCTATTTTCATTTGTCTAAATCTCATTTTATCTAGGAGAAAGATAAAATCACGGTTCGATGGGAGTGGCTCGATACACGAGTATCGTATCGTAGCCTAACTGCTAATTTTGCAAAGTATTGCTAAGGTCTATTCCTCCAAACAAAAGGATATCTAGAAGAATCTTTGAGATTCTTGTTATATGACCAGTTAAACCTTCCTTCGAAGTCGTGGGAGATGAGTTGAGCAGGTTTGAGGAACTTCTCATAACAGTCCAATGTGACATCCACCCTGATTTCGTCCGTTGGAACATATTTTGATTTAAAGATAGATTGTAGAGTTAATTAATAGTGTTATCGGACATTACAAGGACTTGAGTCTTTCATCTATCTCCACAAAATAAAAATAAAAAATCTTGTGCCTTTATTAGTAATTCGTTTATGAAATTTAATATATTTAAAATACATTCACATACAACTTAAATCACGCATTATTGTAGACTATAAAATCAGCTAAACGCTTTACATGAGTATTTACAGTAATTACTAGGCCCAAAAATTACTCTTTCGCAGTCTAGGTCTCAGAAATACTACAGAATAAGATTATCTTCTTAAAAGAAAAATTAAAAATAATTAGTCATTTATTTCAAACATGAATAGTTCTGGGTGCTAACATGACCTGAAGATGTACGGTACACATACCTAGTCTTCTATTACAATGAGCCTAAAATTATAATAATTGTCACCTATGATCTTTACTTCCAAAATCTAGATTGGATGATAATACTTTGCTAACACAGTAGATTTAAAACCATGGTACGCGTACCAGTAGACGTTACTCTTAATTTCACGTCGGTAACATGTGATTTTATAATATTAAGATCGTCTGATTTCTAATATCCCAATCGTGACTAAATAAGCAGTGGTAATACTGACAATGCGGCATCTGTTTTAGGGCTCTTTGATACCAGTAGCTCACTCTCTTCATAATGTATTTATTTGTAGGTTTTTGGTCATCAAGATCTTAAAATTGAAGGGAAAAAAGCGTTAGACAACAATATTAAAATACATATAAAAGGACATATAGTGTTTTTGTCTACTAACATACAACGTTTTACCTATTTTGAATGCTAGGACAAGTAGAGATATACAATTTGCTTTTATTTTATTTTTACTAATGATTAATGCATATTTTTCTTCAATTGTAAGACCATGACGGTGGCCGAATAGCTGATGGCGTAGGTAAGTAAATATTTCGTAACTCTGTCGATACACCAAAATAATGATCACTTATGTAAATTTGGATGTTTACAATTAATTGATATTCAGTTCATTTTTTTTTTCTGGACTTCAAAGAAGTGTAAACGTTATCGGCAATGTTCGAAATTCAGTTATTGGGATAATGATAGAGTTCATGGTCCCTCACGGCTAAGTTCCACATTCCTAGCCGAGAACTGTAACCTATAAAATAGACGAAGTTGGAAATGGCATGTGTTAAAAGTATGACGTATTTGTGGGCTTGTTTTAAGCCCTATTTTAAATTCAATTATACTACTAAGGACTCAGGATTGGCTTCATTGAAAATTATTACTTGTAATGAAATACAGTATTTGAATCATATAATCGTTAAATATACAGGTTAGACGATAAATGGCATGCCTTTTTGACGCATCTAATTAAAAATAAACGAAACCTAACAACATAAATGTTGTGCTATGTGCAATAAGCAACAATGCAGGTGTGCATAGAAATTAGTATTTTCCTTATATCTGTCGTATAGAACAACTAGTCTAAATAGGCAGCAATCGTACTTATTAAACAAGATTTTAAAAATGCAAGGTGGACTTACTTCAGATAATCGATATTCTACTGTAAGTTATATGTTTCCTGTCCTGAGTCCTTAGTATGTATAACTGACTTTAAAAATCTCAAGAAATAAAAATTACTCTTAACACTTCGTATGCTGTTTCAATATTCCTTGGGCACTGTCTTCAATATCTGAAATTTTCACATTACCGGTAACATAAACACACTCTGACTTATTAAGTGCCAGTATGGTACTTTATGAGATTGTGTGGGGGACGAAAAATGTCTGTCCGTCTGTCTGTCTGTCTGTCCGTCCGTCCGTGTGTCTGTACGCGCTCTAACTCAAATACGCTTTTTCGGATTTTCATGAAACTTGGAAAACACATTTATAATGTCAATGGGAAGAACCCTATTGATATTGAACCAAATCGGTTCACCGGTACCGGAGTAATGCCCAATTTAGTGCCTATTTTAATAGATTATGGCGCCTTTCTAATAGAAAGGCGCCATAATTCAAATACGCTGTATCGGATTTCCATTAAACTTGGTATACGCATTTATGACATCCATGAAAAGTACTGTGTTAAATTTGAACCTAATCTGTTGACCGGTACCGGAGTAAAACCCAATTTAGTGTATATTTTAAAGGCGCAATAGCTCAAATACGCCTTATCGGATATTTATGAAACTTCGTATACGCATTTATACTATCCATGGAAAGACGTCTGTTGATGTTCAACCAAATCGGTTGGCCAGTACCGGAATAATGCCCAATTTATTGCCTTTTATGTTAATATATGAGAAGTCGCGATAACTCAAATATGCTTTATTGGATTTTCCTGGAACTTTGTATACCCATTTATAATGTACATGGGAAGACGTCTACCGATATTGGACCAAATCGGTTGTCCGGTACCGGAGTAAAACCCAATTTAGTGTCTATTTTAAAAACGCGGTAACTCAAATACGCTTTACCGGATTTTTATGGAATTTGGTATACACATTTATAGTGTTCATGGGAAGAGGTCTACTGATACTGGATGAAATCGGTTCACCTGTTTCGGAGTAATGCTCAATTTGGTGCCTATTTTATGATAATATACGTATTCGAAAGAATTTATATAAAAAAAAAGCAAATCATTTATCATGACAACATAGTCAATTGTTTTACTGTGATATTTTACGGCTTTGGAAATTAAAATAGAGATAGCTATGACCAAAAACACTATTGTTTTACATGCGCTTATAACTTACAACTAGACCGTTAAACTGACCCAGGTGACCGAGATGGTAACGTTTTGGCCCCACGTTATGGAGTTCCATGGTTCAAATCCCGAAACCAGCCAATTTCACTTTCTTTTTCGTATTTTTATGTGAGTGTGCGATTGTCAAGATATCAAAAATCTGTACAGTTCAGCTGATGCTGGAAGATTTTAATCTGATTAAAAAGAAAACTAGACATTTGTTCTTCCCTAAGCCCTGCTTAATGAATAAATCTGGAGCTTAACTTGTAAATCAATTAAAAAAACATATTCTGCATATCATAATTGCAGTCATAACTGATTTAAAAAAACATACTGGCACTTTTTTACATCAGTTTACCTGATTTTATTTTAAATGTTCTTCTGCACGTTTAAATGTATTTACGCTAACATTTTCAGTAATACAGTGACTTTGTCCCTATTCTTGAAAACAAACCCTGTAATATCCCCTGTTCGTTTGAAACCAGTAATAAAGAATATCTATGGCTAGAAAAAGGACACTAATTATGAAGAACCCACCAGCATATGTAATTTTTAATGTTATTGACTCTGTCCATACATCATTCATGATGTTTACGACATTAAACTTTATTATTATTATTATTATTATTATTATTAATATTATTAAAGAGAAATGAAACCGGGAGGATTGAGGGAAACACTGCCTCCAACTCCGTGGCGCTAAAATCCCAGAAGGGACAAGGCCTACCACCCGACCGCTGCGTTATCTACCATAGGCAGACGGCAGGATTGGGGAGCATGTGGTCAGCATGCCGACACCCACGGCCGTTAAAGGTGGTTTCCATGACCGGAGCCGCTACTTCTCTATCAAGTAGCTCCTCAATTTGAATCACGAGGCTGAGTGCACCCCTACCAGACCTCCCTACCTCAGAAAAATCCGAGGAGGTATCGGGCATACGGATCTGTAGTCAGCGATGCTAACCACAAGACGACGCCGGCGGTCAATCAATTCCACTGACATATTTTAAATACTTTATAGGGAGAAATTCTATGAAAATTAATAAAAAACCTACTATTTTTTTATTAAACGACCAAACCAATCTTTGTCACATTTTATATTCTTGTCCAGAGACTTCTTGTTCATTAATATTCCGAGAAGGCGACATCGATACAAATATAAACAAATTTCCTTGACCTCAAGATGTGAACACCGTACTTCGGATAAAATTATTATGCAGAAGCCTGTAAGAGGTATCAAGTAAGTGACGTTAATGGATGTAATGTAGAATTTACGTTACCCTTAGCATCTGTGCAATGTAACAGTGTAAATATAAACGTGCGGATGGTTGCCGGCGCAGAAGTTGAGACATGAACAAAGAACTTGTTCTTCGTGTCTCGGTTTCTATGCAAATCCGTTACAATCCATTGATCAGTTGTAACTAAATCCCAGTTCAAGGACGGCCAATGCTCTGAAAAGTAGCACATTTTTTTTTTAAGTTAATTAGGAGTCACATGCTACACCGTAGCGAGTGAATTAAACCTGCTGTCAGTTGACCATGTAACAATGTTCAGCCCACACAATTATATAATTATATCTCAAATGCGAGTTTTATATTAGTTGCTAGTTGTCTGATTGACTCTTATTATAGCTTTCACACAACGGCTATGTTTGTTATAACAGTATGATCTTATATATTTACAATACATCATCTTTAATGAATGATGAAGCTGCTTGAATTCGTATCTCGATGCCTCGTATCTCGATATAGGGAGCATGAGTTTCGTATATAAATTCTATTTTAGGATACCCATTGTGTTACAATTATTTTTATTTAAAAGCTAAATCCGATGGGGTACCTTATTAAGGATTTTAATTTAAAAAACTTATCTTTCAGGATAAGCAAACTAAACTTAAGAAAGGTTATAAAAATGTTTTTTTCAATAACTTTTATCTTTTGAAAAGTTCTCTTGTATCATTTTTTGTATGATAACAAGGGATTTAATAATATTTCAAGGATACTTTAATAAGCTTTAATAATCAGTTATTCACATTTCGATAAATTAATTATTAAATTAAATTAATGAAAATATAAATAATTGATTAAAAACCATTATGTAAGCAGATAGTGACTTAAGTATTTTTCATCCTTTGAAATATCCACTATCAACGAGAATAAAAAATAACATTAAAATTTAAATAGGGGTATTTTAATGGAATGTGCATCAGTCCAATTTCCTCTAAATCTGGATCAATGCATTCTTCATCAGCTGCTCTGTATAATATTGGTTAAAAAAAGTTAAGTGTTGCCTATACAGACCACAAAGGCCCTAAGGCTCACAGATTATAGACATTCGGGCCGTGAAGTTGCTAAGGTTGTCAGTCTTACGCACCGGTCGCCTTTACCTTCAGGATTGCTCCTGGTACTCATTTCTGTTAGATGCTGCCTCGACCGCAGGGCCTAAGTGCCACCAGAATGATTACGGCAATTGAAAAATCACAACGGTCTTATCGGGATCTAACCCACGACCTTCCGGTTTATACCGCATTGAGAGAGCCTCAATCACTAATCCAGGGCGTAAAAAGAATAATATTATGTAAGAGTCATTAAATAACGGTGGACATGCTCGTGTCTTTATCTTTTATCTTAGCGTATTAGTAAACCTTCTCCACACTATCTCGTTAATTTTCTCGATACCAGTATTTCTCCTTTTCCACTTCATTTAACTGTTCTTTTAATATTTCATAAGTAGATTTTTGCATAAGAAATGTATGCTGGAAACTGTTATACATCCACTTTTCAGGAAACATCATGTTAAGGTATTATGAGATGCATGTATTGTCCGAAATACCATCTTTCTGTTGTTACCAATGTTACTTTATTTTAATTTCTTAATAGTTCAAGTTAGAGGGTCAGAGACAATAAAAATATTCATAATATTCATGTTAGGCCAACTAACGTTGAGAAATATTTATACTGTATTAGGTCTATTCAGCACACACACACTCTCTTGAAATTTTAACGACTTAAAACCCAGTTTATTTCGAAATTGCTAACAGTATACACCATACGGTGTATTGCCGAATGAGATACATAAAACAATCGAAACCAGAGGAAATGGAAACTCTCAGTTTGGAAAATATTATGGGAAATTATGTGCGAGAAAACTCAAATCTATGACATGCTGAAAGACAAAAAATCTTGAAATTGCATAAATAATATGTAATTATAAGTAATAGTATTTTTAACTGTAATTTTTTGACTGGCAAAGCGGAAGAAAAGGCCAAATGGGCTAGCTCTGCCAGGATAAATAAATGAATTATTATTATTATTATTATTAAATCAATCAAATAGAAATTCATATACCTATATTAGAAAAGTAGTGACTATAAGAACATACAAATTACGGCATGCTTGGAGAAATGTATACCAATTGCATACGTTAGCATCTGCAACCGACAAATTATTTTATGCAGGAAGTATGTCCACATTTTTCTATCGTGTTTCTAAGACTTACTCCTAACAAATAAGGAAACTCTAGTTTTGGTATCAACTAGATCAGTTGTGTAGATTGCTTGAGACAGATGCATAGCCAATGCATACCAAGTAGGAAGCACATTATAACGATCACATTTCTATCTCATTACGGTAAAGCCATAAAAGTCATGGAATTATCTAGTATATTTAATATAGTGCCTACTTAAACATATACTTTGAAGTTCCTAGTAGCATTTAAATGCTAATTGTTAATTGAATTTATATATGACCAGTAACACATCTACAATTCCATTGACTTAGGAGTCGTTAGAATAGGACGACTGGAAACGTATCCCGCAATTAAGGTGCTACAGTATTAGCATATGATAACTTAATAATCCCATTCATAAAGCCACAGATTCACAGATTCAGTAGACATAATATACAATAGAACAATGAGAAATAGAATCATTACAAACAGAACTTATCCTTCGAACTGCTAGTTCTACTCAATAAACTCCGTGGAGCTACATCCCTGTACGGACAAGAATTACCATCCGATCGCTGCACCATCTACCGTAGCCAGATGGCAGGATAGGGGCCAGCATTTCAGCATGCACACGTTCACGGCCGTTAATGATGGTCTCGTGACCGGACCCGCTATTTTTCTCAGTCTGTATTACAAGACTGAGTGAACCCCGCCCCAGACTTCCCTACCTCGGAAATATTCGAGGAGGTACGGGGGTAGAATCTGTGGCCAGCGACACTATTCACAAGACCAAGCAGTAACCATGAGAATAGGCCCTACTCAAGATTACAAAACTGACATTTTATGAATTAGGACGGTTCAATGCGCTTCCATCTGTGAGGGTAGCATCCTTCAAGAAAGAGCTTTAAACCTTTTAATCTTTACGTTCTCAAAGAACATACTCTTGCAAAACATTTAAGATAACACAATCTTGAGATACCTTCATGATTATTGACTATAATATACTATATATTATACTGTACTTATATATATGTACTTGTATGTACATACAATATATATACAATATAATATATATATAATTGGTTGCGATATTTTATTTAAGTCTATTTATATGTACGCCTATATATATGCGATATTTTACTTAAGTCTCATGTCCTAAAATTACCGATACATTAGTTTTTCTTAAATAGTTAAAATACTTCAAATACAGGAGTGGTTCCCTACTACCATCAACATTAGAACACTTTTTTAATTCTCGATATAACAATATCTCCATAACATTATTTTTACTGGTCCATGCAAAAATCGTTCTATCGAGATTTCACTGTATCTGTTTAGTCCTAAGTGTGAATTTCTAACAAAAATGTTCAGACAAAATTAAAATATTAATGAGTTCAGAAATAACAAATGAAGGCCTCATAAAAAAAATTCGGTACAAATGAGAAAATCAGGAAATTGTAATTTTTTTTTTAATATGTAGTTTCAGTTGTGTAAAGAATAAGAGGATTTTTATTTAAAATTTGTATCATTGTCAATTTAAACATACAAATCACTCCTGAGGTCTTCACACAACTCGAAACACACTTACATCATAAAAATAAAATGTTCTAATTTTTTAACTTTGTAACCGATCAGTTCATATGGACTTATATAAAAAGAGGAATCAAATATAAGAAAATACATTTCACGGACAATATTTGAACTTCCCGCAACATTATCGACTACTAAAAACTACCATTACGCCTAGACTATTACAATGACCATAAAACGAATTACATGACAAGACAGAGGACATTTACACGAACAATTTAATATACAACATGACCATCTGAATCAAAAGACATTACCAGCAATTACAAATAATTAATCAAACGATTAATTATTAACACGACAACATAGAAAATTACATCATTCAACGCATAATCAAGAAAGCTATACAACTACACTTATTGCAGACAATAGTGACAATTACTTTATGAATTATTAACTAAATAAGGGAATACAATGAAGTGAAGGCGTGGCTTTTTGTCTGGAGAAGTCCACTGTCGCCAGCTATTAAAGTCAAGTTGATGGATACGTTTCTCCCCAAACCTCAACCCACTTTAACGACAAATATTTCAAACACTAGCAGACGACTTAGCTAATTTCCAATCATAAGAGACAAAGCCTACTGACTGAACCAATGGAATGGCTAGAATATTTTAACACCGAAACATATTAACACGAACAGGAGCGACCAACAGGGACTTGAAGACATCTATTCAACAGCGACGGACGTAATTTTTATAGACTAAACCGGAGTTAGAAATATACAGTGAAACAGTAACAAGTACTAATATTAATTTTATACCGACTTTTAAATAATACGGTCGAGGATAAAGATATATATATTGGAATAAGACAAGATTATAGATATTATTTTTCGTATTGAAAAGTTAAACGAATAAATACCGCCATAAGATATATAACCTAAAATTCCTGCAATAAAACGTGCAGATGTTAGAAGTATAATAATATAACCTAAAGTAATTTTGGCGACGACGAAGCAAATAGATAAAGACATTACTGTATTCTTCCTCCAGACATTTTAAGAAATTAACAAATTAAGTGAAAGATTTTCGGACAAAATAAACTTACAAATATTATTCAAGTTCATTATCAATAGACTTCATTTTTACGACCTATAATCCCTTCATCTTATATCCTATTTTAGTTTTCGTCGAGCACGACCCTGAAAGAGATCTCGCTCTACCAACTGAGTTAGAAATAGCCGGACATAATATATTCAACGACCCCTACTGACAATTATACATTGGCACCCAACAGTCATAAATTAGCACCCAACATTACGAACAGTTATAAATTGGCACCCATTTTGACGTTAATCATTTCATCACCCAACGAACAGTTATAAATTGGCGCTCATCTCGGTGCTAATCAAATACTCCCCCTACGAACTGTTATAAATTGCTGCCCAACTTATGGCCTAACTAACCAACGGTTATAAATTGGTCGCCCAACTCTAGGCCAATATATCCAAACCTACAAACGGTTATAAATTGGCTCCCATCTCAGGGCAGAATTTTCGAAACGAAATAGGATATAGGAATTAGGCCAACAAAAGTCGAAAATTTTTTTGAAACGACACGGGGATAGACGAAATTTATTAACAAATTAATTCTTCGAAATAAACAGCAATAGTGTATAGACTCCATGTGGATTACCAACAACATCAACATTCACCATCAACATTCACCATAAACCCTCCACTCAACTGAAAATCTACACCCCCGCCCCCCCCCAATTCTACAAGAGATCGACACCCGTCTTCAGCTTGTGACCTCCAGTCAGCTGATGGCCATTCCTAGGCTATTGACCGACAGACAGCTGCAACAACAGAAGGACTAGGGTATCGTTAAAATTTTTTGCTTATACTTACAGAGTTCACAGAACAATAATATTTTTTTCTTCAATTTTTTTTTGTAAAGGCTTAAAATAACTTTAAATTATATCCTTTCAAGAAGGAATGACTTTTTAGATTTATATTTCAGTAATTATTTTTCAATTTCACATTTTTCTATGCGTTTACGCAATAACAAAATTAAGATGTCTGTGAAAACTGTACAAGTAGTAACATGTTCAAGTGACCCAGAACCACAGCATGAATCCCTACACCCAGTGTCAAATGATGAATCTAGTTTGCAAAGCAGTGAATTAGACAATAGAAATGTCAATGTAAGTGAGAATTTAACAGCAGGTGTAACATCCCAGTCAGCTGTTCCAACAGATACTATGTCTTCTAACCCTGAAATAGCCACGGTAAATGTCAATGCATTACAACAAATTATGAATGCTATAACTTCTCTGGCCAGTCAAAATACTGCGCTAACTGAAACAATTAACTCATTGCAGACTGAAAGTAACAGTCAAAACACTACGCTAACTGAAACAATTAATTCAATGCAGACTGAATTTAAAACTGAACTTAATAATCAAATGAATTCATTGCAGACTGAATTTAACAATCAAAACACTAATCTAAACACAACAATTAACTCATTGCAGACGGAATTTAATAGTAAAATGAATTCAATGCAGACCGAATGTAATAATCAAAATACAACCTTAACAACAACAATAAATTCAATGCAAACAGTACTTAATACTCAATTAACTTCACTACAGACAGAAGTTAATGAAAACTTGAATTCAGAGCTAACAGCACAAACTAGTAATCTTACTCAATTAATGCAAAACCATAGACAACAGGTTGCTGAGGAATTAATGCAAATCGATTCCCGAGTAACACAACAGATAGCATCTTCAGAAAATATCTTAACTGGACAAATAGAAACTGTACAGACAGAGGTTCGTACCCAGGTAGATGGAATTCGAAATCATGTAAGTGCAGTAGAAAGAGAAGTTAGGAGTAACAACACTAGATTGGTATCCCTTAATTCGGAGTTGGACAGATTGCGTCATAGGTTACGGGATCAGGAAGATCGTACAGAGAGTACAGTCTTGGTCTCTGACCGGGGCGAAATTGCGTCAACTTCATCTGCTCTCCCAGACACGCCTACTGATACACCTATCATTCCCCTTCTACCCGCAAACTTACCAAGATCCAATAACGGATTGAACCATCACACTGCAGGTAATTCAAGTCAAAGTAATAATAATAATCATCAAAATTTCAACCCCAGTAATCAGATTGGATTTACCCTTAGTCAAAGCGACTTGCCTCTTCCCACGTTTGAGGACAAACAGAAGACTAACCCCGTAAGATATTTGCGCGAATTAAAGACCTTTTTCAACTTAAGAAATGTACCTGAACAGTTAAAAATGATCATGGTATCCAGGTCATTAAAAGGTAGTGCAGCTCGATGGTTCAATGTTGTTAATGATACGCTGGAATTGAATATGCAGACATTCGAAGAGTCCTTTCTTCGAGAATTCTGGTCAATATCAGATCAAGAGAGATTAAAAGGTCAGATTTTTCATGGAAGTTTTGATCGTAATAGCGGCCAAACCTATATGGAACATTTTATTTCTTTATGTGATTCAAAACAGCTGTTAACCCCTAGTATCGAAGATGAAGTCTTCATCAAAGCCCTCTGCTTACACTATCCGTTTTCAATAAAGAACAGTTTAATTGTTGCAAGCCCCAAGACAATCCCTGACATGATAGCATTGTTGAAATCCCTACAGGAATCCCCATTTCCACCACAAAAGATAAATAAATCCCAAGTTACCAACACTAATCAAGGCCTAAAAAGAAACATTAATTATGTCCAAACCAAACCCAACCAAAACGCTTTTGGATGCGAGACGCGGACAGGATCTGCCCAGTTGTGTGAGGAACAACAACAAGTAAATGAAAACGAGACTAATGTAATCCATGAAAATAGCTCAAATAGCCCAGGACAGTTCTGGAGAAATACGCCATATCAGAGAGGAAATAGGACTTCTTATTGGAGGAGTAGAAATTTTAGATATCGCCCTTATCATTTCAACAATGGCAGAAACTACTCAAACTACAACAATGGTTTCAGAAACAACAATTTTAGATACCAAAACTACAACAATAATTATAACAATAATCATAATGACTACACACATGATAACTCCTCAGGCTCGAATCAGAACAACAGAAATAACTATGGCAGACGACCATACAATGGAACACCACGCTGGTTCAATAGGACTCAGTACAACCAAGGATTTTTTAGACCAAGTTTTAGAGGTAGAAATAACTCACGTCGTGGACTAAACCGATATGCTAATATCAATGGACAAAATAACGATTACCAACATGACCCAATAAATAACAATCAGACAATGAATAGCACTATGAATAATCGTGACAATAACAATGGCAATCAGTCACCGACACCTACTGTTGAAGACTAAAGTAACTTAACGAAAGAAGCAAATAACCCCGATTCTTGACAAAACATATTCTTGTTTACCACAAACATTTCTTAAGAATTTTACCCAAACAACATATAGGTCATTCCCCCTTTTTTTTTTTTACGACCTTACGTAACACTGTTATTCCAGTCACCCCAATAAGGCACCATTTCTTATGAAGAAGTAAGCCAAACCCCCACAGAGTGACCCTCTTAAATTTATTTCTAAAGGAAGTGCATCCGCTTGTAAATAACTACCCAACTTTCACATTTCTACAGTGTATATACTAATTTAAAACTAACTTGTAGAATTGACAGCCCATACAAAAATTCCAACACGTACTGTAAATATTTGAGATTTATTTTAGAAAGAGAAAGTTCCAAGTCAGCAGGAAATGATTCAATAAATATTTTATACCACAAAACTATAAATGATAATAAAATCTACCAGCGAAGAACATTTACTAGAAAATCCAATCCAATCCAATTCACTATGCGCTGATATACGAATAAAACAAGAGGCCAAGAAACCCCATAAAATTGTGAAAAGTTCCGTAAATATTTATTGAAACCATATTATATCATGTCACTAATTTACTAAGAATCAAAACATCTACGAGGTAAATTTTGCTTTTATTCAACGAACTGGAATCGAAAAAGGACTACGAGAATGGAATGTAAAATACTTTAGCGTGAACCTTCTCAATCTATGTTTCATTTTTACGTCAGCGCAACGAATGTATTAATTTAAGGTAATATGATGACGCACTCATTTTATAAGTAAACACTGAAAGACAATACAGATACAAGAATTACCTCATATAATGAAGTGATTTTTGCAGTGTTTCCTTGGAGACGAATAAGTGTTTGATCAGCCTTTTTCCGACTAAAATTGTATATATTAAGAAGTGAAGTGCAGATTCCCCTCTGAATTATACTGAAGGAAATGAAACATCGATTTGACTTAGGATAATCACACTAGTATTTGATTTAAATATATAAGAAAATTTTAGTTACACTTATTGAAAATATTGAATTAAGTTTTATAATTACACATTACACTTTGGTTAAAGAATTAAGATTTATAAATGAATAAGTATTTCACTATCATGCATATTCAATTTAGTATCCTCCCTACAACCTCACACCAATCAAATATAAGGTATAAAATGAAAATCAAAGAGATAAATAATGAGTTATGAAAAGTGAATTTATGAGTGTGCAAAGATTATGAATAATTAAAGGTAAGAAATGAGTCGACGATGAAAAATGAGAAAAGTATGACAAGGAAGGAATCCACTGTCAAAAGAGTGAAAAAGATCACTAATGAGAAAGAAAATAATAAAATGAAGGTAAGGCATGCACTTATAATAATCATGCTAGAAAAAGCAGATTGACATTTAAGAATGATATTATTGATTGTGTAGGAGTAAGAATGCATAAATTTGTAGTAAACTTGAACATGATATTACGAAATAAGCAAAATAAATTTATTTGAATAAAAAGGATACCTGAAGAACAGAAGAAAGAAAATAATACGTTTTTAGATTGTGTAATTAAACATAAAGTGTGAAGTGTATAAGTAATCAAATCCCATTGTGTGTTAAATAAAATTTTATGTATTTAACGGTAAGTAATTAAGTGTAATTAGTAAAATTGTTTCATTAGGTGAAGAACAGTGATGTACCAGAAATGAGTTACAACCAGTCAAGATGACTATTATCAAGTAATTCAATGTAACAAAGATTTCATTTTATTAGGTGAAAAGGAAAGAGAAGCGTACTACAAGTGAGTACAATGAAGTAAAGAAAGGAAGATTATCAGCTGATTCAATGTAACAAGTGTATGATTTAACAATGTTTATATTTTAAGAATTTTAATGTGAAAACTATATTTTTATTCAGTCGACGAGGAAGAACACAGATAAAAGATAACAGATAATAAATTACAAAATATTCATCATTACAAAATCAAAATAACTAATTGATATACGAACTGACCGAGAAATTTTGGATGCGAGACTAACGAAAAATTTTTAAAATTATTTATAAAACTATTTTCCAAATACCAATTACTTCATAATTTTAATAATTATAGCGTTCGGACATTTGTAACCGATCAGTTCATATGGACTTATATAAAAAGAGGAATCAAATATAAGAAAATACATTTCACGGACAATATTTGAACTTCCCGCAACATTATCGACTACTAAAAACTACCATTACGCCTAGACTATTACAATGACCATAAAACGAATTACATGACAAGACAGAGGACATTTACACGAACAATTTAATATACAACATGACCATCTGAATCAAAAGACATTACCAGCAATTACAAATAATTAATCAAACGATTAATTATTAACACGACAACATAGAAAATTACATCATTCAACGCATAATCAAGAAAGCTATACAACTACACTTATTGCAGACAATAGTGACAATTACTTTATGAATTATTAACTAAATAAGGGAATACAATGAAGTGAAGGCGTGGCTTTTTGTCTGGAGAAGTCCACTGTCGCCAGCTATTAAAGTCAAGTTGATGGATACGTTTCTCCCCAAACCTCAACCCACTTTAACGACAAATATTTCAAACACTAGCAGACGACTTAGCTAATTTCCAATCATAAGAGACAAAGCCTACTGACTGAACCAATGGAATGGCTAGAATATTTTAACACCGAAACATATTAACACGAACAGGAGCGACCAACAGGGACTTGAAGACATCTATTCAACAGCGACGGACGTAATTTTTATAGACTAAACCGGAGTTAGAAATATACAGTGAAACAGTAACAAGTACTAATATTAATTTTATACCGACTTTTAAATAATACGGTCGAGGATAAAGATATATATATTGGAATAAGACAAGATTATAGATATTATTTTTCGTATTGAAAAGTTAAACGAATAAATACCGCCATAAGATATATAACCTAAAATTCCTGCAATAAAACGTGCAGATGTTATAAGTATAATAATATAACCTAAAGTAATTTTGGCGACGACGAAGCAAATAGATAAAGACATTACTGTATTCTTCCTCCAGACATTTTAAGAAATTAACAAATTAAGTGAAAGATTTTCGGACAAAATAAACTTACAAATATTATTCAAGTTCATTATCAATAGACTTCATTTTTACGACCTATAATCCCTTCATCTTATATCCTATTTTAGTTTTCGTCGAGCACGACCCTGAAAGAGATCTCGCTCTACCAACTGAGTTAGAAATAGCCGGACATAATATATTCAACGACCCCTACTGACAATTATACATTGGCACCCAACAGTCATAAATTAGCACCCAACATTACGAACAGTTATAAATTGGCACCCATTTTGACGTTAATCATTTCATCACCCAACGAACAGTTATAAATTGGCGCTCATCTCGGTGCTAATCAAATACTCCCCCTACGAACTGTTATAAATTGCTGCCCAACTTATGGCCTAACTAACCAACGGTTATAAATTGGTCGCCCAACTCTAGGCCAATATATCCAAACCTACAAACGGTTATAACTTGTACCAATTATTTTCTCAGTTCTTGAGATATCCACAAGAACTATGATTTCATCATAGCAGTAACATTATTTACGCACATTTTAATTCTACAACAGGAAACTGGGCAGCTAGCTATGAATAGCTTCTGTACTAGGCCTAATATTTATGCCTCTTTATGAATTATTTCTGCTAGGAGGTAAAAATGAGATAGCTATATCCCGTGGCTCGAAAATATCGCCATTCACTGAACCTATTAACCTCTTGTATATATTCATTCCGTCCTTTCGTTCCGAGATCTCAACTCACCAGCTTGTATCCGAAGCAAGTCCCTTCTAAACATGACTTCATGCAAGAATGTAGATATGCACAGATATAAAGAATAGGGTTGGTTAGATTTACGATCCCCCATACTCTTTAATCTAATCGTGATACAACACGGCGTCAGAACTTATACTCACATTTATATCAAACTGAACATGAACGGTATGATAGTCACTCCTTGAGTGTAAATATAGTCACTTTATGAGGCTAAAAACGCATTTTATTGAGGCCGAATTATTCATAGACTGCAATTCAAGTGCATTGCCACTTAACTTTATGATAATGTGAAAATATATTACTATTAACCTACCTTAACCTATATTATGAACATACCAGTCCTATATATTGCATTCTATACCACGAGGAAGGTATTGTTAAATAACACAGCATTTAGTAACTAACTGTGATTATAGTTGACGATATGTCACTATAATAGTCGTTAAATTGATTAATCATATGAAATCGTGAGTTTCACTAGGTAGGCCTAAACCGCTTATACTTCCTTGTTAGTGACGTAGACAGAAAACATTCACGTAAACATTCACATAAATCTAGTCAATAGGGTGATAACCAGAAGGAGCAAATTCCCCCCTGATGTTTTGTCGGTATTTAATAATAATACCGCTAAACTACTATTAATAATAAATAATAATAAAAATGATCGTAATAATAACAATAACGTTCACCGCTGTGGAACAGAGGATGCATTCGTTCCTCTCACGCAGCGGGCCCGCGTTCGAATCCTGGTCGGGACAAGGTACCTAGGTGGGGTTTTTCCTCACCAATAAGACGAATTTCGTGTAACTTTAGGCCCTTGTGGTGGCCGGATATCACCTGCCACATCTTCATCCTCGCCTTGTTCAGAGTGCATGTGTGAGTGAATGGTCCTATATGTTCGTGTTGTCTCGGAGGTGGCCCCGATATTGTGCTGATCACTCATCCGAGGAGGCCCTCCAAGTCCTTGTCTGATAAAAAGATATGTATAATAAGATATCCAATAGATAATCCCTCTCCCAGGTCGCGGCCCTGTAAGACATGGACGGCGTGGGCCGCTTAAACGTTCCTATAAGGGAGAGTAAAACTAAGGAAAAGAAAAAGTAATAATAATAAGAGTATCAACAACAAAAGATCGTGTATTGTCCTTGTGATCTACAATAAATAATCGCATTAAACTATTTTCACTTCCATTTAGACCACAGTTTAAAAAGTGAATATCCAAGTTCCGAACTTACTGTATGACTGTAGTATTAATTAATACTACTGAGTATTAACAGCTGAACCAATACAACACAAAGTAAAACCTCCCCTAACATCACAGTATCAAATAACGCACGATAAGGGAACCTATTTTTATTAATATTATTCACCGCATGATACAGTTTTTCGCACATATTTCTTTTCGTATTAATAAAATGATATTTAAACTATTTTTTACGGCGAACTTAGATTTTCTTGTTTAGGAAAACACGTATCTTGAATAATGTCTTTGAAACCTTTTAAACTCACCTCGTTAAAGATTTCCCCTAATGCTTTCGACCAGGACTTCTTGCTACAGAGTCAAACAAGTGACCGGCCGAAAGCACAAAACAAAATCCTGAGAAGATTCACGATTAGGAGCCTGGGGTTCAGACTGCCTCATGAAATTTAATATTCTCTAGATAAGTTCCCACGTTTGCTTGCATTAAGAATTTTAAATTTAAAAACTCTCTACTTAATAATGTAGCCCAGCCTAATATAAAACCAGTTAAATTGGACTGCACTTCCGTCAAATCAGGCAGAATAACACAAAGCCTTTCAGGAGGCTGGTGTTGATGGCTAATATTGTAGTTTGTAATAGCCTACATACATATTGTACAACTATTTTAACTAATAGCTTTTGAAATGGACAGCAAATAAAACTGTACTGGCATTCAGAGAAACATGGACCCCGGAACTCGCTTTCTGAACTCATTCACGAAGTAGAGCCAGACAATAATTGCAGAAAGAAAACAGCAAGATGAAGACCATGAGTAACAATGGAAACACACAATAAAATACCAAGAGGTACTGATGTGGGATTTGCTCAGCCAGTAAAATGTCTTGGTCAGATACGATGAGACTAAACATTCAAAAACTTATACTTAAATTGTATCACACTTAGGCTATATGAGGCTGGACTATTTTAGTCCTGACTCTCTGTCTCTCACAGCATTCCCCAAGCGAGTAATAGGCCAAAGCAAGAAAACAGGACGAAAGGAAAACACATTCTTAAAATATCAAAGAAGAACCTAAGCGACAGGAGTATAATTCATTCAAGAGAAATAGGTTAGGTGGGGTAGTGAAAATTAAGTCAAATTAGTATAAACAATGTTACCAAATGACATAAACATGTACTTTTGTAACTAGAATATTATATGTACGCACAATTTTACTTAGTGAGACACACGTAAAGGAATTAGTGGCTACAGTCATAAGATGTATTTTAGGGCCAGGTGTATTGCCACTGGCCCAGGAAACCTGGGTACAAGGAATCCTGGACAAAGAAAAAACTAGCGTTCATAATAACTAGCAATTCGTGCTAGCCAAAATTGAGCTAAATTCACAATGGATCTTTTATAACGATTTTCGAGTGCGTAGTGCATCTACTTAGCCACAGTACACACAACATTAAGACACGAATGATTTTGCATTTTGCAGAATGGTTTACTTTCACTAATGTTAACACATTATCATTAACTTGTATATTTTAACTTGACTTTACATTATAAAGATGAACTGACAAATGATCATTTCGAGCGATAACAGTTACCACAGCGTTCTGTAATACTGAATATTAACCTGGGTCCTCGAGAGCCAATCAAAATGCTTCAGGCACTTTCGCATTTTCTGCCTTCCTTGACAAAAGCCAGAAAAAAAGGGATTTAGCTAAGTAATTAGGTTCACTATTATACAACCGTTTATAATCACCTAATAAATGCTTAAAAATATATGCCGATTTCACAGAATTTACTGACAATTAATTATGTTCGTAATATGATTCAGTGAGCATGTAGGTTATGACACACGCACAGCGAAACCACCTTCAAGCTGTAAGCAGTCCGTCAATTAATACTGGCACATAAATACATAAACACACTTCAGCTTATACATGTAGCATGGAAATCGAATTTAAGAAAAAGTACATTCATCTTTTCCCAATAAGAAACGACTTCCACTTATTTCACGTCATTTATCACATTAATTATTATACTATTACTATTAGTATAATACTATTATACTAAAGGTTTTTATTAACACCACGACACTTACTGTCGAATTAAAAAACTTGAGATAAAATTAGCATTACTTCCCAAGGTGGTGTTTTGGGAAGGTTATTTTATATTATTTATTTATTTAACCTGGCCTTCTATACCACTCAGCCAGGGTAAAAACATGAAATACATAATAGTAATAAAAAATAAAAAAAATAAAAAAAAATTATATAACTGAATTAAAGAAACGTAACTTACATCAAACATAAAGTACTTGAATAATATATATAATACAAATAACTAAAATAAATAAATGAAAAAAGATGAAAGACTAAATAGATAAATAAATGAAAAAAAGATGAAAGACTAAACAAATAAGTTCTTAGTTATTACACATAATGAAAATAAAAAAAATATATTTTACAAATCAGCATCAATTTTTAAATATTATTGTATACTAAATTTATTAAAGGACGCTTGAACTGTGAAGTCGTTTGGCAGCTCCTGAGATAGCTAGGCAATAAATTCCATTGACGAATAGCTGTTGTAAACGAATATTAGGTTCTATATTGCGATAAATTGTAGGTTTACCTAAGTTTATGTGTGTTTGTTACTGTCAATTAATTTTCTATGCAAATGCTTAGTTATTGATGGCCTTTCAGTTACTGTTTCATGTAACTGGGAAAAATTCACATCTGTAGAACAGAAAATGTTGATGCTGATTCTAAGCGTAACAAGCGTAAGCTGGCGTAACATCTACTGAAAGCGACCATTGGTCAATGCCACTTGCACAAGATAATCAATTCAATACAATGTATGCTAGTAGGGCATAAAAAAGCTAAGTATAAACATATGAATCCGCTGGAGTTGATATTTTAGTCTTTAATGAAGCCGACGACTTTATGATGTAATTCTTCTGTTCTCCATAAAATTACAGTAAAATTACATTCCCCATTGTATTACAATGAATTGTGAAGTATTATCTTGAATTTTATTAGCCGCAATCTGTCAATTTAATATGTTAACATCATAGAAATGTCATGTAATAGTACAGATTATTAATTATGTTCAGCATAGGGTATTGTAAAGGAACTTCAATACACGACTCTTTAGATTTAATATAATATTTTAAACATAGCCCTAGATGGTAAACAATAACCAGTACCTTACACAATAGCAAGAGCAAATTTCTTACACTAACAGGTGCCAGTCAAGCATTTTAGAGAAGTAGAAATATTACAAGGGGATGCGTTCGCTCCTCTCACGCAACAGGCCCAGGTTCGAATCCTGGTTGGGACAAGTTACCTAGGTGGGGTTTTTCCTCACCTTTGAGATAAATGTCGCGTAACTTTAGGCCCTTGTGGTCCCCGGATATCATCTGGCCTTCATTATCATCTTCATCCCATCCTCGTCTTGTCCGGAGTGTGTGAGTGAATGGTGTGTCTCGTCCTATTGTTTCGGAGGTGGTCCCGACATTGAGCTGATCACTCATCCGGGGAGGCCCTCCATGTTTTGTCTGGTCAAAAAATTATGTATGTGATCCATAAATAATCCCTCTCCCGACAGGTTGCGGCCCTGTAAGGCCCGGGTGGCATGAGTCGCTTAAATGTCCCTAAAAGGGAGAGGTAAAACAAAGGTAGAGATAGATAGATGGAAATAATACATTATTTCATTAGTACGATTGAAAACGCATTGACTGTGGAATTGCGGTGAATGTTAGGTCATAGGAACCCTTGGTTCTTGATAAATGATATCACAGATTATTGCCGATGCAAAGTATATTAAATTCAGTGGCGCTACATCCCAAGAGGCCGGATTTTACAATTCAACCTCTGCGACATCTGCGGCATGAGTGACAGGTGGTTTGATTTGGGCCTGTGATCATCATGTCGACTCTTACTAACATTTCACCTAAAAGCTGACCGTTCTAAGAAGGAAACCAGAAGCAAAGAAAACCCAGTATATCTGTCTCACTCTAGCACATTACTCGTATAAGTTAAGAGTGTGACAGACATACTGATTTTTGTTTACTTCAGGTTTCTTTCTTAGCTCGTCTCGTGTATAACTCCTTAGTTGTACCTACGAGTCTGAACGCACTTTGTTCCCGACCTTCCTACATCTATCAGGACCGCTAACTACTGAACCATGAAGGTTTGAAAAATACGTGCAATTAAAGCCTATATAGTTTTTAGGAAATAGAAAATTGCAACTTTTTCCTCAAACAAAATAAGCTATGCAATGGCTGTATATTGAAAACCTAACCACATCACTATGGTTTTTATCGCTGTAGCATATTTACAGTAAGTAGCAGAAAAAGGTCAATGAGAACGAGAACAAATTACACCAGTTCACCATTCGTATAACTCTGTACAAGGAAAATAAAACTTAAGTTTTGTAACATTGCAATACTGGAATACACTCCATTAATCTGTTCACAACATTGCATTGGTGCAATCAAATGAACTAGACTGCAATAAATTATTTGTACTTGGACTTATCGCAAGCGTAATTGAAAGCAAGTCATATTGGCAGTAAAGTATGCTCTGTACAAAATGAAACATCTGCAGCACGATTTACTCACTTTCAAGTTGCACGTCGTATCCGAAGCGATAAATAAACTCTCACAAGACGCCCCCGCATGTCCGGGAAATGCATAGGCCTAGGATACACGTGAGGTTGAATGCTTCCTTCGTCCTTATAGAATAGTAAAAATAGTTTCCCTTCCAGAATCCCTGACATGCTTCATGTCCTTGTTTCTTGAAATCTGTGGTTCGAATCTCTCTTAAGGACAAGTTCTTAAGCTCATCCTTATTCGGCCAGCCACTAGTTAATATAAACTCTCGCGTTCACTGTTGCTATTAGTCCATCCACTTGAGTCGTGTCGTGAGTGAGATCAGTGATTTATTGTGTTAGTGTTTGGATAAATTAAAAGGTGTGGTGGAAAACTGTGCATGGGTTAATATAAGGGGTTGTGTCCACGAATTCGTTTGTTAGGGCATACTATCCAGTAGTTAATTTAAAGGAGGAAAGAAGTGTTGAGAGTGATTTTCTAAACTATTTGGACTAGAAACTTGAAATTTTGCACACTTAATTAAAACATAAATAGATGTTTAAGTTTCAAATTTCATTTTGATATCTCAATTTGTTTTTGAGATATAATTAAATTAATTGATTTTTTAAAATCAAAATTGAAATCTATCTCCTCCGACAGATATTAAAAAATGGATGTGAATTTTTATGTAAGATTCTATGATGCTTGCTTAACAGATTCAATGATTCAGATTTTTGATATTATTTATACTTTTTGTTTTAAAAAAAATATTTTACCCAGAGAAATAAAAAGTTAATAAAACATTGATATATTTCTATGTAAAATATTAATTTAAAAAAATACTAACACCCATACCAAAAATCTGATTAGATACTTTATTACACACCTCACAAAGTACAATGTGAAAAAATTTCATAGCTGTATCTATATTTATATGGGAGAAGATAGATTTTGAATGTGGCAAATTAACATGAAAATTGAAACTGAGAAAACAAGCGGTTAAAGTCTACATGCACTCAGAGTAAAAAATAAGCATCTTCTGTACCTATTAATAAACCTTTCTAATTACAAACTTTATAATTACACTGAACTGTCACTAAACATGAATGGAGCCCTACACAACTCTTATATTATACTAGCATGTGCCCGCGGCTTCGCCCGCGATAATTATTTCAAAAATTAAAAATTAAGAGCATAATAGTAAAGTCATTATATTTATTAACACCTAAATCACGTGGACTACATACCAAGATTAGATAGCATCGTCTGGTAAAAGCGACCTCAGATTCGAGTTTCTTGGCCCAGAAAACCTCTGTATAGTGAGATTCGTCCAAATAAAACAACGTTTGACCATATTTAGGGCTTACAACATTCAAGCGATCGCGAAAGTTTTATTTTCAAGGTATGACAAAAATAGCCAAAGCCAACTGTAATTCATTTGACATTGAAATGTATAACTGAAAACTTATGTTTTGAAAACGCACAAAATGCACGTTTTTTGCCCGTTTTTCACTCATAACTCACGAACGAAAACTAAAATTAAAATTCCGGCTTGGAGGTGCATTTTCCGACCCTTCAGCCCACCTATGTTTAAAATTTCAGATCTCTGCGTTCAGTAGATTTCGCTGGACATCGAGGACAATTCCTTTTATTAATACAGATAATATGAATTATAATGATACCTTCTCTAATTTGTCAAACATCCATTTCATTTAATCCAAACCCACCTGATACAACTGGCAACAATATGTTCTGTGAATTTGTTTGGATAATTCTGTGTAAAAAGGGGTTAAGTATTTTCAAAAACATTTAATTTTTGGCAGTTAAAATCAGAATTTTTCAAAATCCTTTCTTAGTGAGCACCTACATTATGAAACGAAGGTACTGTCAAAATTCCAAGTCTCTACCTGTTATAGTTTAGGCTGTACGTTGATTCCTGTCAGTCAGTCAGTCATTCATTCATTCAGTCAGTCAGGACAAAGCCTTTTATATATATAGAGATATTTTATACCTAAATACACTATAATTAATACGAGTAGGTAACAAAGATTAGTTCGAGGATTAAGTGAAGTACTTTAGAAATGGCGTCAGAAACAACTGTTCCTTGCGCCCAAAGGGCATAAAATTTTGCACAAATATACTTTAGAGTATGCTTAATTTTTTTAATTAAAATAAAAAAAATAGCATTTTTTGACCAAAATAGCAAAATCAACACTTCTGTCCTCCCTTAACCTAGATTTCATACATCAACAAGGATTGATTTGACGATTGCAGCTTCTTATTCCCCATTAATGATGTTCCTTAGTTAAATTATTTAAAGTATTATGTGCAGAAAGATGCATAATGTAGACGGTGTAGGGCATAATATAAGAGAATTACAGAATTTCGTACTCAGCTGCTCTTAAGCAACCTATTTCAATTGCATATAAAAATGAAATTATCTATTAGACAAAATAATAATAATAATAATAATAATATTGTGGGATAGCCTACTGCACGAGAGTGATATTTGTAACTGTCAGTCTAACATTACGTACATTACCTTATGTAGGTTAGAACTCCTAGGTTTATAAGTGAGGTTACTTTAGATTAGGATACGTCACATAATTCGGAAAATTTAGCTACCTAATGTATCAGTTTATGCTACATTAAGTTAGGTTGTGATAGCTTACGGTGGGAAGGCACATCAAAACTGTCGTGATCGATGATGATGCATTGCTCGTAAGTAACAAATCAATATCTAATATATCGGAGATAAAACATTATCACGCACTAATACTAGAGAAAATGAAATCCACTGCAGAACATTCTGAAGTTCCCCATTTCGCAGAGTGTAAACAAAATAACAACTACTTTATGTGCTACTTTTGAAATTAATATATTTTAATAGCAATTAGGAAAATAAATGCTTATGTAGCATGGGAATGTGTAAACAATTTGTTTAGAAATTCCTATTTGTTGGAAAATACTGTTTTCATATCTATTTTTCTGGAGAAAACTGCCTCAAAATAAATATTGCTATCCGCATGTTTGCTTATGGGACGTTAAAGAGCGTAAATTTGCAAAGATCTCATTATGAGGACAATATGTCTCAATATACATGAAGACAGCAATGTCTCAATATACATGACGACAGCAAAAGAAAATGAAACCAATCTCTAAAGAATTTCGTGTGTAGGCTCCGAGGAATAAGAGTTCAAACTGGTTGTAACAGAAATGTATTTCTGGAAAAGGTATGCAAAATAATAAAGCTGTTTCTCTAAACTGATGTTTGGTTAAAAAAGTTTATGTTAAGATAATATAATATAATCGATGTTATAAAATTAAACGGGAAAGTATGAGCCGACTTCAGCCATTCGAGTGCTTTTATCGTAGTTTTAGGAACTAAATGTATGAAATATGCTGATCTACGAAGACCCACGAAGAGTAAAAAATCGTGAGAATCCAGCGGTTAAATATTACAACATACTGAAAACGAAAATAACAAGTCATAGAAAATGAATAGCCTACAGCACTTCCAACATAACTTATTACAGTCTTCCTAATTGCTATTAGACCCACGAAAAAGTAAGAACAAATTTAGGTTATATGTAGAAATCACGTGCAGCCTGCCAATACAAGTTAGCCAAGTAGTTTACCGTGAAATATATAATACAAACAACAAACATAATTCCTTTATCCACCACGCAATTTAATGCTCTGCGAGAAGTTGCTCCGATATAACTATATTGGAGACATCAACGCGAGGATAGAAAGAAAGCAGTCAAGTTTATGTGCATAATATGTAATCATTTGTAACAATTTGACAAAGGATTTACATCACGCGCGTAATGAGCTTGGCCCGACTCTTCAAGGATAGTTTAATTCTTAACTAGTTGGAGGTCCCTCCTAGCCATCATCTGTGAAAACTCTTGTGGAAGTAACAGTAGGAAGCTTGTTTTGCAGCGAAGTGGTGGTGGCAATCTTGGCGAGTGTAGAGTGTATGTGTGCATATGTGAGGACTCCTTTTTTTCCTGTATTGTCTCTCATTAGTTGTCAGTGACTTGTTAGACTTGAAGTGTTATAATAATTCCTTTATCCAGTTGGCATAACAACCACAGCAGAGGAGTTGCAGTTATGAAGAACTACTATCAGGTAATTTGCTCTTTCTTCTTTATGCATCGTGTGCTATAATTTACCATGTCAAGGATGCACAAGAGGTTTTTTTAAATAAAATAAAGTATGTCACCGATTTATTTTTAGTCTCTTAATTCCAGATAGCATATGGGGTAATGGAAATTTCATTTCATGAGGAAAACATCATGGTAATCTTATAGGATTTGTGTTTTATATTAAATTTCTTATTTTTTGACTGCTATTGATTAGAGTGTGAACGCTAATAATTCTGGTTCTGGTTCTTACTATTAGGGATATGTCCTAAAACAATTTAGCAAGGTTTATAGATTAAAAAAACGTTTACATGATACACTTTTGTAACTATTAATGTACTGCACAAGTTTTGTCTTTTCGTCAAGCTTACAACTTTCGTCATTCATGGTCATTGTTATGATAATATGTTTTTAAAGTTTTAGTGCCATCGTGATGAATGATCACCATAATCATATGATCGCATCATCACCACCAAAACTGTTGTAGACATTACATCACCGTGATTATCATGATTGTTTTCACTATGCATTGGTAATTATGTCATTTTAGTAACTTCTTCACTGACAAACATGATTTTCAAACATGATAATAGAAAAACACAGAATCATTTGGAACCTGTTAAGACAAGTAAACTTAAAAATGTACAATAAAAACAAAATAATTTTCAGAAATAATGTCGTATTCAATGCAATTCAATTCGATTTATATTTATTTGTCACAAAAGCAATAACGATTTGCTCTAGGCGTAGTCACACATAATATGCAATAAATACCTAGAAATAATAAACTGTAGAAACAAAAAATTAAAAGGCGTGTTCTAAAACTTCCAATACGGAATAGAAGCATTTGTCAACTAGTACAGTTTTTATTGTAGTTTTAAATTTCTCCACAGGTAAATCTGGTATTTAAATAAAAGTCTAATGCCAGCATATAGTGGAGATTTCTTATATTTATTACATCTCTATTTTTTCAATAGAAAAGAGAATTCCGTGCGTTCGTCTTGTTTTGTTAAAATTAATGTTTTGTAAATGTATATACCAGGAAGAGTAAGGATTTTAAGACTTCTAAAATAAGGTTTACATGAATCCATATTTCTGAGGTTCAAATTATCCTAATTATCCTTATTCTTTTCAGATTTAGATAAATCCTTGAAAAGAAATCATATCCGAAGAATAAAAAAACATTGTATGAATTCTATGAATTCTTAAATCATAAAACACAGATGGGTAATAAACATTACGGTTTAAGTGCACTTCATAATATAATCAAGTTTATACTTTTAATAACAGGAAATATCAAGATATGTTTCATTTTAGAAACTGTTTTAAGCATTTTCATTGCCTTGTTTTATAAGGCAGGTCGATTAAAAATACCAGTACCTTGCAAAAGCACGCAACACGTTTACAATGAAAATATTTTTCTTCCCATGCAATGCCATCCTGTATGATTCATTAAGTGTTGCAGTCACTGATTAGCTAATTCATGGATTAGACATCTTACGAACATGTGATGCGTTGCATTCTGCGCTTCAAAATATACTAAGACCTTGAGACACTTGTAGCCTTACAGCGTGATTCAACTTTTACAACATATATGTAAAAACTGTTAAATAAATTAAAGTCAGTCAGCTTCTGAATATTCACGCGTGCATCCTCATTGAAGGTCATGTCTCACAAAGAACCTGATCTGTTAGTAATGTTGAGAAATCGTTACCTTCGAATGTCCGCATGTTAAGATTATTTAGTTAAAGAATGGGCTTCCGTTTCATTTATTTATTTATTTATTTATTTATTCTCTGTCTTGGTATTACTCAATCAGGATGTTCTCTCAAATTACAATATTCTTAAAATACTAATAGTAAATATTAATACTAACCCTAAAACAAAAACCACACAATATAAAAAGTACATAATAAGAGAAACATCTAAAAAGAAAATTTTTAAATAAAGAAAATTACAAGGCGTGTGTTTAATTACTACTTATAGGATTAAGGCTAATAATCTATATTTTTTTAAACTACCAATATGTATAATTTTTCTAAACTTTTAGAAACAATTACAGCTTATGTAAATAGTTAATCATACATTTAATATCAGCTTAACCCTACACAATTATTAAACACAATATTGCTGAATATTATCAAATTCTTTTAAAAGAATTATGATATATATTGCTGAATTGTAATTCTGCGGGTCTTTTTGGGGGCTAGGGAACTCGAATCTGAGGTCGTTTTTGTTTATGCATGATTTGGGTATGATTCATGAATCTGTGGTTCGTTTTAATAGCTTAATTTCGAATCTGTATGCCCATATGACAGCACAAGATTCATTTTATTCGTTTAATTATTTAAATATAGCCTACTATAAAACAATATAATTAAGAAAAAAATTATTTATTCAGTGGAATTTATGTAAAAACAATGTCAACGTCAATAAATATAATACTTTAATTATTTTATATTATAAACATTATTTAAATGAAGCATCTAGCTATTGATTGAATAAACGCGGGCGAAGCCGCGGGCACCTGCCAGTAAATGTTAATTGAGATACAAAAGTAGACATAGTACGCTCTATGTAAGCACTGAATAACCCGGCTTATCTTAAGCAAATTTTCTTAATCTCTCCATTTCTAAATGTACTTTAACACATCCAAACTACCTAGAGATAGTGCATTAATTTACTCCAGCCAGGTTATTGGCTGAAGTAAATGTTAAATGGAATCATTTTATAATTGGTGATACAATACAATAAGAACAATATTAATAGATAGTAATCTCTATATATAAAGCCGAAACCCACTGACTGACTGACTCGCTGATCACAGTTTCTTAAAAACCAAACAGCCTAGATACATGAAACTTGGTACACATATTGCTCATATGCTCTAGATGCGCACTGATTTCAAAATCTTTGGCTTCTAAGGGCCAAAATAGGGTCGTAAAATTATGTAATTCACCAAAGGAATTCACACTGCATCTACACAGTCCCCATGACAACATCTATTTTTATAAGACTACACAGGTGGCTTGACACTGTGATTTCATATAGGCCTAATAGATATAAAATGAGAAAGGCTATCAACTGAATTCCTATAAATGATTATCAACTATTTTGTGACACGAAGTAAATATAGATGGTCCTGTGTTCTATTCTTAAGAGTTGAACTCTTTTCTTATAGTTAGCCTAGGACTGTATTGCGAAAGATAGTTCATACAATATCAATATATATAATTTAATGATTAATTTATATTTACCATCAGTTATTATCTCTCTATCTTTACCTTAGTTTTTATCTCTCCCTTTTAGGGACATTTAAGCGACCCACTAAGGGCCGGGACCTGTCGGGAGAGGGATTATTTTTGGATCACATACATACCTTTTTGACCAGGAAATGAAGGCCTCCCCGGATGAGTGATCAGTCCAATATGCCGGGGCCACCTCCAAGACAACACAATCAAATAGGACGAGACACACCATTCACACACCCACTCTGAACAAGGCGAGGATGGGATGAGGATCATAATGGCGGCCAGATGATACCCGGGGACCACAAGGGCCTAAATTTACCCGACATTTGTCTCACAGGTGAGGGGAAACCCCACCTAGGTAACTTGTCACGACCAGGATTCGAAACCGGGCCCGCTGCGTGAAAGATCGAACACATCTCCTACAGCTATTTACATTCCTATGACGTAGTCGAATTATCAGAGTTATTCCAAACGAGTCCAAACTAAATAATGATTAAAAAAAGTGTATGACGTAATGATGGCCAGTGTTCGTTCTTCATTAAGAATATAAATACATTCACCACGTTGGCTGGGCTGCTGATGATTTATTGATGTACATCAAACTGACTTAATGCTCTTAATGTTCACTTAATGAGACTCAATTTCTCATAAAATACGAAAAGAAAACATATAACACAATGCCCACAGTTAATTTGTTGTAGCTTATTCTATAAGTTTACGTGAATTCAAATTTTTAATCCCATTTCTTTTCCATATATATATATATATATTACAGTAGGGTCCCGCTAATCCTGACCCTGCTCAGCCGAACATCCGGTCAATTCGGACGGGATTTTGTACTGCAGAATCGATTAATTTTGAATTTTAATTACAAAGATGTTTTGTTTTGTTAATCCTACATCAGTTCGTAGATTAACGATATGAAACTAAAATTAAGTATTAGAAAAGTTATATTTATGAAAAGAAAACATCGAGTTTTATGGTTTTTCCTATCTAAAACTCGTATTACAGTATAGTACGTGCATTTTAAGGCAAATTCCGCTTAATCCGGATTTTCGGTGATCCGGATAGTGTCCGGTCTCAGCTAATACGTATTAGCGGGACTATACCAATTTAAGACAAACTACTGTTTCCCATTATTATGATATTTTTATTATGTGTTGTGACAATGGGCAGATCGCTGGGCTTGGTTTGAAAATTTCACCCTCCATCTCTCCCCATCTTTGACTTCCTCTTTCATGAGTCAGTTAGATCCGAATAGAGTATATTACGAATATAAGGGTTAATCAGGTGGCGATGCAACAGAATCATTCTATAGGCCGCATACTACACCTGAAAAGCGTTTAAAAAATCAGTAAAGAAACATAGGCCTATAAATATAAGACAATTTATCTCATTAAAAATACGATATCAGCACAGACTATGGAAACCGCAAAACTATTATGACAACTTAGTAATCATGAAGGTCGTCGGCAATTACCGAGATTTAACTACGAAGTTTCTCAACCTTGACACTACTAAGCGAAGCATGGATCTAATATTCATGACAAATCGACCTATTTTCGTCCACAGACCTTTAAATCGCAATCGCTATTATTAAAGATAGGTTATTCACCGATACCAGTCCTACCGATTGAATAATTAACGTGTTGCACCAATAGCACATTTTACTACCTTCTGTCTCCATATTGGTAATATGTCTTAATACAAAACTCATTTTATTGATTAAAAATGGCACGAGAAATGTTTTCTAACTTCCGATGGGGCATAATAAATGAAGTGTGAATCACAAAATGGTTTTATTACCAGGAGTCAAGAACAATCACAGTTACCACATAGTCACCGTGAACGGTAGACGAGCTTCCCAATACCCTTTTCATAAAACTTTACCGTCAGCATATTGAGAAAGGTCTTCATGGCATTTTTTAGTGTTTTCACGTTCTTCGTTGGTGTGGAAGCGCCGTCCTCCCAGATCTTTCTTCAGCTGCCGAAAAAGATGAAAGTCACTCGGCATGGGGACGAGTTTTTGGAGTCCATCGAGACAGGGGATCCGTTACGATAATCCAGAATCAAAAGAACGATCCAAACAATGGATGCACACAAATTTCCCGAACAAACCCAAGATCTGGGAGGACAGATCTTCCACACCAACTTCAAAACACTTCAAAACGCCGAGAAGACCTAGCTCAATACGCTGGCGGCTACCTTCTATGAAAGGGGAATTGGGAAGCTCGTCCACCGATATGACAAATTTCTTATCTTCACGGTGACTATGTGGAAAAGTAACTGTGATTGTTCATGACTCCAGGTAATAAAACCATTTTATGATAAACACTTCTCTTCATTTTATGCCCCATCGGAAAATGAAAAAAACAGCCCTCGCAGAATAAACCATGAAACTGATAATGGAACAGGGAATGTGATTTGAAATGTAAGAACGAAATCTTTTCCGGCAAATTTAGCTGTAAATATTTGTAGGGCTTGCACCTTGATGAATAGTATTTTCCCCAAGTTTTTGAAACCCACCATTTGCATCCATCGGGGGAATATCTGAAGAAAAATAAGGTGACAAATAAACACCGAAGTTTGTCAGCAAGCTTGCAAGTTGTCTTCCCATCAGGTTGCCAGCTCAAGAAAACCAAGTCACTAACACGCAGTCAAATGACATATGAAAATAAACTAATTGAAATTAAAATCGTTACTGTGGTTTTCATAGAGCATTGCCTGCATAATATCAGTTGGTACAACAACTTGGTTATCTACACGTCTGAAGCCTCTAATTATAAATTTCCGAATTTATTCGGTCGTCCTATATTTGGTATGGGAATCCCTGACGGTAAGAGGTTCCCGAAAGTTTGTGTGAAATAACAAGCACGAGAATCAATTATTACTGTTTTGAAAAAGTTTGGTGTATATATACACTTATAATGCAGTATGTAGTGATGTTAAAAAAACTCACAACTAAAAATCTCCAACTTTGTATATTTCTCTACTGTATCAAAATAGTTTAGTCATTACCCAGGTTATGATAGATAATTTTGTTATTATTGAATTGTTCTGTGAAGTCTAAAGTATTGTTCCTACCCCAGGTATTTTAGTTAAACCTTTAAGTTAATATTCGTGCTATACCGGTACGTTATTACTATATCTGTAGGCAAAACAGAAGGCATGGGCAGATAAAGTTCAAATGACGCAACGAGCGTATGTAGCAATCTTCCTCAAGGGTAACAACCACAAAGCTTAAAATATAATTCTATAAATTTTAAATACCAGTAATCAATTCTTCTGTTAGCGATAACTAGCAATATAGCTGATACTTATCTCTTAATAAGCGTGTTCTGCTTTGTTTTGGAGGAACATCTTCGCACGTGTGACCGACTGGATTCTTCGTTTGAGATTTCACTTTCCATATGAGGATATTATTTTACAAGGCATCCTTCATATAGACTAGTAACACAAGTATGTTGACCTTTTCAAACTTACGATTTCACATTCATATAGTTGGATACTTCATTGTAAAGCGGAAATATATTTTGAATGTTTATTATGCCCGTAGATGTATCCTAAAGTTCTCACATACATTGTTATACAATTATCCACATTATCCCTAAGCTGCATAGCAATATTATGTAAAAGGTCATGTGACTTGTTTTCATACTAGTATTATGACTAGTTTCAACGTTTTAACATATAGGGTAAGAGCGGGCTTAGATGCCGCTATGAGAGAGCTGCCACTCCTCAATTTTAAATGAGATGTTATGGAAAGTGCTATGTTAGCTCAATTGATTTAAATAAAATACCTGGCTGTACCTTCTTTTGCTTGAGCCATTTTATTGTTCATAACATCATCTTCAAAACTCTTTAAAATTGAAGAGTCCCCTAAAATCTTCTACAAATTCTATTAAGAAAGTAATGGTGCTAGTAAGGAGATCGTCCTCTGGCACACTTGATCCTTAATTTGTATTAATTTAGAAATTTTCTCCGTTATGTATCTATGATCCACACTAACATTCTCCAGTTATGCTCGCCGTTGTTATGCATAAATTTAAAAAAATTCATAAGGGAATGTTATTTAAATGTTATAGCCGCTTCTTGTTCTTCATATTCTAACTATTCCTATGAATGTAGCTGTGCGTCACCGTTGTTGTGTTGAATTTTAATCAGCTTTAAATATGAAGGATATACAAATATTTTTTTAGAAAATTTTCCTGATAAGTCTTAAATGTCCTAAAATATTTTGGAAGCTTACTAGGTGAGCTATAAGAACTACCTCAAAATAAATTTAAACTTAAAAAAAAAACAACAGACACACTGTAAGTCTAAAGACGTAATGTTGCTACACCACAAAACATTAGTAAAACAATTTTTTTTTGTTAGCTGTAAATCTGCAAAACAAGATGCCCTGATGATGATTCCATGAAAAAAGCGTTAAATTTGTGAATTTCGGAAAATATTATGTAACTTACGCGGAGGGGTGATTTAAGGGAAAATTGAAAGACATAGGATATTGTACTATTCAAATTATAATACATACATTTCTCCGTACATGGTATTGTAGTTTAGATCAATAACTTTATTTATTGAGCAATATTACAGGTTGATGGAACGATGGGATACGTTGAATAACGAGATGAGAGAAAATTCTATAGAGTACGTTATTCGGTTAGCAAAAGTTTAAGCACTTACATTAAATTTACAAACGTTTGTATTGATATGTTTTACTTTCCTGATACTAAGTAAGCAGCTATTTGATTGAGAAGTAGCGGCTCAGGTCACGGAAACCACCATTAACGGAACGATGGGATACGTTGAATAACGAGATGAGAGAAAATTCTATAGAGTACGTTATTCGGTTAGCAAAAGTTTAAGCACTTACATTAAATTTACAAACGTTTGTATTGATATGTTTTACTTTCCTGATACTAAGTAAGCAGCTATTTGATTGAGAAGTAGCGGCTCAGGTCACGGAAACCACCATTAACGGCCGTGGGTGTCGGAATGCTGACCACATGCCCCCAATCCTGCCATCTGCCTATGGTATATGACGCATCGGTCAGATGGTAGGCCTAGTAGCGCCACGGAGTTTAGTTTAGTCTATAGGTAAATTGGAAACTAGTTTAATATTAAAAATTACAAAGGATCATAGGATTATCACGTGATTTTACTGTTCGTCGTCTTGCCTACAAGACTGGATGAGTTACCACTGCGCTAAATTTTGAAAACATTTTTATTTTAATTTAAAAATTAATTAATTAATTAATTTCATTCAGTAGGAAGTAGGTATTCTTACAATGTTCTTTCTTTACAACCTTATGCTCTCGTTTTTTTATAAATAAATTGTAAAAACAATCCTTTTTTACCTTATAATATTGTGCTACATTAGGATAAAACCTTTACTTATAATTATTATACAGAGTTTTTGTACACTAAAAAGATAATAGCTGAAAATTATGTATTTAGGATACAAAGTTAAAAAACTAAAATCCACTTATAACGCAAGAACATAAATGCACTACTCAAGTGGAAGTATTAAAAAAATCGCTTCCATGTTCGTTGTGTTTACTCCTTGGGATGCATTTCTGATTGAGTTATGCTATCCTCAGCCCTTGAAATGTGTTAGCACAGATGCACCTAAAGCTGTTAAGAATGTAACATAGCATTTAAGGTAGTTGAAGAACGTATGAATATTTACATAAGATAATCGGATATAAGGTTGTAAAGAAGAAAAAAAAATATTTACTTTATTATTACAAGTAAAACTTAATCTTGTAACAAAAATATCAAAACATTCAATATCTGTTAAGCAGTCTATGTGTATTGAAATATGTTATCCATTACAAATCAGTCGTTTTAATTATACATCTTTCTGGAAAAATTATTGCCACTTCCCACTCATATCGCAAAGTATTTTATTCAGAAAAGAAGGTACTTTTTAAATGATAATTATGATCGTAGATGTGCCCTAAATATTCTCACTGACACTGGAATTATATACTTTGTCCTGTGAAATCATGTAGAAGGTAGCTAGACTTTTTTTTCTTACTGAGACGTATTAAGACTACTTTTGGCCAAGAGATTTTTTTAGGTAACACCGATTCTCCAACATATTTGCACAACAGCTGGAAGCCTGCATCCTACTCTACACAAGATACTGGATTGATAAAGCCTTTCGGTTACCGAAACCTCACGACTGTAAATCGACAGCAAATAACACACTAAAACCTGAAAATTAATTGCAGGAAACATCACGATATTTTAAGTGTGAGGAAAATAAACGCTTTTATTACAAAACACTTCGTGATATTTGCTATGAGCCTTTTTATGGTTTGGAGAGAAACGGGACAAACAGCATGGCCGAAATCATATGATTTATTGGATTACATTGCACGCTATTATCACGGCACACAAATTATGGTCAAAATTAAGTTTTTATTCTGCAAGATTAGAAGAAGTTTCAAGAGTTCTGCTGAATAGATTTCGTTGCTGTAGACAGGTATATTCCAGAGATAAATCTCAAGAATTTTTGTCTAGTCCACCGCTGTGGCTCAGGGGATGCGTCCAATCCTCTCCCGCAGCGGGCCCGGGTTCGATTCCTGGTCGGGACAAGTTACCTAGGTGAGGTTTTATCCGGGGGTTTCCCTCACCTATGAGACAAATGTCAGGTAACTTTAGGCCCTTGTGATCCCCGGATATCATCTGGACGTCATTATCATCTTCATCCTCATCCTCGCCTTGTTCTGAGTGAGTGTGTGTGTGTGTGTGTGAATGGTGTGTATCGTCCTATGTGTTCGTGTTGTCTCGGAGGTGGCCCCGGCATTGGGCTGATCACTCATCCGGGGAGGCCCTCCATGTCCTTGTCTGGTCAAAAAAGTATATATGTGATCCAAAGGTAATCCCTCTCCCGACAGGTCGCGGCCCTGTAAGGTCCGGGTGGCTTGGGTCGCTTAAATCCTAAAAGAGAGAGGTAAAACTACGAAAAAGAAAGAAAGAAAGAATTTTTGTCTATTTTATAACGCCAGGTTGAATAGACTTCTCTCGTCTTATGCCCGCCTGGTGCCATGAAGTAATACTTTAATCTAATGGCTCATGAGTCTTTTCTTCGTAATTATTAGTATGACTGTTTCTCCGTTTCAGCTGAATAATTCATTGATCTTCTGCTTCTTTCTTCCTACTTTTCCAATTTGTACTTCCAAAATAATTCCCAATCCAGAATTCCTAAGATAGCGCCGTGAATAAGTTCTTGGTTACCAGGATCACTTCACACAAGTGATCTGTAAGTAGTACAGTTCTTTTTTATTATGATCAACATAACAGAAATCACAAAGAACTTAAAGACACTGCAATTGTTATTTTTAATACAGGACACAGAAAATTTCAATAGTACCTGCACCGATTCCGTATAACTAACAATGCCAACTCTAAATGTGGATAAAGTGCACAATCAGTTAACCACATTCTGTTTTCTTGTCCCATATACACATATGAAAGATTTAAACTCATATCCTATTTGCAAAAACTGAACATTCAATACACCATTCTCCTCCATAACACACTCTAATAATGCAGGTTTTAAATATGTCTTATCTTTTGTAAATATCGTATACTCAGAACTATGAGTTGCATTGTTTGTTAAAGTTTATTTCTCTATTGTTAATTTTATTTCTCTCTTGTTGATGTTTACTTCATCTTTGTACATTTTTGCCTCCCTTTTGTTAATGCTTATTTCTTGATGTTATACATTTACTTTTTCTTTGCAGCTTGTGCTCAGATTAGAATTCTAGACATATATTGTAAATATCCGAAAATATATTATATCTCTAACTCTAATATACCTTCCGGGTGAAATAGGGTTTAACCCAATTTTGGATATTCAATAAATAATAAATAAATATTATAACGAGGCGTGTTTTTAAAGTAAGTACCGTTTAAATATTTTGCCGCTGCAGCGTTGCAGTCGCGATTTTCAGCATGCGCGATCACTTCCTCCATTCATTAGCAAGCCAGACGCAACTGGTAGCGATCTTCACTTTGTGTTTATGTATTTTTAGAGAGTTTCGAAATTTTCAAGACAATTGAACGACCCGCCGACTGTGAAGTCAGATCAGTGATTCGTTTTTTGAATGCAAGAAATATTACGCCAGCAAACATTCATCGCCAATTGTGTGACGTTTATGGGGGAGAAAATAATGACGGATGGAATGGTGAGGAATCCTTTTGAATCATGACAATGTCAGCCATGCACAGCCAAACAAATTCAAGACATAAATTATCATTTTGTTGGTAACAATTCGACCACCCACCATGCAGTCCGGATTTGGCACCAGGTGATTTTCATCTGATTTTTCAACTGAAGAAACTCTTTATTGTAAAACATTTCAGCAACGATTATGTTGTGAAACTAGAAGTGCAGACTTGGCTTTCATCACAGACAGCATTATTAAGTGCCAGTATGGTACTTTATGAGATTGTGTGGGGGACGAAAAATGTCTGTCCGTCTGTCTGTCTGTCCGTGTGTCTGTCCGTGTGTCTGTACGCGGCATAACTCAAATACGCTTTTTCGGATTTTCATGAAACTTGGAAAACACATTTATAATGTCCATGGGAAGAACCCTATTTATATTGAACCAAATCAGTTCGCCGGTACCGGAGTAATGCCCAATTTAATGCCTATTTTAATAGATTATATTAGAAAGGCGCCATAACTCAAATACGCTGTATCGGATTTCCATGAAACTTGGTATACGCATTTATGACGTCCATGAGAACTACCCCATTGAATTTGAACCAAATCTGTTGACTGGTACCGGAGTAAAACCCAATTTAGTGCATTTTAAAGGCGCAATAACTCAAATACGCTTTATCGGATTTTTATGAAACTTCGTATACGCATTTATAATGTCCATGGGAAGATGTCTATTGATATTCGACCTAATAGGTTGGCCAGTACAGGAATAATGCCCAATTTAGTGCCTTTTTTTAAATATATAAGAAGTCGTGATAATTCGGATATGCTTCATTGGATTTTCTTGAAACTTTGTACACCCATTTATAATGTACATGGGAAGACGTCTACTGATATTGGAGCAAATCGGTAGACCGGTACCGGAGTAAAACCCAATTTAGTGCATATTTTAAAGACGCGGTAACTCAAATACGCTTTACCGGATTTTTATGAGACTTGGTATACACATTTATAATGTCCATGGGAAGACGTCTAATGATATTGGATAAAATCGGTTGACCTGTTTCGGATTAATGCTCAATTTAGTGCCTATTTTATGGTAATATACGTATTCGAAAGAGTTTATGAAATGCAAATCAGTTATCATTACAACATGGCCTATAGTTTTACTGTGATTTTATAAGGCTTTGGAATTTAAAATACAGTTAGCTATGACAAATAACACTATTGCTTTACATGCGCTTATCCAACTAGACCGTTAAACTGACCCAGGTGGCCGAGATGGTAACACCTTGGCCTCACATTCTGGAGTTCCATGGTTCAAATCCCGAAACCGGCCAACTTGACTTTTTTTTATCATAACTGATTAATCAAAAACATACTGGCACTTTGTTACATCAGTTTACCTGATTTTATTCTTTGACGAAGGCATACAAAAACTTATTTCCGTTGCGACAAGAGCTTGATTGACGGCAGTGACTATGTGGAGAAGAAATGTAAGATGTAAGGAAATGAATGATAAAGTATTTGGAAAATATATTTTTTTTAATTGTCGGTATTTACTTTAAAAATACGCCTCGTATTATAACCGCACAACAGTACCGTAATCACGACGGTAATTTCTTTTACGTAAATAATTATAAAAACATAAATAAATATATATATATTTTTTTTTAGTTTCAGTTTAAATTTTACAGAGTAAATCGGTATAAAACAGAATAGCAAGTTATATAATACAGTACGTACTATAGTAATTTGTACAGCATGTATTTATTTTTATAAATCAGCAAACACACTAAGAAGAAATTTATACAACAATCCAATTCCCTTTATCGACACATAAAACAATAATAACTGGATATAAATCGCAAAGGGCTTACATTGTTAATGTAAATGTAGGCTATGTTCTATCAACATTCTAGCTGGAGAATAAAGAAATTCATCTGCAAAAACTGAACTCTATGCACTAAGCTAGGTAAATTTCAGAGATAAATCAGTAAATTAATTCGAGATCATGTTTATTTAATTGTTATCTTTTGCTCATTTGAAGAACTAACAATTTCACTGCTCTTTATCTCTTATCTTAAATTTATTGTAACTCTCAGTCTTTCCTTTTTTGGGTATTTTCGAGACACAAAGTTAATTTAAAGTTGTCCAAGTAATTTAGAGGTTTCCTGTAACTGTAATTTCCAATGTTTTTATATTAATTTAGTAATTAATATTAAATTTATATTATCCTCGTGATATAAACTTTTAGAGTGTTTTTACCTTTACATATAACTAATGGTTATTTGACTTTTTATATTTATATATTACAAACTTTTAATATTTATTTTCTCTAGTAAGGTGAAAGAGAAGAGATAAATAAGCTATTAGTTCTTTAAGTTTTTAATACATAGCTTGTAAAAATACAACCACCATAGACCGTTTCATAGAAATTAAATGACAGGACATGTTATTCAAAACGAAATGACACACCAAACAGGAGAAAACACTCAAATTCATACTCTTAGAAGATAGTTTTAGAGGCGGAGGAAATAAAAGTTGTTTCAAGTGCTACGTTTAAAGTAAAACCTGACATCGCAACTGTATTAGTCTCATTAAGGTCACGGTGCATTAAAAATTACCCCATGAGGTTGACGGCAATGACATAATTTCTGCTCTCTAGGTTTATAAATAACGAATGGTAAAGTACACTATAATCATTTGCTGCATAACAGAAGAAACATATTTTACGCTGTAGCGCAGGAAGTAACAACTCTTCAGAAGGATCGTGCAGTAATTAAGTCTTGCATTCAAAATTATCGCTGCCATCAATCTTAATATATTAGTCTAACCTATCAAAAAGTCACGATTAGACAGTACTTAAGCTAGTATTATTAAAGGCTACATTATACAGTAATTAAAACTTCCTTAGAAAGAGATAAAATATTTGGCACAGATGCCTATTGTGCAGATTTTTAACAAAAGAGTCATGATTAACAAAAATAAAGCCATAAAGACTTGTTATAGCTTTTAAAAACTGTGAAATTTACGAGCTTTCGGAAGTTCTTGCTCAAGGTTTCAGGAAAGCAGAGTACTGTGGCATGGCCAGTGTGAAAAGGAATGGACATATTTCATACAATTGATATCAACAAACCTACTGAAAATGCCAATGAAAATAAGGAACATGGGGACGACTGCTGTTCATTTAACCTATATTCCCAGTTTCCCGAAGGCGTCGGTGGATTGCAGCAAAGGTAACCGTTAGGGCACGGCTGCTCGTAGACGCAATGATCCTTTCGTCCATTTTCCCTCGCCTCATTGTAACACATAGGAATATTCATATCTTTGAGTTCAGAGAACTCATAGCCAACTACAACTGGTAGGAACAGCGGGAGGGCATACGACGCAGATTAACAACATAGGAGTTGTATACGGCGTGTTCAGCAACCAGCTTGTCCCATGTGCGTAACTCATAACGACATGTTTCAGGGTATAAAGTTTTTATTTATTTATTTTATTTTATTAATTTAATATGGGGGAGTAAAAAAACTTAAGGTCTTTTCGATCACTCAGCCAAGGGGAAATACATTAATTACAATAATTAGGCCTATATAGCCTGAATTAATTATAACAGAGTATAACATCTGCCTAAAAATACGAACGTCAAAATTATTGTGGGATGACAGGTCATGAAAACGATTGGAAAGAAAGCTAGGTGTTGAGGTACAGGATGACCTATCTTATGACCTATCATTCCTAAGAGTTGGTGTAGTTATTTTATATATTTTATATTGGAAATATGTTTCAAAGGTCGCAAAATCTGTTTAAAATGCATAAGAAGTTCATGCAATGTTCAATTTCCGCACTTAGAGAGATTTCATTAGTGGGTTCGATGAGCCTCCCTTCCCAGTTCTTGTGGGAGAATGAAAAATTGAATTGATTTTATTTTAAGAATTCTAAGCGTAGAACTTAAAAGTCAATTTTAGGCATACAATCCGCTCATAATGGCGGAAAAAATTACAAACGACATATTACAAATATAATAATAATTACAGATACATTGCTAATACAAATACTGAAAATAAAACATAAACCTTAACCTAATGTCATGAAGTAGTACCCAATATATATGATAAGAGTAAACTTTTGTAGAAGATAGTGGGAAATTAGGATTCATAAGCAATTAAGAGGTGATTAACTAAGAGTTTTGTGTCGTAGCAAGAGAATACTTTGATAATAATGATACAAATTGAGTTTATTGTATAATCGTGAGACCGTTCTTACAAAATATTTATTAAATTAACCAAGAGTCTTGGGGTTAAAATAAGCCTACTATCTCTGATCTGGCTCTTGCTTACTTACTTTCTTATTCTCCTTGAATGGAAGTAAATTCCTCGGTGTTTAACATGAAAAATAGCAATGTAGAATGGAGCTAACACGCACAGCTGTAAGCAAATGCTTGTTAACGTATTTTTAAGAATTCAAAGCAGGATTTCAGATTTCCTGGTAAGCTTCAAGTCACCTGAATACACTTCTCTTGCCGTAAATTACTGTTGCTCATGACATGATAAAATGCAAGATCAGGGTCTAGGTTAAGCTTGGAGAGAGAAAGTGATCGCCTAAGTGTGTCTGTTCTCTGCAGTAACTCTTCACTAAGTGGGTGGACAAGTAGTAAGTATACTTAGCGAAATCCACACACGAAAATATCAACTTAAGCAATGCTGTACCATAAAAAATGAAAGTTGAATTTTACATGTACTTCTGTGCCTTAAGTACCAAACCGAAATTTTATAGCTCATGCACCTCCAATTTGGAACTAAGTTACAAGTGTTAAATTCTTTTAGTTGCTTCTATTAACACACCCGTCAGACCACTTGCTTGTTGCCTGGCGAGAGGAGGAGGCAAGGATTTAAATCCAAGATGGGTCTGCTAATTTTATAGTGGAAAGCGTTCATGCTGCGATAAATTTTTGCCGGGGTTTTCTTGTTGGTGCTACTGGAATTAATTGCAACCTAATAACTGTTGCAAAACGGCTAGTGGGGCATAAAGCGAATAAAGATAGAAGCTGTCTACACATAACATATTATACTTACATTAATTCACATACAGGGAATAAATACATAAATAAGTTGAAATACGATTTACATATATATTCTATATGCTGTCGTTTACATATGCCAGTGAGATATGTCAATGGCAGACAGACGATGTATTCTAGAAATATAATTTCTCGTATAATAGTATGTTTCAAGCGAATATGTCCGTAAAGACAGCATCTTTATGAATAGTTTACTTTTTATTCGAGTCTGTTATTATAGTTGTTACTCTCGTCGAAGTTGAATGCTTCTTTATAACTGAACATTTAATAATGTAGCGACATCCTAGTTGGAAGAGTTAAGATACTTCCGGAGTGTAACTCAGCCGTAGAACTTCTGTAAGTAGATCACGTCATATTTTATAATGTTATATATATTTGTATATTTCCTTTTATTTCATACTTCATCAAGAGTCGACGTTACTTATACATGTATCTGTAAAAATCTTGGATGAAATTTTCCATTTGGTGAAGTGAAGCTTATTTACGCTTATTTTCCTATAAAGGACAGAGTAGCAGACTCGGCTGGGGTTGAAGCCGCGATCTTCGAATATGCACTAACGAGGCTGAAGTATCTATACGGTTATTTCATTTTCATTACGCATATATAATTATATATTTTATTTCAAATATGCATATATATGCACATATGAATTTTAAATTTGCATATGGCCTAATTTTTTCTTTGTATTTAATGTTCGTTTCTTGTATTCATGTATATCAGTTCTTTTTTTTATTTTATTATTAATCATTATTATTATTATCATTATGTATTTCATGTTTTTGCCCTGGCTGAGTGGTAGAGAAGGCCTTATGGCCTTAACTCCGCCAGGTTAAATAAATAAATAAATAAATAAATATGCATATATAAATTTTAAATATCCATATCTTTATGAATATTTAAAATGAAATAACAGAAATTATATATATATATATATATATATATATATATATATATATATATTGTACTGCATATACATAAATATAAATATATATATGTTACCTTTATATCGTATTATATTCCTCAGGTGACCACTAGTAACATGACTAGAAGGGTGTAACAATACTCGAAATCGATTTAATGGTCTGTTCTTTCTTAATCATAAAGGCAACAACTTGTTTATCTTTGTTCCTACTCTACTTAAAAATGACATTTGGCATTTTGTGAACTTCTCAATCATATTTTGACCTTGAACATGTATTTAAAGATAAGGAGTCACGGTCAGGTATCTTGATTTAGGAAATAGCAAACACCAAGCACAATGCCGAGAGCAGAAGTTGAATTTATGTCCTTCAGAACCGAATATGCTAGAGTAACACGGTAATGAGGGAGGTGCAGCTACCGGCAGGTCTCCATTACGCAACTGGCAGGCGTGGTTCAATTCTTAATTTTTAAGATCAATTTATACTAGTTTCAGATTACATAGAATTGATAGTATGCCTGATAACTTCTTCACGATCCGACGCCGTAACACGAATAAAATTAATAATCAAATATTCCGAGAGTATAACAATAGGCCTCATTTATATTATTCTTATGGAAAATCTTGGTCACTACATCTGGCTCATATAATCTACTTATGCGTTATTGTTGTAGCTATCGTCTTTTTTTTTACCGCAAAATATTGGGCTAAATTAGACGATAACTAAATTTCGTTTTCGTTTGAAAAGTTTCTTGTGCTTATTTAACGAGACTTGTATTGCTATATAAATCTCATTTAGCCAATGCTCATGTATTGGAATTCTACCCGCATTTCTATTACAGGCCTGTAAATTACCAGACATGGACTGTCATATTAACGAAAACATAAAAGGAGATCAGCACTGAATAAACATTTTAGTGTGTATTTGAAAACTTATAATTTACACATTACATATGTTTAAAGCATTGAAAAGAAATATAGGCTACAGTTGTTACCTGTATAATACTAATATAATGTTAAAATATTTTAAAGTAAAAGAAATACGATTATTATAATTTAAATATTAGTTTTACGTACTGAAAATTCAATTGTCTGAAAATCCTAAATATTTCGAAAATGGCATTGTCAGACTAGTTCTGTTAAAGTGGGAAAATTGATTTTGCTTACTCGGATACTCTTGTTCTCTCAAATATGATTTATGATGACATACAATTCTAAAAACTTTAATAATTTCTTTGTCTATCATTACACTTATTTCTTGGATACTGTCTATATCATGTCCCTCTTGTAAATAATTACTTCTACAATCCTACTACATGTATATGGCAACATTATTAAAAAGTATAAATTGGTTACTCAATTACTCGACTGACGATATTTGATATAAACTCCTAACCTACACAATAGTTTTACCGGATTTAGGCAAAGACCGAACAATCACAATATTTTATTATAACTAGTAATTATTAAAAAGTCACGTCTTTTCTTAGAGGCAGTTGAGTCTTTCAGGTTACCAAAAGTTTAGATATTCGTCGCTTGAAGATGGTACAGATCCCAACCTTAAGCACCAACCACCTTTACCTCCAGGATTGTTCCTGGTACCCATTTCGGGCACAGGCCGTGATGACCCAAAAATCAAGTGATACCAGAAGGAAATATCACTTTCCTTATTTGGGATCGAATTCGCGACATTCTGCTTTGTTCGGCAGTGATTCAACAAAGTATACCACGGTGTACCCCGATCCCTCCGGTGTGGGGATATGTATTCGTAGTAGCCTAAGTCTACATTTACACAATTTAAATAGTATAGCCATTTATGATCAATTAGTCTGAATTTTTTGTCAAATAATTAATCGGTAAGTGAAATAAATTACACTTAAGAAGTTCCGTGTTACATCCTCAGTGATAAACTAAATAGGGAATATCGGTTTCTTGTGACTTTTCCTTTCTGAGCTATGTCGTTCATTCAAATAAACGTTTCCAGAAAGTAATACTTTTCTTTCAGCTAGCCTGAAGAGACGACGTTTTGTCAAAGAAAAGTGATAATTATGCACGGTTATCTCCAAGGACAGAGTTTCAATGGAAAACTGTTGCTACCTTAAAATGTACAATTTTATGAATAGAGTTACATTTAAGAGTGGTAAAGACGCTTCTTCGCTTCTACTTGTAGGCAGTAGAGTTCAGAAGGAACTGAAGATTTAAAATTATGTACAGATTTATGGTTGGCTCGGATTTCTAAACTCCCGCATCGAATTCACTGTTTATAGGATAATTTATACATAAAACTATGAGTCAAGAGATGGAGGATCTCGTGTGAAGACAGGTAACTTAGCATTGACTAATAATCTGTACTGTACATTAAACATTCAAAAAGCCCACAGTCTATGTTGCTTTGTTAGTTTCTTTAAAAACATAAAGTGCTGTGAATAGGCTGCAAAAGTCTTCCTGAAAAAGCTGAAAAAGTTATTTTATTTTCATTTATACAAACAACTTCTATAAGCAAACGAAAAAATCCCGTTGTTTGAATTAGTAACTTATTCGCTTGCTACATACATGACTAGAAACTTGTAATTAAAATAATTCAGTTTCTTTTAAGATTATAATATAGAGCCAATATTCCCCACTGATTTACTTAACGACTGTAGCCAATTTGCTTGCTGATATAGCATAGAAAATAATGAGGTGGTTATATATTATTCAGTGTCAGCTCCGAAGTATTTTAAGTTGTTCAACTAGGCCTATATTCGTACTAACTTGCTCATAGCCTAATGTATCCAGAATTGACATGCCATTCGATTTAATAACAAATATCAGATTCTTCAACAAAATACAGTCAATTCAATGGCTTAGTTATCTGTTCGTTTGAGTATGTAGACCAGTGTCCGGCAGATGCTGCAGTTGTGACGTAAGAGCCAGTCATCTCGCAAGAGCTTCGGAGAGAGAGCAGTTGAGTTGTATTGCTGTTAATACGCATCAGCGCAGTGGCGTTCAGTGCAGCAGTAGAAATGTATGGTAAATTTAGTGCATTCAAAGTAAAACGAGACTTATGAAAACGTCACCTCACCCTCAGAGACACGTCACATTTTCCAAAGTTGTCTACAGTATGTCATCGAATTACAGACATAAATAATTATGTGCAAATATTAGAAGAACTGGATCAGGAATTTGATTGCCGATTTCAAGATTTTGCAAACCTCCAATCCGATATTTGCATATTTGCGACACCATTTTCTGTGGATATTGACAGTGTTTCAACGTCATTGCAACTAGAAGTCATTGATTTGCAAAGTGATATTAAAATGAAAGACCGATTTCAAAACAAAAAGGATTTATCTATATTTTATAGAAGACTAGCATGTGCCCGTGGCTTCGACCGCGATAATTATTTTTAAAAAATTAAAAATTAAGATCATAATACTTAAATCATATTTATTAACAGCTAAATCACGTGGAGTAGGCTACATACCACGATTAGATAGCGTCGCCTGATGAAAGCGACCGCAGATTCGAGTTCCTTAGCCCAGAAACCCCTCACTAGTTTCGTCCAAATCGAACAATGTTTGACCATATTTAGGCCTATATTGAATATCCCTCTTCCGTGTAGGTTAAAAATTTCATACGTCTGCGGGCCTTGATATTCTAAACAAATGAATCGTCAAGGATGGACTTACAAAATCAAGCGATCGCCCGCGATAATTATTTCAAAAATTAAAAATTAAGAGCATAATAGTTAAATCATTATATTTATTAACACCTAAATCACGTGGACTACAAACAAAACTGGATCATGCCGGTCACTGCTCTAGACCCTTACAGACTTCACTATAGTCAGTGATATATTTTAATTTAGCAAAGTTACATGTAACTCTGATGCTAGTTTTAGTATTGCTTATTAAATTATACCAAAACTTTAATTTACTGTAGGTTAATAAGTGACTATTTTGTCTGTTTGTATCTCACTAACGGAATCTAAATAATAATTATGCGATCTAGAGGAATATTTAGGATGGGACTGGGCACGGACTTGGAGCAGAGGGGTTTCATTAGCTGGATGCTCTGTTTCCATTCCCAAACAGGGGAAATACTTTCTCTATATAATATCATATAATATAAATATCTTCAGCGATATAAAACTGAAGACTTATCACTTAACAATTTTGACCCTCGTCTAGTCGAACAGGTATCCCAAATATTAATTATTTTCTTGTTTTTAGTTGTCAAGTGTGGAGAATAAATAGTTTCCATTTAAGTTATTGGTATAATCGTTCCATCCAGGAACTACCAGTCTTAAAATGAAAGCTAGTCACTCTTTTACATCTTTGGAATGGATTAGTTGTGTTAGTATTAAAAATGTGTTTACAAAATATGGTACTCAAAATCAGTCATTTGTTTTAATTTTCTCTAAATAGTGACAAATAGTATTCCTTATCTGCTTACATTACACGAAAATAAGTCTGAATCTAAATTTAGAGTAATATTTCCAAGAGGGTTAAATTCAAACAGCTGGCAGTAAGATTGTGGAAATTTACCCATAACTTCGTTTTTATTCATTTAATGACATCTTTTTGTACTAAATATTAATTTTAATGATATTTCACACCAAATAGCTAAGAGATAAATGTATATCTTTGTCCATTAATATTGTGAAAAACGTTATTTGATTATTCTATTACTTCAGAAACGGCGTGATCCCTATATCCGGGAGTTTATAAATTTATTTTATTGCGGAATTCGAAAATGTAAATTAGACTATGCCTTTTTGAATGATAGGACACGCGAAGTCCGGATTACCTCTTTCGTTGAACATACGAAGATTAAATCTTCCCGCAATCTTATGCCAAGCAGATAGCTCGGGCGGCATTCTTCTCGTGCGGCGTCGCTTCCCGTCGCAGCCAGGCCTGTACCTTCCTCCGACGCTGGTTAAGGTTGTCACCGGGTCTTCGGGCGTGAAGAAGAGCGATGCATTAGGGCGGAAGTCTTGGTCATTACGATATCGGAGACGCCGCCGTCCATCTCGTCCACATCCAATACCTCGTACTCCGCCGTCAGGATATTCCTCGACGTGGGAGACGCTGCATTGTTCGGCTGGCACGGAGCAATCTTGAACCACCAACGGTCGATCCCCATTAAAGACATGCCTGACCCTGCTGAATATGGATATTCATCGGGGTCGGTCAGTTTTTCGAAAACCTCCCCGAAGAAATTTTGAATTTGAAGTTCATCGATGTCCAATACGGTGTCAATAGAGAACGGAATATGCAACAGGATCTCTTCTCTGCCTGTAATGAATATTTCAGACGTATTTATCACTAATTTAATGGTTCTTTCCGTCTCTAAATATGCCAAAATAAAATTTACGGCATCGTCGTAGGAATTGGTGATCCAGTAGCCTGCAGCGGGTTGAGTTTCTGATCGCAATACGCGAGCCATTTATGCGATTATGAATTTTTCGAAATCTGCATCGCTTTATATAGCCCAATGTAAAACTGGGATAATTGCCAAGCACGTTTCGCAACAAGCCAGTTTCGAAAGAAAGAAAGAAAGAAAGAAAATAAATAAATAAAAAAAATTAGAAGAAGAAGAAGAAGAAGAAGAAGAAGAAGAAGAGTTCGACCGGGCCCACGACGCTCACAGGACGCGAAACCGGCTGATATACAATATACTATATATACTATATATATATATATATATATAGTATATATATATATTTATTTATTTATTAGGCCCCATTTCAATTCTGGATTCCTGGAATAAGGCACCCAAATGATAAGCACAATTCATTATCCAATTCCTTGACCAGCTTACAGTAGATGTTTGCTCCCGCATCAAACTCACGCGTATAAAAATAAGGAATAAGCATCTATAAGAATGAAGAAAACTAAGATTGATAATCTTAGCAGAAGTCCTGACTGACCTTGCTCTTAAAATGTAGTAATCTATGAAATCTCAGATTGTTGTGACACCTGCATTTTATGCGTTGTGCCTTGCCCTTTCCGAGAAGAAAATAAAATAATTTAACACGTCCTGGAGGTACAACTATACACGGTGGACTCAGAAGTAATAGATTGGTCAGCCAAAATCGTGCCGTATGTTGACCTTAAAAATTACCCGTAAATCTACTGGCTAGCCTTGAATAAAAGTAACGTTATATATTCAAAATTTTCGTCTATAAATAATTATTGCGACTGCTTTACACAATTAATAACCGCAGCTTGTTCGTACAGCGTGAAGAAGTATGTCTGCAAAAAATGCAGATGAACTGCAGAGATTTTGTATACCTACTGTACACAAATATTGACTGACCGTGGCATGAACTTAGAATAGCTGTTGATATTATTGAAGGCTGGGCGTCCTAGCGGCCGAAGTCTGTGGTTTGAAAAAAATAAGAAGAAATGAACCCGGCAGGCCGCTAATTTTCCTGCACCAGACTTGTTGACCCTGAACTTAAAGCGAAATCGTCTGTCAGTGGCGGGAATTTAAGTCAACTGTTTTCGATTTCATCCGCTACTTGTCCATATAAAGTTCAGAGAAATCGAGTGACAGAGTAAGGATCACATCATCTGCTTGTTTCCATGTGACGACTTTCGTTTTACACCTTGTGTTTATTACTCATTGTACTTCTGGTAATTCAATTCGTTATTGTTTTACAATGCAGTCACTACATTTTTACAAATTGCTACTGAAATATGACAAAACGAGCTGGCAGTTGCGATAGCGGATTCGTATTTTCGAAAGGTCGCTGATTTGAATCCCGGTGTCAGCCAACCTGATTGGATTTTCCATGATTTCCTAGAAAATGACTGTTTCGTTTGGAGTTCATACATTCAGTGCGTGTACTAAGATAAAATACTTTCGTCTGAGACATTTTCGTGGAAATAGTATGAAGCTCACAGTATTTTCAATAAACTTGAAGGTTACAATACTGTTTGGCGTGGGTCTGAGACAACCAAATACTGCCCCCTTCATCATACAGCCATTTACTCTCTTGGAATGAGAAAATTTAAAGATCCATCCTTAGGATTTAGAAAGTCTTGTGAATTTTTCATATCTATTATTTTCGAAAATAAATCACTTCTGAGATTTCCTTCTACATTGTCAAGTATTTCATTAGGCTCCCCAAAATAAAATTAATATTTCAAGGGGGCCATGGCGATTAAACGATTGGGAACCGCCGCTCCAGACAATGAAGTCATTCAGTATGAACTTCAGACGAAGGTGAGATTCGTTTGCGTTCCTAACTTAAGTAACCAATCGGTCATCTCAAAATATAAGCCAAGGCTAATAAAATAAACAATTTAATGTTTTCTTTTGCTCCCGATCCATTTGAAAGAAACTTACCCTCATTTGACAGAAGCCATGGACATAAATATATAAATAAATTCTACTTGAGATGCTATAGCTCAATACTTTATGTGGTACTGGACTTTATATATTAGGGTGTCATGGTTATTTTTAAAACAGTGGGAAAATAAATTAAAAATTCCTTTCCCGTCCTCTATATAGCGCGCAACTTATGAAATAAGGTTAATTAAACTTACATAAACGACATGCAATGGAAATTGTTAACTACCAAAAAGTATACTCAGTAACATAAAAACTGGCTTTGTAATTAATTTCAGCTATACAGTAATAATAATAATAGATGCTCACGCAGAAATTACAAAGTATTCATGATTTAAATATCGGATGGAACTGTTCCCTTCACTGCTTATACAAAAATAATTAAGCTATATATTGCATGTAAGCTAATTCTTTAGTAGTAGATGTGACCAAAAAGTATTACTAAGCTCATGGTTAGATACTTTTTTAGTTTCCATTCTTATACAGGAAACCATCGAAAATAGTTTTTTTCCAGGAAACAGGTTTCCTTATTATGCTGTCACACTCGAAAAAACATTTTCTCACTTTTGGAATCAGTATTATGAGCATTCGATTCGATACTCCCGACTGAGGGAATCCAGTAATTTGTATGTATATTTTCCATTCGGTGTTTATGTAATTATTGTTCTTTGATAAACTGAAACACTTGTACCAACCCTTACTCCTTCAGCTAAAAATGTAATTCGTGCACTTACAACGCACATAGAGCAATATGGCATGGACTCCAATGTCACATCCCTTCCGCCATTAATTCCTGCCTCCTTTCTAATATTTGGACTTTTCTGAACTTCCTTAATCAACGCCGCATTAGACTTCTTTTTCCAGAAGTAGTGGAATATATGTTGGCTTAGTGTGTTTTCATTCATTCAATCTGTACAGGTGTTCAAGAATTGTTAGCCTCCTTGTCATCATATTTCGCCAGAATTCTTTGTTGATCCGTATTTACGCTTTCTTTATTTTTTTAGAATGAATGTATTCCTTATACCAGGAATATTATGGCCATGTCAGAAAGCTGAACTCGTTAGCTACTAGCAGCTTGACTAATTAGCAGACTAAGATCTCTCGATATGTATGTTTCACTCAATGTTTCATTTCACTAGGTAGATTATGAAGGATGCAAACATTCTCGATTGCTAGCTGCTAAGGTTTGTTAAGAACCTCTGCCTTCACGTCTCTTGATGTCATTTTCGGTAATTTAGTCAACTATATACTTGGCGTTACACATGGCGTTAATATATATAGCGTTTCTGTATCACAAATAATTTTTTGCGAATTTATGTGGAATAATCACATCCTGTTTGGATGTTAACGTTACTACTGTGTGATTCACAATGTAACAGGCACATTTATTGGCAACATTTGATCTTAGGTCTACATTTTATTTTGTACAAGTGACATTCATTTGTGAACTTCTTAGCTCTATTTACATTATTGCTCTTATTATTATTATTATTATTATTATTATTATTATTATTATTATTATCATCATCATCATCATCATCATTATCATCATCATCATTAGACCCATTAAAGTAAATGCAACCACATTACTCACAACTAACGTCTGCGGCAATGACACTTTTACTTATTGAAATCATTGTTAATTTTAATCAAAATATATTAATACTATAAAATATATCGGGATTGAGTGATTTCAATGCGCGGTTTTGCGGATTGTTACGGAATCATTGTAAATTGACAGTGTTTCCCTTTTTGTGTGATATGCTTTTAGTAGTGTGATAAAGTCAGTTTGTAGGTAGTGCAGACAGATTAGCCTAGATCCTGTAGTCGATTATATTAGGATTATATAACGTCATTACATTAGATCTTTGGGAGGGATATGCCCTTGGACTGCAGCGATCCACCACTGCAAGGAAACTCACGTCGAGGTGAACAGGTTGCTATGAGTGATGTTGCGAGGGCCAGTTTTGACAATTCAGGAGGACTACTTAACGTGTAATATCAGGATCAAGGGCAGCATCCAGCTGGGGAGTAACCCAACAGGAAGCTCTTGAGAACAGTTTGACATTTCCATCTTGCGTGCTTTACTGTAATATTAAAAAGCTGATTTATTACTCATTCGGAATTACAACAGTGAATTATTTCATCATTTCATAGAATTAAATTGAGTTGACCCACTTCTAGTTAGTAGTAGATAGACAGCTTGAAAATAAGCAGTGTAATAATATATGAAAATTCATCATTATCACCAGCATAATTTTTCAATCAGCGTTCAATAATTCATCATTATTTCTATTCATCAAGCTTTAGGTATCCAATCGTTGGTCACTATAGTTATAATGCGCATTACATCTATCAATCATAATACTTATAATCACCATCAACCTCATCTTCATGAACAGCAGCAATATCTTCAGTCGTTCTCACTAATCTATCATTGACAACCATCATCATACATTTTCAGTCATTTGGAGCTATCATCTATCTCCATTTGTCATCGTCAATTACAAGATACATCAACCCCACGAGTTCCCTTATAGTTTTATTGGTAACTTAATTTAAATTAACGAATGATTTTTGTCGTGATGATTACTTCGAGACTGAAGGTCTTAACTCTGCCAGTTAATAATAATAATTATCGTTATTATACAATACATTTATATACAACTGGCTGAGAAAAGGCCCATCTAAACGTTCCAAGTTCCAAATTCAGAATACTATGCATGCGCGTCTCATTGTCTACATCAGTGACCGGCATGATCCGTGCTCCGTGACGTCATACTACAGAGCAGCGACGCTCTTTGCTCGGCAATATCTCCGTACTGAGCAAAGCGCAGCGTGGAGAAATGGTTCTCCTGGCCAGTGGCGGTACGACGTCTATGCACTGACAGAGTGCGCTCCGTTTTCGTAGAAAGTATGGGAATAGCACAATTACAATACATTTGTACGAAAACAAAAGAGTACAACTGTGATAAATCAATGTAACAGAACAGTTTTGTTTGTAATGAAATTTAATATAGGCCCTACTTACAATAATCTGAAATGCATAATACATTCAGGTGCGGAAGCGTCCGCATATTTAAATGAGTCTCCGAAACTGCTAAAAACTACAAATACATAAAACATGAGAATACTTTAAGCAGTACTGCAAAACTTTGTCTACTCGGAAACTCAAAAATGTTAAAGTATACAAAATATACAAAATACACAAAATATACAAACTACACAAAATATACAAATTAAACTATACACCTTTGTGAGAAAAGTAGCCTATAGGCCTATTCAGATTTGTGATACACACCCTTACTTTGTGTCACTATCGTGCCCAAGCTGAAGGCATTGTCGAGATTTTTTCCCCTCTTTTCTCGTCCACTGATTTTGCAATATTTGGCGTCATAGTCTGGCTAACACACAAACGAAGAACATTTTTTAAGTTCTGATCAGATAGGTGATTTCTATGTTGTGGTTTGTAGACCTTCATACACGGAAAGAACACATACATAGGCCTACGTCGATCCAAATATACTCAACATTCTATTATTCATCCCATTCTAGTTTGATCCTAGTCAAAACAAAGGGGAGGAGAACTCACAGAGAGTTCGCGGAAAATTCGCATCATGTGACAAAACGTGATTGGTTAATATCATTAGAATGCGCCATTACCAGAGCGTGGCTAACGAGTGTTCGTAAGTTCATGCAATAATAATATCAACATTTACACGTGAAATAACAAACTCTCACTGGCATCGTCATCATTATAGTATATCAATTAGCAAACAAAACATAAAGGATTCATTGTTCACGACGACCCTGCGGATGAGTTGTACTGAGAATAAACAAACTAGCATTAAACATGGTGAACACGTGCGTTCTCACCTGCGGGCTATGACAGCCACGCCTCTTTGTTTTGAACAGGATCGTTCTTAAATGGGACAGAGAATAGCAGCAAATATATGTAATCGATGGAATCTTGCCTGGGGAAATCTTCTATATATAAAAATGAATGTATGTGTGTGTGTCTGTCCTTTATGCATTACTACACCATTCATCCGATCGCCATGAAACTTTGGGAAGTTGTTAAGCACATTCCCGGGAAGGTTTCTGGCATATTGCATTTTTAATTTTTGCTTCCGTTCATGAGTTATGAGTGAAAAACGGGCAGAAAACGTGTATTTTTTTCGTTTTCGAAGCATCAGTTTTCAGTAATACATTTCAATGTCAAATCAATTACAGTAGGCTTTGGCTATTTTTGTCATACCTTGGACATAAAACCATCGCGATCGCTTGAATGTTGTAGCTCACGCTGGTCGATTCATTTGTTTTTAATATCAAGGCACGCAGACATATGAAATTTTCAACCTAATCCCGAAGAGGATTATTATTATTATTATTATTATTATTATTATTATTATAAGTGGGATAATCAATATAGGCCTAAATATGGTCAAACGTTGTTCGATTTGGACGAAACTCACTATACAGGGGTTTTCTGGGCCAAGGACCTCGAATCTGAGGTCGCTTTAGCAGGCGACGCTATCTAATCGTGGTATGTAGTCCACGTGATTTAGGTGTTAATAAATATAATGATTTAACTATTATGCTCTTAATTTTTAATTTTTGAAATAATTATCGCGGGCGATCGCTTGATTTTGTAAGTCCATCCTTGACGATTCATTTGTTTAGAATATCAAGGCCCGCAGACGTATGAAATTTTTAACCTACACGGAAGAGGGATATTCAATATAGGCCTAAATATGGTCAAACATTGTTCGATTTGGACGAAACTAGTGAGGGGTTTCTGGGCTAAGGAACTCGAATCTGCGGTCGCTTTTATCAGGCGACGCTATCTAATCGTGGTATGTAGCCTACTCCACGTGATTTAGCTGTTAATAAATATGATTTAAGTATTATGATCTTAATTTTTAATTTTTTTAAAATAATTATCGCGGTCGAAGCCACGGGCACATGCTAGTCTTCTATAAAATATAGATAAATCCTTTTTGTTTTGAAATCGGTCTTTCATTTTAATATCACTTTGCAAATCAATGACTTCTAGTTGCAATGACGTTGAAACACTGTCAATATCCACAGAAAATGGTGTCGCAAATATGCAAATATCGGATTGGAGGTTTGCAAAATCTTGAAATCGGCAATCAAATTCCTGATCCAGTTCTTCTAATATTTGCACATAATTATTTATGTCTGTAATTCGATGACATACTGTAGACAACTTTGGAAAATGTGACGTGTCTCTGAGGGTGAGGTGACGTTTTCATAAGTCTCGTTTTACTTTGAATGCACTAAATTTACCATACATTTCTACTGCTGCACTGAACGCCACTGCGCTGATGCGTATTAACAGCAATACAACTCAACTGCTCTCTCTCCGAAGCTCTTGCGAGATGACTGGCTCTTACGTCACAACTGCAGCATCTGCCGGACACTGGTCTAGAGGAGCTTCTGAAATGAGGGCAGTCCGGGAAATCGGCATCAGCGAAGCGAGCTGAAAATGCTAATTCGATTCTCGCCCGGCAGCTTTTCTCTATGGAATATAGGCTTTAACTTTTCACATCCTCGACCCCCAAATTCAAAATTGAGATTTTAACATAAATACACGTTTTGAGGTCTCCTGAATCCCAAAATATTATTTTCAGAAACAAGTCTCTGTGTGCATGTATGTGTGTGATGAACAGCCTAGCACTCGAATGGAAAATAGTAGGAAAACAAAATTTTGTATTTGCGTTAGGTACCGCCTGAGGATGTGACACGAGGATTGGGGACGACTTTCTCTTATTTTTAAGGGCACTTTACATGAAGAAAGTTTCATTTTTCGCGATTTTCTCGAAAACGGCTGAAATAGTTTTCTTTAAATGTTATGCATGGGGTGCTTACACTAAGAGCTAAAACTATTATTAAAAAAGAACTCGAACAAATTCTCTGAAGGGTAGTTATAAGCCACCCACTCTGAAAATTCACTCTTTGCAATATGGCCTGTTGTTCTGTATCAGAATGTGAAACGTGAGTGCATTAATGTTATTTTACTTCGGTTATGTATTGTTCGGGGATGCGATGTAATGTGTGGTAACAACATTCTCTTCATGTTTACAAACCATTTACGTGAAGAAAATATCATACATATTATACGAGGGTAAGTCAATAGACAATAAGTAAATTTATTGCAAAAAATACAAAACATCTAATTATCTCATTCTTCAACATAGTCCCCTTGCTTCTCAATGCACTTGAATCATCGTTGCACGAGCTTCCTGATGCCGTCAGAAAAACAAAAGTTTTTCGGTTGAGTAGCAACCCACGTATGCACCGCTTCCTTCAGTTCTTGGTCTGTGGTGAATCGACGCCCTTTACGACATCTTTAAGTAGGTCTTAGGTTGGTCTGAAACATGACGGGCACTTGCTCAATGTTGGCGTCATTAGTGGTTGTGGATGGGCGTCCTGTTCTTTCCTCGTCCTTCTCACTTTTTCGGCCATTTTTTGAACTTTTCAATAGATTCGTACACGCTTCGCCGTATTGTACAGAAAGACTTCGATGGACTTCGGCTCCTAGTACACCTTCAGACGACACAAAACGGATCACTGCATGCTGTTCTTTTTGGTGCAAACGCTGAGCAGTGCAGCCATATTCAATGTGCAACAGAGCAACCCCTCAGTGGAGTCATAACGGTCAAACATTCCACAAGCGGGGCCAAATGAACAATATGTCAACATGCGCAATCACAAAGCGGTACAGCCAACTTACAAAAGATTAAACAAAAAGTGCGTATACTTAGGCCTATTGATTGACCCTAGTATTATACTAAGAGGGTAACTCTCACTTGGGCAGAGGAAGTTAACGTGAGTTTAACATCACATTTTTTTTTTTAATTTTAATTTCAAGTCGGTAAAACGGCCGTTCTGCACTGACGTAATCAGAGTTTCAAAATAAGGATTCTGTTTTCACTTTAATTTGCTAGAAATGTTGGACAGTCAAAATTCATGTTAATGCAGTAATAGCAGGGCCGCATTCTTACAACAAAGCAACGTGTGTTATTAGCGTAAGCTGATATCCTATAAAAACTACCTAGCATTCAAGCGAGGTGTATGGTTTATGCTTGTTAATTATTGGGCGGGTGCGAACAACTCAATGAAGAAGGTACCGGTAGTCTCAGGAATGTAATTGTTCTCATGGTGGAACAAATTAATGCTGTGGGTTAAGGCTGATGGGTTAAAGCATCGTTTAAATCAGCCTAGGTGTAAAATACGTCTATACCGGTAGTTGTGAGAAATCATGAGTTACGAATACAGCCTGGATTTCTAAGCAAAATTTATATTTATTTTCAGATCCCTAAACATAAGCAAAAACAAATGGTGCAAAAATACGTTGCACAAACTTTCTCGCATATACGTGTTAAAGGCTAGCACAGAAAAAATTAAATTAAAGAGACAATTAAATTTTACTTATTACATTTTCATAATACTAACAAGTATCTAGAACGGAAAGCATCAGGGTCGATCTTTATGTTCAATGCTTTTACCGTGAAATAATAATAAGAATAATAACAATAATAATAATAATCAATGACAGTAAAACTGCATATTATTAGTACTACTACTACGGGAAAATTCAAATATAAGTCGCACCTTGGGATAAATCGGTCCCACCCAACCTATCTTCACCGATGCAGTTTCTTTTATACCACGATCTAGCAAATTCTTCTGTCCTAGTATTATGAAGAAACTCGTGATTGGACGTTGGATGTGTGACGTCTTACCGCTAGACGAGAGGTGGCAGGCTGACAAACCTTTCGGGAGATATAATATGCCACATTTTCGAAACCTACAAACAGTGTATCGTACATTATTCGAAAATGCAAGGGCGCTTCGCTACGGCTGCCGCCTCCGCTTCGCGCACTTAACTATGTGGTTAGTGTTATGCATTATTTAGCTATATGCAACAGTATACATGGGAAGTTGGTCACTCTGCTTCGCTCAGAAACAAAATACATCACGCAGTCCGTGCAAATGTGAATATCGAATGGGGAAGATTAAGGGGCGACTTATATTTGAATTTCGCCACCACTACTACTACTACTTAGGTTATATTGCACGCTTTAACTGCATGTAGGTCATACCACGTGTTTAGTATGTTTGCGCGAAACATTAGTCTATATCAGCGTTTCTTAACCTTTTTGAACCCGAGGACCTCTAAAATGAGTAAAAAACTTTACGGACCCCAAATTTTACATCCAATTTTTAAAAGTAGGCTATTTGTAGGCCTGTATTCTTAATATTTGGGGTATTAAATTATAGGTCGTTATAACGAAATACATTTTTTTTTTAATCCGACGGAAACACAGTTTTTGAATTGGAATTAAACTATTGACAGTAAAATTATATTTTGAACACACTTTAATATGTATTACCAATTTGATAATATAATTAGGAATGATGTTATTACTCCCTTTTAATGAGACGGTTGAGCTTGACGCCTCTTGCAGAGTTCCTGTTTTTTTTTTGCTCAATATTAGTCAAATTTAGTCGATATGACCTATATTTTCGAAGATTTTAAACCTTTGACATCTAGTGTCCATTTTATGTGAAAAATTTCGACTTCTTTACTTCCCACTTGCTTTATGATATTTTTTAATTAATTATGTCTGCGGACCATCTGCACCGTGTTCGCGGACCACCAGTGGTCCGCGGGACCATAGGTTGAGAAACGCTGGTCTATATTAACAACTCATTCGCGTCATGTTTCTATTGTTTAGTGATGTCTTCTTATGTGATATTCAGTTTAAACGATTATAATATCCAGTGACATAGCGGCGATGAGTTATGGAAAATAAGCAAGTCCTACAAACCCGGCGTTTGCCTTTGCGAACGACGGAACCATGAAAAACCCAAGTCAATTTGGGCGGCCACGAGGTTTGATTTGAACTCAGGACCTCTTCCCTGTTAGTCCATAGGCCTACCACCTCGCTGTAATTGGTTTTAGTGTGTTCATTGCGACTGAGCTAAACTGATTGCATTTCACAACAATAAGTACATTAGGCCTATAGTTTTCTTCTTACTAGGGGCAACAAAATGTCATTCATATTTTAATTTACATTTATGTTCTGAAATTCGCATTTAAGCTGTCCTTATTTCTTGATATCTATTAAATGCACAAAGAAATGTGTTAAACAAAAAATGTTCATTTTAAATTTTTCTACAACTTTACTGTGATAGGTTTTCATGTATCGCCTACTGTAATGGATATAATCTAGAAAAATTGAAAATGGATACGAGTAAAGTGCCCCTTAAGTCATTTTTGCGGAAATACGGATATAGCCATTTTATTAGTCACAGATAAGACTTTAGAATTTTAAATTTTTATTAAAATCGTTAGAGCCATTTAAAAAAAAAAAACAATTTTTTAAAAAAAGTTTTCATGAAAAGTCCCCTTAATATTTCAGTTGTAAAACTAAATTTCTGGGCGGTTCGACAAAATTTCGAAAAAGTTCTTAATTCAAAAAATGAAGTAAATACAATGAACCGTTTACCCGCTGTGCTTGTCCACAGACAGACGGACAGACGGACAGACGGACAGACGTCATTCCAAAAATATTTTTTTCGGTTTCTAGGCTTCATGAAACGTGCTCTCCCGGTGTTATCTCGACTTCGATTTTTTGTCACGATCACAATACTTTCTCTATACTACGTATATGCGAGAAAGTAATAGTGTAAAGAATATTTTCCAGGGTTTCTATGATATTTTGATGAGACGTTATCTCCTTGGCAATGAAGCCTCAGATCGACCCCGAAAAATCGCAATTCAACAAAGTAACCCCGTTACGTTAAAATAGCATTATTTTTCCCTTCACAAATTGTTCTTCACTCACAAAGGAGCTTTACACAAGAAAATATGCGAATGACCTTCTTTAGATTTGTGGGTATATGGTTAATTACCTTAGGCCTGTGATCGTCGCCGGTGTGCCGGAATTTTGTCCCGCAGGAGTCCTTTTACATGCCAGTAAATCTACTGACATAGGCCTGTCACATTTATACACACATAAATGCCATCGACCTGGGCCGGGATCGAACCCGCAACCTTGGCCAAAGAAAGCCATCACGATACTAACTGCGCCACCCAGACCGACAACTTCCGTAGGCTTACATACTGTAAACTGCATTGGACAAATTACTTAATAACGAAATACGAGTAGATTATATTAAGATCCTTGAAGAAATATCTTTTTATGTTCCAGAAATATCTTTTCATCCCAAAAGCAAATACTGACTCCCAAAATAATCCTCCTCTTTATAATGTGCTCAGCCTATGCAATCAATTGCACACAATGAGCAATTTAGATATATTTAATACTAACAATAAGCTGTTTAAAAGTATATGTGATCACAATTTGAATATTTTTAATACGTGATAATCTAAGAAACTAGCAGTGATTGTGTAAATTCTGTAGGCTAAATGGTAATTAAAATATGCTCCTTGTCATTTTCTTTATTTAAATGTTTCTTTCTTTATATTATGTCTTTTTTTGTTTTTTTTTCTAGTTTTAGTTTACATATTTTTATGTTACTTTAAATACTTGATATTGGTATTGTAAAACTGGTGTACTGGTATAAGAGAATATTAAAATATTGGCATGAGCCTTTTATATTCTCAACAAAATAAAAGAAAAAATATATTCGTGAAACAAATAGGCCTACTCTAATTCACTTGATTTTTGTGTAGTTTGTTTTTGCTTACTTTGTTTATTTGTTTCCTTATTTTACTGTTTTATTTTGCTTATAAAGTCCACCGCTGTGGCTCAGGGGATGCGGCCAATCCTCTCACGCAGCGGGCCCGGGTTCGATCCCTGGTCGGGACAAGTTACCTAGGTGGGGTTTTTTCCGGGGTTTTCCCCCACCTACGAGACAAATGTCAGGTAACTTTAGGCCCTTGTGGTCCCCGGATATCATCTGGCCGTCATTATCATCTTCATCCTCATCCTCGCCTTGTTCTGAGTGAGTGTGTGTGTGAATGGTGTGTATCATCCTATGTGTTCGTGTTGTCTCGGAGGTGGCCCCGGCATTGGGCTGATCACTCATCCGGGTAGGCCCTCCATGTCCTTGTCCGGTCAAAAAAGTATGTATGTGATCCAAAGGTAATCCCTCTCCCGACAGGTCGCGGCCCTGTAAGGCCTGGGCGGCTTGGGTCACTTAAATCCTAAAAGGGAGAGGTAAACCTACGAAAAAGAAAGAAAGAAATTTTGCTTATAAATTCGGGCTCTAGATATGAGGATTTTTCAAATTTAACAGTTCATAATTAAATTTCTTTTCTAGTAGGATTCTTATGTCATGAATTATTATTATTTTTATAAGATTTTAGTTATTCTTATCAGAAAATGTTTGCCTAATCTTGAAATTAGTTGAGATTCTTATTTTCATTTTGTAAGAGAGAAAATACTCTGAGTACACAAATTAATAGTATTAATACCAATGTTTGCGGGGTCAGTCCCAATGAGAGGGCGAGAAAATTCTAAATGCGGTATTTTACTTCACTCTAAAATTGGAAAGACGGTGTTTAAAACACTCCATATCATAACGGCAGAGCTCTTGGAAAACATCTCGTCCATTTCATCCCTACTTAACCTTCATTTTCTTCCTAGCCCTTCTATAGTTGAAAGACTCAATCCGTTTATGCTACAAGTCTTGAAAAAGTTTAAAGAGTTTCATGAATATTCTACTGAAACCAGTTTCTTTGCAAAATTCAATCAAACTTATTTAAGAGGGGATTAATACTACAGATACCAACCATGCAGTACTTTATTATTTGAGTACGCTCGAACACTCAGAAACGATTTCAAATAAGCTTATCATAAACAGACAATGGACAATAGAATGCAAGATATACTCGTATAGACATGAGTAGGTGTATTAAATCCATGAATGTGGTGAACAATTTAGAGGCAATGTTGCGATTTGCCGAACGTAGGTATACAACCGGAGTGAAGGATGGTGTGAAATTGTGAACTTTGCGACCATGTTGTACATCGCCATCTTACCACATATTTCTATTAAAAAAAAAAAGTAGGGTAAGGTGGTACATTTTCGAACATGGTACAATTCTGAACGGACTAAGATTTTTATCCATTTTGGGGTTTCAAATGTTAGCCAACCTCTTTTTAAAAGTATAGCGTCCATACTGATTGTTTTGTTGATCTGTATCCGCGAGAATGATGTTCCGAGTTGTCTCATTCGGCCATAAAAAATTATTTTCCAACCGAAGGTAAGAACGCCATGCTTGAAAAATGGCACGTTATAAAATTGCTTATAATTCCACGTTGAGTTACTGGAATATATTTTTGAGGACCAATTTTTAACTCATACCAACAAATAGCGTAGTCTTTAATACGTAAGTCATTGGCACAACAATGGGCATTCGTGAGCGGAATTTCAACAATGTAGTAATTTACAAAAACTAGCTCGAGGTACAAATTCGAACAAATTTTAGGTACAATTTCGAACAGTACTTTAACCCGCTATTGCTTGCTTAAGACTTGCATGGAAAAGCTGTTTTGCTGTCACAGCATTCTGCATGTTTATTATTATTAACTGCGCAAGTCAAATATAAAAGGGTGGTATTCATATATCTCTCAACAGTGGTATTATTTCAACGAAGAGGACTTCCTCTGTAATGTTATTTCATCTCAGCATTTATGCAATACACAATAGCATGCAGCTGTTAAGTATTTTTATTATTGCTCTTGATGTTATAACAGACCGTCTTAATGGTCTAGTGGTTCCTGACTAAGGACCCTCAAGTCTGGGTTCGATCACCGGTACCTCCTCGGATTTTTCTGAGGTAGGGTGATCTGGAACGGGGTGCATTCAGCCTCTTGACACCAACAAAAGAGCTAATTCATAAAGAAGTAGCGGCTCCGGTTCAGTAAGCCATCAATAACTGTCGTAGGAGTCGGCATGCTGACCACATGCCCCAATCCGGCCATCTGCCTATTTAAAACGTGACACATCATTATTACGCTCATATTACTGATAAATAATAATAACAGAAAATAATATTTGGAAGAAAGCACTTTGTTCGTTGAAAATGCCACTGTTCGAAATAGTACCCACTGCTGTTTAGAATTGTACCTACTGCGGTACATTTTCGAACGATATTCTGGAAATGAAAGATCGATTGCCATGACCAATATTGCAGCTGTATGACTTTGATATTTTTGTGAAGTGTCAACTACATTGCCAACTTTGTGAATACAATACAGTTGAACTTGTCTTATGTTTATTGTGTTCATAAAATAAGATTATTTGTTAAGTGTTCGAAAATGTACCACCTTACCCTAATTGTTCTTGTTCGTCTGTCCCGATTTGTCGCAAAAACTACGAAACTTTTATAGCTGAAATTCTGCATGAACATAGTCTTTATATCCGGAAATAATATAGTACTAAAGTCGTTGATTCAACTTACCTATTTCACATAATATAATCATTTACATTCAATATTAGTTAATATAAACACAAGTCGTGAAATAATATCAAATAAACAGATGCATACCAATATCTTACGGTCTACAGGTATACCCGAAGATCTCTCTCTCTCTCTCTCTCTCTCTCTCTCTCTCTCTCTCTCTCTCTTTATTATTATAGATCAACACTAACGCTTTAGGCAGCAGTAAGTGAAAGCATTATATTCGTATAACACAGATATGGAGTACAACAGTCACTATAAAATTATTATTTGAAAGAAATTTGAATTATTTTCTTTTGGAGTATGCAAAAGAAGTTGGTTACAACACTTTACACGAATATTGCCTCGAAATAATTATCTTGCCAAGAATAATTAATTAAGAACAATGTTATTTTTGTCACATTATTATCAGTTTGTGTGTTATTATTGCCCAGCTATTTATACATCCATCGCACTGCAGAAAAAAGTATTCTGCACATTTTTTCAGCCTTACCCGAGAAACCACGAGTAAGAAACCGTACTTCAACTTTTAGTGCACCTCAAGTTCTTCCGGAATTTGAGAATGGCGGCTGTCTGCAATGAGAACAGACGCTTTTCCGATATCTCGCTAGAGCGTTGAGCAATATGACCCCTTAATCTAATTCTAATCTCTGTTGTCGAAATTTCAGATTCATTTTCTCACATCGTCGACATTACTTTAGCTTTTGATCAAAACCTTGATATATGCATAGCGAAATCATCGATGTATTATAATATATCGATCGTCACGTATTTTCGAAAGTCGAACTTCGTGCAACTTATCACCGTATACTGTTGAATTTTTTACATTAACCTCATTGCTAAAATTATATTTGTTATTATTATTGCAATTATTATTATATGAGATTTAAAATGCTTCCCCACACATATGAGTAATTATACATTTTCATACTCCTTTTGCTCACATGCAGCTTAGGGGATGAATGTAATTCTTTAAGCATTCGTTACATAGTCACAATAAATTAATATAACTCGCTGACCGGATTCTTGCAAGAATATTTCCTTATTTCTCATTATATTGCCCATGATAATATCGATTATTTCAATGTTTCAGTTTTGTCTGGTGTTGCTGATGGCAGTACTTGTACGTGTGAGGGGGAATCCCATCATGGTGAGCTTCGGAACACGTATGGCACCTATCACAGCGCCCACTCCAAGACCTCGGTTTCCAGTGACCTACCCTCTTGTACAACCAGCACCGGTGTATGAAGATCCAGAACCAGAGAACAATTCAGTATATAGGGTTCCTTATCACTTTGGATTCAGGGTAAAACCACTTGTGAAATCCTATGTAAGTATCATCAAATATCACAAATATTAAAAATTAGGACTGTGCAACATCTATCTTCAACTACACTATGCAAAATCTTTCCCAGCTTTTTAAATAATGTAAGTTTCCAAGTGGTCGTTAAGGAATTAATTATTAATAGATATTAATACTAAAAAGGAGTTTTGCTGTTTTATAAAAAGTATTTTAAATTTGTCACTTTTAAGACAGGGTATGTACTAATTTATTCTAATATCAGAATGTGATCTTCATAAACAAAGTTACTTTCCATAGGGATAGAGCAGATGTTTCAAGAATTCCGTTAACAATTTGTAAAACACGGATTTGTGAATCTCTTTATACTATGATATAAATTTACACCACAAAATGTTACTAATGGCATCACAGTTTATAAACTGTTACTTAACCTTACTATAAAAACGAAAACACTTGACTAGATTGCCTTTAATCAAATGAAAGTTTACAAAATGACAGACTTAATAGTACAATATATCTTACCCAACACTCTCTTTCCCAAGTAGGTTTGAATACATAATCCACTGTCTTCACTGTGACACGTCAAAGAAACCGAAATCGTGAAAATGTGGTCCCAAGAAAAATAATCACTTGTGTTGTACAGTTTGTTCATTGTTGTTAAATAGTAAATAAGCATTTATGGGAACCTTCCAGGAATTCCGGTACATAATAGAGGGAACTGTAGGAACTGTGAAATGAAGTTAGTTTAAAGATGCAATGGTTGGCTCAGTAAAGAAGGAAATAAGCAGTGACACCAAATGGGAAACGTTATAGCCTACGTGTTTCTGACTTTTTGAATGAATGTGATATTTTGTTAGTAGCCCCCCTGTCAAAATGAGTCCATGAGAAATTTCAACAATAACATAAAATGACTTTCCTTACGTAAATGGTATAAGAAGTACAGCGCCTGCAATGCTTGCATCACATCACACTCATGTGTTAGATGGGCTGCGTGAAGCCAGGCGTTCTAAGTCACTGCCATTGAGCTCATTTGCTGTGAGTGTGTTACTTTTTAAATTGTACAGCCACACGTTCTAATTGACTGATGTTCCACTGTGTTAATGCGTACGTCGTAATGAATATTCGTCCATTTTTAGATTTTATACGCTGTATATTGTATACATAACACTGCAGCAGCTAGAGAATAATTAATTCAAAACAAGAATTATTCAGTCTTTTATCCTGTGGTTCATCTAGTCCCAAAGTCTATCACAACAGTGTGCTTCATTAATGATTGTTATCACGTATGCTAATGGAAATACTATCGTTTCCTTCAAATAAATTTTATTTTTATTTGTGTAATATATTGATAGAAAATAATAGACCTTAGAACGTAACATGTTTATAGATTATAGATTATTGATTTTAGATTATTCATTTTAGAGTTATAATAATTCTTAACTTTGTTGTAGAATTAGGCCTCCCTGAAAGTGAAATTTTCCTCACATTCCCATATTTTCGTGCTTTAATAACTAATAATACAGAAACAGATATGCATTATAGTTCACCATTCAGGTCCTCTTTATTCCAAGTCTTAGTGATAATGGTAAATACAATACACTATATATTGTTTTCCTCCTATGTTGGTACTTCATACTAATTAACAGTTAAACTCTTTGTCAAAACAAATTGTCAAAGATAATAGTAACTCGAGAAACAAGCACAGCCCAGCCCGGGAAATATCCTTATTCGCGAAACTAGATATACTGTTGGCACATGACTGACAATATTACTCGTATACTACTTTTGTTTTGGAATTACAGTAGGTATAAAGGAAGCCTAGGGAAGCTTGGTTGTTGCTTTCTTCATTTATATTTCAATCAGTATTATTATTGACAATAATTGTCCTACAAATTATGCGAAAATGTACATAATCGCTCATAACTATATTACACATGAACTTAAAAAGACAAGATTATAGCACTAAAGATATGTAAGGCAATTAGTATAGTAGACTATTTTGAAATTATATTTTATTTCAAGGTATATTTCAAATCATTCATAGATGTAATCAGATTAGGTTCAATAGATACGGTATTTCATATAGGACTAATAGCTTTATTATTCAGTACATAAAGACTAATTATGTTAAAACGTACGGAATCGTATTTGTAACTATATGAAAGTGGTTCTTCATCCAGTAAAATACACTGACATTTTCCCCTAGATCATGAATTTTAAATGTATTAACGTGTAATCTTGTTTTACTTCAGAAACTTCAGACGAACAACCGAACAGGTGGACAGACTGACAGATCAAGACCTTCAGTGACTTTGCATGAACTGTAAAATGCCTGCGTTTAGACAATAACAATATTCCATTACTATATGCATGGACCATGACATGAGATGAGTATGACTTTGAAAGTAATCGCTTTCAATGTAAGTATTTACTTTTATTTCTATGAACCTATTAATGACGCAAGAAAACAAACCATTTGAAAACCCACTAAGATATGAGCCTTAATCTCTTAACCTCATTCTTTGTGTAACTGTATAAAGTTAATTCAAGTCCATACTTAATAATTTCTAAGGTTTTATAAGGGTTACTGTTGGTTATATGATGTTTTATTAGGCAAAATGCTAGAGTTTCTTTTGAATAAAAGTAGGTTAATTTACTTCTGTCTAGATACAGACACGCATATTTCAAGAAAATATGGAACTAGACATAAGTGTTATATTTTCTATAAATGTGAGAAAATCAAAGATTAATTTACTGTAGTATAGGCCAACTGTCCAAATTCATATACTAACTGAATTAGGCATAGACTATAATGGTATGAATATTTATTAAGATTGGAATAAGCATATAAGTGTGTAAATTATAGGAACTATCTTTGATTCAAATTGCTTTGATTGAGGTTTAATTTTATTCAGTAACGTTAAAATGTAATTAAGGTAATTCTAACAATTAATATAATTCAGAGGGTTTAATATTCTCACCAATATAGGTTAGACGAAATTCGAAATAACATTACAAGTACTTAGCAGGCAACGTAAAGCTGTTTGATTGATATTACACTCAAATTGAACTGATGCAAGAAACGTATAAAGCTTACAAATATACAAATATATAATATATCGTGGAGAAATTATTATTTTGTGACAATAAGAGTTGATTTTATTGAAAAATAAATCAGAAAATACATCATGAAATGATCGATTGTGAAAGTTGGAAATATGACAATTTACTGTGTTCACTACTTTGTATTGGATGTTTATTGGTTTCGACATTCGAAACCTCCACTTCGAAGAATTACGTTAGCCTGTGAATGTTAGAACAGTAAATGAGCACTGCGTTTATAACCGAAGTATAGCAGTCTCGTTGATGAATTGATTGCTGGCAAAGGATAACACTGACTATACATATACGGTACTGAAAGTACGAGGTTCCGACATTCACAGTTAGAAAAATACTAAAGTAAAGATAATTCGACTGAGATTACAAAAAATTCACTCAATTTCAGAAAAGCGTCTTATGAGTTCCAAGCTTAACAATATGTGTATTCCAAACCCTGATGTACCACGACAAATGCGGACATTGTCAGTTTCACTGCGCGACATATGCGCACAATGTCTTTTTCAGCTTATTCACAATGTGTGCAGGAATCGTGGTACAAGAGAGTACATGACTTTGCTTTAGAAACAGACCTAATATCCCGGCTATGACATTGAATTTTCCATTGTGACTTCACCTTTCCATCTTAGCCTACACACGGCCAGTGTGAAAAAATTATCAGACCTAATATCGTTTCATTACACTAATATACAATTCTCTTTGTTGCAGCTGCCATTAAGCTACAGCAAGTATTACTACAGTGGTGGTGTTATCCCGAAAAACAAGATTATCCAGCAACTAAATTATGGGAAAACTAGGTGTCAATGGTGTAACGAAGGAGCACCAGGGAACTGATTGGGATAAGCTCTTCGCATGCACCTGCGATTACAGAACAGTAACTCCTGTAAAATGAAACTTTTTTAAGGGATGACTGAAGTGGCGAGAGTATTTTTTTTATAACTATTTGTGTTATGAGCTTGAAATTTGAAACACTTAACTAAAACTTGAAGAGACATTAGGCCTACAGTTTCAAATTTCAGTTTATCTTCTCGATTTGTTTCTGAGGTGGTATGCATTTATTTAATCGATCCCTTTAGTACAAATTCAAATATATCTCCTTCGACAAATATTTAAAAAATTAATCTAAATTCTTATTCAACATTCTTTGATGCTTAATTTACATAAATACTAATGAATTTTAATATTATTCATACTTTCTGTTTAAAAAAATGAGAAAATGAACAATTTGAAAATAATTGTCGTATGACGGTATTAAATATTAGCTATATACAAATGTGATAATTATTAAATATATACTAAGACCTATACAAACAATCTAGTAAATAATTTCGTTGTGAAGTATATTGTGAACAAATATCAGAGCAGTATATTTATTTTTGTAGAAGACAGATTTTGAATTTGACTAAATAACACAAATTGAACATGAGAAAACGAGCAATTAAATTTGCATGCTATGACATTTTAAAGCGCACGTTTCTTTAAATATTGAGTCAGCAACATTTTTCAATCAGCCCAAACGGCATGACATTTTACCGCTATACACTTAAGGTAAGGTGGATTTTTACATTCAAATTCAATACTTCTGTCATCCCTTAAAGGTGTAATTATATTAATTGCATCTATTTAATTTTTATTCCGTTGCATTTATAAGTTGTATATAGGGATAAGAGAAGACCCTGAACTACGCCTATGTGAAAACAGTGTTGACTAAAGACTAAACTGTTTTATTGTTACTTTTGGCCCATAGTAGATGTTCAAACAAGAAATATTATTTTAAAAAAGTGTATTAATTCCTTGGGTAAAAATTTACTCTTTCATTGAGTACTATTTTAATAAAACACATCCCAGTAGTACTGAAGCAGTTGCAAGCAGACAATTTTTTATTTATTTCAGGTGTATTTATACTCCTTTTAGCTTCAAGGACATATCAGGAGTTCGGGATCTGTGTCTATACAGTAGGGTAGGCCATGGAACTATTGATTGCCAACTTATTTTCTATTGTTAGTGTATTTAGTGTATTTTAGCGAGGTGGCCAAGATGGTAACGTCTTGGACTCGCATTCGGGAGGTCCCAGGTTGAAGTTATTGTTTTAATAATTTGTTTCCTGGGTTAAAGCTAGTACCACCACACCATGGAGAATCCTATCAACATAAGATGGATTCAAAAACTGTTCATAATTCTTTTACCTTTTGCAAGTAATAATAAAAATTTACTTCCGTCTCGCATAGGCTGCATTTAACCTTCTAATTGGAGTGAGACACATGTCTTATTATTGAAAATGTCTTCAAAATGAAAATGATGGCAATTAATAGGTAAATTTAATCTTACAAGTCTAAGTATATCAGAAATCAGAAACAATTATTTCAACCATAGCTGAATTATGAAAACTTCCTAATTATTACATTAAACGGAATCTCGAAAGGGACTAACACGAAATGAATCCAATCGTCAGTAATAGGTCTATTTAATTATGTAAATTGTAAACTGGTTAGTGCAAGCCTAAACTGGTTGGTAGAAGCCTACTGTACTTCATTGTTACTTTTGCTTTAAAAATGTCTATTTTCTTGGTAGAACTAAGAGTTATTTAGTGAAAAGAATAGATGAAACTAAACTATACTAGAAAATATTTCATAATATATTTTTCAAGTAACATGAATTATTAAATTTTCAAAAAAATATTATAATTATCTGTTCCTTTCAAGGAATTATAAAATAAGATTGTAGGAAATGGGATTAATATTAAGTGCTCTAACTTACCAATGAAGTGATAAAACAATTGCACTTGTAGACTTATTGTACCTTTTCTTTATAAATCGAGACAGTGGAAAGTCTTCAAAAGCCCTCTGCTCTTTATGATTACCAAGCTGTGGTTTAGAGCTTCCATTATACCAGTACAACGTTGTCAACAATGTTAAAAAGAAATTTGGCTGTAAAGTATTGTAGATTTTAAATTGTTTCTACGTACTTGGGTTAAAGTTCTGCAATTTAGTCATAGTAGGTCTAGCATATACTTAGCTTATGACAACATGACGCATTCATCTATCATGGCACGAACATAATTCTCCAATACCAAAAAAATTACAATCCGCCAATATTGTAATTCAATGACAGTTTTCAGTGGAAACATATTTATTTAAAACTTATAAGCAAGGCTTGCACTATAAGCTTGTAACATTTAAAAATTCTCACATTTTGTATATATTATTTATCTGTTAAATGCTTCTCATAGAATCAACCATTTAAGAAGTGCAGATATTTATGCTTGTGTTACAATAAAATTTGAATGTACTAAGAAGTCCAACATAAACATTCAAAAGTTCACCACAGGTTACAGGTATCCTATTTGTATGTCATTATAGAAGAAAAAGTATTATTCATTAATACACACATCACAAAAGTTTTGCATCACCTTGATGCGAAGAGTTCCTGAACCTTTACATACAAATGCATGCATGGTTCTTTATATTTTTGGGCAGGTTTAGTAACATCTAAGGAACAGTCAAAGGGACTGTGTTGTTGATGCAATATAAACACTCAGCGTCAGTGTTCAGGCGATCTTAGAACCGAGGTGATGCAACACTTTTTGTGATGTGTGTAATTCCAAGTCGTTATAATTATATATGTTGTGATGTATGGTGGTATTAGAGTAGGATTACCTCCACAAAGTCTCTGGGTTTTTACGTATATACCTTAGGAGCGAGTCTCACCGCTCGTAGAGTTCCTGGCTAGGGGAGGTAGCTGCACTCTGATTGGCTATCCCACTCCACGTGTTGTCTGTCTCTGCCTCTGCGGCATTATCCCTCCACTCAACTATTACAGTATTTTCTACCCCTGGCTCACTGATCTTACGCGCAGCGAATCCGCGCATCTTGGTAACGAGACGTAACGAGAAGCTCGCTGGCTGGGTTAGTCTTCAAGTCTTCAAGGCCAGAGACGTTGTGGGAGTAATCCTACTCTAATTTCGTGTGTATTGATATGGTAATGAAGTACTTCTTCTGAGGATTCAAACCTGAACCTCCCCAGTGTGTCCCATTTTATTCTGATTTTTTTTTCATTACTAGATGTGAACGTTCTTCGTGTTCGTATTAATAACAGGAATTAATATGGTAAAAACCCGATTAAATAAAACGAGAATATCCGATTGCACAGACTTAGACATTTCAGTCGCATTTCCTGTTTACATGAGCAGAGGTCGATGAAAAATGCACTCCTATTTTACTAGTGATTCTGCGAGTAGTAGACCTCGCGTCCAAAACACCAAAGTAATATAAGATCTTCTCTTCGTATCGGTAGTTTCGTTGAAAGATACTGAACATTACACGAAACGGAACCATTAAAACGATCACCATCTTGAAAAAGAATAAAAAATTAAAGATCCCTGTACATAAGCCCACGACGCGTTTAATGACTTCAAGGAATAATTGTGTCAAATTGGAAGAAAATCGAACAACGATTTGGCCGTGACTGTGTAATAAACAAATCTACATATAAACAGACGAATTGCCGAAGGTCGAGTTAAAGTAGGACCTCGCCACGCTCGGGCCAAAAGTTGCTTAACATTTTAAGTTCACCTTTCTTCAATGGGGAAAATCGTATATTTCATTGAAGTACATAAAAAAAAAATCATTGTTCTGCCACATAATCAAGGGCTCGATATTAATAAAAAGCAAATTATATGGTAAATAAAATTACAATAATCAGAATTAGAATTCTGGACAAAAATCTGATAGGAATACGTATTTCCTGCCTGAGAAAGAGGGACTCATTTATTAACCTGATATAGGTATCACGCTATTGTGTGGTTCAAACTAAACTAAACTCCGTGGTGCTACATCCATGAAGGGACTAGGCCTACCACCTAACCTCTGCGTCATCTACCATGGGCAGATGGCACGATTGGGGGGCATGTGGTCAGTATGCCGGCACCCACGGCCGTTAATGGTAGTTTCCATGACCGGAGTCGCTCCTTCTGAATCAAGAAGCTCCTCAATTTAAATCAGGAGGCTGAGTACACTCCGTTCCAGATCACCCTACCTCAGAAAAATCCGAAGATCAAACCCGGGCCGACGGATCTGTGGCCAGCGAAGCTAACTACAAGACCATGCCGGCGGTCCTATAGTGTGGTTTGTTAGAAGGAAATGGAGCACGCTGAATTACACTATGAATTACAGAGAAAATAAATTACTTTTTTCAACTAATTTATTAGATTCTTACCTATATAAAAAAATCTGATGTGAAAGTCACATAACTTCCTCTGCCCAAAAAAAAAGTTAGCAGTATTCACATATCCTTTTACAGAATCGCAAGACACAATTTTACGCTATTATTATCCTATAAATACCTAAATTTTTACAAACAGTGGGTGAACAGTGGGTGGCCTGTAACTACCCTCAGAGAATTTTTTCGAAAAAAAGTTTCAAATAAAAGTTTTAGCTCTCAGTAAAAGGAACACATGTGCAAATTTTAAAGAAAATCGTTAGAGCCGTTTTCGAGAAAATCGCGAAAAACGAAAATTTCTTCATGTAAAGTCCCCTTAAAAATAAGAGAAATTTGTCGCCAATCTTCGAATCACATCTTCAGAAGGTACCTGACCCAAATACGAAATTTTGTTCTCATACGATTCTCCGTTTCGGAGCTAGCCTGTTCACAAACTTCCACACAGACAGACAGACACACACACACACAGACACACACACAGACATGTTTCCAAAAATAGTATTTTTGGATTCAGGGGGCCTTGAAACGTGTATATATGCCAAAAACTCAACTTCGAATTTTAGGGTCGAAAACAATACTTCCTCTACTATAGTACCTATGGTACGGGCAGAGGAAGTAAAACATATTCCTGCACAATGACATTATAGTTGAATGCCTGGCAACAAAAAAACGCACACAGCAAATGCGAAAACATGCATTCCGGTGTTCCAAACCTCACATAAAGTAGCTTTATAAGTATCCGACAGGAAATTTCTACTAAGACATTTTTAATTAAAAGTTTTAGGTCTGAGAACTAGCAGACAGTGTAAAGACTTTTTACACCCAATCATTGCGCAGTTTTCAAGTTAATTCTGAAACACAGTATGTCCTTCAAGAAAAATGGTAGCAAGAATTAGATAAAGTACTTCGTATCACACCATAGATTTGCAACAATGAATCTCCCAAACGCCTTGTTTGCGGACTCATGTTCCTGGAACTTTTTTGCTTCTGTTATCGTATACTTTCAATCGTTTAAGTTTGTGCTATTAATTATGATATCTTTTTGGTGAGCGTAAGCCTAAGATATTGCATAGAACTATCATTTATTTAGGAATGAAGTAAGGATAGACTATCTTCGATTCACTCTGGACTTAAATTTTGCAAAGCAAATTTCAACCTGTCGTGTTTCGAGAGGGGCAAAACTCCGAGAAAGTCTTAGTTTATCCGGCCACTGAATTTGAGTCCAAGATCATATGAGTTATCTATGTATCGTCTCGGCCAACCATCTATGTATAAAAATAATTGCTTTTTATAAATAAAAAAATTGATCCATAATAATAATAATTAATAATTCATTATTGCATCCACTTCGTTCTAACCAAAACTACTAATAAGATCTAGCTTATAAGTTATACAGGATCAGCGAATGGCATTCCTAATCTCTTTAAAAGCCATTCACAAACTACCGCTGTGAAATTTGCAATATCATGTTTGGAAAAGTTTCATAATTTAAATAGGGAAGTAAAAGGATGAATTATGATGAACAGTAACCGGAGATACCTTCCATTCGAAGTAACTAACAAGGTGAACTGCTGACTTCCTGAAGAATGTAGCTTCTCTGGATATATTCCACACCCTTCAAATTATTCTCTTTATAATACTCCATAACCTGTTCTGAGCATGTGATTGTATGCTTTGTAAATTGTGAATCCGGAAAGGCTATTTGAAGAATAAATAAAACTACCTGGAGGCGGTAATACGATCAACATAAAAGGAAAGAAATTGAATTTAAAGTACCTCACTCCCCAGTTGTTGAAAATAGCACAGTGGGTATTTACAGCCTTTCAACTAAAAAAAAATAATTCACGTCAATTGTATGCTTCGTTATGTAGGGTATAGAAGAATTTCTCAGCTGTTTTACCTTCAAGCATAAAGAAATAGTATTCATATCTATTATTGACTATTCAAGAATTGTTTTTAGAAATTTTCTTTAGAAAATTTATATAATTTAATATTACAAGAAAACAAAATAAAAACGATTACTTTCTTCCCTACAAATCTGAACAGACTAATGGAATCATGGCACCCTCCTAATGCTTTTCAGATTATTCCACGAAAAGCAAAACATTGATCTGGCTTAATTGAAAAAATGGCATTAAATGGGTAGATAGGGATATATTAATCGCTAAAAATGCACTATGTAAATCCTTCCACGGTAAGCCTAAATTTATTATCACTGACTACAGATAAAATGTTTCGAGAACTACCTTCGGCAAATAATATTCTATATTTTTAAGGAAAAACGTTTAAATATAGATAATAATAAATATATTAATACAATCAGGTTTGAGCAAACTTAAGCAAACTCATTCGTGCCGATATCCACAAATTGTGAGTAGTTTGAGTGTGGTAAGTCGTTCTTCCTCGTTTCAAATTTTTAATATCAATATATGTATGTATTTGGCCCCTGAAGGGGAAGGCGGGTTGGGACTACCCTAAGCACTTCAGCCTTGTGGCTCATTGTGCCAACCTCCGGAATGGAATGATTTGCAAGCCCAACGGTCCCTCCACAACAGACCCCACCGCGAGCCCCCACGGAACTCCCCTACATCCAACAGATACCTCTACCATGCCACGTGTGCCGCTGCCTCGGTACCTCTTATAGAGCCCCCAGATTGGCAGCACACCAGCCAGCAACTTCAGGACCACAAGCCACGGGGAGGACGGGAGAGGCCCACAGCAGGTGCTGGGGGCGAGGGTATACCGGAAACCGGGAAAGGAAACGGGATGATTATGAGGGGGAGTTTGAAGATGAAATGGAGAGTGTTGGTGGAATGAGAGGGGGAAACGGGAGGATCCCCGAGGAAAACCCCCAAAGGTCACGGCTTCGTCCACCACGAATGACACGCCCGCCAGGCCCGGGGATTGAACCCGGGACAGCTAGCATGCCAGGCCCACGCGCTAAGCATGAGCCACCGCGACGGCAATACCAATATAAGGACCTAGAGTTTGAAAATCGAAAGTCCTTCATAAGTTAGTTTCGAATTACAAAGTACAAAACCCGGGCGCCGCCGGGCCTTTTAAGCTAGTAACTTACTACGTATATACGAGAAAGTAAAAAGTTACATGTAACAAGTTAAACATTTAACACTTCGTGCGGGAAAGATAAAACTTGTTATATAACACAGAAATCAGTTATTTAATTCAAAAATATATGTTTAACAAGTTATATGTATTTGTAACAATTTTGGAAAACGTATTATATATCTTAAGTTATATTAACAAGTTACACAGTGTAAACGCGGCTAACTGGGTATATAACACAAAGTTATATGTAACAAGTTATATGTATTTGTAACAATTTTGGAAAACGTGTTATATAAATCAAGTTATATTAACAAGTACATAGTGTAAACGCACCATTTGCAAGACTTCAATAGGCTTCTATTATAGTCACATCTTTGAAAGATGTCCAACTCATATGTAGATGTTTTGATAGGATTTTTCTTTCTCGAGCAATGTTATTCAAAGGAAAGAAATCACACACAAAGACAAGTCCTTTCTTTCGAAATAGTGCTTTTGACCCATGGACTTCAAAACATATATTTACAATGAAAATTTCATATTAATTTAATTTAATTTATTTAACAGTCATTGAGTGTAGACTACACTATAGACATTGTAAATTATTAATACACTAAATTTACAAAATAATGGGACACTTAACATCCATATATTCAGTTATATTATAAAAAGTGTTCTTTAGGAGCCAGCAATTGATACTTTTGTTAAAGTGTGACTCTCTTCTAAAGAATAAGTGAGGTGGCATCCTATTTGCTACCTTGATAGCCATACATTCAAAGCTTTCTACTGATTTTGATAGCCTATTATACGGAATATTATATTTGTTGTTGTTCCTAGTCTCGTATTGATGTATGTCACTCCTAGTTGTGAAATTACTAATATTGTCTTTAAAATATGCTAACAAACTCTTTATATACAAACAAGTCACTGTTAAAATTCTCTGATTAACAAAGAGTGGTTTGCAGTGTTCGGTAAATCCTGAATTGGTCATGACTCTGATGATTTTCTTTTGTAAAGTAAAAACTTTATTTACATGAGGACTGTTACCCATAGTATTATACCATAGTTTAGAATACTTTGAAAATATGCAAAGTATGCCACTTTTCTATACTTTTATATATAGTTTTCTACCTACGGGACCTATGGTAGAATGTTGTTACTGATAAGAAAGTAAAAAAGGTCATTTTAGAAGTCCAGTATAAAGTTTATAATTCGAAGGATAATTTTAAAATGAGATTTTAAGGTCAGAACAAATTATTTACAAGTATTCGCGTAAAGAAGCAAAGCCAAGTCATGTTTGTGCAACATTTTTCAGACTATCCACACAATAATGTACTTTTCGTGTTAATATTATAAGTCATAATGATTTTATCTATTTTGTAAACATTTGAGTGGTGTTGAATAGTAATGAGTTTAAGAATGACGAATATTTCACGACGAATAACAATCTTGAAGGGAATCTGTATCTAATTAGGATCCATTTATGCCTGCTTAACATAATACTGTCCTCTAGCTAAGTGGCTAAGACTAAATTGAATAAGCTAAATGATGTGTCATCTCATCTATCAGTGTTTAAGATCATAAAGAAGTGGTATTTCTTCAGGATAAAATGTTATAATCAGAAAACTTTTAGAAGTGAACATATGACAATATTTTTTATTACGATACGATACTCGGGATTCTCTTGCTTAACATTTCGGCATAGCCTAAGTTAATAGGGAGGAAAAGGTAAGGAAAAATAAAAACGATCGAATTCTAGTCTTCCACAATACTTCGAACAGAACTGTTTATATTTACTTCCGGAGATGACTTCATGCGTTCGTGACTGAAGCCTATATCTTAGGTACTAGCAAAAATAATGCGGCGTACCATTACTTGAAGTAAGCTAGCAGATCTTCTAAATGCCGAAACGTTAGATTAGCTCATGTAGGCTCGCTCACCTGAATAACTTAAGGCATTGGGCTTTAGTGTTATTGTTGTTGGCCTCGTGGAAACTTTCATTAGGATAATGACTTTGTGTTCCCAAATACGCGGGTTACATCCATGTCCAAGACAGTGGACGTATATATGCATTAATACACACCTTTATGTTTCATCATTTGATACTTTATATTTTAATTGTCTTTATTGAAAGCATTACTGGCAATCGTATGATGAACTGCAATTTTGTATACAAATGGACATAAAAAGAATAGAGTACGTTATAAATAATACCACACTATACAAATAAAAAAAAATAATAAAATATGAACTAGAAGTAACACTAAGCGTTCAATCTGAGAAAAAAGTGAAAAAGAAATTTGTAGTATTTAATTCCTGACATGAAACATTACTCAGGTTCAAGATTATATCCTGTTAGAAGGTCATCCAATAAAATAAAATCCTCTTATATGTGGAAGGACCGGATACGGAGTTTAACAGAACACTAGATAGCATCCTTAATACTATATAAAACGCTGTAATAAATTAATGCCACCGTCCACTTAATATTCGGTCATAATTTTGGTTCTTAGTTTGCTTTTGATGTCATGTAGGTGGGTATATGGTTTAAACTTGATACCAATAAGTTGCTATTGTAAGCATGGCATTTACTGGACCACATTGCATAAGTAAAAATGAAAAATCTGAGCAGCGCTTTCATAAGAACATAGTTATTCCAGTATCATTTGGATGAGTGTCCAAAATTACCTAGTAAATTTAATGAGAAAAATGTAAATTTTTTCGGTGTGCCGTTATTTCAGACTCCAGGTTCTTTAACGAAACTAGAATATCAGATTTAAGCCTTCTTAAGGAAACATAGAGATGACGTTTTTGCTATGAAATCAGTCGTCTTCGGTCGGGTAAGAATATCGGTCTTAAACATTCAGAATCCAGAATACTGCCAACGGATCCAGCAATCTAATATATAAAGTCGAATGTGTGTTTGTGGGTATGTATGTTTGTTTCTTATACAAATCTACATTTCTTTACCAATTTACACGGAATTTTGCACACATACCCAGTTAAGCCCGGGAAGTATAGCGGTCAACATTAAAATTCAAACAAAATACTCCTTCCCTTGAAAATTATATAATTTCACATGGCAACAGTGAATTGTTTACTGTGATTACATAGGGCCTTGGCAAGTATATAGCCTAATGCTGGACTTTAACGAATTATGATTCCATCGATGTAATATATTGGCGAAAATAATTACTGAAAATGAAATCCACGAAAATAAAGCACAGTGTGATGTAGTCACATAACTTTCTCTACCCTCGACATAAGAAATATTTACTCACTTCACATTTTGATGTAGAATAAGAGGGACAACTTAAGTGTGTGAGTATGCTATATCAAAAGTCTGTAAATAATCCTTTCCGCTGATAAGTTATCCATACCAGTAGGCTTTGTATTAGTTGAGAAATAGGGATGTTTATCATAGGCCCTACATAGGCGTAACCAGGCCGACCATATGGGGGGTTATAACATCCGCGGGGTCTGGCGAGTATGGAAGGAGAGGGGGGTCCGGGGGGCCTCCCCTGGAAAATTTTAAAAATTAAGATGAAAAATAACGAGTTTTAAGCTTCCAGGGGTTCTCCCACGGAAAATTTTAAAAATTAAGATGCAAAATAACAAGTTTTAAGCTTCCGGGGGTCCTTCCTCGGAAATTTTTAAAAATTAAGACGCAAAATAACGATTTTTAAGCTTCCGGGGGTCTTTCCCCGGAAATTTTTAAAAATTAAGACGCAAAATAACGAGTTTTAAGCTTCCCACGCTTTATACTTGTATTAAGCAATTTATGGGCAGACTTAAAAAAATTATACAATTTTCCTTTTTTTAATCAATGGGGGGGGGGTTCAAACCCCCAAACCCCCCCCTCGCTACGCCTATGAGGCCCTAAGCATGGGATGGAACATTTTGAGTCCTATGCTCGCAGTATATTATGTCCCGGGTTCTAGGGGAGGAAAGTATGAAAGTGATACTGCATTTCTCTTTTATTTCAGCTCCGAAACGATTGTATAGTAACATGAGAATGAGAAATAAAATTTTCCGTCAAGTCAGTACAATCTTATGTAATTTGTGTTTCTTCTTATTTCAACCCCTCCCAAGCATGATGTGTAGAAGCAACGGAATGCAGCATTCCACATCCTCTATGAGGCATAAAAAGCTATATCCAGCGTTTTCTGATGGAATAGTTTGAGTGTGATAAATCTTTTTCTTCATTTCAAGTTCTACATACATAAAGTCCTTCATAAGTTAATTTCAAATTAAAAATACAAAGCCCGGGCGACGCCGGGCCTTTTCAGCTAGTATTGATATAAAATACAAGCTTAAGCTGTTATTGACAATTGTTATTTTTATAACAATACCAAACAGATTAATTTTCGCTTGAATTCCATTCATTAATTGTGTAACAATATTACATTGACTGATGAAATGTATCTACATGGAGAATATAGGCCTGCTAATCTAAGATACCATGTAACTTCTGAGAATTAGAGACCCAGTAGCCAATATGTTAACAAAATAAACAAGCATTTAAATAATCCTACACAAATGTGGAAAATCATGACATAAGTTCATCAACAAGGAAATAAAAGCAAAGGACTCAGCTTTAATTATTAATCCGGAGAATAATGAATTGACCAATGATATAAAGGATATTATTATTATTATTAATAAAAAAATTGTTAATGCTGGGAAGAATTTTGTAATTAAATTTATAACTTCGAAAAGAACGAGTAATAACAATAATAATACCAATGGCTATTTTAATTCGAACATAATTAATTAATTATATTACTTTTTCCTTGTATCTGTGAACAAAATTTACCTTTAAAATAAACAAAATAATTACAAAGTGATATATTAAAAATAATTGTTTATGAACATTGTAAGATAATAATAGATCATCAAATTATAAAAATTAGACATATTTCCATTCAATTATGATTTAACAAAATTTCAGCTTATCTGAGTCTTGCCCAGTTTGTCAATAGTAGGCCTACTACAGCTTTTAGAATTCAAGAAAGGTCGAAGTTACAGACAAATCTTTGGCGGAATAGTTCCGCCCGTATTCCAGGCTATTGACCAATATCTATGCTTAATGAACGCTGCAGTTAATAGCTTTTAAATGTAGAAAACATTAACTTGAACTCGTTTAATTTCATGATGGCAATGAATTTAGCGCGGAATGCAGAACGACTAGGATACAAATAACGGTTGATTTTGGAAAGACGTGTGTTCGTTTCATGTTTTTGGGTTGCATAAGGCATATTGTCTTAGATTATTCGACTAAATTCTTTCATATTCTCCACACATAATCTGCACAGAGATAATATTTACATCAAAGTCATTAATTCATTTCAGTTCGCCTAAACCCACTGCGTCACACCTAATCTGGGTGAGGTACAGATAAAAATTACTAACACGAAATACAAAAGAAGTTTATTTTGTTGAGAACCATGCTTACAGTCAGCAACTGAATTGATTTAAGGAACGATAGCGCGTTAGATTATTCTATACCGTAAATACACCATTCTATACGGGTCGCATTCTGAATTTGTCTGTCACAGGCAGAATATGGAATTTATTTTCCCCAAATTCTTAATTAACTGAAACTGTTATCTTTTTACACACAATTACCTATTTTTATGTTATATATGGGGGCGATTAGTTCGCGTGATATGGTACCAAACTTTATGTTAAAATTTCTATAAAGAATACTAACAATACCTTAGTTTAAAGTCAGCTGCCCTTACCTTGTTTGCAGTTAGGTCTCCACACACACACACCTGAAAGACAAGAGACATACTGTGATTAGTTCCTGACTTCAGATTATTGCCTTTTTTAAACTTTAATAATACAACTAGGATAATACACATTATATAAGCTTTCTTTACTTTAGAATAAAGAAGTTCTTCAGAGAATGTCAGTGAGTTGATGTAGCTGTGTTCGTTTAAACGCTCCATATCCATACCGGATGTTAAGGATTCTTCTATTCAAATGCAAGGAATTTTGGGTAGACTATGTTAAAAACACGTTAAAAGTACTTGAGTAATTGAGTCTGTAGTAACATTTCTCACCTTTAACCATAGTTTCATGATATTTTCTTCATCTCATCGTGATAATGAGGTTCATCATCCAGGGGAGGAATCTGACAAAGGGTAGTGATGGCGTTGGTTAAAAAAAAAATTGGAGACGAACGTCAAAGGTCAAATAGTGGATTACAGTTCGCAATATTACATAAAAAAATTACGATTGGCGAAAATTATATTTCTATGTAGGCCTAACTTTCACAGTTTTCATAAATTTGTATTTATGCAGTGTATTTAAATGAAAATGTCACAAAATGCGATCTTAATATGAAATTCCAAGGGGTTAAAGTGACCATAGGCGTAACCAGGCCGACCATATGGGGGGTTATAACATATGGAGAAGGGGGTTCCGGGGTCCTCCCCCGGGAAAATTTAAAAAAGTAAGATTTTTTTTAAGCTTCCCACGCTTTAAACTCATATTAAGTAATTTATAAGCAGATTTTTAAAAAAGGTGATATATCAAAATAATGAAATAAATAGTACAATTTTCCCTTTGTTAATCAATGGGGGGGTTCAAACCCCCAAACCCCCCCCCCCCTCGTTACGCCTATGAAAGTGACCATATCCGAAATAGAACTGAACAGCGATTCAGTCTGCAGTAAGCGGACTTAAGGAATTTATAAAATCAGGATACCTCGTTATATCCCTATAATAAAAATTATACCTCTAACTTATGTATACGTAAAGCTCGGTGCTGAAGTCAAACTAGAAATTTTGGCGAAGTAAATTTTGTCATGAAACCACTTTTAAATATTTCCCAGCATATTTACACTGTAAAGTATTGAATTGATGTATAATTGATGCATATAAACGAGAAATAATTACTGGGGTTCAGTTATATACCTCCGCTTTATTTTACTTTGATCAGTACTTTAGTTTGACTACAGCATAACGTATAAAATGTTTAATATAAATAATACTTCTACTAGAGTTTTTTTTTATATAAAATTCATAAATTATGGTTTTATTAGAACTTTTCGGTGTGAAAAGTAAGTTATCCCTTTAAAGCACAACAGTTTTTCGTCTTCAAAACATCAAGGCGAAGGATTTTACTCTTCCCTTAACAGCCTTACCTCTTATATCAAATTTATCAGTACAAACTCTTAATTCAAAAAATAAGAAGTAGAAAAATTGATTGATTATTGTATTAAAAGCATCCAAAGAAATAACTAATTTAGCTTTCCAGATCCCACATGTCTCACGGCTACTAGAACTAAACATGCAACATAATGATTATTAACTATTAATTGATAAAAGACTTACTTTAAATTAAAATGAAAGTACCTTCTCCATTTTTTACAGTATAGCTTTCTGTATTGCATTTATAGTAATTTCCTTAACTGCTATGTAATTTACTTTAATTTATAATTACCGGTACTTATTTGCTATGACTGCTTTTATTTCTCTTTTATTTATTTTCTGTACCTTAGATCAAATTCATTCGTCACAGAAGTCTGGGGGCATTAAACTATGTGTAGTTACCGCCATAAGCGATGTTGCTTGTAGTAACTATTAAGTGTTTTATTACACAGTAACCATGAATGTGCCTTTGTTTCAGATTAGGCCTAATAATTTATGTATATGTTATATTATCATTTGGTGTCTTCAGTTTATCGTAAGATTTAATATATAGAGAGCAATTTCAGCGCAATGTTCCGTATCAGGTAGAGAGCAGTTATTCAATTGGTCCCAGTCTCGATTCCCAGAAATATGGTCACCTCACATTTTATGTAGGCTATGTAGCCTAGGCCTAAATATGATCATGTATATCTTTGTTTCTATTTACAACAGGTGTAGCGATAAAGCAAACAAATATACGTTGACACTCCTGATTTAGAGTGAGACCTGAAGTTTCAATACATAATCCTATCTGGCCGGTGGTGAGATCTATTTACGTTCCTTTTAGGGAACTCATTTTAAAAAAAATATCACGGGATCACAAAACCCGATTCGTTTTTCTGCATTTGTGTTAATCCCATGTCATTCGAATGGCAATTCGTTTGTATCCTTTCGATATCTTCTTTTTATTCGCTCTACTTTCAACAATACTATTTGCATTCAAATGTTTCATTATAAGCAATTTATATGCTGCGAAAGGAAGTAAAAATATAAATAGCCTTCCAGCTAGCTACCGCAGCTGATCAGAATGACGTGCTTCTGTATTCTTACTTTATGAGAGGGTCAGTCTGAAGATTAGAAAGCAAGATTAAAAGCACAACATCGTGAAACTGTGATAAATAAACATTTCACTACAATCCTTTTATTTCGCGCTTTATTCATACTCGTAATTTATAATGTAGGATATACCACTTGCAAGCTTTATTATTTACGATGCATATAAATGCAACGCAAATTGCCTCTTTAATTATTTAGGTTATGTAAGCCAGACAGCATTAAACGCAAAATATTATATAGATCGTGTCCGAAAGCTGTCTTACTTTTGAAGTGAACTAGATAGTTGGCTAAATAACCGGATGTACTGTCAGAAGCCTTGAACCCAAGATCATAGTTCATAGCCTGCAGTCAAATCCTTAGTAGCTAGGACTTGCTTCAGGATAAAATGCAAGAATAAAAGTTAAAAGCTTATAAGTTAAAAGTTTATAAGTTACTTCCAAGAGAAAAATGCATGAATAAAAGTTTTAGATTTCAGGAAAATCACTTACTGTACATAACGTTCACAAAGAAGAGTTTATGAAAAACAACTATTTTAACTTCTCAAGGTATGCGGTTTAATTACAAATTTGTCTGAAGTCAGTATTTTCATACTCAGGGACCTCAGAAGCTACATTATTGCTGAAAACTAAAAGTTAAATTTTAGGGTCATACACAGTACCTCCTCCTCTACCAATAGTATCAATATACTAATCTACGGGCGAGATAGTGAATTATAGTGAACAAAAATGAAATATTAAAATTCAGTGGTGCACTCTGTGGCTCAGTTACTTCCATTATTGCAAAAAATAATGTTCTACCCATTTATTTTCTATTGGCATAAAATTCATTTCCATGCTGGCCAATTTTCTATTAGCGTAAAATATATTTCTTGCTGGGCAATTTTCTGTTGGCGTAAAATTCATTTTCATGCAGGGCAATTTTCTATTGGCATAACATTCAATTCCATGCTGGGCAATTTTCTATTGGCGTAAAATTCATTTTCATGCGGGGCAATTTTCTATTGGCGTGAACTTCATTTTTATTCTGGGCAATTTTCTATTCGCGCCAAACCGCGACGGCTATGGTACATGTCCTTCTGTTATATTTATAAATACAAATCTGAATTATTACAGGAAATGTTACGTTTCGCAACAGTAAATTGTATTCCAACTACAGTTTAAGATATTCTAATTACTATTAGGCAACGCATATTTAGTGGAACGACAATAACGCATGTTAGATAAGGGGCAGCAAGGTATGCATAATTATAAATTAGTGGGCAGGTGAAATTAGGTGTGCTATTTCTACAATAAATCGTAATAACCGACACAGGCCTGCTTTTGTGCAATCTTGTAGGCGTGAAGGAACGCGAGATATTGGGTAATCCAAGGCAGTCTGAGGAACAAGATGAGATGGTGATAATAATGTAGCGGCAGCATCCTTCCTTCCCACTTCAAGGCATCGTGCAAACAACTTTTCCCTTCCACAAGTACGAGTAATATGCTCAGCTGGTGTTACAGATCAAAGCCTAACCTCTCACCATAATCTCTTGTGGAAATATTCAGCAGCTTGAACGTATGAAGAAATCTTATATCTTTATTAGTTATTACTCATTTATAATGAAATGTAGAAGGCAGCTGTAGAAATCTATACACATACTCATTAGTCTGTGTTCTCTTATTCCTATCATAAAACAGATAAAAGAAGTTAGGCTATAGTTATAGTAGACCTACTTGAACGTGAATAAACTTGCGTGAACCCATGCTGTATATTAAAGTTAAAGGATTTGTATATGTTTCTAATCATCATCATCATCATCATCATCATCATCTCAACTGTTCTGTCGAGTGTTCTATTCTATGTTCTGAATCAAGGTTACTCCGTCGATGGGTGTACTGTGGTAATAAACAAATAAAACGAATCAAATAAACTAAATATTTTGAAGAATTGTTTAAATTGAGAATAATATCAGAGAAAAATTCCTCCGACACTGGGATTCAAACCCTGGACCTTCGGCTATTCGTGCCGCTGCTCCATTAACTGAACTAGTCAGAGTTCGCTTCACAGCACCAGATGGAACCTCTCTCCTATGACTGATTACCCTTAATGGCCTACCTAACGGAAAGACAAGTTATGCCATATGCAGTACTGCGAGGTACACTAATTAGTGATTATTGTGACCGGGCTTCCACTGCCATTGTACAGAAACATTCTAAATGGATATATGCATCCATGAACCAAAAATTATTTTTTTTGCTTGATATTACATGAGAATATTATAGGAGAAAAATTATCTGACCCTGGAATTCGAACCCAGGATCTTCGGCTATCCGTGCCGCTGCTCTACCCCAAATGAGCTAGCCAGAGTTCGCTTCACAGCGCCAGATGGAAGCATTAATCGAGGACGGAGTCATCTCCAGAGAGAAAGGCTTTCAGTGCACTTAAATGCTTAACACTAAAGACAGGATTTCCATGTAGTTTCATATCTTAAAATATGTATCCATTCATGCATTATCAAATGGCCAAAAATGCACGATGAAGGAAAACAGGCAATATGCAACATCGAAATTAAAACCTTTCTACGTCACAAAAAGTGACACGTTTAAGGGATAATAATATTTGAGACAACAATGTGAGGCCAAATTCTTTTTTATTCAACATTTTCACCGCAATTTATTTTATAATGGAACACATCAATCCAAAATCAAGATATCCATTGACAAGTCTGTTCAATCTATTTTTAGCTGTCCCATAATTGCAAATCCTAAATATTTCTGAATGTCTTCAACAATCCCTACTGAACCGACCAAAGATAGGCCCATCTTCCAACTTACTGTGGTCATTGCGGTAGGAATCTATTGTTTTAATGTAAATAATTTTTTTGAACTTTCTTATTCTTAAATTCAGCTTGAGAATAATTAATGCAAACAGAATCACCAATTGCAAAACTGTGAACAATCTAAACCCGGAAATTATGCAAATCAATGAAACTGAGCAATACCGGTATTTAGATTCTTATTTTTAATAACATTTTGCCAAAGGAAAAATTGCAAACCATTAGATCTATTCTGGGATCACTTGCGGTACTATAAGATCAGAAAAACTAAAATTTATAAACATTATTATAATATGCAGTATTAAGCGATTTAATATAAGATATGCACTCAAACTAAATAAAGTAGCGTAATATGCAGGATAAATTCCAAAATAAGTTTTATTAAACCATAAACCTCAAAACATGCATTATGCACGAATTGTGCATAAAACGTCAAAAAATGCAAATATGCACGCGAAAATTATACTTATTTGGAATCAGTAAGCCACAAAATGGATATTTAGCAAGTTTGAAAACTTGTAACAGGCTTATATAGGCTAAATGCATGAATTTGTTTGGAAATCCTGTCTTTACTCATCAGTTTATGGACAAAGAGATTTTAAGAGGCTTCAGTGCAGATGTTGTATCAATTTATGGGAATTTTTTTCTAATCGTTATTATGAACGACTTTGTAGACTGGAAGAATTACGTTATTATGAGCTAGTTACGACTAATCATGTGGCTGAAGTATGCTAAACCTCTTCCTTCTGTTTAACATGGCGTAATCAAAAATAAATATCGCTTTATGTAAATTGATACATTATTTAGTAAGCATTGAATTCAGATACGAAAATTTACCTAATCTGTGCCAGCTAACGATATTAATAATATTATGCATTTCCGAAAAAAGTGATTTCTTGACAATCTTATCTCCACATAACCAAATTATGTCTGTTAGGGATAGGTTGTGCCGGAATGTTGTCCCAAGGGACTTCTTTTACATACGTAGACAACAAACATGGAACTGTGGCATTTTCGCGCACATAAATAACATCGATCTGAATTGAATTCGAACTCATAAATTCGGTAACAAAAGGGTAGCATCTTACCGACTGTTCCGATCATTATCAAGTCTGGTGTAAACTAATACTGTTTATAACTTATCATAAAATAGTATTTACTAAAACGTGAAACGTTTAATGCAGAGGACACAGAATGAGGAAGGATAAAAGCAATCGATCCAATCAAAACATAATAACGAGTAAAATGATCAAAGTGTCCCTTATTACAGGTGTTGGGAGTGCATTGCGGTTCCTAGAAGTTCAGTCTCCAGGATTTTTAAAATTTTGACACTAAGTCTATCCTTAAGCTAAGTGCCATCAATAGTATTAGGTCGATAAAATCCAAATTAATTATGAAATTGGGAATCAAGCACAAGATCTTCGAGTTTAAATTGCAATACTTCAACTATTGCACGGCGTAAAATGTCACTGAATTCTATTCTGGTCGAAAACTATAAAAATGAGATCAGTATTGTCATTGAATTGATTATCGAATTAATATAAGTTTATGAAGAGAAAACAGATAGATATATGCATATGTATTCATCTACCACAGATTATTGTCTCTGTTAATATTGCCATGGTAGCTCAATTCGTAAGAGCAGAGGCACGGAGAGTCAAAGATCCTGATTCAAATCCCGGCTATGGCATTGAATTCTTCAGTCTGACTTCAATTTTCCACCTTATCCTACACACGGCCAGTGTGACAGAATTATCATTCCAGGGTTCAGATTGTTATAATGGTTCTTTTACTTTACTCTGTTTGGAGAGTCTTAATTTTCCAGGTTTTGGCCGACCAAATGGAACTGAAATAACTATGTTTCTTAGAACTCACCCAATTATTCGAATGATATCTTTGGTGATATCCTCTAAGGAATGTTTCATTCACGTTGACCTTAGGCTTACTGATTGTGTTTTGTTCTTATTTTTTTGCACGACTTAACTTATTAGTGGTACTTACGAATATTGTTGCCGTGGATCGTAAGTTGACATTCCCACAATCAATCTTGTTGCTATGTGCGGTAAGAGTTTCCGTGCTGTTATGAATATTACGCCACACCTCATAATACAAGCCTTGATGGACAAGGCCCCCCAGCACAAATATTCAGTTCCCTTAAACAACAATTGCGAATCACTTTCTGAAATAAATATCTATCTTCAAGAATGTATATACATAATATTTTCAGGTAATATCACAATTAATATAATTAAATTTATATAAATAATCATCGTGCAAAAAACAGCATGCAATACTCGTGCCGTAAGCGCATAACGGATCTCGGAAAATTGAAAAAACTCGGCGCGAGCGCCCTTTTTTTCCCACTATTTCCTCGATCCGTATGCATGCCTTACGGCACTTGTATCGCAATATACTATACCGTACTTTTTTCGGGCAATCTTTTATCCTCTTTAGATAGAACAAATGTGAAGGAATGAAAGCGTGCCTAAATTGCGACACAGCCGTTAATGTTCCATGCTTAAATAGTCAAGGCCCATAAGCTTTGGCAACAGCAATCTGTGTAACCATCTTGACAAGTCGTTCATATGCTCGGAGGAAGAACGTGATACACAGAGCTTTAGGAAACACGAGCCATTACCCCTAGTAAGGTTGTATGCGTGGGCGGTTTTCAGAAATAGTCCACCTTTCACCTTCTCAATCCATATTCATGATCATATATCAATATTTATTGACTTCATTATGTTGAAAGATGAATACTGGGACATTACTATGCTAAATAATTCGAATTTATTGTTGACAGGAAGCTGTGTATTTTTATATTTTATCCTTTATTTGATTATACACATGTCGTATAGTTTCGAATTTGAATTCTTATTATCTACATTCCATCCTGCGGACTGTATATTTGGCATAATATAATTTTTTATTTATTTTTTTTTATTTCCCCTCTGATGTACTAAGTCTTAAGGAATTGTCTTTCACTAATCAGATGTGGATATAAGATATATGAAAACGAAGCAAAACGTTAATTTAAAATCTGTATTAAACACAAATTCTACTAGTTTACCAACATACAGATAACTGCAGATAGTTTCAGAACTAAGGATAGTTCAGAGCAACATTAAAATTAAATTTTTAATATGTAATAGTATAATAAAAGAAAAGAGAAAACTAATTTCACTGAAACAATATATGCAAAAAATGCAGGAAAACATTAGATATAATAAGTACAATGTTCTGTTTTGATTTCTATTCACATACCCAGGTTAGAAAAATTCCGTAGACGAGCCATCTTGACAGTGCAGGCCAAGTAAGAATTTTTCTTTGTTGACAGTAGCTTGTAAATATTAGAAAATGAATATATTTTTTTGCTCCAGCAAAGGGATAGGCATGACAAGAATTTAAAATAGAGTCGATACAATTGGCCTATCATACCGACAAAAATAGCAAACAAAATGCAAATATATGTTGTGGATTTCTTGAAGTCTTTATGACAGATTCACAGGACCTTTAAACGCTCAAGTTTAAATAGACTTCGAACAAGCGATGACAACAAGAATGTGCTCAGATATAATCAGGTAGAGACAAAAAGTGAACACGTTTCATATTGTTTTTATAACGAATGCATGATCAAGTAAATTACCTGCGATTTATATTCTACACATTTATGGTAACCAGTGATGTTATGAGAGTAAATAAATTGTCCTTTTATTGTTTTCATGAAGACTACAGTAGATGCACTGTTTGTGCTTTGAAAAAGACTGTCCATTTAAACTGGGTACATGTCACGCTAAAAGTGAGTTTTCAATCCCTACATGAACTTTCGATTCCTGGTTATAATAGTAAAGGAAAGATGAGTTTTATGTGCTAAAAGAAGGTATGTATTCTGCAGTAGATCTGTACTCTAATACATCAAAAGCCTAACTTATTTAAAGTAAAAACAATTCTACTATAGCTGTTAACTAACATGTGCATATGTGATCTAGTATCGTTGTCGGATTGAAATTAAGGAATCAAGTTCACTCATTCACAAGATTTCCTTTCAGTGGCTGTAACGTCTACAATCCATGATCTAAAATTACCTGAGTTTTATTGTATTAAAAAAGTAGACAAGTTGACTAACAACACTTATGTTGCAGTCCATCTTTCCTATCTATTTAGATCTCCCCTACCACCTAATCTTCTTTCTTCTTGTGGATATTTAGTTTCGTGGGCTCCAAGTTCAAAACATATCTACTTGCAATTTTGATCATGTCAGATATGCCATTTCCTATAACATATATACTGGTCAGGTTGATTTAGTCCAGCGGGAGGCGTTCAAGTTTTTGGTGATCTGCACATGATCAATGTACCCTGTGCATGCAGATTTATAGATTTAATATACGTGTTATCGGTAATATCGGAAATCCAGTTACTGAATACAATGCCTGCAAAAATTTCAGAATGCCCATTAATATTTAGCCAAGTTGGAAATACTCATTAAATATCTTGTCATATTCTCAAAGAAATATCTTTTTATGTTCAAGATTATAGATCTTATAAATTACATCAAGTTTTTTATCCCAAAAGCAAGCAATTCTCCTCTTTACAACATCCTCTCTCTATACAATCAATTGCACAAAATGGACAATATAGATGTATTCAATACAAACAATAAGCGTTTTAAAAGTATCTGTGATCAAAATCTGAAAACTTTCAAGTTGTAATTATTAAAATATGCTCCATGTAATTTTCTATATGGAAATATTTCTTATATATTTTTCCCTTCAATACTATTATAGACCTATTATTTATGTTTTTCATTCGTTCCCTTCACTGTGTAATATGTGTGTTGCATTAGTTTAAATATAGTATTACATTAAATATCTAATATTAATGTTGCACGGTTCTAATATTAGTCTTACTGTTGTTTTAACGTTATAGTGTTGTAACGAAATTTTGTAAAACTAGTGTAATTAGTATAATAGAATATTGTAATTGGGCAATGAGCCTGTTATATTCTCAGTATAATAAATAAATAATTTGCCTTCGTATTAAAGGTTATGCTCCCAGCGTATGTTGTTTTACGCTAACTTTGCATAATGCCACCTTCATTTGACAGAAATTTTACCCAAAAAGCGTTCAATTTTCGTGTCAAATGGTGTACATGTACCGGTAGGTGCTGAATTTTGGGGTTTACCGTATGGGGCTAGTATTACAGCATGAAAATCCTCGAAAGAAACTTAACTCAAATACAGAGATTCGTTTGCTGTAATATTTATTTTTCGAGGCATTTTGTTCACAAATAGATGCAAAGATTAGTTCAAATAGCGAAGTAATATACAAAATTCTAAATAAAATTCGAAGTCTCCATAACACATCAGTAAATCGTATTTCTAGCATGTGCAGAGTTTATCATTGGGGTATTCGTTGGTTATCTGGATATAGAGTGTTATCGGCCTCATTTAAGTTATTATTATTAAGTTATTATTATTATTATTATTATTATTATTATTATTATTATTATTATTATTATTATTATTATTATTATTACTATGCAAGTTCAAAAGAATATTTTGGAAATTGTAGAAGAAAGACGCTTGAAATGGTATGGAAATGTACTTAGAATGACAGAGGATAGAATATCAAAGAAAATTTTGGAATGGAAAGTAGAAGGAAAAGAAGAAGAGGGAAGCCCAAAGAGTGCTGGATGGATGGAGTGAAAAGGAGTATGGCGAGAAAAAGATTAAGTGAAGAAGATGCTATGGACAGGGACTTATGGAGGCAAAATATTGTTGTGGGATGAAGGAAAACCATTGTATTGTGGAATATTCCTTAATAAAAAAATATTATTATTATTATTACTTTTATTGCGATCATCGTTATTATCATTAAAATACCCACGGCTACTTTGCTATCTCTTTCTATCAATGAGTTCTTTTACCAATACGTAAATCACAAGAGTACAATAAATCCATACTCGATCTAGTTCAAGTCTGCACACTGTACTGAACAGTATAATATTTTAAAGCAGCGCTAAACCATTGCTCACGCAAACCATAACAAGCCATACAAGTAGAATAATTTGTTGCTATTATTCCATAAAAAGCAAAGTACTCCTGCTTTTGGCATTGATACCACTATGCTTGCGGGTGAAGGTTACGAAGGGTAGGACGAACGCAGATGTAATGAACAAGTTCCCCCCTCCCCTCGAATCGTGATGGAAAATTAGATAGAAATGGAATCTCACCTAGTAACCCATATTACTGCATTCACATATGAATAATACATACAAGCAGACAATAACAACATCACGAATAAAACAACCAATTTACTTGATTGCTACCTATTTGTTAGAAAAAAGAAGTTACCTAGTGAGCTTTCAAGACTTTATATGGATTTATTGTTGGGGACATATTGCTTATTTGGTAAATAATTATAATAGGTTGCTGGACTTAGTTTCCATGTATGGAAAACGTCGAACATAATTATGATGAATATAAGTATTTTGGTAGATCCTTTATACAGAATTGATTGTGCGGAATTTGATACCTTTCTTACACAGTTTCTTTTCAATAATCAGTTGGTTATAACCAGGGCCCGGATTCTAATGACATGTCATCTTTTTATTGATGCTGCATAGACACTGCCAACTTGTAGATAAATCCTAATCATGGCCTCTAGATTATAGAAATACATTTCTATTAGATCATTTTTTGTCATTTCAATTTTATGTTTTTAGGGCATTTATTTCAATTTTAGGTCATTATTTTGTCATTTTCGTGTAATTTGCTTCCTTATTTAGTCATTTTCATGTATTTACATTGAGTGCATTAACTTTTTTTGTCGTCGCTAGCGGTGCTGTCATTGAAGTGTTGCTTGTTTAATGCAAGAAGGAAAAGTTCGGCGTTAAAGTGTTGACATGTCTCAGTCAGAAATGAGAATCAAAGAAACGCCAACATTTTGTATTTATTACTATTGTTATTAGATTGACCTGGCACCACAGTCTGCCACCTTCTTGGATTTGAGAATGCAAACTACCTTTTACCCTTAACAACAATATAATCCGGCCGACCACAAAAGGAAAAGCCGAATTTCGACTCGACAGTGCCTCAGGGCCAGTATAAATTTCCGTGAGAAAAGAACATTCACAACATTACAGTTATTTACAGTTTTTACAATTATGTACAAACTAGTCTATAACTTTGTGTGTAGAAGAATAACTTTTTTATCAACAAAATATCAGTTTTTAGGTCTTTCTTATAATTATTAAGTCATTTTCATTAAAATTTAGGGTCATTTTATAGGTCATTTTTTAAACTATTTTAGGTCATCAGAATTAGGGCCCTGGTTATAACCCTAAGGTTTTATAGAGACGGCATTGTTGTTATTTGTGTTAAAACTCAGCTAGGCACAGCTGGACTATATTAATTGTTTCTGTATATTTAATTTTATTTTGAGATATAACTAGTCTTTTTTTATATTGTAATTGTTGTGATTTCAGTCTGATCTTGAGAATAAGATCGGCGTATTGTTGTTTTTATTGTTATGAATAGAAGATTTTTTTAAGGTTATATTTTTATATACGAAATATAATATATATTAACAATAACTCACTGTAAGTTCTCCTATGACGCTTTTAAAAGTTTTGTTACGTAAAAATCTACTACAATAATTTACAGCTAATATTTAAAACCCGTTTCTAAAATAATTTAGCTATTAGTGAGCTAGAGTCAATTCCTCACAAAAATCCATTCTTGATATTGGACGAAAATAGACAAAAAAGATGTATGTTAATCTTGTTCCAATGTCGAAGTAGCCCCTAGAGTCAAATGACAATCTCCCATTTTACTATTCGTAACGACAATATTGGCTTCAAGTAATTCAAATACTAGACGTTGCACGTAAAAACCTTATCTCGTGTTATTATTGAAATTTACTTTCATTCTGTTTCATCAGTTTTCTCCAAGTCTTCTTTTATAAAACAATTCATCTGTAATCATAGATTATTTAATGTGTGCTCCAAATACCACATACAAATCAAGAGTTGGTACGCATTACTAATCTTCTCATTCAATATTCGTGATAAACTAATTATTGATTGAAAAAGTTTTCCCTTCAAAAATCGGGATATATCAACCATCGCTTGTCATACAACACAAAACTTAATTATAATCATTAATGCAGTGCAATTATTCAGTTCCTTACAAGTTCCTAAACCCCAAGGTAAGAATAGCACTTCATATTTCATCATTAATCCTTCAAAAAATCTCCGTGAAAGGAAATAATGGCACGTGTGCCTTAGGCAGATCTGAACCAATTGCTGTCTTCTTGAAAGCCAATACACTTTGATGGCACTTTCTTGTATAGTCCAGTAACTTTGTCGCCTGAAAGTATGGGGTAGTATGCGTCAAATCCGGTAGTTCTGATTTTTTGCAGACTTGTTTATGATGTTTGCCTAATGAATAATCTAAGTTTGTGACCTCGAGCGCCGAACGCAACTTTGTCAAAAATCGAAAAAACCGCGAAAAAATCGTGTTTTTTTTCAAATTTTGGCGATTATAACCCGAAAGGACTAGTTTCTGAAAAAACTTTCTTAGGACGTTTTTAAAGTAGACTTAAATTTGCTACAATATGATACTAGAACTGTCTCTGTAGACCCAATAGTTTCCGAGATTAAGCCTTTCAAAGTTTATCATTTTTTTCGAACTTCGCAATTTTGCTTCCGAGCCTACCGAAGCACAGTGCACAGTGGTCCGAAATTCCAATCTAGGAGGAAAGAACTATACTTATAACTTTTACTATTACTTTTATGAACGTAATTGAATTTTCGAAAGAAAATGTCATGTCTAATTGTATAAATAATAAAAAATAAATTAAATACATAAAAAAATAATGAAATATATTCAATAAAATAATTTTTTTACGGAAACATAAATTATTTCAAAAGTACTAAATACGTTAAATTCAATTGATATTTTTCAGATAATAAACAAAAAGTAGCTGCGCTAAATTGCGCATTTTTTATAAAATACATTTTTTATTTGTTTTAAGGTTGCTCCGTTACTCGTCGCGTGATTTTTGAAAAATTAAAGTCAAGCCCACACACTCAGATTAGTGATTTAGTGACACACCTGTAGCACGTTTTTTAACCTACCCTAAGTTTTTTTTTTATTTCAGTTGTTGACTGGCTTGCTGCCCATCATGTGAGTGCCATTTGAACTCAAAATCTACAGAATGTCGCATCCCAGTCCCAGCCTGGGTTTGTGTTTTATCTGTAAGGAGACTTTAAGTGAAGGTGAAGTGCGCCTAGTGAAGGAAAGAGGTGTAAAAACCCTTATTGCGTCGAGTATTTCCCTTAAGAACATAGAAAATCAGCGTTTATTGAAGGGTGTAAATGAGATATATGTGCACAGTGCTTGTCAGATAAAATACAACAATCCGAAGTTGCGACATTCTGTAGATTTTGAGTTCAAACGGCACTCACGTGATGGGCAGCAAGCCAGTCAACAACTGAAATAAATAAATAAATAAACTTAGGGTAGGTTAAAAACATGCTACAGGCGTGTCACTAAATCACTAATCTGAGTGTGCGGGCTTGACTTTAATTTTTCAAAAATCACGCGACGAGTAGGCCTAACGGAGCAATTTTAAAACAAATAAAAAATGTATATTATAAAAATTGCGCAATTTAGCGCAGCTACTTTTTGTTTATTATCTGAGAAATATCAATTGAATTTAACGTATTTAGTACTTTTGAAATAATTTATGTTTCCATAAAAAAATTATATTATTGAATATATTTCACTAGCATGTGCCCGCGGCTTCGCCCGCGATAATTATTTCAAAAATTAAAAATTAAGAGCATAATAGTTAAATCATTATATTTATTAACACCTAAATCACGTGGACTACATACCACGATTAGATAGCATCGCCTGGTAAAAGCGACCTCAGATTCGAGTTCCTTGGTCCAGAAAACCCCTGTATAGTGAGTTTCGTCCAAATAAAACAATGTTTGACCATATTAGGGCTTACAACATTCAAGCGATCGCGAAAGTTTAATTTACAAGGTATGACAAAAATAGACAAAGTCAACTGTAATTGTCAAACTTCCATTTAATTTAATTCCAAACCCATCTGAAGCCCACTGATAACAATATGTTTTAATGCCAAATGTGATTCGGATTCGATAATTCTGTGTAAGAAGGGATTAAGTATTTTCAAAAACATTTTATTTTTGGCATTTAAAATCTGAATTTTCAAAATCCTTTCTTAGTGAGCACCTACATTATGAAACGAAGGTACTGTCAAAATTCCAAGTCTCTACCTGTTATAGTTTAGGCTCTACGTTGATTCCTGTCAGTCAGGACAAAACCTTTTATATATAGAGAGATTAATTTTTTTATGTATTTAATTTATTTTTTATTATTTATACAATTAGACATGACATTTTCTTTCGAAAATTCAATTACTTTCATAAAAGTAATAGTAAAAGTTATAAGTATAGTTTTTTCCTCCTAGATTGGAATTTCGGACCACTGTGCACTGTGCTTCGGTAGGCTCGGAAGCAAAATTGCGAAGTTCGAAAAAAATGATAAACTTTGAAAGGCTTAATCTCGGAAACTATTGGGTCTACAGAGACAGTTCTAGTATCATATTGTAGCAAATTTAGTCTACTTTAAAAACGTCCTAAGAAAGTTTTTTCAGAAACTAGTCCTTTAGGGTTATAATCGCCAAAATTTGAAAAAAAAAACACGATTTTTTCGCGGTTTTTTCGATTTTTGACAAAGTTGCGTTCGGCGCTCGAGGTCACAAACTTGGATTATTCATTAGGCCAACATCATAAACAAGTCTGCAAAAAATCAGAACTACCGGATTTGACGCATGCTGTGATGTATAATGTTACTGGACTAGTAAGTTTGTACTTTACTTTTATTCCTCGAAACTGAACATCGTGACTTAATAATTGTCTTCCTGCCTTACGTAATGCAGTTTGATGCAACTGGGCCATCTCTCGTTTGAGACTGTTTCCTTCGGTCTAGACGTTCAAGATGCACTAATGTTTAGCAATACTTCACAAAGAGCTAAGATTTTAACGTGCGACGTCTAACACTATTACAAGCTAATTAATGCAGTATGTTCACCAGCCGAAAAAGTCTAATAGGAGGCTCTCAAATGATTTCCTCTGCCATAAATGTCAGTCTTGCTGTTTTCTAGCTTGATATAACGCCACTATATAGATGCATAGGAGAAATGCAAATTTCACAGTCTCCCCATCATTTGGCAGAGTTGTTCCCGAAATTTTATAAAATTAGTGGGCAAGATAAATTACTTTTATCTTGTAACCATCCTACAGTATCAGTTGAAAAATGTTTTAGACCTGGAGCACGACCGATCATGTCCGTCTAGACCGGAAGAAAATTTCTAACTTTGCACTTTGTATATTTGTATAAGGAAATAAGTAACTTGTAACGTCGAGGAGTATACAAGAATTACTAGCCTACTACGAATTAAAAAATAAATAAAATGAAGATTTTCAGTACCATGTAATTCCAAAAATGTAATCGTTTTAACTTTTATTTATGCGCAATTATTGTGAATAGTTAAAGTCATTCAAATCACGTTTGTTTTTATTTCTGCTTATAACATGCCAGTTATAATTATTTCTGCTATAATATTTACATAATAGTATTATATAAATTGTAGTAGTTATACTGTATAATAGTTATAGTATTATACTTCTGCTTATAACAAGTTGCTATTAGCACAATATTTTTTTATCGAAATAAGCGCCAGAAAATTCACTTCAGAACATTAACGCTAAGATTAATTAAATATCGAAGTTTCTCCATACAGTCTGCAGAGTAAAAAAAAAAAGTTTTTGTTCAGCTGAGATGTCAAAACTGAAGGCATAAGAATGATAAATGGATAATGAACGTTTATTAACTTGAGCTATTAGTATAAAAAACAAAAAGAATGCATCCTCCAGCTATTGGTGTGTAATTAGTATTAATGCACTTCATGTGTAGAATGTTTTTTTTTTTTTCCAATTGGCCTAGTCCTTCTGGTGGCACTATGGCCCTGGGGTCGACTCAACCTCCAACAGAAATGAGTACCAGGAGCATTCCTGGAGATAAAGGTGGCCGGTGCGTAAGGCTGACAACCTTACCCCCTCCACTCCCGAATGTCTAAAAATATGGGAGCCTTCGGGGCCTCCATGGCCTGTATAGGGAACACTTGCTTACAAATATGTAGAATATGTCACTGGCAATCAATTTTTTAAATGGTTGGAGGATATTACAAAAATGAAAAAGTTCATTCTCCAGTGTATAACCAGTGTATGGGAAAAACTAACATGTGTAAAGAAAAGAATGAGGGAAAAGACCAGCATTTTAATGTGATATCTTTAACTTAATTTGTTACTATTAATTTTTTTAATAAATCTACTTAATGACTACCTGATGTATATAGAAACACAATGAAAGCAAATCTTTCAGATAAGTAGTCACATGTTAGTAGTTTTGTTCTAAAAAATTTCAAAAATTTGAGCGTGAGAAAACTGGATAAATGCATTGTCATTTTATGTTAAAAATTCACTTAAGAATGACTTAATATATATATTTACTTATTATAGTATATTTTATAGCACAGTACATACCTGTATTAATATAATAGTATAAAGTATAAAAATATATATATCCATAACATTCAAATGACTACAAAAAGTGTATATATGGTTAAATAGAAGGACAAATTGTTTTCTTTATTATCACAAAAGTAATGTACTGTATTGGTCTTAATGGAAATAAAACCTACAAAAAATGATCCAATGATTGTTATCATTGTTTCATAATTATTTTATTACGAAATCCGGAAAATTGATATGCGTAGATCAAATATTGAATTTAATAAATCTTATTTTTAGGGGTTTGAATTATAACTAATTAAGTAATTTTTATCATAATTAAAACCAAGAAATTGTTAAAATTTTCAATTAAGAAGAATCCAATCGAATGGCCTTTATGATGGACGGAATGTGGGATTTAGTGATCGTACGGGTTTGACATAATAATCTCTATTGTATGTTACACTGATTCGAGCCTAATGGAATGTTCATAAAACAGAATGTCATGTCAGGCCTTTGATGTTTATTGTGTAGTACAAGGATAATTGCGGGCGAAGGTACGAACTCTTTAATACCCTACCCACGACGTAGAGGAGAGAGAGACCATCTTCTTGATTACCCCACTCTAGAAAGCTGTGTGTAGTCTGCGCTGTGTTTTGTTGCAAATGAGTTGTTCTGTAGTTAGTGGAGTGAGTGTTGTGTCTCGGTTGTTCCCTCTCCATGGAACTCAATCAAGTGGTCCCGATCACGACGCTGTCACAGGTAACAATGCGTATAATCTATTGTTAATTACTTATGCTAAGAAATATGGTAGTGTGAACCAATCAGCGGACCTGAGGAGGCTAAGTAGCTGCCTAAGGCGGCAGATTAGAAGGAGCGGCTTCGAAACTGTACCAGCTACTAATTGAATATATCAAAACATGCGTTGGGATTATATCTTTGTTTATTTATTATTGTTATTATAATTGTTCTTATGATTACAAAATTTTATATTTTAAAAAAGAAAGCAAAACACATAAAACTTACAATTGCTGGTACAAAATAACATGCTTATAATTATAATATTAAGAAATGAACCCGAATGAGTAATACTGCCCTTTCTCGGGCATCGGGTGAAGTTCCAAAGAGATCAGAGTGGAAAAAGTATAAGTTATGAAAAAATTTCAAAATCTTTAAAACAAAGACTTAGAAATTAATTTTTCATTCAAAATTACAACAAAACACACTATATATTTATAAATTCATGCAAAGTAAGACATTTTATGCCAACAACAATGTCAAGATTGATATACGAGTATTACTAAGATCTAATTCATTCCATTTTGCAATATAGAAATATATTATGGTTATGATTAACCCTGACTTTACTCCTGCTATTGATATTATTAGGCCTAAAATAAAGGTATGTTTGAACGAAACAATATATTGATTATCCGACTAATCTAATATATAAGTAATTTCGAATATCGACCAAAAACAAATTTGTAAATAAAGAAATTATGAAACCAAAGATCATGGCTTTGCTGCAGAAAGACGTATAATTTATTCCCCACAGTGCTAAACAGGTCTAAGGCTTAGGTCTATTCCAGTCCACCGATATATAATATCTTCGTTAACAGTCCTCAAAATTATCATCACTAATTAATATGTTATTTTAAAAATAATAATTATAAAGTTATTAGGCCTACCTATTAAAAATATATTCAATTACTGTAATTAGTCACAGCCAAAATATAACAATATTATTTTCACAACAACGGTCCACGTGCAAGTTCGATACAGAACTCCATTAAAGGAATAAGATAAGAACTATATCATTCGTTAGCCATTGCCAGCAGTCGTGAAAAACACCAGAAATTACATTTCCCTGTTTTAGTTTTGACATTACAGATTGCATTTGTTTAATAGCCTATCGTGATGGTCTATTTTCACATTTAATTTCTATAGGCCTAAGGATAGGAAAATCGACTGATTAGTTTGTTCAATATTTATAATATATGTTATCATAGTATTATTTTCAAGTAAACGTAAATAATTAGGAAAGTGTTTATTACATTAATTTGTTTTTTACGTCACCAATGCAAACATTCGCATGGGTCCGTATGGATTATACGTGCTTATTCAAAACACAAGAAAAAGATAGAGAACTAATAATTAAATAAAGTACAAAAACAACTAAGCCCATCCCTCAACCTCCACTCCGCTTTTTCGAAACTGAGCTGTCTCGCCTTCATAACAAAATTTTCCAATCCTGTTCCCTACTTTCTTTTTTTCACCAGTAACTCAAAACATGTTCGTTGCTTCCTATTTGATTCCGTATAAGATAATGGTAGATCTTTCCCTCCAATCTTCCAAACCTCTACAATTCGCCAAAATATGAAACCAAGATTCTTCCCCCTTACATAATATTGATCTACATTATACATACATTCCGTACCCTGCCCTTTCATTTGTATATTTCAACATTGTAAAATGATCCCACATTTTCAAAAGAAAGGAATGCCCCATCCCTCATAGGCCTATATAAATAACATTACCTTGACCAGAACCGGTAGGGTCGATTCAATCCTCTATCTAAATGATACTTGGGGAAATTTTAATTTCGTTCCCACTCCACTAAGGGTCAAGGTGGCAGGAGCGCATGTTGGCCACTTTGCCTCAATCTTGGGCCGAATGGCTAAGTAGGCAACACCTTAAACCCCAACAGCTGTAATGATGGAAATAGTTACCTTCATATAAAACCTTTATTTGAGACTTGTTGATGGTATCATTCTAAGGAAACTTACAAGTCGATTATTTGACATATTTCCTTCTTTGATAGGCTGTTCTATATTAGAATATTTCAATAAGCTCATTCCACTCATGCCTGCGGATATGACAGCAGCTGATAGTTAGGTTTCTCCGAACATTCTGTCTCGCTTCAAAGCCCGTGAAATTGCTGTTATAAATCTTTGTATAGTTTCCGGAATTATTTTTGTAATAAGTCAAATCACCTGCTAATGATTAATTTTTCTTTTTGTACTAAAAATGCTGTCTAGGGTAGTGATCCACAACCCCTAATACATGGTCAAACTAGCCCTGAAAACAAAAATCTATGTTAGAATGTGATGTGGTCGAATTTCTGCTGAAAGTTCGGTGGGAATTTATCACCCGTTTCGCAAGAGGTTGATCACATTTAATGGATATTGATGGTTTAACTCAATGTTGTATATTCTGGAACGTCTAGGAATTGAGACCTTTTTTAAAAGAAATTCAGCATTATTTCCAGTTTTATGCAGCCTCCTGCCTTACTATTATTACACTTACTAACTTATATAAGGCTACCAAAAATCATTACATGAATAAATTATGTCAAAACATTTAATTTTTTTTTCCATATCAAAGCGAAGAATTTAATAACAATCTTCCTCTACATCCAGAGGCTGCCAGTTTGACAAAGAATATCATAACAGCATGAAGTATAAAGTGTTATAGGTTTATCACTAAAGAAGAAGAAATCTACTCTTTTGAATATAGATGGTATCTAAGTATTCGTATAGAAAACTTTAAAGCCTGTAAACCAATTTCTTCAAAAGTGGATGTTGTGACTCCCAGATCTTGAATTAGAGTGACACATTTCTGAGGGATAGTGCCTCTTGTACCCACCATTATGCCTCAAATAAGTTACTATTAAACCACATCAAAACTACGCTTCCATACTCATGGTAATCAGGAATTAAAACTCTTTTAAGGTTTACTTTTTTTCCATGTTCATAAGAAGTACAAGGGTTGTCCAGAAAGTTAAGAACGATTTGGCATAACTAAATATTAACGAAAGATATCAACACAAAACTTTATTTACAGATATACAGTACCTTACTCTATTTCTCAACGTAATCGCCATGGCTGCCAAGGCATTTATTGTAACGTGGTATTTCAATGCCTATGTTACACTCTTCTACCGCCAAAGATCTGAGCCTGGAGTTCTTGCCAAGAAGACAAGGAATAATCTCAGAGTTCTACTGAGCAACTCTTTAACAACTACAACGCGCTATCCAAAATAAGAGACGTAGAAAGTTGTCTGAAAAGGTGTTTTTGATTCACAATGCTCGGCCTCGTTCGGCTGCTCAAACACAGGCACAACTTCGTTTTAAGTGGGAAACTTTTGGACATCCTCCTTACAACCCTGACCTGGCACCCAGCTATTTTCACTTGTTATCAAAACCAAAGGACTTTTTGTGTGGAAAAGAGTTCCCAACCGAGGAAGACCTTAAAGCGGCAGTGGCATCCTGGTTTCGGTCTTTGGCGGTAGAAGAGTATAACATCAGCATTGAAAAACTGGTGCCACGTTACAATAAGTACCTTGACAGCATTGGTGTTTACATAGAGAAATAGCCGACAATAAGGTACTATATCTTTGTAAATAAAGTTTTGTGTTGATATCTTGCGTTATTATTTAGTTATGCCAAATCGGTCTTTACTTTCTGGACGACCCTCATATAAAATTAGAGCGTGAATCTTGTTACTTAGGCGCTTATGTAGCCTACCTCTGCATACAAGATGCCCTGAAGATGATACAAGAGTAGCGAAAGGCTTAGGTATAAAATAAAGGTTGTTGAGCCGATGGTAGCCTATCAATTGACCATGTATAATAACATGCATTTAGAAGTGGGGTTGTAGCTATTAGCTTTAATGTAGTTATCTGTGTGGGTCTTTTTCCTATAGATTCCAAATTTTATTTTGTTGTTTCTATTGAAGATTTTTAGATCCAAGAAAGGGATGAATTTTGTTTTATTAATGACTGAGTTGGAAGAGTCAAGATGGCCGTGAGTGTAAACAATCTCGAGCTATATCGCTCCGCCGAAGAAGAATTAAAGAATATAGAAGAAGTGCTAAATCTAGACAAACGCACCGACAAAAAGTGGAAGGAGAATATTTTTAACTTTGTGAGTATAATTCAAACAGTTTTGAAATCCTACAGAGATGAACTGGATAAGAAGTCAGTCTATAGCTTGGAGCGTCAATCTGGGAAACAATCCTATTCAAACGCTGTTTCAAACTCTGGAATTAAACAAGACACCGGAAACAGGAAGACTAGGAATGTAGTGCTGATTTCCCCCAAAAATAAGGAAAACGTGCGAGACTCCGAACAGACCTTGAAGTTGGTACAGGCTCAAACCAGAAACAAACCCTTCAATGCTGGCGTCAATAGAGTACAAAAAACTAGAAATAAGAGTGTCATCCTTGAATTGAAAAGCCAAGCTGTGATTGAAGTAACCCCAGCCCTCTACCAGGCAGTGAAACGGGAAGAAAAGATGTATATTGGTTACCAGCGATGCACCGTATTATATGGAGGATTTTCTATGGTCAATAAAAGAACATCGATCTCTTCACGTTCAAACTCTCATCGATTAATATAATAAGGAGTTCTAATGAAAATCTCATTTCAGTACCATCTTCCTTTTATAATAGTAAAATCGATTTGAATTTGACCCATAACAGGAAGCATACCGTACAGAATAATTAACGACTTTTGTATACAATTTCAGAAAAGGCACAATTTTTACGAAAAGATTACTTTCTGTCAACATTGTGATCTATTCGCAATGCCTACAGAGCGTACCCCTGTTCTTCGTTATATTTTTAAAAAAAGCTATTCTCTTTCAACGTTTCAACCTCTGTTTTGGTCATTTCGTTACGTCATCTTAGTAGCGAGACAGCACATACCCACACACGGTTTATCAAGGAGAAGCTGAAGCTCGTGGATGAACGCATTGTATCCGAGGGACGCATCGTTCAAGAGTCCGTTAAACGTAGTTAACTTTAAACAACAAGTGAATTCAACTGTATCTCACTTTCACGTAAGATTGAATCCAGTCTCGCCTTGAAAAGACTATCACAATAAGATTTACAGAGGCATTAAAAGTGATTGCTAATATATTCCGTTGGAAGTAGGCCATATGATATACTTTATTTTTTACTGGCGATAATTATTTTTATTAGTTGTCCCCTCCTACGTGCTTCATAGATTTTCCTGTAGAACTCGGTAACTCGAGAAAAAAAATGTATATAGGAAGATGTTTTTATTGAAAGCAGCATCATCAAGGCTTATCGTCAAATATAACCATTACACGGCTACTGAGGTATAAGTGCGTCGCCTCAGTAATTGTACAAAAGCAGAAATGTAATGCTTTCTAGAATATGAGAATTTCTAATCAGATATTATGTTCATCATTCACGGAAGGGAGCTGTTTCACTGAAATTTTTCCAATCAGTTTCAAACTTAGAGCCCGCTGATGATTTTATTTGGTGACTGCCTTATTACCAACGTATAAATTCAGCTCTGAAAGGATTAACGAACATTTTATGGTCACACATAATGTCCATTATTGACACACTATTTTGTTTTGGTTGAAATCGAAATGTTATTTACATTTTGATTTTGTTCTGTCAATTAACTTGGCTTAGAAGAAGTAAACTATAGGTAAGGCTTATGTATAACATTTTCCTAGAAAAGAGGTAAATTATTAGCTAATTGCGGTAATATTTGGGAATGTGAAGTACTTGTAGGTCTGTGGATGTTTTATATCTTTACAATTTATCACAGCATATGCAGGCCATTTTGCCTTCGCTTCTAAATCGTTCTTCATAATCCTGTTACAAGTCATTATACACCAATATTATTTTCTGTCATATTTATATTTAATGCTTATCAGTTTGCTAATTAAAATAAAATCAGGTAAACTGATGTAACGAACTGCCAGAATGCTTTTCTTTAATCAGTGACAATTGCAATTGTGATGTGCAGATAATAACTTTTTAACGATGTCCGGGTTAAGCTCCAGATCGATTCATCAAGCAGGGCTTACGGAAGAACAAAGGTCTAGTTTGATAAACATATATGAAGGAATATGTGGGTAGTGTTATTTGTCAAAGCTACCTGTATTGCAACTTCCAAAGCCGTATATGAACACAGCAAAAAATATGTTGCCATGAGAACTGATTTGCATTTGATAAATTCTTTCTAATGTATTATCATAAAATAGGCACACAATTGGGCATTTCTCCCGTACAGGTGAACCAATTTGGTATAAAATCTACAGGTTTCTTCCCATTGACGTTATAAATACGTATACCAAGTTTCATGAAAATCCGATAAAGCGTATTTAAGTTATCGCGCGTACAGACGCACGGACGGACATTTTACCGTCCACCACACAATCTCAGAAAGTACCATTCTGGCATTTAATAATGTAGCAATAATATTTCTCGCTAATTTAACCATGGCACGTTCTGTGCATTTGCTTAATGATGTATTTCCCTCAATTCTGCTTAGTTTTCTTGAATGTGATATAGTGTACCAGTGACAGTGATAGAATTTTGCACAAAAAATGATTGCGCATGCCTCAAGTAGAGTTGAAGAACATGAGTTCGAATAAAGAAAGCTTTCATAATAGTAGCCTATATTATGCCACGAGCCTATAATGACAATCACTAAGATGCGAGTATGTTTAGACATAAGTTTCATACGCACCTAAAATCAACGCACATTAAAACATACGAAATGAACTCTTTAGTATAATATTAAAATTAGCACAAACAGAATTGATTTTATTTTAAATACAGGTTGTTTGTGCCGTTTGAATTGCTGCTTTCTAGGCTTGAAGATTGCTCCGTCTACATCTACAATAATAGTAGATAGTTGGATAGCAGTGTTATAATGAATTTCTGTAATTTAATGAACATCTTTAGCATATTATTGCATCACATATAATAAGCGTACAACAGCATGGCCAAACAAAAATCATATTTTCCCTCTCTACATTGCGGACTGTTTCTGTTAAATTTGGACAACACCATTCTGTTTTTGAGTATGCTTTTTAACGACTAGAGAATACATAAATTTTTGTATTTGAAATGTAAAAATACTGCCAGAGACCATTTTGTGCGTCTTCTATTGGTAAAGTACACCCTGCTAAAGATGCTGGAAGACTTTAAGACTCTTTGGTTGACTACTTCTGATTACCGCTCCTATTACAGCCGGAATCTTCTATTGGAACTGTAGAATAATAAATAATTTGACCATTTTCAATAATCGTGTTACAACACCTCGTCTTTAATACCTGCATGGTATGTTGAGAGTTTACCCAAAGAGTAACAATTTGAAACTATTCATCATATTGTTAGGGCAGAAAACATAGAACCAACTAACTACAAAAACTAAAAATTCGACCATAAGATCAATGTAGCTTATACCTCTTGCAGGATGACAGAAATCCTGCATGCGAATATGTTCAAGTGAAGATCCTATTTTTTTAATCTTCCATGAAAATCGGCTTAAAATACTTTAAAGACATTAATATTCCTTTCTTGTTGCTATTTTTAACATCATTTTTATATTTTTAATGGTCATTATACGTCACGTTTTCTATTAGACTTTAGATTATCAACATCTCATTTCTTTATCAGCATGTTTTATGGTAATAAATAGTAATGTACAGTATTCTCATTTAAAGTGTCTGTTAAGACACATACTTGCAATTATATAGTGAGATCTAGTACTTAGACATTCCTACTGTTTTGTGCAATTAGTCGGAATATTTGTGTTACCTGTATTTAAAAATCTACTATATTACTGTTTTAGCATATGCCTATACTGAACCAAATACAAATAGCCAACTAAAAAATATTGGGATACAATACAATATGAAGAAGAATGGCATATCATTATATTCAAAATGTTAGTATGAAGAATGCCTGCCAATTTCCATAAAGATCATTGCAGCAAAATACAAATAATGATATAAATAGCCTACGTAGAATACCGGTATGTAAAAATGATTAACTTCAATGCAAAATTATACTTAATCGCTAGTCTGTCTTTAATAATTTACTTCCGACGTAGGCTAATACTGGGAGCAGTAAGGAAATACATTACTGAGCATTGCAAAATGTAAAGTAATATTAAATTCTATTTTCTTTACACCAAACATCGGTCTTCCACTTCGGGAACTGTAGCAGCAAATAAGAGGTTTCGCAGGCAGAATAGCCCTTATCTGATCAATATTAATTGTAATCCAGAGAATTTCCATACCCACTTATTGGAAAATCTAACGTGTTTGAGAAAATAAGTAGGTAGGTGTTGTTATACTCATACAATTGTATCTGTCGAAAGAAGGCAATAGAGATATGACATCATAATGACTAGGGAGATGGCCACATTTCACCCTACACTTGATAAGCCTGTAAAGTATGTAAAGATGTTATTCGAACGTGACTTTAGTAGTGCAATTATGAGCTGATGTTACTGCGTAAAGGCTGATGTACACTATCTCACACACACACGTTCTGACCTTTAATGCAATACGACTCTTTTTTTTTATTGCATGGTTCACTTTTCTGCGAATCTGATTATTCAAGCAAACAAGTGAAAATTGAGCAATATTCGGCAACAATTCCTAGTAAACTCATCAGGACTTAGGACTAAAGTGGGAGAGTAAACTTTTATCTATTGAGATTCATAACAATGAACAAATAAATAGAAACAATCACCTTATTAATTAATTAACTAAACACATGTTAAATCTCTACTCCTGAAAAGCAGTTTATATTAAAGTAAAAACATAGTTAACAAGGCAATAAGACTTATTTACATTTCAAAATTAATCACTGTGTTTAAGAGAATAAAAAGGTAACCTTAAATGAGCTTACATTATCCAGGAAATTCACGAGATCACAACCAAAAAATTTGTGCTAAAATACTATTGTTTATGGTATCAACTTTCTTAGACTAGGCCTATTATTTTTCTTACATTTAATTTAAACGTCCAAGTGAATTAGAAAATTAATCAAGTACTATTGTACTAATAATTTAACACTTCACTAAAAGATTGTTTGGTAATAATTTAGTGGATTACTAATACCGATGCGAAGTTATGGTAAACGAGAGAAAACCACATTCTGATAGACGTTCTAGCATGTGAAATATTGTAGTACGATCAGAAATATTATATCTACTTGATCTTACCTTATGTTTATTAGTTATGTTTATCTTATCCAATCTAAATAAGTTTATAATGTTTTAAAATATTATAATGTTAATCGTAAAGTTAAGAATCTTTTCCCACAAAATATTGTATTTTTAAAAATTGAATAATTTATAACAATAACAATCACACCTCCAATAAATTATTGCATTTACAATAGATCTTCCTTTAAATAGCTACGGTGCAGGTGCATAATTCAGCCTATCATGAAGTTCTCAATAACGATACTCTCCCAGTAAGGTATTTTCATATTTTTTACGAATCAAGAAGTCGTGGAAACGTCCTTGAGTTTAATTTGCATAAAATCAGTATATTTGTTTTTCCCTCTCGTGACATACGGGTGTGAAACGTAGCAACTTGCTGGGTTCTGGAATGACATCAGAGCTGCATTACACGAAATACCAGGTATTAAGCAGGACGTGAGATCCAGACCTGTGTAATTAAATCCAGCTAGATGTGACACTGAACGGAACAAAATCCCTCGTTTCACAATTTGTGGTATTCACGCTTTTACTTTGGAAAATAAATTAACCGGACCTCCTCATGCATGCTTTAAATGAGGAAGATTAAAATGACAATTATATTCAACTACCCTAGGCTGTGGTGGGTCTCTTAAGTAGTAGACTCTACGGCTCTCTTAAGAATGTTGGACACCCCTACGAACTCCGATTATGGACCCCCATGTTCATTTCGGCTGATGTACATATTCCATACACTGTATTAGGATGCTAATCCTTTTAAAAATTGTATCAATATTCTTCTTACGTTTCCTTTTTTCTAGGTACCCGATATGTACTAGTAGCTATAGGTCGCGGAACACCTCCTCCTCTGGCGCCTAGCGTCGCACTTACGCCTTTAGGGACGTCTGGATGGTTGCAAGAGTGCATATGAATGACATCTCTTCCAGACAACGCGGCACAAAAGGTCTAACTGCGACGCCGGACGTTGGAGGGGGAGGGATTCCGGTAGGGGCAACGGGAAGTTACCAAGTTTTCACCGATTTAAACGCGACCTATTACTACTTGTATTATTCTAACCCATGATGATTTGTTATGCACCATAAAGTAGCAATCCCTGGAGATAAAACAAAGATCATTTATGAGTCGGCGTCATGTTTTACGAAAAGTAGCTAACCCCAGTTTATGCAGAATCAGTGTCTTCTTCCAGTTCTAGGTCTAAAACTGTGATATGATTTCCTTTTTACTCTAACCTCAATCAAACAAGTGCATTCGTAACACTCCATGCATTTGATTCTAAAGTCGATGTCACACAATTCGGTACAAATTTCTATAGACCATCAAATTGGCTCGTGTGACATCGACAATTTCCATTGCACAGAGTTTCATCCTACATTTTCCACGCAGTTATACTGAACACGATGGAATAGGAATGTTTATAATTTTCTATCCAAAAATAAATCAACAAGTGCTGCGAAGATAATAAAACTAAATACTAGATTTCAGATGAATGAAATTAGTACATTTCAATGTATGGCCAGGGGTATAGCCAATGGCCCAAGGAACCTGGGTTAAATAAATGGCGAAAAATACTATCTGAAACCCTTGTTATAGCTGGCATAAAAAAGTTGAGGTGCTTTGAAAATTATAAAACTAATTTCGGTGGTGTATACATAATATCGACCGCCATGTCGAATATAGTAGGGATAGATTTTCGTGTCAGGTGACCAGCTGACAGTGTATAGGACAAAAACGCACTCTTGTGTGTACAGATAAGATCAATTGTAAAGAAACGTTATTTGATACAATTCTCTGAACAAAGAAATGGATCGTGGGACAACGGCTTAATGGAAAATTCAAAATGCAAAATCAGAGTAACCAACGTCAGCGTATAAAATTTTTTATTAACCAGTAACAATAACGGACATATGAATTGACTTATATTTTGGGTTCACTGCATTTCCAGATTGATAATTTAAAGCACATACATTCCGATAAATAAAAATGTGTAAATTCGTTTTGAAATGATTTATAGAAAAACAGATTTTATAGGGGAAATTCATATTGTTTGTAACTAATACTGTGACTAATATTTTTTATACAAAATTACATTTTCAGGAATTGAAATTCTATGAAAATCCTAAATTAGGAAAATAATTATCCAAGTATTAGATTTCCCTTTACAATAGTAAATTATATTTATAGACCTAACAAGAGATATTTAGAAATGCAAGAATTTTTAAAGGGGTATTTACTAAATCATATTTTTTTCTGTAATTTTTTGGTAAAATGAATTGAAATTCCTTTGACCAACAAATCAGGGTTTAATCTAGTTTAGCCAAATTTTTAATATCAATGGTTTCTTTTCACATTTCAGCTAGTTGTATATTATTCTGAAGAAAAACAACATAGCTTTCCAGTAAAACATCCCTTGAACTTACGCTACCCTTATGCAGTGGTATATGAGAAGACTGACATGTTTTGTTCAAGTTAATAGGAATCTTTTAGGTAATTTCCCATTTAAGATGTTACTTTACATTCTGTGGGCATCGTCTTGTAGAGTTCATAGTTACTCTACTTTGGTAAGTGACAATAAGCAGAGCTTCAGCATTGAGCTTCAATAAAGCAATTTAAACATATAAATATAAAAACTGTTAAGTAAGTGATTTCATTTAATATTACAAGAATATTTAAAATGATTATAAATATGTAGAAAAGATATGTAAAATGGAACTTCACTAAAATAGTCGTTATATGGTGTACCTGGACATTTATGGTTTTTCACAATCTAATAGTAAAGAGTAAAATATGTAATTACATAGAAATCACATAACAGCTCATTAAGAGAACAAATACTACTTTGAAAGCACAGAAGCAAGAAATAAACGAGAATGAGAATGAGGCACTTAAAGTGCGCAGTGGATGAAAGTAACGGATACAATGTACGGTAGTGACATAGTATGTTTATAATGCGATCATTACTTTTTGCCAGTATAATGCATCAGTTCGGGAAAGAAAATATAATAGAGCATCTACGTGAATTGCATGTTATGATGAGGAAATTAACTATAGAAATTGAAAGTTGTAGATCGAAACGAGTTAAATTGGCTTCCCATTTCTTTAGAGACGATTGAGACACGCTTCAAGTCATCAGCAAATTGATGGCGCAGAGAAAATAGACTTGTCTCTCGTCTGCATTTACTATCACACTTCATTTAAATTAAAATTCACACAAACGAACCGGATCTCTGTTTCGGTGCCCTACATTAGGAAATTATACTGGATACACGTTTTTATGCAAAAACAAGATCATTGTGAAGTGCCTTAATATTAACATCCGTGAAAGTTATTTGAATATTCTAATGTTGCTACATTAAAGTAACCAAGCACTTTTTGGTGACTGCGAAATTTAAACACTATGAAGCAATTATATTTTTCAATGTTTTAAATAAAGCTACAGATACGTAATATTCTTGAAATCCAACTTGTTGATATTTATTGTACTGAAAAGCCACAAATACAGGCATTTGATAGTTTACAAATAAAACACAAACAAAACATATAACAAAACATAGTAAACAAGAGAAATTACGAAATATTTTAAATCATTTTTATGTTTAAAAATGAATAAAGAGAATAGAAAGATTTATCATACCATTTGCAGAGTATTTCTGAAAACCTATGTTTTTTATAGTTCTTATTTCATTGGTTAACATGTTACTCATGGGACCTAAATATTAATACGAATGTAGAATTTTGCTAAATCTAAATTTTGGAATGCTAATTAACAAATTTCTTCTAGTGTTGTATTCATGTATACGTTTTAGAATATTATAATCATTAACGTTGGCATGGACGTGTACTAAGAAGTCAATAAAAAAGGTTTACGATTGTTAAAATTACACTCAACGAAGAGAGATTTACAACGAGACCTACTGAGACAAATATTTCTTCATAAAGATAAAAGGAGTGGGATGGTATGTTATTTTTAAACCAAGAACACAGTTCATTAATTTTAAATTGTTTCTATAAATTAATATTACCAAAGATTTATATCTATCTTTCAATTATGATATATTCTCTTCGATTTAGAAATAAGTCAATGCACAATAATGATGATCAAAGAAAAGAATATACTTATTTAGAAGAATTAGGTATATGCAATAGTATATTGATACTTTCTTCTTATTATTATTTACCGTAGACATCAGAGCCCTTTCCAGAAGTCGTCATTCATGATTTGGTTCGAAATCATATTCAATCGAAATAAATTATGAATTATTAGTTTCGAAATTATTGTGTTATGAAATCACTAGTATTAGTATTTTGAACAAAGGGATTTCCCTTCGTTTATTTTTTTAACAAGGCGTAAAATTATCATTAGAAATAATGTCAAAAATTTGCGCTGAAAGAAAATAAGGACTCACATTCGACGCAGACTGAGGAAAGGCTAAAGTTCTATGTATCTTACTGTACTTATTGCACTTTAAAATGTTAAATAACAACCTCATCTGAAGAGTTTTTTTACTAATTTCAATAAACACTGTTTTTATCGTAGTAACATTTTTATTTGTGTGTTCATTTACTTCTATTGAACATCTCAAGTTTTGGCCATAGAAGTGGAAATAAATCTACAGCTGTACACATAGACGAGGGAATAGACGGACTTGCCAAGATTTTCACGTAATGTACATAAAAATGGAAAGAAGATTTCGGGGTAGTGGAACGTAAGATCTAATGCAGTTCCTTTAAAACATATTTTTCAGAATGGTAAATATAAGAAATCTCCCAGATTCGAAAGACCTAGTATTCGAACTTTCAGAATGCGATGCCCCTTGGCTACTTTCTTACAATAATAGTTTGAATAAAACCTATTATAAGAATGTTATTATCAGAATAAAATCGCCTCTCCACTAATGTCCGTGAGCATTTCAATCTATGTTCAATCTAATGCCACGGTCCCAAAAGAATGGAGCATGTACTGAAAGACAATACCGCGATCTCCAACAATTCGCAATGGAACAAGGAAACATACGAGGGTTATGTCTTAATAATTGTAATTTAATATAATCACTGAATTAAAAATCCTTCTTAAGTGCACTGTTATTTACCTTGGTAGACTTCTGGGCGGCCGATTCGTAAGTGGCGTCCCTGCATCTTCAGCAGAGTGGCACCACATGCGAAACGGCCGTCCATACGTTTACCAAGGTAAATAGCAGTCCACTTAAAAAGTAATTTTAGTTCGGCGATTTTATTACACATCGCTAAAGTGGCACACAAGAATTAAAATATAAAACATAAGGAAGAATGTTACGTTGATATTTAAAAATTATTCTTCCTTTTACCTAATAACCGTTAGTATTTCACTGTAAGCATGTGCCAAATCCAATGATAAGGTCCCAACAGAGTAATGGACAATGTATTGCAATTGTCATCTCCAAGGATTAGTAATAAAACAAGAAATCGTATCAGGGCCATGTCATAATATTACAGTATAAATCTGTGTCAGCAGTAACATCTGTTACAATGTCACAATTTGTGGTTAGCCGCACTTGTGAACTTGGTACCACTAAACTGACGTGATTTACTAGATTCTTCCCCGTGTTACCGTAATAACTTTTTTTGTCTCAATCTTAAATACAGTTCCGACGTCACTGAAGACTTGAATTCAGAAAGCACAATTTACTACCTGGCGGAAAAGTGGGCTGACGTGTGTTTATAATTATTCAACGTGTAATTCATCAGACTGGCCCCTGGCGTACTGTGTAACTGTGTTCTACATAATTCCTGTTTATAATCACAGACTGTTTATGTGGTCATCTTTTATTGTTACGCCTAAACCAACTGTTTCACCCATATGACTTGACCAACGCAATATATTTTAAACTTTACAAACAGCAAATTTAATTTAATTATTTTTGCTTCAGATCGTTTATCAATTATTGGGACAAAACATCAAGCAATTTGTTGTGTAGATGTAAGATGATTTGTCAACCGAGTCACCAAGTAATCAACTGTTTGGATAATTCTATCACACTAGCCGTGTATAGGCTAAGATGAAAAGCTGAAGTCAAACTGAAAAATTCAATGCCATAGCCGGGATTTGAACCAGGATCTTCGGCTCTCCGTGTCGATGTTCTTACCAACTGAGCTACTTTGGCATGTTGCCATCGGCATGGAGAGCCGAAGATCCTGGTTCAAATCCCGGCTATGGCATTGCATTTTTCAGTCTGACCTCACCTTTCTAATCAACTGTTTTGTAAGATTGCTGATATTCCCTCTTTGCTTTATTTACATTTCACACTTAGTGATCAACATTCTAGAAGTTTTATGCTGGTAACAAAGACTGGATATTCAGAGCTTCAGTTTTTGCAGAACAAAATATTTTATTTCCATAATGAACAGTCATATGGTTTCAAAGCTAAAGTTCATTCCAAAATGCGAATGGGTTTTCTACGATAGGGGTCAATAATACAAAATAGTTAAAAACTTGCCAAAAGTGGCCAAATAATAACTTCCAGAAGCATCTTGAATTTCCTAGAGAATGTTAAATAGTGAAAGATTTGGTCCAACTCATTCATGCTTTTTGCATACGATAATTTACTTCTATTAGAAAATTGAAGACATTCTTCCCTCCATATTGAAGACTGCACACGCGTAAGAACGGAAGATGAAGAAATGCCAACAAGAATTATGATACCTAAAAGCAAAATTTGCCAGTATTTTTGTTAACTGTTCTATTTCTAACTACTCTATGCGAACCCAATCAAATTGATCAAGTATTTCTACCTTCCCTCGGCTAACCAAACCCAAACTAATCTGTCGCTTATTTCTATCTTTCCCAGATTAACCACATAATAGGCTAATTATATTGAAACTTGTGTAAAATAAAAATTCGTTGTTTTTCTTTAATCATGCCCGTCCAAGGAAATGTTCTGTTTTTGGTTGCCAAAGCTTTGTGCTTGAAGTGTTATCTTTGCTCATGATTTCATACCAATCTACGTGGCCGCATCAGCTTCTGTAGGGTATTTCAAGATTAGAATGAAGTTAGAACAATAGTCTACTAATTAAACTGCTAGTTAGTGTAAAACAGTGAGAACGATATAAGTAACTATTTCTGGGAATTACACAGTGAAGTGATATTCAATTACACTTAAAATTGTTGTATTTACATACATACTTCACTAAATTTTACCTAATTTTCTCAGGACAGATCTGTTTCATCCACACTTGTGGATTGTCAATAAGATAATATAAGATTTATATTGGCCAAAAAAGAAGAAACATTGGAATTAGAGTGAAGGAACATTTTAGAAACATAAAGTACTAACAAATAGAAAAGTCAGCTGTAGCAGCTCATTATTGGGAAGAAGGCCACAAAATAGATAATGAAGCTAAACTTTTGAAACAATAAGGAGACAGGCAGATTTAACAGTTTGGGAAAAATTATTCATCCAAAAGAACAAGGAAACAGTTATGAATTTTGAAATTCCAGCAGAAGACAGCCTCATCACTAGATACATCCTTCCTCCAATAGATGGCAACACAACTCCAGAAAGTAGAAATCAGCTGAGGATATCCACACGGGTGGATGAAACAGATCTGTCCTGAGAAAATTAGGTGAAATTTAGTGAAGTATGTATGTAAATACAACAATTTTAAGTGTAAGTGAGAACGAACCACATGGGGAAAAAATTAACGAAAAAAATTATCTATATGTGGTCCGTGACCTCATAACTTAGTTCAAACTGCGAATGCAACCTGACATTCCCCCTCTTTGCAATGGGATTTTGTTACAATATGTATATTAAAGAGTTTATAGAATTTTAAAATCACAATTTGTTTAAGCTCCGGTTAATTCTGACGTAAATGTCACTGGAACATATTACCATAGACAGTTTTTCTTTCTCATGTCTATGTACAGTAAATGCCTTTCGAAATAACTGATCAAGACTCTCGCTGTACTCCAAACGCAATTTGACAAATCGAAATGCCAAAGAAATGAGGGGAAAGTGGGTGGTGCAGTTGACTATTAAGATTAATAGCCGTCCTACAGAGTTTACTCTAAAAAAGGACGACCGACCTTTTATGTAAACAGATAAACGATCGAGACATATGGGTACAAATTGACTCGTGACTCTAGATAAGTGCTCATCTCGCAGTACAGTATATCTCGCATCTTCTCAGTACCTTCACTGTGACGTGATAAATGTTCGTCCATATAATGTTAGTTATTGTCGCATATAGAAAATCTGATTCAAGAACCCTTCATAATAATATTCGAAATAGACCTATCCCTTTCTTGTTTCTTGGTCCTTTCAAAGGATGGGCCGACCACCTTATTTAGAGGCTTGCGGGAATAGACAGTAGGGATAGTATAGCACTCTACTCCTTAGCCTATATATATATTTTTAACTCTTATGAAAAACTGCCAAATTTCGTGTTATATTTCTCTTGAGAATTTTTAGAATCTATATTATGTACTATTAATATGCATTTTTTCTTTGTAGAAATATTGTAAATACAAGTAAAATCTTTAAGACGTACACCGAAAATTAACCTAAATGGCGTTATGAAGTGTTGCTCACTCAAGAAAATCGTCAGCTGCAGACTTGTCCGTGGTGCAGAAAACAGGGTTGTAAACCTAATGGCAATCTGTGATTACATAATATCTGAATTTATTTGTCCCCGCTAAATAACCTAACCTATCCTAACATACCTAACTTTATATAAACATTAAAAAAATAAACGTTATATATATATATATATATTGTAATAGTGCTCACATAATATTTTAGTTGGTGTTAAAATTGCAGCCTAAAAGATTTCGTACAGCCTGAAGGAATTTTAGGTTATGCAAATCTTTATTTTTTTAATGTCCTCATGTAAATACCATACACAATATCACATTAGTAGGTGTAAACCTTTCCCTTGTTTGTCAGTGTTCATTACGCCATTCATACGTTGTCATAGGGTAAACTCTCCACCCATGGAATTCTCTTTGACCACGTTTCCTCACCGAGGTGGGCGGACATAACATACCTCTCGCAAGGCCGAACTACTTTATTCTGCACAAGCACTTCCATCATCAGTACTGCCTTCTAGATTGTATCACGCTTCAGACTTTGCTCCTTCCACACAAAAGATTCTATCTCTTTCAATTTCGTGGGCTACAGTTCTTGTTCAAACCTAGTGGCACACGATCTATAAACAGAAATCAAAATTCAATATAATATTTTCTCACCAGTTAACATATAAATAAAGAACAGAAGTTATTACTCTCTAGTTCTCCTTACGCGTAACCTCGTTGGAACGTGCAGAAAGGATTTATGTTACTGCAGATGATGGAAGATAATAATGTAGTGATATTTCGTAACTGTAAGAAAAAAAGAGCAATAAAGATCGAAAGCACTGAATTCCATTTTCTTCATTGTTTTCGTTCTACTTTGAGATTAATAAAAAAAATCTCAACATATGATAAAATGCACTAAAATATTTGCCTATTCTTTGTAAGGGTAATAGCGATGTTTCTATTTAAAAAGAATTGACTTTAATAATAAGCAACGTCGTGGAATAAATAATATTCTAATGCTTGAATCAATTAAGAAATATCCTTAGAATCCAACCGCATTAGCATTGATTTATTTCGAGATTATATTTTATTATCTTTTTCTTACTGCTTTTATTGTAAGCACTGTATTAGCCTATAAATGAACGATTATATATATATATATATATATATATATATATATATATATATATATATTATTTTTATGCAAAGAAAGTTATTAGTGAAGACGTGTTTTCTACATCGCTAAGATAATTTCTGATTTTGAGATTGACAAGAATTTAATCTCCGTTGAATTATCAACTAGGGATTTTTCATGGTTTGTCATAAAGGGAAATGACGAATTAGATATTAACGTAAGTTATTTAGACTCATCACCGCTTTCATGCTGTACCTTACTCAATAAAACTTAAATTAACAGAAAGCTATAACCCATCAACAATAGAAAACAGACGCACATCAATAGTTACATGTCCTACACTCAGAACCATGTCAATTATTGGGAATAAATCTGCTCATTTCATACTAATGTGTTTTGTGCCGAGGAATTTAAATATATTCATGATATTGAAATATCCGCTATTCAGAGGTGGCTGCTAGGAAAAGTTTCTCTGTAGGATTGATAATCCTCAGATCATAATTAAAAATACATATGCAGTAAACGATCCTTTTGTGATTAATTAAATTCGTTTTAGTTAAATGTGTGAATAGGCCTATAAGGTTCCATGTTTTTTAAAAGTTAGAAATTATAGACTATTGTCTAACCAGTAGGCTTAATTTTACAAAAGTGAAAAAGGGGACAGTAATTAACATGATTCTTGCTGTGGTAGGTTTGTAACGGTAGCCAGCTATCCTGGATTTCCCCTCGCAGGAGTTGTTTCACATGCATGTAAATCAACAGGCATGCTCGCACCCGCGATGGAAGAAAACCAAGCCTTATCAACTGTTTCAACCAGGCTATCAACATTTTTCTAGGCAGATGTTCATAATCCATATAGTATTGTGAAGAGTGACAGTGATGTAGACATAAGAACGACGGAGCCATGGGCTATTTCACTGAATACAAGGGAAAGACATCGATGTTTTGTGAAATAGCTCCAAATAATAGTGTCTAAAGTAGCTTGCCCTCGTTTTTGTATTTCACATAGACTGTCATACTAAACCGCGGGGTAGCGAAAGTACTATCACAATTTAAAGGATTTCCTTGTTATTTTGACATTTTATTATTAATTATAATATTTATCGTAGGCATCTAAGTTCGTGCATAAACAATTGACAGGGTCTTTAACCTCGCAATTTTCCTCGGATGAATTCGTGTACAGTAATGAATGAAATTGTAGATCTCGATAAGTGTTATGAGGACAAAGAGTTCATTATCAGTTTTCATAATATTGTAGGAATACATTTTATGTAGTGTGTAATTAGTTTGCAGGCCAAGGTCAATCAGGGTCTCACAAAGACATACAGCATTACTGCATTGCAAACCTTCTGGAATATATACACCTTAACAATAAACAAAAGCTCTCCTCACAGCGGACACGGGTTCGAATCCTGGCAAGAGCAAGTGACCCAAGTGGGTTTTTCCGAGGTTTTGCCTTAGTTGTGAGACGAAAGTCGGATAATTTGATGCCCTTGTGGATCCCGGACATCATCTGGCCGTCATTATCATCTTACAGTAATCCGCTCCTTGTTCAGCATGAGTGTGTGTGTGTGTGCGACTGGTGTGTCTCGTCCTACGTGTTCGTGTTTTCTCGGAGGTGGCCTGGCTTTGGGTTCATCACCCATCCGCGGAGGCCCGCCATGTCCATGTCTGGTCATAAAGACATGTATATGATCCAAAGATAATCCCTCTCCCGACAGGTCGCCATGGGTTCCCTGTCATATCTGTGTGAAGCTGTAAACAGTAAACCCATGCAGTCTGCCTGTTGTCCTCGAGGACTTTGTAGCTAAAATAGTTGACGTTAGACGCAAACTCTGAGTCCACCAAGTCCGCCATGAAGGGCTGCTCAGGCCTATCTCAGGCTGCGAGCTCGAGCCCTCCCGAAGGACCTTGCAGCGTTCCCTCTCCTTAACCAGATCTCTTGCTTTGTTAGAACATTTTCTCGTAAGTTGTACTAGTTGAAAAACCAGATAAAATTACTGTACTGATAACAACAAATGATTAGATTTACTTTGCACTAATTATTTTATGTCATTATTTTACAACAATGGCAAGGACCATAACATCCTACAATAATAAATATTTCATTTTCATTTATTTTACAACAATGTAAAGGACCTTAACATCCTACACTAATAAAGAATTTTTTCCCTCTTCAACATTAAGAAAATGAGATTTAAAAATTATGGTGATAATGCAATAGTACAATAGTCGAATGACTTCATTTCTTTTGTAATGAGCACAAGCATCAAGGGCCAGCTGTTATATTAGTACAGGCTAATATTTTTCAAATAAAATGGTAAGGTTTATTCAAGATATGAGGTTCCCAGAAACACATCCCACGCCCGCACCGAGGCTGCAGTATGGTTAACAGTTCTGATATTAGAACTAGATATTGTAGACATGCATAATAGATATGGATCTTTTTTCTAATTTTAAGACAGAAGACGCACACGCCCATCAAATTCTGTCTACCTGGGGAACATTCATTCTTTATGATAATTTTAACAGGTTAACTAGGCTATGTCAATCTAAAAGATGAACAAAAAATTACTTTCAACGGAAACTTTCAATTGTGCCTGATTATTTGAGCAATAGATTACAAGTATCTTTTTCTATAGGAAAGTCAAAATGATTTATTTGAAAAATAATAGGTTATTGTATATCTTACTCTTAATAATACTAGTTGGAATGATGTAGCCCTATTGTGATTTCAACATAAGTCATCATTACAGTGTATCTAATAACATAATTGGATACTTCAAAGGAACAAAATAATTCAAAACATTCATTGAAGTGCTTCAGACGAAATCTATTCTACATTGTCCACATGATAAAGATTATATTGTCCTCCATATTACAAGAAAATAATTTAGGGGTCAGGTCCTGTCGTAATTTTGTAATAATTGAAAGAGAAAATATTATGTAATATTATTAATGTCTCAACATGTTCGAGAAGAGTTATGGGAACCACCAAGATGGACATGTGTAATGCGACGTAGTAATAACATTATGAAGCCATGATCACCCACATTACATGACTCTCGTAATGGTATTGAGTTGTTTTTTACGCACCACCGCGCACGCTCCCACTCTGTATTTCGGAACTCCACCCCTTGCGCAATGTGGCCTACATGCCAGATAATTTCGATACACTACGTTTTAAGTCGTTACTCAAAAAATACTCACATACACTATTAAAATATGTTTGTTTTATTTTAATGATTGTGGAGTGTCATGTTGGTTCAAGAATCGTTTAGGTAAAAAAAAAGTGCAAACTAGGAGCTTCCAAAACACCTATTACAGACATCTACTAGCCCGGAAGGGCTTTAATTCGAAGAACACCTCTTCCAGCACAGTTTCCAGATATTTCCCGTATATTATGATTCTTTTTCAAGTACACATCTTTGTCACTACTTAAGATATTCTTGCCGATTGTTTTTAATCTCAAGAGTTACATGTTTCACTTAAATTTTTTATACTTTCTCTTTAAAATAGCTTCTTTTTAATACTTAATCATGTAAATTTTTCAAAAATTTCGTTTGAAAAATGAACTTTAAACTTGTCCCGGATAAATACAAAGTTCATCACTGGTACACAGTAAACATACAATTACAATACAAAGATAATAATAACATAGTAACTATTGGTACCGGTAAGCATTAAAACATAAATAAAACATAACATATGGCAGACCTCTCCATTAGGAAAGATAATGTGAACAAACAATTGTAGAAAGAGGAAATAATATAAAACAGAAATAAAGTTATTATTTAGAAATAAACCCTTTAGATATCCTCTCTATTCTATTCTATTCTATTCTATTCTATTTTGTGCCCCTTAAGGCGGGGAGGCGGGGTGGGAACGCCCCTAAGCACCGCAGCCGTTGCCGACTTATTGTACCTACCTAAGGGATGGGATGAGTTGCGTGCCCACAGGCCGCCCCGGACACGCAAAGCCCCCCGTGAGCCCCCACGGAACTCCCCTACATCCAACAAGCCTTTACCATGCCACGTGTGCACCACCCCCTGCGGTACCTCCAACCGGGAGCCCCGACAGGTTCGTGACACACACCACCAACATCCTCTTGACCACAAGCAGCGGGGAGAACGGGAGAGGCCCCCAAAAGGCTCTGATTGCCGAAGCAGACCCGATACCAGAAGTGGAAACGGGATGAGGAAGAAAAGGGGGAAAGGTGAGATGAAGTGGAGAGTGTTGGTGGAATGAAAGGGGGAAACGGGAGAACCCCGAGAAAAACCCCCAAAGCACGGCTTCGTCCACCACGAATGACACACCCGCCGGCCCCGAGATTTGAACTCAGGACCGCAAGCATGCCAGGCTCACGCGCTACAGCATGAGCCACCGCGCCGGCTTAGATATCCTCTCAGCGAGGACTGCTATAACGAACAAGGCATACGTTAGAGTAAGTTTGTGGAAAAAAATGAAAAAAAAATAACAGAACATAAAAAGAAGTAGTCAAAACAAAGAATATACAATTGCAAATGTGTGTGTGTGTGTGTGTGTGTGTAGAATTATTATGCTGTGCGTGTAGCCTACATATACAATAATTATACATAAGATGAAACTTTCTGTTTCTTTGTCTCATGCAGTAGTTTGTTAAAATGTTGAAATAAACATTACATTTCAGGCTGTTTAATTGAATATAGTACAACAAATTATTTGATAAACCTTTCGGGGATTTTTAGTTGACTCTAAATCTCAATGCTTAATTTATACATAATGCGGAGAGCATAAGACGTGTAGTTAACCTACTGTTTCAGTTTGTTAAAATTGCCTCGCTTTTGTCTTTGCCTAATAGTTTCCTATTTATAATTAATTAGAAAAATCTTACCACTTTAACGTTTCAGACTAGATCTCTTTACACACGAGGACAAGTATTCAACGTGTGGTAGTAGCGTTGTGGACCTTTCGCGTTAAGCAGAATTTTAGAAGAATAGACCTACATATTAAAATGATATCCTGTTAAGATAAGAATACAACACTATTATGATTAGAAATTAAAGAATTTCCATAAAAGTTTTGTCAAGATTTTCTCAATACAACAGTGGCATGTATTACAGCATTAATAACTCTGCCATCTCTTGTTTATGTTGACAATACAAAAATAAAACTCCATGATTAATATTACGTAGCTAAATATTGTAACTGAATAAATGTATTCTGGCCTGGCAATAAAAGAAAGTAATGAAAACTGGTTTTGGATAATGCAGTAATGATATTTTAACAAGACGTGAAGAAAGGCCCCCATGCCTTGGAAACAGAAAACTGCGTTTACAAACATTTTTGCATCAATTCTGTTCTTTCTCATGATAAGCTACAAAAAAATGAAGTGATCTGTTACATGATTTGATTTTAAACGGTGTCGAGGCTGAAACCATTTACTTCGAAAGTCTCATGTTATCCGCCGGCTGCCAGGTGTTCACCCCTGTTTTAGACCAAATACCCGACTTCCCTTGATGAGTTGCTCAAAAGTTCCATAGAGCTAAATTTGTACTCTTCGCGTGTGAGGAGAGACTGATCTTTCTAACGTCTTTCAAAGGCAACAGTCTAAGACATTTTTATTTAGCATATTTTTAGGCACGGAGTATGTTTCCTTCGTCATATTTTTTGTGGTAATCTATGAGCAAATGAATAATATGATTCATGAGGGTAAAGACCAGCATGTTCGCTTCCAATAACAAATATCCCAATCCTGTAAAGAAAATTACGGACCTTTAAATGTCATTGTTGTGTTATGTTGAGTTCTTTCTGTGTCATTTGGCGAACCATATAAAATGGGACTAAATTTATAAATATTAATAATAATAATAATAATAATAATAATAATAATATAGTAGCCAAACTGGAATCCGGACGTTCCAAACGATTTACTCCCATGAATTTAATCGTGGTGAAAGCAGCATTGATCCGTCCATATTGTGACATGAGTTAAGTTAGTTTAACAGATCTTGGAAATTGTGTACCAACTAGCCCACAAAAAACTGCTAAGACATATTATAAATGCTACTGATACAGAATCATATATTGTTTCCACAGATTTTCCCCTCCATGAGAATGCAGGAAACTCCTTATACTGCTGGTTTTATTTAATCATATTTCTGGTTCGTCCCACCACATCCTACTTGTAGGTGAAATAAAGTAGGAAAATACGATCAACAATAAATTATCTGAGTCTTGTATTGTTATTATATAACAGCGTTTCGTAACTGCATAACACCATATCGTAGTACTCGTACATTCACTTGGACATCAAAACATTACAATGACAAGGGTTGGTAAGATCTTATCTAACAGTACAATAGATGATCATCTCTCCATCAGAGACATCGTCTACAATAGTTCAGATATTAAAATGCCACAGATTGTGAACTTCATGATGCTGATGCCCTTTATAACATAGGAATGTGAATCCCATCAGACCACCAGAGAGTTCTCAGATAAAGAAAAGATACATTCACCATAAACAACTTATTAATAGGTGGTCCTTGCTGTACATCTCTTTGAAAGTTTGAGTGGTGCACGAGTTAATAAAATAGCTTAGTAACAATTCACAGAATTCCCTTCTAAAGAGCGTCTGACTTTTAACATTAGGAATTTCGGTTAGTCGAATGGATATTAAGCTTTACTGATGATCTCAGCTGGAGTTCCAATAGGTCAACTAAAATAAATCAGCTTTATACACGTGCTTTAAAGCCTAGCTCCCTAATGTGATGCACGTTATCTCAAAGCAAGGTCTAAGAAATGTCAAATTTCAATTTATTGCATCGTAAATAAGCGGAACCACACATTTAAAACGATTAAGAATGTATAAGTGAAAGAAGCTTGAAAATATTGTCTTGTCTGTTAAGCCATCAATACCGCATATAAAGCGTATACAAAGTATAAATCTTCCGGAGAATGTAGGAGGCTACCTCTGTAATCTGTATAATATCAATAAGGCTCAGTCAATTTTCAGAATGAACGTCAATAATAATTACTGACCTGGAGATCAAGGTAAAATGTATTATTAGTCCTCCATTTTAAAAGGGAAATCTTCCAAATAATGTAATATGGTGCTAGTTGAATTTAATCAGATCTCACAGTATTCAAGGACACAACTGGGGAAAAATGATTACACAAGTAAAGTTTACCTCTTACTTCTTTCTATGTACTTAAATGGAATTTAAATGGAAAATAAACATAACTTACGCTAACAAAAGTTCTTGCAGACTTTTTACAACAATATTCAGCTTCTTCAGCTCCGATATACGAAAAATAACATAACACTAACTTTCTTTCCTCTTTTCTTTTAAAAAGTACCTTTATTATTTGTTTTCTACATTTTGTTAATGTTTTGATATACAAAATATTCACTGAAACCGCAAATTGAATTCAACCACACTGACACAGCACTTGAACTGATCTGAAGCATCCCAACTATTCTTTGATCATTAATATACTACACATCCTAAAAGGCCCGGCGTCGCCCGGGTTTTTTATTTTGTAATTGGAAATTAACTTATAAAGGACTTTCGATTTTTAAATTATAGGTCATTCCCTAGGTATTTAGAATTTGAAATAGGAAGAACGATTTATCGCACTCAAACTATTCCCTCAGAAAACGCTTGGTATATCTTTTTATGGCTCATAGAGGATGTAGAATTTGCATCCCATCGCTTGTACACAGCAAGCCTGGTAGGGGTTCAAATAAGAAGAAACATAAATTCCGGTAACATAAAATTGTATTCTCTTTGCGGAATATTTTATTTCTCACTCTCATGTTACCATAAAACCGTTTAGGGGATGAAATTAAACAGAAATGTAATATCACTTTCATACTTCTCTCTCCAAAAACCTGCGATATAATAATATAAACATTACCATACCTCGTATTGTTTTCTCTATGTCCAGGGTAGAGAAAGTTATGTGACTGCATTATTTTCGTGGATTTCATTCTTTAATATTTATTTATAACATGGATTATATTGATAGTACTCTAATTTGTCAAGTCTCGTTTCATTTATTTCCAAAGCCTTATGTGAAGACTGCCAACAATACTGTTGTCAAGTGAACTGTGATTTGGATTTGATAATTCTGTGTAAAAAGGGATTAAGTATTCTCAAAAACATTTAATTTTTGGCATTTAAAATCAAAATTTTTCAAAACCCTTTCTTAGTGAGCACCTGCATTATGAAACGAAGGTACTGTCAAAATTCCAAGTCTCTACCTGTTACAGTTGAGGCTCTGCGTTGATTCTCTGTCAGTCAGTCAGGCATTCATTCAGTTAGTCAGGACAAAGGCTTTTATATGTATAGAGAAGAGATGTAAGTGTACAGTGGTCTCATAAATTTAACTTTTAATTATTAACTTATTTCTTCTGTTAAATCATTGAACTCATGTAGTAGGCATACTGTAAGATTTTCTTTATACCTATCAAAATATTTTAAATATCAATCTTTCTTTTTAGTTTTGCAAGTTTCAAATTTTATTTTTGTGGGTTAAGAAGGTTCCATATAATTCACTGCCGATGCATAACGAAATATTGTGGATTAAAACTCTGTCGACAGTAGCTATTGTATCCGGTCCACGTAACTTACATTTGTAGCTGAGGGTGTGGAAATTGAGTTTCTACATAAACAAGCTCCGAATTATAAATTTGCATCAGCGGGTTCCAATTCCAGTTCTTGAACCGTATATAAAATGTAGAAAATGGAAATAAGTTAAAACTCTACGAGTTTTTTTACGTACTTTACGTTTATTATGTTAATTACGCTTTTACGCATTGACGAGAAAACCTTTTTTTTTTGCTTTAAATCCCAACTTCGGATGTAAACCACTGTTGCGCTGTACCCTAAATTGTATTCCACATAAGGGGATTAACAACCATTAAACAAGATGTTATTAACAAATACTCTGGAATGACTAAATTCATTGTTGTTTGACTGGTTTACTAATTGTTACTAATTTTTAATTCAGTAGGTGTTTCTGTTTTAAAACTACCCAGAGGCAGAGGTTACTCGGAATATTTTCTTGACAGTCGCCCATAAACACCCACAATCAGAAGATGGGACGCAAATTGAATTTGCCAATCTAGCGACTACCAAATAAGGTACCAACACTTTCAGCCACGCACTGCATTAAGATATTACACTAATATCCTATGCACCAAAAAAAGACATTGCCGAGGAAACGAAGGTGAATGTTAAAGTGGTGTATGGCATTGAAAAACACTGTCACTGACCCACATGAACAAATTATAAAAGAATTAAAGGATCACCCACAAAAGACAAATAAGACATTTGAATGCCAACAGATGTGTATGTTCTTTAGAGAGTAAAACAAATCTAAGTGCTTATATGAGTAATAATTTTTTATGGTTCACGTTCATTGCATGGTATTCGCTAAGTTATGTTTGTATGTAGCCGCCTCAGGTTAGTGGAATGGCCTTAAGGCCTTAACTACACGAGAGAGAAATAAGTAAATTAAAATAATTTTTTGAGTTTTCTCAAATTAAAAACAGTTGGGAACTAAACAATTTACGGAGTATATTATACAACAAGTCCACAATACCTAAAAATACGAGAAAGCAATACGGAAAAAGTTATAAAATTAAACAATTTATTGATTGTTTGAACGCTGAGTTATTCAAGCAATTCTTGGATTCCTTTATTACCTTACAGGGACCTTCGATGTGCATCACACATAAAGTCTGCAATTTGTCTTTTTTCTGTTTCACTTAATATCTAGATCATCAGAGAAGAAATTTAAGTACGTAGGCTTACGTGAACATTATTAGATTTTCATTAATAGTGGATAATATTAAGGAGGCCGAAATGATTGAAAACAATCTACTTACTTAAAGCATTTGTACTTTAAATGCTAACTTTAGTCATTCATAACAATGTCATAAACAATATCCTCATAGAAAAGTGTAGTAGGTCGATACGGCCGAAAATAAAATATACAAGAAATGAACTATACCAAGAAAACCATAAAACTGTATATGTACAGTACAACTTACTACAGCTTCTTTCATACAGTAAAGGTTTTCTGAGAAAAACAAACCATACATACAATCCATAGACAGACAAAATTATAGCATTCTTTTATTTGGTGTTGTATTATTAAGTTAGAGAGCAGAAGCAAATACACTAAAATATTAGAGTGCATTTGGCAGCAGGAAAAGAAGGAAGAGAATATTTAAACAGTAAAAGTTATAAAGAAATATCAAGAAAAGAATCCTCTAGTACATAATTTAAAACTAATTAAAGAGTAAAATACGATAGAATACGAAAGAATAATACGGAAAGTAAATTAAGATGCTGTATAATAGTGGGCAAAAAGTAGAAAACTAATTCAAAGGCATATTCATAAAGAGCAAGTGTCAAATATTTTAAAGGAAAAGAAATCGCCTACTCGGTCGGGAATATAATTTAGAGGTAGTGTACGAATTTATAAATTTAACAAGCACAAATTTTCACGAAAAGAAAATTACACAAAACGATTGCCAACCTAATCCTTGATTGTTAACACAAGTTCTCGTTTTCACTTTTTTCGGTAACTTTATTGATAAGATGGTCGTTTAGGCATTTAAGTTCATAAATTTACTGTTAAAAGAGTTTAGTTGTTGGTAAGTACAGTCAGAATCATAGGTTCAAGTGCAAAATGGCTCTTAAAAATATTTAGTTATGTTTTACGGTGGATGGATCTGCTTGTAATTGTTTTTGGCGCCTTGTCCCTGTCGGAGCTACCATATGCCATTGTAAAGGATATACTCAGGAAGTGGCAAAGTATGCGACCGTTTTGTATTCTGAAGGATTTTTTTTAACAAAAAGATATTAACTTTTAATGTTTCTTTAACGTAAGTTAACTTATAATATGTTTAATGGAAGTTTTAGATTGTATGTTCGTTCGTATGTTGCTATTAAGATTTAACCATGACGAAGTCTACTGAATTTTTATATTTAATGACGAATATATTATTATTATTATTATTATTATTATTATTATTGCGGAGGCGCATGAATAACTCAGAGAAGTATACAGTACCTAGACCCAGAGAGAGTGAAAATTAACTATTCACTATCCGTCTATGGATAATCGACATAAAAATCCAAGTAACTGCAAATAAGGTAACTATGTGTCAAAATAACAGATAACTGTTTATCTTTTCTGCAGTTAACCGTTATGATGTTGTTTGTCCAAGCTCTACTCTGAGCACAAAGTAGACCAGTCAGACTTGTTAAAATATTGTGACACAGAGAGGGTAGGAGTGGAATGAGGCCATAAAGACTGACCATGCCCTCCCTCATTTCCTTAATGACAGGCCTGAAGTAGGCAATCAGGAAACATAATACATCGCCAAAGAAGAGAACAATTTACTTATACAATCAGAACTAACGGGATAAATTAAAGCGAAGAAAAAGTGACAAAAATAATGAGAAAAGTATTTAGAATATAAATTTAAATGGGAGTTCTTAACTTGAAAATAAACACACAAGTAATTACAGGATAATTAGAGTAATAAAAGTAATAAATATTGTGAAAAATGAACTAGATAAGCCTAGAGTATTAATTAAAAAATAAGATGGCAATGTTTCTCTGAATAATTTAAAACCGTGCTACTGATGCATTAAAATTTACTATTCGTAAATGTGGAATGTCTTTACTTGTAATTAAACATTATCATAACAATTCGATAAAAGAATGATAGTAGAATTTAATGATATTCTCTGTCATAATATGTTCTAGGTATTTAACTCTCATTCTGTTACGGAAGGCTTTCAGACATATTATGTAGCATCGTAACCAAGCAAACTCCTTTTGTATTAATGATGTCAGGCGAAAACAAAGATAAACATTTGAATGAAATGCTTTTTCCTCCTTTCCCATAGTTACAGTAGATTATGAAACAGTCGCAAATAGCACCATTTAGAAACAGAACACTGCCCTAGAATTAACGCACGGTGACTTCAGTTTGACAGATCTTACTTAGGATATTAATGTCATCAGTTGTTAGTATCCAGTTCTATAATATTCGTTTCTCGTGATATGTTAACCCATCGTCACATAAAATCTTTATGATCAGCTCTTTATACTTAAGAAGCATGCAAGGACAAGCCATGACGTTTCAAAATTAATTACAGAAAATGTCACGCACATATTATATTTCAATGCGATTGTGGAAAGTTCATTTTTCACAGAGCAATACACAAAAATTTAACATTATACTAAAATCAAAGCCATCTCAACCATACTACCGGGTACAGAATAGGAAATTCAACAACCCAATAATAATAATAATAATAATAATAATAATAATAATAATAATGTAGAAATTAAAATAGCTTATGAAATGAGATATGTCTCATTAAAATTGCCAACATACTACCGGTACTGGAAAAGAAATGCACTTGTGCTAAGTGACATAGTTCACATTTAAGTATCGCACATAGAGGCTATATGATACTTTAAAATTGATTTGGTATAAATTCTATTATAAATTTGCATCATAGGTATTGCAACATCACCTCCAATCTATCATGCTAAGATAATTTACTTTAGATTTAATTTGTTATTGTTTGTCTACTTTTTATATATTAATATAAAAAGTAGTATTAGTTTTAATAGTAGTAAACGTTTGTAAACGTTAATACTAGTAATAGTTTTAAAAGCAGTAAACGTTTTAATAGTACAGTAGTATATCACTCAGAGCTGGGTAGTTCCGAGCGATATAATTTATAATTTAACCGGCCATATGTATGGTAATATAATTATTAATTAGTTGCGTAGGAATATAGTCTGCTTCACGTATGCTGCGAGATAATTGCTATCACAAAACATTCACTACAGCTCGCAGGGAAGAAAAAAGACTGCAAGATGCTAAGTCAGAGTTGGAATATACGGTAGCCAAGAAAAATATGAAAAAGTAAGTCTCTACTATCGTGTAAGCACAACCGCATCCATGGCTCCCCTACAGTTTAGTGCACTTTTATAATTTATTGATTCCCCCCCCCCCCAAATATATATTCCCCATCACGGAAAGCTAGGATCATCGTGAAGATTCCCATTCCTACAAATTGGTGCATTTCATAACTAATAGGCCTAATTCCCTAAAGTCTATATAATTTGACTTAATGGTTAATCAGTATTTTAACTAATTCGATCATCCCTTCAAAATATCACGTACTCGCAGTAAATAAACAAACTCAAAAGCAAACGTAAACAGTTTTTTACACAGCAAGAAAATAAAATAAAATGGGAACTGAGACTGGAAACAAACTGGAAAAGCGATATCCTGAGAGGCGCAAATCCTCAGGATAGTGGAAGGAATGTACTGGCTCTAAGTAGCCTACCCAGGTAGACTGCCCTCGAAGGAGAGGAAGAGAGCTAGGTCTGTCATAACTAAGCAATGATTATCATTCCATTTGATACGATACAATTAAACTCAGAATCTTGAAACAAAATTTCAACCGGTTTTTTAAAGATTCCAGTAAATATTATTTTAATTTTTTTTAGTTTAATCTATCCCGTTTCGTTCTTTTTTGATCCTTTATAGAGGGTGACTACACTAACAAACTTAATGATAGTTCTCGTTTTTTAGTGAATTTATATTATAATATAATATATGATCCCTAATTATGTTTTATTGCGTTTAATATATTTGTTGAATTATAAAACTTTCATAATGGTAATGTTTGTTGCGGACACCAGGTTCACTGTCACGTTCAGATTTTAGTAACGCCTATTTATTGTCTCATGACTGGTGGTGTTCATTGCACCCTGTTTCAGTGAAATTGGAGAATATGCTCCTTTCTCTAAATCCGTTCGGTTACTCTAAACTGTAGACCATAGGGGTGATCAGCTTTCTTTAATTTGGAGTTTTAATAGGTTAGAATCAAATGAACAAAGATAGGAATTTAAGAACATTTTTTATCTTTTATTTATAAAACTCATCAAATATCCACGACTTGTATCCTCTTTTATTCATGTAAAAAGTACAGCAATCGTACATTTAATTCTTAATGGAATCAGATGGCCGAATCGAAGTGAGTTTTCGTGGTATCCACAGCCAAACACCTGGTTACATTATTCTGACCTTAAAATAGTTACGAGCGATAAAAGACAGTAGGTCCCGAATGACCTATCGATGTCAAGAAATAAATACATTTGGTTAAAGACATCATATGAGCAGAAGTATTAACATAAGTGCATTGGAAATATATACGTTGCCATTAGAATTCTGTACATAAGCAAGGCTAACACTAAGAAACAACTTTCGTGCCTGATTTACCCACTTGGCAACAACGTATTTTATTATCACGATTCCTCTTCAAATCTGAATGAGCAAAGCGAGGTGTCGCCTACGAACAGCTGGATGGCATTTCAAATTCCCATCACTTGTTTCACTTTTGCATTTAAGAACCATAAGTATATCCGATGAAGAATCAGAAGAGAAGGACCTTTATATATTTCTCTCTCCTTCTGACGTCACAAGAAGAGACCGGTTTTCGGATGAACGCTTACATTATATTGTAGTGCAACTAACAGTAGTGTACTCATACTGTTTGAGGGACGGATAAGTTCGTGTTGGTGATCTTGTGTCTCGCGGTAGGGGAAAGAGGGGCTAAGTGCTCCAGTTAAGTGGCAAAGTTTCGCACAATAGCATTATCCTCTGAAGTATTCTACCATCAATTCTACTTCAAGTTCATCTTGAGGTTGTTTATAAGATGAGGATTCAATTATTGGTATGTAGAAATTCATCTCTAATTTCCTTCATAAATAAAATTAAATAATTTCATAAATAATTAATTTGCTCGACTTTCTTTCTTAGTTATCGCTTTCTATGTCTAAACACAATCATCAGGGTATTTTGTATGTCGAAATGGTAGGCGTTTAAACGATAAAATTGGCATCGAGCTTAACTAGACCCTTAGGCTGTAAGTTTTAATTATTTTATTCTTTAAACATTTGAAACTAAATATTTTAGGTCTTAATGCTACTGATATTTAAACACTTCAACTTCAATATTATTGATGCTGCGACGAATAGCCTAAGACTGCAATAAAAAGGAAAGTTGGGGGTATGGGCATTGGTTTTATTTTATTATTATTATTATTATTATGAGATAATGCTCTTCATTGAGGTTCTTAATGGGACAAGGTAAACAATAACAATAAAATACAATAAAAAGTTCTTAATAATGTCTTATGGCTTGTGATTTTATTGTTTAAGCTCAACGTTATTATGTACAAGCGTTTTAACACTGCTGGACATATCTGATTTTTCTCATTTTCCACCATAGGCTAATGTCAAAGCCACCGTGTTAAACTTTGTTCCTAACACTTCACCATAATCAAATAATGTTCCCCTATATTTTTATGAAGCTTAGAATACTGCATACTTAAAGTTTTCAATGATTATATCCTACTTTATGGTGCTTAAGAATTTTCTTAAACAGTTGGGTAAAGAATATTCCGGAATTTGTTACCTACAAAATGTATTTAACTGCTACTAACACAAGAAAATAAGATCTGTTTCTAAAAATGAGTTTTTACTAAAAAAAAATGTGAAGAAGATAGTCCGATTTTACTTCCAATGACTGTCTCAACGCTTCAGTAGTGAATTACAACAGCGTGGACATGTGCATGGGCAGCTTCGACTCCTTGTTTTACTAAATAAGTAAGAAATGTTTATATAAGCATTCATGAACCACAGATTATTGTCTATGTTGGACATTACATGAGAATATTATAGCAGAAAAATTCCTCCGACACTGGGACTTTAACACAGGACCTTTGGCTATTCGAGCCAATGCTCTACTAGTGATGAGCAAATGCAAGACCAAGACCAAGACTAAGGCGGTCTTGGTCTTGGTCTTGGTCTCGCACACTCAGTCTTGGTCTTGGTCTCGCATCGGTAACCCTGGTCTTGGTCTTGGTCTTGGTCTTGCATACTCGGTCTTGGTCTTGGTCTCGGTCTTGCATACTCGGTCTTGGTCTTGTTGCAAGAGTCTTGCATTTTTCTTTTACGCATCTTACTGTGATTGATGGCGTTTACGTGATTTACAGTTACACCGATTACATGTGTGTTATTGCTTGCGAAAGTAACGAAAGCTAATTGCTTTTAGTTGCTTGAACCGTGAAAACAGTAACAAAACAACTGAAAGCTATTTCATCTTTAGCCATTAGTTATTAAGTGACAGAATGGTACTTTATGAAATTTGTGTGGGGAACTGGAAAATGTCTGTCTGTCCGTCTGTCTGTCTGTCTATGTGTCTGTACTCGCGATAATTCAAATGCGCTTTATTGGATTTTCATGAAACTTGGTATACGCACTTACAACATCCATAGGAAGAAGTCTTTATTTTCGCTGTTGCGTTTCTACTGGCTGCAACCCCTGCAAGTGATTAGCAAAATACCTTCCTTTCAACTTGCAAGCAGTCGCACAGACGAGTTACACGTTTTCATTCCTTAGAAAGTAGAAACAGCTATCGTTTCGTTGTGTTGTTGATTGTTGTAACGTAGTGTTTCAACATGAAACAAAAACGAGTAACCGTAACAAAACATGGTCTGTGTGGCGTTACTTTACATGTAAGAGATCAATTTTATAAAATGACTGTAAATGGATATACCATTAAAATGGTTTGTGTTCCGTTCTTATTTTAAAATTTGAAGAGTTCAGGCTACAGTATAGTAGGATTAAGCCACCCACACAGCAAGGCCCATTTAATGTCCCGGTCAAGTACATATTTAGAAATCAGTTTCCCGGGGGTCCTAAACTGATGAACCAGAAATTACTGACATCTTCTCTTCCTAAGTAATACAAAAAATATTTTTTTAACTAATACTTTAAAAATCTCATATTTGGGTGGGGGGGTGCGGTCCGGACCCACGTCCTTGCCTCCTGATGTTGTCTATTTTAAATTCATAAAAAATTGTTGGTCTATACCTATCAAATTTTGCTGTTTTATTGCCATTGATATGCATATTTTAGAATTTAAAAAAATTTTAATTGGGAATAGGTGGAGCAGTTGATTTTATACAAGCATTAAAACTATCCGTCGACCGGTGTCTGAAATTTCTTATATATAAATATTAACAATAACAAGTTATGTCCAAAAAATTAAGTACAATGTCATTTGAAACGTAATATACATTTTTTGGGTAAAACTTAAAAAGGTATTAACAGTACCGAATGCATTTAAAACGTGTTGGATTTTTACTTTGCATTTTATTTTCTTATAGTGACTTGTTCTTTTTCTGTTACATGTAAACATTAATTTAGGTACTGGTTAAGAATTTCAATGTATTTCACTTTTTTATTAAGTAATTTCATTTAAAGTACTAATCAAGAAGATTCATTATTATGCTTGTATCAATGTGAGAAAACATTGTAACAGTTTTTCCAAGTAATTAGAAAGACCGCAAAAGACTATGGGCTGTGTGGGTTATGTTGGCACTGAAGTCATAAAACTACCCTTCCACTATTCATCAGGTAGCCAAAAGTTAGTTACTCACTCCACTATCCCACTGGGTGGAGTAGGGTGTATAGAAAAAATGGGGGAAAACCAGAATTTCGAGGTTTAAATAATCGCCAGATGTGTTTAAGCAGTCTTATTGTCGTTTAGGAAAGAGACGTGGCGGCTTCTTACTGTAAATGGTGTTTATGTTAAGTCCTGATTATACAAATTCGTGGAGTGAGTAACCTTTCATAATAGTATGTTTCTATCTCTATCTCTATCTGACTTCTGCCAAACATCTTCTGTCTCAATTTTCTGATCCGTGCCAACTCACAAGAAACAGACTTTAGTGTCGGCATTACACCATGTCATAAATTTCTCAAGGGTCGGCGTAGCATATCTTTCAAATGAAGGTATGTGATTTACAATATTGTCCTTGGAGACAATTTTCCTCTTTGCTATTTCTTACTATGAGGGAGGAATGTATTGTTCCTACCCCAAGAAGTAGTTTAAAACAAGTTCTCTGCAGGGCCGTGGAGAGAAAGCAAAGGACCTCAGGAAAAAATTTCCCGGGCCCCGTCAAATATTAATTTCACCACTGAAACCCAAAGTATGCAGCAAAAAGATTGTATAAAAATATTACATAATTATTATATAATATTACATAATTACATTATTACATATAATTACATTACATATAATTACAATTATTACATAATTATTATATAATGTATGTAATGGTATGTAAGTATCCTATTACTTGAAGACATATGATATTTTTGTTAATCACTAAAAAGTTAGTCATATTTTACAAAAAATAAAACCATGTAAGTTTAAAAGCTTTTCAGTTGTGCACACAGAGGTAATAATACGTGTTTTGGCAAAATGCTATCAATAATCATAAAAACTAATCATTGTACAACTAGTGTCTTACTTTTCAACTATAAATAACAACATTTAAATTATATATCGGTACCCAACTATGTTTAATCACTATGAAAAATTCGCTTGTTTTGAACAACATAAACTGAAGATAAGATAAACATATACGATTGACAATAAAACTTGACACAATGACATAAGAACTCTTATTAAGTACCAGAATGGTACTTTCTGAGATCATGTGGGGGACGGGAAAATGGCTGTCCGTCCGTGTCTGTCCGTCAGTCTGTCCGTGTGCCTGTATGCGCGATAACTCAAATACGCTTTATCGGATTTTCATGAAATTTGATATACATATTTATAACGTACATAGAAAGAAGCCTATTAATTTTGTACCAAATCGCTTGACCGGTACCGGAGTAACGACTAATTAACGGTCACATGCTTATTAAATGGCAAATCATCACTATACTACAAAGCCGCTTAGCTAATCACTGAGGGCCTTCACCACAATGCAGTCAGATGTTTGTAAATTTATTATATCACATCTTGCTTTAGATGTGAGGCATTCGTTCTGTTGTTATCCCACTTATTCCTTCACATGTGTTGAACGAACTTTCTCAAGAGTTCGGTCTAAAACTATATAGTTTCTGAAAAAAAGACCAATTAACTACATCTGGCACTTTTTTGTATCAGTTTACCTGATTTTTTATTATATTATGGCACAGTCTATCTTATGCCGATATCAGACAAAGGTTGAGCTAATAAAGTATTCAAAAGGAAAAATGTTATTGTTACTGAGACATGTAATAGGCTATACTATAAAGTAATTATTAAAAGAATGTCTTAAGAATCCACCGTCTTAAAAAATAGCTTTCCTAGCTTTTTACTTTGCAAAAGTATCAATAATACTATTATAATTCAGTTGTCTAGCAAAGATATCTCCAAAAACGTCAATGTTATAAGAGGTAATGAATTTCCTAGGAATCCCGGGGATAATTTTGCAGAGATATGTACCAATTTTATATGTATTCTATGTATCAAAATTAATCATTTGAAAATTATTATTTTAAATGCCGAACGTCAGTGAGGCCTACTGTTGAGTCCAAAAGGATTTCTGCTTCTACTTTAAAAAAAATAATTTTTCTCCAAGAATAATCCGTTTCAGATTACCTGATTAATTCCGTGTCACCGTTATGAGACAGGACAATGCAGATAAAAAATAAACACATAAAACATAGCTTAAGCTGTTTGTTGACTTATAAAACATTTAATTTTAGAGTAAATTAGAAAGTAAAAAATAAAACCTGGTCGGCCGGGCCGGGGCCCCAAGTCTTTAGTCTCGGCTGCTCCCCCTCTCGTCCTTGCCAGCCTAGCCGAAACAGTTCCAACAAAAATGCAAGTGAAACCGGTCTTTTGCAACCGTTTCATAAAACTGTTATGTGCGCGTAACAGTTTCGGCTACAACCTTTATCTAGAAACAGCTTATTTTCCCACCTCTACCGGTAACGGTAACGGCACCTTTCAGTAGTAGTTGCTGGCTTGCTGCGTACACAATCGAGCATTTAAAACATTTTCAATATAGCAAGACTGCAAGAGTCTTGCAGTTCGGTCTTGGTCTTGCCCGAGTCTTGCAGACTTGGTCTCGGTCTTGGTCTTGGTCTTGCACACTCGGTCTTGGTCTTGGTCTTGCTAACGCAGATGCGGTCTTGGTCTTGGTCTTGCATTTTCTGCAAGACCAAGACCAAGACTGCAAGACCAAGACTGGTCTCGCTCATCACTATGCTCTACCAACTGAGCTAAGCCGAAGTCCAATTCACAGCACCAGATGGAACCTCTCTCCTATGGCTGATTGCCCTAATGGTCTACCACACAGACAGACAAGTTATGACTAGGGACCGGATTCTTAGGTTTTTACCTATTTTTTCCTTACTTCCAAAACAAAAAGTGCTCATACACGTTCTCGAATCATGTCCATAGGATTCACCCACATTAATTCTGTGGCACCTAAATATACCTAAATGGGGTATAAAAACCTAAATATACCTAAACGGGATATAAAACCTAAAATATCTAATTTAGCCTCCTTTTTTGTCTTTTTTGTTTGTCAGTTGAGAAATCGATATTTTGCGGGGAGAGAATAATTTTTGTCGGGTAGAAATTAATACCACCAGCGGTTCATTCAACCCATTGTCGTCTAGGATGGACAGTATCAAGGGAGGAAAAATATACCGGCGTATTCCTTTTAAAATATTCGTACGAACAACCGTTGTTGCCATGTATGAACAAGGATATAGATTTCTGTGTTTTATAGCGCTTGTTTTTTTGTTTGCCTTTAGTTTAAAAAGGTATTCCTCAGGTTCGCGAGTGACCCCTGATGATCCCGTACTGCCCTGTTATTCATACTGAGTGATCACACTGTGAGTTTTAAGAAGACGTGTTAATTATGCCGAAACAAATGAAATCGTGTTTATTACGGCAGTGGATTGGCGACGATCTGAATTTCACTACAGATGGCAAAGTAATATTTTGTCAAGCCTGCCAGAAACTCGTATTATTTACCTTTCTAGAAAAGGGGGAAGTTTTCGTCCCTAGTTGATCTGTTGTGCGGTTAGCATGCGTAACAACCGAAAAAAGGAAAATAATCAGTTTCACATTATCCACATCCAACCATAAAGTATTTCACTCACTAAATTAGAATCCTGAGAAGAGTAGTGTCTAGATACAGTATTAACTATTAACTAAGAGATAACAAGAAGAACTTCACAGTTGAAAATCTTGAAAGATATTTAGTGATATACTGTAACCAGGAAATGTGAGGCAATCTTATTTTCACTGCCTCTTTTGATTGTTTACGCTTTCTTTCTTCAATTGCATAATATTGTCTTAAAGCAAGTTTACACAATTTTAAGTCAATTTTGTTAAGTTAAACTTTACAAGTATTATGTATTCAATCCTATATAGCACATTCAAATTAATTAAACCAATTATTCTACCCAAAAACGATATTTTGGACAAAAAACCTAAAAAAAACTATTTCACCTAATGGAAAACCTAAAACAGTGTTTTTAAAAACCTAAAAATCCGGTCCCTAGTTATGACATATGGAGTACTAGTGATTTTTGTGCCCGGGCTCCCACTGTTATTGTACAGTTAACATTCAAGATAGATATATAAGTTAAGCATTCATGAACCACAGATTATTGTCTCTGTTGGACAATACATGAGAATATTATAGGAATGGTGCTGTGAATTGAACTCCGGCTTAGCTCAGTTGGTAGAGCATTGGCGCGAATAGCCAAAGGTCCTGGGTTCAAGTCCCAGTGTCGGAGGAATTTTTCTCCTATAATATTCTAAGAAATGTTTGTTTCGTGAATTTGGAAATTCTCAGGAAACGATTTAGTTGACCTGAACTCCTCTCTCTGACATTTCGTACTTAGTAGCGCGGTATTCGTCTGTAATAGATATGACATGATCGTGCAGTATATATCATGTTCAAGGTTACAAAAAGATTCATCATTTAAGTAATAACCTCCTGCTGGTGGTAATCAGAAGCCATTTCGTACACGACGCAATTCATGTGAAAAATCTCTTGTTTGTGCCATATGTGGCAAGAGTTGGATCACTAATTTAGTTGATAAATAAAAAGCTTTGGAACGAAGGCAGGTGGCAGGCAGATAGAATAATCAAAATCGGAACAAGTTTTTCTTATCAGATTATAAATAGAAAATGTTTTGCCAAGACAGTGCAATAGTAAATCATCATCACCACATTGTGCAAACGAGTACCAAGTTACAATAAGTCTAACCTCCCCTTGAATGCATGTAACCTAAACTACAAATAAAGAATGTGTCGAATGATAAGTTCAAGATGTTAAATATTGACCACTGCATTTTAAATTACCATATCCAATAAGCGAAACTTGGAAATATCGCTCTACCACATTAATGACGAAAATGAATCGCTCTGTTAGCCTAAGGAAATTGTCGGAAGTCATGTCGAATCCAGGGGCGGATCCACGGGGGGGGGGGGGAATGGGGGAAATTTCCCCCCCCCCCAAATTTCTAACATTAAGCACAAATTATTCAAAATTTATTAGAACATAACCCAAATACTTAAATTAAAGCAACGACATTCATTATTTTGAAATACCTTTGTAAGAAAATGTTGAAATTTCATTTTTTTTTCAATTGTGTACTGGGAATAATTAATTTTTATGAGTAAAAACTTCCCTCTCTACTTTGGTCCCCCCCCCCCCAAAATGTCTCTCTGGATCCGCCACTGGTCGAATCCAACCTATAAATTTTGCTGACAGTAACGAATTAATTACCAGGCCACCTCTTTAATATTTATCAACGCCTGTTTCCACTCTAAGACCCTAGAATAGATGTCGGAATCCTAAATGACCCAGCTTTATTGGCATCCATTTTACGCTACGATACATCGCAAAGATTTAAGACCAGTAGCCATTTGTAACAATTGCATTATGCATAATTTAGATGTCTATATCGGACCTCTGAATGGGAACAAGCACAAATTTTCTGCATGATATCCCGTTATAGAACTATGGTTCTGTCACCAAAATTTCAAGGTAGCTTTGGGTATGATTGTTTTGGGTTGCTTTATTTTCCTTGTAAACCTGGTAAAGGATATTTTTAAGCACTTGCTGATGAGCTATAAGGCTCCAAATTTCTGTAATAATCAGGAACTTAGACATTTAGATTGAATAGCTTCTAACATACACCAGTTATACTCTCAGCTTCCTCGAATGTTAAAATAAATCTGATTCCATAAGCTAAATCTTCAGATTCTTATCGGCAGTGAAAACCGTAATATTTGTATTTAAAATTTTTTTATATATTTAATACGAAACAAGGAAGGATTTTAAAGAGGTACCAGTACTGAATAAGAAGTAGTATGATCTATGAAATCTAGGACTAGACGATCTTTGAGCACTAAGCGGACAAAGACTTGAAAAAAAATTAATTGTTTAGGCCTAATATTATGAACAATTAATGAAGTGTGCAAATATTTCAGGGTGACCATATTTTAGACGTATTTGACCTCGCATCGCTCGGTCATGTTTGAACTTGACTTTTCAGCACTTGACTGTTTGTAAATCTGTTAATTACGCAATTATGACCAAACAAGTTCGATTTTCATCCAATTTGGCATAAATATTCCTTGAAGTCATTAAAACGACATGCATGTACGGATTTTTATTTATTTTTTATTCCGTTACAAGATAGCGGGCGTATTAGTGATTCCGTTTATAACTATTCATGCACCAAATACGCAAAATAACGGTTTAGTAGCGGGCGTATCTAGTATTGCGGGCGAGGCGTACGCCAAGGCCGAAATATTGGATGAGTCCGCTAAAGCTTTTCCGTACGTGGTGCATACAACATTTTTTATAAAAAGCTCTGTAAATTATACGACATGGAATAAAAATACCGTATAATTAATTATGAAATGCATAGTCAGTCATTTGTTGACGCCATATTCTCACAGCCCCTGAATCCTATGCTATGAACCAATACGAAATGCTGATGTAGATAGCAGTGCGGGATCTATATGAATACTACAGCTATGTTGGCTTAGGCCTATATTTGTTACATTAAGTACATTGTAAAATAACCTGGTAAAGTTTCTGATTACCGCAAAGAAATAATGTTGCCTTATATTTGTTGTTTTATTTGCCTTGGCCGGTAAAATTTACTTTACTTTAATTATATTATAATTATAAATTACTTTAATAATCCTGAAAAGAATACTGACTTTACAGTGCGATGATGAGCAGATACTGGATTTTTTTACGTGAACTAGTAGTAATACCAAAGTATAATAACGTACTGATACAAAATGTTAATACGTTACATAACACATTCGCTAATGCTAGTTAAACTTTATTACCTTTACGCCAGAAATGTCACTTTTTTAACACCTTTGGAATCACATATAAGAAACGTATACTTTAAGGCACATTAGCCCATAATAAATATAATTAACTTGAAAATGGCGGTAAGATACTACCGGATGCTGCTAACTTGACTTCCTAGTAAGCGACACCGCTTTCAAGTCAGTTGCTCACCGGTCGCCAGCAGTGATGATAAAACCCTTCGAATGCACTTATATTAATACTTCTGCTCATTTAATATTACTTATTTTCATTCACTTGCTTATTAACTTTCTCTGTGACTAAGTTACTATAAAATCGCCCTAGTATATTATTTTACACAGGATGATAATAATATTATCAACCATGATAATAGCATGATAATTGTACCATGATAATTGTAATATTTACAGAAATTTCAAAATTAAACAGAAAATTCATGTGCACCAGGTAACAATTTAAACTATTTTTCTACTTGGAAAAGTGAAGAAAGACTAAAAAATCCAACGCCATACCCGGGATTTGAACCAGGATCTTCGGCTCTCCGTGCCGCTGCTTACTACGAGTAGGCCTAATAAGAGAAATAACTTATTGGAGCTGAACCTTTTTATTTTTTAAATGCATTAAAAACAATGTCCGTTTTAATGAAATTTTAAACTGCAGTTTTTAGTTTAATGATACTTGTATTTAAAAATGACACATGGTGAAGAATCCACTAATATTTATGTTTAGTACTTTCGGTCGAAAGATGCAAGCGCTAAAAAAAATAAACCAGATACAGGAGGAAGTATGGTTCAGAATGTTTATATCATAGGCTCTTTTTCTCGATTTACAAAAAAAATAGACATTTATTATAAGCTACGACTCAAATTCAGCGTTCAATAGACATCGAATAAATATCAGAAGTGATTTGTCCCAGGCATTTATAATGCAATTCATGTGAACGAACGATTTATTTTTCAAATTAAAGTCAATCCCATGCATTCATTGTTGGTCTCAAGTCAATACTTCAGAAAAAAAAAATGTAATGCAGCTTTCCCAGTACAATCAATTACTTTTTTACTGAAAAGGCAGGATAAATGGATGTGACTCTCATTAGGCCTATACATGCCGCCCTGAGTAGTAGCTCACTCAGCCTAGGCGTTAATCCAGGCCAACAGGATTTCTATTTTTAAAAACTGGATGGAAGAACCTTAAAAGTTCAGGATATAAACGGCGAAAAAGGATGTATGTCATGCAGAATACTAGTACTTTGTACTTTTCAGCTAATACCCGTGTTAATTAGCAATTATTTTAATAATTGCATATCCGCTGCATGTAAGCCTATAAAATACCCATGTTTAATCAAGGTATATATGCCAACGGGCCCGGGCGGCGCGGGCCGCATAAAAGTCCCTATAAGGGAGAGGTAAAACTACGAAAGAGAAAGTACATGCCAATGATAATGTTCGCAGAGATCGTTAGGTCTTTAATACCAACACAATTTACTGTATACAATCAATTTGTTAAGTCAAGTATCAGTAAATTCCAACTCGGCATTCGCCTCGCGAGTGGAGTAAATCCCTAAAATTCTCCAATAAATCATTAAAGGATTTAAACGTGCATCCTTTCAAATATGTTTACACAGGATTGCGAATTCACTCATTAAATTAATTACAACGCAAAGAATGAACTCACTCATTGTCTACTTCATATCGAGCATATTATTAGATATAATTTTATAATTTTTATAGATTCCGATCTTGAAAAAAACTGTCGACGCTTTCGTTTTTGTTCCACGTGGAGAAAGTGAAACGAACTCTTCTCATAAACATCACGGTCATAATACGAGTTAACGGCCACTACGGAAGTAAAATTAATTATAGTGTCGTATTTATGAAGAATACAACCGTAGAATCTTATTTGCAATTCGAGATGGGTTAATTACGTCTAGAAACAAAGTTACTATCCCGCAGAAACATCAGTAAATAAGCTTAGCTATGATTTACCCCAGTAGAAAGTGGCTATTCAGATTTCTATTTCGCTGACAGGTGGTAGGAAATGTTCATGACTTTTAAACATAGGAAGAATGCATTTGCAAAACATATATTAGTATGATATATTATTAATATCAAGAATCATTTAAGATACAAAATATTTCCGCTTACTTCATCTATAGATGAATAATGTTTTACATCTCCAACCGTTCGACCTGGAATTTTAATGTATTTATTTATTCATTTTGAAAACCTGCGGGATTCTTATGTCGCGAGTATTGGCTAAACCTATTCCTTCGTTATTTATGTTAGTTGCATTTAAATTTTCATTAGTTAAGAACTATTATATAATCAGCTTGTTCCCATAGTTATACAATAATTTGGTTATTGTTAATGTAAAAGAATAATATTATAAACTGTTGTCAATACCGTAAAAATAATTTTATGAGCTATCATACATTTAAAATAATTAAAATATTAACATTTGATAACTTTTAATAATTGTGAGAGGGCCTAACATTTCAATATCTTCATGTCCTTTTAAATTATAACATATAAAAATGAATCGTAAAGAATCTAAAAGGAGGCACATTCATGCAAGTCGACCCCAACAATGTTATAACAAGAACCTGAAGATGACTAAATGTTATGCCGAAACTAATTACCATTTACGCAAAAGAATCAAAATTTTAATTATTTCGACTTTAAAACATATCTAATACAGTAATGATACATGTATTTATATAATTCAGTAACATGATTCGTAGCGCTATGAAACAAATTTTACAGCTTCCAAGTGACACACCAAACAGTATGCTGTACACGTGTCATAAATACAAGGGCATTTCCATTATGTGTACTTCATATGAAGCTTACTTACAGCAACTTAATATTAACAGAACATTGGAAGCCACAGGTCAACCTCATGTTAACTTGGTCCTTAATTACAATCACATCACATCTCGTTGCCTTCAAGAACTCAAAATTGAATATGCTATGAAATATAGGAAAGTTATATAAATTCGACATTAACTTAAAGAAACTAGCTTAAAACATGGTGTTCCTACCTTCATAAAGGAAAAGGAGTGGAACTTTTCTCTGAAGTATCTTCTATCTATAAAAACCTTTCTAGTGGTGAATCGAGAGACATGGTGAAAATGATTGCCATAGTACCACCTATTCTCTCAGACCCAAGAAGCTCTAATAGCATAACCCACTGCGGACATAGTAGTGCTTATGAAACCCTCCCCAATGTGCTAAGGACTTGTCCTCAGAAAAACTTCTGCAAATCAAGCGGCATGACAACATGAGGACAATTCTAGCTAATGCTCTCCAATCCAAATATCTGGAAGATCATAAAGTTCACGGTATATCCAGCGATGATAGTAACAAAAGGATCGATATCATCACCATATATAGAAAGAATCAATCTGCAGAAATAATCGATCCAACAGTCCGTTTCGAATCATCCATTGAGCAGCCTGTCGATATAGACAAGGAAAAGAAAGGAATTTATGAGCTCACAAGATTGTGTCACCAGCCTCTTCTTCGGCGCACGTGGAACCATTTCCACATTCTTTGTCAAAGGGCGCAAGAAATACCGACTAGAACAACGTATCGATGAAAAAGTTGGACTAATAAAATCTTCTTGGCTTCCAGGTATCTGTCGCGTCATATTTAAGAAGTCTGCCGACGTTTCGACCATCTTGCCGTGGTCTTTATCAAGGCAGTAGGTCTTGTAGCCTTGATTAAGACCACGGCAGACATCTTAAATATGACGCGGCAGATGCCCGGAAGCCAAGAAGATTTTATTGTCAACTCGGGCCGCGGAAGCCTACGACCTCATATTAAATTGGGAAACCATCTATGTAGAATTCACAGCTCTTAGAACATAACAGACCAGTTAGTATTGTCAGTGTAGTATATGTAACATTTTTCCTAAACTTCAAAGACCCATACTACAACTATGTGATGTATTACCAAGTCTGTTATACTGTGTCATCTGGAAGATTCCTAATGAGACCCAAAAATATAAAATAAACTAGGCTATCTAACATAATTTTATTAGTATGAAAACGTATAAATTCACAAACATACTTACAAATATTAAAATCTTGTGGCATATTTAAAATGTGCCACATTTAAGTTTTCTGTGCATTGCATATAACATAGTATGTAATCATTCCTCCATGCCTTATAATTAGATTGCTGACTTCCGCCATCGGTGCATACACTGTAATATGGATACTGACATTTGAAGACTACTGACCTCCGCTAATAATAGACTGTCGATACCGGAGAAACATGTCATGCTTCTCTACACCCACACTCTTTTGTCTGACAATCCTCCAACAAGTGCAGCTTCATGAATAAAAATACAAAAATAATAAAATGCATTTTCAAATCTCGTGTTGAAATTCAGCGTGGAAAGGTACTGAAATACCACGTTAAGCATAACAATTATTATTCTTGAGGTATTTAGATAAAAAAAAAGTTTCCAGTCAAGAAAAATAGTTGACATTGACACCATAATAGATCTATCTTAAAATGCATTAATTGTCATCATAGGTCATCAGGATCTTCAGTTGGCCTAATCCTTCTAATGGCTCTATGTCCTTGGGGTAGAGTCAGTCTTTAGCAGAAGTAGCACCTCAAGTAGTTATGTGGGTAAAGGCGGCAGCAGGTACGTAAGGCTGACAACCTTACCACCTTTATGCCCCGAACATTTATATAAAAAAAATACTATAGTCTCAACCTTCAGAAATTCAAGAGGATCCACTGCCGCTATAATATGTAGTACACTTACTAAATGGCAATAGATAATGCCTAAGCAAGCTAAAGGAATATTATCTACTTTATGGAACCCGGAGGTTTATTGCCGTGCTTTCATGAGCCCGCCATTCAAACCTATTCTGTGCTAAATCCATCCAACAATCCCTTGCAAATCCTACTTCCATTTTTTTCTAATATTATCCTCCTACCTACGTCTGGATATGTGCAGTACACTACGATGGATATTAAATTTATTAACCTATTTAATCCTTGCATTCTTCAACTATAGTTTTGTATAATTCTAGTTGTAAAGACTAATTTATAAAATATATAGAATTTATAACTTAACGGTTATAAGAAAATATTAAATTATGTATTACTTACTATCCTTCCTTGCTGTCAGGGATGTTTAAGCTATTTATTTTGTTTAAATGTGTAAACATCATGTAATACCAACATTATTGCAGATTTACCTTATCGTAACTGTCGATCTTTACTCACCTCATCACTAATTGCATTTTTACTCAAGTTATGAAGAGCCGATTACTTCCAGTAATTTATAAAGGAAGAAGTAGTCTTTCTACAGTACCTAATACAATAATGTCTCTTTCTTTCTATTTTCTTATACATTTTTCTTTTCGGTTTTTAATAGATCCTATCCCAAACTTTCTAAGTAAATCTTCCCTTCAAGTCCATACTTCAGTTAAAGATTCGATGTTTTAGTCCTGATTTCTTTTTTACACGTCGTCCTTCTCCTAACTCGCTATCGTTTCATAACTCAGGTGACAAGACTCATACACGCGCACACACACAGACTTTTTTTGTGAAATTGGTATTCCTAGATACAGGAGAGTGAATAATAAGTACAATGACTATTCCATTCCATACGACAGATGCTTGATGTTTACCATTAACGTTTAGCAATAGTACGGATATCGATCAATGAGGTATAATATGTGTGCAAGAATCGCTAAGATGCAATTTTACAAAAGAAAAAATGGCCGCTCATTACTAGTTACGTCAAGGTATCATATGCAGTGATTAATACGTCTGCTGCCATTGAATTGGATAAAAAACAAATTATTTTATAATTAAAACGCGATGTTGACTCAATGGAAGCCAGTAGGCCTATGTGTGTTTTTAATCTGTTCTGATTTTAGCTAATCCTAATTAGATTAATTATTCATCATCCCACTGGTAGCATTGATCAGTATCTTATAACGTACTCGACTGTTCATTCTTTCAGTATGCCATGATCTCACAGGTACCATAATACCGATTTGATATTAAGAAACACAATTAAGAAAGTAATTTTTTGTTTACATAATTTGACATATATTTTATTCATGGAACAGTCTTAATAAATCTCTCTCGAGATTAAGAGTTTCATAAGATAAATTCGTGATCTCTCGTAGGAATACCAATGATAAACCAAAATTTCATTGTAGGGCCAAATACAGTACTTCCTTTACCTACAGTATTTTTTTAAGAATGGGTAGAGTAATAACAAATAATTAGGTTATCTGTTTTCAGGTTGTCAAGGTGGGAATTTTGTAGAAAGAATTCATCAGAGAAAATCAGACTTTTTTTCATTCTCATATTTCTCCTTTCTGTCGATCATTACGAGAGAATTATCGTCTTGGGCGTTGAGACTTGGAAAGAACTATAAATACTTAATGAGATACGACAAAAAATCTATTAAAAATTAAACAATGCTTCAAAAAAACAGAATCATGAATAAACGGAATAATGGAAACGACTCACAAGACGAGACCTAAGCAAGAGAATTTCAGTGATGAACCTGACGCAATGCATCGAACATACGATGAATATACAGTATAGAATTAATGCGCAGATCTTCACTGCACGCTAGTTTCGTACTATTTGTAAATGCGGTTTATTGGGCAATGGCAAGGAATATGTTTCTCCTAAGCCCGGTAGTTGAACGCACGTCTTGTCGCGTCACGAAATCGTTAGACCTGAATTCAATCAGCCACAAGGACGAAGAAATAGAGAGCTTCCATTAGTCATGACTACTTATCGTCTTCTTTTCTCAAAACACACGATTCGGAATAAGAACTCAACGGGTGCATTGTGCAGTGCATTACTTCCAAGACAGCACACATTTATTGTAGTGTTAAGTCAAGGTGTTTTTACTTCCTCTGTCCGTACCATAGTTATTAAAGGTAGAGAATGTATTGTGTTCATTTCAGCCCCGAATCGGTTGTACAGTAACATGACAGTGAGAAATAAATTATTCTGTTTATTCCGTAAAGACATTACGATTTTATGTTACCGGAATTTCTCTTTCTTTTTATTTCAACCCCTCCCGGGCATGGTGTGTAGAAACAATGGGATGCAAATTTCTATGTCCTCTATGAGCCATAAAAAGTAGAATAAAGTGTTTTCTGAGGAAATAGATTGACTGTGATAGGTCGTTTTTAATTTCAAACTCTACATACCTAGAGTTTGATTGGTTCGTATATGGTTATTTAACGACGTGGATATACTGCTACTTAGGCCTGTGACCGTCGCCAGTGTGCCGGAATTTTGTCCCGCAAGAGTTATTTTACATGCCAGTAAATCTACTGACCTTTCCCTGTCACATTACTAGAGTTTCTATTACAAAATACAAAACCCGGGCGAAGCCGGGTCTTTTAAGCTAGTAGGCCTATAAACAACGGTTCAAGCAGCACCAAAATCAATCGTATTTGAAATAATAATGGCGGTCACATTGAACAAAAGGAGTTGTATCTAAACACAAACTAGTCAAGTACATAAGTAAACTTAATCAAATATTGCGTACGGTTTTATAAATCTCAATTTCAGCCTTTAAGATGGAAACTTTGAACTACAGTACACAGTTCAATACAGATAAACTTACCAGTGGACGATATGAAATTCATCACACATTAGATCGAGGATACCAATAGTAATTACATTTTCTTACTAAAATCTATGCAGAAACTGTTAAAATACTGAATTTAAAAAAACAAAATGCAATTGGTGTGCCTTGTCATAACAGAATGTAACTAAATTTTAATGAGTACTTTAATATTATACGGTCGGTACTTCTCTAAAACAGAACGAAAACCCTAATAAAATATACTCAAAGTCAATGTTTAACAAAAGGCAATGAAGTTATTGATTTCCTCCACACAGAAAAATAATCCATTATTTTACACGTTGAGCTACCTAAATAATTTTATATAACAGTTTAAAACTATTTAAATTGAATATAATAAATATATAACTTAACTATTTATTTGTAAAATTCTTATACGTAGGCGTATATAAAATGGGCCTACATGTATATAGTATAAAGTGAAATAACTTGAGAAAATGTAGAATAATTAATGTTTAAACCTTAAAAATATTTTATCGTAAGGACGATTCAAATTTATCCAAATGCAGTGAAAAAACAGCAGATAATTATTGCATGTTTACATAAACACTACTCATGATTAAAATAAAATAACAGGTTTATCTTCCTTGAAGGCTAAATCGAAAACAGAGGTGGATCATAAGAGAATTTAAAAAGATGAACATCACTAGAATAGAATTTCGATAGTATGTCCTTCGGATCACTTAAGTGATTTTTATCTACGAAGTTGATGTATGTCACGGTGTTGTACATAACAAAAACATATTTTACCCTCTCTTCTCTCTAGGGTCCTACACAACAAGATAGAAATACTCCTAAAAAGAGTTATTATTATTCAAGATGGTCTATGGGCATAAAATGTTCTCCCCATGCTTACATGAGGGCAATGCTCCACAGAATGACGATATTATTATGGTTCATGTAAAACGAAAACTGTACATGCTCCCACATATCTATTTTCCATAAACTATTCCATAATATTAGTTTTATATTGAGCCCACTTGTGTGGCGTAGGGGATACGTTCGCTCTGCTTTTCGATTTCTGGTCGGGACAAGTTACCTAGGTGGGTTTTCTTTTCCGTGGTTTTTTCCTCACATGTGAGTCTAACATCGGGAAAGTTTAGACAATCGTGGTCCCCGGATATCATCTGGGCCGTCATTATCACCTTCATCCCATCCGCCCTTTTTTTGGGAATGTACGTGTGTGTGACTGGTGTGTCTCGTTCTGTGTTTTCGTGTTGTCTCGGAGGTGACCCCGGCTTTGGGCTGATCACTCGTCCGGGCCAGCCCTCTATGTCCTATGTCTACGTGATCCATAGAAACTCCCTCCCCCGACGGGAGGCCGGGGTAGCGAGGAACGTGTAAATATACCTTCAAGGGGGAGGTAAAACGCAAGTAAAGAAATAATTTTATAATTAAACAATATTGATTTCAGGCTTCTTTCTTACCACATTCCGACATGAGTAAGCAAGCACAGCTCTCCAAAATGCGTTTCCTAAATCCGACTTATTCTCGAAAAAGTTTATATCGACCCGCTGAACAATTTCGAGAATTAAAGATAAAAACGATTAATTGTTTATTTCCCTACAAGCAGTTGTTATACAAATTTAAATAAAATTCCAATGAAATGAAATGAAATGATTAGCCTAAATGTCCCGTTAAGGGCAATGGCCTCCTCGAAGAGGGTAAGCTCGAATACACCTACATGTGGTGAGCTATTCCACATGAGGGATATTTGTGCTCTTGGGCTTTTATGCAATTCCTGGTCTTTGTCCACTTACATTAGTCTGGGTCATTGTGCACTTCATTGTAGTTTACGTCCTTACACTTGTTACGGTCCTATACACCTGTCTTCGTAAGACTTCGGTCGCATATGCACTGGTTTCAGTCACTGTTCACTTGTCTTCTTAAGACTTTCCAGTCATTCCTATTTCTTGCTCTGGTTGACCACTGTCGTCCTACAAGTTCCTTGAAGAGATCAGCCCATCTCTGTCTTGGTCTTCCGGGGGATCTTCTTCCAGTACGAGGGTCCCACATTGTGGCCTTGTATGTCCATCTGTCATCTTGAGTCTTGCGACGTGGCCTCCCCACTTCCATTTGGTGTTGGTGGCTTGCAGTGCAGGGTCGGTAACTGCTGACATCTTCTGTAGTGTTTCATTTGTAACTCTGTCCCTCAACGATATGCCTAGGATTTTTCTCACCATATTTCTTTTGCACACTTGGAGACTGTTGCGAAGTTTGGAAGTGAGAGCCCACGTCTGACAACCATACAACAATACCGGCATTACACAGGTCTCTAGCGTTTCGGTTCTGAGTTTTCTGCTGAGAGTTTTCTCCAGGAGGATGAACTTGAGGGACCAAAAAGCCTTCCATGCGAAAGAAATCCTTCTTTTTACTTCTTTCTCAGTCTTCTGGTGGAATGATACTATTTGTCCTAAGTACACATATTCCGATACATATTGCAGTACTGTGCCATCTACAGTTATAGGTGTCGCCGGTCCGTTTGACATTACCTGTGTTTTGGTCTTGTTCATCCGGAGGCCTGCTAATCTGCTGGAGTTAGATAGATCCTGAAGCATCGACTGAAGTTCACTGGGTGATTTGGCAAACAGTACGATGTCGTCAGAAAACCTTAGATTACTTAACCTGCTACCATTTATACTTATTCCACAGTCCTGGTTCCAGTGTAGTTTGCGGAACGTGCTTTCTAGTACGCTTGTAAATAATTTAGGGGATATTGGGTCTCCCTGACGTACTCCTCTATGGAGCTGGGGGAAAAAAAATTCCAATACCAATATTCAATTAAAAAATGCATGAAATATATACTTTTCCAAGTGAAGTGGTAGTAAGCGTGTGGAAAAGGTTGTCGACGTGCCATACACATATTCTTGGAGGATTTCTAACTAGGATTTAGCATTTTTTCAATATAATTTTCGTTTTAAAGTTATACCCACAGACACACTCGCAGATACTCTCGCACATACTTGTGTCGTATACTCACAGACCTTCCCTGAAAATGATAATTTGGAGAATCGCATGATGTTTCTCGTGAAACTCAATACTCAATTTTAGGGTCAAATACAATAATGTCTTTCCCTTCTTATAGACTACATACGATACGATTAGTGAAAGTTAAATATGCATGATTATAATTCTAGGTACTGATTTAGAATGTTATATCATTTTAAAATAATTACTATAAATAATCTACAGAAGAAATTTCGAACGTGAAAATAGTCAGAGTGTATTCATACAATTATTCTGAAGAACACTTAATAGGCCTATGGGTATATGCATTGATGTACCACAGATTAGTGCCTCTGTTGGACATATTCATAAGAATGTTACAGTAGAAAACTTTTTCTGACACTGGACTCGAACGCAAGACCTTCGACTATAGGTGTTATCTGGTTGGTAGAGCGGCGGCGTAGATAGCCGAAGGTCTTGGGTTCGAGTTCGAGTGTCAAGAGGAATTTTTCGCCTATAATATTCCCATTAACAGGCCTATATGAATTAAGAAATAAAATAAACTACACACCTCAAAGGGCTTTAATTATTAAAAACTAATGTGTAAATGCACGTTATCTTATCAAACTTGATCCTATAGGTCTTAAGGATCAACAGCACTTTGTGCCAGAGTAGCTTACTGTACAGTAGTTTATAATTACATGAGAACTGGCGTATCAAATGAACACGATAGAAGGCGATTATCGAACATCTGAATTAGATAATAATAAAAAAAAATGTTAACTCATACCACAAACCAACACATAAAATAACAACAATCAGCTTGGTCAGAGTTCAATGCCTAGGCCTGTACAAATCGCTATGAAGGGGTTCGAATCGAGACGTTTCTTCACTTGTGTTGTACTCCACATCCTGCGTCAAGGATTACTGTCGCACATAAATATTGTTCAACAAATATTGTCCTATCATTTGTGACAGTGTCATTTCAGAAAATGATCATTACTAGTTATATATCCGACAGTCTCACGTAACTGCAGAAACAAAACCAGTATTAGGCCTATCCTCGTCATTTGTGACAATAAAGTTTCATATTGTAAAATTACCCTAGTTTATGAAGTTATGCACATTTTTTCAGGAAGCCTTTGATATTATGTATGTCTGATATTATGACTATGCCCCCATGTTGGGGCGAAGGGCCTCCAAGTGGAGGTTTCTGTTTACCTATGTGAATTTTCTTACGTTTATTTTTCTAGAGAAGACAGAGGGACAAGTCGTAAGCCCATCGCCCCTTAATCCCCCTCCGGAAACTAAGGTGTTACTTGGACGTGAAAAGGTCGAGAAATTTTGTCCAGAGGCTCTAATTTAGGCTTGGAGTTCTCCCACGTGCCGTAAATCTACGACACGGGCCCCCAGCTTAAAGTCCCTCCGTGCCCAGGATTTTTACGTCCTGAAAACCCCATCGACTGCCGCCGGATTTGATTCCGCGACCTTCGGATCTAGAGGCGGGCACGCTACCTCTAGGCCACCGCAGCCGACGGTTTCTTTTTACAGTTTATTAATTAAAACTAAACAATCGGGATGAGGTCTTCTACTCTGCTCACTGTTTATTCCGTGTTTTCTTCTTAACAGTTCCACATAATGATGAGTAATTTACATTAGCCATTAATTCACAAAGTAGTTGTTAAATTATTTTTCTTTCTAATCGTTAGGTTAATCTTCTATGACCAGCCATATTCAACTTGTTCAGGTTTTAAGAAAGACAGTAATGCACATTTTATACGGATGTGAAGTCGAATCGCTGGACCCTCGTTGTAAGTCTGAACTCTTCGCCAATGAAAAGTATAAAAAGAAATCTTGGGACTGTCGCAAGTGATGCAAGTTGTCGAGGAGAATAATAGCACTGTCGAGAATGACGCACAGTCGGAATTCATGTGGATCCTTTATTCTATTACTGTTATAAGACAAAGAGTTTAATCAACTATAAGTAATTCTTCGGCCAGCTGTTCTAAGTCTACTATTATCTACAGAAACCTGTCAAGAATTCCGACTCTGAAATCACGCACTAGTAAATTACTGTGGTTAATCAGTAGCAAGTATCCTTACTATTGCAAAAGGGAAAGCTAATCATAACGCTTCGGTATTATTTGTACAGCTTTCTTATAACACATTCTTGAACGTTTCTTCTTTCCATTGATTTAATTTATAATGAAAACTCTATCGATAATTTATACCTGTTTATGATCATGACCACCTAATCCATATTAAGTAATAGCATTACGTAAAAGCATAGCTATATTTTTCAGTCCGTTAACATTCTTGAAAGCGTTAGTAAATTACACCTAGAATCAGGGACTACACAATTAAAGTGAAAGGATTGCATACCGACCTTGAAGATGATAGAGTTATCGAATTATAACGTCTCCTTCCTTTTGTAGCTATGAAGTATAGCTTCGATTCAGGATCTGATCGGGGATTTTTTCATAATCTAATAGGATCTCCGCTTTTCGAGGACGATTATAAATATGTAGCAACTCGATTGAGCACAGCAGGGACAACATTTCGAAGATAATTATCTAACTTTTGCCGAGAAGAAAATTCAGTTTAGAAACAAGTTGTAATAGATAGATATATAAGCATTCATGAACCACAGATTATTGTCTCTGTAAGAAATTACATGAGAATATTATAGGAGAAAAATTCCTCCGACACTGGGACTTCTCATGTAATGTCCAACAGAGACAATAATCTGTGGTTCATGAATGCTTATTTATATCTATCTTGAATGTTAACTGTACAATAACAGAGGGAGCCCGGTCACAAAAATCATTACTTAGTGTGCCTCACAGTACTGCAAATGACACAAGTTGTCTGTCTGTGAGGTAGACCATTAGGGCAATCAGTCATAGGAGAGAGGTTCCATCTGGCGCTGTGAATTGAACTCCGGCTTAGCTCAGTTGGTAGAGCATTGGCGCGAATAGCCAAAGGTCCTGGATTCAAGTCCCAGTGTCGGAGGAATTTTTCTCCTATAATATTTTCAAGTTGTAATAGACTCAGTCTTACAGGCAGCGTTGCAAATAAAACTAGCTTTCCTTACAGCATCGAAGTTTTCTTCATTATATTAATAAATTAAGCCAAACTCTTGGACGTTAAATCCAAATAGAGTAAGGATCATTTGAGGGGTCTATTGACAAACTCGGCAATCTCCATTCTGAGAAATAATAAAGATGCTAACTTCTAATGAAAGTTTAATGCATGTGTTTACTGAATATGTTGTAAATCTGAGTTCGTCTTTTATGTGGGAACTCAGATTTCAGCTATTCCACAGGAAAGTAAGCCTGAAGTGTCCAGACCGTAACAACCTTTTAATTTAATTTAAAATATATGTCATCACTGAGAAATTAAGAAATTAATTTTCAGAATTAGTTCTTCAGTATTCTTCATAATTTATCAATGTCGACACAAATTTTTAATTAATATTAAAAGTTGTTACGGTCTGGACACTTCAGGCTCACTTTCCGTGGAATGGCTGATTTGCAACACATACACTAAATATGTAATAGGAAACGCATTAAAACTTTCAATAGAAGTTAGCATTCCTACCTTTTTTCATAATGGAGATTGCCGGGTTTGCTAATAAATCCCTCATATATACGACAATTGTTTCATCTGCTTGCCTTTCGACTTTAATGGTATATGGCAGAATTTGAGTATTGGGCTTAAGGAAACTTTCAATAAAAGTTAGCATTCCTACCTTTTTTCAGAATGGAGATTGCCGGGTTTGCTAATAGACCCCTCATATATACGACAATTGTTTCATCTGCTTGTCTTTCGACTTTAATGGAATATGGCAGAATTTGAGTATCGGGCTTAAGACTTTCGTGGTGAACAACACATCTATGTATGAGGCTGAGACGACTAAATATGCATTCCTTGCAATACGGCCTCGCATTATATAGCAGAACGTGAAGTGAGAAATTTATATTGTCCATAGTTATAAACTCAAAAATCCATACTATTTATATATGAATACAATATGTCTAACTTTTGCCTGTCACTAGTATTGTTCACTGGCAATTTTATTATTGTGTTATTGTGTTATCACTTCTTGTCTCAACTTTATTATGCGAGATCATATTGGATTGCCCTTATCCGTTCATTCTAATTATAGTATTGGTTAGGCCTATATTGAAGACTTGTCATAGACATAGTCATTTTTATACATTTTAGGCTAATTTTCATCGCTTTGCTCCATAATTGAAATAGGCTAATCTGTAATGCAGCAAGGAAATTTGAAATAAAATAAAATGATTAATATCAAATAACATCTTTGTTATATTAAGCCTACAGCAACAATATAATGTGCACGTAACTTGTGTATGCAAAGAGTTCTCACTCATCACTATAAAACTATTTTCACGTCTATTAGCAAACATCTAGAAAGTAACTCTTAAAATCGACAACATTTTTTCGCTAATTTTCTGTTATTTTAATGTGGCTTTATTTTATTGCAAACATACATCTTTCGAAAAACTATTATCGAATTCTGTGAGAGTACTACGCTGAAAAAATCTCCGTGGCACTGCATGCCTGTAAGGTGAAGGACTAAATCTCACCGCTGCATAATTACATTGATTTCTGGACGAGTGTGCTAGTCCCAATACTTTCTTGAAAAGGACAGTACTTTAGAAAATGTGAATAGTTCCTATTCTCTGAAGGCTGGGTGTACTTAGATTCGAGCAAACCACCTGCAAAATAAAAATGCGGAAGATCGAACCCGGGTTTCCATACTCACAGTAACGAATAGGCTAATCAATGAACCACGCTGATTGTTTCAACGGAACTACACAGTGATGTTTAATATTTGCATAAAATTGTATCTATAAATAGTAGTTCACACGAAGTTTGTAAGTAAACATTAATAATATGTACATCAATGCGGATCTCTGGCTATTCTGTTAAAAATACGATTTGTCTTCCGGGTACGTGATCGATAAATTTGGCAATAGCCTTAATCGTGCACACCTTCGTGAGGAAGAATCTGCCAATGATATCAACACTAAGCGTATTCTCGTTTCGCCTCCCACGTAATAGTGTGACCATCAGAAATACTTAGGTAACAGCTTGGATCCTTAAGTAAAGAAGTTGCACAACAAAACATCCATTCAGAAGGGTTGAACCACTTCTACTTTCAAGGACGTTTAAGTGAACAAATGCCTTGAGGGAAGGTAAAAAATCATTGCCAACCGAAGGGGAAATTCTTCATTACCGGAGAAGACTGGCAAAACATGTCGAACAAGGTGCGAAGAAACATAAAATGGTCATTAGTAAATGAGGTCAAGATGGTATTGTTTGAGAACACAAGAGTGTAAATGCTGTTGAAATCTGTAATACTGGAAGCAAAGAACATCACTAAGACAAGGCAGTCATTGTCATCCGTGTAGAAGTAAGAGCATCTGCAATGTGGAGTGAGATGGGTTCGATTCTCAGATCAAGACATTGATCTTATGGACTATAAAGTAAGCATCCTTAGCGAGACAAAACTGAATATACTGTAACATAATATCAATACCGAATTTACTGTATTATCTAAGGAATAACTTGCTATAGAACAACGCAACTCCCATCAATCCTCTATGAATGGTATTGTGTAACTTGTGTACAAGCGGGAATCAAATAAAATAGAATCTGTTTCCCTTATCGAGATCATGTAAATGCATACCCAATCCGGAATGAATTTTCGACTCGTTCCTCTGGAAATAAAGGAGTTCCATACAATTCCACATATACACCAGTGAACTCTATCCCTGTCTGCCTGTACACATTCGCATGATCGATAGACATTTCACGAGTAAAGTTAATCAAAAAGGCTACTGTACCTACAGTTAAATGCTATGGCATTGATAATTATTCTTTTACTATTTTATTCCACTGTTTTGATTTTAGGCTGGTGGGAAAACCAAAATAAATCCCTTAAAGCTTTCCAATTTGCAGAAAACTTAGGGAGTTCAGATCGGATTCAGCCCCAGAAATTGAATTCGCCAGGAGAATATATTTAGCTTCTAGATGAATCTAAAACAAAGTTTTGAGACAATCGAGCAACTTCGCCACAAACTGCACTACTGTTATTAAATTTCCCAGACAAAGATCGACTGAAGACAAGTAATTCTAATAGGAAATGGCATCTACAGTACAAGATATCAATGAGAAAATGCCAGTAGAAGAAGATCTAGATGTAAGCCTGGTCTCAAGGTGATCGTACTGGAAAAAAGACAAAAGAAAGTAAGGACAAGAAATATGGAGAAAATTCATTGCTGCGGTGTTGAACTCAAGAGTTCTCGATTGCCAGTTATTAATGAGTGTGTGTGTGTGTGTATGTATGCACGTATGTGTGTGTGTATGTATGCACGTGTGTATGCATGTATGTATGTGTGTATGTATGTATGTTTGTATGTGTGTATGTATGTATGTATGTTTGTATGTTTGTAAAGACGAAATGTAAAGGGGTGAGAGAAAAAGCGAGAGTGAAAATAAAAGACGTATGTACTGTATATTCAAATTCACACACACACACACATATATATGTATATATATATATCGGTGTATGTTTGTGTTACAAAGGCTCAATCAAAGAAATTCAATCAAAGAATCTTCGTAAGCGAGCTAGTTACTGAGGATGCTTGTCGCAGTTGTAGACGAAACTTCCTGAAAAACTCCGCTGTATCACGGTTCCACAGCTCGGTAGTGAAACTGTTCTTTTTTTCTATATAAGACCTACCTCTGAGCATGCATATAATTTAAATTCATAATAGGCATACCTTTATAATAACCTTCTAGATAGACGCTTCTTTGTCATTGCAGATATACTGATGCCTACCATGAATTGTTTGATGGTATAAACTATAGAGGAAGATCTGGACGAGTTGGAACAGTTCCAGAATTAGCTTAGAGCAACTTGAATTGACCAGGAAAATGCGATTTCAAACTCGACTCAGGGTAAGTTTTCGTCATAAGAATATTATATAAATCTCCTCAGTAAGACAAGACTAAAGGAAAGAGAAACAATGGTAATAGTAGCCCTGCGGGAGGTTATCAGAAGAAATAACCTATCAAAATCTTGTCTATTAAAGACATTTTTGTGAACCGGTAAAAATTATCTTTTCATATATTAACTTTTCATATATGAATGGCAAATGAGATAGCGGAGAAAAATTAAATTAATTTAAATTAAAAGGATAATGGGAAAACACTTTTAAAAATTACCTCTTGGGAAGAGACTGCCATAATAATTTTTGAAATTTACCGTAATTTAGAGTTGCATTAAATACGGACTCAGATGATTAATTTCAGTGTTATGTTAGTATTATTTTGCAAAGTTAGAGAGCATCAGTAGGTATAAAAAATATTTGAGGGAGCTAGATCGGTATTTGGGTAAAGCGTGCTTAGTGATAAATCGTATGCATACTAAGTAGGAAATCCTGAGTTTGATTCCGAGGTCGGGATAAATTTTACCTTAAAGATAATTTATCTAATTCTTTAATATTATATAATTACTATTTTATGTGGGATCATGCGATACACCTACGTAAAACTGCACCATTATGAGAAGTAACTTAATGAGGAACGACGCATAGGCGGATGCTTTAAATCTTCTCACAAGATCGTAGAATGTATGTCACGTGTTAATCTCCTATTAAGTTGTCTCTTTAGTTCGTTGTGACTGACATAAATTGTGTTGTGATGTAACAACAAAGAGAATGTTATGAATTTAATGTCAAGTCTAAAGTCGTTTTATTGCATTACTTTTAGGGGGTGTTATGGAAGCATTATCTTCTGGAAGGCCGACTACATTTCTCTCAAGTTATTAACGGGAGTATAATGTGTGAAGCCACCATATTAAGTGTTGTAAAAGGCGTTTATCATTACAATAGTACAGTAGTATTATTTCTGTCTGACCCCGACGAAACGCGAGTGAGGAGAAGAGAATCCAGCGGTGTGGGTTAATTCAGAGACCTTCCCATCCCGCCGATCATGACAGTAGTAGCTTATATATCTTTAGTCAGCGTTTGTGTTTACAAACAAATCCCTATCCAAGTACAGCTCTGGCAGATATTTTTACCTCATTCATTAAATGTTATAACACTAACATTAAATGTTTTAACTCTAACATACAGTATGGAACTTTAATATATTTACTCTACATACCAAGTGTCTTACTATGAACGTTTTGTTTCTCAAAATTATCGTTTTCAAGGTGGGACTGCAACCAAGATATCATCACGTCTTTTCGGGAATTCGATGTGGGAGGCTTATTCAGCTGCACGTTATGGTAAGGGGCATTATCAATAACCAAGACTGAGTGAGGAGAAAGATTTGGAATTAGTCTTTCCTTTAGCCACTGCTCGTAGTTATTGAAATCCATGTCCCCATGATAGTCCCCTGTTTTTCTGTGTGAAATGAATCTCAAATAAGCATTGGGCACAAAGCCATGCTCTCCTCCAGCGTGAATTATAATAAGCCGTTGTCCTTTCGAAACTGGCGAGAAGAGTCCACTCAGCGATTCGTCACTCCAGGCACATGGTGTAGTATGTGTTGTGTGAAGGTAGGTTTCATCCATGTACACTATTGAACGCCCTTCAGTCCTATACTGATGAATAGACCTTAAATAGGCACATCTGAGGGACTTTATTCTCTGTTGTTCCACAAGAATTTTTCTATTATTTCTTGTTTTCCTCCACCGAAAACCAATATGTAAAATAATTTTCCTGAGTGTAGAGATGCTACCCTGAAAGTCAATTTTTTCTTTTAGTCTTGAGTGTATTTTTTTTAAAGTCGGTCTCTGCTTTTCTTCAATATAGAAATTATTAATTGTTCGTCGGACTACTTCTTCGTTAAAATTGTCAGGAGATGATTTCTTCGAGGTACGTATTCTTTCTTTATCAGGGGTAGAAAAAGAATTAGAAGCTCCTTCTCCAATACTTTTGGCCTCTTTCACGATTCGCTTCACAGTACTAATGGATACACCTGTAGCTGTTGAAACCCTTTTATATACAGATGCACGCTGACCCCTCACATCCCGAAAATATTTATATACATTATATACTACTTCTCTTGTCTGCGAATGAATAACTTTACTCCCTCCCAGTTTACTATGAATCGGAGGCATGTTGCAAAAGTCTTGCGCACAACTGCACTCACCTGAAGCACTGTCTGTTAGGCACCGCAACAAGAGATGTTCCTTCTTCCGAGACCTGTGTACTAATAAACAACCACCCCTTAACATGACAATTTTTCTATAGTGGACTCGTCTGTCTACGGCGCATCTTTCTGAGCAGTGTCAGACAGAAATAATACTACTGTAATTGCTGTGAATAATAAGTTCTGCACTTAATTATAACACTCGTTTTAATTTATTATCTGTAATCTGGCTAAAGTTTTAATATTTACTCCTTTTCAAGTTCGCAGGACTAATCAGTATTAAATATTTCCTTTTAAGCATAAATTCTGAATAGAAATGACTAGAGTCTTCGATATATAAAAATATCCAACTTGTTATTAGGTCTTTGTCTAACTCGATTCAACAACAATTTCCAATATACGAGTACGAGGACAGATCGCGACTTTGGGAAACGAGCGCGCAGATCAATAATAGCCAAATTAGCAGCAGCCTCTCGTCAGAATTTTTTGTATTCCGAATGTTTTTCATTGTATATTAAAAACACAGATTAGGAATCATATCATCAGCCGCTGTAACCCATCAGACGAATGGGTTCAAAGTGAGGACTCTGTAACTAAGAAATTATTTTTCTCTACGCAGTTTGATAGGTTACGGGCTAAACATTTTGCTCCAAATTTCATTTTAACACAGATTCTAACAGTCCATGAAAAGTTTTCAATTTATTTTATAAGGTTCAATAATATTATAGCACGAAACCACATTTGCATTTATGTATATCGCCAACAGAAGCTCTGAAACACATCTGATTTGGCTGTCCATTATTTTAAAAAATAATTCAATTTTGTACTACCTGCATCTGAATGTGAAGAAAACAATATTTCCAATCTCACGTTTCCATTCGTAAAAATGTGTTTTAGAGAATTTATCAAATTTATAACTTACAACCACAGTCAACTATAATTATTTAATTTTTTTTATTAAGGAATATTCCACAATACAATGGTTTTCATTCATCCCACAACAATATTTTGCCTCCATAAGTCCCTGTCCGAAGCATCTTCTTCACTTAATCCTTTTCTCGCCATACTCCTTTTCACCCCATGCATCCAGCACTCTTTGGGCTTCCCTCTTCTTTTTCCTTCTACTTTCCAATCCAAAATTTTCTTGGGTATTCTATCTTCTGTCGTTCTGAGTACATGTCCATACCATTTCAAGCGTCTTTCTTCTACAATTTCCAAAATATTCTTTTCAACTTGCATTATTTCCCTTATTATATTATTCCTAATTTTTTCTTTCCTGGATTTTCTTGCTAATGTGTAAATTACATAAAGAATAGGCTACATTGGATTCTAAAGTACAACCTAACATTCCTTCATGGCGAAATAGGATTTCCATCCCTGGACACTAAATAATAATAATAATAATAATAATAATAATAATAGTTAAGTAGGAATACTATCAGAATACGTATATACCGGCTTGTCTTGCAACAATATACACTAGAAACGGATAAACAAAATCATTTGAGAAAGTGTACACTCCTCTTTTATGTTTATTTTACAGACCGATTAACAAACCTGGCATGATAGAAAGAGCACCCTACTCCCAACAAAGTTATGTAGAAGTCCACCCACTGCAATATTTATTGGCCCCACTTGACAGAGAGACAGCGTGGAATTCTATTAACTGAATCTATTTATTTCATTAGTTTTCTCTATTAAATGTCGTGCAGCAGCTTTACTTAGGAGGGGCTCGGGTTGAGCCGTGATACCCTTACTTTCTACACTGTATGGAAATATGTACACACCTCATTACTTTAAAGTGCATGAGTTTTCGCTGCCCTTTCCCTCTAGCTAACAAATTCCAATGCACTGACTAGATCTAAAATTCGCTACTTTATTCAGCAAGATTGCCCAACCCATTCGATATTTATGTCAAGAATTCTTCGTGTAATTGCACATGGGTGATTCTTCAAATACGGGAAAATTTGTGTTCCGGAGCGATATTTCCCTTCAAATTCAACTTAAAAAAGAATTGAAATAAAAGTTTTTTCTACTACTTCCATACTACAACTACCATTTTGAAATAGCACTAACTTTACATTCTGATGTTCCAAAACCAAATTTAATTCAATTAAATGTCATCCACATGCCCTGTCCCATACCCCGGTTTTGTATATTCCAATGCATTTTTCCACAAAACAAAATGTTATTTCCTTTTCAACTTTTTTCCTACCAATGAGTATGAATGTGTGAAGAATATTAACCTCTAAAAAATAAAATGAAATAAAATTGTCACCCCACCTAATGAACATTAAGAATATCCCAAGGGTTTTTGGTCATCCACATGGCTGAAAAGAATGGAATTATTTCTGCAGGAATGAGAAATTTGTGTAACTGGCAACAGTGATAGAAAGCCAACAGGGCAGCTTGTGGTTGAATTGTAAGGTTGAATTTTGCTTGCTTACAAACAGTTTGGGATTAGCAAAGGACTTTGCATCATTTTCAAGGAAAACGTTTTTATTCCCAGTCATTAACATGACTTCTAGAAAGTAGGCAGAAAGTGAATATTAATTAATTTTGATTATTCACTATGATAAACCTACCAATTCAAAGTACCTGACTGAAGTTGAGGCTACAGAGGTTTAGGAATGGCTTGCTGAGACCACTTAAACTCCTTTTTTGTCATCCACATGCCTTATTTTTGTGTCATCCACATGCCTCATAAAGGGATATGTGGATGACTCATCACAAAGTCATGTAGATGATAAATGTAGGGTACTATTGTGTTTGTGGTGTCTGTGACCTGTACTTAAAATCTTAAAACTGGTTAAATGAATTTCTGCTCGATTACCCCCCCCCCAAACCATAAAAACACAGTCTACTTAAAATTACATTGATTCCTGAGTATGCACACAAATTTGCAAATTTGGTGCAAAATCAACTGAAGTAAACTGAGAAAAATACGAAATCACATAAAGAAAAGCAGATTGTTGCCAAAGTTAGTCATTAATGTGGCCTTCTGCCATCCACATGTACCGGTACACGGATGTCATTCACATGGCTTTTAAAAAATTTAAAAATTTAAAAAAATAAAAATATACACATTTAAGCTCTGCTGGTGTCTTATTATTGTCAAGTAACACCTGAAATACTTTAGTAATTTTTTTTGAGACTGTAAAAACAAATTTTAAAAATTAGGATTTTTGACAGTCCAAATTTTCCCGTATTTGAAGAATGGCCCATATATTTAGACCAGTCTGGTTGTATTTTGAATTATCTTCGTTTATATAACGGATAAACGCGTTGGATCGTTTGTTAATTCCGTAACACCAAAATAATTTGGCCTAGAATTTTTACTCATGACAATTTTAGTTCAGTCTGTGTCTCTGTAGCCTATGAGTATTTTACGACTTTTTTAAGCTGATGTAAACCTTTGGCCTATAATTTTACTATAAGATTAGTATAGTTATCAGTAGAATTTCTGTAAGTAAAACTAGGAATTAGCATATATATCTACCAAATTTCAAACAGTTTTAGAATATGTGACAGTGCAAGGGAAACTCGACCACAAGTTGGTAGGCCTAAAGAAGTTTTCGCGTAACAGTAGAAAACAGCTGCCTGGGTGTAAGATGTCGATGTTTAGATTTTGATACCATCTATTGGTTTCATCTTTCAACAGCGTTTTCTGACCGTAAGAAACATAAAGACAGCGTTACTAACCATAGTATTTTCAATTTTATATAGGTCTACATTTTTAGAAACGCATCATAATTCTCAATGGAAACTAACAAGCTTGATGTAATATTGCTTTTTGTTTGTGTTGTATTTAATTTGTACTGCATTTTTGTTTGTATTTTATTTAAATTGTACTGTATTCTCTTTTTGACGTGTCCAATATCATTTGTGTAATAATCAAGAGGACTAAATAAATAAATAAATAAATAAACAAACATAAATCAATAAATGGCAGGCCTAGTCCCTCAAGGGATGTAGCGCCATGGAGTTTAGTGTATTATTTTAGTAGTACCATTAAATCAAGGCTTGTAAACTACAGAGGTAGCGTATTCCGGCGAGTTTATAGGACAGGGGGTTGCGGCGAGCAGGCGAGTGTGTGACGTCACAAGATTCCAGATCTCGCAATTTTCAGTTTTTACTCAGTCTAGAAAATCTTACACCGCGTGATTAAACTCGTAACCTTTAATTAACCCGTGGTCGGATTCCTGTGAAATTTATACAGAAATAATCTACACACATCAGCCCTACTGATGGTTAAAACAGAGCCTTAAAAAAGCGGACACAAATGTTTTTATTTCATTTTATAAACATCACCCGTTACACAAAATTCATGGAGGGAGAAGCAAATTTCACTATGCGACAATTTTTTGTATTTTTGTGTCCCGAAAAAACTTCAAGCGAGAAAGTTTTAGTGAAATAATTGAATTTTAATACAAATGAAGTTCCAGCCCCATATCTCGAATGGTTTACGAGTAATTGAGTGGTAATTATTCCGGGCGCTTCAAGGTGTCAGAATGATTTGGCGCTTCAAGCACGACAGTAGAGAGCATGGTGCTGCTGACAAAGCTTCTACCTACTGATCTCGGCCGCTTGACCGCAGTCTTTTAGGATAGATATTACCAGTACATACTGTTTTTAATAATACAAATGGAAGGTGCTTTAGAAAGTGCAATTAACTGAACCATTATGCCGGGCCAGATATGTGCTGTGGCAGTGTGTAACAGTAATTTTGTAGATTGTAGAAAACAGCTAAGATGTGAACTGTTCTGTTATTCAAGTTACTTAAAATGTTCTTCTGATTCTACAGCATTTGTCTTTAAAATCTTGTAAAAATCTCCCAAAGGATCTAGATTTGAATAATAATTAAAGAATCGCGCACAACGTGCATTATCTTAACCTAAGACTTAACCTACCCAGTCCTGAACCCGGGAAGGGGATCTTTCACTACTGAAAAATCCCCGGCCGGGAATCGAACCCGGGCCGCCGGAGTGGAAGGCAGGCGTGCTACCGACTCACCCACGGTGGCGGATTCTAGATTTGAATAGAAATTATATAATACAGGTAGGCCTATATAACAGCTAAAGGGTGATTTGTTCTAATATTTTGTTGCCTAGAAAATATTCCTCATTCTAGAGGTTATGTTAGTATAATTTGATGAAAATTTGTTAAAGAATGTATCCTATATTTGTATAGAAATTGTACCTTATAATAAGGGTAGAAAACAACTACGGGAATTTTTATGTATCAATATTAACATGTACAGTACTAATGTTATTATTACATTGCGTAGACTATTGTAGAGTATTAATTTGTGTTAATATTGTAATCAAAGCAATACATTTATATTAATAATAATTTTCTCCGGGTTATACGGGGTAAGTTATGTAGGTAATGATTGGTGAAACACGGCCAAAAGTGTACATCTGTATACAAATTATGTGACGACAGAGATAATATAGACCTAATAAACTAAGGGATGGTTTGTGAATTGCAGGGCAGGGAAACTTTCATGAGCAGCACAACGAAAAGAGGCGCAGGATCTTTAAAATCGACGTCTCAACATAACAAAAAGGACACAAATTGCTTCGCAATGCATTCTACATAAATCACACAATATTTCAAAGGATTTTTCCATGAATTTTTCATTAAAAAGTATCATCGTCTTGCCCTAACTATAACCCGATAGCATGCTCTTAAAGCCTCGGCAATTCAATTTTAACTGTAATAAGTTTTCATGTTGATAAATTATATTAAAATATGAAAAGGGCGTAACAAGGTATTAAACTAATAAGGCATTTGATAAGGTAATTAGAAATAAAAGTTACTAGCACAAAGGATCAAAAAATAAAATAAATAATTCAACAAATATCTAAATAACAGTAGTGCAGATTTACAAGATTAGGAAAAAGTTTAATTCATTCTTTTTCCCCAGTATGGGTACAAGTAGCCAATTAATATCCTTTATTATTGAGTCCACGATTAAAATATTTAAGGATTTTTACGTAATTGCTAGTAGGCCTATTTTATAGAATAAAAAAGACCTCTGTACCGTTCCGATAGCTTTATCGCCTTGAGTAATTACCACTCTATTACTCGTAAACCATTCAAAATATAAACGTGGTACTTGATGTATAATAAAATTCAAATATTTCCCTAAAGCTCACATGCTTGAATCATTTTCTGGTCACAGAAATAAAATAAGCTCACATGCTTGAATCATTTTCTGGTCACAGAAATAAAAAAATTGTCGCATAGTCAAATATGCTTCTTCCTGAACATTTCACGGTCGTCACAAATCACTCCGACACTGAAGCGCATGGAATAATTACCACTTAATTACTCGTAAACCATTCGAGATATGGGGCTGGAACTTCATTTGTATTAAAATTCAATTATTTCACTAAAACTTTCTCGCTTGAAGTTTTTTCGGGACACAAAAATACAAAAAATTGTCGCATAGTGAAATTTGCTTCTTCCTCCATGAATTTTGTGTAACGGGTGATGTTTATAAAATGAAATAAAAACATTTGTATCCGCTTTTTTAAAGCTCTGTTTTAACCATCAGTAGGGCTGATGTGTGTAGATTATTTCTGTATAAATTTCACAGGAATCCGACCACGGGTTAATTAAAGGTTACGAGTTTAATCACGCGGTGTAAGATTTTCTAGACTGAATAAAATCTGAAAATTGCGAGATCTGGAATCTTGTGAAGTCACACACTCAAGTGCTGCGATTGGTCTATCCCGGAATACGCAACCTGTATAGTTTACTGATCTTGCCATTAAATGGCATTAGTAAATAAACTGACTCAGTAGCATCTACGTGCCTATAACAGTTAAATACAATGTTTTTTTTTTTTTTCCCCCTTGGCTTTAGCTGGCATGCCCCATTGCAGTACGCAGTACTACATGCCATACTTTACATATTTCAATTTAGTTTGCGCTTATTTGCACATTGTCTTACACACTTATTGTTGACTTATTCCCTATAGATACTTTTTAGATTATCACTTCACATGTTATATTCTGTTTCTTCGCAGATATAAAAGGGCCTAAGAAGGTAATAAAGGGTTGGCACTGTGGTCTGAAGTTAATTTTTGTAAACACTTCGAAATGTGTAAATGTTTATAACAAGAAATAAATCAAGTTTAAGATGAAATTTTTTATCATAAGAAAGCCAAAGACAGATCTCAAAATATCTCGATTCCATTATATCTGGTTTAGCCCACACTCTCACTTAGCCCATTTAGTCCTTAAGTTGTTACATCTTTTCTTACAACAGAACGGTTGCCTTTGATTGACGAACAAAGTTGCACGTTATTCTAAAAAGAAGAATGCTGATGCATTTGATTGATAGATCTAATAAAGCTGAAACAGATGACTATAGATAGCTCTAAATAATTCTATATCGTTCGTACATAGAAGCATTTGATTAATAGTTCTTACAGAGTTGCATTACGCTTACAACAGAACGGACTTCCAGATTTATAGATATCTTCATGTAATCTTCTTCAGGTGTAATACGGTATGTTTATACAAGATGTAACGCGTTAAAAGTACTTAAGCATAACCTCACTTTATATGTTTCTACTTTTTGTTTTGATGGCGAGTAAAGCGGTTAGAAGTGTGAGTTTAGCTTCAGATCGTGCAGTCACGAATGTAGTTCAGTTTCAACATCCACCCTTTCTCCATCACGAGCCAAGACGTTCCAGGCGTGAGATAACCAGGGGCCTCCAATACTAAACCCATATATACAAACCTCGCTTGATGTCTTAAGGCCAAGTATGATACAAAATGGAAGCAGTGAGAAAATGATGATGTATCGATAACGAAAACATGCCCATCACATAGGTTACTTGAATCGACCGGTGCACCGTGACCTAAGATGCGTGCGATGTAATAATTAAAAAAATGAAACAATGCACACGCCGCAAGTACAGCTTAAAGGTGAAGGTTACAGAACAATGTGATGTCTTCTTTACTGTGCTTTGGCATTCCAAAGATAGCGTTAAAATAAGTTATGTAGGGCCCGGAAATTAGGCAAAATGCCTTTTCTATTTGGGTGGATATATTAAAGAGTTAAGTAGAGATAAACAAGTTTCGCACAATTAGGGGTGGTGAGGCCGGTTTTCATTTTGCCCTTTTTTGCTTATTTTGGCAACTGTTGCCTATTTTAAGGTTTAAACACTTTTTTGCCTGTTTTGGATCGTTTTTTACACATAAAATTAAATGACATATTCACGTCAAAAAAAATTATTGAGGATATTGTCCCCTATAAATTCATATATTTGTTTTCAAACAATCTAAAACTTACCTCCTCAAACGATCCAAATAAACTCTTTAAATAGCAGAACCTATGAAAGGAAAGCCAGTAATAAATAATAAGTGTAGGTACTGTATGTCATAAATAAATTAAGTACCTACCTATTTTCATTAATAAAGAGTGGGATTATTCTGTTTTGAATATTAATAAATGACTTAATTATATTACTGCATATTTTCAGTTTTTTAAATGCCTTTTTGCCTGCCTCTTTTAATCCAAATAAATGCCTAACTTCCGGGCTCTATTGATATAGTTCCTTAGACAATTTTAGTGCATTGGTTGGTTTTCTTGGTAAAAAATTAAAATACCACTTACAGTCTATTAAAAGCCAATCTTTATACGCCATAAAATATTTATTGATATTTTTAATTTTAATTTTCTTATGATAACGTTCCTCTTGTTTTTCTTTCAAACGGAACACACTAAAATCTATAAATTTGTAGTTGAAAAGTATAAAGGTTTCACACTATTGCAAATTACGTTGTATTATTCTGTATATAAAATTTGGACGATATGTGTTGAATATGCCCTAATATATTTTAAGTTTGATATTTTCATAAACTGATATCTTAAAGAAATACAAAGAAAGTACCTTGCACATGAGTTTTCAAGACGGACATTCAATGAAACACCCTAAATAACTTCATTGACATATTTTGTTTTAAATTAAACTTTCACAAACCGAGAATAGGCTATAGCTTTTCTATAAAAATCAGTTAACACGGTCTTCCGGGTTGTTTGGCCGTGGCCTTAGGTTTTCTGAACCTGGATGTTTCACTCCCGTGTGTGGCGAGCTTCTTCAGAGGATGATGGCTTGTCTTGATGTTAGCTCGCTTCGATTTGTAACAAATACTACTCCAAGTATACTATATTCATAATATGCAGATTGTTATTTTAAGATAACGCAATGCTGAGTAACGACTATATATAATTACCCAATTTATGAATATTTTAACGAAAATAAATGCAAATTAAAGCATGATAAATTAGTCTTACTAAATTGAAACTTTTTTATAAGAATGTAGAATAAGAAACATGTATTATTACTTATGTAATGGACATGTGGTAAATAAATGGTAATAGAAAAAATCACTTGTAAAATTACATAGATTGACAGAGAACAAACGTTATACGAATATCACATTTTAATTTCTCTTATTCATTCACAGAATGGGTTTTACAGATAATCTACCTAGATATTAACTTTTCGTCAGTAGCCTACTAAGTAGCTCAAAAATGAATTGGTTACATGAGATCACAACACAACCTAGATCTTTTGCATGGAATTTTTCCTTTAGAGTAATTTCCTCTCTCTCCCTGTCAGTAGGCTATAGATTAAATTCGTGCATTTAATGCATTAAGTGCATTTATTGATTGAACCTGGGGATAAGAAAACTGTAGGTCAGTTCATTGCATGCGTTATTTATCCTATTTCTGACTGGTCATGAAGTTGATCGTAAGTTGCATCATGTTTACCGCACATACGAGTACCTCACGCAATGTTAATGCAATCTTTGGTTTGTAGTACGATGCTACACTATATTATGTAAAACAGTTTAAAGAAAGCAGTAGTAGTCTACTTAACAGGAATTTTATTAAGGGGCAAACTTAACATAATTCAGAACATAACGATTCTTACTAATTAGGCTAAATTATACTGTAGCCTATAATATTAATAAGTAATTTATTATTGTGAACAATAACAGTGATATCATGGCAGTAAGTTCATCAAACTGTACTGTGAATTAAATTCTCAACAAGGTTAATCCAAATTTAAGAGATAAGTTACATGGAAGGTATCAGTATTTTATTACTATCAATTAAAAATAACTAAATACATTAATATTGACGTACTTTCCCAATCCCTAGTTTTGAATTCGACGAGGCTGCGGAGTTTTTTAATTAACAGGTGTGCAACAGTGTGCTTCTGTGCAACAACTCTGGTGAAACATTATTAAAAAACAATGATTCAGTTATAATTGTAGGCTATACTTACTAAAATTATTTCAGAATAAAATATTTATATTTGTTTATTCTCCCTGCAATAACTGAAGGTTGACAGAGAAAAAGAGTAAGCTTACCAAAAAAATCAATGAGTCCATAAGGCATTCCAGAGAGGGATATATTCCCCCTTGCCCCCCCCCCCCATGCTGACGCCCATGCTTGCTGATATAACAGAAATTCAGTGTACTGCATAGCATATCCGAAAATGTTGCCAGTTATTCGAGATATCCCATTAGTTTGCTGCATTTATAAGCAACGTTAATGGTAACATGCTAATAACATATTTCTGGAGGATTGATGTGGGTCTACTTGAAGTGTTATTTAGATTATGAGCACTAACAAGCAGGTGTAAAGACATATAATTAGTCTTTATGTAGAATCCTGCGTGATGTCTATGAAGAATAAGAGACTTACTTAGACGCCATGAATAGCTAGTTATAAAGTAATGAATAGTTTCTTTGTGCCCATTATGTATTAAACAGCACTCATTTTGGTAATCAATCATTATATACGCAGATATTTTGAACAGATGGAAATTAAGAAAAATAATAACAGCAGCAATAATAGTAATAATAGTAATAGTAGGCCTAATAGTAATAATAATAATAATAATAATAATAATAATAATAATAATAATAATAATAATACAAGTGATTTAATCAGAGTTTGAGATTTATTTATAACGTTCCCTAAACAATGAAAATCATTGGATATTTTTGATATAGAGGAAAGGCGTCTGACTGCCATGCTAGGGCACGAAGCTCTACTATCAATAAATCCAGATGCAAGTTACAATGATAGTGTTTATATAAATGCTGAAAACAGAGCTTAAGAATGCATAACAGAAAATCCCATAAGAGCATTGTTCATTTCTAAACTGAAATTCCCGCTAAGCATTTCTGTATTTTCTTTATTGGTGTGTGCGATGACTACTTAGCGTTTAAGACAGTTCTAAGGGGGAAAAAAAACTGTGTCGAGACACTGTAATTTCTATTCTGTAACGTGTAATCAACATGCACTTCTTAAGTTTTTACAAGCCAATCATCTTTTCGTGTTTGCATATTAACCCACGATATGGAACTTTCATATAGATCTGGTCTGGATATTGCTTAATTCTAACGAGGCGCTGTAGAAATAATACATTGAAACTTCGGATAACTTAAGGAAGCTATTGAGGTGTACAAAACGTAAGGTATCTTATTAAGTTATTATTATTATGGGATTATGGCTCATTGATTTTGACAGTTCACAAATTATTGAGCTGTGGTGAACTGAAGAAACTACATTCATACAGTTCAACCTAGGACCAAGACTGCCCAAATCAGATTTCTAATTGAAGGCTGGAAATTCTAAAGAGGCTAGGAACCAAAATGAATATTATGATATATTGTAAAATACTTCTAGTTAAATTATATTACTGTAAGCAAAAGTTTACTCCCCTACTTCAAACTCCTTCAACCAGTGGATGCGAACTGGAAGTCAGTTGCTTAGGGAGAGAATTAGAAAGATAATTATACGTATTAGGAAGTTGGAAATGTTGAAAGAGCTAAGTTCATGGTTTCTCTGATTTTTTATAAAAAAAAAGTTCAGTAAGATGAAAATTGATATAAAGAAATGATCACTTTTTTACGGTAATTATAGTCCTCTATTAAACATACGAAACTGTCACAACAAAGAGCAGTGCAAAATTTCATGACTTCATGTGATAAATATTGTAAATTTCTCGATACACCTTTTCCTCCTTTTTAAAATAAGGTCTTAGGATTTTCATTTTACTTTAGTGTTCTGAAAGTCCCGATTAAATTTACCTTCCATCAGAACAGAATGTCTCCCAGCCTTCAATATCTCTGAGGGCCTGTCGTATTTTCCCCTCCAGGAACAGTGATGGGAATCCAGCATAACATATGGTTGCTGCTGCATGAAACATAAGAAAGTTTCTGCGACTTGAAATAGTTTTGTATGTTTGCTGATTTAATTAAGTTTGATAGGTCATCTTGAACAAAACGTCGTATGCAAAAAATATTATCATTAGTTTACAAAAGAAGGTATTTAAGAATTATTTGTGGTGCCTCAGCTTACCTCATTGTAAAGTAAAAAAGTGTAAAGTGATCCCTATACAGGCCTTGGAGGCCCAGAGGGTTCCAGGAGGTTGAGGCTCTCAGATTCTGGACATTCGGCACATGAAGGTGGTAAGGTTGTCAGCTTAACGCACCGGCCGCCTTTACCCCCAGGATTGCTCCTGGTACTCATTTCTGTTTGAGGCTGAGTCAACCCCAGGGCCATAGTGCCACCAGAAGGATTAGGCCAATTGAAAAATCTCAACGACCTCATCGGTAATCGAACCCGCGACATTCTGGTTTGTAGCGCAGCACAAACTTTGCATGATGTTTTAATTAATATCTTTTCAATCGTAGGTGCATCTGTTCCTCGACAAATGCTATAAAAGGAAAACGTAGATTTTAAAATGTTCAGAAATCTACCTTCTTAGAAACACATTCTTATGATTGTCTAGATGACTAAAAATGAAATTTAAAGTTCATTTTAGGAGGAAAATTGGCGTAAAATGTAGCATTTATATGTGTATCTAGCAAGTTTTATGTATAGCGTTATATGTTGGTGTATATTCAGGTAAACCTAGTAGATTTTAAATTTTCGTGAAATTTTTTTAGATTTATTATGGTTTTAAGTATTTTCCTTGTGGCTATTAATCATCTTGTACATGAAATTATACATGAAAATGAATAAATCAGTTTTTTTTAATTAAGAATGTATAGATGATGTCTTTTCGTAAACTAGGGAAGAATTACTGTTATTCTACTCACTATTATCAGAGTTGTCTGCGATATACTATAGCGTAGTGTTCTACATTGCCTACTTAAATTCTATTAAATCCAATATTTAATTTTATTTTGATATCTACTAATCTAAAAGGCCATGATAATCACAGAATATATTGTGAAATGACTTTTACAGGCTACCAAAGGAAAGACAAAGTGTAGTATCAATTATGGTCCGTCAGAACACTCTTCCTATTTGCATTACATTAATTCTTGGGTCATATTCCTACAATGGCAATATCATTAGGTTAATTTTTAGGAAAACGTGTTTCATAGTACTATACAGGAATGATATTTCTTGTACCAGAGTGGGGCCGCGTTATTTCATATTAACTTGCTACGCGAGACTAAGAACTTTCTATTTCATAGAGATATTTTCGCAATTTCAGTAAAATTCCTACATACCAACGTAAGTTACGACTTGGTTTACTAGACTTCCTCACTGAGATTATTTACGGTAAATGCTTTGTCATTGCAACGAATAGCTCTCTGTAGCTAGCAATGTTTTCCTCACATTTGTGTTCTTCCTTTATTATAATTTTTTTTCTTGTAACTCAGTTTTTTTATCTTGTTACGCTGTCTTAGTAAGCTGTATATTATGCAATCCCTAAACTGTGAAAGCTGTAATACATGCTACGAAAAAAAACCAAATATAAACCTAAGTTAACAAGAATTTTAACAATCCATTAAGTTTCTTATATTTACTTCACCTTTCCTTTCTTCCTCTCTATCAGTGTATAGTCCGTAATTTGTACAGAAAAAAAAAACAATTTTTAAAATACCACTTTTCGAATTTTTTTTTCCCGCATGATAGAGAAGTTATATTCTCTCTTTGGAATTATAGTAGAGCCTTGATTACCTGAGCTAATTTGGATTAGGGCTATCACGTGTAACTGAAAACTAGGATAATGCGGACGATTGTTGTACTTGTATTTAGTTGTTTACACAATTTATGTAGGCCTTTGACCATTTAATGCACTATATCGTACGTTTGTAATAGTCGTCGGTGTGCCGGAAGGTTGTCCCGCGAAGTTATTAAATGCCTGTAAATCTACGGACATAGAACTGAAATATAAACAAGCCATCTACCTGAACCGAGATCGAACCCATGAACGTGGGAACATAATGCCAGTGCCTTAATTTATCAACTGTTTCACCCCAAGATGACTAAGATTGACTGAAATGGGCCTAAAAAATGCTACAGCTTTAAATACCTCCATATTATAAATTCAACCCTGAATCCTGAATACGTAACTAAACAAGTGCTAAACCCCTTTCAAATCAGGAGAACGAACTTACACGGCGAACTTTCTACAATAAGGCTGATTATGCTACTGGATCTTAGGGGATTTTAGAACTTAGTAAGCACAGACTTCCTGGCTATTTTTGCCGAAATCCAAGGAGTTAGAGAGCATTGATTTAAGCTATCTATAGAAAATGTTTAAGTCGCTAATTTAAGAAGAAGAAATTGATGTGAAAATAGTTTCGTTCACACATCCACATTCTAATCACTGTCATTAAAAAATATTAAATGTTCTTCCAATTTCTTTCTTTCAATGGCTCAAAACTCAAATACTAACAATGAAAATAGCACACACCACCGTACGGCCCATTAACTAACATCAGCGCATAATAATCTAAATATTTGTCTATTTGCCATATGTCGCAAAAATAAGAATGTTAGAAGTATTTTGTATCCTACTGAGAAAGACTGGATAAAACCATGGTCATTCTCAAGACATTCTCTAACGAAAGAAAAGCAGATTTAGGACGTTCATAATACAAAAGCATCTCTATGTCAGTTAACCAGTGAACATACATTGTGCAATGCCATACTATTTCAGTTCATACGCCCACATATGGTATCCCGCAGGTCAAACGGGTCAAATACCCATGTCGGAGAATTATCTACACAGCAAACCCATTTTATTGCCAAACATTCATGTATTTACATATATTTTGAAGTAGGCTATCTGAAGCTCTAGTAACCAAATTTGGTAGAAGATTTGAAGGTACGCCACTTTATTATTACTTAATGCGGTCTTCATGTGTGAAGTATTACATTAATGCAGAACTCGTGGCATAATTTCTGAAGACAGCCTCTAATTTCTATGCACGTGTAAATACGAACATGAACTTCGTGTTGGGAGTTGGCTAATCTCTCTTGCAACTGGACTCTGAAGTTGCGTTTTGTGAAAGACTCAATACATCAAGACAACATTGCAAAATGAAATGAGACCAAACTTTACCTTTTGTCGTCATAGATGTCGTCTTTATGGTGTTTATTTTATCAATTCCGTTGGACTTTATAATTTAAAACAGTAAACTATAGGCTATAAACTTAATATCGGAGAGTGTTAATATTGATAAATTGTGTTTATAGTAGATCTTCTTTCGTTATTTAATTATTGTTTTTTAATTACTGATGTATAGGCCTACTTCTACTTATGACCTTAACCGTCGCCGATGTGCCGGAATTTTTTCCCAAGGAAGTTCAATTATATGCCTGAAAAACTACAGACACGAAACTATCGCATTTACATTCAAATAAATTCGAGGAATTGGGCCAGGATCGAACCCGCGAACTTGAGAACTGAAAGCTAATTCCTAACCAACCGTAATCCTTCTTATGGTTATATCAATGTACTGGTCGTCGTCTACTACTGACAATAAAACATTCCTCAATGAATCAATAATCTAAAAGATAAACAAACCAATTACTAATCAGTCATTCAGACAGTTCATCAATCAATTAACTCATCAATAAATTAGACCACTTGCACTGGTATAAAAAATACTGTATGTATGTCAGATTTAAGTACACAATTATGTATTACGTAGTTTATTATGCAGTTAATATCTTTTCACCTCTGTTTCTAATTTACATGGATTCTAACATATTATTAAATTGGTATCTAATTACTTTAACATATTAATTATGAATCGTAGATTTCTGATTTCCTAATAAATACGAAGTGTATACATTCAAGTTTTCTTTCTTTCTGCTGCTGGGGTATGTGATTCATATAATAAGGTATATACCAATATACATGTTGGCTGCGATGGTAGCGTGCCCAACTCTAGATCCGAAGGTCGCGGGTTGAAACCCGGCCACGGTGGACGGACGTACAAATCCTGGGCACGGAGTCCTTCGGGTGGGATTTTAAGCTGGGAATGTTGTAATTTATGGCCTTTTCGCGTTCTGGTAGGCATAATATCTTAGTTTCCTGCAAGGGTTGTGAGGCAATGGACTTCTGAACTCTCTCGGAAACAAGTGGCCCTATGCCCCCAACAGGGCATTTATAAGGACGTATGAATACATACATATCGATATACATAGCCTATAAGCCTACTCTAAATTCATACTTCAGCAAATAAATTAGCCTATCCATTTCATGATATGAAAGAGCTCCCAAAAATGTAAATTCCTTTAAAGCTTCTAATTTGAATCTTCCTATAGCCACCACCTTTAATTATGAGCATACTTAACAAGAAAGTAAATTTTGATTTGTAAAGCACCCCAGCCGCTTAAGTAGGCTATACATTGGAGTAAAATTAATCATTTATTTCACAGCTGATCGGTAAGAAATAAACTACCTTCTTCTGAAACAAAATACATAAGAGAAATATATTAAGAAATAACCCTTCTACCACAGTATAATACTTATACTGTGATTCTACTATTGGAAGAGACTGCAAGTGAATAGTTAAGGCAACTATTAATTACACAAACGTTACTCAACGCCGAATGTCTAAAGAGTCAGATGATTTCTTATCGATGTTTCCAGTGAGAGGATTGTATCACCTTTTGTTCAATAGTATATAACCTATTATCTCAGAGATGTGATACATTTTGTGACAGTGAGAGTAACGCTACTCACGACCTCCCAAGTGAAGTTGAAAGACGACCTTAGCGGTACTTCAAGAGAGAGGAGCAAAATCCTCAAGGGCGATCCTAACTCCTGTAATCATGTTTTTGTAACACATCATGAAGACACGATGTTTAATCGTAGGGTGTGCCGAAACACACACTTCTTTTCATACCTGTTCTCATGACAATAACACAAATTTCTGGAAGCGTACTTGCAATATAGACTCATGCCTAGTGGGGAAGAGAATACGGATTAGTGATTCCTATAATATAAGACTAATTATTCAAGTAAAATGCCCTTTGGACAGTAAATTTATATCTCGTCAAGAAGCCTAGAGACTGTACTTCAGCATTCTTGCATTGTCATCGACTGGGGTTAAGTTATTTTTAAATCTCAAGTTACGCCTTCTAAACTCTTGATTTTAAGAACAAAAATTTTCGCCGACATCAGTTAGTTTTAACACAGAGTTATAATTAGGATTATGTTAACACCTTCTTTCCCTTGAGTTAAATTCAGTAACACGGAGCTAAAATTTAAATGGTAGCTGTAATACAGATGTTTGATGTAAAATTGCTATAGTTTGATATTTTAAATGCTGTTCTCTATCTCTATCTACCTACCTAACTATCTATCTATCTATACATCTGTCCATCCATCTATCTATATATCTATCTACCTAATTATCTATCTCCTATCCATCTATCTATCTATCTATCTATCTTCTTCTCTCTGCCTAAATTCTTTCGTCCTTTTCATTCCATTTATTGCTTTCTACTCGATTACGGCCTTGTACTATGCCACAAGCTAAAACAACAGAATTTAATTAATGAAAAGTTTGTACCCCGAATTATCTTTCTTTAGTCTTTATTTCCATGATTCCCTCAAAAGAAAACAAAAGGCATACAATGAAGTAGGCCTACGTTCATACATACTCAGTCTCTGCCATCTAGATTGTCCTTATATCCTGCGAGAATTAAAATGGCGTTAATTAACCCTATGCAAAAAAATCATGTTGAAACACGTGAGTTACAGGGAAGAGTTAACATTTCAACCCGAAGTTATAAACCCGAGATTATGTATATTTAACCCCGTTTGATGAAATCGGGCGTTAGCGTTTTGGCAAATTTACATGATGTATTGAACGATACTTAGAAAATCGTATGATGAAAAAATTAATTACTTCTACACAGCCAAATATTTAATTTTATAGCACTTTCCCAGATACTCTATCTCCTACAATTTTTGTAACGCTATTTATTTTATCTGGTCTGGTAATCATACAAAAATATAAAATTATTTTATTTTTTGTATTTAATTATTTCAAAGTAAACCACTCCATTTAAAAAAAAAATCTAGCAAACATATAAATGCAAAAGCAAAGTAACTTCGGCCTCTCTATGGCTTGCCAACCATCGTTTAATTAATCTGTGGTCAATGTCAAATCCACAAGCATTCAGAGCCCAATTCACATAGGCCTACCCGGATACGCTTTCGGGGACATTGCTTCTAGGATCCTAGTACAATAGGGTATTGCAACTTCGCAGTGCTCGGAATTATGTCACGGAATCTCTCCTTTACCTAAGGTAGAGACTGTTATTCATCTACAGTGAGTCCCACGCAAGAGTTGGCCAATGACGCGGGTTTCTGCGTCGCGGCTGGCACAGCTCCAACTCCCGAGCGATCGGGTGAAATATCTACGCAAATAATGCCGCGGTCGTTGTAATGATTCAAATTATCACATTTACAGTTAAAATTACAAAGAAAATAACCACGCACTTCATCACAAGAGATGATGGAAATGTTCTCCTCTTGCATCCAGACAATACTGGCACCTTTTTAGGAAATTTTCTTTCACGCGCATAAGTTCAGCTTCCGAGACAGAGTTACTTTCTCTTGTGATAGGCCTATGTGATATTGTCATCAAGTTCTTCTAACAGTATGTAAATATTATTTATGGGGAAACTTGAAAAATAAAGTGTATAGCTCAATTTCCCATACACAGAAAGAACTTAAAGACAATATCACAAGATAAATTAACTCTATCTCGGAAGCTGAACTTACGCGCGTGAAAGAAAATTCCCTAAAAAAGGTGTCAGTGTTGTGCTTATGCAAGAGGAGAACATTTCCATCATCTCTTGTGATGAGGTACGTGGTTATTTTCGTTATAATTTTAACTGTAAATGTGAGAACCTGAATCATTACACCAACCGCGGCATTATTTGCGTAGATATTTCACCCGATCGCTCGGAAGTTGGAGCTGTGCCAGCCGCGACTCAGAAACCCGCGTCATTGGCCAACTCTTGCGTGGGACTCACTGTAGTTCTGGTGTTTTATTTAGTACGCTCAAATTACACTATACAACAAAGATTTACTTTTTGTATGTTACAGATACGTAAATAGGACTTTCTTATGAATTTGACATCACTGAATACGAATATGACAATAAAAACATTTGTTCATTTCGGATTTCGAATTTTATATGTATGGTAACATACAGGCATTTTTAATTGCTTTTGTGGTTGCTTTGGACAGGGCTTTACCTATGAAAGAGTTTCATAAACAAGTCAATATGCATATTAGGTGGTAAAAAAACAATCTGAGGAAAATTTAACGTATTTTCATCTACATAGGCCTATTTCTCGTTTGAAAAAACATTGGTGCTTGATATACTGTACTTGCATTATTCATCTGGAAATTTTGTTGTTTTAGAAGTTTTATTCTTTAGTCGTTTTGTTTTGGATGTATTAGATTTTGATTATTTTGCATTGGGCATTTTATTATGTGGACAAATTTTCTTAGGACCTTGCATTGAATATAATAGAAGTGAGCGGCCATGTTGAGAACACCTACTTACCAAGGATAACAAATTGCAGCTATGATGTTACCTTTCTAAAATGCGGAATTCATTTGAAGCACTGGGTTCCATGAAGTATATTTGAATACGAAATACTAAGTTTAATTTAAATTTAAGAATTGCTAGTTTAACATTTACCTTAATATGCGAATATTACATCAGTTAACAACAGTAGAACTTTCATGTTGTACTTGACGTCATTTGGATTTCCAAATACATCAACTACTCTAAATCAATTTTCTCCCTTTGCTAAATCTTGTGTTATGTAAAATACAGGCAAGAATTGAAATCATGTAGGTTTACTGAAAAATATAAATTATCTTTTATGCAAAACCAAGTACTCACATTTGCATACACGATTTACAACATTTAAAAGTACACGCTCGAGAGAGCAGTTGTTTCATCAGCTAAGGATTACAGAAAATCTTCCATAGGTATATTCAGAGATTTATGACTAACAAACAAGACATTTAATATTCACACATACTACTACCTGCAAGAATAATAAGAATGCGATAAATTTAAGTGAATGACGTGTTTAATAAAACATGTATGTTTCTTAAGACCAAAGCAGAGCTTCTTAGTATTACTTCCCTCGTTATCCTACTCTTTTGTTATGTTATAAAATTTAGTGATAAAGTGTGAGTAGGCATGTCTGCAATAAAGCATTCGAAATTCCAATGTATTGTTTCTTATTTGTCCGAGAAAAAACTATTCTAACTCATTGAAAGCGAAATTTAAAAAAAAAAAAAACACACACACACACACTAAGTATTCAGTTTGGCATGGGCCTCGAACAATAGATATATATAGTATTCATGAACCACAGATTATTATCTCTGTTAGACATTACATGAGAATATTAAACTAAACTAAACTCCGTGGCACTACATCCCTGGAGGGACTTGGCCGACCGCTGCGTCATCTCCCGTAGGTAGATGGCAGGATTGGGGGGCATGTGGTCAGCATGCCGACACCCACGGCCGTTAATGGTGGTTTTCTTGACCGGAGCCGCTACTTCTCTATCAAGTAGCTCCTCAATTTTGAATCACGAGGCTTAGTGCACCCCTACCAGACCTCCCTACCTCAGAAAAATCCGAGGAGGTACCGGGAATCGAACCCGGGCCGACGGATCTGTAGTCAGCGACGCTAACCACAAGACCACGCCGGCGGACTACATGAGAATATTACAGGAGAAAAATCCTCCGACACTGGGACTCGAACCCAGGCCTTTGGCTATTCGCACCAATGCTCTACCAACTGAACTAAGCCGGAGTTGAATTCACAGCGCCAGATGGAACCTCTCTCCTATGACTGATTGCTCTAATGGTCTACCTCACAGACAGACAAGTTATGTCATAGGAGAGAGGTTCCATCTGGCGCTGTGAATTGAACTCCGGTTGGGTCACCTGGAATAATATTTATCGGCAAAGTACTGGAGGTTTGTAATTTCAGATAAAAAGAACTCAGCCGTAGCTCTGTCCGATTAGTTGTAATTTTCTTTCTGTTCAGTTAATTTTCAACTGTATATTGATTTCTATTCAATAAGTAGGCATATACGTACTTAAATCAACAGAGTTTAACCGTTTCATATATTGTTTCCATTACTATTGACATATTCTGAAGTTCACGACAAACATGTTTTACCGAAACATTTATCATTATCTTAGAAACTCTTTACTCGTAACGTTAGGCTATTTTTTACTCCAAGGAAGCGTAAGAAAACTATTACTTTCTGATTCTAAGAAATAAATGAGGAACAAAACCTATCTCAGAACTAAATGCGTAGTTTACTGGCATATTCAGAACTAGTGTGGTAATACATTTTGTAATTTGGAATGTATCTTGTATCCTGAATTTTACAACCCTGGTATTACTTAATAGTTTATCACCAAAGGATATATTTCGTACATTAAAGCTTGTTTAATTATTTATTATAAGTTTCGCTCTGTCTCACATACCCTGTCTTGCTGCAAATGATTTAATTCAAACATACTAATGTTACTATTATTCTTCTAATCTTTGTTTTTCAATTTGGCTATATACAAAAAGTTCCCCGTTTTCTTCAATGTTTTTATACACTTTGCCGTTTTTAATTTCTTATATGCTATTTCTATGTTTATTTATAGGGATTTCTTACTAAAAAATATATGCCTAATCGTTTCAGTTTCCGGACATTTTAAAATTATGTGTTCGGCACCTTCCCTATTTAGACATAAATGACATCGTCCTTTCTCAAAATTTATTTCGGTCCCCATAAGTTGTAGCGTGTGGTTATCAAAACCAGGCAATAGCGCAAAGCTAGGTGAGCCTTTCTTAGTCCCGCCTTATAAGCATTTTAAAACCGCACGCCGTATACTTAAAACTGTAACTGAGTAACGCCTCAATGAATGTTTTCAGTTTAGTTTGCAGAGGAACCCGAGTTATATGTGATTTTTAAAATTCTGTATGTATGTATATATGTATGGGTATGTATGTATGTATTTTTTTTTGTCCTTTATTTGCTGCATGCTCCATTACTTCTTGTAATATTACATGCATAAGTTACTTTACATACATGTTACAAATTATAATATTAATGGCAGTGTTGTTATTAACATACTGAAGCCTGCCAAGTATTTAAAATGAATCAAGATCGATACTGTTTATGAATTTAACAAAGAGTGTTTTATGTTTCACAATAAGTTCATTGTTGCTGATAGGCCACTTCCCTCCCACTTTCGTTATGTCTCTTTCCAAAATCTGTCTTTAAGTCTTCAATTGTTCACATCTCCACAGAAGGTGGTCCACAGTTTGAACTTCCTTATTACCAGGCTTTAAAACTTAGTGCCCGAACCCACAGAGGGAGATGATTCCAGTTACCAACAACCTGAGTATAGGGGGTGGGGGCGATTGCGTAGGCTGATAAGACAGTCATTCATAGTAGTACTGAGAAGTCAATGCGCTCGTAGTACGATGCCTCTCAAATTGATCAACAGTGTACCTTGTCATTATGCGTGTTTATAAATTTATAATACGTGTTCGGAATACCGAAAGTAAAGTATTCTAAAACGCAAACATATATTGAAACATTTGGGAGGGACTATTACACACAAACAGGAGAACATATCGTTTGCATGCTTGTAATGTGAGTTTAGAGAATGAGAAGTTATTTTGTGGTCTTCCTATACCTGTAATCCGCTTTGTTTACTATCACGTGAACTAGCATATGGTATTGTGTTCCAAAGCAAAGAACTTCTCTGTGAGGAATGCGAGGAATGTGGCCGTTACGTTACGAGTCGGAACCGTGCCGTGCTATTATTAACATTATAGTACAGTACACTATCTGTTATGAAAACATTCTCCTCCTAGACCATGGGCCACTAATATGAACCCCCCGCCCCCCGTGGAAATTCCCGACACATATTTTTTTGTTGGTATTGCCATCTAGTTTAAGTTTTTAGTTGTTTTCCTCTTGTCAATTACAGCATTTACCCGGAAAATCCGGAAATCCGGAGAAAATGAATTTGTTTTAATTTTTCATTGTTATTTGCTCCTAATATTCCCAGGGAATTTCTGACTCACACATTTTGTTGATATTGGCATCTAGTTTAAGGTTTCAGTTGTTTGCCCCTTACAAATTACAACATATCCCCGGAAAACCACGTATATACGGAGAAAATGACTATGTTTTATTTTTTAAATCTTTGTTCTTTGCTCCTAATATTCAAAGCGAATTTGTGACTCATGTTTTTTATTGGCATTACCATCTAGATTAAGGTTTGAGTTGTTTGCCACTTATCAATTACAGCATAAGCCCGGAATACTCCGAAAACCACTGACATCCGGAGAAAATGGCTTCGTTTAAATTTTTTGTTCTTTCCTCCTAGTATTCAAAGGGAATTGGTGAATCATATGTTTTTGTGTTGGTATTGCCATCTAGATTAAGGTTTCAATTATTTGCCCCTTACCAATTACAGCATACACCCGGAAAACCACGTATAGACGGAGAAAATGACTATGTTTTATTTTTAAATCTTTGTTCTTTACTCCTAAAATTCAAAGGGAATTTCTGGTTCGTATGTTTTTTTGTTGGTATTGCCATCTAGATTAAGTTTTCAGCTGTTTGCCCCTTATGAATTACAGCATATCTCCAGAAAACTCCTAAAACCACGGCAATCCAGAGAAATTGATTTTTCAAAAATTTCTTTAAATTCTTTGTTCTTTGCTCCTAATATTCCAAGGGATTTTTGTTTGTTGGTATTCCCATCTAGTTCTAGGTTTCAGTTGTTTGCCCGTTATCAATTACATCTTATCTCCGGAAAACTTCGAAAACCACGAAAATCCGGAGAAAATGAGTTTGTTTTAATTTTTTTAAAATCGTAGTTCTTTGTTCCTAATATTCAAAGAGAATGTGTGACTCATATGCTTTTGTGTTGGTATTTCCATCTATATTAAGGGGTCAGTTGTTTCCCCCTTATCAATTACATCTTATCTCCGGAAAACTCCGAAAACCACGAAAATCCGGAGAAAATGAGTTTGTTTTAATATTTTTAAATTTTTTTAAATCTTTGCTCTTTGATACCAATATTCCCAGGGAATTTCTGAATTACATAATTTTTGTTTCTATTGCCATATAGTTTAAGGTTTCAGGTGTTTCCCCCTCACCAATTACACCATGACAAAGAATACTGGAAAAAATCCTGATGCTGAAGGGATGAAAGCGATTGAAAACCTGGCAGAACACCCTTCATATTCAAATTTGAAATCTGTGAATGATAATTTATCTTGCCAAACCTTCCACAGTCACTTCCCTACTTTCTTGACTGAAGTTAGAGAAGGGACATTGGGTAAAACAGCACAATTTTGGATTGGTAATATGGACAAATTAGTGTCATTGATTTTAAGATTTCAGCGAGCAACTAAGAAAAAGAACTTTAACTTACACTTGGCATGTTTAGCAGTTATGATTCCCCTTTTCTTTGCATGTGACCATCACAATTATGGCAGATATCTCGTAGTCCACATACTCACCCTTTTGTACCTGCAAAGGACACACCTGAAGCAGAAGAATTATTTCGCAATAACGGTTACAGTGACTGTACATCACAAGTTTCGAGTTCTAGAAATTCTGTGGATTTCCGTGGCTTTCCGGGTTTTACGGGGATATGCTGTAATTGATAAGAGGCAACAACTGAAACCTTAATCTAGATTGCAATACTAACACAAAACCATATGAGTCGCCAATTCCCTTTGAATACTAGGAGCAAAGAACAAAGATAAAAAAAATTGTCATTTTCTCCGTATATAGCCTACGTGGTTTTCCGCGTTATGTTGTAATTGGTAAGAGGCAAACAACTGAAACCTTAAACTATATGACAATACCAACAAAAAAAATGTGAGTCAGAAATTCCCTGGGCATATTACGAGCAAAGAACAAAGAAAAACTAATTTTCTCCGGATTTCCGTAGTTTTCCGGGGTTTCCGGGTAAATGCTGTAATTGATAAGGGGCAAAAAACTAAAAACTGAAACTAGATGGCAATACCACCAAAAAAATATATGAGTCGGAAATTATAATAAAACTAATTGCACAGAAATTATAAGAAAATTAAAATAAAACTACACAGAAATTATAAGCAACTGAAGTGCTTGCCAAATATTTTTAACTTTGCTAATAGAGCATCTCGGCACGTGCGGTGGCAACAATCACGCGCACGGCAGCCAATAAGCAATCGTTTAGCCACCTGTGATTGCAGCCCTCACCGCCTCCTCCACTACCACCTCCTCTTGCCCCTCTAATTAGCAGTGCACCCCGCAGAGAAGTTCTCTGCTTTGGCCAACTGTGTAGCTAGCGCATACGCCGAGCAAAGTCTGTACAGTACAGTTGCTGTTAACATATTCGATCGGGCACCAAGTTTTAAAGCCTGCTTATTACATACACAATTTGGGTTATCTGTAATTTTGAATCTATGTATGTATGTATGTATGTATGTATGTATGTATGTATGTATGTATGTATGTATGTATGTATGTATGTATGTATGTATGTATGTACGTATGTATTTATTCATTGCAATTGGGTTACTACCATGTGGCAGCGTTTCCTAATACTACAATACTACTACTAAGATTATAATATTTACACATGAACGGGTAACATACACATTAACGAGTAACATCACATGAACGAGTAACATTTCATAAACAAGAGCCATTACATAAGAAGGTAGCATTACTTAATCTAAGTAATACACAAAGAAGACTAAGTTATTTTTAAATTACAGTATGAATTAAACTGTAAATGTTCAGTGAGCGCAATGGACCACACAAAAAATGTAAAATAAACAGAAGTGGTGAGAGGAAAAACAATAGGCCTATTAAGAGGTATTTGAAGGAAAAGAACCAAGGACGTAGTTAATTGCCATGAACTTTGAGGCATAAATTCTTTAAATTAAAAAAAAAGTAATAAAGGAACCGCAACCGCACCGTGAAAAAAAAGACAAACCGGGATGAAATACAAAATCAAAAGGGATTCTAAATATATTGATTTTGTACGAAACTTTCTTGAGTTTCCCCCGGCCCTACAAAAGTCTGTAATGAAGTAATGATATTTAATGTTGATAAAGAATTACCAAATTTTAGATATTCAACTTTATATTGAGAAATAGACTGGTGAAAGAAATAGGCTTTGGTTTTGAAACGTGAGAGTATAAATAGCTGACGATTGAAAGAATAGTACATTATGCATCGAGCCTATAATGGCATTTATTAAGTCATGTGTATGTTTTTATGAAACGAGCCAAGCGATTTATTTATAGCGATTTATAGTATAAGATCTGATCTATTCTACTTTCAAAACAAAACAGAAAATGCTGGGCACTTCCTAGACAAACTCATCAACATAACGTTTTGGCTAATGCTAAATACAGTAATAAACTTCAGCGATACAGTTGCGGTAGTTCAGTACACAACCTGTTATTTCATCTTCTATACCACTAATCTTCTTTTATTGCTCACCATGGTCAAGGATCAAATCAAAGCACCATTTCCGGGTTTCAAACTGGTGCAATTTAATTTCTATTTCAGTTCCTCTCTTAATCTTAGCAGATAGTTACTGTGGAAGATAATTTCATGATTTCTTAGACACAACGCTGCTGAACTATTTTCTAGCAAAGGGCAATTGTATAGAATTAATATGTTACCTAGCATTGTGGAAATATAGTTTCCCCCTATGACAGAATGACCTTATGGGTGAATAACAGGCCTACCAGTAAGTTAGTATTAATATCCACATTAGCTCAATTACTATTCCACGTTTTTGTCACATACTTATATAAAATGTAATGGTCTGTCTGTTCCGATTTTACACAAAAAATACTAAACTGATAAAGCTGAAATTTTGCTTAAACATAGTTTTTATACCCTGAAAGGTTATAAGACTATAACCATACTAAACTGATAAAGCATAAATTTTGTAGAAACACAGTTTTATACCCTGAAAGGTTATAGGACTATAGCCATTCACTCACTTCCGCTATTTAACCAAATAACAAAATCACTAACATTCAATATCAGTTAAACTAAACATAAGCCATGACACAAGAAACAGATGCACGTCAATATTTAAAAAAAGACCCTGTTATTTTTCTCTTTCTCTATAGGGCCTGTTTGGTAAAAGTGGCGCCTTTAGTAGTTCTTTATTAAGTGTGTAAAAATTAGCAGTTAGCAATGTGATACAATTCATTTCATAAACACATATCAACATTCCTAAAATTCCCAACACTTCTTTTAGCAGTTAATTGTGTAATGATATTCAAAGATCATGGTGGCATAAACAAAAAGTAATAGTCTCTGTAGAATTCTATGGTCCCCTCTTTGCAGGAAAATAGCTCAGTCCAGGAAAATAGGGTCAGAATGGATTTCGAGCCTTGCCATTATGCCACTGTTGCCATAAACCACATCGTATTAAATATCTTTATACTCGTATACAGGTTTCATCTTTGAACACCCTTCCCATTTAATGTTTGGTCTGCTCCAAGTGCTACTGGAATTCACACACAGTAGGAAGCAGGTTTATCGGAAGCCTCGCAGGTCAGGTCAGGTTCATGATAACCAGACCAATTAATTATTATCCGGTGAAGTGTGTGATGCTGTAGGGAGAATGGATAATATACCTGTAATTCAGTAATATCCTTAGATATATTTAAACTTAATATTTTATTTTAAAAGCGTTAAAATTAAGATATAGTAAGTAAAAGTACAACCCATATGAAGGACGATACTCGCAATAAATAATTCTCATACTGGTTCTAGCTGTATTCTCATCCGGCCCTTATATGGTTTCTGGATTTAATTCAGTCAAGCGGTCACTTTGACCTTACACTATAGTCTACATCATACCGTCTACTATTTCGCATTACCGCGAATCTCAAATCAAATTTGTAGTACTTTAAAATTCATCCTGCTGAATAATATGTTGAACGTATCATTGATCTTAGGCTGAACGAATTTAACTAATTTATTATATTATTCTGTTCTTTACTTACAGTCGATGTTCTTTTTCTCATGGTCTTCAAGTAAGTACCCCTAAAACTATAGAAGTATTGGACACGTGAAGTCAGAATGAAAAATGCAATGCCATAGCCGGGATTTGAACCAGGATCTTCGGCTCTCCGTGCCGATGCTCTAGCCAACTGAGCTACCATGGCAACGTGCCGGTACAACATTAAATTCTCCAACTGACTCACAATCCCAGTATGCCATGGTAGCTTAGTTGGTTAGAGCATCGGCACGGAGAGCCGAAGATCCTGGTTCAAATCCCGGCTATGGCATTGAATTTTTCATTCTGACTTCACGTGTCCATCTTAGCCTACACACGGCCAGTGTGAAAGAATTATCATTCCACTATAGAAGTATTATTGTTATGTTTTAGATGTGACTTTTGTTAGCTCCTGAAATTTTATTCTATGCAGTAAGGTTCTCGGCTGAAATTTAATAATTTACTGTTTATCATATGTATAGTCCTTTTCATATCATTTAAAAAATAAAAATAAATAAATAATTTCATTTTTACACTCCTATATTTGGTACGTAGGCCATGGACATCTTAGGTAGGCTTATGCCCGAAAGGAACTTGTTGTTGCTTTTATTTAAAGACGCCCTTGATGATCTTGCATCTTCTGACGTCAGTAAAGAAACTTTCGGGGCCGCGAGAAGCTTTGAGTGAAATGTCAAACTTAACTGTATGCGAAGTTAGTACTGTAATAGCAAATCGAACTAGCAAACTGACAAAGAAATATCAATTTGAAAACTGACTGTTTTCACTAATTAATTACGGTATCTTAAAAGTACATTACTCGAAAATATGAGGATTGACATTGTAAGCATGATTTTCTAATATTATAAAGTACATAAGGTGATGTGTAGGCCTAATCTTCGTAATGAAATAGATTGGGTCTCATTAAGAGTTATTGATGTTTATCTTCACTTAAGCAGTAGGCCCTATCATAAACTACGCTCTCTGATTGTACGATAAGGGATTACTTTCCTTCATATGAACTCTCTGTAAAAGCAGACAAAATTATAACAAAGTACGTACTGCCGAAGCGTGTGTGGGTGGCGCAGTTGATGAAGTTGTTTGGAAACCGAAAACAGTTTATCATTGAATAGATATATGTCCTGTGTTCGATTTTTACTTTCTCGCTTATACGTAGTATAGAGAAAGTATTGTGATCGTGACAAAAATTCGAAGTTGAGATAACACCGGGAGAGCACGTTTCATGAAGCCTAGAAACCGAAAAAAATATTTTTGGAATGACGTCTGTCCGTCTGTCCGTCTGTCCGTCTGTCCGTGGACAAGCACAGCGGGTAAACGGTTCATTGTATTTACTTCATTTTTTGAATTAAGGACTTTTTCGAAATTTTGTCGAACCGCCCAGAAATTTAGTTTTACAACTGAAATATTAAGGGGACTTTTCATGAAAACTTTTTAAAAAAAATTGTTTTTTTGAAAAAATGGCTCTAACGATTTTAATAAAAATTTAAAATTCTAAAGTCTTATCTATGACTAATAAAATGGCTATATCCGTATTTCCGCAAAAATGACTTAAGGGGCACTTTACTCGTATCCATTTTCAATTTTTCTAGATTATATCCATTACAGTAGGCGATACATGAAAATCTATCACAGTAAAGTTGTAGAAAAATTTAAAATGAACATTTTTTGTTTAACACTTTTCTTTGTACATTTAATAGATATCAAGATAAAAACGAAATAAGGACAGCTTAAATGCGAATTTCAGAACATAAATGTCAATTAAAATATGAATGACATTTTGTTGCCCCTAGTAACAAGAAAACTATAGGCCTAATGTACTTATTGTTGTGAAATGCAATCAGTTTAGCTCAGTCGCAATGAACACACTAAAACCAATTACAGCGAGGTGGTAGGCCTATGGGCTAACAGGGAAGAGGTCCTGAGTTCAAATCAAACCTCGTGGCCGTCCAAATTGACTTGGGTTTTTCATGGTTCCGTCGTTCTCAAAGGCAAACGCCGGGTTTGTAGGACTTGCTTATTTTCCATAAATCATTGCCGCTATGTCACTGGATATTATAATCGCTTAAACTGAATATCACATAAGAAGACATCACTAAACAATAGAAACATGACGCGAATGAGTTGTTAATATAGACCAGCGTTTCCCAACCTATGGTCCCGCGTACCACTGGTGGTTCGCGAACACGGTGCAGATGGTCCGCAGACATAATTGATTTTAAAATATCATAAAGCAAGTGGGAAGTAAAGAAGTAGACATTTTTCACATAAAATGGACACTAGATGTCCATTTTAAACGTTTAAAATTCTAGAGGTTTAAAATCTTCGAAAATACAGGTCATATCGACTAAATTTGACTAATATTGAGCAAAAAAAAAACAGGAACTCTGGAAGAGGCGTCAAGCTCAACCGTCTCATTAAAAGTGAGTAATAACATAATTCCTAATTATATTATCAAATTGGTAATATATATTAAAGTCTGTTCAAAATATAATTTTACTGTCAATAGTTTCATTCCAATTCAATAACTGTGTTTCCGTCGGATTAAAAAAATGTATTTCGTTATAACGACCTATAATTTAATACCCCAAATATTAAGAATATAGGCCTACATAGTATAGCCTACTTTTAAAAATTGGATGTAAAATTTGGGGTCCGTAAAGTTTTTTACTCATTTTAGAGGTCCTCGGGTTCAAAAAGGTTAAGAAACGCTGATATAGACTAATGTTTCACGCAAACATAGACTACTAAACACGTGGTATGACCTACATGCAGTTAAAGCGTGCAATATAACCTAAGTAGTAGTAGTAGTAGTGGCGAAATTCAAATATAAGTCGCCCCTAAAGCTTCACCATTCGATATTCACATTTGCACAGACTGTGTGATGTATTTTGTTTCTGAGCGAAGCAGAGTGACCAACTGCCCTTGTATACTGTTGCTTATAGCTAAATAATGCATAACACTAACCACATAGTTAAGTGCGCGAAGCGGAGGCGGGAGCCGTAGCGAAGCGCCCTTGCATTTTCGAATAACGTACGATACACTGTTTGTAGGTTTCGAAAATGTGGCATATTATATCTCCCGCAAGGTTTGTCAGCCTGCCACCTCTCGTCTAGCGGTAAGACGTCACACCTCCAACGTCCAATCACGAGTTTCTTCATAATACTAGGACAGAAGAATTCGTTAGATCGTGGTATAAAAGAAGCTGCATCGGTGAAGATAGGTTGGGTGGGACCGATTTATCCCAAGGTGCGACTTATATTTGAATTTTCCCGTAGTAGTAGTAGGCCTAGTACTAATAATATGCAGTTTTACTGTCATTGATTATTATTATTATTGTTATTATTATTGTTATTATTCTTATTATTATTTCACGGGAAAAGCATTGAACATAAAGATCGACCCTGATGCTTTCCGTTCTAGATACTTCTTAGTTTTATGAAAATGTAATAAGTAGCCTAAAATTTAATTGTCTCTTTAATGTAATTTTTTCTGCGCTAGCCTTTAACACGTATATGCGAGAAAGTTTGTGCAACGTATTTTTGCACCATTTATTTTATACAAGCACCTGAATGTCATTTTTCATTAGTAACCATTGTGATCCCTAGACTCACTTAGTGCGCACCAAGACATTCATTTGTAACTTTCCTTTAATGTGCCAAGGGTATGAAGTTCACATTATTGTGAAGGCGCAAGTTCGCCATATGGTATTAAGGCCACGATCATCTCAAATTACTTTAAAATTATATAAGCTAGATTAGTTTTGTTGGGAAGTAATATTTGATAAGGTTGAATGAACGCACAAGAAACACTCTAGTCGCCTTGAAGATGATCATAATCATATTACTGGAAGCAGGTGGCAGATGTTCTGATTACTGTACATATGTATTATATCTCATAGAACTGTATGTTACCTAACAAAAAGATTTCAGCCACATCCTTCAATTGTGGAAATTTTTTGTCATATGACCTTGATTTGGCTTCATGAAGAGTCATATGGAATAAATAGGCCTATCTAGTTAATAACATTTTGGGAAGTTTTCAGAGGTACCTTGGGGAGAAACCTGTTTTGGGAAATAACGAGTGGTGTTTTCAATAATTCATTGTATACACTAATTCAATGTTACGTATATAACACTGTAAAGTTTATGTAACAAAATGCGAAATTATTTTGTCGCTGTAGGCTTATCCTTTCGTAGGTAGACCTACATATATTTATATGAAGTCAGTAGAGTGAATTATTATTTATTATTAATTATAATTATTATTAGTCTAAGACTATTACTGTTTTTATTTTCACATTTATTTGTTAATTTAGTTTTTATTATTAATATTATATATTAATAATAAAAATAATTGGCCATTATCGTTTTTATGTTTACATTTAATGATTTATTTTCTTTCAAAAAATAGATTTTTCAAAAACGTTTAACCAATAACTGTTTCAATATGTTAAAACAAATCTTTATACTGTAAGTCATTTTTAAAAAGTAATTTAGGTTCATGGTTGTTTGCTTTCACAATATTTTGTATATATTTCAGCTTTCGGTTATGAATTTACTGTGTGGTAAACAGATGCTAATATTTGATTAATATAACACAGTAGTTAAAGAAAGTAAAGAACTTGGATACAAATGTGTAAATATTTTGTTCCTATTATCATTAATATTTTATAAATAAATTTAGGTTACGTTTGCTTGCTTCTAAATAATATCCTTTAAAGGCTTAGAATAAGACATGCTCCAGAATTATAGCTGTCATTAAGTTTTTGTGTGGAAAACAAATAAAAATAAAAGTATTTGAATAGTGTATCATATTAGTAATAGAATGTTTTCATGAAGTCAACGTAATTTGAAAGAAGCTGGAATGTCAAAATAAGGTAATAAGGAAATGGTTTTCTTGTGATTATTACTATAGGCCTAAATGCGTAATATTTTTAACGTCAACGCCCATCAATAATATAGGTTCATACTTTTTGTTTTAGAATTATATTGCATAAGTTTCAGAATTATGGCTCGCAGGTAATTGTTAATCATTGTACTGGGCTCTCATATGCTAATAATTTAAAATACTATGTTCTCTTCGATTCGAGTTAAAATATCTACGTGCATCGGTAATTCCAGTTCTAATATACTGTTTTAATATCATTAATGTGCATTATAAAAGTGAGTTGTATATAATAACAGTGTAGTTGATTTATTTATCTTTTTATTTTTTATATTTAGAGGGGAAAAATAGCCAGTGCCAATTGCCAGTATAGAAAGGAAAAATATGCTTTGACGTCTTCTTTAAAATATGTATATATATTTTTTAATCTTCAATTTACAAGAACTACCAATGTCTGTAAGAATAATTTAGTTTTGAAATTGTTTCAATTTTACGATTTGTTTTAATGTTTGCAATGAAAAGACTTACGAATTTCAACAAAATATTCATAATTTTATTATACAAATTATAAAAAATGTGAAACAGAAATATGTGAATTTTTGTTATGAAGTTAATAAATTAAGTAAGTTGTATTTATCAAATGCTGTTCATACCTTTTTAAGAAGTAATTTTGTATCATAGTTTGAAAGAGAATAAATGGTTGAGTTTTCTGCTGGGCGAACTTTCTGTTTAGAGCAACAGAACATAAGTGAATCTTGTCCATTTGATGAAGATATTGGAAACATGACCTTCTGTTGTAGATAATGAGAATACTACTCCTTGTTAAGTTTTATTCTTTGTAAAAATGATTAAGATAATGAGTCAGTTCTGAGGATCTGAAAGTGTTGAGCGAGGAGATTTGAAGGAACCCATAGACTATTAACTATTAGCATCCGTTTAATCTTCTTTATATTTTATAACAATATATTTCGTAAAGCATATGTGTACACCTCTGTTTTACATAGAGGATCGCCACAACATGTTTTCTGGCATTCTGACTGATGTTTAAATAGTCTGTTCCATTATGTTCAATGGACAGCAGACGACATGCTTGGACCTCTTTTGACCCTGCTGCCACCTATCGGGAGTCGCTGACAGAAAGGTTCCCATTGTGCATGGTGTCGACAATCGTAGCACCGATAGCGTCAGAGTAGGGTGTTTCAGATTCAATACCTGTAGGCTGTAATGTTGTGCATTTACCTCTCTTAGAAAAATTTATACGATACGGTGTGGTTGGTAATTGCAATAATATAATCGCTTGAACTTTTATATGTTTTTTTCGATACATAATAAGTTAAAGGAAGAAAGGAACGAGAAATGGATAGCTTCAAGAGTGAATCTGGGCAGTTAGGGGAGACAGATATTAAATGATATAAAAAAATATTTGTATAAACTTTATTGGAAAAAATGAGCTGCTTGATTTACACAAGTTGCCACAAACCAGCATCATTTAATAAAATTTGACAACAATTTATATGGAAGAAAAAATAAAAGAAATAGAGTGAACAGGATTACTCATACTTGTAAGTACATAATGAACAAAACATTTGTGAGTTTAATATTTGCACTATATATTCTTATACATGTCATGACGTAAAATGTCCATTGACCCAGCTACTTCTTTCTGTCATCTAATTTTAAAATGATAAATCCAGTCCAAGCTTCCCCATCAGCCACTGAAAGGTATAACCTATAGCCCAATTCCTCTTGCCCCAAATAAAATTCCATGGACAGTGAAATGCTAAAAATATATTCACACATTTCTCCTTTCTCCTTATTTTTCACACGAATTTCAATTAATTCCATCAACACATCGACATGGGTTGCAATTTATATTGAATATCTCTACCGGTAATAAAGCGAATAATTAAAAGTGTCCCGGGAATAAATTCTAGGTTATAATATCACTTCTTTCAACATCCATTTCTGCACTTTTCCTCACAAAACATCTGGAGAACCTCTATAAAAATAAATAATACTGAATGTAGGCCTAGTCATTAAGAAAACAAACCTTTATCGAACCAGGCATTTAAACATAAGAATGCAGATTTATGCATGCCTAATGCTACTTGCGTATCGTTATAAAGTATAAATCTTGACATGATGTGATAACATTATCAATGTTAACTTTCCATTTAACTTTAACTGATGAACTGTCTATGTGACATGTTGGCAGGTTCTTTGCACTTTCTATTTCCCATAGGAGAATGGATGCCTTTTTTCTTTAATAGCATGTGTTAATTTCTAATATATGGCGACAGCTCTTCACTTTATTTTTTACTATAGAAATTCAAGTACAGGAAAACTAAATTTTACAAATTATTTGATAAATAATATTGAAATATTATTATTTATAATACATGAAAATTTTCAGGTAAACCTAACCTGTCATGGCTAAATCTACAGTAGACATTCAATAAATTATTTCAGTGCTTATGCTCACCCTTTACGTTCTGCTGAAACTAACGATTTAAAAATCCAAGTTTAGGACATTAATCTTTACTTTTGCCTGTAACTTTGTACAAATTATAAATAAAGCTAAAATACTTGATTACAAAGATGCAGATGTAGCCTATCTCTCAATAACTCAAAATTTACTAAAAGCGAATCACGATGTTTTATCTTGCGCGGTGCGAAGTGATCGGCACTGCAAACTCTAATGGCTGTTTCTGAAACAAGAACTCCATCTCTTTATTTACGCACCTTTTCAGTTCTCATGAGACTCAGTACAGTCTGATCTAGATCTCCCTACCTCCAAAAAAAAAGTTTCATCGGGTATCAAACCCTGGCCTGCTGATATCTAGTTAGCAAAGGATCTTACCATGTTGCACTTAAGGTGAATATCTGATTAAATAACACTTATTAAAATTTCAGATCGGCATAAAAATCTTCGCTTCAACTTTTACAGATTGTGGTTTATCTCTGAAAATTTATAATATTGGAGTTGGAGTTGAAATTTGGAATTAAATAGTTAAACTGAGTCTACAAAGAGGGGTGTCTTTATAATGACGACAGTGCTACTTTCAAGTAAACTAATTGTTTTATTTATCTCAGGTGATCGGGATGGCCCTCCTGCTCCTGCTGGTCGTTTCTGTGACTCAAGCAGACCCAAAGCTCCATCCATATACCCCTACCGCGGAGACAACAAATGAGGTAAGCATTAGCATTGTTAAATCTATGTTATATTTTGCAACGTTCAAAGAACCCCAAACATTTTGATTGGCTCTCGAGGACAACCAACCAGTGACCGAGCTGCCATCAACGTTTGAAGCTTTTACTTTTAAAGGTTATAAGTGCCAAAATCAAGATTGTGTATAAAACGAGATATAGACCCACAGAAAGACCCAGCGCTATATCTGGGAATTTATTGTTACTCAAGTAGCTTTCCCTGGATCTTGGACCCTTCTGAAATGCATTGGTCTGGGTACATAGATCCATTTAAAATTTACAGCTGAAAAATCATGGTTTTGGCACTTAGGCCCTTTTAAAAGTAAACGCTTCATTTGTACTCTTAAATAAGGTAAACAATAAATATATATAATAACCACCAGTAGCTCAATAATTGTTCTTTGTTTAAAATATGGTCAGTTCATGATTGCTCGTACATACGTATTATAAAACACTAGTCACATTGTATGTAAAATGAATAAAAACAGAATGAAATTTAAAAATCATATAGTGTCCTGTACGTAAAACTTCTCGAGACGACATGTTTCGGACTCAAAAGTTCATCTTCATGATGTCTGTAGTGATCAAGTTGCTTGTCCTGTTCCTATTTCGATAGACGTGACAGTGACTATACTTGATCCATGATGTGTACGGAGAAAATGTAAACAACAGTCTTACTTTGACTAACTGTGTCCTGTCATTTCATTGGTTAATCGGAATCGCACTATAGTGCAGCAAGCTCAGCCAGATGTTACTTCCATTTCATATGCATCGTAAAATTATTTGTATCTTATGTAGTTCTGTTAGGTAAATTGCTTGCTTTCCTAGTTATAGGACATGAATGAATGAATGAATGAATGAATGAATGAATGAATGAATGAATGAATGAGCCACATGTGTCCCATTCAGGGCTAGGGCCTCCCTCTGATGAGGGGGTAGCTCGGTTAGAATCTCATATGGTGAGCTGGTCCATATGAGCTTGGTAAACACTTCACTTTCACTAAACTTCTTCCAGCAACTCGGTGTGTAGGCTTCTCCAGACATCTCTGTTCTTTGCTACGCTGGACCAGTGTACCCCGGCACGCCTTCTGAAGAAATCTACCCACCTCGTTCTTGGTCTTCCTCTCTCCCTTTTGCCGATCCTAGGGTCCCATACAGTAGAGATGTTTCCCCATCTGGTACCTGGAAATCTCGCTACATGACCACCCCACTTCCACTTCAGGCTGCATGCGCGCTGGGCCACGTCGGTTAGTCCTGACATCTTTCTCAGTCTTTCTGTTGAAATTCTGTCTCTGAGGGATATCCCCATTATCCTCCGTTCCATCTTCCGTTGGCAAGTTTTTATGCTATTCTTCTGAGCTGATGTCAAACTCCATGTCTGGCATCCATACAGAAGTGAAGGGAAGATGCAGGATTCTAGTGCCGCTAATTTTAGTTTTTTGTTTAATGATCTGTCCATCAGGATGAATTTCAGTCCCCAGAAAGCTCTCCATGCTGAGGAGATTCTCCTCTTTATTTCTTTCCCCATATGGTTTTGGAATGATACAACTTGCCCCAAGTAAATGTACTCTGACACATATTTTAGATCTGATCCGTTAATCATGATGAGTGTTGGTTGTCTGTTTGTCATGACTTGTGTCTTCTCCATGTTCATGTGTAGTCCGGACATTCTACTGCGGTCACTGAGCTCCTGTAACATTTCTTGAAGGCTTTCTGCCGTTCTGGCAAATAAGACTATATCATCAGCGAATCGTAAGTTGGTGAGTCTGTAGCCATTCATTACAATTCCAAATTTGCTTCCCCATTTTATCTTACGAAATATTTCTTCTAACACGCTGGTGAAGAGTTTAGGGGATATTGGGTCACCTTGTCTTACACCTCTGTTTAGTTTGAAAGGTTCCCCTTTTCTTTCTGTCATCACTGTAGCATGTGAGTCCTCGTATAATTTAGCTATTAGTCTTATGTACTTATGTTCCACTCCATGTTTAGTCAGTGCCTGGAATATACTTGGGTGTTCCACAGAGTCGAAGGCTTTTTTGTAGTCGACAAAGGCAATGTATAGCGGTAGGTTAAATTCGTCCGTTTTTTCCATGACCTGTGTGATTGTTTGCAGATGGTCCACCGTGCTGTAGCCCGAGCGAAAGCCTGCTTGCTCTTCCGGTTGGTTTTCATCTAATGTCCTCGTGATCCTGTTTGTTAGTAGCTTTGAGAACAACTTATAGACATTTGACATCAGACTTATTGGCCTGTAGTTATTTAGTTGGTCTTTTGCTCCTTTTTTGTGCAGGAGAATTATCTTGCTGGTTTTCCACTGAGTTGGTAAGGTTTCTGAGTCTAGGATTTTGTTAAAAATTTCTGTGAGGGGTGCTAATATATGATTTAGTCCTGCTTTCAAGAGTTCATTATATATATAGTCTTCACCTGGAGTTTTGCTGTGTTTAAGCTCTTCTATGGCGGATCTTACTTCGCTCTGTAGGAATGGTAAGACTTCTTCGTTGTTGTCCTTACTTGGTAGGCAGTATTGATTGTGGTCGGTGTTTGGGAGGGAGCTCGTATAGAGGGTTTTGTAGAACTCCGTAGCTTCTGTTATGATGTCTGCTCTAGAGGTTATTCGTTCACCTTGTGGGCCCTGTGTACCTAGGATCCATTGTTTTCTGTTTCCCAGTTCTTTCTTTGCTTTCCTGGTTGATTTAGTAGACTCTAGAGTTTGTTTTACTTTTTGGTGGCGGTGTTCGCGAAGATCTTTGCGTATTTCCCTTTTTGTTGCTTTATCAATTTCTGCGTATGCTTGCTTATGCCTCTCGCTTTCGTCCCTGGTGTGTTTGAGGTATTCTCTCCGTTCTATTAGTGCTATTGTGTTGGGATTTAGTTTGTGGTTTGTCCTCTTTCCACGTGAAGCTTTTCGGGCTTTATTGCTCGCTTGGATCAAGGCCTTTTCAAGTGAGTTATATGATTCTTGCACATCCTGTTCTGACTGAGGTTTGACATCTCTCAGTTGGTTTTGTAGTAGATTATTGAAGTTCTTAATATCTATTTCCTCGATATTGTGCTGTGTTGTGTTCTTTTGATGTCTTCTTCTTTTTAGTGTTAGTTTGGCTTGTACCAACCTATGATCTGTGCTGAATTTGAGGTTTTGTATGGTTCGGATGTCTCTTATCTCATTTAGGCTATCAGTTAGTATATAGTCCAATTCGTTCTTTGTGGATCCATTCGGATGTCGCCATGTCCATTTGGAGTTTGGTGGTTTTCTGAAGAACGTGTTTAGAATTTTCAGTTGGTATTCCATGGCAAATTGCACTAGCATTTCACCTCTTTCGTTTCTGGTTTGGTACCCATAGGGACCTACTGGAATTTCGCCTGGGTGGTCTTGCTTTCCTACCTGACTATTGAAATCACCAATAACGAAGTTACGAGCCGACTTGTATTTTATCAGTGCATTTCCTAGAAGGTGGTAGAACTCTTCGATGTCTTCGTTGCTGCTCTTAGCTGTTGGTGCATATACTTGGATGATGGTTATTTTTTGCTTATTCATCTTAATTATTAGTACTATTATTCTCTCAGACATTCCTATTATTTCTTCTATCATATACTTCATATCTTCTTTTATTAAGAATCCTACTCCTCTTTGTCCTTTCGTTTTTCCAATATAGCAAAATATATCTCCGTTTTCATTTTCAACAATGGCTTCGCCTGCTTTCCTAACCTCGCTTAGTCCGAGTATGTCATATTTGATGTCTTTCAATGCGTACTGTAACTCTTCTTCTCTTTCTTGTGTTCTTAGTGTATTTACGTTTAATGTGCCTATAGTAAGTTCCCGTTCAGTTCTTGTATTTGTGGGAGTCTTGTGGGTCGCGTTCTGATTTATGTGTTCTGAGTCGGAGGTAGGGCATCCCAGTTTAACCATTGGTTATCTATCATAATTTTCTGATATCCTACCTTTGTGTCTTTTCCTTTCTCTCTTTCTTCTCTTGCACGTCTTCTTAGGAAGCTCTGAATTTCTCTTTCTTGCCTTGTTAGGTCGTTATCTATGTAACAATCTTGGCCTTGCAGTTTGTTTTTGTTTTTCATTACGGAAATTTTATCTTCAAAGCTGTTAAATTCCACCCTCGTTAGTCCTTTTCCAGTGCTGTCCTTCCCGATGTATGTTGCTCTCCTGAATTCTCCTTTGCATCCAATTTTCTCTAGTAACTTTTTAACCTTGCCTGCTAGTTCCGGGGCTGTGTTGTCTTCCATTTCTAGGCTTTTCACTATTATGTTGTTTTTCCTTTCTGCTCTTTGTCTACGTTCTTCATTTGTTTCTAGCCATTTTATTTTTCCCTCTAGTTTTTTTATTTGTTCATCTGTGTTGCTGCTTGTTGCGTTTATTTTGTTTTCTAGGTTGAGGTACTTCTCGTCTAGTTTCTTGTCTAGGCCTCTTATTTCTCCTTTTAGTTCAGCAATATCATTTTTAGTTTCTTTAATGAATTCTTCATTCTGCTTTTTCAGGTTCTTTACTTCCATGAGAATACTGTTAAACATGCTCTTTATGTCATTGTCCTTATTGCGATCGTTACTCCCTTCACTTGCTGGAGTATTTGGTAGGGTACAGAGTGTAAATGCATGCAACACATTATTAAAAAAATAACATAAAATTCTGAAGTAACAGTACGAGATGGAGGAGTGAAAGTGGCGTCATCGATTGGAGTAGCTTCAAATACGGTTTTCAAAGCCCTTAAAGAATACAGATCTACAGCAGGTGTCAAGTCACAGGCCAAAATTAATGTAGTGAATGAAACAGAATGTGCTATCAAAAGAAAGGTGAATACATTTTATGTCAATAATGAAATACCAACAGTAAAAAAAAATACTGACGAATTTTAATGATGACTCTGATCTTCCTAACTATAAGAAATCAACATATTTGGGGTGTATCTAGAAATACTAACCACTAAATCACAAGACTTAAGCTAAAAAAAAGTTTGACACAAATTGACTTTACTTGTAGTAATCAACTAATCAGTTTCAAAAACGAACTCTTGTGAACTGTGCTTTGTACTTTCACATTTACTTGTTTACTTTTGCTCCGTACACATCTTGGATCAAGTATAGTATTTTATAATGTATGACAATTGTGATCTGATTGTGATTTTAAGGGTAAACAAGACAAGATCAGAGGTATCACTTTTTGTCAGTAGAAATAATAGATAAAATTACTTACAAAAAAGTACGCTTTCATTTCCAGAAGTTCTGTCCTGTTGGTACTTTATGTTTTATTTTTTCACTCGACAGCGAATGGACACAAAAATGTCCATAGGCTAGCATTTCTTCCCACAAGTTATCAAAACGGTCACAATTTCCAAACGTCTATAGCTCTATGTTCTTTCCAGGTATAAACATTATGTTCATGTAAAATTACAGGCCTAGTTATTTATTTATTTAGTGAAACCACTAAAGTTTTATTAATAATTTTAGATTAATTTCAAATTGTTAGGCACGCTATGAAATTCTGAGCTGCTGTGATTTATTCATGGCACAGCCTACTGCTATAAGAAAGTTAACTCAAGCAATTGTCCTGAAAAACCCCATAGATCATCCTATTCATGAGTTTTGGCTTTGACTAATGCATGAAATTGTATTATTTTTTGTGACTTTGAGTGCTTGACAAAACTATTTTATAATGTTAGTAGACAATGGGATCAATGGCTTCCTCCTTTGTAGCTCATGCCGTAATGTATTGATTGAAGTGTACTTGTATTGAATAAAAAAACATTTTTCGCAAAAAAAAAAAAAAAAAAAAAAAAAAAAAAAAAAAAAAAAAAAGTCTGGTAGGACTATCTAAGTGCAAATCCTTTCAGAGACAAATTTAAATTCTTATATTTATATTTATAAGCAATTTTAAGTGAAACCATCAGCGGACTCTACGTTTGAAAACAATGAAAAAGAAACTAGTGGAATAGCTGGCTTCCTTAAATAATGAACTTCATGCATGGATAGTAATCGGTATATTTTACACAAGCACTACTCTATTTGCCTTATATCTTTGCTATCTATTGTTCAATGTAACGCATTGATGTCAGTAGTAGTGAAAAGGTTAATAAAAATTGTTCCCCGTACACCTAAGCCGTACGGAGATGTGCGTTGTAAGAGCCAATTTCACCAGGCACATTTATCTTAAATGAGAGTTTAAAGCTTTTCTAAATGGAACTAAAAGAACACATGTATTTCACCAACATCATTTGCTCTTTAACCTGTCTTTATCCTATTTTTAAGTTAAGTAGTCAAATATTGACCATTTTACTTCTTAAAGGGGATTTAGTGGCTCAGGGGATGCTTGAGAGGAGCGTGAGCGGGCCCGGGTTCGATTCCTGGTCGGGACAAGTTACCTAGGTGGGGTTTTCTCCGTGGTTTTCCCTCACCTGTGAGACAAATGTCAGGTAACTTTATGCCCTTGTGGTCCCCGGATAATATCTGGCCGTCATTATCATCTTCATCCCATCCTCGCCTTGTTTGGAGTGAGTGTGTGTGTGTGAATGGTGGGTCTCGTCCTATGTGTTTGTGTTGTCTCGGAGATGGTCCCGGCATTGGGCTGATCACTCATCCGGGGAGGCCCTTCATGTCTTTGTCTGGTCAAAATAGTATGCCTGTGTTGTGATCCATAGTTCATTCCTCTCCCGACAGGTCGCGGTCCGGTAAGGCCCGGGCGGCGCGGGTCGCATAAAGATCCCTAGAAGGGAGAAGCAAAACTACGAAAGAGAAGAAAAAATGTGCTTTAGCATGGCATCACAATGGCACAAACAATGATGAACATGGCATTTGAAGATCATTCCATTCCAAGAGATCAAAGAAAACTTGTTGAAAGACCTACTTTCTTTCATTGAATGGACAATAAAGATTATGAAATGAGATTTTGCCTAAGCAAAACATCTACATTGAATGTTTTGGAAAACACTGAAAAGGATTTTGAATTTCCATCAGACATAGGCCTATAACATTCTATTCCTGATAAACTGTATGTACAAGGGGACGCATCGCATCAAGATTAGTAGAAGGAATGCAAACCTTAATAGAGCAAGATTATTCTAACGGATGACATGTTGAGCACGAACCATGCATACTACTGCTTTAATTAAATATTAATGAGAATTCAGTATTAGGAATATTATATTCAAAAGTTAAGACACATGACATCCTTACAAAAGAATCTCATTACGCAAGATATATATTATCTTCCACTATTATTACAAGTGCATAACAAAAGAAGGTAATGTTTCTTCTTACCATCTCATTCAGTTATACAAAAGGAGGAAAGTATAAGCCCTACTGCTGCGCTCGGATCTATGCATAGGTTAATCAAGACATCAGTTACGAGTAATTCTAATTGATGGAACTGAATATCAATGACAGGCATCGATAAGGCAGGTATTCGTGATTGCATCATCATCACAACCACTACCATCAAAGTCGCTGTCAATCTTTAGTACAATACCAGTATTTATTAATTTCATTGAAGAGGCCTTCTTATAACAACAGGTGAACCTATAGGTTAGATAAATGCTTATTTTCTTTTTGGAAAGTTTCTTAACTTTGCAGTTGTTTCGTTAACGAGCCGATGTATTCTTTCATTCTAGTAATGGTGTGTAATTGGTTTGTACTTTCAAGAGAATTGAAATTTTGTAAAAAAAAAAGAATAACTAATGCTCACTGAAATTTACATTTACATTTATTTGCATAAGTTACTGTAATAGGCTACAATTGCCAACAATCGTCCGCACCACAAGCTAAGGAACAAGCTATTTCAAACAGTGGCATTTCTTTTGGCACTTAGTATTTTTAATATGCAATTTTGTGGCATAATTTAATCCACGTGCAGATTTACCGTTATCATGTGATGCTAGAAATAACATCTGCATAACCGGGAAGACGAGACAAGAAGCTTGGTTTGAAATTGCGCGGTAGCAACACGAGCTTGTGGAATGACTTCGGAGCGGCATTCTCGCGCAGGTCATGATTCATGTCCCATCTGGTCAGTTATACTAAACACTGTCTTGATTTCGTCAGTCAGTCAGTGCAGTACTGTAATAGTTGACTCACTGCAAATGATGCCAGGCAACACACGTGGAATCTTTTTGGTGATCGTAACAAGTCTATAACCATTTCAGAACCCATCTATTGTTTAAAATCTGTGTTCAATACTTTGAAAATCAAGCATTTTCGCTTAATGTTCACAAAATTGTCTGTTTATGCTTTTTTTTTCGAGGAACACGCTCAAATTTTAAAAATGATGTACGACTCATCCGCTATGACAGGAATATGATCTGGTGCAAAGAATATGGCCTTAAAATATATGAGTTACCATAGCCTTATACGGGCAAGTGAAACTTTTCTCCAGCAACTCTGATGGTCAATTTCAACACAGGTGCCCCTGGCAAACCTTGAACTGAAGAGCTGTTCAGATTCTTAATTGCTTTTTTTCATATCACGATGTATCATCAATGTTTTGATTCATGTCGATAACACGAGATGTACAAGAACACCTTCGAATGTTACTTCTAACATTGACTTGCCCGTCAGCTAGGCTCCGTTAGTAATAGGCCAGCCTTTCCACACATTGTACAAGATTTAATCCTCGGCCCAGATAGATTGTGAAACTCGCTAGAAATAATCAATTTATTTATGAGGGCCCTAGTAATTTAGTGCGCAAAATTTAAAACTTCAGTGCTAGGGGTCAGAGCTTAGGAGACCGATCAATTCCATTTCATGACTCTGAGTAAGGAGGGGGCCCTATCAACTTCCTCCATCTCTTAATTTTATGAATGCAATGTACAACAACCTTATAGTTGTTGGGATGCCATTTTCAAGTGTAGGTCTCAGACACTACAATAACAGTTCCATTCCTCGTCATTCCAAAACAATGGGCCCTTCTCTACTCATAAAATAGTTCGCATTCCTATTTGAACTGAAGGTTCTTCTACTACAATAACCAATCCTAAGTTAAAGCTTGACTGTAGCATTTCCTGGAGAATGGTTTCACTCCTTAGAAGAAAGTATGAGAATTGCCTCATATGAAACTCTTCAGTATAACAGCTGAATGCTGTCTTGGGTTCGATGCACACTGCAGTACTGTAGTGAAGGGCGGTGGGAGGGAGGGACTGAAGACATGTGCCTCAATAATAACTCGCAAAGTTGTGTAGGGCCCGCTATCCCGCGGTTTAATAACATTTTCCGTAGTCATTGTCCCACAACAGTATTCTATTTCACTCTTTAAGAGATCAGCATCTCTAGAAAGGGCTCAAAAACCAACATAAAAGAGCAGCGAAATATACAAGATCTTTTTCTGTAGTAGTAATAATAATAATAACAATAACAATAACAACTACAGCAACAACACTTAAGCCTTCCCCCAATTCTTGTTTAACCGCCATTGCCGTTAGGGAATCAGTTTATCAATGAATTATGTTCAGATAGCGTACATTTAGACCGGCCACCGAAAGCGGAGTTGAGTTGAGCTGAACTGAGCTGAGCTGAGCGGAGTGGAGTAAGGGATCAGCACTGCACAATGAAACCTCCTGATATAACATTTTTTTTTTAAACGAACCGGTAAATGGGAAGTGAATTACAATTTTCCATTTACTTTTGATTGGCGGAGGCTACGTTGTCTATACCGAATAAATAGAAAAAGATGGTATATTCACTATATTGTCTCTACTAGCGTTATAATTAAATACAATAATACTTCCCTCACTGAAAACGGTGAAAACAGAAAACTATGTTGAACGTTCCACTACGATTTTCTTCAACTTCAACTATTTAAAAAACAAACAAAACAAAAAACTATATGACTTTAAAGCTATGACTCTTTCTCGATATAAAGAGATAAGAGATTAAGGTATCTGCAACAAGAAAATAAATTAATTAATGACCAAAAAATGAACTACTTAAAGACAGTGAATCCGGGCCCTCTAATCCGCAATCTTTCACTTTCATTTCGTGCGGATTACGGTTACGGTTGCGGATTCAAAGCCGAAAAGGCGTATTTAATTTAGGAATAATATAGACCTATGTTGTGATAAATAGCTAAATAACCTGAATGATTTATGTCACATTTTACATTTGGATAAGTAGTAGTCTTAAATTCTTATATCAATTCTTATATCAATCAATTCTTATATCAATTTTATATTGTCTGTAGTACAGCAGGCCAATGGCTGCAGAAATTATTTTCACCAATGATGGTTTAATGTTTGTAGTCCCCGGATATCATCTGACCATCATTCTGATCATCCCATCCTCGCCTTGTTCAGAGTGAATGTGTGTGTGTGTGTGTGTGTGTGAATGGTGTATATCATCCTAAGGTTGCCCCGGCATTGGTCTGATACATCCCTCCATATCCTTGTCTGGTCAAAGAAGTGTATATGTGATCCAATAGATAATCCCTCTCCCGACAGGTCGCGGCCCTTTAAGGCCCGGGTGGCATGGGTCGCTTAAAAGTCCCTAAAAAGGGAGAGGTAAAACTAAGGGAAAGAAAGAAAAAAGAAAGAAAGAACAGAAAGAAAGAAAGAAAAAGAAAAAAGAAAGAAAGAAAAAGAAAAAAGAAAGAAAAAAGAAAAGAAAGAAAAAGAAAAGAAAGAAAAAGAAAAGAAAGGAATAAAGAAAGATGGTTTAATGAATCGATTTCGAACAGGCATCTTCTTTTACCTTGAATCTGTTGCATCACAGTACGACACTGATATTTGGGAGCATTGTTCTCTTTTTGCATTCTCTGATTAAAAGCTTTGTTAACGATACCCACGTGATTTAGCCATGAGAAATAAACAACTCGAAATGCATTCACATATTTCATTGCTACCTGCTGTCACGGAATCTTTAGCTAGAGAAACGGGTTTTTTGTTTTGCATGGGAAATGGTGGTTTGTCATTCCTATTACCTCACACGAACAAAGTGTTGATAACTTATCGCTGGAGTTATGATTCACTATTACATTCTTGTGCGAATAAAACTGATTTATCGGACACCTAATAAAACATAATGTTTAACACACTGATGGCAAACTTCTTGACTTTTCTGGGAGCCTTTATTTACGGGACAAAATTTGAAGGAGATCCAGTCATGTTTCGGGTGTTGGATTAAAATAAAACTTAAAGCCTAAAATAACGTTTATTTTTTATACTGATTGCAAGAACACACATCTTTTTCAGCGGCAATTTGGCTAAAAACTGATGTTGATGAACAATTGAAGCTCTTCGAATTATCTTCAACAATCAAAATAGCATACCGTCTAATTAATCTAATTTAAACCTATTAAAATGTTGATACATAGACTCAGAAAAACACGCTGTACCAAAAATTGACTTAAGTCCCGATCACAATCATTTCAGTTTGAATAGTTTCATTCCGATAGACCTAGTTTCCACAATCCGACTATTCAACCCCGATATGTAGGCTACTACATTCTTAATTTAAAATACATTCTTAATTTCTTCCCGATTCTCTTGAATCTTTACTACCAAAAGTAGATTATTTTCTGCACAATTTCCACGCCACTAAAATAGTTTATTTAAATAGTAATAATAATAACAAAACGTTAAAGTTAATAGGCCTACCTGTATTATCTTAATCAAGAGTTGAGAAGAATTATGGAAAAAACAGAGGCGCGTGGATAGCCATAAAATACAAGGAACAGTCACCCATACGGAGTGAAATCAAAATTCAGTGTTCATTGACAATGCTATAGCCCTAGGCCTAGGCTATATAATAATAAGTTCCAATACCGTAAAGTTTTCTTAGAAAAAATACATGCATAATTAGGCCTATAACTTAAAACCGTATATGGAAAATGCTTGTTTTTGCTCCTAGAGAGGGATAGGACCGCTTATTTTGTCTCGTGGTTAGCGTCGCTGGCTACGGATCAGCAGGCCTGGATTAGATCCCCGGTACCTCCTCGGATTTTTCTGAGGTAAGGGAGGTCTGGAACGGAGTGCACTCAGCCTCATGATACAAACTGAGGAGGTAATTGATTGAGAAGTAGCGGCTCAGGTCAGGGAAACCATCATTAACGGCCGTGGGTGTCGGCATGCTGACCAACATGCCCCTAATCTTGTCATCTGCCTATGGTAGATGGTGCAGAGGTCGGTTCCTCCAGTGATGTAGCGCCATGGAGTTTACTTAATTTAGTTTAGTCTTTGAGAGGGATAGAGAAGGAAACAAAGGAAGATACGAAAAAGAAAGAGGGGCTGAATTAAGTAAATAAATAAAGAAAGAAAGAAAGAAAAAGTACGAGAAAAAAGAATCAGATAAAATGAATTGGGAAAGAAAGAATAAAGAAAAGGAAGAAAAAAGAAAGATAGTAGGCCTACTAATGTAATTTAGATTTAATTGCTTTAAGTCCGCATAGATAACTGAATAATCCCATGCTTTGTTTATTCTTTACTCTGGATGAGATCTTTCCTTTGTGAAATCTGGTTAGATAGGTAACTGTTTGTCTGCACGTCTAACATTTTTAACTGCAATGCACAAGTTAATTAAAGCAGTATTTGACGCACTTCACTAATTTCATTTATAAATTGCTGCCTCATGAGGCAACCTTCATTCGTGCATCAATGAATTATTAGTTGTGATAGGATTAGCACTGCACCAGGAAACATTCAGTAGGTAATTAAATACCATAAAAGTGTTCATCTGAAACCAAAACTCTCTCAGAGAAACAACAAAGAAGGCAATAGTGAATCAAGACATTGAACCTATGCAACTTTCAACATAACTCCCAAGAAGAATTAATAGAAGGGTCATCACTCATAATTTATTGACCCTTGATAGATATGAATGAATCAAGTAGAGAGAAAGCTGCTGTATAATAATAAGATCTGTCAAGCATGCAAGATAACTCACTTAATTAGATACCATAATGTAAGTAAATTACGAAGCTAATTTTGAAACAAGTTTAAATTTACGTGTTCGTCATTCCTAACCGCATTATAGCTTTACTTTTGCGAGAATTTTCAACTTTTCATGCTTCTATGTAATTATAATATGTAATTACAATATAAGGGATTTTACGGGCTTAATTATTTATTTATTATACCTACTTGTATGTACAATATCTTTTTCTGACACTTTTTGATATTTTTCTTTATTATTTTACGTAATTAGAAATATACCTATGAACACAAACTTTGCTCGGACGTGTCGGTAGTATATTAAATAGATTCTGTTGCATTTGTATTATTTATAAATATATTATTAGATTTCTTTATAGTAATATTTATCTCAAACTAAGTGTGAATATTAATAATAATAAATTATTATTTACTTCTTTGCACCGGTATACATGTTTCCTTTGTAAAACAAACGAACACTGAAACTAGTTAGTATAGGCCTAATAACAATCGCCTAATAATATAACCATAATAAGTAAATGTTTTCGAATTTTTCAGCTCTTATAATGAACATTGTTTTCATTTATTTTAATTTCTGTATTATTTGGTTTTTCTTTGTATTTTGCATTTTAGGTCAATTCTATTCTCTGTTATAATTAAGTTATATAATTCTTGTATTTCATGCATCCCACTGGCTGAGTGGTAGAGGAGGTTTTATGGCTTTAATTCCGCCAAGTTAAATATTTAAAAAAATTAATTATAATACATGTAAGTATGTGTAAACTATATAAGATATAAATAATTAAACAAATAGGCTACATATAGAAAGTAAGAAAAATAGAAAGAAAGATATCTAATATGGTTTACTTAGTTTACATAAATTCATTTATTATTATTATTATTATTATTATTATTATTATTATTATTATTTAGTACATTATTTATATTGAAGGGAAGTTTTATTATGAGAAAATTATTCAATACTAATCTTCATTAATGTAAACCAGCCCTGTCCAGTTTTAGAGGAACTGGGGCCAAATGTACTTAGACAAGTCGTCTTAAGGCCCAAACCAGAATTACTTAATTTTGATTCATATTAACCTAACTAGTTGGTTTATCACTTAAAAAGAGTACCTATGAAGACTAGTATAGTTATCAAGTTTAATTTATAGATGTTATATTAAATTTTAAAATAGTATTGCAGCAAAGAATAAAATGTTCCTTTTCACTAAATACATTTTTCTCATACCAGTTACATTTCGTTGAAAAGAATTTAGTAATAAAATTCGTTGGGAGAGTCAGCTAACCACGAGTTAGAACCAAAGCTCAATGAGTGTATGAAACGCTCTGATTCTTTCACGAAGGCAGATATGAGGACCTCTAAATTAATAGTTCCTAATTTCAAAATGGTAGCAGGAGGACAGTGGTCACGAGTGGCAAAAGACAGGGAAAGGAGGAAACTACTGGGTCACCCATGACTACACATCAGAGACTAGTGGAAGTGTGACAGTGTCGAACAAAAACTTTTTAGGACTTGCTCACTTAAGGAGTTAAAGTTTACTGAGCTATTCCCTGCACAGGCAGGAGGCCATGGCCCTTATGGGATGTATTCACGGCTAATTTAATTCATTTAATTCATTCATTTACAAAATGTATAATAAAGAGCAGTCACTGAGGCAAGTCCTGCGATTAATTTTGATTAATTTCGTTCTCGAAACGGCATTTTTACAAAAGTATGTGCTTCCAAATGCAAAGGTGATCCGAAGAGCGAAAGCTGGGAAAACCTGTCGTATGAAAGAAGCCTGAAAACGCTGTTTCGTGTTTCTTTTTGTTTTGAAGAAATGCATAAATTTAATGATCACATAGTTCATCAATATCCTCACAAAAGTCAACAGTTTTCTTCCCTTTCCTTCCGCGGGCCGCAAAAACAATTTCCAAGGATCACAAGTTGGATGGGCTTGGAAGAAACGCATCCTCAAATGTTAACGTGCGGTACCCAAAGTCGTTTTCGTGTTTAAGAATGCAAATTGTAACCTTAAAGTCCTCTTCAAAATATTTCTCAAGGATATTTTTAATTAATTGTTACAATCGCTTCCACGTTCTTTCTTTATTAGGACATGCATTACTAATGCATGAATAATAAGCATCAACAGCAATTGAGTTGATGTCACGCACTGGTAATACGATATTCAGCAAGTGAAATCATAGGAAAATTTCAGTGCAGTAGCTTTTTTCGTAAATGGCAATCCATTCCACATATTTTACATAAATGTCCATATTATGTAAAAAATTCCACATATTTTACATAAAGCATTACTTTATTAAATGTATCACTGCTTTTATACATTTTTAAGGTGACGTATTTGTAAGTCAGTAGAAGTGAAAAGGTTAACGTCTATGTTTTCCTAAAAATGTGTTCCTGTTATTAAAACTTCTGGTCAATGCATTCCAATTTAATTTCAACAGTTTGGAAGACAGGGACCTAATTGCCTTGTTAAATTTTTTATCTGTATGAAAAAGTCATACTAATGTCTGGTACACTTAGTAATAAACATTTTTATCAAGGAAATATAATTCCTCATACAAGGAAGCTGTAAGAAACGATTTTTCGTTTGTGATAATAAAGAAAGTATTGCAATGTAAACTTTTCAATATAGGTTGTTTTAAATAGGCCTACAATAGCTTATTCATTCTATACAGAACTTGTTTTTCATGTGGACTTTTCGGGTTGTAAATCCTTGGAACAGCCGTAAATGGCTTCAAGACTTCTTTATTTACCATATTCATTGCAGTAATAACGAGGGGTGTGCATTGCTGCTGTCAATGTGCAGGAATTATGACCCATATCAGTTATTTTAGAGGCCATCTATCTAATATGGGTTGCTGGAATACTTGCAAAATCAATAATTAACCGTGAGTCCTATAGGTCGCTGGGTAGACTCTGTTTACAGTAGAACTGTAAAACTTTTTAAAAATTACATAATTTAAAACTGCAAAAAATGTTTGCCCCAATGCTCGATTCACCTGAAAAACTTAGTATCTCATATATAAAGTTGAATATGTGTTTCAGGCAAATCTACATGTTTTGATCAACGGTTATCAAACTTTGCACAGACCCTGCACAAGTAAGAAAGAACTCTGGTCGACCTAAAATTTTGACAAAGCATTTCCTTCCCAATTTCATTCTCATCAGTTATATGTTCTCTACGCAATATGTTTTGATTGACGTTGACAGTTTATTACACATATATGTTCTAGAATTATAGGACAAATTAGGAAACAGAAAAATCGCTCTCGTTCTTGTCATATTAAGTTCTCTATACAATTTGCCTAGTTTTAGAGAAGAGGAACAATCTAAAATTAGGATACTTAACTTCTATCTAGTTTTCGTACCCCATAAATTAAAATATGATAATGTTTGGTCATGGGGTACGATTGATGAGGAGAAAAACACAAATAAAAACACGCTATATGATTATGAACACGAAAATGCGTTCGTTATTTGCTTTCCCTTGACTTCAAACGGTAAGCGGATACACTAGAAAGCGGAATCGAAAATTCTAGTTCAATAAATTTTGATATCTGGAGGTTTTCAGAAGTGTAATACGAATAATGATACTGCCTTCATTGAAACCGCCTGTAATCTTACTCACTTCTAATAAAATTACAAGAGAGTAATTACAGTAAATATTACACTAATAAATCACACAACAAAATCTTTTTAATTAATACAGGCTAAACATTAATTGCAAATAATTAATTTTTATTGTACTGTAATAGAATAAAGCGTATTGGTTTATTCAAATGCCTCGTGATAACCAATTCGATTTGCAGTATAACTTCATTTTCTTCTTCCTCTTACTATGGGATGAGGGATTGTTCACTACTCTACATAATTTTGGCTGCCTAAAATCAGTTTTCACGAATGATTGTGGGGTGGGGCTAACTAGTACCCCAGAGGAAGAGACGATAAGATATCGTTGTCAACTCCGAAAATGTAATATTATTAAAGTAGCTGGAACATAAGTCATAACGTAGAATTCGAAACTAAAAGTACCTACCCATCCCTACCAGCAGCCGTCGCCTGTGTAAAGAAATTATTTTGTCCCGAAGAAGTTCCCTAAATGCCTAGAGCATCCTGGTTTCAACATTAGACCTTTCAGTCTAATTTTATGCCTAACCTCTTAATGCATTTCATAAACTATGCTTCAGGTGCAGTACGACTATCGCTATGCTGTTGAGGACCTGAAATCTGGAGTTGTCAATGATCGATGGGAACAGAGGTACGGGGAATATGTTAAAGGAGCCTACAGTGTACTAGAACCCGACGGCAAGGTCAGAACTGTAGACTATGAAGTGGACGGACCGAAAGGTTTTCACGCTGTTATAAGAACACAGTACCCCGGTAAGTATAACAAATTTAACTTTGACAAATAATATAAACTTGATAATTAAAATGTGTCTACCAAATTATTGTAACCAGGGGTAGAAATAATAATACACTACAGGATATAGGCTACCGTGATATAATGATGTTCTCCATTTAAATCTAACCTGGGATTGTTCCAACTAAAGACTCCTATGTAACAAGCAACATCTGAGACTATTCAGCTACTCAAGAACTATCTTAAATCCGTTCCAAGTATTCCACTGGACCATCGGATTATGACGCTAATCTTATTATTTAGTGGTAGGTCTATTAACAGTCTAGTGTTCCGTTATATATCCCTGAAAATAAGTAAAATATTTAATTTTAAAATCTGGGAACTTGTCAATTACTATTAGCAGTAACACCTCGGTATACCTTAAACCCCTCGGTAAAAGCAGTATCAGAGTTAGATGCATCCTATCACTTAGGTGTGGTTAGGTCTAAATGAGATCTATAAGAAAATACATAAATATTTGGAACGGGTTCAGGATTTGGGTAGATGAGTGCTCTGCGCACAAATCTCTGGTTCGATTATTGCTCAGGAAGTTCTTCAACCAAAGATTTTAACATATGCTACCTAAATTTATTCAGTGAAATATAACTGCAAACATGTCAATTACAGTTTAAGTGTTGCATTTTTACTTATTTTACGGTTGTTTTGTTTATATTAGGCCTACTGAATTCTCACGGACCTCGAAATTGAGTTTGTAAATAAATTAAAGAACTTCCTATTGCAGATCTTCAAGGGCTTCAAAAAAATTAATTCCGAAATTGTATACGGTACAGGAAATATGTAAGGACACCACCTTAAGCCCCCTCGCCTGCTCCTGGTACTCATATTCTCTTAAAGGCTGAATTGACCTCAAGCCATAGTGCCACCAGGAGGATTAGGACAATAAAAAACACAATGATCACAACGGGACTAAGGAATATCACGAGTGAACTTCCGGTTTGCAGCGTAGTGTATCAACCAAGAACCAACTGAAACTCGGCATATTTAGTTATATGGTTATTTAACGACGGGGTGTACTGCAACTTAGGCCTGTGACTGTCAAAAGTGTGCTGGAATTTTGTCCCACAGGAGTTATTTTACATGCCAGTACATTTATGCACACATAAATGCATCAACCCGACCCGGGATCGAACCCGGGAAGTTCAGCACAGAATGCCAGCTGCACTACCCAGGTCGACAAATTCAGCAATCCCTCTGGAGTTTTTACTGTGTGTAAAATCAAAATATGTTATCAGGAATGTGATCTACTTAATAAAGATAGATAATCTAAATTTGAAACAAAAGCGTACGCTTAATGATGAATCTTTGCATGTAAGAGACTAATCGGACTATGAGAAAAGAGAAGGTATTCAGAGCGGATGCCACACTGATTGATCAGTACTGAATAAGAATAAAGACCAAAATATTCTTTCAGAACAACAGAAAAAGACAATTTATTGTTTACATAAGTTTAAGAACGAAGTTCCAATATAACTTCAAGGCAGAAAATATGTTCTAACAATATATATATATATAAAAGGCTTTGTCCTGACTGACTGAATGAATGACTGACTGACTGACTGAATGACAGGAATCAACGTACAGCCTAAACTATAACAGGTAGAGACTTGGAATTTTGACAGTACCTTCGTTTCATAATGTAGGTGCTCACTAAGAAAGGATTTTGAAAAATTCTGATTCTAAATGCCAAAAATTAAATGTTTTTGAAAATACTTAATCCCTTTTTACATAAAATTATCAATTCCAAATCACAATATATTGTTGCCAAATGGTATCAGGTGGGCTTGGAAAAAAAGCAAATGAAATGCACTTTTGACAAATAAGAGAAGTTATCAAAATAATTCATGTTATAAATAAATATTACATAATGAAATCCACTAAAATAATGGAATCGCATAACTTTCTCTACCCTGGACATAGAGAAAACAAAACGAGGTATGGTAATGTGTATATTATTATATTATATCGCAGGTTTTTGGAGAGAAAAGTATGAAAGTGATAATGCTTTCTGTTTAATTTCATCCCCAAAACGGCTTTATGATAAGTATGAAAGTGATATTGCTTTCTGTTTAATTTCATCCCTAAAACAGTTTTATGATAACATGAGAGTGAGAAATAAAATTTTCCGCCTCGATATTACAATTTTATGTTACAGGAATTTCTGTTTTTTCTTATATGAACCCCTACCAGGCTTGTTGTGTACAAGCGATAGGATGCAGAATTCTACATGCTCTATGAGCCATAAAGAACTATATCAAGCGTTTTCTGAGGGAATAGTTTGGGTGTAATAAGTCGTTCTTCCTATTTCAGATTATAAATATCTGTATAAGGACCTAGAATTTAAAAATCGAAAGTCCTTCATAAGTTCATTTCCAATTACAAATTAAAAAACCCGGGCGACGCCGGGTCTTTTAAGCTAATATATATAATTTAGTTAAGTCAAGAGTGATCCGTCGCCGACTATGAATACCGGCCTGAGTTGGTACAGAAGGTACACACGTCAAGCAAACGTTAAGTCATGTAGAAGATATCCAGTAAATATAATACTAGGCCTAATTATTGTAGATGGAAAAAATATTGCGCACCAAAATCACATTGTTGAAAAGCTGAGTTTGAACCAGCACCTCCCAAATATTCGCATTGTTTATTATTCCAAAATTGCAGCAGTATTATGAATGTACCTTGTGTTTACAGGAAACAAATTGCTGAGTTACATCCAGCTGCAGAAATCTCTTAAGCAACCTCACCCTCTGGTGAACGTTTTGACAAACCAGAAGATCGAGACAGCCAGTTCAGAGTTCAACAACCAGAGATCAGCGAGGCTTCACAAGAATCTTCCTGTCAACTTTCACTCCATTAGCCCAAACTATTATCTCTGTAAGTTAAAAGTCTGTCGAATGACCGGCTCTTGGTCAAATTTATGCAATAACAAGGTAATAAATTACTATTATAGGGCAGTAGCCTATACAGTTTTACTTATGAAGATTTTAATTAGTAAATGCAGGAGTGTTTTGGTTTGAGCAACAGTTTCTGCAGTTCACAGTTGTTTCAAATAAATGCCTCAAGTTATAATAGCGAATTAATTTGGATTGAACTTAAAAAAAAATGTGAGTGCAATTCAATAACATGCAGACAACTTTTATAACTTACTTACACAGCAGAGGTCTTACAATTTATTATTTTTCAACACAGTCCCTTTGATTTTCAGTAAATATCTGCATTTGTTCCATCTCATTAAATTCGTTCACCGCTATTTTATCCCTTTTTATTTTCCGTGCGGAAGACAACAGCGACTCACCAAAAATTCGGATTTAAACTAAAACTAAACTAAACTCCAGGGCGCTACATCCCTTCGAGGGACTAGGTCTACCATCCGGCCACTGCGTCATCTACCGTAGGAAGATAGCAAGATAGGGAGGCATGTGGTCAGCACGCCAACTTAAACGGCCGTTACTAATGCCGTACTGAACCGAAACCGCTACTTCTTTATAAAGAGTTTCTCAGTTTGAGTTCTCAAGGCTGAGTGCACCCTGTTCCAGACCACCTACATCAGATAAATCCGAGGAGGTACCGGGATCCTTAGTCAGCAACGCTAACCACTAGACCACGCAGCGGTCAAAATACTAAGACATCATAAAACCCATGTCCCAAAAAATTATGTGAGGGCATGTTACTTCTCCCTTTTCCAGGGTATTATAACGTAAGGAATTATCCTGTGAGGTGGAGCAGCGGAAGTAAAGAATATAGGAGAATATTGCTTATATATCTATAAAGAATATAGGCAACTCGTGCTCCAGATGAAACCCACAAGACTACTTGCAAGTGCTGTATATGATGCCCACTGTAGACCGATTTTCAAGAAGGAGTAACTAATGACAGTCTTTGCCCCAGATATTTATGTATGCCTGGTGAATGTGAGGAAAGAACTTGATTCTCTGCAGACCAACCATTCACTATCATAATACATGGGATTTGTGTAAGTCGAATGTGCCTTATACAGGCTGAGCAAAGTAAATAAAAACAGCCATTGATTAAAAACTAAAGTATTTCAATATTCCACCATGCTCAGCACGGAATATCCCTCTTGTCAAACAAAAAATAAAAAAAGAAACGTTTCTTACTGGTTACACCAATGTATTCAGTGAACAAATACTTCAAACTATCTGCGGCAACAGTGAGCAATCACTGACAATCCATACGGTTCCTTTGTGAGCAGAAGACTGTAAGTAATAATACAATAATATCCTAAGAGCAATCTTCAAAGGAATAGCCTAACAGTGGCCCAAACAAGGATAAAAAATTGTAAATTAAAATCTGTATGAATTTAAAGTTCCCCACATTTACTTATGGCCAGAGTCGATTCATTTTTCTTCAATATAAAAATTAATTGGATTGTCATTATAGATTTACTTTCATGTTTATAATTAATTACTAGCACTAATTTTTTTAAAAGATTAAATGTTTCAAATACCTATAATGCCTAAAAAGCTCAAATACACTATTTCCTGTAGCCTACAGTCGGATGATTGAATAAATCACACTTAATTTATGCTCTTATTATATTTTTTTCAGCACTTGTTCCTGGTCAACGAACAAACTACAGAAATAGGAATCTCACCACTGCAAGTGGAGCCTTCATTGCAGTTGCCCCTGATAGACAACAGATCCCAAGCGACCAATTTATGGCTCATGAGCATCATGACCACAACCACAACCACGACCACAGTCATGACCACAACCATGAACTTCACAATCATCATGTCCAAGATGATAATGCTCCAGGATTCCCAGGACAACAGAGCTTTGAACAAATACCACGCAGGATCCAAGGATTTGCAGAACCTAGCCAGTTCATGTTGCCTCCACCAGTTGGCCCTAGTGTGTACAGTCAATTCACAGAAGCCATACCTGTACCTCAGGCTTCTTCAACAAATTTTAGAAGAACTTACTACAGTGGTGGTTAGGATAAATATCCTCATGAAGTGTTTTACAACCTATTTTGTAATAAGGTTGAAAATTGTTAAGAGAACAGTGTGTGAGTAATCCTATACCTATTAGTAGCTAATGACTGTGTGAGATGCAGAATTTTGATTATCTGTAAGGAAGCATTCACACCGATGTAGCATAACATGAGAGTCACACTAACTGGATGCACGTTGCATGCTATTCATTTAAAATACAAAATAAATACGTTGAAGTCTTCACACCGAAGTAATGTGGCAATAGTGAAACTAGCAGAGTGTGATATTCATTTCTTAAGATAGATCTGGACTGGTATATTAAGCTACTCGAGATGATGCATGCATATTGATGACTCTTCGCCTGTTTTCTAATTGCTAAGAAGACTCAGAACATATTCCCTTGGTGTAGTTATAGATTATGGCAAAGAAGGTATGAAAACTGCCAGAAAATGAAGAGTACAAACTACTGAAAAGTATCCATGCATGTACGATATGACATTGAAAGAGTCAGCAATGAAAGAAACAAGAAAAAGTCTGGATTAGAATTATTCTCTACATGTAAATTACACAATTTTAAATTCTTAAGATAATTTTTTTCAAATAGCCAAGTGAAAACATAGACTTTAAACTGCAGAACATTCTACTCTACTCTGGTATGAATGCAAAACTCTGAGCTATGCTACTCAATGTGTAGCCTGCATCCAGGAAGCATGACTTGCATGCGATGCTACTTCAATGTGAATGTTTGCTTAGACTGTCAACAGACAAATTTCTACTTTGATAGATATGGTATATAGAGTGGAAGTAGATTAACTGTCCAGATTGAATGGAGCAGTCAGTAGCATTAAAACACGTGTAAAATCTATTTTGCGTTTTGAATTTACATCCATGGTTTATGAATAATTAGGTTAACCTTCTTCGTCTCAAGAAGGGTGCACATGCACCATGTGGCATACCGAGGGGGGCAGAAAGCAGTCCACCAGGCCCCGCATTGAACATAGGTCCCAAAATTTGATTTATTTAATTTTACTACGGTATATCAGTGACGAGTCTTGGTTTGAGTTGTTTAAAATAGTTGTCTGTTAAACAACATTATTTTTTAAACAATGAATTAACTAAAAAACAAGTTAGAAACAACCACATTGGAAATACCGTCAGCCCACTGTAATAATATAAACCCTGACAAGCAAGAGAAGAGAGAGCATGGTGCAGGCGAACAGAATGAGCTAAATATTACCCATACAACAATGCAACAACGTTGTGGGGTCTTCTGTCTTATACAAAGAAAAGTACTAGAATTTAAGGGGGGGGGAAAGAAATAGTAAAAGAAAAAATGAAAGAAATGATGAGAAATATCTAGTGCTTAGTGCCAGTTTGGTAATTAGACAGTTCGAATTAATGTAAATATTCTTAATTGTTATGCTTTGTACCTGAAATAGCCTATAAGAAATTTGAGTTAGGCCTATCATCATAAAAGAAAAACATGGAACACAAATATACTAGCGGATGGGAAAAAATGAAAAAGACAAGGACTAAAGAGTGGGAAATTGAGAATTTGTCTGATTCAATTTTGAAATTCACCCAAAAGATACCTTAGGTTTTATAAAAAAATATTATTGCATTCTCATTTTTGTTATAGCTAAGGTTAGAAACAGCAGTTGCCTGTATTCATAAAATAACATTGTAAAATCACAACTATTTAGTTGACCTACCCATAAATACCATGACCGAAGGAATTGCATACTAACATGGATTTCCTTCGTCCATAAAGCAGTATTAGTATTGGTACTCTAAGCAAATTTACAGTAAAAACATAAAGTTTCCTAATGTAAGGTTATGTCCTTGTTTAGCAGGACATGTCCTTATATTTTAAAGATGTCCTGACATCCTTATTTATTTTTAAAACCTGCAATATGTCCTTATTTTTGTATAAGCAATTTTTTTGACAACTGAAAAAGGATGCTTTTATTTCCAGAATTTACCAAATGATGTCTCTGAGCAACGTATCACAATCTGAATTCCACAGAAATCATAATCTTTTTGCATGCTTATGCACACTTCACTTTTATTATTACCGATATTAACACCTTTTTGTAATTATCTGTTAGGAGGAAACTTCTAATTTAGATCCTGCTGTTGGTAGTATGACCAGAATGTTACAGAATATAAAATACCGTATTATGCTGCAAGTTTTATTTTGTGTGTTCAGTTCATAAATGGGGAAAGAAAATGCAAGTTTACTGCCGAGTTAGAGATGGGAAACAAAATGCTTAAAAAAGGATCATTCTGATGAGTAAGCCGAATGTTTATTTGGCAAAACTGAGACATAGGCCTACATCTTATGTTGCTAACAACGGAGCCTTATCAGATAAGTGTGTACCTCAAGCTAGTAGTATGGATAAGAATGTTCAAAAAGGCTCAGATGGATATAAATTTAGACTGTGGGATAAATGTAGGCCTCCAAAACAGAGCCGTTCAATAATTTTAATGTGTCCTGCTTTTGTCCTGTCTTTTTAGTCTCATATGTCCTTTTCAACCATAACCATCTGGTAACCTCAGCCTAATGCATAATAAAACATATGAATCCCAAAAGGGAAAGCAATATAGGTAATTCGTTACTAAATAGTTTATTTGGGGTTCACAGAAATATAGTGGTTTAGGCAACTTACTATTGTAGATTTCTGTGGACTGTGTGAATGGTATAAATAGTGAATACTAGGTACGCCTCCATATTGATTAGCACCCCAGGCTCCCATTGCTATTGACACACCACTGCATGCACCCCAAATTAATGTTGCCATATAATTGTTGCAAAGAAAGCTGAAGGCTTGTAGCTTCATGACATTGATTAAAACCGTTATAATAGGCCTACAACCATGGAGCATCTGTTCTTAAAAAATAAATATTTAACATGAGTAGGCCTATAGCTTGTATGCAACATCGCTTGGTGTTCCGTATGACTAATAAGTTTATAACACTCTTTTCTATTAGCTTTTTTTATGCTGCTATGTTTATTTATAATGTTGGCAAAACAGGAATAATTGACAGATTCCTAGTTATAGGTCATAAATCAATCTTGAAAGATGTGACAGTTGAACCGTTATTCTCAGGGCTAATTCAGAATGAAATTAGTTAAACCTAGTCATGTCCTACTGATAGCTGATATCCTGTAAGTCATTTGCATTTTTAAGTTTTTATTTTATGTTTTTAAACTGTATTGTGTCAGTATCGAACATCATAACCCCTATTATGATTTTTCACATATTATAATGACAGAAAGCACTAAAATTCAAATTGTAATATGTTTAACATGTTTAAATTCTTTCAATTAGGAACCTATTAGACTAAATGCATCTTGGTTCACACGAATATGTAATTAATCATACTGAAACAGATTTGAATGTTTGAATAGAAACACTGTAAAGTCCTTCTTTTTCTGTGCACTTGCACCCCAGCTGGTATTCTATGTGTAATTTTGATTCCTGGTATGATGAAGCTTAATAGTCTCTGCAGAATTTCAAAAGCACAGAACCAAATCATCTTCCAGTGGCAATGATCAGTAGTATAAAAACAAACCCACTGCATGACAAATACACCTGCTATGATGTTACCACATGTCATCCACACATTAATATTTATATTTGATTTGCATGAAAATTGCAAAAATTATTGGGAACCACAAAGGGAAAATTTATTCCTTATTCTTTCATCTGCTAAAGTAAAACGAGTTTAGAATAGTATGGATAATACCCTACATATACGACATGGTTATGATGTCAAGTAACAGAGAGGCCTTACAGACAGGGCTTGACAGATTGCACCGATGGTCAAGAACAAATGGCCTAGACATAAACACAGGCAAAACGAAGGTCATGAAATTCAGGAGAGGGAGAAATGTCTCAAAAACAGATATTTTCGTATGTGGCAGTGACAAATTAGAAATTGTTAACTCTTATAAATACCTAGGATTAACGCTGCAAGTAACTGGCAAAACATTTACCAAGCACATAGAAGAAAGGTGCTCGGCAGTGATCAAGGCCACGTTCGATATAAAGAACCTTCAGAAACTCTCCCTAGACACAGCTCTTCGCCTATTCTACATCAAGATCGAACCAATTGCAAGTTACGTGATAAAGAAGATACGGATCCATCTAACCACTGTGAACTTGAAGAGACTGGAAGCAGTGAAAGCATCCTACCTAAAGAGAGCGTTACAGCTATCAAGGACAACAAGAACAAGAATAGTGTACCTACTAGCAGACATGGTCTTCTTTGTAAGAGAGTTAAAGCTGACCAACAGCCTGCAAATCACACCAGCATATGAGGCTCACATCAAAGACAGAGAAACAAAAGCAGCAGACGTAGATCCAGGATTCTTCCAAACACCAGCCTTGACCACAGAGGCCTGGAATAAGGCAAACTTCGAGCTACGACATGTCTTCACAAGGACATCAGCCCACGAATTTCATCATAGAGTAAGCATGCAAAGAGGCTACCACCCCGCCTCGGAGAAGTGCACCTGCACACTTTGTGGACACAGCTGTCGGCAATATCATCTGCTCACCTGCCCAGCAAGGACAAAATCACTGACGTTCTATGCAAAAGAGGAATAACTCTGACAAACACTGTATCAACACCCTGTACACATTGTGTTCAATAAATAATTTATTATAATACCCTACATATAAAGTAAATCACAGTTAAAAGTTTAGGGACAAATTATATTTTTTTTTTTTAGAAAAGTACCTACGCATTTCGTACAAAAATAGTATTTGAATTTTTACTTTATTTCTACTAAAGGAATAAGCTGTTAAAATCTGCACAGTTAGGTTATACCATAGGCGTAACTATAACTATTCATTAGGGTGTACCCATATTAAACTTAGCAAGCAGAGTTGGGGAAAAATAGAAATATGGTACTGACTTCTTCCTTAGCCTTTATTACAATGGCAGGCATCTTTATCCAGATTCACTATGAAACAATCAATTTTCTTGCAACGTTCATTAACTTAACTTTACTTCACAATACAGAATAGAAACTACTTCTTACTTTTACAACAGTCTTGACAATCGTGAAATAGAGGTGATTCATAAACGAGTTGATCATAATGAATGAATCATTATACTGAACGAAAAAATCATGATTCAGTTAAAGAAATGAATCAATTTTCTTATGAATCAATTATGGAAGTCATGATTCGGTTTAAGAAATGAATCGAAACCTCTGTGAATCAAACACACTCATTCAGTGAATCCTTTTGTCTTCCCAGTATTCTAAAATATGGTTCATTCCTTTCTTACTACTACAGCACAGGAGGGGATGTAACGTCAACCAAACACTCAATGTATTGTTTGTTAACAAGTTTCTTATTTTTAATAGACAAAACATTATTAATTACATATGTGAATGTTAAATTTTGGAAGTTAAACTGAGGCTACTCTTTGAGTGAGTGAGTCAACCTGTGAACTATGATGATAGGTATTACCATGCACATTACCAACTGTTCTTTACTTCAAAGCCATGTGACTACTTAGGTTTAATTTTAAATTATTTAAATAATAATCTTTGTTCAGAATGGAGAATCATAAGGGTGTGTCTGGGCACACCCCATAGTTCCGCCTATGGGCAATACTACTTCCACTCTGTAAATATCAGAAGTTTTCTGTATGTTGCTAATTGAATGTCTCCTAACCTTCACAGTCTACTGTTAAGCTATGGTTTGTCTATGTCATTCATCGCCAGCAATCACCGCCGGCGATCATCGCTGCCTGTTGTTCTCAATTAAATCAATACAGCCAGTTTGTCTACAACAATGAACGCCCACAATGAGCACCAGGGTCAACGGTGATCGCCGATAGCTGCTTTTGAGGCAAATTCAGGGCGTTGATCACCACAGATTATCATGTACAGGCTTTAAAACTTAGTGCCCGATCGAATATGTTAACAGCAACCGTACTGTACAGACTTTGCTCGGCGTATGCCCTAGCTACCATAGTTCACGTGATAGTAAACAAACTGGAATACAGATATAGGAAGACCACAAAATAACTTCTCATTATCTAAACTCACATTACAAGCATGCAAAACAATACTTTCTCCTGTTTGTGTATAATAGTCCCTCCCAAATGTTTCAATATATGTTTGCGTTTTAGAACACTTTACTTTCGGCATGCCGAAAACATATTATAAATTTAAACATGCACAATGACAAGGTACACTGTTGACCAATTTGAGAAGCACCGTGCTACGAGTGCATTCACTTCTCGGTACTACTATCAATGACTGTCTTATCAGCCTACGCAATCACCCTCCACCCCCTATACTCAGGTTGTTGGTAACCGGAATCAACTCCCTCTGTGGGTTCGGGCACTAAGTTTTAAAGCCTGATCATGTATATAGTAGGTCAAGAAAAGCAGAAGACAGCCATTTTGCACATAATCATGGCCAAAGTAGGTCTACTGTAATTTTTCAAAAGGTGCAAATGAAATATTAATAGATTTCATGTGTGAACACTTTGTCCTGTATGACATGAGCATAAAGGAACATAAAGATAGCTACACAAAAGAAAATATGTGGCAAGTGGTAGATGAATTTGTTAGAAAATACTGTTATCTGCAATTACTATTTATGAAACATATTATAGTAAAATTACCAGTTCATTTATTAGCAAAAACAATATTTTTGCTATATTATTACTGGTTTTATTATTTTATTATTCTATTATTCAAGGAACCATTTAACATTTAGTTCACCAAAAGTGACTTTCCTTTGTACCTGTCAGTGTTTTCTCAAGTGACCACAATATTATAGGCTATGTTGAGATTATGAAAGCTAAGAAATTTCCAAGTCCCCCCATTACACCGATCTGTTTGACATGGCAAACTATAACTGTGGATAGCAACAGTGTCATGTACGATGATCGCCTGTAAAGAAACACCCTCTACTACAATGATCACTGACACCGGCAATGAACGCCGTAGACAAACAATAGCTATACAGCTAACTTCTGATAAGAACCTAAAGCAGTAATATCCTCTGTAGAAAACATTACCAGAAACTAGTTCTGCATGTGAATAATGAATGGAACAATTAGTATGGAATTGAGTTTTGCAATAAATACCATGCCATTCTGAAAAATTCAAAATAAAAATGTTCAAACAAATTTATGTGACAAAATTAAACTTATATATTTAATTATCATGGAAAAATTGGCAATATCCTACGATATATTGTTTTAAGGTTTATGTCACATAGGCCTACCGTTATGATTTTCACTAGTATGTCAGAATTTTTTTATTGAATATTGTTACCATTTTAATTAATATTGTCACCATAAAATTAAGCAAAATTGATGAACATTTTATACGGTATTTTACCTACTTATATAGAATTTAATGAACCAGTAACATTCCCTTTAATTAGTAGTCTATCATGTAACCCCTGATTTGCTACTGAATTAAAATGTTAAGGTTCACAATTTTCTTCTACACCTTTTTTTCATTAAATTGTCTCATGTTATCTCATGAGTACAGTAAAACGGATCATTAAAGTGCTTGGGAAAAAGAGCATTAGTAGGCCTGTAGACATAATAAAAGAGGGTACATTAATCTGATCTGATCATTTGCAGCTAAATATCAACATGTGATGTACTGTACTAATATTTATAAAGGTTAATAATTCCTAAATATCAGAATAATAGTAAAATAAAATAAAGGGCACTCTAACATGTCAAAGCGGGTTCCAGGAAATCTAAGCTTATGGATTTTAGATTAAGAGTACATGAATGTGGTAAGGTTGTTAGCGATGGCTGCTTTGTCCCATTTCTGTTAAAGAGTAAGTCAACCCCAAGGCCGAAGTATCATCAATAGGATGGCGTTAATTGAAAAATCCCAATTTCCCCATCAAGAATCAAACTACAACCCTCTCGAGTTTGTACAGCAGTGTATTAGCAACTGTACTGTAGCATATCCCATACCAAAAAAATCCCTTTAGGCAGGCCTACAGGCGGAGGTAGATTTCGAAGTGTTTTTGGTTTAATTTATTGTCGCTGCATAGCACTCTTCTTCTTTAGCCTTGGCATGGTAAACCTGCAGTAATAAGAACTGAATTCGGTAAAGAGGAAGAGCCTACAATCATTTGTTTTGACAACAAGAATAGGATATAATATTCTGGGAGGCCGTGCGCAAGATCAGCAATGAATAAAATTAGCAAAGCCGCTAAACAAGACAAAATTATGATATTATAATAATTCTTTTAAGTGTTATTATTTTCAAACATTAAAATCTCGCGTAATATGAGAGCTATCAAGAAACTATTTATTGATTTGTAGAGTACTCATCAAGAGCTTTTCAACGATACCCCACAAGACGTGGTTTCAAAAGTTTCGAATCTTCATCCCCCACCCCCACCTCCACCCCCACCCTCACTCGAACCCCCGAATTGTTGGTGTCACTGTGAACTCCATAGGGAGTACTCTAATTTATTCAAACAAAGTTTCCCTCTATACTTCATAGGGGCCGAGATATACATTTTTAAAAATTTCAACCCCCTCCCCCGACCACCCCGTTGGGCCAATTTTGCCCATTAACGAACTTGTTCGAACTATTGGGCCTAGAAATGACATAATAAAATTTGGTTCAAATATCTTCAAAATTACGGCCGCTATCGTGTAAAGATATATATAAATATATATATATATAAATATATATATAAATATATATATATATAAATATCACAAAATTTTTTTTTGAACGGGCGGTGGTTTCGTACTTAGGGGAGCATGAAACGTAAAGATATGAAAGAATTTTTCGAAAATCATAAAGTGGTATCCATTGCAATAGGTAGATTTTTCTTCGAAAATCTACCTAAAAAGAGCATCCATAAATCCCATTAATCGTTCAACATTTTCTGGTGTGACACTTGAAACTGCATTGTTTTGTCTAACTAATAATTAGTTTTGTCCATGATCATGGGCATGATCCACTTTAACCTGTTATAATAGCTATTTATGTATCAAGTTTTCAAAATAATGCTTTAGCAGATGAGGTGCATACAATATTTTTAGTAAAAAGCTCTCTAAATTGAAATGAAATAAAAATGTCAACAAAGAGTATATTATACAAAAGATTAAAGTATAACCAACATAAAAGCTTTACATGAAACTGTAGAATTAAAATTTATGAAGCCACTTTATTTATTATTTATACTTCATTTTGCTTCATACATATATTTTTTTATTTTGTAGATGAACATAAAAGTTTAATGGTATCCTTATCAGAGAGTTCCACCTGGAAATCAGCAATGGTTTTCATTCAATTACTTTGCTTTAGGGCATATGACAAAGAATACATTAGTCTTTAAATACATTAGTCCCAATTTATATCTTACTTCTATCTTGACTCTATCCATTAGCTGCCATTGGCATGTGATGCCTCACATCCACGCATTATTCTATTTTCCTTAGCCATGTGGGAATTGAGCATAGTGCCATAATATTTAATTACCAGAATTTGTTTCTTCAAATATTTCCTATTTTATTGTTCGACATTACATTAATCTCTATGCTTTGAGCGAGCAATTGCAACTTTCTGTATAATTTCACATCGATATCAGTACTTATATACAAGCAGATGGCTTTAAAATGAAACAACATTTTTCACTAAACAACAGGTGCTCTGTTTATTATGACCGACCTAAAACATTACTGAAGCTGAACACTCAGTATGTAGTTACAGGATTCCAATGCCATGACTCACTTTCCTGTTGGATATGAGCATGGGTATGAGTCTACGAGAAATGTCGGTCTCTGAGACATTAAGCATATTGTATAAATTTTGGATATTTTAAATTGTACTTTCCTTTCCTTTTTGACTTTATAGAATTTTGATTATTTTTTATGTTGCTAAAGTCAAAACTGAAATGATATAGCGTGTCTCATCTTTCTTTCTTCTTCCTACTCCCAATCAGTTCAAATGCACCGGTTAAGTCATATAGTATATTGGTGCAAAGAATTTTTGTTGGACATAGCCTACATAAACACTAGAAACAGTATTAATTATCATATTTGCTCACGTAATTTGTGCACTATTTTGGTCAACAAAAAATTAGGGTGCATAAAATATGCGGATTTTTTAAGGGTCTTAATAGCCGTGTTTCTCAGTTCAAAATAGTGTAAAAGTTTATCTTCTGTAGTGGACTACTTCCTACATTACAGCCCACAAAATGTCCTATTGTCACTTTTGGTTTCTAGCATTTTTTTTGTTTGCTCCAATGCACAAAGCACTCTAAAATGCCGAATTCTCTTTCTGCTGCACGACAGTTACCATAATGTTCCACGAAACTTTATCACTTCTAATTTGATGATGCGGTGTAATTATTATTATTATTATTATTATTATTATTATTATTATTATTATTATTATTATTATTATTCTTTTCTGTCTTAAATATCAACACAAGTACATACTAAAATTCTTAAGAAGCAATTGTAATACCAAAGTGTCATCATTGCCCCTGCATCAGTGCTGAAGTAACAGTATCAGAGAATTTCTTTGTGAAGCAGGTAGTGGGGATAGCAAAATATTCATGATTCTCTTGTTAGACCCCACCCAGAGATCCAACTGGGGAACAGTTTTACCTTCAAAGTTATTATTACTGGGGAAATCCATGAGTGTTTTTTTCCTGTAGGCCATTTCGGGTTACCCAAGATGGATCAGCTAGCCAAACCAGTGGAGGTGGCCTACTTTACAACCCAGTGTGCTAAGAGTAAAGTGACTTTATTGGTAATCTATAAATTCATAATTATTGTTCAGCACCAACCTGAGTCAAGTTTTATTGTGGATTCTTACTGTGTTTACCTATGATGCCTACTATATTTCAAAGCATGGTTATTATCAATGGTAAAGCATGATAATGTTATTGTGGTAAGCTGAGAGATCACATTCTACACATTAATCTCTGTGGCTCTGTTTTTCTGTAAATGGCTTACCCCACAGCTTATAGAAATGTTTGTGGAGATGCATGTGCAGTACCCAGAAGACCCTCATTCTTAGACTGAGACCTCAGTGACTTGCTGATTTCAGTTTGAGCATTCGCCTGGTGAGCTCACATAAAATATTGGCAAGTTTTGTTATTAGAAAGTTTCAAGTTGACCTCCGTTTTATCTATAAGATTTTTTCTGTCAGAGTTTTCAAAATTTTTCTGAGATAGCTGAGCTTATCCAGCCTATCCTGATGCCCTAGTTAAAACATTACTTAAAATGCTATGCACATTTATCTTCAACTGTTTAGGTTCATCATGTTTTTGCAGATGTTCCTAAACAAGAAGTACTTTTCAGTACTTTTGAGATGAAGTACCGGTGCTTTTGAGGTTAATAATTTGTTTTGACATACACTGCTTCATAATATTTGTATGACAATTTGTCATGAAGACATTGCAATGATTTGGAAAACTAAACCATTCTTAATTTATTGGATGAGCTTGGGCTAGAGAAATTTTTAGTCAGAAATATCCATGGAAGCTGAATATGTCACATATAGGACAATTATTGAGCCTATACGAAATGTTTTTAATCCAAAATTTGACAATGATGTTATGAGTTCATTGAGAAACATGGAAAAGATTTTACTTTGCTAGAATAAGGTTGTGTTACACTACCTGTAAATCTTTTTATTTTATCAAGAATGGAAGGTGTGAAAAATGAATTTACTTGTGGGATATTACAAACCTACATGTGATAGTGTATAAGAGAAACTCAGATGTGTGGCAAGAATGAAGAGTATGAATTTAGCATTGTATGCCATGTATATTGCTGTAATATATTACATATGATAGAATGTTTTGTGCAAAAACAGGACTTTTCCATAAAAGACATTAAAGAATGACTATGGCATGAATGAACGAATTATAAAATTCTTGTATATAACATTATTAGGTATGAATGTAAAATTGTATATAAATAAAGAACTATGAATTAAACCAGCATTTGCGAACTGGCACTCATGAATTCCCCTCCATTACCCCTCCTACCACTGTCTAACTCAACCTGCTTGGCGCACCACTACAGAGTGTGGAAGCAGTCAGTTACCTTTTGCTAACAGCTAAGGGGTAGGGCGCAGTCAAAGAAAAAAACTATTTTTTCCATGATGATGATGAAGTGTTCGGCCTGGAGGCCAGTCCTTCCCTGGGACAGAGCTGTGGGGGGAGGCCCACAGCCCGAACGAGGGACACTAGGCCAGATGACACTGTGTAGGGTGGCCAGTTCCTTTCGCAGGATGGGAATGAGGACACAACACCCAGTCCTGACCCAGAAAGTAAACTTTACATCTCTGTAAAATCCCCAACCCGGCTGGGAATCAAACCCAAGCCACCCAGGTGGCTGGCAGTCTCGCTACCAATACACCCATGGTGGTGGACATTCTTTCCATAAAGATTGGAAATTACATTTTTGTTGCATTCAACAAGATGAAAATTAGTTTTGTTTGATATGTAGTGCAACAATTTGCTTTATTTTACATTTCAGTGTCAGACGACACTTCAATATTTATTTTCTTATAAGCTGTAATAAAATATGAAATGAACCTATGCATTAATGTTTAGCTGAGACAAATGATTTTTACTAAGAAATGTAATGATCAGCATAAAATAAGTAACTTTTAATTAACATAAGAATTATTTAGGCCCATCTATTATAGAAACGAGAGGAAGCAGTTGTTGGAAAGCCTAAAAAGGCAAAACACAGAATCAAACAAAATAATAAACTAGCCAGAGCAAAACAATCGGTGTGTATCAGTTACCTCAATTCTAAATATATTGCAGAAAAAATGAAGCCATTCACAATGGGGAGAATGTTAAAGACTGTTTAGTTTTAGTTGCAGAAGATGTTTCCCTAATATAGTCAAACAATTTAAATGCATCAGTCTGTCACCTCACACAGTTGCTGACAATAATGGAACTGATTTCTGATGTAGAGTCACAGTTAATGAATAAAGTACAAACTATGAAGAGGTACTCTTAGTACCGGATGAGAGTTCAAATAATGAAGTTACTGCTCAATTAGCTACGTTTATCAGAGGTGCTGTTGAACATATGAATGTGACAGAAGAGTTTCTAGATATGGTACCACTTAAAGATCACACACGTGGCATTGATATATTTGAGGCAGTTTTGCTTGTTACAGAACTATTATGGGGTAAAACAGTTTTAGTAGCCACTAATGGCACATCTGCAATGATAGGAAATGTGAACGGTTTTGCTGGATTCTATAAATGAAACAGGTGGGGATACAAAGGACTTTAAGGTCAAACATTGTATGATCGAGAGAATATATGTGTAGTGTCTGCAAATATGAAACATGTTATGGACTTTGTAAAGACGTCAATTCCATTAAACAGTTATTTTCCAAGATGGATCAAAATAAAATAAACACACGATGCAACATAAGTGATTATCATTTAGTTTCATCTTGACATTTGGCAAACGCTACTTTACAACCAGACATACACAGACAAGTGGAAAACATAGAGATGCCAAGATCTACTAATCATGCCAAGACCCAGTGAAAATTCCTTTAAATTTCAATGTATGTTTTAGTATGGAGGATTGTTATACTGATATCACTAAATGTTACCAATTGCATATTCTTTACTAAAATAATACTTTAAACCTTTAAATTACATCGATACGCCAGTGATGCAGCTTGTGACTGTACGGAAGTGACTTCGTGTTGTGTACATGAACGGAATATGGAGTGAGATGTTACGATGATTCTCCTTCACCATGAGCTCCCGGCCCCTGAATTAAACGCATGTTTCAGTCTAACATTTTTTTGGTTCCTGAATTAAATGTATGATTCAGTCTATAATTTTTTTAATTTAAGAAATGTACTTCATATTACATAGGCTATAATAATGATATGATTTAAGCTAATTTCAATGAAATCTAATGGAAATCGGGATCCGACTCTGATTTACACAATGTTGAATAAAAACTTATGTGAAACACTCACAAAACTTTCTCTACCGTAGCTAAATGACGAACTTGTGGCTTTTGCACTTCTTTTCCAACATAGTGTAACACAAGAAGCCACCCACTAGCTGAATTATACACTCTGCCTCTTCCTTACTCATGCAAGACTGCTCTTTGAATCTTTGTTTTTAACGTATTTAGCATCAGAAATCATTAACGCAAGTCGACAAGATATGGAAGGAAAATACTGACATTACTAATCAAATAACGTTATGGGCGTAAAGGTACAAATGTACTGTTTACATGCACTGAGCGTCTGATAGTGAAAGGATATTATACTACTTTTGAGAATAATAATGTTTTGACTTACAGTTCAGAATTATTCTATGTGTCAGAAGTACTTACAGAGTCGACCTGTGAACAAAGGAGAGTATGTTATAATTTATTCACAAAACTTTCAACTCAAATCATTTATTCACATGAATAACAAGTTTAAGACGGTACACTCAAGTGATTCACAAGCTCCTACTATCAAGTCTACTGCCTTTTTATTCCCATTACACATTGTCTAAACAAGCAGTTTCCTTGTGAACTCGAATAACATTAGAACTGTGAAATGTATCATAAACAGTGATGCCAACTTATATGGGCCCGTGGGGCTCAAGCCCACCCAATAATTTTCCGTGTATTATTATCATAATTATTTATTGCTATTACTAAAATCATATTTCGTTATTGAATTAAAGCAAAATTCAGATTATTGTTGACATACATAGTTCGATATTTTTGTTCCAATTCAATCACGACCGTTCCTCAATTAATTAATTTTTTACTTCTTACTCTGCAAATGCAGTTTCCACAGCCCCACCGAGATATCTGAAAATACTTAAAGACACCATTGTGTTCAGAAAAGAAAATCACATTACCGTTCTAAATATACATAAGAAGATCGCGGAAAAGTTATATAGCCTATAACTTAGCCTATAATTACATTATGCTTGCGAATAATATAAATCACAGGAAGGACATTTGACAAGGCAAGGAATTGTGATATAAGACAAAAGTGTGGAGTACAATACATTGGTGACGACTGAAAAGAAGAAAGTCAGAATGGAACGAACATGTAGAAAGAATGAATTAAGAAAGATTGGTTAAATCAGCAAGGAACAATAGCCTAAACCTGATGGAAGGAGCTCGGGTCATCTATGAAAAAAACGGTGTGATTAAAGAGAACAGGCTATTGGTTTATGGAAAGAAAAGATGATGATGCATGAAACGAATTTATTAGGAGAATTCCAGTCAGGAGAAATACAACAATATTTTGCAACACTCCATTCTACATAATGGTGGTCCAAGTGTAGTTTTTATTTCATTTGGTTTTAGAAGTGTCCTAAAACTCAAAATGAAATTTAAAAAAAAACTTTTTTGGCCCCCCAATGTTTTTCAAAAGTTGGCGCCACTGATCATAAATCATAATAAACCTGCCTACCTTTCTGATCTTGTATTTAGATAAGATTTTCAAATTTCTTGACCAAATACCATGGCTTTGTTTACCATTTCTACCATATGATTTTTTACATTCAATTTTATTTATACAAACAATTACACAAAATCCTACCGCATGTACATGATTTTTGGGTATACCAGCAGGTCATGTAGCTACTAACTGTTTCTATTGTGCCGTACCATGGTTTGTGTTCATTTTAACTGATATTGAATTTTAATGATTATGTTATACAAAATAGCGATAATGAGTCATGGTAAAAAATTCCAATCCAGCATTTGCCTTTGTGAGTGTGAACATCATGAAAAACCCCAAGTCAAATTGTCCAGGCACAGGGTTCGAATCTGGGACTCCTGAATGTGAGTCCTTGATTTTACTGTCTCGGCCACCTTACTTGTTGCTAAAGGTATTATATTGAAAAATGCAAGAATCTTTGCTTTTTCTTGGAGTTGTGTGTGGTAGGGTACATGCCCATATACCCTTAAAGCAGTCAACTCATTAAAATGATAAGATATTTTATTTTATGTATTTCCATTCGGCAGTGTTCTTTAGCAGACTTGGATGCACTAGTCGTGTACAGTAGAACCCTGCTACTCTGATCCCAACAGGGCCAGGAGCATGGTCGGAACACAAAAAAGGCCAAATTACCACAGGAACACTTTAATTTACGTAAAAAGTGATACAAATATACTGTTTTACATAGTTAAAAAGGTGTTCATGATTCTGTAACATATACCATGAAGTAAACATACTTAATAATTGCACATAATTATTGTAAAAAGCTATGAAAGCTATTTTTCAAAACACATAGGCTTGAACACACAACCATAAACTGTTTATTAAAAGCAGTATTATTAAAGAACTATCCAAATAGAACATTATTGATGTTTAAGGTGTTGAAGGGAGCATGGTCTGCTTAAGCGAGTGAATCGGACCATCAGAAGTCGGACTAATGGGGTTCAACTGTATTGCAAGCATGTTTTTCGATGAGGAGAGTTATTCCTGGAATCTTGATGATAAATTGATTCTTCATATTCAGATGGTGATTTTGTGCCATTGTGTCATTCCATGTCATGTGATCCCATACAAAAAAAAATAAAAAATTCATTGAAAAGTGTATTTTTGTTATATTATCTTGTTCTACAAACCTCAGGGGTCATGGATATCTACAATTTCTACATCAAAATGTACAGGCTTCCATGAACAACAGAGGTTTTGTATTGACAATGCTAGATGTCAATGGAAAACAATGTACAAAAAACGAGTATTATGCAGAAGTTCTAAGCTTAGATGAGGAAAATGATTCTGTTGTCCTTAAACATATGAAACCCTAGTGGAAGATCATGGATCTGGCATAAGGAAGGGGATGTTTCTATGGTGAACACTTCAGTCACAAGATACTGAAAAAAATCAAGAACCAAGACTCATAAATAACCATGGACAGTTTGTTAATGTGTAGATTTTTTATTTTTTTTTACTTTTAGTTGTATTTTCAAATGTTTGGAGACAAATATAACATAAAACTGGAATTTCATACTTTAATTGTCACATCCATAATGTCCCACTCGTAACATGTAGCCTATAAAAAAAAGTTGTAGCCTATGTTCTTACTTTAAAAAGAAAATAAGTTCAGATTATGTAATATTAGGCCTTGAAAAAGCAACAAAAGCAAGAAAATGACAAGCACAAAGGAATATAATGCAATACAAAAAGTAACAATCTACAAGCAACACTAGAACTAGCTCATCTAGTGTTATGATCAGGGCTATACCCTGCTGTACGCAGGAGGTCTTTGCCCCAAGGGGATTTATAGGCTGATTAATTTATTATTACTTAAAAGTCTGCAGAAAAAGAAAAAAAGTCTTACAAACTCAGGACTTATCAATTAATAGAGTTACTGAATTATCTGTAAGCTTGTACAATTCTAAGGGAAAATTGTCACACCCTTGAGGTTTCCCCCTTCCTTTTTCTTTGACAGTATATAGAGACTGCATATTTATGTGATAACAAGTATGTAACTAGACGTATGTAGGCCAAACCATACCTTTTTCAACAGTCTGCTGAAAATTGATTTCATAGAACCTTAAGGTTTCAAGTTAAATGTAACTAGATATTGGACACACCCGTAACAATGGAATGAACAATAACTAAGTAAAGATTACATAACATGAATGAAAAGGAACTAATGCCAGGATATCACCAACGCTAAGCGTAATGCAACCCACTCTTCAATCATAAGTGTAATAAAAAGGGCTGAACTGAAATTATAATTACCAAGAAAGGTCAAGTCATGGAAATTTCCTCCAGGTTAGCGCACGATGTTACAAAAATAGTATTTACAAGCTCCAATCACAATGACATAAGTTTATATGCAACTACCAGGCTTGAAAGGGATTTGCTTAATAGACAGGCCTACTTCCGTCCTCAAGATAACGACATAATTGTAGCAAAGCAATTGTTGAACCAGAGAATACCTCCGGTGTGCGACTAAAGAAGGGTTAAATGCTTTACACAAGTTTATAGAAACACTTTTGTATGACCTAAGCCATATACTCTTATATGCTTTTATTATTAGTATTTAATATTGTCAGTTGAATGATTACAACAAGACTTGCATGCATATTGTATGTCATGCTCAACAAAAATGAAAAATTGGGACACTATCATAAGTCATCCATTCCTCCATAACAGTTCATTCATAATTCAGAGGGTGCCAATGTGCTTAGCACAGCAGTACAGCAAAATGGCTGAAGCTAATTAGTTGTTAAGTACAAGCAAGGAAAGCCATTAAAAATGATGAAAAAATAGTACCAGTAATCTTTAATATTTTTAACATATTTTGCACTAGGCCTACCACAAATAACTCAGACTTGGAATAGCCGAAATTTTGAAATTAACAATTTAGTTTACTGGAGTTTCTTCCACAAGTAATATGATCTGCAAAAGGAGAAAATAAAAACTGGCAAGGTTTTGAGTGATGACAAAAAGTAGGCATCATATAAGAAGTGTTTTGAACAAAATCTGTGTTGAATTCATGTGATCCACAATTCAATGTCCCCCCCCCAAAAAAAAATCCTTGTTTCAACTATGACAATTGGAAAAAAAATTATTATCTTGATGAGACCTGTGCAAATGCAGGACAAATGGCTTCTTAAGTGTAGGGTGTGGCAGCATCATGAACAAAATAAAAATAAATAAACAAACAAAATTAAAAAAGCTTATCAGGATTACATGCTGGACTAAAGAATCCAACAGGGAAGGAAATAAAAATGGTAATTTATACTCCACATTGGGTAAGGATGGTTTCATTAAAGGTGATGGTCAGTGATGGGAAGTAACTGAGTAAAAGTAATCAGATTACAGTAACGATTCCTTTTTTGGTCCCATTTACTTGTAATCGTTACTTTTAAAAAATGTAATTTTTACTGGTAATTTACTTCTGGAAATAAAATTGTAATCGTTACTTTTGAGTAATAGTTACATTTTAGTAATCGAAAAGTATCGAATTGAGAATTTGGCAATGTTGCTTTTTTCTACTCGCTGGCAGTCGCTGCAGCAGTGGTGAATTTTGCGTTCTTTTTAAAGCGAACGTAAAGCGCATTACAGCTATTGCAGCATCACTGTAAGGTCGCTGCAGTGGTGGTGAAGCGAAGTCAGATCTGGCTTTACGGGTTTTGCTGCATGGGCTATCAGCCGTTCTTTTTTACACTACTTTGCTGCGGCGAAACTGTAGCGATTTAAAGCAGTGACGCGACATTCGACATGGCAAGTCAGCATTTCTGCGGAAAAACGTGGCGACGCGACATCAGCTGAGATGAGCGGAAGTCGAAAGTATTTTTTGTGTTTGTGTTTTTTTTTCAATGGCGACCACAGTCAGAGCAATTTACGGGGAGCAATACTACATTTAATTAGATTTCTGTATGGTTTCCATTTATTTCAAGACATGTTCAAGAAATTAAAATTGCTGTTCTCAGCCTATAAAATTTATTTATATATCCCTTTCTTTGAAAAGAAGGTTATGTGTTCCACATTATAAAACTAAGCTCAAACTAACCTCAACTTCAAAGTTAATTACTGAGCATTAGAGGCTCTGTTGAAAATAATGCTTCTGGCATTGAAAATTCATTTATGCTGCATGAGGACCAGTGATTTACATTCACATATAATTCTGATAGTAGGATTCTGGATCCCGGTATTTGTCTTTTTTCTAATTTGATCAAATCTAATCTATTGTGATACTGCAATATTACACAGCGTGTTGCAGGATTTCACAATTGTAAATGTCACTTTATGGGTTTTGCTATATGAACTGTCATGGCCTTCTTTTTAACCCCAGTGAAGCTGAAGCGATTTACAGATTCGGTTTAAAAAAGAACGAAAAATGCACCCTATATTTGTTTTTCTCAAAACTTTTTCAGTTAAAATGTTTTCAGTAAGAACATTTCTTATTTAAGTATATTTCGAAATTTTCTTCTCATTCTCAATTGCTATAGGCTAACGTCGTCACAACTAATATCCAGGTTAGAGGTAATATTAACAAAACTTACTCAATGTGTATGGAAATATTGGTATTGATCTGTTTTGTTTGTTTGGTCATTAATATTTTAGACTTTGTAACGTCCCAAGGAACTTTATTAGCTGAATGGCCCAATAGTTTCTGCCCTTGTGCCCCCCCCCCCAAAATAAAAAAAAATTACGTACCAGTACTGCCATTTTGTAAAGTAATTGTAATTGTAATGTTACTGATAACTTTTTTGTGCCCCCCAAAAAAGAAGGAATTTTTAGGTACTGCCATTTTGTAAAGTAATTGTAATTGTAATTGTAATTTTACTGATTACTTTTTCAAAAAGTAATTTGTAATTGTAATTAAGTAAAATTTTTCACAAGTAATTGTAATTCAGCCCAATTACTATTTTTTTGTAATTTTCCCATCACTGGTGATGGTCTAGTACATGAATGAAGAAACTGTAAGTTACCACTTAGTTATCATGAAGAAATGTCAGGAGATATTTAAAGAGTGGTTTCAAAAAATAATTCTAAAATAAGTGCCAAATAGCATGATTATCATGGAGAATGCACTTTACTAGCGTTAGAACAGAACGCATTCCAAATTACAGGAAAATAATTTCATGGCTGAAGAACAAAATCATAACTTTTGATGAAGGAATGGTGAAATTAGATCCCTGAAACTCGTGAATTGTCGTTGCAGTCAATACACAAAATAAATGATTAATGATATTATTGAATAAATGGGACTTAGCCTATTAGAGGACCTTATTGATGTAGTAGTGGACAATTTAACCATAAATATCAAAAGGGACAGTAACGAAACTGAAGATTTGGACATGGAGCACATAGAGATACAATCAAATTCAGTTTAATGTAAGTAGAATTTCATTAACATACTATGTATTAACATTTTTAAAGTAGGCATATTTAACTTTTGTGAGAATCCACTGGGACTGTTCTATCATGATTCTCTGCATGCAGTATGCACAATGTTATTGTATGGGTTACGCAGCCCACAGATTGTCTCCCAACATTCTGATTATTTGGCTATGGTCATTTCATATCATTGGTTGCCGCATAGAATGCTGCCAACAGCTTTAAATGCTGGAAGAACAAACACGAGGCTAGTGACAGGTGTAGTACAGTTATTCATTGCATACCCAGGTGGCTTAATTTGTTAGGAGGGAAAATTTTTCGCCAGCTCAACCCTTGCTTTTATTGTCACCACACCTATCAGATAGTTACCTCAACCAATCAAAATCTAAGAATGTTTCGTGACAGCTACCCATCTACTCCGCGTGGAGTCAAAAGTGGGTTTGCAAGATCTAGTTACAATGAACAATAACACATGTAAATTGTTTAGACCAAGGGAAGAACTGAGGTCAGTGATAACAATGAGAGAATATTGTAACGTTGCTTTCGTTTAGGAAAGCAAACCAAGACCAACTTGGTCAGATCAGTTAACATAAACAACAACTTAATGGTATAGTCCTTTGAAGCCACTTGGGAATGCAATGATAAACTCTGCTATAGCACGAGGTTTGTGACAGGTTTAGAGACAAGTTAATCTAACATCAACAACCATAATCCCTTTAAGTTTCCTACACTGTCGATTAAGCACACAATTCCCTGCCATCCCCTCTTCACATGACGTCATGACCCCTTGCCAGATCTTGTGCGCAACCAGTATAAATTAAACCATTTTAGGTTATATAAGTGACCATTTAGTCACAATTTTCTTTTCATTTAGCGTATTTTTAGAAAAAATTTAGTCTATGTTACAATGAATTCTATAGTTTCTAAAGAACATCAGAACTTCAAATATGACAGTATTCGGTGTATAAAATAAAAAAAGACGTAACACACACAGCATGCAGAGTGTCTTAGAATCCCTGGGTGTTTCCCCATAATATGTTAGCTTAGTTTAATCAATTAAGTTTCCGGTAAAAGATAGATTTATGCCGTGCACCAGCCAAGCTCTGCCATTTTGTTAGGTTAGAAACGTTTATGCTAGTTTAGGAGCAATATACTGAATAGCGCGAGGTTTACTATGTCTCACATTGAATCTCTTCTGCGTTGAAACCCTAAACCCCAACTTCCCAAGCAGGTCCCATTGGTGGTAGGAGCCTAGTGAGCGGCATAAAACTATTTTTTCCCAAGTTTCCTCTTGCATTGAAAATGCAATGTAAGTAGAATTTCATTAACATACTATGTATTAACATTTTTAAAGTAGGCATATTTAACTTTTGTGAGAATCCACTGGGACTGTTCTATCATGATTCTCTGCATGCAGTATGCACAATGTTATTGTATGGGTTACGCAGCCCACAGATTGTCTCCCAACATTCTGATTATTTGGCTACTGCAATCTGTCAATTAATGTGTGCTCGCAAAGAACTGTACTACATCTCAGTGTCATTGTTTACATCTACTTTACACTCTTTAGTTGAATGATGTATAGTTTGGGAAAATTAAAAAACAGGGCGCACCTTGGGATAGTGGTGGGCCTATCTCGCCCAACCCACCCAAAATGGTGCACTTTCTTCTATACCACGATCTAGCGAATCCTTCTGTCCTCGTATTATGTAGAAACTCGTGATTGGACGTTGGAGGTGTGAGGTCATATCGCTAGACGACTGGTTACAGGCTGACAAACCTCGCAGGAAATATAATGAGGTGGGTACAAGGCATTTGTGACAGAATGAAAGGTCAGTGGGTACAAGGCACTTGCGACAATATACAAGGACAGTTGGTCATCCTTCTTCGCTAAGAAACAAAATACATCACACAGTCCATGCAAATGTGAATATCGAGTGGGCGGAGCTTAAGGGGCCACCTGTTTTTGGATTTCGCCTATAGTTTTTATTCTAGGTTAGTGGCAGGTGGTTGTGGTTAGTAACAGGTACTGTATATACTATGTTAGTATTAGGTTAGGTAATAATTATTAGTTCAGTTAGTGATACAACTGTAACTCCTCTCATATGGGATAGGCCTAATACTTAAGACATTCGTTTAGTTGCTGGCAGTTACCATTGCCAAATTAACTAGGGATCCATTACGTATGAAATTACATATTATAGGGGAAAAGTAAATTATTGGTGAAATTTCAGAAAGTAAAATATATTAATAGGAAAAAGATAACGACAAAATGTTATAACTTACCCAAGATCAAAAACACTATTTGCACAAAAATAGATTCGCACTTGGATAAACTTGCACACGCACAGAAGCATAGAAGTTGTGGGCCTGATATCAATGGGCACTTTCCACGAAAAAAACAACGTGTACACTTTGTCACTCGTCAAAATTATAACCGAACCGCCATCTCAAATTCTCGCGCTCACGCCACATGTGACAAGATCAACAAGTTGACAGAAACCAGTGTAGCCAACAACTCAAAAGTCGCTAAATTCCTGTATTAACAATGGATTAAATTTTATGATTAGTCGCCAAAGAATGTTTAGAAAATACCAACTCCGTATTTTAAAATTAATTTTACTTAATTTAATCTCCAGATAAATTATGAATACTTTAAAAAATGTAGAAAAACGCCAGATATAGGACTTATGGTTGATATTGGCGCTACTGGTGGTTAGTCATCCAAATCGATTATCGATATCTCTTGTAAAATCGACTGCGATAGTTCAATGTACTACGATTTATTTTCCACTACATTAATAAATACACAGTAATGTTGTATTTATTCAATTCTAAATTTTAAAACTTAAAACTGCTTCTGTGGAAAAGCATCGCTGACGCTGGCAATGTTGGCCGTACTTACGTCCGCAATCCAGTCAGTTCGGCGGAAATTTCAAACTTGAAAAAATTAAAATTAAACGAAGAAAGCCTCAGAATTAAGAGTGACGAGAACTTCGAAAAAGATTACGTTTTACGACCCCCAAAAGTCGGGTCCCCTAACATATTATGTCGCGGCTTCCCCCTCCACCCTTATGCGCAGCCATACTGAGTTTCTGATGGGCTTTTAAAATTCCAAGATTATCTTCATTATGTATTCAATAGATAAATGTAGCCTAATATTTTTCACACATTTCATTCAATCATTCATAAAAAGAACTGAAAATAGCTCTACATTGAAATTACTCTAAAAGATATCAATGTAAACCTATCACCACAAAATCTGTTTAGAGCAGGTAAACTGGTGAATTATCAGTTATCAGTCAAAATTAAAGCTAACATGCTAATATTGAAAAAAAATGGGGGAAACTATTTTACATTCAGAACATTACGAACTAATCTGAAATTAAATAATGCAGTAGTAAATATGCATAACCTTTTCACTCCCTGACATATAAGTTACATACGTCACCTCAAGAAATGTATCAAAGGCAGAGATATTAGATCTGTGGAAACCAATATCCTTTTCCTTGGAAACTGTTGACATTTTTTTTAATGATTACAACACAATGTGGCATTGCTGTACTGTTAACAGGACTTAACTGAACAACAATTGCTCTAATACTAAGAAGAACTTCATCATACTACCACAATACATGTGGCACCAACATATTGCATCCACCACAGTGACATTAAGGCCGGTATTAATAATCGCAATAAGTCGTACTTATATCCAAGTCGAACTTTAATCTCATCTTAAGTTGAGTTTCTGACACAAACAAGTCGGACTTATGACATAGTTACTTTATAAAGTCAGAGTTGACAAAGTCAAGCTTATTGATATTCATAGTCACTAAAGTAAGACTTATTTGTCGAAATAAGTCATACTTTATCAAGTCAAGGGTCCCCCTGACTTATCTCAGTCTAAGCCAGTACCATGGATAGTGATCTTGGAGAGTATTAGAATAAATCCACGCCCCAAAGTGTGCAATGAATTTAAAAAGAGATTTCGTTTCAAGCAGACACAATTTTGGAAATATCATCGCCTATCTTTCATCATCATTTCTCTCTGCTGGCATTTCATATCGGCCCAAAGCTTGCTAAGCTGTTTTGAATCTCTCTAAAACAGTAATTAATATCAAAATAAATACATAAGCATACCAGTATGAATTCTGAATGATCTCCAAGCTAAAATATACGAAGGATATACTCAAGAAACTATTGATCAGTTTACTTATACGGTGCATAATATGACTGGATGAACTGAATTCTTTGTTTACAATGCACAGCACCATCTGTATTTTTATATCACAATAGCGAAATACGTACTCAGACGGCTTTGCTTTACATAAAATCTGAAAAAATCTTAAACACGATTGGCTAATTCAATTGTTATGGCAGTGAACACGTGATTTTTCATATTATCAAGTTCGACTTTAGTATGTAGAATAAGTAGAGCTTTATGAAGTCATACTTAATAAAGTACGACTTTAAAGAAGACTATGATTACGAAAAACATATAAGTCGACTTGTCAAATAAGTTCAGCTTTATAAAGCCAGTTCTTAAGTTGCCGACTTTGAATACCGGCCTAAGGGAATAATACACCCAGCTACAACTCAAGAATGAAGCAAGATAAAGCAATACTGTTTTCGTTATTGTTTATATTTCATTTGATAATTTAGGCATATTATATGAATTGTGGGATATGCTCTTGTATCATAAGTCTATTGAGAGGGGAATTTTAACATTCTATCATATGTATGAAGCTGCTGGGTGTTGTATTGGTAAAAGGTGGTACGGACATGGGTTAAAACTAAAAGCTTGTGCAGATATACTGACAGACAGAAATGAAAATATTTGTAAGGGTATTAATTCTGAGCTCTGGTTTGAAAAAAGTAAAAGAGGTGATAAAAGTTTGGCACTAGAAAATGTAATGAACAAAATCATCATTAATGGAGCAAACAATCCTGCCACATATTTAGCAAAAAGGAGGCAAAAAGGGAACAATGTTGAGATGTAGACAGAAGAATAAATATTACATCAGGAAAGCAAACAGTAATTTATTGCATAATTCCTTCAAACCTTCACAGATGATAATATTAAATGGTTGTGTTGAAACTCTAGCTATAGAGCTTACAAAAGCAACCCATAAGGTAATGGCAACAGCCATGCCTCTGAATAGTTCAATATTATTAAAGTTTACAGACTAGGAAGGGAAGTAGGAGAATTTATCAGGTCCAGAAGCAAGAATAATACTATTAGAAAGATCTTACAGAGAGAAGAAACAAAAATTATGAGATGAATTAAATAAATTCAAATTAATGACGTTGAGTAAAATTTGTTAACAAACAACTATTCACAAATCATTGGGACATTGCTTTCAAAGTTGTTGCAGATAAAATTAGACTTCGATCATTTTTTCAAATTTGTAGAGAATGATGTTTCACTAACCACTCAAAACTTGGAAGGAATCCACTGATTTTCTTCTTGATGTGTTGCTCTCAGACAATAGCACACAAAATGATAATCCCAGAAATACCTACCTAAGAAATGAAATTCAACAACCATATCACATTAAAAATACCTTACATATTAGCCTATAACTTCAGAGGAAGTAGAGATAACCATTAAATCGATGAAAACAAAAAAAAACAGGGTCTGATAGTATATTATCAGAGATACATCACCATATTTTTAAATAGGCCACACCATATGCAGCTGAAATGATGACAAATTCGAAATTTTTGAACATCCAAAAACAAGTGATTTCTGTAATTATTCTCCATAGTGGAAAGTATAAAGTTCATTTGATATAAAACTCTTACAGACCCATCTGCCTACTCAACGATCTAGGTAAGAGGTTTGAAAAAATACTTTGCAACAGACTACGAAGACATAAGCCTAAAAGAGCATGTGACTTCATCAGTATGTCTTCAGGCCTGGGAATTTTCCTATAGACACAATCAAACCTAGGCTCTGTTAGGCTGACAGAGTCTACAAAAGAAAATATATATTTCAGGAAAGTTACAGTATACTTCTCAGGGGCTTTTTAAAACATTTTTTGGTCAGTCTTCTTCGGAAGCCTAAGAGAACTTAATGCTTGAGAGAATTATACCACACTTTCAGGGACTACTGTGAAGAAAGGTTCGCTACTACTGAGTGCCCAGGTAACATGGGTACTCAGCAAAGGATACTTGCAAGGATTTGTCTATGGTTCCATATTTCAAAACATGGCAATAGAACCTTGACTCTTAACCCTCTGTCGGGTGCAACAGACCTGACAGGCAGAAGTTGGATGTTTTCGTTCCCTTCTCTATTCCTAGGAAGGGTAGGACTCTACCTCTCCTTGTAGTCTCCTTTCTTTACCTAATTTTTCCTCCTACTCAGGTGACTCACCCACTTCATGGCAAGCAGTTATCACTAGGGCCCGGATTTGTATGTAAAAAAATGTTTTTTTTCCTCATGCGTACATTCCTAAAACAAAGTTTAGTATCCAAATCGAGGTCCGACAAACGCAAATTCCAAATTTTATTTCACATAAAAACACATATTTGACAAAAAAAGTTATGTGAATAAATATTTTCGATATTTTCTCCATAAATACATATTTTAGTATTTTTTTCGGGTTTTTATGTATTTTTTTCCCCCTGATGCTCATATCAAGGTCCGACAACCACAAATTCCAAATTTTATTTTACATAAAAACACATGTTTTACAAAAAAGTTATGTGAATAAATATTTTCGATATATTCTCCATAAATAAATATTTTAGTACTTTTCCTCATTCTCTTTTAACATTTTACAACAAAAATTTGTATCTCGAAAGAATTCAACACAAATGCTTCACTTGCAATGAGGTGAGAGTTATTATCAGGGAAGAACAGAACAGAACCCAATCTCAACATTGCGTAATTCACTTAAAGAAATACAATACGTTGAAAGGCAACTTAACACTATCTCAGGTTCGAAAATAGAAGTTCTAAGAACAAAATTTAAAGGTATGATTGAGAAAAATGGTGGCAAAGTCGCTCAAGTTTTGGAAGGCCAAAACATAATCTAATTGATTGTGTGTGTGTGTTAGTGATCTACCCCTCTTCAAATATGCAAGGTTAACATCGTGTGATGTAGAACATTCCTTTTCTCAATATAAGGCATTATTCTCGGATAATAGACAAGGATTTGTGATCCATAATCTGGAAATGACATTTGTTGTGCACTGCAACTCCTGTCAGCATTTTACATCTGATGTTGGCGAGTTTCAATATAATTTGTTCTAGTAAGTTACGAACATTCTGGTGTTTTTGTTTCTTTTCTCATTTTTTTAAAGTTTTTTAAGTTTTAGCACATATTTTTAAAATTTTAGCACATATTTTTAACATTTTTAGCACATAAAAAAATAAATATTTTTAAGTTTTTTAGCACATAAAAATCCGGGCCCTAGTTATCACCATAATGATCTCACAGGCACATTGCACCTGAAGTCGTGCTTATGCTGGTGTTTTCTCTTATTTGATCCAGATTTTCCACTAAAATGACCGAAAATCTTACGATCTGTCTATTCCAATTGGTCTTCACAAAGTAATGTGTTTGTTGCAAGATTTTGAAGAGGATTTTGGTGAACATGAGTTGGAAGAACGTGAAGGTGATTCAAAGATTGAGCAAGATGGTGAGGAAACCAAGGTTGGTTACGAACCAGTTCTAGGAGTCAACTATATAGCCTATATATATATTTATTGGAAAAGATAAGAAAACCAAGTGTACCGAAAATCCGCTTAAGAGAAATGTTCAAAGGGGAGCTCATCTTTCTAGAAGCATGGGAGAAGCTGAGAAGCTCAATAGGTTTTCAAATACCATTAATATTTTTTTGTTTAATGGTTGATTGATGGAATAATTTATTCACTAACTACATCTTGAACATGATCGTTAGTTACAGAAAGAAGTACACTGAATTCATCAAGCAGAAATTTTCCAGAGAAAGGGACATCACACCCAGATATGACACTGAACTAAGGGATTTCATTGGCTTCTTGTATCTAGCAGAACTTATATTTTCTTTCTTTAAACCTCCACAAGAAGGTCAGTGATAACTTTTAGAACAATAAATTTAAAATTAATGGGTACTAATGATACTTATGACGATTGCTTTACATGCATTGCACCCAAACTTACTGGTGCTCATATTGCATATGACGGAGGTTAAGACTAGAAAATTTACTAACCCACATAGACTTGTGGCATTTGGTGATGATTTACTACTGGTGATTGAAGAAGACTCAAGAAGAAAACTAGAATCTAAAACAAATTTGACTATAGGTTTAAAATGGGGTAGGCTACTCCACCTTGTCATTACAAAATGTCAAATGTTAAATATTAAATATTTTTCAACCAACTTGTGGTCATCTTTATGTTGGTTTGAAGTAGCTATGTTTTAAGTTTTTATTAAATTCTTTATCACTGAAGTTGACTCCAAGTTGGTCAAAATTTATTTGATTTTTAACACTTTACATTTTATACTGACAAGGCAAAGTTATGCCATTTTAAACTCAAATGCCAATATGGCTCTATTTTAATGTCATAGTTTGTGCTATAGCAAAATAGCTAATTGGTGTACAGAAGTAAAACTAAAACTGGCACATTCAAAGATAATATATCTGGCGATAGTGTAGTTGGCAATCCCCTACCATTCAGAATTGATTGTTCCACAAAATAAGGACCTTAGAATGTCTTCCAACACTTTCGTTAACTGCTTATAATCTTTCATCTCATCAGATTTTTCACATTGTCTTACTTAAGTATACAACACCAAGCATACCTTATACTAATGTTATGAGTTTTGTTTTAATCTAAATGTTGTTTTGAAAAGTTAGGCCATGTACCGGTACTTGTTGGAGCAACGATAAACAAACAAAGAAGCAAGTCTGTTCTACCAAGAGAATGGTAGCACTACTTAACAATGAGGTGTTCAAGTTGGAGCAAAGATAAAAGTATTGATGAGAGATAAGAGCAATGTTAATGAAATGACCATTTCTTTACTCTTCTCACAGAATGAAATGCAAGCATATCTATTTGATCCATTATATGGTCTTCATAGTGATACACAAAATAATTAATATTTAATAATATTGCATCACAATAAACAAGAGGGTCATCGATGAGTTAATTAATTTTGCATACATTCAGAACAACTCTTTGGCACAAAGAAATAAGACTTTATTCCTTGTGATACACTGGGAGGTGAGCCCCCCAAAAATCCAACCTCGGTGTCCGCGTCGCGGGGGGTGGGCAACGATAAGTAGGAGATTGCCTGTTGGGGTGAAGTACGGTGGGGACGTATGGACCCCGGGACCGCTACGGTAGCCGTGAAGGCCCAACAGGAACTCTGAAAATGTCGGCGAATGAGGCAATGGTTGCAGTTGGAGCGTCTGACCCAGAGTGGGCGGCTTCAACCAAGGTTAGGGAGGGGCAGATCAGGCTCCAAAGTCGTGGTGAAGGCAGCTGATCTAGGGGAGGGAAACCCCAAAATCAAATGACCCGGTCCTCCAGGTTGGGGGTCGGCGAGGGGCTGACAACCCCTCCTGTAAAGAAAACTTATGTTCAGAAAGCCAGACATGATGAAGCCGGACTGATTTTACGGAAACGACCCAGGCAGAGAAACAATGGACATGAGATGAGAATGGCGACTTGGAATGTGAGAAGTTTGTTAGTAGCGGGTTCTTTAATGAATTTAAAGAATATTATGACACGCTACAATATAGGGGTATTAGCCATTCAAGAAATTGGCTGGAAAGGTGAAGGAATTATAAGGTCTGGCGATTTTACTGTATTTTATAAAGGGGGTCAAAGAAATATGTTTGGAACTGGCTTTATAGTGCACAAGAATTTTAAAGATCAAGTTTTGAATTTTACAGCTTTTAGTGATAGAATAAGTATTTTAAGAATAAGAGGTAGATTTTTTAATATTACCCTTTTTAATGTTCATGCCCCGACAGAGGACAAGGAAAGCGAAATTAAAGAAATATTTTATGGGAATCTGGACACTGTGTATAATAAAGCCCCACAGTATGACGTTAAAATAATTTTAGGAGACTGTAATGCCAAAGTCGGAAGAGAGAGAGCCTACCGAAAGGTGATTGGCCAGCATAGTCTTCATGAAATCAGTAACGATAATGGAAGCAGATTAATAGATTTTGCCACTGAGAAAAACCTAGTGATCAAAAGTACAAATTTTCCAAGAAAGACATATATAAACAGACTAGGATCTCCCCTGATGGTGAGACAGCTAATCAAATAGATCATGTTTTAATCGATGAGAGGCATGCAAGTGATATCATTGATGTAAGGAGTAGAAGAGGAGCTGATTGTGCATCTGACCATTTTCTGGTCCAAATAAAATATAGGCAGAGGCTGGTTGTAGATAAGTCGGTAAGAAAAAAGACTGAAGCTAGGATCAAATTTGATATGGTGAAATTAAAAAGGGAAGAGACTAAACAACTATACCAAGAGGAGGTGTCTAAGAGATTGAAGCAAGGGGAGCCAGAAATGGAGAGTAAAAACATAGAAGAGCAGTGGTTGAATATAAGATCAGCAGTAATAGAGTCAGCTAACTTAGTGTTAGGAAGAAAAGAAAGGAGTGAAGAAACTAAGAAGAAAGAATGGTTTGATGAAGACTGTGAAAGGCTTTTGGTGGAGAGAAATTTAGCTAGATTGAACTGGATCCAGAAGAAGACCAGAGCCAGTGCAGAGAATTATAGAATTAAGAGGAAGGAAGCAAAAATTGGTTGCAGGCGAAAGAAAAGGGAATACCTTAGGGAATTGACAAAGGAATTGAATGAGTGGGATAGAAGTGAAACCAGGAAATTTTACACCAGAGTCAAGAAACGTAGGAAAGGTTATCAAAGTAGTAATGAATATTTTAGAGATGAGGAAGGTAATTTGATTGGTGGAAAAGAGGAAATACTCACCAGATGGACTGAACACTTCAGTAGGTTACTTGGAAACAGACCATCTGCATCTGATGATAAAGAAATACCAAAGTATGATGGGGAACAACAGTTTGTGCCAAACCTGCAAGAGATAGTATCAGAACTAAACCGCCTTAAGAATAACAAAGCCCCAGGAGAGGACGGTGTTACGGCCGAAATGTTAAAAAATGGAGGGGAGGAGTTAAAAGTAAAAATAGCTAGGATGATCCAGGATATTTGGCTAAAGGAAGAAATGCCAGATGACTGGAGGACTGCAATTTTCTATCCTATATACAAGAAAGGAGATCAGACTAGGTGTGAAAATTATAGAGGAATAGCCTTGCTGGAGGTTACATATAAAATACTCTCAAAACTAATAGCAGTGAAAATGACTAAGATTATGGCAAATATAGTGGGAGATTATCAAGGGGGATTTATAAAAGGAAAATCCACTAATAATCAAATTTTCATGCTAAGAACCATCTTAGAGAAGTGCTATGAGTTCAATGTTGACCACCATCTGCTATTTGTGGACTTCAAAGAGGCTTATGATAGCATTGATAGGAGTGCATTAATTGAAACGTTAATTGAGTTCTTTGTGCCCAGGAAGTTGGTGAGATTAATTCAAATGACTCTCAGTGCAAGTAAAGGGAAAGTGTTTTTACTGGGAGAGATTGCAAAAGCCTTTTCAATCAATAGAGGGGTAAGACAGGGGGATGCACTCTCCACAATATTATTTAATATTGTTTTGGAAAGAGTAGTGAGAAGAGTCGAAATTAATCCAGGAGGAACCATTTATAATAGGACGTCCCAAATCTTAGCCTATGCAGATGATGTTGTCATAATATCTAGGTCCGTACAAGAATTGAAGAATATCTTTAACCAATTTGAGAGTGAGAGTAAAAAACTGGGTTTGAAAGTGAATGAAGTTAAAACAAAATATATGATAGCATCCAGAAGTACTAGTAAGTGGGGCCATATGAAGACATTTCAGACAGAGAACTATGTTTTTGAGAAAGTGGATAGGTTCAAATATTTGGGGTCAGTTATTACTGATAATAATTTGATTACGGAAGAGATAAAGGAAAGTATAAAAGAAGGCAACAGATGCTACGGGGCATTGCTCCCTTTAATGAAGTCAAAGGATCTTTCCATAAATGCAAAGAAGAAAATATATAGAACTATAATAAGGCCAATAGTAACATATGGATCAGAAAATTGGTGCATGGTAAAGAATGATGAAAGAATGATCTCAGTTTGGGAAAGGAAAATATTACGAAGAATTTATGGGCCAAAATTTGAAAATGGTGAATGGTATAGTAGAAGAAATGAGGAATTGTACGACCTATATAAGGAACCTCAAATTATTGGAGAAATAAAGAGTTAAAGGCTAAGGTGGGTAGGGCACATTGAGAGGAGTGATGAGAATACAGTAATATCAAGGATTTATAGGGGTCATCCTGGAGGTAAAAGATGCTGTGGAAGACCAAGGAAAAAATGGATTGAAGATGTGACAGAGGATTTAAAAGAAATGGGAGTTCGAATGTGGAGGAGGAGAGCGCAGAACAGAGAAGAATGGGCTTCGATTGTCAGGCAGGCTCTGGTCCTCAATGGACCGTAACGCCAAGATGGATGGATGGACACTGGGAGGTGAGGTGTTAGACAGATTATCAAATTCACTAACTTATTATAGGGCTGCCACATGGGGGGAGGTGATGCCAGACGCAAGGTACCTGGGCCCAGGCCTACTTTATGCTCACTAATATCATCGCTATTATTTTTACCATTCACCAGCATGTACAGGTAGGAAAATAAAGGTGGACCGACTAAAATATCTTAGTTGCCAATATGAGCCACTACACATGCCTAGCGGCATTCACAGGATAGCAGGGAATGTATTGAAATTTGTATTGAGAAATAATTTCATGTAGGCCTAATTTGCATTGCTTGTGAAAACAAACATTTCTGTTACATCTCTTACATTTATTTATGTATCACAAGGCTCTGAAATTAGCTGCAAGAGTCGGTCCACTTTTTTTTTCCTTACCTGTACATGGCCTTAGGTTAACCTAAGACTAAGGGCGCTACAGAGCACAATTTCAACAGCAGCAAGCAAGGCTCCCCCCCCAAAAAAGAAACTCCTCTTTAACGTTAATGTAAAATATTGCCATATTACCAATTAATATTGCATGAAAAATTAAATTCTAAGGGGCAGCAACCATACTCGTGTGAATGCCCTTGCCTATGACAAAATATTATTGGCCTATAAGTTTAATTTCTCTTCTGTTTTAAGGTTTAAAGTGTGAAAGACTGAAAAGTTTGTGAAAATGTGAGCATGATGTTCCACACATAGAGAAGATGAAAAGAGCCTACAAAAATAAAGTCTTAATACTATAATAGGAGGCTGTTGTCATGCCAGAGCAAACAGTCCAGAGATTAGACCTAACATGGGCATGAAGTGTCAATGTTTGTGTTCGTAAAACCAGGTGCTGTCCTGGATATTATTAACAAATACCGAAATTACAGAAATAAAAAAAATTAAGAAAAATGATGCTGTTGTAGTATGAGGAGGCACTAGACAAAATAATTCAAAGGAAAGCTTCAAGAAGCTAAATGTCTTTGCAGAGCTTAATAACAACATAAACATTGTAACAACGAATGCTCCACAAAGACATGACCTTCAAGAATTTTTGGTGATACATCAAGAATTTTGAAGTTTTAACAGACATGTACACATTGTGTTTAATAAATACATTCAAATAATATATTATGCTTTAATTTATTCACACCTAGCTTATTATGTTATACGAGGATATACTTTTGGCTATATTATTAATTCTTTACAAACATTACAAAATAGAGCACTAAGTAGTGATGGGAACCATTCGAATGAATTCATTCGGAATATTCGATTGTTAAAATCATTCGAAATGTTCGAGATGTTAAAAAAATCATTCGAATGATTTTGCTCTGCTCCAGACTAGCATTAGAGCGCTTCGCTTACTGAACTGAAGTGTGAAAGCGAATGAATTCATTCGAATGCTCTTCAACCTCTCGGAATCTGGTATCTCGGCTCGTTCTCTCGTTCATTCGATTGTTTTCGTGTTCCATCGTGTCCCCGTTAGCATTCGGTAACTTCCGTCTCTCCCATTCCAAGCGGGGATGGCATGACGCAGAGCTAGAGCGAAGATTTATTTTCATGAGTTTCAACCCCAGGCTACAAAATATATTTCGACAATAAAATACCCGTTCTCTCGAATATTAAAAAGTTCAATTGTTCCTGTTTTACATCCATCATTAGCTTCTACATGAAACATATGCATTTTCAAATGGATTATTTATTTGATTAATTACCGTATATTATGAATTATGATATTAAATACAGCCATTCAAATTTTTATATTTGATACATTTATAAGATTAAGCAATTTATATTTGTAGGACTTCAGGAAATTTCATGTTAGGCCTAATTTACTGTATTTACTACAGCACTTGTTCAGGACTACATGACTAAAATAATAAACATCTCTGGAGGCCGCGTTTGTTGTAAGCTGGCCGCATTGTTCTCTGCCGGAAATGAGCGCACTAAATTTAAATCTACCCGCTTCCGAATGTCAATGAAGTAAAGTGAGAACGGAAGATTTCATTCGAAGAATATTGAAGCTAGCGAACGAACATCTCGTAGTTGCATGTCCCTCTATGAATAAAACACTTCGAATGATTTCATTCGAAATATTCATTCGAAATGTTTAGTTCCGTATTCGAATGATCATTCGATTGTTAAAATCATTCGATTTTTCCCATCACTAGCACTAAGAGCCTTATATAATTTTCATCCACTTAAACCACCATTAGAATTATATTGCAGTGGCGGCTATTCAGGGGAAGTAGGTGAAGTAGCACTTCACCAGTATTTTTCCTTTACAATACGTATTTTTAAAGTTTATTTTCCATATCACGAATGCTAGTTTTTACTATAAATGTAGTTCTGTATTTTTTAATTGCCCGCCACCCCAACACCTGGTGTCAAAGCTAAGAGACACTGAGATCCTGCAAGCGTGAAGCCACGGCCGACTTGAAGCACTCCGTTGCACGGGTAGTCTGTTCCACTCAAATGAGATGGCAGGTAGCAGTTTTCTCGCTTATCCCACATCCACTTCGTGACGAGAACAGACTACCCATGAAGCTGTCTAGCTCCTTGTTCAGGCGTATTCTTCGCCAGTAGCATCACACTGTGAGCTCGGAGAGACAGGTGGTCACGTTTGCACTTAATTGAATACAGGGTTCATAAAGCACATATATTATCCATCACAGCCTTGATGTTAATGCGTTGAACACTACAAATACAATTACACTGTAATTGTTCTTATAATCCCAATCCATTTGCCAGTTTATACTCCGAAGAGAACGTGGATCAGGACGTTTCATTCCTACAATGCATATTTTTTCATAGGTAATCATACGACATGGGACATATTAATCACTGCATATTAATGCCTTGAAGTATCCAGTAACGAGCTGAAGTTTATCAGATAAAATTGCATCTTTCCGACCCTCGCAAGCATATTAACTTATAAGAAAAACAACAGTCATTGGTCGATTGCTAAAGATTATTAGTCAATACCAAGTCCGCATCGCATGAATGGAATATTCTGAATAATCCAATTAGGAGAATAATAATTACGATAAACATCGATAAATTCGCGGCGGAGAAGCAGGATCGAATTTATGTAATGAAACTCATAATTCCGAGTGGGATCATGACATAGGCCTACTAAATGAAGAATAAAAAAATGTTGCCAGATACTAATCTGACAAGTATCTTGTTTAGCGAATATTTAAATTCAGAAAGAACTTCTACTGCAGCTAGAAGAAAAGCAGCCATTCTATGATGATATCACCGAAAAGTTTGCAGCCTTAAAGGGCTACCGAAGGATTGTTTTGGTATACAAGACATAGGTGAATTCAGTTATTAACATAAGCATGTGGCATTTTTTCTCTTCACCTAATTTTCCGGCCACGAGCCGCCACTGTTATATTGACATTTGGGCATGATTCCAATTAGAGAACTTACCAAATCCCTGTCATTACGTGTTATTGTCCACAAGTTAATAAAAAACATCATGCATCATAATATTTATTTTACCTTTAATGATGATATTCATAACTATTTCACTATAAACTATAATATTATGCACTTACAACAGCCAAATAGGGGTCAGCATGGAAGAATGAGACGCTTTTACTCTATGTTTTAGATTTTTTTTTGTTTTAATATAAGCAAAAACTAATTGTATTTCTGAAAACTGCTTGGAATCAGGCTATAGATATGTTATACAGAAGTTGCAAATTTTATTTACCTTGCAAATAAATAACATTTTTTTATAAGTATATGCCCCATCTCCTACCTGCTGGGTGGCATGGGACACAGTTCAAGGAGGTAAGGGGCAAAGCATTTTGAGCCTCAATGTCGATGTAAAGAACATTGGAATTCCTCAAGTTTTAAAATACCTTTTTTCAATGCATTTAAATAGAGCATAACAACAAAAGAGTTATAATAGGTGACTCACAAGTAATTCGACTTCAAAATACAGCATGTCTTTGAATCTATACCTGAGACGAGTTAAGAAGGAAACCTGAAGTAAACACAAACCAGTATGTCTGTCTCACTCTTAGGTCATACGAGTAATGTGCTAGAGTGAAGACAGATGTGCTGGTTTTGTTTACTTGAGGTTTCCTTCTTACAACGGCCAGACTTTAGTCCTCATATCTAAAAATTGATCCATCTCACTATGAAATGGAAGAAAATAATCTTAAAATACATTTTCAATTTGGCAGGAAATATAGGCGGCAACAATTCCAAAAAATTATAATTTATTGACAAAAATGAAGTTACATCATAATATCCACCATACTCTCTAATAATGCAGACTATTGCTGTTGCCAACTTCTGAGACCAATTTGGCATTTCAAACGTAATGTTTTTATTATGCCTATATTGAACATCCCACCCCTCCTGTGTCCCATCCCTTCACACTCTCCCCTATGGTCCTAAAGTAATTCGTTATTCCCTTTGCAAGAATTATGACAAGAAATTAAGGACATTAAGAATATAAAAATGTTTGCTCCAAATAATAATTTTACTTCCGTTCACATCTACTTTCCTGATTCCTATGTTTCTATTTTTACTATTAAAATATGATTTATTTACTTTTTCCTAACTCTTCGTAAATAGGCCATATTGTTGTTTTCTGTTAGTTATACTGTACTAGTTATGTACTAGTTATGAGCATTTTTGCTCATTGAGGTCTTCACTGAAGAATAAATTTAAAAAAAATCCCGCTTACTTAAAACAATTTGAGTTGCATAATATGTTTCTGAAAAGTTTTACACTTTTAAAACTTTTATAAAGATAAATATTTATAAAGTTATCAGGGGGTATTTCTTACGTTAATTTTCAAAATAGAACTAGGTACGACACCACTGTTATACCTTTCATATGAACGTAGCCTAATATTAGGGAAAAGGCAAGACATACAAATATAAAAATAGAAAGCTTTGAACCTTTGAAATAACCCCATTCAAGCTAGTTATCAGAAGCGTTCGATATAAGTGTTTTTGGAGTGCAACCAGAGTTTCCTTCGTCAATAATTAAATATTGTCAATTTCCCACGAAGAATGACTATATCCTGGTGTTACAATAATAACGGAGAATGAATTTTTATTTTTATTAATGGTGAAACTATAATACTACGCATCAATGAAACTACTTCCGACTGACCACAAACGCAAGAAGATTTGCAGCTGGTATCATGCTTCAGATGTTTTATTTTATTTTTTTATCCTGATGCAATGCCAGAAGTATAATAGGCAGGAAAGACAAAATGAAAACATCAGCAGCTCAATCACGCAATACTTTCTCCGTAAGTCAGACTTCTTGGAAAGAATACGATACAGATTTCTGGAAGAGTTCTGCATGAATGACATCAACCAATACATCGCCAAGAATTTAATCTGTAAATACCGGAACTAAACCGGTGTAGATTTATCAGTGCGAAATCTAATATTATAATCCTGCAAGGTGCTAAGGACCATCATCGCCCTTTCTTTAATCTCACGAGATAAGCAATAACTTCATGCAACACGTATTGACATTTTTATGTACCAAGCATCCAATCGCCATCGCATCTACAGAATCAATATTTATTTGCTCATGTACACCCCAATCTCCTTCATACATTGATTAGCAACTATCACAGACGTAGTCAAGGTTAAACATGAGAATATTATAGGAGAAAAATTCCTCTGACACTGGGATTTGAACCCAGGACCGTTGGATACCCGTGCCACTGCTCATCTGAGGAGAAGAGAAGCTCGTGTAGCACCCAAGTAGGCCTACTCAACTGTTGTCTTAGGATTGAATGTTAACCCTGAGCTAACCGTATATTCACTAAATTATCTATAACATTTCTTTTTCAGACTTGTGCAGAGAACTGTAGCTTCTTAACAATATTTATGTGACTTTCTTATAAATTACATGTTAATGTTCCTCGAGTTTCACGTGGAGCTATGCGCTGTCTCGTTCAGCTGTACCTGAAATTTGTGTCTGGCATATTAGCCGGTCTGAACTCCTATAATTCATCACCTCTCAAGTTTCACTTCTAGATAAGCAATCAAGTGTAAATCACGACCTAACACCTCGATGCTGGTATGCACACTGCCTCTTAAAGGATTATATCAGTTTTAACGTAAGAGAGATAAAGTGCTATGATTATACGTTTTGTATTTCACGATATTACTGGCTTAAGATGTTTGTAGGCCTTTATAGTTTGTTTTTTGTTTACATGTAAGCTTTGTTACAAAACCTTATAGGCAATGCACCTTAAACAATTCCCAAATTGTATTTTACAATTATTACAATATATTTTATTGGACTGTAATGTACCGGTATTACAATTATTTTATAATACATTGTATTTTGTATTTAATATAAGTTACTTATATCTGTTTCTGAACTGTCCCCGACCTGGCATTTGCTCATTCGGGTGGAGTTTTAATGAAAAAATAGTAACCAATTACTCATATGTAAATTGATTCGAGACAATAAATCAACCAATAAATTAGCCATTAATTAAATCTAAGTGAAATAACTTTTGATAAGTACTTCAAGGGCTATCAGCCGACTCAAGCTCTGAGTCCATCATCTGGATATGACTGACAAGACTGACTTGGTCGGCCTAGAAGTCTTGTGTTGGTATAATGGGTGCCAGTGCCTATTATACTATGCCCCATTATTAGTATTTGTCATTAATTATTTATGTCCCCGTGTCTCCACGGTTTCTTTTCTAGGGTCTGAGGGCTTGCAGCTCTACAGTCTTTAGTATACTGCGTCTTTATAGTGGTCCGAAATATTCATGTACCTACAGGTAGGGAAAAAGAAAGCAGACCGACTAAAATAACTAAGTTCCCGATATGAGCCACTGCGGATGCGTAGCGGCATTCACAGGATAGCAGGAATGTATTGAAATTTGTTCTACAGCCGATAAATTGCTTGAGTTGAGAAATACTTTCACGTAATTGCATTGCTTGTGAAAACGAACGTTTCCGTTACATCTCTTACATTTATTTACGTATCACAAGGCTCTGAAATCGGCTACAAGAGTCGGTCCGCTTTTTTCCCCCCTACCTGTGGCCTACATTAATATAATATAAAATGCAACCTGCAGTTCTTGACAGGGAACCGGGTTGCTTAATAGGAAAACTGAAATTGTGTTCTTTCTGGCAGTGCCTGATGGAAGTAATTCTTAAAAGAAGTAGATAGAAGTTGCTATTTTGATTTTGTCATCCTTATTTACTTTACTCACTTTAATAAGACTTAAAACCTTTCGTCGTTGATGTCGAAGTTTTAATTTGTCAAATACATAGTCCCTTTGACTGTATAGCTTTAACTTTTACTTTAATTATGCTTAACATGTTACTTCTGGTAGAGGATTATTGTGTTCGACTGTGAAATATTTCTTCGAATTTTCAGCGTTAATACACAAAATACACGTTCTAAGCTAAAAATTAAGTTTCCTCTCCAGTCCAGGGGATTTTTTCTTCTACAAAACACAGTATACATCTTTTTAGTGGGGTATTACTGAATAGGTAAAAGGTATTTCATTTCATTCAATCTTACATTTACATTGTTTTTAGGTTTGTGATACGTGTTTAAGGTTGGATATATATGCATTCATCAACCACAGATTATTGTCTCTGTTGGACATTACATGAGAATATTATAGGAGAAAAATTCCTCTGACACTGGGATTTGAGCCCAGGGCCTTTGGCTATCCGTGCCACTGCTCTATCAACTGAGCTAAGTCAGAGTTCACTTCACAGCGCCAGATGGAACCTCTCTCCTGTGATAGATTGTCCTTAATGGTCTACCTCACTGATAGACAAGTTATGTCATTATATTATATAGTACTGTGAGGTACTCTAAATAGTGACTTTTGTGACCGGGCTTCCACTGTTATTGTACAGTTAACATTCAAGATGGATATATAGGCTATGCATTCATGAACCACAGATTATTGTCTCTGTTGGACATTACATGAGAATATTTTAGGAGAAGTGGCAGCCCCGGCAAACGCTAGTCTTGCACCCAGGTATTCAATTGAACTGGGTTCTACTCTCTTATGAACTCCCTGTGCTCGATGCTTGCGACTGTAGTATTATCATTCTTGATCCTCATGGTACTGGATCAGAGTCACCTCCAGTGGCATAATCAAGCCGGGGCCCCGCTTTGAACACAGGTCTCAAAATTTTATTTATTTATTTTTACCAGACCAGTGACGAGTCTGAGTGAATAAATAGTTGTCTATTAAACAACATTATTCATTTTTAAAACAATGAATTAAATAAGAAACGTGTTAGAAACAACCACATAGGAAGCACTCTAGGTCCACTGTAATAATTAGACCTGGGATTTTAGGCTCTAAAAAAATAGTTTTAGGCACCTAAAATAGGCTTTTAAAACAAGTAAATAGGCTTTCAAAAGAGAAAATAGGCACTTAAAATATGCTTTAAAAATGTGTAAAAAGATAGAAAATCGACTTTAAAATATTATAATTTACACTTAAACAGTTTAATATTATCTACTTTTTAAAACTTCGCTGTTAGGGTTTTCTTTGCTTTTTGCATAAAATAATATTGTGAAATCACAACTATTTAGTTGAAATAAGCTACCTATTCAATACAAAGACCGAAGGATTTGCATACCAACGTGGATTTCCGACCATAATGGTACTCTAGGTAAACATATAGTTAAAACGTAAAATTGACAAATGCGTAATAAACCTGTGACCCCCAACTGAAAAAATAATTCATTATTAAATAGTTAATTCAGGGTCCACAGAAATTTCATGAATTAGGCTCCATACTGTCGTAAATTTGTGTATACTGGATAGGCTCCCGTATTGATTAGCACCAAGATGTTTGCATGTAAACGAACATAAAATATGCCATCGAACTACGAACATGAGAACGGAAAGTCAATGCTTTATTGTCTGCAGGAAAAAAGAGGGTCGTAGAAGTGAAATTAATAGCGCAAAATAATCCGGTAAAATACTTTATTAGTAAAAATACAACACTTAAAACATAAGAGGTATTAGGTAGGCTAAGTATCATTCTGTGCGCATCCAAAACATTATGTGATGGAAATTGCCAAGTGTATACAGTTCTCTATGACCGTTTCCGCGCCTGGTTTACCACATTGGAAAGTGCTATCGCAATCGTAAAATATTAAAGAGAGATCCAATGTTGGATTAAATAAACATTCGGGGAGTGCGAGACTGTTCCGGCGGTTGACAGCTTCGCTTGGACATTAGGAAAAGAGAAACCGGACATGTCTAAGTAACCTTTCCACGCATTGTGATCCTTGCTGTATACATCACTGATATACAGAGTGTCCGGGAAAGACCTGACGAAAAAGAAATAATTATATATCTGAAACTATTGCATTTATTGACGTGATGTTTTCACGGTTACAAAGAGAAACACGATGAGTTTTAATAAGCCTCTATGTGAGCATCATTTATGGCCAGATACTCAATTTCGTGCCACACACGCGAAAGCATCTCCGGTGTGACTAGTGCTATTGCATCGTAGATCCGGCCACGTAAATCTGCATTATCGGTCACAGCCGTGCGATACACTTTGTCTTTCACAAAATCCCAGAGAAAGAAATCCAGTGGGGTCATGTCAGGTGACCATGGTGACCATGGTGTAGGTCCTTCTCTCCCATGGACTGTGGATTTTGGCATTTGCAGTTGTCTTGCCGCCTCACAAATGGATTTCCTCGGGCTTCTTACAAAAGCCGCCAGTACACTTTCAATGTCATTGTCGTTTATGCGCGATTTCTTTGCCTTTCCCCGCTGTGACTCAACATTACCTATCTCCAGAAATTGCTTGTGCCAATGAAGGATGCTGTTTCGGGCGGGAGGATTTCGGCCGTTGTCTGTTTGGAAACGACGTTGTAGCCTACGCACAACTTGCATTCCCAGTTCTCAGAATAAGACTGACTACACACGCTGCGCAGAAAAAGCTTTTTTTCGTTTCTCCTCGTGCAACAACAATGTGCATGCTCATGCGCATTACGGGATGCTACAAAACAAAACTTTTTGAGTTTGTCTTTCTAACTGTGGAAATACTGAGGTAGTAACTGTAATAGTTTCTGATATTATAATTATTTCTTTTTCGTCAGGTCTTTCCCGGACACGGTGTATATTTGTTATGTGCGAATGAACGGTAGGAAGGGGGTATCTCCGGCTAGTAAAATAGTTTGCCTAACTGATGAGTAGGGCAAGGCATTTAATGACCATTAAATAGTGAAAAAATGCAAAATAAAAAATGTAGTTATGACCTAAAAATAGTGAAAAAGTGAAACAATATTTTAAAATTTGACCAATAAATTTTCCATTATAACTTATATTTAGTTTTTTTAAGTAATGATTTGCTAATAGCAATTTAACCTATGACAATTCGTTATACAGTACATGAATTGGAAATATAAAACACACTTATTTTATTACTAAAAAAGTTAGTAAATCTATACTACTGGGATACCCTTACCGAAAAAAAAATCCTTTTGAACTGGCATGCCCATGAAATTTCCCCTAGCAAACATGTGCCATTTGAAAAGGAAAAAAAAATCTTTATTGCTACAAGACAAACTGCTATGGTGTTTACGACGAACTTGAATTAAAATTAACAATGAACACCTCGCGGAGATTCTCAAATAAAAACGAGTTTCTGTTGTCTAAAACTAACGATTTGTAATCTAAAAGCTCCTCTCTACCTCCACTGAAACATGACCTAAAATGCCGAAAATTACCTAAAATGCAGAAAAAGACCTAAAAATTGCAAATTGCAAATTTAAAATGACGAAACATAAAAATAAAGCAAAAAATGCAAAAACAAATTGCCCGTATTTATTCAATTATTTCATAATACGCATTTATGTATACCGTATTCGAGATATCTTTTAACCTTCATATAAGAAAGATGCAAAATCATCAAATGCCTTTCCCTACTGATGAGTCTTAGAGGACAGCTTATTTTTTCCTGCCAAAGAAAATGTGTTCCCGTCCCGTTGCCATCAACCACTAAAATTATTGCTGCATGTTCTTTAATGTTGCATTGTTTTTCTTACGTTTCAAAAATGTGTTTTTTAATAAGCTAAAATATTAGTCTAATTAAATTGTTGTTCTTTCCCCGGCCTTCCATTAATTCATATCAAGACTTGACTTCGTAACTGACCAGTTTGCGAAGTGATACTGGTAAAAAGTTCTTCCCTTCAGCAAGAAACTTGATTCGCACGCTAATAAACACGCACTCATTCTCCTTCTCATTCGCCGCTCTTTCTATATCTCTCGCTCTTTCTCTCTCTCTTTCTCAAGTTTCACACATAGAAGCACAATGAAACAATGAACAATTTTCTCAATACATTCTCTGAAGGGTAGTTATAAGCCATCCATGTCATACACAAACTTGGATTTTAAGACTTCCCTTGTAAATTAAGGGAGTTTGAATGAGGACGAGACTATTGAATTTGCACTACTGCAAAATAGCTGTGTACTCTACACTCCAGTACCGGTATATTAAAGGTAGCCTTATTTAGGAATTTATGGGATTCACATCAGATTTATAGGCTACATTCGTTTGCAAAGATTGGTCATGTGTAATAGATTTTTAAGTTATTACACAGAGAGAAATTTAAAACAAACAGCCTGAAAAAATTCAAGAAGTGAAACGCGTTATTAATTTAAAATGTTCGCGCATTGTTATAAATACATACCTCGTTTTGAAAATCTTGTAAAACTTAAATCATATCGTAAATATTGGGATAACTTATATTAAAAGGGATGTTCGATTTTCTAAGGAAATACCTCACTAATTGTAAGAATATTCCTATAGTAGGACTGATAATGAAAGTTCTGCCCAAATCTCCTCTATGGATGAATAGGCCTATCCATATTCTTTTCGCCCAAATCTCATTCATGGATGAACTCCATTCCTACCAAGATATCGCTTTGCTAAATATATTGGAAGTAAAAGTGATTCAGTGGTGGATTTCAATATTCACCTTCTGAAACAGAAGGGAAGCAATTTAAGAACTCACGTCAAGTAATGGGAGGAAATTTGCATTTCATAACAATAACGAGTAGGGCAAGGTATTTAATGACCATAAAATAGTGAAAAAATGCAAAATAAAGAAATGTAATTATCATAGGTCATCCCATAGGTCATTCGCGACTGCGAAGCAGGAGCGAATTTATCTGATGTAACACGTCAACTCGAGTTGGATTTATTAGGACTATTCCATGAATAACATGTAACGTATTATATAAATAATAATTACTTTCGTGCTTTGTTGTATAAAATAAAACTAAAAGTTCGAGATCACGGCATACTGTGAATCAACCATCCATGAATCGATTCGAGCTACCTTGGTGTAATCAGTGGTACCACCAATGCATATAAGATATAGTTAACTTCATTCAGGTAAGCTAACAGCAGAACAGAATAAAAGCACACGAACTGGCTTGCACCGAATCGAAATTGTGTTCACAATCAATGTACATTTCTATTATTTCAATTCCAAATAAGTTGTGTTGCATAAAATAAACTGATTTCATGCCGCTTAGTGGCAACAGTGACTATCAATCACTGCACACTGATACTTGCGTCTCCAGTAACGACCAGCTGGCTTTACCGCGATAAAATACCCTCCTCGCGATTCCTACAAGAATATTGCAAGATAAACGGCCGTGATTGGTCTATATCCGAGGAATTGCTTAACGTTATTGGTCAATATCAAACACACGGCCTATGAGTTGAATAGTCACCTAAAAATAGTGAAAAAATGACACACAATTAAAAAAACCTACAAATTTACCATTATTAGGCCTACTTATAATTAGTTTTTTAAAGCAATGAATTGTTAAAAGCAATGGTATGCCCATCAAATTTCCTCTAGCAAATATGTGGCAGTTAAAAAGAAATAAAAATTGTTTTATTCCTACAAGCCAAACTGCTACGATATTTATATATAAAAAAAACTGAATTATAATGAACTATGAACACTTTTTGGAAATTCTCAAATAAAAACGATTTTCTTTTGTCTAAAAGTAACGATTTGTACGTGGAAAAACTCCTCTCCACCTCCACTGAAACATAGCCTAAAAATGCCGAAAATGACCTGAAAATTGCCAAAAAGTTACATATTTCTTGAAAATGACGAAAAATGCAAAATAAATAAAAAATGCAAAAACAAATTGTCCTTATTTAATCAATTATTTCATGATACACAATTATATATATTCGAGCTATCTTTTAACCTGCATATAAAAAAGATGCAAAATCATAAAATGCCTTGCCCTAATGATGGGCTATTTAAACACTTCGAATGAACATTCCAACGAGTGTTGATGAAACAGAAACCTAGTCCGGGCACTGTAATTGGGGCTTCTGGGGTATAAAATTTCATGCACGACTGAATAAAAACGGACTTGTTAGAGGGACTTTTGAAGCACTTCACATAACATGATTTACATATCGAAAAACAATAAATTGTTATCATAATATCACGTAAGAACATCACAAAAATAATTCATTTCCTCGGCCAGAACTATAAACATAGAATGGAATAGTACATAATGATTGAGTTCTTTGTTTTAAAGCTTATCTCATATTCACGCCTGACTGCTTACCTCGAGTTTGCGGTGATATTGCACAAAGTAATAGACCAACTGCTATCAGTCATATTTAATACTTCCGTAACCGATGAACCATTACTGCGTTAAATATTGGTAACCCGCATGCTAATATAACTTATAACCGGTTATTATACATTAAAAAGAGCTATGGAAAATATGAATTATTACTGAATGTTTGAGGCAACCAAATAATGTTTAGAGTTCTGTAGATATATGCTAAGCAATCATACTGCTTTCGCTAGGTTTTCCTTTAATCGGTCACAAACAAAGAGTTCTAGTGGTTAAACTAAATATATGGATTTTGCACGCATGACGTAAACAGATGGACGTAAATGTTAAGGTGTCATATAGAAAAAATCAAAGCACATAATAGTAACAGTAATCCTATAATAATAATAATAATAATAATAATAATAATAATAATAATAATAATAATAATAATAACAATAATAATAACAATAATAGTAAAATATTCTTTGTTCTTTCGCATTAACAAATCAAATGTGTAGAAATTGCATTAAACGATAAAACTAAAAATACAATCTCTTTAGGAATATCTTTTGAAACTCCTCAATACAATAAAACAATTTTTTTATCAAACATGTACACGTCCTTTGAAAATTTATTTTTTGCATAATTTCTAATCTGGGTAGGCAACATTTAAGTGTTAAAATAAATGAGAATTTATTGATACAGGTTGAATTCATTGTTGTAACTTGATTGATACACTGTAGGCCTACATCTTTCCAAAAATTATAATTACCTACATTATTCTGTACATGCACTGAGAGGTCTAATAATATTAAAGCAGTCAACATTTTAAATTCAACAATTGGTAGCTTACAATGTTCCCGAATATCACACCTTTTGATAATTCTAAGAATTTTCTTTTTGCAACATCAAGATGTCATTACTTTTGTTAGAACCTCCTCAAACTATAAATAGTATGAAGAAAAGTAAAATAAACACAACTCAAATAAGACTTCGGTATATAATTACTATCTAAATGTTTCAATAAAAAAAACTTATAAGTTTTTCAATGTGAAGTTCCCATCTCAAGTTATAATCGAGTTTAACCCCCAAAAATGAAAGAGATTTGTCATCAGACATAGGCCTATTATCTGGCAACGGATTCAGAAGGGGTTTCAAGAGAGGTATATATCAGTTGTAACGATCTTTATAGCCTTTAGGTGACTCCAGCGCTACAGTGAAATGTGGATATTTTTTTAATGGTGGATTCATATTAAAGGATATTAAAGGTGTGGGAGTGCATATGAAGAGTTAAGTCCAGAAGGGGACGATTACGTCTATGTGATGCTGATTAACAATTTTGGAGTTTGGTCTGTTCCTTTGTCTCTTCAAACAAAAACAGGATTTTCGGTTTTTGATTATATGTATGCCTAAATATCAGTACTATCATCACTGAGGAGGCCAGCAAAATTCGGCTGTAAGTCTTATCATTGAAGTTAATAAGACGTCGAATTGAATGTTAAAAAGCTTCGCCAAGCTTTTCTGCGATTCCACCAGGGACATTTCTAAAAGTGCAGACTGTTGATTTCAGAATTGGCGTCTAAACTTTCAGCTCTAGTGATAAACTAGACCTCGGATTTTAGGTTCTTATAGAGTAGATTCTCTTTGCCTATAGCTAAATCACACCTTGCTTAGTCGATAGATAAGTGAAGTACAAAAAGAACTACCCTTGAATTGAACCCTGGACACTAGCCAAGACAAAAGAAGAATGTAAACACACAGTTATAGTTTGATGCATTCTAAGTTATAGTAGTAGTAGTAGTAAGTATTCTGCCATCCGGCAGGTTTTCAAACTTGGTACGCGAATTTTGTTTTCCAAAACTGTCAATCCTCTGCTTCCTCCTTCAGCATCCAATATTTCCGCTTTTCCCTTAAATCGTCCAACAGCTGAATTCTTCTTCTTCCAAGTCTAGTTGTACCCTCCAATCTTCCTTCTACGACATCATGTAATAAGCAGTTCCTTCTGAGAATGTTCCCAACCCAGTTTGCTTTCCTCTGACGAATTGTGTGTATGATTGACTTCTTCTCACCCACTCTACTGACTCTGACTCTTCGTTTGTCACCATGTCCATCCACTTTATATTTTCTATCTGTCTCCAGCACCACATTTCAAAACTTTCTAAATATTTCTTCTCTAATTTCCTCAAAGTCCATGTCTCTGATCCATACAAAGCAATACTCCAAATATAACACTTCACCAGGTTTTTACGTAGCTCTAGGTTCAGACTACTAGTTAGCAGAGTTCTCTTCTTCATAAATGCTTTCTTGGCCATGGCAATTCTTGATCTTATCTCCTTGGTGCAATAGGCATCTTTCGTCAGTACACTTCCTAAGTATTTGAACTGGTTCACGTTCTCTAATTCTTGATTTCCCATGATAATTTGAAGCGGCTCTTCTCTCTTCGATATCCTCATCACCTTCGATTTACCTATGTTGATTTCCATTCCATACTTTCTTCCTGTTTCCACCAGCCTGTCAATCATTCCTTGCAATATTTCTTGTTTCTTTGCCAGAATCACCAGGTAGTCCGCATATTTGATGGTGTTAATAGCGTATCCTCCTATCACAAAATCCCTAACTCCTTCTAAGGCTTCTTTTGCAAGAACCTAAAATGCCTAGGTCTAATGATAACACAGAGAATGAGATATCCCAGCTGATACTGTAAGTTACATCTGTGTGCAGATGTATTATAGCAAAACAGCTATTCAATCAAAAAAGTAAAGATCGCATTACAGGACTAGGAACTACATTTAAAAGAACACATCGTAATACATTATGAATTTTTACAGCCGAGCAATTTTTTTCTAGTCCTAATAATATGTTTTCACTGATTAGGTTACGAGCTACGATTTGCATTAGGGATAAAAGAAAGCTGCTAACTATAAGTAAGTGACGCGGTAAACACGTAATTCTAATACTGCAATAGATGGAAAGCGAAGCGGATCTAATGAAATAAGCGTTAAGAACCCCTCGCTAAAATGTGATGACATGTTATTCAGACACATCCTCGGTCTCTATAAAGTTAAACAAATTTCTCTTACGGCGTATGTTTCTGTTACTGCATTAAGAAAAAAAAAGAAAAAAAAAAGTTGGCCAGTACTTAAGGTAGTCGTGAATGCATTATTAATAAAGTTTACAAAGAAGTTCCTAATAACTTAGCTGGCTCGTGTACTTCACTTAACACAATGTATTAAAGTTATTCTTATGGTAACGCATTCTTAAGAAGTAGTATCTAATGATTATTGATAAATTTCATCTTTTTTCTTTGAGGGAAATCACTAAACTAAAATCTTTTTACGCCTTACATCCTCAAATAGCAATAAAAGACCAGGAAGTATTTATATTTTTTTATATATTTATTTATATGTATATATATATATATATATATATATATATATATAAATTTGTGGACCACCTTTACAATGAGAGAAATTTTTACTTTTTTTGTATTTTTATTTTATTAGTTGAAAACAGGTCTATATAATATATGTTGGCTGTAATTCTAATACTGATTAAAATTGGTAAATATTTTCATAAAAATTATGCAATTACTCACTTTTGTTACCACAGGCAAAACAGGTCACTGAATTGCATAATTTTTTATGAAAATATTTACCAATTTTAATTAGTATTAGAATTACAACCAACATATATTATATAGACCTGTTTTCAACTAATAAAATAAAACTACATAAAAAGCAAAAATTTCTCTCATTGTAAAGGTGGTCCTTCTAATGAACTGAATTAAGATACTGTATACAGCTCTATAATCGAACTGTGCAAATAAATATAGGTTATAACTTTTCTTCTCGCGTTTAAGTTCGCTGCTCTCAAATGGAAACACAGACTTACTATGTCATTAATATTACTACATCCTGGAGGTACTGGAACACTCCTGAAGCAAAGGCGGCAGATGCGTAAGGTTGACAATCATGTCACTTTTACGCGACGAATATATAAAAATATGGGTGCCTCAACCTCCTGTAACTCTAAGGATCTTCACACCTATAATAAGAATACTGTTCATTCCGCTGGTTTGTTTTATTCAGTTAATGTACCGACAAGTCTTTTGATTCATATGTAACCATTATATTTTTGAACTGTTACTGTAAACGCCGATATTACTATTATACAGACTTGGTTAACTTCGGAAACTCAAGAGTCCAAATTTATAGCCCTACAGATCAGTTATCAATTTCTTCAGTTTAGCAGCTGTTCTTCGCAAGAGTAATAATGTCTCATCACAACAAAACAACTTTGTTACTTTAGGTTTAGAGTGTCTCGACTGGTCTAAATGTAGCCCAGAGCCCCAATACAATATTTAGAAGCCATTAGATCAAGTTTTGTCTATATAATTCTGTGACGCCACATAAGGTAGCGTAGAGTGTAAATATACTCATTACTTTACAATTATTATTATCCTCATTAGTAAATTGATCACTCTTATTTTTAATGCAGCTTCCATTAATTAATTGCTTGTCGTTATTTCTAATGAAGGTGTCATTTTTATAATCCGTGTAACCATTTCATTACGAATATGAAAAAATACTACTAAGATAATTAATTCATTAGACATTTCCACACTAAATTACACTGTGGGGTCTTATAAATTTCGTTTTAACCACAAAGGCATACAATAAATCAAAAGAAAAATAAGGCTTGAGTTGGCCAGTGGCAGTGAGCCACACTACCGCAGATAAATCATCTCTGGAGCTATAAAAAAATCTCCCGCTAAGCTGATGGATAGAGTCGCAGGCGCAAAACTTTCTTCAGTCTATGTACCACATAAACTGTTATAGACTCACAACTGCATGCAACACTGACATACCTATAATTTTCAAGAGTAGACTATATATAACACATAAGGACGTGGAACATTGGACAGGCAATTTCTTTTCCTGTATTAAATAATCACAAATAGCCTACAATTATATATTAACAATCTCCAAATATATGTTTAAAAAGTGGCAATATTATAGTTACATTACTTTGGTTCAGTGTTTGTATTTGGTATCTTTATTCAACATCTATCACGATGTTAAGCAGGCCTCTCCATCTACATGGTCCGACGGATCTCTCTTCCATTCTGTTTCATCCAACTCCTCTTTTATAGGTCTTGGGAGTCACTGCCCAAAACGGAAAGAGAAATGATTGTATTATTTTGCTGCTACAGATAGGACTTCGGGTGGATGGAATTCATTTCACTTCGCCCAAGGAGCAGAGGATGTCTTGGTGGAGGAAGATTCATTATCGTTTTTAATTTAATTACCTTTACCTCCCTATATACGGCAGAAGGATAGGTGGTAACTTGTAAGCACATTGCTGAAGGAACTAATAATATATTACTTGGACTTAAAAGGGCAGAAGAATTTAATCCAGAATCTCTAATTTAGGCTTGGATTTCTTCAACATGACGTAAATGTAAGAAACGGGACCCACGCTTTACAATTTTTCCCGAAAGAGTTTGTTCCCAGGAGTCTTACGACCTGAAAATATCCATTTTCGGCCGGGCATGAACCCTCGATCTCCAGATTCAAAGAGGGCACACTATCTCTACATCATCGAGGCCGACATAAGACTATGGGAATGCACACTAATGTTCGTTCATCACTAGACCTACGGAGAATACAAAAGGTCGCACTTTTCTTTAGAGAAGGCGATGAAACGATGGTGATGGAAAAGCCATAAAAAAAGAGACGAGCCTTCCGGTATTCGGTGACCATTAGCTTCTACTGGAACGAACTGATAGACGAATAAAATATAGAGTTTAAAATTTTTATGTTTCAAAATATGTATCAAATAGATTTCGCAATATTCTGTCAATTCTCATAAAGTTTTCCTACATTCAGAATATAATAATTATGCAATTAATTACTTCTTTATCCCAAAGACCCTATTTCCAACGGCAGAACTAGATTTCCATATCTTAATTATTGCTTTCTTAGTAATAAAATTATTATTTTAAAATATATAAGTAATTTTCTGTACTCATAAGTTACATGCCACTAGGTTACTCTTGTTTTTGGGTTTTAAAAAGAATGTTTCATTACTTGTGTTAAATACTACTTGTGTTTAGGTTTTTAAGAAAAATTAAATTACATTAAGGTCATGCACTTTGCTTGAGAGAGACTAGTAAGTGGAGAAACCTGTTACGTTCATATAAATAAGAATAAATGGGTAAATAAATGAACATATTATTAATTATCAATATTAATAGTTTTGTTGCCACTGGCACCTCTCTGTGTTTTCTAATATGCAGCATGTTATTTCTATGAACAAAACCATAATGAAATAAGGTCTCAACTCAAATGTTCTTTATTTAATTATCTATTAAGTTAATTTAAAATGAGGATAGAGGCCTATAATGAAAAAAAAATGTGATTGTGATTGCGAAGAGGTAGTTATTACTCCTTCCATATCACTAAATCGTGAGGTCTCTATGACATTCAACCGAGTTAGTGACTCAAAGTCCGTGATCATAGTGAAAGAAAGTTTCATTAATATTCAATTACTATAAAAATGTAACGAGCCATTCCCTCAGTGTACATAAAATAACTTAATCTTGTTCTTAATAAGATATTCATGATCTCCCTTGACCCGTTTGTTCATGTAGAAAAGAATGTCACCGCCCAAAATGATGACAGGGTTTCACAACAGTTCAGGAATAGGCCAAATATTTGCAAGCTTCACAGAAAACATTATTTGGATGACTTTCGCATACTACAATTTCCTTCCGTTTCGTGTGTTTAACCTTTTCCCTGTTTTTTCACCTTAAAATTCTATAGGGTAAAAGAAGAGAAATAGGATAAATAATAGAGTACTGCTTTATTTGAGGATTTTTATCCACAAGTTAGGGTTGTCTTTTACGGAAATCAACTATTTCACTGAATGTTTTTTCATTGGATTCAAATTTAGACCACTTGAGGATTACGTATATGTATACGTAAATTAAACTCTGAAAGGATTAATGAAGTGTTATATCAATTTCTTCCTTTACGTTATCTTTACGATTTTTAAATTAATTAATGATTATTTGTAGGAATATTTAGTTATTTCTGACTCATTCAACCCATTCGGTTGCGAATAGACAGGATATGAAATTTCTCTTTCATTTCTAACGTAATCCTGTGAAATATACCTGGCTCCTATCTGGCTCCTACGTCAAGTTTAAGTGCTCACTATTGTAATACAAGCATAGAAGTTGGAAACACAATAGACAGACCTTCTGTATCCTAGTCTAGGATGTCATTTTCCTCTGGTCTATTTGTCATAAAATCTCTTTCATCGATCTCTATAGCAGCGTATGCTTTTCTTGTCTGTATTTGATTAATCTTCCTCTTAATCGATTACATCCTCTTCTCGGTAACTCTCTATACCTTCTGTCTATATAGTTTATCTTATCTCAGTCTGCGCTATTCATTATTTTTACATTATAATCGGAGATTTTTTTAAATCAGATACGCTAACACTAGGGCCTACTTATTTGTAATTAGGAAAATAAAATATGGCTTCCATTATAGTGTACACCTTTTATATATTGAAGGTGAAATATTATTATAAGTATTTTGAATACATGTCCGCCATGATCCACTCATGAGTTGAGAGAAACGTCATGAATGTGATACGTCACTCATTAGTATTCCAAAGTCGCTATGAGTAACATCTTTCTCTGTCCTCACTCGTCACAGAATAATTTTGGGAAGATCGAATCAACAGTATCTAGGCTATCCTGCAGCAAAACTTAATTACAGTACAATGCGAGTCAACTTGATTTCAGCTCTTTGGATTACTAATGTATCAATGCATGCAATGCAGAATATTTTATAGTAGGCCATCGACAGAAGAATATAAACTAATTATTTGAATAGTCTAGGCTGCATAGCCTCCCGTATAATGCTGTATAGCTTTGCATAACTACTCGATTTAGATTTGTTGGGCATTATAGTTTATAAAATAAAAAAGTTTAGGCTAAATCACAGAATTTGGAAATACACGTTATTAAATATAATTGATTTCTGTTGATTAGAGTTGGTGGCGCATCGGCATGGATAGCCGAAGTTCGAAAGTTTCAATCTCAGGATCAGAGGTTTTATTTTGAATAATTATCTTGTAATGTGCAACAGAAATAATATTCTGTGGTTTCATTAATACATGTCTAAATTTTAGATTTTTAGTCCAGTCAACGAACGGGTTGTAGAGGACCTGGAGGGGGGAGAATTTTTTCTTCAGGAATGTGTTGATGGTAGTTAGGAGATAAATATACTAAAAGTTCTTACGCTTCATGGGGGAGGGGTTGGGAAAGGTCCTTTTTTGTTTTTAGCTTATGGGATATAAACGGTGCGTCATAGGGAAAAACTTTTTATATACTAAATTAAATCTGACAAAATTCTCTACAAGTTTGTTCATATATGTTTTTGTTATAACTATAACTGTTTTCGATATAAAGGCTGCTGAAAATCATAAATTTCCCAAAAACTAATTTTTACCTCACGATTTTCGTTAAATTTGTCCTCAGCCTTTTGTTTTACAGCAAAGTCGTCAGGAAAAGCGTTGTAGGGCGTTAGATTTCCTTTAAATATATACACTTACAACAATTTGAAATTGTCGGGTAAATTTTGTTATTTTGTGCACGGTCAAATTTTCATGGGTGGCAGCAAAGTGCGGCAATGATGCAGGAACTTTGAAGCAGGACATACAGACGTTCATGATGCAGGCGGTCAGGAAAGGAAGTTCCGGAATTGTATACATTATTCATTCGTCGATGAATTTTGACTGCATTGCATCTCTCAGCATCCAGAAATCGAATGACAGCACGCACTTCACACTTTGCTGGAGACTCCATTGTTCAAGGTATGTTTACGTTGGTACCACGCTACGATAAATGTCTCAATCGGAGGGGAGACTATGTAGAGAAGTAGCTGGAAGGTGATCTAAACATTCCAAGTAAAACAGTTTTGATTTTCACTGTGGTCTTCATTTCGCGACCGAACGGATCTTTAAAAAACTTAGCCCTAGTAAATTGAATGAAGGTCAATTGGATCGTTTCAGTCTGACAGGTTTATTAAACAGTTTCTGTAATACTGATTTTATAGAGAATTTAAACCGATTTGTCATCTTTAAGCGCAGACCCTTTCTCCGTTTTTAATTTTCAGAAATAAATGTTCGCCTATGGAACTGAGGTTATATCGGTCATATAACGAAATCAATTCAGCTTGAAATATTAGAAGCATTAGAAAAAGTGCAACGAAAATATAGAATTTGACTCTAGTGTTAGGTTATTGTGATAAAGCCTTTATACCCTGATATGTTGTATGATTTTAAAATTTATGAAGAAAGAAAAGGGAAAGACTGGAACACAAGAAAATGAAAGAGAAGAATATCAATCAATCACAAAGAAAAAGAAAAATCAAGACCGAAAAAAGAGCTCAAAAGAGAAATACTTCTTTTTTCGCAAAAGTCCGAAAAGTACTCAGGGTGACCAACTTTTGATCACAAAAATAAGGAAGATTGGGTCATGGAAAATTTTAGCAAAACTTTTGGGACATAAATCTTACATTCAATGATCGGATGGTTCATATTTAAAATATCTCCATATTTGTTTAAATTAGAGCACATATAGTCATTCAATATAATTTTAAACATTTATATTTAATTGTTGTGTGGCAAAACCGATTAATGAATATTGATTATTTAAAATACAGGTTGTTTATTTTGCAGTTTGATTTCCTGCTCTCAAGGCTTCAAGATTGTTCCGTGTTCGGTATTGATCGATCCCTCAACAGTGATAAATGAAATTCTGAACTTTAAAATGGAAATTATTATGTTAATACTATGTCACATGTAATAAGCGTTGGTCTATTATAATACGGTCTAACAAAAAATACACAACTTGTCTAGAGTAATAGATCACAGTAACTACTTCTCCAGCGCATAAAATGTGTCAATTACAGCGATGTATTACTTATTTAATAACGTACTTGAACTTGTACTTACAGAATTAGTTTCATAACACTTTTAAATTACCGTTTGAAATGATTTTAATAATTATACCATTACGATGTTAAACACCGGCTTAAGAATCGTATATCTAAAGTGGTTTTAATACGCCCGGTCTGTAAAGCAAGTTCCAATTAGAGGTTGGTCATGGCCTTGACGAGAAGGAGAAAGTGGTGTTGACCTCTGCTGCAGACAGGTGACCGGCCTCTACTCCATATAAAACTTATCTTCCTTCCTCTCCGTTTCATAATCCATCTTACTCTCGTTAGAGAGATCGAGAAAGCTTTTCGATTTCATTCGGAGTCTTAAAACCACATCCATTTTCATGCTCTATGTTATACCAAGGAATGTTACATTAATTACATTATGGTTTTAGAATTTTCGCAATTTAATATAAATAGAAATCATAAAGAAGGAAACAAAATAATATGTAATTATTTACTGATTTTTGTTTACTTAGGACGTGAACAAAACAGGTTTCCCCAAAAATGTTAGTTACACACAGAATATGTAAAATTAGAATATTATTATAATACAATATTATAATTAGTATATTAGGCCTATTATAATAATAGTATTATTATTGTAATACATTATTATCAGTATATTATTATAATAATTTATACCTAAGTAAATAAATGAACAATGCACATAAAAACAAACAACAAAACACATTACACTTGAAATAAAAGTACACAGTATTTTCATGCAAATTTTTTAGGCTTTAAGAATGTTATAAGATATTGAAAATGTTTTAAGGAGTCAGTGAATTTTTATTCAATTTATTCATACACATTTTTTCTTTCCTAAGAGTGTATGTTTTTCCCTTTTAGTAAATCTTCTACGCGAGAATTTCTGAGATACTTTTATTAATTAAATCTAGAAAAACATTGTTCAACAGAGACAATGGAAGTAATCCTTGTCTCTTACGGAATAAAATCTGTAGTATAACAATATATACAATATAGGCTACTTTCAAAATACTTTCCTCGTAAAATTTCATGTCTACTCCAATAGCAAATAAAACTAAACTAAAACTCAAGTTCAACTACAGGACTTGTACCATTATGCCCTCGTGTGAAGGACTTCTGGAATGAACGTAAAGAAAATCGGAGCACGTGCAACTAGCCTGCTTGTCAGGATCTACAAAGTCTGTAAAGTCTGTAAAACATTAATAACAAACGATGAAACGAAACTGCATAAATGCTAACCACCGTAAGTACATTAAAGTTTAATTATTGCAGTACATTTTTCTCTTTTTGGACATGTAACCAGTGATTACTAATTTTCGTATCCAGGTCTTATTACATAGGTCTAAGAAACTGTACAACAAAATGTAGTAGGAAAGGAGAAACTCAAAGTCATAGGTAGAATTGTAACTAAAGAATCGATTAGAAATGTTTTTGTTTATAGCCTTCTTATTTAACTATCATATATAATAATATGACTATTTAGTAATAATACTCTAGGCCTATTACGTACAAAATCGAAACGAAAATACCTGCAGTTAATTCGTATGTTAAAGCTTCAACAATCTCCTAAGAATTAAAATAACTTTAAGTAATTAATATCATGGTACCATCAACAACTTTGAGAAAATAATTGTTGCCATGACTTATGCTCCGTTCCTCGTGTGTGCGTATGTGTGTATATACAGAATACATAGCCTATAACGATTTTTCGTTCTGAAGCTATGCTGACGACACCTACAGGCACGGGAGACTTATAAACGAATATCTACGCTGAAAACTGTTATCGAATAGGCCTACTAGAGTAGGACACAATACTGTCCTACCTAAGATAAGGGTAGAGGTTAAAATTGTTCCATGAATTACTACATGATTCTCACTATCCCAGGCATGGACACTGATATCTAGATAGGTTTAACTCATAAGTGCAAAATCAAGTGAAAATATTATGTACAGTATTTACAAATTGTCATTTACCAGGTCTTGAGGAAATACAGAAATGGGATAGCCTAATGTATTAAGTGTGAAACAAAATACAGTATTACATACCATAACACAGAAAATAAGTTATCCGTATTATTGAATTAGTAGGATTAACTTATAGTCTTTTACTTAGCGTGCGAATAAATTTTGGGGAATTACAGTTATATTGTCATAATTAGGAAAGAAAATATAAATTATAAAGTGACTAAATGTTGTTTAATCACATAAAAACAGTTCGATGATTCATCGTAGACAAAGCTCATTACTAAAATTCACGAAGTGTAATGGAATGTACTTAAATTATACACAGAACGAAATTAAATAACACCTCGATTTCGAGTTGACAAAATACAGCAAGGTGCAAGTACTTAGCAAGAGTTATGTATGTTTTTCTTGCTGCAGGATAAGCCTTGTTAGTAATGAAACGGATACTTTCTAGTAGTTCGCATGTTCAACGACACGTTGTGTAAAGACTGTTTTTGCCCACCTTTATTATCTAATGTTACTTCTGTGTACAAAGATTATCCTAAGTACCGGTAGTAGCTTGTCTAGTCAGTGGCTAGTTCAAGAGTGAAATTTCAAGCTGTTTCTATTACCCTAGTGGTTTCATTTTTAATAACTGAACAATAATAAGCTTACTAAAATGCGAAATAATATTTAGATTTTTTTACATAGGCCTACTAGTAAACCTCGTCGAAGGCTTTTACAATATATTATGCATGAATACACACACAGGCATATTCTTACGTACTGATTGGAAACCCTATAAGTTAGTAGGCCTATTAATCTTTTCACTGCTAATGACATTAAAATACATATTATATACTGTTGAGCTCGATCGATAAAATAAAATAGTCTTAATACCAGTAACTCAAGAATATTAATTTTAATATTTTCCTAAGCCTTTCGGCGTATTTCTGCCATCTTCAGGGCATCTTCTTTTGCTAGTTTGGTTGCCTCAAAAGGCCTCATTAAAACCAAAACTGCATTGCCTTACATCTTGTCACATTTATAAAATCAATCTGACACACAACGAAGAGGCCACAGGAGGGTGATATAGCTCAGAACAGTGGTTCCCAAACTTTTCAGTCCGAGGACCCCTTGAAAAAAATTAAAATTTCGCGGACCCCCTCTGGGTTTTGAAATAAAAAACTAAATAAATACTTTGAGTCAAATGTATTAAATTCAGTAGACAAAATAACAATATCAATGGTAACTGAGTTTACTCCTTAATGTGAACAGTGAAGCTGCTTTTGATTAATTAGCACTGCAATGTTAGCTTTAATGTCTGATAATTTCAATATTAAATCACTTTCAACTTCATGTTTATTTCTCAACTTTGATTTCAAGTACGTGAGGTGGGAAAATGGTATTTCACATAGATAAGTAGTGGGGAACACAGTTAAGTACTTAAAAATTATGGGATATTCTATTTCTTCTTAAACCGCCTGAAACACCATCGCGGACCCCACTTTGGGAACCACTGGCTCAGAACGATTCAATGATAGTGTTTTATAAAGTTTTTAGACATTTTGATTTTATAAATGTGACAAGATGTAAGACAATGCAGTTTTGGTTTTAATTTTTGAGGCATCCAAACCAGCAAAAGAAGATGCACTGAAGATGGTGGAAATACGCCGAAAGGCTTAGGCAAATACTCGTATTCAAATAAAATATTGTTGAGTTGCTGGCATTAAGTCTATTTTATATTATTGCTAATGACATAAATGCGTTGCCTCAAAAATTATATTAAGCAGAGAATTAAGATGAATAAAGTAATTAACTAATAATTTATATTAGAATATGAGGATTTTTTTTTTTATAAATTCAATGCATGTCATTAATAGAATCCAGCTATTACAGTGAAATTTCCTCATTGATTTTATTGTTAGATTCCACAGATGTTTTCACTACATGACTGCCTAATTACTAACGTATAAATTCAGCTCTGAAAGTCTTAAGGGAAAATCGAAACATTTTTTCTACTTGCAATTGAAAAATCTGATTACCATTTGTCGAATTCACGCATCTTCAAGTTATTTTTAATTAGTTATTTATTTTCCGAACGAAAATCCTCTACAGCATTTCTTTTTTTATTGACAAAGCATAGTGAAATTCATAATGCATCGCTGATGTATAAAAATTGGAAGGCAAAACATGTATCTGCCTTGAAGAGAATAATATTTTTAATAAAGCTTAACTTGAAAGTTATAGGGATTTATATAATATTCTTGACCAAAGGAATATATTTATAATATTTAATTATTTCTGAAGTGATAAGTTTGAAATACATAAACTGATTGTGTTGGCTATCCAGGGAAGAAGCTTTTTAATTTTGAAAAACAGTTTATCTTTATAGTCTAAGCTAAACAAATAACCTGCAATAGCTGCAAACCCATATAAGTTTCACAAACACAATCACAGATTCACATGTTCAAACGCAACAACACAAATACACCGAACTTCCAATAGCTATGAAAAAACATTTTATTTATTTTTTAAGCAAAGGAGAGCAATAAAGTATAAATTAGTGGAAAGGTTTCACTTAATCCTTAACGTAAAATACACCCTATCTACATTCCATTGACTGTTATTTCATGAATATCATCCATTGATCATCCGGAATCGCTATTCTTCAACTTTATGTACGGTACATTACTGCATCCTGGATATGACGAAATCGCTGCAATAAAGATTATGTTCTACAACTGTAAGATAAAATACATTCCTCCATTGTACACGTAATCTTTCCTTTGTATCATGTAGCATGTAACTTTGTATCACTAAACTTTCAATTTATCACAAGTGGCAAGTGGACCGTATGGTTAGCATACTTAGACCTTTGAGGATGTTCGTAATATACCATTTCCTTTCATTGATTCAGTTACTATCAGAACTTTATGATCATTATGCAAACAAATGAATTTAATTTTACTTCTAACATGCTCTGTATAACACCTATTTATTTGGGTCTGTGGTGAAATGAACTACACTTCCATCAGTTTAAAGTTATGTGTGGTTTAATAGTAGCCTAGTGATAGTAGAATGATACCTCTGTATAACGAAGATCGATATAACGTTATACCCTCTTATAACAATATTTTTCTTGATCCCGGCAGTTTTCTATCTTAATAATGTTAAATGTAACTCACTACAGCGATGAAGCTATTTCAGAAACACCCATTTATAACAATATTTGGAGGTAGAATTATTACTGCAAACCAGTTGCTTGGCTCTGTGGGCGGTAGCTGGTATGAGATTAGTGTCCTTCCCAGCCCCCACATTTCTTAAATATTCCAGAAAATAAAGATTGATGAGGGGTTGGGAATTAGGATCACTGAAGCTAAAATAATCCCTTATGAGTGCAAAAATATAAAGTGAGTTGGGTTGCCACTCACTCATGCTCAGCAAGTGCAGTTAAAACACCATAAGGAGCAAGTGTTTTAGTTTTGCCTAAGTTATGTGGTAAATTTGCTGTTTTTGCCCCCTTTCTGCCATGTACAAGTTTAAAATTTCTGGCATATGCCTACTGCCTAGGCTTTAGTTCGCAGGTGTACAGTAGCTATGGTTAGAAATAGGGATGGGTCGATACCAGATTTTCTCGATACATGATTTTTTCCTCGATACTCGATACCTTCAACATTTCCAGTTTCAATAAATAGGTACATTAAAAATTAAAATTTGAGAGAACTGTGTAATCCCAACTAAATTAATTAAGTCTGCATATTTAATGAGACAAATTAATATCATCAGTAGCCTATAATTATTTTTAAACTCTACATTACAACTAAAGTTAGTTTTTAAACAGTCCACTTACAAGTTTTTGCTAAAAAACACTAGCATTCTCACTTAATTGCAGAATTGCAGAATTGCAGAATTACAAAAGTATCGAAAAAGTATCGAGCGAGTTTTCTGAAGTATCGTTCGATGCCGATACCATGCAAGTATCGAGAGTATCGAGGACACATCCCTAGTTAGAATTCATTGGAAGTCTGTAAGTTTAACAAAATAGCATTGTTTTAAGATATGGATTTGTGATTCATTATTTTCCACTTGTTCGTATGTTCGTCCCATGAGTTATCCTTTAGGTTACAAGCTTTCTGCATGCAGTCGAATTTCTAATATGAGGTAAATCACAACCCCTCATTATAACAATAACCCTCATATAACAATACAATCTGCTAGGGCTCACAAGAATCATTATATGGAGGATTGACTGTATCAGTAGTAACAGTAGGAGTGGTAGTAGGAATAATAAACTATTTATTTTGTCTGGCAGAGTTAAGGCCATAAGGCGGACACAAAATATTTCAGTGTCTCGATTGCGGACACTACTATATTTTCATATAGATAAGACTTCGTGAATCTCAGCTTGAGGGATTTTCTCCCTAATAGCAAATATAGCACCATTCTCACCGTGAATTTATCAGGTTTCCATTCTGGAACACTTGCACAATGTCTTTTGAGCCTCCGAATATGTTTCCGTATTCTTGTCAGGAAGAAATGCGAATACAATTGGAGTGATGTTGGTTATATTTTCACAATTTCCAAAGTCCATATGTATCATGGACAGATTGGCTTTTTACACTCTTAAAAATGTGCCGTCAAGGAAACATATTTTTCTTGTAACAATTCCTTTGCTAAAGAACTGGTGAAAATTAACATTTTGTGCAGTCATTTTAAAGGAGATACGAGAAAGCTCTTTAAACGTTTTAAAAAATAACTTCATTGAGGATGATTTCTGATGCTAACTTCGGTTCTATCGGCACTCCATGCTCCATATTCCTTCCACAGTAGGTTTTATTATTTGCGACGTGAGGAATATTTGTTACAAGTTCAAATCCTTTATTAATATAAGTTTTGAAATTCTTCAGAATAAACTATGAAAGTACAAGGCTCTTTCATAGCCCGTTTCTTTGCATAGGATATTGCTTGTTTTAGAACACGGAGAATGCTTTATCTCACGAAGGTCTAAAGTTATCCGTATGAAAAAGTATCCGCAGTCGAGATACTGAAATATTAATCATTCTTTCCAAACAGAGGCGCCAACTTATATGGGCCCGTGGGGTTGAAGCCCACCCAATAATCTGCCATAGGCCTATTTTGTTAAATTATTTCTTACCATTACTAAAATATGTTTCCTTATTGAATCGCTGGAACGCTAAAACCAGGGTATTGTTGACATGCATAATACTATCTCCTCTTGTTCCAATTCACTCACGATTATCTGTAGTCGTTTCTCAGTTCATTAAATTTTTACGTCTTAATCTGTTGCAGTTTCCACATCCACCGCCATATTTTATGCTTTTTATGTATTCATAAAAAAAACTTAATCACATTGCTGTACAAAATATAAATAAGGAGAGTGCGGAAAAGTTAAATGTAGAATTTAGATTATGCTTGTAGTGAATAAAAATCACAGAAAGGAATTGTGATATAAAACAAGAGTGTGGAGTACAAGACAATGATTACAAAGTTTGTCTTCAGAAACAATAAAATCATTTTATGTAGGCCTACAATATTATATTTATACCACAGTCATATCGTTATTATATAAGTTTACTAGCAGGTGCCCGCGGCTTCGGCCGCGATAATTAATTGAAAAATAAAAAATAAGAGCAAAATAATTAAAACACATTTTTTTAAACACTTGCATACGAATCATTCATAAACTAAACTATTAATAGTTATAACGAAAAAGGTAAAAATCAGCCTTTGGGTTGCATTCCATGGTAAATAAATTATTTTAAAAAGCATCTAGTAGTTAAGTAAATAATCGCGGGAACCTAGGTTCATTGCCTCGATTACAGCCCACCATTTTTACCCTATTCTGTGCTAATTCCATCCAACCATCCCTCGGAAGTCCTATTTCCCTTAAATCTTCCAAGTGGTATTTTCCCTTCGGGTCTTAATTCAAAATAGTTTTGATATATGTCTTTCCTCCCCAGTGTTCAGCCTATTTCATCCTCCATGATTTAATTACCTTTACTATATTCCGTGAAGCGTAGAAATTATAAAGGTCGTCATTAATCAGTTTTCTCCAGTCCCCGTTTTCATCTCTCTTAGGTCTGAATATTTTCCTAAACACTCTGTTTTCGAGCACTCTACACCTTTTCAACCTCAATTTATTTCGGAAAAAGTAATTTCAATTTCGGAAAAAGTAATTCCAATTTCGGAAAAAGTAATTCCAATTTCGGAAAAAGTAATTCCAATTTCGGAAAAAGTAATTTCAATTTCGGAAAAAGTAATTTCAATATCGGAAAAAGTAACTTCAATTTCGGAAATACGAGGGCTATGAAGAGGGTATAGTAAAGTTGGTACCACGCTAGGACAAATGACTCAATCGGAGCGAGATTACGTAGAGAAGTAGCTAGAAGGTGTACCTAATGTTCCAAATAAAATAGTTTTGATTTTCACTGTGGTTTTCAGTTTATGCCCCATCGGATGTTTTAAAAAAATAGCCCTCGTATTTCTGAAATTGAAGTTACTTTTTCCGAAATTGAAATTACTTTTTCCGAAATTGAAATTACTTTTTCCGAAATTGAAATTACTTTCTCCGAAATTGAAATTACTTTCTCCGAAATTGAAATTACTTTTTCCGAAATTGAGGTTGAAAAGGTGTAGATTATGTTCTTCCCGAAAAGTAAGGGACCATGTCTCACATCCGTATAAAGTTCCAGTCCACTTTCTTGTATTATTTACAGTTCTCTCTTAATTTTAATTTTAGTATTATTTACGGTCCTTTTGTTCTAGTTCTAGTAATGAGTATGTGAATTTGTAAATTTCCGTCTTTATCTCAAGTTGTTTTTCAAACTAAATAGGCCTATAATTTTTCTTAATAATTACCATATGATTGACTGTTAATGGTATTTATTTACAATTAATACTACACGGCACCCACACAAGGACAAAGCTCATATGGGTGTTAAACTTAAATTCTGTATTTTGTGTATCATAATATTCGAATAAAGTAATTAGAATGCAATACACTGTTTATCCGCAATGGGTTGTTTAAACAGGCGAGGGAGACCAGATTAATCAGTATTCTTCCTTAGTATTACGTATTTCGGAAAAGTAACAAAAAGAAAGCTGTTCAATTGAAATAGGTAGTTTTAGTATTGCTATGGCAATAGTATAGTTACTGGTTGATTTATACATTATTTCGGAGAATTTCGTCCGCGAGTTTTAGTATTATTTTACTATAGGTAATTTATTGTTTCAGAAAAAAAAGTACGACGATTACCAAAAACATAATGCAATAATTACCACCAAATAGCATAATAGTTAAATATCTGGACCGTATTAACAGGCCTGTAATTAACACATAATTCCAATGACTGTGTTGTTGTGAAATTAGACTTTTTGAACTGGGTTGAATTTGTGAGATTTTCCTTGCGGTATTTTGTCATATATTTCACCAACTTAAAAGGTTCGCTCGGGTTTTGTATTTTGTAATTCGAAATTAACTTATGAAGGACTTTCGTTTTTTCAAATTCTAGGTCCTTATATAGGTACTTATAATTAGAATTTCCCTCAGAAAAAGCTTGATATATATTTTTATGGCTCGTAGAGGATGTAAAATATTGTACCCCTTTGATTCTACCCACAAAGCCTGGTAATTGGAGGCTAGACCTATGTAGACAGTCGGGATGCTTTGAGGATTAAGCCATTGTCTGGCACTTAAGGAGTGGTATGGTATTGACTGAACGGCACTCGTTTGGTGTCCACGTGGAGTCATAGCTTAAATGTCAAAAATTCAGAAATGAGCACTGATTGGTTGCACGCGAAATCCTATTGGCTGTCAGGCAAATTCAACGCCCAAGAAAACACGCTGAAAATCTAGAATATACAACTCTATTGTCCAAGACACCCTCATTTTAAGTTATTTACTGCGGATTATAAGGGTCTGTCGGCATTGCCTTGAAGAAAGTTGTATATGTAGAAGTTGCCTCCACCTATAGAGTTTGAAATAAGAAACAGAAATTCCGGTAACATAAAATTGTTTTGTCTTTACGAAATATTTTATTTTTCACTCTTATGTTACCATACAACCGTTTTGGGGCTGAAATCAAACATAAATTCAATATCACTTTCATACTTTCCTCCCCCAAAACCTGGGACGTAATAATATACCTACTGCGCGCATAGGACTAAAAATGTTCCATCCTATTTTGTCTCCTTTTACATGCTTAGGGCCTATGATAAACATCCATATTTCTCAACTAAAAATACAAAGCCTACAGCTATGAATAACGTATCAATGGATATAATTTTTTATAGACTTCTGATATGGCATACTCGTTGGCACACCCGGGCTGAGACAATAATTGAAAATGCTGTCCCTGCAATACGAACTCTTATTCTAGCCTACATCAAACTATGAAGTGACAAAATGGTATTCTCTATGTCCAGGGCAGAGAAAGTTATGTGATTGCATCATATTGTGCATTATTTTGGTGGATTTCATTTTTCATTATTTATTTACATCAATGATTATATCGATAGCTCCTCTAATTTGTCAAAATCACGTACCATGTACATCCAAAGCTACATTACACTGTTGTCATGAGAACTGTACATGCACCTGTGATTTGTATTTGATTAAATTTTTGTAATAAGGCATTTAGTCTCCTCGAAAACATTTTATTTTTGGCATTTAATACCAAAATTTTGCAAAATCCTTTCTTAGTGTGCACTTACATTATGACACGAAGGTACTGTCAAAATTCCAATTGTCTACCTATTATTGTTCAGGATCTATGTTGATTCTCTGTAAGTCAGTCAGTCACAAACCCGCTTTTATATATATATATGTATATATTTCATGAACCAAGGGACGGGAGTATAAATTTTTTTAAATCTTTGAGCCCACCCAATGTTTTTGAAAAGTTGGCGCCAATGTTTCCAAATATCTCTTGTCCGCAATCGAGACTATTCATGGGATGTTCGCAATTGAGACTATACGCAATCAGGAAGACCCGTCTCTTCCACTCAAGCAGCTTATAAAAATATATAATGTTAGAAACGTTTCGGCCACCCATTCCAAACCTCCATCCTCGAAAAATCCAAGAAGGTACCGGTTCGACATGACCCTTCAAATTCGTAATTTAGCAAAACTAACCATTGGACCAGAAAATCGTTTACTATCGAGGTCCTTACGCAGAATAACAAGAGCGTTAGAATTAGCAATTAGAAGTTCAAATTTAATACCTGGATAATAAAATGGCGTAAAATTGTTGTATAATCAAGAAATGAAAATTAAAAAGTTCTTTATGTTCAATTGAAACAAACATTTAAAAATTTTCTTTTAGCTGAACCATAATGAATAGAGGAGAAAGTGTGATGACTGAGGTAGTTCACTGGTTCCGCCGCTAGGTAGCAGTTACTCTGCTTGAGATTCACGGGAGCAAGATTACTACGGGCGGTATAGGAAAAATTGCAAACATTCTTAAACAAAATAATACATTAATCTATTTCAAAATGACTCACCTTATCTAAATTGAATTGTTAGATATTTTTGACAATTTTCGGGCTGCTTTACACGTCTTGGAAGATCTCATCTCCATAAATAAACATGGCCGTGTGTAACAGTAATTTCTCAGATTGCAAGAAGCTTGACCGTAACATTTCGTTCCACATCTTTCCAAAAATCGAATATGTTCACAAGCAATGAACAATTATATAATATAGGTATGAAACAGCTAAGGGATGTTGATCTAATATTTTGTTGCCTAGAAAATAGGGTAGAGGGTATGTTAGTATAATTTGATGAGAATTTGTTAAAGAATGTACATTTGTATAGAAATAACAACGTATAATTAGGGTAGAAAACAGCTAAGGGATATTTTATAGATTAATATTAATATTACATTGTATAAGAATATTACTGAGTATTAATTTGTATTAGTATTGTATTAATAGTAATATTATTTATATTAATATTAATTTTCTCCTGGCTGTATGGGGTAAGCTATGTAGGTGAAACACGGTCAAAATTGTAGATCTGTGTACAAATTATGTGAACAGAGATAATATAAACTAAGGGATGGTTTGAGAATTGCAGGGCACGGAAAATTTCATAAGCAGCACTACAAAAATGGGGCGCGTGATCTTTAAAATTGGCGTCTCAACATCCGATAAAGCCGCACATACGCAACAATTGTTTTGCAATGAATTCTACATATATCACACAATATTTCAAAGCATTTTCCCTGATTTTTTCATTAAAAAATTAGATCCTCTTGCCTTAACTACAGCCCGCTATTTGCTCAAACCCTCGACCATTCGCCGTTCGCTGTAACTGATGTATGTCTTATGTTGTTAAATTATATTATTTAAAAAAAGGAACAAGATATTAAACTAATAAGACAATTGCTATGATAATTATTCATAAAAATTACTAACATAAGTGAACAGAAAATATGATAAATAATCCAATAAATTCATAAATAAAAGTAGTGCAGATTTACTAAGTTAGAAAAAAGCTTCATTCACTCCTTTTCCCCAGCGGGTCAATCTTGCAGTATGGGTACAAGTAGTCAGTTAATATAGTTTTATTATTGAGTCCACGAATAAATTATGTAAAAATTTTTACGTTATTGCTGGTATTTTATGGAAAAGATACCTGCTAATACCTCAATACCATTCTGATAGCTTTAGCTTTAGAGTAATTACTATTACTCGTTAACCATTCTAGATATATAGATGGTACTCGATTTATAATAAGATCCAAATATTTCACTAAACCTTACACGCTTGATCTCTTTCTGGACACAAAAATAAAATAATAAATTTCGCGTAGTCAAATTTGCTTCACCCTCAACATTTCACGATCGTCCCACATCATTCATTCAGCTGTAGCGCTCGGAATAATTACCACTCAATTACTCGTAAACCATTCAAGATATAAAGGTGGTACTGAATTTAAAATAAAGTTGAAATATTTCACTAAAACTTTCTCGCTTGGAGTTTTTACGGGACACAAAAATGAAAAAAATTGTCGCATAGTCAAATTCCGTTTCACCCTCCATGAATTTTGTGTAATTGGTGATGTTTATATAATGAAATAAAAACATTTATGTCCGCATTTTTTAAGTCTCTGTTTTAACCATCAGGAGGACTGTGTTGTGCAGATTATTTCTGCACAAATTTCACAGAAATAGAACCAAGGGTTAATTAAAGATTGCGAGTTTAATCATAAGATGCCAAACTATCATGATGCAGCATTGAGAAGTTGAAACGCAAACGAAGGTGCTGCCAGTGTTTCGGTGGACCGCCGCTCTCCCTATACCCACCATTGTATTAGCGGTGGAGTCATCACACTTTCTGATTCTATTCATTATGGCTGAACATTACCTTCGGGGTGTAGTTTTGTATGTTATTATTATTGGTAGGGCCTAAGTGCCGCATCTCTGCTAAGTTACTTTTTAAAAATAAAATTTAACCCATATAAGCTCAATAATAGTAGTAATAATAATAATAATAATAATAATAATAATAATAATAATAATAATAGCCTAATCCAAGGCATCATTGTTTGGAGGCCGGGGACGTGTCTACCATGTCTCTATTTCTCCGTTATGGGAATTGAACGTGATGGCTCACTACGTTCACACTCCCTTTAATTTTATTATTCAAGTAAAGAGGTTTCACAAGAGACGTACGGAAACGGCATTAGCTGTTGGTCCATCTCTTACTCTTACACACGCTGTTATGATGATGATGATGATAGTAATAGTAATAATAATAATAATAATAACAACAACAATAGTTAGGGGAAGAGTGTGAGAGAATGTGTTCTATTACTTGCCAGAGTTAAAATATGTACAGGACATGAAAGAAATTACAGAAAATTGGTTTCATTTTGCATATTGTTACATATTTTGTTAGTTTTGTGATAATTCATAACGTTTGCTTCATAATAAAATATGCAAGAATATTTTATTAATTGTCACTTTTTTAGCGCCATAGTTCTGACAGATTACAAATATTTTGCAAATCTCTGTTAATTCAAACAGTTACAGCATATTTGGCTAAGTTAATATTATAAGAACTGACTGTACAATAATGACAACACACAGCCGAATGCTTTCGGAACTGATTGTTTAATATTAAAGCGACGTTTTATTTAATTTGTTTTCAATTTACTGAAACTGTTGCATTGACTTTGTTTTTTTTTTTAAGTTTAGTAATGCAATTTATACAACTTCTACTATCATTTGTAATCAATAATGTAATTTAGCTAGCAAGAAACATACAGTAATTTAAATTACTCACATGATAGAGCAGAACTCGTTGGTTCCGGAGCATATTTTACCAATTTTAGAGCATATTAGCTACCGGGTCGTGATTATTATCATACGCTTAAAACTTAACACAGCAAAAAGATAGTTCCTCTTGCACTGCGATTGGGCAGTCTGAGTAGTATATTGTAAAGAAGACTGGGAGAGGGAAAGAGAGGGTGCAAGAGAAACTGAAGATGTCAGAGCCAGTAAGAGGAGTAAGTGGTCGCATCTTTATAAGCAGGCTGTGGAGAAGTAATGGAGGACATTCTTCGGTGAAATTGTGTGACGGCAGCGACTCTATTCCATCTAACGTTCTCAATGGAGCTCCTCAAGGTAAGGTTCATTTGATGCATGTTAACTCTCACTTTGACAAGAGACTGTCATCAGGAATTATCTTCACAATTTCATCACAGTCGTAAGCAGTGTCCACGAAGAACATAACAGATATAATGAGTGAATTTGGAAACAAAATGGCAAAACTCCGATTATTGAAATTTTCTTGAAACATTTGTTGATATCTATGGATTATTTACGTGCAAATTTGTTATACGAAGGCATTTTTGGAAAGCCTTCAATGTAATAAATCTCGCAGGTGCGGTGGTGAGATATTTCACTAAACATGCAATATTACACATTACCTAACCGTTCGTCCATGTATTACATGAGTAGGGGCGGACGTTGATTACCTACAAATCACTTTAGAAGGCCAATTAAATTACCTTATTTTTATAGAAAAATAAGAAAAAATAACATCAAAATAAAAAAAGAGGCAAAAACTGTGATTTTAATTCTTTGGTTTCGTTTTTTTAATGCTATAAAACTGTAATCTTATTCATAACATTTATACATAATCAAACTTTCCTAAAACTAAAGATTAAAATCAAGGCATAAGTACCACAATTTAATATAACAGTACAATGCGTAAGTAATTTAATTTATTGATGTAATAAGACCTCTTAAATGTTTAATTTTATATTCCTATTAAAGGATAAAGATAGATTTAAAGTTTTGTCTCCTGGAAATGTGGCAGTTAAGACTTATTATTATTATATATATATATATAACTTCCGATACAGGTTGTCGCTTCGTTCGCTATGAAGAATATTCTAAAATGCCGAGTTTAAAATGATCACAAAATTCACAAAGTAACTTACTAAAAATGTCCTAAAAATAACAAATAACGTGAAATTGTGACTTTCAATTTGTTATAATCTGAGAGAAAGAAAAAATTACATTTCATCCTTCTACGTATGAGCCATAAAATTGTTGCTGGATATTGACAAATATATAAGTTATGAAATGATTCTGCAAGCCGTGACTAAAACTGAACAAAGTGCAAAAAACAAAGTAACACATCGAAACATCGAAAAAGTGGAAATAAAAAAAGCATACACACAATGCAATAATCAGAAAATTTTGCGGCAATTACATTCAGAAAAATGTGTTTGAAAGAAATGCACCATTGACTTGCAATAGTTGATTAAACGTTAAAGTACAATAATAAAGCTATTTTAAAAACTTGATCCTAAAATATTATTCAAGGGATGCGTTTCCTCTCCCCTCGCAGAGAGATAGAGACAAATTTCCTAGAAGGGATTTCTCCTTGCCTGTGAGACGATTGTCGGGAAACTTAGGCCCTGGTGGCCTCGGGATATCATCTGGTCGTCATTAGCGACTTCATCCCATCCCCGCCTTGTTCGGCATAAGTGTGTGTGCGAATAGTGTATCTCGTCCCATGTGTTCGTGTTGTCTCGGAGGTGGCCCGGCGTTGGGCTCCATGTCTGGTCAAAAAAGTGTGTGATCCACAAAAACTCTCTCCCACGACGGGTCACGGTCCCGTAAGGCCCGGGTGGCGTGGGCCACTTATACGTTCCTACAACGGGGCAGGTAAAGCTCAGAATAAACAATAAGAAAAAATATTATTTCATTTCACTTCATCTCAGAAATGGGTTCATTAATTTAAGGTGCAATTAAAATTTTATCCAATCCCCTATAAATGTGGAAATAAAACCTTCAGTCTCAGAGCCGTAATGTGCTAATTTATTGGTGTAAAAAATATAATCTTACCTTACGGTAACTTTTATTAAATGGATACCATTACTTGTCTTACCGAAAGAGTCAGTAGGACTATGATGACAAAGAATCGTATTTACAGTTAAAGCATTAGGATGTTACATTTTCTTTTAAATAATTTTCGTCAAATGTGAACCCGAAAACTAGTTTGGATGAAGAGAGTTTCTGGCTGAAACGGCAAAACAATATCTACATTTTAAAAATAAAAAAATTAGTGTAAGCATTTTTATATTATTATATTGTTAAAGTTGTTCCTGAAGGATTTTTATTAAAGTAAATGTGTAAAAGTGGATTAACTTATGTGATTCGCCAATATTTTCCTTCCGATAATTTTAGACTATACTAACTATATTAACAATTATTAGTTTATTATTATCACTATTATTAATATTAATTTGTTTTCATACCTTGATGATTTAACAATCTTTATGCAAATTTTCTTATTATTATTATGGGTAATAATATTATTACTATTATAATTATTATACCTTCTTTACTTTAACAATTATTATTATTAATATTATTATTATTAGGGGTAATATTATTATTGCTATTATAATTATTATACCTCCCTAACTTTAACAATTATGAGTCCATTAGAATAATAATTATTATTATTAATTTGTTTTCGTACCATAATAGCTTAGACGCTGGAGAACGGACAGAGTACAAGAATAAAGACTATAGACTGCGTACTTAAAATATTAATACATGACGCGTAAATCTGTTTCAAGGTCAAACTGTGAAATTATCAGCCTTTAACAGACCTGCAACAAAGTGGTGACTTACAGCTGTGTCGGAGTCCAAATTAAAATCCACTGCAATAACAGCTTCAGTATGCCTCTGCCTATAATGCTAGGACCTTCTTCACCCTAGGGGTGCGCTAGCCACCACACCCACATCGTTCATGAAATGGTTCATGATCCCTTAAATGAATGTGGCGAAATGTCTGCGTAGAAATAAATGGGGAAAAAGCAAAGATAACACAGACCAACAGCCATTTTGGTGCCTTAGAATTTATACTTATTCTTGAGTATATTTACGTCGCTGATGCCAAATGTACCATTAGTTTTGCCCTATCAGCTTTAGTTTTGTAAGTTATGGTATTACCATTATGCATATTATCCCATTTTACGTTTGATATAAATAAAAAACAGCTCCTATTTTTAGCTTCTAAATCATGTGAAGAAAAAAGCAACACACTAACATTACATTAACATTACAATAACAATATAACATGGGGTCTTTCAAAAAATTGAATTTATCACATATTGCACTTATGACGTTTATGACTTATGAGCTGTCAATTTTAGGGCCAAAAAATAATCCAGCTTTTAGTTTTTCTGTAATTCGTACAGTTTTCGTCCTATGTGTCCAATATGGTCAAGAACCTTCACTAGCAATATTATCAAGCAAGATTTTGTTTCGCTAGACTAAGAGTTGACGAATAAAGTCTATATAAAAGTAGAGCTGGTAGAGAAAAACTGTTTACATATTCGGAATAAGCACACCAAGTACAGCCAAAATCCGGTAAAACATCTGAAACACCAAACAAAAAGTTCTTATTTTGTTGGGCTGTGTAATAGATGTAGATTTAAAGCCATATTTTTGTTTTCACTGTCGATCTGTTATAACTTCATTTAGTTTTAAATTTATCACTTGACAAGCAAACTTAGATTTACCTTTGGTAATCGGATTACCAAAGGTAAATCTAAGTTTGCTTGTCAAGTGATAAATTTAAAACTAAACTTTTGTTAAAGCAATCAAGAATGGACACTCAAACATACAGTAACTTCATTTAATACGATATAACTACTTGCATTTTTACCGTTTGGAGTAAAAACAAAACTTTTTAGAAAAGAAAACTTACACCAATTAAATGGGTAGGTACTGTAGAACCGGGAAGTATTTAAAATGTCAAGTAAATTTTAATCAGTGGTTTTTTTTCAATACGGTACTTCTTACACATTTCTACCGTTACAATCACAATTTTATATTTATAAGCCACTTTTTAATTACAACTGTGTTAAATTCCGAACAAAAAATTATATTTACACTTCAATCCGGTTTAAGTGGCTTTCAAAGTGTAGCCTATGAGTGTGAGTAATTTATTTACTTATTCTCTTGATTCTTCCATTAACAAGGAGATATCACGCTTTTAATTGAGCTACTTCCAGGAGTTTAGAGCGGTATATGGTTTAGGGCAACAATATCCCCCTCGCTCGTTTTAAAGACACGATTATTTAAGTGTTGGTGACTACTAAAGTTGTTCTTATTAAAGCCGATTCATTGTGTAATGGTAGCTCGTAAGCGTGGAGCTAGCATTCTAAAAGCCTAGGTTCGAACTCCATTGGACTAATTTTTTCTTTAATTCAATAATGTGAAATCTTCATAGTGTTCAAAACTATCATATTATTATTATTAACGTTATTTTAATTTTATAATTATTGCACTTTTCAAGTTCATGCGAAAATGTCAACAGATATAAAGATGAACATGCAGAGAGTAATAAAATAGTAATAGGCCCATAATAAATAATAATGGGATATAATTACAAGTACATACTACTAGCCTTTAATAATTGAAAGTGTTAATAGCCTATAAAATATAGAAACATCGTTAGTCAACAATATAACAGAACCTTTAAGAAAAATCAAGATAATTTACATTTCAGCATGAATGTTTCCTATCTGAAGGGAAGTAAAGCCTTTGGTCCCATGACATAGTTTTACGGTAGGTTAAAGAACTCATGGAAAGAGTAAAATCACGGATCTCACAAACCTAAAGCCGAAAGTTGTTAATGAAGATGACACGGTTCACAATTCGTGAAGAGATCATAAGAATCTGTGGCGTGAAAGCTTCAAGCTTTACTATGTCTCATTTTTAATCTCTTTCAAATATATATTTTTAAAAGGGTCAAGAATACAGTAATGTGGCAATTTATCATAAGAATTTGAAGATATTTAGAACTAAAAGTGTTTACTATACTAAGGCAATACAGGTCGCATTATGTTTACCGAGAACTGCATCAGTTTTCACTTCACAATAGAAAAAAAAAATGGAAAGAGTTACAATCACTAAACCGTAAAGAAGTGTGTACCGGTAGCTGCATTTTAAATGTTAATTATCCTAAATTGGTAGAGGCTGGGTTCTTAAGATTCAAATACAATCCTTTCCAAGGTTAAATGATATTGTATGCCTACCTTTGGTTTTGATTGCAAAAAAATTCCCCAGCCTGATTTGAGCTATCAGCGCTTGAGTCTAGTCATTCGACAATGACGCTCAAGTAGCAAAGCACGAGAAAAAATGAGGTAAGTCTACAACTTATAGGGGTTACGCCGTAGCGTAGTGGTTGAGGCGCTGCGCTACAAACCGAAGGTCGCGGGTTCGATCCCCGATGAGGTCGTTGTAGTTTTACAATTGGCCTAATCCTCCTGATGGCACTATGATTCTGGAGTCGACTAAATCTCGAACAGAAATGAGTACCGGGAGCAATCCTCGGGGTAAAGACGGCCGGTGCGTAAGGCTGACAACCTTACCATCTTCAGGTGCCAAATGTCAAAATCTGGGAGCCTCAACCTCCTGGAACCCTCTGGGCTTCCATGGCCTTTATAGGGAACACTTTACTTTACTACAACTTATAGAGCCTACGATATTCTTTGACCAGTTACTCGCATTGCAAATAATTCATACGGGGGTTCGATAAGATCTTCCCGAAGGCGTTGAAATTATTTTCTTCTAGATCACTAGCCTAGGCTTACGTGTGTGAGTACGTATAATAGGTTTCACTTTCTCGCCTTAAACGTGGTCAATGTTGCATCCAGGTGTCTGCATATAAGCTGACATCAATAATTATAAGCTAATAAAGTAGTAACAGTACAGAAAGCGAATAACCTATCATGGGCGTTCAAGGAGCTGATACTTATGAATAATTAGTTATCAGAGATTGTCTTCAAGCAGAGAGATAGGTGCCGGTACTATTTAAAAAGCGAAACTCCACCAATGATCGAATGTGTTGGTAGTAATTGTAATTTAATTATACGTATTTGTACAGCACGTCGTCGACACATCATTTGAAGTAGGACTTCCTCGCATACACTCAGAAGAGAAAACCAGAGCTGTTAAACTATATGCTTCTGTTTATCGCTTCAAACTTTTCCAAAACACTACTACATCTACTTCTGGTGAATCTGATCACACAAAGTAACTCTCACATATGTAAAAAAAAGATATCAACCCAGAATCCTAGCATAATTCCAAACAAAGTCCGGCCCTAAAGTAAACAAGTAAGTATGTCTCACTCTTACGTAAATACGAGTAATGTAATCTATTGTAAAATTTACATTAGTCACTTCGAAAACTTAAAATGGACAACGTAAATTTACACGTAATTCCCAGTATTTAAAATGATCTTGACCCATAATACTGTTCCTAAAAACATGGATTATGGATTCGATAAGTATACATAAATGGGACAGTCCCATATTTAGGTTTACAGGCCAAGAACTCCTGCGGGACGAAATTTTGACCCGACCGTTACAGATAAATGGCATTACACAATCGTCGTTAAATATCCATGTATACTCTCTCCATTTATCTATCTTTCTATACGTCTATTTATCTTTATTCATATATATATATATATATATATATATATAATCGAGCATAGCAAAATCCAATATAGATATTGTGCATATCTCTGAAGGATTTATATTTTATTTGGTTTTATTTTCTGTCAGAGAGCTCAATACTACAATTGCACTAAGAATAACAACATTATCTTAAAACTACACTTTGATGTAAATTTATTATTTTAATGTGAAATTACTCACGGTGATTGCAAAAATGGTCATATTCGGTCGGTGAAAAGCGTTGTCCTTAAGTTAAAAGCCCTATATCAGAAAATCAATAACAGTTGTCTGTACGCTCCGGTATGTCTGTCTCCACGGTGCGTAATTTATTACAATAAATCCAATATTTATGTTTATTTCAGAAATTTTAACGACTGTCTAAAAATAGTGTATGATACAAGTGGTAAAATGATTGTATTATACTACATAACCTACTCGCAAAACAAAATCTCGTTTTTAACACTTGGATCATTAATAAGTATTTTATGAACCATTTAAGAAATGTGTTTAAAAATTTATAATTACTATAACTTTTGACAGAAGAAGGCAACTTATTGTAACAGAATGGACCTAAATATAACTGAGACTTAATTGATTTACTTCATCTATATTGTTGTAAGTTCAAGCCAATAAATAATAGAACAAAAAAAATCTCAGGCATAATTATTTATAGCGTGTTCAAATGCACTTCAATTGAAGTTTGTGAGTAAGTGAAAGTTATGTCGGTATTTCATCTCTCTCATTACCCATGTTTGCTTCGACAGGACCGGTACAAACACTTTCATCTAGCCTATTTTTTGCACAGAATATGTATGTATAATACTATAAGCCTGTCTATATTAATCGCTAAATTTCATTCTAGTTGCATATTTAATAAACCTACATAAATGGTGCTAACAAAATGGTTGAAAGACTGGAACAAATTAATGCAAATTAAATTTATGTAAAAGAAGAGAAGTTAACCGCTAGGTGGCTTCTATAATTTTTATTTTTATTGAGCATTTGACCTTGAAATTGTAAGGACTTGGGAAGGCTGATCCTTTCTGCGTGAACGTGCCTCGTGGAGATTTCACCTACGTGAAGTGACATTACACGGATATTTCTTTTAATTAGACATGTTTCCTCTTGGCTATACCACCCAGGTGAAAAACATAGCTCTGGAAGATTATGTTTTGTAAGTGGTAAGCCAATATTACAAGAGTAGATGTCTCCTCTTGCAGGGATGATGATAGTCTATTTTTGTTCAATAGGCCTACTATACAGCAATTGCATGTACAACATTTGCAAAAGTAACTACGTTATGAAATGGAATAAAATCTATTATTTTCTTTAGCAAGAAGTCGGACATGCAATATCTTCCATTTAGAGAAAGAAAATATGAAAACAAATCACTGCACTACAAATTATAACGTAATCGTAATATTATAAATATTTGAAGTGGTTATTTTTGTGTCCTTAGTGATCGAGTAGTTAGCACGCTTGCCACCATATGCATAACGATGTATTGAGCCAATGCCAGATGGGAGGATTAGTACTTTTGGGCGTAAAAGTTCGTAAAAGGCTTTGGAGCAAAGAAAAAAGACACAACAGTCTCAAAGAGATGGTTCATGTGCAAAATGACCACCCATTTCAGTCAGTATATTACATTTTCCTATGTAAGCATGGAGGCTGCCACTCATGATACAAGGTCTAGACAAGGGTAAGTGTCTATATTTAGGGACTATACTTTTTGGTAAAATAAAATAGCTACTTTCGGTAAGGTAAAGTCTCAAGAGTTATATCAAAGCTCACAGTACTAGCTCTCTCTATGAGTTTGACTGAGGCAGGCAGGAGGCCCTTGCCCGCTAGGGATGTTACGAGCTTATTTAATATTTATTTATTTTCGTGGGTACTCCGCGATAGTAAAATATTTGCAATATTTACACAAAATACTCTCTGCGCAGTCTAGCACGTAAAATCTCTCATTTTTGTATTCCTGTAATAACTATGAACAGTCAAAATTGATAATACTTTATTACCTCCTATTTACAATAACAATATACGAAATGGTCGCATACAGTAACATGACAAAATTATTTCACTCCCATTTTGTAAACTTTGCAACTCATTCCAATATTGTACAGGCAAACATATGTTTTAAGAAGATTGTAATTATTTTCAGGACTTGAGTAACGTGTGTAAGACCGCAAAGAAATTTATTCGTTACAAACAACAGAAAAGCTTTGCTACTAGCATGACTTTTAACACTGGCATTAATATGAATTTATTGGCAATTAACTGCCTAGTATAACGGATTGAGAAGGTCAATGTAGGGGTCATGGTTAAGGTAGCTACATACGATTTCTATGCCTAGGGTGAATGAAACACTCAAGCTGGTCTCTCTTCGCTCAGTGAATAATAATCTAATAAACAAATTGAATTAGATTTACACGATAATAAAAAAAAAAAAAAAAAAAAAGGAGAGAGGAAAAGCTGTTCCAATACTGAGATTTCGTGACTATATCCCATATATAATACAGCAAGTTATTTCATTCAACAGCATGTTATTTCGAGTTACAAATTATGCTGGCCACTATATTAAACAGGAGCCTGTGTAGCTAATAAGTTATTGATATTAGTAGTCCTAACAAAGCATTTTTACTTTTGAAATATCTAACACTCGACAGCATCCACAGTTATTCCAGATGGTACCCTTGTCATATCGGTCTAAATTTATGAGCATTTAATAGAACTTAGTTTATCGAGAACAGTTTCAAAATGCATGGTTTAATAATACTCAAGTTACGCAAAGTATTTCATTTGTTCCTTCTAATTATGTAGTAAATTATAAATAATAGCCTTTTCATGGCTTATTCAAAACGAACTGAATATAGTGATCATGGTGATCAATTGATTAGTGTTCAGTATCCTCACGTAAGCGGGAATCCAGTATGTTCGATGCATCGTCGAGGTCAATTCTCATAAAAAATGGTATAGAATCGTAATCATTTAGTTTTTGTACAATATAAAATTACATTCACGTTTAAAAGGCGTATTTAAAATCAGTATAATTATGTCTTCAGTATAATTATGCAAATGAGGATTCAATACGATATTTTGAGTTCGATGGGATCGAATCCTACTCTGTGTTTAGTATAACTGATGGGATAAGACATGAATCATGAACTGCGGTATATTGCCGCTTCGAAGCCACTCCACAAACTCAAATTGCTACCACGCATCTTCAGATCGTGGTTCTTGTCTCATCTTCCTGGTTATGCTATTTAGAAGTGAGTCGTATTGTGATTATATTGAATATTATAAATAGCAGTACACACTTTCGGTTAATATACTAACACTTCTGAATATTATTTACGATAATTATAATTACATCTTAGTTTTCTAAACGAAATGATGTTTTTTTTCAACAATTATCCATTATATTAAAAAAAAGTCTTAATGCTCGATTTTATCATAGATAATCCCAAGAGAGTTGACGAGTTTATCAATAGATTTATCTGATGAAACTCGTCAACTCGAGTTGGATTTATTAAGACTATTCTATGAATAAAAATATTATACAAATAATAATTACTTTCGTGCTTTGTTGTGTAAAAAAACAAACAAAACTAACAGTTGGGAGATCACGGTATACTATGAATCAATCATCCATGAATCTATTCGAGTTACCAGGTTGTAACCAATGCTACCAATGATGCATATGAGGCATAGTTAACTAATTCAGGAAAGCTAACAGCAGAACAGAATAAAAGCACAAGAATTAGTTAGCACCGAATCGAAATTGTGTTTTTATTCAATGTTCATTTCTATTATTTCAATTTCCAAACAAGTTATGATGTATAAAATAATATGTTTTCGTGCTGCTTAGTGGCAACATGTGACGTATTAATCACAGCACGCTGATGCTTACGTCATCCCCGCGATCCCTACAAGAATATTGTAAGATTGGTCTATATCCGAGGAATGCCTAAACGTTACTTGTCATGAATTCCATCAGATATGTCAATTAGTTTTCTGCTAACGTAAAACCTGAAAGGGTTAACCAAGATTCAGATCCAGATAGAACTCAATAAGATACATGAATCTGCATTCAGACTACTCATCAACACATTACCACAAGATTTAGTGTAGTTTTGTTCACATTTTCTGAATATTACATTCGTATCGTCAAAGCAGGTTTTTAATGCTTCCCTTGTTAGAAGCCTGAATCTAGAGTTTTAGGATTTGGAACGCTATGTTTCTATGAAGCTTGTATGATTATCAAAATATAAGAACACTGGACTCGAATTATTCTTCCAATTATTGAAATTGGTTGTGCAGCATTTAGGACATATTGTGAATAATATTTGAAAGCAAGATGAATGGATACAAGCCAAGTATGCAAAAGACATGTCACATGCTCTTTATGAATAAACAAAAATGTTACCAAAACAGGCCCGAGGAAGAGGAAGGATCTGAACATCATAGATCCGGCTTTCCAATTTCATTACTACGCTTTTAATTCATCAAGCATCTAACCTTGTAATGTCTGCTTGTTTACTTTTGAAGTTCTACAGTAGGAACTCCAGAAGAGAAATTAACACTTGATTTTGGACTGATTAACATACGAAAGAAAGCTATATAATATTTAATGTCTATGTGTTACTGTTGCAAAACACTTTACTTTTCGTGCGGGGAAAGTTACGAGTATCACCGCAGGCAAACTTTGTTAATTTTGCAGACTCAGTATTAGAATCGTATTTTGAAATTGCAATACTTTTTATGTAAAAAATATTTTTTTTAATCTTCATGGTACAATTACACAACATTTAAGAAACTAGTATATGCAAACGTAAACTAGTAGCGGTTGGATGTAGCCTATGGTTATTTAACGGCGGGGGTGTACTGCAACTTAGGCCTGTCACATTTAAGCACATATAAATGCCATCGACTTGGGCGGGATCAAACCTGCTACTTTGAGCACAGAAAACCACCACCAAACTATCCAGGCCGACGTGAACTAGTATATGTCTAATAGTTTTATTCTACATTGTAGTCTTTGAAGATTTAGCCATTATTGTCATTAATTATCAAGACAATATTGTTTGGCTAGAATCGTTAAAAGAAGCTGAACAGTAAATTAAATGTGACCATTAAAACGGCCACCATCTTTAAATCCTTTAAATGTTAAAAAAATTATAACACTGTACCAACACTTCTGAATTTACGATAATTATAATTTACCTCTTAGTTCTCTAACCGAAAAGATGCCTTTGTTTATACATTTATCCATTACATCCAGAAAATAAGGGAAGAAACTCTTGGATGATAAAAAAAATGCTTATATATACGTCATCAATAATGACTTCAAGGAACATTATGCCAAATTGGAAGAAAATCAAACAAACAACGCGTTTTGTCGTGATTCGTAACAAACGAATCTACAGACCATCAGACAAAATGCCAAAGTTAGAATCTCCTTCTGCACAATACCTCTACACTGACAAATAGTTGGTATTTGGTATTTATTTGACACAGAACCTATTTTCTTAAACTTAATTACAAGTTATGTACAAGTTTCCAGGATCGGAACTACCGGCCTATCTTACGAACTTAACTTTTCCATAATTATCTTTTCTGAAATACGTCTGTACTATAAAGACTTGGTAAGACTTGCTTACTGAGGATATTAGTGAAATGGAAGAAAACATGAGCATATGATTGAATTAATCATGATTCACAGAAGAAAAATGCGTGCTTTTACGTCAAATTTCTATGATGGTGTAGTGAATGTGTGATAATAGAGGGACAGCATTTCTATTACCCCTTAAAATTACAATAAAAGTGAGCACAATATCGTACATTTTTCATAGGCAATAGGCCTACTGTTATTTTGTGAGATTAAGCAAACCCACTCCTTTCTCCTACCGGGTGACCGGGTCCCGAATTGGCTGCTAACGCATGAATGACCGAGCCGGGGAACGGAGCTCCGAAGCTCGAAGCCAACGCTAAGCAGCCGCTCTAAATGTTCCTGTACCGTAGGATTGCAAGATGTACATTGGCCCAGTAGGGCGCTGACAATTTAAGTCATAACAACAAAGCATGTTTTAACATCATGACCATCATGATTAGGTATTGGAAGTTGTATAATCCGCCGTTGTCACATATGTCGGTTTTGTATTCATTCACCTTACATCCCACTGATGTCGCTTGTCTTCACTATTGCTGCTTGACACAAAACCCATACCTATTTTGGCGTTTTTAATTCTTATTAACTAAATTCTTAAACAATCGCACCTACAACATTAAACGAATTAGCATATTTAGTTTCATTCTTAAGTCCTGAGATCTCAGGCCTACTTCTGAGTGCCACAGTTTCTGAAACCTCATTCTAGGTTAGAACATGCAGTACATAAAACTCCAATGTTTTCATTTTGATAACTGTGACCATTCTACTACCACGGCATTCTTAAATTGTCGAATATGCTATATGACGGAAATGGGAAAGATATATTTGTATTCGGAAAAATGCTTCGTATGATTTATGTACCATTGTACTACCTTAACTTAAGCATTTCCAATTAGCATACTCTGGGTGACTTTGGAAATTTATATTGCTAAAACAATATGCAATCAAAGATGTTTTAATTTCCATAGCCTACCGGCACAGTGCCCCTCCGATTGACTAAATAAAAACGATGCTTTCAACTATCTAAAGATCCCGCACGAAATCTGTGCCGATGAGACCGCTACTCGCTAGAGAGAGACATGATTCTCTTCTATTGTTTCCGGTCTCGACCTCCACTGTTTACTTCTGTCTGAATCCTGGCTCCAACCCTCCCTCCCTTCTTCACTTGTCGAGCTGAATGGCTTTTCCCTTATCCGCAATGACAGGACAGGTAAGCGTGGAGGTGGAGTTGCTGCATACATACGAAACGACCTTCACCCAAAAGTTGTGCATGCCTCCCCCTCCGAGTATTCAGCAAGCCCAGAATTCCTGTTTGTTGAAATCCTTGCCAACATGCAGAAATGTCTAATCTGCGTAATCTACAAGCCCCCTAAAACGGGTCATCTTTCCAATCTAGAAGATGCTCTAATTAATTTAATCCCGAACTATGAACACGTTGTCCTTATGGGTGATCTGAACATCAATCTCCTTAATACAAATTCGACGCTTAGCACACAACTAATCACTACGTTTCAATCTTGCAACATGACTATTTTACCTCTTCTACCGACTCATCATACTAACACTTCTGAGACCTTACTGGATTTAATCGTGACTGCTCAACCACAAAGAGTATTAAGACATGGTCAGTTGCCGGTTCCTGGTATCTCAGCTCATGACCTCATTTACATAGAATATTCACTTCAATGCCCTAAACGCCCATCTAAATTAATATCATATAGAGACTTAAAAAACATGGACGACAACCAACTGACTGAAGACGCTAAACGACAGCCTTGGCACACAATTTGGCATTTACGTTCTGTTGACGAAAAGTTAAAAGCCTTTAATGATATGATACTCCAGTTATATGACAGACATGCGCCACTAAAGACTAGACGAATTACACGACCTTCTGCCCCTTGGTTATCTTCGACCATACGAGAACATATGGCTCGCCGTGATGCGGCCTACCGTACTTTTCGACGCAAGAAAACCGAGGAAAATTGGACAAACTTTAAACAGCTAAGAAACAAAACTACACAAATGATACGAAACGCCAAGATCCAGCACAGCCATAAACTGATTGACCCTACTATGACCTCACGCGACTTATGGAGTAACTTAAAAGCAATGGGATTAGGAAAACAAAAAAATCAAGCCCAAGCTGTTAACATCCCTCTCAATGATTTGAACGAATACTTCACTACTATACCAACCAGGACCTTAGATGACGTCACCAAACAAAATACTATTAATTACCTGTCAACCCTACCTCTTCCTCCACACCATGAGAGATTCTTTTTTTCCAATGTAACGCCCTTACAAGTAAAAAAGGCACTCTCGCAAAATAAATCGAAAGCAGAAGGCACGGATGGCATTAATATATTAATGCTAAACAAAATCATCGATGTTATTCTGCCTACCTTAACCCATATTTACAACGCCTCTCTCATCACATCCACCTTCCCGCAACAATGGAAAAATGCTCTTATCCGACCTCTTCCTAAAGTAAATCTCCCAAACATCCCCAAGCACTATAGACCTATCAGTATACTTCCGACTTTATCGAAAACCCTCGAACGCATTGTCCACAAGCAGCTGACTGAGTATCTAAACACTTATAATTTACTTGACCCATTACAATCTGGTTTCAGATCAAATCACAGTACCTCCACTGCCCTACTTAAGATCAGTGAAGATATTCGTGAGGCCATGGACCGACGTCAAGTGACTGCTCTTACCCTACTTGACTTTTCGCGAGCCTTTGACACCGTTGACGCAGACCTTTTAACTGCTAAATTGAGGTCACTACATTTATCAAATGCAGCAGTCACGTGGGTACAATCTTACCTCTCTGGACGCCAACAATGTGTTTCTCACGACAATCGATCTTCTTCGTGGCGTCTCGTGAGGTCAGGTGTGCCGCAGGGCTCTGTATTAAGTCCCTTGCTTTTTGCAATCTATATAAATGACATTTCTGCAGTACTAAAACATTGCCGACATCATCTGTATGCAGACGACCTGCAAATATATTTACATTTTCGACCTGACACAATCAACGACTCTCTTTCAAAGCTCAATGACGACCTACACTCTATCAGTAAATGGTCAACAAAATTTGGACTGAATTTGAACCCAGACAAGACACAAGCCATTCTGATTGGAAAAAACAGATCGCTATCTTCTATTGACAACACTGACCTTTTGCCTGTGACCTTAAACGACACAATTATTCCATACAGTAGAACTGTAAAAAATCTTGGTGTGTACTTTGACTCTGACATGACATGGAATACACAAGTTAAACATATCTGTAAAAAAGTATTTTCGATTATGCATTCACTAAATAGACTGAAAAATTTCCTGCCTGCTAAACTAAAGCAGACGTTAGTGCAGTCACTTGTGATGCCACACTTCGACTATTGCGATGTCCTGTTCACTGACCTAAGTGTTGAATTATCCTGTAAGCTGCAACGTGTTCAGAATTCTTGTGTCCGTCACATATTCAACATACGTCGATATGATCATGTCTCAGATTATTTTGAGCAATTATCCTGGCTTCGACTAAAGGACAGACGCCTACTACACTCCCTAACTCTACTCTATCAGATACTTAATAATACTGCACCTAATTATTTAGTCTCTCGTTTCTCACTGTTATCTTCCCAACATAACCGCGACACACGATCTCAGAATAACAGTATACTGTCAATTCCACGCCATCAAACATCTCTGTACTCTGCCTCATTCACAATAGCCATCACCCGTATCTGGAACTCCCTTCCGCCGGACATCAGGGGTAGTCGGAGCCTACAGATTTTTAGGTCAAAGTCAATCAAGTATCTCGCTGATAACTAGAATGAATGTCTCGTTATCTAGCCTAGGTAAATTTATATTGTACACGATTTTCATGGCACTTAGCCTATATTGCTTTTATTTGTTAATTTCTTAGTTTTAAGTTAATTTTTGTGTATATTATAGTATAATATTATAATTATACACACATCCAATTATAATATAATTCTTTAATTCAATTTGTTTTCTCGGCATATTATTGGACGCATTTTTGTCTTATGTTTTAATATAGGTACTTCAATATTGTATTATTATTTTATTTTTAACATTTTGTATTATGTATGATATCTATTGTATTTGTTTTTTGTAAATTCCTTTTAATGTATTTTGTCTTTATCCTGGTTGAGTGGAAGATAAGGCCCTATGGCCTTAACTCTGCCAGGCAAAATAAAACATTATTATTATTATTATGATATTGTGCGAGAGAGAGAGGTAGCTTGGCCTTTACAAATAAAAAGGGAGGTACTGTTGTGCGGGAGAGATAGGTAGCAGGCCAATCGACGTTACAGTCCCCACGAAAACATAATTCAATGGCGAAGGCAATCAGCACAGATTTCGTGCGGGGAACTTTACTTGCATAACCTTAACAGACATTTTATCTTTCTTACCTTCATGTGAGTAGGCCTACACGTTATATCGTAATCTCGTTAAGTATCCTTCTTCACCATGATGCACTCGGAACAACACAACCCGGAATTTAACCACGCACGTCATAAACGTTAATCAGTAATCACATATTGTTTTCCAACACCATAAATATTCTTTTTGAGTCACTACTCCACGCACAACCCGCACTCACCCTTGCTTGATCACAGCACAACTGACCTTGACGACATCGTTTCCTCGAGCAATCAACTGCTACAGTATACTACCAATAAGCAAGCGGTGCCAACATAAGAATTATGGTACAATTATTTCGCTAATATAATGATGTGTATTGGATTGTACTTACTACGACATTATAATATAATATACCAGTTCTCTCATCAAGTTATTAGGTCTGTTCCTAGAGCCAAGTAATATATTGATATGTACCATAATACAAGCGCAAATTGTCGGTTTCGGTGCGCGACGTATGTGCACGTCAGTTTTCAGCGTACTCACAATGTGTACACGCATAGTAGTATATGACTGTACACGACTTCCCTTTAGGAACAAAGTGTTAATATCCAACAGAATATCCGTATGACATAGTGGAATTTTCTATGGGCTTCATCACTACCTATCACAATTAGTCATATTTTTGTTTTAGCTCTTAGTAAGGCAATTTTAAAAGGAAGTGGTCATAACATTGCCAATCTCTTATATTACTTCAAACTGTTATTTGACAAGAGCTTACGAATATAATAATTCCTCTAAGACAGTTTGCTTTTTGCATTTCCACCACGCCCCACCCGTTACACAAGGACGATGCTGACAAGAGAAATGCAATACTGGTTGTCAAGTCGAAACCTACTCTCAAATTAGCGTATCCATAGGTCTTCATTGCAGATATATACACATACACACACAAGAACTTAGTAGCTCATATTAAAAGTAAATACCCAACCCAGTTGTCGGAGGGTAAAGGGAGTTACATGTCTTGGCTATCTCCCTCGCCTTTGGTATCTCATGCAGCTGCTACGGTAGAAGGCAAGTAAGCCAAATACATAGGTTGCTTCTTTTCCAACTGCCCATATCACTACAGGAGGGATTATTGAATAATAAAGAATTATATTATTATGAATTATAATACCCTCCCCTACAACCCATGCTTGTAGGTCTTGTGAAGTGATTATTTTTGCGACTTTTAAAATATGGATTAATGAATACCTTTAACTTTTCTAATATACCTAAACTTGTTTACTTTGGCCTGTAATTATTGGCCCGATTTGTTTTATGTTAATACGAAATTTTAACAACTAAAGAGTTTTGTCTGGACAGCAAAAGTAAATATTGTAAACAGTGGGATTGGTTCGCTGTGTAGGGCTCACATTTTCGTAATTTCTCCTTCCTCCTCCTCCTCCTCCTCCTCCTCCTCTTTCTCTTAGTTTTACTCTCTCGTTTTTCACTTCTTTTTTTTTTTACCAGGAAAGGTTTTTACCCGAATGGTTTGTCAGTCCAGTGCCGAGGCCACTTCCGAGACAAAACGAACACACGAGACACACCATTCGCACACACATTCAGGATATCGATTGATAAATACAGTAAATTAAAAAGAAAACTTAACTGAGAAGAAGTCATTACAATTTCTTATAGTTATTTTGAGATAATGTATTTCTAGCTAGATAAATGACTAGTAATTTAAGGGCCGTTCAAGTTACGTGACCTCCGTTTTCCATTATTCCAGTTGTATGTGGTCTGAATAGATTCCTTCCTACAGCTTCTTAGGAACCAAGTAATATTTTTGCGGCTCTATTCAGCTAAATATATTTAGTTACATTTTTCTGTAGATCAAGGAGTTTGGCATGATGGATTTGACGGCCAAGAATACGGTATTGCTGGGTACGATACACCACAAATTTTGCTCACAAGGATGCTGCCAAACTCCTCATGATTAAACTATTTTGAAAGTTGATAACACAAGTATTATAGGCTACTACATCAAGAACTTAAGCAAAAAATCAACTGCCTGTTTTCAAATTTTTCGAAATTAAAGCATACACTCCCGATCTCGCCCCGTCAGATTTCCATCTTTTTGGCCAACTTTTCGATTCACCACAGACCAAGAACTGAAGGAAGCGGTGCATACGTGGCTTGCTACTCAGTCAAGAAACATTTTCTCTCTGAGGGCGCCAGGAAGCTTGTACAACGATGGAGATCAAGTGCATTGAGAGACAAGGGGACTATGTTGAAAAATGAGGTAAAAATACATTTTTGTGTTGATACTGTAATAAATTTAAAGAAGAGAGTGCGGATACTTATTGACTTATCTTCGTAGTTATAATACACTTGAATTGATTAATTTCTTTATTTTCATAAATATATGGATTTAAAACAGTGAAACTTGGTAGTACGGGACTTGATAAGCGGAACTTCTTAACATGGCACTTCTTTTACAAAGTGAAAAGAGATGATAAATCTTCGAAAATGTAAAACTAAAACTCGGATAAACAAGACTTCTATATTATTAATAATGTGGGTCGTACTTTTCATGTTCCTACATAGGCTACTAGTTTTCGCAATTAATTACATCTGCATTCATGTCAACAAGATGAATATTTAATACGGAATGATATATAGTTAGTCCATGCTTGGATGTTGCAATTTGCCGACAGACTGCTAGTTCTAAGGTGAAACGCAAAATAAAAACTTCTCCAATGTCCCATTTGGAAGTTTTATTGCTGCTAATGAGGAAATAAACCGTCCATAGATATAAAAATTGCTCTAATGAAGATCCGTCTTGAAGAAAGGCTTCATTTCGAGGCCGAATCACATTTACATATCTCTCTTCTAAGTCGAACAAGAAACATTCATTATTCGGTTAAAGGAAACCCGATTCAACATTTTACGAGCTAATATAAAGATCCTAAAATAAATTCCTGTTGAACCGCTACCAGAATGAAATGAACAGTAAATTTACTTTTACATGCTTCTCAACCTTATGGAACCTAAGTTTTATGGTCTTGAATCAGAAAAGAAATCAAAATCTTGGTATATTTGTTGTGCTTACATGGAAGGTTCAAAATGTGTTATGTTGAATATTGAAGACCTTGTAGTAAAAAGGGTGCAGAGCCAATTTTTTCTAAAATACACATTTAGATTCTATTATAGAAGAAATGTGAAGGATCGATTGGTATTAAGAAAGATGCTTAGATAACATATAGCAGAAACACAGCTATTTTTATACTTGAATCCTGCATACGTAATGATGCTAATAGGGTGCAGCTCCGGACTTATAGGCTGACATAAATTTTTATGTAAATGTGTTGTACGTTGTACTTATGTACTTATGTTCCTTTAACTTACTTTCATAGGCCTATAAATAGAAATAACTCCGTTAAATAATTGTAACTTTTTTAAAATAATTTTAATGAAGACGCTGACTTTTTAGGTTTGGTGCGAGAGGGACGCTCCTTCTAATTAGGCCTACAGTTTTCATTGATTTTATCTCTAGTTAAAAAATTGGAGCTGCGTTCTTCTTGCTACAGGGTCTTTAGTTATGTTGTTTCAAAATTTATATATGGAGAGATGACATCAAAACAAAGTTAGCAAAAAGTTTAGCTCCTCCCTTGCACGGGAATAGGCCTAATTAAAGGAGAAAATACTGAAATGTGATAGTTGAGGAGACTTTTCAATGTGTCCAGGGCAATGCATTGTATGCTCGCGGCCTACTAAAAGCCTATTTCACGGTAGCAGTTTCCGCTGTTGATGTACTTGTTGCGTTCTCATACTTTGGGAAAATAAATGATGAATTTCACTTCTGGTAATTTCAAATAACAGAAGTGAAATATGAAGTCTCTTCCACGAGTGAAGAATTATAAGATGCTCAGGTGATAGTTAATTTCCGCCAAAAAGCACTAGTAATGACATTTTGTCACCCGCATTTAAATGGTTGCTGATTGAAGAAAAAATCTTCACATTAAAAGTATGTTTATGTTTATGATAGGCCTAAATTAAATAAATTACAACACATTTTATGTACGTTATTCTACGGTCTTAATTTTTTTTTATTTTACTAAGGCTTTAAAATATGCAATAGTCACTTCTTAAAATATGTAGGCCTAGGTTCTATCATAAATAATTGCATATTCTACATAAGTGAATACAATAATTACGCGACTTTACCGGAATGCAATGCGTATATAGTTTCATAAATCACAAGCAAAAAAAATCCTTGATACTAGCCTACTTGTAATTTGACCAGGACACATTATTCTTATACAACATAGTGCCTACAATAAACCTGCCAACAAATATAATTCATACAATTTTTTATGAACTTTTACTTGTGTCTTTGAACTTACTGTAAATACTTGTTGCTACATATTTCATTGACGCGCATGATTCATAAACAGGCTTTAAAACTTAGTGCCCGATCGAATATGTTAACAGCAACTGTACTGTACAGACTTTGCTCGGCGTATGCGCTAGCTACCATATGCTAGTTCACGTGATAGTAAACAAAGCGGATTACAGGTATAGGAAGACCACAAAATAACTTCTCATTCTCTAAACTCACATTACAAGCATGCAAAACGATATGTTCTCCTGTTTGTGTGTAATAGTCCCTCCCAAATGTTTCAATATATGTTTGCGTTTTAGAATACTTTACTTTCGATATTCCGAACACGTATTATAAATTTATAAACACGCATAATGACAAGGTACACTGTTGACCAATTTGAGAGGCATCGTACTACGAGCGCATTGACTTCTCAGTACTACTATGAATGACTGTCTTATCAGCCTACGCAATCGCCCCCACCCCCTATACTCAGGTTGTTGGTAACTGGAATCATCTCCCTCTGTGGGTTCGGGCACTAAGTTTTAAAGCCTGTTCATAAATCATTATAAATACATATTTTAAGAAGTGGCTACAGTAGGCCTATTACACGTGTTAGGATTCTTATTTATGAAAAAAAGTCTGTTGCATGGACATTTTCCTCATGGATTTTTAACTTACTGCCCTCAGATGATTTCGGTTGACGAATGCTTTATTAGTAGTGTTTAAATTAAGCTCTGAAAGGATTAGGAAGCTCAAAATACCCAGCTTCGTCATGATAATTGAGAATTATTTAAGCATGTATAACTCGATCGGTAAGACCTGAGCCAAACAAACGACTGTGCAGTAGTCTACGATGATGTAATCTAGACCTGCCTGACCATCTCACGTGATGTTCCCTGCTGTACAGACCGTGTAAAAACATCTTAGTTATTCAATAGTGAAGACCCAACAGCCATATTCTATGAGTTACATACCATTACTTAAATAATATTTCATACCTAAAAATGCAAATACTTTATTCACTTTATTTTGTTTTCAATAGTTACGGGCTATTATGAACCGCATAGTTTGGAATGAATAGTACAGTAAATGCATTCACTTCTGCCCTTACTCCATTGCTACCGGCGGACGATAAGCTATCTGCGCGTGTTTGGCTCAGGTCTTACCGATCGAGTTATACGAACGTTGCATATACATTATGCAGTATGACTATAAAGTCGGCTTGAGTGGAGCAGCTGGTTAGGCACTGGCTACCTGCTCCCAACTTCGTGGGCTCGACGCCGCCTCTGGTTGATGGCGTTTGTGCGTTTTTAAATGCTGCAGTTTCATATCTGTAGATTTAGCCATTTAAAATAATTCCTGAGGGGAAAAAAGTCCAGAACACCAGTAACGGGTACAGAACTGTCTTTAAAAAAATAAATCAATAGTGTCAATTGCTAATCACAGGAATATTTGAGTGTCAACTGAAATAAAGAAGAAACTGGATTTTCTCTTTGCAGAAATTCAGTTTAAGAACTCATCCTATAATAATTAAATTACATGTTATCTCTCTGGTCATCATCTTCCTCTTTATTAGAGATCAGCATATTAAGCAGAATTATCGCATTGCTTTTATCTGCGTCCTGGCACACATGGGGACTGGTTTCCACCCACGTGTGTTGAAATCTGTGTCATGAAGTAAGTGTTCCTTCGCAGATTCACGATATTGATTCACGGTTTTACAAAAGACCCCCGCAAGCAGAACGGTGATAGTAAACTTTCGCCCTTCCGCGGGTAACAAAACACTACTTAGGCCTATCTTTGTACGCTCAAAAATGTCGAACAAGCATTCACCGATGTGAAGGAATAGTTACATGATGTCTGAAACTTTGAATTGAAGAGTTATTAAATGATGATGTTAATGGTAGTAAAATTACAACAATAAGAAAAATAATTACAATAACCTAACAATAACATAATAAAATCAGGAGAAATTATGTTAGGCCTACTGAAGTGTGCCTGTTCAATAAACTGAAACATAATTTCAGACAATGAAAGAAGAAACAAACATGCTGGTATGATTGTTGATTCGTTTGATAGGATTAAATTTCATGTCACCCTATTGTAATACTGTCCCTTAATGTGAGTCGTTGGATCGTAGGGAACTTTTGTTAAATTCCATAAATAAATAAATAATTAATAAAATAAATTAATAAAATTAATAAAATAAATAAATAAAAATAATAAAATAAATAAATAAAATTAATAAAATAAATTAATAAAATAAATAAATGTAGCCTATATAGACGTGCATTTGTAAAGAGTGCTCTGAAATCATACTACCACTATTCTATTTGTTGTTTATTGTAAGAATGACTCATTCGTAACGAATAATTTGAGCAAGTGATCTGCTATTGCATTTGTTTATTCTGATATTAATCATAATACCAATGCTCATCAGAAGGCGATTTTACTTATTACAACAAAATATTGTTGAAACAGGGCAACCATTAAATTCATCATTAGAGATATCTATTTTCGTGTTCGACGGATTCACGATTTGTGGATACTACCTTCAATAAAATTAAAATATTCTATTTCAAACACATCCGGGGTGAAATACTGTAGCCTATTGTCATTTTATATCCGCGAAAAAAATTGATGAACGAAATTTTACTTTTAAATGAAATATCGAGTTTTAGAAATGTATTTTTTAAAAGGACTTGGCGATATATTTATTGAAAGTGGCATAAATAGATGAGGACTTTAATACAAATAAATATTTCAAACGTTATGCAAATTTTGAGTAGTCAGGGATGCAAATGTTGTTTATATATATATAATATAAGGCAAAGAAGTGTATATTAGACTACTTATTTCAATTACAATTGCTATTATTTGATTGTTCATGTAAATTGAAATTTTTTGAAGCATATTTGAAATTAGGGCTAACCCAATTCCTAGTATATTTATTTTTTATTCTATTAAATAATATAGTCTAATTACCGGTAGCTAAATTTTGATGCCCAGTAATTTATATCCTTGATGCAACCCCGGTACGTAGGTCAAAGACATCGTCTTACACCAGTTTATCTACACTACAGATAAGTGGTAATAGGCTAGTCAACTAGTAAGAATTGTTAAAAATCCACAAAATGAAAGGGTAAAATTAATCTTTTTATAGAAATATGCAATACCGTATTTTACAGCACATGAGCTATGGTTTATTTGTTTTATTGCACCATAACACCAAACTTGTATTTCTTCTATGCTATATAACACCAACATTTGCCAAAATTTAGCAATTTTTATTCATTTTTATTCATAGGTGCGTAATATGACGTGAGGGCCGGATTTTATCGATTAATATTTTACGCAGCGGGTTCATATTCGGGAGGTTACAGCCTCAAATCCTTTGGCCTGGCAATCTGATTTTTTTTTGGGGGGTGAGGGTTCTGCCACTCAATTATTCGAATCTCAGACTGGAATCTAAGACATACTACGATTATTGTGTTGTAGGCTATTGGGGGAAGATCCTACTTCTTTCTGGTCACACATAAGAGAGTCTCTCCATATAATTTATGATATCCATAGATTGATTCTATGAGGGCACTAGCACGCAAGACCGTTGACAGGGGGAGATAAAATAGTTAGTGAAGGGATGAAATGTACATTTGCCGATTTATTCTTTTGGGGTGCGGACCAATACGACGAAACTGATCTGTTTTTACCCCGGAAAATTTGCCAGATTCTTAAAATCCGCACGGAAAGAAAGTTTGGGGATGGTCGAGCATTCTGATCCTGTGACAGTTTTGTTTTAGAAACACGTAACCATATTTGATGCTGTATTATTTTTTAGAACCTACAGATTCCATATATAAGCATCTTACACTTGTAAGAAGATTCTATAAGCTTGTCAAGAACAAAGAAAACATGAATTTGCTCGATATGAAGACTGAATTCAGCTAATATAATTATGGTCCAGATATCAGAGTCATCAACAATGGCTCGTAATAATTTTTTTCCAGATTGTTATAATATATTTGTTTTCCCCTATATAATTTGCCTCAAATGTAGACTAACCAGGTTTCATTTCAGAGTTCACTATTTGCATTAATAACCGTAAAAAAAGCACTTCGTGTTTATTTGCATATTGGTAAAGCGTTTTGTATGCCGGTTTGGCAATCAGTGCGCATTTATTAGCAAGTAGCACAAGGAAATTTAAAAAATAAACATTTGACACTTTCTAATAATTTAAACGAGAGTTTACTGGCTAATAAGGTATGTAAATTTGAAGATGAAAATGTGATATAGAAAGCATGCCAATAATACAGATCACAGCAACCATGTTAAAATCTATTTAAAAATGTTATGTACAGGTAGGGGAAAAAAAAGGGGACCGACTCTTGTAGCTGATTTCAGAGCCTTGTGATACGTAAATAAATGTAAGAGATGTAACGGAAACGTTTGTTTTCACAAGCAGTGCAAATGACGTGAAATTATTTTCAATTCAAGCAATTTAGCCCTATTGACACTAGAACAAATGTCAATACATTCCCAGCTATCCTGTGAATGCCGCTAGGCATGCGCAATGACTCATATCGGCAACTTAGATATTTTAGTCGGTCCGCTTTATTCCCCTATCTGTACAAATCAAGCATACACTGTATGATAGTAAACTCTAGGGGAGTATTTAGTTCTAGGCAAAACAGGCAGCTGCCTAGTGAGTAATATTTCAAGGGGCGGCTTTCAACTATGCTGTCATGTTAACAATTAACTATCTAGGTATTTGTATAAAATAATAATTCCTTCACACTTGCTTCAATAATACACTTGCGGGATATGAACCACAGTACATCCGTCCGAGTCAGACGTTCTAACGATTTTGTGTAAATTTTCTACTTGAATTGCAATAATACGCATAAAATATTGCAATGTAATGGTAAATAGCCTATATTGCACCAGCTAAAAAATTTATGTGAAACATTTCATACACAAACTTGGGTTTTTTTTTAACATTGTTGGAGAAAAATTCCTCCGACACTTGGATTCAACTTCGGCTTTACTCTACCAACTGAGCTAGTCAGAGTTCGACTCACATCGCGAGACGGTTTCATGAACACATATCAATATGTTTGATTTTACTGCTGAGAATCCTGATTTTGTAAAATATACTGTCAACTAATGTTAGATAAAAATTTAAAACTATTTAATATTAATTATTAAATAATATAATTTTTTTGGTTTTCACTTATTGCATTTTAATTTCTTCCACCTTTTTATTTATAAAGTACAAAGATATTAATTGTAAATGGAGTTCCTAAAATGTAGATTTAAACTTTCCATTTTAAAATCCTTTGTAAAAATTGTTTAACTTTTTTAGTTTATAAAAGTATTATTTTTTTTTTATACATGTATTAGTACATTTCCCTATTCTCTCCTATTAATATATATGAAACTTGGAGCTCCTATACACGAATTTTGCTCATTGTGTGGCTTTCAAAATAAGTTTTTATTATGTAAGATTCTGTAATGTCTTACATAATCGTTTTGTTTGATAATTTTTTATAAACAGTCTTGCTGCGCGAATAATGCGACTTTGAGTAAGGCTGAGATACTGATTACTACTGCAAAAGCGCTGTATACTCTGTATTAAGGGTAGATGAACTTTTGAGAGTGTTTCTCAGGCTTTCATTTTATTTTAGTAATGCTCATAATATAAACCGTAAACTTACGTCATAATGCTCTGTCTTAAAAGGATAAAAAGCATGTTCGCATTATGAAGTAATGTAGCTAACATGTTAGTACACGAAATGTTAAGTCAGGATGTAAAGAAAATGTTAATGATTTCATTGCACATATAACCTAAATGTTATTTGATTTATAATATTTATGAAATAAAGACAAACTAAAGAAAAATACCTATTATTACGTGAATTTTTAAGCTTCTAACTGCTCCTTCAAATCTCCCGCCCTAGACGGCATCCTAGTCTGCCTACGCTCAAATGCACTCCTGCTGTATGCATTTCAATCTCTAGGGAAAGCGTCTTGGCCGCGGCCCGGAGGCCGCATGTGGCTCGTAGCCTCATTTTTTGCTGCCCGCAAAGAAATGCTAATTTTAATTACAATGCCAATATTGACAATTCAGTGACAACGAAACAGTGCCAGGTTTCACATTAAATTCAATAATGTTACTGTGCTTTGTGTTATTCATTAACATTGCAAAGTGGAAGTCTAAATATATAACACAGATGTGTACAATGTTAAGTAATTCCTACAGACATTGCATTGTAATTGATATAATTGTGTTACGTAAATATCGTGTTATTAATGATCAAATAAAAACAAATCAATGCGCTCGCTAGTCTTTCACCAAAGGGGGGGGGGGGAGATCATTGCTCTAGGCGATGTGTTGTACGTCATAATATGCGTGAAATAAGAATTTCTAATTATCCAGCATACTATTTTCCCCAGACGAATGTCGAAGAACATAATATTAGAGAAATTCCAGCTTATAATAATATTTATTAATACGTAAGTGCTTCTATGTAATTTAAAGTAATGTGATTTCATAATTGCATAATTTAACAAATCAAAGAGAAATAAACATCAATCAGAGACTAAGAAATATTAGGCAATAATAAAAATAGATACAAAAAAGTCCGACGAGGATGGGATTCGAACCCACGCGTGCAGAGCACATTGGATTAGCAGTCCAACGCCTTAACCACTCGGCCACCTCGTCAGGTGGGTGCGCAGAACGCACGGAATCGAGCTGCACAAGAGTACAAGAGCGAGTTGTGAACACGTCATGAATATCAAGAGTGCATAGCGATAACTGTTGATAGGCAAGGGAAAGAGGCAAGGGGGAACATATTGTGTACAATCTACAATGTCAGTTTGCAAACAGCTGTTCTAAGTGCGCTTGTACTGCTGCTCAAATTAAACTTGCCATCCAGCTACACTCAAAACTTACAGAACTCGTACACAAAGCGGTTTAGTGGTTGTTTAAGGGGAAATACATTTTGTTAGCCAGTCCCTGATTCCTATATAACATTTGTCGTCAGTTATTCGAATCTCGCTCGTGCAAAATCCAATATAATTTTGTTGTGATAGGCTTTTTCTACTAAATAAAAATTAAGGTTTTGACAGTTATCCCTTTTAAGCATTATGATTTTGTGTCTACAATAAGCCTATACATTCACATCCTACAATTATGTTGTAAGATATATTTAAAATTGCTTCTGCGTTAGTTTGTTATTTGCATAGGCTTACAAGCCTACCGTATAGGCATACAGACAGGGTTGGAAAATAACATGTTTTTTAAAAAAAAAAAGAACAAAAAAACGTTTTTTTTTTTACATTTTTTGTTTAAAACGTTTTTTATGTGAACAACAATGTTGGTTGTTTTAAATGTGTTTTTTTAAACGTTTTTTATGTTTACAACAATGTTGTTTGTTTCAAAAAGTTTAAATTGTCCATTTTGTTTAAAACAACCATTTTAATGTACAGGGCCTATTATATACATATATATATATCTGTACCTCAGAGCCAAAGGAACGTAACTCCAAATTTCATATTTTTTTGTTTTTTTCATATTCTTTACTAACTTCTTGACCTCTATAGAACCAATTAATATTAAATCCATAATTTCATTAGAAACCAAGATATTGAGAGCCAAATAGTAGTAACTCCATTCCCCTTTATTGTTCATAATTTTGTTTTTCGCTCCTCCTGTAAAATTTAGTTTTTGGCAGTTACGCTCATTTGGCTCTGAGGTACAGTTTATATATATATACACAGGGTTGAAATGTTTAAAACATTTTAAACAATTTGTTTTATACATTTGTTAGCATATATGTTTATAACACTTTTTAATTGGGTGTTAAATTTAATTATGCAGACAATATTTATATTTTGTCAAGCCAATGACACCCTGTGCTAAGATGTTCAAGATTTACTAGTCGTAGACTTAATATAATATTTGAAAATACATTTTGTACCAGTAGCATTTGTTTATGATTTAATAGTTCATGATTAATAAAAAATAATACAAGCTACTGTTTAATTACTGCCTTTACTGTTCAACTGATGATTGACTTCCACCATGCTTTACGTGAAAAGGTCTCAAGGAAGACCACAAAATAGATGGTAGGATGCAGTCAAGAAAAATTCAAATCAATTATTACTCGAAATCAGAAACTGGAAGCTGGTGGCAGAGGATAGAGAAGTCTGGAGGAAAAGGATACAAAAGACACCACCTCACATGATTTTCTGGTATTCTGACCCTAGTTTTTTTCTTTCTGTTTACAACACTAACAGGGTGTCACTGACTTGACAAAATGTAAAATGTCTTCATAATTAAATGTAACACGCAATTAAAAAATGATTTAAACATATGCTAAAGAAACATGTTTAAAACAGATTGTTTAAAACGTTTTAAACAAACTTAAAAAAAACACAAGCACTTGTTTTAAACATGTTTTAAACACTTGTTTTAAACGTTTTGTTTTAAACATTCCAACCCTATACAGATGAGAAAGACCTAATTATTTAGTGGTGTTCCCCTTCCTTTATCGCTGGCTATTCTCTCGCTTTATTTTCTGTTTTGTCTTCCTCTCTCATATGTACCGTTTTATTTCATTGTTTTTAATTTTAATTTGTAATTTATTTATTTTTATTAAAATTATACCATAGAAATAAGATAAAATTACTAGCTGTTCCATATGAACACAGCTCAAGACGAAATAAAATTAGTGCTTGGGTAGAACTCAAATGTTTCAATTCTGCTGGTTTGTCTCATAGCTCTGTTTTCGGTCCTTGCTTTATAATTCTTAGATTAAATTACGCCCAGGTTTAGTCAAACATAGTTATACACACGAGCTCCTACTCTTTCGGAGTTAAAGGACCAACTTATGTATTTTTATGTAATTATGAAATATTAAAAAAATAATTAAAAAAATAAAAAATCAATTCCAGTTTCAGGTAACTGCTATAATTGGAGCCTAGCCAAATTTTGTATAATTTATAATAATAATAGTAATAATAATAAAATTAATTTAATACATATGAATTCTAGCTGGGGAGAGTGACTAGCGAATGTTCTGCATGAGTTTTGGGCCTCCATTTCGTTTGGAATTTATCCCTTAATTAGAAAGCTACATAGACAATGAACTGAAAGTTGGACCGTGACATTTCAGACCGATAATCGATGAGCTGCGACACCTGAAACCATGTTGAATGCTTTCTGTATTTCCTGTATGACCTCGCGAATATAACGTTCTACTTGTCGTGAAAGTCTTGACAAGGGATGTTCTGCATTTCCTCAAGACCAGTTTCCTTGGTCTTCACACCTCACTGGAGATTATACCTGCCCCATTACTTATGTTCAACATCACATGTGACAGCTGCAGGATCTAGGTATTCACCTCATGCTATATGCTTCACATACAGTAATAAATCTCTTCTGTAGACTTCGGTTGTGATTTAGTGAAAGAGAAGAAGACTTGAAAGCATTAAGGAATAACAGAAGTGTAGCCTTTTGGGTCAATGATAAGTTCACAATGTAACAAACAGTGTAACAAAATTATTACCGTAATCAGATTTCTTGTTTTTTCCTTAAGTATTTATTTTAAAAATAGTTTGTCTAATCATATGTCAGTTTTTTATATATCTTTGGGTAAATGTTTCTTTAAACAAAAAGTGTAAACAATATAAAAAATAGTTATTTTGTAAAGTAAGTAAAAAAAATCGCACAAAAGATTCAGGTCAATAACCTGTCATACGAGATAGATTTCAATTTTGATTTTTTAAAAATCAATTTAATTAATTAATATCTTAAAACAAATCGAGATATTAAAATTAAATTTTAAACTTTATGTTCCGTTTACATTTTAATCAATTGTGCAAAATTTCAAGTTTATATGACAAATAGTTTAGAAAATCGTTCTTAACACTTTGGTTATCCTTTAACGATAGGGCTACTGGGTTGGAATGAATTAATAACTTAAAACATACCAATAAATAAATGAATGAATAAATAAATAAATCCTTCAATAGGATCTTCAGTGGTCGAGTGGTGACCCTATTTGCCTTTAGATCCAAGGATCGCGGACAGAAACCCAAATGAGGCCAGGGACTTTCGATCATAAACATTCCTTGTATAATATTATAGCAAAGTACCGGCTGTTTCACGCTTTTCCTTCCTAGTCATTTTGTAGACAAGAAAGGAATTGTTGAATCACTGTTGTGAGAACCGCACTAGCAATAAGTTCCTATTAACACACTATAAACAAAAAAATAAGTTAATTAATTAAATAAAATAAAGATATAATGCAATTATAACGGCCTACAGAAAATCCAAGCAATGTTTTAGAAGGAAATTATTTTCAATTAGCCCAACGAAGTTTTCCAACGTTTTTCTCTGGAGGTAGGCTATTCTTATAATTTTTTTTCCTATTTGCGAGTTCATTCTGCTATAAAATACATAGAATTTAATGTGTTTTAGAAAAAACGTTTTTCTCAATATCCTAAGTAATTTCTTCACAATTTTTAAAGATATGTTTGTAACGTATTATTTTAGAAGTAAATTTATACGTTAAGTTCTCAGGTAGGGAAGCCTGGAACGGGGTTCACTTAGCTTTATGGTACCAATTAAGGAGCTACTTGATAAAGACGTAGCGCTCCGATCAAGAACGTCATCAATAACGGTCATGAGAGTCAACATGCTGAATACTTGCCTACTGTTGATGACGCAGCGGTCGGATGATGGGCCTAATCTCACAAGGGATGTAGCGCCATGGGGCTTAGTTTATAATTTGTGTGTACGCTAGACTCATTTTATTTTTCAAACCGATTGATGCTTTATTGCCAGAACTTATTGTAAGATAAATGCCTCGATATCAAGAATAGTGCATGTTGTCGAAGTGGAACGTTATGACTGTCCGATTTCAAACTCGTGCATGTTAAGCTATTGGACCAATTCAAATTATAAATTAGGCGTCAAACAAAGTAGTCATATGTACAGAACAATAATATTTAGGAACCAGTATATAAACTTATTTTAGATACCAGCGAAATAACTTCTAATTTGAAAGTAATGGACATTATAGGCTTGGCTAATGTGGTAATCTAAATGTTAAAATAACAATGTTTAGACCATAGGCGTAACTAGGACTACTCATTGGGATGTGCCAACATAAAACCTAATGAGCAGAGTTGAAAAAATCTTCCTTAATCTTTATTACAATAGTGGGCGTACTTATCCAGTTTCACTACAAAACGATCCATTTTCTTGCAATGTAATTATTAATTTAACATCTCTTCATGATGCCGAATAGAAACGACTTCTTGACTCTAGAGAGGGACGAATCGTAAACGAGTCGTTCATAAAGAACAAATCACTGAACTGAGCAAACGAATCATGGTTCAGTTACAGAAATGAATCTATTCCTTCATGAATCAATTATGAAAGCGGTGACTTGGTTCAAGAAATGAATTGAAAGTCTTCTAATTCCTCGTTTTGTATTGCCTTCCAACCTGTGAGCTGGCCACACGCATTGCCAACTGTTATTTTCTTCGAAATCATGTGATTGCTTTAATGTTTGGTTTTAAATTATTTTAATAATTTTTTTTTCAGAAAGGAGGATAGTTAAGAGTGTGCTTGAGCACAACCGGCACACCCCGTAGTTCCGCCTATGGTTTATAATTATTTAGACCCACAGAAATGTAAATTTCTACGTAATGGGATATCATTTTTATTTGTCTTTGGTCTTTTTTCAGGTCACGATTCTCGGAATTTTGACTGCAGCAGTTTGTGGTCTTCCTGAACATGAACTCTACAGTTCAGCTTACCTGAAGCCTGAAATATCCTCCTACACATCCAGCTACTCGAAACCAGAAGATCATGCACCTTATGCTCCTACTTACACCAAAACTGTGGACTACTATGTAAGCTCATCATGTTTTCCTTATACTGTACACAGTGTATTAGGTTACAATGGTTAAAGTAATTTTTAACTTATTAAAGTAATGTAAATTAGTTGCGGATCTTTCAGGATGTAAAAATTCTGGGTACATAATCCACCGACAAGGTCTATAAACGGTAAGTCCTATGTCGCAAATATATTAAAAAATTCCAAGCTGAATTTAAACCTGTAGACAAAATTTCCCGGCCAATTTACGTCCGAGTAATACTTAGTTTTCAACTGAAATGCTGTCTCGATGCTCCCGAACACGGCGTATGATTTGACTGATAATGAAGAATATAATTTCATTCATGACAAGAATATTGTACCCAGCATCAATTTAAATTGGGCAACACTTTCAATATTTTTAACATCAAAATAGAATCCCGGACTTCTAGTATTGTCGGCCTTGATATGTTCTTACTACAAAATAGCGGATTATCTGTGAAATCCGTGACATATTATGGCAACCCTGAACAAATACCAAAACTACGTTGTTCCACATAAAAGAAAAGTTTGGATGAAAAAGTATGTTTTCTGAAGAATTAGGATAAAAGAAGTCACAGTTCATATAGCTGCAAACAGGTCGTCAGCGGAGATGTCTTCAGAAAGGGATAGTTGCAGAAGACTCATTGTCAAGCTGTGGCTGCTCAAGATAAAAAAAAGTCTACTCATCTCACGTTTCTCCTTAATCTCAGGTGTACACTGTAAAAGAAAATACATATCATATGGTTTTATTGCGCCTTATAGTCAATTCTATTACTACAATAGCATACTGAAATTTAGCCTACTTGAAAACAAAGTAAACAGCTATATTGATAGTAAATTTTACTTTTTACACTACTTATTTTACCCGGATTAGTGGCACTGTAGATGACTTACAAGCTACACTACTAAACATATTTGATTTGAAAATTATCGTTCATTAAGTCATATTTTATAACAGCTCTACTATGAGTTTAATACTATTTTCGTTTACAAACGCCTGTGGGGTATGGAGGATCATAATCATCAGCGAATTTCCTCAAGTATTAGTGTTCACTGGATCGTTAATGTTTTGTTTGAATATTTAGATCAGTTGTAATAGAATAATACCAGTTAATATTACGTGTTTTTTAGTTATATATGCAAACGAACATAACTTATAAGAACAATTATTTTTTATTTAATATTAGTTTTACATACAAGAACATATTAACTTTAAAGCAAAAAGGATTTTAAATTATAGTTATATCGATACAACAATTTTAAAAATTGGAACGGAACAAAGAGTTTATAATTTATTTCTACATAAAACATGCACGGTGCTAAATTATAAGTTATAAGGGTGTTATTTCGTAGAAAGAGATGTTCTGTTTTAAATAGCCTACTGATAAATCAACTGACAGCTAACAACAGAACATTTCAACAGAAAATTTGATAAATACGGTAACTAAATTAAATGAAAAATAATAATAACAACAAAATAAAGTACAACGTCTTACGTTAGCTTCCTCGCCCCATTTCAGAAATTCTATCGTATAACGCTAGAAGCCGGGATTCATTTTAACACGGGTAAGGGTTTCCTATACAGAATAATATAGCCTAATTTTAATCTATTCAGCTGAAAAAAATTCAATATCATTCATATTAACCAAACTTGGAACAAAATTAAACACTGGTGAAAAGACGTCAAAAGCACAGTTCACAATAAGAAATTTTCTGAACTTCATGCCAAGCGAAAGCAGGTTACCAACCTCTCGAGAAGTGTAGCAATCTCATGGAATGAGAACTAGGAACAAGCTGAGGGTTACTCAGAGCATATTTCAAATTGACTACAGGGTAAAAATGAATAAGTACATATTTACAGGTGGATGGATGATGGAAGTCCTTCCAACCTTCCGCGTGCTTAACAAAATCCACCAGACCCTAGAATAAAACATGAAAGTTTACCTGAGTACTGTTGGCAACATAATAATTTGCTCCATTAATTACTTAACACTGTCCACCGCTGTGGCGCAGGGGATGGGTCGCTCTCTCACTCAGCGTGCCCCGGTTCGATTCCTGGTCGGGACAAGATTCGTAGGTGGGAGTTTTCCGGGGTTTTCCTCATCTGTAAGGCGATTGTCGGGTAACTTCAAGCCCTTGTGATCCCCGGATATCATCTGGCCGTCATTATTTTCATCCCTTCCGCGCCTTGTTTAGAGTAAATGTGTGAGCGACTAGTATTTCTCGTCCTAAGTCTTCGTATTGTCTCGGAGGTGTCCCGGCATTGGGCTGATCACTCATCCCGGGAGGCCCTTCATAGCCTTGTCTGGTAAAAAAAAGAATGTATATTCGGTCCTATAAGACCCGGGTGGCGTGGGCAGCATAAACGCCCCTATAAGGGGGAGGTAAAATTTAGGTGAAGAAAGAGATAAAATTACTTATCATTGCGACTGCGACACAATGCGACCTGAGCCAAAGTTTACGATTAGTTACAGAACTTAATAAATCTTCAGCATTTCCCTATGTTTCTCGTTTGAAGAGAAATCATTCTGTGAGACGCGTGCGATATACAATATCTCCAACAAGTCTGTCTATGCCTTTGAATGATAGACCAGCAACAAAAAGGGACAGCTACACGAGTGAATGCATTAGTATGTGCACTCTCTCTTTTCCTGTTACTGTTTATTTCCAAGTAGCAGAAAGCCATGATCTATTGACACATTTCCTTAACTCATTTTGTGGGCCAAGGGTTTATGAATATATAAAAAATAAAGGGAGATATTATTTTCAAACAAGAGCTGTGAGAAGTAAGTGGCAGTAGAGATAATTAGAGATTTCGACGAGTGGAAGATACGTCAACAGGTGAAATTTCTTCCTCTGAGCGAGTGTCGCATGGAGAATTCATGGAAAGATTTCGGTGCCTTTGATACTCGCTACGTGATCCAGTTCGACATGATACTGCGTTTGAACCGAATATAAGAAAGCTCTTTTTTTTTCTTTATGCCCGACATGTATTTTATAGAGTTCACAAAACAAAACCTTGGCTTACGTTCCTTGCATCTAATTCCGCAAGTGTACACTTTTTAATAACATCCTTTTACAAGATGCTATAACAACTGGAGAAGAACTGAAGCGTGCTTTGTATGACATTATGCTCCAAATAAAGCCTTTATTTCATCTTTCTTCTTCTCACATCCCCATGTCAGTCAGTCTCAAGGGCCTTTTCACACCAGACTTCGGTAACATTTCCGCCAAAAACTATATATATATATTTTAGTATTTATTAGTAAATTTTCTAATTTTCTAATTATTACAAAATACAAAAATACAAAATTAATAATTTGAATTGTTGTAATTTATAATAATTAGAAAATTAGAAAATTTACTAATAAATACTAAAAAAATATATAATTTTTGGCGGAAATGTCACCGAAGTCTGGTGTGAAAAGGCCCTTGAGACTGAGTGACATGGGCATGTGAAACTTCAGACTTGATAAATTAACCAAATCATGGTCGCCACGGAGTGTATCCGCGAAAATATGTTCCATTTAAAGAATCCAGAATTGATATGCACCTCATTTTTATAGTTGGAAGATCTGACAGTAAAACAATAAGGAAGGTCATACATTAAAATATTAGGATATACAAATATTTATTCAGGGAGACTGAATTACAAGCATGTTCTGTGTAAAATAATGGGAATTGATTACATTTTTAAATGTAGTCGATTGCCAGGAGAAGTAAGAAAGTGTATTTTTGTTCCGTACACAGAGAATATTGGATGCAATAAAATCACTTTTATTTGATTTTTTATTGCTGTCGAATTAACTTATCTGTAGTAAGAAGCAGAAATTTAAGGGAGAAATATTTATAATCTAATATCCTAACTTTTAATTTTCTTCATATCTCCTAAATAAAAATATAGGATATTATCTGATAAATGTGTACAAAAACAATAGTTGGAACAATTTAGATAGTTGCCAGATCTTCGGAACCTAGACGACAACTAACACAATGCAAAAGCAAAATAAATTGAGAAAGCAAGGAGAACGATCTAGTTAATATGAAGTTTGAAATAATAATAATAATAATAATAATAATAATAATAATAATAATAATAATAATAATAATAATAACAATAACAATAATAATAATAACAACCACAAGAAGAATATCACGACGAAGGTGATGGCAAAATTAGTCATGAATATTAATAGTCCACACTCGATCTTAAAAGAAACCGTTAGCCATTCTCCTCTTAAAAAGAAGTAAAATCCTTCGTAATAAAAGAAAAAAATTATGAAGCTTGAATTTATGCCAAATAACAAATACAATTACACTACAATATCATAATTTGTATTTTGGATTCCATTTTCGCAAAAAATGACAAATGATCCAATAGGCAGGAATTTACTTATGAGTAAAAGAAAGCAGGAAACTCCAAAGCTGTGGGAAGAACGAAGAGTTAGCTCTTGGTTACAGAATTACCTTTACATTGTGTTTTAAAGAAATTCCTCACTGAATGCACCAAAAATGTAAGAAAAACCAAACACATTGTCTCTGCACCCAAGGCATTTTACAAGAGTAGCTTATAGGCCTACTTACTCTCAAACATTAGACGCGGAAAATCAGTTATTATGGCAGAAATATTGTGGAGGTTAAATAATTGTAGTCAATTATACCTTTATTACAATCTTTAAAACGATGAATTTTGCCAGCGTGTTGCATTAACGTCTTGGAATTTATACGCATTAAATTATGAGCCCAGGGCTTAAACTCGTAAAACAAATCGGAACGAGGACATGAACTCGTATCAAGGCATTAAGGGAACATCAAAGTATCAGTCGACCAATCAGGGATGGGCACTCTAATTTGCAAAGTATGCGAGCTTGTAAAGAAAGTGATACACTTGTACTTTTAGATTACAGGAGGAAAACACGGTACTTAATTAAGGGATTTCTTTTATAAGTAGATCATAAGCTTCAGCAAAAGTATGATTTATGACTAATATCTTGTATATGTCTTGTTTAAATGCAAGAATTAACAGGTGCAACTTGCCAACACAAACATCTACGGTAGTTTGGGAAGTGATATTAATTATATATTTTAATATGTACAGTTCGTGTTACTGTATGTCTGATGTAAAGCAATCGTATTCAAGAAGAAATCTAGTATGAAGAGAAGACAGCTTTCGCCTACTGTCGTCATAGTACGTACTGTTTCCCATCCATAATAAAATCAGATACACTGATACAGCAAAGTGCTAGATGGAGTTAATAGGCTGTTTCTAGAAACTATTGCGTTTTAGCCCACGGTTTCTTGATAAAGTTTGATAAGCATATGTGAAAGAATAAATGGGATAACTAGAATATTAACAGAACGAATTTACAACAAATTCCTTAAGTCAACAATAGGCTTATTCCTTTAGTTTTGTCAAAACATCTAAAGCCGTACAAATACATGTCAAATAATTAAAAAAAAATCGAAGTTCACAATCGAGGGTAACAATTAAAACGTTGATTTTTTTTAAATTTTCTCATCGGTTAAAAGCTATAAGCTTATGCCAAATTTCAAGTTTCTGGCTCATCTGGAAGTGGGAAATCAATCATGTCAGTGAGTGAGTTAGCCACGGAGCTTTGTAGTATAGTGATGATTTGCTATTTTTAACCCGTTAGGTGGGAGTTACTCCGGTACCGGTCAACCGATCTGGTCAAAAATCAATAGGCTTAGTCCTATAGACGTTGTAAGTGTTTATACTAAGTTTCATGAAAATCTGAATTGAAACAGAATAATAATATTCTTGTAGGATTCCCATTTTATTTTCTCCATTCCTTGCGCAATCACTCAAAGCCTTAATGTCACTGTGTCTATAGCCTACATATCTTAGGCAGGCCCCCCGGTCTGAATGAGAAAGTTAAAACCGCGTCGGTATTTTAGCATGATTTATGGTCATACCTAGCATTGATAAGTAAGAAATTTTAGTGCATTTATCATCAGATGCTATCGGAAAGGAAATAGGCGTCAACACATTGTATTAAGGATGCATAAATCGACTTGTGGTAAATGCAGTTAAGATCTTGCTTCTTTCAACAGCGATTTCATCGAACATCCGCTCAGTGTGAATGTCCTACATATTTAAGAAGGAACGGAAGCCAAATTAAAAATGATAAATTAGAGCCTATAGGTTCCTTCAGATAACTCGAATATTTTCAAACAAGGAAGAAACCAAAACAAAAATTATAAGTACCTTCACATTATTAGTCTATAGTTCGGTTTCCCAATGTACCTCAATATTAAAAATATCTGTTTTGTTACAATTACAGCCTATTTAGTAGGTATATATACCTTTCTTTCTGTATAATTATTGTTATCATCATAGCATTCTAAAATAATCATTTTTATAATTATATTATGGGGTACGCCGTAGCGTAGTGGTTGAGGCACTGCGCTACAAACCAGATGGTCACGGGTTCGATCCCCAACGAGGTCGTTGGAGCTTTCACTTGACCAAATCCTTCTGGTGGCACTATGACCCTGGGGTCGACTCAGCCTCTAACAGAAATTAGTACCAGGAGCAATCCTGGGGGTAAAGGTGAGTAAGGCTGACAACCTTACCATCTTCACGTGCCGAATGTCTAAAATCTGGGAGCCTCATCCTCCTGGAATCCTCTGGGCCTTCATGGCATGTATAGGGAAAACTATGCTTTTTTATTATTAGACCTAGCCTATAACTTATGATACCAATGAGGATGTTTTCTTATTACTTCCTAGATATAGACATTATCTTTGTGTTCCTATTTGTTTATTTGTTTTTGCTTCTGCCTTAATTTATCTTTCTTTATTTTCTGCTTAAGCCTAATCCTACTTTCGTACTACACTCAGTTCTCACCCTCTACTGTCACTTTTCATTCCCGTATCTTATATGTTAGTTTTTCATTTAGCCCCTCATTGTTTTAATGGCATTTATGGCAGCAGTAAATTCTATAATTTTTATTCAACTCATGTTTCATCCTATACTTTATTTTTCTTGGTAGACGTAAGATATAATATAATTTATCAGTCTTTTATAATGTAATCTGTTGTTTTATTTGGATTAAGAATGAACAATGCACTTATGTTCCTACTCTTAATTAATTTAACTAATTAAATCGGGTTATACAGTACGAGATAGCACACACAAACCAATGTGTTATACCGGTATAATAGTAGTAGGCCTATAAGACGTTTCTGGGCATGGAGTTTAGTTTCCTTAATATGTTGTTATAACATACATTCTTCTTCCTTTATTAATTATACAATAAATTTCACTCTTCACTTACAAGATCCAGCTATTCGCGTACTTGAGATATGTCTTTTACACGCGGATTTCAACAAGGATCTCTAGATGTGCAATCATATTTTATTTTCGCAAGCTTTCAATTTTTTATCCCTTAATCATCCTGATAGCAATGATTCCTTCTTTTCTCGCGAGGAATAAAATCCTTATTTTTTCAAGATTCTTGCTATTCAGCATTCTAATCTTTTTATATTTATCTTTCCGTGCCAAGACGACTGATACAAATTATATTTGCTGTCTTCTTTGCTGTGTGGTTTGACACCCACACTCAAATACCTAAGGGCTACATAAAATACATTAAATAAAACAGAATAAAGAACTACTATTCGTGTAAATTTATAAAATTAAAGGATCGGAAAACCAGACTTGTCATTATAGGGTTGAATCCATAATATGCGAGAGATACTTCAATTTCTTTATTTCTAGCGTAGAATTTTTACTAAAAGAATGATAATTCTCTGCGAAAGGTCAAAGAACACTTTCCTTGCATATAAAAGTAGAAGCATTCCAATTATAGCGCTATTTAAAAAGAAATTTAAGGTACTTATGTTACCAAATTTCTTAGAAATCTATCTTCAATTAGTTCGGGTCCCCATTAGTTCCTCCACAAGAGGTCTTCACCATCATCCATCATGCAAGAAGAAGATCTTCATAATTTAATTGTACATTGACCTCTTGTTCGTAAACGAGAAAGTGAATTATGAGTGTTTGCTATGAATTCTAATCGCAATTCAGCAGAAAGAAAGTACTGAGTTACGGGAATTGGTTTCATAAGAGTATATACAGTTCTTGTGGTTCAACACCCACGTGCTAAGTGAATTTCAAACAAAGGAAATCCACAATCGAACAGAGAAAGTCATGATTCGTGATCTGAGTTGGCTATTTAAATATGGCTGTGGTATTTTAATTTGTCTGTGACATCCTATTCATGTTCCTAACGAGAAGAAATTTGTATTATAACCGCAAAGAATCTCTATCATTCAACCGCCACCTGAAACGTTGAAGTCAAGGTCATTCAAGGTAGGTCAATTCAAATTCCAACGGAGATTAAGGAAGATTGTGGTTCCATATTTCTTGGGAGATGTTTTACTGTGGCAATCGAATGACCTGACACGTATGTCCAAGCAGTAGCTAGGCATAATAACCATTGCTTTCCTACTTCAGAAACAAGACCAACGGCGTCAGTAAGTAGGCTACAGGGATTTATAAATAATAAAAAAATTAAAACAGGCAGAAAATATCAGAAACAATGAGAATATTATAGGAGAAAAATTCCTCCGACACCGGGACTTGAACCCAGGACCTTTGGCTATTCGCGCCAACATAGGCGTAACCAGGCCGACCATATGGGGGGGGTTATAACATCCGCGGGGTCTGGCGAGTATGGAAGAAGAGGGGGGTCCGGGGGCCCTCCCCCGGAAAATTCTAAAAATTAAGATGCAAAATAACGAGTTTTAAGCTTCCGGGGGTTCTCCCACGGAAAATTTTAAAAATTAAGATGCAAAATAACAAGTTTTAAGCTTCCGGGGGTCCTTCCCCGGAAAATTTTAAAAATTAAGACGCAAAATAACGAGTTTTAAGCTTCCCACGCTTTATACTTGTATTAAGCAATTTATGGGCAGACTTAAAAAAATTATACAATTTTCCTTTTTTTAATCAATGGGGGGGGGGGGGGGTTCAAACCCCCAAAACCCCCCCCTCGCTACGCCTATGCGCGCCAATGCTCTACCTACTGAGTGTCGGAGGAATTTTTCTCCTATAATATTCTCATGTAATGTCCAACAGAGACAATAATCCGTGGTTCATGTTAGGTTATATATCTATCAGAAACAAGCATAAAAATAAGCAAAAACCAAATTTATTTAATTCTAAATAAATTATTGGTTTCGTGGAGATTTTATCTTATTCACAGTTCTTACAGTACGTAAAGCATTTTTTCATGTGTAAATCTCCTGCGTCTGTCAGTGAAGAACGATGTGTAAAGTGAAAATGTCCTTTCAACTTCACAGGCGCATGTGAAGAGCAGCACAGCTCTTCTTCAATGAATTTCTTTTCAATATATTTTTTTTTTCACCTGAAAGCTTTTAATACAGTAAGTCTGTGTGTTAAAAACCGTGATTTTTCAGTAACTTTTCGGCTAATAAACCGATAAAAGAAGTGAAATCGGTGATAATGTCGTCTATGAGTGTAATAAGCACTCTTAATGTGACAGTTTTTAGTAGAATATGCTATTTTAATTCAAAATAACAAATTAAGCAAGCAAAGTCGTTATTCTCTCAGAACACGCACTATCAAAAAAAGTAAAAATTACTCAAGGAGTTATTTTATTAATTTTTTTTATATATATAAATATAAATTGTGTGCTTATATTTAGGAGTCTGAAAATAAATACGCATTTTGCTTAGAAATCCGGCCTCTATTTATAAGTCAATAAGGTTCCAAATAATTGATGTCTTATGTTATTTGGTTTAGGGATGTGTATTTATTTTGTATGGGATAAAAGTGTAGGCCTATACAATTAGTTCATCTGGGATTAAAGGGACTGTAGGAATGGGAATCGAGATCTGCGAGACTACCAAGAAACCAGTTTACTCCTGTGTGAGAATTCCAGTAGAATTGACAGTAGCAGAGAAATAGGATGAAAAGGAAAGGGATTCACTGGAGAAACCTGTATGGACCTAGTCTGAGGCCTATGGTTTGAGCTAACAGTGGCGTATGCCAAGTCAGGCCACCCATACCTAGGAATTCTGACTCGTTCTATTTCTTTTTCTCAAGACCCACCTCATTTCCACGCATCAATCATAACAATGGCATCTGCTATAGTATACCTAGGTAGTAACATTGTAGTCCACTGTGGCTCAGGGGATGCGTTCGCTCCTCTCACGCAGCGGGCCCGGGTTCGATTCCTGATCGGGACAAGTTACCTGGGTGAGGTTTTTCCGGGGTTTTTCCTTACCTATGAGACGAATGACGGTTAACGTTAGGCCCTTGTGGTCCCCAAATATCATCTGGCCGTCATAATCATCTTCATCCCATCCTCGCCGTGTGTGTGAATGGTGTGTCTCGTCCTATGTGTTCGTGTTGTCTCGGAGGTTGCCCCGGCATTGGGCTGATCACTCATCCGGGGAGGCCCTCCATGTCCTTGTCTGGTCAAAAAAGTATGTGTGTGATGCAAAGATGATCCCTCTCCCGAAAGGTCGCGGCCCTGTAAGGCCCGGGTGGCTTGGGTCGCTTAAATCCTAAGGGAGAGGTAAAACTACGATAAAGAGAGAGAGAGAGAGAGAGAGAGAGAGAGAGAGAGAGAGAGAGAGTAACATTGTAGCTACAGTATCTCGAATCTAAAATTGAAGTAACGGGGTTAAAATCATTAATGACCATACTTGAGTTATGTTGGTAGATAGAGCATGGCATAAATGAAGGCAGACAAATTCTTTTATACGACATTTCACATTAGATAAACAAAGACAAGCCAGTAATACTTTCACTGGCTACATATCCCTACACTGACCTACATCAAACGCTCTTGTTTGTAAACATAGCAAGCTTCATTATTATTAGTTGGCGCACCCTCAGACATACCAAATTGATAGCAATTTGCAGATCAACGAACTGTTAGTAGGCCCATGATCCATTTATCTACAAGGACGGTTACTCCCAAGTACCCACACCTCTTGCTCGCGGTGAATGGTAAATACCGCGTGTTGGTACAGCTATTTACCTGAAAATGCATTATTTCACCAAAATTGACCGGGTCAGAGATAAACCCCCATGATCGAAGTCATGGGACTAATTCGACCTGACTCAAACATCTGCATGTGATACTTGAAATATGAATAATGTAGCAACTATTAACATTAAGATAAAATGCCAATACTTTTAAATTTTACATTTATTTTGCTACATATAATAGTTCTAGATCAGTGAGCCAAGATTTCTGGAAGGGTAATGGGAGAAAGTAGTGACGACATACATAAATACATAAATAAATAATATTAATGGACCAACGATTTATTGCAGCGGCTTCCAACCTTCTAAATGTCACGGCCCGGATAAAATATTTATTTTGTTCTGATGGCCCCCTGGGGACGCCAAAAATATTCGAATAATTTAGAGGATTTAAGCTACCTAAATTACTTAATGTAACATTTTTTAACATCATCATTGTTTAATTTAATTTTCAATTTCCCTTGTATCTATATATATACATATTATATATATAATATATATATATATATTATATATATAATATATATATATATATATATATATGTTACATAGCAAGTGCTCGTGTTCGGATAATAGCATATTAAAGAATGTTTTATTTATTTAATGAAGGACCTCTGAAAACAATATGATGTACACGACAAAAACTAATCATAAAAATAAAATAAAACACATTTTTAGTACACGCTCTCTAAATCAGCAAGACTGTTAACGCCCCGAAATGCAGTACAGTACTTTGTCGGTCGATACCACCTACAAAATCATGGGCACCTTTAGCGGTGTTTAAAACAAAATCAAGATGTTAGTGACCACTCATACGAAATTTAACAGGATTTCAAACAAAATAATTGATCATAAAGCAACAAATATAAGCCAACATTTTTTATTTATGTTAATCAAAAACTTTGCAAGGGTTCTAAAACTCTGTTCAATATAAAAGAACAAAATAAGCCAAAATCGTTGTTTAGAAACAAGCTCTCAGAAAAGCCTATCCACCGCTATCTAGGCCTATATCCGTATCTCGTATCGGTAAGGTTCGTAGCGTAGATTTCAGGCGGCTGTGAGAATATGTCATAAATAACTGACTATAATAAAAAAAAATTATATTAAATATAGTTATTTAATTTAATTTAATTTAGATTGTTTTTACTAAAAAAACTACTGTATGCACCAAGTAACGCAAAAGCTTTAAAGGACTCCCAGTACCTATGACTCGGCTTACGCCTCGTCCGAAATAATTAATATGTCCGCTAAAGCCTAAAGCCTAATTTATACATAATTATCTATTAAGTTATTTGAGATATTTAATGCAATTTACTAGTTCAGCCTTCAAATTGTCAGTTTCGCGACATTTGGCTCAATGGAGCTCATAAACCTGACTCATCATTGTCTTTTCCTCTACTTATTAAATACGAAAATTTTTATTCGGACAAGTATGGTGAAGCAAATTCCATTAGGTGTTATGTTACCTTCCAGGAAACGTCTGGAACTGGATTAAAACCATCGATCGATATTTACATTAACTAAATACCAATATCATCGAAATACAAAATAATTTGACCACAGTACACATAATTAGTAACCCCCACATGTGGAATAGGACATCCCAATTCCCGATATTTTATAGTTAAGAAAGAAAATGAATGATTAGGTGAGGAGTGAAATAAAAGCATTTCAATGCTTGGAAAATAATTTATTTCTTTACCTCCTGCCTGCTAAGTGGTAGATACCCATGAATTTCTATCCGAAGAACTTATTACAGCTTTTGAGGATCGGGGAATATATAGTGAGACAAGTTAAAGAACAATATGCGCAGAAGCACAAGCAGAAGCAAGTGCGCGCAGGAACTAAAGCCCGCATTAACACACGCTTGTTATTTAACTTGTTGCACCGTAGCAAGTTATATCAGGACCACAGGTTGGGAACAAATTATTTTGTGTATTCTACAATGTGTTTGACTCCCACACTAAGTAGTTCTAGCTCCAGGCAATTCTAATGTGGATTTTCCTTTATCGCCAAATTAAAAGTTAATTATGCTAAGACCGTACCGTTTGAATTTCACATTAAACTGTAACAATAGCTTCAGTAGGCTAATTTTGAACGTAGAAGAGTGGACGGCTAGCAACTACCCCCACATCCAATCATTATAAGGTTCATACAACACCACAAGATAGGGTGAGATGGATATGCGTTGGCTTTTGATAGGAAGAAGAGAAAGGGAAGAAGGAAGAGGAAGAATATAGAAACAAATTAATGATTATAAAAATAAGGTTTCGTTCAAATAAAACAAAAATGACGATAACGAAAATTCTTTCTTATTTATAGCATTTGGGATAATAATCTCGAAATTATGGAATGTCATGTAAGATTTTCGTTAATGATAGTCCTACAGTATTGATTGTTCTGAAAGTTCCTTTAGTGGGAACGATATATATGTAAATAATTATTGATATGTTTTCGCATACTTGTACAGAGAGATTATTTTTGCGATGTGCCGAGAACGCACGGTACGGCGGCCTGGAAGCTAGTCGTTGGCCGGTAAAGTCGTTCCAGTGGCACATCACAAAAATAATGCCTCTCTAACGCCTTGTGCAGTCACAGCTCCTGTTAGTCCTCCAGGTTCTATCCTTATATCCATCGGTAAATTTGAAGCGAAGAAGACAAACAATTTCTATATTCTGTAAAGGAGAAAAAATAAGTAACACGCATCTGCGAAAATGTTTGTGCAACCTTTTTGCACAAAAATATAGTTCATAAGATATTCTTCCACAACACGACTAGTTCAAATCTGTTCGCTATTGTATTTAATCTCGGTTTTTATATCTTGTTAATGAGGAAAGTATGACGCTTCCTTCCGACTCATCAGACACACGCCATCTGCTTGACAGACGCTGTATGTTTTGTTCCGCACTTTCACACTTGAGGCATGCGTGTCTAACAGCTGTTTGCAGAGACCTCGAGATATTTACTGTTCTATGGAAGTGTTTTCCAATCTCACAGTACACATACATGTTTGCACATCCTGACATATTGCCTAGGCTAACGACGTTGACGAAGAATAAATATAAAAAAAGTACCGTATTCCATTGAGCAAAATTTGTACTGGGAGGGAATCAAACCCGGGTTTTCCGTTCTGTACGCTAATGCGTAGATCCATATCTCCTAACAATATAATAACGTCATCTGAAAAATATAATACATATATCTACCCGAGTGTTATAAATAATATGAGAGGCCCGTATTTTACCGATAAAATATTAATTTATCTTAAGAAAATCCGGAATTTAGTGACTATATAGGAAGGAATACTCATAGCATTTAAGCATTTAATGAATATTGGCTATAGTCTCGCTTCACAACACTTTTCATCAGCTGTTTTATTTTTTGGATCAAAACTCCTTGCTACCAGATCACTAATAACATGGCATTTTATAATATACAGGTTGTTAATCAATAACACCGAAAAATTTTACCTGTATATAGAGGGGACAGAGAAAAGCATCTTTTATTAGGAGACTTTTGCTCTAAGGATTCAATTTTTCCTGTTACAGCATAAAATCTTCCAGGGCATGGCCGTTACTGACTTTTAACATTTGAAAAAAAAAAATGCAAAACAAATGAACATCATTGTTAATACTGGAGTTAGGAATAAAAAGAAAAAACTACTGCAGTGACGGCCAGTCATGTGATTAGTCTGTAAATTCTGCTGATTATGGAAACATTAAATTATGATATAATTGTCGAAGAATGACAATGCCTTTAATGTGCTGTAGCATACACATTTTACGTCATAGAGCAAAAATCTCCTAATAAAAGTTGCTTCTCTATGTACCGTCTGTACACAAATAAAATATTTCGGTGTTATTCATTAACACCCTGTATATATATATATATATATATAAGTATATAACGGCGGCTTGGGTCGCTTAAATCCTAAAAGGGAGAGGTAAAACTACGACCAAAAGAGAAGAGAGAAGAAGATATATATAGAAGATCGCTGTGTTCAATTATTGTTTTAGGTCAAAGAAGCTACTGTTATTAAGATGTCTCAGTGTTTAGTCCTTGCGAATTTACGTAGAAAAATATTGCACGTTGGTGGATAAAATGAAAGCGATAAAAATAAAACGATAAAATTAAGACGATAGACATTTTCGATCGATTAAAATCCATTCTGGATTGGTCACTGATGCATGAGCTAGACAGCTACTAATAAGCTACCTATATCAATTTTTACCTCCCCTTTCAAGAACCTTGAGCCGGCTGCGTGGTCTCATGTCCAGCGCCGATGGCTACGGATCCGCAAGTACTGGGTTCGTTCCCCGGTATGTGTTTGGATTTTTCTCTCAGTAAGAAGGTCTGATTCTGGGTGCACTTAAACTCGCGGTCCAAATTGAGGAGCTATGAAAACAATAATTTAATAGCTGTTCGTGTCGGCATGAGGACCTCATGCCCTCCAATCCTGCCATCTGCCTATTGCTGGAGATGTAGTTGAGAAGTATATTACATTGGGTGAAGCCGTTGAAAAATTGTCACTTTTTGGAGGACAAGGCTTTCGAAAGCGTTCGAGTAAGCCAGGAAACTGCAATGCACAAGTAAAAATAGACAATAATGTAAATCCATTTGAGTGTAACTTGCATAAATATACAGTATAGAAATATAAACGTTTGACTGACTACACTCCGGCTTTTTAAATAGACCTATGCCTGAAGAGTAACCAGTCAAATTGCAGAATACGTTTCATTAATAATTTTCCGGCATTTTGTAAAAAACCTGGTCATTTTGTATAGAGACTGAATTTACAATTAGACTGCGACAGACTGATAAATCAAAATGTAATTTTTAAATAAATGTTTGAAATATAACGACTTGACATAAATAACGTGAGAGCATGGAGTGATATTTCAGCACGTTTAGAAAAGCCAACTTACTATGGAAGAAACGATCATGAGTACAAGATTAAGACTATTCGACAAACAACTGATGTAGGCAAATTTTCCTTCCTAAATAGAACAATAAACGATTGGAACAAACTCCCTGCAGAGGTTTTCATGACCTGTCCCTCCTTAGGGTCCTTTAAAAGAAAGATAAAATGTGTTTAATTCTTGTCTTTATGATGTGCATGTATTATTTAATTTCTTTAAATACTTGGCTTGTACTTATTTGTACTTATTTATATTGATATGTAATAATTTTAGTTACATGCATTTTATCTAAGTTGACATGTATTTTATCTCATGTCTATTTTTTTTAACTTGTCTTTAACTTTTAGTGAAATTTCCTTGCCTGTCTATTAGGTGAGGCTTTGTTATTAGTATGGGTATCTGAATTAGTTTTTAATATGTATTTGACTACCACTGCCACCGGGCAAATGCCCAATTGCAGTGTAAATTAACAATAATAATAAAAAAATCCTACATGCAAAACACAACTGATACCAGTGAAATGAAGTGCATAAATATCGAATCAAGTTTTTTATTGCGATATTTAGAATACAAGAAAATCAATTTAAATTAAATATAAATTCAAAAAGACTTCTCATAAAGTTCACCGTGGTTAATGCTCAGTGGGAAAAACGGTACTTTTTATTTTGAACAACCGGCTTGAAATGGAATAGACTTTTATTTATTAAGAGACTGTTCTAAGTTTTTTCAGTACTTTTGATGTCACAGGCAAAATGGGTTGTAGAATGAAATATTATTTTCTGAGAGTGAATAATTCTTATTTTCTTATAATACACAATTCCATCACGGTCCGTACAAAATTTGCCTGCCGTCCGGATATGGACCGCGGTCCGCCATTTGTTGACCAATGGTGTAGAGTATGCTTGTATGCACAATAAATGAGGTATTCTTTTGGATGTGGGTTTAAGTCATTGAGAAAAAATACAGGAAGGGTGCTTGTTTGTGTAGGATATTCTGATTGCTCATTAAACTTTAAGCTAGAACTCTTTCCTATGGACTGCAGTAAGCCTATTTATGATAGACATAATCACAATCAAATGTAAAAAGAGGAAAAAATTGATAGCTGGAGACATTCAGTAACAAACCGAAGTATATGTAAATTAAATTCCAGTAATTTTAATATATAACAAAATTACGCTATTTCTACAAAAATAACAATGATCATAAATCTGACGATTATTCTTTTCTTTGTGTAAGGTCCTCATACCGTAGACTCACCTTCAGTGAAATTTAATTACCCATTTCCATACCTATAAATTTTTAGCAATGATATTCATGGTTATTTATATATTTCACTACCAACATACATTAAAAGAAGCCCCCATTCTTTTGGACCGTTGTAATCTTACAATGTAGACTCATATCTAATTTAACTTGCAGGCTCATCCGAAATACCATTTCAACTATGGTGTGAAGGATCAACACACAGGGGACCTGAAGAGCCAATGGGAGCATAGAGATGGGGACGTCGTCAAGGGTTCTTACAGCCTTGTGGAACCAGATGGCTCAGTACGAACGGTTGACTACTCCGCCGACGACCACAATGGATTCAACGCAGTAGTAAAAAAGACTGGTCCAAACACACACCCAGCAACTTCAATCAAACAAGACTTATCGTCCTACCACATTCGTATTCCAGTAGAAGCTCCAAAACACAAAACAGTTCCATCAGCTATAACCATTCACAAGCCAGTCTCATCGCTGCTGTCATATTCCAAACCACCAGCAAATATCAAACCGATAACGGAATATTCTACAGATTACGACCCTTATCGTGAATCAAAGAAGTACTACTCTCCAGATATTGGCGGACTAAGCGCTTACAACAATCCTGGAGGTTTAAGCCAATATAATTCCGCAGAGTATACAGCATTCAGAGAACAAGCAAAACCCCACGTAGCAAATCCAGGACCAATTTTGTTCCCAGAGAATCCCGAGGACGCTCAAAATCAGGAATCAAGCCAAACAAAGCAAGCTCAACAGCTCCCTGCTAGCTACCATCAAGTTAGGCCGTCGGACGAAGAACTGGCAGCATTGTACCATGAATATTTCAGATCTCTGAATGCACGCAGCGACTGAACTTGAGAGTGAAGTACAATACACAAGTTTCAGAATTATTATTTATTTAAAGTGGACCATTTTGTCACACGAATTCATAAACATTGCTTAGTGTAAGAGAAGTACCTGGATAGATAGATGTGTATGCTTTGTATTAATCTTACTTTAGTCAGTAAGAAAAGATATCTGGTTATAGACAAAGGCGGAGAAATTCCTCGTATACTCTGCCCAAAATACTACTTCCGACAACAAGGCTAAATTTATATCCTTGAATTAATTTTACAAGTCAGTCAAGTTTTATGTTCACGAAAGACAAGCATGTTCAAATAGATCGATTGCAACAGGGTTATTTACAACCAGATTTCGGTATTAGAAATTCTTTCCCAATTGAAAGTAATATTATCAGGGAAGTAACTTCTTTTCCGCAACTGTTTTTCTCAGGTAATGATTAAGGCGTTCGTATAAGGTAAACAATGTCAATGTCTGTAATAACAAATTATATATCAATCTTAATGAGAAACTTCTACAAAAAAACGCCTGGTTCGTGCATTATTTTCGGGGTCGGTGAATTGCCACAAAATTGAGGTTAGGTCAGTGCGAGTTACATGAATTGCTACAAAAATTCATGCGAAGTGCCACAAAGATATATGTGAATTTCCACAAAGGTATATGTGATTTGCCAGAAACATATATGAGAATTGCCATTAAAATGTCCAACATTTTCCCTCTAAGTTCGTACAGGCTAGACTGAGGACTGGGCAACCAGCATTGGTTTGTGTATTCAAAAACGTGAAACATATTGACATTATAAAAAAAATAAAGTCTTACTATAACTTTCTGTGTTTTGAAAGTTATAACTTAAAACGTTTTACTGTCTCTTTCTGCGGTTTAATGTCTTGTTCTTATATGCAACTTTCTCTATAAATTCGATACTCGGTTCAATATTTGTTACTTTTAGATGATAATGAACATAACATTCAAAATTACTTTTCACTCAATGTTGTTTAGTTCATCAATTGTCAAATGCCTATCATCGCGAAGCATGGCGCAACAGACACTGATACCAAACAACATGAGCGACTTAGGCCAAATTTCTGCAGGATAGAACAAAATGAAACAACTTGAGCAACTGGAACAACTTTATTGATCACAAAATTTACCACAGGTAGTTTGTGACAATTAATATATACCGTAGAAACTAGCCCTAAAACTTACCGCAGGTAATTTTGTGGCAACATATATATCTCCATGTTTTAACAAACTTTACCTGTTCGGGTTTTGTTGCAATTCACCTAAACCCATTATTTGGTAATGACATCGCCAGTAAAAATGTAGATGAATCTGCATGACCTTTCAACATATAAAATAATACGAAGGGCATCTCTCATCTTACCATTAAATAATTTCCGATCCCTTGTGCCTTTGTTAACATTTGGTTCGCGATTTACTGCAATGCATTTATCGGATGCATTGATAATTAAAGTAATGACTATTTTAATGTCATATGAAGTAAGCTGTAGTAATAAGTATTATAATCGGAATCCTATCACTGGATCCCGCTAGTATTAAGTATGAAATATAGTTAGTAACATTAAGAATCTTGTCTGTTGAAGCTACTTGTAGAGAACTGCAAATAAGTGCTGATTTTTTAAAATGAAAAGACCAAAACCAAGAATTATGAAATTCTTATTGCCTAAAATAATCAATTATTTTAATTATTATTCAACGAAGTTTCGAATGAATGGATTCATTTTATACAGAAAAAATTGAAGAACATAATATGCATTACATATTTTAATAGGAATAGCTCAAGTATTTTTATAAAACTCCCTACATTCACCAAAGACGGGCAGGTTCTCCATACGAAGACCAGTGTGCAATATTTTTATGTAGTTTTAGAATTATTGTTATGTATGACTTGCATTTGCCAGTAATAAAACATGTGTAGAATAAAATGTTCTTTTTGTTGAAATGTTTGATGGGAGTATGTGTGTTATATTTTTAGGGAAACAATAGCTTTCTAACGTACTCTAACGTAAGTTACGTCTTTGAGTTCCAGGTACATTCAACCCTCGATATAATGCCCCTCTTCACAGTGCCACCCTCGGACTGTTCCAATAAATCCAAGTGAACGGATCTTCTCCCATATAAAAACATAAGAAACCTCTTTACTGTGTCAATTCATTTAGTGCTAGTGAATATAAGACAAGATTTTTAAAAAAATATAGCTTGCAGTGATTTTTTTCAGTTGCAGAATTCTTTTAAAACTGAGATGAATGTTAGGAAGATTATTTAAGAAACATTTCACTGTATTTCCAAGAAGTGAGTATTCTCCTGCGATTAGCTGTAAATTTAGTGCGGTGGAATGAGGAAGCTATGTTAAGAAGTCGGACAGACAGCCTGCGCGAGGGTGGAGCAAGTAGAAAAGACCCTTCATACAATGAGACATTCCAAACTTTCACTTCTTTTAGTCCAGTTTCCATTCAGCTGATAAACAATACACTAGATACTCAGTTACAGTTAATCACTTACATGGACCCACATGGTTTTCAACCCCTTTGTGCATTGTACTGTAATAAATTGAGTTACTGTACAGTATTTTATTTTGTGCTAAAGTTCTCTATTTGCCTTTTATTTAATTAATCTTTCATAATACAATGCAATAAATTAATACAGCACTGTCTTATGTCATTCTTATTTTAAAAATTAAATATCTTTATAGTGCCACCCTCGCTTTGTGCCACTAAATGTTAGATGGCATTATATCGAGGGTTGACTGATTGAAAATTCCTGTAACATCAAGGTTTTAGTGAGAATTCATATTTTTCTTTTCCTGCTTTTTTCCCGTCATTCTTCCTGCTCGTTCAGTCATATTTTTCCTGTCACCATTGGTCATTTGAGTGGAGCTTGCCGGTCCCTTACATGTTTAGAGAGTATTCCCATTTTTGTGGAATAACAGCTATTGAGGCTTTATTTAAAACGCCAGGAACTGTAGCCCATGTGTAGAGTTTGCTTTTGTACACATGGATTTTGTTGGTTATTTTTTTCTCATGTAAAATCATCAGCAGTATTTGTGTAGGCCAAAGGCATAATATAAAAATAGAAATTTTATTTCTTATTTATATGCATTTAATATTTCTGGTTTAGATCCTCGATGAGGGCGATGTATTTTTCAATTGGCCCAAACCCTCTGGTAGCACCATGGCCCTAAAACATAAATTAGTAACAGGAACAATCCTGAGAGTAAAGTCTTCCATTGTGTAAAGCTGAAAACCTTACCATGTTCATTTTTACTTTTTCAAGCTAGATCTAAAATAGAAGATTCTAACTATTTTTAACTATTACTCACACTAAAAGTAATAACTATTCTTTGTTGAATCCAAATCATTATAAAAACAAACCCAGATCGAATCTCAGATAACAAACCGCAATTTGTCACAGGCAAGACACAGTAGCTTTAATTAGGTAATCGTGCTTTCACATATTAACTGAAGAATTCTTATTAAGTCTGATCAGTCGTCTGAGAGTAATTCCGAAGCAATGCAACATGAACAATATAAAAATATTCCAATTAGCAAAAATGAATATAAATGTGTAGTGGAAAATGTTGCATACTGCAAATAAAAGACTTCTATATCCGGTAACTAGTTGCACTTTCTTTTCCCAGACACCATGAAGAGGTGTATGGTTTTCAAAGATGATGCGGCGTAAAAAGAATATCAGTAATTTCACGGTGATGTATAAGGAATCCTAGTTATTTACACCTACCGTAAGTGAAATGAAAACAATAATATTAACTGTTAACGGGGAAGTTGAAATTTAAATTCTATTGCTGTGAACATGTTCTTTCCTACTTCCAAGTATTATGACTATTCGTTTCCCTTTGTTCTCCATGACTCAGAAGTTTTGCAGATTTTTAACGCGTTGATGTTCATGATTTTTATAGTCTTCATTGTGGCCGTCATTATGTTGCACATTCAAGGATTAGCACTATCAAGAGAAAGTCATGGAGGGAAGTGACTTTATGCCACAAGATCTGTGTGACTGTATCTTTAGCCCTAGGAAATCACGCACCTGACTTTCTACAGAGGGATCAGTGTTCAAATGAATCAAGTCTATCTTTGCCAATTTCTTATGGCGATGGTTAACCATCATGCAATAATAATTGAATCGGTCATTTAAGAAAGGGCTCAATGACACTTTTTTCCAAAATGGATGTTATAAGGTAAATGGATTCATCAGGGGTAGATGCATGATTCTGTTAAAGAAAGACTCAATTCCACCTACTAAAGTTAGTTCTACAGCAGCTTGAATATACCATTCAGTTTAGAAATGCCTCAAATCCAGGAATGGAGTCCTTTCAATACTGAACCTTTCTGATACCTAGCAGTGAATGTAAGACTTATGGTCATTGTTCCTTGATTTTGGTTTAATCAAGAGATGTATCTATAAGCTAGATAGAATTCTTTCTATTAGGGAATATGTACAAATCATTGTCAACTCAGCAAAACAAGGAAAATTTACAGTTTTATTGGTATTAGCTGATGACTTTCTACAAGTCTCAACATAGTGGCGAAATTATTGCAAAAAGACTGAAACCTAAGTTTTTTAATGAATGTCAGTATGATTCAATGAACCCAGTACAAACTTGTACTTCAACATACATTAGGGATATAAATATCAGCCACACCTCAGATGTGAAATATCTGCAATATCAATTGTGAAACTTTCTGAAAAGTGTGCTTATGAAAATAATGTTCCCATTTACATCAAGCAAGATTTGTCAAAAGTAATGTGTTATAACGTATACCAGAAGAACATAAGCATTTCTATGTAGATATGTAGATTTTACACTTACTGAATGTTTTCATTGATGTAGGACTGTATTTAGTATTCAAGATATTAAGTTTTTCATACATCATATTTTAATGCTACATAAATCAATCTTAATAGTTTATTTTATTTTAAAACTGTGTTTTTGCACAATTTCAATATTAATTGTGAGGGATATACTTTTGAAAGGGCTCAATTCCATTACTTTCAGTTACTATAATACATCATGTAAGCACACTGTATTTCCGTTTCACATGTAGAGATCTTAAAAACACCTATTATAAGACATTGCATATGCAAGAATTTACTAACTGTCAATGTTTCTGTAAATAAACAGTTTTTTCTTTCTCCTGAAAAATGATCTTTTCTGTCATTAAGCCCTTTCTTAAATGACCGATTCAATTATGTTTTTATACAAGGTGTTTAACGAAGCTTGACTTTGTTTAATTATTTTGTTTATTATGGTTAGGCCTACATTCTCAAGGTTGTAAAGCAGCTACTATGTTTTATTTATTTAATTAATTTATTTAATCCACCTGCGTAAAACAATACAATCAATACTGGTGTCCGAATGAGCAAAAGCTCGTGCTCGGGCACAGTTTCAGCACAGTAACAAAAAACTTAACGAATACTGGAACTAAAAACTAAAAATTTATAGAAAAGTCACTCTACATACAATGGATACCCAAACACACATGGCACATACAAACATACTCGCCAACATGGCAAACAGTACATAATACAAACCAAAAGCAAAATAAACATATTAAACATCACGCATTTTTTTAGATAAAGGATACACATGAACAGCGAAAATGAAAAGCAAAAGACTTGACTAGGAAAATGCAAAATGAGTCACACTCTAGGCTGTATAAATTTTACAAATTTGTTTCTTGAATCTGCGTAAATTTAGTTCATATAGTTCAGGATGAGCTCTTATTAGTGAGTTGTATAATCTTGGGCCGAAATTTCTACAGTGATTTAATCCAGCAGAGGTAATATATTTGGGCTCATAAAGAATAGAACTTTGATTCTGTCTGGTAAGATAGTGATGAGGATTGTTGATTTTAAAAATATTTATATTTTTATGATATTAAGTCAGTAATTGGAGTTTGTATATTTGTTCTAATGCCTGTAATAGTCCCGGATTTTTTTTCCTGCAAAAGCTCTCTTATATGCATGCAAATCTGTACGTAAATTCCATCGTTATGGGTCCTGACTGAACCCTCAAAATTGAAAATAGTAAGCCGGTAACCAATTACCATGGTAATACTAATGACACAGTCAATTGCGTAACTCCACTGAGGAATTTATGTGGTTCCGATATCAATTATTTCCACTCATTGCACAAATAATTCTATGGTCTCGACGTAAAACTTCTTATGCCACGGAACTCGTTTTTAGATATAGATATAGATACAATGTTTTTATTATTGAGACATTCTTTATAAATGGTAATTAGAAAAATGTTTGTGGCAATGTTGTTTTAATTTATGTAATTGTCTTTCAATACGAATGCTAATAAACATGTAGCTGATGAGAACAAAATCTATTTTTACCCAATTATGAAGAAGCAAAATTTTACTTTATAGGTTATATTCCGATTCTTTTTCCTTTAGTCATTTTACTCAAATGAAATATTATTACCTTATAGATAATGTGTTTACCCAATATGGTCAAAAACCGACTTAAGAACTTTCACCCTGAAACCATAGAATTACGGTTTTAATTCATCATTTCATCATAAACGTAAAATACTTTTGGCGCACGTTTTAAAGAGGAAGTAACTTAAGATGTGAGGGGCAAGGGGACAGTATTGTATTGTGAGGTTATCTTAGAAGGTGGGAGGATATGAGTTTTTGTATTATTGTTTGAATCAAGGCCCATAAATTTACATTAACGTAGAAATAGTTATAACATGATAGCAATGAAATATATTTAAAAATTGTTTTATTCGTTGACTTTAATTTATTATTTTTCTGTCTTTATATACTTCATAAAAACATTCTTCTTTGCATACACTGCACTATATTTTCTACTATGCATATACAAAATGTTTGTGATTTGTTGATAAATGAAGATATGCCTATGGAACCGCGTCAAATTTGATTTTGCAATTTCTCAAATGAGATTTTAAACTAACAAGCTGGGTACTCATCCTGCGCACGGGTGAAAAACAACCCTGTACGGATTTGATCCTTAACCGATAAAGATCACGAGGAAGTAACTGTATTTCATTTCTCACTGCGCCTGATGTTTTTCCGGAGTTAGAGAATGATGTCTGTCTACATCTTACTCTGTTTCTTAAATAGAATCAGATAAACTGATAAAAGAAAATGCCAGATGGAGTTAATAGGACATTTTAGAAACCATTCAGTTTTAGAACGCGGTTCCTTAAGAAAGTTTGGTCAGCACAAGTGGGATACCTAGAATATCAAAAGCATGAATTTACGTCCTCAAGTCAAGAATGTCCCTTTTTTTCCAAAACATCTGAAGGCGTACAAATACGCAGTCACTTGTCTTCAGTTCCCAATAGTAGGCCTATATTCAGTTCTATCGTTTGGACCGTTAATTGGTCCTTACTCCGTTAGCGGTCGACCGATTTGGTCCAAAATCAAAGGGTTATTCCTATGGATTTTTTAAGTTGTACTAAGTTTAATGAAAATCTAAAAAAGCGTATTTGAGTTATCGCGCGTGCAAATACACGGACGGATAGGACATACATTTTTCCCGATCTTAGAAATACCATTCTGGCAATAATGCTGTCATGGTTTGCTTTACTGTATAACGAAATCTTGTCCTATAAGAAATCTACTCGGTGATTAATTACAACTTTATGACTTTAAAACCACATGAAACTGTATAATTATGTCCCGTATATTCCGATATGGATAGGCCTATAACCTTTTTCGTTTGCGAAAATTTATAGAACCGGGCGCCACCCACATTACATATACATCTTTCAAAGAGTAATTTTATACAAGCCTTGATCGTTACAAATTTTACCGGGTTGACTCAGTGAAGTAGGGAAGGGTTCGGTAATTTAAATTCAAGGGATCAAAACACACAAAGGTTATTTACAAGTATGTACAATAATAAAGAAATTCAAATAAATATCTTTATATACAAGAAAAGTAATTATATTTTTAGTATTTTACACTCTTCAGAATTAGTGTTTTCTTCTTCGGTCCTCGCAGTTATTGATTACGCTTTTTTTCTATATGTTCGCTTACACTATTGAAATCATAGAGATTAAGTAGGTCCGGAATAAACATAAGATTTCGAAGGAAACATTTCTTCAGTACATTAACATAATTTATGCAATCGACTCAAATGCATTTCCGATGTCCTCTTATAACAAAATATAAATTTTGAAGATGAAATAAGCAGCAGTACAAAATGTCTCAACATCGAAACTCACGAGGAATCTATTGTTAAAAGAACGCAGAAAGAAACTGCGTGACCAGGTATTTGAAGCAAGCAAATGCCTACCCCATCATGACTGAAGTATTTATCTTTCCTCAGATTAGAAGAAATCAAATAGTTGGATCTCAGCAAAGAAAGGACTATCATCATCTCATAGGCCCAACACTATAAAGATGGACCGCAACATCATAGCTGTGCAAAGTGCTCCGACAGAAGTTCAGATACCCTTTGCCGCGAATGCAACGAGAATGAAACCCTTCGGCATGTGCATGGTTTATGCCATAAAAGGGAGCTTTTAAAAAATAATCTGCACCACAGCCTCAGGAAAATGATCATTGACTGTGTCAGAAAAAAGAACCTGTATGTAGATCGGAATATGAAGAAGTAACCTGTACGGCATCTGAAGGTTCCATTACACATGCCGACATTATTATGATATACATCCAAAAAAAAGGATTGTTCTGGATCCGACTATTAGCCTAGATTTGAGCGTGACAATAAACATGTCGTTGATGTTAATGCCAAAAAGAAGCGGAATTATGAACCGTGCTTCATTAACTTGGAACTAAGGACCTTTTCACACTGGGTCACTTGTAACGGTCACTTGAGAAGGTCCCAGGTGTTTGCAGTGAACACACGTGGGTCACTTGTGACGGTCACCGCTAAGTATTGCCAATAGTAGCTACATGATAAAACAATTAGTTAAAGCTTTTGACATCCCAAATGGCAGGTCGACAGTCCATTTCACTTATAAAATCTTATAAAATCTTCAGTATTAATCAAATCTAAACTCATGACTGGATAACTCCGTGACATTGGACATATTCAAACAATTCAAATTACCTGGTGCAGTTCTACAAGACATGTTCTTGGATATTTTAAAAGATTCCTTCCAAATTGTACATAACCGTGTGTAAAATATCAAGTAAAAACATAAAAGTAATTAATCTTTGGGATAGCTTTCACATAACAGACTGATTTTGTTTTGATGCTAGATTTTGTCTTCTTTGTTAATAACGAAGAAAGAAAAGGGGAAAAAAATCCTTTATTCATAAAAAATTGTCTTCTAGAATCATTGCTAGGGTTTCCCTAGTAATTGGGAAGCTCTCTCTTGTGAATTTTTCTCTCAAGCTATATTTAAGGCTGGAGATTTTACTACTACGCGCATTTGTGGTGCTGTCCTCAACAGGCTATCTTATCCGTGATGTTGTAGGATAGATGTTGTAGTCCGTGATGTTGTAGGATAGTGATGTTCCGGTATTCAAGACAGCAATTGACATTACATCAGCCATAACCTTGCAGTTCAGTACTGGATACAGATCTCTATGTGTTAGATATCAGAGAGTCTTCGATAGCAGAAACTGTAAAAATAAAACAATTTATTATTGCTTAAAACTGAGTAATCACCGGTAGTAGTGAAATACAGACTCATGTTCATTACATCTGGATTAAAAACGTGAGCCCTACCCAGCGGAACTTTGTGTCACAAAGAAGCAAAAGGCTTAAATTAATTATATATTATATATATTATTCTGTCTGAAATAAGGTAAAATTTAAGTAATAATATTATTAATATCTTCTTTGGAGAAGTAAGAAACCGTACTATACTTTCGGCCACAAAAAAGCAAAAAAGTTAAAGTTAATTATATTATTAGATCCCTACTAGGCATGTACTGCACGGCACTATACAATCTGAATGAAAGAAGGTAAAATTTAAGTAATAATATTATTAATATCTTCTTTGGAGAAGTAAGAAACCGTACTGTACTTTCGGCCAGAAAAAAGCAAAAAACTTGAAGTTAATTATATTATTAGATCCCTACTAGGCATGTACTGATCGGCACTATACAATCTGAATGAAAGAAGGTAAAATGTAAGTAATAATATTATTAATATCTTCTTTGGAGAAATAAGGAACCGTACTGTACTTTCGGCCAGAAAAAAGCAAAAAACTTGAAGTTAATTATATTACTAGATCCCTACTAGGCATGTACTGCACGGAACTATACAATCTGAATGAAAGAAGGTAAAATTTAAGTAATAATATTATTAATAAGTTCTTTGGAGAAGTAAGAAACCGTACTGTACTTTCGGCCACAAAAGAAGCAAAAAAGTTGAAGTTAATTATATTATTAGATCCCTACTAGGCATGTACTGCACGGCACTATACATTCTGATTGAAAGAAGGTAAAATTTAAGTAATAATATTATTAATATCTTCTTTGGAGAAGTAAGAAAACGTACTGTACTTTCGGCCAGAAAAAAGCAAAAAACTTGAAGTTCATTATATTACTAGATCCCTACTAGGCATGTACTGCACGGAACTATAGAATCTAAATGAAAGAAGGTAAAATTTAAGTAATAATATTATTAATAACTTCTTTGGAGAAATAAGAAAACGTACTGTACTTTCGGCCACAAAAGAAGCAAAAAAGTTGAAGTAAATTATATTATTAGATCCCTACTAGGCATGTACTGCACGGCACTATACATTCTGATTGAAAGAAGGTAAAATTTAAGTAATAATATTATTAATATCTTCTTTGGAGAAGTAAGAAACCGTACTGTACTTTCGGCCAGAAAAAAGCAAAAAACTTGAAGTTAATTATATTATTAGATCCCTACTAGGCATGTACTGATCGGCACTATACAATCTGAATGAAAGAAGGTAAAATGTAAGTAATAATATTATTAATATCTTCTTTCGAAAAATAAGGAACCGTACTGTACTTTCGGCCAGAAAAAAGCAAAGAACTTGAAGTTAATTATATTACTAGATCCCTACTAGGCATGTACTGCACGGAACTATACAATCTGAATGAAAGAAGGTAAAATTTAAGTAATAATATTATTAATAAGTTCTTTGGAGAAGTAAGAAACCGTACTGTACTTTCGGCCACAAAAGAAGCAAAAAAGTTGAAGTTAATTATATTATTAGATCCCTACTAGGCATGTACTGCACGGCACTATACATTCTGATTGAAAGAAGGTAAAATTTAAGTAATAATATTATTAATATCTTCTTTGGAGAAGTAAGAAAACGTACTGTACTTTCGGCCAGAAAAAAGCAAAAAACTTGAAGTTCATTATATTACTAGATCCCTACTAGGCATGTACTGCACGGAACTATAGAATCTAAATGAAAGAAGGTAAAATTTAAGTAATAATATTATTAATAACTTCTTTGGAGAAATAAGAAAACGTACTGTACTTTCGGCCACAAAAGAAGCAAAAAAGTTGAAGTAAATTATATTATTAGATCCCTACTAGGCATGTACTGCACGGCACTATACATTCTGATTGAAAGAAGGTAAAATTTAAGTAATAATATTATTAATAAGATCTTTGGAGAAGTAAGAAACCGTACTTTCGGCCACAAAAGAAGCAAAAAAGTTGAAGTTAATTATATTATTAGATCCCTACTAGGCATGTACTGCACGGCACTATACATACTGATTGAAAGAAGGTAAAATTTAAGTAATAATATTATTAATATCTTCTTTGGAGAAGTAAGAAACCGAACTGTACTTTCGGCCAGAAAAAAGCAAAAAACTCGAAGTTAATTATATTATTAGATCCCTACTAGGCATGTACTGCACGGCACTATACATTCTGATTGAAATAAGGTAAAATTTAAGTTATTATATCATTAAAATCTTCTTTGGAGAAGTAAGATACCGTACTGTACTTTCGGCCACAAAAAAATGGTTCAGTTAATTATATTAATGGATCCCTACTGGGCATATACTGCACGGCACTTTACATTCTGACTAAAGGAAGGTAAAATTTAAGTAAAAATATTATTAATATCTTCTTTGGAGAAGTAGGAAACCGTAGTGTACTTTCGGCCAGAAGAAAACAAAAAAGTTAAAGTTAATTATATTATTAGATCCCTACTAGGCATGTACTGCACGGCACTATACAATCTGAATGAAAGAAGGTAAAACTTAAGTAATAATATTATTAATATCTTCTTTGGAGAAATAAGAAACCGTTCTGTACTTTCGGCCACAAAAAAGCAAAAAAGTTGAAGTTAATTATGTTATTAGATCCCTACTAGGCATGTACTGCACGGCACAATACATTCTGACTGTAAGAAGGTAAAATTTAAGTAATAATATTATTAATATCTTCTTTGGAGAAGTAAGAAACCGTACTGTACTTTCGGCCACAAAAAAGCAAAAAAGTTAAAGTTAATTATATTATTAGATCCCTACTAGGCATGTACTGCACGGCACTATACAATCTGAATGAATGAAGGTAAAATTTAAGTAATAATATTATTAATACCTTCTTTGGAGGAATAAGAAACCGTACTGTACTTTCGGCCAGATTAAAGCAAAAAACTTGAAGTTAATTATATTATTAGATCCCTACTAGGCATGTACTGCACGGCACTGTACATTCTGATTGAAAGAAGGTAAAATTTAAGTAATAATATTATTAATATCTTCTTTGGAGAAGTAAGAAACCGAACTGTACTTTCGGCGAGAAAAAAGCAAAAAACTTGAAGTTAATTATATTATTACATCCCTACTAGGCATGTACTGCACGGCACTATACAATCTGAATGAAAGAAGGTAAAATTTAAGTAATAATATTATTAATATCTTCTTTGGAGAAGTAAGAAACCGAACTGTACTTTCGGCCAGAAAAAAGCAAAAAACTTGAAGTTAATTATATTATTAGATCCCTACTAGGCATGTACTGCACGGCACTATACAATCTGAATGAAAGAAGGTAAAATTTAAGTAATAATATTATTAATATCTTCTTTGGAGAAGTAAGAAACCGTACTATACTTTCGGCCACAAAAAAGCAAAAAAGTTAAAGTTAATTATATTATTAGATCCCTACTAGGCATGTACTGCACGGCACTATACAATCTGAATGAAAGAAGGTAAAATATAAGTAATAATATTATTAATATCTTCTAGAAATAAGAAACCGTACTGTACTTTCGGCCAGAAAAAAGCAAAAAACTTGAAGTTAATTATATTATTAGATCCCTACTAGGCATGTACTGCACGGCACTATACAATCTGAATGAAAGAAGGTAAAATTTAAGTAATAATATTATTAATATCTTCTTTGGAGAAGTAAGAAACCGTACTATACTTTCGGCCACAAAAAAGCAAATAAGTTAAAGTTAATTATATTATTAGATCCCTACTAGGCATGTACTGCACGGCACTATACAATCTGAATGAAAGAAGGTAAAATATAAGTAATAATATTATTAATATCTTCTTTGGAGAAATAAGAAACCGTACTGTACTTTCGGCCAGAAAAAAGCAAAAAACTCGAAGTTAATTATATTATTAGATACCTACTAGGCATGTACTGCACGGAACTATAGAATCTAAATGAAAGAAGGTAAAATTTAAGTAATAATATTATTAATAACTTCTTTGGAGAAATAAGAAACCGTACTGTACTTTCGGCCACAAAAAGGAAAAAAGTTGAAGTTGATTATATTATTAGATCCCTACTAGGCATGTACTGCACGGCACTATACATTCAGATTGAAATAAGGTAAAATTTAAATTATATCATTAAAATCTTCTTTGGAGAAGTAAGACACCGTACTGTACTTTCGGCCACAAAAAAAATGTTTCAGTTAATTATATTAATGGATCCCTACTGGGCATGTACTGCACGGCACTTTACATTCTGACTGAAGGAAGGTAAAATTTAAGTAATAATATTATTAATATCTTCTTTGGAGAAGTAAGAAACCGTACTGTACTTTCGGCCACAAAAAAGCAAAGAAGTTAAAGTTAATTATATTATTAGATCCCTACTAGGCATGTACTGCACGGCACTATACAATCTGAATGAAAGAAGGTAAAATTTAAGTAATAATATTATTAATAACTTCTTTGGAGAAATAAGAAACCGTACTGCACTTTCGGCCACAAAAAGGAAAAAAGTTGAAGTTGATTATATTATTAGATCCCTACTAGGCATGTACTGCACGGCACTATACATTCTGATTGAAATAAGGTAAAATTTAAATTATATCATTAAAATCTTCTTTGGAGAAGTAAGACACCTTACTGTACTTTCGGCCACAAAAAAAAATGTTTCAGTTAATTATATTAATGGATCCCTACTGGGCATGTACTGCACGGCACTTTACATTCTGACTGAAGGAAGGTAAAATTTAAGTAATAATATTATTAATATCTTCTTTGGAGAAGTAAGAAACCGTACTGTACTATCGGCCAGAAAAAAGCAAAAAACTTGAAGTTAATTATATTATTAGATCCCTACTAGGCATGTACTGCACGGCACTATACAATCTGAATGAAAGAAGGTAACATTTAAGTAATAATATTATTAATATCTTCTTTGGAGAAATAAGAAACCGTACTGTACTTTCGGCCAGAAAAAAGCAAAAAACTTGAAGTTACTTATATTACTAGATCCCTACTAGGCATGCACTGCACGGAACTATAGAATCTAAATGAAAGAACTTAAAATTTAAGTAATAATATTATTAATATCTTCTTTGGAGAAATAAGAAACCGTACTGTACTTTCGGCCAGAAAAAAGCAAAAAACTTGAAGTTAATTATATTACTAGATCCCTACTAGGCATGTACTGCACGGCACTATACATTCTGATTGAAATAAGGTAAAATTTAAGTTATTATATCATTAAAATCTTCTTTGGAGAAGTAACATTCCGTACTGTACTTTCGGCCACAAAAAAAATGTTTCAGTTAATTATATTAATGGATCCCTACTGGGCATGTACTGCACGGCACTTTACATTCAGACTGAAGGAAGGTAAAATTTAAGTACTAATATTATTAATATCTTCTTTGGAGAAGTAAGAAACCGTACTGTACTTTCGGCCATAAAAAAGCAAAAAAATCGAAGTTAAATATATTATTAGGTCCCTACTAGGCATCTACTGCACGGCACTATACATTCTGACTGAAAGAAGGTAAAATTTAAGTAATAATATTATTAATATCTTCTTTGGAGAAGTAAGAAACCGTACTGTACTTTCGGTCACAAAAAAGCAAAAAAGTTGAAGTTAATTATAATATTAGATCCCTACTAGGCATGTACTGCACGGCACTATAGTTTCTAATGTAAAGAATACTCTTCAAAACGTGTTAAATTTATTGTGGAATTAATATGAAATATATAACCCTTATAGGAGATTAATAGCATTTTTTCCCCTTTGTCTGATAAATAAAGTTCGATGATTTGTAACTAGACAACTCAATTGATACACGTGCTCCTCTACTGGGATATTGTTAGCAGAGAAAATTGACACCTAGATAAGAACATGAATCTGTATGAAAAAGATAAACTTTAACGAATAAAGAGTGAATACTGCACGGCTAGTATATTAGCCTGTAAATACTCAGCTTATGTGTTGAGGCGTCACATAGGTGGAATTCGCTTCTTCCAATTTCCTGTAATTGGCATTCCTGCTCCTCATCAACTCTTCAATGTCTGGGAATAAATATTTAATCAGTTATTAACATTCATGTTTTAAATTACAAGACATTATTTACATAAGACAATAGAAAATAACTTACTCCCTATGTTTTTATTCGATAAGAGATTATATATTGTACTATAGATTTGACACTTCAATTCGGAAAAAAAGTTATTTTTCATTCGGAAAAATAGTTCAATTTCACACAAAAGTATGTTCTATTTCGGAACATCGATTACGATAGAATTTAGAATTATTAGAGCAAATAGAATGAATATAATATATGAATGTTTCATATTATGAAACATTTAAGAACTGATAGCATTAATATATCGCTTTCAGTTGCTAGGTTATGAGTGTAATAAATAGTTCATTGTAGTCATTGTCTATGAAAGCTAATTTCTTCTCGCTAGCGCTCGTTTTGTTAATTCTTGCTCGCCTATTAAGCTCTATATAACGGTCTTACATAATAAATTAATAACTATAATATATCTGTTCAAAATGTGTTGCTATATTTATGTGTGTACCAACTGAATGAATTTTTGAGGCAGTTTATAATTTGTATTTTTATGTACACTCATAGGCCTATATTATTATTATTATTATTATTATTATTATTATTATTAATTTTTCATTATAAGACTTTATACTGCATAATTTATGTTACAAAGGTGAAATATACCAGGGCCGTCCACAAAGTAAGTTTTCCTATGGCCGTTTACCAAAGAAAAAAAAATTCATGGAAATATTTATTGCAACACATACAGCAAGTTTTCAGCTATTTTTCAACATATTCGCCACAGGAATTGAGAAATTGCTCATAACGTGGGCCCAACTTTTAACACTTGTATCGTAGAAATCAGCCGCCTGGGATTTGAACCACTGTATGACAACCAACTTTTCTATCATTCTGTGTCATTTATTGAGGTGTAGGAAAAGATGGAAATCACTGGGAACGAGGTCCGGGCTGTAGGATGGATGTTGAAACACCATTCAGCCGAAATTTCGCAGGAGACTTGCAGGGAGGTGTTGAAGTCCCCACCCTACAGCTCGGTTCGCAAATTCAGAGATTTTCATCTTTTCCTACCCCTCAAGAAATGACAGTGAATGACAGAGAATGATAGAGATTGGCAGAGAAACGGAGAAGGTTATCATACAATGATTCAAATCCCTGGAAGCAGACTTCTACGACACACGTGTTCAAAAGATGGTCCCACGGAATGATAAATGTCTCAATTCCTGTGGCGAATATGTTGAAAAAAAGCTGGACACTTGTTATATCTGTTGCAATAAATATTTCCATTTAATTCCATTTTTGTTTCTGTTAACGGCCCAAGAGAAACTTACTTTGTGGACGGCCCTCGATTTACTATCATTAAAATTATTATAACTTATGTATACTTTGTCTGTGTTAAATATGCGCTAAAAGTCTAGTAACGTAAATGAATATTTTCATTTAGCCATATTTAATCTTTTCTAGTTTCGTTATAGTCCGCCGGCGTGGTCTTGTGGTTAGCGTCGCTGACTACAGATCCGTCGGCCCGGGTTCGATTCCCGGTACCTCCTCGGATTTTTCTGAGGTAGGGAGGTCTGGTAGGGGTGCACTCAGCCTCGTGATTCCAAATTGAGGAGCTACTTGATAGAGAAGTAGCGGCTCCGGTCATGAAAACCACCAATAACGGCCGTGGGTGTCGGCATGCTGACCACATGCCCCCCAATCCTGCCATCTGCCTACGCCATCTGCCTACGGGAGATGACGCAGCGGTCGGGTGGTAGGCCAAGTCCCTCCAGGGATGTAGCGCCACGGAGTTTTAGTTTCGTTATATTTAGGTTATACCTTTATCAAGCACGCCTACACAAATCAAAATGTATATCTCTCCATAGCCGTGTGAACAATATCACGTGAAAAAAATAAAAGTAATTAATCTTTGGGATGGCTTTCACATAACAGACTGATTTTGGTTTGATGCTAGATCTTTTCTTCTTTGTTAATAATGAAGAAAGAAAAGAAAAAAAACATTTATTCATAAAAAATTGCCTTCTAGATTCATTTGTAGGGTTTCTCTAGTAATTGGGGAGCTCTCTCTTGTGATTATCTCTCTCAAGCTATATTTAAGACTGGAGAATTTACTACTGCTCGCATTTGTGGTACTGTCCTCAACTTGCTTTCTTATCCGCCAGATCTGATGTTCCGGTATTCAAGACAGCAATTGATGAAAATTTTGCCTTTAATATATCATCGCCCATAATCTTGCAGTTCAGTAGTCGGTACTCCATGTTCTGGATTTCAGAGAGTCTTCGTTAGCAGGATCTGTAGAAAATAAAACATTATATCATTGCTTAAAACTGAGTAATCGCCGATAGTAGTAAAATACAGACTCATGTTCAGTACATCTGGATTACAAACGTGAGCCCTACCCAGCGGAACTTTGCGTTTCAAAGAAGCAAAAGTCTTAAATTAATTATATATTATATATTATTCTGACTGAAAGAAGGTAAAATTTAAGTAAATCTTCATTGGAGAAGTAAGAAACCGTACTGTACTTTCGGCCCCCAAAAAAGAAAAAAGTTTAAGTTAATTATATTACTGGATCCCTACTGGGCATGTATTGCACGGCACTATACATTCTGACTGAAATTAGGTAAAATTTAGGTTATTATATCATTAATATCTTCTTTGGAGAAGTAAGAAACCGTACTGTACTTTCGGCCCCCAAAGAGCAAAAACGTTTAAGTTAATTATATTAATGGATCCCTACTGGGCATGTACTGCACTGCACTATACTTTGGGACTCAAAGAAACTAAAATTTAAGTTATTATATTATTAAGCTGATTACATTAATACCTTCTTTGGAGAAGTAAGAAACCGTACCGTACTTTCGGCCCCAAAAAACAAAAAAGTTTAAGTTAATTATATTACTGGATCCCTACTGGGCATGTATTGCACGGAACTATACATTCTGACTGAAAGAAGGTAAAATATAAGTTACTATATCATTAATAACTTCTTAGGAGAAGTAAGAAACCGTACCGTACTTTCGGCCCCAAAAATGCAAAAAAGTTCAAGTTAATTATATTACTGGATCCCTACTGGGCATGTATTGCACGGCACTTTACATTCTGACTGAAAGAAGGTAAAATATAAGTTATTATATCATTAATATCTTCTTAGGAGAAATAAGAAACCGTACTGTACTTTCGGCCCCAAAAATGCAAAAAAGTTCAAGTTAATTATATTACTGGATCCCTACTGGGCATGTATTGCACGGAACTATACATTCTGACTGAAATTAGGTAAAATTTAAGTTATTATATCATTAATATCTTCTTAGGAGAAATAAGAAACCGTACTGTACTTTCGGCCCCCAAAGAGCAAAAACGTTTAAGTTAATTATATTAATGGATCCCTACTGGGCATGTACTGCACTGCACTATACTTTGGGACTCAAAGAAACTAAAATTTAAGTTATTATATTATTAAGCTGATTACATTAATATCTTCTTTGGAGAAGTAAGAAACCGTACCGTACTTTCGGCCCCAAAAAACAAAAAAAGTTTAAGTTAATTATATTACTGGATCCCTACTGGGCATGTATTGCACGGAACTATACATTCTGACTGAAAGAAGGTAAAATATAAGTTACTATATCATTAATAACTTCTTAGGAGAAGTAAGAAACCGTACCGTACTTTCGGCCCCAAAAATGCAAAAAAGTTCAAGTTAATTATATTACTGGATCCCTACTGGGCATGTATTGCACGGCACTTTACATTCTGACTGAAAGAAGGTAAAATATAAGTTATTATATCATTAATATCTTCTTAGGAGAAATAAGAAACCGTACTGTACTTTCGGCCCCAAAAATGCAAAAAAGTTCAAGTTAATTATATTACTGGATCCCTACTGGGCATGTATTGCACGGAACTATACATTCTGACTGAAATTAGGTAAAATTTAAGTTATTATATCATTAATATCTTCTTAGGAGAAATAAGAAACCGTACTGTACTTTCGGCCCCAAAAATGCAAAAAAGTTCAAGTTAATTATATTACTGGATCCCTACTGGGCATGTACTGCACTGCACTATACTTTGTGACTCAAAGAAGCTAAAATTTAAGTTATTATATGATTATGCTGATTACATTAATATCTCCATTGGAGAAGTAAGAAACCGTACTGTACTTTCGGCCCCAAAAAGCAAAAAAGTTTAAGTTATTTATATTACTGGATCCCTACTGGGCATGTATTGCACGACACTTTACATCCTGACTGAAAGAAGGTAAAATATAAGTTATTATATCATTAATATTTTCTTAGGAGAAGTAAGAAACCGTACTGTACTTTCGGCCCTAAAAATGCAAAAAAGTTTAAGTTAATTATATTACTGGATCCCTACTGGGCATGTATTGCACGGAACTATACATTCTGACTGAAAGAAGGTAAAATATAAGTTATTATATCATTAATAACTTCTTAGGAGAAGTAAGAAACCGTACTGTACTTTCGGCCCTAAAAATGCAAAAAAGTTTAAGTTAATTATATTACTGGATCCCTACTGGGCATGTATTGCACGGAACTATACATTCTGACTGAAAGAAGGTAAAATATAAGTTATTATATCATTAATATTTTCTTAGGAGAAGTAAGAAACCGTACTGTACTTTCGGCCCTAAAAATGCAAAAAAGTTTAAGTTAATTATATTACTGGATCCCTACTGGGCATGTATTGCACGGAACTATACATTCTGACTGAAAGAAGGTAAAATATAAGTTATTATATCATTAATAACTTCTTAGGAGAAGTAAGAAACCGTACCGTACTTTCGGCCCCAAAAATGCAAAAAAGTTTAAGTTAATTATATTACTGGATCCTTACTGGGCATGTATTGCACGGAACTATACATTCTGACTGAAAATAGGTAAAATTTAAGTTATTATATCATTAATATCTTCTTTGGAGAAGTAAGAAACCGTACTGTACTTTCGGCCCCAAAAAAGAAAAAAGTTTAAGTTAATTATATTACTGGATCCCTACTGGGCACGTACTGCACTGCACTATACTTTGTGACTCAAAGAAGCTAAAATTTAAGTTATTATATGATTAAGCTGATTACATTAATATCTCCATTGGAGAAGTAAGAAACCGTACTGTACTTTCGGCCCCAAAAAGCAAAAAAGTTTGAGTTAATTATATTACTGGATCCCTACTGGGCATGTATTGCACGACACATTACATCCTGACTGAAAGAAGGTAAAATATAAGTTATTATATCATTAATATTTTCTTAGGAGAAGTAAGAAACCGTACTGTACTTTCGGCCCTAAAAATGCAAAAAAGTTTAAGTTAATTATATTACTGGATCCCTACTGGGCATGTATTGCACGGAACTATACATTCTGACTGAAAGAAGGTAAAATATAAGTTATTATATCATTAATATCTTCTTAGGAGAAATAAGAAACCGTACTGTACTCTCGGCCACAAAAAAGCAAAAAAGTTTAAGTTAATTATAATATTAGATCCCTACTGGGCATTTACTGCGCGGCACTACAGCTTCTGATTCAAAGAATACTTTTCAAAACGTGTTGATTTATTAGGGAATTAATATTAAATATATAACTCTTATAGGAGAGAAATAGCATTTTTTCCCCTTTGTCTGAAAAATAAAGTTCGATGATTTGTAACTAGACAACTCAATTTATACACGTGCTCCTCCACTGGGATATTGTTAGCAGAGAAAATTGACACCTAGATAAGAACATGAATCTGTATGAAAAAGATAAACCTTAACGAATAAAGAGTGAATACTGCACGGCTAGTATATTAGCCTGTAAATACTTAGCTTATGTGTTGAGGCGTCACATAGGTGGAATTCGCTTCTTCCAATTTCCTGTAATTGGCATTCCTGCTCCTCATCAACTCTTCAATGTCTGGGAATAAATATTTAATCAGTTATTAACATTCATGTTTTAAATTACAAGACATTATTTACATAAAACAATAGAAAATAACTTACTCCCTATGTTTTTATTCGATATGAAGTTATATATTGTACTATACCTTTGCAACTTCAATTTTGGAAAAAAGTAATTTTCTATACGGAAATGCTAGTTCAATTTCACAAAAAAGTATGTTCTTTTCGGAACAAATGACATCGATTAAGATAGAATTTAGAATTGTTAGAGCAAATAGAATGGCACATGACAATCAGCCATATGCATAAAATGTACTAAAGTAAAAGCATTTGCTACAATATTTCATGCATACAAATCCTAGTATTTACTTGGATTTCTTTAAAAACTTAAAGTAAAAGCATTTACTTCCTTTTTATGCATATCACTGAATATATCTGAAGCATATTTCAGAATTGATGGCATTAATAAAACGCTTTCAGTTGCTAGGTTACGAGTGTAATAAAGAGTTCATTGTAGCCATTTTCTATGAAAGCTAATTGCATTTCGCTAGCGCTCGTTTTGTTACTTCGTGCTCGCCTGCGTTAAGATCCATATAACGTCTTAAATCGTAAATAACTATAATATGTCAGTTTAAAATGTGTTGCTAGATTTATGTTTGTACCAACTGTATGAATTATTATTATTATTATTATCTTTATTAATTTTTCATTATAAGACTTCGTACTGTAAACTTTATATAACAAAGGAGAAATATACGAGGGCCGTCCAGAAAGTAAGTTTCTCTAGGGCCGTTTACACAAACAAAACAACATTTTCATTGAAATATTTATTGCAACACATATAGCAAGTGTTCAGCTATTTTTCAACTTACTCGCCACATCAATTGAGACATTTATCATACCGAGGGACCAATTTTTGAACACTTGTATCGTAGAAGTCTGCCGCCTGGGATTTGAACCACTTTATGACAACCATCTCTGCTTTTCTGTCGTTCTCTGTCATTTAATGAGGTGTAGGAAAGGATGGAAATCACTGGGAAAGAGGTCCGAGGGTGGATGTTGAAACATCTCCTAACCGAACTTTTGCAGGAGACTTGCAGGAAAGTGTTAAAGTCTCTACCCTACAGCTCGTACCGCGTACCCAGAGATTTTCATCTTTTCCTACCCCTCAAGAAATGACAGTGAATGACAGAGAATGGTAGAGATTGGCAGATAAACGGAGATGGTTAACATACAATGGTTCATATTCTAGACCTCAGACTTCTATTACTCAAATGTTCAAAAGTTGGTTCCACGGTATGACAAATGTCTAAATTCCTCTGACGAATGTGTTGAAAAATAGATGAACACTTGTTATATTTGTTGCAATAAATATTTCCATTAAGTTTTGTTTTGTTTCTGTTAACGGCCATAGAGAAACTTACTTTGTGGACGGCCCTCGTATTACTATCATTATAATTATTATAACTTTTGTGTACTTTCCCTGTGTTAAATATATGCTAGAAATCTAGTAACGTAAATGAATATTTTCTTTTAGCCATATTTAATCTTTTCATGTTTCGTTATATTTAGGTTATACCTTTTTTCAAGCACGCCTTCACAAATCAAAATGCATATCTCTCCATCTTAATGTAGCAAATAACTTGCCTGACCACACTAAATACCTAAAGTAGAAATTGAAAATGTCGCCACTTTCTATATTATACAGTCTTGTATGTCCAGAGACCGGAATTTAAAGGGATTTCTTTTTCTCTTCTTCCGGAGACGTGATATAATTAACAAGGGCATTATTGAATATGTTTCACCTAAAATTTGTGGTTTTAACTACATTGCAAGCAATTAAAATGATTTATTTAGTCTTGTCTAACACTGTACTAAACTTGATATGACTCTTAAATCTTGACCTGTAAAATAGAAAATAAGATACTTACCTTATGTGTTTTAGTGTTGTATTGGTGCAATCATTAATCCTCGTGAATACTCCAGTAGTAGGTGGGCTTTCATGTTTCCGTACCTGATCGCATCTAAGCGAATGATTTCACTACCTTGGGGGAAAGTAAAGTAGCAACTTCCTTGTTGCTAGGCAACCGACTTGAGCGATGAGTTTATTGTTGGATTCTCTTTCCGTCCCAAACAGTGCTCCTTCTAGTTTCTTCACTTCTTGGAGGTAAAATACGCAAGCACACTTTTTCTGTCGATAGTTCAACTGCGCAGATTCAAAAGGGTAGTAGTCCAAAACACAATAAACATAAAACCAATTTTACGTTTTGTGATTACATTTGTAGATTGTTATAGTTAGGTTAGAAGGTTCCGCAGAATTTCAACAGCACACTGCCAGATAGCATATATCGCATGGCTATGACATCTGTCACGCATATAAAAACATGAAACGCTTAGCACCGATGTCCTTTTATGTTAACCATAGGCAAAGTTTAGGAATACAATTTTTTCTCACTATTCCATTCACAGGACGCGTATTTGATATCGATCAATAACGTTTAGCATTTTCCTCGAACATCGATCAATTATGGTCGTTTAGCCTATCTTATAATACGTAGGCAATGCTACGAACACAAAATTGCTATTCGATTTCATAAAACGCCATTTCTTTACTGGATTCTTAAGGTATCAATATCCACTTATTTATACGTCACATACTGTTAGTGAAAATAAATTTAAAAAAAAACGCCGTTAATCAACAAAACTGGTTTGGAAATTGAATAACTTAATATAAATGTGTATTTATTATAAAACACTGTCTCGATTTGCTGCGAGCCAGTTAGTGTCTTTCATTCTGTTCTGATGTTAGCTTAAGTTATAGGTAGAGACCGGATTTTAAAGGGAAAATTTTAACCCAAAAAAGGACGAAAAAATGGAAAATTATTTCCAAAAAAAGGTTGGAAAAAAGGGGAAATTATTGCCAAAAAAGGTGCGAAAAAAGGGATATAAATGTAAGAGAGTGTAAAAATTCAACAGAGAGATACATAAAAACAATTAAAACGAAGTATTGTAAACAGTGGGGCAAATTAAACTAAGATAGTTGAAATATAAAAACACTTTGTGCTCCACTTACGTCTGGAATTAGAATCACAGGACTAGTTTCGGGAGTTACCCCATCATCGGCTGTGAGGAAGGAAGAGGGCAGCACTGAACATACCAAGACTGCCAGCCATGATCGCCAAACTCCAACTCCAGTAGACCAACAGCCGATGATGGGGTAACTCCCGAAACTAGTCCTGTGATTCTAATTCCAGACGTAAGTGGAGCACAAAGTGTTTTTATATTTCAACTATCTTAGAGAGATACATGTTTGTTTTAATTAAAGCCTTTTCTTGCTCTACAGCTGCTGATTCTGTAACATCTAATGGCTGAAGAAATTTTTTGATCTTGTTGAAATTCTCACAGAGGAAAATAGCACACGAAATCCATTTTCCCCACCTTGTTATAACGGGAAACTTAGGCATTGGCAAGCCTGTGATTTCCCTGTAACGCTCTATTCTGCTGGGAGGAATTATTTTTTCAATGGTGAATCAGTGAAAACAATTTTTAATGTTTTCATATTACCAAATACTGGGTAATTTAGGAATTTTTCAAAATAAATTAGCAAAAAAGGTACTGGAAAGGGAAAGTTCCTAAAAAAAAGGGAAGTGAGCCTAAAAAAGGAAAAAAAAAGGGACGTTAAAACCAGGTCATTTTCAGTTGAAACTTACTCATTAATGTCCTGTTCAATTTTATCACGTTTGTGATGAAATATAAAAAAAGGAATTCCCTTTAAAATCCGGTCTCTAGTTATAGGAATTAGGTTAACCATTTTTCATGTGCACAATTGGGTAGCATTAGTTAGCATCTGGTAACACATTGACTGTTCATTCTTTAGTATGCCTTGATCTCACAGTTAACAGAAAAATGAATTAATTTTTAATGCTAAAGTAGGTAATTATTGTACTATATATTATGTAATCCGTAACTTTTTATTCGTTCTCACAAATCCATCGATAAACTCATAATCTCTCATGGGATTACAAGTGGCAAAAGTACTTACTTTGGACAAAAATGGCATTTGAATTTTTTGTTTCTACAAAAGGAATGAGATGTTAAAGCTGCACAGTTTCATCCTATATATCCTATATATTATTTCGGTATTTAAAGGTAAAAAATTGGTTTTTCATTATATGCATATGACGCGTACCTGAGCTAATGGTTAGAAGAAATACATAACCTCACTTATTAAAATCTTGATAAAAATTCCACCTTAACCCTTAACCTAAAACTTATCTGGGTCCAGCCACAATATCACCTTTCATAAGATAAAACACAAATATATAAAACACATTAAAGTATTATTGTCATAATAGACTATAAAGGTCACAGTTATGAAGATCAAAGTTGTTTTTTTTCTGCGTGGACTCCAGATGTGTCATTTACTTCAAAGAATATGCATTTCGGAGTATACGATGCTCTGCCCTCAGTTCCGTCTTGAGTAGTAATGAACACCACACTCCTCTGATAAACTGATATTTGGTTTGTGTTTGTTTGGTTTGTGGTTTACTAGGTGGAAGAGGTCATCTAGGTTAATGGTTAAGGTGTAATTTTTATCAACCCTTATCAGAAAAATTAAATTTATTAATACAATATCTCACGTTTTGCAAAAAGGGGAGTTCACTCCAATACCGGTGTTCTTTTGAGGAATTTTAAAGTAGCTGATCAAACACTTTTTCTTACTCTGTGTCTTCTTAATCTTCTTCATAGTCTCCTTATTTAGTTATCACATCAGGAAGGGCTTCATTATGTTTCTTCGCTCGAAATAATATACAGTCCAGTTATTTTTTGCACACCCAGGCGGCATCCTTTTATTAGGAGCTCTACCTATGATCTTTATTTCTACCTCACCAATCAGATAGTTACCTCAACCAATCAAAATCTAAGATTGTCCTGTGACGGAGGTGACAGCTCTTCGTCTACTCCGCGTGGGTTGCGAGATCTAGTTAGAGTAAACAATCACACGTGTGAATTGATTAAAGCGAGGGAAGAAATGAGGTAAGTGATAACTAGACATCGGATTTATATGGAAATGCATATTCCATCTGCTGTAACAGATGATATGGAAAGGAGACTTTAAGTACGTTTTACCATCACTTGTTACTGTATATAAACAGTTTATAGTGCATATAAAAGCATATTTTTGGCGTTGTTGCATATTTTGCAATTTTAGTATGCACCATGCATATATTAAACTGTTTTAAGGATTTTAACGTTATTTTTAAGTATTAACAATTTTTATAGAGTCGTGAAATACTTGTGCAGTCTGCTTACTACCCAAAAATCCATAAAGAGCTTTTGGTGAGAGGCTTGCATTCCACACTGGTGACGTCACCTGGGAATCACAACTCTCCAAGTTGAAGTTACTGTTGTACAATGCAATTACTGAAATTCAAAATACCATATATGGGGAGTAGTCGATGAAACTACAGACGCTTGTGGCCGCCATGCGCAAATTTTCTCGTTGGCAAACTAAGTGTTGAAGAGCCGGGAACGCCTTATTTGATCGCTTGTAGGGTCTTGGAAAAAACTAATCACTCCACGGCAGTACGCTTTGTGAATGACGCTCTAAGAATATTGTGGCCATTATTTCGCGTGGGGGCACGTGGATAAATGCGGCTCTATTTTATTCAGATAATTTTAGTGCCGTTAAAGAATTTGTTTGCGGCCTGGATCCAAGTGATACCACTTCAATTCAGCGTTCACAAGAAGTATTCAAAAGTGAAACTTTACATAGGGATTTAAATGTAATCAAAGCTCGTTTCAAAAATTTACCTGAAGCAATTCAGACATTAGAAAAGTGTGGTTTGCCCCTTAACGATGCCCTATTAATCCTTGAAAAAGTGAAAGATGAGCTTAGTTGTGCGTGTGTAAATTATGCGGAAAAACTGGGTGAAAATCTGTGCAGTGTTCTAATATACAAAGAAATCCTGGATTTAACATATTATGTTCTGTGAACAAATACCTGCAAGGTGACAGTGTTGACCTTCCAGAAGAAATTTCACCAGAACTTGTAAGTTCTTACAAATACTGCCCTACGACATCTGTGGACGTTGAGAGATCGTTCTCAGCATACAAACTCATACTAACCAACAGAGACATAAATTTACTCCGGGACACTTAGAGAAGATGATGATAATCTACTGCAAATCCAATTACAGTCAGCAGGAGGACATATAATTGGACACGCAGAATGTGATTAGATTGCATTTTAACTGCATATTTTCGAGATTTTGGTGCATATTTTACATATTTTAGCAGCATAAATGCATGCATATTTTAACAGTTTTTAGTGCATATAATTCCGATGTCTAGTGATAACAATGAGAGAATATTGGAACGTTGATTTTGTTTTGGAAAGCGGAAACCAAGTCCGACTTGATCAACTTTATGGTTTAATCCTTTAAACCCGCCTGGGTATGCAATGGAAATTTTACTATACATGCCAGTTGCTAGGCAAAATACAACTTCATGTATATTGAAAAAGGTTTTAAGGAACAGAATACATTATTAGTATTAACTCTCGTATTTTCCTAGCAACAGTGTTACTTTCCGATATAAAGTGACATAAGTCCAATGTCTGAGTTCTTTTCATAGTAGGCCTAGGCTATATTTTAATTTTAATTTAATTTAATTTTTAATTTAATTTAATTTTAGTCAATAGCAATACTGTGCTGCTATAGACATCGTCAGGTTAGATAAATGTGTACGATAATATAGAAATAAGTAAAACAATAAATCAGGAAACCCAGACTAGAATGTTATATTGATTCGAGCCTCAAAAATCTCCTGCACACCATAAAATGGGTTGTCAAGCAGCCAGCGATGTAAATGAAACTTAAAATCTGCATTGTGAGCCCCTTGGGGCAACTTACTAAACATGGAGACTCTTAAGTTTTTATACCAGTTTTTCGATTTGGCAAGTCTCAAGTATGGTAACATGTATATTATATCTTACGATGTTCGAAGCAATTTAATTAGCTCTCGAAGAGAACCAATCAGCGACTGAGCTGCCATAAACGTTTGTATCCGTAACTAAGGAAACGAACTTTTTCCAATAGGGATATTAACTTATATGAAATTACTTATTAAAAAGTATGAAATATACTGCATTTAATTGGAAAGACTTGCATATAAAAATGTATTACTATTGGAATAATAATTCTTTCATACTGACAGTGTGTAGGCTATTGTGAAAGGTAGAGTCCGACTGAAAAATGTAAAGCCATAGCCCGGATTTGAACCAGAATCTTCGGCTCTCCGTGCCGCCGCTCTACCATCGAGCATGGTGACATGCCGGTACAACATTAAATTCTCCAACTGACTCACATACTACCTGGCGTATTAGCCTATTTATACTTAATATTATAAATACTTACAGTTTGTTACATTAATATAATAATTGAAATATACATTGTGTTATGATTATATTGATCTCTTTAAGAGTTAATGAGGTTTGTTGCCTTTATGGACGTTAGTTTTATTATAAGCTATTACAGACACACACACACTCACTCACTCACTCTCACCTCTCTCTCTCTCTCTCTCTCTCTCTCTCTCTCTCTCTCTCTCTCTCTCTCTCTCTCTCTAACACACATATACTTTATAAGAATGGTAAATTCTACATTTTACATAAAATCCATGTCGCAGGACTTCTTCGCAGGAGATTTATGACATTTCCAAGGTATTCGCGGGAAGCAGGATAATGTGTTAAAGGGAGTATCCTGCGAAAAGCAGGACATTGGTCACCCTGAATCGCTTTCCTTCCTGGAGGCGAGAATTCAACAGTAGATGATTAGAGTAACACACTTTCCTGGCAGTAACGCCCCAACAAATATAGCGTTATGATTTATAAAGATTTCATGGTGCATTTCCCTTCAGGTTCTAGTGCAACTCACAATGAACGATAGAGAAACTTCTATCAGGTGAGAGAGTGTGTGTGTATGTGTGGGTGTGTACGTTTTATGTCTGAGAGAGATGGCGGGGAAGAGAGAGAGACCAGAGAGTGAGATCCTTACACACGAAAGCGTTACTTGGTAGGTATAATCGTACTACTGGTAGGTACAGTGAATTCTCGATTATCCGCGGACGGATTATCCCCTTATCCCCTCTAGGTAGTCTATGGTTTAGGAGGAGAAATAAAGAAGATGTTTTAACTCCTGATTGGTTGAAATTTCACATAATTTATTCTTATGCTGGATTTGTCACTGATTCAGAAGCCAAATAGTTGGTCTGGGTGGCACAGTTAGTATCACGCTGGCTTTCTGTGCCCAAGATTGCGGGTTCGATCCCAGCCCAAGTCGATGGCATTTAGGTGTGCATAATTGTGACAGGCCCATGTCACTACATTTACTGGCCTGTAAAAGGTCTCCTGAGGGACAAAATTCCGGCACACCGGCGACGGTCAAAGCCTAAGTTGCAGTACATCCCCGTCGTTAAATAACCACATAAAAACCCAACCATGAGTCTTGAATACGTTCCAAATGGTGTAATACTTTTCAGATCAATTAAATAGAAAAAAAGCTAGTAATAATGTGTCGACACAGTAATATTCACTTTTAGCTCATTTATTTCTTACTAATTATAATGTATTCCCAAAGACTTTGTCTTATAATATTCGCAATCATTCACAAATACGTTGACGGAACTTTAATACCGACATTGCATTTTTTAGTAATGGTATTAACAGATTTTGGGATCTGCCCTATGAGTGTAGGCCTAGTTCATTTAAGGTATTCTCCTCCCAAAGAGAATGGCAGACTGAAATTTATTCCTGTCCGTTTTGTCTTAAATTAGGCCCTTCGAAAGACGGCACTGGGAGTGCAAAGTTACCTTCCCTCAGTAGTCAGGTAGAAACAACTAAGCCGTTTGATTCTGGAACTAGTGTGACAGGTAGAACGAAGAAAAGGGGCTAATGTAGGGGTAGAGCCGTAGAGCATTTCGAACTCCCATTGCCGTCCTTCTCGGGTCTGCCTTAAATGTTGCTTCCATGTCCTTGTTCATAGATTTACTTCTAGTCATTGGAGTTATATTTTTACGGAAGAAGAAATGAACTGAAATAATAAACAAAAAGCAATATATTTATAAAGAACATAGAAAATAAAATAAAAAATCTTTCAGACAAGTTATCGTTCAAAGGAGGTATCGTCGAGTAAAATTCTGTTCGTTAACTACTATATTATATATAATCTTTATGCATTATACTGTGTGTATGTATGTATATATATATAAGGAATCCTACACAGGTCCTTGGAACCGCAGAGTTGCTGGTGTCTGACGGCCTAGGAGTTTCAGGTTATTGTCACAATATTGCCAGCCTTTATACATCGGCCGCCTATGAGCCTACTTTCCGGATTTCTCCTGGTACTCATGTATGTTAGTACTGGGCTCACTGAGGGTCATAAGTGCCCCTAAAAGGATTGGGCCACCTGGAAAACTCCAGTGACCTTATCGGTTTGATGTACTTCAACTGAAATCTGGTGTAGCCTACCTTTCATTTAATTATACGAACGATTAAGCTTGCATAAAATAATTATATTGCACACAAAAAGCGAGGCAAGTCCCAGGACAACGTGGCTCAGTGTTTGTAAGAATAAGGTTTTGCATGCGAGTCCAGATAGGCCTAGTTTTCTGGAAAACTAATGTGGAGCACTCTCACACACTATCATAGAGCATCATGATTCAATTGCCTTCTATGACAGTTCATTATGTCAAACTTCCTATAAAATTATGCAATACACACTGCACATGGTCTGAGCAGTGTAGCATTGAGTCTTAACGTAGTTTAATTCAAACATAACTTACTCTATTTCAACATACTCAACTAACCGGATCCGGCAGCACCTGTCACCTTCCGTCACTAGTTGTCTTTTTTGTTGTAATTTACCTTACCTATGCAATTGTTAATAATAAATACTAACAAGTTATTCTTGGGAAAAATATTCATTATGAAGTATCATAATTTATAAATTGAATTACATAAATTTAAATTATAAGAAGACGATGGAGTCAAGTTTAAAGAACAACTGTGCATGATCATGTCATGGTACGCTGATTCACTCGACATAATAACCTTCTTCCGTATTCTTGCGATTTTGTAACATCACTCAATTTATGTCATACGTATTGGACAATATAAGGAACTGGGTTATATCCCTTAACAATGATGATTTTTATTGTATAGTATGAATCTTACAGACACCGACAGGATTGTGTATTACGCAAACAAAACATACCGGTAGTTAAAGCGACTTAATGATAGACGGCTATATGCAAACTTCATGGGTAAACAACCAGCAAGGAACAAGAGTAAAAACTAAAAAAGAAATGGAATTGAATGTATTAGAATTAGAGTCTCATAATCCTAAAATAAAGTAGTTCCAAGACGATTCCTCTAAGATTTTCTTCTTTCTTTCTTCCTTTCTTTATCTGAATTTTACCTTCTCCATTGTAAGGGAGTTTATTCGGCCCACGTCGAAACATGTCCGGGAGGGAGCTCCTTTAGATCACAGACAAGCACATGAAGGACTTCCCGGAAGAGTGACCAGCCCAATGAGAGGGCCACCTCCGAGACAACATGAACACATAGGATGAAGCATACCCATCACATATAGACACGCGACGCGGATGTGGTAAAGATGATAAAGTCGGCCAGATGATGTCCTGGAATCAGAAGGGCCTAGATTTTCTCGACATTCGTCCTACATGTGAGGAAAAACACCGGAAAAAAACCCACTCAGGGAACTTCGTGAGGACAGCGAACTCATCTTCTACTCCACAGCGGTGGACTATTATGAACTAAATAACACATTCTTTCCACGGTGTTTATTGGAGCTTTATATAAGGATTTTGTAGCTGTTTGTGACAAACATAATTAATCAGAAGGAACAATATAAATATTTCTCGCGACTTCTCAAACAATAAACTAATCAATATTAACTGATACTTTCCGAATCCATCATAAACCTATCATATACCGCTATACAGCTACACAAACAAAATAAAGTCTAAATCTTCCAAGGAGCGTACAAAAATGGAACCTGAACTTGTGTTAATTTTTTGTAGCCGTGTGGCTTTTGTTGATACTGTGACATACATACGGACCAGAAAGACAAAACAGCTCAGAATCCTAGAAACTGTAACGATCCCTCCCAGTTACCTAACATTTTTCATTAAAGGGACAAGAAACACTAAGCCATTTAAAGACATTCAAATATTAACATTATTAACGGTATTCCATTCTTCGTGACCTTAGCTTCGCAATTTCAGACCAGATCAAACCGGCCCACTTTATGCACTGATGTAGGCCTATAACAGAATACAAATATGTTTAAAAGAAAATAAAACCTTTATAATCCTAGTCTGATTCGCCCAATGCGGGTTCCTCAACAATTTTGCTTTCATTCCGTATAGTTTACGGAAATATTGCCTTATATTGGGTATTACCAAAAATGTTAATGATAAAAGTCATGAAATAGAATGAAGGTAACACCGAGATGAGCCGTTTTATTTCACAGAAAAATCAGGCTCCTAGCAATTTGTTATAAATACACTTTTGTGTGAAAAATTTAAAAACTTAATAAATCACTCATAATAAGAGGTATTATTTTAGGTCAACAAAGCCAAAGTAGGTTAAAATCATTCTAAATAATCAGGTCATGTTTGTTTGCTTTATACGAACTTTTCTTTGGCGTATTTCCTGATATAATTAGGTCATAATATTGTTGCTGGCGGTGCATGTAAATCTTGACAATCGAGGCATGCTTGAGTGACAGTATTATCTTACATTAATATGCAAGTCTTTCTGTTACAGTACTCAATCTGAAGAACAATGAACAAAGGAGTTGAATGTTGCTGTTGCGAAAATTGCATTTTCACGGCTCGTGAATCTTCATAAAGAACATATAAAGCAATGGACCAAAGGGTTCTCTAGTGCCATATGTAGAGTGTACGCCATAGTCATCAGTCATCAGTATGGACATTTTCAAGGTAATGTTTGTTTCATTTTTAACTTGAGCAATGAAAGACAGGAGAGTCATTGTTTCACGTAATATTTATTCTATCCAAATAATTATTGTGAGGTGTGTTGTAGTTTTAATAATTGCTTATCTTGTACAATAGACATGCCATTTTTATAAAACATGTGTCAAGATTCTTTCGCCTTTCTTATGAACATGAACCATTTTCTGATAGGCCTATATAAACAATATAGGCTACGGTAGCTTGAAGAGAATAAATGCATTTAAATAACTTAGGCACGCTGTGGCTCAGGGGATGCGTCCAATCCTCTCACGCAGCGGGCCCGGGTTCGATTCCTGGTCGGGACAAGTTACCTAGGTGAGGTTTTTTCCGGGGTTTTCCCTCACCTATGAGACAAATGTCAGGTAACTTTAGGCCCTTGTGGTCCCCGGATATCATCTGGCCGTCATTCTCATCTTCATCCTCATCCTCGCCTTGTTCTGAGTGAGTGTGTGTGTGAATGGTGTGTATCGTCCTATGTGTTCGTGTTGTCTCGGAGGTGGCCCCGGCATTGGGCTGATCACTCATCCGGGGAGGCCCTCCATGTCCTTGTCTGGTCAAAAAAGTATGTATGTGATCCAAAGGTAATCCCTCTCCCGACAGGTCGCGGCCCTGTAAGGCCCGGGCGGCTTGGGTCGCTTAAATCCTAAAAGGGAGAGGTAAAAAACTACGAAAAAGAAAGAAAGAAAGAAATAACTTAGGCCAGCTTGAAGATTTTTTAAAATAATAATTAGTATCGTTTAGATAATTCCATATTAAAGAAATAAAAATTCCAATCTTGTATTCCTGATAGCCTAGCTATTGGCTTGATGTCTCTAGAAGTTAATTTATTCACATTAATTTGACAATAATAATTTAAATTCAGCGAATTTAATTCAGCCCAGTAGTCGTAAACTGATAAGAAGGCAGTTAAATTAGATACAGCCAAGGAATGTTTTTGCTCACTATGAACAGACGTGTGGAAAAAAAAAACTCAAGACGACAACATAGAGGAGGCTTGCTTCTTCTGCTGATCACTGACCACAGAAGCAGCGAACGTTTACAGTCAATAATTGTACAATCACATGACCCTGTTTATCATACAACAAATCAAAATGCTAACGATCTTAAGGTTAATCAGGAAGAAGTTTGGTCATAGTCACAGTTATTGTCCACAGTTCATTTAAGCCGGGTAGAATAAAAGCTAAGGCCGATGTAGGAGAGCTCCATCACAGCATATTGATGTCAAAAGGGCATTTTACAGGAAATTTATAGTTCCGGCATTCCCCCATTACGGAAATAATAATTTCGAAAACTTTCATTTCATAAGAAAATGATAATGCTGTACTATTTCCAGCTTCAAGAGGGACTGTTTTACTTAAAAGAAAAAAGACTGAAAACGTGTAAATAAAATAAAAAAGAAGTTAATATCGATTAACTGCATCTGTACAAGTCAGACCAGAATGCCATTTTATAGAAATAATGTATTCAGCATGTAATACTAAAATGTTATTCAATATAGCATTTTTATTGTTTAATGATAATGTCTGGTAATTGATATTTTTGTTTCTTTCTACAGGTATTAGCTCTGTTAATATTGTTGACTGTGTCAATTTACGGAGATCTCTATACACCTGTCGATCACAACAGCATCGATTATGACGTAAGTACATGCGTATTGTGTTTTTTTTATTATTTTATATATTTTTATTAATAAAACGACTGTACGAGAAAAAGCACAAAAATCGTTATAGGCTATGCGTAGACTAAATAATTATAGGCATGAATTGTTTATTTCGTTGTTCAATTTGAAAAGAATACTACATGAATATTGTTACATACAGAAGTTAAATTACTGTGAAATAAATAGGTCTACGTACATTATGCGAATTCTCTGCCAGTGCATTTTGTTAAGTGTTCACATATTTTACGAATTTCTTATATCACTGTAAAGATCTCGCACGAAATCTGTGCCGATGAGACCGTTACTCTCTAGAGAGAGACATGCTATTGTGCGAGAGAGAGAGAGAGAGAGAGAGAGGTAGCTTGGCCTCTACAAATAGAAAGGGAGGTACTGTTGTGCGAGAGAGATAGTTAGCAGGACAATCGACGCTACAGTCCCCACGAAAACGTAATGCAATGACTTAGGCAATCGGCACAGATATCGTGCGACAACTATACACGAGTATGAATTAAGGTCAAGCATCTAACTTTAGACCTTTGTTCTTCCGTAAGCCCTGCTTAATGAATCGATCTAGAGCTTAACTCGGAGATCTATTACAAAAATTACTTATTATCTGCGTATCATAATTGCAATTATCACTGATTAAAGAAAAGCATTCTGGCACTTTGTTATATCAGTTTATCTGAATTTATTTGCCAAAGCTAACTGTATTATAACTACCAAAGCCGTATATGAAATTATGAACACTGTAAAACAATATGTTGTCGTGATAAATGTGTTCCATTTGATAAATTCAGTCTAATACACTATCACAAAATAGCCGCTAAATTTGTCATTACTCCGGTACCGGTCAACCGATTTGGTCCAATATCAATAGGCTTCTTCCCATGGACGTAGTAAATGCGTAGTATCATGTTCATGAAAATCATATAACGTGTAGGCTATTCGACTTACCGCTAGAGGTGTACATATTCTGATTTTAGCTTGCCTGCCCCTTTGAAATTCTGCAACCAGTCACAGCTTTTAACTTGCTTGACTTGAAAGCAAGCCAGATTACAACGATGATAAGAAATACTGTCGCTATGAGTCATAAGCTCTTCATAACTTGGTGGGTTGCTCAGGACCTAAGGAAACTGCAAGGCCTGGCAGAAAGAATATGAAACTGGGTATAGCAGTGCACTGGTAAGTCGTGCAGTTACGTAGTTGAGGAACTTCAGATGTATTTAGAGAATTTTACCCTGAAGGAAGCCGAGGAGAAACTAAAATGTGGACAGTTTTAATTAATTATCAATGAACAAAAGTACTAGTCCGGCATGGGAAAAATTTTCAAACATTTTCGAGAAAACATCATAAAATCATTAATAACAATAACAAAAATCCCTTTAGGCAAGCCTACAAGCTGAGGTAGATTTCGAAGTGCTTTTGTTTCAATTTACTGTCGCTGCGTAGCACTCTTCTTCTTTAGCCTTAGCATGACAAACCCGCAATAATAACTGCAAAAAAGAGGAAAGAGAACTTTTTAAAACATTCAAATCTCGCCTTATATGAGAACTATCAAGAAACTAGTTATTGATTTGTAGAGTACTCATCAAGAGCTTTTCAACGATACCCCACAAGACGTAGTTTCGAAAATTTCGAATTTCCATCCCCATACCCCCACCCCCACTCGTACTCCCAAAACCCCCGAATCGTTGGTGTCACTGTGAACTCCATAAGGAGTACTCTAATTTATTCAATCAAAGTTTCCCTCTATACTTCATAGGGGCCGAGATATAAATGTTTTAAAATTTCAACCCCCTCCCCCGACCACCCCCTTAGGCCAATTTTGCTCATTAACGAACTTGTCTGAAGTATTGGGCCTAGAAATAAGATAATAAAATTTGATTCAAATATCTTGAAAATTACGGCCGCTAGCGTGTAAAGATATATATTCATATATATAAATATAAATATATATATATATATATATATATATATATATATATATATATATACATATACATATACTGTATATAAATATAAATATCACAATTTTTTTAACAGGCGGTGGTTTCGTACTTAGGGAGGCATGAAACTTAACGATATGAACGAATTTTTTGAAAGTCATTAGGTAGATTTTTCTTCGAAATCTACCTAATAATAAAAATAATAATTGTGTTAAGACGCTACAACGATTTTTAATACTTTATCCACCTTTTATTTATCTGCATGGTGAATTTCTTCTACCAGCATGTAGAAAAGCAAGAAAGTATTACCTACACTCAGCAACTACAGTTGTTTTGCTGATAGGAATGTCGCAAGCTTATTCTGACTTGCCTAGGCTGGGTTTGACCTGACCCATCGGGCTTAAAGAAACCTGCCTGCTTCCTAGCTATGACGCTGGCAACTTGCTTGCCTGGCGTTCAAGCGGGTTTGGGCAAGCTAAAATCGAGATTTGTACACCTCTGCTTACCGCACGTACAGTCACACGGACAGACATTTTCCCATCCACCACACAATCTCAGAAAATACCATTCTGGCCCTTAAAAATTAAATATTTTTCTGTTAACCCATGAATGCATGAAGGGGGCCTTACAGGTCAGAGAGTAAATTAATCACCTCTTTAATTAGGCCCTATATTAATATCTTATATAAGTAGATCATACTTCAGATAATCTTTTAAAATGTATATAAGAACATGAAACAATACATTTTTATTTAATGTACCAAAGATTTTATGAAAAAGTTTTCCTAATGTTTTACGAATATAATGCATGAAGGGGACCTTTCAGGCCTGTCCTAAAATGTCTCTAGCAAAGCATTTTATTGCCAATCTATGAACGTTGGCACCTCTGATATTTTATATTCGCAGTTGTTACATGTGCTAGACTCCTGTCATGACATGAATTATATACCAAAGAAGAGTAAGTATGTTGTATTACTAAGTTCCAAATAAACCAGAGATTATTTTATTATATACAAAAAAAATCAGGTTCGTATTGTCTTGATCAGAAAGTACTTATTTACACTTGTAAAAGACAGACAAGAAGATGGTCATTTGTTTTATGGGCGAATGTAATGGACGTTGGACGTTGTAATGGACGTTGTAGCTATAAATGCTTTCTGTTTATTCACAAATCAGCATCCACAATATCACAATGGGAAATCACATAAAAGGAGGATTTTCTTGAAAGACCTGGCCCAGTGGTGATATTCAGCCGGTTCGCACCGGTTCGCGAGAACCGGTTGTTAAATATCTTGTAGGTTCTCCGAACCGGTAGTTTCACAATGAGTGATTGCCTTTTTCCAAGATCAGATTCACGCCAATCCACAACAGTGATAATATATATACGAATTTGCTAGAACCAAAACACGCCATTTATGTTCGCTAGCGGTGGACTACCACCATAGGTAGCGGGCGTGCGGTTAAGTTGGAAATTTTTAACCACTGGCCGACAAGGTGGAAGGCAACCGTGCTACCAACACCTCCCGGGTGGGACTCGAATTTAATTCTTCAAAGTTTATTATTATGGGGACTTTTGGAGGAAAGATATTAGGTAACAACTAAAATAAAATAAAATAAATTAAAATAAAGTAAAACAAGCAATAACTATTGAGTAGCACTGCATTTTGTAGGCCTACATGTACAGTAGGGCTACTTCTCCCTATAAATTCAACAAGCAAAATCGAAAACCAACTTTTCCCCGTTATCCGTATGTAGGGTTACACTTAGAGAGCAATGTGTGAAATTAACTCTTCTCTATAATATTGCCGAACGTAATAACGTCTTCAGTCTTTTCAAAGCGGAAAAAAAGTATTTCGGAAAATGCTGGGAAAACTGTCATTAACAGAGTAAATTTGTCGTAGGCTATACATTTGAAGGATTCAGAAACAATTGCAAACGATCGCGATCGTACCGTAGGCTTAGTTAATTGAAACAAGGGAGATCATGTTACTTGTGTCAACGCTTGTATAAACCTATAGGCTAGCCTGATTTTGGTTTTGCACGGACTAAACGTGATTTTTTCGTACTAATAGGCCTAATAATTATTATAATAAATATTTAAGATAATTCACAGCAAATTATTGGGTGCGCTTGAGCCCCACGGGCCTATATAAGTTGGCGCCACATTGGGCTATTTTGAATCAACATCAAATACCCTGATGAGAACCGGTTGTTAAACTGTTTGAATATCACCACTGAGACCTGGCCTAAGAATTAATTAATGGACTAATTAAAATGGAGTCCAGAGTCAAAAGCTCAAATTTTCACAGAAATGTTTTACAAGCAATGGCCATTTGTGGTGTCAAAATATGTCAGGAAATGGATACCATCCACCCAAGGAAAATACCGAAAAGAAGATTCTTTTTGTGCCCACCTCAATTGGAAAGGAAAATTGCTCAGTGTTGTTCAAAATGTTTTTAACAGTGAGTGCAATGAGCATGGTGCGCGTGTTTGTGAAGACTGTTTCCAGTAATTTGTAGAACTCTGTGGCAGACAGTCTAATCTTCATATAGATAAAATACTGTGTAGCTTGATTTTTGTTGTGTCCAAGTAATATGCAACTTAACTCTTTTCTTAAGTTGTGTTTGGAAAAATGTGTTTATGCAGACTGAGTTTCGTTGTACCACACTAATGTGCAATTCCTAGTTTTATATAAATGGTAATATAAGTTATGTGATCAAAAACAGTAAGACTTAAATATAAATTTGAATCATTTCTAAAGCTTATGTTTAATTTTAAAGTTAAACATTTTTATAATACTGCACTGTCTACACTATCAAATTATTATTTCTTTCAATAAACGTAATAAAGCTGAAAATTAACAATATTTACTAAATTCTCAAAGCGAGCTTTTGAGTCCCCATCATGCATTAACGTCCGTCCGAACACTCTTGCATCCAAGGGTTAAATAAATGATTTAAGCTAGACACAAACAGGAGATAAACGCGGGAAGAAGATGCAGAAATCTGCTAGTAGACTTTTATAAGCAATCGTCAAGGCAAACCATCAGTGGGATCTAAGTTTGATATCATAGTAGAAAATTTCAGTAGAATAGTTGGTTTATATGAATGAAGATCATAACATGAGAATAAATTTACGTTTTACAATAACATTACTGTATTGAACTTATATCTCTCATTTTATACACCTTTTAGGTGACACATTTGTACGCCAGTAGCAGTGAAAAGGTTAATTTTCTATAATTATTGAAATGTGGTGTTGGAGGAAAAAGATTCGGTGGACACACAGATTAACGAATGAAAAAGTTTTAAGAAGAGTAGTCGAGAGTAGAGAGAGTCGAGAAGAGATGTAGCCTATCTTGGAAGTTGTAAGAACATGTAATCTGCTGGAATTAAGTTTGATTAATATATTTTGTCCTGAAATAACAATGGCTTACTTATCTTTAACAAATAAATCTAAAAATTTATATTTATATTTATATCTCATAGTTGAAGTTAAACAATGTCTTCGTAATAAAGCATGAAACAGTTCAATCAGTAGTGAGAAATGTAGTACGAAAGGTATTTTTTTCAATTTTTGAAATCGATTTGCGAGCTAAGCTCCAGATCGATTCATCTTTATCTGAATTATTTTCAAGTTTATTTTGTTTGTTTTTTTAAAATCTTGACTGTGGCGCAAGGATAGTTAATTGGGGAAAACCCAAATATAAGGTGCATCGTCGCATTAGACATAATTATCCCACTTTCTTTTATACCACGATCTAGCGAATTCTTCGAGGATAAACTGGCTGGCAAACCGTTGGGTAAAAGGCACTTACTCTCGCATTTTTAATATTTGGTACAAGGGGCACTCTCGAATTTTTAATATTTGGTACAAGGGGCACTCTCGCAGTTTTAATATTTCGTACAAGGGGCACTCTCGCATTTTTAATATCTGGTACGGTCGGGATTGTCGGCGACAATATACAAGGATAGTTTGTCGCCATGCTTCGCTGAGAAACAAAATGTGAGTATCGAGTGGGCGGAGCTTCAAGTGCAACTTGTATTTGTCTTTCGCCGTTAATTGCACTACTAGCATTCTGTGCTGAATATAATCAAAGGAAAAGTAAGGGCAAAAGGTTAACTTGGTAGAAGAAGAATCTTCAGATACGACTTGACATCAAGAAGGGAGGAAGATATAGAGAGTTAAAAGATACACCAGAAGATCGAATTGAAAATGTCATTTCGCATGGGGGAATGGGAATCTAATATAATGTTTGAGCTCGTGTTTCCATGTACATCCAACGCCACCTTTTAACAAGACACTATTAGACACTATTAAATTCTAAAATTAATTCAATGTGTCCTTGCTCGGTTTGCACATCAACCGGAAGAAAAAGAGTAGGCCTATCGTTGATTTTTTTTGCAATATAACACATGAATGTTTCGATTTTGTTACCTGCTCTACATGATTCATTTCTTATAGCACCACAACATGCAGAGATCAGATTCTTTTTTTATATAGGTGGACAGAAGGGCATAATGAATACATGCCTAAATGGGAAAACATTGACGAAACTCACTATGCGGAGGTTTTTGAGCTACGGAATTCGATCTTAAGGTCTTTTCTTTTTTCCAGGGCTGTGCACTTTAATCTGAACTGTTTATGCATGATTTGGGCAAGGTTAATGGATCTGTGGTTCGTTTCATTTCAAACCTGTATGCCTATTTGGCAGCACAAGATTAGTTTTATTCGTTTCATTATTTATATTTACTAAATAAAACAATATAATTAAGTATAAAATATTTATTCGATCAATTTATGTTAAAGGATGTCAGGGGTAGTAAATATGTTTTAATTATTCCTTTTAAAGAAATGATTTACATAAAACATCTAGCAGTTGAGTACATAATCGTGGGCGCAGCCGCGTGCACCTGCTAGTCTATTAGACTACAGTATATAGAAACTTCATATCTCATGAACGCACAGCCAGCGCGACCAATTAACAAGACAGTACAGTATTCAATTGTGAGATTAATTACCATAGCAGCCGGGGAAAAAAGAGCATTTAATGACTTGGACAAGTCTCGCTATCTGGTTTTATTTTTGGGCTAGGTAACTCCAATATGAGGTCTTTTCCCCCCGGGCATCGGACTTTAATCGTAAAATCTTCATCAAAACCGGATTTTAGTTTTTTTAAATTATGAATTGTTTTAATTGATTATGCATGATTTGGGTAAGATTCATGAGTCTGTGCTACGTTTTAATAGTTTTAAAACGAATCTTTATGCTCATACGGAAGCACAAGATTAGTTCTATTCGTTTAATTATTTATATCTATTAATTACGGAAAAACAATACAATTAAGAATAAACTTATGTATCATATTATGTATTATGTCAAGAGTTTATCATCTGAAGGCCAGTATTTGTTTGGCATCAAAGTCAGCAACATTCCTTCCTTCGGAAAGCAAGTAATTCCGCTGGTATCACATTGTACGTCATGGCTCGATCTAGAACCCTATACTCTTAAGGAGAAGGACTTCTCTGTCTACTTGATCCTTCGAAACCTAGTATTTTCCATGGAAGTTAGGACTTCGCTCATTCCTAAGAAAAGCTCTATAGGAAACTATGGATCTCCAAAATCAGATTAAAGTTGTTTCATTAAACACCGCAGGAAATAGCGCCAGTTAAAAGCCTCACTTTCAAATAAGAAAGAGAGATTTATTGTTTAAATAGTGAAGTGGTCCCAAGGAGTATTTGGTTGGATCTCCAGAAAGTTTATTTGTCATTGCGGGTTGTAGATTTTAAGAGGGACGCGAGTACTCTGACGACAGAACTGTTACTGGTAGCTGAAATTGTCATCCTAATTTGTTTACTTTCTTCTTCATTCAATAATGAATACACTTTTAATTTAAATTCGTAGTTTCCTCAGAAATGTTTGAGCAATTACGGAATCTTTCCGATATAATGGTATGGTATGGTATGGTGCATCTTTATTCTTATATACATATTAAATACATTTTCAATAGACCAAATCCAGCGCACGGGCCCATACGGTCGTTCGTGCTTCTACTATGCACAAGATAAAGAATGAGAAACGTAACACTAATAATACAATACAACATAATACGATATAATATAATGCGAAGTGGTTAATGTCAGTAAGGGAATTCTAAACAGGTTCCGCCATCTCCACTCCCCACCCCTGTGCAGACTAAGATTAAGAGCCTCTGAGATTCTTTAAGAGAACAAAATACTTTCAGAATTAATCTTAACCTTGCTCGGTAAGGCTAATAACTTTCTGTTTGTAGTCCATATCCTTTGTTCACGTTAAATAACTGTATCTATAATATAGAAGACACTATTTACAAGGCAATTTCATCCAACCCTCCACCTAATGTGTGTTTTTTTTTTTTTTTTTTTTTTTTTTTTTTTTTTTTTTTTTTAAATTCTCCTCAGTTATTTGCACCTGAACCTGATACCGATCTGTGTTCCTAGGTCAATGTTTGAGTCTCAAACTTTTTACATAAAACCAATACGAGTCGTTGATAAAAGGAATTGTTTTCCAGACTCATCCGACGTATGCATTCGACTACTCCGTACAAGATCCACACACAGGGGACGCCAAGAGTCAGTGGGAAACTCGCAATGGTGACGTGGTACGGGGCCAGTACAGCGTGGTGGAGCCTGATGGAACTGTGAGGGTGGTGGAGTATACGGCAGACGACAAGAACGGCTTCCAGGCTGTGGTAAAGAAGTCTCGACCTTCCTTCAAGTCCGTGCCACCATCTTACCAAGATGACTATTCAAGCTATAACCATCTATGAACGTCTTTTTCACCATCTGCAATATGTAGCAATAAAAATTTAAAACCAAAACTTCCTATGAATCCTTATTCCGATTTATTAAGCTAAAATGTTCTTGACTGATGGGCTGAGAAGTCTATCGGTAATATAGGCCTAAGCCTACAATACCACCAGATAATATATTTAAATATTCACAATATTAAAGAATGCTGTACTATCTACGAGATTTCATAATTAAATGGTATAATCTCGACTTCTACGGGACCTCTTGAAAAACACCTTAGGAAAGAGGACAAAATGCCGGATGATTTTTCTCATCCAGCGGTTTGACAAGTTATGCAGTACCGGCGTCTTACCGATGCCGTGAACACATCAACTGCGTCGCATCTTATCAATTTAGGTTACCGTGATTTGAACCCCGTACTTTCAGCTCGACGATCCGGTATGTTAACCGTTGCGGTAGCAGAGCATAACAGAACTTCTTAGCCTTAATCGGACGAGCTAGTAAATGCGATATTAGTACCTGAATTTCTCATCGTATGTAAAAATGCAGGTTTGCCTAGTTAATAATTCGTAGGATGAGAAGATTTACCAAGAAGATTTACCAATATATGGACTTAAATATGAGTATTCCCCGGTGTGAGATTGCATGATCAACATAAGAAAGTAACTAGGACATCACGAATAATTAAATCAAAAAACAATGGTCAGAGAACTTAAGCCTAGAACATCTTATAAGTGACATCAGTCTGTACAGGTCCAGTGTGGTATGGTTTTCCATTTTCATAATATTTTCCTGAGGTTTCATAATTCAGCTATTCTCCTACCATGCTGTTTTGTAATCATTAATAATAAAACCAACATTTTATTTTGTTTTTATATATATACATAAAATCCTTCAGATGCATTTTGTTGCACTAACACCCAAGATGAATCTCTTTGACTCATTAGTGTAATTCTTTCCTCTTGATGCATTTTCATTTTTGTTTGGCTAGACTGTTTTGTAAGTGTGATTTGAATTTTAAATTCCATTGTTGAGTTCAGCCATCCAAGAATGAGAAATGCAGCAAGAGGAAATTATAATATCAACGAGACTCTCCTTGGAAGTTAGTGCATCTAAAAGTTTATGAGTATGTATTAAAAAATTGATCAATTTTGTTTTTGAATCATTACTAAACCGTCTAGTAGGAGAATAGCTGACACATTAAAACCTCAGGAAATTATTAGTGAAGACAAATAGAAAAAAATATAACATGTCTGTTTGTATTAGGCCTAACCATCTTTTTCTCTGAAAAATATCATTTACATGGTTTTAAGACCAAGCAGGGGTATGCCATAGCTTAGTGGTTGAGGCGCTGCGCTACAAACTGGAAGGTCCCGGGTTCGATTCCTGATGAGGTGGTTGAGATTTTTCAATTGGCCTAATCCTTCTGGTTGCACTATGGCCTTGGGGTCGACTCAGCTTCTAACAGAAATGAGTACCAGGAGCAATTCTGGGGGTAAAGGCGGCCGGTGCGTAAGGCTGTTCAGAATCTGGGAGCGTCAACCTCCTGGAACCCTCTGGGCCTCCATGTCCTGTATAGGGATCGCTTTACCTTTACTTTACCTTTAAAACCAAGTAATTCTTATTTATCCCATTTTAATTTATTTCTATTGTATTATTGACAAACATATTTTCGCTTTTTAGATACCTGTACATGTCCATGAAACCAAAATATTTATTCTGTTGAGCATTACCTGAGAATATTTTAGGAGAAAAATTCCTTTGTCACTAGGATTCGAACCCATACCTGAGCCACGTAACTATACAATAAGACTGGAAACCTAGTCACAAAATCACTAAATTAGTGTGCCTCACAATACTATGAGGTAAATATCTTTCACTAAAGTAGATCAATAACGGTAATCACTAATCAGTCATAGAAGAGAGATTCCATTTGGAGCTTTGAGTCGAACTCTAGACCAGCTCAGATGGGAGAGCATTGACGCGTAAAGCCGGAGATTGTGGATTCGAATGCCAGTGTCATAGGATTTTTCTCCTGAAATATTCTCAAAATTTCATTGTTGCCTCACGTTATTACAACAACTAAAATAAATGAAGAGTACTATTGTGTCTAAGAAACTCACCTTGGGTGTCTAGGTATACGAGATACGTAGATACAAAATAGCTTGGGTGGTTGAGTGATGTAGGGTATTTGGTAAATAAATTCAAATTAGTAAATTATTCCTCTACGCATGAGTGGAAATATTAATACTAAAATTAGTACCAGAGAGGATGAAGAACAGTTATAAAGGTAGGTCATCTTTGCACAAACTCGTAATTCAAGTCTTGCTTAGCCTAGAACTACATACCATACCATGAGGTGAGACAAATGCATACGTTATCCCTGCAATAAGACCTCTTTATCAGTATCGCAATGTAAAGGAAGAAAAATTAGGCTGTCAGTGATTAAAATATAGAAGTTATTTGAGCATCCCTCAGAACATACTGGCATTTTGTATACGGATGTATTCTTCTTCCTTTATTTTTTAAAGGGATCATTTAGTAGGCAGATTTGCTTGTAATCTGTTAAATCTATTATGTAGTAGCCTATCTAAGAGTATTACGCAGAAAGAAGTTCACGTTTGCTTTCATATATACTCTTTAATATCTTATTTAATATATTACTTATAATATATATATATATATATATATATATATATATATATCAGAGCTCAGGGAATAGTATTAAAAACATTGCTTTCAAAACCATTTTTTATTTCTCGCTGCCAACAGGCGTCTTTCAGGCACTTGGTCAATAGCCATTTTACTGTATCTATTAAGCATGTGTTTATTTATCTTAAGGTGTATCCCTGCACAAATGTAACGATGTTATTGGTAGAATTTACAAAATTTTGTAGATTTTTTAGAATTTAGAGTTTCACTAAATCTGTTGTCATCAGCTGCTTTCCTCTGTATGATTAAAACTTATCAAACCCCTTGAATTCACCATGCCAGTGATATTTTCCACTTCTTCAGAATTATACCAAACTTTACCCTGAACACGCATTACTGACAAGTCAATATTTACCATTGATGTAAAATTTTAATCTTATATAAATTTACCATAATATCCGTCATGCCTGAAATTTCCCACCTCTCTTCCGGAATATATTTCACGAAATTTCCCTTCTCCATCTAGCAACACCGAAATATACTTCCCTGTGGACGGATTTTTCAACAGACAACTGATGGCATGCCATAACAACGTGCAAGATGAATATTATCACACGTTTGTTGTCGTATAATATTAAGGTACTTTCTGGCTAACATAAGATATTGAATGCGCCGTCTACAGGCGCTACCTGATACAGAACCAGTGGAATGATGCTCCGAGATCGTTCTCGAGGATGGAAGAATTTTTAGTTAGACTAAAATGTTTTACCTCAAATTCAATGTCGTTTCTTCTATAGAAATAATTGCAAACATTCCCTAAGTTTATTTTTATCAAATCATTTAGTAAAGTAAAGTGATCCCTATACAGGCCATTGAGGCCCAGAGGGTTCCAGGAGGTTGAGGCTGCCAGATTTTTCGACAGTCGGAATTTGAAGGTGGTAGGGTTGTCAGCCTTATGCACCGGCCGCCTTTACCTCCCAGGATTGCTCCTGATACTCATTTCTGTTAGGGCCATAGTGCCACCAGAAGGATTAGGCCAATTGAAAAACTCCAACGACCTCATCGGGAATCGAACCCGCGACCTTCCGGTTTGTAGTGCAGCGCCTCAACTACTACCCTACGGCGTACCCAACATCAAATCATTAAGTCCATTGTTATCACAGTAAACGGCAACCCAATATTAATATAATATTAATTAATATCAGTAAATTAATTATTATATTACGTACTATCTGTCTATAATTGACAGACGATAATCGCTACTGTATTCGGTTACGACTGTATAAGATAAAAAATAATATAAATTTTATATTTTAAAAATAAGAAAAATTATTAAAATCATTGCCGAGGTGATATTCGCGATTGCAGATTCGTTACAACTCGGGAAGTTGGCCAGGTTTGAAGACATCGCACAGAAATGAATTGCTGAAAATATGAAATTTAGTTTAGTTGAGCAGTGATATCCATTATTTTGTGACCAGATTTCTCTCCTTTCTCCATTCCATGCATGTCGAGTTTTAGTGATGTCAGGGCTATTACAAAAAAAAGTAGGCTAACGGTTCATTTCAAAGACTTATACAGAAAAGTAGAGTACAAAATTACGACCCCTGAAAAAAGTAAAAATATCCTTTAAAAATCTGGTAACCCTATCTGATACGCTTGTTCCCTTGGCGATGTATAAAATTATACTATCATGTCTTGAGGTATTGTGTTATCATGTTGATATGACTTGAAAATCCTGTTAAATTATCTGTAAACAAAATTTGTTTAATAGGCTTAATGGGTAGTCTGTAATATACTGTAATGGGTTCACGATTTTCCTCCTATTGGAGCTAGTTTCACGAACAGCTACTATGTAGCAGCACATATCAGTTACTTGTATTTCATAGTTTCCCACTTTCTCGCTAGATGCTGCTATAGTAAGGAATACAATCTGGAAAGCAAAATGCTCTATTATAATGTGAAATCTCACTTCCCTAATACAATATTATTGAAAAGAAGCAGTTTACATTTTAATTGCAAAAAATCTAATTTTACTAAGTTAGAAATAAGTAGAAAATGTAAAAGTAAGTAATAAACAAACTACTACGATACGAATAAAACTAGTTCTAAAATAAATGCAAAAGGCCGAATTAAAAGCATAAACTAGGAAACCACCACGATATAATAATATGAATGGCATACATTTTTCTTGACAAATGCACTGATGATCTCTTCGCTGGTTATCGGCCGAGTGGAAGTTTTATAAAATTTAGATCTTTCAGACTCCAGTTCTGAGTTCATCATCTGTGATTCGATACACATTGTCGAGTAGGCCTAGTCAAGATTTAACCCTATAGTGCAAAATTCATTTGCAAACTATGTTAGAAGTAGCATTTGCTAATAGGCCTACTGTTGAATCTGAGTGAAATACAGAATTTATTTTTAAAAAATGCTGGCCATACAACACACTAAATTCTTTTCATTATAATCATCAAATCATTATTATCATTATACGTATTTCGTCTTATACTTGGAGCGTTTGCTTCAAGTATTTCGTAACAAATTATTTTAAATTTGCATAGACCTACTGTTCCGGTTACATTTTATTTTATTTTATTGTTATTATTGTTATTATTATTATTATTATTATTATTATTATTATTATTATTATTATTATTATTATTATTATTATTATTATTATTATTAGTCCACCGCTGTGACGCAGAGGATACGTCACTCCTCTCACGCAGTGAACCCGGGTTAGATTCCTGATCGAGACAAGTTACCTAGGTGGGGTTTTTCCTCGCCTGTGGGACGAATGTCGGGTAATTTTAGGTCCTTTTGGTCCCCGGATACCCTCATCATCGTATTCATCCCATCAGCACCTTGTTCGGCATGAGTTTGTGAGCGATTGGATTTTCGTTATGTCTCATCCTGTGGGCAATGTTTGTCTTGTCCCGGAGATGAACCCGGATTTGGGCTGATCACTCATCCGAGGAGATTCTCCATGTCCTTGTCTGATCAAAAGTAGCATGCCTGTGAAGGCGACAGAACACGGTCCTGTAAGGCCCGGGTGGCGTGGGCCGCTTGAACGTCCCTACAATGGGAGAGGTAAAACTAAGAGAAGGTTTATTATTACTATTATTGTTATTACTGTTGTTATTATTATTATTAACAGGGTGCTTAGGAAAATATTTGGGCCTAAGAGAGATGAGAATGGTGACTGGAGAAAACTGCATAACGACGAGCTTCATGACCTGTATTCTTCACCAGATATAGTAAGAGTAATTAAATTACGGAGGATGAAATGGGCTGGACATGTTGCACGCATGGGGGAGGAAAGACATATCTCAAAAGTATTGACTGGGAGACCCGAAGGGAAAAAACCACCTGGAAGACCTAGATGTAGGTGGGAGGACAATATTAGGATAGATTTAAGGGAAGTAGGATTTGCGAGGGATGATTGGATAGAATTAGCATAGAATAGCTCAGGTAAGCTAGGTAACGGACCTTCGGGTCCCATAAAATAGATCATATTCCTTAAGATTGCTGAAGAATTGTGTATTTCCATTGAGTAAGTATTATTATTATCATCATCATTATCATTATCATCATTATTACTGCCGATTGGACTAGAATACTAATTATTGCCACAGACGAAATAAAAAAATAATGAGCGTCATTTGGGTTGTCAGAAACACCCTCGTCTTCGATTTATTCATACTCAACGTAGGAAATTCTCAGATCTGAAATAAAATCCGTTCTCTAATTACTACGACTGTGGAATACGAGATGGATTTAGATTTTTTTTCGAAAATAATTTTGTAACTATTTATATTGTTCTTCATAGCAATCGAATGCAATAATAAACATAAAGTGACCCGTTATGGGTTATGGGTTGATGGGCCATGGTCTATAGTATACATGTCCTGACGTTTCACCTGGATCTTTCGGGCATCTTCAGAGCGATGATGTACTGTAAATGTTTCTTAGAGCTGACATTGCTAAATCTGAACGAGTGGCAGTTGAACCAAAAGCAGCTATGTCTGACATTTTTTTTCTTTCAAATTTGTTGAAAATTTAGATATGACTTTATAGACATTTATGGTATATTATATAAGTAGTACGAGGGTTGATTTTTTAGATCTGGCAACTACTTTATTTCTCCACACATAGCATACGTATATGGTTCTAAGTTTTATAGGCCTTCGATGTAATCACCAGGCTTTAAAACTTAGTGCCCGATCGAATATGTTAACAGCAACCGTACCGTACAGACTTTGCTCGGCGTATGCCCTAGCTACCATATGCTAGTTCACGTGATAGTAAACAAACCGAAATACAGATATAGGAAGACCACAAAATAACTTCTCATTTTCTAAACTCACATTACAAGCATGCAAAACGATACTTTCTCCTGTTTGTGTATAATAGTCCCTCCCAAATGTTTCAATATATGTTTGCGTTTTAGAACACTTTACTTTCGGCATGCCGAACACGTATAAACACGCACAATGACAAGGTACACTGTTGACCAATTTGAGAGGCACCGTACCACAAGCGCATTCACTTCTCAGTACTGCTATCAGCTACTGTCTTATCAGCCTACGCAATCAACCCCCACCCCCTATACTCAGGTTGTTGGTAACCGGAATCAACTCCCTCTGTGTGTTCGGGCACTAAGTTTTAAAGCCTGGTAATCACCACCATTCCGTACAACGTGTTCCAGCGATGCAGAAGTCTTTGGATCCCGTTGGCACTGCCTAATCTGATGATGGTGCAAGGAGAGCGGTCGATTGCCTGTAAAACATCTTCAACTGTACGAAAGGGAATCCCGCGAAGTGGCTCCTTTATCTTCCAGGTTAGATCGAAGTCAAAGGGACTTAAATCTGGAGAGAACGGAGGGTGTTAGAGCGCCTCAGCCCAAGCTCCTGCTGTCGTATATGCGCCTAGCGTTCTTATGCAAACGTTGGGTGGGTTATCCATGACGTGTCGCCGGTTTCTTCTCAGAGTTGCTCGCAGATTGTTTTGCAAAAACGAACAGTAGTACTCCGCAGTAGTAATACGGAAAAGTCTAGTTAGAAACTGCAATACTGAGCTGATGACGTAGGCCTATCCAATAGACCACAGACTATCAGCCCATAAAATGTTAACTCGTGTCATGAGTAGGGTTCGGACGTTCATGACCTAAAAATGTGGAAATATGACTGCAAATATACCCTTAAAAAGGACTAAATATTACTCAAAAATCCTAAATATGACCTATTAAAACATATTTTATAAAAATAAATGTTCCAATTTAAAACGGTTAATTACATTAAATTGTTACATCACATGAATTCAATCAAATAATAACTTTTTAACAGATTTACACATAGTTTACCGTTTTACTTGTAAACAACTTCTAATTTTAAAGAATTTTCTCCTATTTGCTCGTTTCATCAGCTGCAAATATAATGTAGATCAAATATATCCCTATAAAATATGAATAATTATACTAATTTTAAAATTAAGTTACTATTAAATGGGCATTAAGTTTAAATTAATGACATAACTTCAAATTTAACTCGACCGTTAAGCGCTCCTTTACCGAATTTACAGCTGAAATATGATGTTAAATTACGAATTTGACCGAAATATGACCAAGACCATGAAAATGACCAAAATATAACTTTATATGCAAAATAAAAACGGTCCGATTACGATAACAAATGTGGAATACGTGATTAATTTGTGTTTGGGGCGAGAATGGAAGTCAGGATAAAAATATGACATGCCATAAACATCTGAACCCTGGTCATGAAGCTGCCGTAAAATCCCAGGTACATACATAAAGTGATTCACTTTTTTGTGGCTTCGTGTGTATGTTTGCAAAGAAAGCAAAGGAACTGTTTTATTCAATTGTATAGAATTTCGTAACATGTAATATTTCTTTGCAATTCCTATCAACAACAAAACTAGGCACGACAGATACTGCTACAATAAATCAATGTACAAGTGTTGACATCCACTCACTTTTTTCAAACTTCCACCTCGCACGAAATATCATATAAGGAATCCATTATGCAATTATATCCAATGGCTGGCCCACCTAAGGAACGAACTAAATTGAAATGCCGAACCTGACAAGAATGGAATACTATTTAGAAATTACATCTAATAGAAATTGCCTACTCCTAATTTCGAAAGCAGACATTCGGATACAGTGACTAGGCCTTTATTAATATTCTGTAATTGAGAGTCAAAGAAATCCATAAGGATTTTACTTAAGCGCTGTAAGAAAACTACACTTTCACCAAAATTTTCTTCAGTTCATGATCAGTGATCACTTATCTCATAATAGTATATATATAAATATATATATATATATATATATATATATATATATATATATATATATATAAAGGTAAAGTGATCCCTATACAGGCCATGGAGGCCCAGAGGGTCCCAGGAGGTTGAGGCTCCCAGATTTTGGACATTCGGCACATGAAGGTGGCCTTACGCACCGGCCGCCTTTACCCCCAGGATTGCTCCTGGTACTCATTTCTGTTAAGAGGCTGAGTCGACCCCAGGGACATAGTGCCACCAGAAGGATTAGACCAATTGAAAAATCCCAACGACCTCATCGGGAATCGAAACCGCGACCTTCCGGTTTGTAGCGCAGCGACATAATAGTCTATATATATTACTAAAGGCGAGTTTAGTGTGACTCAAAATAGTTATGAATGCTTATCCTTAAATCTTTATAATACGAGTAGTTTTTCCATAACTATCAGAAATTTATCAAATGCTAGTTTCAAAAGTAGCCTACTTTTAACTCTATCTTGAGGGCAAATCCTCTTTATAACATACCAGAGTATTATGATTTAATACTTTGTCTCATTGTGTTTACGTTATATGATTTTGACGATTGTCATACGTTGTATAAATATCTGTGGTAATAAAGATATTCTTCTTCGTCTTATTATTATTATTAATATTATTATCATCATCATTATTAGGTCTATTATTATTAATGTTACAAATCCCCATTCAGTAGATCTATCTACCTGGTATGTAGGCCTACCATGAGCTCTAAACATAGTAGACTATATTGTTACGTTTTACATTTTCAACCATATATATCTTATAGGCTATAAACTAAATATATACAATGTTCCTTAACTTTACATCGTAACACTTTTTACATTATATTATAGATTATGTGTGTGCACCGAATGCCAACCCTGTTGCCCTGACGCATTCAGGGTGTTCCCTGATGCAGATAGATGGAGAGAGTGTGTGTGTGTGTGTGTGAGGTATATTTCATGTCTCCTTACACTTCTTCCTGTTACTCATCCACTTGTGATGTGGCAACCCTGGTTACACTAATGTTAAGTCATATAACTTAGAGCAAAACAACTTCAGTTTTATTCACAACCAGTGGAAGAAAGAATTTGAATATCCATAGCTTGAGGGAATACAGACAGCAAATTGTTATTCAAATTTCAGTTCAAAATTGAAAATGAACACGCTTTGATAAATAATGTGTGATAATATATTTGGGAATATTTCCGAACAGCTTGGTAAGCGTAGCAATTACAGCGATCAGGCTTTTCTGCATCGATTTGAATCCGTGACTCACATTTCGTGGGGGCACGCCCCTCAGATAGAAAGGGCTACATCTGTTACACATCACTTGGGCACTAAGTAATTCCTAATACCGTATTATTACAAACACCGACAAAGGCATTGGATTTACCAGAAGTCCTCAAGGTAATGACTTTTGACCCAGGTTCACGCACCGAAACCAGAGCACGAACCAACCTAACACCTCTCACATTCAGGGATATCCAAACAAGAATTTATAACGGTACTTCATGGTATTTTCCATTTCTTCACATTATGGGGTTTTTATCACATTAAAGGTTTTTAAAGTATAATTTTGTTTGTCTATAGGCTCCTACAATCAGATCTTGTATTATTTTGGGGACGGGTGGAGAAATAGTAGGCTACAGTCAGCAGTACAACAAATATACATTTCATTGATCTAAAGTAATCATTAATAAGCAGGTCTAAGATTTCAATGCAATTGCATTTTTTTTTTGGCTAGGCCAGTACATTGCTTAGTTAGATAAATCAGTGGTTCCCAAACTTTTCAGTCCGCGGACCCGTTGAAAAAAATTAAAATTTCACGGACCCCCTCTAAATAATTATTTGATTCAAGTGTATCAAATTCAATAGACAAAATAACACTATCAATGGTAACAAACAGAGTTTACTCCTTAATGTGAACAGTGAAGCTGCTTTAGAAGATATGTAATTTGAGAAAAATTCCCGGATTTTCTGTTTCTTCTTAAACCGCCTGCGGACCCCCGAAACACCATCGCGAACCCCACTTTGGGAATCACTGCTATAAATGTATTTCACAACAAAATGAAATTAACTACGTTTGTTAGTGAAATGTTTTGTATTTCTTTGCAGATTTTCTGAAAATTTTAAGTTTTAAGAATTTTCTGGAATTCTTTGTGCTTTTGAACCATTTTTACACGTTATTTTTTAGGTAGATTTTCGAAGAAAAATCTACCTATTGCAATGGATACCACTTTATGATTTTCGAAAAATTCTTTCATATCTTTACGTTTCATGCTCCCCTAAGTACGAAACCACCGCCCGTTCAAAAAAAATTTTTGTGATATTTATATATATATATATTTATATATATATATCTTTACACGATAGCGGCCGTAATTTTGAAGATATTTGAACCAAATTTTATTATGTTATTTCTAGGCCCAATAGTTCGGACAAGTTCGTTAATGGGCAAAATTGGCCCAAGGGGGTGGTCGGGGGAGGGGGTTGAAATTTTAAAACATTTATATCTCGGCCCCTATGAAGTATAGAGGGAAACTTTGTTTGAATAAATTAGAGTTCTCCCTATGGAGTTCACAGTGACACCAACAATTCGGGGGTTCGAGTGAGGGTGGGGGTGGGGGTGGGGGTGGGGGATGAAAATTCGAAACTTTTGAAACCACGTCTTGTGGGGTATCGTTGAAAAGCTCTTGATGAGTACTCTACAAATCAATAAATAGTTTCTTGATAGCTCTCATATGACGCGAGATTTTAATGTTTGAAAATAATAACACTTAAAAGAATTATTATAATATCATAATTTTGTCTTGTTTAGCGGCTTTGCTAATTTTATTCATTGCTGATCTTGTGCACGGCCTCCCAGAATATTATATCCTATTCTTGTTGTCAAAACAAATGATTGTAGGCTCTTCCTCTTTACTGCAGGTTTACCATGCCAAGGCTAAAGAAAAAGAGTGCTATGCAGCGACAATAAATTAAACCAAAAGCACTTCGAAATCTACCTCCGCCTGTAGGCCTGCCTAAAGGGATTTTATTTTATGTTCTCATGAAAGAATGAGTTTATGTTTGTATTCTAGAAATGAATTTCAATTTCATTTTATTGTTGTCAGTATGATATATAAAATTATATTTTTGTTCTGAGAAACCAGCTAGGACTAACAGTTTATTGCAGTTCAGATACTTCGGTAAAAAGAAATAAACAAGATAACCAAATTAAGTATAATAAATGACAGATTAATTGCCCAAATTTATTCAAACTAAAATCATAAAATCTCATAGCCCGTGTTTGGTCTTAAAATGACCGTGAAAAGACGGAACATTCATTATAAATATTATTAACTAGAAAGAAGGCAAAGGTAAAAAGTTTAACAACATCATTTTAAATAACTATTAAAATGAGATTGCAGTGGATAGACAGAGATAGCTGGGAATTTCCCTAGCAGACCTAGCGGGTGCGAGATAATGCAATGCAGTACTCAGGTACAATGTATCGGGAATCTCCCAAGATATAATCAAAGGGTACTGATCCACTTAAGTAATTCTAAGAAGTCGGCTATTGAGTTCAAGCCTTGCTTCTGATGTTGCTACTGATACAACACGCTGTCCGAACCTTCTTAGAAATCCGAGACGCTAAGTTGTGGGTTTTGAGAATAAGGGAAAATCCAATTGATTTCCGTGGGAAACTAACATATTATTATTGGTCGGGAGATTTGCCAATAAGAACTGGTCTATAGTACCACGTGCCGGGATTCACGAATAATAATTAAGAAGAGTAGGGATAAATGTTTGTCCAAGAAAGTTTTCTTTAGGCCTAACGTGGCACTGTAAAATCACTCTACTTCAAGGCCCCGCGCCATAACAGTCATATTCAACTCTACTTCAAGGCCCCGTGCCTAGAGCAGTCAACAGGACTCTACTTCAAGGCCCCGTGCCTAGAACAGTCAAAAATCACTCTACGTCGAGGCCGCGTGCCTACATCAATCACTCTACTTATCTTTGAGGCCGCGTGCCCACAGAATTAATTGGACTTATAAAATTTTAGCTGTGGAATTAATCGACTTAGAAGGATTCTTACTTTCAATCGCGATTAGTCAAAATCATATACGGCAGCAATTGTATCACTAGTAACGATCTACCGAGAACTTGTAACAATATTAATTATTCACAAACAAATTTTGTAATTATTGTCAATGACTGGACTTGTATTTCCAACGTTTTGAATAAACAGAATATTCCTTCAGTGTTCAAAGAAACTGCATTATTATTCAAGCAATAATATTAAGGTGTTCTTCGCTTCCTACCCTGAAGCTAGAGGGAAGTGCTCAACGATCGACTGGCAGACCGGAGGCGGGTTCAACAAATCAGAAATATTCAGTATATGCATTATACTGTGGCGCCCAGGTATTCATCATTTCAACTCCGAACCGCCGTACATGGCGCCCAACGTGGGGCACGAGTGAAGCTGGACATCAAGGATCACCAACTTCAAAAATCATCCCAAAACGGAAGGAAGACACCGCAGAATTTCTAGAACGTCACCCGTAAAGGCACCGCTGGAATTCAAGATCGTGGTACATCAGTTCCGGAGACCGCCGCAGAAAACATCAAAAAATCACCAACAGATAAGAACTTAAATATACATAGAGTTTCAGTAAAGTAAACAATTTTATTATCAATAATTTAAGAAACAGTAAATATTAATTAAATAAATTAGTAAGCCTGACATCAAATAATATTTTTTTAAAAGTTTGCAATTTAAGATCAAAGTAAAATTAAACTGAAACTCACTAAGTAAATTAAAGAATAAATTCAAGTAAAATAAAATCTTTTTCAAATTAAAAGAACTCAGGCATATCGAATATTTATTGTGCAAGGGTATAATTATACATGTTATGCATTATATGTTGAACTTCTTAACCAAAGGTAAGGTAGATCGTAAGAGTGTATCAGTACCCTTATAATTTATGTATGTGGCTTAGAAACGGAAAAGTTACTAGGAATAAAATTAATATGGAAGGTGGAGAGGGGCACGACTTGCTTACTGGTGAGGAAATAAATAATTGTAGAATGGAGATTAACAATGAGAACAGTGTCGCGACAGGTGACGGGGTTTTGGAGCAGGGAGTTGATAATAGGCAGGAAAATATTGCAACAAATATTCAGCTGACCGAGAATGATAGTGTAACTGAACATAGGCCTAGGGAATTGAATCAAACTATAGACCCGAATTCTATTGCATATTTGATAGCTATGATGAGGGAATCTAAGGAAGCTATGATGAAGGGACTAGAAAAATCGAGTAAGGAAACTAGGGAAAGTATCAATGAACTAGAAAAAAATTCTGGGGAAAAGATAGAGAAACTAGGAGATAGGATAGAACAATCGAGCCAAGAACATAGACAGAACATAGATAGGCTTGAGAGGGAGCTAAATAATATAAAAGAGGTCCAATCTAACTTATGCAACGAAATCAGGGGAGAATTCTGTAGGGAACTTAAAGAAAGTGAAAAAGCAATGAGGCAAGAAATTAGTGAAAGTCAAGGGGAAATTAGGTCTGAATTAGAGGCTAATATGGCATCGGTAGATAGGAAAATAGAGATTCAGGGCAAGAAATATGAAGAAAAATTATTCAATGAAAGGAAAATTTTGGAGAAGGAAATACAGAAATCGGAGTCTAGCTTGAAAAAGAATATGGAGACTCAGGTGGGAAAAGTAAAAGTAGGGTTAGGAGATAAAATCTCAGAAGTAAATGACAAGGTAGTGCATTTAGAAAATATATTAGCTGAGAAAATAGGAGAAATCTCTAAAGAAGTAAGCACGGTAGCTAAGGAGGTTGAAAATCATAGGCCTGTAGCAAATAACTATGCTGTAAATTGTAGTGAGGGTATATGTAATGGAATAGGAAATACATATAGGCCTCCTAGTGTTGCAAATGAGTCCTGTAATACAGTACACGAGACGGTAGCCACCAGCATGCCGGTAGTTAGCGATAATAGGATTAATATATGTAACCTAATAGGAAATGAGGTATCACTTCCCAGCTTCAATGAGAGCAACACGAGCCCTCAGAGTTTCTTGAAATCTGTTGAAGAGTATTTTACTTTGCGGTCTATTCCATCTCAGTACAAAATGTTGATCCTCGGTAGAGCCTTAAAAGGAAAAACAAAAGAGTGGTTTGAACTTACAGTACACCCGGAGTGCAACTATGAGGATTTTAAGCAGTTATTCTTAGCAAGATATTGGGGTGAGGCGAAGAGAGCTTTAGCTAGAAATGAGGTCTATAATGGGAGATATTCACCTAGGGGCAACGTCTCTCTATCGGACCATTTCTTAAGAGTTATAGGCCTAATCAAGTTACTAGACCCCGGAATGCCAGAACGAGAGGCCATTCAGCTTGTGACGAGACATTTTCAGCCGGAAATATGTAATCTGCTTATAGTATCATGTCCCCAAACTTATAGCAAGGCTTTGGAGTTATTATCTAGTTTCGAAGTAGGAACTAACAGAGAAGAGCGTAGCGATAATAGGAGACAAAATGGACCGGATAATATGCAAATGAATCAAGATACGAGAGGAGGTCCAAATAATGACAGAGGTAGATGGAACCAAGGACATGCCAACAGAAATGCGGAATCGAACAGAGGACCCCCTAATAATAACTCATATAGAAATAATGGGAACCAAAACTGGAGGGGAAATAATCAAGAGAATAGGCCTCAAGACAGACAAGTAAATAATGTTCGATTTCATGGCAGGATGCAGAACGAAGTAGGAGAACGAATTCCAGAAAACCAGGGGGACATTAACATAGAAGGTGAAAGGAATCAGGCGCATAGCACGGGAAACCACAATGATATTCAGGGAGACATTCGTCACAGAAATGACGAAAGGCATGTAGCGCAAGACAGGCCTTTAAACTACTAGGAGACGCATTTGGAGGTCGAAATGACGTCACACAGACCGAGGGATTAAAAGGATTAAAAAGACCTGATAATGAAAATAAAACACGAGAGAAGGGGTGCGTAGTAGGATGTGCAAATAGAGAGGGTATAACACCCACATATCCGCCATTAATAAGGGTAAAAATAGACCAATTTGAAGTCGATATGTTGGTGGACACTGGCTGTACTTTTTCTCTAATAAACGAAAAAATTCTATGAAACGCTGAAAGCAGCAAGAGTGCGCGTTCAGGAATTGAAAGTACATGGCCTATACGCACAAACTGCAATTGGTGCCAAATCCCATAAAATTGAGCATCAGTGTATGTTGCCGTTGGAAATTGAGGGAAAGAAGTTAGAAGTCTACTTTTTGACAATAAAACATTTAGCACATAAATTAATTCTGGGTTGTGATTCTATGACAGATCAACTAATGAGAATAAATTTTGAAGAAAATTGGGTAGAAATGGAATTAGATGAGAAAGAAAAGTTACGTGTACCGTTTTTATCTAATGAGAATATAATTACTAAGGAGTTGGAGTGCCAAAATGAAGATGTATTATTACGCGAGCCTTTCGTGGTGGAATCAGTTGTAGTACAAGAGGGAAATAGTATCGACGAATATAGGCCTATGGGAATTAAACCGGCCGTATTTATATATGAAGGTGATAATGAGGCTGATTGTGACGAAAGTGTCGCAGAGTTACAGGGAATGGAATCTGATATTGTTTGGGAGGACGAAGAATATGATCATTTGTGCATTAAGGGTTCTAATAATTATGTAGATGAAAATGAATGTGAAACGGTACACGCGAATTTTACTAACATTAGTCAGAATGGAGGAAATGAAGAGGAAAATGTTGATATCGAATTAATTCTCAGAGAGAAAGTAGAAGAAATTGATGTGCTATCAGATGGTCAAAAGTCGACTTTATATAACATGCTATATAAGAACAAATCAGTGTTCAGTTCAACTCCAGGCCTATTTCGGGGTTACCAACGCAAATTGAAATTAAAACAAGATATTCCTGAGCGTCGCTATAAGAGTAGGCCTGTACCAATTTCAATGATGGAAGAAGCCTGTAAGCAAATAAATCCGATTTGTGGTGTAGTGAAAGCACATGGAAAACTACGCTTAACCTTTGACTCTAGTTATCTTAAATTATTCATAGAAGCAGAAAAATTTTGGGCAGAACCAATAAAGGATATAAATCCGTAAAATGTATTCAGATGATCAGTGATTTTTGTGTGACGTCATTTATCGACAATGTATTGTAAATATGAACAAATTAGAGGAAAGGGCAGAATAACCGAAAGGCATTGTACTGAGTTGGAATAATGTAGGCCTATAACCTGCAATGTATATTTTACGCGGTAAAATAGCTACTGGCATGATAGGTTATCAGTTCCACATAGGTTTAGGATTAGAGGAATGTGTATAAATGAGAGTAAAATATACGTGTGTGTATTGCATTCTTTATAATATAGTGCAAGTGTAATGAGAACTGCTTGATCGACCTTGTCAAAGTCTCATGGTAAAAGAGTGTTTCTTTGCATTCTTTATAATATAGTGCAAGTGTAGTGAGAACTGCTTGATCGACCTTGTCAAAGTCTCAATATAAAAAAAAAGTGTTTTTGTTTTTCTTTATGCATTCAATATATTTTATAAAATTTCAGTGAGAACTGCTTGAGCTTAATTTTCATGGTCTCACGAGGGTATATCGGTAAATTTATGGTGTTTACGTAAAATTTTGTTGTAATGTCTTGGTCGTGCAATAAACCAAGTAATACGTACAAACAACGTAACACTACAGAAAACCGCAAGATGTATGAAGGCATGAATGTGATAGGTTCAGAAAACTTGTACATGTGGGACAGGATTTAAGGTGAAGTCTCGTGTCAGGATAGGAATTAAATTACTTATGTATTTGTGTAAGATAGTTGCAACACTGGAGGAAAATAAGGTATAATATTTTGTGGAGAGATGCAGTATATTCAGCCAGTAAGTCAATCATAGGCTATGATGATTCCTGTCTTAATAGACTGGGGCATATATTGCAGTTCAGATACTTCGGTAAAAAGAAATAAACAAGATAACCAAATTAAGTATAATAAATGACAGATTAATTGCCCAAATTTATTCAAACTAAAATCATAAAATCTCATAGCCCGTGTTTGGTCTTAAAATGACCGTGAAAAGACGGAACATTCATTATAAATATTATTAACTAGAAAGAAGGCAAAGGTAAAAAGTTTAACAACATCATTTTAAATAACTATTAAAATGAGATTGCAGTGGATAGACAGAGATAGCTGGGAATTTCCCTAGCAGACCTAGCGGGTGCGAGATAATGCAATGCAGTACTCAGGTACAATGTATCGGGAATCTCCCAAGATATAATCAAAGGGTACTGATCCACTTAAGTAATTCTAAGAAGTCGGCTATTGAGTTCAAGCCTTGCTTCTGATGTTGCTACTGATACAACACGCTGTCCGAACCTTCTTAGAAATCCGAGACGCTAAGTTGTGGGTTTTGAGAATAAGGGAAAATCCAATTGATTTCCGTGGGAAACTAACATATTATTATTGGTCGGGAGATTTGCCAATAAGAACTGGTCTATAGTACCACGTGCCGGGATTCACGAATAATAATTAAGAAGAGTAGGGATAAATGTTTGTCCAAGAAAGTTTTCTTTAGGCCTAACGTGGCACTGTAAAATCACTCTACTTCAAGGCCCCGCGCCTATAACAGTCATATTCAACTCTACTTCAAGGCCCCGTGCCTAGAGCAGTCAACAGGACTCTACTTCAAGGCCCCGTGCCTAGAACAGTCAAAAATCACTCTACGTCGAGGCCGCGTGCCTACATCAATCACTCTACTTATCTTTGAGGCCGCGTGCCCACAGAATTAATTGGACTTATAAAATTTTAGCTGTGGAATTAATCGACTTAGAAGGATTCTTACTTTCAATCGCGATTAGTCAAAATCATATACGGCAGCAATTGTATCACTAGTAACGATCTACCGAGAACTTGTAACAATATTAATTATTCACAAACAAATTTTGTAATTATTGTCAATGACTGGACTTGTATTTCCAACGTTTTGAATAAACAGAATATTCCTTCAGTGTTCAAAGAAACTGCATTATTATTCAAGCAATAATATTAAGGTGTTCTTCGCTTCCTACCCTGAAGCTAGAGGGAAGTGCTCAACGATCGACTGGCAGACCGGAGGCGGGTTCAACAAATCAGAAATATTCAGTATATGCATTATACTGTGGCGCCCAGGTATTCATCATTTCAACTCCGAACCGCCGTAAGTTGCAAACCACCTTTTTTGTGAATCTTCATATCTTTTACACTGCAATGGAGGAATGTTGAAGTGAATGAATTTGTCTTCTTGTAAGATCGTTTTTAGACTCTGTAGTGGATTTTTTGAAGTTTTATGGCATTTTTTAACGTTTAATAAAGTATTTTCTTATATTTTATTGTGCATTACAATTTAGCCCTGATAATAAGTAATAAGAACACTATGTAGGCCTACTAGGCCTATTTTAAAGTATTTAATACAAAACTATATAAGTGCATGCGCTGGATTATATATCACAACTGAATACAACAGTACATTTTTACATTTATTAAAATTAGCATCACGGTATGTTTCATCCTAATATTTTGTAAACTTACTTCCCCATTTGAAATAGTACTGCAACACATGAATGAGTTAATACATAATATCTTTGAAAGTTGCTAATTTAGTTTACAATTGTATGTCCCAAGGAAATGATTGTGTTAAGACATGCTCCGTTATTTTGCCAGGTGATTATGGACATGAGGATTTGTATTGATATGATTGATGTATGTAGGGTACGTCACGATTGAATGATCAGCTGTGAGGCAAATAAGGAATATGATCTACATCAGGTCGTATTGGAAAATAAGTGGATAATCCAAGGTTGGTATTGATTATCATTTCATTACTAATAAATTATTTTACTTTAATTGAAACGTGTGCCACGAAGATTTTCAGAACGTGGGTGAGAGTTAAATATTCCGAGATAAGGTCGACCTAAGCATCAGTGTATTCAATCATACTGTTACAAATGGATTAGGCCTATTTGATTTATTTGTAGATTCATGGTTGTTTTATTTTGGGCTATAGTTGCTACGAATACTACCGTGTTTACTTATACAAATTCTGTATTGTTATTGTTTTATTTGTTTAATAATAACAGTAATAAAAATAATAACATTATTAATAAATTTACAATACTTAATAATCATTTACATAAATATTTACATGAAATAGTTAAATTATTACTAACACTATTATCATTATTAACAAACAACTACTACTACAGTATATTTATTCCAAATAAAAGCCGTGCTTAGCGCTTGTGTCTGGCATGAGATCGGTCCCGGGGCAGGCGGGCGTGTCATTCACGGTGGAAAAAACAGTGACTTAGGGAGGCTTTTCTCGGGGATCTCCTGTTTCCCCCACCCATTCCACCAACACTCCACTACATCTTACCCCCTTCATCAGAGTCCACTGCGGGCCTCTCAAGTCCTGCCCCGTGGCCTGTGGTTAAGAGGTTGCTGGTGATGTGTGTCACGAACTTTGAGATACCGAGGGTGTGGCACACATGTGGAATGGTAAACGCTTGCTGGATGTAGGGGAGTTCCGTGGAGGCTCGTGGAGGACTCTGTTGACCAGGGGCATGTGGGCAAGCCTCTCATTCCATTTCCAGAGATAGGCACTACGAGCCTATGAGGATGAAGTGTTTAGGGTCGTTCCCAACCCGTCTCCCACCTTCAAGGACACAAATCCTAATCCTATTCTAAATAAACTTCTAAATAATTTTATTTCCTTTCTATAATAGCGCACGGCAGTAAACATTTTAAGATCTCATTTATGCAGTTTACAATAATGCATGTGTTGTAACACAATTTATTTTCAATAAAATTGTATTATGATAACCTATATCATCAAAGGTCATTTTAATATGCTAACTTCTTTCTTTCCAATAAATTATTGTTTGGTTTACTTTGTCCACAGTGGCAACCTGCTAGTGCAGGAAGTTGTTATAGTCTGCATAATTTGAATGAATTCATAAAAAAAAAAATTAATTGCACTTGTAAAATCTTTTACTTTTACTCTTTTACTTTTTATCTTAAAATGGTTCTTCCAAAAGCCTATTAGTAAAAACTAATATGCTATTCTTAAACAATTGAGTAATAAGTAGTAGTAATAACATAACATGCTATAAAAATTTCAATTAGGCAGACGGACAGACATTTTTCCGTCCCCTCCCCCACAATCTCATAAAGTATCATACTGGCACTTAATAATTATATATAACATTAATAGTTAACTCTAGAAAGAAAACATTACAGTAGAACAATAATTACTACATAGTTTAGATTTCACTGTGCAGTCTTGAGCTTTTCAAAAACTTGAATATTTCAGGGGTTTTATTTCACAAAAAATCAGGCTCCTAATAGATCAGCTGAAAAATTAGACATTGAGAAATCCTTACCTTAACTAATGATGTGTTCCCTTGTGGCTCAACTGGTCATGGCGTACCCCCTTCCCTAACCTATAGATAATGAGACACTAAGCCGCACGCTATTTATGAAAAACATAATCGGTCTATTGCATGGTGTTTCAGAATTGTTGCGTGTATGTCTTAATTACGTGTAATTATTACGAAGCAACAAAACGTTTTAAGAGGTAATCGCAATTTAATTAGTGCTGTTAGATATTGCTATTGTTGAAGCAACGTTCGGGCCAGTAAGGCGTTTCTTCAGAAATTCCAATGAGATTACTATCCGTTACAAAGACTTCATCAATTTGATTACATTGGTGCCTGTAACACACTTCTCATCAGACATGTAATAAAGAGAATATATAAACGTGTAACAAAATAATAGTTTTTTCTTTCTCTTTAGAATCGTTTTGTTAAATTTTACAGACCAGTGAATGGTACGGTCCTATTTTATAATGTAAAAATATTTCTATGGATCAGTTAGAAATAAAACAATTACAATTTGGTGATTAATTATTGCTGTAATAATAAAAGTAAGTCGATTGTTCCCTGACAGGTCATGGAGGGAGACCGTTAAGTTCCAGGATGTAATGGTTCCCAGATTATCAGACTCTCGGCATATGAAGGTTGTCAGCCTTAAGCACCGCATCATTGGGCCTGTAGAAATATTAGATCAATTGAAATATTCCAGTGATCTCATGGGGGATCAAACCCGCGCCATTCCGGGTTTTAGAACAGTGCCTCAACCAACTGCGCCACGTCATACCCCATTCTTCTATCCATCGTCAACCCATTCGTTTATTCGTCCGTCCGCCCTTTCTCCGTCCAGTCATCTCCATCCATCTCTCTTTCATAGGTTCGTCCATCCATACGTCTTTTCATAAGCCTGTTCATCTTATTGATCCTCTATCCTCCCATATCCATCCATCTTTAAACGTCCATTAATTATTGTATTTATCCATTTTACCCATAAATTCATCAATCCGGCTTCCATAAATACATCTATCCAATCTTTTATCCATCCATAACTTATCCATACATCCACCAACCAATATATCTCTCAATCCACCCATCTATGCAACAATTAATCCATCCGATGCTTGCATCCTTCCATCTATATTACCGTCTATCTTCCTGTTTGTTACAGCGTTCCTTTATACCCGTTGATAATGTTAACATACTGACTCATTGATTGTTTCTAGATGGTAGCAGAATCTTCTGAAATTCCGTTACAATGATAGTAATATATCACCAGTCTCATGCTGCCGTTCCCTGCTGGGATTCGTTCAACCGCTACAAAAAATAAACAACCATTGCCGCTGTATGTCCCCAACCGTGAGGGTTCATTGGCTTCGTTTTCGACGTTATTTAGTACCCCATGAATATTTATAGCGATTTAATAAAGCAGAAATAAATATAAATACTTTCATTGACAGGTACCTGGAAAGATATCAGGTTCATAATCGTGTTGTTTTTATTCATAGCAATGACACCTTTAAACATATTAGGTGTTAAGCTGAAGAATTTACACGAAATAAACATAAATTGAGTTGCTCTGTTCTTTATTGGATGGTAGGATGTTGTTAGTACAGTAGCCAAATGTTACTAATGGATAGCATATAAATTGTCATTGTGTTGACCTGTATTTAGTATTCAATAGCTACTGTTACTAGCATCCTGACGTTTTAAATATATTGGATGCGTAGGCTGAGATGGAACCATCCAGTTCTAGAGCATCTTAGAGCCCATTAAGTTTTAATTTGCATATATCAACACTGATGATAGATTGCAATTTCAAGTTTGTTGTTTGCAAACACAATTATTTACTCTCGGTTTGATAATTCCTCACTTCGTATCCAAACACCTACACATTGTGCTTTTTAAATAACTTATTTGTAATTATAAAACAATAATACGAGGGCTGTCCAGAAAGTAACAGATGTTTTGAAATAAAAAATAAACAAAGTAAATAAAACAAATTTTACTACATACATTTTGAAGGAAGACTCTTAGGCTCTTTATCTACATAATCGTCATTCAAATTTATTTTTATCATACCGTGGCACAAGCTTTTCGATACTCTCTCTGTAGAAATCCGCCTCCTGCGATTTCAACCACTGGTTTACACCTGGCACAAAATTTATGGTAACCAAGTTTATCGACTACAATTTCATGAACTGAACTCCGTGAAATTTGGGGGAAATGTTCAGAGAGTTCCGTAATAATTACGAATTTCAAGGATTTTGTCGTGACTGATGAACTGGTGGCGAAAATCAACGACAAAATCCGTCGGGTTAAGAAATGAAAATGACTGTCTGTCCCACAAGTTGAAACCGTACATAAGGAAAACATTGTAACAGAACTACTATGCTATTGGCTTTAAAACACATTGAGATAATTGAATGACTTTGAATATGTAAATTTTTTCACGACCTTCATCATAGGCCTACATGAGTTTACACAGTTTGGTAATATCGCTGATTGCAAGTAACGCCTTAGATCCTGTTCAGGTTTATCACACGATTTATGTTTTCTCTAGGATTCATATTCTTATTTCTAGGCGGAGTACTATACAATACATACATGGTTGCAGCTATTTCTGATTAAGGCGTTAGAGGTCTTGTCGTAAATTAGTTTTCACTAATGAACACCAATGAAGTATTCTTTTGTTTCATTATGTGTAAATTATTTTAGCGCTTACGGGTGTATTGAAAGTAATATTGCAAACTGTAATACTCTATTATAATTGTACGTATTACTGGTCCATCCATGATGACCTTCAGGGGTGGAAGGTAGAAGGGATGATGGGCGAAATTCTTTATTTTTTCCATTTTAACTAGACTGCTCATTTTGGAATATAAATTTGTCATAGGTAATCCCACGAGAACTTATCGATAGATTCGCGACTGCGCAGCAGGAGCGAATTTATCTGATGTAACTTGTCAACTCGAGTTGGATTTACTAAGACTAGTCCATGGATAAAAATATAACGGATTATACAAATAATAATTACTTCCGTGCTTTGTTATATAAAAACAAAACTAACAGCTGCGAGTTCACTGCATACTATGAATCAACCATCCATGAATCGATTAGAGTTACCATGTTCTTGTTGTGACCAGTGCTACGATTCGAGTTACCATGTCCATGTTGTGACCAATGCTACCTATTGTGCATATAGGACATAGTTAACTTCATTCAGGTAAGCTAACGGCAGAAGAGAATAAAGCACACGAACTGGCTTGCACCGAATCGAAATTGTGTTTTTAATCAATGTACCTTTCTATTATTTCAATTTCTAGACAAGTTATGTTGTATAAAATAATCTGTTTTCGGGCTGTTAATGGCAACATGTGACGTATTAATCACTGCACATTGATACTTTCATGTCCAGTAACGAACCGATCATTTTACCCGATAAAATACCATTCTACAAGAATATTGTAAGATAAACGGCCGTGATTGGTCTATATCCGAGGAATTGCTAAACGTTATTGGTCAATATCAAACACGCGGGGGATGAGTGGAATAATCCTTATAAATATAAATTTATAAATATACCTATGCCATAAAATATAATTCGCATCACTTCGATTTTTTTTATTTCGAGTTTGTAACTTTTTTATTGAAAATTGGGACATATTTTCAAAATCTGTCTTCTCGTACAGGCTATAAATACGCTCTGAGACACTGTACATAGACCAACCTATCGCATTCTTTTAAACGTCCAGTCATTACTTCATACAGGTACATGACTTGTTCAACTTAACGTTCTAAATATAGATTATCATAGTGTATAATTTACAATCCAGTATCCGAAATATTTGGGGACTAGCCCTTGGCCTGGAGGTATAGCATAAGTATGCGTACGCACACCTTACGGTATTGATACCCACTCTGGTGATAGCTACAGAATCTGTGTAGCACGTGGCCATATTGTGTCGTCACGGACCACTAACTCTTTCGCAATCCGTGCGAGGCGTGGTAGTCAAACCTCAGATTATAGGAAATTCTTCCACCACATGCAATAAGTGCTAACTAGAGCAAAACATCAACTCGTGCCCCCTGTCTTAACGGCTATTTTAACTTCTCAAAAATCTATTATCTCTCACTAACATACATGCAAGATTAATTAGATATGCCCTCGAGTATGAGAATTCAGAGTAAACTTTCGTCTCTAAAGCATTGTTTTGTTTGAACATAATGTAGGTGCGCAGGCGTGTCTCTTTTTGCATAATTTTTATTGGGAAGGGCACAGGTGATTTTTATCACATTGTGCTGTTACTGTAAAAATAAACAATTCACTTCCAGTTACAGCAAGCCATTCATGCTTTACATCAATTTGAATAATTTGTTTAAAAATAGCAGAGGCCTTTTACTATCGCATTTTTTTAAAAACATATACCCCTGGATTCTCTATAAACTTGTTTCAGCGTTCCACTGACTTCTGGATGCCAGCAGAAAAAATCTTTGACTGAGCAGCAAGCCTTCCAAAATGAAACCGTGGATCCAACTGGCATTGCAGATTGCAGTGGTCATTAACGCCGACCGTAAGGCCAAGAAAGCGGCCAATAAACGGTATTTTCTTTTTCGAAGTGTCAAAACAAAGACTTTATTTCCCTTACGAAGAAAGTAATACTTTTGAATTGTACACAGCACACAATTTCATGTTCAGCCAGGATTAATTATTCTCCTATTAACAAGTGTCACTTCTACAACGTTTAATTGAATATCAGATGTTATAATAGTTCACCGCTGTGGCGCAGGGAATGCTTTCACTCCTCTCAAGCAGCGGGCCCGTGTTTGATTCCTGGTCTGGGGTTTTCCCTCACTTCAGAGACGAAGGTCGGGCAGCTTTAGGCCCTTATGGTCCCCAGATATCATCTGGCCAACATTATTATCTTCATCCCATCCGTGCCTTGTTCGGCATGAGTGTGTCTGTGCGACTGTTGTCTCGGAGGTGACCCCGGCATTGGATTGACCACACTCCCAGGAAGGCTCTTCATGCTCTTCATGCCCTTGTCTGGTAAAAAAAGTATATATATAACCGAAGATAATCCCTCTCCCGACAGGTCGCCGTCCGCTAAAGCCGCATAAATGTCCCTACAACGGAAGGTGAAACATGGCTTAACTGTATTTCAGGCTTTCATAATCCGGGCTGTAGGGAATATTTATATAACCGACTAAATATAATAAATGCGATGATACAATCTCATTTTTTACAAATTATATAAACATATGACAATTAGAAATTGAAAATAATATTTAACTGTAATTGTTTGAATTCTTTTAAAATATTTTCAGTGCTATTTATATATCCTCTGGCACATAAAAATGACTTCATGAAAGATCTTGGAAAGTTTGAAAAGTTTTTACTCAAAAATAAAAATGTAAAATGATCATATGCGAGTTGGATACAATAATATAGACATTTTAAAACACCATTTGTGTAATTTAAAACATTAATATCTGGATATATTATACTCTACATGAATATGGATTTAACACATATTTAAATTTTCAACCAGATGCTCATCAACTTCTACCTATTGTACTGACTATATTTTTTTTAAAGTCAGATTGGATGGAGTTTAACACCTGTTATCTATATTACTGTGACATAAATAAGAATAGTCAAAATAATAATTTTAAACTTACAAAATACATCAATTATGATATAGATTAAGTAAATAAATAAAAATAGGAGCAAGTATTAAATTGTGCAAAGCCTGAAATTAGTTTGGAATTATTTTGCAATATACCCAATAATTTAATTACAAGAAACTCGCATGACTGCTGCAATAAACTATCGAACGGATTAGGAAATTAAAACCGGGGATGATATTGAAATAACAAAAACTATACACACTAAAAATAAAATAGCAAAAATATAATAATTTCTCAGCCTTAGAATGCAGAACAAAAAATAAATATAAGAATACAGACATTTATTAAATTTGATCACAAAAAAGAAAAAAATTATGTATTATTTGAACAAACTGAAACTTGATATTAGAAACTCTAAAACTATTGAGCAAACCATAAATGAATCTACTGACAATAATTATAAATATACAGATTCTGTTGATGAAATTATATCATGTTAATAAATAAACAACAAGAAATGGTTATACAATTTTTAAATAGGAAATTAAATAGCCTCTAGTACATTAAATAAGGAAATTCCAGGAAAATAACATATGCCATCATCCTTGTTTTTACATTCTGTAAGCTAAATAACTTCAAACAAAAATAATCTAAAAAATAATACATCACCTGGCCATGATGGTTTAACAACTAACACATTTTTAAAGAATCCGTCTCAAGTCCTCTTATCCATATTTTTAATCTATGCGTGAGTCAAGATGTTTTATGAAGGAATTAAAAGCAATTTTTTTTAGGTTACTCCTGTTCATATGTCCGATGATACTAAAGTAATAAATAATCACAGGTCAATATCTTTGATCCCAACGATTCACTGCGACTAATTCTATAAGAAATAAAAATCAGTCTTCTAAAACTAGTTTTATAAAACGAACAAACTGAAAAACATTAACGTCGGTACCAGCACTTCGCAGGATATGAATCAGATACTCCAATGTACCAATCCAGTACCGTACTAGGCTCACGAGAAATACGAGTATGTCTGTTGGCATTTATAGCATCAGCCTTTTCTTTTTTTGTGACTCTGCTTATTACGATTAGCAGTCTTGTTCAGTATGTAAGAGCCTGGAAATGGGTAATGTGCAGTTTCGTTTGGAGGGGAAAGCAATAGGGACATTCCCTTTTTAGATTCTCATTAATTTTTTAACATGCTATGTAAATTGCATTGCGTTTAACTCATAACTAGCTTCAGTCATCATGTAAATGTCACATACTTCTTAAAACTAGTGCCTGCATAGATTATAGAGGTCTCAGGTCAGCTGTTAGTAAACAATAGCCCACTTCCCTACTTTAGATACATAACTTTTTAATAGCATAGGTTAACGTCTCGGATAATGGATTCAATAATGGAATCTTAATAGTTTATGGGTTCAGATAATGAAAGTAAATAATATATTATTATAGATTCGTATACACATTTCGAGAATTCGACAATATAATAACAAAATGTCCATTTACAGGTCAATAGACCATATGGTTTTAGCACATAAAATAAAATGGAGAAATATTTTTTCAAAAGTATCCAGAAGTTGAATTTTGTTTTTGAGATGTAGGCCTACAGCGTCTTCACAAATGATTAAATCGTCACAGTTAGTATTTCGAAAACTATTCCTTTAATATGAGACCGTCTGCTTTTATATGAGGCCAGAATTATGTGACTAGCACAGATTTCTATAGGCCTATAACCTAAAAGAAACATTCTAAAACTGCATTGCTATATTACCATACATATCATTTTTGTCTTATGCTCAGGATTCATAATATACATCCCGTAATATAAGATTCCTATTTCCAGTGCTTTTTGTGATTTCTTTAACTGTGATCTACTTGATAAGTAGGCCTACTATCCATATATTTCAACTACTTTTCACATCAACAGAGAAAAGAACAAGGAATATATTTTCCCTCTGCGATTTTTCAATAAAGTTGGTACTTTTCGTGTAAATTAAACACACAAATTCATTATATGGAAGGCAAGTTTCTTTCTTCATGTACTGGTGCTTGTTTCAAATGAGTAACAGACATCGGCGATAAGGCAGTGCGCTGTTGTAGTTCTGTGAATACTAATAATCTCTTATCTCTTTAATCATGGACTTAATCACAAAATGAAAAATAGGTATTATGTTTATTTTAATATTATCTATTGCCCCATTTGATCTACATTCTGTATTAAGATTAGTTAGTATAGGTTTCATTTTTTTAAATAGATTCCAAACTCCCGTTAAATTCCATCATTTCCATGATGTCCATTGGCCAGGAAGAATACAAAGCATCTCAGAAGATGCTAATGAAAGAAAATTATAACAGTCATTACGATTATGACAATGGTGATAATCTTCTTTCTTCTTCTTTATCATAGTTTAACCTCTTCCGTTTGTAAGGGCATTTATGTGGCCCTCGATACCCGGGTGATACAGGACTGCGATCTGTCGCGAATGGGATTATCTTTGGATCACATACAAGTCTTTTTAGCAGACAAGGACATGGAATGCCACTTCAGAGGTAACACGAGCACATTGGGATAGACACACTACAGGCCACGGAAAGTATGGTGAATACTTCCACAGATTCAAGTTGACTGATGACCCTACATGCGTGTGTAAGAAAAAAACTCAAACAGTAGACCATATTCTATGGGAGTGTGAGATATTAAACAGTGAAAGAAACAATTTCAAGAAAGCTGTGCAACAGAAAGGCGGGAAGTGGCCTATTAACAAACAGGAACTCATGGAAAAGCACCTAAAACCATTTCAAAACTATATAAATAATATAGACTTTGAACTCTTGCAAATAATTGGCAGAACGTAATTGAATAAGATCCAATAATCATTGTACATAAATTTTATATTTATAATTAGTAGTACATAAGCATGTATTATTACGAAATGTAATGGAGCATGCTGTAATAGAATGTTACTTTAAAAAAAAAAAAAAAAAAAAACACCTGTCGCACACACATGCTCATGCAGAACAAGGCGCGGATGGGATGAAGGTAATCAGGACGACCAAATGACGTCCTAGGACCACAAGAATCTAAAGTCATGAAGTTTCCTGACATTCCCACCTAAGAAATCCTTCCGGGTCAGGAATCGAACCAGGTCCCGCTGCGTGAGGAGCACGAACGCATCCCCTGCCTATGCTATAGTGGTGGACATATTGGTGATATATATAATTTGTAATAACAATTATTATTATTGTTGTGGAGAGTTGATATCATACGGTCTTGAAGGTCATAAGTAATTATTTTTACTGTTCTATCGAATTTGTATAGACCTATTGCAGCGTTATTATGCTTAAGAAAACCTACATTATCTAGGTCCAAGAAACTTTCTTCCAGACGTTACTGAGTTTTCAAACCTACACGAGTTGGGAAATTGCATGTATACCCCATATTAAACTGATTTAATACATCATTATGTTCTGAATTTGTTATATCTTTATGGACAAATATGGGTGGAAAATGTCCATGTTTTACGATATTACCTTGGATGTTGAATCATAGTAGAGCTCATGCAACTTACCACTTCACTAATTAACTAAGGCGTTATTGCTTGGTTAGATTGACATCGTAAGTTGCGATGAAAGTAGATCAACTGTAAGTTAATGTATAGGCTATGTATTCAAATTGTGCTGCAAATACTAGAGTTAACAGTTCAAAGCACTTTATTCATGTTGCAATAAACCGAGAACTATATTTATTACACCTCACTTTAAATGTCGCATTTGCTTTCAATGTACACGCTATTGAATATGTAAATTCCTTTTTACTGTACCAGTAAGACCATTTTTTTAATTTTTTAAAATTTATTTACAATCTTACGTTCTAAATGACATTTGAGAAACGGTCAGACAGATCTAGTTCTTTCACGTAAACTAAAATGAAGCCAGTTCACTTTGTAGGTCAAGTTCAGGAATAAATCTGTTTTTAATTCTAGCTTACATACTTGGTGACTCTATCCTGATTGGATTAAGATACGCTTAGGAAAGGCACGATTCGTCGAGTCTTTCCTTAGAGGGATTAATTAAGCTGCACGATAGAGCAGGTAGCACATTTTATTACGCCACTGAAAACATTAAGCTATCTATAGTTTTAGTTTCTTAGCGAAATTTATGATGGGATAACAGAACATATTTACTCAAAACGGTGTTTTAACTTAACATAGTTCAATTTAACGATAGCTTATTGGTTTAATCAATTTTGCCTTTTTTCAGCCAACTGTTCACATGTTATCTTAATTTAATATAGTTTAATATACTGCAATACAGTTTAATTTAGTTATTAATAGTTTTAGTTATTTTTATGTAATTTTGCTTTCCATTTTTCCCAATTACTTCCACAGCCTATATCTTCAATCTTTAACATTAGGAATATTTTCTTAGAATCCATAAAAATTGTACTAGTGTTGCTAGTGATCCAGTAAAACAAACTATCGTTACTTAATTGAAAATAAAGTAGTTTGGAAGAACCCGAATTGATTTGTTCTAACCTGCTTTCTATATTAATTTATTTTACAGTTTTATGTGGAAGCGGACACTGATATTTTTGGGCATAAAGGACATAAAGGACAAATTCATTAATTCGTCGTTGAATAAAATAGGTATATTAATTAAAATAAACTCTCATGTGGCAGGTCGTGATGTCTATTCCTAATACCGACCAATTCGAGCTTGGGTTTCAGGGAGTTAAACAACTTAAAAAAAACCACTACCAGATTGAAATTTAGACTTATTTTTTACTACTTCGGACGTTCCTGATCGGTGTAATAAATGTTTGAAAGAAAGCTTCACTTCGTGTTGATCCCCACCAGACAATCCTCTATATCCTTGACAATATACATTACATTTATGAACCCTAGAAAAGTTCTACAGCCATGATCTACACCGCTGGGACCCGGGATCGAATCTCGGTAGATCCATGTGGATTTTATGGTGGAAAAAATGGGGTCGGGGCAGGTTTTCTCGTGGTGCTCCCATTTCCCCACCATATGTCATTCCATCAGAGTCATAATATAGTGTGGAATCAAAAGCTATTCTATCTTGCACTCTTGGGAAAATCAAATCTTAGATTTAATCACAATAATTGTGTTGCATATTATTTAAGTTCATGATGTATGCAACTTTTATACAGGTTCTTGACAACAGCACATCCCACGCATCATAGTATGAAGCCAAATAAGTATGGTAGGCCTAGCCTACATTCAATTCCCAGCGCCCTACACGGATCCTGTAAATTTACGACGGCGGACACAACTATGACTGACAAACTAATATCCATTGTGTTTACAACAAAAATACATTGTGTTCCCTCGCTTCGCTTATTTGGAATGCCTGACCTTCACACATATTTCGTAAGTAAGTTACTTTAGAAGACATTGTTTGAATTTTAATAAGCTACTTTGCTCTTTCGGCACCTGGAATCCTGCTTCAGAAAATAGGGTAACTGCCGTCAATTATATCAGAAATACTGTAGGTATGCAGCATTGTTCAGTAAACTACAAAGTGAACTTAAAATGGGGTATGGGTTTACAAGTTGAAAAAAATATGAGAGGTAAGGGCAATTAGAATAATTGTAATTACACCTTAAGAGGCAATACAGGATGTTACTTGGCAAGCCTAAATTAACCGTATTAGGACAGTCATTAACCTTTTCGTTAAAATTCTTCTGAAGTTTTGATATCATTAGTGCCAAAAATTATGTAGGAAACAAATCATGTAACTAAGATTAACGGTGCACAACCTGTTCGTTGACAGATTGACAAATGAGCTGTTTTTCGAGAGTAAATTTGTTCCAGTATTTCTGATCAGTGGCCTTCGATCAGTTCAAAAGGACATTAGGTAAAAAGATAATCCCTTCTTGTCGTAACGTCCTTCTCTGATGTACCATAATATATTATTATTATTATTATTATTATTATTATTATTAAAGACCTGATTTTAAAGGGAATTCCTTTTTTTATATTTCATCACAAAACGTGATAAAATTGAACAGGACATTTCTGAGTATGTTTCAACTGCAAATGACCTGATTTTAACGTCCTTTTTTTCCCTTTTTTAGGCTCGTTTCCCTTTTTTATGTACTTTCCCTTTCCATTACCTTTCTTGCTAATTTATTTTGAAAAATTCGTAAATTACCCATTAAACATTGTTTTCACTGATTCACCATTAAAAAAATAATTCCTCCCAGCAGAATAGAGCGTTACAGGGAAATCACAGGCTTGCCATTGCCTAAGTTTCCCATTATAACAAGGTGGGGAACATGGATTTCGTGTGCTATTTTCCTCTGTGAGAATTTCAACGAGATCAAAAAATTTATTCAGTCATTAGGTGTTACAAAATCAGCAGCTGTAGAGCAAGCAAAGGCTTTACATAAAACAAACATGTATCTCTCTGTTGAATTTTTACACTCTCTTACTTTTATATCCCTTTTTCCGCACCTTTTTTGGCAATAATTTTCCCTTTTTCCCCACCTTTTTTTGGTAATAATTTTCCCTTTTTTCGTCCTTTTTGGGTGAAAATTTTCCCTTTAAAATCCGATCTCTAATTATTATTACTCTTACTACTACTGTTGTGGTAACATGGATCTTATCACACTAGTGATTTAGCTTTCCACGCAAAGAATGTCCAGAAATCCGGTATAAATACTGTTTTCACATTCTATTAAAAAAATAAAAGTTGTTAAATGCAATGACTATAATATTCTAAGGATGGACAACTGAACGTTACAATTTTATTATGAATAACACTTCCAAAACTCACTTTACATTTTAATATACCCAATCATTAAATGAAGTCGTCACAGGACTTTAAGTGAGGAAAATTTCAGTTTAGCAGCTGATTTATATTATGAAAGACAGTGGTAACATGTAAATAAAAATGCTAACATTTTACGTATAACATTAATCTATTATCTCTTACATCTCTACTTTTATACAATTTGTGATGTGACGTTCTTGTATGTCAATAATACTGAAATAGTTAACATATAAGCCTACAACTCTTTTCAGTTGATGACGTTAAATGACTGCAGTACAGCATCCTAGGCACACAGAACAAGCCTATATTGTACTCTAATGGTTGATGGAAACATAATATTTAGGTGCATCTTGAGCATGGAATTCGTTCCACAACGATTTAAAGTCTGTAACCATTCCTTCCACATCATAGAATTATTACTAACCGTTCTATATGCGCTAGAAAAAGATTAACTACGTAATGTACAATTGGATTTTTAGTACACACGCTCTAAAACAGCTGTTTGTCGGACTGTTAACAGACCGAAAAATAGTACTTTAACAACTTTTAAACAAAATTCAGATGGTAAACATTTAAACAAATTCAAAACTTCAATACGGTTTGAAACAAAACACTTGATCATAAAATTACAAAATGGCAACATTGTTTCTTTATGTTAATCAGAAACTTTCACAGGTTTTTTTTCGCAAAACACTTTATCATATAACAAAAATATTAGCCAACATACTTCATATCTTCGTTTACAAGATAAAAAACGCTTACCGTGCATAAGTCTTTAAATCCAATACACTCCTTCTTATTCAGCTGCCGAGATTTTGCTGGCAATAGCTCCGATTCTATATTTCGGCTCGGATTGATATTTCCTCTGGATTATCACTCTTATTTTCACAAGCTTTTCACAAATAAACTAGTAGTTGGTATTCTTTGCTGTTTAGAAACGAGCTTTTAGAATGTGCACCGCATCTCGTATTGCTACGGTTCCTAGCTTAGGATTCAGACGTCTGTGAGAATATGTCAACAAATGGCTGATTATGCCTTTTATACTTACAATTAAACATTTCATTATGTTTCATATAATTTAGAAAGCTCTTTACTAAAAATTATTGTATGCACCACTCACGTAAGAGCTTTAGAGGACTCATCCATTATTTCGTCAGCTAAAGACTTATTTTACGTACTTGAGCTATTTTGAGAGAATGCAAATAGACGTACAGCAAATTTAGCGACATAAAATTACATAGTCATATACTTCGAATACAGACAGTGAACTAACATATTTTCAACATGCTATAAAAACCATGTTCCGAAAACGAGAGGTCAGGGTTTGATTGGCAAGAAAGGTTATGCTACTAAACTATGGTTACCAAACTTAATTGCGGATTAAAATTACATCAGCTGCTCTCAATTTAATAACAAGTAAGAATGAAAGCTATTTTTAATGTTACTGCCAAATATAGAATAAAGCTCTACTACAATTACTTCGTGTTGCATTTCAAGGCGACAGTGGACAGTGTAATTGTGCTCAGAGAGATCGGGCATTCCTTAAGGAGCAAACATACAAGGACTAAGCCCGGTACACATTTACTGCACCCAGCACTACTGCACGACCTCGGAGTTCTGCCCTTTTTGTGTCACTCAAGTTTTCTTTTACTTCTTGAGAATACTGAGACATGCATTTTCACAATATTTTACATGACACCAATAATCAACACACAAAGAAATCTTATGTGTAACTTAATACTTCCTCTGCCCAAATAAAAGTTTGTCTCTTAGTATAATATACTAACTTATATATGAAAATATCTTCATTAAAATTGGTTGATGGTTGAAAAAATGAAGAGAATGTCGTCACCACAATACATCGCATCCCCGAAAGATACATAACCTAAATAAAATCTGATTAATGCATTCACGTAACTTGCTTTACTCTAAAAATGGGCAACAATATATCTCTCACTTCACATTCTGATATAAAATAAGAGGTCGTATTGTAAAGAGCATGTATTAACTTGTTTCAACCCGATGTAAAGTTTTATTGCTCACCAGGTAAAATTGATTTTCTACAAGTAGTGGGTGACTTATAACTACCCTTCAGAGATTTTTTAGAAAAATGTCTAAGTTTTAGCTCTTAGTATAAGCAACACATGTAAAACATTTAAATAAAATCTTAGAGCAGTTTTCGAGAAAATCATGAAAAACGATTTTTTCAAGAAAAGTGTCATTAAAAATAAGAGAAAGTCGTCGCAAGTCTTCGTGTCACATCTTCATGTCTGTAACTCAAATGTAAAATTTAGTTTTCATACGATTTTCCCTTCTGGAGCTAGGCTAGTCACTCACACACACAGATATGATTATTAAAACAGTTTTTGCTTTATTCAGGAGCCCTCAAAACGTGTATTTAAGTTTAAATTCAACTTCCAATTTCAAGTAGAACAAATTACTTCCTCTACCTACAGTACATATGGTACGTGCAGAGGAAGTAAAAAAATCCTAAGGTAGAAATCGCCTTCCATTCTCCATTACTTTACTTGGAAAGATTGTTAGTAGGTCTGGTACATTGTGGGACTCGACAATATAATGTAAGATTGGATTTTGAAAGTTCATATTTGTAGTGTTTTTCCCTTCATTATGCATATTTCAAGATGTGATAGTGCATGGAAATCTTCTCTTTACTCGTGATGAAGATGGCGCGGATGGGATGAAAGTGCTAACAACGGCCAGATGATAGGGCCTAAGGTGACCCGACATTGTCTCAAAGGTGAAAAAATCCTCAGAAAAATACCACCTAGGTAGCTTGTCCCGAACAGTAATGGAACCCGGGCCTGCTTGCAGGGCCGTAGCAAGGTCCTTTTGCGCCCTTGGCGAGTTTGACAAATCTGCGCCCTCCAATACTGGGGGGTCTGAACAATTTTTAAATTTCTGTAAAACTGTTTGTTATTTTAATATAAAAACACTGTTATTATGAAAGAAAACCTGAACCTCAATTTGACTTTCAAGGTACCGGTGCTAAAACCTTATTTTCAGACGATTGAACTACTTAAAAAATATTACATAATAAAATCTAGTATCAAAAGTAAATTACATAATAGGCCTGAGGCCTACTAAAATGTTTAACAGATTCATATAAGTAAAACTATTTTTCGAATAGTTGAACCACTTTCATCTCAATAATAACGAACATTTTTATGTTTATTGTTATATCATTCCAAACTGATCATGATTTATGTTATACTCTGTCAATAAAAAACGTGTTAATTAAAGAACGTTGCATGTCTGCTTTTCGTTTGTAGACAATCGGCATAATACTACAGATAGTTCACGTGCAGTCATTTTTAATAACCTGAAAGATTTCTTCCATTAACGTGGAATTTTTATTGCTTGATAAATTGCACCAGTCTAACACAAAGCGGGATTTTTTCATGGTTAATTTTGCGCCCTCTCTGTACCTGCGCCCTTGGCGGGGGCCCACCCCGCCACCGCCTAGCTACGGCCCTGCCTGCTGCGTGAGGGGAGAGAACGCATCCCCAGCTATTTTCTCTTTTACTATTATTGCTGATTACGGTAGTTATAATTAATGTCGTTTTTAAGGCTAGTGCTACCATCTTTGCACCACAAACTCTCATGATTATCTGATACGCACAATGCAGAATTTGATATTACCCTAACAGCTCTCATTAAGTACGAGTGGTTATGGAAATGGTCAATAACACGAAGAGTCCCAAGTTCAAAACCATCTCTTTTCAAATACTGAAGGCTAGATTATAAACACAAAATAATGTAAATACGTACTCTGAAACTTACGGTAGAGTTTGAACAGAAAGGAATAATCAATCACTACTACGTTAACATCGGAATTTACGAAGAAAATATTACAATTTAGTAATTGATACTAAATTCAAAGAAAATGAACCTTAATTTAATACAACTTTCAACCAACCCTGAAACTTCTACAAAAATATAAAAATACATGACTTATATTTTACCAGTAATATATTATACTAAGAGCTAAAACTTTTTATTAATTTTAGCTGTGTTTATGACTCCTTTCAACTTCGAGGCTATATCAGGAGTTCGGGATCTGTGTCTGTACAGTAGGGTAGGCCATGGAACTATTGCTTGTCACTTGTTACTATTGTCGATGTATTTAATGGATGAAAATTAATTTCAACTGATATAGATATCAATGGACATGAAACGGATGAAATGGTAAGGATGATTGATGGTATGTAATTATCCAATTCGGCATTTGCCTTTACTGGGGAAACCATGAAAAAACCCATGTCAAATTGGCCGGCCCCGGGGATTGAACCTGGGACCTCCCGAATGCGAGTCCGAGACCTTAAGATCTCAACCATCACGCTCGGTATAAAACTTGTATTTGGGTAGTTATATGTTTCACTTACTCAAGATTAAGTTATATTAATTGTTTCTAATTGAATCGCACTTCCCATTCCATCGTGTTTCTATACAAGAATACAAAAGCAGTGTTCCCTAATCTACAGATCTATACTAGTTATGTAGGCCTAAAGGTTTTGAGGTAACCTCTATGAGGTCTCCTAATAGCGTGCCTATTTTTTTACTTTGGGATTTCTGAATTGAAATATTTACTGTGGACTGTACTAATCACTACATAGCTGAAAGAAATTCTGCATTGGTGTCGGATCTGCACGACAATCAGCTTCTTTGTACTGTAGCTAAAAGAGGGCAAATGTTTGATTGAACTAATTAACTTAAAATCTGTCTGCTTACAAATAATGAGTTATTGTTCACTGATTGGTAGGTCTAAGGGGAGTGGGAGAAATAGCGAAAGCAGAGGTTTTAGCAAAAGAGGTCCTCAAAACATAAAACATTCTATCAGTATAGTATAACTGTTGTTTAATTATATAATTGGGTAATGTAGGTTACATGTTAATTTTACACATACAGCGTTTATTCAGCCGACATTAAACTATAATAATATTCAAGAATACCCTAAGGGCTAAATGTTTTGGTACAAATTCCAGATTAGTCTCTCTCAGGATGCCTAACATCTTCTATTATATTTGTCAGAGTTGTAACCACAGAGCGACTAGTAGCAGAAAAAATATTTAGCACAACTTCAGTAGCCTCCTCCGCAACGTTATTCGCTGTATCATGAAGAGCGTGCACTTCTTCCTTCATCTTCTCGGCAACTTCCTTCATCTTCTTGGAAACTTCCTTCATCTTCTTGGCAACTTCCTTTCCTCTGGCTAATGCACTTTCTGCTTTCGTTCTAGTGAATTCTGCTATTTGCCGCACTTGTCCAGAAATTAGCTTTGTTCTAGCGACAGCAGATTGTACAAGATCTTGAGCCGCTGCTGCTGCTACAGAAGCATTTTCTCTCACGTACACCAAGGAATAAGAGATTCGCCGGAATACAATCCAACCTCCACATTTTACACAAACGGAATTCTCAGCACTTGATGGAATGGAATCTCTGCTGCCAGTCTCGTACACCGTGTTAGCTGTTTGCTCACTCTTGCAATTTTCACAAAACACTATATCAACTGCTCTACCAGTAATGTTGTCAACTTTGTCTTGTAATTTTGCAGTTACGACTGATGCACCTTCGACAATGGCTTCTTTAATGTCTTCTGCAGCTTGTTGTACCATATTACCTCTACCGGTATCTATTAGAGTGCAGAGAATTGCAAATAGGCATAGTCGAATGATCATCATTTCAAGAAAATTCAAGTTATTATAACTACTAAATTTTAGACCTTAAAGACGATCTGATGACGATACTATATAACTGAATCACTTTTTATAATTTCATAGCCTGAAGTCACATGCTTTTACAACGGTTTTTACAAATTCACTCGAAATATCAGGTTTAGTTCATGTTCCTGACAGGAAACAAAAGAACCATTGTTGTCGTAGCCATAATCAGTCAAACTCTTGACAGATGAAAATCAATTTTGCTTTGACCGGTATTCATGGTTCAAATCATCGCAGTCTCGAGAATTAGGCCTACGTCGAGACGGCGGTGGTTCAAATACCGATGTTAACAATAATTCTCTTTGGACTTTTTATTCAAGGAACGGATATCTAAGTAAGTTATCAAAAATCTTATATAAGCATTACAAATTATTTTTGTTACACTTACATAATGTATCTATCTCCCACTTCACATTCTCATATAGAATAAGAGGCTATATTGAAAAGAGTTAGTATTCACTTGCTTCATCCTTATGTTAAGCTATATTGCTACCCATGAAGGAACTAAAATATCAAGTTTGTGCAAACGATGCCTTGCTCATAAATATCCTTCAGAAAACTTTTCCGGAAAAAAAAGTTTCAAATAAATGATTTAGCACTTAGAAGAAGCCCTTGTGTACAACATTTAAAGAAAATCGTTAGAGCCTTTTTAGGGAAAACAGCGAAAAATGAAATTTTCCTCATGTATAGTGATATAATTCTGTCTCTCCCCATATGACATATAATCTAAATATGAAATTAAACCTAATAAAAAGTATTCAAGTTTTGTCCCATTGTTAAGATTTACTACATTCCCTATGTATTAAAACTCTACTTCTCATGTAGCTAAATTTTCTTCATCCCCATTGCTACTTAAAAGCATATGTTGCTGTTTTGTTATTCTTTTTTGTTCTTGTAACTTTGGTCTTAGCTTAGTATAATATACTATATATGACATTCTCTTCATTAAAATTGGTTGTAAAAATGAAGAGAATGTCGACACCACAATACATCGCATCCCCGAAAGATACATAACCTAAATAAAATCTGATTAATGCATTCATGTAACTTTGTTTACTCTAAGAATGAGCAATAACATGTTTCTCACTTCACATTCTGATATAAAATAAGAGGTCGTCTTGGAAAGAGCATCTATTCACTTGTTTCAACCCGATGCAAAGTTTTATTGTTCACCAAGTAAAACTGATTTTCTACAAGTAGTGGGTGACTTATAACTACCCTTCAGAGATTTTTTAGAAAAACGTCTAAGTTTTAGCTCTTAGTATAAGCAACTCATTAAAAAAATAATAATAAAATAAAATTGTAGAGCAGTTTTCGAGAAAATATTGAAAAACTATTTTTTCAAGAAAAGTGTCATTAAAAATAAGAGAAAGTCGTCGCAAGTCTTCGTCTCACATCTTCATGTATGTAACTCAAATGCAAAATTTTGTTTTCATACGATTTTTCATTCTGGAGCTAGGCTAGTCACTCACACACACATACATGATTATTAAAACAGTTTTTGTTTTATTCAGGAGCCCTCAAAATGTGTATTTATGTTAAAACTCAACTTTCAATTTCAGGTAAAACATATTACTTCCTCTACCTACAGTACATATGGTATGTGCAGAGGAAGTAAAAAAATCCTAAGGTAAAAATCGCCTTCCATTCTCCATTACTTTAATTGGAACGATTGTTAGTAGACCTTGTACGGGCAAGCTGAGAGCAAGCGGACTGTACACAAGATTCATAGGACGTAGCACTTCTTGAAATAGAGACTTAAACTATAAATAGATAAGCCAAACTTGCCCAATACATTTTAGATAGATTTCTCTGGTATGTAACAATTTATTGTCACAAACAACAATACATAAATCATGCTCAGTTTATAAATTCTGGATTCCTTGGACGTATGTAATATTATTATTCATAAACACTGATGAAATTGTAGATATCACAATGTTTAATACAAATTCCTTAGTTAAAGGTCATAAATATCTTTGAGATGGCTTAATCAGTTCGATCAAAACCACACGTATATTAGTTCAATGATGAACTTACGTCCAAATTGTTCTTCAAATAAATTAAGTAGTAAATGACGTACCTTTGAATTAATTAAGTACCACCTTTTGATAGTTGTTAAAGATGTTAGCTTGAGATCTTGCGACGCCAACACCCAAAGGAAGAAGACTCGATGAATCACACGATGGGTGATAATAGTATTTAGATCGTTAGTAGTCTTCAGAATCAATAAGGCATATGAAACCTTAATGTGAATCGAAGAGCTGATTGCTTCAGCTATTGAAAGTGAACCACCAGATCTATCTGATAGGTAAAGATAGGCATTGATAAGCCAAGAAGAAAACTCATGTCTTTATGAGTAGTAGTTGAATTGATTATGAAGAAGAATAGGCATTTAAAGCCTAGAAGAACTAATGTCTTAATGAGACACAGTTGACTTGAATTGATGAAGAAAAAGAATGAAGCTAAAGTAAAGCCTTATTGGCTATCAAAACAATATGATAAATTATCCAGTCTCTGATTGGATGCAAGACACAAAAAGAATATAATTTTGATATTACAATACCCATAAATAACAAATATTTGAAATTCATTTGTTCAATTATAAATAAAAAACAAGATAGCAAGCAAGGCCTGCTAAAAACGAATTACAGAAGCATGACCTACTACGAACTAAAACATAACGGAACATATTGCCCGCAAATTATGACACTTGTGGCATAATTTTTAAAAACAAATTACATGTGGAGTTATGTCACTTAAAAATAAATTAAAGAAGAGAGGAAAAGAATAAAAAATAAAAACAAACATGAGAACAAATAATTAAAATGAATTGAAAAATATATGAACAAATGCAGAGAATGACTAAGCTATTTGTCATCTTCTGAGAATGGCATTGGTGCCAAATTGACAATTGGTTGCACATAAAGATTCGTGGCAGTACGAACCTTTGCAACTTGAACCAGACTGACCCCGCCAGGGTGAATTTGTCATGGTGTTTGAAGTCCTTAACGCTGGGTGGTAAGTTTTGATGTAGTCGGAATTCTCGTTGGAAACCTGACCAACGGATTCCATATGTCCCAATTTCAAGTGTTTGGACATAGAATTCCTGTAAGCCTTAGCTAATACAGGATTAGAAAGAGAACGTCTCTTAAGAGGCGTTAATCTTGAACTCGCTTGGCGAGATGCATTAGAAACCCTTTGCAGGTTTGAATTTACTAAGGCTGAATAATGCATATCTAAGGTATTAGATTGGCAGGATAAATCATTAGGAAGTCCATTGCTAAGATCCTTAGATTTATGAAGTGTAAGTTTGTTGGACCTACGAACAGACAACCTAGGAGAAGAAGGTTGGGACAGCTTGCCCGCAAAGTACCAACCCAGTTGAGAGTTATGAATGATGGGTAGGTTAGGAGCAGAAATGTTACCCACACAATCGATTTGCGAGAAAACCTCAACACCCAACACCAAATCTACAGAGTTAGGTGTGTTGAAGTCGGGATTGGCTAGTTGAAGGTTAGGCGGAATGTTCCAGTTAGTGATATTAATTGGAGATCTTGGAAGTTTCGATTCTGAAATCTCCGGAACAACAAGAGCAACAGTATTACAAAACCATCGAGTTGTTCGGGACCTGATTTCTATAGAAGCAAGCTTATGTGTGCTTACTTTAGACGACAGTATTCCAGTCAGCCTTGCTTGCTGCTGACAAGGAGATAGTTTTAAGTGTTTAAATAGCCTTTCACTGATTAAGTTACAATCAGAGCCGCTATCTAAGAGGGCAGTGGCCTCTACGGGTTGACTATTCTTGTTTATCACAAACACATTTGCAGTAGGAAGTAAGCAGCCTTGATGATTATGAGAGGCTGACATAATCCCTGCAGTATTAGATATTTGTGACTCGTTCTGAGCACTATAATCGTGAAGAAGAGTACTATGTTTCTCTCCGCACACTCTGCAAGAGAACGAGCTGCAAGCCTTGGTATGACCTCTTGAAGAGTAACATACACGACATAAATGGTTAGTCCTAACAAAATTGCTACGGCTTGCAAGACTCATTGCTTTGAAAACATCACATTGGTACACTTGATGCGAATCTTTTTTGCAACAAATACATTTGTTGACAAGCTGAGCTGATTTGCTCTTAGCCGATATAGGTTGCGAATTCTGTGAAGTTGAAGGCTGATTTTTTAGAGCTGAATCCGTCATTTGCAAGACCCGGACTCTAGTCTCCAGGAACTTAAGTAGTTCCTTGAGTTCAGGCAATCTGTCTGACTTCAGCGATGATTCCCATTCTCTAATAATATGAACTGGGAGTTTGTCTAAGATCATTTTAGAAATAATTAAGTCGGATAAATCGACATTAGTATTTAAGGAGTGCAATGCATGCACCGTGCTTATGAAATGATCTATAAATCTTTGCAGAGAGTCTGCAGAATTCTTTTCAAGAGAAGGTGGTGAAAATAATTTGTCAATGTGACTATTAGCAATCAGACGATTGTTGTCAAATCTTTCTGACAACGTTTCCCAGGCTACATCAAATGTAGCTGAGGATACAGGAATATTCTGTATTACAGTCATGACTTCTGGCGATAAGCATGATTTGAGATATTGGAACTTGTCCATGTTAGAAATATGCTTATGTTGAATGACAAGGAAATAGAATGTATCCCTGAACTCAATCCACAAGGCAGGATCGCCTGTGAATTGAGGAAGACGGATCTCGGGAAGTTTGGGCAGTGAAGGGGTCAATTCTCTAGATGACTGCTGGACTACAGAAGCTGAGACCTGATCAGGGTCATAGAACTGTTTATTTTTAGCAATAGCACCATTTAGTAGACCTATTGCTTCATGAAAAGTCGCTTCAACTTCTCGTCTTTGAAGCTTAATGACTTCCGTCACTTCCTTAAGACTGAGTTGAGCATATGTACTCTTATATTCACTAAATATGGTTTCAAATGCATTACGCATACTGAGAGCCTTGAAATATGAAGCTTCGTCTCGTATAACTAACGTTTGAATAGCTTCAACGAAATCAATGAACTGAATTCTTGCAAAATCAATGGAATCTAGTTTAGCTATAGATTCAGCTTGAGCAGCTTCTTGTCTAGCCCTAGCTTCTGATTCTGCTAATTCTAGTCTAGTCCTAGCTTCTGCTTCTGCTAATTCTAGTCTAGTCCTAGCTTCTGCTTCTGCAGCTTCTTGTCTAATCTTAGCATCTGCTTCTTGTTTAAGTTTAGTCTCATAAGCTGTAACTAAAGAGTTTACACGAGAAATGGCTGCAAAAACAGCCTTTTCCACTTCTTCTCTATAACCTGCTTCAGCTTCTGAATACTCAACTTGTTCAATCAGAGACTGAACATCTTCATATTTGATCAGGACTTCATTAAACTTAGCCTTACGGGCTATAATTTCATTATAAGATTCATCGTCGAGATGTGTGAGTGATAGAAAGGTATTGACGTGGCGAGTGATCTGAGCCTTTATAGGAGTTCTCTTGGCTTTAAGAGCATTAATGTTTAAATCCTGATTAGCCATCTCTTTAGATTTACAGCTCAAATTACAATGAATATCAATAATTGCCCGCTCTTAGGGCCAAAATGACAATAAATACAATGCCCGATTACGGGTTAAGACAAATCAGTACATAAACGTCCAATGCAATGGACGTTGAAACAATACAATATCAGGTGTGATATGTGTACTAGTGTAAGTGTTGCTGTCTGTGTAGGTTTTACATACATGTAAACTTATAACACTAGTTTAACAATAGATCCTCCAGCCTTCACCTCAAACATGCAGAAGACATGGAGGTAGTAACAATATTAATTATTGTTTAGTTATTGTTATGATGAGAACATTTATGGTATATATTACAGTTCAATTCACCAGATAACAGTCCAGATATGATTCAATATCCGGCAATAGGAGGACCAGTAAAATGTACGGGCAAGCTGAGAGCAAGCGGACTGTACACAAGATTCATAGGACGTAGCACTTCTTGAGATAGAGACTTAAACTATAAATAGATAAGCCAAACTTGCCCAATACATTTTAGATAGATTTCTCTGGTATGTAACAATTTATTGTCACAAACAACAATACATAAATCATGCTCAGTTTATAAATTCTGGATTCCTTGGACGTATGTAATATTATTATTCATAAACACTGATGAAATTGTAGATATCACAATGTTTAATACAAATTCCTTAGTTAAAGGTCATAAATATCTTTGAGATGGCTTAATCAGTTCGATCAAAACCACACGTATATTAGTTCAATGATGAACTTACGTCCAAATTGTTCTTCAAATAAATTAAGTAGTAAATGACGTACCTTTGAATTAATTAAGTACCACCTTTTGATAGTTGTTAAAGATGTTAGCTTGAGATCTTGCGACGCCAACACCAAAGGAAGAAGACTCGATGAATCACACGATGGGTGATAATAGTATTTAGATCGTTAGTAGTCTTCAGAATCAATAAGGCATATGAAACCTTAATGTGAATCGAAGAGCTGATTGCTTCAGCTATTGAAAGTGAACCACCAGATCTATCTGATAGGTAAAGATAGGCATTGATAAGCCAAGAAGAAAACTCATGTCTTTATGAGTAGTAGTTGAATTGATTATGAAGAAGAATAGGCATTTAAAGCCTAGAAGAACTAATGTCTTAATGAGACACAGTTGACTTGAATTGATAAAGAAAAAGAATGAAGCTAAAGTAAAGCCTTATTGGCTATCAAAACAATATGACAAAATATCCAGTCTCTGATTGGATACAAGACACAAAAAGAATAATTTTGATATTACAATACCCATAAATAACAAACATTTGAAATTCATTTGTTCAATTATAAATAAAAAACAAGATAGCAAGCAAGGCCTGCTAAAAACGAGTTACAGAAGCATGACCTACTACGAACTAAAACATAACGGAACACCTTTACTGGGGAATCCAAGAAAAAACCCATGCCAAATTGGCCGGCCCCGGGATTTGAACCTGAGACCTCCCGAATGCGAGTCCGAGACGTTACCATCTTGGCCACCACGCTCGGTATAAAACTTTTATTTGGGTAGAGGAGTTATATGTTTCACTTAAGTTTAAGTTATATTAATTGTTTTTAATTGAATCGCACTTCCCATTCCATGGTGTTTCTATACAAGAATACAAAAGTACTGTTCTCTAATCTAAAAATCTATACTAATTATATAGGCCTACAGGTTTCCGAGGTGACCTCTATGTGGTCTCCTAATAGCGTGCCTATTTCATTTCTTTGGGATTTCTGAATTGAAATATTTACTGTGGACAGTACTAATCACTACATAGCTGAAAGAAATTCTGCATTGGTGTCAGGTCTGCACGACAGTCAGCTTCTTTGTACTGTAGCTAAAAGAGGGCAAATGTTTGATTGAACTAATTAACTTAAAATCTATCTGCTTACAACTAATGAGTTGTTATTCACTGATTGACAGGTCTAAGGGGAGTGGAAGAGATAGCGAAAGCAGAGGTTTTAGGAAAAGTTTGTACTCAAAACATAAAACATTCTATAAGCATAGTATAACTATTGTTTTATTATATAATTGGGTAATGTAGGTTAATATTAATTTTACACACACACTGTTTAATCAGCCAACATTAAACTATGAAAACATTCAAGAATACCCTAAGGGCTAAACGTGTTGGTACAAATTCCAGATTAATCTCTCTCAGGATGTCTAACATCTTCTATTATGTTTGTCAGAGTTCTAACCACAGAGCGACTAGTAGCAGAAACAGTATTTAGCACAACTTCAGTGGCCTCTTCCGCAACGTTACTTGCTGTATCAGGAAGCGCGTGCACTTCTTCCTTCATCTTCTCGGCAACTTCCTTTCCTCTGGCTATTGCACTTTCTGATTTCGTTCTAGTAGATTCTGCTATTTGCTGCACTTGTCCAGGAATTAGCATTGTTGTAGCGACAGCAGATTGCACAAGATCTTGAGCCGCTGCTGCTGCTACTGGAGCATTTTCTTTCACGTACTCCACGGAATCAGAGATTCGCCGGTACACAATCCGAGCGCCACATTTTACACAAACGGAATTCTCAGCACTTGATGGAATGGAATCGCTGCTGGCAGCCTCGTGAACTGTGTTAGCTGTTTGCTCACTCTTGCAATTTTCACAAAGCATTATATCAACTGCTCTACCAGTAATGTAGTCAACTTTGCCTTGTAATTTTGCAGTTACGACTGATGCACCTTCGACAATGGCTTCTTTAATATCTTCTGCAGCTTGCTGGGCCATATTACCTCTATCTATTAGAGTGCAGTGTATGATTTCCAATTCAGAGAATTACAAATGTGCGTAGTCGAATGTTTATGATTTCAAGAAAATCCAAGTTATAACTGCTAAATTTTAAATCTTAAGGACGAAATGAAGACGATACTACATAACTGAATCACTTTTTATAATTTCGTAGCCTGCAGTCACATGCTTTTACAGCGATTTTTGCAAATTCACTCGAAATATTAGGTTTAGTTCATGTTCCTGAGAGAAAACAAAAGAACCATTGTTGTCGTAGCCATAATCAGTCAAACTCTTGACAGATGAAAATCTATTTTTCTTTGACCGATATTCATGTTTCAAATACCAATGTTATCAACAATTCTCTTTGGAGCTTTTATTCGATTAACGGATATCTAAATAAGTTTTCAAAAATCTTATAAAAGCATTACAAATTTTATTTTTGTTACACTTACATAAATGATCTATCTCCATTATGAAATGTCCCACTTCACATTCTGATATAGAGTAAGAGGCTATATTGAAGAGAGTGAGTATTCACTTGCTTCAGCCTTATGCTAAGCTGTATTGTTACCCATGAAGGAATTAAAATATCAAGTTTGTGCAAACGATGCCTTGCTTATCAGTACCCTTCAGAACATTTTTGTGAAAAAAAGAAAGTTTCAATAAGTAAGGAATCGCGCACAATGTGCATTATCTTAATCTAAGACTTAAACTGCTGACAAACACCCAGTCCTGAACCCAGGAAAGGGATTTTTCACTACTGAAAAATTCCCGACCCGGCCCGGAATCGAACCCGGGCCGCCGGAGTGGAAGGTAGGCAACGCTACCGACTCACCCACGGCGACGGACATCTAAATATGAAATTAAACCTAATAAAAAATATTCTAGTTTTGTCCCATTGTTAAGATTTACTACATTCCCCATGTATTAAAACTCTACTTCTCATATAGCTAAATTTTCATCATCCCCATTGCTATTTAAAAGCATAAGTTGCTGTTGTGTTATTCTTTTTGGTCTTGTAATTTTTGTCTTGTCTGATATTTCGTTGTATTAATCTGCCGCATTATCTTTATTATTATAAAGAATGTTAGAATGATTCCCCTTAGACTCCTGTTATTGAGTTTATAATTGCAATGTGATATAAAAACTAAAATTTGTCCTTTCGTTCACTAAAGATCTCTTTACAGCAAACTTTCTACATTTCGCCATTTTGGACTTAATTGGTGGAATGGCATTTTACATAGAAATCTATCCTGAAACATTTATTTAGAAATATATACTTACAGTTTGATTTGGATTCATTGAAAATTTTTGCCTACCATTATGAGTACCGGTACTTATTACTTTCCTCACCGTTATTTTCGTCCCTTTGATAATTATGCCTGTTTTCAATTTAGGCAATAATTTTAATTTTGTTTTTATTAAAGTCATTGATAATATTCATTCAGATTTTTGGAACTAGATTCTCTGCGAACTATCCCTGATGCGGTTTAGAAATATCATCATTTAATCTTATGCCGAAACATAATGTTTATGAATGATTTTTTTAAACAAAGACACCCTCTTGAAGAACCATCTGAGAGTGGTTTTGAAGTAGGCCCTTCTTCGAAAACGAGTTCTTTGCTATCGATAAAAAGAAGTGATCGATAAATCATTGTCATGATGTCCGCGTTCCTTTATTCGAATAACCGTGGGAAGCAGAAATTACCAGGGAGTAGTCCTGTATTCCTCCCACTGCAATGATCGGAGTTATGTTTTTATCTTAATTAATAGGGTGCGTACATGAGGATGCTAGTCAAACAAGTCAAGGCCAAGAGGTCGCAGCCACCTCCACAGCTCCCATTAACTGGTCTGGACGTCGTAATGAGGGCTTTGAAGGTTGCTATTGTAATTTGAGAAAAAATTAGAACAGAAAACCCATCATGGCTTGTAATTAGCCTACTAAGGTATACCATTTAATCAACCTACAAATATTTGACAATATACACAAAATAAAATGCAAATAGACTTAAACACTACTAAATTGATAAAAAAAAATTAATAAAAATGACCGATAATGTTTTTATTTGTTGTATGATTATATTTTATGTGAGTAGTTGATTTTAATATGTTTCTTACTAAAATATATTATAGCTGGAATTATAATAATAGAATACATCTTCTTTCTTTCTTTCTTTCTTTCTTCGTCGTAGTTTTACCTCTCCCTTTTAAGATTTAAGCGACCCAAGTCACCCGGGCCTTACAGCGCCGCGACCTGTCGGAAGAGGGATTGTCTTTTAATCACATACATACTTTTTTGACCAGACAAGGACATGGAGGGACTCCCCAGATGAGTGATCAGCCCAATGCTGGGGCCACCTCCGAGACAACACGAACACATAGGACGACACACACCATTCACAGACACTCACTCAGAAAAGAGGATGAGGATGAAGTTTATAATGACGGCCAGATGATATCTGGAGACCACAAGAGCCTAAAGTTACCTGACATTTGTCTCACAGGTGAGGGAAAATCCCGGGAAAAAACCTCACCTAAGTAACTTGTCCCCACCATGAATCGAACCGCAGCGGTGGAGATAGAATACATATAATTTAAAATTAATAACAATGAATAAAATGTAAAGGCTACCTAAGTGTCTTTAAGGATTTTACTTTCAGAACTTACAGTAGGTCTATCGGAATTTGAATTTGCAATTATCACGAAAACTTTATGATCTTAAAAGGATTGTTTCTTGCCTTCTAGTAAATACGTCCATAGAATAAACGTAAGAGCTATAGCTATGGGAATCTGGTTTCAAAAAGCGTACGCCCTTGCAAAGATAAAACGAATCATTAAAGTTATTTCATACAAAACATTTTCCTAATTCTTGATCACACTTTGTTTTATTCATTACGCCACATTCCAAGAAAATGCTATATTTCTGTCATCGAAGTTGTCCGGCAATGGAGAGCGGGTACGGTCTGCCCGCGGGCTGTGGTATTGCCAGAATAATTAGGCTTGAGTTATGTGGTATATAAATCGCACATGTATAATTATTCAACTTTATAATCTCGTCACTGATCTGAAGTAACGTGAGAATATATTACAGACTAAATACCGTTATAATCTGTACTGAATTAATATTTTTGATACTACGTGGATAGAATGTTAATTTTCATACTCCAAACATATCGTCATTGTGTAAAAGAATATTTACTACAATCACTTTACCAGGAATTACAAAAGAGAGGAATTAAATATTCGAAAATTGACAGAAGAAGTAAGAGCTTTTTAATCTTAAGTATTGTATGTTTCGAAATAGTGAAAAGTTTACACTCCACGTTATGACAATCATGTCATTTATCATATGTTGTAATGTGTATTTTAATGCCATTAAAGGTTAGAATCAATTATGAGAAAACAAATTCTGCTATCAATGTTTAAGGGAGACTTCACTCAAAGTGACCGCAAATGGACACGTAAAAAGTTTTATGTTAAATTACAGCACGCGCGCGTGCGCGCGCGCGCACACACACACATATATATAAATATATTAATATATAAATATACATATAGATATATATTTTTTATTTATATATATAAATATATATATAATTTTAAATATTTTTGATAGGCTAAAACAAGGATATTTCTTATAGTACTATGTAGCTTACTACTTTATTTGACTGTTACTTCACTATTTATTCTGGAACTTTTACTATATGTTAAAGATAACATACATTTGTACAAACCTAGAAATATTGTACATTCTTATGAAAAATCTCCAAGAATTGGGAACCATAATGCTCCAAAATTATCAGCCTAAGAAGTGAGACTTTAAAATGTAAAGCTTAACTTACGGTATGAGACAAGGAAAAAATGTGAGTCTGCCTAGCGCAAACACAAGTTAGAGGCATATAAGTTATGGAAAAGTCAACTACTAATGGTATGGCTCGTATTATCTGAAACTTCAAAAATACTAAGCAGTGCTACAGTTCCTGCTTCTCTGATTGCCTACTACCTATATGCCTATAATTTTTTTAAGTAAATGATACGGGACTTTGACAAATTAGAGAAGCTATCGATATAATTCATTGGTGTAAATAAATATTGAAGAATGAAATCCACGCAAATAATGCGCAATGTGATGCAGTCACATAACTTTCTCTATCCTGAACGTAGAGAATACCATTATCTCAATTTTGTATGTAGAATTAGAGGTCGTATTGCGGGGACAGCATAATCCAGCTGTCTCAGCCTGATTTTTTTCTTCAACGAGTATGTTATGCCATATCAGAAGTCGGTAATAAAATTCTATCCACTGATACGTTATTCATAGCTGTAGGCTTTGTATTTTTAGTTGAGAAATATGGATGTTTATCATAGGCCTAAGCATGTGAAAAGGAGACAAATTGGATATAACATTATTAGTGCTATGCGCGCAGTATATTATTATGTCCCAGGTTTTGGGGAGGAAAGTATGAAAGTGGTAATGAATTTCTTTTTGATTTCAGCCCCGAAACGGTTATATGGTAACTTGGAAGTGAGAAATGAAGTATTCCGTAAAGACAATATAATTTTATGTTACCGGAAATTCTGTTTCTTCTTATTTGAACCCCTACCAGGCATGGTGTGTAGAAGCGATGAGGTGCAAAATTCTACATCCTCTATGAGCCATAAAAAGCTATATCAAGCAATTTTTTAGTGAATAGTTTGAGTGTGATAAGTCGTTCTTCCTCATTTCAAATTCCACATACCTACTTAAGGACCTAGAGTTTGAAAATCTAGTAATATTTGTATTATAAGTGCTGTAATAGAAACAGACATACGATAGAATTTATTCCAGCTCTGACATTAAAAGGTGAAGAGAAATATAGGCACGCCTATTTAGTTGAATCATTATACTTTACTCTATTTCCCCAAGGTATTTTTTGCAAAAAGAATTATGTAATCAGCTAATCACATACCGAAAATTTAATGACGAAGATGTGCAAAAAAAGGTCTATGTGCTGCAGAAGATTTTAAGCTCTAATTAATATATCCCAAGGAATGCAGGTTCTAGACGTACTGTACGTGACGTTATTAGAAGGCTATTGCAATCAGAATTCGCAAGCCATGACTACCATTTCGAAACTCCAGTTATGATTAAGAAATTACAATACTATGTAATCACTGTTTTACGTAACGGTGGCAAATATAGTTTTATTATAGACCACCAATCACTACAATTTCCGCTTTGAATATCCATGGGACCCAGCTTCAAATAAAAATATATGTTAGAGTAAGTCATGAAATAACAATGAATCGTCTTTCATTTCTTGCGCAGTTCCACAAATCAACGTCTGTACTCAAATTAAAATAGTAAAGAATGTCCGAAAATTCCCAAGTTTTTCTGTCTAGTCAAACTTATTTTCAAGAAAACAAATATGCCTATTTGCTTAAGTTACAAATATACAGAATGAAGAAAAATTCGCGGACATGCACATCACCCTAGGAATTTGCACTGAAAATGAAATGAGTTTTATATTTGCTAAAATTTCCCTTTTTGCACATTTTTCTTCAAGTACAAATTAAATAAAACATATTTTTAAATTTTTATAAAAGTAGTAGGTTTAAAAATATGCATTTATTGTATACAATTCAAATAAATTCGTTAAAGCCAATTTTAAGGATTCGCTAAAATAGTTGCTTCCTCAGATTATGCCTAACTATTCTTTGAAATTTCGATTTCAAACGATATTCCGATTCCGCCTTGACTAATCACAGTGTTAAGAAAACCACACATATTTATTTTCTTCAGAAAATAGTATCTTTGAGCTCATGGGACTTGAAAACATACATATCTATTCTGAAAATCGACGTAGAATTTCAGAGCCGATAACAATATTCTTAGAACGTAAGGAATGGGTAGAGAAAGTAAAAAGAACAAGGCTGCTTTATAGAATAACAGATACTAAATTTACAAGAAGAATATGATCATCCATAAGATGAACAGAGAACGCCGCCGTGAGGTCTGGAACGGAGTGCACTCAGCCTCGTGATTCAAATTGAGGAGCGGCTCCGGCCATGGAAACCACCATTATCGACCGTGGGTGTCGGCATGCTCACCACATGCCCCCAATCCTGCCAGATGTCTATGGTAGATGACGCAACGGTCGGGTGGTAGGTCCTGTCCCTTCAGCGATGTCGCGCCACGGAGTTTAGTTTTAGTTTTTTTTTAAGATGAATAGAGAAATTCAAGAATATAAGAGGGAAAGAAGAGACAGACGACAAAAGGAAAAGAAATAAAAGAAAATTTGAATAGAAAATGGGAAGCTAAGACAAATTGTTAAATGAATCAGCGTAGGGGGTGCGTTCGCTCCTCTCACCCAGCGGGCCCGGGTTCGAATCCTGGTCGGGACAAGTTACCTAGGTGGGGTTTTTCCTCACTTGTAGGACAAATGTCGGGTAACTTTAGGTCCCTGTGGTCTTTGGATATCATGTGGCCATCATTATCATCTTCATCACATCCTCGCCTTGTTCAGAGTGAGTATGAGTGTGAATGGTATGTTTCGTCCTATGTGTTCGTGTTGTCTCGGAGGTGACTTTGGCATTGGACTGATCACTCATCGGAGAAGGTCCTCCATGTCCTTGTCAGGTCAAAAAGGTATGTATGTGATCCACAGATAATCCCTTTCCCGACAGGTCGCGGCCCTATAACGTCCGGGCGGCGTAGATCGCTTAAATGTCCATAAAAGGGATAGGTAAAACTAAAGTAAAGGATGAAAAAATCAGAAAGGTACTGAATAAAGAAGTCGGTCATCTTTCGTTGATTACAAGACTGTTTTGTTCATAACAAATCATAAAAATTTGAAAAAAAGACGCAGGAGTATCAAGATGTCAAATTGCAAGAAGAGAAGAATATCAACCGGACTAACTCATTAATGTAAAGAATCATCAATCAGGCTCCGCACAAGAGTAGGCTGTGTTAAATTAGTGTGTCTCAGGGGATCCTGAATAATAAACTTTGCTTGTCCTATTCTTAAAAGGGCGGTCATGTATCACTGTCTACTTAGATCTTGCAGAGTAGGCTATATGTGGGCTTAAGTACTGCGAAATACAATGAGCTCAAGTTTTGACACCTGTTATAAAGAATACCGGTAATACAATTTCTTCTAACGTACTTTAACTGCATACACTGTTGTGTCAGGCATTCGAATAGGGATAGTCACTGGCAAGGGCCAGGTTCAAGTGATCCAGTAGGTATGTTATTTCTATGCTAACGTTATTTCTGTGATAATGTTCAATAGATTTCGTGCAAAAAACCTCATGTGCACGCAGAAGTGTCGTTGATGTATAATGTATATTTGGTTGTAGAGGACTTTAATAGTGTAATTCGGAAAAAAAAAAACTTATCCTTACCCAAAGAAAGTTCTTTTTACACAATTTTCTCGAAAAGAGTAATACGATTAATTTTAACTTTGTGTGACTTGATTTCCTGTTGTTGAAAATGTGTAATAGTTTCTCGGGCTTCCAGCCGAATGAGTAGGAGGATTGATGCCGAGCTTTCGGCAGCTATCTCTACTGCCAGTTTCTCTCAGAAGCCCGAGAAACCATTAAGCCGATGTCAAGCGATCCAATTTTGGTGCAAATTTCTACAAATCATTAGATCGTGTGACATGGACGAATTCCACACAATATCTTCATACATTTTTCATACAACGGAAAAGAACCGTTTCTAATTTGCAATCAAAAATATGAAATCAACCAGTGAGCGTCATTCTCTCCCCACGTGATTCCCTGGCGTAGAAACATGGCTGCTTCTTCCGAACAGCTGATTCTCTGCCATGCCAGTGCTCAGTCAGCGAACATAACATAAGATAAAATGAAATGTTAGAATCAAGAAGATTAACAGACGCTAAAGCAGACTTTGAATTTACAACATTACTTTAAGTTCTCAGATGAAAATGAATCATGACCTGCGCGAAATTGCCACTTCGAAGCCACTCCACAAGCACATATTGCTACCGTGCATCGTCAAACCCAGTCTCTTGTCTTCCTAGTTATATCAATAGCCATTACTAAATCTGTCAAATACCTTGAGTTGCTCAAGAAATTAAGAAAAATATTCGGCTGAAGTTGTTACCAGTGTGTGGCATGTCGATTGTAGTAGCTATCGATTTTCGTTCCGACAAAAACGCTGATAGTATATTGAACCAAAACACACTCTCGTGTGCACAGCCAGAAATAATGATATAGAAATGCTACTTGATACAAATTTTTGAACCGAAAAATTTGGATCGTGGGACATCGGCTTTACACATAGTGTTTTTAACTTTGTATACTAATTTCTTGTAAGCGTACTAAGATGAAAACTTATTTGAAATATTTTTCGTCAAAATTGCCGTTAGGATAGCTAACTTAAAATTTGTAAGTTAGTAATGTTCATTAAATCCGTCTTTTTTTTTTTTTTTTTTACAACGCGGCATTGTGTGAGTGAAGCAACTGAATGGGCACTCCACAATGCTGTAACTTTATATCATATTATGAGTGAATTACAAAATCTATCTTTTGGGTAATCTGTCAAGTGAGTATTTAATTTCAAATATATTGTTTCTCTTAAATTTGAGGTCGCTTACTTCATGCCGGAATTTGAAGCGAAAACACATCAAAATCCTTGCCTAGGGTGTAGAAATCATGCAAGAGTATGAGCCTATAAATTGGACTTTTAATAATATTGTTTGTATTTTACAAGGTAAGGAGGGTCATGAAGCGCCCACATAGGAAAATATTTATTTCGAATAAACATATCGCGGAAAAAAAAATTGATTCGTGGGCTAGTTAATAGTTCGGCATTGATTCGGCACTACCAAAAATGGAAGGGAGGACTACAAATACCTACTTAAACACTAATAAATAAGAGCAAATAAGACATAAATACGCATAAATATCAAGTTCAGATGAGCTGTTCTACAAAAGCGAAAGGTGAATGCCGAATCATGCAGAACAATCAATAATGAAGACATTTGACCTCAGATTAGCATAAACCCACGAATTACTGAGACAGGGAACTCCGCCGAATAAAATCGTCCTTGACGTCATGGTTTGCACCACACCCGGATTTAATCCTGACGTGTTGTGTCACTGTGCTTTTCTGCGGGAAGGACAGTTTCTGCAAACTGCAACAAGTGCAGGTCGTTCCGCCTTCATTTGCATCGCACATCTGTCTTCTTGAAACGGGCGTTGACAAGTATGATCTATTATTATCTCATCTAGGTCTCCAGATAAAAATCTAGGCTTCCATTGCGTATATCTGAGGTTTAATCTTGAATGTGAATTAAATACCGCCCTGTATTTAAACTCCCTCGACCTCTGATTCATTACTTTAATCACCATATTGTATAAATGACTTAGTAGATGTGATAACGAGAAAAATCGTGTTGTTCATTGTGTTAAGGGAGGGGATCTATGAGATTAATAAAAAATGGACAAAAAATTGAATTTTGGTCTATTATAGTAAATTCGAAAAGTTAACTATTTGCTTTTGTGTCTTTTATAACGAAATTTTGGTACACTGTGTATCATATAAATAAGTAACAATTCCCAAAGTTTCAAGACTTGCTTAATTTGTATTTACGTTTTTCTATATTATATTACCTGTTTATATTATATTATTTCTAAATCCAAAGTTTCACTGCAAGACTTCAATTCTTTAATAAAATCTGTGAAACGTTTTATAAATTATATTTTCATTTTAAAAAATCTACGTAAATAAATAATAATAAAATATTCAAAATATAACATGGTCCACAACATTAGTGAGTAAAAACATGCAAATATCTCACAGCTATTTGGTATTAAAATGTAATATTTAGTACAAAAAATTGGCATCAAATCAAGAAACCCAAACTTACGGGAAATGGATTTGGAACTTCTTGCTGATAGTTGATTTAAGCCCTCTTGGAAATCTAATCTGTTGGATTTCGGATTATAACAATGTTATTTTATAGTAATTGCATTCGGGGTTATCTATAGAATCAAAATCATTTACATATAATATGAGCATATAAGGAACATTATACTTCACTATTTAGGAAAAAAATAAAACTAGAATCAATTTTGACAGCTGTGGAGTGCAGCCAATAATATAAATACACATTCATTTAAGATATATTTATAACTCTAATGTAACGACTTTTTTATTTTAACATGTGTATTCCGAAGAAGTGAAACAGCAAATATTTTTTAATGGAAGGTCCTAAGTGTCTCCCTATAAGGGGAGTAAGCTCACCCTACTTCGCCCATGTTAATTTTTTTCAAGTACCTACAAATTACAACACGCTTTTCTTGGATAATAAGCAATCATTGCTCTAGAATTGTTCCTTCATGTTCCTTCCTCTCCTTTTTGGCTTTTCATAGGCGGTGGAAAAACTCTGCAGTATTTATATGGCTTTAAGACATAAAGAAGCTATAGAATAATCCTGGTTGAAGAGATCTCTTTAAAGCCGGAGGAAAATTAAATAAGATTGTATACAAAACAAATTCACTTAAGTCTATGTGGAATAATTCATAATTACTAAATAAATGTCTGTAAAGGAGTAACACAAGATTATTTTTACTGTATTTCAAGAAGGGACGCAATTAATATGACAAAATAATCAATATGAAAAATCTGATATGATACGTTCACATTATTATCTCTTAGCTAAACACGGACAATGTGATTCTCTCTTAACATCAGGACGTAGAGTAAGTTATATTGTAAATGGCTGCATTGCGGGAAAACCTTCGTTACATCCAAAACGAAACATATTATCAAAATGACAAATCTTCTGGAGAGGTGATATACTGACTACATTTGCTTAGTCTTGCTAAAAATTTGCATGTAGAAAATTTCATTTTTCTTGAACTGTCGAAATTGGTTCTAATGATTTTATTTAAAATGCTAATTGCTTGTACTAAAATCTAATATTTCTATATGAAACATTTTTCTTTTTAGTAAAAATGCTCTGAAGCATAACGGTAATCTAGTCACCTATTTCATACTCTGGATAGTATTTATTGAAATGAATATTTTGACAGTTTTTAATTTATATTTATCTGACAGTATCTTAGGCTACATGTAAAGAAGAATCTGGAGAATATTAAGTATAGAGAAGAGGTGCACGATTTTAATGCAGAAGTAGGACAACAATAAATTTAACCGAACGATCATACTTACAAACTTTGTTCTTTTTCTTCTCATTTATTCAATAAACTGACTTTAAATGTCCGCTATTTAGCTGTAAATATATGTTAAAACGATGTATATTCATGGCTGATGCAGACTAATTTATTCTGTGAACGTATTTCTCCCGGCTTACTTTTTTTACCGTATAAGTTATTAACTAATAGGCCTATATTATGCATGTTGACGATGCCCTACAAATATGGAAATGGAATAATAATTTATTTTCTATTATTTTTATTATTTTATTATTATTACCATTATTATTATTATTATTATTATTATTATTATTATTATTATTATTATTATTATTATTACTACTATTAAGCCTTTCCCCAAGACTGGTACAACTTAATGTCCATTCCCGAAATGCGATCAGTATATTTGTTTTATCTTAAACGATAAAATCATATTATCTTTGTTTAGACTTCTTAAAAGTACGGTGGACCTGAGATCACTGGCATCTCCCACTAGACCTACTGTTTATTCAGCTTAACAAAAACAATTAAAGTGATACTTGAAAGTAAATTTATTAAGTAACAAACTGTTTAAGCTGTGTTTTATTATCCTTTTTATTAATCTTTAAATACAACTAGGTAATATTTATTAGGCAATGGGTTCTGTAACAGGTGACTTTAGAAAGTAAGTGGATGTGGTTGAAAATTTTGAAATTCATTGCTAGTGCACTTGTTGTTAGTCCTTTGAAGTGCACTAATTACAGCCTTTCACCCGTAATATCATTTATGAACAATCAACACACAACGAGCCTACAGACCGTGAAGGAAAGAATGCACTTCAGCGGTACAATGGTCGAAAACCTTTTAGTAACAAGAACATCAAACTAATTCAGACATCACATACTAAAAGCTAGGTCCTAATATGCTCTAAATAAGAAGTGCGGGGAATATATCATGTCTCAGACTCCATAGCGCTGCGTTCCTTTGGGCGATTAGGCCTGCCATACGACCGTTGCGTCATATACCGTAGGTAGAGATACCTAGTTATCGCGAATGACGGATTCGCGAATTGTTGTTATTACTATTTATTAAGCAATAATCTTGTGTTTCAAACATTCCTACGTGGAATTATTGTCGGTTTTTAACCGCGGAAAAGCGCGAAATTTTGTGTTTATGCGAAATTGTCGTGTTTTTTTTTTTTTTGCGCGAAATTCCTATTTTTTAAACGATTTTTTTTTACTTTCAAGGGAAATCTCGGGTTTCATTAAAAATAAATAAATAATTTGTGCTCATTAATACAACAACAAATTCAATAATCAATGTTAATAACAGTTCTTAAACATGTAGGCCTATGTTCTGAATATAAAAGCACTTTTATTCCGATGAATAATGTAGATGCTGAGAGAGCTTTCTCAGGATATATATTCAGACATTCTAACCGACAAGAGGACAAGACTTCTTCCTCAAAATGTGGAGACTGCTTTGAGTTTGTACTTTGGGGATGGGGGCAATTTAGAATAAAATAGGCCTATAGAAATACTCTAAACTTTATTTTTATGGGTAATGGTGCACATTTTCCATTCAGGTTTTCTTGATCATGCTCAATTATCTGCACCACAAAGGCTAAAAATGTATTTAGTTTTTATGCGAAATAACATCGAAATTTAGTTTTTTTGTGCGAAATAACACCGTAATTGACCCAATTTTTATACTGAAATTGAACATTTTTACTCATCGCAAAATAGCATCTCTAACAATAGGCTTGTGGTCAGTATGTCGACTCCCACAGTCGTTATGAATGGTTTACTGAACCGGAGCCGTTACGGAGCTCCTCCGTTTGTGACAAGAGGCTGAGTGCACCCGTTCCAAACCTCCCTACCTCAGAAAAAGCCTAGGAGGTACCGGGACTCGAACCCAAATCTACGGAATTGTTGTCAGCAATGCTAGCCACTAGATTACACGGGCGATATCCAAGCCTACAGATGCAAAACATTAAAATATATCATCACCCGTCAGTGTTTTGTTGACTTCTTCCGATTCATGAAACAGAAACAAATTGTAGGCTACTTACACACTAAAGAAATACCGTAGTTTGAATCTAAAAATTACTAACACATGTCAAGGAAACAGGAACAATATCGTCATTATCATCTTCATCCCAACCTCGCCTTGTTTAGGGTGAGTGTGTGTGTGAATGGTGTGTCTCGTCCTGTGTTCGTGTTGTCTCGGAGGTGGCCTCGGCATTGGGTTGATCACTCATCCGGGGAGGCCCTCCATGTCCTTGTCGGGTCAAAAAAATATATATATGTGATCCATAGATAATCCCTCTCCCGACAGGTCGTGACCCTGTAAGGCCCGGGCGGCTTGGGTCGCATAAATGTCCCTAAAAGGGAGATGTGAAACTAAGGTGAAGAGAGAGAGAGGGAGGGAGAGAGAGAGAGAAAGAGAGAGATAAAAAGATTCTGTCTCTGATTATTTACTTGTTTTTAATTTATTATATTTGAATTGTTCTGTATAAAGCTCTTAAAATATAAAATTTGATTGAACCTAATGTTCGTGAGATTAATAGAGTCCTACCTCCGATCCTTTAGAGTCCAGAAGAATTATTGGGCAAGATTGTAGTGGATCTAGATTATACTCCAGGTTTACAGATCAGTGAAGTAAAAACATGAAAGTGGCGGTTATACAAAGCTTTGCCCAGAGTGAGTACCTAAAATCGGGTCCTGTGTAGCCATTTTAATTATGCATTATCGGATCGCATGTCCAGTTTTGAGTTTATAATAATCAGACTTCTAAAAATTCACGAAGGTAGATTTTTTTCTAATAAACATTGGCTATTTCACCTTACAAGCTATTGCTTCCTTATTATTATGTACTTTTTAAAATTTATGTCTGTAGTAGATAATCCTGTAATTGTAAATGTATGCTATTTCTCTTCGAATAGATTTGAAGGTTTCAACCTCCACAAAAAGATTATCTTAATAGCGACACACTCGTAACGTAGGTGGTATGAATGCCATTACTATGATGTTTAAAGGTATTGTTTCAAGGTGCTAATGAAAGAGGCCTGCAAGTTGCATATTTATAAAACTAGGTGGAAGATGTGCAGATGCTTTCCTACTCACACCACAAGTAAACCTCAGGTAAGGGTATAAACTCACTTTCCCATAATACTCATACGATACCAAATTTCTATGAAATACAAGTTTGAAGTAACCTGACAAAAATTAAAATGTTGGAAGGTTATCTATGAACGAATAATGAAAAGGAAACGAAACGAAATGATAGATTTGAATCTTCTGAAGATGAGACACAACGCATAGGCTTATAGCTAAGTTTGTCTTGATTTATTACCGCTTTGCAAAAGAAAATAAAAAAAATTTAGTACACGCTTTCTAAAACAACTGCTCGTCCGAATGGTAACATGCCGAAAAATTGCATTTTAGCAACCGAGGCCGCTAAAATTGCTTAAAATTACTTAGTACTTTAAAGTCGTAATGGCAATCTATAAACAAAATTCAGATGGCATTGACCAGTCACACAAACTTTAACATGGATTTAAGCATATAATTGGTCATAAAGCAACAAATTTAAGCCAACATGTTTCTTTATGATAATAATCAGAAACTTTACCAGGGTTTTTCGCAAAACGGGGTATCCTATTTCATCCCATAACAACAAATATAAGCCAACAACTTTTCACATCTTTGTTCACATGAGAATCATTGCTTATCATGGATGCACCAGCATTTAATTGCAATATAATCTTTATCATAGTCTATTGCTGCCGTGATGTTGCTGGCACCAGCTTCAGTTCAATGTTTCCGATAGATATATAAGCTTTCATGGACCACAGATTATTGTCTTTGTCTCTGTTGGACATTACATGAGAATATTATAGGAGAAAAATTCCTCCGACACTGGGACTTGAACCCAGGACCTTTGGCTATTCGCGCCAATGCTCTACCAACTGAGCTAAGCCGGAGTTCAATTCACAGCGGCAGATGGAATCTCTCAGATGGATCTTGAATGTTAACTGTACAATAACAGTGGGAGCCCGGTCACAAAAATCACTAATTTGTGTGCCTCACAGTACTGCATATGACATAACCTGCCTGTCTGTGAGGTAGACCATTAGGGCAATCAGTCATAGGAGGGAGGGCCCATCTGGCGCTAAAAATTGAACTCCGGCTTACCTCAGTTGGTAGAGCATTGGCGCAAATAGCCAAAGGTCCTGGGTTCAAATCCCAGTGTCGGAGGAATTTTTCTCCTATAATATTCTCAATGTTTCCAGCTTGGACTGAAATTTCCTCGGGATTATCATTCGTATTTTCAAAGCTTTTCATAAATACTAGTTCTTATGCAATATTGTTTACTAACAAGGGACTCATATATTACGCATATATACCACATTTCGTATTGGTACGTACGGTTCAATGTTGTTTTATGATTCAGGTAGGTGTAAGAATATGATAACAAATGGCTGACTATACCTTTCATTATAATTAATTATACGACATTTTTGTTTTATTTCATATAATTTAGAGAGCTTTTACTAAAAAAATATTGTATGCAAAAACTTTAGTGGACTCTTTCAGTATTTCAGCCTCGGCTTATACCTCGGCCGCTATAGGCCTACTAGATTCGTCCACTAAAGCGTTATTTTGCTTACTTGAAGCATAAATAGCTATTTTACTACTCTCTGAATATGGTTCAAACGATCTTGTTTGAATTCTCAAAAGTGACTATTTAAATTAATACACACAATTTGAATTTGGAAAAATGACACGATGAAATTGCGTGAAATGTTAGCTATAACATAGGTATCCATCACAACATAGAGAACTAAGTTCAGCTTCGCAAGCAATTAGTCCTAGAGACCTAGAGAGAGGGCGGAATATTGTTATATGAACAATATAAACAGTCCTTCTGGATGGCGGATTACTCTGCGCTGGAATGCGAGGCGAAAAATTCTCAGGATCAGGGGTAGAAAAAGTGTTTTGAGTGTACTTGGGCTAGCCTATAAATGAGAAGCCTTTAAATGAAAATATCTAAGGCCATATGTTAAAGATAAAGACCATAGTAATTTACTGTAACTTGGCTCTATTATACTAAACTTGTTAATACTTATAGGTTTACAATATACAGCTCACAAGACAAGAAATATTCACATATGGTCTGTACTTTTTCTCCCAAAGATTACCTTTTGATGAAAGTCTGAAATGTTACTTCTTTTTCTAAAACTTCACACTAGAGCGTTTCGTGCAACAACGTTTTTCATCACAATGGTCATGTAACACTTGGACATCTTAACATATTTGTTTAGCTTCTAACGTCAGGTTACACTTCTACTTTTTCGAAAAGTTTGTAGGTCATATGACATAGAGAAACGATGATAATGACCAGAGACAATGCGAAAATGTCTCAATTAATCAAAACATAATGTTTTCAGAACCCACATGTCTCTAAATCCATGATATCATATTTTTCTTCTTGCACGCAGTGGCCATGAAGGACATCAGTTAAAATGGCAGGAAATGGATTTGCATTCTCTTTAGATGTCATATCAAACAGTGTAAGAGAAAACTTTAAGATGATGAGATAGTCAGGTTTAAAACCCACCGATATTATAGCAGTAGACAATATTTCGACTTCCACAATAGATTTTAAATTAAAAATGTGGATTCTAGTTTAACGTAAATTGCTTACGTAACTTACGGTTTAAATATATACTATTTAGTGTCCCTTCATGACACGTAGCTCAATGGTTTTTCCTTTCAAAATTGTGAGCCTATCAACTTTTTTATGGATCCAATAACGCACGATCTCACATTTCAAAAGCTGTTTCCTCTAGAAATGTAGAATTTAGATTATGTACTTTGTCTCTTTGCAATCCTGCATACAGAAAGAGAAATGAAACATAGTTAACTCTAAAGGTATAACTTAAATTAGATACGATGAGAAATTACTATATAATGGTATAATATTGTACTGATTTAAATATAGACCTATTTATGTATATTTCATGGTAATCTTCAGTTGCCACATTCGATCTAATATTCGAATGGCTCCAATCTAGGTACTAACTGCAAACATTAAACTCACCGGTCTCCTTAGACGCAGTAGCCGAGGTGTATAAGATGATGTAGATTCGAGTCCCGCCGAGGGCATTGGTGTTTACGTGCGTTAATAAAAATGTAAAAAGTAAAAATATGAGGTAAAGCATTGCGTATGGACAACACTAAACTCTTTCAGAACTGAATTTATACAGTGATAGTAAGACAGTCATCAAGTGAAAACGTCATGGAGCTTTAAGTTTTAATTTGATGGAAAAAAATCATTAGAACAATTAGATTAGATCAATGACAATTCTCTTTCATTCACTGTCATTTCTTGAGGGATAGGAAAAGATGGAAGTCTCTGGGTGCGCAGTCCGAGCTGTAGGGTGGAGACTTCAACACCTGCAACACCTGCAAGTCTCCTGCAAACGTTCGGCTTGGAGATGTTTCAACATCCACCCTACAGCCCGGATATCGCTCCCAGTGATTTCCATCTTTTCATACACCTCAATAAATGATAGAGAATAATATAGAATGACAGAAAAGCGGAGATACTGCTTCGAATCCCAGGCGGCAGACTTCTACGATACAAGTGTTCAAAAGTTGGTCCCACGGTTTGACAAATGTCTCAATTCCTGTGGCGAATATGTTAAAAAATATATGAACACTTGCTATATCTGTTGCAATAAATATTTCCATGAAATTTTGTTTTGTTTGTGTAAACGGTCATTGGGAAACTTACTTTATGGACGCGCCTCATATATATATATAAAGCTTATTATGTGTAGATAAAAACGTTATCGAGCTATGTTGGCTAAAACATTTAAAAAGGTTGTGTGCGCAGCAGAGAAGTCAATTCGAAGAGTAAAATTTGCATACATAAGATATTTCCGTATTGCCCACACCCAGTCTAGAAAAACACACTTTATCTTATTCAAGGCAACGCAACGGAGTGAAGCGGATGCTGTACATCACTGTAATCAGTTCATCCCCCGCCGAACAAAGTTTGCATTATTTGCATAATTAATTATAGTTCCGATCCGTAGAACTAACGTACAAATGATGATGTACCTTTACACAAAGACCTTGAACAAATACGATTACTGTTTACAAAGGTTTCAATTGTATTAAAAAATATATCATTTAAAGTTCACAGAATGTCAGCGATATAATTGCATTAAGGGAAAACAATGGAATTAATATGGACTGTTGAAATATACCAAGATTTCCGGGATACGTATTGCGTTCTTACGCAGTGGTTAATATTGAAAATTACAGTAGCCTAATAGTCCATATCTCCTTTTTTCGATAAGAATGCTGAAAATATTGGTACTGAAGGCCAGGATTTAATGAAAACTGTAGAGGAATTTGTATAATTTTCTATTCTTAACATCTTCCAGATTTCAGAATCTTTGTAATGTGAATGCTGAGTGTATGTAGCAAATGTAATTGTGTGTCATCTACATCCACACATAGGTCTAAAAACTACGCTGAAAATTAATGGAAAATCATAGGGATTCATAGTACTGTACTTCAATGGTTACTACAGAGCAACTGTACTGATTAAATTGCAAATGTTAATTGTAATTACTATAATAGCCCGAAGATAAGCAGTAGGTAGCTCCGATGAAAATCGCGTAGTTCGAATTCGCGTAAGTCGGGATATCGTTCTGTTTCATAAGATCAAGGACGAACAAAAACACTACTTTAGGAAAACAGAAACAAAGGCGAAAATTAAGAAGGCATTTCCTTTTTAGGCTTTTTAAGCCTTAATTCCCCTTTTATATCCGCACATCATGCACCACTCATAATTTTAAACAGTCGTCTCTTAGTGGACCAACGAAACGTTTCTTTTACGTAGTTCACATTTGACATCATATTTCATTGAAGTGAATGAAAACATGTGTCATGAAGTCATGTTTCAAGACTTGAAACGTGTATTTACTTTATGGCGAAGAAAGCATAGACTGACTAATGCCATTAAGAAATATCTCATTTATATTAAGCCTTAGTTCATTAATAAACAATAGGCTACATCCATGATCTGTTGCACCTTACTTGTAGTACCTGAACTTCAAAATAAGGTGCTAAAAACTATACAAAAATGTTTATAATAGTCATTTTAAGTAAACTTGCAGACTTGCAGACTCACTGCCTTAAATTCGAACAATATTTGTTATGAATTCCTAAAGCTTCCTCTCAAAGCACGCTGAAAGCATATAAAAAATCCATCGTGCATTGGCCACTCGATAGGCTGTATAGTACTTTGAAGTAAATAGGCCTACGGACGATATAATAATGAAAGCTAATTCACCGCCTTGTGGTCCATACAATAAACTGTTAGAGACCCATTGTTTATTGAAATTATCGTTTCGGATACTGTCTCTACAAAATTTTCTGTGTATAAAATTAATTGTTTAAACCGGTATGCACACTTCGATACAATTTTTTATTGAAATCTATATTTCACTTTTTGGGCAAGTTGCTCATTCACGAAAGCCATATTTTCCTATCAGACTTACATTTTTTCACTGAAAAAGTAGAAATTTTAAATCATCATCATCACCACGGTTTTTTATGTATCTCTACATCTTCCGCATTCTCAGTCTCCAAGCCTCTACTATAACCTTACATTTGATGCACTGAAAAAGTAGAAATTTTAAATCATCATCACCACCGATTTTTATGTATGTCTACATCTTCCGTATTCTTAATCTCCAAGCGTCTCTATCCTCCCATAGATTCTCGGGAATGTTTCTCTCCTTCATGTCTTCTTGTATCCCATTTAACCATGTCTTCTTTGGTCTGCCCGAAGGATTCAATCTGAAGATCTATTTTGGTAATCTCTCCTCTCCCGTCCTTCTCGCATGACCATCCCACACGGGTTGCTTTTGTTTATTGTCATCTAGTCTAGTGTGTTGTACATCCATTTGTTCCCGAATTGCTTCATTTCTAATTTTTTCCATCCTAGAAGTTCTATTTGCACTTCTCCAAAAATCCATTTCTGTTGCTAATAATTTTCTTTCCTCTCTCTTTTTAATTGGCCAAATTAAAATCTGTTTAATTTTCTGAACTGTATTGTACTATTTTCTTAAGTATTGAATCATAAATATACTGTTTTTTCCTTCTCGTGACACGAAATTTTAAATACCAAACTAAAAAACAAAACTCCATGTCGCTACATCCCTTTTAGGGCCTAAGGCCCTGCTAACAGACCGCTGCTTCATCTGCGAGAGACAGACGGCAGGATTGGGGACATGTGGTCATCATGCTGACTCCCAGGGAAATTACTGCATAGGCCTACTGAATTGGAGCCGCTACTTCTTTATCAAGGAGCTCCTCAGTTTGTGTGCACGATGCTGAGTCCAGACCTTCCTACCTCAGAGAAATCCGAGGAAGTGAAATTTTAAATACGAGGGTGGATCGAAAAGTAAAGCACAATATATATATATATATATATATATATATATATATATATATATATATTATTTTTTTTACATAAAATTTTATCCACACATGAAGGGACATCTTTTGTCTATTTTTCTAAAAAGTCGCCAAGTTTCTCTACATAATTCTCCCATCGTGATACCACTTTAAAAACAGCCTGTTCATAGAAGTCCGTTCGGTTGGAGTATAGCCATCTGCGGTCTGCTGTTTTCACTTCTGCATCTGACGCAAAGCGTTTGCCGGCCAGGGATTTCTTCATGAGACCAAACACATGAAAGTCCGACGATGCCAGGTCTGGACTGTAACATTCATGCTGATGGTGTCAAACTTCTTCACGACAAAGCTCGCCTCCATGTTGCTGCAGATATACGTCAGAAAATCAACAAATTTGGTTGGGAGATGCTCCAGCAGCCTCCATACTTTCATTTGTTTGGTCCTATGAAGAAATTCCCGGCCGGTAAACGCTTTGTGTCAGATGCAGAAGTAAAAACAGTAGTACGCAGTTGGCTATACTCCAACCGAACGGACTTCTATGAACAGGGTCTTTTGAAACTGGTATGACGATGGGAGAAATGTGTTTAGAAACTTGGCGACTATACAGAAAAATAGGCAAAAGATGTCCCTTCATGTGTGCATTTGTTTGTAATTATACCTATGAAACTTTTTGTAAAATAAAACATTATTGTGCGTTACTTTACGATCCACCCTCATAGTACGCTTAATTCCTCACTCTTCAAATAGTATAAACAAAAAATGAATTAAAGGGGAACGATTGCTTCCTACGGGAATTGAGCTACCGAACTCTAGCACCGTCAGCCAGGATGAAACCTGTAGCGGGGTATTATGTTTTCATTGCTGAATGGACAGTATTGCAACAAACTATATTTAAATGTCTTGGTCGTACACTGAATGCTGAATACTAGATCACCCGGTCAGTGGTTCAGTTGCTGTTGTGTGCCTTGTAGTTGTTAGAGCGGAAGAAGTTGTTTCTTCATGTAATCACCTGCTGGTTGGGATTTTAAGAAAGGGAAAGTAATTGTTATGTCCGTTGCCATGATGACGGCCTTGAGAAAGTGGAGAAGTGTAACAGCCAGAAGACATTAGCCACAGATTCTGTTTGATTTTGTTAATTGTAAACGCTTTGTCACTACAAAGGTCGGATGTTGGCCCGTATGTTAGTAAAATTGAAAGGAACGTTAACACGTACATCCCGCAGGCACCGGCAATGAACTCCAGTTAAACAAAAATTACGCTATTACTACAATCAATTACCAATAATTGCAATTATATTTTACCCTTGCTTGAAGAATGTATTGAATTATTTTCTCTTTAAAGATAGATATAATAGAATTTGTAAAAGTCGAACTGCCTCCAAGCACGAGTTCCTGCTCTTTTGGAGTTTCAGGACCTATGTATTATTTATGTAATTTTGAAATAAAAAAGATCTATCTTATTAAAACATATTCTTTAGAAATAAATTACTTCTTCAAGAAAGTCCTCTAACAAAGAAAATACAACTCTGAAACTAAGTATCGTTTCCACTGTACGTTCAAAAACAATTTTGTGGGATATAATCTGTATAAAATGAAGCAATAAGCATGGTCTTGTGGAAACGGTCTCTTCATATTTAAACGTTTACGCATTGTTATTTTCTCTACGGGATTTAAAGATACAGGGATCATACAATATAAATTAATAGGTCTAGATAAATAAATAAAAAAACAAATAAATAAATACCGGTACATAAGGTTATTTAAGGAAATTAGCTGATTCTTTGGCAACTGATCTTTAATCCCGACAAAATATTTAAATCGGAAAGACATTAGTGGCTCAAAAATTACTATGGGCTAAGAAAATTATGTAATTTTGTTTTCGTTGGAAAATTTTGAGCAATATCTTGAACATTCTCAGCTTAATATAAAAACTGTTATTTCAACGTAACATGAGTTTCATTTTACAGATTTGTTTGTCCGCTTTGTAATTTATTCAGTCGACATTTAGATTCAGTAAACACATAAAATTAATTTATAGTATCATTTGTACGTGGAGAAAATTGTAATAACAAAATTACTGATGAGACTTTAGAAGTCACGGATATTTATTTATCACTAAATTGGAATCATTATCTGTGCCTTGATTCCGAAACACGCCAAATAGGATATGCTTAAAAATTATAATAAATTAATTATACATGTAAAATTATATTATCACTTACATATTGAAGTAACAATACTTATAAACTCCTATGAGTTACTATAGGCTCGTATGTGACTCGCGTGTTGAGGTTTGAATATTAGTTTTCAGGCGGGCAGACGTGACAACTGCTCAGTTCAAATAAAATAATCCTCAAGAGATGTCTCAATGTTGTGGCAAGTTCTAATTAAATATCAGAAGAATGAGTAATGGGCGTGTTTGATTCCAGCATCTCATTATTCCACCTATTTTCTTTTGAAAGTTATAAGTTAAGCCGCCTATATGTGTTTCACAACTCTCAATCTGTATTTAATCACTTTAAAATTAATATATTTTACAAAATGAACAGGCCATCCATTCACAAAATGTTGTTTTGTAATTTACCTTATTTTTACGATTGTTTAGCACAACTATAAATATTGTAGTATTATTATTCTTACAGGTACTTTGCAATTTATATTGCATCAGATCTTTACCGCTGAATATAATTTTGTATGCTGAGAAAAGGGGACTTAAACGCTGGAGTGAGACTGGAACCAAAGATTTTATAGCCCTACTTGTTACGTATTGTATAGGCTATGGCACGACATTTGCCAAGAAGATAGTTTGCTTATTGTAGGTATCTGTTGAAGTATCTATCCTACTGTTTAAAAAAAAAATAATAAAAAAACAAAAAATAAAAAAAACTTGAAATGTTGTGTAAAATGTAAAACAATAATTTGTGTCCATGAAAGGCTGCAAATTTTAACAAAATGTAAATATGAGAGGTTTATAGAAGTTACTTTTTGTTATCGTTCAACATTTCTCACCATATGCGAATGAAGAACATACTAACTATTACTATCCTAGTACACTGTTTTATTGGCCTATGTGAAGGTACCCAGAGTCGCTGAGCCGCACGCTATATCGCTAGACAAATAACATGTTTTACTTTTACAATTACTATGTTTCAAGCGAAGTTATTTATTTCTGCTCTCGGCTTAAAAGTTAGTCGAAATAATAATAAAAACCAAGTAGACTAAAAATGAAATTATGCAGCTCTTTATCCGCGACTCAAGGCCTATCGTCCGAAACCTATATCATCTATCTCGCATTTCAATTTCATTGGTAGACGGCAAGAATAAGGAACACCTATAACTTAAAGCTAGAAGTCTTCCTCGGTTGGGCCGTTAATGATGGTTTTCCTCACCGGAGTTACTACATCCTCAAGTGTCCTACGAGTCGGGATGTTTTTCGTTCAAGTTCTACACAAGAAAATAAAGCTACTGGATATCGTCACTAGATCTGCAGATCTGCTCACACATGCTTAAGCTTATCCTCATAAGGACTTTGTTGTTACTCTTATAGTGACTATCCCACTCATACGCCGTGTGTTTGAAATTGACCAATAACGTTTAGCAATTCCTCGGATATAGACCAATCACGGCCGTTTATCTTACAATATTCTTGTAGAATTCGCGAGGATGGCCTATTATCGCGGTAAAACCAGCTGCTCGTTACTGGAGACGCGAGTATCAGTGTGCAGTGATTTAGTCACTGCTGCCACTAAGCGGCATGAAATCAGATTATTTTATGCAACATAACTTGTTTGGAAATTGAAATAATAGAAATGTAGCCTACATTGATTAAGAACACAATTTCGATTCGGTGCAAGCCAGTTCGTGTGCTTTTATTCTGTTCTGCTGTTAGCTTACCTGAATGAAGTTAACTATGCACCATTGGTAGTGCTGATTATACCAGGGTAGCTCGAATCGATACATAGATGGTTGATTCACAGTATGCCGCGATCTCACAACTGTTAGTTCTGTTTTTATACAACAAAGCACGAAAGTAATTATTATGTATTTAATACGTTATATTTTATTCATGGAATAGTCTTAATAAAACCAACTCGAGTTGACGAGTTGCATCAGATAAATTCACTCCTGCTTCGCAGTCGCGAATCTATCGATAAACTCGTCAACTCTCGTGGGATTACCTATGATAAAACATTTAAATTACAAACTAAAAGTGTAACTTATGTGACATCAATTGAAAAGTTGCATGTACCATGCAATGAGTGCGACGTCTGGCTCTCTGATACCAAACCGGTGAAATATATTATATTCATTAATCAACGTTAGCAAACCCAGCCAGACATTCAGGTATCTGATAGGAGTGACCTTTGCTGATGCAATATATTGAATAACTGTTGCGTTATATCTTTACGTTTCCCCTCATTTCCTGTCTATATCACATGGCTATAAATTATATTAATATTTTCCTCCTGTAGTTAAATCAGTTTGTGCTTTCATGAGTTCTTACCTTTCAAATACTTTTGCTTCCAGAACGTGAGCTTTTGTAGTCACGACCAAAATATTAGGTTACTAAGTGGTAATGCATGTACGATAATCTGTTTTATTTTCTTATCGTGTGTTCGTGCAAGAGGAATATAAAAAGTGTCATTATTAATAAATTAAGTTTATTTTCCAATATTAAACGTCTACTCTAGACATGTGCCTACAGGAAAACTAATTCGTTTATGTAAGATTTTAGCATCCGTTGTAATAAGTGATTTCATTAATTGGAAATAAAAAACCTTGACAGATTTTTCTAAACTCCAAGTGATAAAACACGGTAAGGAAAAAATTAAAAATGACTTCAACAAAATCAACATTTGTTCTAAAATCAAACAAGTCACACTAAGTGTAAAGCTGTTCGTGAAATGATAATAATAGGCCTATACAAAGATCCAAAGATAATAAGATCCATTCACACTATTCAGCTATACCTAAGACCTAACGCTTATGATGGTTCTACGATAATGCCAATCAGCTGAGATTATGAGTGAGAAATTACAAGGCTAGATTAGTATAATAATTGCTATAATAGCAATAGAACAAAAATTGTTCACATAAGAGTGGTACAACATAAGATTCACACAGAAAATTTAATAGTTTATGTCCAGTTTAATATAACTTATAACATCATTAAAGTAACTTATTTTTGTTACGATTCTTATTGATACCATGAGTATTCAAAAAATGAGGAAAATCTAGCAACCACTACGGTCAAGTATTTTCCTAGTCTCCATCAATGATCTTGGAAATTTACAATTCGACAGAGTCCAGGACAAATCTCATAACACTCACTTTTTTATGCTTCTTTTGAATAAAAGGTCTTTTTACAGATAGGTAGCTTGAATTTAAATATACATGCTGACCAAAGCAGATGCCAGGTCTGGACTGTATGGAGGATGCTGGAGCACCTCCCAAACAAATCTGTTGATTTTCTCACGAACAGCTGCAGCAATATGGGGCAGTGTCTGACTTTCACTTGTTTGATCCCATGAAGAAATTCCTGGCCGGAAAACTTTTGCGTCAGATGCAGAGGTGAAAACAGCAGTCCGCAGATGGCCATACTCCAACCGAACGGACTTCTATGAACAGAGTATTTAGAAACTGGTATCCGAATGGGAGAAATGTGCTGAGAAACTTGGCGACTATATATAAAAACAGATAAAAGATGTCCCTTCATGTGTGCATTTGTTTGTAATTGTACCTTTTAAACATTTTTGTAAAAAAATTATTGTGCGTTACTTTTCGATCCACCCTCGTATTTTCTTCAACATTGTATTAGAAAAGTTGCAGTTCGCGTTTCCAATCTAATTTCAGGACAAATCTGCAATCTGCAACCTAAATTTTAACCAGAGGTTTACCTGGCGGTTGTAGTACAGGGCCTTACATTGTTTATGAAAACAGTGTTACGTAACAATAATAATAAATTGAATTGAAGTAATTTGCATTGTACTTTCCACATAGGTCTATTTTCTTGCAATACTGTTTACATTATCATAAGTACTGCATGTGCCACCATAACTGCATATTAAGGTGCAATATTGGAGTATACAGTATAGCGACAATCTCCGCCTCTAGTGATGCACATCGCCGCTGATGACAATAACATGTTGCAGAAACGCGCGTTTAACACGCGAGCACACAAAGAGGCCCTCACATGTGTTACCGCATCAAGGAAGTCTCCGGTAATACAAGTTTCCCTTTGTTTGAACACGCCTTATTAGACCCACTCGACCGTTACTTCTTCCTCCTTTTAAATCTTTATTGAATCGATCATTTACATGAAGATGGCATCGATACAGGATTGGCTCATGAGCTAACCGCCATTTACGTAACTTGAATATATATTTGCTGAAAAGTAATAGTTATTTACGACGTAAGTCGATTGCAAAGAACCTAACAGGCAAGCTCGAAGTTAATAAAACGAACGCTACCGAGTTTTGTTATTCGTGTGAGGCTGTTAAGTTCTTACAACAGTCGAACATTGTACAACGTTTTATATTATTTTGAATGGTAAATTTTAAAAGAAAAATAATTTCAGTTCGCTTGGGCTTAGAATAGTGATAAGAAAACATTTTGGTGATTTCGTATGTAGCGGAATTCAGGCTCTTTTGGTTGGCAACAACTTGTTTGGAAACAAATGATAGATGAAAACAATTGAACATAGCTTCTAGATTTGCTGAAAATTCTAAATCGCTATCTATTCACAAAGATATTAATCATATCTCTCTTGAAATTATAGAATAGGTCAATAACGAATTTTAACTTTGAATGAATGGGGAGAAATGAAGGTCGTAAGTAATGTTTTGAGTGAAACAATAAATTGTGTTAGCTTATTTCTGTGCTTTGTCAAAACCAATCTAGCTTATGAGCCGGATTTTGATTTACGCATTAGTTATTTATGTTATTTCAAATTGTAAATGATTAATAGATACACGATAACAGTAGCAATAGGAATAATAGGATTTCTAGTGGTTAAAATGAACGAAATTTATAATTATTAATTTGTAAGAAAGGGAAGAGAATGACGGCAACATCTGGGGACGTCCTCTATAATGTTTATAACGTGCTAGCACTTTATTTTTAACTTAACGGGCTCATCCCGTAAAATGAAACTTTACATAGAAGGAGAGAGTTCTGTTAAATAATGGTGACGATTTAAAATAACATTATGTAAAGTGTTCCCTCTACACAGGCCGTGAAGGCCCTCAGAGTTCCAGGATATTGAGGATGCCAGATTTTAAAGTGTTCGACACATGATGGTGGTAATGTTTCCAGTCTTACACGCCGGATGCCTTTACCCCCCCCCCCCAGATTGCTCAAAATACTTATTTCTGTTAGAGGCTGAAGGACCCCAGGGCCATAGTGCCACTAGATGGATTAGATCATCTGGAATCGAACCCGACCTTCCGGTTTGTAGCGCAGTGCTTCGACCAACCGCGTCACGGCAATCTTAGTCCAGGAGTCCCATGGAATATAGCAATATTTTTATGCCTTGTGTCAGAGGCAATACTGATGTGCGTTACCTAAAATCATATAAATACATCACAGTAGGCTATATAGTCTCTGGGCAAAATTGCTCGGCCCTTTCAAGTCCAAGTAATACCTTAGTTTCCGGAGGGGGGTTAAGGGGCAATGGGCTTACCACCTGTCCCTCTGCCCTCTCTAGGAAAATAAGCCTAACAAAATTGACATCGGTAAACAGAAACCTCCACTTGGAGGCCCTTCGCCCCAACATGGGGGCATAGGATTCGAGAGAGGCTATATAGTAATTCTTATTGAATTAAGGGAATAACTATGGCCGACATTCCTGAATATTAAAGTTCGTAATATTTTCATATATCAGAAACATAAATTGTCTGCCTCACTTACGCTACTCTTTGCCTGCTCCACCCACCGTAAATATTTGACCAGAAAATTCATTACGTTAGATTACTAGATGTTTACAATACCTACCAAGGACATTTGGCCTATGCCTAGGTTGATATATTTTTTAGAATACACCTTACACTTTATATTCATGAAAGAAGAGAAACAAGTGAAAATAGATTAAATATGCTAATATGGAAATAGGATATAAAATATGTACGAAAATATTTTTATGGTGCATTTGCATGCATTTATGCAAGTTATGAACTTATGAGACAGTTTACTTGACATTTAATTCCTAAAAGTAAGGTTTAAACCTTATGTCACCCAACGTGAAACTGAGCAAATATGAAGTAGGTCAGAATCATTAATATAAAAAACTACAATTGTGTTTTAAGCAGTTTAAGTAAAAAAACCTGACTTAAAAGGAATTGTTCTCGGTCTGTTTGTTCCACTTTATAAGACAATTATTAAGATCATAACGTTTGCAATAAAGGTATCACCCAATTCTTTGTTTACCAAAACAGGGTAGGAAGAAATAATTGAATAACATTATTTACTACCCACGAAATCCTGACGTCTTATCGTGATCAGACAGTCCACAGTTACAGGATGCGGATATGTTAAATATCCCGCCTCACGAGCATCCTTGTGTAAGTTATACAATCTTCATTCATACTACAGTCGAGTTAAGCAAAATATTTTGTAGTCATAACAAATATTCTGAACATAGTAGTTAAAGAGGTCTTCTTTGTACATTGATCTCAAATGCTAGTAATTCAGATTAATATTTCCCTGAACACGACTCTTAATTTACAGGCTTTATTATAAACATCCTTCTCAATGAATGAATAATAATAATAATTTATTGTCCATGATCAAATACATTAGAATAGGACTTCAAGATAAAAATGATTAAAAGTCAATGTTTGGGACTTAAACGTATCTATAGAATAAAATGAATTAATTAAAAGCCAGTTGTAAAGTTTCCTTTTAAATCTGTTAATGGTAACAGTTTTGTCAAATTAAGGAAGCTTGTTATAAAAATAGATATTGTACGGGCAAGCTGAGAGCAAGCGGACTGTACACAAGATTCATAGGACGTAGCACTTCTTGAGATAGAGACTTAAACTATAAATAGATAAGCCAAACTTGCCCAATACATTTTAGATAGATTTCTCTGGTATGTAACAATTTATTGTCACAAACAACAATACATAAATCATGCTCAGTTTATAAATTCTGGATTCCTTGGACGTATGTAATATTATTATTCATAAACACTGATGAAATTGTAGATATCACAATGTTTAATACAAATTCCTTAGTTAAAGGTCATAAATATCTTTGAGATGGCTTAATCAGTTCGATCAAAACCACACGTATATTAGTTCAATGATGAACTTACGTCCAAATTGTTCTTCAAATAAATTAAGTAGTAAATGACGTACCTTTGAATTAATTAAGTACCACCTTTTGATAGTTGTTAAAGATGTTAGCTTGAGATCTTGCGACGCCAACACCCAAAGGAAGAAGACTCGATGAATCACACGATGGGTGATAATAGTATTTAGATCGTTAGTAGTCTTCAGAATCAATAAGGCATATGAAACCTTAATGTGAATCGAAGAGCTGATTGCTTCAGCTATTGAAAGTGAACCACCAGATCTATCTGATAGGTAAAGATAGGCATTGATAAGCCAAGAAGAAAACTCATGTCTTTATGAGTAGTAGTTGAATTGATTATGAAGAAGAATAGGCATTTAAAGCCTAAAAGAACTAATGTCTTAATGAGACACAGTTGACTTGAATTGATAAAGAAAAAGAATGAAGCTAAAGTAACGCCTTATTGGCTATCAAAAACAATATGACAAAATATCCAGTCTCTGATTGGATGCAAGACACAAAAAGAATATAATTTTGATATTACAATACCCATAAATAACAAATATTTGAAATTCATTTGTTCAATTATAAATAAAAAACAAGATAGCAAGCAAGGCCTGCTAAAAACGAATTACAGAAGCATGACCTACTACGAACTAAAACATAACGGAACAGATATAATTATAAAAAAAAAAAATAACTTTAGTTAGCTAAAAACTACTCTACATTGTGAAAGACAGTTTAAAATAACTCCTTGTATTTATGTTATGCACAACTGATAATAAGACACGATTATTAAAATTGGTACGAACATACATACGTCTATACGTGTACTCGTATATTTAAAAAATGAAGACGGTTATTATTTTCGGTTGAAAAAATAAATGCCTACAATTTCTTATGAAAGGTATAATTCGTATTTCTCTTTCCTGACATCTTAATACACATCTCTAGCATATGTAGCATGACCCCATAAATGAATATAATAACTTATAATGCTATGGAGAAGTGCGAAATAGACATTTCTTAGACAATCCCAATGGATAGTTCACACTTCATTTCTGGCACTTGGGGGGGCTGTCACACTGGATTGATCGAGGGACAGCGTCCGACCGACAAGTATAACGAACCTATAGACAGCAGTGGTATCAGTCACATAGCATCGATCAACAACGAGGGTGAGAGATCATCTGGTCTGTGAAATCAAACCTGTCCGTTTTTCAATCGCCAGTCGATGGCCAACTTCGTACCCACCTGAAGTTCAGAATTGATGTTGGAAGATTTAACTTACACAATAATGTCGTTTTAAACTTATATTTGAATGAAATATAATTGCACGAATCATTTAAGCATTTAAAACGATATCTTCTTATGTCGTTTAATTTTAAAAACACAAAAATAGATCGAGTTGTAAGCACCTAGCGGTGGGCGATCGAACTACAACAAACAACAAACCTCTTCGCTCGGCCGACTGATGGAAGCTTGAAGTAAACAGATGTAGCCTGATATAGTAGGCATAATATTAAACCTTACATCCCAACACATGTAGTATGATAATGTGCAGGAAATAGGCATTCGTATTCCTAATAAGGTAATATACTTTACCTCTAATATACAGTGATGAGTAGACCTAGTAAAATCATATAGGTACATAACCTATAATATTTTCGTTGATCGATGGCGCTCGATGCAGTGTGACAAGGAACAGAAATTTAGCCGAGAGCGCAAGATGGCAGTCGGCTGGTCTTGATCGATCGAAGCTCAGTGTGACAGGCCGCTTATTGTCACAAAATGTTACATCCTGTCATATGATGCATTCAATGTATCGTCTCCATACCACTTCAAAACATTTATGACCAACTACATTAGCCTATAGTACCAGAAGAAGAAGAAGAAGTAGAAGTAGAAGAAGAAGAAGAAGATGATGATGAGGATTAGTTTCTTGGTTGTTGCTTTTATGGTTATTTAACAGTGGGATGTACTAAAAGTTATCCATCCATACTTCTATTTTTTTGTTCATTATTATTATTATTATTATTATTATGTAATTACGTATTAGTTTAAAGATTAATTAAACACTATTGGTAATGAATCTTTTTTGTTTTGTTATGGTACTTTCACGATGACAGTTTACTGCAACTTATGCGTGTAACCGTTGCCGCTGTAGAGGTGATGCCGAATAAGTTTGCCGCGATATACGCGGGACGACTATGAGGCGGAGCTATGCTGCGAAAGCTTACGGAGTTTGTCGATGATTTCAGTCCACTTGAGACATCCTACGGGAGAGGTTCCTTTTTAGCTTGACAATGAAGAGTTTTAAACTGTAATTTATTTAGCACAGGGGGCATTTTGAACAATGTGAGGCGCACTTAGAACTGCCAACAATGTAAGTTGTAACACAGCACAAATACTCATTCACCGATACCAACGAAATAAACGCTTACACTCCATAAGGCTTCCCTTGCAGAACGAGTGAGATATTCCTAGACTGTGATTCCCCGATGGAACACGTGGTAATAATCAGCAAAATGCGGGGAGAGGATGATGACACGTTGGGAAGTACGCGTGACTTCACTCTCTTCACGTGAATTGGTTTGTGCGGCTCGGCAGAATTATATGGCGAGCGCTCTACTGGATTTGTTAGGCCTATTTTCTGAATCATCTTTACATGGAGTGGGCGTCAATTATCTTAGCCGCTGACGCACCCCTAAACTATAGGCTTGCTACTACTGTAACTTTGTCCCGTACGAGTTTTTATACATGCATGTAAATGTAGAGACATGGAATTTTCACAGTTTTACACATATTTCATTGATCTGGGCCAGGAACACTAATCCAATACCTAATCAACTATTCCATCCAGGCCGAAAGTAGTATACATAGTCATATAATATTAACATTCCTAAGATAATGCTACTTTGATAAGAAATATTGCCTAAAGTATGTCATACGTACAGCCTTCCAATTTAGGCTGAACCTCAAAACAATGAATTTTACACCGGAAGGAGATAATCTTTATTCTGACATTTCGGGAAGTTGTCCCAAGTGACGGATTAACAAGGAAAACGGGAACTAACACTTATGCTGTCTCTTTGTATAATTAACTCTTTTCCGGTATCCATACAATTTAAGATACCGTGATAAGTTAGACAGTAAGATAGATTTTTAAAAAGCTCTCCTTGATACATAACTTCATTTCTTTTCATGCCGTCTTGATCTTCTTTTCTAGTACGGGTAGTGTGTTACTGATGACGATTGTATAGGCTACCAGACTATTACTTGGGTCTAGAACGTCACCAGTGTTGCAGTACTTTGTCCTCAGAATTAATTTACATGCCAATAAAACTAACAGGAGATTATCGCAATTACGCACTGAGAAATGCCATGGACCTAGACCAGAATCGAGCCTGCGGAGGAACAAAGCAGCTGACAAGTCCACTCTGGCCAACATAATCTGATTTTCAAAGAGCTGACAATTTGTTTCAGCAAGAACACAGGTATTACGCAAACACACCTGCTTGAGATATTTTACTTAGGGCAAGACCGGGTGACACGCCGCACCGGGATAGTTGCCGCACCCCCTCTAACTCGAACATTTGACGCTAGATACCGCTAGTTGTCGTGAAACCATCTCCAGTTCCCTCGTTAGAGTAATTGGTTCGCGTGTGTTCATTGTTTGTGGTGTTTATGTCATTGTTATAGCGGGGTTTATCAGGTAAGTGCCCTAGTTTCACTGCGAAACTTTTTTTGGACTCATTACTTTATTCTTTCCTGATCTGTATTTGCTCCATTTTTTCTGCATTTACTATTTTTAATAGACTATTTAGAGGTTGTAAAGATATTGTGAGTGAAGTTCGCCATAACAACAGTAACAATAAGCTCTACAGATGAGTGCGGCGCGTGACCCGGAGTTTTGGGTCACATGCCGCATAGCTTTCAAGGGTGACACGCCGCACAATGTCTTGCAGTATAATTACCCCCCAAAATTATTTTTTCTGCTCTTTTCAACAATAAACATGTCAACTCGGTATAGGGGAAGGGAAGGAGCTAAACATCGTCGCCTATGGAGTGACAATGACCTACAAGAAACTGTTCGGCGAATTAAGGCATGGGAAATTTCCATTCGGGAAGCCGAACGTTGCCATCTTATGCCAGAGAGGACTATTCGTAGGCGCATGGACACAGGAAATTGGAAAAACCCTCACTTGGGCCTGAAGGATTATTTGGTACAGAAAATGAAAAAAGGCTAGTCACCCATGTCCAGAGATTGTGCAGATAGGTTCTCTTTTGTTTTATACGTGCCTTTGATGTAAATTTAGACTGTTATTATGAATGCGGCATGTCTCCCATACGTGCGGCATAGCACCCTGTAACGCGGCATCTCTCCCGCTTTGTCTTTCAATTTAATAATTGTATTTACACATTTAATTATTATTTTATAAATATTTTCGTTGCTGAAATAAAGGGAGGGAAGATCATAGCTTCGAATCTTGAAAAGAGTTTTCAAAATATTCAATCCTGTTTTGAGGTAGACGAATTTCCACAAAAGTGCGGCGCATCACCCTATCTTGCCCTATACGACAGATATTAAAATATGAACCTGACTTTTTTATCCGAGATACTTTGATGCGTCATTTACATATTATCTGGTGGTTTTTAATATGATTCATAATTTTCGTTAAAAAAACATGACCCAGAAAAAATGAAAAAAGAACTGTCTTGGAGTTATACTAATATACTAAAAGAACTAAGGCTTATAACAAAATCTGACTAGAAATTTTATTATACACATTCTAAAATATATTTTAAAAACGTTTCACAGCTGTAATTCTTTTTGGTTTTGGTTTTTTGTTTGTTGGAGAAAATAGATTTTTAATGTGGCAAAATAACATGCAAATTGAAACTGAGAAAATATGCGATTAAAGTGTGCATGCACTAGCAGTTGGAAGGACACTGAAGTTTTAAAATGATATCAGTTGCACCTGTGCTATGCGTCCGAAAGGCATACAATTAGGCAGTGTTTTACTTTAAGGCATACTTGAGGTTTTCGTGACTTAAATTTAAAATCACACATTTTAACAAAACGGCTAATCAACATATCAACACATCATCCCTTATATCGCAACATATTTTTAAAGCAACATATAATAAGATAATCGTGACTATTTTCTTGCGTAAAACAAATAGCACTCGTACTAATACTGAGATCATCGGGTAGTTCACAAATGAATCCATAGAAATACATTTAAATCAAATAAGTTTATGCAAAAAATACACGACAGCAACAGTACAAGCTGGTTTCAGTATTGGGTACATTGGGTATTTGGAGCAAGTGTTAGATAACGCTTGGATGGATCCGTTTCATATTTGACATATTAGTATGAATGAATTGGGTTACCCCAATCACCTGAGTCATGAGTTATGTGTTCACTCGACCTTTCACACCTCCACACTCAGCTTATGAATTGCACGCCAGCAATGTGATTCTTTATCCGGAGCACTAAGCATAACGAAGTATCTTTCGTAAACTATTAGGAGTGTCTTATACAAGTAATATTTAATTACTTGGGTGAAGTTGATATACTTTTGTGCAATATTATGCAAACGGTCTGGTTACTGAGAAGAAAAATGACACATCATCCTGCTTCATCTTTTTCTGAGTTTTACCTCCCCCGTTGAAGGGACGTCCATGCGGCCCATGCTATTCGGGCCTTAAAGGACCGCGACCTGTCAGGGGGTGGAGGAAGTTACTATGGATCATATACATACTTTTTGATCAGGCAAGAACGTGGAAGGTCTCCTCGGATGAGTAATCAATCCATTCGAGAAAACACGAACACACAGGACGAGAAAACCAGTCGCGCAAACACTCATGCCGAACAAAGGCGCAATTGGGATGAAGGTAATAATGACGGGCAGATGATATCCGGGTAAGACAAGGGCCAAAATTTCCCGAAATATGTCTCGCATGTGAGGGAGAACCCCACTAAGGAAATTCGTCCCGACGAGAAATCGAGCCTGCCTGCCTGCCTGCCTGCCTGCCTGCCTGCCTGCCTGCCTGCCTGCCTGCCGATGTTTAAGGTTGATTGCTGTACGACCTTCCAGTGCTTCCGGAAGCCTAGACTTCCATGTACCCTAATGTTTCCACGACCTATAGGCCTATAATAGAAGCATATTATACTTATGTCTTATGTATTAAATTCCCGTCAATATATAGTTTAATTTTTCTCTTCGCATTATATGTTGCATGTGTTCTTACTGCACGCCATTGATGACTATAGCGAGATATACAGGCTCTAGAGTCTAGAGGAGTACTTTAACGGACTCAGCTCAATCTCTTCTTTTACTAGATTTTTTGCTATTTCCAACCTTGCCTCTTCTTGACTAACGAAGGTACTATTTTGCCTAACTTTTGATTCTCGTATATTTTTGTTAAGAATTTCAAGAATCTCCAAAGTTCATTGGCACAACATCTGCTTACTTTGAAATTTTGATAGCCTATACATTCCTAAGACGAGTTTTCAGCTGTGTCTAGTAAAACGACAAAAATACACTGACCTCGTTATAGTCTGCAGCAACAACAATAACAATAGAACTACCAAAAACAAGGATCTGGGGCAAAAACACCTATGATTCGCACATTCTTAAACTTATTAAGAAGAAAAAGAATAAACTACAAAGAATAATAAATCAAGTATCAATGTTAGCACGAATGAAACAAAACAATGAAAGAAATAAAAAATATGCCAGTTTTAACTATACAAACAGAAAAATACATATAATAGTAAAACCATTGCAGCAACAGAAATTAGAAATAGCATCTTCAAAACATTTAATTAATTATAAACAATAATCATGATATACAACCCATTGATAAAACACTAAAAATACTACATAAACAGAATAAAGGTCGGAAATTAGACACATTAGACAAATTTGAAACATACAGACATAGATGCAACATTATAAATACAAACTAGATAGAACATTATGAAATTTATGAGCTGTACTCTGAACGTTGCCCCATTCCAATCACTACACAATACCCTTAGTATCATAGATATACTCAGTTCGGATGTTCGAACTTTTCATCCACATTAAGGTGATTTTAAATATTTATATAGATCATTAAATCCGAATAAGTTTAAAGTCAATAACTACATTTTACAAATTATTTGTATATAAAACCTATGATAGGATTGAGGAACTAGGATCTCAGGTAATGTTTAAATATTTCATTTCTTATCTCTCATAGTTTACCGTCGTTCTGCAGTTCTTGTCCCTACAGAAAATGGGCATCGAGATTATGGTTACCACCTTATTAATTGGCAATTTGTGTTGTACATCCTTTAATTTATTGCTTAGGAGCTTACGAAAGCTTGCTGTTTAGCATTTTCCTTGAATGCTCATGGGGATGGTAACCGGCAATTACTTCGTACGATAAAAAGAAAAGAGATTGCACTACTTTTGTTTAAGGACTAAAGAAGCCGAAATTACAGTGGACAGGACCTTTGCAGTCTCAAGAATTGTATTTCAAATTCTCGGGCAAGGTCGAGTTTGTTAAAGAATGGTTACAGTATGCCCCAAGTGCTGTGTCTTTTCAACATAAAGAAATGTAATAATTCTTTGCAGGTTCATCGAACAAAGACAGTCTTTATTACATAACGTTTTGTTTGACATAGTGCACTAAACGACAGCATTTAGAACATGTTGTGTAAAATCCTGGTGAAGCAATCGGAATTTCCTATGTATCAAAATTACAAGTTCAAAGTTATTGACGTATTCGAGAAGTTTTATATTAGAAATTAAATGATATCATCAAAGTATTTGCCTGAACATTGGTAAAGAAGTGTTAATTTTATAATAAGCCTTTAATTATGTGTCTCTTTTTAATTATTTAATATGTTTTAGGAGGTTTTGATTCCGCTAAAACATACAGTATGGGTTAAATCACGATTTCAAAATACGCTACTCAACCTACTGTCGATTTGCTTTCCACGGTCAAACTCTTTGGAATAAAGTATTTCATGCTGATGCAAGTTATAAATATTCCATTTTGTGTAATCCAACTATTTAATCTAATAAGCTTATTTATAAATGAAAATAATGTAAAGATAAATTAAAACTGTTAATTTGAATGTTTAAGATTATTTAATAAAACCCCACATATCCACTGTATTTCTCCACCTAAATAATTTATTTACTTACTCAAAAGCAATAGACAATTCCTAAACAAACTAAAGGAATATTATCTATTTTATGGAACCCGGAGGTTCATTGTCGCGCCATTCAACCCTATCTATGCTGATCCTCCAACTATCCCTTCCAAATCCTACTTTCTTTAAATCTATTCTAATATGATCCTCTCACCTCCGTCTAGGTCTTCTAAATGGTCTCTTCTCTTCAGGTTCACCAGTCAATATATTTTAGACAAGTCTTTTCTCCCCCATGGGCGCAACTTGTTCAGCCCCTTACAACCTCCTTGATTTAATTACCCTTACTGTGTTCGGTTAAGAGTACAGGTTATGAAGCTCGTCATTATGCAGTTTTCTCCAGTCCCCGTTTTAATCTATATTACAACAAATAATAAAAAAGTAATTTAATAAATTTTCTATTATTTTAGTAAATCTAATAGTTGGTTGATTTTCCCTAGCAATTCATAATCTGTAGATACTTCTCTTGCCCAGTGATGCAGTTGTAGTATAGGTATGAAAACATTGAAAAATTCAACTTTTCTGCAATAATGTAACCAAAATTATAAGATAGAGTATGAAAACACAAGACGAAAGAAGGGTGTAAGATTATTTACTGGTACAATGTCGGATTCTTTTAATGCCGATATTAACATCATTTTTATCAATTGTACATTAAAAAATAACAACCGACTCTTCTTTTCTCTGTTTTAAATTTGATCGTTCTTCAAGTAGGCGTATCTACTCTTAGAAATAAACTGACATGGTTTGTATGGATTTTCTCTGTAAAATTTTAAACCCATTAAAAGCAATAATCTAATCTTGGTTATTTCTTTTTTGCGTTTGAGCTGCGATAATGTAACTAGGATCTCATGTGTGAAACTACTGTATGTAACTTATTAAAATCTATACCAACTACAATAAAGATTAAAATGCAATTAGACACACCCGAATACGACTACAGTAGAACGACAATAATCAGAACGTCATCCATCCGAACCATCAATTATCTGAACAACGGTTTCTTTTTTAACTTTTATATTTTTACGTTTTTAAAGGATGTCCATACAATATTTACATCGTTGCAGAGGAGCTCCGTAACAAACCTGATCGAACAATTGAGAATCAGCACAAGTTACAATTAGGCCTACATACCTGCAATGTTTTTAATTACTGTATTACCACAGTATAGTCAAATACTCTCAATAAGAATACCGCCCACTCTACTCTATTCCCTTTGTTCAAAATGTCCACTAGCACAGAGGTGCCATCTGTTGAGTAGGAATGGGCAGCAGTCTCAGAAGCTACTTAATGAACCTATATAGCTGCAGAAATAAATTTGTTTTTCAAAGTCTTGATGACACAGTAACTTATTTTTGTGCGTGATAATGCAGGAATTAGGTCGGGAAATAACATAATTTACACTACCGCTAAACTAACTTAATTAAATGACGATAACGCTAATTTTTTAAGTAAAACTTCTTTAGCCGCGGTAGGGGTAAATCGAGAGCTTGTGTAACGCTCAAAATCGTCACGAAATTAGTGAGGTGTGACGGAACGGACTGCACGGAAAACAATCAACTCAATGATTAGGCTTATCCAAAACTGAAAAAGTCCAAAAATTAAAAATTAAAAAATCCAACATTTAAAAAGTTAAAAAATCCAAAATTAAAATATACAAAAAATAAAAAAATCAAAGATCCAACATTTAAATAATCTAAAATTTCAAAATAAAAAAATTCAAAGAACCAAAATTAATAAGTCCAAAATTTAAAAAATAAAAAATCCCAAATTAAAAAATCTTAATATCCAAAATTAAAAACATAAATATCCAAAATTATAAAATTCTAAAATAAAAAAATCCAAAATTTAAAATTTAAAAATACAAAACTAAAAAAATTCAATGATCTAACATGTAAAAAAAATTTAAAAATCCAAAATTAAAGAATTAAAATATCAGAAATTTAAAAAATCCAAAATCTAAAAAGATCAAAAACCCAATATTAAAAAGTCCAACAATCCAAAATTTGAAAAATCCAATAATCCAAAATTGAAAAAATAAAAAAAAGGTTCACATCTGCCGCATGGCGTTCCACACACACTTTTTTTTAATAAGTATCAAAACTAATTGTTTCACTTTAATACATTTTCGTGAAAATCAGCTTTAAATTATAATTCATACGATTTTCAAAATACTTTGTACAAAATATACTTTTCTTTTAATTTGAAATTTTTACATGCAAAACAATTCGGATGGTAAGCCAATGAACCAGCCTTGTTCACACTCTAATTAACGATTTTACTTATTTCACTCTCAAAATAATTATTACAACCATAGACGGCACATATCATGCCACCTACATAACCGGACATTTTCTTTAGGCCAATATTCTATTTATTATTTTACTCAGGGGTGCCCACCCCCCAAAACTTCATTGCTCACCCCCCAAACTTCATTGCTCACCCCCAACCCAATTGCCTGTCGACAAGGGCGGCCATATGATATTTTCTAGGGGAGGCAATTTTTTTAATTAATTTATTTTTTGTCGCTTTAACTTCTTGGGCCACTTTGTATTTTATATTAATAATATAATAAGTAGCCAGAAAATAATTGCGGGGAGGGTCGGAAGTGCCGGGGGGGGGTTTGCAATACCCCCCAAAAAAGGGGTCGGGGGTCCATCCCAGAAAATTTTTAAATATTGAACTAATGAAAATCACATTTTACGCTATTTTAGCACTCAAAAACTAGTTAAGAAATTTGTTTACCATACTCTAAGACATGCCAATGTAAACAAGAAAATGTTACCTAAGTCTGATGTCCACCCGGGAAATTTTTAAATATTGAACTAATGAAAATCACATTTTACGCTATTTTAGCACTGAAAACTAGTTATGAAATTTGTTTACCATACTCTAAGACATTTCAATGTACATAAGAAATCATTACCTAGGTGGGGGGTCCAGCCCCGGAAATTTTTAAAATATTGAATTAATGAAAAACACATTTTACGCTATTTTAGCACTAAAAAACTAGTTAGGAAATTTGTTTACCATACTCTAAGACATGCCAATGTAAACAAGAAAATGTTACCTAAGTCGGGTGTCCACCCCCGGCAAATTTTTAAATGTTGAACTAATGAAAATAATATTTTACGCTATTTTAGCACTGAAAAACTAGTTAGCAAATTTGTTTACTATACTCTAAGACATGGCAACTTAAACATGAAATTGTTACCTAAATTATAATACTTATTACTATTTATAAGAAAAGTTAAATAGCACATGGAACAGTGGACATAATAGGCCTACTCATTATGTTATGAAAAGAAAATAACTGCTATATCATATGTGACACACCAACAAATCTTGATTAATTAAATAAATATATATTTTAAATACAAATATAGAATTTTAGGTTTTGACTCTTAGGGGTCTGAACCCCCTTTCCTAATCCACTGTGGATTCTGCTTCCATGTTGTCGATTTGGTAAAACTTCTGCAATTAAAATAATTGTCTTAAAAGAAAAACACCTGACGATAATAATTAATAATATACATTTTTTTCCTAGCGCCCCCCCCCCCCGGGTACGCCCATGGCTGTCGAAATTCTTCATCTTTATCTTTATAAAGAATTAAAAGAGACCTTTTGAAGTTATAGAACTTGGCCGTTTTTATTTTTAACATATAAAACTCTAATTTTGCAACAATTTTCAACCCCCGGCCAGAAAATTCATAACACGATAATATTTCCTCCCCCCCCCCAGAAATTTCAATGACGCAGTCTGCGTCTTAACCCCCCCCCCCCCGTGGGCACCCTGTTTTACTAGAATTTATATTATATTTTCGTACACAAAACACAACAGACAAATGTTAACTATAACAGCTGACGAGTAACTGCCCATTCCTGCTCACTGGCGGCGCTAGTAGTAGCGTGTCCCGGAAAAAGACAGGGAGTGGACGGTATTACTTATTGAGAGTATTTGGTATAGTATAACAGTAGCGAAGCTCTAATGAAAGGAAAATGCATCCTTTTGACAGATCGTGCGACACTAGCACCCCAAGCGGCCAGCAGGATGGAACTAGCAAACAGCCATTTCCAGCATTGGAAAGATACGAATATATGGCTGTATTTCTTCTTATTTTTAAAATTACCAGAACGAGATTATTACCGGAAAGGCATACTGGTGAACTCACCAAATCATAGACTTTATGGTAATATAAAGAAGTTGTAGTTTCAAGATCGATGACATTGTATATCTTATAAAGTATTAGACCGGTTTCCGTCCACCATATAAGCTACATCCCTACATCTTCAAGAATTTAATTGACCTACTACTAACATATACTGTACTTACACTGAAAATTCTGACAAATAAGAAAACTTAATAATTTCAATAAGCATGTAGTAGTAATAGTTCAGAAATTAGGGGGGAAAGTAAAGTTCTATAGGCATATAGCACGATAGGCCTATGGTCAGTATCAGATGCAATAGCAAAACACTTTTGTCTTTTTCTTAATTTTGTTAAACACGATAAATTATTAAAAAGTAAAGGATTAAACACGTTATCTGTATTCTCGACAGTTTAATTTTGTTAAATTCAATTATATAGGCCTAACATAACCTCGTGTTATAACATTTTCAAAATTAGTAGGGTCAGGTGGGGTATTTGTAAAGAGGCCTATATATTTAGAAACCTTTGCATCGTTAGGATTTTCATTTATGATATACATATAAAAATAATTAATTGTATATAGCATTTACAAGCCATTTTCTGCTCCTAAAATTAAAAGAAATAGGAGTAAATACACTAGTATGGATGCAAGCATGATAATCACAAATTTGCAATTTAATTTCACAAATAACTGTTTTTGCTTACCTCTCAGGATCTTTAGGGAACCTGAAGAAAGATAAATCGGGAGAATTCCTTTGGCTATTGGTGCAATTTATAGCACCACAAGCATTTCCATAAAATATTGTTGACATTTTACATAAGCAACAATGTAACATATTGTGTGGTTCTTGCTCACCGCTACGAGCGCTGCAGTCGCGCCGGTTGAAAAAAACTGTATGGAGCTTCGCTACTGTTATACTATACTGTGGTATTACATTCAACTTGGAATTGGGCTAGTACATATAGCCTAGTACTTATAAGGTTTTAACAAGATAGCCTACTACATTCAAGATTTAGCTGGTACGGTATGTATGTAAGGTATGTATTAGAGATGGGGAATATTTCTTGTAACTGTTACTTTGTAACTGTTACATGTATGTAACGGTAACGACCTGTTACAAAAAATCAAAAGTAACGGTTACCAAAGCTCCTCCTAGGATATCTTATTTTCGTCTCAACCAAAGGCGGAACCAGAAAATACTGAAAGGAGGGACCGACACAGACGAAAGTTTGCTATTATTTGGAAATCCAAAAAATGGGGGTCCTCCCCCGGGATTTTTTTTATTAAAAAACGAGGGAAAATCAGGTCGTCCCTTTAGCTCTTCCCACTCGAGACATCTAGATGTGAATGGTGGAACAACTAGCAGTATTGGAAATTCTGACTCCCCCCCCTTCACCACTTCTTTACCCTTTCCTACTATTCAACCTTCATCTTACCCACTACGCCATCGAGCAATCATTGCAATGAGAAGCGAAAATTCATCTATTTAAGTTTAGACATCTGCATGAAATGGCGGGGATTGATCATTTCCTATTAATTGCATTTGTGTGAAGTGAAATAAAATCCCTTTAGGCAGGCCTACAGGCTGAGGTAGATTTCGAAGTACTTTTGGTTTAATTTATTGTCACTGCGCAGTTCTCTTCTTCTTTAGCCTTGGCATGATAAACCCGCAATAATAACTGCAAAAAAGAGGAAAGAGCACTTGTTTAAAACATTCAAATCTTGCCTTACATGAGAGCTATCGAGAAACTAGGTATTGATTTGTAGAGCACTCATCAAGAGCTTTTCAACGATACCCCACAAGACGTGGTTTCAAAACTTTCGAATTTCCATCCCCCACCCCTACTCGTACCCCTAAAACCCCCGAATCGTTACTGTCACTGTGAACTCCATAGGGAGTACTCTAATTTATTCCAACAAAGTTTCTCTCTATACTTCATAGGGGCCGAGATATAATTTTTTCAAAATTTCAACCCCCTCCCACGACCCCCCCTTGGGCCAATTTTGCTCATTAACTATTGGGCCTAGAAATAACATAATAAAATTTGGTTCAAATATCTTCAAAATTACGGCCGCTAGCGTGTAAAGATATATAAATATATAAGAATTCTGTATAGTTTCTCCAAATTTCTCAGCAGCTCTCCTTTTTCTCAGGGTTTTTTTAATACTTTTATTTTTTATTTTTATTTTGATTTTATTTATTTACTTATTATTATTGTTATTATTAGTTGCGTTGAGAAATTTGTCGGTGTCGAGCGAATGTAACTGGTCTGGAACAAAGTAACGTGTCGAGAGTTACACCCGTTACATTATTTTCACCTGCTCCAGTTACACGGACCCGTTACTGTTATTTCCACCTGCTCCAGTTAATCTGACCTGTTACTGATACTCTCGCCTGCTCCAGTTATTTGGACCCGTTACTGTTATTTCCACCTGCTCCAGTTACTCTGACCTGTTACTGATACTCTCGCCTGCTCCAGTTATTTGGACCCGTTACTGTTATTTCCACCTGCTCCAGTTACTCTGACCTGTTACTGATACTCTCGCCTGCTCCAGTTATTTGGACCCGTTACTGTTATTTCCACCTGCTCCAGTTACTCTGACCTGTTACAGTTAATTCTAATATTTCTGTTACAAGTGTTTTATCCGTGACTTTCGCCTCGTTCCGTTACATCTGTTACTTCCAATATTTGAAAACAAAAATAATTAAAAAATAAAAAATAATAAAAAATTAAAATAACAAAAAAACAAAAAATAAAAATAAAAATATTAAAAAATAAAAATTACAAAAAAAGAATAAAAAATGAATAAAGAATAAAAAAATTAAAAAGTTATTTTCTTAATTAAAACAAAAATAATTAAAAAATAAAAAATTAAAATAATAAAAAACAAGAAATAAAAATAAAAATATTAAAAAATAAAAATTACAAAAAAATAAAAATAAAAAAAATAAAAAAGTTATTTTCTTAATTATTAATGGGCGTCAAGAGTTCATGCATAGAATTCATGCTGTCTGATCTCATATATATTTCTTGCTTTACATACCACTTAAAAATTTATCAAAATACGATATTGCCTTTACTGGACAATTTAAACTTAGAATGTGGGTATATAGCATGAAATATGAATTCAATAACTGTAGTAAATTATTCGAAATAATATTGATAATTTTACTACTAATAATAAAATCCCTATAATATAAAGCTACACGGCTGACTGACTGACTCACTGATATTAATGTTTGCCCACTTCCAGATGAGCTAGAAACTTGAAATTTGGTACACATATAGCTTTTAGGCTGTAAACCACAGGAAAATTCCCAAAATTTTTTTTTTAATTTCTAGCCCAAAAACCCCCGAGTAAGGGCTCGCTCACTCACATTAACGTTTGCCCACATTCAGATGAGCTAGAAACTTTCAATTTGGTACACATATAGCTTTTAGGCTCTAAACCACAGGCGAATTCCAAAAAGTATTTTTTGTTAATTTTTAGCCCTAAAAACCTCCGTAAAGGGCTCGCTCACTTCGAGATGAGCTAGAAACTTGAAATTTGGTACACATATAGCTATTAGGCTGTAAACTACAGGAAAATTCCAAAAAGTGTTTTTTTTTTTATTTTTAGCACTAAAAACTCCCGAGAAAGGGCTCGCTCACTGACATTACTGTTTGCCCACTTTCAGAAGAGCTAGAAACTTGAAATTTGGTACACATTTAGCTTTTAGGCTGTAAACCATAGGAAAATTTAAAAAAAAAGTAATTTTTAAAAATGTTTAGCCCTATAACCGCCGAAAAATGGCTCGCTCACTGACATCACTGTTTGCCCACTTCCAGATGAGCTAGAAACTTTAAATTTGGTACACATATAGCTTTTAGGCTGTAAACCATAGGAAAATTCCAAAAAAAGTATTTTGTTAAATTTTTAGCACTATAATCCCCGAAAAAGGGCTCGCTCACTGACATTACAGCTAGAAACTTTAAATTTGGTACACATATAACTTTTAGGCTGTAAACCACAGGAAAATTCCAAAAAGTAGTTTTTATATTTTTAGCCCTAAAAACCCCCGAAAAAAGGGCTCGCTCACTGACATGAATGCTTGCCCACTTCCACATGAGCTAGAAACTAGAAATTTTGTATACTTATATCTTTTAGGCTGTTAACCACAGGAAAATTCCAAAAAGTTTATTTTCATGACGATAATCGATGTTTTTTACATCGATGGAAAACAACTGATGTTTTTGCTACATCGATGTTTCTCCCCGACATGGATGTTTTTGTAACAAAAAGAAGATTAATAGGCTACCTTGGTTCTACGATATAATTTTATTTACAGGAGCTTAATTTCCCAAAACATTGATTTTTTTACATCGATTGCTTTCATGGAAATTCTTCTGTTTATTTATGAATTTTGCCTAATTTTCTGATACCATGGCCTTTTTAAAATATACATCGATGTTTTTTGTCTAAATACATCGATGTTTTCAGGCCGATATTATCGTCATATCGATGGTTATCTCCGATTTTAACCTCGATATTTTAACTATCGATTATCATCCCTAATTGAAAGCTTAATTTTACAACTGTTTTTTATTTCGGGGGTCCTTCCCTAGAGCCCCAGCCTTGGCTACGTCCATAACCGTTGTGGGGGGGAGATAAAGGGCATTCCCCTACAAGTGGGAAGTGATCTGACGATTAACTACGTAATATACAAGAAAAGTAACAGGTAACGGTTATAAATAACAGTTACTTTCGTGTAACTGTAACAGTAACGTAACTGTTCCAAAAAAAGTAACAGATTCCCATCTCTAGTATGTATTCGTGAGTTTAGAATCTTTTATCTTTACCGAAGCTGAAATGTATATATTTAAGCAATTGCCAAGTGAAGTCATCAGTGGGTTCCAAATTTAAAATCAATTAAAAAAATTTCAGTAACATAGCTGGTTTGTGGGAATGACAATCTTAAATACCGATAAAAAATCTCACATTTTACAATAAAGCACTACGCCGTTAATTTTAAATTCGGTTTTATATGGTTTTTAAGTGACGCATTTATAGGTCAATGGCGGTGGTTCGGTGATTAAGTTCGGATTAGGAAAGACACGAAGTTCGAAAATGGTGCATAAAAAAATTAGTGATTATTTCCATGAACTAGGCTATATCGTTATCCATTTCTATTATTATACTTTTTCCAATTTTTAGTGTGTAATTTTCTACATTTTGATAATCCAAACAAACTGAAAATCCAAACTACCCTCACTCCCAAATAGTTCGGATAACTGACGTTCCACTTTATTGTGTTTGTAAATTTATGTATGTAAATATGTTTGAGTGTATATAAAATTCTACAAGAAAAAAGTATTAATCCGAGTTACAACAAAATTGTAAATAAAAAATAAAAAAGAGAAAATACTACGGTCTTATTTCGTCTTCTTGGTATTGGTGGCTTGAACCTAAGATTCTCCTATTAGGGCGTCAGCTAACTTGCTCAATTTTCTTTTCACATTACAACTACATGCTAGTGGCAATATGAATGAGATCTCTGGAAAACGTAACCTGCCCGAATCCAGTTGTCACGGAAAGTCCTTGTCCAGACCTGACCGTATGGGAACCTTTCATGTGCAGTTAAAAATGTGTCCACCAGAGCGCAGCAGGGTCTGAGGAGGTCCTGCAATCTCGTTTTGCCATATGCTTATGCGTATCAATAGATGTGAATAATGTTGGCTGTCCTATAAGAACTGGCGATTAATAACGTTTAAGTTAGGCTATATTCCAGAAATCAGATACCTATATTCTGCTTAGGAGAATGTGAGATCGCCAGAAAAAGTATTGATTTGTTAAAAGAATTAAAGAATTAATCTCTGTCTGAAGTAATAATTGGTTGTAATTGTTATGTTGAAAAGAACCCGTGGGGTTTGTCAGCAAAAACAGGAACAATAATTATTTTGCAGTGGCAGAGACATGTGTAGCTTAGAGACAAATAATTCAAAATATTTAAGTTATTCCTGTATATCGCGGTGGCATTTTTATTCGTTAAACGGTGAAGAAATAATTCAAATTTTATGAAACGTATTTAAAGCTTGTAGTACAGTACATCACAAAGAAAACATCCCATCTTCTTTAGATTTATAACCATAGGCGTAAATATGTAAAAAAAATTCTTTATACTGTAAATCATTTGTAAAAAGTAATTTAGGTTCATGGTTGTTTGCTTTCACAATATTCTGTATGTATTTCAGCTTTCGGTTATGAATTTACTGTGTGGTAGACAGATGCTAGTATTTGATTAATATAACACAGTAGTTATAAAAAGTAAAGATTTGGATATAAATGTGTAAATATTTTGTTCCTATTATCATTAATATTTTATAAATAAATTTATGTTACGTTTGCTTGCTTCTAAATAATATCCTTTAGAGGCTTACGAATAATACATGCTCCAGAATTATAGCTGTCATTAAGTTTTTGTGTGGGAAACAAATACGAATAATAGTACAGTATTTGAATAGCGTATCATATTAGTAATAGAATGTTCTTTTCATGAAGTCAACGTAATTAGAAAGAAGCTGGAATGTCAAAATAAGGTAATAAGGGAATGGTTTTCTTGTGATTATTACTATAGGCCTAAATGCGTAATACTTTTAACGTCAACGCCCATCCATAATATAGGTTCATACTTTTTGTTTTAGAATTATATTACATAAGTTTCAGAATTATGGCTGACAGGAAATTGTTATTCATCGTACTGGGTTGTCATATGCTAATAATTCAAAATACTATGTTCTCTTCGATTTGAGTTAAAATATCTACGTGCATCGGTAATTCCAGTTCTAATATAGTGTTTTAATATAATTAATGTGCATTATAAAAGTGAGTTGTATATAATAACAGTGTAGTTGATTTATTTTATTTTTATTTTTTTGTATTTAGAGGGGAAAAATAGCCAGTGCCAATTGCCAGTATAGAAAGGAAAAATATGCTTTGACGTCTTCTTTATAATAATTTGTTTTTTAATCTTCAATTTACAAGAGCCACCAATGCCTGTAAGAATAATTTAGTTTTGCAAGCGTTTCAATTTTACGATTTTTTTTAATGTTTGCAATGAAAAAACTTACAAATTCCGTTTAAACAAAATATTCATAATTTTATTATACAAATTATAATAAATGTGAAACAGAAATATGTGAATTTTTCTTATGAAGTTAATAAATTAAGTAAGTTGTATTTATCAAATACTGTCCATACCTTCTTAAGAAGTAATTTTGTATCGTAGTTTGAAAGAGAATAAGTGGTTGAGTTTCCTGCTGGGCGAACTTTCTGTTTAAAGCAACAGAACATAACTGAATCTTGTCCATTTGATGAAGATATTGGAAACATGACCTTCTGTTGTAGATAATGAGAATACTACTTCTTGTTAAGTTTTATTCTTTGTAAAAATGATTAAGATAATGAGTCAATTCTGAGGATCTGAAAGTGTTGAGCGAGGAGATTTGAAGGAACTCATAGACTATTAACTATTAGCATCCGTTTAATCCTCTTTATATTTTATAACCATATATTTCGTAAAGCATATGTGTACCCCTCTGTTTTACACAGAGGATCGCCACAACATGTTTTCTGGCATTCTGACTGATGTTCAATGGACAGCAGACGACATGCTTGGACCTCTTTTGACCCTGCTGCCACCTATCGGGAGTCGCTGACAGAAAGGTTCCCATTGGCGAGGACGTTAGCACGAAGGCGTACAGACGGACGGATGGTAGAAGGGGGGTCACCTGCATGCATTGTAATGTCCAGAGAGTGAAAGTGCCCCACCCCCGTCCCCACCATCACCAGAAAATTATACTAGAGCAAAGGAAGCCCATATACTTCGTAGCTACTTACTGCCTTATGGTAAAATTGACCTTGTCTCTACTTTAACTTTCAACAAAACAAAAGCCATTACGGGCGAGGTGTAGTCTAATGTGCAGATTTGCTAAAGAATGTGAGTGGTGGATGATTTGAGCAATACTTGAGTATAAAAGGGTAACGTGAGGGACAAGTGTGTATCAGTCAGAAACAGTGTATCAGTGGGTTAGGAACCAATACAGCACGATATCAAAAATGACTGGAATAACACAGGTAGGTGCAACTGAATAGCCTATTCATTCACCCCTATACGCAATGCTGGATTAACCCTAGAAGCAAAGTAAGCAAGTTCTTAGGGCATCAAGGGAAGATGGGGCACCATAGACATTTTTCATAGTCAAATTCATCATTTGAATTATTAAATTAATTAAACTTATATCCATTTTCAAAATTTAATGAAAAATGAATAAGTCACTTTTATAAAGTGTTCTCTCTTGCATCATCATGTTAATCCTGCAAAATAAAGTAGCCTACACTGTGCTCGCAGATTGAAATCTATACAAACTTTTCAGCTGAGCATTCTTGTCGGTAGAATATATTAAATAACAATTAACAATTAACTTATGCCTTATTGAAGTAAAACTTCTTTAGTGGCGGTAGAGGGTAAATCGGGAAAATCAGTCACACTAAAACCGTCACGAAATTAGTCACAATCAGTCACACTAAAACCGTCACGAAATCAGTCACACTCAAAACCGAACGAAATTACTTACTTGTTTCGGTGCGGACTGCACAGAAAACAATCAACTCAATGATTAGGAGTAATCAAAGGAAATTTTTCATACCTTACTTCCTCAACGGCAATAGACAATTCCTAAGCAATCTAAAGGTATATTATCTATTTTATGGAACCCGGAGGTTCATTACCGCGCAAATCCAAAATTAAAAATCCAAAATTAAAAAATACGAATTTACAAAATTTAAAAAAACAAAATTAAAAATTATAACATCCAAAAATCCAAAATTTAATAAACAATAAAATTAAAAATTAAAAATCCAATAATAAAAAATTTTAAAAATCAAAAAATAAACAATTCAAATATCCAAAATTAAAAAATCCAAAATTCAAAATTTAAAAAGTCCAAAAACCCAGTATTAAAAAGTCTAATAATGCAAAATTGAAAAAATCCAATAATAAAAATTTGAAAAAATAAAAAACAAAATAAAGTTTTACTTTTGTCGCGTGGCGTTCCATGCACTCTTTTTTTTTATTATGTATAGAAGCATACACGTAACGTAAGATTGAAGATCTGATCAAAGACTTGACAAGGAATAAAATAGGAGAAAATTACCTAATGAATAAATCAAATGGAAGCATACGAAAGTAAATAATTTCCTTCTTACTGTAAGTTTTGTTCAGTTTCGAGCTTTCGATACATAACATTTCATTTTAGGCCTATTATTGCTTCAATATTTTGAATTAGAAGTGTAAGGGGGCAGGAAATTTAGTTAGTGCTTGGGGCATCTAAGGAACTTAATCCGGCCCTGCCTATACGCATAATGTTGCCTATTCCAATATAACAAATAATTTCTTAATTATATTGAAAGCTTTAGTCCTTTACGCCAGGGTATGCTAACTTTATAAACCCACAACTTTATATAGAAAAAAGAATAACGTAGGTCCAGGCTGCAAAATATTAATTCGATCTGTTCGAGGTAAGTAATATAGAAAATTGCACAAATAACGTACAGTAGGAATGGATTTCATATTATTTGACTGTTTTGATTATGTAAGTTACCTGAAACGTAATTTTAAAATTTTAAAATTCAGATTCCTAATAGAAACTTTGTTATTTATTACTATCATAAATCTTAGAACAGACACTAAATCTCAGCGAAATATTTACAGTAATAAAAGCATTCCGCATTCAAAATAACGAATCCCTTCTTGCGCGTAATTTTGGTGAGTTAATAATATAAACATTACACCCATTTTTGAGATTGTGTATATCTGCCGGTTCCTTAAGTTGCTGTAGCGCGTGTAGCTTCATATTAAATTATAATGAAGAAACGCTTAACATAACACTATGAAAATCCAACGTGTGTTTCTGAAGTCAATAAATAATAAATAATATTTAATTCTTTTATTAGTTTTGTGTTATTAGTACATGTTTTGGTTATCTGTCTTCTCAAAATAATGCATCAAATAAAATAAATTAACTTCTTTCCACAATTTTATACTCTGTATAATTTTATTTTTGCATCCAGCTTTTTGTTTTTAGCTCCGAAATCAGTTTCAAGAAATAAGATACTATACTAATAATTAATAAGTCTTTTCCACCAGTCAAAACTCCCTAGAACCCTAAAATTCAGTAACTGCTAAAGATGTGTTAGTTGCATATTCTTCTATAAACAAGGCGTTGTTTGTATGTAAGAATGTAAGGTAAATTCTAAAAAAAAATTGCAGTAAAAATTCTATCGCGAACTTCAATTTAATTTTAATTCAGATAAGTATCTTAGATTTTTTAGATTTCGTTGAAACATAATATAATATTACAGTTTTCCGTTCGAAATGTTGCTTAGTCTCAATACTTACAAAAAAGCACGTACAGTATATCAAGTGACATCTGCGTTTAGATCAGCTCACAATTACAAAGGATCCAGAAATAAATATTACATGTCATTTTCATTTACAACAGCCAGAATCAGTAATTTATTACTGAAATGATTATAAAATGGAACGATTAACTTTATGCACCATACATGCTTACTTAAGAACTTGCAAGCACAACCCCCATTGCTGAAAACTTAGAAAATTCGCTTTCCACCTCTGGCTCCGAAACTTGGTACATCCATGCGGAATTTGTGGTGGACAAATGGGGTTAGGCAGGTTTCCAGGGGTGCTCCCATTTCCCTTGCCTGAAAAGCATCGCTGATTTCATATAATATAATATTATTTATTACGGTGAAATATTGCCCTATGATTCTAATTTAGATTAACTAAAACTAAAGTAAACTTAATGGCGCTGCATCCCTTGTAAGACAGAGTCTACTATTCGACCGCTGCGTCATCTGTCATGGGCAGATGCCATTATTGATGGCTTTCGAGACCGGAAACGCTATTTTTGTATAAAGTAGCTCCTCGGTTGTTCTCACGAGGTTCAGTGCACCCCGTTCCAGACCTACCTACCTACCTCAGAAATATCCGAGGAACAAACCCAGGACTGGGGATCCGTAGTCAGCAACGCTTATCACAAGCCCATGAAGGTGGTCAATCGAGAAACAATAACCCACAATATAGCTACAAACTAAATGTTAAATAATTATCTTAGAATATTTTGGTTCTTATATAAATGTTCTTAGACAGTTTATGTTGAGACATGTCACTGTAATAATAAAATTGTTACTTGTAACATAATGAAGAGAGTAATTTCCACGCTTAACCTTTTCACCGCCATTTACGTATAAATACGTTACTTAAAAACAGTATAAAGGCAGACGTATAAAATTATCAGAATAGTGCTTTATTTTAAACTGTGAGATTATTATCAGCATTTAAGATTGCTATTCCCACAATCCAGCTGTTCTACTGAAATTTTCTCTATTGATATTAAATTTGGAACTCACCGATGACTTCACTTGGCAATTGATTAAATCTGTCCATTTAAGAACTGATATTTAATAGTAAATGACTACTTACACTTACGGTACTTATTTTTGCACGTTATTGTCCAGATAACCTTTGTAACTAAAAAGAAAGATAAATAAACTTCAGTTAGTCTTGATGTGAGATCTATTCAATACCACCTGTGCCGCAGTGGACTATACTGCTCAGGTTTTTTATATTAAGATGAATTTTGTTTAGTGCCAACTATGACATAAATAATTATAATTCAAATATATTCATTTTAATATATTTATATATTAAATATATTTATATATTTTTAATATATATGTATATATAATATATAATATTTTTAAAATAATATATACATATATATATAATATATATTACATTTTCTATAGAAATTATGTTATTTTATCATGGGGTCTCTTTGAACGCAACACTTCTGATATAAATCTATAATAATAATAATAATAATAATAATAATAATTTATCTAAGCCTTTAAGTAAAATGTACAATTGGCCAAGTCAGATTACATAAAAGAAGTCAAAAATTAATTACTGGCTCCAATAAATAACAAAAGGTTAATAATTTAAGTCTACTGTAAAAGATTAAAACTTGAAGTTTTGAATTTACTCCCCTTTAGGTTCTTTATGGTGTCCGGAAGCTTGTTAAAAACTTTTACAGCATTAAACACATGATTTGAATTAACTTTGCTTAGCCTAGAAAATGGCATTTGAATGGCATTATTATGTCTAGTGTTGTATGCATGAATACCATTCCTAAGTTCATAATTAGAGACATTCTTCTTTAAAAACATTAAAAGTTCAAAAATATACAAGCTATATACAGTAAGAATCCCTTCTTGTATAAAGAGTGGTCTACAATGTGATAATAATGACGACCCAGTTATTAGTCTAATTGCCTTCTTCTGTATCAGCAGTACATCTTTCAGCCCAGAGCCACATCCATAGAACAATAAACCATATCTCATGACACTCTCGAAAAAAGCGAAATAGGCTTGCCTCAAATATTGTCTGGGTAATTTATTAACTAGGTTCCTTAATAGGTAGACTACTCTCGATAGTCTACGGCAGTCATTTTGAGTTTAGACAATTAATTTCAAAATTAATCGAATTATTTTTTAAACATGTTCTATTAGGTCTGTATCTTAATGAAAAGAGAGGAATACAGGTACGTATTTTATTGTAGAAGGTAAACAGAATATATTGCTTTTTATTTTCTTAATTATTTCACTGGAAGATGTATGTTTGCATGCTTTCACATAATTTACTGATTGAAGCTTTAAATTAAAATAATTTTATTGCTCCTCCTATTAGGGTACTTAGCACACCAACAAATACATCCCTAAAACTGCCAATTTCATAGACATAGGATCACACATATTTAAAAGGCTATCTTAGTCATCCACATAAGTTTAATGGACCCTCTCTAGAAACACCCACAACTATATTATGGAGAAAGTGCTATTCAATCCTAAAATTCCATGATGAGTTTTCAACTGAATTGAATTTTATAAATTTATGAGCCCAAATACTGTTTTAAGAAAATCCCTTGCAAGTATGTGTTTTTGTATCTTTATACTTTGATTTAGATATCTTCCAAGAAATGACACCAAGCATCTTGACAAATTGTTCTTACCCACATTGTTACTGTACTTATAAAAATAAAAGAATATATTAAAGATTTATTCAATTGTCTCTAAAACTTCGTGTAAATTTTAACTGGCTCTTCTATTGAGACCTATAACTTTATTTGAAAATAGACATTCCTGCATATTCTTTAAAAGATAGTAGCCTAATTAGTAGGCTTGAATGACTGTACAGGGATTGAAACTCTCAGGTTTAGTGACATGTAGGCTACCTGATATGAAGTTACTGTGTATGAACATTCAGTTCTCTGCATAATTAAAACACGCCTAAAGTAGCACTTTAACGGCCTAGATCGGTAAAGTTGCCTTGGTAACCCCTATTGGACGTAGTTCCAACTATGGCTCCTAGATGTTTCTCATTGGAAATTCAATTTTACATGTTAAGGCTTTTATTGTTCATTTGTTCATTGTCTATTAACCAGCATAGTAACCTTGTCATTTAGTAATCTTGAATTTAAGAAATAAATTCGATAATAATAACATTTTTATATTTATTACGACTGGGGGTAGGCGGGAACGCGCGAAGTTAGCATTACTTAGCCCTCTAGACCACTAGTACTAGTTGAAAGAAACGACTACAGATGAGACTCTTGTACGATTGCTTCTTTTAACAAGGCATACGTTTTGTTGGAGAAAATATGATAAAAAATGACACGTAATTTCAAATGGTGCAAATATATTCAGTTTAATTAATCAAAATTATTGCTTAACGATGTCTTTAAAAAATTAAGGAAAAGAAAAATCCACAGCAAGTGAAGTTTATACACATCCACTACTGATATAATCGCCATTATCTTTGCTTACTTTATGCAGAATCATTGAAAATGAGTGAAAAACTGAGCTCATTAGTAGTAAAATTAGAGAACTTTTACTAAAAACTATTGTACGCACCACGTACGCAAAAACTTTAGCGGAATCGTCCAGTATTTCTCATTTTGCTTACTCAATATATAAATAGGCATTGTAATCTGCTCATAGACTTATAAGTACAGCATTGGTTATAATAATAGTGGAATCCCGCTCTCCACAATATCTTATTAGATTTTGTAATAATGATGCCCATCCACTGAGGGACAGTTGGGTACGAAATAATTATATAACGAAATCGGGTTCCTATTATGACATACCTCAATTAATAAGAGATTAAGATTGTATGAATGCAAACTTCCCCAAGTGGTAATCATCCGAGTCAACCTGACAGGTCCTATTCGCGCCAGGAGAAATATCCCTTATCGATGCGAGGATAGAACCCAGACTATCCAGTGCATAGTAGTTCGCCTTACCAATTCCGTTTCTTTTAGGCCTACCGATGGTAAAAACCGAATAAAATCCTTTTCCAATCCGCCCACGGAGTAAAGGACCTCCGGACGAGGTTTCATTTACCGGAGCCTAATATTTAGTTTTACTTATTTTCCTACAGAAGATAGAGCGAGAAGTGGTAAGCCTTTCGCCTTAACTACCATCTAGTGGAAACTAAGGTATTATTTGGTCGTGAAAAGGAGAACTCTAATTTATGCTTTGAATTCTTTAACATCGACTTTGCTCAGGTTTGAACCCACGACCTCCGGATCCAAAGGCGAGTACACTACCTCAGCACCATCGATAAGTTCAGATAATTAAAAAATAAGTAAAAATGAATGCAATCTGAGAATTACATTTGAATTTTTTTAAGTGCTCATGGACTCATTATCATGTTTTAACGAATTTTAAATAAGTGATTACTGACTTTCTTTTATTAAACTTTTTTTTAATTTCTTCTTTCTTCTGTAGATCTGTCGACAATACATATACAGTTGGAACCTTTTTTTAAAATTCAATAAAGGTCGTTTTTTAACAACCAGGGTCACCAGCGACCACAATAATTAATACATTAAGATTAAGACATTAATGTTGAGTAAGCAGTATAGGAAATTATACAAAATGTTTTGAGTAGCTTATATATCTTACAGCTCACAGAGTCCTTCAGTATAAGTTAGCTTAATTACGAGTATACCAAAGAACGCAATCGTTTGAGTAGGAGTGAAGCATAAAATTCGAATTAGACACAATAATAAGCTCACTCCAATGAACCTTAGGCCTATTTTTGACAATGTATATTTTCAGTAAAATTAAGACTTTTTAAGAGTAATTTTTTTTAAATAGGCCTAATTTATGAAAATATTTATTTATGAACCTGAAGTCCTAAAACGATTTTTATAAAATCATATTTCAAAGGATAGGATTCTATTAACATACATTTTGGATGTTGCATACCTGGATAGTATGTTAAAAAGAATAAATAAAAAAAAAAGCAAACTGAAACAGCAAATTCTATTAATGCGGAAGCAGACGATATCATTTCTTACATCATTATTTACTACAGACTTCAAATTAAGGAACTATATACTTGAGAGAATCATACCATGTATTTTGACATGCTTAATAACGGACGGAAGTGACTCATGTTCAGCATTCAAGTGATAGCTGGTGACTGAGGAAGTTACGAAAACGGTATTTACGCAAGGTTTATACAATTGAGATCTCAAGAACCTAATAACGTGAGCAAAGTAATCATAACTGTGCTAACATGGTATTACATCATGAAACTAATAAATTACTTCCATTATCCTTGTACCGTGGGAATCGCCCTTCAGACAAAGACGTAGACATGTTAATTATTATAGATCTCAAATTTTGGGGTCGTGGTTAAGAATTTATGGCAAATTCATCAAGATTGGATATAATCAGTGAGGAGATTTGATACGTGCGTAGCTACTACTAAACAATTCTGATGGAGAAAGAAATCCACTTTAGGAGCTCAATGTTTCCTCCTTTTAAAATCAACTGTTAGTTCTAAGACTATGTGAATCATTGTCATTGGGAAATCAATCTGCATGTCGTCTTTAGGTGTTGTATGAATATGTCCGTTTATATATAAAAATAATAGTACATTGACAAATTAAAACTTCATATAAAAATAATTCTCATGTAGGCCTACCAAATTTTTAGCATTTTTCTACAAATGCACTGGCCTACTATATAATGCACAATTACTCCACAACATAAAATCAATTAACTTTACATATCACCCAGGATAGTAATTTGTTTTATATTTTCTAATATTCTACTTACCACTAATTCTTCAGGATAGTAATGCACGTTATCCTTCCCAATTCTGAAATATATGTAAAAAAAATATTTATTTGTAAATGTTCCGTGAAACTAATGATATAAGGAGAATTTTTATTTAATTACTTTTATGATAAATTGACATGAACGTATTTTTTGTATCCTTTCTTTTTTCACTTTACCCATAACAATCCTACTGTAATAAAACAGGTAATCTTACTTTAATTTTTAATAATCTGGGCTGGCATGGTGAAGATTAGGGATGGGGAAGCTAAGAGCGACAAGAAGAAATTATGAGAAAGGTCGTTGTCCACTATGTCTTAGTTTCGAAGACGCAGAACATATAATTGTAGGTTGTCTTGAAACTGAAACACTAAGACATAAGTCTTCGAATAAAAGTTTTATAAGTTAGGCACATAAGAAATTAACTGCTACAAAAAACACAAAAACACTAAAGGAACTGGGATTTTTTTATATGTAGTTAAAATAAATGGGAAAACAAATTAGTTGCTTTGAGGAAATTGGGTAAAAAATGGTAATTGGTAACGGATTTGCTAGTATTAGTCTTAGTATTAGTATTGATTCCTGATGTTTAAGCTTTTATGTATGAAGTCATTCCTTGGTGAAAAACTTACTGTAACTCTAGTGGTGATCATTTGTATAATACCAGATACAAGAATAAATCAATAAATCAATTTTAATTTCTAATATTTCTGTTTGAAACTAGTCCTTCTTAACAAATTATATACCGTATTATTCAATATTCCAATTTAGAGTACATCGCCATCTTCATGTTCAGGGAGTCATAGGTTAGGTTCAATTATTACCGTTATATTTTTCAAAGCCGAGAAGAACACTAAAGTTCCGTGAAATTCTAAAGTTCCAAAGAACACATTTTGGAGAACTATGCATTAAAGACTGAGTCGACCTCAGGGCCTTAGTGCCACCCGAAGGATTAGGACATTGGAAAAATTACAACATCCTCATCGAAGATCGAACCAGCGACCTCCCGGTTTGTAGAGCTGTGCCTCAACAAATTGTGCCATAGCGTACCCCAGTTTATTTTCTATTACAAACTATAACTGAGGGCTAATACGATCTTGCAATTTTGTACATTACATCGTACAATAATGTATTAAAATCCATACGTGTATTACTTCCATCCTGTTAATGTATGTTTCCTACTTTGTCTACTAAGCCTATTGATATCTTAAGAAGTCACTTATTTAGATGATTATTTGTTTTTCCAGGCTCTTTGTGTAGCAGCAGTGGTAGCAGTCGCCCAAGCAGGTTACTTGGGAGGATATGGAGGATATGGAGGCTATGCCGCCCCCACTGCCTTTGGTCACGGCTATGCCGCACCTGCTTACCACGCCGCCCCCGCGTATGCTGCGCCCGCTTTTGTTAAGGCCCCCATCGCATACAAACCCGCTGCCCCCGCTGTAGATTATTACGTAAGTATAATGAAGACATTCACATAATTGCACTGGTATTAATAGTTACAGAGCAGAAACTGCAGTGTTTTATGTAACAGAGTTGTCATAACAGTCGTAACATGCTGTTCAAATAAGATGTTATAATGAAACCCAGCAGACCACTACAGCATGGTCTGTTTAATAAGAAAATGATGCGTCTTAACCGATTAATTGCATTACTTTATAGCTTGCCTCTTATTGGCGGACCGTAATTTTTAGATATGTTAATGTGAAATATCTACTTCTTTCTCTTACTTTAGCACTCCCGTTTGCAATAATAATAATAATAATAATAATAATAATAATAATAATAATAATAATAATAATAAATAAATAATAAATAGGCCTAATAATAATAATATAGGTGGAAAGGTGAAGTCAGACTGAAAAATTCAATGCCATAGTCGGGATTTGGATCAGGATCTTCGGCTCTCCGTGGCGCTGCTCTTACCAATTGAGCTACGATAGCAACATGTCTGTACAACATTAAATTCTCCAACTGACTTAATGTTGTACCGGCATGTTGCTATGATAGCTCAACTGGCAAGAGCAGCGGCACAGAGAGCCGAATATCCTGGTTCAAATCCCGGCTAAGGCATTGAATTTTTCAGTCTGACTTCACCTTTCCACCTTAGCCTTTTCACGGCCAGTGTGAGAGAATTATCATTCCAAATAATAATATAGTCGCACACACACTCATTCCGAACACAACGCGGTCGGGATGAACTTGATAATGACGGTCAGATGATATCTTGAAACCTCAGGGGTCGTAAGTTACCCAGTGTTAATTATCTCGCAGCTGAAGAAAAATCCCAAAATAAACTGGGTAAATTGTCCCGAGTGGGAATTCGGACCCTAGCCCGCTGCGTGTGGGGAGCAGATGCATTCCCTGCGCTGCAGCGGTGGACTAGTCTGAAATATAATCCATGGAAAGAAGTCCTAATTTTTCCTTCTGAATCATTTGTTGAACTGTCTCCATGACTGAGTGGTTCGCACTCCTGACTGTGGTTCTGGAGGCCCGGGTTGGATCATTTTCCCCTCTTCTTATTTTTAAGGAGGTAGGTTGATCTAGCTCTAGAACGAGCACTCGTGAGGACAACTACTTGTTAAAGAAGCGGCGACTCCTGTCAAGAGAAACATATATGAAGTTATAATCGGGATGTAGTCCACATGCCTCCAATCTTGTCATCCGTCAATGAAGTAGAAAGACGGAGGTAGTTATGCATTGGTTGGATGTAGCACCACGGAGTTTAGTTCCGAATCATTTTTTGTGACCATAAGAAATCATTTTAATACTTGAGAAAGTTTCCCGTTAATATTAAATAAATTCTCAAATTTCAGAATGTTCATTTAAAAAACTGTTTGATAAAGCAATAAAATCGTATCAGATATTTCTACACTTCTATCTTTACATTAAAAGTCTTTTATTGAAATATTGTGATTCACAATAACAAAAAGCTTGAGCTAATATCTTTTTAAACATCATTATTTAAATGTTTATATCATACAAAATAGTCGTACCGGTACTGAAGTGTTGTTAACCTTTTCACTGCTTACTAACGTACATAAACTCCACCGAAAAAAGCATAAAAGCAAATATATAAAATGAATAGAGGAATGCGTTGTTTTAAAATATGAGGAATTTTATCCAGACATTAAAATTGCCCTTTTCAATAACTAGCTATGCCATTACAATATTCTTTATTGATTTCAAACTCATAAGCCCGCTGATAACACTTCACGAATGCGTTAATATAAGTTCAGCTCTAAAAGGGGCAAGTATAAGTGAAAGCACAGTGTGAATGTGTATAGGATTGAAGTAACATGTTTTTCCCTTAGGCCTATGCATTGGGCAAAATGGGCTTCTACCTGAAGTACTGATGATCCGATCTGAAATTTCAGAATCTAATGTTACCAGATTTCAACAACCCTACTCCCAAAGCATTTTACGTTAATATTAGGCCTATGTTATCATTCCAAAAATTATTTTCTGGGAACCATTTAAACGCTGACATTCAAAAACTTGATAGTAAAGTGTCATGCAGGCCAAATTTGAAGACCTAGGTAGGCCTAATTTAACGGGTTTTCTTTTGTATACAGTATTTATGATAATTTAGTTCTTTAAATGAAAGATTAAGCAAACTAGAATTAAGAATTGACATACACAAGGTCCAGAAATATGATTCATCTTCGTTTTGTAGATTAATTAAAACACAAAACAGTCACTTAGGCCTACATAATAGACCGAGGTTGTGCAGCAAGTTGCTAGACAATTTGAAATGTCTTATTCTACGAGCTTCTAAAAGTAAGTTACATACAGTAGAACTCGTACTATCCGGATTAATTGGGACCGGACCCGATCCGGATAATGGAATAAATCATGAAAGAGGGTAATTCCTTTAAAAAAAACTAAATTGTACTTACATAAAGTGTCACATCTTTAACATATCAGTCAGAGTCAGTTGTTTTGCTGACAAATTGTCAATTTTTTTCGGCTAAAAGTTTTGCTTCTTCGCAAATAATCAGCCCTGAGAGAGTTTCTCAATGCTCTCTGCTGTAAAAATCACTTGAATGCGGCCTCAAAGCGATCGGATAATTGGTGATCCGGATAGGTGGAGTTCTACTTTAATTGTTTAGTTTCAAACCCCTGTTACTCTTTGGAGGAAGTTTTTATGTTAAAAGATATAATTGTAGAATAATTTTTGCTTTAATAGACAATACTGAGTAAGCTATGTATAAAATAAGTCCGTAGGCCTATCAACACTCGACGCGGCGCTACCCGACAGCCTAGACCGTGATGTAGGCTATAAAATATCTTAATGAGCTATCTGTTATCTGTATTTGTGCTAATGACAATAAAAATTTACTTATGTATCCAAAATATAGTGGTAGGCTACTGAGATATTGAACATATCTATCATGCTGTACTATACCCTTAGCAACCAGGGAAGGCGGTTGAGGCCAGGTAGGTTCCTTCACCGCAAGCACCCTCACATTTACAAGGGCATAGATTTAGGACCAGCCGTAATTTCCTCCCCATGAGTTACCTAGTCTACTTCAGTCAATCAATCTTAGATTTTTTTAATATGTCATTTTATCTTAAAATGTTTGTTATATATCAATTCTATACATAATTACAAGAAAAATGACGCCAAACAATGTATAATTTACTTTAAAAGGAACATTTTTAACAAATACATAAATAAAAGTTACGAGAAAATTGCTTTCAAGTCCTGTTTTCCTATTAAAGTAAATTATACATTGTTTGGTGTCATTTTTCTTGTAATTATGTGTAGAATTGATATATAACAAACATTTTAAGATAAAATGACATATTAAGAAAATCTAAGATTGATTGATTGAAGTAGACTAGGTGATTCATGGGGAGGAAATTACGGTTGGTCCTAAATCTCTTGCCCTTGTAAATGTGAGGGTGCTTGCGGTGAAGGAACCTACCTGGCCTCAACCGCCATCCCTGGTTGCTAAGGGTTATAGTGCATCCACTACGCATTAAATTATTTCCTATGTTCTTTCATTACTAAAATAGCTTGTTCACTAAGAGGATAGAAAACAGCAACCGCAGATTGCCGGATTCACAAAATAGTTCAAGTTCAGGTGTCCGATGTAACAACTGGTTCCATGTGACATAACCGGTCTCTCAACATGAAATTTGCAATCGTCTCATGCAGCAGCAAGTTCATAACATCGCAACGACCCTATTTTGAGATTATCATCCCATCTTAGAGAATAAACCCAGCTTATCGCCAACGTTAACAATATATGTAAATAAACTCAAGGAATAGCTGGAAATTTATCGTCGCTTGGAACCGTGATGGTTCTATTACAACTAAGTCGCACGTGCATTGCATTCGTAATACATTAGGCAGACACAAAAAAATAAAATATACAGTGTACGCCATTACAGGCTGAGTCGATCCCAAGGTCATAGCCCAGCAAAAAGATTAATCAAATTGAAATATCCCTATGATCCCATCAGGGATCGAACCCCCAACTTTTCGGTTTGTAGCGCAGTGCTTCAGTTAAATGCGCCATGGCATACCCCGCTCCCAAAATTATACGAAACTAAATCCTTACCATAAACATCCTTGACATGATAGTATTACTTCAAATGGTCTCGAAAAGCAAATTGCAGCCTCTGTTAATAACCCGGGGTTTTTATTTCTAAGGTACATTCAAAACGTATAAATTATCATTATTTGATAGTTAGTTCAATTTTGTGTGTTAGTAATATCATTCTCAGTTGTCTTATTGAAACTTAAAAATTTAAACAATACATACTGACGGAGAATGTGGGTAGGCATTTTTGCATTGTGCAGCTTGTCAGATTTTCAGATTGTTTAGAAATTATTTAAACAATCCTGAAATGTTTCGAGAGCCAGGGCATAGAGATGCGGACACAAGCAATTCATCATTAAAAAAAGTTACACATTACTAATTTAATAATTAAGCTCATCGCCACCTAGCAACATTTTATTAAGATAATGAGAAAAACTGTTATTTAATTAAGAATAGAAACATTCATTCTCATGAAACTGTTACATGTTAAATTTTCACAAAATATAAGCTCTTTCAATATGCAATAATTTTAAGAATTGCACAGTAGTTTATCTTTGAAACCTCATGATCTAACATTTATGTTTATGCATAAATTACTGCAAAATATAATACAGCAGAGAAGAGAAATTGGCTTCATTAACTATATGGCAAATGGGAGTGGTCACCTCTGCTATTAACCTCAGTTTTCCAGAGTGCTTCCCTTTCCAGTCCAGTTAATGAAGCCTCATGCACTTACCATTTTGTGTCCGGAATCTGCGAACCAGCTCCGGGCATTTCGATGAACAAGAATGGAAGACGAATGTTCAAGTATCTAATGAGTATTGGGTTGTAGTATACAGACAAGCTATTCATTATACGTTCCCTTTATGTCTTAAGAGTTGACAGAAGTATTGATTTAGTAATTTCAGTATTAAATGCTATTTTTTTAGGGTAAAAAATCAAGCACACCCTAAAGTATCTGCAAAATTTTATGTAATTTGAGCTCATGGAATAGATGCTTCTGAGGCAATTTTTAAAATACTGCACGAAGTAAAAACCTCCGCATGCAAACTTTAATCGCCTGTTTTCTCAGTTTCAATTTGCATGTTATTTTGCCAAATTCAAAATATATTTTCTCTAATAAAAATAGAGACTCAACTATTAATTTTTTCACAATGTACTACACAATGTGTGTAATGAAATATCTGATCAGAATTTCTGGAGAGCTAACGGTTCTTTTTTTAAGTATTTAATAGTAAATAACCATACGTCAATTAAAAAAAATATATTTTAATTTCTCCGCGTAAAATATTTTTTTAGACAAAAGTATATTATAGGCCTGATATAAAAAAGCCATCACTAAATTTTTATCAAATAATCTCACATTAAATATTCAGGTTCATATTTTAATAACTGTCGGACGAGATAGATTTCAAATTTGATTAAAACAATTCAATTCAATTAATATCTAAAAAAGTGAAATATTAAAATGAAATTTGAAGGTTTAATATCAAGTTTCTAGGACAAATCATTTAGAATATCACTCTCAACACTTCAGTCAACCCTTAAGCATTCACCAGAATAGACTTCTCTAATCATTAACCAAGCAAAGAACTGGTATCCCTCCCCCTTTGCTTCGCAGATTCCTGAACCGAAGAATATTAAGCAAGCAATATGAAGAGTCAATGCAATAATACTACTGCTGTAATCCTTTCCGATGTGCTGTTGTCTTTTCCAAGCACGGGCTGGAGAACTTCATATTGGATGAGTGGAGTTTAGGTCATCCAGCGGTTTTCCTGGAGCCGGAATTGGGCCACCATGGTTTCCACACAGGCCTACATTTACCGCCCCCACCTGTAAATGTTCACGTACATCCACTACCACCCCCACCTCCACCACCTCCTCCCCATCCTCCACATCCAGGACATCCACCACCTCCGGGACATCCACCTCACCCCGGACATCCTCCTGGTCCTATACCGGGTCCTCTTGGACTACTTCCCCCTGGTTTACCAGGATTACCTGGCTTGGGAATCTTACTAACAGCTCTATCGCCCAGAACTCTGAAGCTGTATAAACTTCTACCCCCAGGGCCTGCCAGGCGGTTTCTCAAGAGGTAACATTAACAGCATGGCAGATTTAGAGACTTGGTGGATGAAATGCATGAGATCGAAATATTCTCACTTTACACTGTTTGTAACTAATGGCTTTTGGGAGCACTTACTTCTTCAAACATTTCTAAAGAATGGCAGTTTTAAACATCATCAAGTACCTTACTAACAATACTCTGAAATCTTCACAGAGTTCCTGGGCTCTCCGGAGTGTATTAAGAGTATCTACACTGCCTCTATCCAGATTTCATATAGGGACATTAATAGAGCATAATTAAAATAATTTAAGTGTGATGCAGTGATGACCACGTAAATAACTTTTTCTACAAATGCTCCTCAATGCAATTGTTCTTCATAAGGGTTGAAGAACAATTTTGGTTAACCCACACTATGATAATAGCCCATGACAATGGAAGTAGGTACGCAGTCTTATTCAATTTATGAATATCCTTGGTTAAGACACGATATAGGCTAGTTATGTTTACTGATGCTCAAATATAATTTTTTCTATTTACATTCCAAACTTGTATTTAAGACAGAGCTTGAAATGTCTTATCAGAACAATGTGGAATGAATGTGTAACAGTTCCCGTCAGTGTGCAAGTAAACATTTTTTCTGTCTTTCTTTCTGGCTACACGACTCGAACAGAAGCTCCACACAATAAAAAACACGCAGTACGTATTTAGCACTCAAATTACAATTCGTGCCACTTTTTCATGCTTGACGGACCGTGTAATAATCTTAATGAGCTCATATGGAGCACTTCCTCTTAAAACCATACATTATTCAATTTATGAAACAGCATGCAAAGTAATAGCCTTGTAAAATACTGGAATCTCCCTGTAGTGATCAAAATGTTTCTTCCAGCATGGTGAATTCGTAAAAACTACTTCGAAGTATATTTTATTCATGTAATTTGCATTGCATTAATTTTGCAATATATATATATATGTACAAATATGCATTGCATTCATTTTGCAATATATATGGTTATTTGTAGTCTATATATATTATATATCTACTACGTAATTTACATGCAGATAGTAAACGAAACAGTGTACACTGTATATTGGTGCTAGGAAATTCCACTTACTTCCACTAGGGCTAGAAGAGGACTGATTATAAAATATTTTGAATAGGGACCTATGAGCGGAAACATCCATTTGCATTCTGCAGGTACAACAAATTCAAACTAAAGTTTAAACCTCCCGCTTGTTCAAAAAAATGCCTGTAGGCCTACTTAAAAATATAAATATTATCCCAGGTGGATGAAGTGAATATTTTGGTGGACAAAGGAATATTTTATTTTCTTTAAATTTGTTAATTTTGAAGGGAGTTTTGTTTTGTGTATGGAAAATTTTGTAAAAAGTAAGTTCGCTATGATAGGATCTCCTTAAAAGGTAACGACACAATCTTTTGCAGAAAACAGCGGTTCGAGTTTCGGGAGATAAGGCTCTAATTTCTATTCAGAGCTAATTCGACTTTATCGGGTTGTGGAATCAACAAGAAGAGAGGAAGCCCTCTCGATGTCTGGGATCACAATTTAAATCAAACACGTTATAATAAATATTTATAAAAAAATCTAAATGAAAAACTATTTTAATCCATTTGGTTTCTTTTGTTTGGGTAATAGTTTATTTAATAATTATTTGAAACTGAACACTTTATTTACAGGCTTATCCGAAGTACAGCTTTAACTACGGCGTGAATGATGCCCACACAGGTGATATAAAGAGCCAATGGGAGGAACGTGATGGTGATGTTGTGAAGGGAGAATACAGTCTTGTGGAGCCCGATGGTACCGTCCGTACCGTCACATATACTGCTGACGCTCACAACGGATTCAACGCCGTGGTTCACCGTAGCGGTCCTGCTGTCCACCCCGGTGCCATCGTCAAGCCAGTTGCTCCAGCATACGTCAAGCCTGTAGCTCCCGTATACGCTGGATACCCCGCTTATCACTAGGTTGACTTGGACGTATCTCTCTCATCGTTAACTTTCATCAGATCACGAATCACAAGTGTTACGAACAACATACCCATTTGTTAACTTAGATATAATTTCAACCGCTTCACAGTCTTGAATGTTGAAGAGGATGAAATGATTTCTTACAAGTATTCGGGAAGAGCCAATCCTTGAAATGTAATATATAGTTTATTTCTAAAAGTCCATGATAGTTATATTAAGAGTAATTTTTATAAAATCAGTGTTGCTTGCAGTCTTCATACAACTTTCTTATTATTACATAGATTAATGAATGGTCAGAGGTTACTTTCCCTGGAAGACTTTCTTATACTTAGTTTGCTCATTGCTTAGCTTTAAACCTATGTAGAAAGGTTAGATTCTTCATTAACTTAGTAAACAATTCAAGATAGCCTATCGAGGTAGCCTTAATTTTCACTGTTTCATGGGGTGTTCCCTTATTCTTGTGTGCTAAATCCCATAGTTCGTTAGTATATTTAGCCTATAGAAGCCATGAAATCTTAGAAATAAAGCTTTGTTATACTTTCATTTCTTAGAGAATACTGTAAGAAATACTACAAATGCGTATGTTCTTTGTAAACTTTAGACATTCATAAATATAATTATGCATAGGGGATATAATAATTATAAAAGAATTTGAATTTGGAACACTATGATTTCTTTCGAACAAGAAAGAAGCAGTTGTTTCCATTTTCAAACACACTTCGGTGAATTGCTGGGTGTTGTGTTCAGAACAGCATAATTTGTTTTGATCACAACTTTAGGTATGCAATAATCCACTGATACAGAATTCATTGCCATACTTATTGTTTTATCCAAACACTGCATTTTGTTGCTTCACTGTGGTTTGAGAAGGTCTATGTTTAATAAATAAAGTGTACAAATTATTTTTATTAAACATTTTATCAATAAACACACTTTTACGTAAATGTTTATTGCACTATTTGATATATGCATGATCATTATCCCGAATGTCTTACATTATTCCTGCGATACCTTTGTGCTTTATTGTCACAAAGAGACTGATTAATTTTATGAAGTCTCTAATAATTGTCACTGGTTATTTCTGCCATGACAATTTTGTCATAAAATATGTCAATTGAAAATAAATTAGGATGGTGGTACCAGGTTTGTAATATCACGATAACTTCTGAGGAATTAAAAGGAACGCATCACAGTGGGGCACCATCCTTACCAACAATTCTTTTACAATACTGCTTTGTTTCTATATTTCAGGAAGCCGTACATACTATAATGCTAATGAGAAAACTGCATTGTTCATTTATGACTTTCTGAAGAAGTTGATCAGATCATTCTTCTATAGTCTAACCGCTGTAAGAACAAATCTAAAGTAAACCGATAAGTCTGTCTCCCCCCTTCGGTCATACGAGAGCTAGAGGGAGGCAGACCATACAGGTTTTCGTTTCTCTTTACCGTCGAATCTTAAAGAGTGGACAGCCTAAAGAGCAGGGGAGTCTCCAAAAAGAAAGGCAAAGAAATACTCTTAAGTCATAAAGTATCAAGAGGGTTGATCCGCGTATTACAAAGGAATGCAGAAAAGAAGAAACATAGTCAATTTTTAAAGCGCTTTTGGGCGTAATGGTTCAGGAAACGTTCAAATTAAAGAGTTACGATAATAATAAATAAATTATTAATTAATCCGTGAAGATCACTAATAGCTGAGACCAGCTGAAAACATTTTATATGGGAATAATTGACTCGGGATTCACAAAGGCTTGGGACTAAATAGGATCTGGCACAGAATGGATACGTAACTAATTTAATTCGAGGCCCTTAAGTTCCACCCACTCGATATTCACATTTGCACGGACTGTGTGATGTATTTTGTTTCTAAGCGAAGAAGGATGACCAACTGACCTTGTATATTGTCGCAAGTGCCTTGTATCCACCTCATTATATCTCCCGTGAGGTTTGTCAGCCTGTCACCGTTCGTCTAGCGGTATGACGTCACACCTCCAACGTCCAATCACGAGTTTCTTCATGGAAAATATCATTTTCTCACTTCACATTTTGATGTAAAATAAGCGGTCGTATTGAAGGGACAGCTTAAGGGTTTGCCAGTGAGTATGCTATGTCAGAAGTCGGTAAAAATATCCTATCCACTGATACGTTATTCATAGCTGTAGGCTTTGTATTAGTTGAGAAATAGGGATGCTTATCAGAGGCCTTAAGCATCTATAAGAAGACAAAATGGGATGGGACATTTTCAGTATGTTATATCCCAGGTTTTTGGGAAGGATAGTATGAAGCTGATATTTATATATACACCGTGTCCGGGAAAGACCTGACGAAAAAGAAATAATTATATATCAGAAACTATTACAGTTACTACCTCAGTATTTTCACAATTAGAAAGACAAACTCAAAAAGTTTTGTTTTGTAACATCCCGTAATGCGCATGAGCATGCACATTGTCGTTGCACGAGGAGAAACGAAAAAAAGCTTGTTCTGCGCAGCGTGTGTAGTCAGTCTTATTCTGAGAACTGGGAATGCAAGTTGTTCGTAGGCTACAACGTCGTTTCCAAACACACAAAGGCCGAAATCCTCCCGCCCGAAACAGCATCCTTCATTGGCACAAGCAATTTCTGGAGATAGGTAATGTTGAGTCACAGCAGAGAAAGGCAAAGAAATCGCACATAAAGGACAATGACATTGAAAGGGTACGGGCTGCTTTTGTAAGAAGCCCGAGGAAATACATTCGTGAGGCGGCAAGACAACTGCAAATGCCAAAATTCACAGTCCATGGGAGAGAAGGACCTACACCATGGCCACCAAGGTCACCTGACATGACCCCACTGGATTTCTTTCTCTGGGGTTTTGTGAAAGACAAAGTGCATCGCACGCCTGTGACCGATAATGCAGATTTGCGTGGCCGAATCTACGATGCAATAGCACTAGTCACACCGGAGATGCTTTCGCGTGTGTGGCACGACATTGAGTATCGGGCCACAAATGGTGCTCACATAGAGGCTTATTAAAACTCATCGTGTTTCTCTTCGTAACCGTGAAAACATCACGTCAATAAATGAAATAGTTTCAGATATATAATTATTTCTTTTTCGTCAGGTCTTTCCCGGACACCCTGTATATATATTTTTTATTTCAGCTCCCAACGGTAACATGAGAGTGAGAAATAAAAATTTCCATAAAGACAATTAACTCTTATGTAATCGGAATTTATTTTTCTTCTTATTTCAACCCCTCTCAGGCATGGTGAAGCAACGGAATGCAATATTCGACATCCTCTGTGAGCCATAAAAGCTATATCCAGCGTTTTCTGAAGGAACAGTTTGAGTGTGATAAGTCGTTCTTCCTCATTTCAAGTTCTATGTAGGAATACAAAAAGCCCTAGAGTTAGAAAATTGAAAGTACTTCATAAGCTAATTTCAAATTACAAAATAAAAACCCTGGCGACGCCAGGCCTTTTAAGCTAGTACAATATAAAATCTTACACGAAACTGACTGCACGAAATCCACACTGCATGGTAATGAAGTCAATGTGTACTCCATGACAACGATATTGTTTGCAGTGTACATAAAAGGCTTTGAAAATCGCCTTATACTGGGATTTGATGTGATCGATCAAATTAGATAGGCTACAGGTATATAATTCCTATAACTCAATAATAGTGAAAGAAATCCACGTAAATAAAAATCTGAAGTAATGCGCTCTTATAAAATTCCCTACCCTGGGCATGGACATTTAATTTTCTTCCAACACTTTCTGATATAGAATAAGAGGCCGCACTGCAAAGAGTGCGTATTCAGTTGTCTTAACCTCACACAAAGTCAGGCTTGCATTCCACTCAAAGGCAGGAATACAAGCCTGACTTTGTGCAAAAAATTGGTAGGGAGTATTTTTCGTATAGAAGTCCATAGGAATCCTGTTCACTGATGCATTATTCATCGCTATAGGCTTTGTATTAGTTACGAAAAGATTAAATCTTGTTATGGGTGAAGGAAAGGTGAAATGTACGAAATTTGTTGAAGGGCTTAGTGGTAGATTAATAATAATAAGTTAGTATTAGTAGGTAAATGAGACGCATGAGAGATGTGTTGATAAATATTTTAAAGCGTTATTCAATGGTACATGCCAGTCGTCTTAAATATTTCATTATGTGAACAAGAATACCCTTAAAACCGTAGTGTAACCTGTTAAACCTACTATTACACTACTTTGGAAGAACCAGTTCATTATTAATCTGGAAGAGTGTACATAAAATAACTATTTGAACAGTGCATCCATTGTATTCCATCGCGTAAATCCGACTGAACAATCCTTTTTCATGTTGTTGCTGTATAAATTTTACTTCTAAATTGTTCGTTTGAATGGAAGATCCGTAAATCGTATTCCGCGAAACAAACATTGATAAAATCTCGATTGTAACCAAATCGAGATATTGTCTTGCTAAGTGCATACATCAGGTAGTAGTTTGTATCGTCGGAAATATGTTTTTTTTTTATTTCCTGCCAGTAAAATAAATAAAACAAATAGTTTATGCCTACTTAAAGAGCAAACCAATGTTTTACAGTTAAGCCTATAGGCATACTCGTGAATCCTTAGCTAGAATGAAGCCAAAAAGCAAAAATCCAACCTATTCTTGTCTGATGCATCACGAGAAATAACACTGGTCTACAAAAAAATCTATCCGAGTTAAAAAATAGTTAATTCCCATTCATTTTGATGTGACATAAACGAATATGAAGTTTAAAATGTCTACTTAGCTCTCATTTCCTTGATAAACAGGAATTCGTTTTATGATAGAGGAAAATTTTGCAAAGCTGGTAATGTTTTTTCACAAATGAAGGTTTTCAACACTGTGTATGCCATACTGTATTTTGTTTCTAGACAAGCCATTTTGTTTACATAAATGTCCATTGTTGTGCTTAAAGAACCTATGTGCTCTTAATTCTCAGTAATCTAATAAGTTAGGATACACGAAGTATTGTTGCTTCCATTGCGAATGGGATAGTCGCGACAGGAAATTACACTACATACGAAAAAACTGGTCTGAAAGGAAAATGATATAACCTGGGAAAAAGAATATACAGTAACCTCCCTTAGTTTCCCGTAGTAAAATCGTATTGCCACCTTTACACATAAAGCTCGGACTTATGAAGAATTTAGTCAAAGCGATGAATCGAGAAGGAGAAGCTTTCAAGTATTGAAAGACAAAATTCCAAAATCTCAGTGATGCAAAGCTCAAAGAGGGAATCTTCGTTGGACCACAAATTCGTGAGCTGTTGAAGAATGAAATATTTAATATAATTATAATTTAATAATTGAAGGGAAAGAGAAAGCAGCGTGGGAAGCCTTCAAAAATGCTGTTCACTATTTCTTGGGAAATCGAAGAACAGAAAATTACAATTAGCTGTTAATGAACTTCTGAGGACATACCAAGAGCTAGGATGTAATATGTCGTTGAAAATACACTTTTTGGACTTTCCAAGCAATTGTGGCGCTGTGACTGCCAAACACGGGGAGCGCTTCCATCAAGACATTTCAACAATGGAAAGAAGGTATCAGGGCAAGTGGAACTCATCTATGCTTGCAGACTATTGCTGGAATGTCATGAGAGATGCCCCAGAAGTAGATTACAAACGAAAACCAAAAAAAGAGAAACGCTCAGAGTGAATAATTACATAGTAAGGAACCAAAGGGATAAGTTCCATACATACATGTATATATATGAATATCTTTGAACCAAGAGCTAACAAAACATTTCTGGTGTCATATTCTTGTTCTTCGACCTCTAATTAGTTGGAATTGACTATTTTTGTTCAAGATAGAGACAACTTTAAATTTTTTGTAGACCAGTGTAATTTTCTCTCAGATACCTTTGATGAACGTCAGTTAATTGTGAATGCAATATTATTTTCAGTTAAGTATTATGACTTGTGCAAGCCTTTAGTTTGTATTTTGTAGCCACTTGTGGGAAGAATGCATGGTAGTGAGAGCATGGTTCTTTTAGAATTAAGATAATTAAACGATTATTTTAGTACACAATAAAAATAGCCAAAATATGTCCTGTCCTCAACAGGAGGTATTACAATAGGAGGAAGTATTACAGTAGTATTCTGATTTAAGAATAGGCTAATTAACAGAATTGAATTTTTTCAATCTTACAGCATTTTTATAGTAAAATTTAGAGAGAAACTCCGGAGGTTAGAATAAATTAATGCCTGATTCGACCTTAAAGGCACTCATGTTTTGGAACTATTCAAACTCCAGCAGGTCTTCCTTCAGATTCTTTGGAAACTCTATGATAATGCTAACTTGACAAGTATAAATTATTATTATTATTATTATTATTATTATTATTATTATTATTAGAGTAGAGTACCCTAACCGGACTAGATGGGACCGGAACCATGTCCGGATTGCCAAAGGTCCTGATTAAACGAAGTTTCCATTAAAATGAACGTACTGTATTTTAAATACAAGTTTCAGATGGAAAAAGCTATAAAAAATGACTGTTTAAATAAATATAAGTTTTCCTACAACTTAATTTCAGTTGTAATACTATTATATACGTAAATCTAAGTGTTTAAACTACGTGATGTAGGATTAACAAAACAAAATATCTTCGTGATTCAATTTTTTTTTTTTTTTTTTAATCCAGCCGGATGTATGGACGGAGCGGGCTCCGGTTTAGCGGGATTCTACTTATTTATTTCTTATTGTATTTTTTGATGTTCCGAACCTGCTATGCTGTTCACTTCTTGGTCCCTACTTTTGCTTGATAGGACAGCATTCGCTATAACTATTAGCTGTCGAGAAAAATCTTCAGGGAATCGAAAAAGTCTCATTTTACTTGAAAAGAACACTTATGGAAAACGTAAGAAGTTTTAAATAGTGTATTTATTTCTTGGCACAGTGCTAGTTTTAATATTAGGTAACAGGTGAGCTTTGATTCTTCTATGTGAAGTTAGCGTAGGTGCTCTGATATGGAAATCTCCCAAGACTGGCCACCTAAAGAAGGTCTGAAAGTCACTGAATCGCAGATTAGTCCATTTTTCAGAAGAGCGTAGCAAAATTTTCAGTCATAAGAATGAAGCTTTTACGAAGTAGGTTTTAAGATCTACTTGCTTGCATTGATGCTATTTTTGGAATTTCATATGATTTTCTCATTTCTCCTTTTTATAACGCATATATTTTAAAGTTGAAATTGCATGAATATTTTGTTTGTAAATATAAATTATATTCCATACAATGTCCCAGTTAATACATTAGAATGTTGTTTTTTTTAAACAACCGTATTAAGAAAATGATTTGCATAAAACGAATATAGATTAGTATTACCGTAAGGAGACAGGCGCCATCTATTGTAGGAAGCATGTACTGTATGAGCTGACAGAACATACAGCTTGTTCTGTAGCTCTCTCTGTCTGTGATGTTGCGAAGTCTTGAATGATCTGATTTCTGCCTTCAGGGAATCACTACGAGACAAGAGAAGACTCAATAATTTATAACTATCATAAATTTCATTTTTCGTATTTGTGGTCTAAAATATAGACTCTAAAGTAATGTGAAGTATTATTTACCTGATATGTTCAAAATACAATTGTGTGTAAATGTAAATTTCAGCCACAGCATTATTATTATTATTATTATTATTATTATTATTATTATTATTAATATTATTATTATTATTATTATTATTATTATTATTATTATTATTATTATTATTATTATTATTATTATTATTATTATTATTATTACTATAGCCCAGAAATGCAGACACTTAAAAACATTCCTTAATTTACAGGTTAAAATTGGCAGGCAAAAAGGCACTTAAAATACCTCAAATAGGCAGTAATATAATTAAAATCGTCATACTTTAAAAGTCAAAACCGGCCGTCCCCACGGCTGAGTGGTTAGACCGATCGCCTTCCACCGCTGGGACCCGGGATCGATTCTCGGTGGATCCATATGGAATTTGGGGTGGACAAAATGAGGTCAGGGCAGGTTTTCTCAGGGTACTCCTGTTTCCCTTGCCAAATGTCATTCCATCACAGCTCCATCCATCATACTATGACCATTGGTCGCTATAAAGGAGTTTATTAAAAGTCAAAACAGAGAGTAATCCCACTCATTATTAATGGAAATAGTTATCTAAGATACTTTATTATTTATTTATCAGTGATTATCACATACGGTACTCACTCTTCCTGATATTCGTTGCATTACTGTCATAGGTTCTGCTATTTAAAAAGCTTAATTGAATCGTTGGAGGACTAAGTTTTCGACTGCTTGAAAACAAATGCCTTTATAGGGAACAAGATCCTCCATAAATATTTTTGTGAGGGAATATGTAATTTCACTGTTTGTGTAAGGTTTTTTTAACAAACTTTTATACATTGAAATTCTTAGTGTTTTTCTGTATGTGTAAATAGTCACAGATAAAATTCATAAGGATCAAAGCAGGCAAAAATGGCTTTTAACTTAAAACAGGCAACATAATTCAAAATAGGCAAAAAGTTAAAACTAGCCCTAATTTCCCTAAATGTACGGAAACAGGTTTATCTCCATTAACTATTTACTACATCCACCCAAATAGATAAGACATTTTGCCCAATTTCCGGGCCCTATTATTATTTACTAATAGTCATTACTCAATAAATAGTCATTGAAAATGCATTAGTCATTACATTATAAAATGATTTGGAACTTATCTATATAAATTTCTGTGCAACCTCAGAAATTTACCGGCGATTTATAAGTCTCTCGAGGCATTCATTACCTATGGTAACTCTCTAGCGATGAATGAATTGGGCAGGGATAAATAACATTTTTAATAAATTAAGGTATTGTCCGTTAATGTATTTGTAATTTGATCCTTTCTTTCAGATCTCCAACAATTGGCATTGCATTTCTTATATAAACGTAAAATGCAAGGTTACAAAATACCGGTACTGCATTTATTCTTTGTGTTAGTAAGCTGTTAGCAAGTGTCCGTTACCAACTACATATTTCATAGATTAGGCATCGAAACACCTTTGTTTTGAACATTTTTTTCTCTAGGAAATTCTCGAAATTTTGAAACTACATTTGATATTTTGCTTTACTTATTTATGTTGAAATACTTATTTCATTAATGTTGTACAATCCTTACAACTCCGTGGCGCTAACATCCCAGAAGGGACAAGGCCTACCACCCGACCGCTGCGTCATCTACCATAGGCAGATGGCGGATTGGGGGGAATATGGTCTGCATGCCGACACCCATGGCCGTTAATGGTGGTTTCCATGACCGGGTACAATCTTTATACAATTATGATAATCGCCGTGTGGAAAAATAGATATATCAACTAGAAATAAATAACATGAAATTATGAAAAGGGCTCGGCATAGATAGGAGTTACAGAGCTTCTAAGAACCTCTATTTAAACGTCAATTTGGCAAATATTAAATTATTTAAGTCACAAATAATACCCTGGTAATAGCTCGCAATTAATTGTCTTTGCAGTTAAATGTTTTCCAGTTATTTGTCCCATGACTAGTCCGAAGGAGTTTTACAATATCTGGAACCTAAAGCTAAAAGTAGAATCCGAACCACTGCGGGCTTCCTTGTGTTTTATTTAACATCACTATTGTCCAAGGTGAAGGTAATAGTTCAAGTTCTCACTGCTAACCGGAACATCAGTTTGGAAGTAGTATAGTGGAACTACTGGTCTACAGAAGACCCGCGACCAAGTGTCCTATCCATAATCCTTAAGTAACATTTTCAAGATTCCTTAGTATCCTGGTTCTTCAGTATATTTTCTTATTCAGCTAATTTAACCTATATTTTGTGTTTTGGATAAAGGAATGCTTGTTGGCCTATCCCAAACAATGGAAATAAAAAATCATCTGCTTTAATAAACCAAAGTTTGACAAAAAGAAATGTAAATTCCTGCATATACGAGTCGACATTGGTAATAATTCTCTTTCATTTCTATGAGAAATTTACAATTTTTCCAAAAGTCGATCTGCTGCTAATGCATTCCAGCGAAAGATATAAGTTATAGAGTAGCTATAAGATGGTGTATATATATATATTAATTTTGGTGAACTCGTATGTTACAGAAATTTTTATTTTTTCCTTTATGTAGCGTTCCTCAAGGAAGAGCTTATCTCTAGAGAAATAAAACTCAGAAGAGGCTTGCAGTTTAAACAGAAACATACTAAAATGAACGTATTCACATACTTCTCCAAATTTTATGCGATGAACAGAAATTAAATACGAATTCTTTTACTTTCCATAGTTAGAAAGCGAAAAAATAACTGTTTCTCTGAAAGAAAACGATTGCATACCAGATAATTTGTAAGTGAAGCTACAGGGTTGATGCATATGGTAATTCTGTGTAGTATATCACTCATACTTGAAGTGTCTGCATACAATGTAGGCTATGTGTACGAGTATACATTGTATGTGCATTTTGTTTGTTACTGTTCATTCTGAACTCCTACAGAGCTATGATAAGGGGCGTGTAGCTACTGACGTCTTGCAACACTTGTATCTTGTTTTTGCAAATTATATTCACATAATACATAAACATATTGCAAAATTTATTACAGTCTTTTCTTATTCATTATACAGCCTGAGCACTCCGTTCATATATGAATACCATTATGCGTATCTTGATTCATGTTTTTTTTCGCCCTACTTGCATTGCGATTTAGTTGAATACATAAAGGTTTACTGAATAATTGCCTGCTTGCTACAATGTAGGGGGAACTTGCTGAGACGTGTCTACAGAACTTTTCATATCGAGATATATTATTAATAATATATCGCAGTACAGGGTGACTATAAAGAATCTTAATTGCAATGGCCTTCAATGCTTTAGAACAAAACTTGTATAATAACTTATATCCTTTTTTATTTGACCATACGCTTATTACATGTGACGTAATAGTAGCATAATGATATCCATTTCGAAACAGATCTTCATTATAATACAGGTGTGATATCGATTATTATTACAGAACACGGAACGATCTTGAATCCTTGAGAGGAGGAAATCAAGCCTGTATTTAAAATAAAATCAATTTTGTTCGTGTTAATTTTAATATTAAACTAAATTAAGTTAATTTCGTCTTGTAGAAAATCCGTTCGTTTCAAGAAATCGGCTACGAACAAGCTTCGTCTTGACCGTACGCCAATAGCTGGCATCTCTCGCAGAAGACAACAATTAAGTGAATTTGCTAACCGCTGATTGTGCGGACAGCTGAGTTTTATTAATCTATAATCTCAAAACTTAACATTTAAATACAGTCGAACAAAAACAGTTGTATCCAACTTGCCTATAATGCTAATTACGATACTCGCTTTGCTCGTTTCCTAAACATACTCGTATCTTGAAATGCCATTAGAGGCTCGTTATATAATGTAATATTTTCTCTCTGTTTACTATTTTCTATTCGGTACTAGAGGTAATTCTGTTTCTATTCGGTACTAGACAATTAAACGAGGTGATATACTGGACCCTAAAATTCGATGTAGAGTTCTCAGTGCTAATAGGCCTACATGTTTTGAGATCCTCCCTCTCTCTCTCTCTCTCTCTCTCTCTCTCTCTCTTTATTTCTTTGTTTCTTTCTTTCTTAGTTAAACCCATCCCATTGCAGAAATGTTGATTCTTCCTACGCCGCCCGGGCCTTACAGGACCGTGATCTGTCGGGAGATAATTACCTTTGGATCGCATACATACATTTTTTGACCAGACAATGACAAGGAAGGCCTCCCCGGATTGATCAGCCCAATACTGGTCCATCTCCAAGACAACACGAACACATATGAGGTGACACACAAGTCGCACACTCACACTCCTGCCGAATAAGGCTCGGATGAGACGAAGGTAATAATGAAGGCTAGATGATGTGCGAAGAATACAGAGGCCTAAAGTTTCCAGACAATCATCTCAACGGTGAGGAAAACCCCACCTAGGAAACCTGACCCGACCACGAATCGAACCCGAGCCTGCTCCGGAAGGAGCGCGAACGCATACTCTACGCTGCCTACAGCGTTTGGGATCCCTTGAGTTCAGAAATACTACCTTCAGAAAACTAATTGTGCGTTTCTACAGTATGTATGACTTTGAACATCTAAGCTAAAAAAAATAATAACAAATAAATAAATAAAAACTAAAATCATATCACAAAGAAACCTGATATTAGACTTAAGCGCTAAGGAATATGGCATGACTCTTTGTGAGCCATACCACCAATATAAATGAAGAAAATATCGTTTTTACTGATTTTACCTGTTAACATCTCAAACTATTTTGCTTAGTTTTTATACTCTACCTGCTTAATGCTAAAACTTGTACTTTTTGTGTGTGCATATATATTGTCTGAGGGGTAGACAAAAATTAGCCATCTCATTCACATTCATTCAGATCTGAAATCGAAAGAATTGATAAGCACTCTGGCAATGCGACCAATTACTCAAAACTGAATGAGATGCGAGAAAGCAATAACATACATGCTTATGGTAGAAAATGTCACTTGTTTGCCTTCAGATTCACAAATCCAAATTAGCTAATATATCTAACGTCAAAAGTCTGTTCTTGTGGTTCAGAGATGCTCAATAAAGTACAGCTTTTTTTCTTTTATCTATCGTATTTTAAAGTTATTAGGCTTATCATACTCTTATCATAGGACTAAGTTATTATGTAGTTAGTTATTCCTACAAATATTTCGCAGGATAATAACTTATATATCTGAAAATAATAAAAATATTCTGTGATATAAACTTGATCTTGTGAAATTCTTTGAAAGCTATCAATTTTGTTTTCTCTAAGCGTGAAGACATGAAAATACATAACTGTAAAATTTTCAAATATACTACATTTCATTCTTTTGTCGTAGAAGAAAGATTGGAGGGTACAACTTGGAAGAAGAAGAATTCAGCTGTTGGACGATTTAAGGGAAAAGCGGAAATATTGGATGCTGAAGGAGGAAGCAGAGGATAGACAGTTTTGGAAAACAAAATTCGCGTACCAAGTTTGAAAACCTGCCGGAAGGCAGAATACTTACTACTACTACTACTACATTTCATAAATAATTTAACAACAGCTCATTTATAATCCACACTATTTGGGTGGCACAGTCAGTATGGCCCAAGATTTCTGTGCCAAATGTCGCGGATTACATATTATTATGAATGTGATAGGCTCAAGTCTGTAGATTTACAGGCATGTAAAAGAGCTTCTGCGGGATAAAATTCAGGTACAGTGGCGACGGCCGCAGGCCTATGTTGCAATAACCCTCGTCGCTAAATAACCGAATAACCAACTACACCATTTGCGAATGTTAATTAGTTGGCCTGTCATGACTTACCCCTTTTTATCACCAATCACCAGCGTACGTATCGTCCTGGAGTATTTCCTGGTAGGTGATTCATATATAAATACTAATTCTTTAATTATTTCTGCCATTTTTTTCTATAAACTCTTTTTGTTTTCCTTTATTTCTTTCCATCGTTGTTTTTATATTTATTTATGTATTTACAAACCAACGTCCCTGATTATTTCACTCTACGTATTTCAGGTCCTGATGGCACTTACCTAGGTACTTCCTCCTTCCTAAATTCGATAGAAAGTATGGCAGTCAAGATTTGAAATGAAGCTACAAGCTCGTGTAACAAACGAGGACTGTAAACTTTTTCAACATGTTTCCGATAATTTCGTAGAAAAGTGAGTCTTCATATAGACCAGAAATTTCGACACAGACGTTTGATGGGATTTCTCGAATAGACCTATTTTAAAATTTCGTTTGTAGTGGTAACAAAACCAACAAAATCTTAGAACTACGAATAAAACTAGCCACAGGTAATAAAACTTCCTGAGACAAATCTTTTAAAATGAAAATTTGCATCATATTCACTCCATTTTAAAGTTATCAAGTTCCTTTTAAAATGCAAGGGAAGATTCCCCGCTATTACATAAAGCAAATAAGTCTGTTATACAGACAAATCCGGGCGTGAAATCATAAAGTAACTTTTTTTAATAGGGAACAGAGCAGACTTCCATTAAAATCACTCGTTTATTTATAAAGAAGAAACAAGGGTTGCTTGTATGATTAATCCTTAAGTTTAAGCAGATGAAATGCATTCCTACAAGGCCCAATATACTGCGGCATTTAATAAAAGTTACATGATTTGAAGAAGAAAAACGGTTTATAGACTATACTAAAAGACCATTAATTACTTTTAAAATACCTGGTCAATATTTTGAAGTAAAATCGTAAACTGAACCTAAACAACTTGATATTAAACACTACAGATATTAAATATTATATATATATATATAAATATCCACCTAGATTTGGTTGTAGCTCAGTCAAAGCCGAAGTACGAAATCGTGCTCCTGAGGAACAATTGTCAGTAAATAGGGATAAATTGAAATTTAATCTTACACATGAGAGAAATAAGTAGAGAGAAATGAATTTATATATAAGTAGAGAGAAATTTATTTATATATATAAATTTATATAATATAAATATATAAATAATATAAATATATTTATGTAGAGAGAAATTAATTTATATATATAAATTTATATAATATAAATATAAATTTATACACATATAAAATTCATTTCTCTCTACTTATTTCTCTCATGTCAATTTATCCCTATTTACTGACAATTGTTCCTCAGGAGCACGATTTCGGACTTCCGCTTAGACTGGGCTACAACCAGATCTAGGTGGATAGGCTATTTTTATTAAAATGGAGAAATAGTTTAACTTCACTTATTCTTTATGCAGTAATGTTGTTACGATAATTTTGCTTTAAAAGAGAAAATAAAATCTATAAAACAATTCATTTAGAATATCTTCCAGTAACTTGTAACATGGTTTATGTAGCCTATCTATGACATTACGTAACAGCTCGCTTCTGTATCAGTAGAATATTAATTATCTGAATCTGCTTTATGTGCCAACTATTCTGATAGAAAAAACAAACTTGAAATGTCAGGAAGACTAGTGTTTCGATAAACAACAAGATGTTGTCATAACACACAACTAACTGTGCCTTTACAGATGGTGGGCTGTACGGCAACTTTAGGACACTCTTGACCAGGAAATCATGGAGGAAATATACGACTATGGTTTGTTAGAAGAAAAAAACCACTGATGTAGAAGTAAATGGCATATTACTAATTTGGAACAAATCCAATCCATTTTAGCAAACTCTACGAAAACTTTTTTTCTCTTAACAGTTCTAAAAGCGTACTGCTAAATTATAGCTAAAACATGAAAGCCAGCTCAGTGGTAAGCGTCAATTTAATATAATTGATGAAAAATGAATTTATTTACAAATAAGCTAATATATAGACTATATATAGTTTACATAACTCACTCTCCTGGTTATAATGCACGTTGAGAGTTATGAGGGAAAATAAGCAGGCCATATCAACATACAAGTGCACTTCTAAATTGGAATGGTGTTATTGGTCAGCGCGAAGAAAAACTTTAAGAAGAAAATGAAAAAGGAGAAGTTGAACTTAAATTTGAATAGAAATTCTTTCTTTTCTCTCTTCGTGCTCGTGCGTTCGTTTACAGTCAATGTCTTACAATCCCTTTCAGGCTACTCGTGGAACATAAGTACCACTTATTTCTTAGTACGAAGTACATTGTGATAACCATAATATAACAGGTATGTTTGAGATACTTTAGTAATAAATCCATTAATAAACTTCATTTTTCCGTTGAGGGTGTTGTCAGTGAAACTAATTTGAAATTTTAACCACATTAATTCCTTAAAAATCTGGATCTCCTATCCCTTATGGAAGAATATAGGAGAAAATAACCTCAAAAACTACAAAATGGCAAGATACGTTTTACTACAAACTTAATAAATAGAAATAGGTATATGTTAAACACCACCTAGAAGAAAAACAACTCAGTACGATAGAAATTCTGTATAGACTTGGTACACCCAGACAAATTCTTTAGAGTCACTGGAAATATATAAAAACAAGCACAAAATTAGTAACTAAAATACTATCGCAAATAACCCTATATTCCAATTGGTTATAGAAAGCACCCAGCTCTTATAAATACACACATTAAAGGATAACACGATTCAGTAATGTTTGTTTATTCACCAGCGCGGCCATGCAATCTCCTAAGCAAAGACAAAGGTTAGTAAGAAAATAAATCCGATAGTTATATACAGCTAAACACTTAGGCTTATATAAATTATAAAAAGGTTATATTTTCCTCTTATTTTTAAAATCTGTTTTATTAGGAATTGAAGATGACAAAAAAGTTTGTCGAAGTGCATCTTTCAACAAGTAGGCCTACATAAGAACAAAAACGTCATTGGGATTACTGCGAAATAAACTACTTGGAGCCAACAACATATGCATTTTGTATAATATACACGAGCTGGATAAAAGTTGGCTAAGTATTTTTGAATACTACACGTAAACTATGCTAATATACACTGCCTTGACATATAAGTGCTTGAAAATAATTATCAGCATTTTTTGTACATGAGAGTGCTTCAATTTTTACTAGTGTGATAACCCATATATACCCAACATACTCGTGTTTGTGAATGGCTGTTTCTTCAAAAAAGTCTGTCTACAAAAGGTGTGAGTATATAATTTTATGGATGCAGTTTTTAGAAATTAATAAGGTCAACCTTTATGGTTGATGAATGTTTTATCTTGTCTTTCTCACTTTAATTGACTAAATTCTAACATAACTGTATCATACTAATGTAAGATAATCTATAGCATTTGTAACCTAATATATTTCCATACAAATACAGGATATTCACCTTTTAAGAAAATATTATCTAGCCTAAACAAAAAAACTATTAATAAGATCTTGTTTACTTACTCTATGTAATACAATATGTCTGTATAGGGTATGATAATAAATTTATGTAACATCTAATAACCAAGGTCATTTTCAAAGCAATCTCAAAACTTGACATTTTTAATGTTCAGTTAAGTTTTCCTGTATTCTGGCGTAAGGTATGGTAGATTTAGATTTTTGAGGGACTAAGGTGGTTAAAATTTCAAATTAGTTTCACTAAAAAATCCATGTATTACTTGGAGAGAAACATCCCTAAAATTTTCTCAAATAGACTTCGACATTAGGTTCATTAACGAAACCTTCGACTTTGGACCCAATGATTTAATTTCCTCCCAAAAATTTGACTTGCATAATTTTGATTGTCCTTTTTCAGGTTTGAACCCACAATCAGCATCAAAAGCTAAGCCACAAAGAGAAACAGAATTAAAGGAAAAGAGAATTTAAAAACAAGTTAAGAGAAATTGAGAGATATTAGGGCCTTCCTTTAAGCCACTTTGGACTAAATGAACTCTAAGTTCCGGGGTTTATATTAGATGTCTAATGTCTGGAGCGTGGATAAGAAGAACATTTATTGATCAGCAGCAGTTCTAGGTTCGAGACCAGTTGCACGGTTGGAAATATGGAATGCGGAAAGTCGCCCATTCTCTTTTCTCTCTCACTGTGCAGAAAGGTATTTCACGTCTGCTGAGCGCGTGATTCGGAAAATTTTCCATTCTGCTGTCAATTCTTCATCAATATTCTACATTGGACTTATCACTGAGGGATTTATTATTTTACTTTCTTATTCATGGCTAGACTGGTTAGTTGCATGCAGTACTCTGTAGCCCTTGTTACATAAGAACTTACAATCCGAACAATATATCAAGATTTACTTACTTAATTTAATTTATTAATTTAATTTACTTAATTTATTATTTTACCTAAATAATTGAATTATAGTAATCCAATATACGCTTATTACCCATAAACTGAAACTAGCACAATAAAGTTAAATTTATTCACCTGTGATACGAGATATTTGCAGGAGGCTTGACAACTGTTTTTTTTCCACGATAATGGGTGTCAAGCAAGAAATTTAAAAAACATAAAATTGAAAGTTTACAATATATATTAACGTTAATGTACGATTTATTGTGAAAAGGCAGCTGTATCAGAACAGACATATTATATCGTTCGTTAAGTGTTTATTCCTCCAGTTTCAGTATGTAAATTTTATACACAATGTACATGTGATTTCAATCGCATACATAAATTGAAAATCATTGCGTGAGATGCACTTTCGGACACGTACAGACATGGCCACAGCATGACTCGTGTGGTCTCTTGGTGATGCGCCTTCCACATTGTTGGCAGGTGTGGAAGATTCTTTACGAAATTACTTCGAAGGACTATAAATTCCATACATATGTCCACCCGTACGCATATAATAATAATAATAATAATAATAATAATAATAATAATATTGTTTTATTTTGCATAGCAGAGTAAAGACCTTATGGCCTTTTCTTCACTCAACCAGGTTGAATACAAAATACAATATTTGTACACCTTCAAGAAATGCAATATATACACTAATAATAATACAAAATAGTAGCAATAAAAGAATAATACAGTTCGATTAACATATATTAAAATACAAGACAAAAATGTATATCCAGTGATTGATAAATTAAAATTAAGAGAAATATAGAAAAGAAAAAGTGGATTAAACATTATAAATAAATATGTGTGTGTGCATTGTATGTGTAGAATGTCTATTTTGTGCATTGGATATACTAACAATAAAGTGAAAAAATATATTACAAAGAATAATGCAAACTGCTTAATGCGTGCTTAAATGAAAAATGACTGTCATAGTCAATTAAATGTCTTAGGAATGACAATGAAACCTTTGTAGGCTATAAATACAAGTATAATATACACTGAAATTAAGACCTAAAACTAAACAAAAATTAACAAATATAAGTAATTTAAGTGGCATACAATATTATACAATATAATGGAACCTGGGCTGGATGAAAATACCTTGTTTCTAATTAGTGGCTCCAACTACCCCTGATATCCGGCGGTAAGGAGTTCCAAGTGCGAGAAGTGTCTACAGTGATTGAGGCAGAGAGCAGAGATGTTTGATGGCGTGGAATTGACATTGGACTATTATTCTGAGATCGTGTGTTGCAGCTATGTTGGGAAGATAACAGTGAGAAACTGGAGACTAAATAATTTATTATTATAGAGTTATAGCATGGTCACGGAGTTTAGTAGGCGTCTAGCTTATAATGCAGAAATTATCACAAATGAGCAGTTTCGGAAGATTTATAGCTTAGAAAACTATTAAGCGATTTCCCATCTGACCAGAAATTGACACAGAATCCTTTTCAATCTTACTCTAAGGAAAAGTAATTTATCCTATTCTATTAAATATTAGCATAAGCTGGTTCAGTAAAAATAAGATCAATTTTTGTCAAAATTAATAATGTTAATCGCTTCCCTTTCTAAGTAAAAGAATAATATATTAAAAATAAATTCATTTAATTCGAATACTAGATTTGGTGGGAATTTATTCAAAGAATTTCATTCTGGAAATAGTCTCTATGAGATCAAAGTAGATCGTGCAGCGCTGCTTTGTCTATGATAAACATTTTATAACAAATATAATTTTAATTAGACTTATGTCATTGTTCGCATGATCACAAACTTAGAGAACGAATGTACAGGTAGGGAAAAGAAAGCGGACCGACTAAAATATCTAAGTTCCGATAATTATGAGCCACTGCGCAATACCTAGCGGCATTCACAGGATAGTAGGGAATGTATTGAAATTTGTTCTAGACAATATAGACAATCAATTGAGAAATAATTTCACGTAATTTGCATTGCTTGTGAAAACAAACGTTTTCGTAAGGTCTCTTACATTTATTTACGTACCACAAGGCTCTGAAATCAGCTATAAGAGTCGGTCCGCTTTTTTTCCCCCTACCTGCACATATTATGAATTTTTTTAAAGTTTTACGTTCTCATTTTCACACATTTCAGTTCCAGTTTTGTTTTGATCATGATTCAGAAACTCCATGGGATGACTTAGTTAAGGACTCCTTTTCTACAGATATTTAATCGCTATGGATACGATAGAAACTCGCATATCTAATAAAACACGGTACAAAAGTATTACTGTGTTGTATAATACAAAAATTAGTTTTAATTTTCTTATAGATATCTCTTGTAGAGATATAAATTATGTTTTACTTCCATGAATAAGAATTGATTTATGTGGAATCTTTAGGAAGGGCAAATACAAGGAATAGGCTTATCCTAGGAAGAAGTTGGTATAAACCTAAACTAAATTTATTAATTTACTTTCTTCGCGTATCGTGTGGTGCATGTTTAGATCTCATATTAGTACTGGAAGCTTTGAATCTCACTAGATATGTCACATAAATCAAAGTGCTTGGGTGTATGCTCGCTACCCTGCTTTATGAAAAATACATAAATAATGTCAAGATGCTTGCACGCAGCTAAGGAACAGCCCCATGAATCAAGCTCAGGCAGTAGAAACACATTACATAATATCAATATGGCATTACACATTGTCCAGTACATACTCAATCTCAAAAACTTGCTCTTCGAGAAAATGCAGACTGGAAACAGAGCGGTGTTATAGAAAGGACAAAAGCAAGCTTTGCTTTCCTTCTGCTCAGCCCCTGATCTGTGCAATGCTATGACCACTTATGAAGCAAAAACGGGAAGAAATGGAATTCTAGCCAATAAGAGTGCATGACATTACATAAGAGCTCTGTCAAATCAATATGGGTATCTCAAACATAAATTAATGCATGTCATAATTAGGGCCCGGATTTTCAGGTTTTTATAAACCCTATTTTAGTTTTGTAAATATATTAAATTAGTTTTATTTTAGTTTTTTACGATTTTCAGACAACTTAATAGGAACAATGTACAATAAACACAATGAAACAAATATATTAATTAATTTTATTTTTACTTACAATTTCCATGGCTCTCAACCACGAAACTATCGAAACTCTTTTTCCTTATTTTCAAGTGTTTATAATTCATAGAACAAAATCACTTCATTTACCCCTGTAATTTTCAGCTCCACCACATCACTTAATGCTTTTATATAACTAAATTTTATTTGTAACAAATAATTTCTTTTTTATAATTGTCTTAAAATTCTTTCATATTATTCAGTGTGTCATTTTAATGTATCTTAAATCATTTAATGTGTTATGTTGTGTTCTTTTAATGTATTTTGTGTTACTTATTATGTTATATTGTAATAATTAATGTAAGTTACAATTAGTCCCTGGTGAAGTGGAAGAAAAGACCTTACGGTCTTAACTTCTCCAGGTTAAATAAACTATTATTATTATTATATTATTATTATAAACTCAACAAAAACGATTTCGGTTCACTAACGACTTCCTTTACCGAGAAAATGTTCGTACAAAATGACATAATTACAAAATCCAATGCTGTATTTTCTCTTATAAAATAGCATACTGGCAACAGTGAGCAAAATGAAAAATGTAGGCAGACATTTAAAAAGTAATTTTTAGTAGTATAGTAATAATTGGATTAATTATTATCATTAGTATTGCTATTTTATTGTGAAAATCAGTTTTAGCCATTTTTTGTTTTTAACGTCTTATTTAGACATTTTAAGGTTTTTTAAGATTGGACAATGTGATTGTCTTGGCAATGAAATGCATAATTATGTTAAAATACCCAGTAGGCAGCAAGGAACAAAGTAGTTTACATTTGACATTTGAAATCGTTATCGAATTTCTGTTATGTACGGAGAAAACTAATTATCAATCCAACCGAATTTCAAGCATTGTATGTGAAATGTTTCAAACAAACTTGCATTCTTGTCAATAATTGAACTTAAGTGAAAATTAGACAGATCATGCTAATCTGGATGACTGGGAGGGGCTTTAGCCCCTTTAGCACTGTTAGATTTCAAGCATAAAATCTAAGTGTTTATGAAAATACTATGTTCCATGGTTATTAAAATTCAAACATAAATCAAATAGTTTATGAAAACACTTTGTCCTGGGTATTCAAATGTCCATGGAATTTATATTCTGAGAATGATTATCGATCGACTCTTTCTTAATTAATGCTTAACCTTATATTTTGTATTAAACAAAGCTAACATTTGTTTCTTTAGCTTTTCAGACTACATTGCGTGGGGAACAATTCCTTTTCTATGCTTCGGCACCTTAAAAAATCAAACTGCTAATTGTTTGATTTTAAAACGTACCTTTGCCTCATCAACGGGGCGCGTGTCTGTTTTTCCGTTGACATCTCAAACACTACAGCAATAGAAGTTGAACTGCAAGGAAGTAGAAGTCAAGGGCAGCGGGCATGATGCCCTCATCATCTAATCAGTATCTGAAGTCTACATAATGGACTTCGAAGCCAGAGCAACAAGCATGACTGATGCCGCAACCATACAAGAATAACAGAAAACTTGCAGCTAGCACAATGCCACCATCAAACAATTTAAGCTAAGTATTCCAAATCAAGATAGCAGGATTATAATTTGCTGCCTACAGTTACCAGTGTAAGGAATATATATATATATATATATATATATAATTATGTAATGTAAACAGGTAACAGTTTAACCCTATACTTGCATTTTTGTTCATTACATCAAGTAATACAGTCTTCGGAACCTGTTGGTCACAAGAAGGGGGTTCTCTTTTCCCTATGGAGTAATTTTTTTGCCAAAAAAGGGCACTTTATTTTGGAGAAAACTGACATGTTGTAAGTCTGAATGTATAGTTATTTCGGAATTTTAGACAATTCAAGCCAGTTTCGAATTTCAATTTAAGCAGCCATTAGAGTTGTTGATTTATTTTGACCAAAACGCCTATGTTTCATTAGGCAAGAGTCTATCATTTACAAACTGCATTCGGTTTATTTTACATAACATTTGCTATAGATCTAGCTCACTCGACTACAATATACAAACTTGAACACAAAACACTAAAACTACACTACCAAGTGTTGGATAACTGTTATTAGTACCATGTATAGGACAGACAAATGAATAAACTATTAATCAATAGGATACCTGAGTAAGTTACTATACCATCTTGCAACAGATATCCTGATATACAGTTCCTTATGCTACAGGCCTTTATTCCTTTATGCTTGTCCCTTATTTTTCATTTATTCCTTAATCTGTAAATGTAGCAGATTGGATTGTGATACCTTGTTCAATGTTTGGACTTAGTTCTTTATCTTCAATTTTGAAGTTAACTTGATTCAGTTCAAAGTTTTTATTCTATTTGATAATCTCAATTTTTAGGTTAACTTGTTTCCGTTCAGAGTTTTTATTCTATTTGCAGTCAGCTACACCTAGAAGCACCATTGCTTATGGTTATTTATTTATCTATATAAAAATGAATGTATGTGTGTGTGTGTCCTTTATTATGTATTACTACACCATTCATCCGATCGCCATGAAACTTTGGGAAGTTGTTGAGTGCATTCCCGGGAAGGTTTCTGGCATATTACATTTTTAATTTTTCCTTTCGTTCGTGAGTTATGAGTGAAAAACGGGCAAAAAAAGTGTATTTTTTGCGTTTTCGAAGCATCGTTTTCAGTAATACCATTCAATGTCAAATCAATTACAGTAGGCTTTGGCTATTTTTGTCATTCCTTGGACATAAAACTATCGCGATCGCTTGAATGTTGTAGCTCACGCTGGTCGATTCATTTGTTTATAATGTCAAGGCACGCAGACATATGAAATTTTCAACCTACACCGAAGAGGATTATTATTATTATTAGTATTATTATTATTATTATTATTATTATAAAAGGGTAATCAATATAGGCCTCAATATGGTCAAATGTTGTTCGATTTGGACGAAACTCACTATACAGGGGTTTTCTGGGCCAAGGACCTCGAATCTGAGGTCGCTTTTATCAGTCGACGCTATCTAATCGTGATATGTAATTCACGTGATTTAGGTGTTAATAAATATAATGATTTAACGTTTATGCTCTTAATTTTTAATTTTTGAAATAATTATCGCGGGCAATCGCTTGATTTTGTAAGTCCATCCTTGACGATTCATTTGTTTAGAATATCAAGGCGCGCAGACGTATGAAATTTTCAACCTACACGGAAGAGGGATATTCAATATAGGCCTAAATATGGTCAAACATTGTTCGATTTGGACGAAACTCACTATGCAGGGGTTTTCTGGGCCAGGGAACTCTAATCTGAGGTCTCTTTTACCAGTCGATGCTATCTGATCGTGGTATGTAGTCCACGCGATTTAGGTGTTAATAAATATAATGATTTAACTATTATGCTCTTAATTTTTAATTTTTGAAATAATTATCGCGTGCGAAGCCGCGGGCACACGTTAGTTGGATATAAAAATAAGCGTAGAAAAGGAGGGTTGAGAAAAAGAGCAGGTATATTATGTTTGTAATTCAATTGGATATTATCGATGAAATTTTGTTAACAAATTGCGGTAAGCATTAAAGATAATTAACTTTATGAAAGCAAAACAAATTTTACTATGAAATAAAGAATTGCCATAAAAATTACTCCCAGGGCTGTACAAAAGGTTTTTAAGCGAAAACTCACATTTGAAAATTCAAGACTTAAGCACAGTATAAGTATTAATACAGTACAGAAACTCAGCCCGTTTTTCTGCCAGCCGAGCATGCGCGCGCATTTACTAGCGATCGTAGCGGCCAATAAGTAAGGCTACAGAAACTACTCCGGGAAGTATGTAAATAAATAGGCGTGTTGTATTTATTAGAACACGCTATATTCGAAAGGACCTTATTATTCTGCTGTAAATTTCAGTAATAATAAAAGACAAAATCCTGAATTGCATTTCTTCACTTTCTTGAAACATCCAGAAAGGTAAGAACGAAAATAAGTAATATTTATTGTAGGTCTACTGCCTTACTCGTGATTCTGGTTTGGTTATGTTTCAAGTTACTTTAATGTAATATTTTTATATTTTATTCTGTTGTAATGATTTCTGGTGTATAAAATAGGTCATTAATGGTCGACAAGAAAACCTAGTAACAAAATATGTAAAATATTTGAGTGAAAATTACCGTCTATGCTTAACACACGCCGAAAACAGACAGTTTATGAATTCCTATAAAAACTCTTTAATTACAACTGCTGTACCGACGGTGTCTTCAATTCCAAATGCTCCTGAATTTTTTGTTTTGTTTAATGAAGTCCATCCTGCAGTAATTGACGCTACATAGACCTACGATAAATTGAAGTCGTATATTGCCATATAAGGCAAAGCATCAAAATGCACTGTCAACAATAACGTGCAGGATGAACAACGTGACAGACCTATAATATAATTTACGTAATTAATATGTAGGCTATTTATTATCATAATTTGAATTATAAATTATATTAAAGGGCAATGATTTTAAAGGAAAAATACTAGGCCTAGGTACAGTCCTTAACAGTAGCCTATTTAGGTATTGTTTACCTCTTCTTAACTAGAATATAATACATTATCTGTTTTATTATTTCTTAAATTTAAAATTAGATTTGCATTAAATAAAAATATTCTGTATTTTTCTCTTTTTCTCTTTTAACATACCATATTTTGCGATGTGTTTATGTATTTTCCCAAGCCATTTCATATGATGAGAATGTAGCTTTACTCAATCTCCGCATGGAGCGCTAGTGTCGTCCAGTCAACATGTTGTCATAGGACTTTTAACACACAGTTTCTTTACTGTATTAATACTTATACTGTGACTTAAGTAAGAATTCTTGAGTAAGAAATAAAGCGAACTTCAACAATGGCATAAGTTACTAGAGCTTGAAGATAATATTATAGCGCTACCAGCCAGTGTGTCAAACCTTTTGACAGAAAGCAAAAATGCAAGAATTTCCAGGGAGATAGCGATGACAGGGAATTAAATCCGAACAGCTTAAATTTAAAGCATAGCAATGAAAGTGTTAGGATGATAAACAGTTATGAAAAATGTTATTTATTGAATGCTCTCTTCCTTTTTTCTCTTATAATCTCTCTGTACTCAATACATTAACTGGGGTAGCCTCCATTAGGCCTACAGCCTCATAGAGAGAATCAAAGTCTTCTTCAGACTGCTAAAAGAAACATCGCAGTAATAAAAACAATACAAAATCCTCAAAAAAAATGCAGCTACTTTAAAGCTGAGTCCGCCATTTTGAAGGTTTTAGGGAGTAACAAATAAGAAATTGAGCTTTTTGGCATTTCCCATCGGTTAGAGGCTAAAAGCTATAGGTGTTCCAAATTAGTTCCTAGCTCATCTGGAAGTGGGTAATCATTAATTTCAGTGAGTCATTCAGTCAGTTATAGTGGATTTATGTTATAGTGATTACGATGAATTAACTAAAATGAATACAAATCCTTAAATCAAGGGTTCCCAACTAGGGGGCGCGCCCTCCTGGGGGTCGTGAGGCTCTTCTTAGGGGGGCATGCAACAATTTGAAATGTACGTTTTGATTTAGTGTTGTTGCCTTGACGGTCGACAAGAATCTTTAGTCGGTTAACTTTTACCACACAAATGCAAATACACATACCGTAATTAACAAAAATAACAGAACAGCGTGAATTTACATTTTATAATCTTATAAATTGTAACTATATTTTCCCTTACATTAATTAGTCACATATTGTCCTCGACACGTTTACAGTAATTTGGAAATCCAAATACGAGAAACGAGTGACCTGCGTTGTGCTCTGTCAAACATAAAACCTAATATCTCAGAGCTGGTGAAAGCAAAACAGTGCCAATCATCTCACTAATATTCCGTTTTTAACTCTACATTGCACATTTGTGTTTCTACATTTAACTTTTTTTAATGAACTGTACTGAGACTCAAACAAGATTCACAATAATTAGATGTGCATTTTCGTGTTTTTATATGTGTGTGTGTGTGTGTGTGTGTGTGTGTGTGACACCAAAAAAGCATCACAGGATAAATAAGAATAATAAATGAAGTAAGCAATATTAATTGTATTTTTATAGGAATCTTTTCAAGTACAAAAGTACTGACGATCACGTTTTTAGGCCTTCTTCTCCCCATCACAATCAAAGGGAGCGTCAGGATTTAATGATATTAGAAGGGGGACGTCAGCTGAAAATGGTTGGGAACCACTGCCTTAAATCAAAATTATATTTTTTAATCTGAAGAACAGACAAGATTTTGTGTGTTCTGACAAGGATTGATACAGAAAAAGTGCTAAAGTATGATAGTTACTCATAAAAATATTTCTATCCCACTGAAATGTTTTACAACCCCTGCATTAAAGTGCCAACAAGAGCCCGAAGGCTCCACGACCACCTACACGCCTCTCCGTGCTGAATATGCAGCAGTTCTGACGGACATCTAGCTTGATGGTCTATGGCCTCCAGCTATCCACAGCATTTACATTTTCAAACTAACCTCATTTCTGCGACTCATCAGATGGCAGGAAATTGCTGCAAAGTCATTTGTCGGTTTAGAAGGAGAAGCTGATTGTATTCTTGGTTGTTCTCTTGTCCCCTTGTCTCTACTGTTTACCAAGGACTTTAGTAAACATGGTGTGGCGAAGAGCTATTCCGCCTAGTTATTAGGCCTATCTTTGAAAAATATAAATTTAATTACGATCTTCTTTTTTTAAATTTGTATTGATTTAAAAGGTTTCATACATTTTAAATTTATAACATTAAAAAGATTACTAAACCAAAAACTGAACTTAAATACTATACCAACGCTCTTCTTCAGTATTCAGTATTCGAATGCCGACTCCATTGTCCTGCTTCCCGTTAATTTGTAAATAAACAATGTTATGCTGGTTTGAACTTCCAGGAAACATCTGAAAAGATTTGAGATTGGTACGCCAAGCAAGTATAGCTTACTAGATTTAGTTTGCTTGCTGAAATAAAGCTGCATAATACGTGACTATGAGAAAATGCAATATTGACTCCAAAGGTTCTAGGCTGTTCAACGATATTCTCGTTTAACTCTTGAGAATACTAGTATATCCAGAACTGAATCTTCATTCGATTTAATAAATTTAAAAAAAAACCATGCTCATACACAAAATACAGGCAATTTCAAAGGATTAGTTACAGATTATCTGATGTATGCAGGCGATGACGAAATGGGTATGCGCAGTCAGCATCGCGCTGGCTTTCTGTGCCCTAGGTTGTGGGTTCGATCCCGGCCCAGGTCGTTAACTTTTATGTGTACATAAACGTAACATGCCCGTTTCTGTAGATTTACAGACATGTAAAAGAACTCTTGCGGGTAAAAATTTCGGAACACCAGCGACTGCCACAAGCCGAAGTTACAGTACATCCCCGTCGTTAAATAACCATAGAACCAACGAGCTGAGCATGCACAGTATTCAGTACCTGGAACCTAAAACTATTAGGTCTCATATTTGCAGCCAGCTGTACTTCAAATATAGGCATCTCAACTGAAAATCCTAAAACATATTTTCCCCTAGATAAAGTAAACTATTATACTGTTGAGAGTTTGATACTTCTTGACATGTGTTCCATGATTTTGTTAGATTTATTAAAATCTAATCTTGGTAATTCCTTTGTTGTAAGTCTACTTTACCACTGAAGTAATAGGTCAGCTATTTTTACAAAATAAAATAACCTACATGAAATAGCGAGATAGATTTACAATGAATTAATCTAAAGAAACGAATCACATAATGAGAATATTATAGGAGAAAAATTCCTCCGACACTGTGGCTTGAACTCAGGACCTTTGGCTATTCGCGCCAATGCTCTACCAACTGAGCTAAGCCGGAGTTCAATTCACAGCGCCAGATGGAACCTCTCTCCTATAATATTCTCATGTAATGTCCAACAGAGACAATAATCTGTGGGTCATGAATGCTTATATACCTATCCATCTTGAATGTTAACTGTACAATAACAGTGGGAGCCCGGTTACAAAAATCACTACTTAGTGTGCCTTACAGTACTGCATATGACATAACTTGTCTGTCTGTGAGGTAGACCATTAGGGCAATTAGTCATAGGAGAGAGGTTCCATCTGGCGCTGTGAATTGAACTCCGGTTTAGCTCAGTTGGTAGAGCATTGGCGCGAATAGCCAAAGGTCCTGAATTCAAGTCCCAGTGTCGGAGGAATTTTTCTCCTATAATATTCTCATGTAATATCCAACAGAAACAATAAACTGTGGTTCATGAATGCTTATATATCTATCTATCTTGAATCACATAATGCCTTTGAGTTTTTATGTGCTAAAATTGTTTTGAAGCCTTGGTATTGATCATCCAAATGTATACGGATACGTTACACAAAGGCCGAGTTGAACTAGATCACTTTCACTACTCGTTCAGTGTCAAAAACTCTAATTATTATGTACAGAGTGACTCCGCCCACTTTCTCCACCGTCCAACCAACAACGGAACTAGTCTCAGCATAGGCATACGATCTTACATAAAAATAATAGTCTTCAAGAGCATTATATCACCCCTCCTTTCTCTGCCAGCTGACTTACTGATTCCTAGTCTCATATTTGTTTCTTAGAAGAAAGTTATGTCAGCATGGCAGTGTGGAATGGGGTCAATATATTGTAACAGGGTTACAGCTCACCACATTACGTTACGCCCCTCTCTAAGCGGCCTTCGAAAATATGCGGATAACAGATAAAAACATGAATATCACTATCCTTCTGTCATACTAACTATTAAAAGCTACTAGCTAAGATAAGAATAAACCTCAAGCTTTCCAAACGCAAAAATCAGTTATGAATATTATTTAACGGTTTGTTAAAAAAAATCGGCCACCGAGATAACATGCCCGCGACTGGATGCGTAGGTTACTGGTCCAACTCCGGCCGAGGTCGATGGATTTTTCAGGATGTATAAATTCTCAGCGCGAAGTCGTCTGGAGGACTTTATAATTTTATTTATTTATTAATGTTTATAAGTCCTTTGCCAGCATTGGACAATGGAGCCTATTTCTATTATTTCAGCTTATACATGCCGATTTTAAAGTCTGGAGTAAGAATATTCCGATCCGGCACTCAAAGAAACGAACGCGGAATTTGATTCATCGACCTCGGCAACCCATTTGATTTAAAGCACTTTATGAAAACATCTAGGTCTAAACATTTTTTGAAAGACTAATCACAAAACTTACTATATATGTGAAAGAATTATGCATTTTCAGAAAATTAACCCAGTGGACAGAAATTGAAACTCTAAAATAAATTTAAGTACATATTATTTATGGTCCTAAGTGCTATTGACATAATCCACCAGTGAATTAGTGTTTATTTGTATATAACATAATAATAATAATAATAATAATAATAATAATAATAACAATAATAATAATTCCTTTACTGCAACCAAATGGTCATAGTATGATGAATGGAGCAACGATGGAATGACATACGGCAGGAGAAGTAGGAGAGCCCCGAGAAAACCTACCAAGACCCCATTTTGTTCACCACAAATTCCACATCGATCCACCGAGATTCGATCCCGGGTTCTAGCGGTAGAAGCTGAGCGGTATAACCACACTTGATTGAAAATACTCTCTATTACAATGTAAGTTTCTGTGAAACGTTATGTTAAAGAATTTTCCCTTACAAACAGTTAAATCAGTTATTATTTTATATTCTACTACATTTTTACTACTATTATTACTACCATTATTATTACTATTAATAGTAGTACAGCATTAATGTTATCAAGATGAACGTACAAATGAGAAATTACAAAATTTGCAAAAATAACTTTCGAAACATTTCATAATGCCTTTACTTTCGAACATGCAAACATAGAATTCTAAAAATCTCTTCCCTCACATGTTACTGAGACTGTCGACCTCATGGATTCAGGTTGCTCTATGTTCACTCTAGCTTTCATAACTGTAATAAATAAAGTAATACTGTTTTGCTTTATCTCTCGTATTAAGTTATCACAGGTAAACTACGGTTAAAATAATTGTGTTCAACCCTGAAATTCAATGCGAAGTGTTCAGCGTTCATACGTGCTTTTAAATTCCCTGAATCAAAAATAGACTTCGGTTACAGGTAATAGTGTGTCTCTGTATGTGTGAGAGGGGTTTCATTGCTTGTGAATTGTGTAGCTCTAAAAGGGAAAAAAATCATAGTCTATTAAAAATATTATAAGTTATATTGATTATTTATCTTCCAGTGATGTGACATGAAGCATGGCGGTGACTTTTAGTTACCAATAGTTTAATTGAGGAAAATTTCGTCTTTACCTGTTTCTCGAAAAACGCCCCAACGGGGCAAACTGCACATCCCAATAGCTAAAAGTTTATTTGAATCTTTCTTTCAAATAAATTCACTGAAATGTAATGGTAAGCTACTCTCCGAAGACTAGTTCTTTTAAAAATTGTCTAGAAAAAACTACGGCTTTGCATTTAGAGACAGCTAGACGTGTACTCCCGCAATTTCGCTTCCTACTACACGAGAAAAGTGAATGAAATAGAAATGTTGAACATATGTTGAAATAGAACGTATGTTGAAAGTGAATAGAGAAAAACCCATGTAAGGTTCCACATCTAATTGTTTTTATTCATATAGCTTTTGTGTACATCTGTAATTACTTGCATAAAGTGCAGTATTTAGATATTGACTTAATGTTAGGCTATATGGTGGTAATTATTACATCCTGTTCGAAAAATTGTAACTTTTTCAAATTTTAGAAACAAACAATTATTATGATTAACTAAAGAACTGAACACGTACCAAATTGACGTAGGGATTTTTCCAAAGTAATGGACAAATTTATGCCGACACAATACAAGCAAAGTTATTATTTTGTGATCTGGCTCTGGCAATCATGATCGTTACGAAAGGCAATAGTATCAACAAAAGTATAAATACTACAAAATTATATCTATGAAATCCGAAAGTGGTCCAAAGACATTGGGCTTTAAATTATCTCCGGTCAGGGCCGCCGGATCCTGACAGCTTAGGGTCCTTGAGTGTCCCCTAAAATATTTTTTATGTAAATGGGCTGGTTTCCCCACTTCTTGAAGTTCTCTTTTTAGGTCCTTACACACTTCATATTATTTAAAATAATTACAAAATTATATGTACCTTGCAGGAAATCTGTATTATTATTATTATTATTATTATTATTATTATTACTATTATTATTAAATGTTTGAAACAGCTCATGTTTCTTGCTTCTATAGATAGTATACTTTTGATTTCCTAACAACCCCGTAATAGAAGACTTATAATACAAGGTATTAGAGTATACAAACAATTAAAAGAATGATAAAGGAACATCTAAGATAGCCAAAGAAATCGCAAACGAAGGGGCAGGCAATACAGTTTCCAATATTTTCAATAATTAGCTTTAGGATAGAGAAAGTCATGTGGATGTTTCAATAGGATTTTTTATTTCTTGAACTAATTGTTCGATAAGGAATAGAAGAGCAGCTTAGTAAAGATATAATGGAACCACGGGCATCACAACAATTTCATTTCTGTGTACAAAAGAAGAATTGACGTTTTAATTTAATTAGATTAATTGTAAACCACTGACAGTTATTCACGCCATGTTACGTGTGTCATGTCAAAACATATCTCACTAAAATGGCCTGAGCCCACTCAGAACGCTTCGCCCACTAATACCCGTTCCTAATGTAAATTTAAGTGACATTAAACTATAAGCTGATTTTACCCAGTACAGTTTTCGTGTAGTTTACGGTTATGTAAAACATTAATTTAATAGTTATACAAAACAGTTTTCTTTCTTAACGTTTCAGGTTCTACCTTTTTGGGTCACAAATCTTTTCGGTCATAAGACTTCGGTCAACCCGACATTGCGATAGGACCATACTCTGATTATGCTTATTATTATGGAAAGGTTTATATTTGTTGTCTCTATCGTAGCGAAGTGTGTCCTCTCGGATCCTAGGAATGTGACATAGCTTCAATTCACAAATTTCTTGACAAACTTATTTCAAGACTGAAAGTTATAGGGTAGTCTGAGGTGTGTTGAAGATAGGGATTAAATTATATCTACAGAATACCGTATATATAGAAGGGACGGAGCAGAAGTCATGGCGATTTTTTTTTCTTCTCAAAATGAGATTATACCATGAGATGATGTATGTCACGGGAGAGTGTGACATCTCTAGTATATGGGCATATCTTTTGGTGGGATTACGATGTAGGCCTACGTTTATACGAAAAGAGGCATTGGTAATTTAGTTGTGAGTCAGAGCCATGCAGAATGGATATGGAAAGACGTGAACAGCTTTCTTACGCCAACATAGACGCTATCCAAGAGAGAAATATCAGAGAGTACCATAAGGAGCTGATGGAAGCTTTGGAGAATAATAATCATCCATACCGCACTTTACGGGATCATGGAGTGAGTATGTGTTCTTTCATGCTTCCACTACTGCAATACATTACAGTGGCACAATGCAGTCGAATATGGATGTTTATGAGAGTCTGTTTCTTTCACTAACCTACTTCTAGCATTCACAATCTGCATTATACAAACATTCTATGCCCTGCCCTTCCATTTGTATATTTCACAATTTGTATATATAATAACAAAGGATGTATTCATTTATTTTATCTTTTTATTTACCTAGACGAATTACCGAAGAATTCAATGAATAACGACCCAAAAACCGTGACCAATATGCAGTGACCCAAAAATGGCTTTGACCGAAATATCCTTGACCAAAGTATACATTGATCGAAAATGTATGGCGAAAGTGACTTCTACTCATTACACCGAGGAGAATGGACTGTCCTAATCCAAAATTAATACAATTTGAATGTGTTTCATGTATTGTTCCTTCATTGGATAATGCGTAGGTGATATTTTATTCCACAAAAACCATGGGATATTTTATAGTTATTTAAATGTACGATGCTTCTACATGTAATTTTATTTGTTGTCATTTTGGACTGTGAAATGAAGTCATATGACGTTTATTAATGGCGGTATGCTTAGAAATGTCATTTGAATTACCAAATTTAGCGTGACTTTACTGTTCTTTATAAAATTATAATATGTACAGTTATGGGGAAAAAAGCGGACCGACTAAAATATCTACGTTGCCGATAACGGCATTCCCTATTTGTTCTAGTGTCGACTGTTGACTTAGCCCATTTTGAAACCCATTAGAGATAATGTAAGAGGGTCGTAACTTGAGCTATAGCCTCACAATTATCTGTAAATATCCTCACATTTGGGGAAATCCTTCCCCCTTCAGCTACAAGAGTCGGTCCGCCTTTTTCCCCCTACCTGTACAATAAAACTTCCTAGGCCCTACAGGCATTCAAGTTCGAAGAGAGATACAAGGTCTCTGGTAGAAAACACTACATATGACCCCATATATTCCGACCGTAAGTCGGAAAAATACATTTTCTGATTTGAATGGATTCAATTTCAGCACAAAATAAAAGAAATTATACCTCTAGCTTAAAGATTGATGTTTTTATGAAAGTATAGTTAGTGGCTATTGATCTCCAAAGGTATGAAATTTAAACATCAGTTTCATAATACTGTGACACCATGCTCAAATTTTTCACACACTAACTGAACGCCCAACTAAATTACTACAACATAGCAAGTGTTTTCGTTGCCCTTATTTAATCTTTCTTCACGAGAATTATCAAAGAAACACTAGGAAGCATGCTAAATCTACATTGCGAATTATGGACAGGCTTCTAAAAGTGCAGATCACTTTTAAGACTCAAAACGCCAAGATTGGCAATGTTGTCTTTATGTTTGTTTTGATCAGGGAATGTAGTACTAGAAAGAAACCAATAAATGACGTCGAAGTCTAAAAATTGACATTTTACACCCTGATGCTGTTTTCTACTGTTACGCTAAAACTTGTTTACCGAATTATGGTCGGCTTTCCCTGGCACTGTCATATAATATGATTTATAATAGAAAACTATAACGCTTAATTCTTCCTGTTTCAGTTATTCCGAAATTGAAATTATATGAAATCCTAATCAAAATTTCAACGTTTTATTTATTGTATCTCCAAGTCTTTATGAACCCTATTTTGCCAGAAAAGGCATGTTAGGGTTATAGCTTACACAACAATATATACAGAAAAAAATACAGAATATGAATTACATATGGTTGTGAATATATGTTAGATACTGCATAAAACGATCATAATAACATTGCTTCGTGAAAATTTTTTGACACATGGAAATTTCGTCACAATCTTCAAAAAGCAAATTTAGCTGTAGTCTTTTTGTTTCGAACATAGGACAATCGAACAAAACATGTTTTACAGTTAGTATGGATTCCTGACACTTACAATTATAACCATTATCTGAAAAGATGTGAAATCGTAAAAAATAACTCCCAAATTTTCCATGGCCTGTCATAAATTGTGTGTAAATATTTTAACATTTAGCCGAAAGTGCACTGTAGGGAAGAAAAGTTCTTTAGTCAAGGCGCCATTTGTACTTTTTATCCAAATGTCATTCCAACAATTAAAGATGTATTGTAACATTTTGTTTTTAACGTAAGATATGGGGCTTCTGGAATATGAATAACGTAGACCGGAGGATGCTGCTGATTTAGCTATGTGTCCGCACGTTCGTTACCAACATGTCCCTGGTGTCCACGTATCCAGCACAAACACAAATGTTTTGTGTGGTTTATAATATTGTTTCTAATTTGACTGGAGTTAGGATTCAAATTAAATTTATCAGAGATAGATTGAAGAGCAGCTTGAGAGTCACTGAATATTTGCGCACAACATTTATGTTCAGTACACCACTGCACTGCTTCTTTTATAGCAAATAGTTCAGCTTGGAACACAGAACAGGCGGGAGATAGTTTAAAAAGTTTAAAGAAAACTTCACTGTCGTCACAATATACAACATAAGCACATCCAACTTGTACTTCATTTTCTTTGGTAAATCGTGATCCATCGGTATAAATACTATAAATATGCACTTTTCTACAGTCTTGGTTGTAAATACTGTCATATTGTATGGCAGGATGACCAGCGGCCAAAAACGGCACAATACGTTCACAATCAAAATTGAAGTCCAGAAAATGACTTGTACGATTCTTTTTAATATCATTTATACCCGCTGAATAAAGGCCGCATAAATGCAGGGGAGGAATACCTGCAATAACAAGTGCTGCATCAGTGGAAATGGTACGATATGCTTTGCATATACGTAATGCAAATCCTCGTTGAATTTGGTATAATGTCTTCTGAACATACTTTTTGCTTAAAACATCTTGATAAGATGCAGCACAATACAATATCAGTGGTTTGACCGCGCCGTTATAAATAATTTTCAGTATCTTGGAGTTTAAACCCCAAGTAGATCTGCTTACAATTGATAGTCCTGTAAGGAATTTGCTACTTTTAGATGCAAAATAATTATAAAACAGTTACTGTATAATTATAATTTTTAAATATATAACACTTCACAGTTCCCAAAAATTGATTACCTAACTCATCTTATACACATAGAATTTAGCGTACTGAAAATAAAACAAATTTATGAATACACTTTATTTAAGTTTTATCACATCACTAAAAATAAATTATCAATGTTTTTCTGCACGAAGAAGCATAATATCTTACCCATTTTTAAACCTTAATTTAATACCGAAAGAAGACTAAGGCATAGTTCTAATTCTGGCCCGAGATCTTACAATAGCTTCATTGAAAAGAAACACTACTAACAAAATGTTTAAAATAGAAGCAAATAAAATTATTACAGATTCATAGGACACTTCATTAACTTGTCAAATAAAAATGCAAACAAATATCGTACATAATTTTAAATTTGTAAAATACAAAATTTATTTTGTAGCAAATGCTCCCGACCACTAGTAGTGTAATTTTAAATGTAAATAAATAAATATAAAATAAAAACAAAATCTAAAATAGCTCTGCTAATGTTCTTTCATCTTCTGGAAGTTTGAAACACGAGTTCCTACAAGTAATCTATCAAGAATTATTTTATAATTGAGAAATTGGAGACTCATACAGAATGATGCATACATTATATTGCATTCCTCTGTATTTTAAACTAAGCGCTATCAAACGTCGCCAATTATTTTTAAAAGGTGCGGTGAAGCCTAATTTACCTATTAGAATTTACTGGTCTAGTGCAAACTTCTTAATGGGAATTTAGAAGAGCAAGCAATAACGGCATTAATAGACAAATAATAATTACATCACAATACAGTATATACAACTTTCTTTCTACATTTGGTTTGTCAGTTCGATCAGAGATGGCGACAGAGAGTGCATATGAAACTCCTCACATAATAGAAAGTCGAATGAACTTCGTAACATTATATTGAATCAAATTGTAACATTTTCTTTTCCAAGTAGGATTTAAAAAGACATTACATTTTATGCATGTTTGAAACTTAGAATGTTCATTAGTATGTGCTAACTAATATAAGATCTTACTGGTATAACCATTTCATTTTAATAGACCCTTTGATAATAGCAAATTAATAGCACACGGTATAGGCTATAAAGTATTCTCAGTAGCCGAGTGATAAGTACTCCTGCCGACATTTCCAAGGATCGCATTTCGAAGCCGGCCGAAGGCATTGGCTTTCTTTGAGGATTCACAATCCGCATGTCTCTTCTAGAAAGGAAGTCTTATATTTATAGTGTGTTAAAATCCTCATACCAAGAAGGAAAGAACCGATGGGAAAATTGAGTAAAATCTTGACAATATGTAGGATCGCAGTATTACTCTGGTTTTTAAAAAGTCTATAGAACCTCTTAAAGCTTACTAGCCGTCTCACTCAAAACAACAAATAACAAAACAACAAATTTAAAGAGAAATTTTGTCAAAAATTAATAACAGGCACAATTTTAAAGCCAAGCCTCTGAAATCCTGTAAGCCGATATTCAAAGTGCATAAGATACTTCCTCTCCTTTGCATTATAATTTTCCGCCAAACTGCATTTTTCACATATTCACACAGAAACCTCCTTAAATTTAATTCTGATTTCCCTTCCTATAACACATGGACCTAAAGTATTCATTGTAGCACCTACAATAGCGCGGAGGAAAAACATCAGCCAAGGGGTTGAACTTCATAAAAAAGGAGGCATGCAGCCTAGACTTATCCACTATTATAGCATGCTGCAGGACCTACGCCAGAACAGGAGCCACAGACCTGAGGAAATATGGATATCAATCACTCGATCCTTGTATTCATGCCATGAGCAACAGTTAGTTTGCAATAGACATATTTTTAATTATTAGATACAATAAAATAGACATAATACAAAACAATTTATAATATCGGTACAATGCAATACTCGTGATACCTAAAAGATACAATATGACAAAATTAATATTATTTTAGGCAGGAATTAATAGTAAATTATGCAAAGAGTCTAAAATGGAATTCATTAAGAAGCGAGCGTCTTAATTACTACTAGGCCTTTAGACAAGTTGCAAATTCCTGCTTTTGTTCGACCATTATTCAATTTCTAAGTTTTGAGTCTTTAAAATACCTTTTTTAGTACACGCTCTCTAAAACAGCTGCTTATCGGACTGGTAACACGCCGAAAAGCTGCACTTTAAAGGACAAGTCCGCTAAAATTGCATAAAAGTGCATTCAAATTGCATTCAAAATGCAATTTTAGCGGCCTTGTCCTTTAAAGTCGTCATGGCAATCTATAAACAAAACCCAGACGGCATTGACCAGTCACACCAACTTTAACATGGATTTCCGCATATAATTGGTCATAAAACAACAAATTTAAGCCAATACGTTTCTTTATGATAATCAGAAACTTTACCAGGATTTTTCGCAAAACACGGTAGCCCACTTCTTCACATGACAACAAATATAAGCCAACAACTTTTCACATTTTGGTTCACTTGAAAAACATTCCTTACCATGGACGAACAACATTTAAATACCGTAATATATCCCTTCTCGTACCCTATTTCTGCCGTGAAGTTGCTGGTAGCAGCTCCAATTCAATGTTTCTGGCTTGGATTGAAATTTCCTCGGTATTATCATTTATATTTTCACAAGCTTTTCATAAATACTAGTTGGTATGCAATATTGTTCACAAACAAGGGACTCATATATTATGCATCTTTACTACCACATTTGTTATTGGTACGTACGGTCATTGTTGTTTTATGATCTAGATGGCCATGACAATATAACTTAAATAAATGACTGACTGCCTTTCATTTTAATTAATTATACGCTATTTTTTGTTTTATTTCATATAATTTATAGAACTTTTATTAAAAATATTGTATGCACCACGTACGCAAAAACTTTAGCGGACTCATCCAGTATTTCAGCCTCGGCTTTCGCCTCGGCCGCTATACTAGATTCGTCCGCTAAAGCGTTATTTTGCGTACTTGATGCATAAATAGCTATTAATTCATCAAACAAACGACTCTCTCAACCTCGGGGATTAGGTGTTAGTAGGTTTTTGTCTTTTGCGATAGATGTCAGGTAGTTTTGGATTTTGATTACCTATAAATTACACAAAAACCTAAAAACTAGACATTTATAGCCTAAAATTCTTCAAAAATGCCCTACAATTATTTAAAAAATACCGATAAGTAAATTTTCCAGGCCTATTCTAAATTTACCTAGTAGAAAAAGAGGGTTTGAACTCTTTATTAATTTTAGAGTGATACTTTTAATAATTGCATTATTGGATTCAAGTACCGTACCAATAATGAAGACTGTAATTTATAGGCCTACTATAGAGTTACTTTAATTATCTACGATTTTCTAAGTGATGTACTTTACACAAATAATGTTACTTCAAAAGTATTCGTTTGTTACCGGTAGGCTAGTGCTTTGTTTTTATAGTATTATTGGAGGTTTCTTCATATAAATGAACTAAAATGCACTAATAATGAAAAATGAATACAAATGTTAAGAGTCAAACATTCAAAAATTCAAAAATATGCCCCAACAAATGTTTCTAAAAAGATTGCATTTAACATAAAATATACTAAAGCAGCTATGTTTATGTGCTACCATAAAAACTGCAATTTCATCAAAACCTAACATGCTTATAATATGCGCTAGAATAACAATGTCGATAATATGAATAAAATATTTCACCATTTTTTTTTACGCATAATGGAACGGATTTTACAGAATTAACTTACACTAGACATTAAATTGTTCTATTTAATTCCCTGGCCAGTTTTCCTTCACTACAGGTTACGGTTCCATTGTCTAATTGTCACTATAGGTAGAACGCGTATCCTGAAATGTCAGCTCTGTTTATTTTCGCGCTGTGGATGTTGTGGTATGAAGGAAATATCACAACCTCAAGCCTGCCCAGGAGGCACTGGGACACTGCTACCGGTCCATGCAGATAGTCACACGGAAATTAATATTACTTTCCAGTTCATTCGAAAGGAAGCCACCTCAGAGTTATATTCGCAAACAGTAGGTGGCAATTCTATATAACGTTATGCAAGTGTCTCTCTTGCATAACAACTTTATTGTATGGTTATAAGGAAAGAATTACCTGCATTAACTTGACTTATATGACCTCTGTCCAACGGTCAAGATTAAAAACTAATCTAGGTCTAGATGTAAACATCTCAGCCTCTCGGATTGTTTAATTCTCACCAACGCATCGCTCGGAAAATAAATGCAGATGCTTCCTCCACTAGCAACTGGCTCGCTAATTTTCAATACAAAGCAGTAAAATCTGTAAACTAATCACCTGTAAAAGTAGTAATACTATTTTATTTGTTTTAAAAGCGATACGGCCCCAAGGAGCAGACCTCATATAGGGGCGAAATAAACCATGAAACCACAGATCACAACTTGTCCAACAATACATGAGAATATATTATGAGAAAAATTCCTCTGACAATGGGACTCGAACCCATGTTCTTCGACTTTTCGCGCCGATGCTCTATCAATTGAGCTAGCCAGAATTCGATTTACAGGAGCAGATGGTATCTTTGTCTTAAGACGGGAGGTCTGTATTTTAACGAAATATTTACGAGCAACGTAGTTGAATTTACCTTTAGAGAATCCGAAGAGTTATTTTTGTCGCGACTAATTAGTGAATACTTACATATCGTAATTAGGCGTATAATGAACAATTCAAAACCACAAAATGGAAAAAAACACACCTATTTCTGTCATTTTAATTGGGACAGCCGACGATGATCCAATCGATATATCGCATTGGTCGTGCTGTGTGCGGTTATTACCGGTACCAACATTTTCCGTTAAGATCACCTGTTTTATTATTTAGAATAAATTCTTTGTTGAGAGTCCTGTCACTAATAATATTTAGTGTTATTAATAATGTATTTATTATTATATGAGATTTTTAATGCTTCATCACACATAAAATTGTACATTATATTAATATCTCCGTTGGCTCCTTTGGCAATCGCTGTGTTTAATGATTGTAATTGTTTTATCAAAGAAGGTGCAGGTATGAAAATGTTTCAACGTTCTGTCCTTGTAAATTTACGTAGAAATAGTTGCTCTTAGGTGCGTTAAAATGAAAATATCAAAAACAAAACGAGAACATTATGACGAAAGACGCATTCCACATATTTTTATGCTATGTTAGTAATTGATTCATGAGCTAAATGATCATGGTAAAATTAATCATTCATTTACACATTAACAGCTAAGGATAACAGGGAACATCAAAACCTCAATCATGCAGATACCTTCCAACAGATGCCTAATAGGAATATTTTAGGTTAATTTTTTAATAATACTTATGAGAGAGTTTACTTAGAACTAGACAGTAATTGAAAACAAAATTATACTGTTATGTTATCTGAACGACTCAAACTTTAAAAAGTTATTAAATTAATAATAAATTAATAAACCCATATGAGGATTGTTGAAAAATTGGACCTAGGAGAGATGAAAATGGGGACTGGAGAAAATGCATAAAGACGAGCTTCATGACCTGTACTCGACACCTGATATAGTAAGGGTAATCCAATCACGGAGGATGAAATGGACTGGACATGTTGCGCGCATGGGGGAGGAAAGACATATCTCAAAAGTATTGACAGGGAGACCCGAAGGGAAAATACCACCTGGAAGACCTAGAAATCGCTGGGAGGACAATATTAGGATAGATTTAAGGGAAGTAGGATTTGCGAGGGTTGATTGGATAGAGTTAGCACAGAATAGGGTTCAAGCGCGGCAATGAACCTTCGGGTTCCATAAAATAGATAATATTCCTAGCTTGCTAAGGAATTGTCTATTGCCATTGAGTAAGTAAATAGGTAAGTATATGAGGGTAGCTGTCATACTTTAGTACAGTCTCTAAAAATAATATATATACATATACAAGGGAAACATTTAGTTGAATAAAAGCACTTTCTTTAACGCACTTTATTTACCTTAGTAAACTTCTGGACGGCCGTTTCGCAGGTGGTGTTCCTGCATCATCAGCAGAGTTGGCACTCTGCTGATGATTCAGGAACACCACCTGCGAAACGGCCGTCCAGAAGTTTACTAAGGTAAATAAAGTGCGTTAAAGAAAGTGTTTTTATTCAACTATTTGTTACACAATGCTAAAGTTGGACACAAGAATGAAGGAAACATTTAGTTATCTATTTAAAATATAAAAAATAAACACTATTAAAATTTACAAAATTATACTTGTTAATAATGCTATATTGAGCAATGATTCCTAGTTTATAATAGGCCTAGGTTTATCGTATACTTCTTTCGCGATGAGACTGATGCGATTTCTTCTTTATATTACCGTTAAAAATGCTCATTACATATTTATTATTTAACTGCTTTTGAAGTTCTTTAGAAGATAATTGGTAAGCTATTATATTGGCATTAACAATGTAGGGTAATTTTATTTCTTCATTATTATGTTTTTGTTAATTGTACAGAGTATGGAGCAACTTGAAATTGAAGATAATTAAACCAATATAAAAGCACTGTATAAGATAATAAAGGCCCTTATGTAGGCTACAGGATCGTTAGATCTGTAAAACATAGTTTATAACCACGGAAATTAGTCAAATTGCACTGTAATAACAAAGGAGTTATTTCTGACCTATATAATCGTTGCATATCGCCATGGAAACATTGTGAGGAAACACAAACACTAACCATGAATAACCTATGAACTTGTGCGTTTGCTATAGTACATTTGATAAATTTGATTATTGCACACTATTCATATTCATAATTATTACCAATGGAATTGTTTGTAAGTTAAATCCTATTAATATACTACTTTTATTTTAGGATAAGATTATGATCAGTGGCCAAATCACCTTTACATAAATACAAAACATAATATATAAGGTCCTGATTCCCCGAAAGAGCAGGAGCTTGTGCTCGGAGGCAGTTCCATGCTTATAAATTCCCTTTCATCTAATCTTGAATTTAGTACAAATACTGACTTTGTAAAACCCGTGCCTAGGTCTATTTGTCCATACAGTATAGACCTGGCTGCCATTTATTAGATTATTATGATTATGATTAGGCCTATTATTATTATATTATTATCATCATCTACACTTGACTTAACTTACTTATTACGGGTATGTAAAGACATGACATTACATAAATATTTTATTTTATTTCCTGAACGAAATTATCAGTCTTTACTTTTTCGAGACTTCAATTCGTGGTTCAGTTTCCCAGCATTTTCTCTCTCAATCTCTCTCTCTCCCTCTCGTACCCGGTATATAAGCACTTTTACCCTGCACCTTTCTACTACAAGTTTATTTTTGTCACACTGAGTACCACTGAGGTCATAAAGTCGTAAGTAAGTTACACAGGACATATGCCTATAGGTAGTATGGCAATTGTTTTAATGAAATGGCGAAAACATATATTTTTACCTTGAGAAGAGGAAAACTACAAACTATGCATATAAGCATTTATATTCAACAAAAATCCCCAATTTTGAAGTGGGTCATAGAAACCCCAATGGTACTCAATGCAAAAGAACGAATGTAATTTCATGTAAATTATAAAGCAATTGTTTAAATATTAACATGCTTCTTGTGTTATTTGATCATAAACATTATATTATGTCAGAAAAATATCAGCACTTAACAAATAATTTGGCGAGAAATTATCTGCAGATCATTAGATTACAAAACTCGCTGACGGAATTCTCCGGAATACGGTTAAAATATGGTAGAGATACAAATATTAATAAAACATAATTGCATAGTCGACTCAAAAGGATGCACTAAAAAATTTGGAAATTACAGTTTTAAAAACAGCGAAAACTTTTATTTCAAATTATATTTTGGGTTTATATTGCCCCAATGGTAGTTCTAATAGGAAAGTCAAGATCGTATGTCCAATTCTAAGCGTATTTATAACAACATGAGTATTTTATATGAGATTTAATAATAAGAAGGCAGCTGTTTAGTTATTTCGTATTTTTTTCCGAATTATCAACTCATCCACTGTTGTCTCCATGAATACAGGTTTAATTTAATAGCAAAATAGAAGACTGGCACTTGCATTGTCTCGTCCGTTATGTGGATGCCTTGTAGCTTTCTTATTACAGGCGGCTTTATACGTCTGTGCGACATATTTCTAGCAAGTACAAATTCTCATGAACACCTGTATGCTTCGAGGACATAGAGTTTTTGTCGATCTAATTGAATGTAGTTTATCTAATTTATCATGCATTCTTAATATATTCAAACATATTCCATGAAAAGTACACGCATTTCTCAGAATGACACCATTTATTCCAAGTACCAGTATACTAATATTAACTATGCACACGACAGGCGAACGTCTTTGCCTTTTTACAGCCTATAAAACGTTATTTGGACGATATGTTGAATAACCAGTGGCCTTAGGGATGCGTGAGCCCTAAATTTACCACAGCAGGTTACGCAAACTGTATTTTTTAATGTTTTGATTTTGTTAAAGAGACTGACACACGCAAGATAAGAGAAGGATGTTGCGCTGCTGATAATTATACCGCAATTCTCTCAAATTAGTTGGGTGTGGGCATTTCGATCGCAAGAGAATATCGGCTGAGCGATAAAAAAATAACGATCACCCTTCAATTGCGAATTCTGTGCCAAAAAATTCCATGGAGTGGACTGAATTAAAGAGTAGAGTTAATTACATATACCATACCCATCATTAATGTTAAAAGAGGCCTCGCTAAAATTGAACTCGAAAGGCTTCTACCAACACACGCCTGGCGCCTATACCTCAAGGAAGAGTTCTTAGACAGCATAATATACCTCTTGGTAGTGTCAACAGAGATCCACATTTCAGGATGAGTCTGTACTGATCCCATACTAGCTCTTAGATCAGCATATTTATTTATTTATCTGAGTTTTACCTATCCCTTTTAGGATTTAAGCGAGAGAGGGATTATCTTTGGATCACCAGACAAGGACATGGAGGGCCTCCCCGGATGAGTGTCAGCCCAATGCCAGGGCCACCTCCGAGACAACACGAACACATAGGACGAGACACACCATTCAGACACACACACACACACTCCAAACAAGGCGAGGATGGGATGAAGATGATAATGACGACCAGATGATATCTTGGGACCACAAGGGCCTAAAGTTACCCAACATTTGTCTCACAGGTTAGGAAAAACCCCAGAAAAACCCCACCTAGGTAATTTGTCCCGACCAGGAATCGAACCCGGGCCCGCTGCGTGAGAGGATCGGACGCATCCCTTGAGCCACAGCGGTGGACTTATTTATTTATTGAATATCCAAATTTGGATTAATCCCTATTTCACCCGAAGGTATATTAGGGTTAGAGAAACATCTCAAATATTTGCAATATATATCTAGAATTCTAATCTGAGCACAAGCTGCAAAGAAAAGTCCTAAAAATACATAAAGAAATAAGCATTGACAAAAGGGAGGCACAAAAATGTACAAAGATGAAATAAACATTAACACAAGAGAAATAAACATTTGCAAACAATGCAACTCATAGTTTTGAGAATATAGGCCTGCTATTTACAAAAGACGCATCGTGTGTTCAAATCTTACTTGATCATGTTGTGATAAGCCTGGAAGGGAGGGATTCGCATAGACGAGAACAGGGGCGATATTTCTATAACGATTTAATGAAAGACAAAGAATAGGGTTGTGTGATGTGCAGTAAAGAGGAAGGAATATCACACTACTTAACAAAATGTGAAGGGGTAATAATGTGGAGAAAAGAAACTTGGGAGGCAAAACGGGAAACTTTACGTAACGAGGAAATTAGCCATTAAAATGTTAAAATTAATGGGATAAGCCAAAACTATGAAAATAGGGGAGTATGTAGGAAAAGTGAGAAAGAAATGGCTGATAAAAATTAAAAAGTAGATAAAATGGGAAAGATGTGATAAGATAATCATAATCCCCAATCATGCAAAGAACCTCGGGGTTAAAGCACGATGGGATTTTAAGAGATGGGGCTAGACTTATAAGTAGGTCTAGACTTCGGATTTTAGGTAAAATCCTATTTTAATCCTTAAAAGATACTAACACAAAAATGTGTATTTACGAGTTTCATAGGTGACAGTGCTTGAAACTGATGCTTTTATAGGACCTAAAACGGCCTATTTTGATGTTCGGGCCTAAAACTGCAGGGGTACGCCGTAGCGTAGTGGTTGAGGCGCTGCGCTACAAACCGGAAGGTCGCGGGTTCGATTCCCGATGAGGTCGTTGGAGTTTTTCAATTGGCCTAATCCTTCTGGTGGCACTATGGCCCTGGGGTCGACTCAGCCTCTAACAGAAATGAGTACCACGAGCAATCCTGGGGGTAAAGGCGGCCGGTGCGTAAGGCTGACAACCTTACCACCTTCACATGCCGAATGTCCAAAATCTGGGAGCCTCAACCTCCTGGAACCCTCTGGGCCTCCATGGCCTGTATAGGGTTCACTTTACTTTACTTTACTTATTAAATATGCTACCGGTAGGCTACATTAAAAAATAAACTAATACATTTTCTACAAGTAGAATAGTTCAATGAATTGAATGGCACCTCCTAGCATCCCTGGAATAATTCTGTAAAATGAACTCACATATTTTCATAAAACTTTATCACATTTGAATATATCTTAGGCCTATATCCTCATTTTAAGTTCATTTTTTATGTACTGACCGGCGAACTTAAATAATATTCCACGGACGCCGAAAAGAAAAAATGCATTTCACCCCCGAAGCAGCGATAGGAATATCTCTCAAGTGAGGAATACAATATGTGATGCAAATTTCCTTCTATTCTTTATCTACTTTATCTGCTTTGGTGTTTCAATTATTATTCATTACATACAATTTTATCTTATAAAGTTAAAATACTCTTGCTCTTACTTATAGCCTATGAAATGAGTTTTCCTGTATTAGTTCTTCTCGCCTGTCTGAAAACCTACATACTCTAACAAACTATGTCATGCCGGATATATTTAATTTTGAATTCAAACTTATTTTCCTATAGGGGGCAGAGGGACAGGTTGTAAGCCCATCGCCTCTCAACCCCCCTCCGGAAACTTAGGTATTACTCTGACGTGAAAGGGCCGAGAAATTTTGTCCAGAGGCTTTAATTTAGGCTTGGAGTTCTTTCACGTGCCGTAAATCTACGACACGGGCCCCCTCCGTGCCCAGGATTTTTACGTCCTGAAAAACCCATCGACTGCGGCCGGGTTTGATCCCGCGACCTTCGAATCTAGAGGTGGGCACGCTACCTCTAGACCACCGCACCCGACAATTTATATCATGCATGACACGAAATTCTAATTCCCATAAAAAGTTGCTTACAATCGTTGAAAACCGCTCTTATTAAATACAAAATATCGCAGAGAATAACATTCACTGTGCTGCTGTACCCTTATGAACTACTCAGGTCGAGTAATTACAGGTATTGTGAACTACTTAATCCCATTGCGTGTTGAGCTGTGCGAACGCGTGCCTATGGACATAGTGTCCACAAACTCGGTTGTTACAACTATTGACCTCCTTTTTTCTACGCTTTCTTATTTTTAAACTTGAAAGCGATCGTATTTTAGCGAAGTAATTAGCTTCCACGATTTAAAAAGTGATTCATTGCTATGTAGGTTAAGACGGCCATCGCCTCCACCGTACATATTTGAATTTGTAATTGCTGCAAATTATTCTTTAATATAAACGAGCGTTTATCTCCTGTTAGAAAAGAATGTGACAGAGAAGAAAAATAACTGAAAAGTGTTAGAATAGGCTACTTTATAAATGAATTTTATAACCTACAAAACGACGTTCAAGAGCTTAATTCATTACAATTTCTGTGTTTTGTTTCATAATAAAGAAGTGTATTTCTCATTATACCGGACGTTAACTAAGTAGCTTAATATATTTTCAGGGTCTACAGAGGAGTTAACTATAAATAACCTTTAGTAATAAGCATATATTCAGATCTCCTACATGCCCAACTTGTTAATTTATTGCGACCAGAACACATTGAAGGGCTAATGAAAATAACACAGGAAAAATGTTTGTCGACTATTGTCACACCTGTTCGTTTAAAACACGATGAGCTTTTTATTGTCTTAGAATGTAAATGACGCCACATCTAATTCATTTTACACAAATTATTTATTATTCATAGTATTCCAACAATTCATTAAACTAAAAAATCATGTTTTTTATAAAATGATTTTGTAGTATTTTCCATAATGCATATCATCAATTTAAGTAGTTAAATCACAGCAAAGGAGTTTGAAGTTTATTCACTAAATAGAACTTCGATAAAGTACTCTATTTGTGCACTTAGCTAACTATTGTAGATTGGTAAATTCTTGCATAACCATGTAACCTAACTTCTTTCTCTCTTTACTTCTTCCTAATAGCCTACTATATTGAGCCTGGGCTGACTGAATTAGGTGATACATAGTGAACTCTTCCCCTGCGTAATTAGGCTAATTTATAACCATCTCCGTTAATAGACGACACTGAATAAGTCGACTCGTCAACTTTCATTTGCCGAATTTAACTTACCCGATTCCTACCGGGTGATTGTAAATTTAAAAATTGCATTAAAGTCTATTTACGTAATTCTATAAGTGCCAAGCAGCGGTATATGATGGGAGAAAATAATATAAAGTCTACTTTTTGCAGTTGTTAATGCAGTCTGTATCAAATCCAGATGAAAGTTTACCCTAGATCACGGGTTCGATCCCACCCAATTTTATGACATTTACGTGTATTTAGACATGTGACAGTCCTATGTCTGTAGAATTACAAGCATGTAAAATAACTTCTGCGGGACACAATTCCGGCGAACTTGTGACAGTCACTCGACTAAGTAGCAGTACAACCCTGCTGTTAAATAGGCTAACCGTAACAACCAGACAGGAAATTATAATGTATTATAAATTCGATACATAGGCCTAATGATCTATTATAACCGCATTCCATATTGCCATATTGCCACATTTTCCTTAATTTCTATCATCAATTTTATAAGGTTTTGAATTTTGAATTTGTTTCTGAATAAAAGTATCGAAAACTTGAAATTAAGTTCCCACTATGTTAAGAGTTACACTATGTTAGAGTTGATAAACGTAGGCCTGAGCTGGTGTTAACATAATAGCGGATTCTTTTCGATCTGTTAAGCCATGAAAACCTGAGATTACAGCCTGACAGACCGGAAAGAATCTATCTCGTTACTTATACGTTATACTTTGTTTTTAAACATATTTATTTTGTTGCTCGTTGTGTTTAAATGTACCTTATTCTGTTGCTTAGTTATGATTCCCAAAAATGCGAAATATAGGCCTACTACCTTGTAGCCTACCTGCTAATCATTGGTATTCTTTTTTTCTTTTCTGCTCTCTAGACCTGAAGACTACAAGTGAACACAAGTACTTTTTTGCACGACTTAACTAATTAGTGGTACTTACGAATGTTGTTGCCGTGGATCATAAGTTGACATTCCCACACGCAATCTTGTTGCTATGTGCGGTAAGTGTTTCCGTGCGGTTATGAATTTGCTTACGGCATATCATAATACAAGCCTTTATGGACAAGGTCCCCCAGGACAAATATTCGGTTCGCATAACAACAAACACATGCGAATCACTTTCTGAAATAAACATCTATCTTCAAGAATGTATATACATAATATTTTCAGGTAATATCACAATTAATATAATCAAATTGATATAAATAATCATCGTGCAAAAAATAGCATGCTACTCGTGCCGTAAGCGCATAACGGATCTCGGAAATTGAAAAAAACTCTTTCCTCGATCCGTATGCATCGCTTACGGCACTTGTATCGCAATATACTATTATCTCCCCGTTGAAAGTACGATATCTCCCCTTTTCACTACATTCGATCCCTTGACAGGGTAGCCCATACCACTTGCATACAAAGGCGTATTCCATGTCAATACGTGTCGCGTTTCATAATATATCAATCCAAGAGGCAGTTATTATCATCTTTTTACTGATTCACCGAGAGTAACTTCGCGGACAAAGTAGGTTTCTTGCACATTAAAATATGCAGACACTATACTCGTACTGTGTAGAGGTGATGTGAATTCAGGACGAATGTGTCAGGTGTGTTGAGCGGTGCTGGGTAAAGAGAAACCTTGACAGGGATATAGTACTTACTCCTCAGCATCCGGTGGGACTACCAATTAACTCGAGGAATACGATCGGATTCCTTCACATAACTTTTATCACTTTATTAATGCATTTAAAGTCCTGAATAATAAACTCAGATATTTAAGAGAATTAGCGATTTTTTAAATTTAATGCAAAATTGATTTAAGTACAGGTATGAAAATTATCTTCTAAACGAAAATTTCTAAGGAACAAAGTTCTGTAAGTTGATAGTTTTCAAGATTATTATTAGAATAATGATAAATAAAAACAAATAAACATCATAATCGTCGATCATAGCCTTTCAGGACTCATTGTGTTAGTAGTTTGATTAAACTTAAATAGGACGTCAGCATAAGTTTCATCATAATTTTCTTATACTTAATAGATGAACCTGAACAAAATTTAAAACGTGGCACTATTTAAAATTTTCCGAATGGTCCGTACTTTTCAAGGTACGATGAAAACCTTTTCTTCATACATTTCTTTAAAATCTTTGATATTACTGGTAAAATTAAAATGGGCCGATAATTGTTAAGATTGTTTATATCACTATTTTTAAATACTGGAATTACACGTGAAATTTTACATTTTTTATAGCTACTGCTCCTGTCTTAAACGAATAATTTATAAAATCTGCATTACACCTACTAATGGACTGCATACATTTTTAAAATAAAATGTTTGTTAATCCATCTTTAGTTATATTACATTTGTTTTTCAAGTTAGCAATTATATTTTTAATTTCAATTTCTATAACTGGTGCAATAAAAATGGATTTTTTTTCTTGTGTAATTTATTTATTTATTTATTTATATTTATACAAAATATTTATACAAAACAAAACAAGACCACCCGAATGAGCAAGCGCTCGTGCTCGGGCACAGTTCAGCCATTTACATTACAAAATACAAATTACAAAATACATAAAGAAAATATAATTAAATCAAAACCTAAAAAAATAATAATAATAAAGAAAGAACAGAAAAGTAAAAAGAAAAAAGGAAAAGTAGTAAGAACAAAAATTGAAACCCTGAGTTATTACAAATAAAATCGTTCCTTAATTGTCTACTAAGTACAGAGTGAAGTAACTTTTGAACTATGAAATAAGATTTTTGATAAACTTATTGAATTTTTTGTTGTTCATATGTACTATTTCTGGATGTGACCTAATTATAGATTGTATTGTATTTCAGTATTTAATATGTTATTGCAATGAATCGATTCAGCTAATGTAGATCCTATATTTACAAAGTATTCATTAAATATTTGAGGAACATCTTTTCACTCATAGTTTATTCCTCCTTTATAAAGTTCTATAGCTGTATTAATAATAATGCGATCTGAAGAATTGCTTAGTATTTTATTAACCTCTTTCCAAAATTTTTATTACTATTAGCTTTTTATTAAAACGCTTCTCATAATATTCCTTTTTTATAATTCTAAAATTCGTATTCCCTACAACAATCAAGAAAATAATTATCAGCAGACTTCGCAGTATACTGTGAAAATAATTTTAACTTTGTTTTTCCAGACACCACATTCTCTCTTTAGGATAATTAGATCCCACATAATTGTTACAGATAATATATTTTCAAGAAAATCAACTCTTGTAAAAATTACAACTTTTGTATTTACGTTACCGAATCCAAAAATCCTTCTGGAGAATCTACCAGAACTCCCCACCAGAAGGTTGTAGCTGGACTGGTGCAATGTATCCTGTACTGGTTGGTGCTGCACAATTCCACACACACAAAACACAAGCATACAGCGGGCGGTATGAAAATCAAATTCTTTTCGTTTTCATTGAATAGCAGAAGTTAAATAAATTGAATGTTTAGCCCGTTCACTTGGTATTTGGACCTTTAGGATGACCTTGGCCTCACTGAAACTAATGTTCGCAATTGTCAGAAACATAGAGAACAATATAAAGGTGTGCAAAACGACGGCACATAGGGCAACTGTCAGACTATCCTCCGTGTCGGTGACATCAAAACATATATTTCAAACTTAGCAAGCGAATACAGCAACCAGGTTTACCAGTGCAATCTTATGTGTGAGAATAAGGTTTCACCAAACCACAAGCTCTAAATACCACTGAATGGACTATGTTTGATCAGATAAAAGACAAGAAAACGTTAGATTTATGAAAAATTAAGTAGGCTATATAGATGTAGTACAACTTTTTTTTTATTTTTAAATTATCAGCATCTTTATCAGAAAAAATATTCGAGTGATAGAAATTAAAAATTGATGATGACGATGATGATGATGACAAGGGCGAGGAACAGGGGGAGGAGGAGGAAGAGGAGGAGGAAGAGGAGGAGGGATAGTGATTGTGGTAGATTTAGTGTTATTGGCGTGTTGTATTGCAGTTGACAATGATAACAATAAAAAATAGAATTCAGAGAGAGAATGTGGAGAGAGAGAGAGAGAGAGAGAGAGAGAGAGAGAGAGAGAGAGAGAGATAGGTTGAAAGAGAGGGAGAAAAAAGAAACTGACAGATCAATGGAGTTCGAAACTATGTGTTGGTAACAAGATAGAACTGTTATAGCATTTCCAATCTGTAGTACCATCTTCTCAGTACTCCGTTCCAGGATTAAATAAAAATAAAAATTAAACTTATATCTATTTTGCATAAACTTGGTTGTTTTATATTCCTATAAGCTTCAGATTTTACGACTAGAAATTCAACAAAAAAGAGGGAATATTTCCAGAAATGTCATGTCAACACCTTGAGCGAGCCACTAATCTTCCTCAACTATAACAGATTCTTGCTCTGGGGTTAAATATGTCTTTAAAATACGATTGATTCTTCAAATCACTGGATCGTCGTAACAAGTCAAGTATCCTTAAATTCTTTCAATGATCGCCGTTGAAAACATTTCGTTTACAACTTGATTGGTCGGAAATAATTGTCTCAATAAAAATGAGTTCATTATGTGTTCCATTCCTCTTTGCGTATCCTGAAGGGGGCCCACAATAAGAGACATGTCGCTACCATGGCAATAAATGAGGTACTCTTTAACAAGGAATTCGGACAGTTTATTGTTCCAAGTATAAGCCTACATTTCTTTCAAGACTTGCAACATCAGAATGGTGATTTTGTAGTAAACTTAGTTTGCGCGTAAGCGTGTTAATCTTGTAATCCCTACGTGTAGACGGCACATAGTTCTAGTCTGGTTTGGGACAAATTATCTAGTAGAGGATTCGTTATCAATAGACTGTGTAATAATTCCAAGTTGGTTATTAGCTAAAGTGTATGTATGGTTTTAATTGTTATTTTACCTATTAAGATGACCGCAACTTGTAAAACTGTATGATAAGTTTTACCTTTATTATGTGTCGATATAATACTAGGGACCCTATATTATATTGATAAATAGTTATATTATTATATTGATAAATAGTTTTTTTTCAAATTAAATCATACTGTGTGTCCACAATATTTTTAATTTTTTACTATTACATCTTATATTTGATGTCAACATTAGAAGATAATTCAACTATAAATTCTCACAATAAAATTTCTGTACATATTTAATTTATATAATAACAATTAAATGTTGAATATCAAATATTATATTACAGATCCCTTTTCAACATTCATCTTTTTCTCTCTCTCTCTCCTAATACTAGTGCATAAGGTGGAAAAATTTCTCTTATTTACAAAGAATTAATAGCACTAGTGGAAAATGAAATTCATTAATGATCTGTGTAAGTAGATAGGCCCTAACAACGAATGAACTGAAACATAGAAACCATGTTGGGATGCCCAGCATTTTAGGAGTAAGTCTTCTTGTTGGCTACACGTCCGATAACCCATTAGGGATTTGTAGATGACCAAATAACACCAATACTCAGGTCCCCCACCAAGGGGGGTCAGGTGGGTCTTTGGTACTGGGACCAGGCCATCAAGGGAGCCCAGCCATTATAACACTTTTCTGCACGTTTTGATTTATTTATTACTAAAATCAATTTCTGAAACCACTTTATGTTCAACAGCTAAAAGAGAAAGAGAGTTAAAGCGTCCTTATCATGTGGTAGTTTTCTTTATAATACATTTCATTTAAAAGCATTGGTCAAGGAATTTCCTTGTCCTTATACAATTTATTGGGGTACGCCATAGCGTACTGGTTAAGGCGCTGCGCTGCAAACCCGAAGGTTGTGAGTTCGATCCCAGATGAGGTCGTCGGAATTTTTCAATGGACCTAATCCTTCTGGTGGCACTATGGCCCTGGGGTTGACTCAGCCTCTAACAGAAATGTGTACCAGGAGCAATCCTGGGAGTAAAGGCGGCCGGTGGGTAAGGCTGACAACCTTATCAGTTATCACCTACACGAGCCAAATATCTAAAATCTGGTGGCCTCAACCTCCTGGAACCCTCAGGGCCTCTACTGCTTCCATGAAAGCCAGGAAAATACACTTAGCCTAGGCTAGGAAAATGAGGGATAGTTCATAGCTAAAAACCTCTTTTTTTTCGAGACATTATAGCAAGTTCAGAACTAAGTATTTGTTTTTGGAGCTTCTTTTACAATCATCAAATAGAAGTTGATCGGCTACACATACAGAGCCAATGCAGTAAATATTGCCTGCTTCTTCCACATTCGACGACAAATTGGGTAGGTTTATCGTTCAATCTGAAACATGGCCCTAAACGTGATGGAAGATTCACGTGTTAAATATGGAAAATTTTAGCTTACACTCGTATTTAAGAATTCAGTCATATCTAAGTAGATTTATTGTCTTGATAACCATTAAAGTTTTATAGCAGCACAGTGTAGACACATTGAAGCATTATTTATTAGACTTGCACTCATATCCCCATTCACAGGGAAATGTAAAATGAATGTGTTAACAGAAAGTTTGAATGGTTCTAATGCCTGTCGTAAATTCTAATGATAATGCGGAGATATGAAATATAATGTTGCCCAAGATCTTTGTAAATCACCTTCAGTAGCAATGTGCTATGAATAGATGAAAAGTCAGAATGAGTGATTATCTTGCAGGTTTTATGGGCACATATCTTCAAACTGAATTATTGTTGCACAGACAAAGAACAATCACAGATTTTATATGCCTATAAAGTAGCAGAACAACAATTTGTATTTGCTGCACACACGACTACCTGGGCAACGTACGACTTGCTTTCGCACGGGCATCAATTAGGCCTGCTATCATTGTTCAGTGTGTGCCTCTTAGTTTCTGTTACTGGATTCCGCAAAATATTTGTGTATATTTTAACTAAAGAAAAATAAATTTTCAACTCTTTCCTCCTTCAAAACAAACGTTGGTTGCCACACGAAGAAAAAGGCGCTGGGAGGAGTGAACCTGAGAAACCGTCCCCATGGCTGAGTGTTTAGACCACTCGCCTTCCACAGCTGAGACTCGGGATCGAATCTCGCTCGGTGCATCCATGTGAAATTGTGGTGGGCAAAATGGGGACGGGACAGGTTTTCCCTGGGTGCTCCTGTTTCTCCTACCATATATCATTCCACCGTTGCTCCATTCATCACAGTATGACCATTTGGTTGCAATAAAGAATCATTAAACCTGAGAAGAGAAAAAATTGCTGAGTTCCATCACATGTTCGAGGATCCAAACGAAGATAAATTATAGCCTGCTGGCTACCTTTTATTCGGAATTGAAATGTAGAATTTTCACCAGAAATAAATGTTGTTAAATCTCCTGAGTTCGAAATTCTGTTTCTAGAAACAAACATGTGTGTGTGTGTGTGTGTGTTTGTCTACGAAGAACTAGCTAGAAAGGTAAAATATCCTGATCAAAATCAAAACACACGTTTTAAATCCGTGGAATAATACTCCTGATAGTTCGCCGCTTCTTTATGTCAGAATGTAAAGCGATAATTTAACAAGAATCAGCTTTGGCCTATATTGTCATTTGCGGATCACACATAACAATATTCCTTTGTTTTATAAATGTATACTTCAAATACAAGGATCTCTCCAAACAATAGCCAAACCTTTTAGCAACTATGATAATGCAGTATGGGCCATAGGCTTATAATAAATCAATATTTATCGTCTGCCATCTTCACACGGAAATGAAGTTTGAGAAAGTTGTGGCGACAGCAAAGAACAAAATACATACGTGAGAGAACAGATAAAAATAAAATAATAATATAAGATCTATTATAACGAAGACCGGAGGCTGTAATCGAGTCTCGGTTACAATGGTGTTAACGTCCAGCATGACTAAACACGCAATTAAATTAAATATTACAATGTTAAACCGGTAGTCTCGCAGGAATCGTTAACACTAAATTGATCTTAGAATGCAAGTGAACATAAATAATAGCTTGTATAATTACCGGCGTAGCATTTATATCACTATCGCATTACCTGGTTCGCTATGAGCGACAGTTGGAATGGTTCTTGCTTATTTAGTGGAGCATAAACATTATTCATACTGAAAATGAGTTTCGAATGAGCTTAGAAAAAAATGTCTGTGCTGTTTCGACTTTACACTAAACATTACACTATATCCTGAAATTAAGTGATATGGGATAGATTTCGAAAAGAAAACTGTAGATATGTGTGTGTGCGAATGGCTTTGAATGAAATGGTATGTACAACGAATCTAAGGAAAAAAGGCGTTATAAAATGGCGAGCTCTTTACATAGGCAATTACGTTACAAAAGTTCAAGACCAAATTAATCAGTACTTTATTAGACCATTAAATTTCACAAAATGACAAACCTATTGGAATAAAATGTTTATTCTTCTCCTCTTGGCAGTATAACTGTTTTTAGACTATATGCTAAGCGAACTAAAAACAGATAATTAAAAGCTAATTTAAAAACAGATATATTTTGACAGATAATATTAACCAATCATATATTGGTTAATGGCTTATTTAAAGCTGTAAAATGTTATTTTATGCTGATTGTTATTATTATTATTATTATTATTTGCAGACCTCATAGTAAGTCTAATAGTAGAATAGGCTATAATTATCAAATTTACTCATCACCGGGATGCTTATTCTTCTCACAATTCGATAGCACGTTCTTAAATTCTAGAAACGGATCAGAAAATAACTAAAACGCTTCGTTACGTGCATGATAATATTGCAAAATAATGTTTGGCACCAATGTATTGCGAAACATTCCAGACTCAATATTTTAGCAAGGAATTTTCCTTGTGAGAGGTCTAACTTTCCCAAGCGATAGTTTCCACTAGCATCATGAATAATACACAGGTGTAATTAAACTGAGGCAGTGTAGTAAGTTTCGACATTCGTCCACACCTCCCTGACCGGACCGATTTCGTCAGTTTGTGCGAATGTAAACGTGTTTCATCGCTCTTGGCCGCTTATTTAGAGTGCTTCCCTAATCATAAGGTTGAATGCACGTAACCTACTACTGCACATACATAAGAAACAAAAGCCATTTATACAATGTAGTTAAAGCCTAGAATTTCGTCAGTTTCAATAATAATAATAATAATAATAATAATAATAATAATAATAATAATAATAATAATAATAATTTATTGAATCTGTAGCTATACATTGTATAGGTAGACATTGTCAATATTATCTACTCTTATACAATTCAACGGCCCTAAATATCGTGCTTGCTCGCCCGCTTCGTGAGACATCGGGTATACTCGGCGATGTTCGTCTCTCGCAGTCTAAACTTTCATGACGACTACAAAATTAGGAAGGAAAACCGTTTCTTTATTATATAAGGCCTAAGTGAAATGAACACAATCAACAAATATTCTAATTTTATTTTTACTTACAATTTTCATAGCTCTGAACCACAAACATTTTTAATAATCTACCAGTTTAATTTTCTTAAAAATCCTGGAGTCAATGAATAATGGCGGGCGAAGCCGGGGGCAACAGCTGTAAAATATTGATGGTTTTATCTCTTGAAATATCGCTGATAATAATAATCCAAACAAACCATTCCTTCCCTTGAAACATTATATTATTTCTGAAAATTACACTGAATTGATAAAATAAAATTCACATCATATTCATGTCAATAAACAGCTGAGAAACAATATGTATTATGAGTTCACAGGTTCTTTGGAACTGCATAATCGATTCTGATATAGTTTTCCCAGGGGGCGCTTTCATGTCGTGGAATGTAGCCTACTCTAAAGCAGGAATTTTAGCTGTTTCATTAATTATTAATGGCTTAGTTTATGAATGATTCGCGTGCAAGTGTTAATAAATATAATGCTTTAATAATTATTATACTCTAAATTTTTAATTTTTAAAAGAATTATCGTGGCGAAGCCACGGGCACCTCCTAGTTTAGAACAAATAAATGTTACAGTAACTGCAAAATCATTTATGTAAAAAATCCTTAAAAGAATAAAATGTCTTCTCATACAAATACTCTTTCAGTTTAAATTTAAAACACCTGGGATTTTTTACATTTAAAATATTAGCTGGTAAGTTATTTATAACTTGACTAACAATGTAAACTGGCGATTTAGTGTATCTAAAGGTTCGATATTTAAAAATATGAGTAACGTCTTTGCTCCTTGTGTTGTGCTCATGTAATTCTGAATTAAAGATGAACTTATCTTTGTTGTTAAAATAAAGCAGCCTTGTATACTAAAATTCCAGTAACTGTTAAAATCTTATTTTTGAAAACCATTCTTAAAGACTCCCTTGGTACCAAGTTAAAAATAAGTCTTAATACCTAATCTATGTAACGAAATTTATGTAGGACTGTAGTATAGAAGAAAGTAGAAATCTTATACCTCGAAAATAGCATAACTTAACTTAATTTCCGGAGCACAACCTTAAAAGTAATTTTGTTTTCCCATAAGTTTATTTGGTGACATCTCATCTCCGTCTGTAGATATTTTTCTCTGAAGGCAAGTCTGTCTGAAAATAGGGCTATATAATGTTGTGCATTATTGATGTGGACTGCTGTTACCAGTTCTATGTCTCTTTCAAACGCTCAATTCTATTATTATTTTATAGGCTATGTATTTACACAAGTCTCTTCGTAACAGCCGTACACTAATTGGCATTATTGGAAAATGAATCGGAGGCTCGCTACGGATCCGAAGGCCCGGGTTAGATCTCCGGTACCTCCTCGGATTTTTCTGAGGTGGAAAGGTCTGGAACCGGATGCACTCAGCTTCGTGATACAAACTGAGGAGCTACTTAATTAAGAAGTGTGTGCCAGCCCTGATCTCTCTATGCCGACCTCCTCCGTCTCAATAGATCATCTGTATTTCCCTTGCCATTTAGTTATTAAGTGCCAGAATGGTACTTTATGAGATTGTGTGGGGGACGGGAAAATGTCTGTCCGTCTGTCCGTCCGTGTGTCTGTACGCGCGATAACTCAAATACGCTTTATCGGATTTTCATGAAACTTGCTATACGCATTTATAACTTCGATAGGAAGAAGTCTATTGATATTGGACCAAATCGGTTGACCGGTACAGGAGGAATTTAGCTCTTATTTTATGGTAATATATATGAAAGAATTTATCAAATGTATATCAATTATCTCGACAACATATTGTTTTACAGTGTTCATATACGGCTTTGGAAGTTACAATACAGTTAGCTTTGACAAATAACACTATCCCTTCACATATACTTACGAAACTAGACCGTTAAACTGAGCGAGGTGGCCGAGATAGTACGTCTTGGACTCTCATTCTAGAGTCCCTGGTTCAAATCTCGTAGCCGGCCGAAATTTTTGTTTGTTTGTATTTTTATGTGAGTGTGCGATTGGCAAGATATCACAAATAAGTTTAGTTCTGCTGATGCTGGTCGATTTTAATCTAATTTTAAAAAAACTATTCCTCTGTTCTTCCCTAAGCTTTACTTAATTAATCAATCTGGAGCTTAACTCTGAAACAGATTTTTAAAAACGCATTTCCTGCATATCGTAATTGCAGTTATAATTGATTAAACAAAAGCATTCTTGCACTTTGTTACATCAGTTTACCTGACTTTATCTCTTCTGGCTCTCTCTATGTGTTAGTTTTTACGCTGAATCCTAAATACTCTTTATGGTTTGAAATAAATTATTTTATGAATAAATTACATGACAGAAATGTGAGGGAACTTAGAGTATTCAGATTTTATCGTCGATGAAGCAGAATTTTCTTACCATCCATAGGAACAGTAATAGATAAAAAAAATTGTTAATAATTTTTGTATCCGACAGTCATAGTCGTATTATCTTCCTTCACTGTTGACGTGGGAATGTTCCTTATGTCCTATCTAGATATCGTTTTCATCAAATATGTATATCAATCATCAGCCTAGCAGATAATATTGTTTTGGCAACTATTGTTCACCAGATAGAAGATTCCCTATCTGCAAGAGATTAAGAACAAGTAAATTTGATATTGTAATTTGGATATATCCCATATGGCAAACAAACAATGAAAAGAAAGAAATGATTCGAATTTGAAAAAAGCTATAACCATAATATCGATTTAATTCAAAACTAAGAGATGAATCTCCTTCTTGCACTCCTTCTTGCTACATCCTATGAAGGGAAAGGCTAAAGCTATTGAAAATTGCAAACGTTGATTCAATTACCAACACATAAAGTTAATAATCTTTATTTACCTTCATTGTTAAAAGGCACGATCTCAATACACATGTTTTCCTGTAATTTAGAAGCACGTACATGAACTACTGGATAACGTTCTCATTGTACAGGTTATCAAATTAATTACCTCTGTTGTAGTTTCCACACATGAAATGGAGCTGGTAATTGAAAACATTGGCCTCTACGTGGTTTTTGCTGTGGATATTAATTGGGGCTTAATTACAGGTAACTTCAGAGGAGTTTTCCCACTATTACGCCAAGACACGCCTTTCTTGTGTTTCGAATTATTTCCAGTCACCACAATTACACCTGCATTCAAGCTGTAGGTCCATTTATTTTAAGGGCCTCGCACTCCGAGGCATAAAATTCATGCACCCTCAGGCTAATATCGCCACCACCTGTTCCTAGTTCCATCTCATGCTAAATTATTTCTCATGCAGAGGAGACTATGAATGTATAATTTTGCGAAACCAGGTCCATATTACAGTAGGCAATATAATTATGCCCTCTCGATAGGATGCTTTTAAGAGAAACGTATTGACGATTATAATTATGTCCAATTCTTTTTTCTATTGTCCTTATGAGTGTTTGTTTATAGGCAAATCCACAAAGCGAGAGAAAGAATTTAATTTGAACGTGAATTATTTTATTTTAAGGATTTTAAGCGTCAAACTAAAGAGTTCCTTTTAGGCATATGATCCGTTCACATATAGCCTATACAAAGAAAATTACAAATATGGAACTAAAGATAGGCTAAACCTTAATCTAAGGTCATGAAGTAGTAGCAATATATATATATATATATATGTCGTTCCGGCAGAAGTCACTAAGTCTAAAATGTTAGTTTTGAGATACGGTATGAATAAACCATTCCTTATAAGGACTAGGTGAAACTAGAAGTATTATTTGCTTGGAAATGGGTCAGGATATCAGTTAGTGAGTCCCACCTGCCTATAAAGCATTCTTTTATCAACGTACAGTCAAACCTCGATATAATGCCCCTCTCGCACTGCGCCAAGAAATGCAAGTGGACGGATCTTCTTCCATATAAAATACATAAGAAACCTCGTTAATTTGCCAATTCTTTTAGTGCCAGTGAATATAAGACAAGACTTTTATAAAAATATAGCTTGCAGTGATTTTTCTTTCAGTTTCAGAATTCTTTTTAAACTAGCGTGAAAGTTAGGTAGATTATAAAAAAAAAAAAAAAAATACTGAGCTGAATTTCCAAGAAGTGAGTGTTCCCCTGACACTAACAGTAAACGTAGTGAGGTGGAATGAGGAAGTTACATTAAAAAGTCGTACAGACAGCCTGTGCGAGGGTGGAGCAGGTAAAAATAGCACTTCATGCAAGAATATAAGAAAAGATACAATTTCACGCTTAATAGTTCATACAAAAATTCCATTGTTGTGCATCACATGTAGTTACATAATACTGATAAGTATGAATTTATAGAGATATTTCGTACCAGCTGTATAGTAAACATTTTTTTATATCAATAAAAATGCAGGTTATATGTTGTTGATTTAACCATCGTTCTTAATCTTATGTCGATAATTATATTCGATAATAATAAAGTCCAATATAGGAATAGGTAATGATTTCAGGCCGTTGGATGTACAATGTTATGAGAATATTAGTGTGAATTATATATTTACACTCACACATACAGTTTGAAAAGGTACAGGTAATTTAAGTAATTCAAGAGCAAAATATCCTCTACACAGAACTATTGTACAAAACTATTGTTTATATTTTTACGCAACAGCGTCAGTTTCTTTCTTGCAATTCTCTGCAATGGCTCCTAGCTCACTCTAGGAAATCTTTCCCATTATGATCTTGAATTCTGGCCTCGAGTCTTCCAATATGTTGATAGCAAGTTCATTGATACGGGTACCGTAACTTTGCCTCTACTTATTTCGGCAAGGTCGTCCTCTTCATCTTATTTCTGGAGGCGTCTAGTGACCACCTGTCTTCCATCCATCCTCTCTGTATGTCTTCACTTAGAAATATCCATTTACAAGGCATGGATAACACGTATTGACTAGTTAGGCTTTCGCATGCTCATAGCTATTTTTGCAGTTAAACATCCATTTGTCACATTGTTCAATTCTCAGAAGAATAAGCTACGTATATGGCACCGGAATAATGTGACATTTTGACAGATAAATGCGTCTATGTGAAAAGAATTTTACACAACTCGATAAATAAAAAGATAAATACCTGTAGACGTGTCTTCGTTAACGATTCTAATAAAATAATGCAACTTCTTTGCAATGTAGAAGCATTTCATTTTTGTCTTACTGCTTCTAAGATATTATACCGCAACAAGCTATTGTTATTGCAAGTTTGAAATTACGATCATTGCAAAATGTATTTTAAAATAACATATAGTTTAAAATGCCAATAGAGAACCTCCGATGTAAAAGATCGGTATAATTACATTAGTAAGTTATTTCCATTAACATTTTACCTAATGTAGTATTAATAGTTATTTTTTTGCTCCAATTTAAATCCAATCATTTTGTATTAATGTAGTAATTACTTTTCGTGCCTCATAGCCTATCTCATAAGTATGGAAATTTAACACTATTTATTTTTTTCTATTTCGTTAGTACATTCATCGAAGTCTGTTTTGATTTATTTTGATGAGTACTGATATATACCCTAGTCAGAAAAATTTAGATTCATTAGCCTGGTTATTGGTTTTAATTTGCTTTTCTTCTGATAGACTGAGTAGGAATTTAAATTTAGGAGGAGGGCTCTGTTTAAAATATTATAATCGAGCACTATGCCTCGCATTCGAGAGGTACCAGGTTCAAAGCTCTTCGCCAGCCTTTGACTTGGATTTTTTACATTGTTTCCCCAGTCGCAAAGGCAACTGTCGAATATGGTACTTAAAATAATTAATCGCTGCTATTTCAATTAATAGGCCTACCATAAAAAATAATTTAAATTTCTTCTTCTTCCTTACCTTAGTTTTACCCACTGCCTTCTAGACTGTATTACTCGTGTATACACTGCCTGTCCTGTACGGCTAATTTTGCGTACGCGACGACATTACAGATGGCAGCACCTTTCACACCCAGCTGCAATACCCTTTACATTACCGTATGCTGTGTTGCCCTCTGAAGTATAAACTCGGAAACTGAAGTATGCTGGAATTTCATGCTATCTGGGTGTGAACTGTGTCGCCTCTACTGGAGAAATTAGGCAATTTAACAATACTCTGAACTCCATGTTAAAATTAAGCATGGACAGGTAATGTAATTCTCGAGACGGCGGTGGTTTTACCTCTCCCTTTTATGGATCTTTAAGCGACCCACGCCACACGGGCTAAATTTAAATTTCAGTATAACATTAACAAGACATTTCCCAATAATAAAGGCAACAGATGAGCATCAATATTTATATGGTCTGCTAGTATACCAAAATATCCTAGTGCGCTATTTTTCCTCTGCAGTTAATGAGTGTATAAATAAAGCCTATGTAAAGAACATTATTTTGACGTTTCATGATCATATAACTTAGTTTCTTTTCTCTGTATTAGTTTCCAATCCAACATACTTGCAGGCATCGAAAATACTTTCTGCATTTCTCTCGATTGTGTTTAAGTCATCGCGCAACAAGCAAACATCACCTGCGTAAGCTAAAATCGGGTGATTGCCATTTAATTCTAGGCCTACCTTGTTTTCCTGAACTTTCCTAATAGCATATTCCAAAGCTAAATTAAAAAGTGAAGCTGATAGTGCATTTCCTTGGCTCATTCCGCTTCTAATGGAAAAACAATCTGATATAAATTTCCCTACCCTGACTCTGCTACAGGTTTCATTTAGACACATTTTGATCAGCCTAACTAACTTATTTGGTATCCCGAACTCAATGAGGATATTGTACAATTTGTCTGACCTAACTGAATCATATGCTTTTTTTTTTAAATCTATGTATAGCTGTTTATGTTATATGATAACAACTCCGTGGTTGTCTGAATCTACTATCGTCATCACTGCACTTATTTTTTGGGTGTTCAAGATGAATAACAGCGCGGAAAGAGATAGCTTGATTTCTTTAAGCACTTGTGTTTTTAAGACTCGCCTTAGCATGAAGAATAATTAGCCAATTATGAACTACCGAAAAGATAACTTGAATGTATTCAAATGACTGATGAAACGATAAGGAAGCCAAGTATGTATAAGCTACAATATGCCTAACGCAAAGAACAAATTAATTTTGAAATATTATTGATAATTTAAACTTTTTAAAGGCAGCGCAAGAGGAAATGCTTATACCAGTTAATTAAGAATGCTTATGAGCTATGTAATTTATGCGCGCGTATGTGTGTGTAGGCTTACATTTATACTATATGTAATCTTAATCTACACGATATAATATTGGCCTAATCTTATACTAAATATACTATACAAACTGTATATGATATATAATATGCGTGTGAAATAGGAGAGGGAAGAGGGGGAGATAGAAAGAGATGGAGTAGAAGGTTTACGAGTATAAGCTGTGTGTTTGCAGGGCTCCAACGATACTTCTTTAACCACATTGGTTCTATAGTTCCTTCATTCCCTGAAGGCACCAGGAGAAGAAGAAGAAGAAGAATAAATAGGCTGTGCAAGAACCTGCCAGTAATTTTGTCTCTTTAACTGCGTAACTTTATTTCCCATTAAGAAAGACGCCTACAGTCCAATTACAGCTTCAAGGTTCTGTTAGTAATTCTAGCCTCTGGACCATGGTAAATATTTTTTAAATGTATAAATCTACGACTATGGTACAAAAGTATATTTTACTCTGCTTTCGAAGGAAAGCACAGCTTCTGTACACAAAATAAAAGTCCTCACTGAAGTCTGAATTAGGCAATCTATAGACTAAATCGGATGAAGGATAATCATTTGACCAGACTCTCAATTAATATTAAAGTTGTTTAATACAAATTAATTTTGAAATTAATATTAATATTATGTTAATAAAGAATTTAAAGTTCTCATATCAATAATTATTTTAGTATCAGATTTCGTCTTATGTTGAAGATAATACGGCTTGAATACAACATAGCCCACGTTAAAAACAAATGTGTATAATTAGGATTGATACAGAACTACCGTATTTTACGGCCCTTAAGACGTTCCTGACCATAAGACGCACCTTAATTTTAGGATGAAAATTTAAAGAAAAAGAAATTTACTGTGATTCTAAACGAAACATTTTAAAGGGAATAGTAGGCTATACTTCATTACATAAACAAATTATAACCTCGTACAATGGATTCAGTGTCAGTGACTTCTAACTTAAAACCTGTGTTGTATGAAAATATCTTCTGTACAGGTGGCATCACGTAAATTTTAACAACTGAAATTATTTCTCATGAGAGACTGAAAAACTTTTGCTATTATTTACCATTATCTAAGAGTAACGGGACAAGGCTTTCTGGAGGTCATTGCATTCATTTAAACCGCCCGGCGAAGACAACTCCTTTTGTATAAAAGAACTCAACATTCCTTTCTTTTCGCATTGTATACCTGCCTTCCAGCTATCCTCATTATACGATTGTGACAAGTGCAGTGTTGTACAGTCTGTTTTAAAAATTGTAACTGTCTTATTGTTTACAACACCTTGTGTATAACTATGGTATTCCGGCAATATTTACAATAATTAAAATTTTTTAATGTACTTCGGAACATTAGACGCACCCAACATTTAAGGCTCTGTTTTCAAGGTAAAAAAAGGGCGTCTTATGGTCCGTAAAATACGGTAAGTAGGAACAAAACAATGATCGCGGTTGAAATAAAACGCATCCATATGTCACGCAACAACTAGGCAAGAAAAGTAGACTATAACAGCTTCTTAATTATTTGTGACGTAATCTGCCTACTTATTCGCAAATGCAAAGAATTTCTTCTGGTGAGATAAAAGAAAGTGCAATACGACAATAACATTGACCACTATATTGCCTCTCGGGCCATGGACTTGAGTAAGATACAGAGCTTACTTATCCAAAAATGGAGGCCTAGTTACATGATTATTTTAATTAATGTATCAATATATAATTTAACAGTCTTTACCTCCACTCACTGCAGTCTGAGGGACTCCCTTTCTCCCCTGTCTTTCATTAGCGTCCTTGGCTGGAATTCGAGTTTCACATGCTGACAAAAAAGGCACGAATACGTAACGCAATATGGGACTTTTTTGTTACATGACCGCTGTCGAGAAGGCATTCTTGCTCTTGATGGAATATTATGGCGCTTAACGTGATTCACTTGTTTGGTAACAGCTCTCGCTTACCAGTTATCTAGCGTGATTATACATGCCAATAAGATACACAGTTCAAATCAGCTCAGCTCACATACTTACAGTGAGGAAAGTAAACTTTCGATGACATATGCACGTCATCACCAGTTACAAGAACATATTTTACAGTATTAAAACATGTCATTCGTACTAATCACATTCCCATTTTTCTTTCTTTTCTTCTCTTCTTACTTAGCCAACCTTCTGGCATGAATTAAAAAACATTGGCCTTAAAAGAAAGTAATTTAATGATCACACAACCTAAGAGAAACGCATGAAGAAAGATTAGCATTCCAGACATTCAGCATAAATGATAGAGAACTTGAAGGTACGTGCAAAGAAATACTAATTCGGCACAAAAATTTATCAGCACCGATAGGCCTACTTGACTATCCGCAAGGAAGTCTTAAATTAATTGTCTTAAGAGGACACTACATTGAAATTACTAATTTTCATGTCTTAGAATCAAGTATCATTGTAGTTTGAGCATAGATTTATCTCATAGTAACATACATAGAAAACTGTATCCTTTTTGACTAGTTAATTTACGAATATTTTAATTAGCATATCGCTTTATACGAAGGACGGGCATAGCCATGGCAACTACTATATCAATGTTTTTAAAAATTGATGAAAATAAAAATATAGCATAATACAATTATACCCTAAATATTATAAATTACACCTCTCTCTCTGTAGTTATCAGTTTTACAACTGGTTTGATGCAATTCTCCAGTTCTTCCTATCTTGAGCCAGTCTCTATCAAAGCTACAAGTTTGAAGACGTTTATCAAAGAAATATATTTGGGGATTTTACTTATGTATCAAAAGCTTCTAAAAAATATTCTTGCAGAAAAACTGTTTCTAGATTGATAAATATCATGATTCTATGAGCGTAACTAATATGTACCATAATTTCTAATTTATGTTTCCACTTTATTCCGTCATATCACTTAGGTGACATAAACGTAGATAGTGTTGGAATAAGAGGTATTACTTTTAACTTATTTTGGTCTTATTTAAATAATATAACTCAATTGATTGAAACTAAAGATGATAATAAAGAGGTAAAACAGGCAGCCACAAGGAACAATTATTCGTATTTTAGGTCTGTTATACAGTGAGTCCATTTTATGAGGAAACCTCGCATCACTGCCGCATTGCCGCGCTAGCATTGTACAAAGCATACAAGTGGTTAGTTGCTTTGGTGTCTTGTAGTGAGACGCTTGTCTATTGTTGTGTGTTACATGAAGACAATAATCGAAAATGTATACGGTTGAACAGCGAATTTATTTCGTGGAATGTTACTTATTGAGAAATAACCATAGAAGGCGCGTTCGGAAATTTTCTCGTAAATATCCTGACTGTACCATCCCTACAAAATGGTGAATAATAAGCCTCTACATGTAGGCCTATTTTGAGAATAAATTGGTTGAGTTATCCTTTTTTGTATTGTTTCTAAAGTCTAGATTTGCCGATTTGCCGGTAGTAACGGAACACGGTCCCGGCCGGTGCAAGCGCAACAGCGGGGAAAATGTGAGCAGGGGCAACGCTGTTAAAAAGTTTCCGCATAAAATGGATTCCCTGTATTTGTTGTTTATATTAATGAGTTATTGCATTTGGACTTAAATATTTGTTCATAATGCTTATATTCTTATGATGACTACTTAGTGACCAATCCAGTATAAGAATATGTGGAATTTCAACCAATGGCAAGTGTCTATCGTCATAACCAGGGCCCGGATTTTAATGACATAATATCATCTTTTTAATGATGCTGCATAGACATTGCCAACTTGTAGATAAGTCCTAATCATGGCCTCTTGATTATAGAAAAGCATTTTTTGTAATTTTATGCTTTTTATATTTTTAGGGCTTTTATTTCAATTTTACGTCATTATTTTGTCATATTCGTATCATTTGCTTCCTTATATAGTCATTTTCCTGCATTTACATTGAGTATATTAACTTTTACACCTTCGATAATTTCAGTATGCTGATAGTAATTTACTACAATCCTGAATAATGTAGGGTTTACAAGCTTTTATTTTTCATACGGGTAATATTTAAATAAATTACTAGGTTAGCCTACTATAGGCCTAATGCAACATTTTTGTAGGATCTACTTAAAAATATTTTACTTACTTTTCTTCTCAAATGCTCGAATCAAGAACAAAGAACAGAGTTTTTAGACCTACAACATCCTTTCTGCATTTACAGTTTTGTTCAATATGTTCAAATTAGTCTATAACTTCGTGTGTACAATAATAATTTTTTATAAATAAAATATCAGTTCTTAGGTCATTCTTTATAACTGTTAAGTAATTTTCTTTAAAATATAAAGTCATTTTTCAAACAATATTAGGTCTTCAGAATCCGGGCCCTGGTCATAACTTTTATAAAGTGTTAATTTACTACAATCCTGAATAATGTAGGGTTTACAAGCTTTTATTTTTCATACGGGTAATATTTAATAATAGTAATAATTAATGTAAAGCACAAAATATGCATTGGTATATAACACTATTGTTCGGCGCTCAGTTGAGTCAATGATAACTGTCTCTTCTCACACCACATTGCGTGGTACCTGTCACACTTTTTTCCGCACCACGAACATTCACACGCATTTCCTGGTTGGTGGTATTTCCTAATTTTGCACACTTTGAAATGGAAGCCGTGCGTCGCGAATCTGGTCACTGTGTGTCGTAGGTCGTATAGAGGTTTCGTCCAGTCTTTGCATATCATCGCGTCCGTGCTGTAGAAGTCATCCCATATTTCTTTCCGCTTCTCTTGCATGTCCCGTAACAGTCTCTCGTAGCTGGGGGTGGACTGCAGAAGAAGCTGCAGTCTCAGGTCCTCTACAAGCGGCAACTCTCCTGTCATCACATATGTGAGTCGTGAGGGGGTGAATTTCGATAGGCCTAGGACTCGTTTCAGGTATGTGGCCTTAATTTTTTCTATGTCTGCCAGATTCTTGTAACTTAGATGATGCCATATATTCTCTAGTCCATATGTCGCTACCGGTACTATTTTCAACTGAAACAGTTTCAATGCTGTCTGCAGTGACATCTCCTGGAGGTGCTTGATGTCGCTCATTGCTCTCAGTGCGGCGTTCACTCTATCCTTGACATGCGTTGTAAATGTTGTTCCTGTCGTCTGCAGCGTTACTCCTAGGTATTTGAATTGCTTCACTGATGTCATGTTTTTTCCGTTGTAAACCAGGTGTGCCTCTTTCCCTCCTTTTCTGAATGTCATCGTGACCGTCTTCGTCTCATTGAGCTTTAGGTCGTTTTTTCCTGCCCAGTCTGCTACTCTGTCAAAAGCTCTCTGTAGGTCTTCGTGGCTTGTGGATGTCAGTGCCATATCGTCTGCATAGAGGTAGATGTTTACGTTAGGTGGGATTCTTGTTATAACGTCAGCTGTGGCTATTGTGAACAGTATCGGGCTGAGGGGATCCCCTTGCAAGACCCCGTTCGTCTGTTGTATTTCTTTAGATTTAGTGATGTTGTCTGATATCTCTATGAGGTTGCTGCTCAGCAAGTTCCTGACGAGTCTCAGTTCGTGGTTGTTGTCTCCTAAGATGTCTTCCAGTTTTTCTATTAGTATCTGTCTGTTCAAGTTGTCGAAGGCCTTTGCGTAATCCAGGAATGCAGCATATAGTTTACCTCCTGGGGTCATCAGAGCTTCCTCAATGTCTTTTTGCAGGCAACCGATTGCCTGCGTTGCCGATCTGCCCTTGCGGAATCCAAATTGCTCCTCTGGTATTCGAGATTCTGCTGCCTTGGTTATGCGGTCACACACTAGTCTGTTCAGTAATTTCAGTATAGCTGACTCTAAGGCAATTCCTCTATACGAGTTTGGGTCCCCGCTGTCTCCCTTCCCTTTGTACAACATTTTAACTGTTGCCTTTCTCCATGATTCCGGTACGGTACCCTGTATCAGGCATGCGTTGAATAGTGCAGTTATGCATTTTCCTAATTTTCCGGTGGAGTCTTTCAGGTGTTCGTTGTATATCAAGTCCGGACCACATGCCTTGTTGTTCTTCGTCGCCTTAATGGCCGATATTATCTCTGCTTCTGTAAACAGCGCTGGGTCTCCTTCAATATCATTTACTGGTCTTGGTGTGGGTCGCGTCTCCTTGTTTTGAAGAACTGCTGTTAGGTGCGCTTCCCAGGTTTCCATCGGGATGTTTCTTGGATATTTGGGTTTTCTGGGTTCCAGGGCCTTGTAGGGGCTGGCTTCCGCCTCTTCTATAATTCTCTTTTCTGCTTCCTTCTGGGCGTTTTCCTTTGTCGACTTGATTAACTGCTTGTATTGCTTCTTGTTGGTATGGTATGGTATGTCTGTAGGTTTTCATTGGTCGGTGTTTTTCGTGCTATGTGTAATGTTCCCAAGGTCAGTCTGCGAGCCCTGTAGCAGTCTTCGTTGAACCACCTCTTCGCCTTTCTTGGTCTGTATGTTGGTGTTTTAGGCTGGCACCCTAAACTGCTGTGCATATCCTATAAAAGGGGATCTCCAGAGATCGTTCGCGATCTACGGACCTACTACTATGTTGGTGTTACTACTGCTTGTCTTACGGTCCTTTCTAGTTGTCGCGCTGCCTCATCCAGGTTTCCCTCCACGATTTGCTTATGTGTTTCTTCAATGTTCGATTGGTCTATGCGTTCTGTGTTTATTTTCCTAGGTACGCTCTGTGGTGACTTGGCTAGGTGTGTTTTGTTCTTGTAAAGTTCGCAGATGGTTACTACTTGTAAATGTTTCTTCAGTGGCTCTCCCCTGATTTCCTGTGATTTTATTATAAATTACTAGGTTAGCCTACTATAGGCCTAATGTAACATTTTTGTAGGATCTACTTAAAAATATTTTATTTACTTTTCTTCTCAAATGCTCGAATCAAGAACAAAGAATAGAGTTTTTAGACCTACAACATCCTTTCTGCATTTGCAGTTTTTTTCAATTATGTACAAATTAGTCTATAACTTCGTGTGTACAATAATAATTTTTTATAAATAAAATATCAGTTCTTAGGTCATTCTTTATAACTGTTAAGTAATTTTCTTTAAAATATAAAGTCATTTTTCAAACAATATTAGGTCTTCAGAATCCGGGCCCTGGACATAACTTTTATAAAGTGTTAATTTACTACAATCCTGAATAATGTAGGGTTTACAAGCTTTTATTTTTCATACGGGTAATATTTAAATAAATTACTAGGTTAGCCTACTATAGGCCTAATGCAACATTTTTGTAGGATCTACTTAAAAATATTTTACTTACTTTTCTTCTCAAATGCTCGAATCAAGAACAAAGAATAGAGTTTTTAGACCTACAACATCCTTTCTGCATTTACAGTTTTTTTTAATTATGTACAAATTAGTCTGTAACTTCGTGTGTATAATAATAATTTTTTATAAATAAAATATCAGTTCTTAGGTCATTCTTTATAACTGTTAAGTAATTTTCTTTAAAATATAAGGTCATTTTTCAAACAATATTAGGTCTTCAGAATCCGGGCCCTGGTCATAACTTTATAAAAGCTTGTAAACCCTACATTATTCAGGATTGTAGTAAATTAACACTTTATTTTTTATCGCACCAGCGTGCAATTATTTTTATGTTAATTCACAAAGGAAGAACACTGCAACGTCTTCAAACTTGTGGCTTCTTTCATAAAAATAATAATAACTGAACCCAGCGATTGGATATAGATAAGCTGCATGTGAACAAAAGAAGATAATATGAAAATCGTGTATAATTTATATATGGGATGAAGAAGTATTTTTTAATCTCATCTAATAATAAATGCAATAATAAGAATACGACATTATTGGTTATTCAAGGAGGTAAAAGCCGCTGAGGAAAAGTCACATAAAGCGCGACTATTGCGGATTCGAAACGATCAATATATTATAATACGTATAATATAATACACTACAAAACAGAATACAAATATTTATTTATAAAATAATACTGTGAATGACTGAACCACTCACAGGCTAATACAGTAATAAAATGCAACTACTCGTATTATTTCTACCAGTAACATAGCTTTCTAATTGTTTTTATTTTCCTTTAGGAGTCCGATATCGCCGTGGGTGAGTCGGTAGCTCACCTGCCGTCCACTCCGGCGGCCCGGGTTCGATTCCCAGCCGGGTCGGGGATTTTTCAGTCGTAAAAAATCGAGAATGAGGTATTATCCACTTCCGGTTATCTCAGAGGCCTGTGTTTACAATACAGTTCTGTGCTTGTGTCTTGTTTTGGAAGTAATTATGCCGATTAACTGCTATGTTTTCGACTGTTCAGCCGTTGCAAACAAAAATTTAGGATTTAGTTTTCCAAAAGAATGGATGGTAAAATTACGCCATGGAAAAACACCTTCCCAGTATTCTCGTGTTTGCAGCTGTCACTTCATGGAAGATGATTTTAATGTTCATTTGAGCAGTTTTGGCGAGTATTTAATGTTTTTTTAGAGTGATTAAGATATTTTTGATATAGTAGATGTTGAGAAAAATATATAAGCCTACGAAATAATAAGTATAGGCCTACCTGACCAACTTAATCTCGTTTAGGCCCATAATCAAGTTTCATTTCCATGTTAAATTAGTATTTCATCTTTTCTGTGTAATTTTTGTTGCCAATTTATTTGGTCATTTATTTTGACATTTAAGAATGTCAATGTCAATCTAAATTTCTCCCGTAACCGATAAAATGGTCATTCTGTATTGTAATTGAGTAAAAAAGAAACTACATACAAATTTTTGGGAAAACATGGGTCCGGGCTTGAAGATTTTTTAGAGTAGAATGTGGGCCTAGGCCTAAGGATAGCTTAAATGTATCTGAATATGTCCAGATTTGTTTTATGCCTGTAATAGAAACTCTTGTAACAAGTAGATCAAAACCTGATAAATAAAAATGTAATCATAATAGGCCTATAGTTAATTATAACACTTATTTTGTAAATATCATGTTTCTTAACATTCATGGTTTTCTAGGTAAATCAGATATGTTGTGTATTATGTCATCAGACAATAATTTGAAGGTAATTGGGATGGCGGAAAACTGGCTGAGCCCAGAAAATATAAATTTGTCAAATACTCAAAATTTTAAAGTAGCCCCTTATTTTTGTCGTAGTCATAAAAAGCATGGTGGTTCAGATATTTTTATTTAAAACAAATCAAAAGGCAATAGCAACTGTACAACTAATCATTTTATTGGTATTTTGCAGAAAAGGCAAAAATACTGTTTGATAATAAACATTTACATTATGAAGTAGCCCCTCAGAAAATGCTTTGTTAAATTTAGTCCAAATAACAAAGTCACACCTGTGAATATCAGTCAGTAACATCTGTGCCTGTAGTTGCGCATAATGTTTCTTATTCACTAACTTGAACTTGATGAATTTTCTAATTGCTAGAGTCCGGTCAGCTTTCATACTGCTGCCTGCCCTACGCTTTTCGAACCAAGTGGTTATGGAGTCTTCGTAAAAAAAAAAAGTTTAAACCGTTCTTTCTTGAATGAAATTATCTTGAAGAAATTTGTCGAAGGAAAGTCGTGGGTACTTCTTGATTCTATTAACCTCAACTTCGAATAAGGCAAAGTACCTATCCGGATTTTTCTCTCGCCTGAACAACCTGCAACCAAAACAAACAGCGTCGTATATTAGACTGTGAGTTCAATAAGTTATGATACGAAAAAGTTCATGCATATTTGTAAAAAAACATGAAAATAAATCGTGCAACAGTATACAAAAATATTTGAGACCATAGGCATATTGCACCATATTAGAACAGTTAGCGAACGTTTCAGAAGACAGGTAGCTTTGATTTCCCACCTTGCAATCAACTCTTGCTTTGTTAACTATGAAACTATGAAATATTTGTTGCAACATCTTCGGATAACATCCTTTTTAACTCCTTCACTGTAAAATTGGCGAACCGTCCCGAACTCATATTGAAAACACACAAGAATGAGGAAACCGGAAGTTGACAATACCTGAATGTGGAGAGCAGCGCGCTCAAGTGGCAGGAGGAAAAACTACAAAAGCCCAGAGCTCTATACTGATCTGTACAGAGCGTAGCAAAACATCTAACGCCAGTCTGTTCAAGTCTTTTCATTTTACACTAGCCACCACTGCATGTCAACATTGTTATCTTCATAAATAAAAAACTGCAGCTTAACTTGGGATGATATATGTTTTACTGCTTAAAAGAGAAAGTTAGGCGCTGGGAACAGTACTGCTACTTCCAATACAACACAATATATTTGAATTAGAAACGAAATCCTTAAAAACGAAATTTTGAATGACGTACAGCACTTGGAAATAAAGTCGCAAAAAGGAAATTGTGACAACATAAACCGAATATTTGATCACAATAAACAAAAAAATTTCAATATATGAGTATTAATTCATAAGGGATTCATAAAAGTGATAACATTACGTGAGTAATAACGTTATCCGCGATTACATTAAGCGGCGTTCACTGTACTGTACATTATTTTCCTACCATACGCTATCTCGCTTATAATGACTCAAATAGCGATGCTTTTTTTAAATTCGTTTGTATGGTTTTAATAACATCTACGTAAATACATGCTTAATTCTGTGAATATTCGCTAAACAGTAACAATGAACATAAAATCGATAACGTCCGGACCTCTCGTTACACTACCTTTGATGATACAGTATTTGCAGTTATGATGAATTATTTTGGTGAAATTTTGCAGTAGGGTCATTCTCCAGAAAAGGGCAGATTTCAATGTTAGAATTTTTTTAAAAATTATTTTTTATTTTGGACCATGTAATTTTTTTATGTAATATTTCTTTCTGCAGAGTACTACTGAGGTACTTGCCCTACTTACCGAGTGGTATTTTGCATTAAATTAACAAGGTTAGAAAATGGCGCATTCATGGAGGTGAGAAAATAGTAAGAAATAGTAATTATATAGAAGTTATGTGAGAATTAGAATTAATTTACTGTATTAAATGTTATCATGAAAAAGAACAATATTTATTACCATACAAATGGATTAACACACAACGTTTTACTTATTTTTATCTATGTTAAAATAGATTATCACCTTCAAATCAAAACTTTAAATCAAAACATGATATATTGTCATAAACTATTAGGCTATACCAGTATCTTCTTTAAACAAAAATAAAAAATGCAGACAGTTAAATATATCATCAATTACAACATTAATTACACCTCCATGGATAGGACTCGAGAGTAACAGTAACGGAGGTGAGGGTAACGGAGGTGAGATTTTTCTCTAATTTGTCAAACAGCTTGGGAACATTTGAGATTAGAAAATCTCAGTTCTGGAGTTTAACTTTGCATACCTTATACAACTTTACCGTTGGGTGTAGGTAACGGAGGTGAGGAAATCCAATTACCAACTCTGCATTTAGCCCTTTTACACAAACAAAACAACACTTAAAAGCACACTAACAGCTTGACTTTATATAAATGATAAGAAAACTGCCAAAAGTTGGAGTCCAAGGAAAATAGAAAGACTACAGTGCCATATCTGTGGAAATAATTTAACTTTTATATTGTTTCACGGAGGTGAGGTCTCACTTTGGGACAGGCATGTTTAGTGCAAAAAATTGTCTTTACAAAATGATATATTTTCTTTTAAGTTATTAATGACTCATTTTTTTAGCTGTTTGTTCTTGTTATAACACTAAAATGGAATAAAAATTAAAGCCTGTTGAATTATGAAAGAATGAAAATGACAAGTCAGGCATTGGGACATGACACGGAGGTAAGATCTCACATACTGTGCCCTAAAATGCAGAAAATTGTAACTTTTGATTAAAAAGTGGAATATGGGAACAAATAGACCTTATTTCAATCTAACTTATCATAATAATTCATAATCCATAAATACTTATTTTACACCAGAAAATCAACTGCGACATGAATCTGCCCTTTTCTGGAGAATAACCCAGTAATGTTTTGAGGTGAATGTTTTGAATGACGTACGTCTCATTTCTAAAGGGAAAATGTTGTAAGTTAAGGTACGGTACTGCAATTTTGAACACAACCACTTATTATGATGAAATGTGATTGATATTTGGATGGAAGTGATGTGAATTACGATACTAATAAGACTTTGTGTAAAATGTTGACTAATTTGAATTATATTTACATATCTTCGAAATTGTGCAATTCATTGAATTTATGGTGCAGTGACTCAGATGTGTGCCCTAAATACCCCCAAAAAACGATGATGTAAGAATAGTGCTTCATTAATTAAACATTTAGGGAACAATTTTCTTGAATAGGCCTAATAATAATAATTTAAAATTCATATTTTGTAAGTTTTATTGTAGCTAAAAGTCCCTTAACTGTGAGTGGTCACTCAGACCGAACGGTCACTCAGACCGAACGTTCATGTTAATGTAACAGCTTAATCACGTCCGTGGTTAAGGGTTAATATTAGTTTTTACATATAATGTTATTTGTTGAACGAAGTTATTTCATTGGATCACATAATCACTTAGCCGAATCTAGATGTTCGAATTTCACAGCCATAAAAGAATTGATCGAGACGTAACATACTATCAAGGATTTCGCATGGCAACTGGACTAAAGGTGAACCACTAAATGTGGTGGCAGCCAGTACAAAAAGAAGAGATTAGGTGCTATTTTTAGACCGCCGGTAGTACAAGCAAACGTGGTCAGAATTAGTCTGACGGACATTAAACTGAGCGTTAACCTTTTCGCTGCTGCCGACGTATATATTCGTGACCTTAAAAAATTGTACAAAAGCATAACTATAACTTTCATAGAGAAATACTCTACATAAAATTTGAATATTATTATGCAACTGTTAGAATGATCATCTACAGAAACAAGCTATTTTATTTAAATCTTTCTCGTCGATTTCAAACTTAGAGCCCACTGATGATTTTACTCGATGATTACTTATATACATAAATTAAATTCATAAGCATCAATTAAATAATATATTACTTCGCACCTCCCTCCTTTGTGATAAAAAGTCAAAATATAAATCTAAGTTGACATGAAAAAAGATACTGTGGATCTTCCTCATTTCTGTCATATCCATAGAAAATTATATAAAATTATATATATTATATTATATAATTGATAAATGGTAGAATTATATTTAAAAAAATTATCTATCAGATAATATCAAAGCTAGCTCATCTCACATATTAAAATTTATAGAACCCTTCGGGTAACACCTTGCGTAAACTATTTTGCTTAAATGCAAAGAACACAAAAGAATAATGACACTGCCTTATCAATATTTGGAGTAACCGTTTTTCTAAGTTTACTCCTTACATACGACGCATGTTTGATATTGATGAGTAACGTTTAGCAATTCTTCGATATCTACCAATCCTTTATTTTATAGTATGCTTAATTTTATATACTTTTTCACTTAAATTGACTTATAAATAAAGGCTTTTATTAAATTTACCTTACAATATATCCAAATTTATGGTGTCTGTGTATAAGCTTATAGAAGTTTTTTTACCATTCTCTAAATCAAGACTGTATGTATTTTAACATTAGGTCATATTTTGTAAACAATTTACAAATGTTATAAGTTGGTTTAAATTATTTAAATATCGTTATATTGCGATACAAGTGCCGTAAGCGGTGCATACGGATCGAGGAAAGAGTTGGAAAAAACAAGGCGCTTGCGTCGAGTTTTTTCAATTTCCGAGATCCGTTATGCGCTTACGGCACGAATATTGCATGCTATTTTTTGCACGATGATTATTTATACCAATTTAATTATATTAATTGAGATATTAGCTGAAAATATTATGTAGGCCTATATGAATTATTGAAATAGATGTTTATTTCAGAAAGTGATTCGCATGTGTTGGTTGTTATGGGGAGTGAATATTTGTCCTGTTAAAACGCCACAAACTAGGGGGCCTTGGTTCCGGTCTTCCATAAAGGCTTGTATTATGATGATTTTACTTACGGCACTTGTGCTTTTTGTAATTTTTACCGCACGGAGATTTCTTTTGTTTTCATAGCAACCAGATTGCGTGCGGGAATGTCAAGTTACGATTCACGGCAACAATATTCGTAAGTACCACTAATTAGTTACGTCGTGCAAAAAGATAATTTTATAATCAATAAGCATAGGCCTATTATGTGCACGAAATTGGGAAGGTATCGCAACTGTTGCCATTCCACCATAGGCTACAGTTTTAAGTTTGATTAAAAATGGAAAAACTCTCCGATTAATAACATGTCCGATTAATTTTCGGATGAGCATTTCCAATCTGCTATAACTTTCAACCACGAGCTATAGCGATAACTTACCACTAAGAGAGACTCCGTGTTTCTAAAATTTCATCACAAACCACCTTTCTATTCCACAATTACAGAAAACTATTTCATTGGCTGGACATTTTTCAATACCAATATTCCAGCGATTTGGCTTAAGGGGGGACATTCAGCTTTCGGTGAAATTCATAGGTGAGAAATACATCAATTTCATTAATTTTTTCCCCCTCAGCAATGAATTGCTCTACAATCTTACAATATGGCGTAGCTTTCTCTTTATTTACTACTTCTACAATTACATACTATTTTCAAAATTAATCAAACTATTACAGTTATGGGTAATTATCGTTACAAAATGACAGTCACGTTTCGTGCAATAAATGCCGTTTCCGAGATTCCACAAATGGCAATATTTTTTAGCGATTCTTTTTTTCTATCTATTTGCAAACATCATATGAACATCATCATCTACAATATATTTGGAATAGCTGCAGTATAAGTATTTTTAAAATCATTTTTTTTATTATCTTTTTCATTAAAATATATATGTTTAAAAAAATAAACTATTAATGTTAAATGAATGATTGTAGATGATGGTTTTCATATGATATTAACAAATACACAGAAAAATAATAACTCATAATTATTTATATTTATGAAAGATATCAAGGAAACGACATTTCAGTCCATGAAACGTGGCTGCCATTTTAAAACGATGATTTCCCGTAACTGTAACAGTTTGATTAATAGTATGTAATTGTAGAAGTAGTCAATAAAGAGTTTATCAGATTGCAAGATTGTAGAGTAATTCATTGCTGAGGAAAGAAATAATGAAACACATATTTCTCACCTATGAATATCACCGAAAAATGCATGTCCCCCCTTAAAATCTTATTGGCTATAAGGACAGTTTTGGTGATTTAGAAGCTCCAATTCTGAGAAGACCTGTTATGTCTATTGTAAAAACTTTCTGTAGTTCTGTGGAATTTCTCGCTAGCGATATAAAATTTTATGACTAGAATAGGGTCTTTATAAATCAATAATGCACTCTATTATGTGCTAGTGTTAAAATGTCTATAAGAAATGAAAGAAACAACAGAACATAGATAGTTTCTTTTGCATAAGGTTGCATATTTTGTCAGTTTAGCGATAATGCATGATATTTACTCGATATTACAATTATGTGCATATTTTAATAATTTGTCATATTCAATAGCATATTTCTGACAGATTTTAAATATTGTGCATATCTCTGTTAATGCAAACATTTACGGCATATTTGACTGAGGGAATATTTTGAGAACTTCTCTACAATAATAATTGAAAGCACCTAACCCAATGTTTTCGGAACTGATAGTAGCCTATAATATTAAAGCGACTTTTCACTTCATTAGTTTTGAATTTACTAATATTTGTTTCATTGAACTTTTTTTTTAAATTTTGTAATTTATAATATAATTGTAATTGTATTTGTAATTGTAATGTAATTGTAATTTTTGTAATTTATAATGTAATTGAGTTACTAAGCGAACGTAAAAAGTAAAAAGCAAAGTGTTCCCTATAGAGGACATGGAGGCCCAGAGGGGTTCCAGGAGGTTAAGGCTCCCAGATTTTAGACAATCTGCACGTGAAGGTGGTAAGGTTGTTAGCCTTATGCACCGGCCGCCTTTACCCCCACAATTGATCCTGGTACTCATTTCTGTTGGAGACTGAGACGACCCCAGGGCCATAGTGCCACCAGAAGGATTAAACCAATTGAAAAACTCCAACGACCTCATCGGGGATCGAATCCGCGACCTTCCGGTTTGTAGCGCAGCGCCTCAACCACTACGCCACGGCGTACCCCTACTAAGCGAAAGTCAAGTGTTAAAATTACTTACATAATTGAGTATACTTCATCGGTTTCGGAGCACATTTTACAAAATTTAGAGCATATTTGCTTGCATATTATCCTCATCCTGCGTTGGAATCCTGGCTACCGTCCTGAATAAGGAGTAGCCTATATATAGGAATTTTAAGGAGTAATAATAAGACAAGAATTAATACAAAGCCTTGGAACTACCTAGGTACTTCTGCGGAGTGTTTGCAAACGTAAGGTGCCATGGTAACCACATGCAGAAGGAAGGACTGGAAAAGCAGCCTGTCTCTTATCTTTGCATTTCATCGTTATAATTATAGCCTCTGAAACTGGCCTTTCTAATATTTCGTTGTTACATAGCCTGTGTCTTCAACATTGGATTTCTGCCAAATGTTATGAAAAATATATACTATTTTACATTTATCTGCAATATAATGTGTTAGGGTTGGGATTCTGTCCGGAAACTTATGACTGTAGTCAGTCAAAGCCGTATTTATTGATTAGCAAATATGGTCAAGGCCCTCTTTAACATTTCGGAAATATTATTCAATGTCTATAGTAAGAGGAGGTGCTTGTCAAAGTGAATGTATGTTTGTATGATGCCCAGCCAAAACTGTGGCAAAGCAGAACTCTGAAATTTTTAATAGTTGGACTGAAGGACGTCCGAAAGCACCTTGAAGCCGGATTTTTTTATTTTAGTTTTCGTTCGCGAGATATGAGTGTAAAAATGACATGAGTGTAAACATGGTAGAAAATGTGAGTTTTGTGCTCTCGAAGAAGCACCTGTTTTCGCTAATTTGTTACATTGTAAAATTAATTGCAAGTGGCCTTGCTCAGCTGTCATAACATCCGGGAAAGAAGATCATCACTGAAATAGATTTTCTCAACTTAATGCACCGAATTCTCGAACGCTTTGATTATGTAACCCGCTCTTCCTGATTTATTTGTTTATAGCGTTACGCTACGCTGAGACCTGAACTTTTATTACACAGATATAAAAAGAAGGGGGGAATCATGTAGGCTAAATAATAGACACAACTTCGAACGATTTGGGCTAAACTCACTGTATGGTTAGTTTGTGGACCAGGGAACTCCATTCTAAGGTCATTTTTCCCTGACGATGTACTCTAATCGTGAAATACACCTCGAAACCAGATTACTAGCTTTTTGAAAAAGCGGCAAATTGGAGAACGGGTGTGGAGGGTGAGGAATAGATTTTGTTTGTTTGTGTTATTTTGTATTTAGGCCTATAATAAATTTGTTCTTTGTTCTTTTTTTGTGTGTTTTGCGTAAGCATGTACGCATAGGCGCAACCAGGCCGACCATATGGGGGGTTATAACATCTGGAGAGGGGGGTTCCGGGGTCCTCCCCCCGGAAAATTTTAAAAATTAAGATGCACAATAACGAGTTTTAAGCTTCCCACGCTTTAAACTCATATTAAGTAATTTATAAGCAGATTTTTAAAAAAGGTGATATATCACAATAATGAAATAAATAGTACAATTTTTCTTTTTTAATCAATGGGGGGGGGGTTCAAACCCCCAACCCCCCCCCCCTCGTTACGCCTATGCATGTACGGTCCATGCGGACTCATGTGACTGATTGCATTGGAATTTGTAAAAAGCTACTTATTGTAATAAACACTTACATTACATTACATTTATTCATATTTTGATTGTTTATTAATTATTTTCGCGTAAGGGTTAATAAATATGTTTCTTTATTTTGCTCTGAAATAAATAATTTTGAAAAACATCAATTTTCTCTGGCACTATGGTCCTGGGATAGACTCATCCTCCAACAGGAAATAGTAAGCATCATTCTTCAGAAATCCTAAATACAATCAATGCCTGCAATAGAGCGTAATTGATGTTCTATTTATCTAATTTGATAATTAATGCCTATAAGCGGTCTAGATTAAGAATTGATACTTGTAATATCATTATTAATTAATAAGTATACTATGTTACATGAAAAGTTACGTGAGAACAGCAATTTACAACGAAACTTTGGCAGCAACGATCCGTTAAACATCGCTGGTTGAACGCCAAAGTGCGTGTAGAGCTATCAAATTCTATAGTCGCCAGACCAGAACTGATGTAGGTAAGTTGAGAATGAATTCCGAGGGTTTTATTGCAGCCGGTCCGTAACTAAACTTAGTCTACTTTACATAATGGTATTGCGTGTATATTATAATACTGAGCTTTGTCACCATTTTTATATCATACTGTATATTTTATTAACATATTTAGCTAAAACGAATGTGACTACTAAACGATATCAAAGGTTACAGGTACAATTTCAGGTCCACAGGATAGCCCCCCGGAATATAAAAAATACTTTCCGGAGAAAATCCAAGTTATCTTGTTTAACTAAATTAATATTTTCTGCCATGAAAGAATGCTATAATTTGTTTTTATATAAATTACTTAATAACGAAATAGATGATATTAAACTTCTCAAAGAAATATTTTTTTATCTTCCACGTTATAGATATTATAAACTACATAATTTTTTTCTCATCCCATAATAATTCTCTTCTTTATAATGTGCTCCGTCTATATAATCAATTGAAAAAAATGGAAAATATAGATATATTTAATATTAACAATAAGCGGTTTAAGTGTGTCTGTGATCAAAGATGGAAAACTTTAAAATAGAAATTATTAAATTGTGCTCAATGCCATTTTTTTTATTAAAATTTTTCTTATATATTTTTTCCTCCAAAATTATTTATGTTTTTGATTTGTTCCCTTCATTTTGTGATTTTCATATTGTATGTGTTTCTTGTTTGTTTTTCTGTTTTTTTAGTTGTATTAGTTTAAATATTTTATTATTATATTAGATATCTAATTTTAGTGTTGTAAAACAGATGTAATTAGTACAAGAAAATACTGTAATTGGGCAATGAGCCTGTTATTTTCTCATCATAATAAATAAATAATAATAATTGAGGAGTTGAATGGAATACTGGCATAACTAAAAAATACAAGTTTTGATATGCCAACATTTGAAATATTTTAACAGGTAAGAAGTTGAATCCAGCCTGCGTCCGCGACATATGGCATACGAAAATTCGATTACGAAAAAATTATGATCATAGTTGCTATACAGTATTTTAAATGTGGAGCGCAATTCTTAAACTCTAACTCCCCGCCTTCTCGTGTTCGTAAGATAACAGAGTGGTTTTCTTATCTGACATTTTGCTCCATTAAAATTACTTCAATGAAAAGCTTCAAGGTGAGGGTAATATTATCTGTGACCTTTACACTCATGTTAAAAGTTTTAGGTAGAAGATGGTACTTATTGAACGGAAAATTTTCAAGAATAATGTTGCACGTTTTATAAGTTGCCAGTCCCTGGAAGGTGAAAATGATTCACTTTCCACATCTGTTTTCGTTGAAGATTCTAAGTGAACTGAAGAAACAGTTCACAGATTTAGATGCACATGTCAAGGATATTAGAATATTCCATAATCCTTTTTCTTGCAAAATTGAAAATTTTCAACAGAATTGCAAATGGAAATAAAGTTCAAAGAAGAAAGCGTTGCTCAGTTTTAAAACTTCCAGAAGAAAGCTGTCCCAAGATTAAAGACTTTTCACGCAGTTTCTCATCAGTATTTGGGACTACAACAAGTGTGAACTAAAATTTCCTCTATTGAAATACACAAAATCAAAATATGGAGGTAATTTGAGTGACCAAATTCGCATTACATTTTACGTATTCAACAGACCAAATTTGAGCCACAGTTTGACATAATTCTGGATTCATAAAGCAAGTCTGTAAACTGTAAACTGTATAATTTTTAATGATGATAATACATTGCAAATTCAAATACTCTTTGTATTTCTGATAAAATGTGCCCTCCGTGTTCCAGTAATGTGGACACCCCTGGTCTAATACGTCAGGTACGTAAAAACATTTCATTGATATAATAAGTTTGAATTAAGGGAGTTGTTGTAGTTACAAAATATCCTAGTCTTATTCAGCTCTTTTTCCAGTCAATTACATTTTTTCCCCATATGGGCTAAGAAAAACACAATTACACATTCCTTTTATTCTTCGCTGAGGTTTCTTTATAAAGAATGTCAGCTTTTACACAAGGAACACGATGGTATAATGATAAAGGGATTTTTGGAGTAGTTCCTCACTTCAATATGTTATGCAGCTCGTTGGTGAAAACACTTTTTCCAAAATAATACAAAAGCTTGTACGGTATTTTAAATGGAAACTATTAGTTGCCAATGAGAAATAAAAACAGAGAATAAACACTATATATTTATTTAGTGAATCTCCAAATCTTGGAAAGCCCCTATTTTTCCAGAAAAAGCATATTAGGGTTATAACTTACACAACAATATTATTATATACAGTAAATTTACAAAGTTAGAATTATATATGACTAGCTGACCCATCAATGCTTCGCATTGTTAGATGTATGTATATTTAGGTTAAGTGAACACAATTTAAAGTCCATTTGATGTACTTCTATAAATCATCAGCCGTCCAGCCAACACGGTGAACGTATTTATATTCCACGTACTCCTTCACCCGTAGTTTACTCTGATTATGTCTTAAAAAAAATTAATTGTTCTGTTTCAATTTTGGGAAACATACAGTAAAAAGCTGGGGGTAGGGGATGCCTTCGCTCCTCTCACACAGCGGGCTCCGGTTCGAATACTGGTCGGGACAAGTTACCTAGGTTTTTTTCCGGGACTTTTCCTCACCTGTGAGACAAATGTCTGGTAACTTTAGGCTCTGGTAACTTTAGGTCCTAGTGGTCTCCGGATATCATCTGGCAGCCATAATCATCCTCATCCCATCCTCGCCTTGTTCAGAGTGAGTGTGTGAATGGTGTATCTCGTCCTATGTGTTTGTGTTGCATCGGAGGTGGCCCCGGCATTGGCCTGATCACTCATCCGGGAGGCCCTCCATGTTCTTGTCTGGTCAAGAAAGTGTGTATGTGAACCATAGATAATCCCTCTCCCGACAGGTCGTGGCCCTGTAAGCCCGGGCAACGTGGGTTGCTTAAATGGCCCCAAAAGGGAGAGGTAAAAACTAAGGTAAAGATAGAGAGATAATATGGTAAATAGAACTTAATCAGAAAATTATATCTATTGATTTTATATTAACTATCTTTTGCAATACAGCTAACTTTAAGAAAAGAATTCAGCTCTTAAGAAAAGAACCCAGGACCTTCTAAATTTACTTCGTGTTACAAAATAGTTGATAATCAATTATAGGAATTCTATGGATAGCCTTTCTCATAATATTATATCTATTAGGTCTACATGAAATCACAGTGTCATGCAAAGCCACCTGTGTAGTTTAAAAAAATAATGTTGTCATGGGGATTGTGTACATGCTGTATGAATTCCTTTTGTGGAATTTCATAACTTTACAACCCTATTTTGGCCCTAAGAGGCCCTTAGAGGCCAAAGATTTTGAAATCCTTTCTTAGTGCGCATCTAGAGCCTAGGAGCAATATGTGTACCAAGTTTCACGTTCCTAGGTTGTATAGTTTTTTTTAGAAACTGTGATCAGTCAGTGAGCGAGTGAGTGAGTGAGTGAGTCAGTGGGTTTTGGCTTTTATATATAGAGAAGATATTGAATGTGTGTTATAAACTGCATAAAATTTTTATAATAAAATTGGTTCGTGAGGATTTTTTTTTGGCACATAGATATATCATCTAATCTACAAACAGTAAATTTAGTTGGATTATTTTACTTCCAAATATAGGACAATCAAACAAAACGTGCTTTACAGTTAGTATTGATTCTTCACACAATTATAACCACATTCTGAAATAGTATAACATTTTAAGAAATAACTCCCAAATTTTCCATGGCCTATCATAAATTGTGTAAAAATGAAGTTTGGAGTAAACATTTAGCCAAAAGTGTTACTGTAGGAAAGAAGATATCTTTACTTAACACGCCGTTTGTATTTCTTATCCACTCGAAGATGGAGATCAATATTCTATTTTTAACATAAGATATGGAGCTCTTGGACTTGACTGGAGAGCAGCTTGAGAGTCACTGAACATTCGCGCTTTATATTTGAGTTCAATACACCACTGCACTGCTTCTATTAAAGAAAATAATTCAGCTTGTAACACAGAACAAGAGAGGGATAGTTTGAAATGCCTAAAAAACTTCACTGATTTCACAATATACAAATACTATATAATACCGCACTTTTTGCGCTAACTTTTTTCACTTTTATTGATAATGGTGCTATGAAGAGTCTTATGCCCCAGATCATAAAATGAAGTCAACGATTTCTTTTGTTCAAAGAATCCACATTAGAATAAACATTGTATCGAACAACAGGAATGAATAAGTTGAAACTTCTTTTTTTCTAATCATATTACTTTTCTTGGTATTCTAGCTTACTTCAGAGTTTCTTCTTTGCTTTCGTAAGTTTTACTGTCACGTTGTTTACCCCAATCAGATTCAGATGACGTATTGTCACTACTTAGACCTAATAATTCTAAAATCACTGGTCATTGTTTTAAACTTCTAAATCTTCAAAAAGTACAAACACCATTACATGGCCTTATAAGCGGCAATACAGACGAACAAACAATCAGCTGCTGAGTCTGCTGTAATCAAGATATCGAAACGAAATGTTCCAGGGAGACCTTCTAAACAACGGTGAACCAAAAAATGCGTTGAACGGAAAAAGATAAAATCATGTTTACGACAATATTCGATCCAACACCTCAATTCAAATATCTTATATAAATTAATTTGTGTATCCATACGATAAACACACTGACGACACAAAAAAAATGTTCACAGCTTCTTAAGTATTGTAATATCTGAAATGGATAAAATGTTTAGTAGGCAAACTGTAGAATTAATATCAGAATGTTCATTTTTTAAACCATAATAGTCAGATTTTAATACACATTTTCAGTATTTACATAATGTATTCGTAGATAAAGATCATTTGCAAGGAGAATTGAAATCTTTTGTTTTTTAAATTTTTTGCTTTAATTGTGAATGACAATTTATCACCATTAAAATGTATTTTTCTATCTTATATAGGTAATTAGCCTAGAAACAGGTATTTATTTAGTATTTTTACTTTTTGAATTTTAAATTATATTTTCTTTGAACGAAATCGATCTTTTCGTCCCCTCAGAACTAAAAGATATCCCCCCGGGGATTTATTCTGTGAATGAAACAATGACTTCTGTGATTTTATATAATCTTTGCAATTATTTTCTACCTCACAAAATTATATTAAAAACATATATTAATTATAAAAAATCATTACTAATTTTGCTAACAAATGTTATTAATGAAATATATAAGTAAGTTATACAAAATGGTGAATTGAAATGTTCACTAAATTTTCCAATCAAATTTGTTCAATGTGATGGGGGTAAAATTAAAATCAATTGTGCCAACGAATAAGATTAAATCATTCCCAGAGGTAAGATCCAACAAAAACGATACATACGACCGATACCGAACAAAAATATTCACATAAGAAATGGTCCTAGGAGGTGGTTTTTAAACCAAACGAACAAAACAGAAACTCATGTCTTTCGCAACACAGCTGCAACATTTTGCAAGACATATTCTAAACTCGATTTGTTGGCGAGTGTTTTGCGTAGGTCTAGTGTTCTGAGTTGCAGTTTAGTAGGTCCAGGGTTTGTTTCCAGCACACAGACGAAACGCTCAATCATTCACTACACTCTATTCGAGTTGTTGGAAACTGTTGTGTTTTTGTTTTGAGAGTCCCGATAGCATTATTAAAAGCCAACTGTTTTTACATTTGTATGGCAACTGTCAGCGTAGTACGAAACAGGTTCAGTGAGGCAGAATTTAGCGCAGCGAAAATGACCGAATGAAGAAAAATGCGGATAATTGAAAAAAGGAAATTAATCACCAACAGCAGCTATTCTGAAGTTGCAAGGGGTACAAACGAAAAAAATAGTACTATTTTATTCTTGGTGTTCGATGTAAGGGGTACCAATGATAAAAAAATAGTACTATTTTATTCTTGGTGGTGATCGATGCAAGGGGTACCAATGATAAAAAATAGTACAATTTTATTCTTGGTGGAGATCAATATACCGATTACTTATGTGCAGGCTGAAATAGTCCCATCATATCTTAGGTGCTGGGAATTAAACCGCATAGGGGAAAAAAAAGAAGCAGGCCTAAAGACACAGATAAGAATGAAATTGTAAAATTTAACCATCAAATATGAATAATAGATTATATTCCAATCTGCAATCTATCTACTCTTATACAATTCAACGGTCCTAAATAGCGTGCTTGCTCGCCCGCTTCGTGAGACATCGGGTATACTCGGGTATACTCGGCGATGTTCGTCTCTCGCAGTCTAAACTTTCATGACGACTACAAGATTAGGAAAACCGTTCCTTTATTATATAAGGCCTAAGTGAAATGAACACAATGAACAAATATTCTAATTTTATTTTTACTTACAATTTTCATAGCTCTGAACCACAAACATTTTAAATAATCTACCAGTGTAAATTTCTTAAAAATCCTGGAGTCAATGAATAATGGCGGGCGAAGCCGGGGGCACCAGCAGTAAAATATTGATGATTTAACTCTTGAAATATCGCTGATAATAATAATCCAAATCAATCACTCCTTCTCTTGAAAAATTATATAATTTCTGAAAATTACACTGAATTTATCAAATAAAATTCACATCTCATTCATCTGTCAACAAACAGTTGAAAAACGATACGTAATATCCACCGCCGTCTCGAGAATTACGCACGAGAATTAGCCTATACAGTTTAGAAGGCAGTGGTTCACAGTTATCTTTGGAACTGCATAATCGAATCTGAGATCGTTTTCTCAGGTGGCAATTTCTAATCGTGGAATGTACTCTAAAGCCGGAATTTTAGCTGTTTCATTAATTATTAATGGTTTAGTTTAAGAATGATTCGCGTGCAAGTGTTAATAAATATATTGCTTTAATAATTATTATACTATTAATTTCTAATTTTTCAATTAATTATCGTGGGCGAAGCCGCGGGCACATCCTAGTATTGAACATAGCAAACGTTAAGGGCTTTGATGTAGTGTAGCAAATATCATGTAGAAGAATGACGCAGATATATTAGGTTAACGTCAGAGGGTGGAATTCGAGTTTTCACCATAGCATGAACGGAAAATGGGTGAAAATCACTATCGTAGAAAACCGCTACCGTACCAATAAATACTCAAACCAGAAGAACGAAGGTTGAGGGTTCGATTCCTGCCCAGGTCGATGGCATTTATGTGTGCATAAAATGTGACAGGCCCATGTCAGTATATTTATTGGCATGTAAAAGAACTCCTGCGGGACAAAATTCCGGCACACCGGCGACGGTCTCAGGCCTAAGTAGCAGTACATCCCCGTCGTTAAATAACCATACACCAACCAACCAATCAAACCCGAAGAATGTATCGTAATTCTATTTTTGGAATGCCCAGTATTTGAACACTGTACTAGTGACCGTGAAGAAGTTCAGGTTCTGGTCTCTACAAAGTGCAATAAAATAAACATAACATTTCATAACGGCAATAGAATACCCAGTAGTCACTCTCCAACGCAAAGAACAGGTAGCTAAAACGTGGTAGTACGCCACTGCTCCGGTGTAAATCAATTGCATTCTTTTTTTCCTTTGTAGTAATGAGATTCGAATGCTACCGGTCATGTACAAGTCCATTTCTTTCTTCTCATATGTAACATTTCGCTTTATCACATTTTTATTTGCCCGAACAAATCTGCAAGTGGCAACATACCCGGAAATAAGAACGGCCTACCTATACCGATAGGAATAAATGTATCTATACTACAGAATGCCTTCAGGGGATCTGTACATGCATATAATTATTGACCACCACCTTTACAGACTTCTTTTCAAAAGGCAAAGTCGTCTCAAATGACCATAGACCATAATGTAAAGAGAGGCAGGGCGGTGAAAGACTTCCTGCCCGCGACAAGTAATACCTGTTTACCGCGCTTGCGCAAAACAGAGGAGTTGTGGAATGCGGACCGCCTCAAACCTCGAAGTAACAATATGATTCCGCTAATACGAGAGTGATTGAGTCACTACCGAGGGCTGCCCAAATCACTTCAGCCCTTTCATTAGAAGTGCTATTGTAATAAAACAATATAATAATAATTTTAATACTCGAATTCAAAACATCTGAACACACGATTCAAAAGAGTCAATTTTGGACAATTTAGGTTACTTTCTTTCTTTCTTTCTTTCTTTCTTTCTTTCATTCTTTCTTTCTTTCTTTCATTCTTTCTTTCATTCTTTCTTTTTTATAGCAGTTTAACCTCTCCCTTTTAGGATTTAAGTGACCCAAGCCACCCGGGCCTTACAGGGCCGCGACCGGTTGGGAGAGGGATTATCTTTGGAACACATACATACTTTTTTTGACCAGACAAGGACATGGAGGGCCTCCCCGGATGAGTAATCAACCCAATGCCGGGACCACCTCCGAGACAACACGAACACATAGGACGAGACACACTATTCACACACACTCACTCAGAACAAGGCGAGGATGGGGATGAAGATGATAATGACGGCCAGATGGTATCCGGGGACCACAAGGGCCTAAAGTTACCTGACATTTGTCTCACGGGTGAGGGAAAACCCCGTAAAAACCTCACCTAGGTAACTTGTCAAAACCAGGAATCGAACCCGGGCCCGCTGCGTGAGAGGAGTGAATGCATCCCCTGAGCCACAGCGGTGGACTTAGGTTACTTCCATTTCTTAATTTTGAAAATGTGATGAAATTTATAATATTTACATATCATTAAAACGTAGGCTATAACCAGAACTAGCTTTTTAAAACTAACCCACCAAGCCCTATTTTAAATTTAAACAAACATTAGGATAAGGGAAAGAGGAAGCGTTTCATTTCACATCTTCATATGATGACAAAATTAAATATTTAGAGACATAACATGTTATTTTCTTCTGCTTAGAAGTACAAGAGACCATTCGGTTTCAGAGTGCTGAACTAATTTTCATTTTAAATATCTGATTTGAATTAAATAATACAAAATTAGCATCTAAAATTTAAAGTTAAAATACAGTGCGTTTCACGCAAGAGTTGGCCAATCATGCGGGTTTCTGCGTTGTGGCGGCCACAGCTCAAACTCCCGAGTGAAAGGGTGAAAAATCTAAGCAAATAAAGCCCCTAACAGTGTAATGATTCAGGTTCTCACGATTACAGTCAAAATTACAATGAAAATAACAGAGTACCTCATCACAAAAGATGTTAGAAATGTCCTCCTTTTGCATCCATACAAGACTGGCACCTTTTCAGGAAATTTTCTCGAACGCGCACTAGGTCAGCTTCCGAGATAGAGATAATTTCTCTTGTGATATCTTTTTAAGTTCTTCTAAGGTATGGGGAATTGACCTGAACACTTTATTCTTCAAGTTCCCCAGTAAATAATAGTCCCATACTGTTAGAAGAACAAGACAATATCACAAATTAAATTAACTCCATCTCGGAAGCTGAACTTACGCGCGTGAAATAAAATTTCCTGGAAAGGTACCAGTGTTGTGTGGATGCAAAAGGAGGACATTTCCAACATTTCTTGTGATGAGATACGTGGTTATTTTCATTGTAATTTTAACTTTAATTGTGAGAATCTGAATCATTACACCGAGAGCAACTTTATTTGCGTAGACATTTCACCTGATCGCTCGGGAGTTTGAGATGTGGCCGCCTCGATGCATAAACCCGCATGATAGCCCAACTCTTGCGCGAAGCGCATTGTATTATCTGAGCAGAAGAAGCGTAACAAATTATTTATTATAAATGTAGGTGACAGTGGAAGTATCTTATTGAATCTTTTATGATGTCCATTAATAATTTTTGTACAAATTTTCTGCTCATATCCAAACGGAACAGCATTGTTACACATAATAATTATGTTTTTATTCTGCCTCTTGTACCAAAGAGCAAACCATGTGCTTACCAGTTCTTAAATAGGAGATATGTTCTGTATCAGTATTATAGGTACTGTAGATAGAGGAATTATTATAGGTACGGTACTATGCATAGAGAAAGTAATGTAGATCTGACGTGGAGCTTTCGGCATTAATACATGTTTTAGGTACTCCAAAAATATCTTCTTTCGGAAACATATAGGCCTAGCATGTGTGTGTATACGTGTCTGTAAGTATCATATTTAAAAAAAAGAATATAGAAACAAAATTAACGTATTTCGGTTACGAATCTCCAGGAATATTACTCTCAGCATTACGACGTCTTCTTCTTACTTTTAGAACATTTTACATTAATAAAATGTCATTTTTCGCGATTTTCTCGAGTATGACTGAACGATTTTATTTAAAATTGAATAAAACTCGATCTATTAAAAGATAAATCTTTTATTTGAATCATTGCAATTATAATTTGTCTGAAGGGTAGTTATAAGCTATCAATCTCATGTAATACTACTTTGAATGAGGCTTAGACAACTGAGTGTGCATTTCTGCAATGCTGCCGCTTAAAGTTAAATCAAAGACACTAGTGCAATCTATAGCATTATATCTACATACGACACTCTACTTTTCATTTGATTCACTGAGGGCCTACCTTGGGAATCTTTCTTTTTAATAACGATTCATAATTTAAGTTTTAATGTCTCAACACTATTAATTCTATATGCCGATGATACGACTATTATCTTCTCTCAAAATGACTTAAATGCGTTAGAGATCATTAATAGCACAGCTTTCGATGAAAGTAAGATCTTAATTACACAAGAAGAGAGTATCCAAGAAAAGAGAAACTAATGAAAAATAAATATTAATGAATATTAAAACTTTTTATAAAATCTAATGTCCACCGCTGTGGCGTAGGGGATGCGTTCGCTCCTCTCACGCATCGGGCCCGAATCCTGGTCGGGACAAGTTACCTAGGTGAGGTTTTTTCCGGGGTTTTTCCTCACCTTTGAGACAAATGTCGGGTAACTTTAGGCCCTTGTGGTCCCCGGATGTCATCTGGCCGTCATTATTATCTTCATCCCATTCTCGCTTTTTGCAGAGTGAATGTGTGTGTGTGTGTGTCGTTCTATGTGTTCGTGTTGTCTCGGAGGTGGCTCCGGCATTTGGGCTGATCACTCATCCGGGGAGGCCCTCCATGTCTTTGTCTGGTCAAAACAGTATGTATGTGATCCATAGATAATCCCTCTCCCGACAGGTCGTGGCCCTGTAAGGCCCGGGCGGCGTGGGTCGCTTAAATGTCCCTACAAGGGAGAGGTGGAACTGAAGTAAATAAAGAAAGAATAAAATCTAATAATTATTTCTTCTTTATTACTTTAGTGATAAGAATGTCTTCAAAAACTGCACATGTCTATGAAAACTTAATTACTATAGCAGAACAGAATTTTAATCTACCAATTTATCGTGCTCTATGAAAGTATTGCGCTTATGGACAATAAATATAGTTCGCAAACTTTTAACCGTAGGCCTACCCTGATTACTGCTTGTATGTTTATCCTAATTGATTAAGTATCAATGTATAGCCTAATATCTGATTATCAGATACGGCTAGGAGAGAAGTGTCAGATGAACGTCCTTTCTTCTTCCGAAATAAATTTCAGAATGTATTCTTGGGAGGGATTTTAATTGTGTAATAGGATCCAACGATCAAAGTGTAATGTTCAATCCATCTCCGGCACTGGAAATAATATACTTGGGGGCATTGGCAGAGGATTGATGACTGTACGTTCGTGCTACATAAGTCGCCATCACAAATGGATAGAATATGTGATTGAGGAGATTCAAAATAAGGTACATAGAAATGCCCTTTGTCCTTAGAGTATAATGACCATTATTCGGTTTTGTTAAAAGTAAGAACCTCACTCTGCAACTCACGCCTGAGGTAACTGAAGCTGAACACAGAATTAATGCAGGCGGAGAATATTAAAGTGGAATTCATGCTTAATAAATAGGCTATACTAAGGAAAAAAGTACTAGTAGGTCTACGGATACAATATTACACAAATGGATCTATATTACACAAATGGATACTATAGGCCATTACACAAATGGGTGTATATATTTAAGCTTTGTATATTAAAATTCTTTAAACGATGGGAAATAGAATAGGCTATGCCAGACTGAAAGTACAGTATTTTGCCTTACTGCGTGATTTACATCAGCAAAGAAAATAGTGACATCGCATATGACAGCAGTTAAGAAACGAATACAAACTATATAGACCATGCCAAAGACAAAACAATCGGAAGGCTTTACTTCAGAACATGAATCCAGAAGAATCACATGGTGTCGTGCACATTGGCACAGGTGCACATCGGCACAATCGCATTTTCGTGCACATTGGCATTGTATTTTTATCTTGTAATATTATCGTGCTCATCGCCACACAACCCGTTGGGGCTAGGGGTGGACACAGAGACTCAAACCTACAGCCTCCTTCACCACGGCTCCAAGGCAGCACCCCTTAGCTACCGCGGCTAAGGAAACCGGCCGTTGATATCGTAGATAGGTTAAGCCAGGTTAGGTTAGGTTAGGTTAAGTTAGATCAGATTAGGTTAGGTTAATTCAAAGTCTCATTCAATCACAGGCACATACTTTATGAATGATTTCTAGACAATAAAATTATAATATTAATGTACATAGTATGTATCTATGATAATAAAAGGAAGTGTTTGTCTTTCTGTCTATCTAGCAGTTACTGTGAACTCCATTGCATTCAGTACGATAATGTAATTCCAACTTTGTCTCTATGTCCACCCCTACGAAGGGTGTGTGGCGATGAGCACGATGATATTGCAAGATAAAAATACTATGCCAATGTGCACGAAAATTCGACTGTGCCGATGTGCACCTGTGCCAATGTGCACGCAACCCAATCACATAGTGTCAGAAAAGAAAACAGGTCAAAATAACAAAACTGTGTCACTTTGTCCGCACATCTTATTTTTTTCATTCTTCCCCAGCATCACATTTCAAAATTTCCCTGGTATTTCGTCTCCAACTTTCTTAGTGTCCATATTTCCGGTCTGTAAAGAGATTTGCTCCAGAAGTACTACTTTACGACGTTCTTCATCAAATCCAAGCCCAAATTACTTTGTCAAGAGTGATATCTTTGTGAACGGAGTTTTCGCCTTGACAATCCGTGATCTAACATCCTTGGTGCAGTAAACGTTCTTTTTCAGCTACTAACTAGGGCTACTTGAACTGATAACATTTTCGAATTCTCGATTTCCAGCGAAGATTTGCATAGAGTCTTTTTGGATTCTCTATATTGATTTCCATTCCTAGCTTCTTTCAGTTTCCACTAGCCTGTTTATTATGTCTTGCAGGGTTCAAATAAAAGTTTTAGCCCTTTCTATAAACAACTTGTTTACAAAAGTTTGAGTCGTTTCCGGAAAAAATAACGAAAATTCTTTCTTCATGCAAAATAGTATAAAGTCGTTGCCAATCTCCGTGTCATATTCCCGAAAGATATCTAGTCTAAAGATAATAGGCTAATTTGCTTTATATGACTTTTTATTCTCTTTCACATAAGTTACATGCAATTACATAGCCATGTTTCAAAAAATGACAATTTTTTATTTATTTATTTATTTTATTCAGGAAACCTCAAACATGTATTAAAAGCTGAAAACTCGATTTCGAATCTCAGGATCAAACACAGCATTCTTCTGACTATTCTATCTAAGGTGCAGATGGTGAAAGTAAACATTTTAAAAATTCCGTGTTTTAGGAAATACATCTGCCGAAAAAAAAAAGTGTTATTTGCTCTTTTGAACAACAATATGCGAGTAATCGGCATGTAGTGTGTGTGGCAAATCAACATGGGTGTCTGCGAGATTGATAGATGAATGTTATACTTATTAAATAATCCTGATGTAAAGGAAAATATAAATTGTTTTAAGGTGTTAGAATGATTAGCTTTGATCTGGCATGTGAGATTACATATCACGCGATGGCATGCAAAAACCTGCTGCTACGAAAGATGAAATGAAGAGAGTGAGTATCAATACTTCTTTGATTCAGTACCATTCTATGCAAGATTCGTTTTAAGAAGGAGGGTTGGTCAGAACCGGCGTCACTTATTGTTTTGTCACAACTAGGGCCCATAACTTTATGAAAAATCATATTTTAATAATGCACTCTATTACAAGATATTGTTAGAATGTGTACAAGACATGACAGAAATAACAGAAAATGTATGGTTTCATTTTGCTCATTGTTGCATATTTTGATAGTTTCTCGATAATGGACCATATTTGATTGATATGAAAATATTTTTTATTAATTTGTCACATTTTTAGCGACATATTTCTGATAGATATTAAATATTGTGAATATATCTGTTAATTTAAAGCATATTTGACTACGCGAAATTTTTTAGAACCGACAGTACTCTAATTGTAAGTATTTAGACTACTATCTTCTGTGCTGAACGTATAATATTAAAGCGGAGGTTTCTAATTTACTAATTTTGTAGCCTTGTCCTTGTTAGGTAGATTTTCGAAGAAAAATCTACCTATTGCAATGGATACCACTTTATGATTTTCGAAAAATTCTTTCATATCTTTACGTTTCATGCTCCCCTAAGTACGATACCACCGCCCGTTCAAAAAAAAAAATTGTGATATTTATATATATATATATATATATATATATTTATATATATATATCTTTACACGATAGCGGCCGTAATTTTGAAGATATTTGAACCAAATTTTATTATGTTATTTCTAGGCCCAATAGTTCGGACAAGTTCGTTAATGGGCAAAATTGGCCCAAGGGGGTGGTCGGGGGAGGGGGTTGAAATTTTGAAAACTTTATATCTCGGCCCCTATGAAGTATAGAGGGAAACTTTGTTTGAATAAATTAGAGTACTCCCTATGGAGTTCACAGTGACACCAACGATTCGGGGGTTCGAGTGAGGGTGGGGGTGGAGTTGGGGGTGGGGGATGAAAATTAGAAACTTTTGAAACCACGTCTTGTGGGGTATCGTTGAAAAGCTCTTGATGAGTACTCTACAAATCAATAAATAGTTTCTTGATAGCTCTCATATGACGCGAGATTTTAATGTTTGAAAATAATAACACTTAAAAGAATTATTATAATATCATAATTTTGTCTTGTTTAGCGGCTTTGCTAATTTTATTCATTGCTGATCTTGCGCACGGCCTCCCAGAATATTATATCCTATTCTTGTTGTCAAAACAAATGATTGTAGGCTCTTCCTCTTTACCGAATTCAGTTCTTATTACTGTAGGTTTACCATGCCAAGGCTAAAGAAGAAGAGTGCTATGCAGCGACAATAAATTAAACCAAAAGCACTTCGAAATCTACCTCCGCCTGTAGGCCTGCCTAAAGGGATTTTTTTTATAATGTAATTTATACAACATCTAATATTTTCTGTAATTTGTGATGTAATTCAGCTAACCACAAAACCCAAAGTATTAAAATTACTCAAATGATTGGTTCCAGAGCATATTTTACTAATTTTAGAGCAAATATACATGCATAATTCGTCTTCTGATAGGCCATTAACTTCCGGGCCTTGGGCATAATATATATGTGGCATTTCATTCTATAAACTAACTGTAAGTATGTCAATGTTCTGAATATTGAAATATCTATGGAAGAACAACGTTGATAGGCTACATGTCCTTAAAACTTGATAAAGTATGACGAAGAACCTTACAGCGTGCCATTCGTAATAGAATTTAACTTCGGTTTGTTAATTTTCTCGTCGTATTGGAGAAACTAATATACAGTTAATATCAATGTATTTAATTTTGATGGAGAGGAAAAATATTATATTTGTGTTTGCAAGAAACCACCTTATACCCTCATTTCTCCAAGAAGGCGCCTAACATATTTGCTTGTAATGTTACGAGTTCATGCCACAAAGTCAATACCTTCTATAGATTATTTCATGCTCTGGAGTTTGTGGTCTAATGACCACAGTTTAAAAAAAAATCAAAAGTCACTCTAACTCCCTTAAGAAGAAAAATATTACATCCGTTTGAAGTTATTGTATCTTCTAAAAGAAGTGCCAAAAGTGTTGTTTGAAAAGCTTTTTTCTCATCACCAGCCATTATTTCAAGGGATGGAAAAAGAAAAGCTGAAGGACAAAAAGTTCATAACTCCATTAATGAGCACAGTATCAAATCCCTTCAAAAATATTTAAAACCTTATAAACGTTATCTAAAACTTTGTAAATTTATTTATGCGACCAATTCTTACTGCAATAGATCGCAAAACACTTTTTTATGTGCATGGTAACTGCCGCAATTTTGCCCAAAGTGACAGCCTACATAAAGTACAGGGATGGAAAATTTGGGTACAACGTGTAAATGTGCGAAATTGGACCAAGGGGGTTAGAAATGAGGAAGGAATTTTGAAAGAAGTAAAGAATCACTGTAACTAAATTAATATAAAAAACAATGAATCAGTTTAATGTTGCTATTCCTGGTAAAAGAAGTAAGAAAAGATTCTGTTTGAAAAGTTTTTTGATAACACAAAGCATTAGTTCAAGGGGGTGGAAAAATAGGGATTGAAGCACAAAAATTTCATCAATACCCTTTTAGACATAGTATTCAGATGTTAGCTGTGCAGATTGGTTGTCTATATTTGTCTGTAATTGCTGGATTGTATCTATTATTGAGTCTTCTTATTTTATCAAAACAAGAGTTTTATTATGTTTACATCTAAATAATAAATTAAGTTTTACATGTTTTCCTTCTCTAATATGAATTGTAGGTGGCTATTAATGTCCCTAAAGTTTTATAATATTTCCTTTACTTTATGTTTGCCATATAGACTATTATTAGTACATCATCGGTAGCTTATGTACATTGCCGTCAAGAAGTCGCTCAGCAGATTTGTGCAGGCAAGAATCCACTAAGAAACGGAATTCAGATGGCAGCGTTACAATCATTTATGAAGTAAGAAGTAAAATTAACAGAGCTGTCCTATTTACAGAAGATGTTAAAAATGTTTACCACAATAAATTCACTAGCTTTAATTTATTTTCGAAAACTTTAATTGAAGTAGGCCTACCTATCGTCACAGATTTTATGTAATTTACACGCAATCCACAGAGCGAGGTGACTGGCCAATCTGAATTCTTTTTTTCACGATTTCCCCCCCCCCCCCCCCCGTTGTAAAGCAAATGCTGCATTGGACATTTACTTCCTATGACTCGTCACCGCTATTTCATCTTGTATCACATCTATTAAAATTTAATAACAGTTGAAATGAATAGAAAGCCACAATCACCAAAAATATAATACAGATGTACAGCTAATTTAGTATGGTCTACCCTGGTATACTTGCTACGACTCTGGAAGGAAGGTAGGAAGAAACATCAACCTTCGCTTGGATGGTGAACATAACCAGAACTGCAGAGAGATTTAATGATGGCCAGGGGCGGATCCACGGGGGGGGGGGGGGGGGGGGGAATGGGGGAAATTCCCCCCCCCCAAAAAATTTGTAACATTAAGCACAAATTATTGAAAATTTATTAGAACATAACCCAAATACTTAAATTAAAGCAACGACATTCATTATTTTGAAATACCTTTGTAAGAAAATGCTGAAATTTTCATTTTGTTTTCTATTGTGTACTGGATATAATTAATTTTTATGAGTAAAAACTTCCCTCTCTACTTTAGTTCCCCCCCCCCAAAATGTCTCTCTGGATCCGCCACTGATGATGGCACTATATATATATAGGCTTGTAAAATTATATACATAAGCGCAATCATAAATGAACGTTACATATAATGTTAATTTATGATTGTTCCTTCTTGTAATTGTTTGTAAAATAATCTTTTTGAAACTATACCTGATGAGATGAATCCATAGCTATACTTTTTTCTGAATGAATTTTTTATTATTCACACAGAAATAATTTTGCTTTAGGATCTCTGTTAAGAGACTGTTCGTTTACATTATAAACAATATTATTGCACAAAGCCTATATGGTTTTTAACCCTTCACTATGCGTAGGCCTACTTGCATGAATGCTGCTACTAACGTATAAATGCGTCGCTTAAAAAGTAGCCTATATGAAAGCAGATAAATAAGATCAATAATAAAAAGCTTTGTGTAAAAATTAAGGATTTTTATACACATGTTAGGAGTGTCATTCACGGAATCCTGTACTGAAATTTTCCTCTTCAAGTTCAAACTTAGACTCCATATATGATTTCTGCTTATATTAATAATTACGTATAATTCAGCTCAAGTTCAAAAATTGAAAGTGCGAGAAACCCCCAAAAATACTTCCAAAGCCTCCTGTGCTTAGCACATTATAAGTATTATCTGGAATAACAAAGAAGCTACAGAATTTAACGCAAACCTCTGTAAAATGCAAAATAGGTTGACGCAACAATACAAAATGAAGGCTCAAAAAGAAACTAAAAAACAAAATTAATAACTGTTTTGAATTCTCTGAATATAGTACAAACATAGATAAAAAAAATTGTCAGCAACCATTTGGTTGATTTGATATGGACTGATCCTATTATTAATACTTTATTTTTATTTTTTTATTTAATATTAAACCATTTTAATTGAATTGCTAAAAATAAAACGGTAGACCAACATCTTCCACAAACTTCAGCTTTAGGGAAATTGAAAAAACCAATCCCCCGCCAAATACTTAAAGAAAAAAAGGAAAGTTGAACACACTGTAAAATGTAAAAATATATTTTAGTTTTAATACCATAATGCTGACATAAAGGATAAAAGACTGTGTTAAAAAATTGTGTTTGCTTAAAACATTCTCAATATGAGAATCTTTTATGAGAATGTTTTATTAAATGTGCTTGGTTGACAATAGCTCGCGAACAGTTCGTTGAAATTATTTTCGCAGCGAACCACCAGCAGTCATTTTTTAGCTACCACGCGTGTATTTGCAATCATGTCTTTGCACGAGGAAATTTACGCGATTCTGGTGATTAGTTCTGATTTAGTAATACAGTAGCTAGTTTGAGCAAGAAGAGGAGGAATTAATGACGATGGTGGCGCAATGACCTATACAAAAACCCTTACTGGTAGGGAGCTTATTAGGGTGGCCATTTCTAAAATGTCAGAAAGGAGGACACACTTCTTCGGTAATCTAGCATAGTATAAAACTTCGGGCTGGACGGCTGGACAGCAGATATTACATGGTATAACCACAGTATAGTATAACAGTAGCGAAGCTCCATACAGTTTTTTTCAACCGGCGCGACTGCAGCTCTCGTAGCGGTGAGCGAGAGATAACACAATCTGTTACATTGTTTCTTATGAAAAATGCACAATCTAGAAGGCAGTGGAAAAATGTCAACAATATTTTATGGAAATGCTTGTGGTGCTATAAATTGCACCAACAGCCAAAGGAACCAAAGGAATCTCTCGATTTATCTTTCTTCAGGTTCCCTAAAGATCCTGAGAGGTAAGCAAAACAGTTATTTGTTAAATTAAATTGCCAATTTGTGATTATCACGCTTGCATCCATACTAGACCACATCGGGAAACCGGTCTGATACTTTATAAGATATACAATGTCATCGATCTAGAAACTACAACTTCTTTATATTACCATAAAGTTATTGCAGTTCAGATACTTCGGTAAAAAGAAATAAACAAGATAACCAAATTAAGTATAATAAATGACAGATTAATTGCCCAAATTTATTCAAACTAAAATCATAAAATCTCATAGCCCGTGTTTGGTCTTAAAATGACCGTGAAAAGACGGAACATTCATTATAAATATTATTAACTAGAAAGAAGGCAAAGGTAAAAAGTTTAACAACATCATTTTAAATAACTATTAAAATGAGATTGCAGTGAATAGACAGAGAAGCTGGGAATTTCCCTAGCAGACCTAGCGGGTGCGAGATAAGGCAATGCAGTACTCAGGTACAATGTATCGGGAATCTCCCAAGATCTTATCACAGAGGGTACTGATCCACTTAAGTAATTCTAAGAAGTCGGCTATTGTGTTTAAGCCTAGCTTCTGATGTTGCTACTGATACAACACGCTGTCCGAACCTTCTTAGAAATCCGAGACGCTAAGTTGTGGGTTTTGAGAATAAGGGAAAATCCAATTGATTTCCGTGGGAAACTAACATATTATTATTGGTCGGGAGATTTGCCAATAAGAACTGGTCTATAGTACCACGTGCCGGGATTCACGAATAATAATTAAGAAGAGTAGGGATAAATGTTGGTCCAAGAAAGTTTTCTTTAGGCCTAACGTGGCACTGTAAAATCACTCTACTTCAAGGCCCCGCGCCTATAACAGTCATATTCAACTCTACTTCAAGGCCCCGTGCCTAGAGCAGTCAACAGGACTCTACTTCAAGGCCCCGTGCCTAGAACAGTCAAAATCACTCTACGTCGAGGCCGCGTGCCTACATCAATCATTCTACTTATCTTTGTGGCTTCGTGCCCACAGAATTAATTGGACTTATAAAATTTTCGCTGTGGAATTAATCGACTTAGAAGGATTCTTACTTTCAATCGCGATTAGTCAAAATCATATACGGCAGCTATTGTATCACTAGTAACGATCTACCGAGAACTTGTAACAATATTAATTATTCACAAACAAATTTTGTAATTATTGTCAATGACTGGACTTGTATTTCCAACGTTTTGAATAAACAGAATATTCCTTCAGTGTTCAAAGAAACTGCATTATTATTCAAGCAATAATATTAAGGTGTTCTTCGCTTCCTACCCTGAAGCTAGAGGGAAGTGCTCAACGATCGACTGGCAGACCGGAGGCGGGTTCAACAAATCAGAAATATTCAGTATATGCATTATACTGTGGCGCCCAGGCAACCATCAATCCACCGAACCGCTGTACATGGCTATTTCCCAACGTGAGGCACGAGTGAAGCTGGACATCAAGGATCACCAACTTCAAAAATCATCCCAAAACGGAAGGAAGACACCGCAGAATTTCTAGAACGTCACCCGTAAAGGCACCGCTGGAATTCAAGATCGTGGTACATCAGTTCCGGAGACCGCCGCAGAAAACATCAAAAATCACCAACAGATAAGAACTTAAATATACATAGAGTTTCAGTAAAGTAAACAATTTTATTATCAATAATTTAAGAAACAGTAAATATTAATTAAATAAATTAGTAAGCCTGACATCAAATAATATTTTTTTAAAAGTTTGCAATTTAAGATCAAAGTAAAATTAAACTGAAACTCACTAAGTAAATTAAAGAATAAATTCAAGTAAAATAAAATCTTTTTCAAATTAAAAGAACTCAGGCATATCGAATATTTATTGTGCAAGGGTATAATTATACATGTTATGCATTATATGTTGAACTTCTTAACCAAAGGTAAGGTAGATCGTAAGAGTGTATCAGTACCCTTATAATTTATGTATGTGGCTTAGAAACGGAAAAGTTACTAGGAATAAAATTAATATGGAAGGTGGAGAGGGGCACGACTTGCTTACTGGTGAGGAAATAAATAATTGTAGAATGGAGATTAACAATGAGAACAGTGTCGCGACAGGTGACGGGGTTTTGGAGCAGGGAGTTGATAATAGGCAGGAAAATATTGCAACAAATATTCAGCTGACCGAGAATGATAGTGTAACTGAACATAGGCCTAGGGAATTGAATCAAACTATAGACCCGAATTCTATTGCATATTTGATAGCTATGATGAGGGAATCTAAGGAAGCTATGATGAAGGGACTAGAAAAATCAAGTAACGATACTAGGGAAAGTATTAAGGGGTTAGAAAAATCTAGTAAGGAAACTAGGGAAAGTATCAATGAAACTAGGGAAAGTATCAATGAAACTAGGGAAAGTATAAAGGAACTAGAGAAAAATTCTAAGGAAAATATGAAGGAACTAGAGAGAAATACCGGGGAAAAGATAGGGAAACTGGGAGATAGGATAGACCAATCGGACCAAGAACATAGGCAGAATATAGATAGGCTTGAGAGGGAGCTTAATAATATAAAAGAGGTCCAATCTAACATATGCAACGAAATCAGGGGAGAACTCTGTAGGGAACTTAAAGAAAGTGAAAAAGCAATGAGGCAAGAAATTAGTGAAAGTCAAGGGGAAATTAGGTCTGAATTAGAGGCTAATATGGCATCGGTAGATAGAAAAATAGAAATGCAGGGCAAGAAATATGAAGAAAAATTATTCAATAAAAGGTTCAAATGGGGAGATGTGGAAGACAGAGCTTTTATAAGTATAAAAAGGGCTTTCCAGGAATCTATCCTATTAGAACGGCCTAAACAGGACCTACAATACATTCTATACACGGACTCTTCGAGTAATGCAATTGGCTGTGCGCTTATGCAGGAGCATAACGATGGAACTAAGCATATTATAGCTGTGGCCTCCAGGGCCCTTAGCGAGTTGGAATCACATGGATCAGTTACTCTATTAGAGATTTTAGGGGTGTACTTTGGGCTCACAAGATTCAATAGGTACATCTTCAACAGGCATGTTATCGTGTACACAGACCACGTTAGCCTCACTTTCATAAATAAATGCAGATTGAGTAATAGTAAAATAAGCAGAATCATTCACGAAATTAGCCAATATGACATTGAGATAAGGCACGTGCCTGGGAAGGAAAATATTCTGTGTGACTATCTCTCTAGAATGAAGGAGGAAATACCGGAGAACCAGCAATCGTCAAATAGGCCTATCGAAGTGATGCCGGTACGCCTAATAAGGGAACCATCCTTAAAAGCGAACTTTGCGAATATTGTAGAGTTACAGAGACAAGACACAGAAATAGCACGAGTAATTAATGAACTGAGTAGGCCTATTGAAGATGACGCAAATAAGACAAAGCTAAAATACAGGTGCATCGATGATGTAATATATAAATTATGTGGGCAGGACGTCAAGAAATGGCTAATTTATGTGCCCCGAGAAATAGAAACAAACATCATCAGTACAGTCCATACAGTTTTAGGCCACAGTGGAACGGAGAGGGTGATGCTTTATATATCTGCGAGGGTGTACATTAAGAACTTGGGACGGAAAGTAAGAAAATTCATAAGCAGCTGTGATCTATGCCAGAGGGTAAAACCGCTAAATAAGAAGTTTGATCGGCCTCCTTTGACGATCACAAGGGAAGAAAAAGGGAGCTTAATAGCTATAGACTACCATGGACCGATTCCCACTGGGAGATTCGGGATGAAGTATATCTTTATAGTGGTAGACATTTTTACTCATTTCGTAAAACTCTACCCAGTGACAAGAGCAGACCGTATCCAATGCCTCAGGAAACTTACAGGGGATTTTATTCCGACCTATGGCCCCATCCAAATTCTAATTTCGGACAACGGAGCGCCTTTCACAGGTGAGAGGTTTAAGAACGTGTTAAATAAACATGGAGTGAAGGTATATAAGGTATCAAAATATCATCCCGAGGGGAACCGGAGTGAGCGGGAACTCAGAAATGTGTCACTGTATCTTAGGGCGCTGTGTCACAGGAAGCATTCAGCCTGGGTACCATATTGCCAGAAAATCGAAGATATTCTGAACCACACAGTCAACCCAATAACAGGGATAGAGCCATTTCGATTGATGACTGGGGGTGAGCCTAAAGAACTGGTAAAAGGGATGCCTGAGGCGCTGGATTACGACCAAAATGGCGAGACTATGGAGGAAATTTGTAAGCGGGTCGTAGAGAGAATCCGCAAGAAGAACGAGAAGAGGAGAAGCAAAGCAAAGAGACACAAAACTGTGTGGCTACCTCAGATAGGGGAAGAAATAATGGTAAAAAGGAAGAACTTATCCAGCGCACTAAGAAAGGAGTATGCAAAGATGAATTTATTGTACGACGGACCGTACCAAGTCACCCAAGTTTTTAACGGAATTACAGTAGAGGCATACGACCCGGAAAAAGACAGAATTGTAGGAAGATACAACCTGTCCTTCATTAAACCATACATAAGGGCAGAATAATCGAAATGCATTGTACTGAGATGGAATAATGTAGGCCTATAACCTGCAATGTATATTTTACGCGGTAAAATAGCTACTGGCATGATAGGTTATCAGTTCCACATAGGTTTAGGATTAGAGGAATGTGTATAAATGAGAGTAAAATATACGTGTGTGTATTGCATTCTTTATAATATAGTGCAAGTGTAGTGAGAACTGCTTGATCGACCTTGTCAAAGTCTCATGGTAAAAGAGTGTTTCTTTGCATTCTTTATAATATAGTGTAGGTGTAGTGAGAACTGCTTGATCGACCTTGTCAAAGTCTCATGGTAAAAGAGTGTTTCTTTGCATTCTTTATAATATAGTGTAGGTGTAGTGAGAACTGCTTGATCGACCTTGTCAAAGTCTCAATATAAAAAAAAGTGTTTTTGTTTTTCTTTATGCATTCAATATATTTTATAAAATTTCAGTGAGAACTGCTTGAGCTTAATTTTCATGGTCTCACGAGGGTATATCGGTAAATTTATGGTGTTTACGTAAAATTTTGTTGTAATGTCTTGGTCGTGCAATAAACCAAGTAATACGTACAAGCAACGTAACACTACAGGAAACCGCTAGATGTATGAATGCATGAATGTGATAGGTTCAGAAAACTTGTACATGTGGGACAGGATTTAAGGTGAAGTCTCGTGTCAGGATAGGAATTAAATTAGTTATGTATTTGTGTAAGATAGTTGCAACACTGGAGGAAAATAAGGTATAATATTTTGTGGAGAGATGCAGTATATTCAGCCAGTAAGTCAATCATAGGCTATGATGATTCCTGTCTTAATAGACTGGGGCATATATTGCAGTTCAGATACTTCGGTAAAAAGAAATAAACAAGATAACCAAATTAAGTATAATAAATGACAGATTAATTGCCCAAATTTATTCAAACTAAAATCATAAAATCTCATAGCCCGTGTTTGGTCTTAAAATGACCGTGAAAAGACGGAACATTCATTATAAATATTATTAACTAGAAAGAAGGCAAAGGTAAAAAGTTTAACAACATCATTTTAAATAACTATTAAAATGAGATTGCAGTGAATAGACAGAGAAGCTGGGAATTTCCCTAGCAGACCTAGCGGGTGCGAGATAAGGCAATGCAGTACTCAGGTACAATGTATCGGGAATCTCCCAAGATCTTATCACAGAGGGTACTGATCCACTTAAGTAATTCTAAGAAGTCGGCTATTGTGTTTAAGCCTAGCTTCTGATGTTGCTACTGATACAACACGCTGTCCGAACCTTCTTAGAAATCCGAGACGCTAAGTTGTGGGTTTTGAGAATAAGGGAAAATCCAATTGATTTCCGTGGGAAACTAACATATTATTATTGGTCGGGAGATTTGCCAATAAGAACTGGTCTATAGTACCACGTGCCGGGATTCACGAATAATAATTAAGAAGAGTAGGGATAAATGTTGGTCCAAGAAAGTTTTCTTTAGGCCTAACGTGGCACTGTAAAATCACTCTACTTCAAGGCCCCGCGCCTATAACAGTCATATTCAACTCTACTTCAAGGCCCCGTGCCTAGAGCAGTCAACAGGACTCTACTTCAAGGCCCCGTGCCTAGAACAGTCAAAATCACTCTACGTCGAGGCCGCGTGCCTACATCAATCATTCTACTTATCTTTGTGGCTTCGTGCCCACAGAATTAATTGGACTTATAAAATTTTCGCTGTGGAATTAATCGACTTAGAAGGATTCTTACTTTCAATCGCGATTAGTCAAAATCATATACGGCAGCTATTGTATCACTAGTAACGATCTACCGAGAACTTGTAACAATATTAATTATTCACAAACAAATTTTGTAATTATTGTCAATGACTGGACTTGTATTTCCAACGTTTTGAATAAACAGAATATTCCTTCAGTGTTCAAAGAAACTGCATTATTATTCAAGCAATAATATTAAGGTGTTCTTCGCTTCCTACCCTGAAGCTAGAGGGAAGTGCTCAACGATCGACTGGCAGACCGGAGGCGGGTTCAACAAATCAGAAATATTCAGTATATGCATTATACTGTGGCGCCCAGGCAACCATCAATCCACCGAACCGCTGTAAAGTCTACGATTTGGTGAGTTCACCAGTATGCCTTTCCGGTAATAATCTCGTTCTAGTAATTTTAAAAATAAGAAGAAATACAGCCATATATTCGTATCTTTCCAATGCTAAAAATGGCTGTTTGCTAGTTCAATCTTGCCGGCCGCTTGGGGTGCTAGTGTCGCACCGATCTGTCAAAAGGATGCATTTTCCTTTCATTAGAGCTTCGCTACTGTTATACTATACTGTGGTATAACCCTAACAAATTTTACTTAATAACTGCATTTATATAAAATAAATGATAGTATGCTATCATCGTATGGACAAGCGTGCCAATCTTTGGAATAGATTCCGATTTTTCCGCGGCACCAACTAAACAAATGGTAGTATCGACAAGCGTGCCAACCTTAGAATTGGTAGGATTTTATTAATATGCTTTACCGATCCGTCAGAGTCTCGAAAAGGGGGACAAATCAACGTCCGGCATAAAGCCGCGCCGGATGGAGGACTGCTTAGCAAAAAGACTTACAGTCCGGCCAAAAGCCGGACGTCTGGCCACCCTAGAGCTTATACTGAACTTGAAGTCACAAGCAATAAGCGGCCAATATAAGAATTTCACGCGAATGCCGTCTTCTGATTTAGAGAATCTTCTGCGGAAGATTGGACTACACTTTTCTGAACAGAAAACATAGTTCTGAACAGAAAACATAGTTCCGAACTCCAATCTCCTCTCAAGATAGGTAGGTAGCTATACTCTTTGTACTAGTATACACTGTTAATCGAGTTTACAAATTTTATTATGAGATTTATTTACTATTTACTTATTTTTATTTATTTAACTGTTCAAGATTAGCAGTAACACTTCGAATATCTTGCCACGGGTCATTTATTAGCCTTCGATACCTGTCCAGGATTTCTAAGCAGTCTATCCCTACATTTTAACAGTTTTATTGCAGAGCATATTTTAGACGCATGTAATCTGATTTCATTTGAGAAGAAACTGTCTACCTAAGAACCATATTATAAGGATTTATCACTTCAACAAACACAGCGTGTACAGCTGCTAAAACAGCCTATCAAGTGAATGGTTTTAGGCTTAACCTATGTGAGAAATTTTCTGTATTTTTCTTCCCTCTTTCTACAACTCTGAAACTTTTGAAATATGCCTAGGTTCAAAGCTTAGGGTGATCCATGATGTTAAAGCAGTAGTAATTTTTCAGTGTCTGGTTATAAAGTAGGCCTCAATATAATTACAGCTCAATGTAAGTAAGTTTAGAAACAAAATTACTGGTCATTTAAGATTTGGATTTGTGATTACTTATTTTCGCTAGGCCTAAGTATAAAGTATGCAATCTTGCTAATATGTGATATGTCACACCCATCGACATAACAATAATCCTAATATAATAGGGCCCTAAAATTTTATATTAAAAGGTGACTTAATAATAATAACAATATTAAAATTAATTATGATAATAATAATAATTCATTAAGTTAGTTATTTTCACACATTATTATTATTATTATTTAAGTTTTTATAAACATTGTGTGTGCAGCTGCCGCATGTTATTCTGCATTGTTGAAGGTTTTCTAAACCAAAATAAGATACGTATCGCATGAGACGCGTTTCCCTTATGTCACACTGGAATAAACCGAGTTTTGCAAAACTGTTCTCCGGAAGGGTTAGGCCTATTTCCAATAGACGATCTACAGTAGATTGAGGTTTAGCCAACACTCAAGATGTCAATGTTTTAAGAAAGGTAGTTTTGAAAAAAAAAAGTCCTCAATCCTAAAAAAATGTGTACAACTTAAATATCGAAATAAAACAATTTTTAGACAAGAGTTTAAAAGTGTATAACAATTTTTTTGAAATGGTCCTTATGTTTAGGATCCCAGAGTACTACAGTTTTGGTTTCATAAATACCAATGTCAGTAGATTTTCATCTGACCACTCCATAAATTATTAGATACAAAATGGAGAACAAAATCAATGAGAACAATAGGCTGTATACAATGAAGTCTGGAGATTCGCGGAAAACAACGAACTAGAGTCCAATTATTCTTTTCATACCCAGGCGCTTCCTTTTGTTAGGAGGAAAAGTTTGCCGACTGCAAACTTTATTTTACCGCACCAACCCGCTTATTACCTCAGCCTATCAAAATCTAAGGATTTCCTGTGACGCCTGTAACTGCTACTCGTCTACTCCGAGGGCAAGATCTAGTTAGAGTAAACAATAACACGTGTAAATTGATTAAAACGAGGGGAGAACTGATGTCAGTGATAACTATGAGAGAATAGTGTTCGTCAAAAAATTGGCGAATGGTTTGCTAGCTCAAAACGCGTCCCAAATCTGCGCGACGAATGGTTCACAGGAGGAGCGCAGATGTATACGCGGCATTAGGTGGTAAAATTAAGATTATCAAAACTTTTGGTCTACTAAAGACATTTACTTGATACAAAACAAAAGTCAATTACTTAATACAGAAAAGAAAAAAAAACTTAATACAATATTTCAATAGATCAATCTTTTTCTGATTTTTCCCTGAACTTTGTTTGTTTGGATTTTTTTTTTTAACTGACATTGCAACAAGTCCTTTTTCAACTCATTCGTCGTTTCTGATGGCCGTTCAAAGAATTGGAGTCAAGAAATATTCTCCTTCTTACATTCAGTGCATGTGCATACGAATAAAGAGCAAAATGGCTATTTCAGTTCAATTAGCATTTTCAGTGGATTATGAAACTTTTCTTTTCTTTCTTACCAATTTATTTGGTGGTAAGAAACATAAATTGTCGTTTCATGAACTAAACTAAACTTAACGAAACTAAACTTAACTAAACTAAACTAAACTAAACTAAACTAAACTAGTGTGATAACTTTAATATAGTTATTTTAAATAAAATCTTGTATATAAATAATATATAAGACTTTTTTATTGTTTGTATCATGCATAGTATCCTGGGGGTAAAGGCGGCCGGTGCGCAAGGCTGACAACCTTACCACCTTCATGTGCCGATGTCTAAAAATCTGGGAGCCTCAACCTCCTGGAACCCTCTGGGCCTCCATGGCCTGTAATAGGGAACACTTTACTTTACTTTTATCATGCATAGTATTTAATTTTAGTTCATTACCTATAGTTTAACTGGTGAAGAGGATGAGAAGACCTTTTAACCTTAATTTCGACCTCATAAGTAGATATAATAATAATAATAATAATAATAATAATAATAATAATAATGTATTCTATTTATATAGAAAGCGTTAGCCGATTAGAGGAAGGGCTTTGAACGTCCTGCAGGTTCATCAAATCTCTCATTCCTAATGCCACTGGCTTTTTTTGAGGCGGGGGCCTTCTTCATGGAGATTTAAGCGTCAAACACACACACACTGAATCCCATACATACATTGTCATACAATAATTTCCAGCTCATTATGTTTAGTGAGAAAGATAATTTGATATTGCTTATATACATAGGCCTGGTTTATAATTACTAAAACAACACGTAGACCACTATTAACAAACCCGAAGAATGGAAATTCCACTCATACCACTACTCGACAGCAGCAAGCAGACGCTATTGTAGATATTTAACTTGAGACAATACCTACCGGGTGTTTAAGACACTTCCGGGAGATCCACAATGAGTTGCTGCTTGAAGTTGAATTGCAATTCTGTGATTTCAAATCAATGCACTTGATTAACCGGCACTTAAAATGTTCTACATTCATTGCATCACTTTAGAACAATGATCTCACATTTACTCGTATACAACTCTGTCATTGTATTATTCTTATTTTTTATCCTTTTACTTGCAGGACCTCTCTCTTTCCCTCAGGGATGCACAAACAAGATTACTGCACTATGAAACTTGCATGGAAAATATTCTAGAAAATTAGTAAATTTTAAGTAGGAAATATGATTAATAAAAGGTCCTTCACCTTCTTGTACTTATCAATTATATTATAACCGTTGCCGGTAAAATAATTCTGAAAATTATCAAAATAGCTATATTTTTCATTGAGCAAGAGATCTTGAAATATCTTGAACAAATATTAACATAGACTATTGAACTCATACGCCGCGTGCTTGATATTGACCAATAACGTTTAGCAATTCTTCGGATATAGACCAATCACGGCCGTTTATCTTGCAATATTCTTGTAGGAATCGCGAGGATGGTATTTTATCGTGATAAAACCGTCTACTCGTTACTGGAGACGCGAGTATCAGTGTGCAGTGATTAATATAATCAGATGTTGCCACTAAGCGGCACGAAAACAGATTATTTTATAAACTTTTGTTTGGAAATTGAAATCATAAAAATGTACATTGATTAAGAATACAATTTCGATTCGGTGCAAGCCAGTTCGTGTGCTTTTATTCTGCTGTGCTGTTAGCTTACCTGAATGAAGTTAACTATGTCTTATATGCACCACTGGTAGCACTGATTTACACTTTGGTAGCTCGAATCGATTCATGGATGGTTGATTCACAGTATGCCGTGATCTCATAATGTTAGTTTTTTTTTATACAACAAAGAACGAAAGTAATTATTATTTATATAATCCGTTACATGCTATTCATGGAATAATTTTAACAAATCCAACTCGAGTTGACGAGTTGCTGCGCAGTCGCCAATCTATCGATAAACTCGTCAACTCTCGTGGGATTACCTATGACAATATAACGAGAGGTAGGATTTTATCTTGGGCGAATCCGGAACTCCAGTTATATTTATTGTGGCTATTTAGCGAATACTTACAAAATAGCGTGTAACGAGTAATTAAAACCACAAAAAATAATAAAACACATCCCTATCTGTGTCATTCGAAGCGAGACAACCGACATATTATAACAAAACTATAGCCGATGACGAGACAATTGATATTATACAGCTATGGTCATGCTGTATGGTAATTAATAATAAAACTTTTCTTTATGGAAATCAGCTGTTTTATTTTTAGATTAAGCTCTTTGCAATTACTAATAACAAGAGAACTGTGACCATCCTAATTTAATGAGCAGTTATTGAAAGTACACTTATCGAAATTAAAATGATGATGGAAGTTCGTCTTTTTTCTTATTGCAACCAATGGTCATAGTATGATAAATGGAGCTCTGGTGGAATGATATATGGCAGGAAAACAGGAGCCCCTCGAGAAAACCTGCCCCGACTCCATTTTGTCCACCACAAATTCCACATGAGTACACCGAGATTCGATCCCGGGTCCCAGCGGTGAGAGGCGAGCAATCTAACGCTGAGCGGCCTCTTCTTTAGATATTTAAAATGTTGTATAACTGAGAGATGGAAGTGGCTTATCTTGATGTAACATTTATGTTTTCGATTAATCGTTTAGGTCACACAAGCCATATTAGTAGATTATACAACGAGCCTAAGGACATTTATTAAGACATGAGTATGTTGTTTATAAAACGAGCTAACTTAGTTTCCTAATTTTCATAGGAATGTCCTAATCTCTATATATATATAAAAGGCTTTGTCCTGACTGACTGACTGACTGACTGACTGACTGACTGACTGACTGACTGACTGACTGACTGACAGGAATCAACGTAGAGCCTAAACTATAATAGGTAGAGACTTGGAATTTTGACAGTACCTTCGTTTCATAATGTAGGTTCTCACTAAGAAAGGATTTTGAAAAATTCTGATTTTAAATGTCAAAAATAAAATGTTTTTGAGAATACTTAATCCCTTTTTACACAGAATTATCGAATCCGAAACACATTTGACATTAAAACATATTGTTGCCAGTGGGTTTCAGATGGGTTTGGAATTAAATTAAATGGAAGTTTGACAATTACAGTTGGCTTTGTCTATTTTTGTCATACCTTGGAAATTAAACTTTCGCGATCGCTTGAATGTTGTAAGCCCTAATATGGTCAAACATTGTTTTATTTGGACGAAACTCACTATTCAGGGGTTTTCTGGGCCAAGGAACTCGAATCTGAGGTAGCTTTTACCAGGCGATGCTATCTAATCGTGGTATGTAGTCCGCGTGATTTAGGTGTTAATAAATATAATGATTTAACTATTATGCTCTTAATTTTTAATTTTTGAAATAATTATTGCGGGCGAAGCCGCGGGCACATGCTAGTACCTTTATAGGCAAGCTGCTGCGACTGTTTCTTTTCGACCACACCTAAATTTCTAAGTTTTGAGTTTTTATAATATCTTGTAATTCATCAAACAAACGATTCAGTTGAGCTCGGCGATCAGCTGTTAGTAAGTTCTCTTATTTTGCGTTAAATGGCAGATGACGGCGTGCCGACAGCTCAAACACTCTCTTAGCATTTTTCCTCCACGCTTAGAACATTAAAAAGCACGAAATGAACTCAATTTAGTATAATATTGAAATGAACACGAATAGAATTGAATTTATTTTAAATAGGTTGTTTATTGTGTAGTTTGAATTACAGCTTTCAAGACTTGACGTTATTAATCGATATCACAACAGTGTTATAAAGATATCTGGTATCTTAATGGATATCATTATTATAGATATAATGGAAGTGGCTAATGGATATCATTATTATAGATATTTGGTATCCTAATGGATATCATTATTATAGATATTTGGTATCTTAATGGATATCATTATAGATATTTGGTATCTTAATGGATATCATTATTATAGATATTTGGTATCTTAATGGATATCATTATTATAGATATTTGGTATCTTAATGGATATTATTATAGATATTTGGTATCTTAATGGATATCATTATTATAGATATTTGGTATCTTAATGGATATCATTATTATAGATATTTGGTATCTTAATGGATATCATTAGGCCTATTATAGATATTTGGTATCTTAATGGATATCATTATTATAACGCTATGTCACAGGAATAAGCAAATTACGGTATGATAAAACAAAAATATATTTCAATAGGTTGACCGAATTAACATACCAAAACAATAAATTTGAATATACGATAAAAAATAAGGGATAAGCAGCAGTGATTGGTTGAAATTTCAAATATCCTTACACCGGACTGGTCACTATTTATAAGCTAAATAGACAACATAGCCCTAATGATTATCAAGCAAGAAGGTCGAAACGTCGGCAGACACCTTAAATATGACGTGGCAGATACCTGGAAGCCAGGGAGATTTTATTATTACCGTCATCTCAACCTGTGCGAGGTGCATTGGTCAGAAAGTGTTCTCGTCTTGCTTTCCAGCATGCAACGCAGTCTGGTTGAGGTGGAGGCTACTGTCTATGGAGCTATGAGTTTGCTGCACAACCAAAGTACGAATCAACTGGTAATGGATTATATTTAATGTAATTTGATATAATTAAATCTTCCATTAAATTTTTAAAGCACAGGAAAATTTACGTTAGCTGCACACAGAAATATTTCTTCTTTTATTAAAAAAAAATTAAGGATTTTTATTGTACTACTAGCTTAAAAGGTCGAATGTTGCATTCCATTGCTTCTACACACCATGCCTGGGAGGAGTGCAAATAAGAAGAAAAAGAAATTCCGATTACATAAGATTGCGTTGTCTTGACAGAAAATTGTATTTCTCACTCTCATATTACCATACAACCGTTTCGGGGCTGAAGTAAAAAAGAAATTCAATATCACTTTCTTACTTTCCTTCCCAAAAACCTGGGACATAATATACTGCGCGCGTAGGACTGAAAATGTTCCATCCCATTTTGTCTTCTTTTAGATGCTTAGGGCCTTTGATAAACATCCCTAGGCCTATTTCTCAACTAATACAAAGCCTACAGCTATGAGTGACGTATCAGTGGATAGGATTTGTTACAGACTTCCGATATAGCATACTCACTGGCACACACTTAAGTTGTCCCTGCAATACGACCGCTTATTCTACATCAAAATGTGAAGTGAGAAAATATTTTTTTCCATGTCGAGGGTAGAGAAAGTTATGTGACTGCTTTATTTTCGTGGATTTTATTCTTCAAGAATTATTTTCACAAATGTATTAATTACATCGATAGTATCAGAATTCGTTAAAGCCCAGTATTATAATATATTTCCAAAGTCTTATGTGAACACCGTAAACAGTACTTTCGTTATATAAACAATTGACAGCAGAACTATCTAACTTTGCCTCATTTCACTTTTCCGACTTTTCCCGTGGATTTTCCAAAATTTTCTTTCATACAAACCTTGTCCTGACAATTACGAACACAACAAAAAAGAATCAGCCAAATCGGTCGAGCCGTTCTCAAGTGATGCTCCGTCATACATTTTGGAAATTCATTTTTATTAATATAGATTAAGCCTTCTTGACACCGGATCTTACGAGGACGGCGCTGTTTTGCGTTTTCTTTCTTTTCTTCTTTGCTTTCAATGAGTTTTACGCCATAGTGTAATTTTCAGATGGTAGTATCCATACCCAACAAAATTGCTTTGGACGCTCGGTCAGATGTTTTGATTTTGATCTACGTAACATTTTCTTCAGTTGTAGTGAGATTACCATTATAATATTTCTGTTCTTCTAAGGCTTCAAGCCAACAGAAAAGAATTCTAGTGGTTTTTTTTTCTGTAAAGGCCAGTAGTGATGGAGAATTGACCACCAGCCTACCGAGAGACCCCAGGTAAACAATACATATCTTGGGTGGAAAATTTTCAAACGCTTTTCTTGTGCTCTTTTTTAAGTTGTTTGACGTAACCAAAGGGTTTTGACATTCGAAAACATCACTTCTTCTGCAGGGTTAAAGTTCATTTAACTCAAAGGCCCTCAAGCATTTATAGCCTTTATAATAAGAATAATCAAGAAATGCTAAGATATGAGAGATCTAGTAAGAACTTGGATAGGTGACCGATGCTTTCACACCTGACAATTATTGTACAAAAGGACGAGAAGTGCTTCGTCCTTTTTTTTACATGATAAGCAGTGTCTCGGCTACTGCAATAACAGCTTCAGTAGTCTTCAACTCACAAAAGTGGGATCCTCTATCTTCTATAGGAGTTCAGCTTACCACTACCTTCGTTAAAAAAAAATCCTAGTCCGCCACGTAGCCTATATGGGAAAATAAACACGCCCTAGGAAACTAAGAGAGAGAGGAGAGGCGAGAAAAGAAGGCGGGGGAAGAAGAAGACGAAGAAGAAGAAAGGAAGACTAAGAAGATGAGATTGGGATGGTGAAGAATGTGATGATGATGATGATGATGATGATGATGGTGATGATGATGATGATGATGATGATGATGACGAAGAGGTCCAAACGGCCCTTTGGCTGCATTGCGTAACTTCTCTTCTTTTCTATGTGAATTTGTTTCTCTCTCCCTAATTCTTCTCCCTCCGTCTCTCTCTTTCTCTGCCTGTTTCTCCTCCTTAATGGTTACTTGTTTGGTGTGGTTAGTAAACGAAAGTTATGTACTGTCAACTAGGTACGTAATCGTCGTCGGTGTACTGCGGTTCTGCCTACAAATCTACAGACATGGGACTGTCGATATTCGCACATATATAAAACATATACCTGGGGTGGGACTGAACCCGTGAACATGGGAATAGAAATTCACCCAGGTCGAACTCAGGAAGTGGTCCGAAAATGTCTGCATAGGTTCGCATATATATATACTTTTTTCATTGCCGTTTTCACTTGCTCTTAGTAAATGCCGACTACTAGGCGAACAAACAAAATTAATTTTCTGCTCTTGTGAAATAAACCAAAAAACGCTATGTCCGTGATATAAATAACTATCTAATAAGGTAAGACGATAAATTAAATTAATAAATAAGCAAGGAGGTGAGTTAACAATTTAGTGCTGTGTGCTACTGCTGACAGAGCAATAAAGACAGCGGCGAGTTGGACCCCACAGAGCGGCGAATTCTTTCGTGCTCAGTTCGAATCTGCATGAATCAACATGATCAGCGATTAATTGCAATGTATTATAATAGCCTGATTCCGCTTTCCAGGTGGTCTCTTGTACCCCTTTCTTCATATCTGCCACAGTGTGGGAGGAGAGCCTGCCAAAGAGAACGTTACAAGGAACAGAACACGGTTCAATAAGGGGAAAGTGTTCGGGCACTTAATAAATTGTTTTATATTTGGACTGTGCGGGCGGCTGGTTTCTACATGTTCATCCTTGCCCATAAAAGAATATCATATGATATCTTTACATAACATGTTACATCTCCATTCGCTGTACATAGTGACAGCGTTCCAACACACATTGAATTTTTATATTATAGTCTATATCAGGTAGGCTACCAGTATAGTGAAAATAGATAATTATTTTAAGGACATGTTGATCATATATCGATATAGTATTATTTAAATTGGACTACTATGATTAAATTTAATTATTTTCATTTTCATGAATTTTTTTTTATTAACACTTATTACAAGTGACCACAAGTCAATAAATTGATCATTTTACACTCTTATAGGGCCATAATATATAATTATTGTTGACTTAAGGGGAAATAGAATTTATTTTTGGATGAAAATTGTAATTTTATTTTTAAAATCTCATTTTATTCTCTGGGCTTTCCCGTTTAAAATGTATCATAAATAATTGTAGTACAATTATTCTATCCACTTTTTTTTCAGAGAAGGTCCGGACTATGGTGCAGGGATGTTACTTGAACTACAAACTTGAAGTTTTCAGAATTTGTTTAATAAGATGTCTTACTTACACCTATTTTGTAAATTGGTTAATTTATGAAATATTTACAAGTCATGAGGTACCGTATGTAAAAATGTCGATAATTTTTTTTTTCACAAACAATCTAATTTTAATAAATAAGCATATTTTTGACAAATCTTTTTTCGGTACTAGCACAGACTAGGTATCTAGACACTGTAAAATATCAAACTCCTAGCTTTAGTATTAAACAAAAAAAAAGGTGCATTGTATGTAACATTGTAAAGATAGGCTATTCCATTTCTTCTTATGATGTAACTTCGTTTTCCAAAAGATTCAAACACGCCAAATGTATTAACATATTTCAAAGTCAAGTGACTTCTTTCTTCGAAATTTAATTAACAAAATATATTTTACAATCCAGCTTTTCATTGCACTTTTCTTGTACAAACACGTCAATTTCCAGAATGTTGCTCGGCTGGCGGCAGATACTATAAAGTAATTCTCGAGTTAAAGGGTTTAAAAAAATATGTTCCCTTCTTCACAAAAAAAGACCTTACATTATTCATTAACATATTCCCATCTATCATTTATGGCTCTAATTTGGGGATATTGCAAAAAAAATCTTGAAACTATTCAACTAATTCAAAATAGAGCATTCGTAATTTGTTTGGTTATTCGATTATTTAACTGTACATTAATACTTAAATAATGCCTATAAAAATGCTCGTAAAATATTACTCGCTTTTATATAACTTATTTCTAAAATTTTACACAATCTGAATTTAAATAATAAGGAACTAGTGTTTAATCATCATTATCAAAGTGATTTTATAAGGAAACTTAAACATATACACAGCCAGAAAATTAAGTCTATAAGATGTGGAATTGGAGTTGAATGCAAATTATTTAGTAATTTTAATGAATTGCCTCTCGAAATTCAACAGTTAATCACTTTATTATATAAAAACAATACTTGTCGCTTGCTGTGGAATAAATACAAGTATTAATGATGGATTTTAACGGCCTTTTTAAATATGTGGAAATTTATTTTTACTATGTTAATGAATTAGACTAGATTACTTTGTCATCAGCCTGTATATATTTGTCAAAATGTAGGCCTAATGAGCCTTGGTTCATAAAGTCCTTTTATAATTAATTAAAAAATATATAGAAAGCATATCTTAGTTCTTCTTTTAGAATATATTCCACTGTAACCATATGAATGGCAATAAAATATGGACAAGTTGTATGATAAAAAAAGAATCTACTTCCAAATCTATGAATCTCTTTGCCTTGAACTTTAATAATTTAAACTTTAAAACTATGCAAAAGAACTTGATGTTCTGTTTAACTTAACTGTCCGTCACTTGGAACTTGGTATAATCAAATACGGATGTGATGAATATTAAAGTAAGAACATGCATTAACATATAAATCAAACTCCCATTTTTTATTCAATTAAAATGCTGCTATGTATATTTTAGAAGACGTCTAACTAGTTCGTATTGACGTCACTTGCTTGGCTATTGGTTCCCAGCTCCAAAGCAACAACTTTTACACGTTATACAAATAATCATATCCGAGACGAAATATTTTATTTCCTTAATTGATGCAGTCCCTTGAAGAAATTTGGAACTGAATGTGGATACAAACCGGCTAAACAGAATTGCAGAAGGCGGAGGTTTCCAAACAGTGGGAATTCGTGAAAACGATGGAAGGAGTCTGTGAAGATTGCTGAATTAAATTAGCATAATCATTGTTCTAGTTTTCAGAAAAGTCTGAGAGTACTTCCAGCACTCATCTCATCTCTAGCTATTAGGCCTAATACATTTTGGATTTTATTTTATTTTCTTATCATGAAACATGCGCATGGCAGGAGAGACTACGTTATAATAGTACTTACTCTGGGAGTCAACGTCACAAGTTTTTGTAATCAAAGAAAAACAATCTCGATTGTAAGTTCAAAAAATGGAACATCAAATAAATTAACAAACAATAAAGCAATAAATACGTAGGGTAAGGTGGTACATTTTCGAACACTTAACAAATATTCTTATTTTATGAACACAATAAACATAAGACAAGTTCAACTGTATTGTATTCACAAAGTTGGCAATGTAGTTGACCCTTCACAAAAATATCAAAGTCATACAGCTGCAATATTGGTCATGGCAATCGATCTTTCATTTCCAGAATATCGTTCGAAAATGTACCGCAGTAGGTACAATTCTAAACACCAGTGGGTACTATTTCGAACAGTGGCATTTTCAACGAACAAAGTGCTTTCTTCCAAATATTATTTTCTGTTATTATTATTTATCAGTAATATGAGCGTAATAATGATGTGTCACGTTTTAAATAGGCAGATGGCCGGATTGGGGCATGTGGTCAGCATGCCGACTCCTACGACAGTTATTGATGGCTTACTGAACCGGAGCCGCTACTTCTTTATGAATTAGCTCTTTTGTTGGTGTCAAGAGGCTGAATGCACCCCGTTCCAGATCACCCTACCTCAGAAAAATCCGAGGAGGTACCGGTGATCGAACCCAGACTTGAGGGTCCGTAGTCAGGAACCACTAGACCATTAAGACGGTCTGTTATAACATCAAGAGCAATAATAAAAATACTTAACAGCTGCATGCTATTGTGTATTGCATAAATGCTGAGATGAAATAACATTACACAGGAAGTCTTAGTTTATAACTCTTCGTTGAAATAATACCACTGTTGAGAGATATATGAATACCACCCTTTTATATTTGACTTGCACAGTTAATAATAATAAACATGCAGAATGCTGTGACAGCAAAACAGCTTTTCCATGCAAGTCTTAAGCAAGCAATCGCGGGTTAAAGTACTGTTCGAAATAGTACCTAAAATTTGTTCGAATTTGTACCTCGAACTAGTTTTTGTAAATTACTACATTGTTGAAATTCCGCTCACGAATGCCCATTGTTGTGCCAATGACTTACGTATTAAAGACTACGCTATTTGTTGGTATGAGTTAAAAATTGGTCCTCAAAAATATATTCCAGTAACACAACGTGGAATTATAAGCAATTTTATAACGTGCCATTTTTCAAGCATGGCGTTCTTACCTTCGGTTGGAAAATAATTTTTTATGGCCGAATGAGACAACTCGGAACATCATTCTCGCGGATACAGATCAACAAAACAATCAGTATGGACGCTATATTTTTAAAAAGAGGTTGGCTAACATTTGAAACCCCAAAATGGATAAAAATCTTAGTCCGTTCAGAATTGTACCATGTTCGAAAATGTACCACCTTACCCTATATAGTAATTAGATGTAAAGAGTCTACCCCTACTATATATTGAGCACTGGCACTTTGGAAATTAAAAATAATGTCTCTGTATTACATTTTCCGGATTTGATTTACCATATATGGTAATTCCAATTCGAAATACTTCATAAGCATCAAATAAATAAATAATACAATAGCTGGGTCGAAGGCCAATATTTTTCCGCTGATTCATATTAAAAAGTAAAAGAATAAATCTAAGTTTAAATTAGGAACAGGAAGAAAGATACTGTGGTTCTTCCTCATTTCTGTCATATTCATAGAAAATTATATACGGCATTACGTACCATAATAGATGACGTACATAAAAAAATGAGAAGTGTAGAAGCACATAGAAAACCGAACAAAATTTAAATTGGAAGGTTATAATTAACTATAGTTTCTGTGTTTCCTTTCCTGGAGAAGGTATAATACGATGTCAAACATAGCAAGGCATTTACAGAAGAGATGGAAGAATAACTAATGTTGGGTTGGGAAAAACACGAAATACACTTGTGAAGGTGTGAGGGTACGAGTGCTTATTGAAGCAGAGTACTAAATTGAGATCATATACCCTAAGGAATATCATGGAAAAAATCAACAACAAGCATCTCCACACAAAGAGTTTCTAACACTTAGATACCTCAATGTAACACGTTGGCTGTAAAACGTTAGAAACTGACGAATTAAGAGAATTAAACAAAAATGCAATCGGTTTCTTTGTTTCGTGATGTATTGTCCGTTAAATTAACCTGCAGGCTAACAGATTTTTTTTTTATCGTAGAAATAAACGTAGAAGTGAAATGCAATTTTGCTTTAGACATGATGGATGTGTTCATATATAAAAATATCAGGGTGATCAAATTAAAACTGTTAATGGTGCGAAGGGACTGTTTAATACAGCAGAAATTTAATAATGTAATGTACAGTTCCGTAAATATAAATCTTACAGCACTAGAACTTCCTGCATCGTAAAATGAATAGGTACTTCAAGACAATTTTCCAGAGGGAAAGAAACAAAGAAAGAAAGAAAGAAACACGAGAGAGCCTATCGCTTAATTATCTTGAAGATCAAAATAAATAATGTTAGACATGACTAAATGACCTAAATTAATATTAAGTTAATCAAATGATCGATATAAGCGTTGGTTGTGTTTGAGAATGAATGAGGGGGAGAATTTAAAGGAATTCCTTGTCTCAAGTCTGTTCTGAGACCTCTACACCCCTGATATAATTTCTGTAATTTATTACTTTAAAAGTAGAAAGCCTATATTTAAATGTTGATATTTTTTCAGTATCTTGAGTAACGTGTAGCAAATCTAGGATATTTAGGAATATAAAAAATCAACATAACCAAAATTGTCCACCGCCGTGGGTGAGTTGGTAGCGTGACTTCCAACCTGGCGGCCCGGGTTCGATTCCCGGCCGGGTCGGGGAGTTTTCAGCAATGGGTGTTGTATCCTTCCATTCCCGTCCCGCGGGAGGCAATGGCAAATCTCCGCGGTATCACCCTTGCCTGAATCGACTCGGACGAGTCGTGGTCATCACCCCACGGTTTCGTCCAGGGTTTGGACCTGACCGGGCAGAATACACACTATCGTCAACCAAAGTCTAAGTATCAACGAACGCCAGAATTATATTGTGTTTAAAAATGTAATTGCGTCTAACCTGTTTTTAATTTTTTTTTTAAATACCGGTACAGGAAATCACAAATAAGGCTATTCAAATAAAAATTGAAATAACAAGGAAGTAGAAGTAATTTCTAAACATGAATGTGAATAGTGACAGATAGAACTCTTTTGTCCATTGCCATTTAAGTTACAATCAATTTATACGCAACGAACAAACGTAGTGAACAACACAATTCATTATTATTCTTAAATATTATCTACAGTAAATGCCGTGGAATAAGTTGTAGTAGTGAAGACCGTCAGCTTGTAGGCCCAGGCAGTACTCAGCTAGATATTTCATAATTTATTGCTTAAATTATACAAATAAGGATAATTTAATAGGTACTTTGGTGACAGAATTAGTTCAAAATTCTTTCAATTAAACAACACCCGTTCGGTAATTGAAACGCCATTATAAAAGACGTAGCCTACTTACCCGACATATTGTCGTTTGATATATTGTTTAATTATTTAAATATTAAAGTTATTATAATAATTCTTTTCACAATTTTTTCTCTTGTGAAATATATAAAGAAATTATTAAGTTCTAAAATCTTTATTGACGTTTCTAATACATCTATTTCAAATATTTCGTCTATGAAAATCAGTCAGCGTAAAGAAATGCAGCCCAGCAAAACATAACCTTCTGTTTGGTGTCTCAGATGTTTTACCGGATTTTGGCTATACATAGTGTGCTTATTCCAAATATGTAAACAGTTTTCTCTACCAGCTCTACTTTTATATAGATTTTATTGGTGAACTCTAAGTCTAGCGAAACAAAATCTTGCTTGATAATACCCATCTAGTGAAGGTTCTTGACCTTACTTTGGACACGTAGGACGAAAACTAAAAGCTGGATTAATTTTTGGCCCTCAAATTGACAGCTCATAAGTCATAAATGACCGTACGATATGTGATACTATCAATTTTTTGAAAGACCCCATGTTATGTTGTTATTGTAATGTTAATGTAATGTTAGGTGTTGCTTTTTTTCTTCACATGATTTAGAAACTAAAAATAGACACTGTTTTTTATTTGTATCAAACGTAAATTGGGATAATATGCATAATGGTAATACCATATCTCACAAAACTAAAGCTGATAGGGCAAAACTAATGGCACATTTGGCATCAGCGACCTAAATACTGTATACCCAAGAATAAGTATAAATTCTGAGGTACCAAAATGGCTGTTGGTCTGTGTTATTTTAACCTGCGAGAACTTTACATATTATGGACTCGTATAAACTATGAGTTATAATTACGTAATATAACTTACTATACTTTGGTACCAGCTAAACTACATCAGAATTCTGCCTGCCTATTTAGTCTTTTATATTGCTGTGATATCGTGCATATGGGTAATCAGAAGGAAATAAATGTAATGCACAGCAAACTTTTTATATTTCATACCATTAGGCGACTCCAAATTTTTATTCGATAATGGTATAAATCGAAGCAACAGAAAATTAGTAAGACATGTTCTCTATCAGGATCATATTGTTTGTTCACTAACATAAAAACCAGGGATGGGAGAAAAAGAGTGCACAAACAAAAACTCAGGTACGTAGGCACTTTGCCCCATCCCTGTTACTAGGAGAGTGAACAGGCTGTAGTTATATTACGCCTGAAGTAAACAATTGGTTGATTACTGGAAACTGCGATGAACTATGTAAGGGGACACATACTCCGTCTACCAAAATATATGTTTTATAAATTTTATTTCCCCACTTTAAGCCATATTATGTAAAACTTTATATTCGTCATGTTTGGAACTTACTTTTCAGTTAAAAAATATATAGATGAACACAGTATACTCTTTTACATTGTTATGATTAGTATCGAATTGCCGTTTCAGATTTACTCACAATATTTTATACTAGCATGTGCCCGCGGCTTCGCCCGCGATAATTATTTCAAAAATTAAAAATTAAGAGCATAATAGTAAAATCATTATATTTATTAACACCTAAATCACGTGGACTACATACCACGATTAGATAGCATCGTCTGGTAAAAGCGACCTCAGATTCGAGTTTCTTGGCCCAGAAAACCTCTGTATAGTGAGATTCGTCCAAATAAAATAACGTTTGACCATATTTAGGGCTTACAACATTCAAGCTATCGCGAAAGTTTTATTTTCAAGGTATGACAAAAATAGCCAAAGCCAACTGTAATTGATTTGACATTGAAATGTATAACTGAAAAGTATGATCAAGTATGTACTATCTCTGAAAGCAGAACATTTCCGACGTTTTACTCTTTAAGACAGAATTAAAATACTGCATTAATATTGACTACCGCGAAAATGGTGTCATCTTTTATTGGATGGCCACATATTGAAAACAGTTTCAGTTTCTCTTTTAGGGAATGTTATTCTTGAATTGACTTGGCTAGATACTCAAGTGTGATCATTTGCACACGGCCACAATTTCTCTTTCATCGAGCGAGATAAAAGGCGCAGACCTGAAGGCAATTGAGAATTGTCGTTTTTTACGTAATTCTAACAAGAGTACGTTATATTCTAGCTTATATAACCTGGGAGTTACCTCCTAAACCTAATTAATTGTTGCATACCACAAACTGGGTCATATCTACTTCCACATTGCAATTATCCTTTTAAAAATTATACATGTTTTTAAAATCACCCCTCACCTTATATTACTGATGATCAGCATGTAAGAGAAAATGATTATCTATAAGCTTGTTATCACACAATATACACAGATGCTACCATTATAAAGTTAGGCTAGAGTGGCAAAGATGATTCTTGGCTTGTAGCCACATGTACGTGGTACCGGCTTTTGTCCTCCGATGGCATTAACGGCCTCTTCTAACCAGCGTTCTCTAGACGGCAAGGAAAAGGACCATGAATCACTTATTAAATTTTAATCGCTTATTACATGACCACTACTTACAAGATCTAGTTACGATATGCAGGTCTACTTAACAATTACTACATTTTGAATAATGTAAATTGTAAGTATTATAAGATGAGGGCTCAGTATGTTAAAATAAGTATACCACTTATGTTCAGTTATAAAATATTGCATGATCACCTGATCTAAAAACATCTTACTATAATAATACCTTTAACAAAAGTTACTAATCATAATGTAAACTTAAAATTAACAATAAGTTAGTCTAAACTTCCTGATAAAATTTATTAAAGTTGTTTTAAAATGATCTTATATCCAAGAAAGTAACAAAGGAGTAGAAATAAAAGTGTTACCAAAAGTTACTGACAGAATAATATATATAAACAATAAATCAGCTATGAAAATTTCTTTAGTAATTTAGACTGATGTCCCTAAAAGGGAGACGTACGTTAAAGAAAGAAAGTAATTTAGACTGATTTGTTACAAGAAGTATGTAAGACTAAAGTAAACCATTTTTGTCAAATACAGCAAAATAGTTATAAATCACATTAACTTACATTCTTTGGTAGACTTGAAGGGAAATTTGGCAGTAGTCCCATCTATAAAATAAGGAATATACATGTAAGATTTGAGGCTTTCCTGGCGAATCTTATGTAGAAAATCTTCTCGGGTTTGCAGCCAGGTGAGAAGTTTGTTGTGGTCCAACGTTTCCGAGGCTGACGCTGCCTCCATCCTCAGGGAATCTGAAGTGTCGAGTTTTGACATGTAGGGGAAATATATACCAACCCGAGTTGGGCGGAGTCGACCAATCAGGGAGCAGCTGTTCTGTTTTCGGTCCTTTTCCGGGCCAAAATGTTTCTTTTACCTTTCAGGTCCTGAATGCATTTGTTCCAGGCCTGGTTGATAGTGAAACCTTCATCCCTGTTGAAGTTTGTGTCTTCAAGTCTAATTTCAATTGCCTCTCTGATGATCTGGTCCCAATAGCGTACAACACGCTGCGTGTTGTACGCTATTGGGACCAGATCATCAGAGAGGCAATTGAAATTAGACTTGAAGACACAAACTTCAACAGGGATGAAGGTTTCACTATCAACCAGGCCTGGAACAAATGCATTCAGGACCTGAAAGGTAAAAGAAACATTTTGGCCCGGAAAAGGACCGAAAACAGAACAGCTGCTCCCTGATTGGTCGACTCCGCCCAACTCGGGTTGGTATATATTTCCCCTACATGTCAAAACTCGACACTTCAGATTCCCTGAGGATGGAGGCAGCGTCAGCCTCGGAAACGTTGGACCACAACAAACTTCTCACCTGGCTGCAAACCCGAGAAGATTTTCTACAAGGAATATACATGTTAAAACATAATAAATTATTATTATTGTTTTAAATACAGCCTTATGCCCTAGTAAATAAAACTGTCTTAGTTAATAAAAACTTACATTTTACCTTAACATTACATAAAACTTATTACATTACAATCATACATAGGTTTCATATATATATATATATATATATATATATATATATATATATATATATATATATATATATATATATATATACATAGGTTTCATATATAAAAGCAGTATAAAATGATATAGGCTACTAATACACATTGACAAGAACTAATTACTCAATAACAATAGGCATTTAAAAAACTAAAACTTAATAAACCCATGGCGCTACATCCCTGAAAGGACTATGCCTACCACCCAATCACTGCTTCATCTACCACAGGCATATAGCAGGATTGGGGGGGGGGCACGTGGTCAGCATACCAACATCCACGCCGTTAATGGTTGTTTCCATGACCGGAGCCGCTACTTCTCTATCAAGTAGCTCCTCAATTTGAATCACTAGCGCCCGGTTTCATCGACAGGGGTTAAAAATACACTAACCCCGAGTTTGTTAACCTCGGGCAAAAATTTTAACTCGTCCTTGTGACTCACGCGTTTCACCATGCTTTTTCGGCAGAGGGTTAACTAACACCATTTTAACCCTCGCAGGAAATAGGAACAGTAGTAATCTAGAAGGCATTGACTGAAAATTCGTTTTTATGAATGCACTTAATTACGCGGTTCTTTTGTTTTCTGTAGTGGCGAATGACGTCATACACGAAAATGGAAGACATTAAAAGAGAAATCGATGGACAAACTTATCAATTATTTCAAAAAGTCTCTACTAATTCCGTTTGTGACGAAGTACAAGTCAGTCAAAGAGAAGGATGATGCTTGGAAGAAAATGACGAGGGAGTTTTAATAGCATTAACATGGTCCTGTTTGTGATTATAACGTTTTCTTCAGTCCATTAATTATTTGTCTGTAATAATTATACCATACAATAAACTACAGAATTAATCTGTTTTAACACATTCTTCTTTATTTTGTCTTCTTCTTCCAAGTGTCATTTATACGTCGGAAATGTATATTTGCCCTTGGAGAGTGCAAGTTTGAGAAATCAGCTGATTTCGAAGGTCACTGAACTCTTCTGCTCCCTTACAGTAGGCCAGCTGTGATAACTTCCAAGACAGAGAAACTCTCCACAAAAGAAATATGCGTATGAAATAAGTTTTAATTAATAAAAATGGAACAGGAGACTGAAAATCTTAATCAGGAAACTGCGCGTGAAAAAATACGCTATTATAGGAGGGAATTAAATTATTGTGACAATTAATAGAAAACAGAATATTTGTAGGCCTACTTATTAACTTTTTAAATAGCTTGTATTGTCTTAAATGTACTGGGCAGTACAAAGGGATAGGTGTGTTAAATTTCTCAAAATTACCTAGGCCATTACCTATGAAAATCAAATATTATTGTGCTAACTTGTACATTACTGGAGCTAGAAGCGTTGTCGTGACACTTTCTTAGAAATCTGATTTTAGGCCTAAACACACGCATTCTTCATCTGTGAACCTGATTCTGTTCAACTTCCTCCACAGTAGGCAATTCTATGACAAATATTTTGGTACATACGTATTTCAGAAAAGATGATCTTGGTAAAGTGTGGAGAAAATTCGTAATATACCCCGATATTCCGATCTCGGACAGAAGCACTGTATGTAAAATTGTAATTAATTTTAAGGAAACAAGTTCGGTGTTGAATAAATACCAAGAAAGTATGTAGGCATGCTTTCTGAGAAGTTTGATGAAATAGGAGAAATTAGAACAGTATCTGAATAGAATTAAGCAGTATTCACGGAATAGGAATACGTCTGTATAGGCCTAATTTTTTTTGCGGACTGTGCGCTCGCTCAGTTACCGGGACTCGTTGCAATAACTGCCGGGAGAAGGAGCTCCCAGGAACCCGTGAAAAAAACAGATTTCCTAGTTTATTATTATTACTAATACTTGTAACATTATTATTGATAAAACAATGCTATTATTAAACTTTTAAATATATTTCCGGGACGATAGGGAAATACAGCAATTCTGTATCAATTGCTTAATACCCTTGGACAGTGCAAGTTTGAGGAATCAGCTCACTTCGAAGCCATTTTAGCCCCGAGTTAGGCCTTTAACCCAAGGGAAGGTAAGGGTTAGCTTAACCCGTGGGGTTAAAACTAACTCGTGTCGATGAAACAAAATTTTCGTCAAATCGAGAGTTTAGAACGTGTAACCCGTGGTTAATTCTTAACCCCTGTCGATGAAACCGGGCGTAGGCTGAGTGCAGACCTCCCTACCTCAGAAAAATCAGGGGTGGTACCGGGTATCGAACCCTAGCCGACGGGATCTGTAGTCAGCGACGTTAACCACAAGGTCACGCGGGCTGTCGCAATACGCATGTACTGAATGAAAATTAACAATACTAACAGTATTATTAACAATGTTATGTTGTACAATAAAGGGAATGTATGGTTTATTAATGAATAACTGAAAATATACAGTATTTCTATGTGAAAGCTTACAGCGTAAGTCAATTTCTTTATGAAGAGTTGTCACAGAATGATTTAAGATTAAATGTTGTTATAACTTTCATATAATGTTACAAAATAAATTATAATCACACGTAAGATAATAGTACGGTATGTCAGGTGTCCCTGTTTTGCCTAATACAATAAAGAGTGATAGGGAAAAAGCGAATAAGTCAAAATTCCGAAGTTTCAGGAATGACAAAATAATTTATTTCCACAGCATTGTTACACTATTTAGTTCAGTACACCATATATTTTTACAGAGTATCTTATACTATGTAAAAATATCTGGGTGGACTGATCTATATATTGTAAAAGTGCTGTGAAAAAAAATCGTTACTTGTCCCTCCTAAAACTTTGGTATTTTGACTTATTCCCTTTTTCTCTATCACTCTAGAATTACTGTCATCCTGCATGGAAGTGAAGTCCTGAGTAGGCCTACTATCAGTATATCCAGCATGTTGATATTCATTTAGCAAAACTTTTAAAGCTTGAAGCGAAAATAACTTACGTATAGTTCCCGCACGATATCTGTGCCGATTGCCTAAGTCATTGCATTACGTTTTCGTGGCCTGCTAACTATCTCTCTCTCACAACAGTACCTCCCCCTCTATTTGTAAAGGCCAATCTACCTCTCTCTCTCTCGCACAATAGCATGTCTCTCTCTAGAGAGTATCTGTCTCATCGGCACAGATTTCGTGCGAGATCTTTATTTAAATACTGCAAGTTTACTTCAGGAGAATTTTACATAATGCTTGCTGACGTGGGATTCTGGCATAAAATCTCTTTTTCTTTTGTATAGAAAATGTAATACCCCATGATGGTAAATTAATGGCGTTAACAACATTACATGATAGAGTAACATCCTTGATGCATGTTCATGTAATCTCACATTGAAAAAGGATTATCGAGTACGGATTCCTTTGCTAACTGAAATGTTAAGTGACATCAATTACTCAAGATTAAACACCTATACCAAGACGTCCAGTAACTTCTCTTCTTAAGGTAGTGCCGCCAGTTGCTCTCGTTACAGACTGCAAGACTACTGTAAGCTGGTATGTAGCAAGTATAAAATCATCTTTTTGCATGAATTATTTTGCCGCCAAGATGGAATTTATATGAGTTCATGTCCATATTTACACACAGCATATACTAGTGTACTTAGTTAATGCAGTGGAAGTAATACATTAAAAACTATAACGAAGGACAGAAATTAAATTTAAAAAAATATAAAAGTAACAGAATCTAAAGGTGAAAACACGAAGGTCGGCCAAGAAAAAAATTATGGACAGCTTCACTGTCTTTACAGCACGAAACTAAGAATCAGTCGTCTGAGTGGTGAACTGAGTATGGTAGATATCCCATCGTTGTTTTATAACATCAAAACAAGCGTAAAATTTCATTTTTTGTTGTGTTTATAGCTAATACTTTTGGATCTTCTACTTCACTGGAGAATATAACATATCATAGGCCTAAGTTAACAAATAGTATAATTTAATTTCTTCATCCCATCCTCGCCTTTTCAGAGTGAATGTGTGTGTGTGTGTGTGTGTGTGTGTGTGTGTGTGTGAATGGTGTGTCTCGTCCTATGTTTTCGTGTTGTCTCGGAGGTGGCCCCGGCATTGGAATGATCACTCATCCGGGGAGACCCTCCATGCCCTTGTCTGGTTAGAAGTATTTATGTGATCTACAGATAATCCCTCTCCCGACAGGTCGCGGCCCTGTAAGACCCGGGTGGCGTAGGTCGCTTAAATGTCCCTAAAAGGGAGAAGTAAAACTAAGGTAAAGAAAGAAAGTATGTAAGTAAACAGTAATAGGTTCTTAAAAATTATCTTTTAACTGTGGTTTCTGTTCGTACCCCACTATATCATACAATAAAACAATAAATAGATCCAATAAAAAAAAATAATATTGACTTTCCAATTAAGCTTATTCGTCATATTGCATGCAATTTTAATATACAAAATATCAAATAATCAATATTGGCATGTGTAAATTTTAATGTCACTCTGAGGGTTAAATGCCACAAATGTTTGAGTTGCCTGAAACCTTAATATAAGTTCTGACGAAACGTACGCCAATTCAAACAAATGTATTTTTGCTCGTTGCTGTAGATCAGGGTTGGCCAACTGACGGCCCTCGATCTCATTCTGAGCGGCCCACGATCAAGCCAATTAATACAATTTAAAATTCTTGTAGTTTCATTTGTATTTTCATATTACGAACTGTTTTAGCCGCCGATATCCTGATTCTCCTATATTCCAAACTACATTATTTGGGTAAAGGATAACAGTTAGATATAACATCTAAACTACATTATGCTACGTTCACACTGAGGAATTTGTTGCAGACACAAATCCAAGGGACATGTACGGTGATACTCGTATCTGGATACATATCCCAGGTACATTTTCCTGGAACAAGTATATCATGTGAATGATTACTCTGAGGGATTTTTTATGAGACACAATAACCTTGGTGCAGATCATATCCCTACAACTTCGCTACGTAAACATTCTTGCTTCGAGAACCAGACAAAAAAATAAAAAATGGTTATTATCCTGGAATAGTAAAATTCTTGATAGGCCTATGTGTTTTAAAAAAACTATATTGTTTGTAACTGATAAAAGACGTTAAAATATAATTCGAAAGTTTAATTTACAACAGCAAAATTCGGTGGAGCATCCCCCAGATCCTCCGGTGAGCACTTCCCTATCAAAATCCTGTCTACGTCCCTGAAGTCACATGAGCGCATCATCAGATTTTGTTTTATTCAAGCCTACGAGCTACTTAAGAATTTGCTACATGTCGTTCACTGTCATACAATATACTTTCACGCAAGATTTCATAACAAAGCTAAAATATGAAGATATGAGGAACAGGAACAGGAATAAAAAGTTCATGTATAAGATAAAAATTACAAAAACTCTCCTTTGAATGAAGGTAGCGATATGCATAAGTTTAATCCTTTCTGAGCTAATTTTTCACACTGTTAATAGGCATTCATAACTTAAAATAATCGGCTGGCACTAAGTTTTAAATAGATGAGGAAGATTTCAGTGTTATAGTTATTTTTTTATAAATAAAAGTAATAACACAGGGATAAGAATCTTCACATTTTACATAAAGCATTTTGCTATTCGTCTTACATTTCTGCTATTATACAATTTTTGAAGCGATGTATTTATGGATCAGTAGCAGTGAAAGGGTTAATATTAATGTAGTCGTTCTCTGTTCAGTTGAAGTTACCTGTTTGGCCGCTATGATTCGTGGGCATGTTTTGGTTTCATGAGTTCCTATATTCATAACTGCATGCGGATTCTCTCCTCTTGTTTTTTTTATGTTTTATTTTTATTTTTTTATTTTTATTTTTTTATAATAAAGTTAAAAGAACCCTCACCAACACCAATGGTTAGCCGGCACGACAGGTGATTTTCGTCTTAGTGGAACCGCATGAACTGAATTCAACTGACGAAAATAGTATTGATGATCGCCAGTGATGTTGGCCAAACGAAGATCGCCGTAAACAAACAGCAGCTTATAATATATTACGATACTAGTTCCAACGAGGCGCTTGCGCCGAGTTTTTTCAATTTCCCAGATCCGTCATACACTTACGGAACGAGTAATTGCATGCTAGTTTTTGCACGATGATTATTTATATCAATTTATTTATATTAATTGAGATATTAGCTGAAAATAGTATGTATATACACTATTGAAGATGGATGTTATACTTCAGAAAGTGATTCGAATGTGTTGGTTGTTATGGGAACCGAATATTTGTCCTGTTAAAGTCGCCATAAACTGGGGGGCCTTGGTTCCGGTCTTCGATAAAGGCGTGTATTATGATGGATTTACTTACGGCACGTGTGCTTTTTGTCATTTTTACAGCACTGAGATTTCTTTTGTTTTCAAAGCGTGTGGGAATGTCAACTTATGATCCACGGCAACAATATTCGTAAGTACCACTAATTAGTTACGTCGTGCAAAAAAGTATTAAATGTATCACTTCATATCCTCACCAGAATTTGTGTTCGCATAACGAAGATTATCATGTGCCACTCATTCTCTAAAGCCCGTCTTCACCCTATCTGTGCCTCCCTGCAGTGCAAACGCTGTGGGGTCAACGTATTGACTGTCATGCCCCCCACAGAACGAAATCATCACGTCTCACGCTATTATGCGAGTACCAACATGATTGACAGTATCTATCTATGCTAAATGATATGTCAAAATCTTGGACTAAACATTCAATCTCCTGGGTTGGAAGTGTGAACACGAATCTCCTAGGATCAGTGCTTTAGTTGGATCGGTACGCAATTTATACTTTAGCCTAGATCTTCGTACCGGAAAAATATGACCACCGTACCGGCAGTCAATGGAACTAAACATTCATAATTTAAATTTTAAATACAGTAATTGTGTCATGAAAATATCATATTCCCAATTATTATTATTACTTTTGTTTAAAAAAAAAAAAAAAAAAAAAAAAAAAAAAAAAAAAAAAAAGTATTATTAAGTTGACCAACCTGATAATGATTGGTAAAATTTGTTTCTTTAAGTTAAAATCTTACAGGTTTTGGGGGAAAAAATCCCTTCAGTACCGATCGAGGTGGACGAAATGGTAACGTCTTGGACTCACATTCGGGAATTCCCAGGTTCAAATCCCGAGATCAATTTGACATGTTTTTTTTTATGGTTTCCCCAGTCGTAAAGGCAAATGCCGAATTGGTTATTTACATAACTTGAATCATCCTCACCATTTCATCCTACATCATATTTATTTAAATTATGATCAGTTGAAATTTACTTCATAAATACACCAACAAAAGAACCAATTGACAATCAATAGTTCCATGGCCTACCCTACTGTATAGACACAGATCCTGAACTCCTGATTATGGCCTAGTAGCTAAATGGAGGATAAACACAGCTGAAATATAAAAAAAAATCCCTTCAGAGTTCGCAACTTCTGAGGATCGTTCACTGTGCATTGCCAATCTTTCCAATCTTTTGTGTGGTCTGGACACACCCCCTGTGTTGTGGATAGTCTGGGAAGTGTAATATTTAGCCCTATTTGACCAGTGGAGAAATAATATCTTCTTTGTGTATGCGAATGTTATGCCTCATGATCTAAACATATTTATTCAAGTAGTACATACACTTAGTGTCCACCTCCGAGTGTGATAGCTCATTCATTCTTCATGTGCAACAAGAAAGTAATCTTGTTTTTATTAAGTGTGTGGGGCCATCCTCTGCAATTATTGATCCAATTCTAAATGTGAAATCATGGCTACAAAAAGGAAAGAGAACGACCTAAGAGATGTCTTGCAGAAAATTTAAACCTGAGAAAGATGTTCAGTGTCAGGCGATATGGAGAACGTTGAAGTGAGGTGAGTAACCCCCTCCACAAAGAAAAAATATTATCCAACTAAAGCACTGCCTGGGATGACGTTTTACCCTATTTAGAATCGCCCCACTTAGACAAGAAAAAACTGATCACATGCCAGTTAAAAACTGACCACTGAGGATGTATTGTCAGTTGCACTAAACCTAACACTGGAAAATAATAGGTTACTGTGGAGAAGCGTGTATCAGTTTGAAACGCACTTAAGTTTTTACTGTGCTTAAAATCATCATCCAAAATTCCAAAATAACATTCTATTTGAAATAGTCAAAGATCTTTCTAAACCTATTCCAACGACTGGAAACTCTGAACGTATGTATTTTTCTTTGTGAGCTTTGACCCTAAAACTGCCGTATCATTTTATTAGGTAACTATTAAGAACTCTAAAAGATCTGTTCATCTGAATTCTATATTACGATATTTCTTAGGAAGATATAAAATTAGATTGTCATTAATCTATGAATAGCCTAATTACACTTATTTTTTCTATAATGTTTATGTTGCTCTTTAATTGCAAGAATAATTTCAATCTCTTGAATACTTCTGGAAATAGAGGTTGGAATTGGTATAACTGTGCGTCCGAAAAATCTAAGTTCTGCTCTTGATCAGCGAAAACTGCCACCATCATGAAACTGAATAAAAAAAATAAAAATCCTTACACATATGCCGTTTTTAACTACTTCAAGGAATAAAAATGCCAAATTGAAATAAAATCGAAAAACGCGTTTGGTCGTGACTGCGTAACAGACATATTCCTACAAAAACAGACGAAATCACGGTAAACCATTAGAGTTACAACAAAAATTTATTATACAGAGTTGTAGAAAGTTTTACACTTGAGATTGGAAGTGTAAATCATCAATTTTTATAGAACAAACTGGCTATAATATTTGGTAGAAGCTGAACAATTGCTTGAATCGGAACAATTAAAACGGCCACATTCTTCATAAGGAATAAAAAAATTAAAAATCCTTACGCAAACGTCGATGTTAATTACTTCAAGGAATGTTTCTCTTAATTCCATACCGCTTCGCTCGGCCAATTAAATTCATGGCTTATGAGATACAAACGTTAACAGTTTCCACAGAATAGCGACAGCGCACAGTTTGATCGCTCTTTCGATGGCCATGGCCTGCTTGTCACTAATATGAAAACCAAACACTGTGTGACCAATACACTTGTCTTATCGCTGCCAAGTTTCGTGGGCCATGTAGCCCACACGTTAATCTATATATTGCATTTTCAAGTGCCAACTTTATAGAAAACCCGCACAGAGAAAATTTATTCCTTATTCTTTGCTCTTGTGATACGAAAAAAAATGGATCAGAAAGTAGAGTATGCACACGGTAAATTTTAGGGATTCTTTTTTAGGGGAAGGTACTCACTTGTAGCCAAAATGAATGTCAATTTTTATTTGTTTCTACTGAAGGAACAAGGTGTTAAATTCTGCCCTATTATATTGCTTCCACTCAGTATGCAGGGAGAAAAACTACGCAGCTTTATAACTTAAATACCATAATAAGTTCCCAAAAATTCCTTTCTTAATTAGCCCACATAATTAGAATAACAAAGTATTTGAGATACCTATCGTACTATTAAGTGCAGGACAACAAGCACCATGATTATTTCAATTACTAATATTAATAGTATCCGACAGAATTGTGGATGTAAGTTAATAATATATTATATAACGAGCCTATAATCACATTCTTTAAGACGCGAATACGTTAATTTTCATACGAGTGTCTTAATTACCGTTTTGAAAAGTTGCATACGACGGTTTTTTCGACCATAATTAAATGTCTCAAATTTGATTTTAGGGAATACCTTGTAATTAATAAAACAAACGACTCTTCTCTCTCGGTGAGCTTTCACCTGTTAGTTGTGACAAAGGCATGCAAGGAGCAGGGCTTCGCTTGGACATTTTAACCCCAAAGCAACGCACGTTAAAATACAAGAAATGAACTCAATTTATAATAGTATTAAAATTAACATGGACAGAATTGATTTTACTTTAAACAAAGGTCGTTTGCTGCTATCGGAAAAGGCTAATTGTAAATCGATAGTTGGAATAATAATAATAATAATAATAATAATAATAATAATAATAATAATAATAATAATAATAATAATAATAATAATAACAATAACAACAACTGTACTTTATGTAGGCTGTGTCACTGAGATTTTGTTACGCCACATTATATCCGAATGGAAGTTATTTGAATTACTGTTAAAATTTAAATGTGATCATTGAAATGGATAAATAATTTAAAAGTAAAGTGATTTATGCAGAAGTGTTATGAACACTTTAATTAAACCTTTTGAATTAAAAGAATGAAGAATGGAGAATATAAAGATAAAGACTATTGGCATGGTTATTACACGTCATGCAATATGCATAAAGTTTATAAATTTCCAAAAAGAGGAGGTAACGATTATAGAAATGAATTATTTTTAAAGCAATGAACTCTGAAAAAGACTTTGTAAATTACTTGGAAACCTGTAAATTACTTGAAAGCCTGTCTCCATAATCCAGAAAACTTCACATGGCCAGATTTTAATGATTCTATTCAGTCACGAAATTATGAGACAAGTTTAGCATTAAAAGAGATTTGCATAGCCATTATCAATGGACCATTTACCTTGTGACTGACACGAAGCAATATTAATGATCAACCTCAGCGTTGTCCTAAGTTATCTGTTTCACACTAATTGATTATTTCTACCCACTACCCACATTAACTTCTGATGTGTGAATGGATGCAGTCTGTAGCCGAACCTTATTTCGTATTTTCTTACATGATACTCTTTGAAAAACTTCTTATAACAAATGTAATGTTATAATGGTGAAAATAATATGAAATTCAATTATGTTTTTACGAACACAAAAATCTAATCTGATGTAAAATAAATGGTGCAAAATATGTTGCAAAACTTCCTCACATGTTCTCCTTAAGATCTGAATTATTGAGGTTTTTAAGTTGACGAAAGAAACCTGTATGTAATTCAAAAATGAATACACATATTTCAGTTTAAACACATTTAAGTATGTTACTGAATTAGTGAATTGGGACTAATATTCTCCTAACGGAATAGATAATTGGTTTGGCTCTCCGTTTAGAAACCCTATTTCAAGAAAATAAATTATATAAGAAGTGCAAATTGTCAATATAATATACGAATTAATCCCACTTTAATTACTACGGGCATATTTTTATAGATCTACAACGTAAGTCCCGCTAATCCGGACCCCGCTCGTTCGGACATCTGGTTAATCCGGACAGGATTTATTGAATTTAACAATCATTAAATTTTGGATTTTAATCATAAATATGTTTTGTTTTGTTGATCCCACATGATTTCGTAGGCTAGGAACTTAGATCTATGTATACAGTAGAATTAAAACTAAATTTAATTTGTAAAGTTACATTTATGAATAAAACATCCATTTGTAAAGTTATATCCATCAAAAACTTGTATTACAGTACAGTACGTGCATTTTAAGGCAAAGTTAGTTTAATCCGAACTTTCGGTGATCCGGACAGGGTCTAGTCCCATCTAGTCCGAATTATAAGACTCTATTGTAGTACAGAACCGAAGTAATTCTAATTTTTGAAAGTCAGATAAACCTATTCTTGTCGAATTTACTTCATTATTGTTATTGTTATTACTATATTATTGTTGTTAATAATAGGCCTAGTATTATTATTAGTAATTCTGTGAACAGTAGACTTCGCGTCCAAAAAATCTAATTTCTGGCCTTCATCGCAATTCTTAAAGCTTTACCAATGAAATTGTATACTCTTTTGTATCATTTATTCTAAACAAGCTTAAACTACTTTTTATTGCCTATGTACATTTTTTCGAGGCACCCAGAATACAAGTGGTGTAAATCCATAGAATCTGTCTCCATAAGCCCATGTATGTACAGGTAGGGGAAAAAAAGCGGACTGACTCTTGTAGCTGATGGGGGAAGGATTTCCCCAAATATGAGGATATTTACAGATAATTGTGACGCTATGGCTCAAGTTACGACCCTCTTACATTACCTCTAATGGGCTTTGAAATGGGCTAAGTCAACCGTTGACAATTTCAATACATTCCCTGCTACCCTGTGAATGTCGCTAGGCATGCGCAGTGGCTCATATCGGCAACTTATATATTTTAATCGTTCCGCTTTTGTTTTCCCCTACCTGTACATGACTATTATTCTAGCCTAATGGGAGTCGAATAGTTGAAGTTTGAACATATTGCACTGGTTCTCTGAAATCAACTTACGTTGATGAAACAGTTAAGTCTCACTAACAATTTTTGTTTAATTCCTGAACTTACATCATTTGTATTCTTGTACAGGGTGGGCCAAAAGTCACGCACCATAGGGATATAATTTGTTTTACAGTGGATTGATCGTAGAGGACGAGTAGAGTGGGCTCCTCGATCCCCTGATTTAAAACCAATTGATTTTGCGATATGGGGGTACGTGAAGGCAAAAGTGTACGAGGTGAAGATCAGAGATGAAAACCATCTTCGAGAGCGAATTGTAGCAGAGTGCCGTGCTGTCACGCCAAACTTGATGACCAATGTTCTACGGAACATGGGCGACCGTTTACCGACGTGTTTTGATTTGAAAGGTTCTCATAGTGAAAACATAATAACAAAATAGTATAATCCCTATGGTGCGTGACTTTTTAGCCCACTCTGTATGTTGATTTCGGCACCATTGGAAAGTTAAGTGCCATTTGAAATGAGAATGTAAAGTATAATCTAATGTCTCTAATTTTATTTCCAAGGTATCTTTAAATTAGATTAAGTACAAAAATTCATGTATATATCCAGTTTAATAATTTAACTACAGATAACTGCAAATGTGAAACATTTTTACATCATTTTACCTCGGACTAAGAGAGTTGTGTCTTGAGTGAGTATGGCTTTCAGTATCTCTGTCAGAATAAAATAATTATCCAATGTTGTAAAAGACTCGATCAAGAAGCCAAATCGGATATTCATCTTTTAGAAGAAGGCTTTGAAAGACTAATGATGAGAACGGAATTTTGTCTTCATTTTTTACAGTCATATAGTCGTAAATTATACATGTTCTTAGTAAGGCACTATACTTTACTATTTATTTTAAAGAAACTACTTATGTTATGTTATAATAATTGTGAACATCATGTCTTTGGAGTATATTATGACTTGTTATAACAAATCAGATATAATACAATCTGGCGACAGTAATTAATTCTTTATATGAATAGAAATTCACAGTACTCCTTAGGGTTGGAGTTAAATAAAATTCGTCTGGCCTCATTGTAAAACAAAATCTCTAATGTGTATAATTCTACATTTAGGTACGATAGTGAATACAGGCTAACATATTGTACTTTTAAACTTTACATGACTGCTAAATGCAAATTATGGAAATCAGAATGTAAAATATCGGGAAATTATTGGAATTGTACTTTATTAACTTATAACCGACTTGGATGAAATGCAATTACAGCTTCAGACTTTATCGCAGTAAAATCCAAACCTGTTAGTAAGAATTGTATGATCTCAATTTTCAAACATACTTTATAAACCGTTATTATTATGTGAACTCTGATATAATTTCAAACTACTCACTAATGGTCTTTGCGAGACTTCTTAATCCTGTGTGTTAATAGTCAATGTAGAGAGTTTAAAGACAGGACTGTCCAGGATGTGACTACGTCTGAAATATATCAACCATACCGTGCGTTCTTTACTGTGCCATTTCGTTTTGCCTCTTAACAGAAGAAGGTCTATCTACATTTTGAGTTTTTTATCTATAAAAATAGACTAATTCGTTCTTGCCTTTTGCACATGCATCGTCATCTTACTACTTAAGTTCTAAAATATTGAAGTTACTGCCCTCTTACATAACAAAAACAGAAATTTCATTTAAGAATGTTTTCGAAACCTTTCTTTTAGAAAATTGTTTCGATAGTTTAGCGAAAAATAAACGAGTAAGCACATGTGAAATGAAAATGTTAACATCTATCAGAGGGAAAACACTATTTTATAGGATACGTAATATAGAAAGTAGAGAGAATAGCACAATTTAGGATATCACAAAATTTATTCAAGATAGAAGAAAATATTGCAAAGAACGTGTAGGTAGAATGGCGGAAAATGGCTGATGATACATTAGATTAGATTAGGTTAATGAGGGGTAGTGTAAGCCCTTCGGCTTCTTAATACTGCGACCTTAATAGATCTATTGTGAATACCCTATTCTAGCAGTCACCACATTAATTTAACGCTTTTTAATATAGCCTAAATAACATGATGATCAATGTTCGATTTCACAAATTCTATGTTGCCAAATAAGTAACTATTGGTCCTATAACCAACCCGTGAAACAAGTGGTAAAAAAAAAACTTTCCAAAATAACTCTACTATTCACAGCAAGTTCAAGGGGTGCTTGGAAATCCGAACAGCTAGGAATTTACCACTTGCACTAAGAGATAATGGCTTGTGGTATTGTTGCAGGTTCAGATCAACATACATATGTGAAAAACAATTTCTGTCATGAACTTAGTGAAAACTAAGAACCGATCAGCACTCACACAGATTAGCATCTAAAACATTTGCTGGTAAAACACGAAATAAAGCCGTACCCACTCATTCAAATTATTAGACCGAACAGAGTAAACAAATAGTAACAGGCATGCTTTCAAATCAGATTTTCAGGGACTCTGAAGATGACAGAGTGTGAAAACTTGGATTGTATTACTCTAACCTCTGTAATATTCCAAGAATATTTGAATATTTGGTATGTACTGGTTAGAATCCCCTTTAATTTTGAAAATGTTGATTCTCCTATTAAATTGATCTCACTTGCAGATATGGTGTGATTTCAAAATGCTTGTTGGTTGGGATTGGTAACCCCTGTTTTAATTTCATGATTATTTATTATGCTCGTCACAAAAAATCACATAAGTTTATCTCCTACTTAAGTGGGAACTCTTTCAGCGAACATCTGGTATATCGATTCAACATATTCTGTACATTTCTTAATGGAACTCTGTCGAATCATCATAATTGGTAATAAAAATAAAGAAAAATCATTCCATCCACTTAGCATATATGCATTTTTGTTTTTGTTTTTGTTTCCATGACAGTATGTTCGTGACCAATCCTGATTTAATTGCTTTTCGTTGTAATACGAAGACTTACGAGATTATTTATGTTCCTTGCACAATCATCTGTTTTGTAACCAACTAATGGACGAAATGGGTTAAAGGGCGAATCTTTCAATTAAATCATCAATATGCATTATGAATTTTGCAGAACATCAGTTTTATGTTTTGTTTCTCTTAAGAATAGACTACAATGTAGAAAAGTTCCATCAAATACAGTGTGACATTTTTCAATCGGACGCAGGTATCCACCATTAGCGTTCAATAACCTAGGTCAGAGAATAATAGTCACTAATAATAACGTCTTAAATTAATATCTCAAGTGAAGAACATTTAACCCGCGATCCCTCGCGCCTATGGTTGTCACATCATCACTCGATAGTTATATTTCATCTAACATACTTTTTAGGCTATATAGCTATGCATGGTTAAACTTAGGGATATAATAATTTTTATGAAACCATTTTAAAATTTAAAAGCAAATGCACTGATATTAAAAAAACAATAATAATAATAACAATAATACTATTAATAATAATAATAATAATAAATGGCCTTTAAAAATTATTTTTTACATGATTCTGGCATTGTAAACATTTTATTTCTGTTAATATTTGATTATTACTATTATTATTGTTTATTATAATGTTTATTATTATTCTTACTGTTGTAAGAACTAGGCTAATATTATTATTATTTTGTTCTTGTTCTTAAAATGTATTATTATTATCATCATCACCATCATCATAATATTGTTATTATAACATTTAAAAGTGAAAAGAAGGCAATCAAAATAATATTATTCAAGACCTGTAGCATCAAATGACCTCTTATATATATATGATGAATACGCCGCTTTATTAATAATACCGCTGGTGACACGTGTGTGATATTATGTTTTAGCTGACTGTCAGAAATTATTAACCACACATATCGAGGAAGGCATTGCTAGAAAAACAACTCCCTCTTTCAAGATATACGCGAGTTATTAAAATATATACACAATTGTTAGTTCCCATCTAATAGTGCAAGTGACCGTGGTAAATAACTTTTGGAGGATTAGCCTCACATGTACAAAATTTAAACAAAATCGTTATAGCCGTTTTCAAGAAAATCGCGAAAAACTAAATTTTCTTAATGTAAAGTAAAAGAACGCCAATATTCATGTCACATCCCAGAAGATAGCTAACTCAAATACACCTTGTTTTCATACGATGTTTCGTTCTGGAGCTAGAATGTTCACATACACACGTAGGTCTACATACAGACATGTTTTTGAAAATAATATTTTTAGATTCAGGGAACCTCAAAACGTGTATTTATTTAAAATCAACTTCGAACTTGTTCTATCTGTAGTACCTATGGTACAGGCAGAGGAAGTAAAAAAATTAAGCTGTCATGGCATTAACCTGTAGAAGGAGAGTAGGACAAATTCCCACAGTAGTAAGTGAGCATCCTTCACATTTTTATCTCTTCTTCAGAAATAAAAGGATCATGTACATGCGTGACAATGTAGAAATGACCGCAAGATCCTGTTTGACCAGAAGAAGTGATACAATGTATAATGTGATGACTGGGGTAGGCGGATTGGATCTCTCAAAACGGTCATTGAAAAATTGTTCTTAACTGCTAATGGGCACCCTGATGCCAGATTTTCTCATTAACGCCTCCAGAAATTCTCAATGTTTTATAACACTAAGTAACAAATTAGTCTTCACGCAGACATGGTTGACTCTCTTATAAATATTTTGCCTTCATTACTATAGCTTTAGTTGCCAAATATTTTTAACACCCGTACCTAATTAGCAGGAAACAGATTACCTTAAAGAAAGTATTAGTCACAATGTGTGACGAAGTAGCATTTTTCAGAGTATATTAATGTTATAATGGCATGAATAGTTTGACTAGCACTTATAGTCCGTTCACTACTATTTGGACCTTCTGGTTTGGTGAAACCTTACTCAGACATTAGCTTGCACTGAGAAATCAACTTCCTCTATTCACAATGACGTATCCCAGGCTCTAAAGAAAGATTTTGAACTAAGGGGGGATATACAGGTTTGGGTACTAAAAAAAAGTTGAAATTCCCCCCCCCCCCCCTCAGCAATGAATTTTTATGTAGCCTTGTAACCTGAAATGTTCTTTATTGACTACTTTTAAAATTATATACTATTTCAGAGTTAGTTACATAGAGTTAGGGTAGTTATCGTTACAAAACGGCAGCCACTTTTATGTATTAATTTTCCGTTTCCGTGATAATTTCCACAAATCTGATATTTCTGAGTAATTCTTGATTTCTATTTATTTGTAAAATAAATAACATCTTCTACAATCTTTGAAATATCTTCATTTTAATGAAAAGAATAAATCCATCAAGAGCGTTTTTTTTTTTTTTTTTGCATTTTTATCTACATTAAAAATATTTATGAAATACAAAAAAAAATCACTCAGAAATATTCTGTTTGTGGAACTGATTGTGGAAGTTATCACGGAAAGGCCATGTTGTAAGGATAATTACCCTAACTGTAATAGTTTTATTAAGTGCCAGTATGGTACTTTATGAGATTGTGTGGTGGACGAAAAAATGTCTGTCCGTCTGTCTGTCCGTCTGTCCGTCTGTCTGTCTGTGTGTCTATACGCACCATAACTCAAATACGCTTTTTCGGATTTTCATGAAACTTGGAAAACACATTTATAATGTCCATGGGAAGAACCCTATTGATATTGAACCAAATCGGTTCACCGGTACCGGAGTAATGCCCAATTTAGTACCTATTTTAATAGATTATGGCGCCTTTCTAATAGAAAGGCGCCATCACTCAAATACGCTGTATCGGATTTCCATGAAACTTGGTATACTTATTTATGACGTCCATGAGAAGTGCCCTATTGAATTTGAACCTAATCTGTTGACCGGTACCGGAGTAAAACCCAATTTAGTGTCTACTTTAAAGGCGCAATAACTTAAATACGCTTTATCGGATATTTATGAAACTTCGTATACTCATTTATAATGTCCATGGGAAGACGTTTATTGATATTGGACCAAATCGGTTGGCCAGTACCGGAATAATGCCCAATTTAGTATTTTTATGTTAATATATAAGAAGTCGCGATAACTCAAATATGCTTTATTGGATTTTCCTGAAATTTTGTATACCCATTTATAATGTACGTGGAAAGACGTTTACTGATATTGGACCAAATCGGTAGACCGGTACCGGAGTAAAACCCAATTTAGTGAATATTTTAAAGACGCGGTAACTCAAATACGCTTTACCGGATTTTTATGAAACTTGGTATACACATTTATAATGTCCATGGGAAGACGTCTATTCATAATGGATAAAATCGATTGACCTGTTTCGGAGTAATGCTCAATTTAGTGCCTATTTTATGGTAATATACGTATTCGAAAGAATTTGTAAAAAAACTGAAAATCAGTTATCTTGACAACATAGCCTATTGTTTTACTGTGATGTTATAAGGCCTTGGAAATTAAAATACAGGTAGCTATGACAAAAAACATATTAATTGACATGCGCTTATCCAACTAGACCGTTAAAATTACCCAGGTGGCCGAGATGGTAGACCTTTCATCTTCCGTAAGCCCTGCTTAATGAATAAATCTGGAGCTTAACTTGGAAATCAATTTAAAAAAAAAACATATTCTGCATATCATAATTGCAGTCATAACTGATTAAACAAAAATATACTGGCACTTTGTTACATCAGTTTACCTGATATTATTAATTCTGAAAATAGTATGCAATTGTGGAAATAGTCTATTAAGAGCATGTCAGAATACGAGGTTGTAGATAAATTAATTGCTGAAAACATGAAATTCACCTATTTCTCACAACCCAAACCTATATGCCCCCCCCCTTAACCGACACGCGTACCAACTTGACCTGGAATTTTTGTGGTTTCCTTAATCGCAAAGGCAAATGACGGAATAGATATTTACTTTCTATTTTTCATCTCCATTATTTTTACAATTGGCCTATCGTAAAAATTAAAAATTATGAAATTACGTCACCACGCACTGAAGCATAGAACTGTGATAGGTGTTTCCCTTCATCGGTATCGAGTGGGTGGTTCGACCAGCCCGGAACACATTAACCGCAAATGTTGGTCCATTCGTGTGGAATCGCACGAGGGTTCGAAGATCCGACCCTGTCTCCTGCATTGTAGCTTATGGCGCCAGTAACATAAAAAAGTAAAACCATAGCTAAAAGTATAAAAATCCTTAGTCCCTCGTTGTATTCACTTGCAGGGTTTGCATTTTGGCATAGGCTAAGCCATCATCAGCCCTTAAAATGTAGTTTACATAGTAGCAATTAACACTCTTAACATAATATTGTTATTGTCTAAGTTCTTCTAATGTATGGGAAATTGACCTATACACTTTACTTTTCAAGTTTCCTCATAAATAATATTCTCATAATGTTAGAAGAACTTAAAGACAATATCACATAGGCCTATAACAAGAGAAATGAACTCTGTCTCGGAAGCTGAACTTATGCGCGTGAAAGAAAATTTCCTAAAAAGGTGCCAGTATAAATTGTGTGGATGCAAGAGGAGTACATTTCCAACATCTCATGTGATGAGGTACGTGGTTATTTTCATTGTAATTCCGACTGTAATTGTGAGAACATGAATCATTACACCGATCGCGGCTTTATTTGGGTAGATATTTCACCCGATCGCTCGGGAGTTGGAGCTGTGCCCGCCGTGACGCAGAAACACGCGTCATTGGCCAACTCTTGCATGGGACTCACTGTATAATATAATGTAATTACGTTATGTAATGTAAAGGCACATGTAAATTTTATTAATTAAGACAATTGTTTATAAATGTTCTAGGGCACAGAAGTGAGACATCGCCTGCAGTTACAAATTAGAAGGATTCTTATAGCGGAATGGCCACAGTTTGCTTACAGACCAGGTGAATAAAATTATTAAAACAGTTATTTAAATTATCTTCACTGGAAAGTGCAAGAGGAAAGACGTACCACAATGCTACTGTATACTTGTAACGATCAAAAGCTGTAGTGTATATTGCAAACACAACTACTGTCATACGAGAGTGACTGTGTACTGTAATTTTAGAATTATATAGTAGTTCAGGCTTCGTAGAAGACTTTAATGGGAGGTTGGAGAAAAATGATCTGGTTTCACTGGAAGGTAAGAGAGGGTTAACAGTAGCCCGTACTAATCCGCAACCCGATTTATATGATTGCTCACTATGTTTCATCCAACACCCACCATGAATCAATTTGCTGGCTACACCTTTCTCTTCATGGTTTGAATATAAAATCAAATCCACGTCCCAGATAATTATACCACTAAGAGCACTACGTCATAACTTTGTTTCCTTCAGGCAGGGGTTTTCACATCACATTGTGGCGATTATATAGGCTATCTACTGCTGAATACGTATTTGCCATACAGTGCTATGGAATATTTCTGTGGGATATAGATTTGTAATAGGCCGACGCCTAGACGTAAAGGAATACTAGCTGATACTTTATGAATATTAATAATAATAATAATAATAATAATAATAACTAGGGACCGGATTTTTAGGTTTTTAAAAACACTGTTTTAGATTTTCCATTAGGTGAAATAGTTTTTTTTTTAGGTTTTTCATCCAAAATATCGTTTTCGGGTAGAATAATTGGTTTAATGAATTTGAATGTGCTACATAAGATTCAATACATCATTAACAAGTCTTCTTAAAACACAGTGTGTCCACTCAGTGTGAATAACAAGACAGTACTAAAGGCAAACAAACGCTTTAAAACACAGAATTCTATACCCTTGTTCATACACGGCAACAATGGTTGTTCGTACGAATATTTTAAAAGGAATACGCCGGTACTCTACACTTCCTCTTTTGATACTGTCCATCCTAGTCGACAATGGGTTGAACGAAACGCTGGTGGTATTAATTTCAACCCGACAAAAATTATTATCTCTCCACAAAATATCGATTCCTCAACTGACAACCAAAAAAGACAAAAAAAAGTAGCCTAAATTAGATATTTTAGGTTTTATATCCCGTTTAGGTATATTTAGGTTTTTATACCCCATTTAGGTATTTTTAGGTGCCACAGAATTAATGTGGGTGAATCCTACGGACATGATTCGAAAAAGTGTATGAGCGCTTTTTGTTTTGGAAGCAAGGAAAAAAATAGGTAAAAACCTAAGAATCCGGTCCCTAGTAATAACAATCATACGTAATACCACACACCTGAACTGATCGGATTTATCTAGAGAAGACCCTAGAAAACATTAATGTCAGTGAGTAAAGGAAAATACTTTAAAAAATTGGGTGTGAAAAATTAAAATGTTGAACTTGTTGGAATTCTCCCATCGGTTACAGTTTAAAATCCAAGAAAACCCAAATTATGTATTTTGTTATAAATATGCTATTTCAGGAATAAATCAAACTAATATAATTAGCAAAAGTTATAACTAAACCCCATAAATTTAGGTAATATTTATAACTAGAAAATAATTCTTATTTCGATCTCACAATAATTGAAAGTTGGCATATGTATAGCTTTTAGTCTGTAACCCACGGGAAAATTTCTAAAAGTTCATTTTTTAAATTGTTTACCTCCTCCCTAAATAAAATTGTTGAAAGCTTTTTCCTCACTGACATTAATGCTTACTCACTTCCAGTTGAGCTAGAAATTTTAAATTTGGCATATTTATAGCTTTTAGCCTTTAACCGATGGTAAAATTCCAAAATGTTAATTTTTTTAAATTCCCCCCCCCCCAAAAAAATATTTTGAAATGCTTTCTCTCACTCACCGACATTATAGGTTACCCACTTACAGATGAGCTAGAAACTTGAAATTTTGTATATTTACGGATTTTAAACTGTAACTGACGGAAAAATTCCAAAAAGTTCAACATTTAAATTTTTCGCCCCCAATTAAAAAAAAAATCCCTTCACACACTGACATTGATGTTTTCCACTTCCAGATGAGCTAGAAACTTCAAATTTCTCAGACATAGCTTTTAGCATGCAACCGAAGGGAAAAGTCCAAAAAATAGTTAAATTGTTAATGTTTTAGCTCCGAAAAATGCTTATAAATTCATTACAGACCTAAACGGTCAATCTACGTTTGTATAATTACATGGTCTCCATCTCCGATACAGTGTCAGTTCACAAAAAAAAAAAAAAAAAAAAAAGTTATTTTCTCGAGGCAGCTCACTGGGTTTTAGGGGCAGAGACCCAACGAGCGAAGCTAGTTTTTATTGTATAGGTAGACAGATAGACCTGTAGAATTAAGTTCTGGGTGAAAAATAATTAGAGAATATATAATATATAACAGAAACGGCTCGGAAAATGATGACTTAAAAACGCCTGAAAAAGGTCAATAAAATGATCTTGGAATTTATGAAAATATGACATGAAAAATTGAAAAAACATTATTTCTAAGTATGTACATGAACTGTCAATAATGGAAGGTTTTTGTGTAGGCTTGTCTATAATGTTATTAAAGAAACCCATTATGTATTGATAACTTGACTCTTCTTGAAAAAGTTTCAATAATAATTGTACGCATTTGGATGTGGTTGAGACCACCAAAGGCAGAGATAAAAGCTAACAAGGTAAAGTGATAAACATTTCCCTGAACCATAACAATGATTTAGGCTGTAGGTCTAATAGGCCTATTTTTGCATACAAATAAATTGCGACGTGTAGTTTACAAAGGGAGTGTTGAACGTCAGAAATTGAAATATCTTGCTTAATATTGACTTCATTTAAAATATTACAACGCAAGATATTTTTGTCTTTTATTAGCTGCGAAATGTTACTAGGACCAACATTTAACGAGATATACGTATTTTATGAGGATTATTAATTATTATTTGATTATTTCATAGCATGCGCGTTTTAAATTACCATAACCTTCATTTAATGAAGCAATGTACATTAATGTACTAATTTCACAGAAATGCTGTTTATTTTACATAAATAAATCTTATGTTTCTTATATATTCTACTCAATTATTTCCATTTTCCCATTTGGACTAGGAGATTTTAATGTAGGATAACGAAATAAACCTGTGAAATATCACTATAATGTATACAATGCAATAAATGGTAAAACGTACGGTTTCTTAGTTTCACATAAGTAAGAATGCAGAGAATTTCATGAATATTATAAGAACGATGGGGAAGGTGCACAATTTCAAACGTGGGACAAACATGAGTTTTTAAGTAAATTCAGGCAGATTTATTTTCTTCCTAACAATCCCTATTGATGCAACAGTAATAATTTTGTTTGATAGATAACATTATTATATTAAACTATATAATATTATTTTTTTAAATATTACTATTATTCTTACGAGACTGCCATTAAGATATCATAAAATAAGAAATTGTCTTCGAGTATTCACGAAAATACACGATATGAGAATCATTGCATTCAAAATACCATTCTCATACAATTGTCTCTCTGTGTACATGTGAAAAAAAAAACACCGACGAAAATCAAATTTCGTATATGATTTAGTTAATTTAAAGGAATGTATGAGAATAACCTACGACAATATTTCCTTCCTGCACACAATTACATTTTTCTTTCACTCTTCTCGTTGTATTTTCTTATAAATTAACAGCTTAACTGAGTTTTAACTAACCGAGATTTTAATAACTGGAGTTCTACAGCAGAAAAGGAGACGACATGATTTTAATTATGCTCGAAATAGAAATGATTTTCAGTATACCATGATAATCTGACACACGCCCTGTGTAGAATACGGAAACCTGAAGTAGTAGACCGAGCCATGTTCATAAAGACAAGTCTTTCTTACAAATTAGGTGTCCGAAGAAGTTTAATAGGTAGATATAGATTAAAATCTTCAGTACTTTTTCTAGAGTAGTTGAAACTTGAAAGTAATAGTTCTGATCTTGAGATACAGCTCAACGCTGTAAATTGCAGTAGTGCTGTAAGTTATACTTAAGTTGTTCAAGTATGTCCTTTAAGACAAGTAATAAAGTTCAAAAGACTGCAGAGTTTCCTTACCCATTGATTACAGTCTGATTTCTCACATCAGCTATCATTTGTTTGTGCAAAAAAATGGCGTTAACAACTTTTTTCTGCATCATCTGCAGTTACGATACCTCTAATCTAAAAAGAGTTTCAGCTATTACTTATAATCTTCTACTAGGCCTATAAGAGTAAAATAACTCTCTCTAAAGATCTTTTAGTAAACGATCGGATTATCTTTCACCATTAAGGGTCTTAGAGGAAGCCAAGAAACTATGGGATTACAATCATTATAAAAAGTCTTACTCAGAAGCCAATAGGAAACGGTAGCAATTTATAACTGCAAGCTACTACAGTCGCCCCCATCTAGCTGTGAACCTGATATCAGGTATTTCATTTAATTATCTGGTGTTTGACTACATGTATAAAAGTGACAATAAGCATGAGGGATACTTTTGCGATATTTAAAGTTGTGTTACTTTGTTATATTATAATATTAGTAATAATAATAATAATAATAATAATAATGTTTTCTTTCAATTGGCAAAATTAAGGTCATAAGGTCTCCTCTTACACACTGAATAATAATCTTAACAGAATTACATATGGAAAATTACACCGTACTAAAAATAAAAATTAGATAAATGACAGAAAGAAACCTAACAATTCCGGATGAATAGGTATTCATATGGGCTAAAAATTTGTAAGGTCCAAGAGGACCGTGGTAGATTATTCCAAAACTTAATTAGAGTAAGATTTAGGATTGGTAATGCAGGGATGTTCGAAGGAGAGGTACAGAGAGGATTGAATATTGTCTGAACGGATATATATAAGTTATATATATATATTGTGTGCGGCAGGTATACAGTGAACGCCGCTTAATTTAATCGCGGATAATGTTGTCAGTCGGGTAATGTTATCACTTTTATGAAGTTCGATATGGATTAATACTCATTAAATGAAAAAATGCTGTTAATTGTGATCAGAGATTCGCTTTATGTTATCATATTTTCCTTTTCGCGGCTTTATTTCCAAGTACAGTATGTTATTAAACATTTTTTTTTGGGGGGGGGGGTACTGTTTCTAACGCAACAGTATTGTGATGTATTGCAAGTAAGGGTAGTGTTTCCAGCTCACAGGATGACCTGTTCGAAGAGGTTGAGAGGTGTTATTTAACTTTATCTTTTAAGCAAGAAAACATGTTTCACCCATCAGTTTAGCTTTTGCTTTTGATTTGTAAAGATCATGACAGTGTCGACATGCAGAGACGGTTAGTGTAAAATGAAAACACTTGAGCAGACAGGCGTTAGATGTTTTACTACGCGGCGTTCATCACAGGTCAATAAACTTTCAAAAATGCTATGATTTTGTAATATTGGTTAATGGAATGGAAAGGAAAAAAATTAAACCTTTTTTATTGCAAAAATAGTTGCTTGCAGTCATATACTGAATTATGAATGGTTCAATGATTCGTATTATCTTGTTTATATGAAGAAATAACATTTAACTCTCGTTTTTTAGTGTATTATCTTATGAATAAGGTTATGAATGTATAACCTTAGATTAATTATTTCGGCTACTGTTATCAAACGGGTAATATTATCAGGTTAGCTGCATCCCGACGTAATCACAATAAGCAACGTACTCTGTATTTTAAAATCAGAGAGCTAAGTAGCTTGGAGGTCTAAAGTCAAAGGTTTGAAAAAGAAGAGAGAGTGAGGGTATTGCTCTTCGTTCACTTCGTAGCTATGACAGTTTAAAAAAAAAAGAGTGCGTTGAACGCCACGCGACAGAAGTAAAGCATTATTTTATTTTCAATTTTTAATTATTGGATTTTTTCAATTTTGCATTATTGGACTTTTTAATATTGGGATTTTGGACTTTAATTTACGTATTGTATTATTATTAGGGCTGTATCGATTAATCGATTAATCGGCCCGATTAAACGATTACATATTTAATCGTCGACCAATTACATTTTCCGATTAATAGGTTTAGTCGAATTCTGAAAAACATTTTTCGAGAAACGGGTCAAATGACCAAACTCCTTTCTCAGTGCCGAGTAAGAGAGTTTTTAGTGCTGTCGGTATTATTGTAAACAAGCTACGATCGTGTCTTGAACATTCAAATGTCAACAAACTCTTGTGTCTCAAGTCTTGGCTGAAAAAGTAACCGGAAATGTAAGTTTTGTATATTTTTTTTCACTAGTTAACTAATAATGGTAATTCATTAATTCAGTCGATTAATCGATTAAAGTCAAGCGTTAACTCGATTAAAAATTTTAATCGATTTTCAGCCCTAATTATTATTATTATTATTATTATTATTATTATTATTATTATTATTATTATTATTATTATTATTATTATTATTTGCACTTCGTTCTCCATCATTTTACATTTTCCTAGGTGAAAGGGAATAACTGTAGTGTGTTAAGGTGTTTACTAGATTTGCAACTGTAGAACTACTATTTCTTTCATTTGTTTCTTGATTAGCCATATGAGTGCATTAGTCTCGGCACTTTAAAATTTCTACCTGATCATCTAAAGGTGTCATAAAATCGAACGTTACCCTTTTCATAAAGGTTTATGTAAAAAAAAAATCATTTAAAAAAGATAATTTATTTGACTGATTTTCGACGAAAACTCAGCTTTGTCACTTTTAAATGACAAAATCAGAGACAGAAGTCCTCATGTCATATCGCACATATTATATTTACGCGTAATATCAAGGTCTGTCGATTTTTACTTCCTCTGCCCGTACCATAGGTACTATAGGTAGAGGAAGTATTGTTTTCGACCCCAAAATTCGAAGTTGAGTTTTTAGCATATATACACGTTTCAAGGCCCCCTGAATCCAAAAATACTATTTTTACTTCCTCTGCCCGTACCATAGGTATATAGGTAGAGGAAGTATTGTTTTCGACCCCAAAATTCGAAGTTGAGTTTTTAGCATATATACACGTTTCAAGGCCCCCTGAATCCAAAAATACTATTTTTGGAAACATGTCTGTGTGTCTGTGTGTCTGTGTGTCTGTGTGTGTGTGTGGAAAATATCTGTGAACAAGCTAGCTCCAAAACGGAAAATCGTATGAAAACAAAATTTCGTATTTGGGTCAGGTACCTTCTGAAGATGTGAGGATAAGATTGGCGACTATTTTCTCTTATTTTTAAGGGGACTTTACATGAAGAAATTTTCGTTTTTCGCGATTTTCTCGAAAACGGCTCTAACGATTTTCTTTAAATTTTGCACATAGGTTGCTTATACTAAGAGCTAAAACTTTTATTTGAAACATTTTTTCGAGAAAATTCTCTGAGGGTAGTTACAAGCCACCCACTGTTCACCCACTGTTTGTAGAAAGTTTGTCTTACGTGATGAACAACTGAATTCGCGCTCTTTCACGGCCTCTTATTTTATATAAGAATGTGAAGTGAGAAAGATGTATTGTTGGCCATGCATAGAGTCAAGATGTATCTGAGGGAAATATTCGATAAATTTCGGAAATTATATTTTACGCACCGCCGTCTCGAGAATTACACTGCCTGTCCTATGCTTTATTTTAACATGGAGTTCAGAGTATTGTTAAATTGCCTAATTTATCCAGTGGAGGCGACACAGTTCACACCCAGATTGTAGCAATCACTAATCAAAATAAGCATTAAACAGACACAGATACTTGTGTTATTTGTTTAGAACGTAATATTATTCCAGTTTTGACACTTACCATGAAATGGAATTTTGGAGCAATAATTAAAATAAATGTAAATTAATTAGACGCATTGATAGACTATATTATGAGCACCGCCGTCTCGAGGAGTAATACAGTTCAGAAGGCAGTGATTATGAGACGGCGGTGACAGCACTACATAATCAACAATGTCGTAGCAAAAAACAAGAAGCAGTCTGGGTGTGAAAGGTGCTGCCATCTGTAATGACGCCGAGTACGCAAAATTAGGCGTATAGGACAGGCAGTGTATACACGATTAATAGAGTTTAGAAGGCAGTGATTTTACGGCAGAAAGTTCAATAAACGTCTGCAGTCATTTGTTTTTTTTTTTTTTTAAGTTTGTTATATAGACTGCGCTTTTAGTCGCATCATTGAAAGAAGAGGTATTTATAGGATAATTAGCGTAAAATTGTGTCTTGCGATTCTGTACAAGGATATGTGAATACTGCTAACTTTTATTTGGGCAGAGGAAGTTATGTGACTTTCACATCAGATTTTTAAATAAATATTTGGATGGGTCTGGTTAAGTACCCGGGGAACCTCTACGCTCAGTATCTGCATTCTAATAAGAATACTGAATTTATACAATGATATAAGCCAACATCGACTGAAATCATCAGTGGGATCTAATTTTGAAATCAATAGAGAGAATTGCAGTAGAATAACGGGTTACTATGGATTACAGTCGAACGCAAGGATAAAAATTCTCACTATTTTACATGAAGCTTTACTCTATAAATATTATATTTCTGCTTTTATACAGTTTTTGAACGAACGGATTTATACTTCAGTAGCAGTGAAAAGGTTAAACGCCCTGGTTAAAGTACCGCAAAACTATGAAACCGGGCCCCATGATTTACAGTCCTTCCCTCCTTACAGAAGACTTCGTGCCCAGAATTCTTACCGTCCTGAAAAAATTTATCCACCTCGGCCGGATTTCAACCCAATATCTTCCGACCCAGAGGCAAGCTCCATCGAGATCATGGGTGTACGATGAAATTCTCTTCGGAGGGGGTTGAATATAATGCTGTCTCAGCTCCATGTGCCTGCACATATTTATTTATTTATTTATTTATTTAACCTGGCGGAGTTAAGGCCATAAGACCTTCTCTACCACTCAGCCAGGGCAAAAACGTAACACACTAATTTTAGTAACTGAACAGTTTTATTGTGGTCAGTACTTTTTTAATAAAAACTATTTAAGGAGTACTCTATCTTTTGACTTAACGGAACATTTCCAAACTTACATATTTAGAATGAAAGTGGAATCACACAATATGCATAATATTATACGAATTGAAGTCCTCTGGATTCAGTTCCTACACATTTATTCTCCCCGTAAGCTGCAATTTAGTCTATGATACGATCACAGGGTTTCTTTCACTTTTAACCAGAAGATGCTAAATTTAAAATGAAAAGTAGCTATATCTCTATTTTCAGAGTTGAGGCCTGAGAGGTTTGCGACCAACCTCTAAATACTGTGGGATATTGCTGATCGTCTGACATATAAGCGGATCTGTATATAAGCGGAGACATTTTCACAAGGGCACTTATAAAGTAACACATGAAAAACAACTGCAGAATTGCCAGAAACAGAATGACACATGCAGCAACATTAATTCATTCAGTCATTAATTAGAAATTAACATTTACAAGAGTTATTTTAATATTGCTGTGTTATGTAAGAAAATATACATAATAATCAAACCATTCCTTTTTTTATTTATTTCGTAACATTGTGTTATAATCTTTAAAAAATCGCAGATATTTCGGGAGGGGTTTCAACCCCCTCAACCTTCCCCCACCGTACGCTCATGATAGAGACTGGCATCATTCTAAACAAAACAAAAACAAAAGTAACATTTTTTAACAACTCATTCAAATGTCACATTTTGATCTCTTTAAGATGCAAAGGATAGGAACAAACACCGTTCTGATCAATAGAGGTAATATATAATTCTGACAGCAGATCATAGTATGCACTTACCGTAAAGGCAATGCATTTTCCTTTCAGAACCGATGCAGCTCTCAAATGTTACATAACCTAATACGCCCGCACGAGTATGAGATGTCATGGAACCCAGACCTAGGGAAAGGTGAGTGGCCAAAGCGTATCTATTGCTGATTATTATTAGATCCATATATTAAACTCTCGACTGTCAGCTCTGCAATATGAAACGCCAATTTATTTACCAATCAAACTAGTCCCACCCACAATACAACTACATGTGCGATTTTTATACTGATGATTGAGAATATACTTTTCCTCCACCCTCAGGAGTTAAAACTGATGTTAATTATTTAATCTAATTACTGACCTGTCACATAAGAGGTGGAATTCAGTTAGACAACCGTCTACCCCTCATGTTCTGCCCTTCCCTTAAACAATAAGTCATTTTAAACTGGAAATTATCCAGAATATGAGTATACATGTTATGTGAGAGAAATGTACAACTCCCTAGGGTTTCAGGAATTTATTCTATTATTTTTTGTACTTTATCACGGTAAATTAGCTAACAAGAGAATGTAAGGTATTAAAATTACTTATATGATTAGGCTATTTCATTGGTTTCAGAGCATATTTCGCAAATTTTGGAGCACATCTGAATGCTAATTTCGTCTTCTGATAAAGCATTCACTTCTGGGCCAATGTGTCACAGCAACTCTAGGGGCTATATGCCTACTTTATTCAGTGCGGAACTCTATCCCTTTACACTAATAAAATAAATCTCTCTCAGGTCTCTTCATCTCCATCTCCCTCTCCCTCTCCCCTTCGTTTGCATATGGAGCTAAGTGTAGCTCTAATCTCATTCTAAAACTAAACTAAACTAAACTAAACTCCGTGGCGCTACAACCCTAAAGCTTGACAGATGGCAGTATTAGGAAGCATGTGGTCAGCATGCCGACATCGACGCCCATTAATGGTGGTTTCCATGACCGGAGCCGCTGCCATCTGCCTATGGTAGATGACGCAGCAGTCGGGTGGTAGACCTTGTCCCTTTAGGGATGTAGCGCCACGAAATTAGTTAGTTAGATACATAACGTAACAATGTATAAGGCTGGCCATAAAAGTTGGTATTCATTGTAGGTATACGTGTTCGACCAAACTGCACACGTAAACCTGGGCAGGCAACTATCTCACATAAGTTTGGTAAACCGTAATTTTTTCCATCAGTTGGCCTCAAGGGATCCGTGGAACAATGTTGTCGCAAGTGTGGCCTACAAAACGGGCAGAGGAAACAAAAATCTCAACATTTTAACGAAAGAGATCAGTAATATTACAATTCTTTGAGTTTCAACTTAATGCATTAGCAAATTTCTTGCGTTTAAAAAAGTATTAACTTTAATTTTAAAATAGTTTACTTTATTATTAAAAATATGTGCAGTTCGTCACCACATGTAACATGTTATAGAACATTCGCTTAAACATAATACATATGTGGCGTCAAAATAATTTATAGACCTATTTATTTTAAATATTTGTAAATTACATGAAAAAAGAAGCTTGAAACCCTCAATACGCTACTTCCAATGGGCATTCAGTGTGGGTTGCTGTTTATTTAATGTAACAAAATACAAAATAAATGTTTTGTCAGTCTAATGAAATATAGTACTTGTAATATAAAACCAAAAATCAAAACACTACTAGGATCTGAACTGAACAGTAGTTTGAACTGAACTGAAACCTCCGGTGTTTCTCGGTCACCTTAAAGGTAGCGACACCTGTATAGTTTTACAGAAAGTAGTTGGCATTCACGCTCCGGTTTACCTCTGCTGGTAAATTGTACAAGTAAACCTCTTCGGTAGGCCGTAACGTGTATGGCCGGCCTAGGAAAGGAACGTAACGGTCAGGCAATGAAACCGTCCATAAAATTATTTCATCAGCGTCTTAGACATTTGTGTTTTTATTAAAACTTAACAGCTATGTTAAGTTGAAATGTTACGACACTTGGAAGACAGGTTGGCTGTGCTATGCTAGCCCTATCATTACCATTATATCCTGTCAAAATACATGCTCATCATTTCTAAATGCAAATTACGACTCTTCTACGAGCCACTGCAACTGAGTCAGATGACGTGAAATAATTCAGTGACATCTACAACCTTCTTATATATAGCAGTAAACAGTTACAAACAACAAAGAGTAATAAGTTATATGGATGGATAGTACTGTTTACGACAAAGCCAGGAAAATAAGTTAATATTCTGTTTAGTAGGCCTACGAAAAATATTACCCATTAAGATCTAATGGTTTAATTAAATATAAATTTTGACATACTTTTATCTGACCCTTCTCTTAGATTAACCCGTTTCCTTCCAGAGATTCGGTAACTTAGGCGAAAGCTTTAAGAATAGTAATACTTAATGTAAGTGAAGTCGCGTTAATGAGAATTTTGAACGTTGTGACATCAGTGATATTAATGATAATAAATAACGTTACGAATATTCTCATTTCCATACTGCTTTCATTAAAGTTACAACTAAAGTATCCTTTACCTCTATGTCTAAATTCCTTCCCAAATAGGCCTATCCAGTATAGTCAAAAAGTAAATTCTCATTCCCCGTATCTTTTAGTTTGCACAATATGGTTTTCGAGTTTCATTTCTGTTATAGGACTACAGAATAAGAATCCATTTTACAAGGAGTGCGTATTCCGTTGTTTCAGCCTCATTCAGAAGTAATTTGTTTGCAGCATGAGTATGTGTAAACAATGGGTGAGCTTATTTCTGGCCTAGAAAGAAAGAAAGAAAGAAAGAAAGAAAGAAAGAAAGAAAGAAAGAAAGAAAGAAAGAAAGAAAGAAAGAAAGAAAGAAAGAAGGAAGGAAGGAAGGAAGGAAAGAATAAAGCTTTAAAATAGGTCTAGTACCGATCGTGTTCACGATTTAAAGAAAATCGTTAGAGTAATTTTTAATAAAATAGGGAAAAAATGTTTCATGTAAAGTAGACTTCCCCAAAGTATGAAACTTAGATTTCATATTAGTTTGCGTTATGTTGTTCACAACTACAGAAATACACACAGACACTGACAGATAAGTCGCAAACATGACTCAGAATAAAGTATTTTTGTACATAGGGGTCCTCAATATATAGGCCTACCTACATTACTGCTAAAACTGGTCACTGAATTTCAGGGTCGAACACAATGTGTTTACCATCTATGTGTGGTAAAGAAAAACACCTACGAATTGCGAGAAATAAAAGATACATGCAATCTCGCGATATTATTTATCGCCTTGATTGCATTGCTTGTAGGATTTACAGCCAGCAAGCTGAGAACGTCTTTAGTTTATACTCAAATTCTTGATAAAGAGAGGTATGCAAAAAATATCGTTCCTACAGTGAAGGATATTAGCAGTAAGGGCTCATATAGATAGTTTTTGCTCTCTGTTGAAAAATTCCCTTCTGTCATCCCAGCGCCAAAAAAAAATATACACGGATTCCAACGTCACGCGCTGACCACTTTTCTTTAGACAGCATAAGAATATCAGTTAGAACTAAAGTGGAAGAAGCGTGGAAATAGGCGAACCAATAAAATTGACAGCAAAGCTTTTTCATGCAAATTTACTAATGTAAACATCAGAAACATTTCCAATGGACATATGACCTTTATGCTTGAAGTTTCTTACTAGAACTTCATGGCTATTAATACTAAATCTCGTTCTAATTCATGAAGCAATCTTTCTTTTTAACTTTTCTGTTAATTGTACAGTAAATGTTATAATCATGGGCTGTGCATGTTTCGCTAAGCATTATGTGCTTACTTTTACAGGTTTATAATGTAGCAACAGCGAGTGAAGAACCCCAGTAATTACATGCTTATGAAGTATCATTTGATTAAGTAAGAAGCCTTGGCCGTGACCCTTACTAGAATCTATAATCTTGGCACTTCTTGTTGAAGTTTAAAATAACTAGGCTTGAAGGCAAGAGATTCACGCACGCTATTGCTTGAAATATTCCCATTTTGTACTATAACAGAAGTCGACTTCTTGTTAGTGTTATAACTACTTATCAGCTACGAGTGTTATGGTAAATGTAGGGTTGCCATGAGTATAGGAAGTTGTGTAGTGCTCTAACCTGTAAGTTCAAGTGGCAAACAAGATGATTTTATCTAAAAAAAATTAGGATGTCAAATGTATAATGTATATAAATTTATATTGTTTGAAATATTATTTATTGTTTCTAAATATAAAAAGATAAATTTTAAGTGAAATGTTCATAACATAACTTTGATTATTGTTATGATGAACTTGTACTTTTTCTACATACTGTAAACACTATGCATATATTATTATGTTATATATAATTAATAAAGTATGTTGAAATTGAATTATTTGAACAGAATTTTATATTAAAACAATTTACAGATAAAAGGCATTCATGACAATAATTATAATAATCATTTCTGCTGTTTTCTTAGGAAACAGCACGATCGGTTAATAAGCATCTATTTAATCAAATATTGTTGGCAGAAAGTTATCTTGTGTAAAACAATTATATTTTTGCCACATTTTCTAGAAAGGCATACTGGTAAGTACTGTTTCTTGAAAGAATTACACACAGGATGCTCAATTGCCTGGGGGAATGATGGCTCTCACCTCTGATCGGCATTCACGTCGCTCGCATTTGACCCGTTGACCCGTTTACATTTAAGCTGCATAGGTTATGTCTTTATAATGTTTATAGGTGGTGATCACAATAATTAAATTCCAAGGTTGCTAAACTTTGAAATACATTTCCCGTAAAATATTATAATGCTAATTCCTGAACAAATGTAAGCGTATTATGCACTTTAATTCCTGAATAAATCTTGACGTACCACGACTGATGACGTATGCGTGAGTCACTGCCGAGAGTCACTTTCGTATGAGGTGATAAAGCAAATTCGATAAAGACGAGTGAATCATATCTGTGATAGACTGATTTCAGACTCATTCTTATATGTTATGGGTCCAAATCGAAAGAAAGACATATCAGCTAAATAGCTACTGTGATGTTATCAATCACTGAGAGAATTCATACTCACTACATAATGTAGCCAATCCATAGACTAAATCTGATATCTGATATCTGATATTTCAAACTGTGATATGAGGAGAAAGAATTTGGGAGTTTCCTGTCCTATTAGAAATTAGCAAAACCGTAAGTTCGAAAGTATTCTAGGACATTTTTGAGGTACAAGTTATCGTTGAAGTTTTCTTTAAAATCATCGTAGCAATTCTCTTTAAAAATCAAGAATGAGAAAGGTGTCTACTTAAATATTTTAAGAGAAAAGTAGTCTAAAGTAGACAGTGCAAAGTTCAAACTCATTAAAAGAAAATCGTTCAAAAGCTTTTTTTATATATTTTCTTATAAGGTACTCGAAAATGTTCGCCCTTTACTTGACGAAATTCAAAATATCTACTATTGCAATACACTTTCTTGTTTTACTGACTGTAGGAAGTAGAAATTATATAAGTTTAAGTGAAGGTAATGTAAGGCTATGATGCCTAAAACAAATGTAAATTTAATTGTTTACACCTTAATGAAATGAGCAGTGTGTCATAACGGCTAAATGCATGAAATAAACATAGACACATGATCCAAAACTTTCATCAGCATCAAGATATTATAATTGAGAACACTTACGAAAGAGACCAGCTCATTATGCACTAAGCGGAGCAGAACGGTGAAGCAGGTTTCGTTCTGAGTGATGACTGCTCTTCGACCTGATTCTCTTTCTGACTTGTTAAGAGTTAAGAGTTGTTATTTTTCAATAATCAGAGAATGCTTGACATTTAAAAATGAATTAAGAGAATTGTTATATAAGAAGGAAGGTAATGTATGTCCTCAAATCACATTACTGTTGCAAGAGTTCATGATTTTTAAGTATTTAGCACTCCTACATATTATTTTTTTTAGTAAAAGGCAGTGTGTCTCAAGACCACGCATACTGGCTAATGTGACTACTTTTTCTTCCCAAGAGTGTCCGGATGTAGTAATGAGCAAGATATGTTATTAGGTCAGTCTGGTAGCAAAATGATATGAAAATGGTTTAATGGACTGACAATTTAACTCTCCCATACAAGTTCTTTCTTATATGGATTTTGATAGTACTGCATTTTTCTGGAACAGCGTTTGATAAGGATTTGTTTACAGAATTTCCTGACCTTTCACAAATAGAAACTACGAAGTTACATCTACAGTATATTTCAATAAATTAAAAAATTTAAACTTTTCAAATTTTCCTAAAAATTGCGTGAAATGTAATATAAACATTATAACAGACATTGTACAGTAATAGTCATATAAAATAACTAACTAGTAATGGTTCGGAATTGGTTGGATACTTATGCAAAAAATTTACAGTTGTTCTTTCTTTGAACGCTACTTCGAAAACTAAACTAAACTCTAAGACGCTACATCCCTTGAGAGACTAGACCTGCCAGCCGAACGCTGCGTCATCTACCATAGGCACTAGGCACTAGGCATTTGGGGGTATGTGGTCAGAATGCCGACTCTCACGGTCGTTACCGCGGATAACTGTACCGGGGCCGCTACTTCTTTATCAAGTAGCTCCTCTGTTTGTGTAACGAGGCTCAGTGCACCCCGTTCCAGTCCTCCCTACTTCAGAAACATCCGAGGAGGTACCGGAGATCGAACCCGAACCTGCTGATCCGTAGTCAGCAACGCTAACCATGAGACCATGCAGTCGGTTTACACTACTTTGACTAATCAGTAAATTTAAATAACAGAAACAGGTTTCAGTATTAGGCCTGAAACTCAAAAGCATTTTATCCTATTCATCTCAGATTTAGTTATTTTAAACTTCCTGCGTATAGAGGTCTACGTAGGATGCATCTAACTCTGATGCTTAATTAAAAACTTTGACATTATAATGTGGCCGTTCTACGAAAGAAACCTGAAGTAAACAAAAAAACAGTATGTCTGTCTCACTCTTAGGTCCTCAAGTATTGTGCTAGAGAAAGATAGGTATACTGGTTTTTGTTTACTTCGGGTTTATTTCTTAGGATGGCTACATTTTAACTAATTATTTTACTGGTATTAGTTAATTGTAGGTTTTCCCGTTCCACATATCAAAGTTAGACGCATCCTCACTACATTGTAGATGTGCATGGAATCAACAAGAATGAGGGACTCTGGCCGATTAATAATAATTAATCTCTGCACTGTACCTCGCATGCGAAGAAATTATAATATTGCACACTTTTATATAATAATTATCTCATTAAACTGATTTAAATTGTTAACCGAAATGACAATAATATCGAGAACTCTTGGCTACTGAAAGCAGTTAGCTTCTGAATAAGTTGTTCCTGTCGGCCTATGTGGAAGAGTCAGTCTGGCTTTTCGTTCTCAAGGTAACGGATTCGATCTAGGTCCAGGTCGATGAAGATGATGATGATAATGATAATAATAATAATTTATTCACAATTCAGCAATATAATGGTTGCTATAGATTACTTAGCATAAGCTTGTGTACAGATTACACTTAAAATGCAATATAAACATCTAAGCTGCATTCAGAAAATCTTTAATAGAATCTTTAATAGAATAAAATAGTCAATTATTAAAGTACAGTTTTATAACTACCAATAGATAGGACTATATCCATGGCTGTTATATGTAATTTATTGAAAAGTTTACTCCATGATAGCAGCACGAAATGTAAGTACTGACAAGTCTGCATCGTGGTAAATCAATTTTTATTTCTAGTGTTAAAGGAGTAAATTTCCGTTCTTGCTGTATATAGATCTAAGTTAGTCTTAAGCTAAGAACGGATTATTCAAATATGGAAGTACATTTTCTAGTACTATACGGATCACTAAAATGAATACAGTACTCCATAAGATATAACTTGTCTGTCTGTGAGGTAGACCATTAGGGCAATCAGTCATGGGAGAGAGGTTCCATCCTGCGCTGTGAATTGAACTCCGCGCTTAGCTCAGTTGGTAGAGCATTAGCGCGAATAGTCAAAGGTCCTGGGTTCGAGTCCCAGTGTCGGAGGGGTTTTTCTCCTACAATATTCTCATGAATATAGTTGTTATGATAAGAGAGCTATCAATCATACTAGCAGAAAATAACACACTAAAGAAGCATTTCTACAATGGTAGAAGTGATCCATGCCCATTAATGGCCCTGGGTGTCGGCATGCTGACCACATGCCCCCAATCATGCCGTCTGCCTATGGTAGATGACGCAGCGGTTGGGTGGTAGGCCTTGTCCCTTCTGGGATGTTAGCGCCACGGAGATAGTTAGTTAGGAGTGATCCATGCTTCACGATCCTGGTGTAAACACATGATATACAGGAGCTATGCTGGAATGAAATACTCAAGAGCTTAGAATATACCTAGGTAGTATAGACCTTCCAAGCAATAATAACCAAGAAATTATAAAAAGAAATAGAAGAAATCTAAAGGAGATATAAGGTAAAAGGACTGTAAATAGTAGATATTTTATCAATTAGAAACAATAAAAGAAAAAATGCTCAATTGATAAGGACTCAGACAAAAAATGTCCTTCGAATAAAGATGCAGACATTCAATGGGAATAAAAACATAAATTACTTTTTAACTGCTGCAGCCGTCAATGTGACGGTGGAGGTTTTAAATCACTGAGGAAATTTTAAATATTTCATGAGTGATTTTTGTATTGTCTTTTTAGCATGAAGCGTTTTATATAGGCATATTTATATTTTGTCAGTGTCAACTCTGCAAATTTTCTTCGCGGTCAAGGCCGCAGCATTTAAAAGGTTGAAGGAGGGGAAAGCTTCTATGATGGAAAAGACAGACACACAGATGGACCGACAGTCAGCAATAAATAAATAAATAAATAAATAAATATAAATATATATATATATAATGAAAGAATGCAAGAAACAAAGGAAAACTAGGAAAATAAATAAAGAAAACAAAATAAAGAAAGTAAGTAATCGAAAGGAATTGAGGCTAAATTGAAGAGATGTTGACCAAATTCCGGGCTAACAATTCAAGTTGGGCTTTCTCAGGGTTTTCTTCGCCCATTTCTCCATGTTCTTGTCTACGAGTGCATGATTAGGGGACACTCTGAAGTCTCATGAAGAGCAAAGTTAAGCAGAAAAGGAAAGAAAGCTAAATAATTAAGGAATAAATAAAAAATAGTGTTAGAAACACAAAACACAAACCGAATAATCTCTAACTATAGAAATTCCGAAGTAAGTTGAATATGAGACAATGGATTCTCAGATCTGCCCCGAAACGTCGGAATTCATTAAAGTAGAAGCCCGGGAAAATATTATATATACAGTTCTGATGTGAAGGTTTATATGTTTTACCTTCTCTAACAACATCTGATCTTGCGATATTCCCTTTTTACTTTCTCATATAGCGAAGCCGCCGCCTAGCAAGAGTGCGCGCTTTCAACACCTCCTTAATCTAAGCATGCCTAAGTTGCTGATAAAACAAGGCTGGAGTAAATTCAGAGTTGAGATCAAGACAGGCCAATTACAAGTATTAGCCTACCTCTCTAATTAAAATGTGTAGTTGGCTCTACAAATTTAAGCAAAATGTTAAAGGAGTTTTCGACAGAGTAGCGACAACAGTTATTTCTTGAAAAATTGTAATTTGTGTCAGAGAAACTCGTCCTCATCCTCGGAAGATTGTTAAAATAGCCTACACGTCCTAAGATACCGTCGATCTTAAACCATAAACTTAAATACAACAGATAATTGTTTTGCTCAACTGAATCTAATTCTTTTCGCGGACGTTAGTATAGGGCCTACCAAAGACGTTACGTTTATTATCGCCTCGACAACAAGCTAGAAAAAATAATGTACTACCGTACTTGGACGTGAAAGGGTTGGAGAATTTCGTCCAGAGACCCTACAGACTTCGAGTTCTTTAACGTGCCATAAATAATCGACAGGTGAACCACAGTTTATAATCCCTCTCAGAGGACTTTACGCCCAGAATTTTTTACGTCCTGAAAATATATCTACCTCGGCCGGGTTTAACACGAGACTTTCCTATTCAGTCGTGGGTACGCTAACTACTCTGATTTAGGTACCAGGCTGTTTTTTACTTAGTTTAACCTATCCAACTGCAAAAGAATAGTGCAACTAGATACTCAGTGCAGTGATCTTAATAAAAACCAGTCATTTAACAACTGTTTGAAGTCCTATTTGAAGTCTATACATCAACACTCAGAAACCCTAAATATGATGTTTAAAGAAAAAATCCGATAAAATCTAGGTTCAATTAAAATAAAATATTAAGCAAAACAGGTACTAGGTTTTTCTTTATATTTATCTGGGAAATATGCCCGTAACTCGAATATAAAATTTCGTTTTGATATGCCTATTTACAGACTGACATACGCACATAGGCACATACAAGACATTCTTTGTAGGGAATTTCATATGCGTACCCATTGGCCTCTAAACATGTGCGCCTTGTAAAAAGAAAAGTCAAATTTCAGATAGAATACAGTAAGCCTATTTTGACCACCTACTTGTTATAAAGATAGAGAGAGTACCCTAAATGAAGACGGCTTAAAATAAAATGTAAGGAGCAATGTTCAGTTCTTCCTGAACTCTTTATATAAAAATTAAGGAACCGACACTACTCTGTCAAAATAGTTTAAAAAGAACATAATGATTTGTATGCTTCGATATACAGGCACTTCATTTCACTTACATGCTAGCATTTTCTATTCAAATCAGTCTGATTCTGGCCTCAGGAGACAACAGAGTAGACAATTGATGGAGTCTGTGTTGTTTTTCATCAATAGACAAGTTCCTGGCATGCAATTTTAAGGAGGGAGGTACACCTTTAGCTAGTGCGAATTACTATTTTTAGAAAAATAAATTCCTCTCGATCTGTAAGTCCAATGGGAATAAAAATTGGCATGCACTAATTCGCATGTACACTGTCTGTACAACACTAAATAAATTTCGAGTTTTTTAAAAACAGGATATATGTATTTTTAATTTTTTTCATTGCAGAATAGAATATTTATTATTTTTATCATTATTACAAAATTTTCTAATTATTACAAATTACAAAAATACAAATTATTACAAAATTATTACAAATACAAATATAAATAATATAAACAATTTTAACAATTACAAATTATTATTATTTTTGGAGTTTTTAGTTTAGCCGATCAGCGTTTACATGATAGATACTTCAGATATTTAAAATTTGATACAATTCTAGTTTTGAGATTTTTTAATAAACATAACAACATGCACTAAAATATTTAAGATAGGACATTAAAAATATTTATCTTCTTTTTTCATACTTTACATTAAATTTTTCATAAATTTCGTGATGCAAAAATCATTAAAAGAAGTTTACAAAAATTAAAAACTGTACATACCACATCAAAGATTTTAGTGTAATAAGTTGTTCAAAATAAGGAAATTGTACAAGAATTCAAAGTTCCAACAAAATATCTTAAATACTTTTTGAGTTATCATGCAAACCGTTTGCAAATACTAAACTTTCCAGAACTTTATTTTTTGTAAACGGTTTGCATGAAAACTAAAAAAAAAGTCTAAGATATTTTGTTGAAACTTTGCATGCTTGAATAGTTCTCTTATGTCATTAACACTGAAGTCTTTGATGTAGCATGTACATTTTTTATTCTCTATTTTATTTCTTTTTAATAACTTGCATCAGAAATTTTGTGAAAATGTTAATGTAAGAGTTTGGAAAATAAAATAAAGATTTTTTGAAGTCCTATCTCAAATATTTTAGTGTATGTTGCAGAATTATATCAAAATCTAAATATCTGAATCATTCATAATGTAAACGCTGCTCCGCTGAACGAAAAACTCCACAGATTTTAATAATTTAAAAATATACATACATTAGGTCTTTTTAAAAACATGGAATTTTTTTAGCGTTATATAGATAGTGCGTATTGTGCATGCAATTTTTTTAATTCCCATTGACGTTAGAGATCCAGAAAAATTTATTTATCTAAAACATTAAATTCGCACTCGCTAAAGGTGTACTTCCCCCCTTTAAAAAATATTGTAGTCACGAGGCAGAACTTAACCAAATCATGCTATCGTGGGAAAATTCTATGTAACGTAAATGCAATTTGTTTTATGTGACCTGTCATTCTCTTCCTTGTGTTTGATCGAAGAAACGAGTTCTGAAAGGAGAACGGAAACTCCCTCATGGGATTGAAATATTTTTTTGCAATAATTAAAATGCACGATACACCCTAAGATTTAAAGTAGTTGAACTCCATTTTAATCGCTTTTATATCCGATTATGTCAAAATGATATCTGCCATTAAACAACTCTACGCAAATGAGACTTGAATTCCTGTTTGTCTTGCCTCCTTATCTTGGATCATTTGCAATGACTACAGGATTAATTTTGATAAACAAGAATGAGATACAGTGATGATGGAGGCACTAAGGGATATGCAGTTATTAAATCTTATTTCGATCTCATATTTTGATTACTTTTATAAGTTTATTTCTGAATTCATATTAGTAGTACAAGCAAATTCCAATCTTAGATTAAATATACCTAAAAATGGACTCGTCTTTGGAACAGTACTTATGTCTAAATTAACGATGGAAGTTATTTAAATGAACGGGGTTTCGGTTATTACATTTCCATAAGAAAGAGAAACATTAAAAGAAAGGTAGCTGCCCTCTTCATACACAATATGATTCATCTTACCAATCAGTCATAGTGACCATTTTAGAAAATGAATTCTTGATATTCTTATATAAACAAAGGGAACTAATTAAAAAATCTTCTACTTCACTTCACTTCACGAATTTTACACTTTGTCTGTTCCGCTAAATACAATTTATAGAACTAAAATATAATAAAACCATAAAATGTTAATACGTATCGCGAAAAGAGCAGCAATCCACAGGGACATTGACTAGGATTTTTTTTTAATTATATTGGCCCAAATAATTATGTTAATGAACGTTAGGCTACCACAATTCAAAAAATTACCAATAAAACCTGAACACTTTATTTATAATTTCAGAGGTGCAGTCCGTACTGCCTCCAAGATATATATTTTGGTACTGACAGATTACATTTTGTAATGATAATATTCCGTTGACAAGATTAGTAGTACGTCATTACTTATTGCGTAATAATTACGTTATAAGAGCAATAAGTCCTTCAGTACCTACCACATAAATATTACGAATGATGCCCTAATGGTAAAAGGTTTATAGAGTTTTATGGCAAGTAGTAGTATCAATTGGTAGCCTATTGAGTAAGTAAGCCTATTTCCATCCGATTCACGGGCTCAAGAGTCATGCATGAATCCTAAAATGAATAACTATTAATTATTATTCTTGCTAATGGCAATGTTCAGCAGGGACAAACGCTTAGCGCGACGATTTGCCTTAAAAATTTATGTTCTATATTTCATAAATTATGTAAATTTAATTACGTTATACCTTAAAAATTTATGTTCTATATTTCATAAATTATGTAAATTTAATTACGTTATACCTGGTGAACTAATAACTTACTATGATAGCTAGTTCTTTTTCATTTTTAAAAAAACCCTTATGCCCATAAGATTTTCTTTCAAGGGAATGATGCAATTCCAAAAAAAAGTTTTAAAATGTTATTTTTGTTTTTATTATTTTATAATGTTTGAATATTATAATTTTTCTCTTTATGCCGTGACGAGCTTTTTTAAAAATAGCAGTGAATAAAGTAATTACAAAGAAAAAAACTACTTCTGAAGTTTCGAGAAAAGGATGTGGTGAAGACAGACTTGTGGCTCATCCCCGTGCTGGCATCATAGGTGGACAGGTAAGAGTGTGGAACAAAAAATCGGCGAAATTTATCCGAAATCTCGCCTTTCGTTTAAATCAGCGTTTCTCTACCTATGGTCCGCGGACCACCGGTGGTCCTCGAAGATGGTGCAGATGGTCCGCAGACATAATTAAAAAATATAAAGCAAGTGGAAAGTAAAGAAGTAAAATTTTGTCACATATTTCGTTATAATAACCTATAATTAATACCCCAAATATTAAGAATATAGGCTTTCTTTTAAAAATGGGATGTAAAATTAGGGGTCCGTAAATTTTTTTAGGCATTTTAGAGGTCCTCGGGTTCAAAAAGGTTGAGAAGCGCTGGTTTAAATGACTGTTTGGCGATTAATTGACGACCAAATTTTCACCTTTTCTCAAAAAGAATTTTCTTACATGCCTTACCGTTCAAAATAATCCAAACTGTGTCTATTTAAGCTATTTCCTTCAAATATTCAATGTACAGATTATGGTTTGGCGGGCTTGCTAGATTATAAGCAGAGTCAAGTTCTCTAAAAGAGCACAGCTTTAGACAACTCCCATCTCTGCGGCCTTCCTCAAGAGAATTTTGGCTCCGTTCATAGCCCAACAACAATATAATCGGTCATCAACGCCGAGAAAGCCTTAAATTGTATATTTTCAACGCAGTTTTTGAAAAGAAGAAGAAAATTATATATTTAAAATAATTATTGTAATTTGGAAGAATATTTTAATTTGATTTTTTAAATCGAGAAAAAGAGGAATTACGGCAAACAGTCAAATGTTAGAAACGAAATACCGAATATTCATAAGTGGGGTGAAGGAAGAATATTTTGGAGCCGAAATTCTCAATATCTCAGAGGATAAAATTGTCCATAATATTAACAACATATAACCATTTTCTTTCTAAAACACTATTGAAGATAATCACATCAAACTTTGTAGGATACTATTCCATTGTGCAATGTGCATGTGAAGTGTTGTAGATGGTTGCAGAAGTTTGAAATTTCGCAATTGGCATCTACATAAAAACAATATAAATATTTCTGCTATTGGAGGAACTCCTCCTCCATAACCTATATTATTTGAAGTTATATAATTCTATGAATCTGACACATTCGTTTATTTGTATTCTCAAGATAGACATTATTCATTTTAAGTTGAGGGTGTAACTGGAACATTGCGAAACGTTTCCGATACACCCTTCTCCTGGTAATTGATAGGTCTATAAGAACGAGCTGTAAATTGTGTGCACGTCAAGAAATATCTATACCCTGAAGGAAAGGTGTTCAAACTGCAGTAGATCCGTGAAAAGTAATTGTAAAAGAATTAGACTTGCTCTGTATGTGGATGGGAATTCGGATTATGTGTCGGTCGAGATGAAAGGAATGCTTAAAGTAATGGTTATTGTGTACGCTGGCTTTCAGATTAGTGTTGCTCAATGGATATAGCTGAAATAAATTCTACTTACAGTGCTAATACTATAAGCTAGTATAAGTCAGTTTCAAGTAGGTATATCGGCATATAAGATCACTTCATTGCACAAGCATTAAATGGCATCATACCTAAGTTTTAACGTATAGGCCTATTTTAATTAAATGTGAATAAGGATATTATCTTCTTTTTTTCTCTTAGTTTAACCTCTCTCCACGTCGCCCGGGCCTTACAGGACATATCGGGAGATGGATTACCTTTGGATCTCAGACATAATTTTTGAGCAGACAAAGACATGGAGGGCTTCCCCGGATAAATGATCAACCCAATGATGGGGCCACCTCCGAGACAACACGAACTCATAGGTCGAGACATACCACACACACACATTCCGAACAAGAGGCAGATGGGATGAAGATGACAAGAACGACCCGAAGATATCCGGGAATCACAAGGGCCTAAAGTTACCCATTCATTCGTCTCACAGGCGAGGAAAAACCTCGGAAAAAATCCCACCTAGGTAACTTGTCCCGACCAGGAGTATATTTCAGTATTAGCCTATCTCTTTACATTACTATATTTAGAGAAAATTCTGTCCTTTAACGCAGATTAATCCCGGGGCGTTATCATACGCAGACGCTCTGTCTCTGAGCTTTCCAGAAACTTATCCAGACCATCCTGACCAGGATAATTATCAGGATGAAGGCCACCGAGCTAAGGATGGCCGAAAGCTCGAGTTTAATAATTCTGAAACGGCTGATAACCCGTGAAAATATAATTACAAACCAGAGCCATGAAATCTTTAAGTTATACAGGGAATGTATTGTTTACATTCTAATTAATTATATTAGTAAATAATATTTTCACTTCTTTAAGTGCAACATAACCTCCCTTCAGAACAAGCCAGAAAATGAGTACTAGGCCCTATGTGTCAAACAAAGGAATAAACAAACTTATCGTAATATAGGCCTATTCATCTAAAAATAATATGACCATGACAATAGGAAGGAAAATAATTGGATAAAAATACATTTTCATTCTATATAGAATGAGAAGTAGAGAGACTACAATGGACTAGTTCTGTTCAGTGGGCAATAACCGTTCAATAAGTTCAGATTTAAAAGATCTTAAACTCCGACTACTCCTGTTACCTTGTGGCGAGCAATTCCAAGAAAGGGCCGTGGCTACGATGAATGAATCAAAGTAGACTAATAGACTTGCTGCGATTGCGTTGTAGGAAGACAGAAACGAAAACCGGGAAGGCAGGTAAAGAGGTGTGGAAACTTAAGGATAGTAGACCCATAAGAAGCAAAGGGAGTGGACTGAACGTCTATCTTGCAATCGAAGCCAAGACAGTTGTTGGAAATATTTTGAAACACGAACGTGGAAACGAATGTTAAAGATAAAACGAACATAACTAAGTATTGTGAACATGTAGACGTTTTTGTGAGATCTCCTTTCTCAGATCTCCATACAAGATGTCGCAATAGGCGAAATGAGGAATCGCTAGGCTGTATTAAAGTTTGCTTTAATCTACTGGGAAGGACTTTTTCATTAGTTTTAGAGCAAGCATGATAGAGAGAGTCTTTTTACTATATGCTTTATTGGTGAATTCCAGTTATCTACATAAATCTGTTTAAAGAGCAGCTACACTGTTCCCGGTGAGGACGAAAAAGACGCACCCACCAGTAATTTTCCCGATTGAAAATTATTAAACTGCTGACAAAAGTATAACGAATAACCATAATAATAACAAAAAGCAAACGCGTTTTTGTGCTGGGGGAAATTATTGCACCACAAACACTCTAGTATAATTTTGTGTTACATTGTCCGGTGAATTGTTTTTGTGAAAAATGTAGATTGCTCTATCTACTAAAATAAATGCAGATACTGTAACGAGTTTAAATTTCATGCAATTTAAAGTTTTCAGTTGCTTGTTTGTGGTAGTTTTTAATTAGGGCTTAAATAATATGTTATGTAGAATATAGTAACGAATATAATTAATATGCATTCATTGCTTATTCAAAACTGGATTCGCAATAGTACTGTAGGGATATTTTTCAAGGTGCAGGTAAAGACTCCTTTCCCACAGAAAGAGGCTTGTACCTGGGCTAATAAATTCGGAGCCTGTCATAACACAGGACTCAGCTCGTTGAAAGAAGATTTTAGAACACAAAAGAGCATCAATAAAATAAAATGATACTTTAGTATTTGGTCGTAAAACCTAAGTTTGCGAAAGTGTAGTTTAAGCTTATAGATGTAAGATAAAGCACGCTTACTTGTTATGAGAGGAAGCAATGAAGTAATTTCACGTAATCTCTAAATTACGAATTAAATGCACGAGCATGACATCAGGAAGGCTTTAGCGAGAGAAAAGTAATTTATGTGTGAACTGTCGGTATTTTGTTAGTTCAAAGGACTGACGATATCATTGGCTAAGTTATGATTATAACAATAGCCAATAATATCGTTTAAGATATAAGTAACCAATCACAGTTCAGTAAGGGCGTGTATTTTCATGTCAAAATACTCAGATAGTTTTGATTTTCATGGAGTGAAGATATCACTCTGTTACTTGATTTCGATCGAGAGGGATGTAGGGACTTTGTTACTTGAAGGATCATGTATTAGGAGAGTAATAGTTATCAACGTAAAGTAATTAAGTGTAGGAAAACGGGAGCATATGACTGCCCCGTACAGCACGCCAGTAAAATATATAGAGTATAGAAGTATGTCACAAGATATACAGTGTGGTAGGCTCGATGTGGCCTAAGTTTAGCAAGACACATGATCCAGTAAACTAATCGTCATTTACAGCGTAACTTGGGGGTCACCATGGGAGCGATTTCCAGGATGGATTTAACAGTGTATTGTGACTCAGTGTAATTTTATCTGGTGAACAAATAAACCACGAATATTTTGGTTATGGTAAAATATAAAACCTGTGTATTAATTCATGTTAGAACCTTATCCAAGCCAAGTGTCGTCTGTCTGCTCTGAGAGAAGGATGTCCTGTGTTCGATGACCGGCTGGCAGCTTGGGATAGCGGTAAGACAAATAAATTCGCTATGTAATTGCATGGCTGGCGCCCAGATAAAGCTTAACCCCAATAGAACTGCTACGAAATGAGGCTCAACAGTGAGGAGTTAAGAAAACCGCTATAAAATGGTGCCCAACAGTGAGGCCGAAATAACTACTATAAAATCGCACGTCAACGGGGGTAAATCCGAGGATAATACGAGCACCAGATATAAAATGGTTTCCCAAGGCCTGGGGCTCGATTTGCAATAAAATAATCCAACAGTGAGGCGACGACAAATTACTACGAAAAAAATGGAAGAGGATCGACGAAATTTAAGCACCATGCTTGAAGTGAACCACAGTTGAGAAACAATCTTCACAGCAAAGAAGAAAGCCCCAGAAGACAGCGACAGCGGCGGATAAGAACAAAATACCAGGGGAATTTAAGAAGAATGAAGACACCAGGGAAATTGACGAAGAATGAAGAGGAACGTGGTACAAATGGATGCACCGAGGGATGACACAAATCAAAGATAAGATCCTAAATACATATGTGTGTTGATATCTCTTAAAATCAATAGCAATTGAAAAAAAATAATAATAACAGTCTTTTAACGTTTTTAGAAAGTTTTTTTTATTGCAGATAAAGTTATTCAATAAAGAATCAGTTATTGAAATATAAAATCAAAGTACATTAAAATTAGAATAAATTTAGACAGGCTGAAAATTTAAGACAGCTCTGTAGATATCAACACTCAAAATTATTTGGCGAGAACATTATAGGGAAAATTGTAAAGATTGTGTTTGTATGTTGTGTTGCATGCTGATTTTTGTGTTGTGTTGTTTGTTATAAACAAGGCTGAGTAAGTACAGGTATATGAAACTTAGAAGCGGGCATTGTATAAAAGTGAATATGGAGCAGGATTCAGATCTCGGGAGAGGGCAGAATTTTTTCAGCCAGGAGCTGGATAGTGATATTGAAAATATGGATAGGGTTCCAGGAACCGATTCTTCAGAAAGTAGGACACCTGACGGGGGTGAGTTTGTTGAACAGGCAATTAGGACAGCTGGGGAAGTTATTGAAAGCGAGATTAGTGCTAGCAATGACCTAGAAAGAGATTCTGGAGACCCTGTAATAAATACAAATGATATCATGCCAACAGATGTAAAGTCTATGTTTGCTCGCCTTTTAGATAAAATTGAAGCTGCTAATGAGGGGATTAATAATAAAATTGAAGCGAGTAGTGAACAGGCTAAGAGTAATTATGAGAAACTAGAGCAGAAAATTACGCAGGCTAGTAGGGAAACAGAGCAGAAAATTATGCAGGCTAGTAGGGAAACAGATGAGAAATTTCAGAGAATGCTAGAGAAATTAGATGATAAAATAGGCGTTCAAGATAAGAAATGCAAAGAGAGGGTAAGACATGAAATTAAAGTAGTTGAGGAAGAGATAAATAAAGCTGAGGCCAGGGTGAATAAAAATGTGGAAATGAAAGTAGGTAACCTTAAGGGGGAGATTATGAATAAATTATGTGAGGTAGGCTCAGGCATCGAGAAGGTCAAGGATAAAACAGCTGAGCTATCTAAAAAGGTACTAGAGGCGGAAAAGGCCATAAAAGGATCTAGACAGGAAATGCAGGCAGAAGTAATGATAAAAGTTAAGCAGATTGAGGATAAATTGAATAAGGATGTTGCAGGAATAAGTAAGGAGATATCATGTATATCGAGGGAGGCGTGTAGTGTAAGGTCAAGGGAAAGTAGTGTCCAGAATGACGTCATATCGGGTGATCATGCCGTAATTCAGAGTGAGGAAAATAACGTCACGAGAGGGTCAGCTGAAAATATGACCAACGGGAACATGTTTATGGCAGGCCCAAGTTCTGACGTCATGCAGGTTACTGCTGGACCAGATGAGAGTTTAGGGATGTTTGCAGGCGGTATTGATAAGACTCACGTAAATAGTGTATTGTTCAACGAAGTCACTTTACCTTTCTACGCAGAAAGTGCTAGTCAGACACCACAAGCTTTTTTGAGGAGCATGGACGAATATTTTTTCCTAAAACACGTACCAGAGCAATATAAAATGCTTATGATTTCGCGGGCATTACGTCATAAGGCGAAAGATTGGTTTGACTTGACAATAGGCCCCAGCTGCACGTATGAAAGATTCAAGGAATTGTTTTTAGACCGGTATTGGGGAGAGAACAAGAAAGCAGAAGTCAGGATTGAACTGTATAATGGACGTTATAAGCATGCGGGGAATACTTCATTAGTAGATTACTTTGTAACCATGGTCGGACGGGCGAGATTGCTCGAGCCTTGTTTAAACGAGAAATCGATTATACAGTTAATTCAAAGGCATTTTGAGCCGGAGGTTCACAATGTCCTCGCTGTAGCTAATTTAACGACATATAGTCGTGCCATTGAAGTCTTGTCTAGTTTCGATGCGAGTGCAAGGCGTGACAGTGGGGAGAATAGATTTAGCAGGCCGAGGGATACGAACTCAGGACCTAGGAACAGGACGGATGGAGACGGTAGGAATAATGGTCCGTATTACCCTTCACGAAATATGGACAGGAACCGAGGGGTGAATCACGGTAACCAGTTCAGGGGGCCGAATCGTGGACAGAATGAAAACAATAACAATAACACTAGGGAAAGGCAAGTGAATAATATTGAGTTTTCAGACGGCGTACCCTATGTCAGGAGAAATAATGGAAGTTTTCGTGGAAGAGGGGGAAGATTTCGTGGAAACAACAGAAATGCGAGCCAGCATGGCCAAGAAAACGCATTGTCTGAGAGTAACCAGTTGGGCGAGACGGATTTAAACCCGCAGGCAACGGTATACAACTCGAGAGACGTAAACACGGAAGAAAGCGGTCAGTACAGGAGGGGTGAGGAGGAGTTAACCCAATAACAGTAAATATGTTACAAATATACCCTGTAAAACATAAAGCCAGATGAATACATTTGCCGTAGGAATAAGGGAGACGAGGATGCTAAACAAAATAAATGCATAACAGAAAAGAAAAGAAATTAAACATTTAAATGCAAAGAATATTTAAACAAAAATAATAATATTAATAGTGAGCAAAAGTAGGAAGGCGTAAATGTACTTTATACGATTGATAACCAAAGAATGCTAAATATGGACATAGAAAAAAAAAATGTCAATGTATGTTTTCTACCAGTTAAATTCCAGTATAAAATCTGATACCAGAATACGATTTTTGCTAGTCTGAAAGCAGAATTAAGTTTAAAGAGATAATGTCACATTGCTGAACAAAGAAGGAATTATGATACGCGTACCGTTTGTGAAAGAGAATTATGCAGTCAAAGATGATAGAAGCTCTAAGAAGGAAGTTACCGTGTTATGATGAAGTTATTATTGAGTGCGGAGAGGCAGCGGAATGCGCCCACGCGAAGGTTTATTCAGGCAGCGGAGTCAGTGAACGCGCTAGCCAAGATAAGATGAAGTTTATTTAGACAGTGAAGTCATAGAACTCGCCAGTCGTTTTTTTTTGAAGTTGTGGTGGAGATAAATAATCTCGGAGGTAGTGGAGAAAAAAAAAAGTAACGGACAAATGAGCTACTTTTAGATGAATGCATCTTTGAATTAAACAAGGTACCGTAGAAATATTGAATTTAGAGGGAATAAATGTGACAAGTTGGAAATAAATATTGAGGAAGTCTTATGAAATCGCGTGTCAGACATTACATTAAATAGCTGGTCAGAGGAATTTGTATAGATTGCTATCGAAGAAGGAGATTTTTAAATAAGCAAGTTGGTTCATCAATCAGTATACAAATCAGACGCGAAATGCATTACGTAAATGTAGGATGGTACATTCAAGATATGAATAATTAACATACTTATAAAAAAAAAATAAAGTATTAAACAGTAAGAGATGGAAGGATAAAGTATTTTGAAGAATTTTATAGAATTGAGATAAAAACAAAGATACAAAACTGCGAGTTATTGCGGAAGAATAAGATAAGAAGTATTGATTATTATGCACGGCGGTGTTTGAAGGAAGAATATTTTGTAAGAAATAAATGTTTTGGAGGAAGATATTAAATTAAAGTAATAAATTTACGGCATATGCTTTTTCATGGTGGTTAGTGGGTCACACGTGACATTACAGGAAGTTTGTAAGAATAAATTGATTAGATATGCGTCGAGAAGGAAGCGATAAAAGAGGAAGTTTCAAGTGATAGTCAGAATATGATATTACGATAGAGGGAGATTCCAGGTTAATTAATAGATGATTGATTGTTATGAAAAGAGTATTCATGATAGAATAATTATTCATGAAGGTTATGGTATTACGATAGAGGCTTTCGATCGTAAAAAGAACCGAATTGTAGGTAGATTCAATCTTTCACTTTTGAAGAAGTATAAAGAATAAGAATACACCATGTGAGTCTTGTTAAAAACCTAAATGCAATCATTCCAAGTTAAATTGTAGATATTATTGCAACTGTCATATTTTTGTGTAAGGTAAACATGTTTGCTGAAATAATGGTAACATATGTGTGAGCTGTATAAGTGATATGGAAACAGGACAGCTGGTCGATCAAATTCCAATGCAAAGTTTTCATATTATCTTATTAGTGAAAAGTGTGAATAAACGTAGCATCTCACAAGCGCTGTGATGAGTGAAAAGAAAAAATAAAACATATATATATATATATACAAATAAATGAGTCGTGTGTGTCGTACACGAAATAAAAGGAGTTTTAAATGAAACATTCGCGTGAGTAAAATGCTGTGTTTGTATGAGTGAAGAAATGTTTGCATGTTATTAGTGTAAGAGTATTTACTGTCATAATGTTAACGTAATAGGTGATGAACCTTTTTCAAGGGTAAGGAGAAGGGTGAACATGCAGGTAGAATGTTGCAGATGACAGGAGTAAACACGGGTTTGTTTTGTAAACACTGTGTAGACCCAGCTGTTTTTACAACTATGAATGAAGAGAGTCATTGATACTTTTCTAGTAAGTTTCGGGAGATGCGAGAAATACCATCTTAAGTAATCAGAGTATACACTCAGACTATTAAGTTTGTATTCCTCGGGGCACTTGTGGTAGTTTTTAATTAGGGCTTAAATAATATGTTATGTAGAATATAGTAACGAATATAATTAATATGCATTCATTGCTTATTCAAAACTGGATTCGCAATAGTACTGTAGGGATATTTTTCAAGGTGCAGGTAAAGACTCCTTTCCCACAGAAAGAGGCTTGTACCTGGGCTAATAAATTCGGAGCCTGTCATAACACAGGACTCAGCTCGTTGAAAGAAGATTTTAGAACACAAAAGAGCATCAATAAAATAAAATGATACTTTAGTATTTGGTCGTAAAACCTAAGTTTGCGAAAGTGTAGTTTAAGCTTATAGATGTAAGATAAAGCACGCTTACTTGTTATGAGAGGAAGCAATGAAGTAATTTCACGTAATCTCTAAATTACGAATTAAATGCACGAGCATGACATCAGGAAGGCTTTAGCGAGAGAAAAGTAATTTATGTGTGAACTGTCGGTATTTTGTTAGTTCAAAGGACTGACGATATCATTGGCTAAGTTATGATTATAACAATAGCCAATAATATCGTTTAAGATATAAGTAACCAATCACAGTTCAGTAAGGGCGTGTATTTTCATGTCAAAATACTCAGATAGTTTTGATTTTCATGGAGTGAAGATATCACTCTGTTACTTGATTTCGATCGAGAGGGATGTAGGGACTTTGTTACTTGAAGGATCATGTATTAGGAGAGTAATAGTTATCAACGTAAAGTAATTAAGTGTAGGAAAACGGGAGCATATGACTGCCCCGTACAGCACGCCAGTAAAATATATAGAGTATAGAAGTATGTCACAAGATATACAGTGTGGTAGGCTCGATGTGGCCTAAGTTTAGCAAGACACATGATCCAGTAAACTAATCGTCATTTACAGCGTAACTTGGGGGTCACCATGGGAGCGATTTCCAGGATGGATTTAACAGTGTATTGTGACTCAGTGTAATTTTATCTGGTGAACAAATAAACCACGAATATTTTGGTTATGGTAAAATATAAAACCTGTGTATTAATTCATGTTAGAACCTTATCCAAGCCAAGTGTCGTCTGTCTGCTCTGAGAGAAGGATGTCCTGTGTTCGATGACCGGCTGGCAGCTTGGGATAGCGGTAAGACAAATAAATTCGCTATGTAATTGCATGGCTGGCGCCCAGATAAAGCTTAACCCCAATAGAACTGCTACGAAATGAGGCTCAACAGTGAGGAGTTAAGAAAACCGCTATATGTTTTTGGTTTGTTTCGACTGCCCCCCTAAAAACTATACAGCAAACGGCGCCATGCAAACTATGCGTATCGTCCTGCACAAAAAAGGACGTAATGCAATTACCACGTCAGTGTTTCCATATTTATCTGATACTGCATAAAAATTAAACAGAGCTAGGCACTATTTTTTTTTCTTTCTTTCTAAATCCGAAATGTTCTCTAAAATGTCTGAAATGATTTTGTTTACTCTTCCTACAATTCATGTTTGTATCAAGACGTACAACATCTGTTCAAATCGTTTTAGAGATTTTCTGAAAGATAATTATATCATCGGCAGTCCGCAAGTAACTCGTATTCCCCTCAGGGGGGGCATCAAAACGAGCACTTCTGCTAGTAGGTCTTTTATTCTATCGGAATAAGAAGGAAGGAAAGCGAAAGCATGGGGCACAATGTAAAGAAAGTAAAGTGAGTGCCTCACGTTAGAGTAAGTGTTCCCTATTACAGGCCATGGAGGCCCAGAGGGTTCCAGGAGGTTGAGGCACCCAGATTTTTAAACATTCGGAACATGAAGGTGGTAAGGTTGTCAGCCTTAAGCACCGGCCACCTTTACCCCCAGGATTGCTCCTGGTACTCTTTTCTGTTAGGGGCTGAGTGAACCCCAGGGCCAAAGTGCCACCAGAAGGATTAAGCCAATTGAAAAACTCTAATGACCTCATCGGGGATCGAACCCGCGACCTTCTGGTTTGTAGTGCAGTGCCTCAACCACTTCACGTTTGGGTTCTTAATATAGCTTACTGGATATCATATAAATGATGCTATGGCTTTTGCCTCATAACGCGCTTTCGCCTTTGGTGGACATGACCTATCACTCGTGGTACCGGTATTACTAATGAACATTAAATATCGTTACAGAATGTTAGCTCGTTGTGCTTAACTGACAAACAGCTTTGTGACTTTAGTACTTGAAGACATATTTCATTTTCTCTGCTGCACATGGAGGTGAAGGATAGCAAAAGGTGCTAAATAAAATTTATATGCATTTAAAAGTGAAAGGGTCTGTACAGTTCACATTTAATTGCATGAATTCGAGCGGATATTTCAGGTAGACCTTGGCATCGCAGACGAATGTAAGAGTTGCCGTGATTTAAATCTGGGATACGTCGTGTCCTAAACGTCGTTTAATAGCTACCTGTGCAAGTAGGCCTACATATTATTGTGTGATCTCGATATATCTCTCAACTAACACCATTCTCATTCTTGATGCAGTTCTTGAAGAGTGGCATGGTGAAAGGTAATGGGTTCTAGTACCTTACGATTCCAATCGAAGATCATTAACAATAAAATACTAGGGCAAACAGCATTTTTTTAATATAGAATATAATCCGTGCCCTATAGGCATATATTACATTATTTCTATTTGGAAAGTAATTTAAGTCTATTGTCTCTGAATTGGTTAAAAACAAACTGGTCAAGGGATATCGAACTGAGTCACTAAGGATGATGTACGTAAGCCTACACAGTCGACTCTCGACTAACCGGCTCGGACTGTATGCTCTACATATTATCCGGACTAGTTAAAAATAACAATAAATAGCTGTCAACGGTATTGTGGAAATTGTAATACAAGGAATAAAAGAAGAAGAATAAGATGAAGAAGTAGAAGAAGAGGAAGAGGAGGAGGAACAGAAAAAGGAGAAGGCATTCTTAGATGACAGCAAAAATCTTATCTTACATTCAGAAGGGTTCAAGACGATTTAAGCAGCGCTGTAGTATATTGGTGAAACAGGAGGAAGCGACGCGATGCTAGTTGATAAATCATCTGCTTGCGTCGCGGAAGAGGGATAGAAGGGTGAACCAGATATCCAAGTTTTTTTTCTTGTGTTAAGAACCGACAGATTTATCTTTCATCTTAAGCCTACCTTCTCACATTTGTATAATCATTTATCAATTAACAGTAAAAAGTTAAAATAATTTCCGTAAGAATTAGTTAATGTGCAAAACCTATACAAAATCTTTTACCCATTTTTAGAAGATCTCGAAAATCGAAAATTTACATCAGGTACGTACTCTGAAAATATCTAACTCAAATATAAAATTTCATTTTCATGTTAGTTATGTTTCCGAGCTGTGTTATTCACAGAAAGAAAATGAACAAACATTGAAATTAGTATTTCTGGACTCAGGGGACTTAAAAACCTGTATTGGTATTGATGTTTCCCTGAAGTAACGTTGTTAGAAAACACAAACAAAAGGAATAGTTTTAAAATTAAATTCCATACACTTCATGAATGCAAGTATCTGCTAAATACTAGCGCCAAGTTTACATTGTAACTTCAACAAATTTTAACATGGTCAAGAAAGAACACATATTTCAAGTCCATGCTAAGGTTGGGATTCCCGCGTCTACTCTATCATTATTTTGGTACATATATTACTTAGGAGTGATGTTGAACGTATGTAATTATTTTATCACGTAGTTGTCACGCAGTCGAGAATAACACGAAAATGGTAACTTCTCTAGGCGTTAACAAGAAGTCCTGTCTCATATGCTTCTTTGTAAATAATATACGACAAATTTATTGTTATTTAAATTCTAACACATCTTTTCCCGTACATTTCTCATGATTCCAGTTGCCTTAGAACAATGTTCCCAATTTCCATTGTTTTATCGTTCTAAAACTTTTCAGAATATTATTTAAATACACTCCATAATTTTATTTCTAGTTGCAGTAGACGAAACATAGAAGAATATATAAACTGAGATCGAAGACTCAGAATCCACTAGGTTAAGTTTCGGAATTACAGGGTAATGAAGTAAATTATCAGAAAGTCATACTTCTAAATCATTATTTAAAAGAAATAAAATTTAAAATTTTCACAGAATTAATACCAACCTTATATTAAAATTAGATAAGTGTGACCGGTTACAACTCATTTTAAAAATTTAGCTTAAATTTTTTAAGGATATGGTGAAAAGAACAGCTGCATTCCCATCTTTAAATAACTAGGCCTATAATTTAATAAACATCGAAAGTTGTTATAGAGCAGCGAGAACTACCTGTCGAACCGCGTAGTCTGATAGTGATTTTGTGACCGGGTTCCCAAAGATGTACAATATATCCATGAAACCACACAATATTGCTTGTTTTGAGCATTATTGAGAGAGAGAGAGAGAGAGAGAGAGAGAGAGAGAGAGAGAGAGAGAGCGAGAGAGAGAGAGAGAGAGGAAAGAAATTCCATCTGAAGCTGTAAACTCTGGCTAGCTCAGTTAGTAGAGCATCAGCACGGAAAGCTGTAGATCATGGGTTCAAATACCAGTGTCAGAGGAATTTTTCTATTAAAATATTATAATGGAATATTCAACAGAACACAATATTCTGTGTTTATTCTGCATGTCTAAACAGCCTACATAAAACTGGACCAAATTTAAAATCAACGAATTTTAACTTGAAAAGAGTCCAGCCTGTGAAAAGGGTTTAAGAAGATACTTTTGCATTAGGCCTTAGACTAATTGAAAAATTCCATTACAATTTCTTTGAACATAATTATGCTCCAAGTTTTTAGAAGCACAATGCAGAACTATTTGTCGCTGGATATCCTGTGAACCCATTCTACTTTGAATATTCCCTGAATGCCGCCGCATGTAGTTTCAGTGTCTGCTCTAATGATCGTCAGTCAAGAAAAAATTCCCATTTTACAAGACAAAAACTTCAGAATAAATCGAATCATTTATTAAACGTCACAGCGAAAGAATTTTTAGTGGCTTGAATGCCTAAACAGATGTTCATTTCTGTAATTGGTAGATGAGAAGTCGGGTTAGATATGCCTTGGAGGGCATTCCTTACGCAGCTAACTTCTCAATTAGCGCAAATATAATCAAAATATATTTATAAAAGAGAAAGGTGAGCCGTACAAATAATGTCTATGGGCCATCGGCCAACACCTAGTAACATCTATTGTAAACAAATGAGATATGAAATTGTAGATTTTAACGGATGAAATATAGCAAAAAAACTTTCAAGCTTTCAAATTAAATAGAGCATAATAATATAATAATTTCTTAACAAGAGATCTAAATTAATAAATAAAGCAAAAACGTAATATATTCAATGATGAATTATTGTAATGTTTTGAGATAGGATTCAGTGGCATTTCAAAGTTCTAATTACAAACTAATCCTTTCTTATAACGGTATATTAAGTTTCTTGATTCTGCTATACTTCCTTACTGGTTTCGTACCATTAAGTTAATTCATTTAAATTTTGTGCAAATCTCTAAAAACAGTTTCTGAAAATACTGTAGGCCCTAACTTAATTATCACAGTCATCCTCAAAAGAATTGCTCAGTTTGTCTCAATTAGTTAATGAAATAATATAATTTACATCAACCGCATATATTTTTACTCTTATTTTAAATCGTACCATAGACACTAAAGGTAGGAAAATTATTGTATTAGGGCGTGAAATTAATATCGAGATTTCACCAAAAATACGAGTTTTAGAAGTTCCACTAGTACAATGTAAGAGCTTTGGAAAAGCTGTGCTGTGAGTTTGTCTGTGAGTTTGTGAATAGCATAAATGAAAACGAAAAATATTATCTTCTGTTTATATAATAATATATAAAATTATATAATAATATATAAAAAGATTATATTTGTGTTACTAATCAATTAGAAAAACTATTTAATAACTAAGCCTATTCCGAAATAGATTTACGCCTTTGTTTAAATTTTGTACACTAGCCTATCTTCCTGTGTTGGAACACAAATAGTTTATTTGAAGTTTTCGACCATTTTTTCCTCCATAGAATATACATGAATATTTAATCACACAGAACTTCAAAAAGTATAAGTCCCACATCCCGAAAAAAAACTCTACCGTATGTGAAAGTGAGCAGATTATTCTTTTAAGAAACGTTATTGCAAGATCCATTATTATAGGTAATCCCACGAGAGGTAAGGAGTTTATTGATAGGTTCACGACTGCGCAGGAGGAGCGAATTTATTTCATGAAATTCATATCACGAGTTGGATTTATTAAGACTATTCTGTGAATAAAACGTAACGGATTGTATATCAATGACATGGAACTAATCTCTTACTGGGTAATTGATATTCACCAGTATAAAAACAAATCTGCCAGCTGCGAGATCACGGCATACTAAGAACCAACAATCGATAAATCGATTTGAGTTATCACCTTCTAATCAATGTTGCCAATAGTGCATATGAGAAACTGTTGACATAATTCGGATAAGCTAACATCAGAACATTAAAAAAACACACGAACTGGCTTGCATCAAATCTAAATTGCATTTTTATTATTCATTGTACATTTATATCATTTAAATTTCCAAACGAGTTATGTAGTATAAAATAACACGTTTTTATTACATATTAATTACTCCAAATTGATACCTACATTTCCAGTAACGAACTGACGTTTTATCAGATAAAATAACAACCTTGTACTTCTAGCAAGCATATTATAAGATAAGCCATCGTGATTGGTCTATATCCAAGGAATTTCTAAATGTTATTGGCCAATATCAAACATATTAATGGATTAATATATAAAAATCTGGAAGTGTTTAATCAGTAATCACATAAGGCTGGTAGAAGGTATTTGTTCAATTCTTTTATTTCAGTATTATGTTGATTTCTTGCAATTAATTTTTTATTACAATTTTACTAAAAATCATGGGCATAAAGTCCTCCTGGAGAGACTATAAACAGTGGGCCAGGACATTAAAGAACTACAGGTCTAACTTAGTCTCTGGGCCAAATTAACCGGCCCTTTCGCGTTCAACTATTGCCTTAATTTCCTATAGATGGTCGCCGGCAATGGGCTTACCATCAGTTCCTCTTTCCTCTATAGCAGGGTTTCGCAAAATATTTGAATGTGTGGCCCTTCATCATATCGTGTGTATGTCCAAGAACCCCCTAGCCACAGAACACAGTACTTGAGTTAGTAAACAAAAAACATATTTTTGTAACGTGACCGTGTTCAATTTTATTCGTATAATACAGGCCTAATTTGTACTATCCTTTCAGCATTTTAGAGATTAATATTACTATTTTACATAAACATTATTACTAAATGCATAAATATTATAAAACGGTGTGGCACTTAGCTAGTAATTACATAATTCTGGATCTGGAAACTTTGGAAAAAATCACTTAGTATAGTTGTTGCACCTATGGGACAGATGGTGGTTTTTTCGAGAGACCAGTCGTTGTTGGTCTGGTTCAAGCGTCACTCAAAGCCGAAGATTAGCCTTTACTTTAACTTTGTATATGTGCTTTATTTTAGAAACTGATTTTCCACCTCTAATTATCGAAATAATATGCAATGTTCTATGTCGCCTTAAATATGAGTCTCCGCGGTATTTGTAGGTCCTTCCTTCGTTCTCAGATCATATCTTCATGATCATAGTAAATACCAATATTCAAGTAATGGTAAATATGGATTTCGTGTCCCTTTAAATTATTTAATTTTTTATGTGTTCACTGGAATTAATGTAATTTTGATTTCTTAACAGACAGATGTAAGACGTTTGAAAACAAGCATAGCAAAGGTGTTTGATCTTGTCGGCAGTCAATAATCTTTTCACAACTCCTGACTCTTTCTCCAAGAAATTCGTCCGCTCTTGGAGTGGTGATGGCGCTGTTCGCAGTCTTGAGTACGTGGTTATACAGTGTTGGCGGCCAATTTTAGTTTCCTGCCAATCATGTGTTTGCAATATTGTTTCATTGTTTTCAATTTGACTTAACATGTCGTGTTAAAATGTATCTAATCTTGTAAAAGCGCATGTAGGGATATCGCGGAAACTGTGTTGACAACCACAACACCCTTGCCTCCCCTTCTTCCCCTCAACTAACTGTCAAAATACCAATAGAAGTATAGAAAGAGTAGTTTCAAACATACGTTTCATAATTTCGTAAACTATAGAATGAGGGTTGGGACGTACTTCTATCGAACGCTATTACTCACAATCTGTTAACAATAGTGCTCCTTTGAAACAATAGCAATGTAATTATTCACCTTATCTGTTTTGTATAGCGTTACATTTACGGTACAATTTCGTGAAAATAACTTAATTTTCATGCACGATCATAATCCTAAGATAACAAACAGGTTATTATAGTGCGAATCGAGTGCCTTCGGGTACAATAAGATTTCTAATAAATTTCTCAAGCAACAAAATGTTAATCTTTGTACAGGCGCCGGTATCGAAGCTTTTAATTTCATTTCTTGTATTTGAAGGCGTCAGAACGATGTGGTCAAACCTGATAAAGCCAAATTCAATGTATATTACATTACAACTCATATCTACAGGTTTCATCTATTTAGTGGAACACGAATATTATTGAATCTAGATTATATGCGTACAATGATGAAGCACTTCCTCCTATTCCTGTTGAATGATAATGATTTATTAAAATGCAACTTAAAAAAATATTAATGTGGAATATTCCACTTAATGTTTCAAATACATAAAAAACTATACAAATGTCGAGTTCTAGCACTGTTATAATACTACCAAATCTTCAATCCATTGAATGAAGTTAATCTCAAATATGTTGTGATATTCACACGTTTTATAATATATTACTGCGTTTATACTGAATATAATTAATAATTATTTATCACAGTGTAAAGTGAGTAGGCTGTATAGTGTCCATACTCTCTGTTATTTAAGGTGAAAGAAATATTTATTGGCTCTGTTGGTTAAAATCTTCCAGGCTGTTTTGGCCGTGGTCTGAGGCCCATAAATGTGATGTACATCCTCGGAAGCAAAGATTGATCCAAAGTGTTAAGTCGCTTGCCGGTGCCAGGCTGAAACCTCGCCCCAATAGCGCGGAAGATTTTAACCAACAAGACTCCGACCGTGAAAACTATGTAATTATATTACGCTTGTAAACCCGTGCTTATCTTACGGACTTCTATAAGAAACCACCTCCAAGAAGTAAACAATTCGTCAGCGAGTACATTAATACTGGAACATAAATAGGTAAGGAGTATTTAAAATCAAATATAGGCTACTCACATTAAATTTTAATGTACATTTACATGAGGATTCAATAAATGCACAGACGACGACGACCACAGAAATTTAACATATTTATTTGATTTTTTAAACATATTTTAATTTGAACTGTATTAACTTTATAAAACTAAAATAAACAATTAATTATTACAACTTTTGTATTTGATGATTGAGGTGTTTATATTTTATTTTCAGCTTCAAATTTGATCATAATCTATCATCGCAAGGCATTTGATCGAGTTGACCATGATATTTTGCTAGAAAAACTACAGCACCTTGGTTTTAAAGGAACTTGTTGTCGCTTTTTTTAATCTTATTTGAGAGAACGTAAGCAAATTGTTGAGATAAATGGACAACAATCTACAGAAGCAACAATACACTCAGGGGTTCCTCAAGGATCTGTTTTGGGCCCCTTTTTGTTCCTAGTGATGGTCAATGAAATTCCTAGCAATATTTTACAATGTGATACATTAATGACACGACTAAAATAAACATTGATTCAGACTTACAGTCTGTTAATATGATATCGCTTAAAAATGCTATTACTTGGTTTAGAACTAACAAATTTACTGTCAATGACACAACATGTGACCTTCAGTCTAAAGCAATCTTACTCGGAAGAGAATGAAACAAAATGTATTAAATTTTTGGGTCTTAAAATTGATCATAAGTTAACTTGGACAAGTCATATAGACTATGTTTGTATTAAACTCTCTAAAGTTATATTTTTATTAAAAGTTTTAAGACTGCATGTTACACCAATTTATATTGTAAATGTGTATCATGCTTTGTTTCATAGCATAATTAGCTTTGGCCTGGTCCTTTGGGGCAATAGTCCGAGAATTAATGAGGTTCTGCTTTTGCAGAAGAAGGCACTAAGAATTATGACTGGCACAGAGACAAAAGCCCATTGCAAACCATTTTTTATAAAACTTAAAATTTTAACCATTATAAATCTATAGATAGATAGATAGATAGATAGATTTTTATTGCTGTAAACATTTATAATGTATAGCCACGTCACATATGAAATTACACAATAGCTTTGTTACCAATTATTAAAATTATAAAATTCATGTACACTGTACAGAGGGTACATTGTCAGTGCAGTTCTGACCGTCCTCCTAAATGTTTCGAAGGAAAGATCCCTAACTTGTAATGGAAGACCGTTGAATAACTCTAAGGATGTGTACTCAAAACTAGTTTTTATTGTACTATACCGGCATTTATTTATGTAAATATTTGTGTTAGAACGTGTATGATAACTGTGAATCTCTTTGCATAAGGTATAATTGTTGTAATTCTTCTTAACATATAGGAGGGCGGCCATAACATACATTGATGGTAGAGTAATTAACCCTAATTCTATAAAAAGTGGTTTACAGTGTGCTTTGGACGGAGCTCCGCAAATCAATCTCACTGCCCTCTTTTGCAAAATAAAAAGTTGATTTGTTGAATGATGATTCCCCCATAATAAAATTCCATAGTTCAAATGGCTGTATATATGAGCATAATAAACAGTTAGTAGAACTTGAGTCGTGACATAAGATTTTAAAACTCTTAACATAAAGATACCTTTACTGACAGTATTTTGGATTCTGCTGGTATGTTTTTTCCAGCCTAGATCTGATTCAATGTCAATCCCTAAAAATTTTACGTATGTGTTATCTACTGTCAACATTCTACTCAAATTAAAATTTACTGTCTCTGTTTTGTCATTGTTAAGTGAAAGCGTGTTGGCTTTACACCAGTCATGAATGTTCTGGGTTACACCATCTAGTTGCCAATTTGAAGTTTCCTTGGTTTTATTTATGATGTTGACAGCAAGGTCATCAGCATAAAGAAAAGCATCCGAACAGTCTACTTTAATGTTCATGGCAAGATCATTTATATATACAATAAATAGTAAGGGTCCCAAAACAGAACCTTGGGGAACACCATATTTCACCAGTTTATATTGTGACTTATTATTAAAATTCAAGTCAACGAATTGATAGCGAGAAGAAAGATATGACTCTAAAAATTTACAACTATCGCCATCAAAACCGTAAAATTTAAGTTTTTGCAGAAGAGTTTTATGTGATACAGTGTCAAAGGCCTTCGTAAGATCGAAAAAACGACTACAGACATCTTCGCCTTTCTCCAGGCCTTTATATATTTATATGCAGTGTGTGTATACCAAAGAGAAGGAAATGGATTCTAATAATGATATTCACACTCATAATACAAGGTCTTGTAATAAGATTCATGTGCCTCGAGTTAGACTAAAAAAAAACTCAAAATAGCCATGTTGTGATTGGTTCGAAGTTGTTCAACCATCTTCCAGAGAATTTAACATGCCTACCAAGAAACAAATTCAAAGCCAAACTGTTCTCCGTATTAGTTGTAACACCTTTTTATAGTATTAGGGAATTTTTTGACAGTAAGATATAATCTGCCAGATGTATTAATTTTAAATTTTTAAAAATGTTTTGTGTACAAGATTGATTTCAACCATCTTGTCAATTTTATTTTAATTATTATTATTTTAATATTTACAATTCTTTTGTGATTCTATATGAGTAAACTGTGCATTTTATTTATAAGACAATAGCCTGTACATTTCTGTAATGTTTGTGGCAATAAACAATCAATCAATCAATCATCTGTTTCCTTGTTATGAATTATTCATTGAGTGAATCCCCATGGGTCTTTGGATCGAGATAACAAAACAAAACATACTGCTCACCTTTAAAATGTAACGTTTTAGTTAAATGTGTTAACCAACATACTTACTAAAACTCAATGGCATGCAAATAAGTCTTTCCGGAGTAAAAAATATTTCGTATGATAACTCATTCGTACGTATTGACCCAATATTAGCTTTGAAAAGTGTAAATTGCCAACAGAAATGATATGATTGGGTGTTATATTACTCCTTTCTTCCACACACCACTATCAGTCGCAATATCAGATGAATAAACCGAACAAACACTAGCGAAATTGACAGAAAGGGCATTAAAGCTCTAGTGGCATTATTACGTGCGCAACGAATATGCCGTGAAGGTACATGTCGCTATTTAACATTATTAAGATAGGAACCAAACGAAAACATTGCTATATGTGGGATTATCGTTATATTGACCTTCGTTATGCAGAGGTTTAGCTGTGTTTGTGGAGTGGAGTGGAGTGGAGTGTATGAATATGTGTGTGAGATGTTGCAAAACATTATTTTTATAGGATTTTTTTATATTAACATTATTAAGATAGGAAATTCGCCGGGACCAAACGAAAACATTGCTATATGTGGGTTAATCGTTATATCGATCTTCGTTATGCAGAGGTTTAGCTGTATTTGTGGAGTGGATTGTATGAATATGTGTGTGAGGTGTTGAGAAACGCCATTATAGTGTGCCTTTTTAAAATATTCAAATATGAGGCAGAGTGAGGGGAAGTTGGCATTAGTCTTATTTAATCGAAACGCCCTTTTATAACGATATTTGGAGGTTGAATTGATACTGCAAACCAGTAGTTCTTCCCTATGGGTGGTAGCAGTTATCAGATCAGTATCCTTCCCAGCTACCGATACTGTTTTCTGGGTGCCTGATATCTGTTACATTTCCTAGATCTTAGAGAAAAGAAAGGTAGGTGGAAAATAGGATCACTGAGGCTAAAATCATCTCTTATGTGTGCAAAAACATACTCCGAGTTAGGTTGTTACTTCAAAAAGCACATAATGTGTAATTAACACACCATAAGGAGCAACTGTTTTAGTTTTGCCTTAGATATGTGGTGAATTTGCTTGTTTTTCTTCCCTCTTCCCACTATCTAAGAATTTGAAATTTTTGACATAGACTTAGCTGGGCTCAAAACGTGACATGATCCGTGATATTAAACCAGTCTGAATAGTATTTATTTTAGTGAGCAAGTTGAGTAACAAAATTAGGGTTTTTTATATTTATTTGGGCTTGTGATTCATTATTTTCCATTTCGTTACATGTCCGGTTCCATGAATTATCCTATAGATTGCACACTTTTCTGCATGCAGTGTTTCTAAACTGTGGCAAATTACAGCCCCTCAATATAGCAATGACCCTCATATAACAATACAATATTCTAGGGCCAACAAGTATTTGGTGGTTTCATTGTTCACAACACGAACACCTCTCCTCGAGGTGGTGTGCATGGAAATATTACTGAACTAAACACTCAAATTGTTTGCAAGCTGAAAACAAAATACTGATACAATTGGCCTAGAAGTAAGTTTGACATCCCTAATAGATCTTATAAATCCCAACGGATTATTAAGAGCAATACACAAGACGAATATGCACAGTATATAGCAGTATTTGTAGAGCAGGTATATGAAGTGCCTCAAGCATCTAATGCATAGTTCAGTTAATTGTGATTTATTTTAAGTAGAGGTTTCAGTACAATTGATATGATCAACGATGAAAATACCACCTGTCGGCAATGCAAATATCGTGGGTGTGTGTATAATTCGACTTGTGAATAGAAGACAAATCGTTATAAAGACAATGCAAGAAGTTTAGTATAAATGGTCCTTGTTCTTGTTTAAAAATCACAGTTATACACAATTAAGTCACGGGATTTTTGGTCCAGCTGTTTCAAGCAAATTATTTATGAAGAAGGTCATGAAATTTAGGTAACCTATTTGTGCCCGTTCCTGCAAGTTTCATAAGCTATAACTGAACTGAATCTTGATGCCAGAATCGATATATAGCTAAATGCCTATTTTTCCCTTAGCCAAAAAATGAATCAATGTTTACACCAAATATAATTGGGGAAAAACAAACGTAGTTTTAGCCTATAGCACTTATCTGACCGTCTATGTCTGTAGCCTACTGATCTGCCTAAAAAACCTATTTTGAATTTTTTGGCGCATTTCGTTCTTAATTTGATTCTTATTCAAGAATTAGTGTTTACTTATATACATAAAGATATATACATACATACATACATACATACATACATACATACATACATACAAAAATAGCATACGTAACATAGGCCTACATACATACACACAAATACATACATGCATATTGCTTACATACATAATACATAATCAGTAGGGCTACATGCATACATCATATATATATTACCACATATAAATCTAATTCACTAGCATTTTTTTAAATTAGCAGGTCAATTAAAACAATTGTTAAACTTAGAAAGTTATTCAAAATCCATTGTGTTCTACGTCTCCAATTTTGCACCGACGAGAAGATACTCAAAGAAAGTTAAACATTAATAAGTAAATGTTACATGTTAAAAACCTCCCATAATGGGCGGGGTAGTAACTAAGACATCAAGACTGAGAACAAATCAGGAAGCAGTTACACCAGAGGGCGTATTAATTCTACAGCTTGTCAGCATTTGAGTTTTATGTGTTACTTCCGTTTTCCTTCCATCTCTACATCTATTCCAATTATTATCAAACTTGCCGGAAGAAAAACGAAATATTAAGTGAATCGCTCAAGTAACTATTTTAGGAATGTAATTCCTTAAAACAACAGAGAGATTATGTTATAATTAGCATCTTTAAAAAAAGTTTTAGATTAAGTCTATAGGCTGCAGAGTATTCATGAAAGAACAGAGGAGAGAGATTCCAAATAGTAGGTATATAAGATTTAGAAACGAAAAACAGGGTAAATGTAAAATATAGAGAACTGTATTGATTTGTTCTATTAGGTTGATCGTCCTTTCCAGTTGTTGATCTATTGGATCGTCCCCAAGAAACGTCGAATTTTTGCGTAACATACAAATTCAGCTCTGAAAGGGTAACAAAGTGTCGCAGAAATTTTTCGATCGACACCTACTTCTTCCCCAGCGGCGAATATTATTTTCAGAACGAGGTAAATTGTTCATATATTGTAATATTACACGTATTTAATGAAAAGTAGCCTGATTTAAGGTTTTTTGTTGTTTTTGCTTTAAGGAGAATCTGCCACGTACTTCCATAAAATTCGCCGCTCACCAAGAATTAATAAATTATGACAATACAACTAGAAGTATTAATGTAACTATGCACATCACTAATGAAGTTACTGTAAATATACTTCTGTATAATACAATAATATCTCAATGAGCTGAACAGTAGCTGCCATATCTTCATCAAATCTATATCCAATGATATTTTACTTGATGCTCTCTGATGTTGATGGGCTGTTTTCGTTGTATTCGTGTCTTCGTAAAGGTGCAATTTTAATTTACAAAATCACGATTTCTTTCACTTAAGTTAACATTTTTGTCTTTGATCTCTCAGTAATTTGTGTTCGATATTTCTTGGCTCACCCTCTGGTCTTGTCAACGTGGTGACGTCACAGACCAAATTGCACGATTGGAGAAAGTTTGAAAACGTAGTGAAGTGGCACCCCGTGTGAGCAGCTTACAATCATATTTTGTGTATTAGGCTATACATCATAAAGATAATTTTCTGAAAGCCAGAAATTTAATTGGTATACCAAGGCGGGAGCGGGAGGGACAATCCGCCCCAAACCTCCCTTTGCACATAGGCCCCAAAATTTTATTTAGTTATTTTTACTAAACCAGGCACGAGTCTTGGTTTGAATGAATAAACAGTTTTCTATCAAACAACATTGCGTTATACATTTTTAAAACAATGGATTAAGTAAAAAAAAGTTTACAAACCACCACATCGGAAGTACCGTAGGCCTACTGTAATAATTTATGTCCTGACGAGAAAGAAAAGAGAGGGCAATCTCGTTTGTCAAGCTTAGCCATAACATAAATTGAGAACTCTGTTGCAAAACGAGTATATTTTCATGATGTAAAAACAAAATTTGCAGAGGAAAATCTCGCATGATAAATTTTTAATTTGTGTTACTGTTGGCTTTGTTAATAATTAGATTTTAAATCTTTATTGTATGCTGTTTGGGTTTTCTTCTTTTTGTACATAAAATAAAACTGTTAAATCACGACTATGTAGTTGGCCTATTTTTTTCAATACCATGGCCGAATGAATTGTGTACTAACATTTCCACTGGTCATAAGTCATTACTGGTACTGGTACCTAAGAAAACTTATAGTTAAATAGTAAAGTTGCCTAATGCATAATAAAAATTAAAATCTCAAATGAAAAAAGTAATCCATTATTACATAATTTATTTAGAGTCCACATAAATATAATGAACTAAGAAGCTTACTATCGTATGTTTGTGTAGACTTTGAATAATAATAAAAAAGATGTGAATACTGGGTAGCCTCCCAGTAACTTATAATGAACTACAAACACGAACTGCTACTCATAACGGTCAATTGTATCACAATTACTCAATTGCTACTTAGACCTAAGATTTTACATTTCTAACTGTGCCTCTCATTTTCAGATTTATACATTAAAATATTACAGAAAACATTTCAAAAAGCAGTATTTGGCAATGAGTTGGCATACACGTTAGAGCAACAACTGTACCTATTTATTTACACTGTTGACACGGAATCCGCCACTGCGTTTACAAACTTTTTATTCCAGTATTATTGTTTAAAGTTATTAATTGACATCTGTTTATCTCACGAAACCATTAATAATGAATAATTCAAAATCCGAAATTGGCCTTCAATGATTGGTTTATAACTTTTCCCGTGAATCAAGTTGAAAAGTCGTAGTCAGTTAATAGTTCTTTAAAACTCACATATTACATCTTACACTGTTTGCATATTGCATGTCTTATATAATAGCCTATAACAATCAAGGCAAGGTCCAGTCTCCCGCTTTCTAACAGAGAATTAAGATGAAGGTGGCGTACCAATAATTTATACGGTAAAGTGGATCATTAGGAGAGATTAAAATAGCGTGGAGAACCGAGAAGAATTTTTGTTCACCGTCTCTTATTTTTCTTTCCAAATTCTCTTGTACGAGTGCAGAAGGTCGACAAGTTGCTAAAAGCATCCGCTCCAGTTTCTACGTGTGCATGCAGGTGGAGAATAGATACTTTTTTTTCCCCTCATGCAAGTGGTACCTCACAATGAATGTGGGGTAAGGTGAGTGACAAATTCAGCCACGGAAGAAAGGGCACAGGAAACAGTTGAGAAAATTAGTTCTCTCAATTAATAAATAATTATTTTAAATTATTCTGCAGCTTTTTCGCTATCTAAGTATCAAACAAATCCGGTTACTCCTGATTTCGAAAATAATAATTGGTAGTAATAAGGTGTATAATTTTATTTTTATTTTGAAAGTTTTGAAACACAGGAAACATACGAAAGAACCAGACCAAATTTCAAGATAGTTTGATGTCAACACTGCAAGGACTTCAAGTGAACTCATAACAGTAATTTCCATCAAATTATGAAGACTATTCCACTCATACGCTGAGCGTTTGATATTGACCAATAATGTTGAGCAACTCCTCGGATATAGACCAATCACGATCCTTTATCTTATAAAATGCTTGCTATTAATGTGAGGATGCGATTTTATCTGAAAAAAACCCTCAGCTCGTTACTGCACACGCAAGGCACGCTGATTAATACGTCACACGCTGCCATTCAGTGCAATTAAACACATTTTATACAACATAACTTGTTTGGAAATCGAAATAATATAAGCATACATTGATTAAAAACACAATTTTGATTCGGTGCAAGCCAGATCGTGCGATTTTATTCAGCTCTGCTGTTTAGGTTACCTGAATTAGTTAACGATGTTTTATATGCACCATTGGTAGCATTGGTCACAACATGGTAACTCGAATCGATTCATGGATGGTTGATACACAGTATGCCGTTATCTCGTAGCTGTTAGTTTTGTTTTAATATAACAAAGCAGGAAAGTAATTATTATTTGTATAATACTTTGCATTTTTATTCATGGAAAGTCTTAATAAATCGAACTCTAGTTTACGAGTTTCATCAGATAATTGATAAACTCGTAAACTCTCGTGGAATTACCTATGATAATAATGTGTTACCGATCGGCATGGCTCAGGCCCTTAGCGTCTGGAGTTCGCATTCGGGTCCCGGGTTCAAACCCAGTTGCCGGCAATTTGACTTAGTTATTTCATGGTTTCCCAAGTCGTAAAGGCAAATTCCGGTTTGGATATTTACTTACCAAGACACATCGCCGTTATTTCATCCTAAGTTATATTATAATCATCAAAATTGAAAATCAGTTAAGCTTATGGAAGCCATTGTACACCAACGATAGAAAACAAAATAATGTACATCTTACTGATATACCCACTGAACCTAACACTTGATATGACCTCGATATTGAAATGTGTACAGCCTACATAAAGTTGAAATTTAAAAAATATATAAAAAAAAGTGTTTAAGTAATATACAATTATATTTGGCCAGTTGTGTCGAAAAGCTAGAAAAGCGAAAGGACTTTTCCAACATCTCCTATGATGAGGTACTTGGTTATTTTCACTCTAATTTTAACTGTAATTGTGTAATTACACCGTTAACGGCTTTATTTGCATAGATAGCCTATTTCACCCGATCGCTCGCATGATTGGCCAAGTCGTATGTGAAACATAGTGTATTATATGGATGTGAGACAATGGTCTCTTATTCTTCGGGAAGAACATAATCCGAGAGTTTTCCAAAAAGGGTGCTTAGGAAAATGTTTAGACCCAAGAGAGATGAAAACGGGGTCTGAAGAAAACTGCATAATGACGAGCTTCAAAACCTGTACTCGTCACCGAATGAAGTACGGATAATTAAATCACGGCGAATGAAATAGGCTGGACATGTTGTGCGCATGGCCGCAGGAAAGACGCATCTCAAAAATATAGACTGGCAGACCCAAAGGGAAAAGACCACTAGGAAGACCTAGACGTAGGCGGGAGGACAATATTACAATAGATTTAAGGGAAGGAGGATTTGCGAGGGATAATTTGAGGGAAAATTAGCACAGAATTGGGTTGAATGGCGGGCTCGTATAAGCGCGGCAATGAACCTCCGAATTCTATAAAATACAGTAGGTCTATATAATATTCCTTTAGCTTTTTAAGGGACTATCTATTGCTATTGAGTAAGTAAGTAAAGATTACATGTAATGTAATGTATTGTATCCAACCTGGTAGAGTGGAAGAATTGACCCTACTGTCTTAACTCTGTCATGAAAAATAAAACATCATTATTGCTTTTATTATTATTACTATTATTAGGCCTATTATTTAGCCCGGGCGGCTTGGGTAGCTTAAATCCTAAAAAGGGAGAAGTAAAACTAAGACAAAGAAAGCAAGAAAGAAAGAAATAAATAAATAAGTAAATAAATAAATAAAGAAATAAAGATTATTATTATTATTATTATTATTATTATTATTATTATTATTATTATTATTATTATTATTATTTAATTATTATTTTATTTTTATTTTTAGTAATTCCTCTGCAATAGCTCCTATGTCAAATGTAGAGAAAGTAAAAATCACGTAACATATAGAAAGGTACAGCATAAAACGCAATGTACTAGGTACAGTACGTAAGAATCTTGTATAAATCCACACTTCACAGTAAAGCTAAGAATAGCTCTGTTTCATAACTTTATCTTGAGTGAGTTTGCTTACATTAGGAATGCACGATTATAAATCATATTCACAATAGGAAAGTAAGAGCGAGGAAAGCAAGTGTCTGCCTGATTGGCCGAAACGAACACTTGTTCTCTGATCTGCTAGGCTGAATACACTAACGAGTGCTCCACTAACACATAACACCGGACTTGCTCTTTATTAATTGAACGACTCGCTAATGAACTCATATACTCTGACACATTCTCTTTCCACACCTTGCATGCTTGTCACTGCAAGTACAAAGGCCGATTTTACGCTCCTTAATTTCGTATCTCACTGACATTTTACTGGTCGGTTCTCTGCCCTAAGCAACTAATGGCATAGCAATTCTACTTTGTTCGGTTTGAAAGCATACAGGATAATTCTGTGTCCTTTTTCAAGAGAAACTTCTTTAGCCGCGGTAGGAGTAAATCGAGAGCTTGCGTTACGGACAAAATCGTCACGAAATTAGTGTTACGCTCAAAATCATCAGGAAATTAGTGGGTGTGACGGAACGGACTGCACAGAAAACAATCAATTCAATGATTAGGCTTATCCAAAATTTATAAATCCAAAATTTAAAAAATTAAAAAATCTAAAAATCCAAAATAAAAAAATCCAAAATCCAAAATTAAAAAACCAGAAACAAAAAAAATCGAATATCAAATAATTAAGAGATAAAAAATCCAAAATTAAAAAATTAAAAAATTCAAAGATCCAAAATTTAAAAAAACCAAAATCCAAAATTTAAAAAATAAGAAATCCAAGATTAACAAATCCAAATATCCAAAATGTAAACAATGAAAAAATTCAAAATTCAAAAATCCAAAATTAAAAAATAAAAAATCCAAAAACCAAAAATTTAAAAAAATAAAAAAATTAGAAATTTAAAGATTTAAAATTAAAAAGTCCAAATTTAAAAAATTCAAAGATCCAAAATTTAAAAATTCAAAATTCAAAATTTCAAAAATTAAGAATCAAAAACTAAAAAATTCAAAAGTCCAAAATTTATAAAATTAAAAAATCCAAAATCCAAAATTAAAAATCGAAAATCCAAAACTAAAAAAATCCAAAAATAAAAAATTCTAAGATCTAAAATTTAAAAAATAAAATATCCTAAATTCCAAAATTGAAAAAAATAGAATATCAAAAATTAAAAAATTAAAATCCTAAATTATAAAAGTCCAACAGTCCAAAATTGAAAAAATCCAAGAATCCAAAATTGAAAAAATCCAAAAATTAAAACAAGTTTCACTTCTTTCGCGTGGAGTTCCACTCACTTTTTTATATGAAGATTTTTATGGAGAGAGTACAGTGGAAAGATAAATTTTGCACATTTTTAAGCAACGTTCTACAGAATGGAAGTAGCACAACTCTTTGGATTTTAACAGCTTGTTCCTTCGGTACACACAAAGAAACAATAAATTCAAATACAATTTTTGTCGCAAGCTAAACTTGAACCGTGCTTGACTTCATAAGTATTACCCGTAACCGTTCTTTTGTTTCCCTACATCAGCAGAGGAATGAATAAGGAATATGTTAAGTTTTCCCCTTGCGTTTTTTTAATAATTCACTAGTTTTCGTGCAAAATTAAATATAAACATTATTACGTTCAATACATACTCCACGAAATATGACAACGTCTACGCTAGTGCCTTTCGTCAAGTACTGCATTCGTTTTGTATGAGTAATAGAGAGTTTATTGCCCCCTCATCAACGATCTGGCGTGGTCTGTTACCGTTGTGCTGATACAAATAATGTAATTATCTCTGTAACCATAAACTTAATGAGTAAACGTAAAATAAGCTTCAAAGTTTATTTTAATTTTATCTACTACCCTGTTTAATCTGAACAGTCACACTACTTCTATTCTCTATATTTTTTTTTGGTAGCATAGTTTTCTTATCAATATGCATTCAATCTCCGAACTATTGGTTAGATGAATAATTATTTATTCAATTTTTTAATTACTTTTTTTCAAAATTCCTATTCATTTAAGTGTCTCTGAATTGTATATTCCTTCCAATTTTACATGAATTGTCCTTGAAGTAAATAAAACCGACGTATGTGTAGGGATTTTCATTTTTTATTCCACTTCAAGATGGTGGTCGTTTAATGGTTCAGTTTCATGTATGTTCAGCTTCTCTCACCGATTCTTGCCACGCTATAAAAAATTTAATTTTTCTTGCAGTATCGAGTGTAAAACTGTCTGCAACTTTGTGATAGTACATTTTTAACGTAACTTCAATGGTTTACCGGCATTTCGTCCTATTTTTATTCGTTCATTACGCAGTCACGGCCAAATGACGCGATGTTCGATTTTCTTCAATTTGACGTGAATGATCCTTAAGTCAGTAAAGACGAGATAAGCCTACGTGTAAGTAATTTTATACTTTTGCTTCCGCTTCAAAACAGATAAGTTTTTTTTCATGCTAGATAGGGCCTATATTGTTCATAGAAAATACTAGTCAATGCAGTACCATACAATGAATTCAATTTCTATTGTTTCCTATTTCAGTAATAAACTAATTTGACATAACCTCTCTTTTGTGCGCTCATATGTTTAAACATGAATAATTAAAGGCAAACATTAGTGCTCTAATTAAAGGTCCATGTTTGTAGAACGTAATTTTCGGCATGAGTTTCTACGATTGACCAACGTGTGACATTTTACGCTTTAACAGCTCTGGGCGTGTCCAAGATCACGAGAAAACGAAGGAAGCCGTGTCCACCCACTGAGTTTTGTCACACAAGATTAATAAGTTAAATAGTTAACATTTCGATCAACATCTGAAGAAACACGTGTGCTGTAAAAGCAGATTTAGTGGTGTATCTCACCGATCTACTGAAGAGAATTCGCCATTTGTACAGAAATAAAATTTAGCTCGAAAGTACATATATTTTTGTTTATAAATTAACTCAAGAAACGGGTATAGGCCAAGCCATCATAAGAAATCAAAGTTGCTATATTCAAAGAGATTTGTTTATCAATCTGTCGACACAGTTAACAATCCGTTATGTGTAATGGCATTAAGGAATTTTCTATTTGGAAAAGAAAATCATTGCACAAAAATATTACTGGTTACAATTATAAGTACATATATAAGTCAGAACTTCATCTATTTTTTAACATTTTCTATTATTTTTCACCAAATAGTGCTCTTTATCTAAATGAAGTGTTTTTATGTTCTGCATCCATAATCTTATTCCTCAAATAAACTTGCTCTTTCTAGAACGGGTAGTTGATTTAACATTTACCTAACTATGGTTCAAGGAGGAAGACTTGTATCAGTTCTCTGTAAAACCGCTGTTGATGTGTATCACGATTTATAGTAGACGTGCTAACCACGAATTGGGTGTAATGTCTTGATACGGAAACAGTGTGAAGTGAACGATGACATGAAGGAAGCAGATAATAAGTACCCCTAATCCCTTAATACCTGCCATATATAATTGCATCAAGCTGAATTGCTCCCGACAAGAAAGGTTATCATTTATAAGAATGAAAAGAAGAAAACTGAATAAAATTGAATACAGCACTTGCTACTCAAGTGTAGAATAAAATAATTATAATAGGGTGAAATACTACATTGATAAAATAAAAACAAAACAACTAATTTTAAATGGACTACAACTAATAACATGACGTAATATAATAATGAGGATACGCCGTGGCGTAGTGGTTCGAGCACTGATTAAAAACCGGAAGTTCACGGATTCAATCCCTGATGAGGGTTTTGGATTTTTCTATCGGCCTAATCCATCTAGTGGCACTATGGCTCTTATAACATAAATGAGTACCAGGAGCATTCCTGGAGGTAATGGTGGCCGGTGTTGACAATCTTATCAGTTTCATGCTCGAATGTCTGAAAGTCGGGGAGCCTCAATACCCTAGAACTCTCAGGGCCTCCTCGGACAACAAGGTTTCACCGATTGGTGAAAATACCAGTGAATCGTTTATAACCAGGGCCCGGATTCTAATGACATGAATTTTATTGATGCTGCATAGACATTGGATAAACCCTAATCATGGCCTCTAGATTATAGAAATAAATTTTTATTAGGTCATTTTTTGTCATTTTATGCAATTTTATATTTTTAGGGAATTTATTTCAATTTTACGTCATTATTTTGTCATTTTCGTGTCATTTGCTTCCTTATTTAGTCATTTTCGTGTCATTTGCTTCCTTATTTAGTCATTTTCATCTATTTACATTGAGCGTATTAACTTTATTTTCGTCACTAGCGGTGCTGTCGTTGAAGTGTTGTTTGTCTAATGCAAGAAGGAAAAACTCGGTGTTGAAGTGTTGTCATGTCTCAGTCGGAAATGAGAATCAAAGAAACGCCAAAATTTTGTATTATATTACTATTGTTATTAGATTGACTTTGTACCAGAGTCTGCCACCTGCTTGGGTTTGAGAGTGCAAACTACTGTTTACCCTGAATAAACAATAATATAATCCGGCAGACCACAAAAGGAAATGCCGAAGTTTGTCTCGCCAGTGCCTCAGAGCCAGTAAAAATTTCCGTGAGAAAAGAACATTCACAACATTACAGTTATTTAGAGTTTTTACAATTATGTACAACTTAGTCTATAACGTTGTGTGTACAATAATAATTTTTTTTTATAAATAAAATATCAGTTTTTAGGTCATTTTTTATAATTATTAAGTCATTTTCTTTAAAATGTAGGGTCATTTTGTAGGTCAGTTATCAAACAATTTTAGGTCAACAGAATTCGGGCCCTGATTATAACTCTCTTATAAGTTATTTGACATTGTTTTTAAAATACAGGGATTGCAACATAGTTCGGATATACTAAATCTCATATTCTCTCATCCGGTCAATTAGGTTATAATCCTATCTTGAAGTTGAGAATTTAAAACTGTTATAACAGCCTAAAAAGATCATAAATCTGTTGTTTAAATAAGCATGTCACTCTAAATGATAACACATTTCCTTGCATATATCTCACTTTTTAATACGGATTCACTTCCTAGTTTATTATAATTATTATTGGCAATGTGTTTAAACAAGTCTCTGTTAAGCTGCGTATACATTTGCGCTCCTCTCGCGTTCCGCTCTGTCCGCGTGTCGACACGCGTATCGACACGCGTGTCGACACGCGAACAGTTCGTTGAAATTATCCATAGGAAAGCGACGAACATACCGTTAACCACCAGCAGTGATTTTTCACCCACCACGCATATACTAGCAATCATGTCTTCATATATCACATCATATCACAGCCCATCAACATGACAATTACCCTAATATAGTAATAGGGCCCACAACATTTTTATATTAAAATTTAACTCAATAATAATAATGAAATTAATAACAATATTATTATTATTATTATTATTATTATTATTATTACATATCTCAAAAGTATTGACTGGGAGACCCGAAGAGAAAAGACCACGCAGAAGGCCTAGACATAAGTGGGAGGACAATCTTAAAACGGATTTAAGGGAAGAAGGGTTAGCACAGAATAGGGTTGAATGGCGGACTCAGGCAAGCGGGGCAATGAACCATCGGGTTCCATAAGATAGATAATATTCCATTAGCTTGCTGAGGAATTGTCTATTGTCATTGAGTGAGTGAGTAAGTAAGTAAGTAAGTAAGTAAGTAAGTAAGTAAGTAAGTAAGTAAGTAAGTAAGAAAGATTATTATTATCAGGGACCGGATTCTAATGACATCTTTTTATTGATGCTGCATAGGCATTGCCAACTTGTAGATAAATGCTAATCATGGACTCTAGATTATAGAAATACATTTTTATTAGGTCATTTTTTGTCATTTTATGCAATTTTATATTTTTATGGCATTTATTTCAATTTTAAGTCATTATTTTGTCATTTTCGTGTCATTTGCTTCCTTATTTAGTCATTTTCATGCATTTACATTTAGTGTATTCACTTTTTTCGTCGCTAGCGATTCTCTCTTTGAAGTATTGTTTGTTTAATGCAAGAAGGAATAGTGTTGTCATGTCTCAGTCGGAAATGAGAATCAAAGAACGCCAAAATTTTGTATTATATTACTAATGTTTTGACTTGGCTCTGCTTGGATTTGAGAGTAAACACTACTGTTTACCCTCAATAAACAGTAATATAATCCGGCAGACCGCAAAAGGAAATGTCGAAGTTTGACCGGCCAGTAAAACTGCCTGAGTGCCACTATAAATTTCCGTGAGAAAAGAACATTCACACCATTATAGTTATTTACAGTTTTTACAATTATGTAAACATTAGTCTAAAACTTTGTGTGTACAATAATAATTTTTTATAAATAAAATATCAGTTTTAGGTCATTTTTCAAACAATATTAGGTCATCAGAATCCGGGCCCTGATTATTATTATTATTATTATTATTATTATTATTATTATTATTATTATTATTATTATTATTATTATTGAACCTTGTGATTAACAAATGTATGCTTGAGCGGAGCGCAGGAGGAAAATGACACGCGTGTCGACACACGGACAGAGCGCAACACGTCCCAATATGAAAACGGAAATCCTTTGTGTTCGCCGAAAAAACCGACAGGAGACGGATCGCGGCGAACTGTCTGCGTGTCGACACGCGTGTCGTCACACGAACACCTCAAATGCCGTCCCAATCTGCGCTCTGTACGCGTGTCGACACGCGTACAGAGCGCAAATGTATACGCACCCTTATACTACCCGTTTGGGTATTAACACCTGTTTCCTAATTAAATATGACAGTTAAGATATGAAGTTTCTTGATCAATGCAGGATATTCTATAATAAATAACAGACTGTTTTAGAACCAAGCCGTCTCCGCTTCATGCCACTTCAGATTTCATGATGGGCAATTATAATCTTGTTCTGCAATAACTTACATTTCCGTTGACAAACAAAAAATGAAGCTGTTGTCAAACTAAAGTGCTTTCGTTGCATTAGTAACCAGGAATAATATTGTTTTTATACTCTAGTTATATCCTGCACACCTTCTGGTTAAATTAATGTCTTCCTCTTTCCTTTACTCCATATAATTTCATTCTTTCTTTGTCGTAGTTTTACCTTTCCCTTTTTTAGGATTTAAGCGACCCAAGCCGCCCGGGCCTTACAGGGCCGCGACCTGTCTTGAGAGGGATTATCTTTGGATCACATACATACTTTTTTTGACCAGACAAGGCCTTGAAGGGCCTCCCCGGATGAGTGATCTGCCCAATGCCGGGGCCACCTCCGAGACAACACGAACATATAGGACGATACACACCATTCATTTCATACACACACTCAGAACAAGGCGAGGATGGGGATGAAGGTGATAATGACGGCCAGATGATATCCGGGGACTACAAGGGCCTAAAGTTACCTGACATTTGTCTCACAGGTGAGGGAAAACCCCGGGAAAAACGTCACCTAGGTAACTTGTCCCGACCAGGAATCGAACCCGGGCCCACTGCGTGAGAGGATTGAACGCATCCCCTGAGCCACAGCGGTGGACATATAATTTCATACAATACGAAAATAAAGTGGGAATAATTCCGGAAGAAAATCAAAATCACCGTTACATTGATAAATAAAATAATTCTGTATTTACATCTGAAAACTGAACTCAGCTGGTATGATTGTTAGGTTTAAAGCATTTGAGACTAATGAATAGCGTTGGCCAAAATTCAGTACATTAAGCTGTTGAGCGATTGGAAGTTGCTTGTCAACTAATGAACTGGCAACACCTTACTGCCATACACACACACAAGCGAGCACGCAGTATTTATTACGTCTGAATTAAGAGAGATTATGGAACACAAACGTCCATTATTTATTTGTTTGTCGTCTACTCAGTTACAATTGCCCAGGTTAAATTATACAGGGAGAGAAACCACGAATGAAGTATGGCATAATGAAAATTAAGTTGACCAGCCTGCAATCAAGCTGAGCTTTCGGATGGAAATGGAGATGTTATAAATTTTGTCAACTTCGTGAGGGCGAGGAAAATTTAAGAGTTGGTGACAAACAATGAAAAACGCCCTTGCTCTGCAATTGCTTACAACAGTTGTCACAGGGCTGTCCTGCGAAGTTCGGTCAGTTTTACTATTTATAGGCCTACGGTCATTCCAGTGAGTTTTTTTCTTTCTTTATTGGCTAATACTTCAGAATATATGATCACCAGATGAAGTTAAAGGTGTGGGTTGCTCCCTTATAAGATAATCTGTGAGATGTTTATATCGTTCTCAATAAGCTATAGCAGGTACAGGTTTTCCACCCCCTCTACAGGCAAGCCTACACATGCCCAATATTACAAGAACATTTCTCAATGTCGTTCAATATACGTACAGTATTGGAAGAATTGTTCCATAGGACTTTTGCAATGAAATAATAGCACCAAAGCAATTGTTTCAGATTTTTCATGGTAGGCCAACTGTTGCCCAAAAAATCCATACAAGGTTATTATGGTATTAAAATATTCTTGCACGCGTCTCTTTCTATAGTTTTGTATTCGATACCTCATTTTCTAGAGTCGGGTTTTTACTTCCACGTAGCATAATTGAAGCGTTGAGTTTTATAAGGGTCTAAGTGCCAAAATCATTATTTTCAGCTGATAATTTTAAACGGATCTATGTACTCAGAACAATGTATTTCAGAAGGGTCCAAGGTCCAGGGAAAGCCACGTTAGTAGCAATAAATTCCAAGATATAGCGCTGTGGCTCTATGTCTTGTTATCTACACAATCATTATTTTGGCACTTAGACCCTTATAAAACCAAACGCTTCAATTGTGAATTATTCTAGAAAAATTATTTTGTAGATATAGATCTAACCTAAAGCTACTGATTTTTCAGCATATTGAGACAATTTTTAAGAAATATATTATCTATTATTTCCTTTCTTTAAAATTAAGCCTAGATCGTAGAGATCCTTAAGGTTACAGGGGGATGAGGCACCATTTTTTAAGAAAACGCACCATCCGCCATTAGTCTATCCCCAAGATTGCTCTTGGTACTCATGGTACTTTGCGATCTGAATAAAAACCATACCGTATCCCTGTAGGCCTATGTCATACTACTTTTGAATTAATTAATTTAGAAATTAATTTGGGCTTAAAGTAGTTTCTTTCACAATCAATACATCCATTGAATTCAATCTCATTAATGCTCTTTTTTGGCACATTCTAATTTCTTTTAGATTAGCTGTGTGCCCTCAGAAATGAAATCCATTAAAAAATAGGCTACTTAACTTTTAACATATTTCAAAATACTGGAAAAACATATTGAAATAATTTACTTAGTGGTTTACAGTATTTCTTTTTAAATAATGGACAAAATTAAGTATGTAATTACGGGTATACTTCGGTTTAATTTTCATTTTATTTAGGGTTGTTCATTTTAAAACACCATTCCTGTGTGTATTTTCATACTTACTTACTTACTCAATGGCAATAGACAATTCGTAAGCAAGCTAAAGGAATATTATATATTTTATGGAACCCAAAGGTTCATTGCCGCGCTTACCTGAGCCCGCCATTCAACCCAATTCTGTGCTAACTCCATCCAATCACCCCTTGCAAATCCTACTTCCCTTAAATCCATCCTAATATTATCCTCCAACCTATGTCTGGGTCTTCCAAGTGTTTTTATCCCTTCGGGCCTCCCAATCAATACCTTTGAGATATGTCTTTCCTACCCCATGCGCGCAACATGTCCAGCCCATTTCATCCTCCGTGATTTAATTACCCTTACTATATCCGGTGAAGAGTACAGGTCATGAAGCTCATCGTTATGCAGTTTTTTCCAGTCCCCATTTTCATCTCTCTTAGACCCAAATATTTTTCTAAGCCCCCTGTTTTCGAACACACTCAGATTATGTTCTTCCCGAAGAGAAAGTGACCATGTCTCACATCCATGTAATACAACCGGCAGGATAATAGTCTTATAATTCTTTATTTTTAGATTTCTGGATAGAAGACGAGAAATGAACTACACAAAAACAGGCATTTCCTGATTTGAGTCTACACTTAACTTCTGCCTTAATATTATTTGTGTCTGTAATTATTGCTCCCAGATATTTGAATTGTTCCACTTGTTCGAACGATTTACCGGCTATTCTAATATTTTGTAGAGCATTATTTTGACGTTTTATAACCATATAGGCCTACTTAGTTTTTTTTCTGTATTTTTTCTGTATTTTCATGTCAAACGAAATTGTTCATATTCACTTTTAAGTTGACTAAAATGTTTTTATATGTAAATCACTCTTTAAGTATTAAACGCATGTTCTGTTATAGTATTTTATCGAGATCATCTGCGTGGTCTAGCATTTAGGTTGGAATTATAATTCTTCTTTCTGTAGGCTAAGCTGGAAAGGTATAGTCAGACTGAAGAATTAAATGCCATCGGATCTTAGGCTCTCGCAATCAGTTGAATATAATGTTGTACCGGCACGTTGGCATGGTAGTTCAAATGGAAGGGCAGCGGCACGGAGATTCGAAGAGCTGTGGTTAAAATCTAGTGTTTAGACTGCTTCCGTGGAACTTCCGTGGGATCCTCAAGCCCAAGTTCGGTCCCCTGTACCTCCTCGAATTTTCTTGAAATATGGAGGTCTAGAACAGGGCACACTAAGCCTTATGAGGACAACTGAGAAATCACTTGATAAAGAAGTAGCAGCTCTGGTCAAATACCAAGAAATCACAATACTAATATAGATGACGCAGCAGTCGAATTGTAGGCCCTGACCCACTATTTAAAGGAACACCTCGGGTATTTTCATTATTAAATGTATTCAATAGTAATTTGAAAAGTTATACAATAGATGTACCTGATAATGACAATACTATTTATTCATATGGTGCTACTGAATTTTTAGGGCGAATTCAAATTTAAAACTATGCTAAATCTTTAAATGTAGGCCTAATTTTTCGTTATTTACATTTTCCTTGTTTAGACAGTACTTTTCTCTAGTAAATATTAGCAAAATCTTATTACATATTTACAGTACCTGTATATAAATTATGAATAGACAATCTTATCGTTTGTAAGGAATAATAATATGGTATAAATTTTTCATCAATAGAAGTTTATTAGATTTAAAGTCACTTCGAAAATAGTTTATCTCACAAACTAACCCACATTATGTATGTAGCCTAAATACTTAATATTCCCGGATTCTGAAACCGTAAAGTGAGATTGAACTTTAATTACATAGATTTTAATAATAGTAATTAAAATCCCTAAAATGTAATTTTAAATTATATGACGCATTATAGGCTATATCAAAATTATTTATATTGAAAAATCAACAAATGATATAACACATTTTATACAGTATCATCTCTGCACATTTTAAAGACTATCATCTCTGGCTACCGTAACTAAGCTGTGAAATTTTCGTTGAACTTTAGCCTAACCTATAAGAAAATCAGTAACCCTGCCAGAATGTCCCTTTAAATCAGATACCGGAAGATCATTTGTAAAGAACTTCCGTTTTTCTTGGTTGAAAGTATTTAATGGGCTATACAATTTGCTTTACTTTTATAAATTGTTATTCATATAAGGAATTTGTTATGTACTACGAGTATAAAATGCTTAGTTGATAACAGCTGAATAATTTTCTTGGACTATTTATCTTACTGGAAAAAAAAACTTAAACATTTTGATGTGATGCCCCTCTGCAGACTATGTCAAGCAGTGAAATGATTAGATATGAGTTATGTGTGCTCAGTATAATGAACATGATGGCAATGGGTGGTCAACTGCTGACAAATACCAAATCAGGTGACACATCTAGAAATGCATGCCTCTTTGGGGCCTTGTTCGAAAGTCGTTGACAAATTTATAATTCATTTAAACCAGGGTTGGGACGTGAAGATTTTCTTCATGACGTGTAAAATACGCGTAAAAGCGAACAATTATCGTAATAAAAATAAAATACGTAATAAACTTTTTATGACTTTATTAACTTTGTTGCATTTTAAAAGTACGCACACTTCATGAACTAGAATTAGAACACGCTGATGCACAACGATAAAAATCACAAGCTTGCAAAACTAATATAGAAAGATGTAGATATTTACGTAATTCTTTGAGGCCTGTTCTTCTTGTTAGGACAGAGAAATCAAAACTGCTGTACTACTTGAAAAAGATCTTACTGCTGTTAAAATGTTATAACAATCTTCAAAGGCGTCCCTATTCTTGTCACTTAGCCTATATCTCTTAAAAGTAAATATATTTTTATGGTTTTCTTATGTAAGAAGTTCTTTGCAACTTTCGTACCTTCTGCACTTGGAATGCTAATAGCGAATAAATGAACTGAATTGAAAAGGATGGCTTTATTATAAGCATTACCGCAAAAAAAAAGTTTGAAGGTTGGCGGGATATGAATTCAGGTGGGCAGTATGGCTATGGGTCTGAGTGTGCTCTGATCTTTCCGTATCTAGTGTCCATTGTAGTCAAGTTAGGTATATTTAATTTCTAAATATTATTGATCTGTTCGATCACGATGCCATTAATTTCGCCATCTGATAATACTCTGTGCTTTCACTTCACTAGAAATAACACTTTTGATATATTTTTGTAACACTCCTTAGGTTTCTACTGTCTCTTTTTCCAGGTCTTCTAACTCGTCGCCCTAATTCCTTATGCGAGACTTAACCCAGCTGACAGGGTCCTGGGGGTTCGGATCCCCCCCCCCCCCGAAATGAAAACCTAAAATTATATATCTATATAACTTATATATTTATATTTATATTTACATTTATTAAACTATACAAGTTTTGTTGGTGTGTCAGATATGATATAGCAGTTATTTTGTTTTCATAACATAATGTGTAGCCCTATTATTTCCACTGTTCCATGTGTTACATAACTTTGCTTGTAAATAAGTGTTCTAACTTAGGAAATGATTTCTTCTTTAAGTTAGCATGTCTTTATGGTAAACAAGTAAGTAGTTTTTCAGTGCTAAAATAGAGTAAAATCTTATTTTCATTACTTCAATACTTAAAAATCTTCCGGGGTGAACCCCCGGAACCCCCGGTACTTTCGACTCTCCTCGAAATTATTTTCTGATTAAACCACTGCTAGCTGAAGCAAATTTTTTAGTTCTCCTTCATATCGAATACTTTCCGTTTCATTTCTTCAATTTCATAAGTGTGTATATTTTTGCTTAATAGCGAGTCTTTGAATATTGAAACTGTTCCGTGTTCAGTTTGGATGGATTCAATGTGTTCTATCCCCTTAAGGAAGGCGTAGTAACAACTTTGTTGTTTTCTCTGGCACGGCTAGTTCTGACGATCAATCAGATGGTTTTATTTAAATCTAATCTTATAATTTTATTTCTTTTACCATTGAAGAAGTGCCGCGAATTACTGTACGAATCTCAAGCATTATTCGGACCAGAATTCCTCGGGTTTGTAACTCAAGTCACCCTCGGGGCATACACATCTACAATAACGTCTTAGTAACACAAATAACTATGATGAATTTACCTTATGCATCGCTCTTAGAAATGCTAAAAATGCATAGTACATTTGAGAAGATTAGAGAAAGAAGAAATGTTTAACAAGTATCGGTAAGTATTTTTTATTAACTAGATAGTAGTTATTGGGACGGTGACTCTGGAAATGATTCCCAGGACAACTTCGATACGATAACAGAGAAGTTAATGGACATTGTGACGGTATTAAGAAAAGTAATGAACCTGTTGAGATCATGTCTAACTGAACATCAATCATAAAGAAAGAAAAATTAATACTCGGTGTGTAAAGCTATGTCTAGATTCATTAATTTATGACCGAAATAATTATTATAATTATACACAATTTTATGATCTAGGCATCAAGTGATGCTGTAATTGCCACCTATGCACAATGTCTAATGGTGGAGGGCTGTAATTTCAGAAGGCGTTGCCCTTGTCTGAAGTACGCAAACTGCAGATGATATCAGCAATACACCATGTGACTTAATTAATAAATTGTGAACGGAGCTGAATTTGAAAGGACAGCTGTCAGGTCGTATTCTTTACTGCTATCTTGTCACAATACGAATGCCACAAACCCGAGTATATTGACAACTACACTGTGGCCACACGTAGATTAACAGACAGAAATAAAGAATGCAGATTTTAACAGACAAAAATACAGAATGGAAGGATATATAACTGTGTAGATTTTAACAGCTTATTCCTTCCAAACAAAATTTTCTAATAACATTCTGAGTTATTCTACGAGGGACCTTCTGAAAGTAAGTTTGGTAATTTTTTTCACACGGAAACTTTATTGCCAAAAAAATACATAATGAACTATACACCTTGCACTATTTTTCGACATAGTCGCACTGACATCGAGACATTTGTCGTATCGTGCAATCAGTTCGAAGAAACCACTCTGGTAAAACTCTGTGTCCTGCGATGCAAGGAACTCTCGCACAGCCTGCTCCACCTCAGCATTGGTTTGGACGTCACGACCCGACAGTGCGGCTTTCAATGCAGGGAACAGGTGAAAGTCCGATGGGGTAAGATCGGGGTTGTAGGCCGGGTGATCCAATCTTTCCCATCCGAAGTGACGACCAAACGTGGACCGAAAATGGACGAGGAATTTTCATTACCATACTCGAATAACCTCGGGCACGTCGGTCTGCTGCTACTCTCTCTTCTTCGGCGCTCTATGCATGCGTCATTCCTCCTCCGTTGACGCTCCTTCTGTCGTTGAACCAGCAACGGGTGCGTATTCTTATGGCGATTGCTTGTTTCAACTGCTGTACCATCTTCACTTTAAAAAAATGACGCAACTTGCTTCCGGAATATCCCTCGTAATAAATTATTCCTTAAACAGCATGTCACGAAAATACCCGAAGATGTAACGGAAATACATCAAGTTTGAATAAATTGATGTAGAAACCACGGCCTTTTTACAACATCACCTATAGGGGTCGAGTTTAAAATTGTGTACTCTCGAGGCAATGTAAAAATATTGGAGATGAGTGTAAACTACCAATACAATTATGGTTTATAATTTGTGCCTAATTGTAGGGGGAAGGATGGTGCTAGATGACATTCTTAAGAACTGGATATCTGCAATACAACAAGAACATTTCACTTCAAATAAACATTCAGCGGTAAGTAGGCTACTAGGCTCTATTATTTTGGTACAAATTCAGTCAGCATGATCTCAAAACATAATGGAACATTCATAAATTCGTTATGGAATTGGGCCTACATGAATACAACCACAGAGGTGGGAACATTTATTTCTACTTAAGCATATAGGCGGCGCTGTGTTATTCTGTCATACTGTTTAATTACAGTTTTGTGAATTGCATTTTAATCCCAGTAAAATAAGGAGATGTACAGATTTTCATTTTGCGCTATATTTCACCAGCACGAACAAAACGTCCACATACCTTGCTGCTGGTCCCCAACTCAGCTCTTGGATACAGCCCACCCGACTTCGTATCCAAAGTGAGTAACTTGCTCACAAAAAATATCCCTGAACTTCTTTACTCGATATGTATTGTGGCCCATACTTTTATAATTTTTTCACATCAAGAGAAAAAAGGAAAAGCAATAAATTTTCCACTCGCGGTTTTTCAATAAAGTTGACAATATTTTCATGCAAATAAATGCATACATTATTACGTGGTCCACATAAATCCGCGACATAAGGCAATCGAAGGTAGTAGGCCTATGTCATAACTTATTTCCTTTTATACTCGTAACAGATGTTTATTGCTACCTGCAACAAGTTGACTGGAAGTGCGCTGTTGCAATACAGCTAAACCTTTCAACCTACTTATCAATTAAACAATAAACAAAGAAGTAATATACTGCTCTTTTTAATTTGCCCAGTATCCTAGAACTTTTATACCTTGAATAAAAACCCGTAAATTGGTATGTGTCCTACAGAATACAGTAATTTGTCTTAAATTTATAATAAAATGACGGAAAATATTTTGGAAGAACATGTAAATTTCACGTAAATTTACAGAATGAGGCACAACAAAAAAATATTCTGGGGTTTTCTGGGATATGTAATTTTGTCTCGTGGGAGTTATTTTGCGCCCGGGCGGCTTGGGTCGCTTAAATCCTAAAAGTGAGAGGTAAATCTACGATTAAGAAAGAAAGAAAGAAAGAAAGCAAGAAAGAAAGGGAGTTCTTTTGCATGCCTGTAAATCTATATAAATGAACTGTTGAATTTTTGTACTGGCCTTTGCAACCTGCCCTCAAATAGGTAATCTAAAAATATTTTTTCCTAATAGTTACCATATTATTGTCCATTAATGATATTTATTTAAAATTAAAACTATACACACGTGTAATGTTCATTAGGGTGTTAACTTTATTCTGTATTTAATTTTTTATATTTAAATATACTTTAGCAAATAAATAAATTATACAATCTACCTGGCCCGAGATATAATCCATGAAATTAGTAACAGAAAGCCAGTATCTTACCACTGCTCCACCCAAACCGACAAATACAGCCATATTATCTTTTTTCTCTTATTTAATCTTTATTCAATCAAAATTTACTAATTACTTTATTTTCTTCTATGAAGTTTTATACAAATAAAAGCATAAACAGTTAGTAAGCTATACTTTGTTATGTGTACCGTTTTCTTGCTACACAGAGTACAGCCAGTCATGTACTGCTAATGTAGAAAACTGTTAATATGACTAATCTCATCTGGATTCATGCGGCTATTGTGGAATCGTGCAAGAGCAAATTCTTTTATTTGAAAGAGGCAAGAGCCGGTTTTTGCATACGTTAAGATCTACGATACTGATATGAAATTTATTTCACTTCGCTGAACCCACAGGCTCATAGTTCACACTAAGCAACCTTTACCTCTTTCAGAAAGCTACGTTCTCAATAAATATTCAACGACCGAAGAAAAAATGGTTTAATAGGAGGAGGCTTGCGCACTGCAAGGCTAGGAAAACTAGATTTATTCATCTAGATTAGGTTTCTACTACTACAATGTTGTCACTTTCAGTTACGCTCGATCGGATTAAGAATTCTGGTAGCATTGATTGCAAATGGAATATTACATATCCGGGTGAGTTAAGTACTCTCGATGATAGAATGATTAGTGGGGCAAGGCATTTGATGATTTTGCATCTTTTTTAAATGAAGGTGAAAAGATAGCTCGAATATATATATAAATGTGTATCGTTAAATAATTAATTAAATAAGGGAAATTTGTTTTTTCATTTTTGCTTTATGTTGCATTTTTTAAAATCATTTTCAAGATATAGGCCTAGGTCACTTTTTGGAAATTTTTAGGACATTTTCGGCATTTTTAGGTCTTTTTGGCTTCTTAGGTCATGCTTCAGTGGAGGTAGAAGGAACTTTTCCATGTACAAATGTTACTTTCAGATAACAGACAATCGATTTTATTTGAGAATCTCCGCCAAGTGTTCATAGTTAATTTTAATTCAGATTTATTGTAAACACCATAGCAATTTGTCTTTAGCAATATTTTTTTTTTCTAAATGGCAAATATTTGTTAGGGGCAATTTGATGGGCATGCCAGTTCAGAATTTTTTTTCTTCTTTTCGCTAAGGGTGTCCAAGTAGTATGTTTACTTACTTCTTTAGTAATAAAAAGAGTGTGTTTTATAAATTCATATATAACGCACTGTCATATATAACGCATTGTATTTAGCAAATCATTTATTTAAAAGACTAAATATAAGTAATAGTGGAGATTTTATTGCTCATTTTTTTAAATCTTGTGTCATTTTTTTACTATTTTTAGGTCATAAATGCATTTTTTATTTTGCATTTTTCACTATGTTGTGGTCATTAAATGCCTTGCCTTAGTGAGTAGTATGCTTGCTACTAAATATGATGAATGTCAATTTCAAATTAGTGGGATTTGTCTGAAGAACATTATCAAAGCCATCTCCCTTCGGAAGAAACCTTTGTCACAGATTTACGAACAGCATTTTTTCTATCTTATTATCGTCTAGACCAGTGTCTCCCATTCTGTATTCTATGAAAAATTGGTATACAGTGAGGGGTGCGTAAGTGTTCCGCGATGGTCTCAGTGATGTTGATGGCATTACAATTGGAATTTCTTCTGGTAGCTGAGTCTAATTATTCATTAGAAACAAACTATTTAATTCTGCTAGACATGACAATGTAATAGCTATATTGTAACCAAAGTTATTATGCGTTCATGGCTGCGACAGCTAGCGTCGATGGTCTAATGTTCCCCTTCTACAACTCTCAACAATAATATGATGTGCTTCTTCCTTTTACAAGAACATATCAATGTGAAATGGGATTTCTGTATTCTGTTTCAAGGAAAACCAAGTACAGAAATAGACTTAACGCTGCATCTGACCTGAGGAACCAGTTGTCACCCAATACTGCGAACTTCGAGAGTTAACTTGAAACTATCAAGACATCAATCACGTTTACTTTAAATATTCCAGTTTAATAATTGCATCATTAGCATGATTTTAAAATTTGGTAATTGTGAATTGCTTTTTGAAAATCATATTGTATCTTATCACTTACGAAAAAGCAAAACTCTAGGCTAGGAGGTCATAGTAAAACAATTTTGATGAAGTAAAGAACTTGAGCGTGTTTTTAAAATCATCTAATTTTAAGCTATCGCAAAGAAAGTTATGATATTTTAGTATGAATATAAGTGTTCAATATATATTCCTTAAACGAAAAAGGTTGGGAAACACCGGTCTAGAGGCCTCGCTTGAATCGCTAGCATTTCGGGTTTATTTCAATTAGCCTAATTGTTGCTTACCTATTTTAAAGACAAGAGTAAGTAAACTTCGTTTCTATGAGTGGGCAAGACTCCTTCCAAATGCTCAGTCCGATGACATTCTGCCTTGGCACGCAACGTTAAACAACCCCAAACTCCTGAATACGGGCTCGCTGGGTAAAGTTCATAATTATTTCACATACAAAAATACACTTAACTTTCTCTATCCTTAATAAATTCCTTCATAGAGTACGTGGTTATACTGTAGTGGTACGCACGCAGTTGTCATGAATGAAAATATGAAAATAGCTATAATGTCCCGTGAAGGGCAAAGGCCTCCTATCGAATAGAGAAAGCCCATTTACACTAACGTGGTCAGCTACTCCACGTTAGGTGTTGTCCATACATAATGACACCTTTTTACTGATTGTGTTGTGGTACACAATTCAGTCACTCTTGGGTAGGAACTCTGTTGTACATTTACACAAGGTTTTCACTATCTAGTCACTATATAGATGTGCCTCTAGGGATTTCCAGACGTTTCTTCCTCTCGCTACTCGTGACCACTGCTTCCCTGCTGTCCAACTCAGTCTCGGCCTTCCTGGTAGTCGTTGTCCTACATGGGGTCCATAGCCTTACTCAAAGGCGCTTAAATTCCTCCTGAGTGTGTGTGTATGAAATAAGTAGCTTAAAACTATCCTTAAAAGAATTTATTTGGAAAAATATTCAAATAAGAGTTATAGATCGTCAACATAATACGTTCATGTTATACAATCTCAGTATAAAATTGAAACCGTTAAAGACCTTTTCAAGAAAATCAAGAAAATGAAGTTATTTTCAAAGAAAATTATTGTAAAAAGGAAAAGAAAGTCGTTGCCATGCTTCGTGTCGCATCTCCGAAGGATGCACAGAACAATAAAATCCGATGTAATGAACTCGCACAACTTTCTTAATTCACATTCTGAAATAGCCTACATATTGAATTGTTTCAGCTTGATACATAGTTTCATCTTTCACCAGGCAAAACTCAGTTTCTATGAACGGTACCTGGCTTACAAAATCGTTCGACCTTTTTTCGAGAAAATCGCGAAAAACTAAATTTTCTTCATATAAAGTAGCATTAATGATAAGAAAAACTCGTGTCCAACCATTGTGTGACATCCCCAGAAGCATAATATTTTATTTTATACAAATTTTCGTGCTCGATCTATGCTGTTCCCAGACACAAAGACACACAGAGAGATAGACTATGTTTTCAAAAAATAGTCCTTTCTAGATACCATTTGTTACTCTTCCCGTCATTTTCCTACAATGTCAAACCAGCATGGTTTACCACGCTGTTCAGAATTTGTAATTGATGTTCACTTGGGATTATCTTTATTGCAGCAGTAAGGTGCACCACTGAAAATGCCCATTAAGCAGTGTTTTGAAACAATAAGCTAAATCCGATTCGCTGGTCTTGAATATATATAGGCTTAATAGTAATAAATATTTTCAAAATAATGACTATCTAAACTAGTACCGATTTACTTATATCATGCGTACAACCACGGCTCTAAAAGATCCGTACGAAAGATATTATAATTCTACGTATATCCGTCTGAAATAAGGCACATATTATAAACATATTTCATGGAAATGTTGTAAGCTATCATTACTAAAGTCAAGTGAGAAACTCTTAAATCACTCCATGTAACATTACTTACTTACTCAATGGCAATAGACAATTCCTCAGCAATTCCTAAAGGAATATTATCTATTTTATGGAACCCGAAGGTTCATTGCTGCGCTTACCTGAGCCCACCATTGAACCCCATTCTGTAACTAATTCCCTCCAACCATCCCTAGCAAATCCCACTTCCCTTAAATCTATCCTAATATTGCCCTCCGCCTACGGCTAGGTCTTCCAAGTGGTGTTTTCCTTTCGGGTCTCCCAGTCACTACTTTTGAGATATGTCTTTCCTCCCCCATGCGCGCAACAAGTCCAGCCCATTTCATCCTTCGTGAATTAATGACCCTTCCTATATCCGGTGAAGAGTGCAGGTTAAGAAGTTCGTCGTTATGCAGTTTTCTCCAGTCCCCATTTTAATCTCTCTTAGGCCCAAATATTTTCCCAAGTACCCTGTTTTCGAACGCTCTCAGATTAATGTTCTTCCCGAGGAGTAAGCGACCATATCGCACATCCATATAATACAACCGGCAGGATAATAGTCTTATCAAATTTTATTTTTTAAAGCTGGGCAGAAGACGAGAAGATATAGAGCTTCTGAACTGCATAAAAACAAGCATTTACTGATTTTAGTCGACACGTAACTTCTAACTTTAATATTATTTGTATTTGTAATTATTGCTCCCAGATATTTTAATTTATCCACTAGTTCGATTTACCGGTCATTCTAATATTTTGTAACGCATACTTCGACGTTTCATGACCATATACTTAGTTTGTCTGTATTAATTTCCAATCCAAAAGGCATCGAAAATACTTTCTGAATTTCTCTCGGTTGTGTTTATGTCATCGCCCAAGAGACTAACGTCACCTGTATAAGCTAAAATCAGGAGACTGCCATTTAATTCTAGGCCTACCTTGTTTTCCTGAACTAGCCTAATGGCATATTCCAAAGCGAAATTAAAAAGTAAAGGGGATAGTGCATCTCCTTGCTTCAAACTGCTTCTAATGGCAAACCTATTTTATATAAATTTCCCTACCCTGACTCTGCTATAGGTTTCATTTAGACACATTTTCATCAGCCTAACTAATTTCTTTGGTATGTCAAACTCGCCTAACTGGACCATATGCGTTTTTAAAATCTATGTATAGCTGGTGACAGGGCCGCCACATGGGGGGACTGCCGGACCCAAGGGACCCGGGTCCAGACACCAAAGGGGCCCGGCTCGGTTCTGGTGGTGTGATGAACTTTTATGGAAATTTCAAGTTGAAAACTTAAAAAAAGGTATTTTGTATTATGTTTGTAATCTCTTTTAGCAAATAGGCCTACTTTCATTTTCATTTTGGTATTGGTATAATATAATACTGCTTTAATGTTCTAGTTTTTTTTCCTTTTTGGATATTTACAGTCCTTATTTACTTTATTCTAGACCAGTAGACTAGTTCTTGAAATTGTTTTGATACACTCATTTTAAAGCAGTGTCATGTTTTGTATTTAGACGTTTCAACACAAAGATTTATTGTAATCAGGATAAACATAATTTAGAAAAATGATTCATACAATTAAATGGCCTAGTATTAAAAAATGTTGGAAATATGGTTTCTGGTATCATTTGATAACTACAGTGTTTTGCAGATGACAAACAGTTTGTCCATCTCCTTGCTTAGATACGGAGGGAAGACTCTTAATGCTAGCGGCCCTTCTTAAGCTCGTACACGTGATTGGCGGTGATGGAATCTGCTTCTCATTTGAAAAATACTGTAACGATCAAGTTAACATAAGTTTACAGTGTTTTCACCAATTAAATATGGCCAGAGCAAACTATCCTTTTTTTATTACCTAAATCAGAAAGCTGAATGAGAATGGTCGGCGGTCAGTGAGGGGCCCGCGATCAGTACGAAATAGTCCTGGGCCCGACCCCGAGATGTGGCGGTCCTGGCTGGTGAACAGACTTACTATATTCCCACTTTTTCTCCAAGATTTGGCGAATTAAAAATATTTGATCAAAGCTTAATTCTATTCCGCTTAGATTAACTATTTTTTTATGAGTTGGTATAGTTCCCAGTTATATCTCATTAATAACATTATTCATCTGCCTTGTAAACAAAAGGTCCCGGCTTTGATTCCTACTTTAGAAAAAAGATTCTTCTGAAAATTATGACTTAAATAAACTTGGTAATGTCATATCAGGGCTTATTTAATGTATATTCTATAGTATGTGACGTCTGAAAATTGCTATATTGTTTATTGAAAGAAGTTATATGCTAAATTTCAGTACTATAAGTTTAAAATACTAATTTCCCTGTATATCAGCACACACTGAAATATACAAAATTAAATTCCGGAACATTTCACGTATTATTAAGAAAGTTCACACAAATTTATGTAGCACATTTCTACATATAGAGAATCCACCTAAAAGTACGCAAGAAACATTCTTCAAAGAAATGTACTGTGTGGCTTGAGAGAATAAACCTCTCGGTTTCATAAATTACCGTGAAGCTAAGCGAAATGAGTTGAATTGCCGCGAAACACATTGCTCATTATTCAGGTAGGCTTACACAGTAGAGTTTGCTGCTGGGAAAAGATAATGCGAACGTTACGCATTTTCGGCATAATTAATCAACATTTAGCAGCTCTTTGATCATGTAATGTTTAGATGTCGTGATGGCTTCGGGTGAGTACAAAAGACGGCAAAATGAGGCGTTACCATGGTCGCACACAAACAATGCCTTGGACGCGGGAGTGAATGATGTATTGGCTCTAACCAATAATTAATAAGACAGGCATATTGAACGTCGGATAAATGGCCCTAATCTACCCACACTCTGCTATCAAGACAGCCATTAACTCGAGACCAAATTAGTTTAAGGCATAGCCTATGAGATAGGCGGTGTTGAACATGGTCAATCTACGACGGCGAGTAATATTACAGGAGTGTTAGTTGCTAAAACCTAATTTAGAGGCTTGTTTGTAAGCACACAACGAACTACATTGCTAAGATCTTGTTCCACCATACAGAGTGTCATAAATTTTATTAGTCTCTAGATAATGGTTCTTCAATCTGTGGCACGGATAGCAGTATGAGCACGCTAGCCACGTTTTAAATAAATTCCAAGTGTATTGGTTTGATGCAGGGTATAAGACTTAATTGTCGTTAGTTATAAAAATGTATCCACATGGCCATCTTACAAAGACAATAGTCAGTTGTACTTTGTGTTATTAATGTATTATTTCAATGATATTCCCTCGTACATGAGTCGTTAATTAATCCGCTGTTAAGAATTGTAGCTAGTGTCTTACTCATGCATCGATATCTCCACTGCATTTCCTAATGCTAGCCCACTGAGCAGTGGAACTTCTTAGGTATTAAGATCGCCAATGTACCGGCTAAATTAGCCTACATCATACGTTAAATATTAATTCATTTTATCAAGGTTGCAAATTTTGAATAGGTGCAGACCCTATTTTTATTTTATTTTATAGCCTTTTATTACCTTTAAGACGTTATCCAATACATCTTAATAAAATGATGAATTTTCTGGTAGTAAGCTCCTGTTTCTGCAATAAGTTATTAAATACATAAATTGGAAACCTTACAATACAATTGTAAAAGAGATTAAACTATAGTATGAAGTAATAAGCAATATCTCACACAACCGCTAATTTCTCTGACTGATAACATGTTCCGTAAGAAAATTAAATTGTCCTTTAACAACTATACAAAAATCAACCAATTTTTTATTTCAGAAATTAGACTTCTTGGATTTCGTAATAATTCTCAGCAAATCTTTATGCTCGGATTTGAGAATAAATGGTCTAAAGTCATTAAGTTGTCAGTCAGTCTTGTTAATATGGACTATATAAATAAATCTTACATTCCATTAGTATCATCAGTCCAGTTGTAGAATATAAAATAAAATAATTATGAACAAAGTCTTGAGTGAAATGGACAGTAATAACTAAATAATAAAATTGACGATAATTCTATATTATGATAATTTTACACCAATATCACCCCATGCTTATCCTATTGCCAGTGTCGACTGATAATACTTATAAAACTTTATTAGGAATAGTAGTTAAATATAACTGTTATAAATTCGCGGAATCTCGAATTTCTAAGCGCAAGTCCCCAATTAATAGTGCACAACAAACCAGTGTTTTCGAAAATATGAACATTTAAGTTTATCTCTTAACACCGCACCAGGGTCATCAATTTACTTCTAGTGCTAATCAGTTAGAAACATTCATCCATTAATTACAAATTCTCTTATTGCAGCAGTCTTTGAGAGAGTTAGCTATATATCTTAATGCCACCATAACAATGGGTTTTCAGGAAGAAGTTCACTCTATACAGTATCCATTGATTTAGCCGATAATCTCTCCTAGCTTCATGATTCATGATCTCGAAGATAATCATATGTCTAAGAGTCGTGGTTCTCTCAGGTGTTAAAAATACTATAACAAAACGAACTTCAGTATACATTGCTAGAAAAAATCTGACGTCAGAAAAAACTACTAGGATAAAATTTCATCTACTTTTTTTTTTTAATACAGAAATTACTCTAATGTATATAATACAGTTTGTGCAATGTTGTGGAGGGAAGAGAGCAACTCTACTGTCCTGCTGGCTAAGTAGGTGGCATGGTTGCTATTAGACCTAAGTTTCGCAGGTTCGAATGCAAGCGAGGGATTTAGGCAACGAAACCAGCAGCATACAGCACTTTCTCCGAAAGGGAAGTAAGTCGTTGGTCTGGTGTTGTAGATTTTGCTGCAACTTAAAGATCTTGATATCACGAAAGGTTTCATGATTAAAATTATGTATCGTGTACCTGAGTCCAGATTTTCATCCGTTCTTACGTAAGCGATGGATCAGACCCTCAACAGGGCAACACTACAAGCCTTGAAAGAATGACGGAGAGAATAATCACTCTGTTTAAAGAAAACTTGCCTCAAGAGCTCTATGCATCCATCATTATGATGAATAAATAAAATGATTTATTTTCTGCGCAAGGTCCTTAGACTAGTGCTGAAAATATTTCTCTCCATCTTCAATCCTTCGCTTCCTCTTTCAGTAACTGGTATTTTATTTTGTCCTTTAAGTTGTGTAGCATCTGGGTTCTATTTCTTCTTTGTCTTCTTCTTTTTTCAAGATCTGGAGTTCCCTCCAACTTTCCTTCGATGACGCCATGCAGCATACACTTTCTTCTCAAGATGTGACACATCCAGTTTCCTTTCCTACGAAGAACTTTTTATGCGGATACCTATACTTATATACCTACACATAAAAAGTAGCTTTATTTTATGAACCATAGACTACATAATATTATAATTAATTAACGATTCTGAAATTAATGTGTGTACAGTTTTATTTATTTCAGTCTAACTCATAAAATAGTACACCGTGTCCGGGAAAGACCTGACGAAAAAGAAATAATTATAAATCAGAAACTATTACACTTACTACCTCAGTATTTTCACAGTTAGAAATAAAAACTCAAAAAGTTTGTTTTGTAGCATCCCGTAATGCGCATGAGCATGCACATTGTTGTTGCACGAGGAGAAACGAGAAAAAGCTTGTTCTGTGCAGCGTGTGTAGTCAGTCTTATTCTGAGAACTGGGAATGCAAGTTGTGCGTAGGCTACAACGTAGTTTCCAAACAGACAAAGGCCGAAATCCTCCCGCCCGAAACAGCATCTTTCATTGGCACAAGCAATTTCTGGAGATAGGTAATGTTGAGTCACAGCAGAGAAAGACAAAGAAATCGCGCATAAACGACAATAACATTGAAAGTGTATGGGCTGCTTTTATAAGAAGCCCGAGGAAATCCATTCTTGAGGCGGCAAGACAACTGCAAATGCCAAAATCCACAGTCCATGAGAGAGAAGGACCTACACCATGGCCACCAAGGTCACCTGACATGACCCCACTGGATTTCTTTCTCTGGGGTTTTGTGAACGACAAAGTGTATCGCACGCCTGTAACCGATAATGCAGATTTGCGTGGCCGAATCTACGATGCAATGGCACTAGTCACACCGATGATGCTTTCGCGTGTGTGGCACAAAATTGAGTATCGGGCCACAAATGGTGCTCACATAGAGGATTATTAAAACTCATCGTGTTTCTCCTTGTAACCGTGAAAACATCACGTCAATAAATGCAATAGTTTCAGATATATAATTATTTCTTTTTCGTCAGGTCTTTCCCGGACACCCTGTATAATAAATAAGATGGTCGCTGGAATTAAGAAACGTAACAGAATGCAACAAATTCGTCTAGTGTCTACACGATAGCGGATAACATGATCATTAGTAAGGTAATTCTCTATCCCCATTCCTGACTTTCCGCTATTTATAATCACCATAGAAGCAAGTATATACTACTGTAAGACTCAAATGTTGGCCGACTTCTAAACTTCATAACTTCTAGTTAGGAAACAATACACTTTTTAATGTAAATAAACTAACAATACATAAGAATTCTTATGTTAAAGGTTTTGGCAGAGTTTTCTGGCAGCTTGGCTGGCTTTCTGTGCTCATGGCCGTGAGTTCGAATCCGGCCCAGGTCTAAGGCACTTTTGTACTGCATAAATATGACAGGTCCATGTCTGTAGATTTACAGGCATATAAAAAAAAACTCCTGCGGAACAAAATTTCTGTACACCGACGACGGTCGCAGGCCTATGTTACAGTACTGCCCCATCTTTAAATAATCATAATAACCAAACTAACTGACATCTTGATGTTTCACAAGTTACAAAGCAGCAGCAAGCGCTCACATGCTGAAGAAAGTAATATCGCATTCCAGAACTTCCCCGCATCTTGTATGATACATAACCATGTTACTTAATAGTTCATTAATTATTTTACAAATCCGCCACTGTGCCGAGGGGGGAGAACATTGAATTGACCAATTGGTCAGTCAGAAAGGGCGTGGTCGGGCGCGCATACAGAGTTTCCTGCTTATGCGTACTACATTCTCATTTGTTCATGCCTTCTCCCTTTATAACCATCTCCGTACCTCTCTCCGACATGTCGATTTTACTGTTACAACATATATTCAAGCAGGGGTCTCCACAAAGACTTAGTACTATTTTATTCCAACACCATGATATAATCAAACCAATATTTATTGAGGTTATGTTAATACAGTGATATAATAAATTGTATTTTCTAAAACAAGAGTCCTGAAACATGAGACATGCACATTGGGAGCTTAATTTTAATCAGATAGTCACCTACAATTCTATTTTTGTCATTTTCAAACAATAATATTTATCAATATTGTTTAAATACTAAAATTGTAATGATTTCGATTATTTTCATGTTTCCGATTAAGCTTTTATGTAGTCTATGAAGAATCAAGAAACCATCATTTAACTTAGTTGTTGATCAAATTTAATAAGAACTTTTGTTTATTTTACATATGTTTTAAGACTTTTCCATTCACAAGACGCGTATTTGATATTTAGCAATTCCTCGGATCATTGAATCGATTCGTAGACTGTTCGTTCATTCATCTAGTTTGCCGTGATCTTACGACTGACAGAATATTGGCAGCAAAGTTAGAAAATTATTATTACATACAAAATTCGTTACAGTTTCTTCATGCAATAGTCTTAATAAATCCTTCTCGAACTTCCTTCTGCCAAATATATCAACAAACTCGTAATCTCTCGTGGGATTACCTATGATAAAACGTCAAATCGTTACTGGAAAAGTAATGTATCCATATGCAGTGATTAATACACTACAGTCATATGCTGCTACTGAACAGAACAGAAACACATTTTTATACATCATAACTTATTCATAAATTGAAATAGTATAAATGTGCATTGATTAAAAATTACAATTTCGATTCGGTGCAAGCCAGTTCGTGTCATTTTATTCTGTTCTAATGTTAGCTTATCTGAATTAAGTTAAATATTTTTTCTAGGCACTATTGGTAGCATTAGTTAGAATCTGGTAACTCATTCGATTTATCGATCATTTACTATTCCGTGATCTCATAGATGATGGAATATTGATTGATTTTAAAATACACAAGTCAGAAAGTAATTATTATTTATATAATCCGTTTCATTTTACTATTGGAATAGTCATAATAAATTCCACCCGAACTTCATTCTCGCAAATCTGCCTATAAATTCCTACAAGTGCTTCGCCTCAAGAAAGTGATTGATTTTTTTACTGTTGGTTTTTAATTTTTTAATTGTATGTTAGTGTAAATTTGTTATTCATATTATGTAATGCTATGATACTTTATATCACTGTATGAACATTTATGAAACAAATGTGATTTTTTATCATCAAGAAAACTTGTGTATCATAAAAGCAAGACATCATAGTAAATCTGAACAATAATAACTTACTTGAGTTTATTGGTGGATCCTTGATACTTCACAATTTCGAAATGGAATAGGAAATTCGTTAAATCTTTACGAATTGTTGACTTAAAGGGTTAAAAATGTAAGGGGCACTAACAAACTCTCTAGGGAAAAATATGTATTTTTAATATTTCCTTGAAATCATTAACATCACCTCGTTGCTATTTTTCTGAAGCGCAATAAGACATATTTAGGCTATTCTTCTTTTATCCTTCTCGAGATCCTCCTGTTGCTCCTATTCATTCCAGTAAAACTCTTTTACTCTTCGTAACTTCACTCTGCACATCAATCAATATTAGCCCGTTAAAAAAAAAAAAAAAAAAAAAAAAAAGATTAGGAGAGAAAAAGAAACAGAGCGCTAAAGAGCAAACGAAAGAATAAATAAACCAATGCGCAACTGAACCAATCACTACGCTTTGGAGGTCACGAAGGGAAGGGAAGTAGGGAAATGACCTCACATCTTCGGAGTACTGTTCGACAGGCCTGCTATAGTCGAGCCTGGCCTGTCGAGAGCAGGCCTGTCGAGCAGTACTCCAAAGGTGTGAAGTCATTCCCCTGCTACCCCTCCCTTCGTGACCTCCTAAGCGTAAATGAATAAATCGCTACGCTTTGGAGGTCACGAAAAGATGGCAATGACATCACGGTTGCGCATCAGAACCAATCGCTACGCTTTGGAGGTCACGAAGGGAGGGGAAGTACGAGAATGACTTCACACCTTCGGAGTATTGTTCGACAGACCTGGTATAGATAGAGTCTCTGATCAGAACTTCCACCGATTCTGGTGGACCTTGTTTCTATTACGTAAATTTTCGGGAGCAGATAGTACTTTTGATAAAATTTAAGAATATGAACGAACGGTGGAGATAAATATTCATTTTTCCACTTGCTGATATAGTATGAAAACAATTATGCCCTTGGTTCGAGTCACAGTGTCAAGAGGAATGTATCTTCTAAATATCCTCATGTAATTTCAACAGGAATGATAATACATGGAAACGGGAATATATCTCCATCTATATATATCGATATTATTCAGTATTCAATGGGAGCCTGGTTGTAATCATTCTACAGAATTAGAGAAAAAAATGGCCGGACTCTTGAAGCGTGAATTTAAGTTCCGTTGGGCTGAGCGTCTGATACATAAGGCTAAAATCAGTGTGGTGAGGACGAAACCAGAAGGATCCAAGAACATATACTCATATCGCCGAACAGCAGTTTCAACTACGTGTGTAATAGCTCTGTGGTAAAACTCTTCGTAAACCTACTGTACACATGCTGAGGTAGCAACCGAACTCACTGTATGTTTTTGCCCATCTGGTAAACCTAAGAGATGATTTTACCCTAAAAAATACTTTGCTTTCCTGAAAATTCTAAGAAATTTTACAGTTTTCAAGCCCAGAAAATGATTTTGATGGATGGGAAGGACACTATTATAATCTGAAACCAGCTAATGATTTTAAATAACAATTGAGCCTCAAAATATTGTTATAAAAGGGCGTTTATAAAAAAATTATACAGTTGTGGAGTGAAATTTAACTTATTCAAGAATGAAGTTTTCCAGGACCAAAGAAAAATAATGCTAAATTACTGTTTATCGTTGAACCGATCTTCGTCAGAGGTTCGTCGGTAATTAAAAAATAATAATAATAATAGCTAAGTAATTATTACCGGCACCGAAGCAGTAACATAACCAGGATGTTAGCCCTCGCCCTATGGTTTCACTTACCTTCACAGTGGCCGAGTATTTCACTAAGGCTGTAATATCCAATAAAATGAAATCCTACCTATTTCAATAAGGGAGATCAAGGGTGACGTCTTAATTGCAATTGCACTATTAATGTTGATTTTATGGTTTGCTTTCACCAACAGTATGCCTCATTAGAGAGAACATCTAAAGTGTAGACGATATTATCTTCGTTGTATAAGATGAACTGAACCACATAAACCACCTAATGATTCACTCAATTAGAGCAACTCCTAGACTCTACATATAAACTAAACTCCGTGGCGCTACATCCCTGGAGGGACTTGGCCTACCACCCGACCGCTGCGTCATCTCCCGTAGGCAGATGGCAGGATTGGGGGGCATGTGGTCAGCATGCCGACACCCACGGCCGTTATTGGTGGTTTTCTTGACCGGAGCCGCTACTTCTCTATCAAGTAGCTACTCAATTGGAATCACGAGGCTGAGTGCACCCCTACCAGACCTCCCTACCTCAGAAAAATCCGAGGAGGTACCGGGAATCGAACCCGGGCCGACGGATCTGTAGTCAGCGACGCTAACCACAATACCACGCCGGCGGACAGACTCTACATATTATACCGTAAAACACAATCGTCTATACTTGATCCAAGATGTGTACGGAGCAAAAGTAAACAACTGAATGTGAAAGTACAAAGAACAGTTCACAAGAGTTAGTTTATGAGACTGGTTTAGTTGACTACATACAAGTAAAGTCAATTTGTGTCTTTTTTTTTAGTTAAAGTCTTCCGATTTAGTAGTTAGTAGGCCTATTGCTACGTGCACTCCCAATATTCGATTTCTTATAATTAGGGAGATCAGAGTCATCACCAACACTCGCCAGATTTTTTTTCTTTTAAAATTGGTATTTCATTATTGAAGTAAAATGTATGCACCTTTCTTCTGATAGCACATTAAATCCAGCCTTTTGTGTCATCCACTATTGTCTTTGATTTTGGTTTAATGTTAACCTGTGACTTGACACCTCCTGTAGATCTGGTATTCTTTACGGACTTTGAAAATCGTACTTGATTCTACTCCCATAGATGATGAGGGTTTGCTTTTAATGTTTTATATACGACACATACAATCTGTATCTTCTCGCCACTGGACAATAAATATCTGAGAAGAAAATGAGGAAGAAGACATTTTAGTATTGGGAAGAATGTTTTTGGAACTTTGTGAAACTTCTGAGAACGTATTTTAGTATTGGTGAGAATGTTTTTGGTACTTTGCGATACATCTATGAAGAAGAGGAAGAAGCTACTTTAGTATTGGTGACAATGTTTTTGGTACTTTGTGTAACATCTGATATGAAGAGGAAGGGTGAGAATATTTTTGGTACTTTGTGATACATCTGTGAAGAAGAAGAAGAAAAAGAAGCTATTTTAGTATTTGTGAGAATATTTTTTTGTAGTCTACTGTTGGTATTTACTATGATCTGGAGAAGGTATTTTACTATTGCTATTATTATGGTGTCCAGTTAAAGGTTTGAGGTGGTGCATATTATGTATTAGGATTGGTGTTGAGGTGTTGATGGGTCAGTGAATTGTAACATACCGCCCAACCATCCGGGTCATACCGGCCTTATATAGCAAATTTCAACCAATCACAGCTCATCTTACTTCAACCAATCAAATTGCGAATAGGCCTACCTATTGTTTTCAGCCAATCACAGAGAAGCTTGCATTTCCGTCTTGATAACCAATCAAATCTTCCCTTTTAAGACATAATATGACATCGCGATTATTATATCAGTATTTTGTATTTTTATTATGATATAAGGTAATTTAATACTATGTAAAAACAAAGTGATTTAATTAATCCAGGCAATAAATACTATTAAGTTTAGCAATCCAAAAGCATAACAGTAATAAGCTAATGCCACTTTGGGCTTGACATGGTTGGTATCTTGATTCTAGTAGCATAATGTAAATAAATTCTAATTTAAAAAAAGCATAATGTGTAGGGAATAAAGCGCACTTCTTAAAAATTAATCTCAAAATCTAATTTAATCAGAAGTGGACAATATAATTCAAATTATATAATTAAATCACAACCTTCAACTATAGCATAAGTTGTGAGTATTTCTTTATTACATTTATAATTTCCATGGGTTTTCGTATTAGCAAGAATAAGTTAGGCCTATATTTATTCACAGATTAATTTTCCACGTACAGCAAAAATGTAAACATAAAATATTCAAACGTATAGTGTTAACGAAGTATAAAATTACACAAATGTAGCATATTTAAAATATTTTAATAATAATTGTGCATTCCATATATTGTATTTAACGGTTAATTTAGTAACTATAAATTTTGATATTAAACGTAACAAACGTTTTTGTATAATGACAAACACTGAACTGTGTAAGTAAATAAAAGGAACGAACTAGCTAACAAAGCTGTATTATGCTTTTAAAAACCGTTGCCTGAAGGAAAGTTAATATGAAACTACCAAAATGTTAATTTAACAGTTTGAATCAGATCCAGTACAAACTATAATGTAGACTACATAGTAATCAACCTGTATTAGACTCATAACATAACCTCAAGCACGGCTAATATTCCACATCAGGTCTTCAGAAATTAAACATTTAAGGAATGGATAGGAATAGTATACAAGAAACAAAAATGATTACAGATTAACGAAGCACAGATTGGCGTTTTTGGAAAGAAAAAATTTTAAATTTTCTTATAAAAAGAGCATATTACTTTATTGAACAGTAAACAGAGCACAAGACTGTAATGTAAATTATTATTACTATTTTAAATACGAACACTACATTCACTAACAATGTATATCTTATTATATTTTTACTGTGAGATATACTGTAAGCTATTCTTTCCACCACAACTGTTTTTAAAAATTAAAGTTGTGTAATACACTGTATATAGCTAAATTCAATTAATTTGTTAACTTTGTTTCTAGTAGTGAAGCATAGGTACTTTAATATAACTATATTTAATTTTCTGTAGACTCAGTATTATTGTAAATGTGGTTTCTAATATGTAGGTTAAATTACAAGTCCAATATCAGTCTTGTATTGGTCTTACGGACGAAATAAATCTAAATCTAGATCTGAGCTAGCCTAAATAAAATAAATCTCTTGTTAAAAACCAAGACCTATCTAAATCACTTCGCTCATCTATATTGGGAAGTTTCCGGTTCCTTTACCAGATGAAAGTTCGTGTATCCACTTAAGGACAAAAGTACAGTAAATCTAATTTGTACCAAAAATACAATAGACTCGGAATTCTAAGAAGAACAAAATACTAAGCACTACTCAAAAACTTGAGAAACGTTTGTTTGAAGTATCTAGCATAATAGTGATCACAAATCATAACATCTCAAATGTATAACACTTACTTTAATCACTAATCAGAAATTACCTTAAACTCCAGCTTACTAGCACGGATTCGATCCTCGATGTGCAATCACCAACCCACAACTGACTGAAATGCGCCACTTTAACGGAAAAACTATTGACGTCCAATTGACGTCAACGTGACATCAACAGAAAACAGTTGAGGTGTTTGTAGGCTTTAGTGCATTAGTGTCCCATGTTCCAGCGATTTATTCGTCACTTTATCTCGCGCAACCTGAAGATAAAATGCAGGGTGCTAGTGATATCGTGGGTCTATGACGATACTTATCTCGTAAGTAATCTCAAAGGATCTCCCAGAAATATTATATGATGTAGATGTAGAAATCTTGTTTTGTAGAACTTGTGTTGAGCGAATCTCAAGTTTCCTCGCACATTGTGGTGTACTTCAACTTACATTATGCAAATGAAAAATACGAAATAATTAATCTATATATATAAAAATGAATGTATGTGTGTCTGTGTGTCTGTGTGTCTGTGTGTCTATGTGTGTGTCCTTTATGCATTACTACACCATTCATCCGATCGCCATGAAACTTTGGGAAGTTGTTGAGTACATTCCCGGGAAGGTTTTCGGCATATTACATTTTTAGTTTTTGCTTTCGTTATTGAGTTATGAGTGAAAACCGGGCAGAAAACGTGTATTTTAGCGTTTTCGAAGCATCAATTTTCAGTTACACATTTCAATGGCAAATCTATTACAGTAGGCTTTGGCTATTTTTGTCATAAAACCATTACGATCGCTTGAATGTTGTAGCTCACGCTGGTCGACTCATTGGTTTATCATGTCAAGGCACGCAGATATATGAAATTTTCAACCAACACCGAAGAGGATTATTAAGTGCCAGTATGGTACTTTATGAGATTGTGTGGTGGACGAAAAAATGTCTGTCCGTCTGTCTGTCTGTCTGTCCGTCTGTCTGTCTGTCTGTCCGTGTGTCTGTACGCACCATAACTCAAATATGCTTTTTTGGATTTTCATGAAACTTTGAAAACACATTTATAATGTCCATGGGAAGAACCCTATTGATATTGAACCAAATCGATTCACCGGTACCGGAGTAATGCCCAATTTAGTGCCTATTTTAATAGATTATATTAGAAAGGCTCCATAGCTCAAATACGCTGTACCCGATTGCCACGAAACTTGGTATACCCATTTATGACGCCCATGAAAAGTGCCCTATTGAATTTGAACCTAATCTGTTGACCGGTACCGGAGTAAAACCCAATTTAGTGTATATTTTAAAGGCGCAATAATTCGAATACGCTTTTTCGGATTTTTATGAAACTTCGTACACGCATTTATAATATCCATGGAAAGACGTCTATTGATATTCGACCAATTCGGTTGGCCAGTACCAGAATAATGCCCAATTTAGTGCATTTTATGTTAATATATAAGAAGTCGCGATAACTCAAATATGCTTTATTGGATTTTCTTGAAACTGTGTATACCCATTTATAATGTACATGGGAAGACGTCTACTGATATTGGACCAACTCGGTAGACCGGTACCGTAGTAAAACCCAATTTAGTGTCTATTTTAAAGACGCGGTAACTCAAATACACTTTACCGGATTTTTATGAAACTTGGTATACACATTTATAATGTCCATGGGAAAACGTCTATTGATACTGGATAAAATCAGTTGACCTGTTTCGGAGTTATGCTCAATTTAGTGAATATTTTATGGTAATATACGTATTCGAAAGAATTTATTTAAAAAAATGAAAATCAGTTATCTTGACAACATAACCTTTTGTTTTACTGTGATTTCTAAGGCTTTGGCAATTAAAATACAGTTAGCTATGACAACACTATTGCTTTAAATGCGCTTATCCCATAACTGACCCAGGTGGCTGAGATGGTAACGTCTTGGCGTCACATTCTGGAGTTCCATGGCTCAAATCCCGAAACCGGCCAATTCGACTTTTTTATATTCTGCATATCATAACTGCAATCATAACTGATTAAACAAAACATACTGGCACTTTGTTATATCAGTTTACCTGATTTTATTATTATTATTATTATTATTATTATTATAAGAGGGATATATAGCCTAAATATGGTCAAACGTTGTTCGATTTGGACGAAACTCACTATACAGGTGTTTTCTGGGCCAAGTACCTCGAATCTGAGGTCCCTTTTACCACGCGACGCCTAAATGGGGTCAAACGTTGTTCGATTTGGACGAAACTCACTATACAGGGGTTTTCTGGGCCAAGTACCTCGAATCTGAGGTCGCTTTTACCAGGCGACGCTATCTAATCGTGGTATGTAATTCACGTGATTTAGGTGTTAATAAATATAATGATTTAACTATTATGCTCTTAATTTTTAATTTTTGAAATAATTATCGCGTGCGAAGCCGCGGGCACACGCTAGTTATGTTATAAAATACGTATTGTATTCAGTATCACTCGTTACTTGTTTTTCTACAGAATCAACAAAGTTGCCACGGCAACGATAAAAACAATTTTTTTTTTTTCTAGAGATATGATGTATCTATAACAATAAGAGGAAGTGTTTCTCTGTCTGTCTGTCTGTCTGTCTACCGCGATGCCCAGCGAAATCTATTGAACGCAGAGATCTGAAATTTTAAACACAGATGGACTAAAGGGTGGGCAAATGCACCTCTAAGCCGGAATTTTAATTTTCGCTTTCGTTCGTGATTTATGAGTGAAAAACAGGCAGAAAACGTGCATTTTTTGCGTTTTCGAAGCATCAGTTTTCAGTAACACATTTCAATGTCAAATCAATTGCAGTTGGCTTTGGCTATTTTTGTCATACCTTGGAAATAAAAGCATCGCGATTGCTTGAATGTTGTAAGCCCACGCTGGTCGATTCATTTGTTTATAATGTCAAGGCACGCAGATATCTGAAATTTTCAGCATAGTCGGAAGAGGGATAATGAATAGCATATAGTCCTAAAGGGACAAACATTGATCGGTTTAGACGGAACTCACTATGCAGGAATTTTCTGGGCCAGGGAACTCGAATCAGAGGTTGTTTATCCCATGGTGCACTTTCTAATCGTGAAATTCAATTCAAAGACAGATTTTTAGCTGTTTCATTAATTATTAATAGTTTTGTTTAGGCTTATGAATGTTTCGCGTGCAAGTGTCAATATATATAATGTTTTAATTACTTTGCTCTTAATTTTTTATCTTCCAATTAATTATCGTGGGCGAAGCCACGGGGATCTACTAGTAATATATAAGCCTATCATATAACTACGAAAGCAAGCAATTTACCTAACAGAACTTATGTTCTCACATAAGGTACAAATAGTTTCACGATATGTGCGGAATGGAAGTATACATCTGGCTCAGCTGTCGGTTTATCGTGAAGTATGCTCTGATGCGATTAACCAATGAAACGACAGGACACAGTTAGTTAAGGTAACTAATGATACCTAATGTTGTTTACATTTGCTCCATACACATCGTGGATCAAGTATAATTATATCTCATAAGATGCATGCAACAACGTTCTTCAAGGCAAGCGAACAAGCAACTTTCTGAGTTTGTCAGGGGAAATAAATTTTATTGAAGTAGCCCTACAGTAGAGCCTCTGTGAACCGAACCAAAGGGGAGAGGGAAGGGAGTTTCGGATAACCCAGATTGCGGACGAAAATTAATTTTTTTAGAGGTTAAGAATCGCTTTTTAAAGTTTTAGGTAAAAATAAATGAAGACAATATGTATGTTAGAATGGAAACACAAACACCAAAATCAAATGCAACAGTACGGAAAATCTCACCATTTTAAATTCTTTTGACTGTTTTTAAATGTTCTTCTATCGTCATCACGACCAGTTTCCATTTTGTTGACATGATGCAAAAAATAAAATAAAAAAAATTAAAACACTTCACAAAAAATGTTCGATCACCACAGAATGGACAAATACTTGCACATGACCAATGTCAAAAAATATAAGAAACAAACAGAGTTGGCAAGTGTCTTTACATAATTACATTTTAACTGTTGCATTCTTTTGAATTCTTTATCGTGAACAGCTAAGAAATGCAGCGTGGAACTGTACAAATAATTTCTTACCTCTCTTAGAGGCCTAGGTAAATTTACTTCTCTAAATTTGCGAAGATGAGAAATTTCATCCTGGGGGAGGTGGCTAGCCTGACCTTTCGATGATATAGAAGATTGTCCTATTGTGCGTTAACGACGAAAGAAGTTGCTTTTAAAATAACTGAGATCAACATCTTAACGATGGAATCCGAACCACGGGAGACTAATTAAATAAGAGAGGTGATAATGACCAGTTCAACAGCTGTGGCGCAGGGGATACGTTTACTTCTCTGACGCAACGGGACAGGGTTCGAATCATGGTTGGGATAAGTTACCTAGGTGGTGTTTTTACTCACCTGTGAGGCAACTTTCGAGTAACTGTAGGCCCTTGTGGTCCCCGGGTACCGTCTGGCTGTCATTATTATCTTCATCCCATCTTTGCGTTGTTCAGAGGTAATGTGTGTGCGTGTTTAGTCCTATGTGTTCGTGTTGTCTCGGAGGTGGCCCCGGCATTGGGCTGATCACTCATCCGGGAGACCCTGCTTGTCCTTGTGTGGTCAAAAAGTATGTATGTAATCCAATAGATAATTCCTCCCTAGACAGGTCGCAGCCCTGTAAGGTTCGGGCGGCATGGGTTGCTTAAATGTCCCTAAAAGGGCGTGATAAAACTAAGGGAAAGAAGATAACGATCAGCCTTTTTGTGCTTTTCAATTTATTTAAAACAATAATTTTACTTCTCTTAAGATTATTTTAAACAATTATTTAGTTTCTTCTTACCCCTTTCGTAGGATTAATGGAAATTTATTTTCTTTTAGTATTAGTTTCAGAACATTCCATTTCATTTTATCAAAGGCTTTTCCATAAACTATAAAGATAGGTGGGTAAATTTAATTGCTTCAGCTTTTCTATCAGCTGCATAATTGTACGTATGAAGTACCGTCCTAAAGGGTTTTCGCTATTGAAAGACACAATTGTGTAAGGCTATGTCGTACTAAAATTACACAGAATTATGTGAATTTAAGTAATGCACATTTTTTTAAAATCTCAATCGGGCGTGTCAAAGTAATTACAAAATTAGGTGAATTTGTGCACTGCACCTTTAAAACGCTGAATTCTAATTTCCGTATTGAAAGAATTTGCGTGTCCATCAATACACGTAAATAGCTCGAAAGCTCTTAAAAGAGAATAGATATTGGCGTTCTCATAATTACTTAATTTGAGACAAACCTGAGGCGTATGGTACTCCTTTACTTAAAATGACCAATGCTTTCAACCCTCAAGCCGATATTCTAAGTAATTTATCATAAACTTCATACGCTAATGTGTTCATAATGCGTTTAAAGTGAGTCACTCCTAATAAAATACTGCTTCTGAAGCATGACAGGATTTCTGGAAGGCTTTTGCATACAATGTTGAGAAACAACTGGCACGAATTGTCTAATACAGATTTTCAAGTTTCACTTTCAGTCACTTGTTCATACGATGAAGTTTGTTCAGACTCCAATTATGGTCGGGACCTCCCTGGCCTTTCTGACAAGATGATTATGCGAATGATAGCCGACAGAAATCGCTCCACTTAACAACTAACGTAACCTCAGCTAAGGTCACTCAAACATGTCTTGAAGGCGAAACTGAGTAAGAAATAAGCATGTAATTGTTAAAATCCGTGTCTCTAATGTAGCACTCGTTAGATTCAAATCCCATCTGGCCTCATACCATTAGGTCTACATCACTGAAGTGTAGCAAGACGGCAAGAAAGTAAAGTGTTCCAGAAGGTGAATGTAATATTAATAATATTAACAAATAATAATGATAAGGGATGAGCCACCCTGTCTTCATGAATGATGTGGTCCAACCATCCTCCCCTAAATCACACAAACTTTTCTTGGAAGAACTGGCGAAAACTGACTTTGTTTCCGCTTTTCAGTAAAACCTCTATTTAGAACCACTGATGATTCCAGAGTAAGTTGCTGTTTCAGAAGATTGGTCTATTAATTATGAAATTGTGAAATTTTCAAACACATAAAAATGATGAAACACATTTTTAATTATTATTTATTGCTGTTTTTAGTTAACTTAAATTATCCTTGATCATCGTTTTGTGTGGAGAAATTGTCAGTGGTAGACTATTTAGAATCGGGTAAGCCTTTCTTTTTACCATTTTCCTTCCATTCTGTTTTTTAGCATACAAAAATTTTAATGATAGCTACACAGCAAACGGACCTGCATGAAGCCTATCCAGCATCTTTATTTGCAGTTAAAATAGCAAAATATTCAGTCTGAATGTTTGAAATGTCTCTTCCACTCTCTTGCACCCAATTCCACCGCTTTATGGTATTAAATCTCCCAGTCATAAAGGATCCCTAAATGTTGTTTGACCACTAATGCATCATTGTTATTATTATTTTCATTATCTTATAAGCTCCAGAAATGACTTGAACTGTTGGCGAAGTATTTCCATATAGCTACTGGTTTTAAGCCTAGTGTAAGCTATTTTATGACTTAGGCTGGTAAAAAGTAGTCAAAAGCAACAGAAACATTGGTATTTAATCAGGGGGAAGCATAGTCTTTTAATACAAGTATGAATTGGATTCATGTTATGAGCTTTAATGTTGGTTCCTAGAAAAATCGATCTTTAAGAGGGGTGGTTTGTGTTAAGTAGAGTTGTTCTTTATTAGAAGTTTTGTTGTATTTGGTTTCGAAAACCGAAAAGAACCATATGACTGATCTCACAGCTCGCGTGGCATGACACGAACATCATGTCCGAAATTCTTAGCCAATGTGATCAGGAGGGATGGTAAATGTCATATTCAGGAGAAACTTAAATGCGCTCTAGATCCCTAATCTGCATATCAGCATTCACTTCAATTCTAGATACTTAACTCCTTTCTTAATTGAACAACGTTCAATTAATTCAGGGCATCTGTTGGTTGGTTTTCTTTTTCTTTCTTTATCGTAGTTTCACCTCTCCCTTGTAGGATTTAAGCGACCCAAGCCGCCCGGGCCCTGTTGGTTGGTTAACCGTACAAATCTTGAAAAAGCAATATTTAAGGAAATTTTAAAAATATATCCAAAGCACTTAAATGTCAGAGTTTCTAACTATTCCGACTATGAAAATTATGGTTATTATGTTTAATTATTTATTCCCGTTTCAATACGGACTATAAACCAGAGATTTATTCATTTACGACAAGCTGCTTTCATGATCATTCCTCTTTCGCCACTGAAGGTAGTTACATTGCTTCAATAATTACGGAATATAGAAGCAACTGCAAAAGCAATAATTTTTTTAAATAATTGCCTTCCTTTTGTGTTTTTTTTTAAGAATGAGAATTTAAATGCCAAAAAAAGCACGCCTCCTGCAGATACGCTGTAACTGAAGCATACTAACATAAACACTTATTAAATCTTGTGTAACGACTATCAAAGACGGATCATGTCGAGTGTTCTTGATTTACGACTTTAAATTGTACTCATTTACGTCAATGAATTATGGGTGGTAAAACTATGTGCGAGCTCCTAGCAAATAGAATACTCCTTCACACTTCATATCTAAAATGATATGTCATTAAATTCGCAACTCCACTTCTGGTTTGAAGGACTAATTGGCGTTATTCTTTCAGCTTACAGGATGACAAATTAATGAATTCCTTTCTTTGCAACAGCATACAGCAACCCAAACATTTTGCAAATTCTCCTACGCCGTATGGGTGGGGACTAAAGCTTCTTGTTATTTTACTTTATTCCAAGCAATGACAAGAGGAAACTAATTTCAGAATCCCTTAGGCTCCTCAAATATCTTTATACGGGATGTAAAAATATAGAAACGTGTACAATTTGTTACGTTTTTAGAGCAGTGGCCTTCAACCTTTCTTGACTAAAGAATCATTTTCTTTTTGGTTGAAAGTCTAGCTGGTCGCATTAATTTATTGATTGTTGAAAACATGATACTTACGAAATATATCATAATATTATTATATTAAAATAACTGTAGGGATTACTTAACATTATACATGTGTGTGTTTAATATTGTCTTTTGCTTCGCAAATGTTAAGCACGGTAACATTCTTGAATTTAATGTGAGACCTGATTTCGTTCATCGTTTTCAAAATTCTGAGAGATGATGAACAATTATAATATTATAAGACATTAATACGACATTCTTATGCTATTAATGTCATGGATTCCTATCATAACGTCAACAATGATTACGTTAAAGGCGACTACCCTATGGCAGATATCGAACGACGACAATTTGTTGTAAAATTCGCGTTCAGTAGATATGAATTCGTACATTATAATAATTATTATTAAATTCTAAACCGGAGTGTTAACAAAATAACCAAACACTCCCCATCCAAAAATTTTCGCAAGTGAATGCATCGACGTAATATGTCAAGTTATGACTGCAAAATTCAAAGAAATCTTAAATTTAGTAAACAAATGTACAAAATTACAAAATATAAAAATTGTTTAAACGGTTTTCTAATAGGAGGTTTTGAACTCATTCTTAATTTTTTCTTTATTTTTTGGTGATGCGATGTGAGGGGGAGTGAATTAAACATTTTATAACGTAAATAGTACGGAAACGATTCGAAAAGATGGGTAGAGTGTTTAGACAGTGCTATTCTCTTTTTATTTCGTGTGTTGTAAGAATGGTAGTCAGAAGTTGCAAAGATGTCTATGAGAATAAGAAAAAGGGCGCCTTCAAAAATAATTACACGTGGGAGTTGGAAGAAATTGTAGTTTAAAATAAGGGTCCGCAGGAATCAAGGGCCTTGGCGTTACAAATTGTATTTATGAGTTTTTGTAAGACAAGCTGCCATTAACAAAATTTGTAACTTTAAGATTTTAAATTATTTATTCAAACAAAAGAAATAATAAAAATAGCATTCAGCAAGTGAGTAGTAGAATATTTACTTGCATGTTACTTACGTCTAAGGAACTGTTATTCCACTGTCGTTTTACTGCCAGTTCAACTCAAAGAAGTGATTACTCTAAATTGTGCAAATGGAAACAGGAAAAAGTTATAACTCTTTTCCTAACTTTCTGTTCATGCAGAATATCAATATCACGAATATTACTAACGTACATTATTATTTTACGCAGGCCTATGTGTATTAGGATTATTAATATGGAAGATGTGGGCCTACAATTTATTACAAGGTGGATATCAATTTGTTTCTAGCATACACACAAAAATATTTTTAAATACTTTATTAATGGTCAGTTTCTGTAAGGTTAGATAACTAAAGAAATTCTTTGAAAGCGTCACACATCACACAAAAACAAAAACTATTCTAAACATAAATACAATAAATTATCACTCATCCAGAGCAATAATAGGAAGGACAGTTTAAAAAGAAGATAAATGGAAAATAAATCTTTATATAATTATCTCAATTATAAACTTGATTATTTATACTAGTCTCGATTTTTAAAAGACGTCTATTCTTTGAATCCCACTTATGGAAAAAATAATGGGCATTAAAGATTTACTAATTAGGATATCAAAGCAAAGAGTAAAATGAAGTAATTGTTTCTTTATCGTTTCTTCTCAAAATGGTGAATTTTAGTACTTTTGTTTAAATCAGTAACTGATGACTGGTTTATTTACTGCATAACACAATAAAACAAAACCAACTATCACGTACATTGCAGTTCATAAAACTGTAAAGCATGTCAATCAAAGAAGACCGGGAGTATAATTATCATAACATTTAGAATCACGATTTTTAAATTAATAAACTGAAGCTGCTTACATTCTCATTCAATCCATTGTGTAGCTCTTATTCAAGAATCTGGACCATCTTCTCCATTAAACATAGCTGTTTGAGGGGATAAAGTGTCTTAAAATAATTACAAATATTATAATCCTCAAAGGAAAATTATGAAGTTTATCAAATCTGAGTGAATTACTTTATTAAACCCCAAAGGTATACACTGTACGAATTTTATCGATCTTTACGGTGCAAGAATTACATGATAAATACTTGATCTAATGCATTTGAACCGATCGCTTAAGAAACCCTGCAAGGAACGATTCACATCTGGAAATGCAAATGCCATATATATCATATGTTACTGCCCTACTTCTGTGCACTGTAGTTAAGTAATACCACTGCTTTAGAAATATGACTACATAACTTCGGATAATGAAAGTTCTTTTTCATTTGAAACCAGGCCCATGTAATATATTAATCCCTTAATTACATTACAGCTCTACCTATGGGCACAAACACTTCAACAATAATACCAAGCCATATTTTTTAAGACAACCCCCTTTGTTTATGCGGTATGTTTACTAGCATTCAAATGGCTCTAATAAAATATGAGAACAAGTAAGAGGTTCTGACCACCAGCTTGTAATAAGACAGCTTGAGGCTAGATAATCCACAGGCGAATGAGTTTAATTTTACGCGTGAACGATTCCAGTTAACAGCAGATCTTTAACTAAAAGCTAATTTACTGCGAACCCAAGAGTAATTGTGTTTCACCAGGTAATATATTGCTTAGTGCGACGATAGTACAAATAAAGACAGGAAGCATCTGCAGATAGTGTGATCAGACTTGATTTACTAGAGGATCTAATTCATTTTAGGAAAAAAACACGATTTGCTACTATGCTAAACTAAAAGAAGATTTCAGAACACTCCTAGTTGACTGACGATTTAAAAATTCGACATATTAATAAAATTTATTTACTTATTCCTTGTAAAAATACTACAGACACTAGTCTCCAAACAGGTAACTTACATACAGGGACCAACGAAACTGAAAAGGGAAACTGACCGCAAGTTCAGGCGTTTATTTTGGTTAAAATAGGCAGAAAAAATGCACTTAAAATGCCGAAAAGCAATAATATAATTACAGTGGTACTTATTAAAAATCGAAATCAAGAGTAATCCTACCCTTTACCAATGAAAATTAAAATAAGGTATTTAATAGCTTATTGAACAGTGATATCTCGATGATTATCATTTACATTACTTACAACATCAAGATTTTTTTTTCAAGGTGTCAACTGTCACAGTCAGCCGTCTGTCAGAGAGAACTTTTTCATCATGGAAAACAAATAAATGCATTTATATCAAACAAGATCCTCAATAAATATTTTTTCTGTGACATGAATGAGTCATTTCATTATTTGTGTAACATTTTGTTCACTTTCATACATTGAAATTTTTTATGTGCTTTTTAAAATGTGTAAATAATCACAGAAAAGCCGTAACGATCCAAAACGGGCAAAAAGGCATTACACCTTAAAATAGGGCAAAATAGGGGAAAAAAGGCAAAACGAAAACTGGCCCTACCATTCCTAAATCTATGGAAACATTTATATTTAATTCTTCAATATATCCACCCAAATAGAAAGGGCATTTTGCCTAACTTCCGGGTCCTAACTACCATTATGTATTGTAGGCCTATACATACTTGTGTGTTTACATATTTACTTCTCAATAATCACAACGAATAAACACATAAAATATAACAAATAAATCTTCTAAAAAATAGATTAAAATTTTTATTTTGAAGAAGCCTCGGTTTTAGCCCGGAAGAAGCTTAGTGCTACTTTTTATTTGAATTACTTTTGCCCATTTTTTGAGAAACAACGAGCTTCTCTAGTCAAGTAACATTAGTTTTACTTAAATTCTTTCTTTGCGTTCACCTTCTGTATATGATTTATAATAATGGAGAATAACGCACAATGTACAAGTATTGTATATGATTTATCGTGAACCCTCTGGTTTGGAAAGTACAAGGGTACAGTAGTTGTTGTTTAATATTACGTCATTCTTGCAGAAGTAGCTCTTTCTGTCATTCCTTTCTTCTTATTTCATATTTCCTTATTCTAGTTTCTAGTTCACTACATAAATGTTCAGCTCAGCAATGGGTTTTCTCCATACAATATCCCACACTTATTTGTAAGTAAAATTTACTTCCATAGTGAATTACACTCATTTGCTCGAGAGTTTGTAATCAGATATCACTGATCTCCAACTCCCGAGTAATAGCAGTTTCTTCTTCCTGTTCTTATTGATGCCAAGCTTCTATCCAGGTAGTCTTCTTCTTCTTTTTCGTAGTTTTACCTCTCCCTTTTAGGATTTAAGCAACCCATGCCGCCCGGGCCTTACAGGGCCGCGACCTGTCGGGAGAGGGATTACCTTTGGATCACATACATACTTTTTTGACCAGACAAGGACATGGAGGGCCTCCCCGGATGAGTGATCAGCCCAATGCCGGGGCCACCTCCGAGACAACACGAACACATAGGACGATACACACCATTCACACACACACTCACTCAGAACAAGGCGAGGATGAGGATGAAGATGATAATGACGGCCAGATGATATCCGGGGACCACAAGGGCCTAAAGTTACCTGACATTTGTCTCATAGGTGAGGGAAAACCCCGGAAAAAACCTCATCTAGGTAACTTGTCCCGACCAGGAATCGAACCCGGGCCCGCTGCGTGAGAGGATTGGACGCATCCCCTGAGCCACAGCGGTGGACATCCAGGTAGTCTGCTCAGATAAAATGTCTACAATTTTTTGTTGAAATTGTTTTCCAACTATTTCGTTTAAGCATGCGGATATTTGTGAAGATATGATTTTCAAGATTGACTTAATCATTTTCAGTAGGCCTGGGAATGTATAACTCTTCGACTGTTGAAGAAGATATATTTATGCTCCAATAGTTTTAACAGCACTATGAGTGCACTAGAATTTAGGATTAGGTCATAGAAAATATCAAAAATAAAAGACAATAAAATTAATTTCCTGCGAGATTAATGCAATATTAGTCTGAAACAAAGATCACATTTTTATAGTTTATTCCATAAAGTTTACTAGAAGTCATCGACGGAACGAGAAGGGGATGAAAGTACTACAGAAAGATAAATTTAATTTTTCGTGGCTACAAAGTCATTTGTTAAATGTAGAAATGCATTTATCCCATCAATTTGAATGTACTAGAGAAAAAAGGTTATAGAAGACCTGGATGTAGAGAGGGGGACAGAAAACCATACGAAATTCCAAGATTTTGTTTGAATATATCATTGATAGGCCCATTCTATTGTAAAAGTATTCTTGTAAGCAATGGTCTCTATCCAGTGTACAGGAGTTAACGACAAAGGTTCGTACTACTGGGAACATCAGAAGAAAATTGGAAAGTGGAAGATCACGTAATCAACGAATGTTGGGAATAAGTGCGGAAATTCATGATATTTCTTTTACTTTTGCCGGCATAGGTCAATTTTCCCTAACGTTTTTCCTTGTTTGCCGTTTTGTTTACCTTGCTTTTGTCTTTTTCTTATGACACACAAAAAGCAATACCTCAGGGGAGACTCGAGCACGCAGTCCCCTTTATCACGGCTCCAAGGCAGCATGCCGTTGATAAGACTAGCTCAACTTGGTTAGCAATTATAATGAACAAGTTTCATTACGTCAAACATGGAACACTGAAGCCTGAAGAATTAAGACGATCGTGTGCATTTTTTTAAATTTTGAACAGTCGTTAAGGATTGTGAGATCGAAAGTTCTTTTAGGAACGGTATACAATATAACCTATATCTCACTTGTTTTTTCCTTTCTTCCTTACTTCTCGTGATATAAGTTGTATGCCGGCACCGAAGGAAAACGAACCAAGTCAACCAATGAATGAAGTTTCGAAACTTCAGGTTATGGTTGAAAGGAGGGAATAAGCATCGAAGACCTTTTTAAACAAATTGAACGACTTCTTCTCCCAATATGGTTGTTTTGAAATCTAAGAAAACTTAAAACTAAATGTATAAGTGTCATTTTTTAAATTTTTTATGTAAGCAGTATTTCAAGTCACGTTATAAAAGATTTGTGAATCCTAGAATGCCTTGAATGTTTACATCTCTGTGCAAAGTACTGACAGTTTAGATAAGTCTGAAAGTAAGTACCGGCATGAATTCTATTTTCAGTTTTCAGCGTAGGCTACTTCTCGAAGATAATTTTTTATCCAGTTTTAATAAAAATTCCAACAAAGAAACTGTTAAGCGTTTAGATATTAATAAAAAATCAGGTAAACTGATATAACAAAGTGCCAGTATGCTTTTTTAATCAGTAATAATTGCAGTTATGATATACAGAAAATAAGTTTTTTTTTTTTATTTTTTTTTTTTTATTAATAGATCTCCGAGTTAAACTCCAGATACATTCATTAAGCAGGGCTTACGGAAGAACAAAGGTCTAAAGTTTGATTCTTAACCTTAATTCATATTGGTATACACTGATATACTAATTCTTAAAATATGTAAACATTTTACAAAATGCATTGACAATGAAATAGTACAGTAAGCCAATAAGAAGAGGATAGTTCCACCTAGCGGTATGCAGTTTTGTTCTGAGTATAGGCTTATGCAATTTTAACGCAACGCAATAACTTTAAAGCTAGTTTCTGTTCGTGAAATAACATTTATAGGCTTATGTTATTATTTAGGAATGATGTAGGTCAATGAAAGACAATGAATTCCCAGTTTTTTAAAAAGAAAAATGTAATACTTATTTAAGCACATTGACAAAATAGGACATAAGAATGGAATAGGCTCAATTTAACACAATTGATAATAATAAAAAAAAAATTTGCTTCAGGGTGGACTCGAACGTGATATCTCTTGATTACTAGACAAGCACCTTACCCCAAGACCAAACCACACTGCGACTTTTGAGTGTCCAATACCAAAGAATACTATTTCGTCGTTGCTCACACAAGAGAAAAATCACCGTATTTCGAAATTAGGCTATATATCGTGCCTGCTAGATTTATTATGGTACAATGTTGAATTATTTCATTAATTAGTACTATAATATTCGCGATATCTGAGTGATAAATTAGGATGAGGCCCTCGTTGAAGCAGAGGTACCAACCTAACCATATTCTCAAAGCTTAATGTTTTTATTTATTAAGAGGTCAGGGATTATAAATCTGACATAGGCTGAAGTAAAATTCAATGCTTTAATCTAATTGTAATCAATTTTAGCAAAATAATTAGTCATTATACAGCAGCATTTCATCTATAATCGTACATATGGGAACATTTGTTTTTCATGTAGATGTCAAACTGTCCATGGCAACTGAAGGAAGCTTTATAAGCTGTCATTAATTGATGACGCTATAAGAAAGAACCGAGAATTTGATTTTGCATTTGAAGAAGGTGCCTTCTTTTTACCCTCCTTTACTAAAGAAGGTTTCGACAGGAATTGAAGGCTTGTTCCAGAATTTCCCTTTATTTACCTTAGTTACGGGACTCGCCCGCTGATTGGTTGGCCGCGAGCCAATCAAAATGCTTCGAAATGAACCAAAATATTATAATAAATTTGACTGATAATTACTCTTTATTTCGGTACTGGACAACCGATTAGGTCCAAATTCAATAGGCTTATTGCCATGATTGTTATAAATAAGTATACGAAGTTTCATGAAAATCCGATAAAGCGTATTTGAGTTACCGCGCCTTTTCTTATATGATACCATAAAAGGGCACTAAATTGGGTATTATTCCGGTACCGGCCAACCGATTTGGTCCAATATCAACAGACATCTTCCCATGGACATTATAAATAGGTATTCCAAGTTTCATGAAAATCCGATAAAGCGTATGAGAGTTATGGCGCCTTTAAAATATACACTAAATTGGGTTTTACTCCGGTACCGGTGAACCGATTTGGTCCAATTTCAATAGGGTTCTTCCCATGGACATTATAAACGCGTATACCAAGTTTCATTAAAATTCGATAAAGCGTATTTGAGTTAGAGCGCGTACAGACACACGGACGGACGGACAGACGGACAGACATTTTTCGTCCCCCACACAATCTCATAAAGTACCATACTGGCACTTAATAAAGCGTTAGAATTATCTGATTATAGAATGTAATTCATAGTTCATGTTGAAATCTCAGCGACCCTGTTATCTCTCTTCCATTACTTGAAGGTCTTTATAGTATACATAATCTGATATAAGATATAATATTTAAAGTTAATTATGAAGACAGAGTAAAATAACACAAGTACAGGATATACATGTTTGAAGGATTTTGCCTACTAACAGGTAGACCCTAAACATAAAAAAATCAAATCGTATGAAAGTTCAAGTTATCGCATCATAAAAACCTAGCATAAAATATAATTCTTTTATAAGATTTCATCGAATTTCCATCTTTACTTTGTGAAAACAGCTAGTGTATCTGAATAGTCAGCTAACTTTTTCTTAGTTTTGCTGAAAGTAAATTTACTTTCAAACATATAAGCTACTCGAAACAAAATCTGCAGAACTGGTGGATTTACAATTAAACATTCCCTACAAAATGAGATAGTGCATGCATATGACCAACCTTCTAGCCTTTAAGGACATTTTCTAATCTACCGGGCAGCAAGCGTAGGCCTATGTCCACGTTGTCTTGGTAGACTTGTTTTTTCTGGCATGGTCAGCTACCGCGGCTAGCGTAAGGAAACTGACGCAACAAGACGTGAGATATAGATACAGTATTTTAAAATTTCTGACCTACTCACATTAAGATGGGAAGAAAGTTACCTCGACTTCTGCGTTAACCCTCTTATTTTAGAACTTTAGGTGGTAGTTATTATTATTATTATTATTATTATTATTATTATTATTATTATTATTATTATTATTATTATTATTATTTTATTATTTCCAAAATTATACATTTTAAACCATGCAATTGTAGGTTAAAATTAAAATATTCAGTCGAATCAATGAGAATTTAATCAGTTTTACTTTGTTAATACACACTCCACTTAATAAAGATTAACTTGCCTTAGAGGAATGTACTGTAAAAAAGTCATTCAAAAATAAATACAAAATAGGCCTAACATATGCACGATTTTGTGATACTTTTATTTTTAATTATTAACGCATTAAAGTATTGTATTTAAACGCAAAAGTATTCAAGTGCTTTCTGTGAGTACAGTCGAGGGCAAGATAAAGAAGGGTCGACAACATCACAAAACATCAGGGACCCATGATTATTGGTCAATCTCTTATTGGCTATAAACAACTCACCTCTTGAAGTAAAGCGTTGTTGTTACACATGCCCACAGTCTCCTGCAATGAAGAAAATAATAATGATAATTTAGTTTACTTGTGATCAGGGTACTCCAACCTATGGTCCGCGGGCCATATGCGACAGCCAAAAGACCAAGAAACAGAGAATTAAAAAAACAAAGAATTGAACAACGAAAGAAGGAACGGAACAAGAAACGAAAAAAGAAGCATCGAAACAAAGAGAATAAAATAAAAACGAAAGAAAGTATAGTAAGGTGAAGAAAGATAACGAAAGAAAGAGAAAGCAAAGAAGAGAAAAGAAGAAGAAAGAGAATGAAATACGAGTAAATAAATGAGCAATTTCGGCGATTCAAACACAAAATGAAACACATGTGTGTATTATAGTCAGTTAACATACGACTAGAGTAGCAGAACTCAATAATGTTAATAGTTTATTGTATAAATAATCTGAAACTGTAAAATTATAAAAAATAATTTAAAATGTTTATACTTTAAAATGAATTTTTGTGTCTGTAGGAAGCAGAAATAATTACGCAATATATGGAGACTATTCTAATTTATCGTAGTCTTTAATGATATTCAGCATTCAGTAGTTCACGGGTATGACTATTGGGCACCAGGCGTCGCTAAGCAGTTGTAGCCTTCTGGTAGGAACAAGTTGGAGAAATATGTGGTTTTGGTACCATGCAATTCTATGCAATGGTAGACTTCCCATCCACTCACTCTTCAGCCTAAGAAGATTGTTAATTGTCAAAAAGTTTAATTCTTTTCAGTGAATTCGGTATATAATTACATATTAACAGCTTCTTTGTCATTTGGCCGCCTGTGGTTGTTACAGGGAAAAAATGCAATACACATAGCCTATCCATAAGAATGCTTGCATTCTAAATCAAAACATCGATCTTAGAGTTTCCTAGTTTTAAAGTCTTTCTTTGCGCGACAGATACGGAGGTTCGAGTAACTGTCTGTTAATTATCTTCAATATTTGTATATACACTATAGGCCTAGATCGAAAAATTAAAACTCAGTGTTAATTAATTATTTTCACCATTGCAAAAAGATAGGCCTAAGTTTAGTGATATGCATACCAATAAGATAAAATTAACAATGAACAGTAGAATATTGCCTGATCTTTTTAATGATAAATTTTTGTAAATAATCACGTGGGCTATGAGGTTAATTAGAAAATGTAAGTTTAAATAAATTATAATGAAGATGATGTTAAAAGTAATGAACTTAATATATATGAAGACCATATTGGCCTATAATTTAAGCTAGAATAAATTTGTTTAACTATTTCTCTTATCCATTTTTTATGTAAAGTAAAATGCAGATATGATCATACGCATTTAAATACCTAGATACCTAAGCTTTAGCATAAGACATAAGGGAAGGAGCATAAGACATGGCAATAATTTGTTCTCAAAGTAGGCGACAGTACCATGAGATGTTGTATGTCACGGGAGAGTGTATTCTATGGACACATCTTTAGCAACATTGTGATGTACGTTATACGAATAGAGGCTATTCTAATTTAGTTCTGAGACAGCCACCATGCAAAATGAATATGACAAGATATGAACAGCATTCTTATGTCAAAATTGTCACTACCTGTATGAGAAATGCCAGAGAATACTACAAAGAGCTGATGGAAGCTTTGGGGAATATGCCCTTTCGTATCGAACTTTAAGGAATCATGGATTGGGTATGTGTGCTTTCATGCTTCTACTACCGCAATACATTAGAGTGCACGATGTAGTCGCATTGAATGCTTATGGGTATCTGTTTCATTCATTATCCTTCATCTAGTACCTATATTCTGCATCATACAACATTTCACACCCTACCCTTTCATTTGCATATTTTAACATTTTAAAAGATCCCAAGTTTTCAAAAGAAAAAATAGTTGCTATGCCTTATGCCCCATCCCTCATGTAGGCCTATATGTAGGTATATATACCAGGGTTATTCGGAAAGTAAGGTCTGATCGCCGATAGAGAAAACAAGAACATTAATAAGTAACAAATATTTATTGCAATATTTATAGAGATTCATTGGCTACTTCTCTACATAGTCGGCACCGTTATCGAGGCATTTATCTTAGCGGTGTACCAACAATTATTGTATGCCCATGTCATAGGACTCTGCCCCAACATCTGGAGTCATGAAATCACGGCCGTCTGCACCTCAGCGTCGTTGTGGATTTTTTCTTTCTTTCTTTCTTTTCAGAAATCGTTTCATGAGACAGAAGAGATGGAAATCACTTGGAACGAGGTCGGGGCTGTAGGGTCGATCGTCGATTATCTCCTATCCAAACCTAAGCAACGAAGCAACTGATTCCGTGTGGCGTTGGCTGTATGGGGCCATGAATTGTCTACAAAAGCATAATACCTCTTGTCAGCATTCAACGGCTTTTGTTTTGGACTGCCCTCCTCAGATTTTTCACCGATGTTTCATCCCCAGTGATAACATTGTCGTTAAACTAATCACCTATCTCTGCGTACCGTGAAAGAAGCATTAGGGGAATATAAAACAGAAAATGAGAAAATGTATTATTTGAACCAAGATATAAAAAGTGATGTAGACAATAAGAGAAAAAATTGATATTGGAATGGACTTGCCAAAGATTCCATAGCTACATTGGTGGAAAGAAATGCTCATAAGCATGAGGAGTACAATACTAACAAAATTAAGACGCCAAGGAAGCAATAAAATTAAGGTTCAGGGCATTCCTCTAAATAGAATATAAGTTGTATTTTTAAAAATTATGGAATAAAGATCGCCCAGAGTTTTTAGATCATATTGATAAAGAAGATCATGAAAATACAAAAAAAAAATTGGATAATGTAATAGTTCAAATGGATTTCCTCCTTCAAGAATAACATAGCCTGTGGAGTAAGAGGAATTCCAGCAGAATTAATTAAACACAGAACAAAGACATTAAATGAAATGCTAAGAAATATTATAGTGGAAATTTTAACAATTAACCACTAACAGAAGACATTTGGGCTGATATCAGTCATACATGAAACAAGAATAAAAGAAAAATTATAGATGAATTACAGTAATGAATATTTTCAATCGTCTGTATGCAAGAATTATTAAATATTACTTAGAAGAAGAATTCAAAAATATCCGAACATGAAGTTCAAACAGGGTTTTTGGTCAGGAATATCTGCAGAAGATCACATATTTGTGGTAAAACAGCTGATTGAGAAACAAAATTAAGCAAAAGGTTCACCTTTCAATTGTGGATCTAGAAAAAGCTACGATACATACAAACCAAAATTGTGGAAAAATTAGAGGACATGGGATTTAGAAAAGTAATAACAAATCCAATAAAAATTTATAAGGATGCTGTGTCCAAAGTAAAAATTGAAAATATGTATCAGAAGAAATTACAGTTACAAAAGTCTTCGGCAAGGGAGTAGTTTATCACCCATTTTATTCAAAATATATTTGCAGCGAGCATTATTAAATAGGAGGAATAAATATTCAAGAATGGGAATACCTGTTGAAATGGATCAATATATACATTGTTATTTGCAGATTTACAGGTAGTGATTGCACAGTAATACGAAGATATGGAATATATGATGAGAAAATTGTTGGAAGAATATGATAAATGGGGTTTGAAAGTTAATTTAGAAAAGACTGTTCAGAATACGGGATGTGGAACAGATACTACAGATTTAATTTTACAAAATCAGAAAGGTTGCATTAAGGGACGTGAGGAATTTTAATATTTAGAAGTGAAGAAGATAGACAGGAACATTTTATTAAGATCATTATTAATTATTATTAATAAAGGTAGAGAAAAATAGCAATACTAAACGGTAGTCTACGGTATGAAAATATAACTAAGGAAATGTAAACAATATACAACTCAATATTGAAAAGTACTATTACATATGGAGCTGAAACATGGAAATTTAATCAAAATTTAAAGTAACATTTTTTATCGATGGAAATGGATTCAAACTCAGAAAAAGTAAGAAATGCACTTACAAGATAAAAATGGATATCAAGCATTATATTTTGGTCTTTGTAAAATTAAAAAAATTAAATTAGATGGACATGTAAGACGAATGGATGAAGAAAGGCAACCATGAAGGGTATGGGAATAGATGTTCACCTGGAAGAAGAACCAGAGGCAGGCTTCGAAACTCATGGATGCAGGAGATCAGTACAGAAATGAAAGAAAGAGAACTGCAAGATATTGACTGGAATGACAGAGACAAATGGAGGAAAGAAATTAAAATCCAGGCACAGAAAGATATTGTTAACATAGTACTCTGTACATAAATTACATATAAATATAGCTTACTGTATATGTAAATATATGATTTTCAAATTTAACAAAAGACTTAACTTAGACTTTATTGTTCAGCAAGGGTAATAATTTTGATTTGCAAATCTGGAATGGTAATGTTTACACGTTTTTTATTTCTGCATCCTCAAGGTGAAGAGTGAAATTTCCTGTTTGTGATAAACATATTTTCAGGCCCCAAAATGTTGATGTTCCAGTTTAATCGATGTGTTTAGTATGCACGGTACAATATATGAAAGTACCTCACTACCTGCATAATTATGCAGTTTCAGACATCAGCAGTAGGGTTTCTATTAGCGAATCACGGTACCTCACAATCCCTGCATTTTGGGTACACCGTGGTAATTTAAGATCAAATTGTTTGGGGGGGGATAGCGATACTTATTTGTACGATTTCAGGTTTTAGATTAATTGTAAGCGAGGAAACATTCCATTAATTTTCCATTAATTTCCATTCAATCTTTTAATTTTTCCCCTATGAGGTTTTCCGCGTATGTATGTACAGTGCTGCAAAATGGCTGGGTCGACACTTGTTCGTTACTAAATGAAGTTCAGAGGAAGGTTTCACAAGTGTCATTTTATTTAACTTATTGTCGTTACTGTGATATTTTTTTTTATTAGCAGAGTGTCTCCGCCTCCTGTACCGACAATGTTATGCTAGTATTTTATTCAAACACCTTAGCCTGCAAAAATACTAACTTCCTGAATAAAAATGATATGAATAAAAATATTTTATTTTCATTAAAAAACAAACTAATGCCATAAGCAACACGAAAGAAAGGCCTCTTGTTGAGATCAGAATTTTGTTCGCTTGCTAGATACATATGGGAAACTTGTAATTAAAATAACTTACTTAAGAATCTCTTGAAAATCTAATGTACAGCCAGTATTCCCCACTCAGCTATTTAACAACTCTAATCACTTTGCTTGCTGATATAGCAAGGCCAATAATACGTGACCATATAATTGAATATTATTTCTAATGGATATTATGTTTTATCAGCTTTATTCTTATTTAATTCTTCCGATAACCTAGGGTATCCAGAAATGAACCCCTATTGAATTTACTTTCAAATATAACTCAAACAAGACACAGCCGATTTCGATAGTTTGGTTTCGTCTTCTCTTGTGTATGCAGGCGATGATGAGACGAGCATGCGCAGTATTCTCTACCTGGAACCCACAGCTTTTAGAAATACCATCCTTTTTGCAACTGGCTGTACACACTTGTAAGTAGAGTCCCGCTAATCCGGATTATATTAGATCAGACCTTGCCCGGATCACCGAAAGTTCGGAATAAACGGAAACGTAAATTGATTTTGCATCAGGAATCCGTTACCTTTTAGATTGTACAAGTTATTATTCACATAAAACATCTGGGTCACCGGATTGGTAAAAGTCTTCTGCAGCAGGTCCCACTATTGGGACCAGAGGTTGAATTCGGTCAATCCATGATGAATTCTGGAGATTAAAAAGGGTTTGCCTAGGTTTTGTAAATGTGCTATGTTCTTCTGCCAAGTATCCAAGCTTTTTAAATTTTAATAATCTCTGGCTGAGATTAGGAGCAATAAAATTAAAATAAAAGGCACTTGATAAAATCGTTTCGATAATTATATTCTGTTGGAGAGAGTTGTGTTCAACTTATTCAACCGATTAAAAGGATGGGTTCATTGTCATGAAGGTAGGAAAGATCGTACTTATTAGTACTAGTACTTATTAGTACTATAAATAAAAAATAAAAAACTTCACATGCAATTTACATGTTTCTACTATAAATATTTCATTTTAATTCAAAGTTATTCTTACTTCATGTTTCGAAAATAGCCACATTACATTAAATGGTCAGTCAATATTAACCTAACAGACAAAATTACTCAACTAAAGCAAAACTAGTAAAACCTATAGAAAGGATGAATACAGAACGGATTTTAAACACTACTTGACATTGTTATTACTTGTAAGAATTGAGAACTATTCAACGACCATCGCAAAGATGCCAGAATGACTAAATTCATGACTTCATGAAAAAAGGAGAAAAGAAGAAGTGAGAAGAAGAAGAAGAAAAATAAGATGCAGTGGAAGTAGAAGAAGAGGGGAAGAATAGTCTGAAGAAGTTACACCGATAGGGACGAGCTATCCGAGGCGTATTTGAATAAGCATATAATTAAGTTCTTGTTCTTTAGAGGTTTCCAGTTAAGAAGGAAGATCCGTTACTCATAACTGTCCAAGTTATTCTGCAAAACAAATAAAAAAGCAAGCGTATTACAAGACGCAAGTTATGTCTACTGCTCAATACTGATTAAATATTCACATAATGTTTGAAGGTGTGTGTGTGTGTGTGTGTATGTGATAGTTAAAAGGACTCGAACCATTTCTCCTACAAGCTCAAGTTCTTTAAAAAAAGTAAGAGAATTCCCGTGATCGGCATCCATACCCCTCCCTACTGATATTCCCCTCCTTACACCACTCTTCTTTCCCTCTCACTCTAAAATGGTCCAGCGGCCGGCGAAACTGGAGTAGTAATGCTAAGATACTCATACACACATAATCTTTCTCTTTCTCTCTGCCCCTCTCTCTTTCTTTTTCACACTAGTAGCCTACTATTACTCAGAGGTATGTTGCTGCCATATGAAGTATTTTTGTGCAATGGTGGGAGATATTAAAAGGGGTGTTGAGCTAAGACATACTAAGCAGGATATAGCCCGTATATAAATGTGGAGGTAGGCATACGTGTCCTATCAGTTTGTGTGTGGATTTTCAATAACCAAGTTTGCCAACAAACCCGAAGCATGGAAATAGCCAAGGTAGGTTTTGATGTTATGCAATAAACAATACTTTATGGGGGAGAAATGTCAACGAAACAACAGCGAAGAAATTTCTTGTGTTTTTCGAAATATATATTTAATATTTTTTCCGTTTTTCGCGGGAAAATGTTTGTGTTACTGACTGTGGACTATATGAACTCGAACTAGTGTGTGTGGTTTTTTTTAAGAAGAGAAACTACTGATCCAGAAGTGATAGTACTACAAGTTTTGCCGAAGGACGACATTTTAGTAACTTGTTCTTCACATCAACAACTATCAAATGACTATTTATTATATAGTAAATTACTTTTCAATACTAGTCTTTGTATGGCTACTCAGCAGAAATAATTGTTATTTTACTTCACAAGTTTTAGTAAAAAAAACTGACATGTTATGTGATTTTAAGATACAATAAAGAGTGAAACGAAATTAACTGTGCCATTCATAAATAGTTCTACTAAAATATGATTTGGAACACATCAACTCAAATTGTGACAACTCAAAATATGAGCCCAGAAAAAGCTTAGATAACTGAAAAATTTACATTGTTCTCATTAGATATTCACTAAGAAGAATATTTTATTGTTACAAACTAAAAATATACCTACTAAAATATTTCACTTTATAAATCGTTCACGATACTCTATAACCTACAAAAAATAAATTACATAAAAATAGCATGCTTCATCCAAAATCTAATCATGCACTTTTTAACAAATAAAAAATATAGCTATCATACTTTTTTAAAATTCTGAATTCACGAAACAATTTAAAATAATTTAATGCACTATGAACAGTTACACTTTAGGACAAAATTTATATTACATCCGAAAATACTCCTGCAATTTGTAGTCAAGAAAAATTATGACAAACTTAAAACATTATATAACTATATATATCGAGATATTATATAACTATAATCAATTAACATTATATACGTAATCAACATCGTGTTATATCAGATTATCAAAATAAATCAGTATCATGTATAATTTCAATAACAGCATTATATTACATAACAAAAATTGTATGCTTCCTTTAAATTTAAAAAAATTAATTTCATATTTAATGGTACATAATAGGGATAGAAACCACTCAAATTAATGAAATAAATATTATTACTACATAAATAATTTAATCAGTGAATTGGATAGCTTATAACGAAAAATATAGCTTCTAACTATGAGATAACATTAATGAAACTGCAGCTTTTAATTAAAGTTCTTAAATCTCATCACGTACAGAAAAAGTTCTTCTTCATTATGCATAAGTGGATAACGGAATTTATGAAGTCGTCCAACACGTTGTGACAAGAACGTATAATCTTTCTTCGCGTATACAAAGAATACATTTAAATAATAATTTATTGTGCATTCCATGAAAAATTATTGCTATCGTGGATTAAGTTTGTATTGTTGTGAATGAAATGTTCCAACGTTCTTAAATTTATGGTAGGTTGTAAAATAGTAAGACAATTTTTAAAAGGATAACATTACTTCTGAACCTCGATCAGATCTAAATTATGCACAAAAATGTGTTATATAATGTAGCTTATTAAATAATAATAATCGAAAGAAAGAGACATTAAAATTAATTTGACTTAGTGCACAATTTACAACTTCAGAAACACAGCTCTTGATACCATTTGTTTTAATGTCCATATTCACTAGCAGAATGTTTACCAATGGTATTGCTATTGCTTATGCTTAAGCAAGGAACCCGCCAACTAATATGGCATATGGCAAATGGAGTACACTGAGAAGACATTCCTCTTCTTTCTTTCTGGTATATGTTTACACGGTTATATGTTTGTAGCAAACAGATTTATTGGCCATGAGGTATCTCTCATTATAATTAAGTTTAAGCCAAAAATGTAAATTTAAAGCAAAATTAACTCGCTTTCTAAGTTGTTGTTTTATTGACATTTTTATCACTCAGTAATTTAATTATTTATTCATAGTCACTGTACCATAAAATACTCTGTGATTCAGAATAGTAATAAAGCACAATTATACTTACAGGTAGGCCTATTGATATAGCCTAATAACGAATACATTACTATTTATAGTAATAGTAATTAATAGTAATTACTATTACTATTGCCGGCCGCGGTGGTCTAGAGGTAGCGTGCCCGCCTCTAGATCCGCAGGGCGCGGGATCAAACCCGGCCACGGTCGATGGATTTTTCAGGACGTAAAAATCCTGGGCACGGAGTCCTCTGGGAGGGACTTTAAGTTAGGGGGACGTGTCGTAGGTTTACGGCACGTAAAAGAACTCCAAGCCTAAATTAGAGCCTCTGGACAAAATTTCTCGGCCCTTTCACGTCCAAGAAATACTTAGTTTCCAGAGGGGGGTTGCGAGGCGATGGGCTTACCACCTGTCCCTCTACCCTCTCTCGGAAAATAAGCATATCAAAATTAGTATAGGTAATGAAACCTCCACTTGGAGGCCCCTTCGCCCCACCTGGGGATCATAGGGTACCAGATACAGATACTATTACTATTATTATTTACGGTAATGTAGGGGAATCTATAAGTAGTTTGTTGTTTATTCGGGTTATTCTGGTCTAGTTGATCTGGTTATTTATGTAACGGCGGCTGTATACTGCTACTCAAACCTGTAACATTACTGGTATAATGGTATTTTTCACCGCATGAGTTTTTCTTTTATTTCATATCTGTAAATATACATATATGGGAATGTCGTGCTTATACACACATAAACGTCACTAATCAGTGCCGAGGATGAACCCAGAAACCTGGGAACATTAAGCCAGTACCTTACCGACTGCTCCACCAAAACCGATAGGGTTATGAGTTGTGACTTATGAGTAATCAGCTAATCACAATGACGATGAATTTTGAAATATCGCCGTTTCTGTCCAATCGATGCTATAATCCAATATCTGTGAATATTTTTTTTAAAACCACACCTATAAAAATAGAAGTTCGTTTTACACTTAAGTTAGGACTATATAAACGTTAGTATCTGATATATATGGAATCTGAAAATAAATAATTTCTATTTTTTTCTAAAATTTCAAACAAAAGATCCTATACAACAACCTTCTCTTAAGATATACGATTTTCAAAGAATAGAAGAACAAGTTTTTATTTTTAAAAACTGGAATTATTGTTAATTTTTCACTGCTCCTGGCGTATATAAGCGCTAAAACATAAAAAGGGCCTATGTGTTAAAACTGCCGTTCGTAAAAACTAACAGTTTTACTGAAATGTTCCTCATTAACTTCCAACTCAATAGCTCACTGATGATTTCACTCAATGAAAGCTTACAGTGGCGTGTAAATTAATCTTTGGAAGGTTAATAAGCGTGTTTGCACCGAAAGTTAATTACTTCTTACGATCGCAGTTGACATTTATATTGTTATTTCATGGCAGCGTCTACGGGTCTGTGGCGCAGGGGATGCTTTTGATCCCATCCGGGTTCGATTCCAAATTGGGACAAGTTACCTAGGTAGGGTTTTTCCTCACCTGTGAGACGAATGTCAGGTAGCTTTGTGCCTTTATGGTCCTCACGGTTATTGTCTGGTCGCCATTATCATCTTCATCCCATCAGCGCTTTGTATGGCATGAGTGCGACTGGTGGGCCTCATCCAATGTGTTCGAATTGTCTCGGAGGTAGCCCCGGCATTGGGCTGATCGCCGATCCGAGGAGGCCCTCCATTTCCTTGTCTAGTCAAAAATGAAGTATGTGATCAAAAGGTAATCCCTCTCCCGACACGTAAGGCCCAAATGGCTTGGGCCGCATAAACGTCCCTGCAATAGGAAAGGTTAAACGAAGTAAAAAAAAAGAGAGATGTCATGGCAGCGCAGAGTTGGTTTGTTGATACGTTAATATCGCAGTCTCACTTAGGGCATCACTGGTTCAAATATCGTGGTCTGCCAAAATGAGTGGGGTTTCACAGCTTTTCATCTTGACGTTTAAAATACATACATAATGAATTATAATAGGCCCAAATTACCTTTAGCTGTCTATAGACATATATTGTAATAAAATTAATTAAATAATTAACTAATGGAAATACCCAGCAGGGAATGACACAAGACAAGTCATAGTGCAGAATATTGATAGACTACATATTATTAAAAATTAAACTATTATTGGGCCTATTTAAAGGATTTTGTAACATGTTATAGTCTCATATCACTTCTGTTAAAATCTCAATTGAGAAGATAGGCTTTTTAATTATAAGATACGATCATAAAAATGGAATGGGGTACGCCAATAAACTGTTCAGGCACTGCGCTATAACTCGAGACAATCTCTCATTCTATCCCAAATTTCAGTTGGCCTAATCCTGGTACTGTGGTGCTGTGATCGTGGAGTCGACTCAGTCTCTAACAGAAATCAATATGATGGGGGCAAAGGCTGCTTAATGGCTGACAACCTTATCACGTTCATTTTTAAAAGTTATATTTAAGGTAGTCCTATATTTTACGTGTAAATGCAGTTATAAATATTTAAATTTACAAACACATCAGAAACGTTAATGAAATATCAAAAAGAAAACGAAATTAAAATATACCGTTTATCTTATTTAAAAATTTCCCTTTAATTTAAAAATCTGGAGCATTAATCTCCAGAAATCGTGTTTCCAAGATCATTAAAGGGAACATTTTACCTTGCACGTAAGAAAGACATGACATTTTTAATAGTAGTCATTATGGTTCAAGTAAGGTCCATTTATATCTTCTCAAGTAATTGAGCTTTTTACAAAAATAATCCCACGGAATATAAATTAGGCTGCAGGAATTTGATTGTTTGATTAATAGGTTTTAACTGCTCTTCCACTCAAAACCGCTGTTAATAAATGTTACCATTACTATAATATTTAATGATTTTCACAACACTTATACAAGAATATTATAGAAGCAATATTTTCTTTGCTAATCTATACAAAGTTATAAAATACGGCTTCTTAGAAGCTAACATTTGAATCTGGAAACTATAAATAACAGCATTAGAATCTGTATTTGCATATCGCTTCTGCTCATGATCAAATCACACTCCATAAATATTATTGTCTGAACTCATTTGGGTTTGTACGCGTTATAACAGAGATACGAAACAAGCTTCTAACGAATGAAACATACAGCTTCATAATAATAATAATAATAATAATAATAGTGTTAATAATATGCGAATCCCAACGTGTTTATAATTTAGAACTACCATTCTCGATGTTAATATGCATAGCAGCTTCAAGGTTTGTTAAACTGGATTTTCTTGTCACAAGGGGCCATCGTTTTTTTTCTTTAAAATACGATGCAATTATTTATTGTAGGGAAAATATTTAGTAGAGTTGCAAATATATAGGATGGTGATAATAGCATTAAATAGAAGTAGCCTAATAAGTAGGCTATTATCAAACCTAGAAAGGACCTGTCTGCTTAGAAATTTATAATATGTTAAATTACTGGTACATACTAAATTTAGCTCATAGCCTTCTGGACAAATTTTAATTCCTGGCGTGTCGTAAATTGTAAATAATAATGATAATATAGCCTAAGTCCACATACAGATTAAAACAATATAAAGAGCCGAAAGTACAAGTGATAATTTTTAAAAATTGATACAAAACTTTCTCCACCCTAACCATAAGAAAGAAACTTCATTTTCTGATATAGAACATGAGACCTTAATGCAGGGAATAGCATATGTTTTCAGTTTTCAGTTGACTCATCGTTCCAAATAAAATTAAACAATTGAAATCTTTTGTTAAAATGCTCCACATGTTACACATACAATTTTACCCAACATAGAAATTAAGATTCTATAGTTTCATAAATTTCAAAATTTAATTTATGGGAAAACTGATTTATATGTAGGCCTATAGAATTTATTTCAACGAAGTTAATGGGAAGCCATTCCATCCTCCCCCTCAAAATGTTCAATTCTGTACAGCTATATGGAGATTTCTACCTTTCATTTAAATGCTTACAAGGATGAACCAAGAAGGCTATTATGTGAAAAATTAGATTTTTATATTCCAAATAATAAATATGTCACTCCTAAATTACTATATTATTTGATCATTACGCAGTACAAAATAAGCCAATCCAATGCAAATAATGATACCATTGTGTGTAGTTAAAATCCCATAGGCATTCCTATCCTGTTTGTATTTACTTATATTAAAATTGAAAATATTTACTTGTTTGATATTGAACTTTTCCACCAATTTCAGAAAATTGACCGGATTTTGGTATGACCGCTTGGAGGCTAAGAACGTTATTCTTTTTCAAAAGAAAGCGCAAAAACGAAAACAAAACGAAATGGGATCTTTCTGTGAAAGTTTAAACAGATAGCTAAAGTCTTAACTTTATTGTTATAATAATTTCAATTATCTATTTAATGCTGGAATTAATTTTGTTTTCATAATTCTCCGCAATGGTAAATGAAGATCTTACTTTTTCTTTGTCCAGTCAATACTGTTCTTTCTTTCCCAGAGTTTTCCTCTCCCTTTCAGGGATATTTAATCAACCCATGCTGCCCGGGCCTTACATGGCAGCGACCTGTCGGGAGAGAGATTATCTAAGAATCTATGAATGAGTGATCAGCCCAATGCCGGTGCCACCACCAAGACAATATGAACACATAATACGAGACACACCATTAACACACATATTCAATCTGAACTAATGAAGGATGGGATGAAGATAATGGCGGCCAGATGATTTCCGGGGATCACAAGGTCCTAAAGTAACCCGACATTTGTCTCAATGATGAAAGAAACAATGATAGAGTCTACGATATGAGAAAAAGTAAATTCACTGAGTTTATAGTATATTAATACAAGCAATCTAGTAAAATCATCTGTGGGCTTTAACTTTCAAATCAATGAGGATATTTTCAGTGAAACTGCTGGTTTCCATAAATAATAATTTTAAAACATGAATAAAAACCCTCTCATTCTTTTTATAAAACATTACCCCATAAGTTTTATACCTTTGCTGTTATATAGCTTTTTGAGGTGACGCTTTTATATATCAGTGGCATTAAAATGGTTAAGTGGAAATGGAATTGATTTTTTGTTGAGAATTGCTATTTTCTTTTTATTGTTGTATTTTATTTTCTGGATTTTCCTCTTTAAAATAACGTATCTTACATAATTGTACTTTAATTCTATCCATGCCATTTTTTTATTTTTCTGCGAAGGTCCATACTAAGGTGCAGGGATATTTTAACTTTGAAGATCGTTTCCCGTAAGTTTATTTCTTCTATACAAAAGGCACCTTTTCTCAGCATCTACTTAACCTAACTAACTAACTCCGTGGCGCTAACATCCCAGAAAGAACAAGGCCTACCATCTTGAAATTTTCAATTTTTTAACTTGTTAATTTATTAAATATTTACAGGTCATGAAGTGCTTAAAAATGTTAATAAATTTTAAAAATCAGGAAGTCATATTTCACTATATAAATATATTTATAATATATTCTTTTTTCAGTACTAATACATGGTATGTATTTAGAAATTGTAAAAATAACAAATGCCTAGCTTTAGTAGCTTTTGAGAAAAGGTAGGCCTACATTGAATTTAACATTGTAATTTTTTTTTTTAAGAATATGAATAGGGAAAATATTCACTTGCACGAAAGCAATCTTGAAGTTGTTCTTCAGTATCTTACTTTGCCAAACAACATAGTTACAACATAAAACTGACAACCATAGTTGATAGCAAATACAGGCAGTCGTAGTTTAAGTTCCATTCAAGCGTAGCAAAATAGGCCTAAGCTGAGTCGGGACTTGAACATGTGTCATTTTTAGGGAGTAAGCATACTAAGAAAGAGCAGATAAAATATGACATTCTATTTTCACATGTGATATCAGACTAAAAAGGTCACATTTTGCTAAGAGCGGTGGAACTACTGCACTTAAAAATGGTATGGAGAACAACGAGGACAGGTACGTTTGGCGTTAAAGCTAAATAATTATATTATATATTTACGTATAATTATATATTGTTATATAATATAATTATATATTACATTATATACGTTATATACATTACATTATATGCATTATATTATAAACATTATATATTATATTATAAACATTATATATATTATTAGGCGTTCATTTTTAGTGAACATAGATCTTAAACATATGTGTTATTTAGAAACGCATTTGACGAAGATGAAAGTGCTTGGACAGAATTGTTATTCACAGCAGCTGCTGTTCTGCACACTAGGCAGTCAGATAACAGTAATGATGAATATAAACTTGTTAATGATGATGGTGACGGCGACGAAAATGATGGTGTCGACAAGTAAAACATGTTTAGTTACATGACTGCTACATAATCGCCAACGTAGTTATTTCCTTCAAATCACCCAATCTTACGTAACTCTGTTTCATAACTGAGAACTGCTCCAGACGAGAGACAAAACCAGTTAACTTACGTATAACACGGCACACGGCGAAGTCGTCCACTCATTTCAGTGCCCTTAGGCTGCATTTTAAGAATTTCACTGTTCACTCGATCTTAAGTCTTACGTTCTTAAACTCACATTATTTCCATGAAAGCTTCGAAATTATGTAGGCGAGTTCTGCAAACTACGTCACATTACTATTTACTATTCTACACTTTTAAAATGAAAACGTATTTAGTCTACTGAGAAAGAGGCAGTTAAGAAAAATGTTTAGGATAGTAAACTAGTTTTGAGATAGAATACTTTTTTTTTTAATCTTTCGGTCGGTAGATATGAAAGTAGCCTATATGCAAAGGTAATGTCCACTTTAAACATACACTCCAATGATCAACTGACTATGTGTTAAAAATATATTCCTTGGGAAATATTCCATGGCAGCAATTAAACATTTAGCTTAATATAATGCTCGCTCAAAATGTAATTTAATTCTTCTGTTCCTCATTTACAGCCTCTTTTTCCTTAAAGCAAGCAGAAACTTTCAGCTGTAAAATGGTATATGGCATGTTGTCCCATCTACTCGCAGAAAGTTGGAACTTAAAGAAAAGGAATAAAAGGATCGTTTTTATACCATTTGTAGTTTGAATTTCAAAATAAAACTTTGGGATAATCATCACAGTGATATTATGTACGGTAATTAAAAGTAAAGAAATAAAATTTTATGATATTTTCATGATTTCTGCCACCATCTCCCCTGAACATGACAGATTAATATACGCGTGATTATTATTTCGCGTTAGAGAAGTGGAGTTTAGGTACCGTTATGTTACCCTTAAGAGTTTGAAATATACATTATCTCGTTTTTCGCAGAAAATGTAGTACACTCCAATGATCAGCTGATTATGTGTTTAAAATATTTTCCTTTGGAAATATTCCATAGCAGCAATTAAACATTTAGCCTAATATAAAGCTCGTTCAAAATGTAATTTAATTCTTCTATTTCTCATTTATAGCCTCTTTTTCCCTTAAAGCAAGCAGTTTTCAAAATAGAGTATATCATGCTTGAAACAAAGACACTTTTTTTAACTCTCTTTAAATTCAAGCATCTCTTGTTAGAAAATTGTTTAAATCTCACATTAAAATTGCCGAGATTGCATCATTAAAGGTCACACGGATCCCGTTCAAAACTTACACTATTATTACGTTATTACTTTATTTTACTATCAAATTTTATTCGTACTTGAACTACCTCATTTTTGTCATCGACATAAAATCATCATCATCACCATCACCATCACGTACCATCCAATATTAAGCTCTTCACTTAACCTTGTTTAAGTCGACCAATATGACCTCGTTCAAAATGACCTGAAGTTAAAATTTGAAATCAATATGTCAACTAGGCCTATAGAACTTTGGAATAAAATACTTGTTTGATTTTCTGCTTTTAACGACAGTTGTATACTGCTACTGAGGCCTGTAACGATGCCAGTGTGCCAATATTTCTTCCCGCTTGAGTTCTTTTAGATGCATGTAAATGCACAAATTGCATAATGTAGTCGGATTTACTCACACCTAAATGCCAGCGGCTGGACCAGGACCGAACCCGCAAACTTGTGAACAGAAGGCCAGCACCTAATACCAGCTGTTTCACCCAGACCGACAAAATATATTATTTAATATATATATATATATAGGCCTATATACGATTATCTTTCAATAAAGATTGCAGAACTACAGAACTTACGTAAATCAATAGGACTTTAAAAATAATTATGTTAACCGCGGAAGTTTCATTGTCTTTATGAAATTTTTCTTTAAATTTCCTCTTAATATCTACACTTAATATACCGGTATTTGAAAACTTCTGTATCCTAATGTAGGCTAATATTTAATACTAACTCAGTTTGAGATCTTTTAAATTATTTGTTATCTGCAATTTTCTGACTTCAGGTCATTCTCGAGTATAAGTAGGCCTATTTTGCTTTTTTGAGAGTGAACTTCAGAACTTGTATGTGTATTTTACAGTAAGCATAGAAATTAAGCTAAAATAAAATAAAATCAAACAAAATTTATAAGTTAATATTACAAATCAAGTATCTCTCGGTTAATAGACCTTTTCCCTCAGATCGGTTTAAATAAACTGCTATATTCCACCGTGCGACATTACTCATGTGTTTGTGATAGATTAAGAAATACAATGGATGACTCTTCACTGTGCACGAAAACTTGCCGGTCTGCCTTAGAGCTCTAATGAAGGAGTCTGTGGGTTCAAGTCCGAGTTCGCGTGGGTAATAAGGGAAAAAAGAAAGAAGGAAAAAAACAATAAATAAGATAAATAATTCAAGAAAATTTACTTAAAAAGAGATACTATGTACTCTTATAAATATAGCAGAGAAGGAATACATATCTAAACATGTACTTAAATCCAGCCCTATAATGATATTAGCCTAAACCCGCGAAAGTGAAAAATTTTAAAGATCTTAATTTTTTATGCAACCTGAAGACAGGAATTGGCTTGAAAGTTGTATGTAAATCTGGTTTGTCCCGGTTTCATTATTGTTACATTCATCATACAGGTATTTGTAGTGCTATTAAAATCTAGAGTGATAGGGGAAAAGCGAATAAGTCAAAATTCCAAAGTTTCAGGAATGATAAAAAAAAAATTATTTCCACTATTTAGTTCAGTCCACCAGATATTTTTACACAGTATCTTACACTATGTAAAATATCTGGGTGGATTGATCTAAATATTGTAAAAATGCTGTGAAAATAAATCGTTATTTGTCTCTCCTAAAACTATGGTATTTTGACTTATTCGCTTTTTCCCTATCACTCTAGAATGCTTTAATTTGTTGAAAATATCTATGCGACACAAATGAAACACTATACTTACTTTGCCAATGCGTTTGTTGCGTCAGTGCATCTTACTATTTGTGTTCGAATTCAAAATACTGTGAAATAAAATTATTACAACGTTTCAATTGTGTTTTTATTGAAAATACTATTTTTCCTTTGGTCCTTTAATGAAGAGAAAGCCTCATTATCTCATGTTAAAAGCATTAAGAAAGTCTGAGCTAGAGCCTATGTTGTAATGTAAGTTTTACTTGAAACGATTATGCAACAATTAAAATTTAGCAAAAGTTCTGTAATAATGCAGTAAAAATACAAAAGATCACGGCTACAGTCACATCTATAATCGTAAGAACTGTCTATCGATCTTACCTTATTATCAACATCTGAATAATTCTTAACAAACATCTCTTTTGTACACTCTCAGATTTTTAACTTCGAAAATCAAATCATCTGTGACTTAATTAGACCTACAGTTTATTTTATTCACATTACAGAAGAATTCCTTCCACTTTTCCCAACGTGAAATTAAATAATTCAGCAGAGAACTAATATCCCGTTGCAAGTCGCAGCAACCTTCTAAATTAATTCAGAGTTCAATCAGAAACGTGATTAATTATGAAATCATATGAAGGTAACTTTCATGAGCAACCTCCCCTAATAAAATTTCTATTAACTCCCAACGCAAAAACACTGACACAAAATGTTTGAAAAAATTAAAACAGGAATTCGTAATCAACAGAAGACCGGTTAGATTAGGAGCTACATTCATCTGTCTTGTGAAATTAATTTATGTCTCACTGGTACAATTATTATCCCACATTCTCATTAAAATACTGTTATGCTTGCACAGGTTACATTTCTAACATATTTATTATATGCTAAATAGTCTTCACAGACGATATTTTATCAATTAGGCCTATCATAGCGTTCGTGCATAAACGAAGACATATTGCAAGACATGAACATGGAAATGTGAAAACGTTTTCTTATGGGAATTCGTTTGGTTACCACCGGCGTGTAAATTTACCTTACTTTATGGGATTCAATCTCGTCTGAAGTATTTTGCTTTTATGAACCAAAAACTCTGATAATCTCTTTTTCAGAAGGGGATTGAACACATTGGTTGAGAATCTTAGATTTTTTTAATTTTCAATGAACCCAGCTCCTGTCCTTTGTTATCGTTATTTTATTGGAAAATGAGTACTACCGCTTCTAGGCCCGTATCTACCGCAGATATGATGGAATTTTGTCCCACAGAAGTTACAATACATCCCTGTGAACACAGATATAGAACTGTCGCATCGACGCACATCGATCTATACCAGATCAAACCTGCGGACATCGGAATACAGAGCCCCAGAGTTTTGAGAACAGGGTGTTTGGACAAAATTGCCCATTACTGTCTCCCCAACTCTTCCGCAGTCGATGGTTCAATCTCACTTATATGGATTAATATCTTAAGAAATTATACTGTACATCAAGACAGGTCAAAGGACAGTTTTTCGTAGCCGGCAAATATCTGCACTAAAATTAACTGTAATTTTAGCTCCTGTCCTCTAATATGGCAATTTGTTAATCCTTTTTTCTTTGAAGGTAGAAATGCGTAGAATTGCGTTCGACCGCAAATCACATAGATTATTTTACCATAAATGAGGTCATTTTTACAACAACAACAAAAAAACAAACAAACAAAAAGAAAACAAAAAGAAAACAAAAAGAAAACAAAGAACAAACAAAACAACAACAAAAAGTTGCCGGTGTTTCGGAACTGGACTGCGAACAGAAAATCAGTGCCTTATAGACTGTTCCAGTCTACTAGGTAATTTGTTAAAACTAGTTTTTTTTTCCGTGTTTTTTTCCCCTAATTCTGTTAACCTCAAACGTAACTGTTTACCCGTACCTTAGTCTGAAAAGAATGCCAAGAGGAAAGTAAATTTAAGGACAAGGTTTAGAGTGTATTGCATAGTAGGCTACTGTATTTTTTTCGTATTGTTTTAAGTACATGAAGGTACAACAAGTGTAGCCAGTAAAATGAACCATGTGTTGCATAGAAATAAACTTGCCGAGTGCACTAACCTCTGAAGGTTACTATGAAGGTCGGGTCCTTCAATTAAAGATAGCTGAGTTGCCATTCATAAAGTAAGAAAGAAAAGTTAATTTAATGATACACTGTACAGCATACTGTAATTGGAAATCTGAGGTTGCAACAAGATATTTTAATACATTCAAAAAGTGAAATGTGGCAGAGCTCCTAAGGAAATAGGAATACGATGAATAACAAAAAATAGTCATACACACTGCAAATAATTAAAACTCCTGAGTGACGACAACAAACTCAATTAAAGTAGCATTAAAACGGAGCAAACTTAATGCAAATTTCCACTAAATTAAATAGGCCTACATATTTATTTAAGAATTAATCGCATACTATGTTCATTTATCATCAAGGCGCATATATATATATATATATAACACAATCCATATCAGTGATTGCCCCCTCCCTCCCTCTCTCTCTCTCTCTCTCTCTCTCTCTCTCTCTCTCTCTCTCTCTCTCTCTCTCTCTCTCTCTCTCTCTCTCTCTCTGCTTAGACAACTTAATATAAAATTATTATACAGGCCTGGTTATATGTTATTCTATATTACTTATTTTATTATTACATAGTTTGAATTATTAGCATTTTTATGCATTTATTTCAGTTTAGTAATTTACCTGTTTATGCACTACCAGTGTCCACTTATTTGATAGGTGGACAGAAGCATAGACTCATTTATATATATATATATATATATATATATATGAGTCTATGCTTCTGTATATATATATATATATATATATATATATATATATATATATATATATAAATGAGTCTATGCTTCTGTCCACCTATCAAATTCTGCCTGTTTTTCTACATCCATATGTCCGTCTCCATCTATCCGGTTTTCCATTCATCCATTTTTCTAACCATATATCTATCACCCATCCAGCAATCAGCCACCCATCTAATAGAACCTCAATCCAGCCAACAGTTCGAATTTCTACCCACAAGGCTGCCTATAGGTTATAATCAGCAGACTGTGTACCTTAGACCTAGACCTACGTAATTCTTACCACTATTGCTTCGTTTCAAATTTAATATAAAGAATATTATTCAAACTTCGGCACCTATATCCATTAATAAATTATTAGTTTACCAGTTCCAATGAGGAAAAAGGATGTGTGCTATCTACATGATTATGACCTAAAAATAAATAAATACCCCAAAAAATATATCCTTAAAATAGCATAATATAACCCATAGAGATAATTATATTCAAACTAACATATATTTAATCAATCACACACAATGGAAACTTTATTTGAATACTAAATCATGCTTCATAACATTTTCATTGTGACAAAAAGCATAGCAATTTTTGAGCGATTTTCTGCATCTAGGACTTGTGAATCCAGTAAAGTATGTTACCAGGATGGTCAGCAAAGAGCATGCCAATAAAAAATTCACAACGGATCTCTTATAATTATCATCCAACGTTTCATTAATGTATAACTAAATCTTTATTACTTCCTAAAGTGATTTTAATTTGTTCGAATGTATTTTGATAACAAGCGGGCAAATAACCTATCCTTAATCACGATGCGCCTGGAAACTGGTACGTCGTGTTTCATGATTTTTTTAAAAATCAATATATTTTACTTATTCCTAACATTTTTAATATACATAATATAATATATACAATATATACTTTAATATACAGTTAAAACTAATTTTAGATATATAGGACAAACATAATGTGCCTAATGGGATAATTTTATTGATACAAGACATATATAATGGAAATAAATCAAGACTTAAAATAGAAGGCTCACTTACAAAGGAAATTCCAATAAATAAAGGAATTCGACAAGGGGATTCTCTTAGCCCCTTGCTTTTTAATATTTTAATGGAAAGTATAATTAAGGAGGTGAGAGGAATGCATGGATATACCTTGAATACAGGAGAAATAAATCTTGTAGCTTATGCAGATGATGTCGTCTTAATAAGTAACACAGAGGACAATTTACAAAGACTGTTACATCATTTTTCTTTGAGTTGTGAAAAGTATGGAATGAGTATTAATCCATTAAAAACAAAGGTTTTAACAATAAATAAATGGCCATTGAGATGTAAATTACAATTAAAAGAACATATAATACAACAGGTCATGGCTTTTAACTATTTAGGTGTAAAAATAAGTAGTGATGGATTTTTGAAAGAGGAAGTTAGGGAGCAAGCTAATAAGGCTGCTGCGGTCTCAGGGTGTCTTAATAGTTACATTTGGAAGAATAAATATTTGAGAAGAAACACAAAAACCAGGATCTATAAAACAGTTGTAAGACCAATAATGACTTATGCTGCTGAAACCAGATCTGAAACCACAAAAACAAAACAAATTCTCAATGTTACCGAAATGAATATATTACGAAAAATACAGTGGGAAAACTAGATGGGATAGAGTACCTAAGGTTGCAATAAGGGAAGCTTGCAAATTGCAACCTGTATCAGAGTGGGTAGACAGGAGAAGGAAAGAATGGAATGACCACGTGGACAGAATGGGACCTGATAGATTGGTACGCAAGGCCAGAGATGGAATACCAGAAGGAAGACGCAGCCCAGGAAGACCAAAAATGAGATGGAAGAGTTCTTTTTCTGGTAAAACAGGCTGTTAGCCTAAACGAAAAAAAGAAGAAGAAGTAACATTTTTCATTGATTGTTAGCAGATAACATAATCTCACAGAGGTTTTTCGGAAGGTCGAACAATTTGGAAGACTGCGTAGTTTTAGCTGGTAATTAGGTGCATTCCATTGAGAGTGAGACCAAAACTCTATCTAGGAAATAGTAATTTTCAGAATATATAGACAAAATATTTTAATAAAATATCAACCAATATGACCAAAACTTCTGCAAAAATGACCTGAATCTGTCACTACATGATGTATAATAAATATCTAAACGTAATCAAAAATGTTCAATTCGTGTTTAAATCAATGCCTTGACGAAATAAAATTCAGGAAGAAATTACGACACGTCATAGACATCCGAGCCCTAGTTATTACTTATTGTAGAAAACCCAAAAGTCTGATTGTCTTAATAAACGTTTTACCTTACAGTCAGATATTTATAAGACTTTCTTTCATACAGTTATTTTCCTGCGGCACTAGGAATAACTAACTCTCGTAAGCCCGGCACTAATCACTCATCGGAGTATACACACACATATATATATATATATATATATATATATATATATATACTTCACTGATGTTGTTCATTCTTTACATACTATTTGTTTCTCTTAAGGAATGTCAACTAAAAAGGACAGGACGCACAAATTTTAGTCTAGAAATGAACGACTCCGTCATTATTAACCTGGAGAGGATATACAGGTTTGAATGCAGTTAAGACAGAATCAAGTATCAAATAATGGAAGTAACAAACTTGAAGTCATCAGTAAAATCCTTTCTAAAAGACGTTGGATGCTTTAGAACTCGTCTGGAATATGCCATAAAACATAATTCTTCCCATCTTAAGCAGTCTTTTTTTATTATTATCTGCTTGGTTCAAGAGGAAAAGAGAACGTAGATACGGAAAGCTAAACTACATAAATTTGAAGCAAAATCTGCAGACGAATGTTATTTCTAAATTCAAAGAAAATAAGCTCAATTGTTAAGCAGTAAATATGCTACTTCCTAAATTACAATACGCATAACCTAGTAAAATAAAAATTTAAGAAAACTGCCTTGTTATTAATATGTGCTCTCTACAGGTACATACCGTGGTGGCCATTGAGATTCCTAGTGGTTCCCAGATACAGTAATAAAATAAGCACACGAAGATAGTAAGATTGTTGCCTTACGTACCTGGCAATTTTACCCATAGGATAGCTCCCATTACTAATTTCTGATGAAAGCTGGGTCAACCCCGTGGTCATAATTCAATCAATAAAAATCAATTTATAAAATTCATAAAAAAATTCATTGACCGCATATGGGTTGTGACGCAGTGTCTCAACCAATTACTGTCCAACCCGTATTAGTAACATAGGCCTACAGCAAGAATAGTAATAGTACTAGTAATAGTAGTAGTATTAGTAGTAGTAGTAGCAGTAGTAATAGTATGAGTAGTAGTATTAGTAATGATAATAAACAAATCATTTAGATGAACATTTAAATGTATTACTCAGTGTATGATACGGTGTTTATGAAGTTCCTAAGTTATTCAAGTTCAAAATAAGTGAAGTATATAGTTGCTTTTCAATTATCATAATCCGTCCTGATATTTCTCAAGAAATAGGCCTACTATTCAAGGAAATAATTAAACAGGCACGTACAAATAATTATAATTAAGGCTAGAAATAAATTTAAATCTGATAAGATGGGAAGAATTTCTGAGAGGTATGAAATGGCTCAAACAAAATCAGTTTTCATAAATGCATGACAAATTTCAAGTTTCATGAAAAGAGCGGGTTTTTGCAAATAAATGTTTTAAGCAAGTAAGATAAAAAAAAAAAAGAAATCCATAACATAATTTATAAAGACGTTAAATCTACCTCTGATTTTCTTCTTATACCATCTATGTCACCCGGCAATATAACTTAGCTTAATTGTATTTAACGCTAATTAGGCTTCTTAAAAGTTGACATTCCCGGATATTTAGAGGATGTCTTACGCCTTTATTCCCCAGATTATTCTGTTATGAGCAGAGACGATCTAACGTCTAAGATCAAAGTGCCACCGGGATAAAAAGAATTCAATTAAACTTCATAAAATACCTGTAACATGCTACCTTTTGGTTGATAGCGTACTGCCTCAACTAAATGAATTACGGCGTACCCCATTTAAGATTGCTAATCTCAAATAAAATCTTCATCAAAATAGTTTCTTGATAAGCACGTAAGATACCAGGTACTTCCTAAAAATGAAGATGAAATATCTCCATGTGACTAGATGATCAGGGGTGGATGTACGCAACCTGGCCTCATGTACATTTGCCTCGCCCTTGCATGGACTCCCTGATGCGCTGATGTATGCCTGGAGTATCTCGTATTATCTGGAAGCTTTGCAGAATATGAGTGCGGAGACTCTTTACATGTTGCACCGGCGTTGCATACAGAAGATCTTTTAAATGCCCCCACAAACAAAAATTTAGTGGATTCAGGTCAGGCGAGCATGGAGGCCAAGGTACTGGCCCACCTATTCCTATCCATTTATCTTGGAACTGACGGTCATAAAGCCTGAAATGAGCAGAAGCTCCATGGTGCATGAAGTAGGCCTACATGTTTCGTATTGATAATGGCACATGTTCCGACAGGACAAGTAATTGGTTTTTAAAAACACTTTCTTCCTTCATCCACTGAGATGATGTGGCAGTGCATGTCATAGACAAAGAGTCCTAACCAAGAAATAAGGCACTTTCTGACCCATGTTCATATAAAATAATTTCATCTTCTATATGCAAGGAATATTTTCCTAAAGTTTTCGCCTACCTTTTTGTTACATCGTGTGTATACATTTTTGTGCCCTCTCTTACCCTCGGACTTGCAAGCAATTAAGCCATACTTCCAGATTTACCAAATCTGGTCCCTATCTTCCTGTTATTTAGCCCTTGTTCTGGGTTGGTCTGTAGATGACTATGTGCTGTTTTCCTTGTAGTCATGGTTCTTTTGACCTTGGTTTCTGCGTTGCTATTCATGTGCGGTGCATGTGTTGTCTGTATTGCTTCTATGTAGTGTATACATTGTGTGTTGTTTTCCTATAAAAATGTTGTTCTGGCATTGACCTACGAGTGAGGGAAACCCTCATTAATATTGGTAGGGGATTGCTCCAGCCTAGGACACTAATAGTAGTGATAGTAATAACGTAAATAATTATGGCTCTAACAACTGCAACAGCCAAAGAAATGTGACATTGCATTCCACTTGATTGTATTTAGAAATGCGCTTCATGAACAATTTGAAATTCGAACCAGCTATTTTGTTGAGAAGCAGCTAGAAGCGATACAAGAAAAGTGCTAAGAGAGGTAAACATTTACACAAGAATTTTCAAATTAACGGAGGGTGATCATCATCTTGGCAGAGATACACAAAAGATAAGCGTACAGTATTTTGCGTTCTAGAAAAATGCGCCGTGAAATGTAAGAATGGAATTCTACTTACTTACTACAAAGCCGGTTAATTGCATTCTGCAAAATTTTAGTGTGAAATTCCAACACAGAAGAAAAATATATCTGCTTTTTACTACAGAAAGCTGTTGAACCTAAGTACAATAATCCATATGAATAATGAGAAGTGCTTGGTTTTTTTCTCGTGGAAGCAAGTGTGCGAAAAATTACGAGAATGCTAAATTAGACCTAAACGAGAGACTTATATTCAGTTCCACATACATTTTATTATTTCTATTCGCACTAAACAAAGAGTTGGAATTTCACTTCTTCACAACAAGGAACTGTAGAATTGATTACTTGGGGATCTCGTAAGAAACACTATATTATTAAAAAGTATATACAAATGCATGTAACAATAATGGAACCGGGACAAACCAGATTTACATAACACATTCAAGTCAATTCCTGTCTTCAGGTTGCATAAAAATTTATATCTTTCACTTTCGTGGGTTTATAGCATTATTGGGCTGAATTTAAGTACACGTTTAGATCAGGATTCCTTCTCTGCTGGCGAATATGTTGATAAATGCCGAATATAAATCATAAGACGGTGACCAAGACTCGTACAATGCTATTTCAGGGAAGGCTGATACAGCAGATATTTGTCATTACCTCTCGCTGAAAAATATCCGAACCGGACCTGGAATAGAACTCGAAACGCCAGGGAGGAAGACAGCCAAGGTACCAACACCTCACGGTGTCGCGGTAGATTATAGCGGCAGTACACCCACAAAGTCAGAACTGAGCAGTTCAGTAGATATAAAAGGAAAAAAGGAAAAATATAATTTACTTTTTGGGTTCGTTGTTATCAGTAGACTGTGGATTTTTAGGTTAGAAATTTCTTTTCGTGAGTTCCTTGCTGCAGATAAAATTGTACTTATGCGTTTCTTGACTAATTATACCACAAACAGTTAATTTTATAGGAGCTAAAACAGCCTATTACGACATTAACACCAATCTACTTTAACGTTAAAATGCTAAAGAAAAGTATCTATTTCGTTTAATATAACATAAAATTCGAAGTTCGAATTGAACGTATCCATTGATAAGGGATTTGAATGTTATATTAGGGCTATATTGAATCCTTCTGGTGGCACTATGGCCCTGGGGTCGACTCAGCCTCTAACAGAAATGAGTACCAGGAGCAATCCTGGGGGTAAAGGCGGCCGGTGCGTAAGGCTGACAACCTTACCACCTTCACGTGCCGAATGTCCAAAATCTGGGAGCCTCAACCTCCTGGAACCCTCTGGGCCTCCATGGCCTGTATAGGGATCGCTTTACCTTTACCTTATTAGGGCTATATTGCATAAAAAAGTACTGTCCTGTATAAAATAATACAAGGGTTGTTTTTTTTATTTCTGTCCACTATTTTATTTCTCCATACGTAGCATACGTACATGGTTCTAAGCTTTATAGGCCTTTGATGTAATCATCACCTTTGCGTACAACATGTTCCCAGAGATGCGAAGTCCCAGGATGGTGCGAAGAGAGCAGTCAAAGAAAATGCCGAAAATATAGTTCAAAGGTCAGGCGTATAAGACAGTAAGTGGCTTGAAAAACTCCAACACTTGACGATAGATGGCAAAATTATATTCTGCCAAGCATGAAAAGAGGTTATTCGCTATGTTTTAGATGTTCTTGGTTTTCCATGTTCTTCGAAATTATGATTTTCTTCTCACGCCATTATTAATTGATGCTGTTGAGGCTCTAAATCGTCAGAGCATTGTTGAAAGTTGTCATAAGAGACATCGGGACTCAATTGTTCACTTTCTATTATTTTAAGCTATCAAGGTCAAATTAGTTACTTATTAAAAATGCTAAAATTTCACGTCTTCAAGACGAAATATCTTTTTTATTTTATTTTATAAAATATTTATTTTTTAAAGTTTCGAGTACCATTGTACAGTTAATAAGCTCATAAATTTATCAGGCTTTTTGGTCACACGCAGACATTGTTAAAAGAGAATGACAAAGAGTCGGTTCCAGTATCAAATTGCTGTACAATTATTGTCGGTTTTGGGGGGGGGGGGCTTAAACAATTTTCTCTGTCATTCATTTTTTTATTTAGATGATTTATTGAGTAAAGCTGTACAAATATATCCACTTTTGACGCTATAAAGCGACGGTGCCACACCAATGGCAAGTAAGCTAGGATTATTAACTCACGAATTAGTTCATGAGTGTATCCATTGAAAAGGGATTTGGATGTTATATTATATTGCATAAAAAAGTAGTGTCCTGAATAAAATAATAAAATATATTTTAACAGTAGATCATACAGGTCAATTAGTCCTATTTTATTAAAGAATTCACGAATCTAACATGCAGTTCGGTTGATTCCGTTACTGCAATAATTCCAGTGGCAGGCGAAGATGTTCCCACCGAGACCGTTGACATGAAGAATGGGAGCAGGAGTGCGCGAGGTGCAGTGGTCTTCGTGTTAACACTGCATTACATAGCACGTCCTCAAGGCAGGACAACTTTCGTTCTGGAGGAATAATTTTACCGTCACATAAAGCCGTAAACTGCTTCTTTGGAGGTCTATTTGGTTACTAAACTGAGTACGATTTATTTGGATGCAAGTTGATCAGCAGTTAAAATGCCATATTTGTATAAGTGATAATAAGAAGCTATATACCCCTACCAAAAAGGCATATGAAATTGGATTCTTTCTGTATAATATTATAACAAAAATAAGTAAGACTTACAATAGCAATTGCTATGTTGAGAAATAAATGCAAAATTAAATATAGCTTAAGCACAATATAATATCTAAATGTGTTGGCCTAACATAAAAATTATACTTGCATTTTCTTCAATTTCCTGAATATTGAGGTAGCTTCATTTAAGTCACGTCCCTTCAAGGATGCAGCGCCACGAAGATTATTTTTTTTTTCACTTAAGCTTTAAATTCATTGCACAGTTTAAGCATTATATTATTCCCATATTTAGATATGTAGGCCTAGTAATTGTAGCAGTATTACTAGAAGTAATGTTTACGAGACTGTGAGAGTGTGTGTGTGTGTGTGTGTGTGTGTGTGTGTGTGTGTGTGTGTGTGTGTGTGAAAGAGCGAGAGAGAGAGAAAATAGAGAAAACTGAGGAGAGAGAGAACTAGGAAGGGGAGATAGAGAACTCGGAGAAGACTGGGAAGATTTAAAAATAACAATGCAACGATCATTTCTAGACAGTCTTACATAGATAAAGTAATTAGCTTTGTATTTTTAAAAATTCAGTTGAATTTACTGAAAGTAACAAGTCATTGGACTACTAGTATTTTGACGTATAACATAATTATGTCTTACGTTATCGCTTAGCCTATATTTTAATTTTGGTATACCGATACTGAAAACTAAAAAGATACACAAAACTGTCTGATTTTTCATGAAGTGTTTTTACAAGATACATTTAAAAATCTTCCATTGTTCATAAATTTAATTTTACCACAAACTTAGAATATTATATTTCACGTATAAATAGCCTACTTTTGTGATGCAAATTTTATTTTATGAGTTTTAATCTATTTTGAATACATTATAAATAAATTATTTTCAATGAGTATATGCACCTTGACCGAAAATATTTTCTTTTGTTACAGGTACGTTTCATCCATTTAAACCTACTTAGATATACTGATGATTTTACAATTGAGTAAAGAAGAAGTCATCTTATTTTCTTCCTTACTTTACTTTTAAAGGCTTCTCCACTTCCTATCGGTTGCCTTGTAATCCCTGCCTCCAGTTGCGACTTCTCCCCATAAGTCATATTAATTAAGTATTTAGTCACTAACGTTTAAAATTAATGTACTTCTTGAACCTGCACGCAGCTAGTTAAGTTACTCTAACAGAAGCGTACTTAAGGGTTTAAACACGTTGTGTTTTCCACTATTACTATTACTTCTTTTCTACTTGACCCGTGTTTCCTGGAAATATGGCTTACATAAGTGATTATAAGCCTTACAGTCATAAGTGAGATGCTGAGAGGTTGTTGCATCCTTTTCTTCAAACTGAGTTATGTTAGATTAAAATTGCAGTAGTACCAATCACTTTTTCATTACTCATTGCGATATTTCTCTTTAGAATATCTGGAAAAGTCATACAAGCAAAATCCCACTTTGAGTCCATATTACAATACCAATTATATAGGCCTATATTTAACTAAGTTCTAATAATCTGACTATATTATATTTTCATATGTTTTATATACCCTCCTGTAGCCTATATAAGCAGTATACTGGAACCAACGTACATACACACTCCAGAACATAGGTAGGCTATGCATAAAATAATAAAGCTAAGCTACTGTTGAAAACCGATCTCCCTATAATTTTTGCCAACATTAGAAATGAAAGAATTTTTTCTTCTCATTTTTTATTCAACACAAACTTTCATGCATAGGAAGAGCAGCGGTACGAGGAGCCGAAGATCTGTGGTTCAAATCCCGGCTACGGCAATGAATTTTTCAGTCTGACTCTCCCTGTTCAGCTTGGCCTACATACGGCCAGTATGAAAGAACATAATTATTATAAAGAATATAATTCCGCAATAATATTAATAAGCGGGGTTTTAAAATTCTCAGTTATTTTCTTTGAATCTCCCTTTTGTTTTCATTGCAATTTTATTGCATCAAATAACCATTATTTAAATCTCGAATATGAATTCCGAGTAAATTGATCGAATAGTTAAAATTACTCAACTTTATCTATACCCTAAACACAAAAATCCGCAGTGAAATTATTGATTGATAAGTTGATAGAAACAGCTTAAGAGCGAAAAAATTATAAGTAATGTCTGACCATGATAATGCAATATAGCCTTAAATTTAAGCTTATGACAGTGGCACATTAAATTTTCTTTATAACTTGTCCTTATTCACTACAATCCTGGTGAAAAAATTGGTTCTAGCGTGATGGCATTTTTAATGGTTTGTGGATTACGAGTCTCGGTCGTTAACTTTCTTCGCTCCACGAGAGAACCCAGGAAAAAAAAAAAAAAAGATTTTTTAAACATGCAAATCACACGCAAATTGAAAGCGATTCAACAGCAATTTCGGGAGAGCAATAGATTATAAGAAGTCGGCCATGGACGTACCATAGGAAAAGAGCTAATATTTTAATTAGAACAATTTGCAAACTGAATCACTAATTTATTGACCTAGATTATGATCCCTTTGCTCGAAAAGAGACTGGATCGAAAAAGAGATTGCAGTTTTCTTGTTTCAGGGCCATATAACAAGGAAGTGTGCTTCTTTTATTGTCCGAATTAAAAAAAAGACTCAAAATCCATCTCATTTGTCAGTGACGGAACGAACCGGTTTTGGGTGCCAGAGGACATTTGGGTCCTTATATGGCGAGAGAGTTACCGTAAAAATATATCAGTACAGATACTTTCCAAATGAAATGTGATTCAGTGGTTTCCCTATTCGTCGTGCTTCCTTAATTATGCAATTGTGCACGCGTTCTCTTCCATTTCGGTGTCACACCGTACGATAACTCACAAGCAGGTCCCGAAGAATGCGAGCAAATTCCAGACCACTGCTTTTGAATTGTATGCCCATGAAGACTTAATAAACTTTATCTGCGTTCCTTCTATACAGACCCTTCTTTCACTACTATGATATTTCAGTGCGAACTTTATTCAGTTAACAATTAAGATTAATAATATCAATAAATAATAAAGTATAATATACTGACTGCTTTTTTTAATAAGTTACCCCCATGATACAGTTAAATAACGTATAGGGATGATTGTTATATACAGTAAAACTCCGATTTAACATTCCCCTTGCTTAGGAATTCACGTTTTTAATTAATAATATCTGAAGTTTCTACATTATTACCATAATTATTATTAATTACTGATCTCGAGTAGTTCTCAAAAAAGCAATCGTTATATCGTAATAACAATTAAAGGTAAGGGTTATCACGGCTAGTCTATGCATTTGACACAAGGCTAATATAAATACATATAAAACTGAACTTTTTAAAGACTTCTATGGAAAGTAATAAAAAATTGAAATTGGATTGTATGATCTCTGTGACTTCGGAAAAATCGATATTGGTATTAATGTTGGTACTCCTACCATCCATCAATGTTGCCTTACGACAATTGATTAGTTTCCAATCTCTAGTTTTGCAGTCACAAACGAAAATGCAGTTCCCAATTCGGCAGCGTGTTTTCCTATGAAAGTATATTGGCAGACAAATTGATTGACTGAAACACAACCAGCATTTCGAAGACAATTTAAGGTCATCGATGTTCAAACTAGGGTAACAATTTTACTCACGGCAAGAAAGCTGGAGATAACTGGCTCTCTCCTCAGCGACATTGGAAGGAAAAACCTTGCAATTAGTCAAGATCGTGTTGTTGATGTGAACTCACCAAGGAACTCTTTGCATCGGTTGAGCCATCTTTTTCACTATTTTATGGTCATTAAATGCCCTGCCTTAGTAATTACTTTCGACGAATAAAACGAAAAGTCAAATTAATGATAAAGAAAATCCAAGGAGTGGCGTGGCCCCTACGGACACCCTCAAGTAACACGTCTTATGAATTTCAATTCGGGTTTTCACAAGCTAAAACACTGAATTCCTGTTTACATCACAACTTACATCCGAATATAACTTAAGGGCAGAAGGGACCCGCTCATGTAACAATAGCACATATGTAAAACCTTGACTATTGGGACAGTTCATCCGAAATTCTCTCAAATGCAACATTTCTGGTACACACCACAATTTTTAATAATCTAACTGGACTGACGTGTGTGTATAGTTGTCTCGCTATCATTGTCCCCATCGGTGTTGTCTTTGAAGTGTTGTTTGGCATAATGCAAAAAGGACACACTCGTTAATAACCGCGTCTTGAAGTGTTGTCATGTCTCAGTCGGAAACGAGAATAAAAGAAACGCTAAAATTTTGTTTTATTTTACTGTTGTTATTAGAATGTCTTGGAACATACTACTGTTTACCCTCAATAAACAATAATACAATCCGGCAAACCACAGAAGGAAATGACGTTTGATGGGCCGAATGGGGATAATGAAAATGAGAGCACCATATTTACTTACACTTACATAATTACATATTTAATAGTGGCAACACATCTATTAAATCATGATGAATACAAGTTTAAAACACTTCTGTTAGATTGTTGTTGGATACCTCAGGGTAAATGGAAATCCTCTACCACTGTAAGTTTATATATCGTCTAGGTAACCAGATAAAATTGTCCTCATCAGTCGCCTAAAATAAATTTGGGAATTGAAAAAATGTGATTTGAATGACAAATAAGTCACAAGCACCAATGAGTTGTCTGCAATGCCATAATGTAAAAGTTACAAGATTGGTAACAGTTGGCCCCCTTTGAAATTTGAATTGCTCTCTCGAAAACTTTACTCTGATTACGAGCCAATTGTATACTAGAGGAAACTCTGTCCTAGGCGGGAATCGAACCCGGCTTTTTAGCTTTGTACGCTGATGCTTAGACCACTATATCGTCATTAGCTCCCACAGGACGTTCTGATGTACATCGATAACTCATTTTCTCACTATAACCAACCTATGAAAACACTTCGAAGGGTTCTTAAAGTGTTCTCACCGCTAAGACAAATGTCGGGTAACTTAGGCTCTTGTGGTCCTCGAATATCATCAGGCCTCCATACGAGCCCTGGTAGGCATGAGTTGGTGTGTGAGACTGGCATGTCTCGTCCTATGTGTTCATTTTGTCTCGGACCTTGAGCTGATCACTCCAAAGGAGAGGTTTTCCATGTCTTTATCTGGTCAAAATAGTATGTATGTGATCCCGTCAGGTCGCTGTCCTGTAAGGCTCAGGTGGCGTGGGCCGTATAAACGACCTTATAAGGAGGAAGTTAAAAACTCGGGTAAAGAAGATGATGATTTATGAACATCTAGGCACATTCCAGGGAATCCTGAAGGTTTAGTGTTCCATCTAACGCTATTTCACCCGACTAAAGTTGTTTTGGGTCTCCAGCAAATAAACATAATGGAGTGTAATTTTTCACGTACTCTCGCATCTTACTGCGTTTATGTTTTATTGTTAGTTACAATTAGTTTTACTCGCTGCGTCTTTGTTTTCTCTTATATCCAGTATTATAAATGCAGTTTCTTAAGTTCGTAAAAAAAATATTTCTGCTTATTCCATTGTACGAGGGAAAATAAAATGAGAACCGCAATTAATTTTTTCCCACAATTTTACTGCAGGGAGAATGTTTGCTAGTACATTATTTTTCTACATAGTCCTCTCCCAGTTCAATGCACTTACGCCATCCGATAGGAAGTGCTTCGATACCGCGTGAGAAGAATTCTTTTGGTTGACCCTGCAGCCACTCGTGCACCGTCGATTGGACATCTTCATCAGCCTTGAACTTCTGCCCCCCAAGGTGCTCCTTTAATGGACCAAAGTTGTGGAAATCTGATGGTGCCAAATCTGGCGAGTATGGCGGATGTGGAAGACACTCGAAGCGTATGTCGTCGATGGTTTTCATGGTTGCGCGAGCAGCATGAGGACGGGCGTGCAAAATACCTGCACTCAGTAGTCCCCTTCGCTTTATCCCCATAAGATTTCCACATCTTTGGTACAGTAAAGGAGCACCTTGGCCGGCAGAAGTTCAAGTCTGATGAAGACGTCCAATCGGCGTCAACCAAAATAATTATTCTCACGCGATATTGAAGCACTTCCTATCCGATGGCATAAGCGTATTGAACTGGGCGGGGACTATGTAGAAACTAATGTACAAGTAAACATTCTTCCTGAAGTAAAACAATGGAAAAAAATAATTGCTCTTTACATTTCATTCTCCCTTGTACAATTTGGGGGAGGAAAGACATGCCGGTATCTCAAAATATTGACTAGGAGACTCGACCTGGACGTAGATAGGACGATAAAATTAGAATTTATTTAAGGGAAGTAGGATATGAGAGGATGGTTCGATGAAGTTAGAACAGAATAAGGTTGAATTGCTGGCTCATGTAAGCGCGGCAATGAACTCCGGGTTCCATAGAATAGATTGCTTATGAAATGTCTATTGCCATTGAGTAAGAAAATAAATAATTCGACATATTTATTTATAATAGGCCTATTTTAAGACGGCTTTGGATAGTAATTTACTTCCGTTCACTTATGATTTGCGGATGGTTCTCGCAGCATCTGTCATATTGAGTGGGTAAACCCCACAGAAACTGGGTATCGCTTTGTGGGATATAACATATTCAACACAGAAACCAGATTGCAACCTTGCCAAAGGCTACAAAACAGGACTCTACACGTTCTCTTTCAGACTTGTCGCATGGATCAAATTAGTTTGTTACTCTCCACTCCACTGAACTATAATAGCCTATACCTCTCTCCTAAACGTACAACAAGCCTCTACGAGCTAGGAGACATAAATCTCCCAAGCAGTTGGATCCAATTTCCTATGTCGTAATCATCAATTTTGTTTATTTATCTGCATAACTAAATTCTAATAATGTTCACCAATCACAGGACTATTTCAGCACGAGTCTAGTCAACTTTGGTATACACACACACACACACACACACATATATATATATATATATATATATATATATATATATATATATATAAACCAAAGTTGACTAGAAACTATACCCTTAGCAACCAGGGATGGCGGTTGAGGCCAGGTAGGTTCCTTCACCGCAAGCACCCTCACATTTACAAGGGCAAGAGATTTAGGACCAACCGTAATTTCCTCCCCATGAGTCACCTAGTCTACTTCAATCAATCGATCTTAGATTTTCTTAATATGTCATTTTATCTTAAAATGTTTGTTATATATCAATTCTACACATAATTACAAGAAAAATGACACCAAACAATGTATAATTTACTTTAATAGGAACACAGGACTTGAAAGCAATTTTCTCGTAACTTTTATTTATGTATTTGTTAAAAATGTTCCTATTAAAGTAAATTATACATTGTTTGGTGTCATTTTTCTTGTAATTATGTATAGAATTGATATATTAAGATATGTCATTTTAAGATAAAATGACATATTTAAAAAATCTAAGATTGATTGACTGAAGTAGACTAGGTAACTCATGGGGAGGAAATTACGGCTGGTCCTAAATCTATGCCCTTGTAAATGTGAGGGTGCTTGCGGTGAAGGAACCTACCTGGCCTCAACCGCCTTCCCTGGTTGCTAAGGGTATATATATATATATAGTTTTTCTGTAAGATATTTTCTAAATTTAATATTCTCCTCACAACAACTTCTTTAGGCTACCTAAGATAAATAAAAACGCAAGTTTTAAATGTGGAACAACGCTTTAAAGGCATTACCATGGATGTAACTCACCAAAATACAAAGAATGTTTGATAGCATTATAAAAGCGAGATAAGATTCATTTAAAGTGGTCTTGAACAAAATAAGAGATTCCTAAATATTAATATCGAACCCTTATGTTGAAACAGTTATGTAACCCAAATTTCCTGCTGAAGTATTTCAGAGAACGAGGAAATCCTATTTTTAGCCCCATCCAAAGTAATATTTTATTATTAGTCTGTATTATCAACGAGTCACGGCAACTTTTTTTCTTTTAACATGGGATCATTTTGAAATTTTCAAATATACAATTGAAAGGAAAGGGTATAAAAAATATGTAAGATGCAGATTATGGTAGTAAATGTAGGACAGAGTAAGAATCAGACACCCTTAAACAAGCATACACGACGGCATCATGCCACTCTACTGTATTGCAATAGTTGGAAGCATGAAAGCACGCATAGTCCAAACTATAAAACCGTTCGGAACAGAAGATTTTTATTCCCAAAGCTTCCGTTACTACTATTGGGCACCATGCAACTACATTTTAAGGATTTGTATTCTCCAGCCTGTTTTTGTAGGCCTATTTGAATTAACTATGTCCAATAACTGTACAATCAGTTAAAGAACTAAATATAGATTGAATGATTGACTGATTGATACCACAAAGCAGACCCGTTATGTTCACTTTTTTCTCAGATCTAGAAAAGAAAATTGAAAATGTAGGGTACATGTATGCCGACGACATGGTAATAGTTGCAAATACTTGTGAAAAGTGCGAAATAGCATTCTTTATCCTGGAGAAATTATTACCGGTAGAAGAAAATAAATTCACTACCAGGAGAAAAGGGTAGATGAATATGTAGCCATGATCAATAACAAAAAGGAAAAACAATGTTTTTCCGAAGAGGAAGAGGAATAGCAACAAGTGATAACATACTAGTAAGTAATAGTATTTATTCAGAGGTTCACAAAACTACACATATATCAACTAATGGGCCACCTTTGCTTACAGCATGATAAAATATATTATAAAGCAGTTCAAGAAAGAAAGCAGTGAATGACTTAAAATATTTAGAGTAGATCTCTGAAGATGGCTGCAAAACCAGAGAAAAATGTCTACATTTTATTCGCCAGTAAAACTTAGTCATACTTCAAATACTTAACGTTCCAGACCACAGGCAAAACCTGAACAAGCATTTATAAAGAACAGGCAAGAGCAGCAGCTGTAGCAATGAACAATATTGAAATGATTTTATATTGTATTCGACGCCGTTTAAGTACACAACATACCAAGACAAGAAAAACAAATTATTACAATGAACCATCAGCTGTTCATAAAATTTAAAATTGGAGACTAAATTGCGATAAGTAGCATGATTGCCATCAGTTTCTCTTTCTTTACTTTGTTCCTAAATTATTTTAATTTTTGTTTTGCATATTCTGGCAGTTTATAATAAAGTACAAAACCCTTGTGGGAAATACTTTGCTTGCACGCTCTTGGTTTGCCTGTGAGTGTTAAGGTGTGTTTGCTGTAATGACCTTAGTGACAGGAGTGATCGTCGGAGTTCCTTTTGAAATAATTTATAGTTGTGAACAAAGTTAACTGAGTCTAATATATACAGACATGAAGTGGTAGTATTTGTAAATCTTTGAACACTTCTCTATTAGAGAGCTAAATGGAACTTTTAAAAATTAACTTAACTATTTTATTTTGTAACCCTAGATGGATATTGCAAATATCAGAATTGATTGTACATAACCAGAATATGCTTTTTTCGTTACTTCTAAAGAGATAAGGCTATTGATTAAAAAACATTAGAATTATGTGTTGCGAAAGTCACACCCATTATAACTCATGGGTATGACAAAAAAGGGTCTTCAATTCATAGAAACTGTTAAAATCACATGAGACAAAAAAAAATATACTTTCCCTATCAAAGCATAGCCCCTTCAAGATGAATATAATAAATGCTTGAGTAGTAGGCTATAACAACTTCAAAGAAAGGAAGGAAGAATGAAAGGAAGAAAGGAAGAAGGAAAGAAGGAAAGAAATAAAGAAAAGAAAATAAACTATACGGAGCCATTTTTACAGCACGGAGGTCTTGACTGAAAGACAACAGATTAAGATTTGAAACATAATGATGAGGCAATAACTAAAAGCCTACAACCTACATGGATTTACAGAGTGGAGTCGATGGACGGTCCACCTACTCTACTCTACTCTACCGAAGGAATATCATACATCTAATGCAGAGTTTCCCAACCTTTTGAAGTTCACGGCACCCTTGGGAATAACATTAAACACTAGGGGCACCCTTCCTTGAATTAAAAAAAAAATAAAGTTTAATATGTAAGTTAAATTTATTGAAATATTATATAATAAGTAACGTACACCACTACATAATACAGTAAACTTTACTACAGTCATTGAGTAAAAATACATCAATAGTTTTGTTCGATAAATGATTAATGTGAAACTTGAAATTGATGTTTAGAGCACAGATAAGTGATATCAGCGGCACCCCTTAGCCAATCACGCGGCACCCTTGGGTGCCGGGGCACACCGGTTGGGAACCACTGACTTAATGAGAAACAGCATTAATTGATTCAATTGTGAACTGTGTAATAAAAATATATAGGCCTACTTTATAGGTCAATGAACAAATTCACCATTTTGAAATGCCAACACTAACTATGTATTTGACTATCCTCCCTAAACTCTTTTCTGCGAAATTCTAAACAGGCATTTAAAATAAAAAGTGATATTTAAAAATTATCTAGCACAGGTAAGTTTGCTATTGTTTCTTGGCGTCAGATTGCATCGCGAATAATACTACTAAGAATTGGATTTCGACGACTGAATGTGCACTCGCGTAATGTGATCGCTTACTCAAATGGGAAGGGCGGAGCTAGTTAAGTGATTTTCACTGTAGTATTTTTCCAACGATTTCAAAGCTTCTACAGTTTTCATGATAAAAATTTGTACTATTATTCAGAATACTCTTACGGACAACATCATATAGAGCCTTTCTTATAATAACTATTAAGTACTTTTAAGTAAATAGTTCTTTATAACAATAATTAGAATTTTTAGGGGCTTATTTGTTAACTTATCGAAATTGCATAGGTTTGTTACGTAAGTACTGAAATAAATATATTACCAGTAGTATTTTCCATATAGATTAATTATATTGAAGAAGTAACACTCTCATTTCTCCAAACGTACAGGAAATATTAATGTAATACGTTATACTCATTAATTTGTTAAGAGTAATCTATTTGAAAAAAAAGTAACGTTTGCAGAAAATAATAAATTCACTCCGTAATTTAAAATTATCCAAACTAAGAAATCCGCTTTAAGATTTTGAAACATAATTAGCTCGCATTTTCTTCAATTAACTAGAATTAATGTAATATAATGCAATATATAAAATAATATAACAAAATACTAGGGATGGGTCCTCGTTACTTTCGATTTCTCGATACTCTCGATACTTGCATGGTATCGGCATCGAACGATACTTCAGAAAACACGCTCGATACTTTTTCGATACTTTTGTAATTCTGCAATTAAGTGAGAATTCTAGTATTTTTTAACAAAAACTTGTAAGTGGACTGTTTAAAAAACTAATTTTAGTTTTAATGTAGAGTTTAAAAATAATTATAGGTTACTGATGATATTAAATTTTGTCTCATTAAATATGCAGACGTAATTAATTTAGTTGGTATTACACAGTTCTCTCAAATTTTAATTTTTAATGTACCTGTTTATTGAAACTGGATTTGTTGAAGGTATCGAGTATCGAAGTATCGAGTATCGAGGAAAAAATCATGTATCGGTATCGAGTATCGAGAAAATCTGGTATCGACCCATCCCTACAAAATACAATACAATATAATATAAAATAAGTAAGTTATACTACGCAACGAGCGTATAATGACACTCATTACGACGTGAGTACGTTTATGAAACGTGATAACGACTTTAATCATTTCTATACGAGTTGACATTCTTTGTTCGACCATAATTAAATGTCCAAGTTTTGAAAATATATGTGCAACGGAGACAATAATCTGTGTTTCAAGAATGCATATATTTCTATCTAAGTTCTGAGTTGTATAATGCCTTGTGATTCTAAAAACAAACAACTATATCTATGTGATCATTCAGCTCTTAGTTCTCGTCTATTGCGATAGATACAAGGCGATAAATGCATGCAGGCAAGCAGGGCTTTGCTTGGGCAGTTTAACTTTAAAGCAAAATACATTTAAACACACGAAATCAACTCAATTTTTAATAAAATTAAAATTAACATGAAAAATATTTTATTTTAAATGCAGGTTGTTTATCGATTTCAATGCTTGAATATATTAATCGGTAATGGATATACCTAGCTCAAAATCGAAAGTTGAGATAACAACAGTACTTATGAACTCAGTATTTTGGTGTACGGTATGTCATTAATAATTATACTGTTACGTCACACGTAACAAGCATATTATAATATGGTCGAACAAAAAATAATGTAAATATTAAACAGAACCATTACGGTTCCATAAATGGCTTCTAGTTAATATTTACTCATTAATCTATTCTTTTGCTCTTTATTCATTACTAGCTTAAAAGGCCCGGCGTCGCCCGGGTTTTTTCTTTTGTAATTGGAAATTAACTTATGAAGGACTTTAGATTTTTAAATTCTAGGTCCTTATATACGTATTGAAAATTTTAAATGAAGAAGAACGACTTATCTCACTAAACTATTCCCGCTGAAAACGCTTGATATAGCTTTTTTATGTCTCATACAGGATGTAGAATTTTGTATCCCATCGCTTCTACACACCAAGCCTGGTAGGGGTTAAGCCTGGTAGAAGAAATAGAAATTTCGGTATCATAAAATAGTATTGTCTTTGCGGAATATTTTATTTCTCACTCTCATGTTACCATACAACCGTTTCGGGGATGATATTAAAAAGTAAATCAATTTCACTTTTATACTTCCCTCCCCAAAAACCTGCGATATAATAATATAGACTTCATCTTCAATATTTAATTACAGCAATGCATAATATCAATAGTTTCGTCAAAGTCCCATTTCAATTATTTCCAAACATACCTGATAGGCCCTACCTATGCCAACAATACACTGTTGTCATGTGAACTGTGATTTGAGTTTCACAATTCTGTGTAAAAAGGGATTAAGTATTCTCAAAAACATTTAATTTTTGGCATTTAGAATCATAATTTTTCAAAATCCTTTCTTAGTGAGCACCTACATTATGAAACGAAGGTACTGTCAAAATTCCAAGTCTCTATCTATTATAGTTTAGGCTCTACGTTGATTCCTGTCAGTCAGGACAAACCTTTTATATATATAGAGAGAAGAGAAGATTTATAAGTGTTTGATTATGTTTGATTGTGATCTATTCTGTTTTGTTCTGTTTATCTCTGGTTTGTTTAGTTTACGCGCGGTTCTAATATTGATTACCTCTGGTTCATTTAGTTTTTTTCCGTGGTTATTATCTTCCAGGTGTACGGGTTTTCTCTATTCAAATCTTCTTTTCTGGGCGCACCCATTTGTACGCGTTTGTTTGTTTCTTTGTTTGTTGTTGTTGTTTTTTTGTGGCCGTTGATCTGGCTGTTTTTGTCAGACTTCCTCCTGCTAGATTTCGAAGGAGGAAGTCGTTTTCTCTTTTTCGTCCGAGTATGTGATTTTATATGTTTTTAAGTGGTTGTTGCTGATAACTTCCAGATGCTTTAACAGCTGCATTACAGGTATGCTTTGGAGCGCTGGAATTGTTATGAATTTTTACTGTTTTACCTTTAAGCCTTCAGCTGGATAGGCCTACTCACTTTGAGTATTTTTCCTTAGTGTGTTAACTTTTACGCCCGTATTTCATGCTCTAGTTCATTCGTTTTCAGTTTTTTATGGTTTCTTTTTTTTTTCTTTCTTTCTTTGCTTAATTATTTTTGGCTCGCAAATTTACAGCCATGCGCTAGTTAGATTTTTATTAGTGCAAATTTTGTGTTCTTGAATTTTTGCTGCCTCACGTTTTAAGTGATATTCAGAGAGATACTTACTAGTAGTTCTTCTACGGGTATTCATTTTTAGAAGTCTAGATACAGGATCATAATAATTCGATTTCAGATATATAAATTAGACATATAAATTTTATTTTATTACATAAAATTTTATTTTATTAGATATATAAATTTTATTTTCTTTGCCAATGTTGTTTGGGGAACTGGCCTTGGACTTTTACCTAAAGCATAATTTATTAATATGTATTATATTGTGGCGGTTTTCCGCTTCACTCTGTTTTGTTAAGTATTTTTGCAATAAAACCCTTATGGTTGACATTTTGTTTGATTTCACACCTTTGGTAGGCCTGCATTTATTTATTTATGTATTTGCTCCGGTCCACAGACCTGGGAACTACGCAAAGGTATTTTGGGTAAAAACACACGGTACAGATATTGCCAATTCTTCTATTGGCCATTAGTAGTCACACGGCCTAGTGGCCTGTAGGGACTCGTTCCTTCTGGATTAATTTTTAGTTGATACTTTGAGTATTTGAATATGGTTCCACTAAACAACACCTACAGAGTGGTCCCTTCTCATGTCAAAAGTGAAATTTCATGGTACTGTAATATTAGCCAGAACCACAAACATAATAAACTGCCCATCAAGCAAGTCTGACGACCCGTTAAATGACTAGTCCAATTTGTGAAGAGGAAACCTTGTTATAACTTTTATGTGGAAGAGCTTTAAATTTCAGTGATGATACAGCTAGGGGAAAGGATAGCTCTGCAAATTGGATAGCCCCTGTTATAATGATGAATATTTTCATATCTTGCTCAGCGTGAGATTTTTATACCTGAGGTCCATTCGGAGAACTTAACTCCTTATTCCTCTTATTGCATGAAATTTACGTTTTTCCTAACACGTTTTCTTTAATTGTTATGCTTATATCTTCTTTTTACAGTTCTTCCATAATTTAAAACTAAACTATTGTACTATAAAACTAAATAATAAACTGCGCCTTGACAGAAATACTTTATCTTCGGAAAAGTGTGATTGTGGAACGATATCTGAAGTAGTCTGTCTACATTTTGTACTATTTACTCTTTAACTTCTAAATTTATTTTTGCCTTTCTTTAATTTTTTCTCCACTTTCTAAATAAATACAGGGCTTCGGTGTTTATAATATGTTTTCAAGTTGTAACATCGTAATACGTAATTAGGGAGCAATTTTCTTTTCACCAAGAACCGAGTTTATTTGAAGAATAATTGTACATTAATATCTCATTTAACCATAATAAGGCATCCGAATTAACGAAAATCCCAATAATCCAGAAACTAAGGGTAACATGTACAACATAAATAATATATAACCTCAGCACATTATATCGAACATATATCTGGGGCTTGGTTCAAAAAGGGCCAATGTCATAAAACTTGCTTTTGAGATAAGTGACTTTGAAGCCTATAATATAGAAGTAACATTTTTTGCTGACAACTTCCTACATTGGTCTCTAAGGTTTCTGTATTATATCTATTAATAGCATCGGACACTTTTAGTATACGAAAGATAAAGACCAGCCGAGCTCAATAATGCATAGATCTCATTTTTGCAAGAAATTGACAATGGCCCTTTTTAGAACCAAGCCACAGACATAAAACTGCAGAAACGTATTAATAATCGTATTTGGGGAATTTCTGCGTTTTATGTTTCAGAAGACTAAGCTATACTGGTAAATGGAAACAGTGTAGGCTAAAAGATAAAACAAAATTAAAACCCTCCAGACTAAAACAAGACAAAATTTTCCTGCGTTATTTTCTTTTACCTTACATAATCAGCAGACGAAAATTGAGAACTCTGACTTTGAATTACGTTCGGTTAATATTTTTCGAATGGCACTGTTTGCTAAATGAATTATAGAAAGTTTTACCAATCTATGAATCAAGGAATTTCTGAAGATGGGACAAATAGTCCCAAAAGGTCTTAGAGAAAGTCACAGTTAAAGGGATTTTTGGAGACTGAAGACTTTAAAAGTTGTTAATGTTATATTATTCTCGTTAATTTCTACAATCTAACCAGATATCGATTACGGCAAATAATAGCATGACCCTACTACTACTACTAATACTACTGTTACTACTATGACTAATACTACTATAGATCCCGCACGAAATCTGTGCCGATTGCCTAAGTCATTGCACTACGTTTCCGTGGGGACTGTAGCGTCGATTGGCCTGCTACCTATCTCTCTCGCACAACAGTACCTCCCTTTCTATAGGGTCTTCCAATAGGGACTTCCGAACTTTTACAGTTCGTAGCGGTCATATTGTTGAAGCTACAACTGTCGAATTGACTGTAATATATTCAGTCTCTTTTGCCAAATCACCATGGACGGATATAGCGTTCAACAACACGTGCAAATGATAAAATTGTTTTATCAAAATGGTTGTTCTGTTCGGGCAACGTTCCGCGCGCTTCGCCCATTTTACGGTCGCCATAATCGTCCTACCGAGAGGACTATTCGTAGTGTGGTGGATAAATTTGAGTCCACTAGTTCAGTAACCAATCAACCAACACCCGTACTACAATGAAACGCAAGATCTGCTGAAAACATCGCCGCTGTCCGTGAGAGTGTGTAGGAGAATCCGACGCAGTCGATTTCGCGTCGCTCACCAAGAACTAGGCCTTTCGCAAAACACAACTTGGCGAATTTTGCGTCGTGACTTGGACCTGCAACCGTAAAAAATTCAACTTACCCAGGAGCTGAAGGTAAACGACCCTAGACAACGACGTGTGTTCGATGAATGGGCTCTGAAGCAGTTGGAAACTGACCCTAATTTTCATCGAAAAATCATCCTCAGCGATGAGGCCCATTTCTGGATGAATGGGTACGTCAGCAAACAAAACTGTCGAATTTGGGACGATACCAGTCCACATGAGATCCAAGAGCGTCCAATGCATCCCCAAAAAAGTCACTGTTTGGTGTGGATTTTGGGCTGGCGGCCTCATTGGTCCATATTTCTTTCAGAACGATGTTAGCCAGGCCATCACCGATAGATAGATGATTAACATTTTTTGGCCTAAATTGGATGATATGGACACCGACGAGATGTGCTTTCAACAGAACGGCGCTACGTGCCACACAGCTCATGCCATATTGAACATTCTGCACGAGCGATTTGAGGGCATGGTCATCTCACGTGGAGGTGATGTGAACTGGCCACCGAGATCGTGCGATTTGACCCCGTTAGACTTTTTCTTATGGGGTTTTCTTAAGTCGCAGGTCTATGCGAATAAGCCATAAACCACAGCGGCCCTCAAAGACAACATAACTCATGCCATCGGTCAAATTCAGCCTGATTTATGCGCCAGAGTCATGGAAAATTGGACATTTCGGTTGCGCGCCCTCCAGCGAAGCCGCGGCAGACATTTACAGGATGTTATATTCCATACATAATGGGATCGATAGGCCTTTCAAACGAATAAAAAATTTCGATATCTCACACATAATTTGTTTTATTTAAATTTAAAGATAGGAAGTGCTTAATGAAAGACCCTATATTTGTAAAGGCCAAGCTACCTCTCTCTCTCTCTCGTACAATAGCATGTCTCTCTCTAGAGAGTAACGGTCTCATCGGCACAGATTTCGTGCGAGATCTTTACCACTATTAACATTACTACTGCTGCTGCTAGTACTACTTACTTACTTACTACTACTACCACTTCTACTGCTGCTGCTGCTATTATTATTATTATTATTATTATTATTACTATTATTATTTTTATTATTTTTATTTGTAGACTCATAGACTCTCGGGCGTTGAGGCTGGATTTAAGAATGTGCTCCAGGTTGCCTCCAGCCCCCTCAGGAGCAGATTCTAATATTATTCTAATCTATTATTATTTTGATTATTATTATTATCTCCATCAAGAAGATAACTGCCGAGAAGTGTAATGAAGCATGAATCTCTTCGTTGAACTCATAGTATCGATAGCCTTAAGACATAGATTATTTGCCTTATCTTCCACTGTACTGACAAGTGCCTTGATATTAATTATGAACCCGGTATCTGTTGTGACATTCCGAGCAATCTTGGCGGGAATCTGACATGCATGTTGTTTAACTCTCGCTTGTTGGCAATCCTGTCAAGATGCATCTCTACACTGTTGGCGGTATATTCCTTTGTCTTCATCTGTATCTTCACTTGATATATCGTCTCGGGTATATGATTCCTACAGTGATCTAAATCCGATGTAAATTATGTAGTCTATCATCACTAGGGGGCGGATTTCTATGACATGTCATATTTTTCAACTTTGCATTATTTCAGGTTTCCGACTAATTTAAACCCGATTCTAAGCTTCCTGGTGAAGATGGAACGGCTTTTATTGTGCATATAACTTCATATTTAGGAAATTTTCAACTATTGCAGCATATTTAGTACGAATATGCATATTTAGGTCATATTTTCGGCAAATTTGTGTGCATATTAAAGAAATTCTGAAGTTTCATATCATGCACTTACAGTTTCATATCATATTTTGTAAATTTTGCATTATACTGACACTTTTTGAGAATTTACAGATATTTTTAATAAATAACATTATATTTCAATAAAATGAATTGTAATGAAACTTTAAAAAAATATACATAATGTGTAAATGGTAAAGTCATATTTTAAATTTTATTGGTCATATTTTAATGTTTTTCTAGGTCATAAATGCATGCATATATCCTATTTTTTAGGTCATAGAAATCCGCCCCCTAATCATCACCTAATATCATTATATCTGTAATGAAATGTTTTAGTTTTACTTGAAAATTCGACAATTTTATTCCACGGACAATTTCACGAGAAATGGAATTGTGTTCTTTATCTTGTATAGCTCTTTTCTGCAGCCATTCCACAACACAGCCTTCTATCTATTTGGTCTCTTTCATGATTCACTTGTCTTCCTTCTTCAATGTATGTATAGCATTGTGAATTAGATATTGAAGTAAAGGATTAACTTTCAATTAAATGATTTTTCTTGAGTATGTGAAGACAAGTGTTTATATATGACGATCAGAAAGCACAATTACCGGAAATATTTAGTACTTTATAAAAATAAGATTTTCAGTACACTTCATTCCAACTATGTTGCCCGCATGTTTAGTAGGAATGAAGGGTAGGTCTATAGTTTTTTCCAAAGCATGAAAGTTTCCGTACTTGGAGCTACTCAGATAACATTTCCCCCGTACAGTGCTGTATAGTGCTGAAAAGTTGCATCCGCTGTGTTATTGCTATGATATGTCCTTATGTTTCCGACCCAGGTGTAAAAATGGTCATTTTCGTCACATCAGAAGAATGCGTACTCTCTAAATACACTGACTCTGGGGTTATCGAACAATTGATTATTGTTGGATTATAATCGATTCTTATTAGGATGATACTCATTATGAAACCATTCCGCAAAGTCGTCCTGGACCTCAAGCGGTGGAATGAGACGAGATTTTCGTGTTTGGAAAGAACTGGACCCTGTCTGCACTTACATCAAAGAAACAATGAATCGTTCATCTAGCTACAGGAAATTACAACAAAAGAAAACCGGCATATCGAAAGTATCGTAGATATAGAGACCCCAATCCTTGTGTGCACTATTATACAGCACTGTATTATCAAACATCTTATCATTTAGTGAAATATCCTTTAAACTATAGAGGGTTTCTGAGATTATATACAATGAAATGAGCCATGCTTTGAAACTTTTTTTTGCGTGCTATGATCCTCTGAGTTCCTAAGACAAATACGATACTATCGGTCCAACAACATTTTTTATTTATTTTTGTAACCTGTTTCGCATCTGGGATCCCTTCTTCTCTTGTATGCCATTTTGCTGCATTTTATCTGTCTTTTTCTCATTCCCTTTATAACCTCTAATCTTCTCTTCTTCTTCTACTACTATTACTTAGCCGTCTTTCCTCAATTCAGTTTCCACAGCAGCATAGTAATGCAAGGTTTAATCTGATCAAGTTAGCAGTAGAAATATAATCAAGCTTCGTACAGAACTACGAGGGAGGAAGTACAATACTTTCAAACGAGTTCTTGAGATCTCATGCGACATCTCAGAGATAATCTCTTCAGAGGTAACCCCCGGTACTTCTTCTACCAGAACTATGTTGTATTTCATAATCAAATCCGATTTAATTATAGGTCGTCTCATGCAGATTAGGCCTATGTCTTAAGATTTTCTGCCTACGCAAGTTCTACTTATGCGAGTCAGCATGCTGGAAGTAATTAGACAAAATCTATTCCATTTCAGTTGAAACATGACCTAGAAATCTCGCGCAGGATAGGGATGGAAGATTTACTTTGCTACCTGCTGCCCTTGTCACTCCACAGCCCTCTACAACAATAGAAGCACTTGGAAAATAAAAAAATGGAAAGCACGTGGCTTAGAAGAATTAATACTCCCTCCTCCAATAGTGCAGCATTTTTCTCCACAGCGCATCCAAAGTCGTGTTTCAAGAACGATGGAACAGCTTCTACATAAATTTGACTCAAATTCTATCTTGTTTATTTTGTTACCTGTATATCCTTAATAAGTAGGCCTATTTAGTTTTGATCCTTCCATTTATATATTATTATTATTATTATTATTATTACGTACAATCAAGTTTAAAGCATATAACAGACACAGATTTGACTATGACGTCGATGATAAGTCCATTATACTCAAAGAAGGAAGAGAATAATTTAACATGGCGTAAAAGTTAACCTATGTATTTTATTTAAAGTCATAATTTCTTCTTCTTAGCTAACATATTTATCCCATATTTATTGCAATTATTCGTTGTACCCTATTTTTGTCCATTTTCATCTTCTATCAATTTACCGATCCATATTTTCATGTAAAAGCTACTACCTATATCTACTTATTTATGACCATTTACCTATTGCGACAGAAAGAGTCGAACATAAAGAACTAAAGTCTGGCCATTCTAAGAAGGAAACCTTTAGTAAACAAAAACCAGTATGCCTGTCTCACTCTATCACATTACTCCTATGACTTAAGAGAGAGACAGACATACTGGTTTTTCTTTACTTCAGGTTTCCTTCTTAGCTCGTCTCGGGTCATAGTATGATCTTTTGTACTCGGTTGCAGTATTTAATGCTCCTTTGCTGAAACTTTCGGTGGTTTGCAGGTATAGACGAGCGTCCGATCTTTTTATATTACCTAGTCTTCATGCTTCAATATACAAGGTTCTTCTCCTACATACATACATATATTATTTATTTATTTATTTATTTTACCTACCAATATATTTACTATACTTTATCCAAGATGAGTACGGAGCAAAAGTAAACAACATACTTGCTTTGTCTAACTGTGTCCTGTAGTTTATGCCCGATTGTCTCACCACTCTCGTAAATAGGGTGCGTTTGCACTTCACCAATCAGATAGGCGCCAACCTACATGAATGTAGATAAATTTGTAGTTTCCGATCAGTTCCTTTTTACGAGAATGGTAACGGACAACCCTGGCTAGTACTTGCTCAGCGGTAGTAAGAACTCTTATCCCTTTCGTGGTTAACTGGAATTACAGGGGAGAAATATTATAACACCTACTTGATGAATATGTTTGATTTATTAGTACTTCTTTCTAAGCGACACACTGGGTTCGTTGCACAAAGGAGTCTGCGATGCCTATATTCATATATGCTGACTTATGCTTTTAAATACTGGACGTGTCTATATTCATATACGTAAACTTCTATAATCAATTACTATTCTGCTTATATTTTATACTCAATAATAACGCGCCCCGACGATCCATATGACTTGTATCAAACACTTCCTCTATTTTTACGGCGCGGAGAGATTCTCAGTCTACGTTTCACAGGTAACAAATATTAAAATGTTCAATTATTACGCGCACGATAATTCTTAAAACTTGTATTTAAAACTTAGCCCTCTATTTCTTTACGGCGCGGAGAAAATTCACATTGTCCGTCTTTTCGGCAACACTTCCCAGTTAGAACAGAACAGTTTTCGTAGTTAATTTTCCCTCACTTGATTTCATTAATTCCTCTCCCTAACATCATTTCATTGGTCCACTTCTTATGCTTATTTGTCTCGCAGCCTCTTATTGGTCAGCTTGAATGGTATGGTAGTCTTGTCCCTAGCTAAAAGTCAGTTAAAACTGAGTTTCTTCCCCTAAAATCCATTTGTCAATTCTGACATAAATGACTAGCGTCTATGTGTCCCATACAAAGCCATTAAGCATCCGGTCTTTCCGTAATTGCTTAATAAGTCCAAAGTCATGAGTCTGGTATAAATTTTATACGCATATTCTTATAGTATGAAATTTTCCGAATCTTTTGATATTAATCTTCTGTCTGTACGATGATTATTGCTTCTTGTAATTAATTATGATTGAATTTTGATATGAAATAATTAATTGATGGTCACATGTTATATGTCAAGTTGTAGGTCCTGTCACTGTCTTGCCGATGGTGTGATTGGTTAAGGGGTCCGACATTCCAAACGGCTTCAAGTTTCATTGGTTAATCGTACCAGCGCATACTTCACGATAGTGCGACAAACTCAGTCACATGTTTACTTCTATTTCGCACACATCGTACAATTATTTATATATTATGTAATTGTGAAAACATAAGTTCTGTTAAGTGAGTTGCTTGCTTACGTATTTATATCATACAAGTTTTACAACATACGGGCTATCTATTTGTTTTTATCGTTGCCTTTGTTGATTCTGAAAAATACAAGTGACATAAGTTACTAAATACAAGACGTATTTTATAACATAATTAATTAATACGTTGTAATTTTTATTTGTATAATGTGTGATGAAGTACACCACATATTATAAGTAACAGTAATAGTCATAGCCTCTAATAATTTGTATTATAGAAGAAAATTGCGAGCCAGGGCATTCATAACTTATGTCATCAATAAAGACATGCCCGAGGAAAAGGTTCGCACAGCGGCGAGAAGATACAGATTGTAAGATGTAAGAGTGAAAGTGGAGTCATCCGTGGAAGTAATTTCAAGTACGGCTTTCAAAGTCCTAAAAGGACACAGATCTACAGGAGGTGTCAAGTCACCGGTCAAAATTAAACCAAAATCAAAGAGAAATTTGAAAAATCACTTGGCAGAATTGTAAATCAACCCTTGGCGCTTAATATAAAAAAGAAAGTTCAATTGACTTTACTATATGTAATCGACAACACAGTCTCAAAAACGAACTCTTGTGAACTGTGCTTTGTACTCGGTTGTTTACTTCTGCTCCGTACTCATCTTGGATCAAGTATAATCACGATCGATCTGCCCTTCCAGCCACCGAGCTATCAGCATCCTCTAGCTATCGATCCATCTATCCATCCATCTTATTAATAAAGTTCCCGCACGATATCTGTGCCGATTGCCTAAGCCATTGCATTACATTTTCGTGGGGACTATAGCGTCGATTGGCCTGCTAACTATCTCTCTCGCACAACAGTACCTCCCTTTCTATTTGTAAAGGCCAATCTACCTCTCTCTCTCTCTCTCTCTCGCACAATGGCATGTCTCTCTCTAGAGAGTAACGGCACAGATTTCGTGCGAGATCTTTACCTACCTATTATACATACCTAACCATCCAACTTTCTCTATCTCTGTAAATATCAATATATCTTAATCTATAGTCGGCGCGCAAATGTTTTAGACAGTGGAATGTGTAGATACTGTCCGCTCCAGAACCGGTCCTGAAGTAAATAAGTATGTAGCCTATGTCTCACTCTAGCCCATTGCTCGTATCTAAGCAAGAGTGAGCAAGAGATACTTGCTTATGTAGGGCCGGTTCTAGACCGGACAGTACTTACCCATACCATTGTCTAAAACATTTGCGCACCGACCACACTGGCATGTTCGCTTAGTCCATATACTGTACGTCCATACGGTCTATACTGGCCTATGCTATGGTTATAGTTAATAACGTTCTCTATTTATGACATTTGTGACAAATAAATAACTATACACAGCACTGCTAGATACATCTACATTTATATACTAGTATTTATACACATACATATCTGTAAGTATATAACTATATCGGTATATCCATCTCAAATGTATGTCATTCGTTCACAAAACTTGACAAGGCCACATACATGAGTTACAAATATGAATCGTATGATTCTAAAATACCACAGAACGAACAAAGGATTTTACTGACGTGAATATTGTAAACTTCTCTGAAGAGTATGGAATCTCTGCTGATAAATTCATAACATGAACTTCCCAATAATAAAGCTTATACAAAAAAGGACCACATTGAGATACACTGCAGGTAAATTAGAATATTTTACGAGTTGTTAAGCATAGCAATATCTGCAATAAGAGTTTTTGCACAGGTTTTAGGATCAGCCCACCATTTACATGCTGCATAATTAATATTACATCCAGATTGTAGTTAACTCTTCTTCATCTCACCGGGTGGTCCAGAAGTGACTGTAATTATTCAATCAACTTGGCCATGCCTCCCGGGTTCCAACGTATCTTCAAGGCATGAGAAAGACGTTCTCCCGTTTGAAGATCTCCGATAGCATTAGAATGCCCATTAATTATAAATGTTATAAGTGGACGCTTTGCGATGCTGAAAGTGAATCAGTCAAATCGGTGCTAAACTTGGCATCTCTTCTCACACTAGCCCTCAACGGAGATATCTGAGAACCCCTACACAAAAATCAGTCTCCCAGAATATTCACATGAACCAGATCCCAGCTGGTTCCACGATTTGCATTAATTGGATGTGCATGATAGATAAGCAGTTCATGTAAAGAAACTCTTTTCTCTCTCGCGGGGAACATATAGACCATTGACTGCTGTACCAAACATTTCGTTTTAGTTTTTTCTACCTAGATATATCTAATATTTATCGAATTTTCATCTTCAACTTGTGTTGCTCCTTCAGTAACTTTCATATATAATTATGAATTAAGATTCAAATTTTGCTCCCAATTAACACGGACTTCCCAGGTTTGATGTAGAAAGAAAAGAGTGCAATCAATAGGATGAATTTATTATGTACCATACCAGCGTCTGTAGCATAATTTGCATTGATTTTTATGTTCACATAACAGTCTGAGTAATACAACTGCACACATTTTAACAGCTTATTCCTTCCGTAGAAACAAACAAAAAATCAAATAAGTTAGAATGTTTGACCCAAGCGAGTACTTTTCTCAGAAAAAAAGTTGTTTCTAAACTTTAACTTTGTTATATTCGATAAGTATCATGCGTACTTTTCTAATTTTTACTTCAACCATAGGTACTATAGGTAGAGAAAGTAGGCTATTGTGTTCGACCTCCAAATTCGAAGTTGAGTTCTTAACATAAATACACGTTTTGAGGTCCCCTGCATCCAAAAATACTATTTTCAGAAACATATCTATGTGTATGTGTGTGTCTGTGCTTTTGTGTGTCTGTATGTCTGTGAACAACATATCTCCAGAATGGAAAATTGTATGAAAACAAAATTTTGTATTTAGGTTAGGTATCTTTAGGGGATGAGATATAGTCCAGTTATTCATTGCATGGCCAGGCGGCTTCCTTTCATTAGGAGGAAAAGATTGCCGACAGCTCAACCCATGTTCTTTAGTTTTACCGCACCAATCAGCTAGTTACCCCAGCCAATCAAAATCTAAGAATATCCTGTGGTGATTTTGACAGTTACTCGTCAACTCCGCGTGGAGTGAAATGCGCGGTTGCAAGATCAAGTTACAATAAACAATAACACGTTGAATTAATTAAAGCGAAGGAAGAACCAACGTCAGTGATAACAATGAGAGAATATTGCAACGTTGCTTTTGTTTTGGAAAGCGGAAGCCAAGACCGATTTAGTCAGATCAATTAACATAAAGAAACACCGACACCTTTGAAGCCGCCTGGCCACGCAATGAATAACTGCACTATACGAAGATTGGCGAAGACTTTTTTTTATTTATAAGGTGACTTCACATTAAGAAAATTTCGTTTTTCGCGAATTTCTTGAAAACGGCTCTTTGTTCATGTGGTGCCTGTACTAAGGGCTTAAACTTTTATTTGAAACCTTTTTCGAAAATACCTATGAAGGATAGTTATAAGCCACCCATTGTTTGTATAAATTCAGTCTTGCCTGGTGAACAATAAATCTTTGCATCAGATTGAAACCACTGAATAGGTCTACGCGCTTTCTGCTATACGGCTTCTTATTCTATATCACAATGTGAAATGAGAAAGGTGTAATTTACTGGTCATGCTTAGAGTAAAGAAAGTTACGGGAGCGCATTAATCAAATTTTATTTTGGTTATGTAGCCTTCGAGGATGCGATAACTTAACGACATTCTCTTCATTTTATAATCAATTTACATGATGAAAATGACATAAATAATAGACCTTTTTTATACTAAGAGTCAAACTTTTATTTGGGCAGATGAAGTTACCTGAGTTTCACATTAGAGTTTTTTTTTCCCACAGTATCAAATGAAAGAATAATAATAATAATAATAATAATTATTATTATTATTATTATTATTTTAACCATTAAGCATACAAAGCAATAGGTTTCGTCAGCAAGTCACTAAATAAAATCGAAGTTTTCCCTTCGAAGTTTCTCAATCAAATTGATAGTTACCATGCAAATTAAATAGAAAGATTATTACGTAGACCATAAAATCCGGGATATAAGGAAATCTCGGAGTGTGCCTATGCTTCTTTTTACACCTGTGACAGAGCATGCTGATACAAGCTAATTGGCAGCGCGCTAAGCAATTCAGTGGAACCTTAGAGCCTACTTATCTGGAATATCATAAACGTAACCATAAAACGTAAAATAGGTTTTATATTTATTTGGATGTGAACGACTACACCTTTGAATCGGCGTAGTTGTATTCCTTCCACCCTGTATAGAAGCGTTCTAAAAGTGAAAGTTTATCGATAAATAATATTCAGTAATTTTTTTAAGTGATATAAAGTAACATAGTTCAAGTGCTTTAAGCGTGGAAAGGGTATGAAGCTCTGAAAACCTATTGCTAATAATACCAATATTTATTGATTAGGCACGTAATACATGTTCAATTTTGTCAGTGATAAAATACATAAAACTTGTTAAAATTTAAAGATTATGACATAACCGAAATACTCATCAATCCTGTAAATGCAGATTTGTTTTAATTTCTTCGATACTAAATCTTTTAAAAAAATTCATATCCATAATTCTGGTTTCAGTTGGTAAAGAATTAAAAGTCTTGGCAGACATATGCATAAAACTGTTTTGAGTTAAATGTTAAATAGAAAATACAATGATCTGGTAAAATGTTGCCTTAGTTTCGGGTACTATAATTATGTAAGTTATGCGCTGCAGAATTAGTTTAAAAATTCATAAAATTTCGTTTAACATATATAACAGACACTGTAAAATATAATAGCAGGCAAACTAAGCATTTCTGATAAAATAAAAATAGGTATAGAATCTATGGGTTAATTGTATGCAATAGCTCTCTTAATGGAGCAGTTATCCAGGAAAAAAAGTTTTAAAAATGCAAAGTGGTAGTAAGGGCGAGAACTGTCCACCGACGTACTTCATATCTTCCGAAGATAACAAAAATTGATTTTTCATTCCGTGAGTGACAATTCACAGAGAAACAAGCAGACAGACAGACACATGCACAGCAAGAACTTTTCTAAAATGACATTTTTCTCTCAGAAACCTAAAAAATCTAATGAAGACTAGATATGGACATACCGATTAAAATTCTCCCCTTTTCATTATTACCTATACTAGGGAAGATAAAGTAATAATGCTGAACGTTACTGAGATATTAGAGTGCAGAGTTTTATGAACGAAGTGCTTTTGTTGGTACAACAATGTAAAATAACTTTATATACTATTCTTTGCACGAGCCATTAGGATGTCCGTGCTATTACTGTGTACAAGCCAAGCACAATTAAAACTAACAAGCACGTCAACAAACTTTCAAACACACCTCCAAAATCAACCGACACCAACAAAACACATAAACACACAGAATATTGCCCCGAGAAGAGAAAAAAAAGAGAGAAAAAAAATATTAACCACATCACACTATTTACATCTGGTACCTGTACATCCTCGGTCTCACCCCCTCGGCCGGTTCCATCCTAAGCTGTCTCACTTTGAACATAAATTTTCAAATCCCTCCAGAGAATCTTATGTTAAAAAAGAGATCATACGTCGCCAAATTATCCCTACGAGAACGATTGAAAGACTTTGGCAGATGTCGTTGCAGTGTTTGAATGATCGCACACTCTCCCTCTCGTCATCTGTAATTTTAATTGTACTCCAAAACTCCTAGAGTGAAACAGGCTAAACCAAGCCTACCTTCTTTAGTGTTTTATGGGCATTATAGAGCTTCTGGCTAGGTAGTGAATGAATCATTTCTTGTCCATATCTATGTAAGAAAGAAGTGGAAGGCATTGACGTCAACTTGTGACTAATACAGTTTAAAAAATGTATCTGATAAGAGTAAGACGAAATTTAATTAGATGCTGCTATTGAAAGTAATAACGCATATTACTGCATCTGGTTTACTCCTTTCGAAACTTGAATGTACATAGCCCCCTTTTACTTCTGTGAATAATACATGATGAATAACCGTGGAAGAGTATTACCTAAGAAGGAATGGAAGGCTTTGAGTTTAGATTGGCGAATGTATGTTAGCCTTCTGATAATGTGAATGCATGCATAACTGGATATTTGACACAACTGTCTTTCGTTCCAATTCAGGAAGTTTATATTTACAAGAAACTAGTTAGTAAATCAATTCCTGTTCGACACCTCCGTGTAGGCCATTTCTGATATAGTGACCGAGATCGGATAAGATATGGAGGCAGTACAAAAGACATTGTCCTTATCTTCCTGCAGTTCTAATGATTTAGAACCAGCATACATTACGTTTCACATTGTAACACTTAAAAAGTAGATAAACCCTAGCCAACAGATATCTCTCTTATTTATGTAGTGAGAGTTACTACAAGTATTGCTTGAATCTCTTCCTATAGGTTCTATAAACAATCTCTGTACTCGGTATGAAGAATAAATAAATTTGCAACGTTCGAGTCCGAATTATATAATTCAACGAAACCGTTTGTTTGGTGGTATATTACTTCGACACCACATGATCTTCTGTAATTCATAGTTCAATTTTTAGCATGGTCTTTTTGTCACCATTCTGCTTTTAACGTGAATTACTTAAGTGGGCACTTTCTCGAAAAAATTATATCTTAGGATATTCTTGTAAATGTTTTAACTCATTATAGGGATTTTCTTAATTTACTGTTGTATTATTCGTACTTAATTCTAACATTTGAAAGATTTTTCACTTGTCAGGAGTTGTCTGGATACTTTCTATAAAGCAAACATTTGCTGAATTGTATAACACATAACCCAAACACACAGGCTCATTATTTACCTAAGTACATTGAATAGAATTAATTTAAATATTGCTTCATCTGCAAATAAATATGATATATTAGGCTATCACTGAGCAAGATAAATGTGATTTAATTTTATAGGATCACTGAAGGACATGAGATAAACGACAGAAGTTCAGCTTCACTTACACCTGAAGTATGAGGTACTATTATGTTTTGGGATTTTAACTTTATGATTTCTGCAAATATTTGTATTGCATGGTTAAAATACTGACTATAAACATGCATAATTATTACACCAGTAATCCTAATAGAAAGGAAGCAGTGGCGACTCCTGGTTTTTTAGTTGTGTAGGATGGTGTGGAGAGAGCGAATTAACCCATTCACTGCTATTGACGTACATAATAATAAATAATAATAATAATAATAATAATAATAATAATAATAATAATAATAATAGTTTGTTTAACCTGGAGAAGTTAAGACCGTAAGGTCTTTTCTTCCACTTCACCAGGGACTAAAAGTATGCGTCGCCGTAAAAAATACATAAAGGCTGAGATGTAAATTTAATACAATAATGCTTTATCCTAAAATATGAAAAGATTTAACCACGTACGAAGACTGTCGTTTACGGAAATGAGCTATTCCGCTATAATTTTCATAGTTGATATCAAACTTGATATTACTCCAGGAATACTTATATTGAAATATAAACAGCACTGTAAAGTTTAATAATAGCTAGGCCTATAATATATACCAAGAAATGAAATAAATAAATATTAATAAAAATATGATCACTCCCCTCTTAGAAAACAAGCTGTCGAACGTGAGGAACACAAAACACATGTGTGGAAGGACTGTAAGACGTCCTCAACTTCGTCCATATGAAACTGGCTTCTCACTGCCTTTTCTCTTCCCACCTCCCCCTTCACATGCCCAAGAGCTTTAACAACGGCATGGACTGCGTAACATCAACAGTGAGTGACTGAGGACGTCCTCGCAAATACCAACCTGCTCAAAAAGGAACCGCTAACTTCCTTCCCGATTGCTCTACAATAACGCTGCTTTGTCAATTTATTGTTTTAATTTTGACAATGAATGCTAGTAAACATTTATGTTGATCAATTTTGAAGTGTAGGATGATTCTTAATTTTTTGCAATTGCTAAATTTTTAACAATATATCAAAATCGCAAATTCTGTGTGACATTTCTTATTAAATAATTGATTTGTGTTCTTATTGTAAATGTGATTTTTGAATCATTGAATTATTTTGAATTTCATTAGATTTGTAATGCATTGACATTTAATCGCAATATGACTAAGACCTTTATGGCAACACGAAAAAATAAATAAAAAAGAAAGAAATAAAATATTATAGTGTCATTTATTTTTAAACGGTATTACAATTTCCTCGTGTTTATATCTTTACAAGAATCAACAGTAGGCCTACAAAGTTTCTAGTTTACAACAACTGCATTTAAAATTTGTCAATTATATTTGAACACTCTTTATTTTTTTATTGTTACATACATAGATTATCACATTCAATTATTTGCATTATTTCACATTTAGTACAACAAAAAACAAAAAACAAAAAACAACAGAAAATACTATTTCTATTTTAGCATTCAAAATGTAAGGTATGCCCCTAGATGAACAAAGCTCGTGTTTAGGGGTGTAATAGATTAATATAAATCTATTTATATATGAATGAACAATATACTACAAAGGAAAAATTTGTATTTGTGTTTCACGTTTAATTTTCTTTTAGAGAACGTGTGTATTTATATATATTTTTATACGCACGACCTACTCTCTCCTATTTTTCCTATTCATCCCGTAGGATGAGGAAAAATGATCAGGAATTATGAGACTGTAGAATCATCATGGGGGTACGCCGTAGTGCAGTTGAGGAACAACGCTACAAACCGGAAGGTCCAAAGTTCGCGATGAGGTTGATGGAATATTTCCATTGGCCTATTCCTGGTGCTACAAAAATTACAAATGAAGAGGGGAGAGAATATTCCCTCTTGTGGGGCAGGAGAAACTTCAAACCATATTCTGGCAGAGTGTAGAGTCACGGAAACACTGAGGCAACGGCATCTAAAAGAGTATTTCACTGCTTCTTGTAGGAGTCAGCTGTTCACATACGATCTGCTGTTTAGCACTAGCTTTTTGAGGGGGTGTGGAAGTTTATCTCCAAAGTGAGCCAGCTTAGGATGGAACTGGCCGAAGGTGTGGGACCGAGGGAGTAAGGGGAGTATTCCGCGGGGGTTACACAGCTCGTAAAATATATCTGTTCGATATTTCTATTGGTGTGTTTAAGGGTATTGTTAGTATATTTGCTATTTTTGTGTGGAGTGTGTGTGTAGTTTTGTTTGTGTGTTGGTTGGTTTTAACTATTTGCCTGTGTGTTGCTAGTTTTAATTTTAGGTTATATTTTTGCTTGTGCACAGTTAAAGCATGGACAGCCTAAGGGCTCATGCAACGAATAATGTAAAAAGATAGTTATTCTTGTTAACAATAATTCATTCATTTATACTATAGCCCTGGGGTCGACTCAGCCTTTAACACAAAATAGTACTAGGAGCAGTCCTGGAAATAATGGCGGCTGGTGCGTAAGGCTGACAACCTTACCACCTTCACAGCTCGAATGTCTAAAAATCTGGGAGCCTCAACCTCCATTGGCCTGTATGGGAACACTTTTACTTCTATTGTAATAGATATGAATGTATAAATTTATTAATAGTACGTTACCGGTAGGGATTTTATTATATATAAAGGTAATTTACTAATCCGCAGTACAATTACTGGTTACTTTCAAAATTAGAGGGCTGTTTCATACAGCCGAAAAAATGTAGATTTATAATTTTCATATACGTGAGTTTCATGAGAATGCACTTAATAAGTAAGCCTACAGAATTCGTGCAAGTGTTAAGTTATCGTTCCAAAGTTTTAAAGTGCTGACTGATCGGGAATAGACTTTTTATTCTGCTCGAAGCAGTATAATGTGCAGTTTGACTGGATACTGTATAATTCAAATTTATTTAAGTAATTAATACATCCAGAATAGACCAAATCATTTCAGTAGGTCCGCAGGCATCGAATTTAATGTTCAGAGTAATCAATGTTCTTTCCAGGCAGATACCTGATTATATTGTCCGCATTATCTGGGTAGATGCGAAAGTAATGGCTGGACTTATCGAAGACATGTAAATCACTCGCCAGATGTTCATCAAAGTGGACGAAATTATGACCAATACTAATTTTATTATAGCCTAGCATAACTTATGTGCATATATCAAAAGCTTTGACCTGAAAATTGTAGGGCGTTTACGAAAAAGATCATAGATTTCAGGGATCAACAAAATTGGTACGAATACCTCGACTACAACATAAGCATTTTCCATACAGAATTCCATATATATCGTGACGCAAAGACTCTATAAAATGTAAGCAACTTCAAAATAGATTCAGGCTCGGGAATTCTTAGCACTGAATTTTTTATTGACTTGGTATTAAACTTATCGAAACTAACGGAAAAACCTTAAAAATTCGTAGTAGGTCTACTATTCTTTCGAATACTTATTTCATTTCATACTTGCTCCTTAAACGAATTTTTTAAATAGCATACCTTAACTCTTATGGCATTATCATCTTCGTCGTAACACAAGCAATTTATACCTTGCTTCGCACAGTAAATTATTCCCTTTGTACTACGTACATTATATTACTGAGATTTTTCCCCCTTGATGTTGAATGAAATTTCTAACAGAATAAATTCTAACGAAACACTTTTCATACGATTTTAATACTTTATTTAATGCTGCATATTTTTGGGGGGAAATTGCCGAAAACATATGGCATGATATCAATCTTAACCAGAGAAAGAACATTTAAGTCTGAAGGCAACAATCAAAGCAGTTCGCCTTTATTATGGTATAAATATACAGCAGTGGTCTTCAACCCGCGGCCCGGTTTGCAAAGTGGAAAACAAACTATAAAACACACACGTATTGTTAAGTAATAATAAGTTATTGTAATATGACTGATATATTTGTATTATGTAGGTTTCATTTTATTAACAATCTATAAATCAATGCAGCCCGCTAGTCTTTCACCAAAAAGAAAATTGCCCTTCAGTTAAATAAGATTGAAGACCACTGGTATACAGGTTTACAGCATTACAGCCCTTTCCGTAGTTTTTTCTTTACATATATTGTCTTGTTTTTTAAATATGCTGAACTAAATAAATAGGCAAATAAATAAAAACAACCCATTCTCACTTATATATCTGCTCTATTTTGAAATGCTAAATATGGCACGAATTAGATATGTAACAAATTATTAAAAAAACTGAATAGGCCTATTTTGGAAGTACTTCAACTGTCTGTACGCTTTAATGGCAGCAACAATCAAGAGACAACATACAAACTAAACTGTTTGTTACAAGAGGAGCTAAAACAATGATTGGCTAAAACACAGGAAACCAAAAGCAATGAAAGTCGTTTGGGGAATTCAAATCATGTCTATAACCCGGATATTTCCGAACTCTTCTTAGTAAATACGAGCCTAGAATATGGGGAGGGAGAAAAAAAAAAAGCCTGCCTATGGCAATATCTACTGTCAAATTTCAGTTTTTTCGGAAATTAAAATAAAAATCCAAAGAATATATCGATTTTTTAAATCGAATATTCGTCACCAACCTGGGAATTCTGGAAATTTTGCGCCCTACAGGAGAGTATTCAATTGTCTGAGCAAGCGTGTATTGTTCGCCACGCAAGGCAAATCCTGAGTTTGTGCTGAGGTTGGCTCACTTTTAACTTTCCTTCAGATAACTTTTTAAGACTATTCCACTCTTGCGCCGCGTGTTTAATATTGACCAATAACGTATAGCCATTCCTTGGATATAGACCAATCACAATAATTTATCTTATAAAATGCTTGCTACTAATAAGAGGATGTGATTTTATCTGATAACACATCAGCTCGTTACTGGACATGTAAGGCATCAACGTGCAGTGATTAATGCGTCGCATGCTGCCATTAAGCAGTCGATTCATCGACTGTTCATTCATCTAGTATTGCAGTGATCTTACGACTGACAGAATATTGACAAAATAAGAAAATAATTATTATTTACAAAATTCGTTAAAGTTTATTCGTGGAATAGTCTTAATAAATCGAGTTTCATCAGATAAATTTGCTCGAACTTCGTAATCTCTTGTGGGATTACCTATGAAAAAATATTTGTTTTAGCAATTGGTATAAACACTTTGTGTTCAAAATCACTAGAGGTATTTTTGAAAAAGTCGTGAAAAAATGAAGACTGTTTAATGTAAAGTGATAGTCTGATAGAAAATGTAAGTCGCCAATCGTCTTCATCATATTCCTAAGGAAATACAAAATCCAAATATAATTTTTTTTTTATCAGATGTTTCGTTCTTTAGCTGTGCTGTTCACAACCATAGGCCTACTGACACTTACACACAGACAAGTTTCTAAAAATGTATTTCTGGCTTCAGGAGATCTCAAAACATGTATGTGATTACTGAAAACTCCACATGAAATGGTCGAAGACAGTATTTCCTCTACCTATGGTAGACTACGGGTGGAGAAAGCAGAAAACATATATTTGTCATTTGGCTTACTTATTAAGTGCATTCTCATGAAACTCACGTATTATGAAAATAATAATTAAGGGCAATTACTGTGCTAAGTGTAATTAAATAACGGAAGATGAAATAGCTGAAGATGTTAGGAAAGACTACCTCAAACATCGACTGGGAGACCCGAAGGGAAAAGACCGCTTGAAAAGGCACAATAATCCATTTCCTGCATGTTACTATCGGGATATTGGCAACAAGAATGTGATATCATGAATGTACAAGGCTACAATTTTTAGTTCGTATTTCAAGATTCTAGATCGCAGAATGGATATTTTCATTGTAAAACTCTACACCAAATCCTACATCTATGGGCATAGGATAATTTTTAGTAAAATTGTTGTTTTTTGTTGTTGTTAATTAACGAAGGTTGTGCACTGGTACTGAGGCCTGTAACTTCGCCAGCGTGCCATAACTTTGTCCGCAGGAGTTCTTTTGCGTGCTTGTAAATCTAGAGAAATGGGACTGCCACATTTACGAAAACATAAATTCCAATGACCTGAGCCATGATCGAACCAGCTTACCTTGAAAGCAAAAGACAGAGAAGTAATATTAAAGAACTTTCTTTGATTGCACTACTACCGGCACTTAATAATCAACAAAAATAATCATATTTGAATTCTCGGTGATTTTCCTAAAACTGAATTAAAATTATTAAGGTTAATAACATATTACAGTACAGAACATGTAACGCATCATGTAACCCATGAGTCACATTTCCAACAGAAAAATTATCTTACTAAGAGTAATTTAAATTCTCCGGGATTTCTCAAATAATTTTCATTTTATTTGAGCCTCGTTGTTTCATCTTTTAAACCGTGGTATGTAATCCTACTAAACTATTACAACAAATTCAGCAGCTTAATAAAAGTACAAAAATTCTTAAATTTTCTAAGCAATCTTTTTGTCATTAAATAAATATTCTACCAGGGGGAAAAAACTCTTTAAGACTTCCCGGAACACTGCTGGTCTCCACGGCCCATCACTTGACTTTTACATCATTATAAGCATTTAATGAGTTTTTATTAGTGACTCATTTGCGATTGGACATCACTTAATAATCCTCTTACCTTCAGACGTACTGTATTTATTACGTCGTGTCATGGTACAACGCTGCGCTACAAACCGGAAGGTCGCGGGTTCGATCCCCGATGAGGTCATTGGAGTTTTTCAATTGGCCTAATCCTTCTAGTGGCACTGTGGCCCTGGGGTTGACTCAGCCTCTAATAGAAATGAGTACCGGGAGCAATCCTGGGGGTGAAGGCGGCCGCTGCGTAAGGCTGACAACCTTACCACCTTCACGTGCCGACTGTCTAAAAATGTGGGAGCATCACCTCCTGGAACCCTCTGGGCATCCATGGCCTGTAATAGGGAACACTTTCATGGTACAAGACAGGGCTGTGAACTTTTAACCACACCTTATCTGGTGATTGGTGAAAGGTTAAGCCCTAATTAAATATTTCACGCATTATGTAAATTTCATGGCTAGTAGGTACATTTCAGCATAGAGACCTCGTTTCATCTTTGACAAGCCTTTCAAGAGACACAATAAAGTTTTGAAACTCACGCAGTCTGCCCTTGAGGGTGTCAGATTCTAACATTCTTGTGTTCGCTCTTTTCGCCCAGCCCATATGTTTCTGATGTAACCTGCCTGCTCCAAATACGTATTTTTCATATCAGGTAGTGTTCTGAATCAGGGAAGTGTTAGACCTCGGGGTATAGGTATGGTACAGTGGTAATACTTTCACGAAGGGAACCCCTTGGATGCAAGGAGAATGTGCTTTTTAACAAGCCAAAAAATGTCCAAATGCAGCAGCCTCCATTTCAAGAGCGAAAATTAATTCACTTCCTAGCATATAAGAGGCTGTCTGTTACATAACCTGCCCTAGTTCTGACCAAGAAGGTGCTCGGCTACTGTAGAGCTCGTTTTTATTTCTTCCGGGGTCTGTCTCTCTTACGTCTTGCATGGAGGTAGCAATTAAACAACGTGGGACTTGTCTGATATAATTCTGCGTGCCAGCCCGAAATTAAAAGTTGATTTTGCTCTTTCCCCCCTCTCCAGCGTGATATATAGATAAACAATGCAGCTTCCATATCAAGGCATATGATTAAACTGGAAAGTATGTTACATATATATGCATGTTATAACTAATTCCTTATAGGAGATTGTTTCCTTTTGGACTGTCAGATTGTTGTTCTCCGACGTGACTGGAACAGCGTTGCATGCCACTTTGATACATAAATTCAAACGCTGTTTTTAATACTGTGCATCAACAAGCTCTCTATTATTCATACAAGCTTCAGGATGCAAGTCAGGATCTATGGACACAACCTTCTATGTATGAGGCATCACATCTTTTTCTTTTTCTTCTGTTCTTCTTCTTCTTAATTTGATCTCTACATTATACATTACATTATTCAATTAAGCAGCCCACGCCGTCCGGGCCTTGCAGGACAGCGACCTGTCGGAGAGGAATTATCTATTGGATCTCACACATACCAGACAAGGTCACGGAGGGCCTCCCCGGATGAGTAATCAGCCCAATGCCGGGGCCACCTCCGAGACAACACGAACACATAGGACGAGACACAGCTATCGCGCACTCACTCCCTCTGAACATGATGGAAAGAAGGTGATAATGACGGCCTCATGATATCCGGGGACTTCAGAGGAATAAAGATCCCCGACAGTCGTCTTACACGTGAGGAAAACCCCGAAAAAAAACACCTAGGTAATTTGTCCCGATCAGGATTCGAACCCGGGTTTGCTGCGTGAGAGGAGCGAACTTTTCCAATATAAAAAGGAACTATATTTGCTATTTCCATTAGACTTTACCGCGCTTAGAAACATATTTCTTAGCAATTAAAATAGATTAAGTCGGCATCGATAAAAGAAAATAGTTATTTAGAAGTCATAAAATGAATTGTCCACCAGCTCTCAAAAATGATCCTATGGTAAACTGCTGGCAGACTAAGGGTTCAAAGAAATATTTTTCTGAGCAAACATATAATGTTCTATTATGACTACCTAAATAATGAATTCGAATTTTCACATTAAAGTATGTAATACCGAGATATAGTAGTAGTAGTAGTAGTAGTAAGTATTCTGCCTTCCGGCAGGTTTTCAAACTTGGTACGCGAATTTTGTTTTCCAAAACTGTCTATCCTCTGCTTCCATTGATAATTTTGCATATCTACCGAGATATGCAAAACTATAATATATACATGATGGAAAGAAGGTGATAGGATAAAAGTAAATCTTCTTTTATGTTTTTAAAAAGCATGTAATATATTAAAATTAACTACCAGAAATGTTCACTAAAAATTAACTGTCACTCTTTTAAGATTATCTAAGTGTTTGATGTCTGTATCTTCATACAGGCGATATTTAAAACTCGTCGTGCCAATGTGAATTATAGATTATTTGGCGTTGCAAACTTGAAATTGCTTTCGCATGTTTTCATCATTACGTGCATTTTAATACTGACACATAAATTATTCGAATTAATTGTAAACAAATGATTGAGAAGGCCAATTATTATTATCTATGCTCTGTAGTTTTTGTAACACAATAGTTTATACATTTATTTAATTCTTTTAAAAATCACTCGTCACCCAGATTTAATTTGCAAATTATGGAAAGTATCCGAAATTTTAAATCAATAAATCATTTAATACAGCAGAGAAAAAGTGAGATAATAATTGCAACGTCTATTTTTATAATTTTGCTTAAAGTTGAAATTTGGTCAACTGTAGTTAGTCCATAAGGAGACCCTATAAAACACAAGTGCGTAAGAAATCATTAAATTACCTTTTTACACACTTTTATTCATTTTGTGCACCATTAAATAAATAAATGTCATTGACGATCGCTGGTTCAGACACTGCAATTTTTAACAGTATAACCTCAATAAATGCAATTGCCTATTGCGGTTTCAGGTGACCATGAAATCGTTATTTTATAACCTCTATATAAACTAATTCAGGGACTTCGTTATAAACTTTTATGGATGATCAAAAAGACAATAATTATAAATAACTCTCATATAGGAATTCATGTCCAAAAACGCTTCTGAATGTAACATTAAACTAAATTTGACACTTTTTATTGTAATATTTTATTCATTGAATACACATTAAAGTTATAACAATAAAGTTAAAATACCAAGAGGAACTAATGAAAAGTCATACGCCAGCCTCAATACAGCCATTGCAATGTCTCAACATCAATTTCGTACCCGTTCAAAAATGTCTGGTATGTCCCTGTGTCACGAATAATTATTATCCTTGATATTAAGTTCTCTTCCAGTTCGATGGAATAATATTAAAAAGGCTAATGAACCGGAAAAAGTAAACATATCACTATCACCAGAGCAATATCAAGCTCTGGATAAAGAAAACACTATGATTTACCATGGCCCATTAATCATGTTGCAGTAAAAAATTTCAATTTACCATTCTGCTACAAGTATTCTTATAACTAGACTTCGGACTTTTAGGTAGCTAAAAATGCTGTTTTAGGTACCTAAAATAGGCTCTAAAAATTGGAAAATAGGTTCTAAAAATCGTAAAATAGTCTCTTATAAAATCGTTAAGTTACCAATTTTCTAAAATATCTCAATTGCAATGCAGAATATTATTTTTATTGAAGACACCATTAATCAATAATCATGATAAAACACAGATATAGGCCTATGGTACACAAAATTATATTGACCTATTACTAGGGCCTGTATTAAGCTACTACCATAACAGTGAAAACCGAATCCTTGCGCCCAGAAACTACCCACGCTAGTATATTGAACCCCTTGTATCCCTCAGTGATTCAGAGAACTACTTGATGTGGGAGTCGGGAGAAAAATACTACTTTTTCTTTGGAATAAATGCTAGAATTTACAACAAAAAATAACTTATTTTGAACTTTAGAGGAAAAACAAGTAAAAAGGCAATATTAGGCTCTAACGTAAAAATAGGCTGTTTTAGGTCATATAAAAGTATCAGTTTTAGGCAAAGTCACTTATGAAACATGCATATACAAGTTTTCGTCCATATATCACTTAAGGATTAAAATAGGTTTTTACCTAAAATCCGAAGTCTACTTATAACACACAATGCTTGAACCTATCAAACAAGACATTTCCGGACATGAGTTCTTACATAAAATTTGTTCATATTTTTCTACCCACCTAAATGTTTATATTTTAGTCACAGTATTACTCTAGTACAACAGTACTTCATATAGAATGCGCTAGATGTCAATAAATCACTTTAAAAATCAGACTACATTAGCAAGGTGGACCAGTTCATTCCTCCAATGTATAAGCCGTGGTATGATCTAGAAAACTTGGAATGGTTTATGAAAAGAGTAAGTGAAAAGACTAGCAACTAAATTAATTAATTAATTAATTTTTACCATAAAACTACAGAATGTCCACCGCTGTGGCTCAGGGGATGCGTTCAATCCTCTCACGCAGCGGGCCCGGGTTCGATTCCTGGTCGGGTATTTTCTGGGGTTTTTCCTCACCTTTGAGACAAATGTCGGGTAACTTTAGGCCCTTGTGGTCCCCAGATATCATCTTGCCGTCATTATCATCTTCATCCCATCCTCGCCTTGTTTGGAGTGAGTGTGTGTGTGAATGGTGTGTCTCGTCCTATGTGTTCGTATTGTCTCGGAGGTGGCCCCGGCATTGGGCTGATCACTCATCCGGGGAGGCCCTCCATGTCCTTGTCTGGTCAAAAAAGTATGTATGTGATCCAAAAATAATCCCTCTCCCAACAGGTCGTGGCCCTGTAAGGCCCGGGCGGCTTGGGTCGCTTAAATCCTAAAAAAAGGGAGAGGTTAAACTACGAGGAAGAAAGAAAGAAAGAAAACTACAGAATAACTGATCTATTCGATTATCTAAAAAATAACAATGGTATTTATCGACATATCATTCTCGTGTCTTCAATTTCAATCTACCTCTCTTTACTTTTTTTTTACTTCTTAATATTGATTTACGGTAATTTGTCAGGGAACTAGGTTATGTTACAAGACATGTCTTGGTAAGGACGATTGCTCGTGCTTGCATGTGCTCAAATAATCGTTTTATCGAACGCCACCTAGATTAAAATATTAATTTTATTAAGTTGATATGGTACATGCGTATAGCGTAGAGAGGTTTGTAATTATAGTATTATTGGCGTATTTTCACTCATTTTCCCTATCGTAGAGAAAATATTAGGCGATTCATGTGTGTGAAGTGTAAAACAGAATCTCGGAAATAGAACAAACTCAATTTCTCGATTATGTTAAATCATACTTCCCACACGAGTATCGCAATGATATACCACATTGTTGAAATGACTTCGCCTCTTAACTATTTTAAAACAATTTTCACCGAGAGTTAGCATAACTTCCCACGAGAATGCCGCTTCGAAGCCACTTCGCAAACTCGTATCGCTACCGCTAGTCTTCAAACCAAGCTTCTTGACTCCTCTCCCCAGTTATAATAAGGTACTGATTGTTCTGAAAACTAATTACAGTTACGAAATATCAGGAAACAAATTGGTTTGATGTTTGCATCTTTCAAAATTTCAAAATTCCTGAAATAGTATGTTAACTCGTAAGACCAAGAGTTCGCTTACCAAATAAACTACTTTAATGCCATGTCTAAGATATTTGATGACTGCAATTTAATTCCAAAATATTCGTATAAAAATTTATACCCTTTATTCTAAAAAAAAGTGACATTGTATTTTCATGACAAGGTTTTTTTTTCTTTAATCTGATGTAAGTTAAACCTTCTCTTGACTATCTCTACTCCAGAAAAGACCCGCGCCGCCTAGCAGGAGTATGCATTTTGAAGTATGATCGATTATTGCCGAAACGGCGAGATTATCACCACCCTTCATACAATTTCAAGATTTGTTTTAAATAAAGTCTTAAGTAACATACTATTAATCAGAATATAAAATTTAAACGAAATCTATAGACCCAGTCCAAAAAGAAGAATAACAAAGTCGTGACATGCTTCATTTGACAACCTCAAGAAGATGCCTAAGTCAAATATAAAATTTAGAAATTCAGCCTTAAGTCGGTTTCTCGTTTCTCAGCAACTTTAATTATAAGCAGTTATATAGTAATTAATTTTAGTTCGACCATATACTTATTACACGTGACATACTACATAACGTCCATTATGATAGGAAATTTCTTTATAAGATTCTTGATCATCTATCAAATAATATCGTACTCAGAACAACCGTCAAGCCTTGAAAGCAGCAGTTCAAACTGCACAATATTTAAATTAAAATCAATTCAGCTCATGTTAATTTTAATATTAGGCTATACTAAATTGAGTTCGATTCGTTTGCGTTGCTTAGGTTAAATCACCAAGAAAAGTTCTGAGATCTCTACACGCCATCACCTACCACCTATCGCAAGAGACGAGAAGATACTAACAGCTGATTGCCAAGATAGAGTCCTTCGTTTGATGAATTGAAAGGTATTCTACATCTTATCTCATTTAATTACGGTTATATGCAACTTCCCTACATTGGCAATAAAGACACTCGTATGAAAATTATTATTAAACGGGCTATGCTCTTTTCATAAACATACATAAACATTCATAAACGTTTCTTGTCTGAACAGATCCGTACTCTTGTATTAAATGTCATTATAGCCTGGTTGCAAAATGTAGGCTACTATTTTTGTTTTTCTTTTTGGGTTCTCAAAACTTGTTATTCTGGTAAAAAGTGAGCACCTAATCGATTACAATTGTCGTAACCGTTAAAGTGTTTTGTATTCTGATTGTTACAGAAGTTTTTCTTAGATTTGCATTAAAATGACAGAAAATAAATCGGAAGAAAAATGTAAGTTTATTGAAAAATTACAGAGAAAGATACAATAAATAAAGTATGACCTTGATTATTATGTTCTCTGATTTCTTTGAAGTCCGGCAAAGGCTTATAAATTGAGAAATGTTAGCGCACTTACGGGTTAAATGTTAAATGTCACTATAACGTTCTCTAGTATATACAATTTTACGGCGGAACGTAAACTTAAAATTTACGGTTCTCAGTCTTTCTTGTCTGAACAGATCCATATCGTAGCTTCTGTATTTAAATCGCTTAGCGCCCAGTTTTACCTATTATTTTATGACTTGGCATCAGACAGTAATGGTTATGCTGACGATCATGTGGGTTTATCTGAACGCAGTCATTCTACGAGAAGAAGGAATATGGTAATAGGCTACTATAATAAAGCGTTGTTTTGATAGCATTGTAAAGAGTTTTCAACTTCCTGAGGGCATCCCAACATATGTTTTATTAACGAAACATTCATTACCTCTCCAACATTGTTCATAACAGGACACATTTCTTCGTAATAGCAGTTCTGTATGGACCTTGAACAAAAGTATATTCGGTAGTAATGTTCAACAATCGTAATATTAAACTTAAACAAAATATTACAGGTACGAGAAGTAGAGGTTGCATCGTGTTCTAAAATCAAACTAAAACTCGAGTTTTCAGCATTAATGCGCGTTCAGAGGTACCTGGATTCCAAAATTACTAGTTGCTGAAAAATATCTGTACTCGCGATTGTCTTGTCTGACAGTCTGTCTGTGTGCCTGGGAATAGCGTGGCTCGAAAACTAAAAACAATACCAAAATATATTTATGATGATGATACATTAAACATAACTACTGCAATTTATTTTAGCACTTTAAATGAAAAAATCACTTTGTTAAATAATGAACTATTTTGTTTATGGCCTATTTCTCAGTAATATAATTCACTGTATTATAAATTAAAATGCTTATTTGAACCACCGAAATTTTTATAACGAAGATTTCATTTACATTAAAACTGTTGTAGTGCAATTCAACATAACTTTAATATAACATATCATACAATTTTTGTTATTCATAACAGAAGATAACATGTTTTATATCTATTGTATTTATTATATATTTGATTTTTATATGCTGTAGAAGCAGTATTCTGAATGAAAATACGAAATAGAACTAAGAATTCGTACGAAATTTGTTTTAAGTGACGTCTCTTAAATAATAAAGCAATGCGTGATGCCGAATCAAGCGAATGCGCACTTCAGTAATGTAGTCAATTATCACGCGGACTGATAAGATAGCAATATGTTATTCAGTTATAATGTGGGAAAATCTACTAGAATTCCACATAATATCGACTTGTGAGTGCTACATAGGCTAAATTTAGATTTTTTATGTTAAACATTTGAAGAGCTTTTAGCAAAAACAACCTTAGTCCAAAAATTTGAAAATTGAGTTTTCTGTGTCATTGGGTGCTACAACCTACTGGTCATTGTTTAAACTACTTGATATGGCAAAATCTGCCATAGTCCCTCAAATATGGGATTACAAAGTTTACCAAGTTTAGCAAAAACAACCATTGTCCATTCAGTTTTTTGCAAATACCACCATTGTCCATTCAGTTTTTTTGCAAATACCTAGTAAATTTGCTGAAATCTGTTTCTTAGAATCAGCTGTTTCATTGTTGTGTAAAGCATTGTCTCCTCTGATGATAACAGCAGTGAAATCGAGGATCCATAAACATCCTAGCTCATACAATAGCTAATATTGGTATTCTTCAATAACATTAATAGTGTGACGTGTAATTAAGAATTTGAGTAACGTGTTTCTTGTTTATTATTTGATTTTATATTTTTTTCTTTGCATTATTAAAAATTTCTTAGATAGTGGATTAAAATTTGTTGGCAAAAACAGCCATAGTCCATGTATCTTCAGCTTTCAGGTCTGGTTTCAGGGCACTGAAGTTACATATGAAGGAAAATTATTATATCAAAATATTTCTATATATGTTTACTTAAATATACAATAAATTTTAATTTCATGAAGTAATAACTGCCAAAGGGAGAAAGTTCTTTGCTTCTACTGAAACATTTGGTTTTTGGACTATGGTTGTTTTTGCTAAAAGCTCTTCATTTGTCCCATGCTCTCTAATTTTACATACAGATCTTCAGAGCTGAGCTTTGCCAAGATTACTGAAACTTTACATCTTCCGTCAAAATATAATTATCTGCATAATGTAATGTGAACACAAGCTTTTTTTTTCTTCTAAATGAGTAGTCATTTCTGTTTATAACACAGCTATTCTAACTTGCAGGGAAATATAACTCCTGGTGAATGTCTGGAAAATCGTTTACGTTTTTAAATAAAATCTGTATTAAACATTTTAAATAGTTCCATGAAAATGTTTCATGGTGTTCATTCATTATTAGTGTTTAGAAGCCGTTCAACTTCTAGGTCATTCTAGTCTGTTCTTAATCATACGTCTATTTCAAACTCAAGGATATGTTATATCCAATCCTGTAATCGCCTACTGAGTGGAGAAACCCCGAAAACTCCACTTGGATTGAGCGGCGGGATTTGAACCCGCAACCTCCTAAATGCGAGTCCGCGATGCTATCATCTCTGCCATCTCGCTCAGTGTGGGCAGTTGTTAGGGGGAAATGTGGATGAGAACAAGTTAAAACTACTGTCGTATAAAATATCTTGGAATCCATGACCATTAACTTCCGAACAATTCAAACAAAGGTACCGTATATCAGCGAACTTTTCCCACCAATTCCACTTCATGCTACCGTTCATGTTGGAATTCCACTCATTTAAATATCTATCCCTCTGTTTCAAAATATATTTAACTCTAATTTGTCACATTTCATTTATTGATTCTGCTGTGGGAATTTTCTTCAGACCAGGATTATTCGATGCTATATGAGCTGTGTATTTGTCTTGCCCTTGAATTTAACTTAGATTTATGTTAGAAAGGAGTTAGTGCACCCTACTAAAAATGCGCTGAGAATATTTGTGTAAGGTACGGTATCTTATAACAAGTTCGCCCTCGACCTTACGGACCTATGTGCAGGTAGGGAATAAAAAAGCGGACCGACTAAAATATCTAAGTTGCCGATATGAGCCAGGATAGTAGGGAATGTATTGAAATATGTTCTACAGCTGATAAATTGCTTGAATTGAGAAATAATTTCACATAATTTGCATTGCTTATGAAAACAAACGTTTCCGTTACATCTCTTATATTTATTTACGTATCGCAAGGCTCTGAAATCAGCTACAAGAGTCGGTTCGCTTTTTTTTATTATTATTATTTTTTTACCTGTATCTAATTCAGCCTACACGAATGAAAGGGAAGAAGGGCCATCAATTTTTAAGTCCAGCGTGTTTCTTGCTTTCCTACGATCCCACCTAGGTAACAGACCTAACTTGGTCCTTAATTAAGAGTTTATTTTTATTATAAGTATCCTCAGAAGCACAACAGTAACAGATCTAACTCGTAAACATACCTAAAGTATGTTTTCGGAATTTGTATTGCTTTTTTTAATGATTTAAGACCTGGTGACAAATGAAGGCTGGCATAATAACGTGGACATTATTTCCTAGTCCCGTGATTAAGTAGTAGTGGGAGTTGAAACATAAAGCCCTGAGTAACGAGAGAGTATTATAAATTCATTAAGCCCAATAAGGCAAGGAACAGGTATAAGTTGCATAATACGAGAGGCTTTTGGAATGCATACCTGTAGGTGTCAGACACGGTTGTTGTAGTTGTTATGTATCATTACGTCAGAAAGTGTTATATAAAAACACGAAAGAGGTGCTGAAAGTCTCCTCAATTCGCAATGCCACATATGAAGGCCAAAAGCTTTATTGTCAAGTGCAATACTCTATAACCTTAATGAAGCCATTGCGCAAAATAAAAAGTTTAAGCCTGCGGTGTACTAGATCGTTCAATGAACCGTATACAGAAAATAACACAATGCGTGCTATTCATATTGAAATGTTGGTGACACTGATTTATGTAGTGATATAAAAGACTGGTAATTCTGCTATCTATTCAATGAATTACATTGCATTTCACTGCTACATTTTTATGCTAATTTTCAAACATCCTAAGTATCTGCTTTTGTTAGATGTTAGCTTTTATATATGTGTGTCTATCTATCTGTATATATATATTCCTCCACCTATATCTACTGTCTGATTGATATAAAGATATATATCCATCTAAAATGAACCAAGCTAAACTCCGTGGCGCTACTTCCCCGGAGGGATTTAGCCTACCACCCGACCGCTGCGTCATCTACCATAGGCAGATAGCAGGATTGGGGACATGTGGTCAGCATGCCGACACCAACATCTTTCTATCTATCCATATATATAAATATATATATATATATATTCATCTGTCCATCCATCTATCTATCTACCTACCTACCTATCAAGCTAACAATACAGATTGGATAAGCCGACCAATTATTTTCTCAATTAATGTGAGTGATACTGCAAGGAGATTTTGAAAAGATCACCAATCTATCTAGACTCGAAATTTTTATATTATTTTTAAGAAGATTCGTATCTTTCGAAGCTATATATATCACACCATATACTATATGTGAAAAAGTTTGTGCAACATGCTTTGCAGCATTTAATTTATCTACTGTGCACTCTACCCATCGATTTTTCTCCTTTAACTAGTCCCTATTGTTACCTACATTATTACTATTATTATTATTAATCACTGAAACTACCGATCTATGTATTAATATTTCCGTCCATTTTCCTAGTTAGAATGGTATTTCTTTTAATGGCTGAAAATGGGAAGGTGGTAAACAATATTGGGAGGAAGGTGCCAAGCTGAATGTTGTTCCGAATAGTTCAATTTTAATTAGGAATCAGAAAGCGAGGACAATCAAGATGTACCATACAAGATTAAAGGTTGTTTTCCCCAATCCATAAAATTTCCGAACAACATTGTGGGATAGTGAAAAAACTGAGAATATCCTTTTAACGAGCAAATTGTGAACTGCTGAACTGAATGCCGAATTAGAATTCGTTCTCTCCATCGTTTCATCACTATCTTCAACCGTAAAAAATTATTCGCCGTGGATTTTTTTTTTGGGGGGGGATAGTGTCTCATTCCCACAGTATGACACGACAAGACTATGATTGTGGGGAGTTCATTTTAGTACAGAGCTATTTGGCATGGTGTCATTTAAGAAGAGCACGCGTGAAATGGGGTGCGTGTAGACATCATGCAGAAGACCATTGATTGCTCGCATCTTAATGTCTTGAACGTCATCGTACTAGGTATAAAGTATGCACACAAAAAGCAAACTATGGATTATTGATATAGCGGTTAAAAGGATCTAGCATGCTCTCTCGGCAGACCCCTTGCCAGGTGAAAAATGGATCCATAGTTGGAACCTATGAGCAGTGCTGCAGTCCCAAAATTTGCCAAGGGTATCCTCTAATGTTACAGGGAAATCTGAGTGGAAGTCTTATTCTAACTAGATTTTTGAACTGCATAGAACAGTAAATATGATACACTGTTAATAATTTTTTTTAAATATATACAAAAAATGCGAAATATTTCATTGATTTCAAAACGAGGAAGTAGCAATGCACTCTACATCCATAATTTGCCATAAATTAGGCACATCAGGATAGATATGGAGTTTTGATATTTCAAAAGATGAAGTACATTTTATCGATCACATCTCTACACAAGAAAATTAGTTTAAAATAAAAATTAGTTTAATAATCATACTATTTTAATTCGAAGATAAAATCTCCATTATTTGGGTCAGGCCATGTAATCAAAAACACTCCATATAACCTCTTTTGAAAGGTCAACACACATGCTATTTTAGCATTGATCTCTCGAGTCAGTGACAGAATTGTCAAAAACGCAAACAAAAACAAACAAATACCGGTATTCAAAGAAAGAAAACATAGCCAAAACAGAAGATATACGCTAACGAGTAATATTACGCTGAAGGTATACGGCGTATACTAGCGTATTCCCCCCATTACACCACTTGGGATTTCTCGACCTGGTTATGACATGTCCTTTTCTTGCTAAGATCAGATTGACATGATAAAGCTAAAGCAACAAAATGATAAATAAACAACTATTATTTTCTTTCTTAAATATAAGCTAATTGTTAATAATTCTCGGCTTTAGATGTTGAAAATTAGTGACTATCCCTGTGTCTCGTAATCGTGATCAGGCTTTTTCATAGATATTTATGGATCCAACCGAGAAGTGTGATCGTTGAAGCATGGCACAAGCGGCCTTGACAATGAAGGTTGATTTGCTGGGGGAAGAGTTTGGTACCTGACAAGGCAGTGGAAAGCCGCAGGCTTCATTTTTTCGTGGTCAGTTAATCTTTCTTAGTTTCTTGTGACTACTGAACGGTGACGGCCTGCTTTACCAAGCCTGTTAAGTAGTTCAGTGATTCATAATTCGTCTGGCTTCAACTGATCTCAAGTCAAAACAAAGGAATCACAGTACGGTTCATGTCCAGTTCTCTTATCTTAGACATACGAGGATGAATGTTTTGTGGAGTTCCATTAACAGAATTGATATCTGCCATTACCAGATCCGGGTTTGTCTGTCAGTCGTAAATATGATTTGCATTAATCATAGATCGAAGGCCACTTTATCAGTACGTGAATACCAGTAGTAAATTAACCGTATACTTAAATTATATGTAAAGTAAACGAAGTATCATGAGAATTAATTACAAAGTTCGTATCGTATTTGAACAATCAGAGGGAAGGTAAGGTGAATGTTTGGCTATTTCAGGTTTGTGAAATAGTTTTAGTTTTTTAAATAAAAACATCTCCAATTGCCTAACATTTTCACTTGCAGTACGCTTCATCAAGTGATCATCAGCAGGCTCCAAGTTTGAAAGCTATGAGAAAAATTTAAATGGAATAGCTGGTTTCTATATATTACAACCATAAAACTAAGAATTTCATTTAAAAATATTGAATAGTAAGCCAAGTGTAAAAAGCCGTATTAGTTTATTGTACCGTTTACTGTCGTCCATATAAAATTAAAGCAGTTTATGTCCAGAGTAAATATTATGGAGTTATATTAATTGCACAATTAGAATCATACGCTAATAGCCCATAGTGAAATATTATATCGCTTTTGTAAGAATCCAGGTCAATCCCGTCACACAAAAACGTTACGTGTTACTAAGATTTTACTGTCATTTTCGGATTCAGAAGGTAGGATTCAGTTTGAGTAAACTCCTTTTTGTTCATGTGGCAGAGAAAACGTTGAAATTTAGAGATGTCTTGTGGACGATTTTGATGAGCTTCCTGATAACTTGGTGGTCGAGCATCTGCAAGTTAATGAAAGAGGGGTGAATTTGCTAACTTGTAGAAGACTGTACATCGTTTTTCGTTTAAATACTACTTGTTACAAATAATTACGGATTACTATTTATCATTTTAATATACGGTATTTTGTATGGTACAGTGCTTCCGTTATACGGAGACTAAAAAGAGTATTACATTTTTCTGAAAATACTACTCATTTCCAAAATACAAATATTGCTAATTTGCTAACTTATTCAAAACTGTACATCGGTTTTTGTATACATACTACTTGTAACATAATTATAACCTACTATTTGTAATTTTAATGTATCTTATAAGGTAGGCCTACCGTACTTCTGAGATACGAAAACTAACAAGACAGTATTACAAATTCCTGAAAATCCTCATTTCCAAAATATAAGTTATACAACATGAAAAAGTAATATTTTTATTCATTTATTTACCCAAAAAAAGAAAACACATGTAGGTACGCCTATATAATAAAAATAGATGAAAGTTGAAAAGTTGTATTTTTCAAACAAAAAATTGCCACTTTTTACCACTGATCTTTATCTGGTATCCTATATCCCAGCCTTGGCAATTAAAATGTTCAGTTAAACGTGATATGAGATAGGTTACATGCAGAGTTAAATTGTGCAAAAATTGTGTAATGCAATGTAACTAATAATGTAGCGTTTTGTGACATGACAAGGGCTCGGAAATTTATGACGTAAAAATTGCCTGAAAATGACCTACAAATTGACCTTAAATTTGTGAAATTTAATATGAAATGAAAAATTGAAAAATCTTGGTATTTCAAAGTATGTACTTAAAAAAGGAATAAACATATAATAATAAATAAAGAAAGGACAAGATTTAAGAATAAAACTACTTCAACTCAATCAATACGCACCTGTAAGTTACATAAAATAATCAGTAATAATATAACCAAATAAGATATTGACTGATACGAGGGTGTAAATTTAATAGTAGCAACGCATCTATAAAATCCCGGTGAATTACAGAAATTTCAAATCCCTTCTGTTGGATGCTGATTGGATATCAAGCATACTTCAGAGCAAATAGGAGTCTTCTATCACTACGAATGTCTTCACAATAACTAGAAGAAATTGAGCTGGCTCTGTCAACCAGTCTAAAATGAATTTTGGATCTGACAGAAAGCCAATGATTAAAAATAACTCAGTACCTTAATATTATTCTTGATTCACAATAATTTCAAACTGAATTGGAGCAAGATGGGCCAAAGCCTGTCACTAGTTCATTTCCTTCCGGCGGAGGTTTCAATCATGCATTACACTCAATCATTCATCATAATGAGTAATTTTTGTAACCAATCTTGAAATAGTTCAATGTGTTATTGCATATCAGTGTGGATCAAGAATAAATTTAATTAATCATTGGCTTTCGGGTGAGATCCCAAATTCATTTTAGACCCGTAGTGATAGAAGGCTCCTATTTGCTCTGAAGTATGCTGGATATCCAACCAGTATCCAACAAAAGCGATTTGAACTTCCTGTGATTCATCTTGACTTTATAGATGTGTTGCCACTATTAAACTTCCGACCCGCGTATTAATAGGCCCTATTATCCGACAGTGCCTATTGTATTTGTAAATAAGAGGCGAAGATATAATTTGTATCCAATTAGGAATTTGGCCTGACAATAAGTTTGACAACACAAATCAACAACCACTTAACAAAAGGACGTTCTACTACTTGCAAAAAAAGCAAGGACCTTATAATAATAGCTCATGCTCCCTAAAATATTGCTACTATACATCATCCAGCTTAGCTCAGCAAAACCGGATTTCAAGCAGCCTTGGAAGACCTTGCAGATGTTAAGATTATCACCTACTCCATCGTTAGCACTCAACTCTGAGTCAGTCAATCAACGAAGTTCCTACTTTACATGAATAAAATGGAATAAAACATGTGGAAGAATTTTGTGAAATCCAATAAGTTTCCACATAACTCTCTATAATAAAACTCTGAACAGTCTGAAGATGTTTGGTAAACAAGGCAACATAGTAAGCTACTCCTAGAAAAATACTCTAGAATTCAGAATTCAACAGCTAAGATAGTAGTGTGAAGTAAAAATATAAACACCTCACCCAGAAAACTGAATGGAGTATCATGAGCTAAGAGAGGTACCTATAATGAATCATACCAAATATTATATCATGTTCCCAATGAAGTATTTCCATGTGGCTACTTGTGTGGAAATCTGAAGGAAATAAATAGGCAGTATCGCTTACTGAAGGAGCACCCGCCCCTATGAGACGCTGGCGATATGTATAATCCCTTTTTTTTTTAACTTTTACTTTGAGTTCTCTGTCCTATTTTGGGACCGTCAGGGAGACACAGCCTGCCAATAAATCAGAAATGACAATTCTTTACTAAAAAAAAAAGTAAAAAGAAATATTAACTTATTTACAAAAGGATATGTGATTACTGAAAAAAGAAACAAAGAATCAAAACAATTAGGAAATAGGTCAGCCGGTCAAACAAGATTTCGTTTATTTTGCATTGGAGATTATACTATACAAATGATTGTGTAAAATGTCCAGAGTCACGAACAATTTGTAGTGCAATGCCTTACAAAATGTCAAATTTCAACCCAAACAGTACCTTAAGTTAGTAAAAAAAATGAAAACATATATAAACATACTATAATAGCTAATAAGTATTTTTTCTTAGATATTTCCTAAATACCATGTAGTAAGCAATTGTGTTTCTTACCACATACAAGCTAATTATATTTATTCATGTTACTAAATGTGATACGAAAAAAATTAAATACCTACTGAGGAAAAAATGTAATAATAAAAATAATTTCTATAACAAAATAATTTTTGCTATCAAATATTACATATTTCTGCTCATATTATTTTTTGTTCGACCATACTATAAAACGCTAATTACGTGTGACGTAACGGTATGATATTCATTTCGAAACTTGAGTTTGTTTGAGTGAATCTAAAATCTAAAAACTTAAACATGTTATTATGGTCGAACAAAAACGCAACTTGCCTATACCTTTTGCCTATACGTTTTATAAACATACTTGTATCTTGTAGGCTCGTTGTATATGTATTTATATCGTTACCTTAATGTAATAAACAGGAATTTTACACTTGATATAAACCAAGAGTACCAATATTGACTTAATGGCATTTGATCGTGCTCACGAATAATATATAGGCTACCTCTGATATGTACAGGCCCTATTACGAAGATCGGTTTTCTTAGGTCTAAGACTATACTTAAAAACAACTAAATGCCATTATACTTTTAAAATGTGTTAACTTCTTCTGGATGTTAGCTGAATCACCCTCCAAATATGGACAAAAGTTCAATTTATTTATCGGAGAAAGGAAGTAAATTGGACAGTTTCTGTGCTTTCTGCGGACTTTTATGGTGTGCCGCTTGTTTATGTAACCTCCATGTTTATGGAAACTAAAGCACGTACAGTCCAGCGTGAAATATCGTTATTGTCTGCGACAGAATCAGAGAAACTTGCTAAGAATTCCACTGTCTCTATTATCAGTGTAAGTGCATGACAAGAAAGACAACATTCTACCTGTTCTATAAAACAAGTCATACAAAAAAAAAAAAAGAAGTCGTCTCAAGCAGATCCCATAATAGTTTTTCTTCGACAAGTAATGAAGTTCTCATTTTCTTCGTGTGAAGTAGTTCAAGTTAATGAAGAAGCAATAAGTATATACAGTAAATAGAGTCAGGATGGTAAAATATATTTATATACCTTTCGCTGATGATGCCACAACAAGTTCAAAAACTTTGTTCATGCTACTTATAGATTTCTACTTATAACTGATAATCCTAAAGGTTACTTACACAAATTTTATCGTAAAATTTACCTCTCGTATAAGTATACCAAGGACAATAGATGATTACCTTCAATAGGGAAAAATCATGTTATTATTTCTGTTCCCGAAAGTTGAAACTCCTTAGTTTACCGGGATAGGTACTGAGGATACAAAATGTTCTCCGCTAGAATTTTTCTCAGATGGGTAGTCTTACTCTTGGTAGTTAAGGATTTCCTAGAACTACAGGCTATGTTTTACTACTTTGAGGGAATGAAAGTAAAACATTTTTAATCAATAAACCGAAATTAACATCTTTATTGCTACACATATACAGAGTATTCATAAAGTAAGCACTCTTATTGGAATGTTTCTTTGTAATTGAGGATAAGGCTGCACTTCTTTTTTTCTCTCTCTCTCATTCTCATTCTCGCTCTCTCTCTCTCTCTCTCTCTCTCTCTTTATCTCATCTGGCTCTCTATCTGCTAACCACCTCTCTTTTTCAGCTAAAAGTAAAGGTGGCATATTTCCAAAAATTTCAGTTTTGTAGGATTCTACATGGTACCAGGAAATACTGTACGAATCCCGAGAATTGCAGGAGATGTATAGACTACAATTTATTTTTAGAAATTATGTAGAGCAGCCAAAAGCAAACTACGCCAAGATAGGAAACACGACTCTTTATTGCCACTTTAATCTGTTATACAGAATAGACAGTTAAGGGGGAAAGGTTAAGACCGCTGTCGCAGATGACGATAACTGTAGATATAAAGTTTCCTGTCTGTGCAAACTACTGAAATACATGCGCCTTTCTTCTATGCAACACGCTGTACTAAGCAGGTTCCCTGACCTACCCTAATCCTAGATGAGCTTCATTTAAGCTGTTAAAACTAACTGAAACATCACAACAGATTATTCTAGGAATACTCTTTATGATTATGGTATGCAGTATTATACTGAAGGTCAATAAAGACTAAGTTTTTCATTTGACTCCATAAATCTTTAAAGCAGAGGCATGATTAAATAGAACGGTCTACTTTAAAATGTTCTACAATGTCCTGGTTTTATATTCTTCAATATTTACAAGCTGAATTATTTCTGTTTATTTATTGCTATTATTTTATTGCTAATGTTTGTCGCAGATATCAGCTGGAGACCCAGTATTTTTGGGCTGCAACCACGAATATTTTCAATTTCTAGAATCCAGATAGGAACTTAAAAAATTCTCACTTTACGAGTTTTTGTCAAAAGAATGATTTCTTTATTTTTCTAAGAAAATTGACGTATATTTAATGTATTCGAGTTACTATGTACAATTCTTCTGGTATACATTATAATGAGTACTATATATTCTGCTTCATTTTCAAGATTTTATATTTATTTTGCTCTCTTCTAGTAGCCTATTTATTGATTTTTCAATTGGTGTATTCCTAATATTGTTGTTGAACTCGTTTTTCTGGGGTTATTTATTTGTAAAATATTGGCATTTTATGGCCTACGTTTAGTCAGTTAGTATAAGTCTCTTCACAACAGATTATTCTAGGAATACTCTATTATTGTCCTTAATATTATACTGTAACTTATGACAAATTTACTCGTGATCCACAATTTTAGCAGCCATAGATAATTGGATGTTTATTATGAACTTAACTTAATACAAATGTAAAATTTTCTTGTTTCACGGAACGAGGTGATTCATATCGATGGCGTTTGGCACTAAAGTCGATTCTACTTGTTTACAGGATAGGCCTACACTAAACATGATGCTAAAGAAGACGATTTAAATAATAAAAGTGATAAAAATGTAATATATAATACATAAGCCAAAATAACAGAATGCTTCTTAGCATTTAAATTATTTAAATTGTATGACTGCTGCGTTGTTTAAATATACAATTCCGAGCTCTTCTGAACCTTCCGATTTTGTACTGATAGACTGGATGGCTGTGTGATATGGCAATTTGTGTGTAAAGCAAGCAGCTTGTATTAACTTAAAAATTATTTTCTTCTACTGTCATCATTATCATTATTCTTTTTTAACACTCGATTAAGCCATCTTGTTGGTTCCCAAAACTTCGATCATCCTTTCCCGGCCATTTATATCCTGTTATTTGCTTGGGTGTCTCTGTAATTTGACCGTGAAATATTGCTTTCTTAAGCTTTTTTTTTTCTGATGTTGAGTAGTTCCAAGCCTTCTTCGATTTCTTTGAAAAATACCGATTTATATTTTCATTATCATTATTACTATCACTATCATTATCATTATCAATATATCATCTTCATCACCTTTGGTTTGTTGGTATATGGTTATTTAACGACGGGAATGTACTGCAAATTAGGCCTGTGACCGTCGCACAGATCCTTTTCATCATCATCATTAGCATTATAATCATCAATATGATAATTATTATTATTATTATTATTATTATTATTATTATTATTATTTAGTATGAGTTAAAATAATTCTATAAATATTATATATATATATATATATATATATATATATATATATATATATATTAATCTTTACATGACTTCACGAAACGGACGAGCATACGATGTTATCTGATTACTCCATTTATTTTATGAAAGACTGATTAATCAGTATTGACTATATGTAGGCCTAAACAATCGAAAGCTTAGCCACAGTATAAAGCTTAACCCAGATTAACCCAGATTATTCAAACAAATACAATGTGATATGTCGGTTTGTAACGTTTCAAACGCTCGCTTTTAAGAGATTTAAATATTCCTCTGCTGCATACTTCGGAGAGAAATGAAGGAAAAAAATTATGTTTGTCACGCGCGGATAGCAAAGCGCGTGCTTTTTTCACTCTTTAGATGAAGATTAGCAGAAATTGAACTTGCATGAAACGTTAATTTAGGAGAGGGTTAAATTAACCGTGACGAAGTTGTCTAACAGAATAAATAGCCATGAGTGACACTATCATTAATGCATAGTAAAAAAAATATTAACATACCGGATATTGTCGGCCTTTCTTTTTCTACATTCACGCTATATAAGACACGTGACACACTGAATTAAAATTATATTAAACACCTAAAATGGATTTATTTACATGATCATATTCTAGGCCTGTATGTAGCTATTTTCTCTACCCATTCCATAGGTATACTGTACAGGAAGTATTGTATTCAACCCAGTAATTCAGTCTCGAAGTTTTCTCGTCCCGCCCCCCAAAAAACCACATATTCTGAATTCCTCTTGAGTCCAAATGTCCCATTTTCAGAGAACCCTGTAACTCTTTTCTTGTATATCGTGGCAACCATATCAAAAGAAATATGTTTTAGTTAGGTATCTAAAGAAGTAACACGAAGTACCTCTACTACTTTTTTCCACTCATTGTTTGTAATTTTATTTTCTCGAAAACAGCTATAAAGATATCCTTTAAATATTGTATCCATAACTTATATCATAACTTTTTTCACACAAAGTACTTGAAGAGCTTTTATAAGCAATCGTATCATCCAGCAATCGTATAATCCACGACACAGCATTTTAGTAGGCCTACCAAGCACATTGGCATTGCATTAGTGATTAGAACCTCATGACTAGGAAGAAGCAGTGAAAGATGAACTCACATTAGGAGAACGCTTACTTTATGCCGGAATGTAAAGAAAGAAAATTGTAACAAGAGAAAGTTATGTCAGAGATCGTATAATTTTTAATCGCAGTTTGTCAGGTAGGCCTATTTTCTATGTTTTCAAATTAATCATACCAAAATCGTATATTTTCTTTCTGGTCTTCAAATAGTGATACTAACAGTAGTGATATTACTTCATAAAGTGATAGTAACAATATCTAACTCTAATTTGTTGTAGTAGCAAATCGAAGACAATTGTCTTTTCTGTTCTTATTACCAGTACCAGTAAGTTAATCTAATGGGCTGGACGGTGCGGTACCATCATGGCTCATAAACAATAGATTGTATTAGCAAAATAATAATATATTGAAATAAAATCAGGTAAACTGATGTAACAAAGTTGCAGATGGAGTTAATAGGCCATATTTAAGAAACTATTAACTTTGTACCATGGTTTCTTGAGAATGTTTGATAAGCATACGTGAAGGAATACGTGGGATAATTTGCATGTCTAATTATTTGTCAAAGCCCAGTGTATTAATAATTCTTTATTGCAACAAAATGGTCATACTGTGATGAATGGAATGATATATGGCAGGGGAAACACGAGCACCCCGAGAAAATCTGCCCCGACCCCATTTTGTCCACCAGAAATTCCACATTGATCCACTGAGATTCGATTGCGAGTCCCAGCGATGGAAGGCGAGCGGCCTAACCACTCAGCCATAAAGCCCAGGGTATTGCAACTTCCAAAACCGTTAAGTGAACACTGTAAAACAATATTGTTGTCATGAGAACTTATTTGCATTTTATACATTCAGCCTAATATCACAAAAAGCCGCTAAATTGGGCTTTACTCCGGTACCAGACAATCGAATTGCTCCAAAACCAATAAGTTTCGTCCCTTAGACGTTATGAATGCGTATACCAAGTTTCATGAAAATCTGATAAAGAGTAATCGAGTTATCGCGATTACAGACACACGGACAGACGGACAGACATTTCCCGTCCATCATATAATCTCATAAAGTACCATTTACTAAATGAAAGTATGCCTACTCCCGAATAAGCTCAGTTTTTCACTCATCTTTAAAAACATAAATTTTATCTCTTGTTAACAATCAATTGAATACAACCCTGTTGTACTTTGATGCTATAAGAAACCGATGCCATGCCTCAAGGCCTAATCAGCTTAGGCTTAGGTCGAACCCATGGGAAAATCTGTAAGTTCGTTTTGAGATTGTTTTTTTCAGGAAAGAGGATTCTGATTATTATTATTGTTGTTGTTGTTTTGCAAAAGCCCAGCGCCCGTTCTTAAGCAGACATGGGGAGAATTGATTTGATTTCTTTTAGTAGAAAGAGAACTGCGGGTTTTATGAATAAAATATCGACAATGCGTTTTACGAATGGCTAAATGACTATATACATCATGATATGGATCGTACTTTTTGTTTGCACCGATAATAGCGAAATTTTATGACACAGCTTTCCTTAGCTTTGTTCAGCTTTACAGATGATTCAAATATCACTATTAAACAAATTATACCCATGAAAAATAACGAAATTTGTTGGATTTCACTAAATATTTAAATAAGCGGGAAATACTCTCCCTCCAGGACGAATATTGAGAAATGTGTATGAAAATATGATTTAAATTTGTAATAGTTAGTGCTAGCTTCCTACTTCTTTTTCATTCTCTTAGGAATATGCTCTCCTTTTTTGCTGTCTCTATAACTGCCGAGAAGTTAAAGATACCTATAATCGATTAGAGCTATGATTGGTATTCAACAGATTCCACATTTCAAGTAATTTGGTTGACCCTTCTATCAGCAAAGGCAATTCTTTACTTCCCTTACTAGATTTATTAAAATACATGTTCAACACCGTTGAACTCGATCAATGAAATAAAATAAATAAGATAAAAGATAAAATAAGATATATTTTGTGATTTGCCGCCTAGGACTTTCGGTGTCTCTGCATCATCTTCCGGGCGAGAAGATGGTGCCCTGAAGATGGTGTAGAGACACCAAAAGTCCTAGGCGGCAAACCACAAAATATATCTTAGTTGAGCAACTGGTAGCTTATTAATTTTATTCCCTTACTAGATACAATGATCCAAACTTTTAAAACCCCTATATAAGGCATACCCTAATCAATTATGTGTATCTTTCAATACTGTAACTACAATTTATTTTCACAGCCAAATAATACTGTATAATAACTTTGGTTGTATTTCTCGCCGCTATGCTTGAGTAATAGATTAATATAATTAGCCCAAAATAAAGGAGTATACTTTTTCAGTGTCAAATGTAGTAGCTTAATTTATAAAATAACTTATTTTGCGAAATACCCACCGAGATAGAAGGAAGTTAACACCGAAATCGGCCGTTTTATGCCACGAAAAAATCATGCTCCTAATAATGATTTAAATTCCGAGTTTCTCTCATTTCTCACTAAAAAAAAAAAAAAAAATCACCAAATAATTAAACATTGGTTATAACTTGCAATTTTAAAATGAAATTCTTTTTTCCTCTAGATATTTCGATAAACTAAAACTTCCACTATTTACAAGACTTTAAAAATGCACGTTTCTTCACAAAAATCTAATTTTGATTAGCCTATATTTTGTCATAGACGAAATATTAACGATCCTTTAATAGAATCGAAATATTTAGCAGTTGCAGATTTAAAACACTATAATGATCCTCTATAATTAGGTCTAATCTGATTCAGAGTTCTAATCATTTCATGATACGAAATTTCACCAGATTACATATTTTTATCTTGTAATAATTTAAATTGTATTTTCCACTTTTCTGAGAAAAAATTATTTTTATTACTTTTCTGAAAATGTTTATTTTTATTAGTTCTGTAACAAAGTAGCTTCATTGTAGCCTATGTGTTTATGTGTTGAAAGCCCTCACACTCTGTTTGAATTTCGCTTATTTGGGAGTTTCTCTCCCCCCCCCCCTCTTTATCTTTTTTTTAATATCTGTGAATTCTGTTCAAAGAAAAACATGTTAAAATGGGATGTAAAACTTAATGTTTATACCTCTTATTTCTTTTTTCCAGGTTCTGACGCCGGCAGTATTGATATTAGCCGGCTTATTGGTCCGGACCGATGCCTACTTCACTCCAGAACATCAGCACAATCTGAGATGTGGGCATCTCGGCTATGGACATGGAGGACTCGTCGGATACGGTGGCTACGGCGGATACGCAGCCTACGGACAGGCCCAAGGTCTTGCCTATGGCGGCCAGTCAGCTGGCTACGCCCAAAATCTTGGCTACAGCGGCCAATCAGCTGGCTACGCCCAAAATATTGCCTATGGTGGCCAATCAGCTGGCTACGGTAGCTATGGGGCAGAGTTGAAATATGCTGCTCCAGCTATCCAGACTTATTCAGTAGCACCAGCCGTCAAGTATGTAGAAACCAAGCCAGCCGTAGCTAGCTATTCTGTCACCCCAGCTGTCAAGTATGTAGAAACCAAGCCAGCCGTAGCTAGCTATTCCGTCACCCCGGCTGTAAAATATGTTGAAACTAAGCCAGCTGTAGCTTCCTATGTCACAATTCCCGCACATACTGAGACCTACTCTTCCGCTCCTGTAGTTCAGAGTTATTCTTCAGGAGAATCTGCAAAATACGAGTCCTCTGGTGGATCGAGTGAAAGCTATTCTTCAGGTGGGGAATACTCTTACGGTAGCAGCGGTTCTGTTGCATCTTCATACCATTCAGCATCACCTGTTCTTGTCAAGTACACAGCTCCCGTTACTAAATACTCTTCCGTCTCCCCTGCTGTGTCCTCTTACACAAGTGGCCCAACTGTGAAATATACATCAGTCACTCCTGCAGTGAAGTATACATCAGTGACCCCCGCTGTGAAGTATACCTCAGTGTCACCCGCAGTTTCATCCTATTCAGTTACACCAGCTGTGAAATACGAGTCATCATCAGGTGGTTACGCCAGTCTCGCCTACAGTGCGCCGGCTGCTACCTCTTATTCCACCGGTCACTCTGTGAAACATGTCTCTGTTAAGCCTGCAGTGGCTGCTTACTCAGTGTCCCCAGCTGTCAAATACGTATCTGTTAAACCTGCTGTTAAATACGTGTCTGTTAAACCTGCTGTTAACTACGTGTCCGTTACCCCAGCTGTGAAGTACGTCTCACAGACCCCTGCTGTAATTTCATCATACTCTTCTGGTGGAGCGACGTCTTACTCTTCTGGTGGCGCTCAAACAGCATCTTACAGTTCAGGAGGCGCAGTTTCCGGATATAGTTCCGGAGGATCATCCACTTCATACTCCTCAGGTGGTTCGCAGTCTGCTTATTCTGCTGGTGGTGACGTTTCGCAATATTCTTCTGGTGGAGCTGTGTCCGAATATTCTGCTGGCGGTGCCGCATCAGGTTACTCGTCCGGTGGAGGTGCATCTTCCTTCTCTTCAGGCGGCATTGCATACCAAGCAGTAGCGGCACCAGCTGTCCAAGTCGCGCCCGCTGTAATTGCTACGGCTGCACCCGCTTATGCTACGGCTCCAATCGCTTATGCTCCGGCTGCACCCGCTTATGCTCCAGCTGCACCCGCTTATGCTCCAGCTGCACCTGCCCTGGCAACTTACGTCAGCTCAGCGCCCGTCGTCGCAACTCCCATCGAAGCCAAGGCCGTCCTCAAACCCATTCACAAGAAGTATCACAAACATCACGTAAGTATTACCTGAATTGCCACTTTATTGGAATATAAAAGTTCCATATATAGCATTACCCCCTCTAAAACTGATAGCTAGATGGAATTACTAGAAGAGTGCTATTTTTACTCTGTCATCGGAGTTGTATGAACCTAATAATATCAACAGAACAACTTTTTAATAGATAGTTGATATGATAAATACTGTGGCGTTGGACATAGCATTGAAAATAACACACAATCTCTTGCGGGGATATAATTTGTATTATAATCAATTTTCACAATCAGGACACAATAAATCGCTTAAAATAGGAGACACTAAATTAAAAATAATATCCAAGGACATCAAAAATAGGATTTCCACCCAAACTTTGTAGTTTCAAACTAATCTGTACAGGCGACTTACTACGCTCTGCCGATGTGCTATTCTGAGTACATGATTGTGTGTGTTTTTTGTTTGCTTTATCTCGTTGTCCGGCACAAAATAGCATGCATCCTGTTATTCTCTACCAATATTTTGCTATATCCAGTCAGTATCCTGTCTCACGGTCACACGACTAAACATATAACTTCCTGCAATGCCAATTTCTTTCAGAAAGTCTGGACATATTGGGGTCATGAATAATTTGCAGTATTGTACTATACACAGAACATCGTGAAAATTTGAGAAGTTGTTCTAAAATTATTAATTGCATTGCTTCATGCTAATATTTGAACAGTAAAGTATTCTTTAATATGTTTCTTATTCCCAAATATTCATATTCTGATCAACTGCATTTGTTATGAAGCGAATGCTGCTAGTTTTTCATTGCTAAAATTTCATTGGAGATTCTGAAAATATCGACAGGCCTTGTTTTCATATGAAGCCATTTTGGTACAATGCCATCTATGTTACTATCGTTGAGGGCCAGAGACCTGCTGCTGTTTAAGTCAGTGGAGATTGTGTTCAATATAGAAAGTTCCTAGATTAAATTCCCGGAGATACGGACCGAGCCTTCAAGACCAAATTTGGGTATATTCTACAAAAAAACCCTCGGAAAGATATTCTGTAATTAAATAATGTATTTTGTGGGACATATTCAGCCAACGGCATTACAGCTATCACCAATTGAAGTGGCCTCATTCAAATATTATCCGTGAGGTTTGCAGAACATTTTCAGATTTAAAAATATCTTAACAGAAATGAGGTATAAATAGAAAAAATACTTTCGTGGAATCTATAAACGACTGCCAGGTATGGCAACACACACACCTACCTAGCCTAGGAATCTAATGGAATCTATAAAGCCTAGCCAGCTAGGGGAATAATTTTGCAGCGATATTGCAACTGCGTAGATACAAGAATTCAAGCCAATCTGGATACATCATAGGGGCCAATACAATAAGGAAAAGCCTAGTTTTATTAATTTATTAACAATTATGAGGAACCACGGGACTTTTAAAAAGATAATTCACTGTAAATGTTACTTTTATAAGTGCGTAACTTTATAATAATAGAAAAAGAACATTATATTATTCAAAGCTGAAGTTGGCAATGGTGTTGTGTTATGGCGGCCTGGTGAAATATCTTCTGCTAGATTGCAAAAACCACAGATTACCTTTGGCAAAGACCGTAAGAAACACCATGTTTTCAAGCGGAAAACTGATACAGGATGTCAGCTGTACCTGCGACGTCAAGTGACGGGTGTAGACATTCATAATCGCTTTCCAGAGCTGGCAGAACTTATCTACCTTCATAGACTTCGCCCTTAGTACTCAGCTGTAATGTATCTAGTGAATAAGTTGTATGAAGCAATCTCACATTTTTACTAGGATCTTTAATAGGCCAGGCGACATAGGGTTTTAGGCTAATTAATTCCCGGAAAGCTGCAAACGGTTTTAATCCCTTCATTTGCATGTAAGTTCGTCCATATTTTCTGCCTGTGCTGTATGAGGGATGTCCCAAAAACCTAGACAATTTCTGAATTTTTCAGTTTTTCAATAACAACCCCTGAACAATACATTTCTAGGAAATTTTTAATCTTTTATAAATCAAAGTAAATAAAATTCTGCGTTAAATGAGCACCATATATTTGAAATTACGTCAAGTCGTTGGGAGCAAATTCAAAGAACAGTCATTTTATCCAATAAAATCGTGTTTTGGATTTTTAAACCTTATTTTCGCTATTTAAAATGTATTATATTAAACAAGTAATATTTTTCTATAAACAGCAGTATCAAATCTTGTACCAGATCGTATATGCGAATACTGGTAAAACAATTTCCAACAAACATTGTCTACTATTTCATTCCTTCTGACAAACCAAGAACCAATTTTGGTGAATCAAGGGATTTGAAATTAAAAACGTACATTGCCATGTAAATATGTAATTAAAAAGCAAAGAATTGAAAAAAGTACAAAAAGCTTTAATGTGGTTTGATGTGTAGGTAATAGACAAAAATTTGAAAAGAAAAATTAAAATTAAAAAATAAAAACACAAGCTTAATTGAATTTGCTGCATTTGGAAGTAGAAGCTGACTAGACCAACTGGTCCAATTGGAGGTGCTTGTCATCCAGAAGGTCTTCTAATTCTTCATTGTTAGGTAGCATACTTTGCCGTCGTTCAACTTTGGTTCCTCATTAATTTCATCTGGTGTAGTCTATCAGTCGCAGGGCGCTCCACTATAATTATAGAGTATTAAGGAACACTTCATCCCTTGCTTCCCGCAACCACAAGCATTTCGGTACCCCTTCGAACATTGGCAGGCAGTATTATTAATCAGTTCCTGTGGGGCTTGTTCGGCTGTTGATGGTATTGAGAGCTGTCCATGCTTAGTAACTTTCCAACCTCCATTGAACTAGGTCCATCAAATGACCATTCCACAAATTAATTTGTAGGAAAGCCCTCATTGCGTGCAGTTGAGCAGCTTCTTCAGTTGGAGAAAGTGTAGTCAAGTTAAAAGTATTCTGCACTAAGGATTTGGTGAACAGTTTAAAGCTTGTTTCATTCAGAGGAAGAGGAAGACTGAAGAAACAATCAAGCATACAGAGCAGCAATTACTTTTGCGCCGGCAAGACCGACTTCCCTGTAGACGCATCACTGTTTTTAAATAACTCGACAGTCCTTTGTACCTCTGCATCTTTGTCGTGAAGGTTTGCCAACTTCATCTTCCCCAGTATGAAAATGGCAGATGTTGAATCGCTTCCGCTGAAAGCGTGAAAATATATATATATATATATTTTAACTTTGTTTGACATTTTAGAGTGTGTCGAAGAATAAAAGACCATCTCTGACTTTCCTTTTCCAGGCTTCATCAAAGACAATTGATCGCTATTAGGAGCTAATGCATTAATAATTACTAGAAGATCTATGTCTTAACCTACTATAATCACACATTCAGTGTGTGCAGCATTTTCAATAACCCCTCTGACTACGGTTGTATCGGCATCCTCTGAAACTTGTTCGATAGCGATGTTTTCATCTGCAAATTTCGCTGCAATAAACTTGTTCCTTCTAAGGTGTTCTACAGATTTTTTTGCTCTTCTCTGTAGGTTCTTCTGGACAGCCATCAAATACTATGACTGATCTCACCCCTAAGTATTTCTGACATACTCTATGCATTTGTTGAGGACTCGAGAGAACTTTTCTCTCAACTCCCACGGTACTCGATGAAGTGGGAACCCGCCGTCAATCACACAGAGAGCACTTCCTATGTTTGTCGGGGTGTCCACTGGTTCAAACAAAGCATAGTAAATATATTTACGTTATTTTCTCATCATTCTTTGTCCATCAGATAAAAATGGTGGGCAAGGAGCCAGTTCATAATTATGTAATGTAATTTCTGAGTTCGGATTCTGGTCCTTTTTTCCCTTTTTTGTGAAATGCAATTCTCCTGAAAATGACGAATGGGCCTATTGAAGCCATATAAAATATATGTCCATTGTCGCGCTTCTGTTAGAACGTAATCTCATAAGCTTGTTAGATAAATTTATATAACACAATCTTTGTACGTGTGAGATTAATTCTTTAAACATAATAAAGTGCATTAAATGGTATCTTCATTCCTACCAAAGATAATCATTATTAGCTAACAAAAATTATGAGTTTTCTCACATTATGTCCTAAAAGGCAATATTCGCACCCAAGATGTTACTAATCCAGGTCGAAATTATTTTTATATTAATAAAATTGTTTGGTCTATAGAACAAAAGTGTGATTTTTCTAAAATCTGAAAACAGGCACTCACGTTAATTTATTTACATATGCACGGATCTTTTAATTTTCTCTATTTACCTTCCTACATACATAAGAGGCCCTTATTAGCACGAGGGTGCACTCCACACTATTTACGCTAAACTGACATGCGTCGGAGTAGGATTTAATGTGGTCGGTGTTGTGGCAAAGACAGGTCGCTTATTACCACCGCTGCTATTCAGGCAATTTCTATGAAAAATGTCCAATAAAAGTTGTGGCTCTAAAAAAAAAGCAGTTCATTTACAAAAGATAGTCAAAAACCTTTAATCATCTTTCCAGAAATTCACTACAAAGAAATGTTCAAGTATAGTGGCATCAAGGGAAAGAGAACATCGCGCTTCATGTCACATCTTTGACTACAATTCGAATGCAAAATTACTTCGTGTGATTTTTTAGCTATTTTTCACAGACAGCCAAACAAACACAAATGCAAAAGTCTGAAAACCGCAGTCGGGAAAGCCCTTAATCCTTTCTCTGCATTTTACTGAAGCATTACCGCAAAACAAAACTGTACGACAGAAGCTATATAAGTTTAATAGTTTAATGCTATATGTTAAAATGTGAAGATATTTATCTATTTAATAAAGTTATCATTCGTAAAAACCAGTTATTTCATTGAAAGTTTTCATCTTTGTTTTAAAACTTATAGCCGACTGTTAATTCATTCCATGAATACTTATAGTGACGTATAAATTCAGCTCTGAAAAGACTAATGGCTGTGTATTTTTACTTCCTCTGCCCGATTAGGTTATGTATTTTTACTTCCTCTGTCCGTACCATAGGTACTATAGGTAGATGAAATTCGAAATTGATTTTTTTAACGTAAATACGCGTTTTGAGGTCCCCTGGATCCAAAAACAATATTTTCATAACATGGCTGTCTGTCTGTCTGGCTCCCAAACTAAAAATCGTATGACAACTTTCTCTTACTTTTAATGCCACTTTACATTTTTAAAAAAATCGTTTGGTTATTTTCTCGCAAACAGTTCTAGCGATTTTCTAAATTTTGTACATGAGGTGCATAAGGGTCATTCTCCAGAAAAGGGCAGATTTCAATGTTAGAATTTTTTTTTAAATATTTTTTATTTTGGATCATGTAATTTTTTTATGTGATATTTCCTTCTGCAGAGTACTACTGAGGTACTTGCCCTACTTACCGAGTGGTATTTTGCATTAAATTAACAAGGTTAGAAAATGGCGCATTCATGGAGGTGAGAAAATAGTATGAAATAGTAATTATAATAGAAGTTATGTGAGAATTAGAATTAATTTACTTTATTTAATGTAATCATGAAAATGAACAATATTTATTACCATACAAATGGATTAACACACAACTTTTTACTTATTTTTATCTATGTTAAAATAGATTATCACCTTAAAATCAAAACTTTAAATCAAAACATGATATATTGTCATAAACTATTAGGCTATACCAGTATCTTCTTTAAACAAAAATAAAAAATGCAGACAGTTAAATATGTCATCAATTACAACATTAATTACACCTCCATGGATAGGACTCGAGAATAACAGTAACGGAGGTGAGGGTAACGGAGGTGAGATTTTTCGCTAATTTGTCAAACAGCTTGGGAACATTTAAGGTTAGAAAATCTCAGTTCTAGAGTTTAACTTTGCATTCCTTATTATTATAATTTATAGCAAAAGTAAATATAAAAACATACTACTTTACCGTTGGGTGTAGGTAACGGAGGTGAGGAAGTCCAATTACCAACTCTGCATTTAGCCCTTTTATATAAACAAAACAACACTTAAAATCACACTAACAGCTTGGCTTTATATAAATGATAAGAAAACTGCCAAAAGTTGGAGTCCAAGGAAAATAGAAAGACTACAGTGCCATATCTGTGGAAATAATCGAACTTTTATATTGTTTCACGGAGGTGAGGTCTCACCTTGGGACAAGCATGTTTAGTGCAAAAAATAGTCTTTACAAAATTATATATTTTATTTTCAGTTATTAATGACTCATTTTTTGAGCTGTTTCTTCTTGTTACAACACTAAAATGGAATAAAAATTAAAGCCTGTTGAATTATGAAAGAATGAAAATGACAAGTCAGGCATTGGGACATGACACGGAGGTGAGATCTCACATACTGTACCCTAAATTGCAGAAAATTGTAACTTTTGTTTAAAAAGTGGAATATGGGATCAAATAGACCTTATTTCAATCTAACTTATCATAATAATTCATAATCCATAAGTACTTATTTTACACCAGAAAATCAACTGCGACATGAATCTGCCCTTTTCTGGAGAGTAACCCATATACTAAGACCTTTTCAATTTGTAACTTTTTTCGTAAAAATTCTCTGAAGGGTAATTTGTAGACCCACTGTTTGTAGAAACTCACGTCAGTCTCACCCGGTGAACAATAAAGCTTTGCATCAGATAGAAACAGCTGAATACGTGTTCTTTGCAATACGGCCTCTTATTCTTTATCAGAATGTGAAGTGAGAAAGGTGTATTGTCCATGCGATATTCCATTCATTTGTACAATCAATTTACAAGAAGACAATGCCATACATAAATATTATACTAAGAGGCTAACTTTTGTTTGGGCAGAAAAAATTACGTATTTCACAACAAATTTTTAATGAAAACTGATATCGACTCCCAGTGTCAATATAATGCTTATGTAGCCTGAGGATAGAGATAGAAATGTTTTTTAAAGGTATCTATGACCATGCCGCGCGCCTCGCAGAAACGCAAGAAGGGAAACATAAATTGAAGGCGTCCAAACGCTCATAATTATTTCCTACCGTCTGATTGTCTTGTGCATAGGTTAAATAGTTCGTGTTACAATAAAATTATTTAATTTCCACTTATTACGTAACTTTTGCTATTAAATAACAACAACTGACGTGAAATCTGGATGTATTATTTAAAGAACAAATGTTCATGTGGGAAAGTACTCAAAACACTGTGGTGAATTGATTCAATTCCAGACAGTCAAATAGTTTAATTCTAATGCAGTATTAAGAAACTATACAAATATTGTGATGTTCGAAGCCTCCAAGCATTTTGACTCTCTAGGACAATCCGCCTAGCTGCCAAATATATATATATATATAGGCCTATATAAATCTGTATATATATATATAAATCTGTATATATATATATACAGATTTCTATTGACATTTTGCAATCTTTAAAGCAAGTACTCAGTAGGTATGAGATGGTATCAATCAAAAGATTTTTTCACTCCGGTTTGAGTAATGTAGGTATATATAATTGAGTTTTAATAAGTATTTTGGCTAATGTAACTTATTTAATTAAAAGACTACATTTTAAAGTCGAACAGATTGTTTCGTTCCAATAGCTCGATCCAAAGCCTCATAGACTATTCATTCCATAAACAGTTCGCAAAAATTAAACAAATGATAACTGCTACGATAATGGCTAACTTTGAAGCTGAAATTAATGTTAAAATTATATTAAACTTTGATTGAAAAGCATGTATTTAATTTTAAACTCTCCTTACTAATGTTCCAGTATCAATGTATTCGCTTAAGGATTGTTTAGAGCTTGAAGGTGGTTTCGCTGTACTCTCGTCCTAAACTGTACGGCCATGCTAAAGCTAACACCTACACCTACACCTACATAGGGCCTATGCAAACATCATTAATTGTGAAGGCATTCTGTGAAATAGGCATTTATTTTTAAGCTTTTCTTATGTTATTATAAACGATTGTATGATGTTGAACCTAATTACTCAGCTAAATTCCAGTTTCCTGGCTTTTGTAAAAAAAATTATAATATAAAGGAAGGTTTTAAGTTTCGCAGGAGCTTGCATAACATTATGTATATTTTCCCTACAATCTCGCGCCACTAGACTCAAATTTGGTGCTTTAATGATAAAGGAAAAAGAACGTTTCAAAACAGTTATGTTAACCGTTGTTTGTATGTTTTTTATAATCGTGACAGAAGACAATGCCACCCGGAATAGTTGGCAGTGCGCATGAGCTTTGAACCTAATTATCTCATTAATCATAAACGTACTCACTAGGGCAAGGCATTTGATAATTTTGCATCTTTTTTTTATATGAAGGTTGAAAGAAAGCTCGAATATATACAAATGTGTATAATGAATTACTTGATTAACCCTTTCACTGCTAACGACGGAGCATTTCCGTCCGGGATAATGGCACTTGCGTGTGCTGTTGACGGAACAGTGACGGCCGGGAAATCGGTGCTTTATATGTGACGATTGCGCAAGGTTTAGAATTTTTTAACACGGTTTCAACGAAAGGATAGCCTTCTGCCATCTCTTGGGGTTAGATAGAACTTCGTTTCATTGCTTTCCCTGCCCTGTGGTGCATTCTGTAGTCGATTATATGAGGCCTTGCACAAGGTTGCGTTGTATGTACGAGGCAATGAACTGAAGAGTCATGTGACATGCGGGGATTCACGTCAAGGCCAGGGGTAGCACAGTCATGGCTTCCACGAGCAAAGATACGCGTTTATTACGTGAGGACGAAATTTTGGCTTATTTTGACTCTTTGCCCTCTGATTATTCGGAATTATCGCAAAGTGACAGTGACAGTGACAGTGTCGATCTGAATAAAGATCAGTGTAGTGATTCTAGTGATGACAGTGAAAGTGTTATTCAGCAACCTGTGCAACCCACAAAGAGGCGACATACTGGCCCTCCACTATTTCAATGGCAGTCGGGTAATTTCAGCCCGAATGTTCATAAATTTTCCAATCAAAATTCCGGAATTTCGGCAAATATAGGCGTAGATGAAAATTGCACTGTCTTTGACATTTTCAAAATTTTTTTCCCCATGCATATTATGCAGATAATTGCTGACGAGACAAATAAGTATTATAATTTTTTGTCCAAGAAATTACCACCAAGCCCTTATTCTCGTCTACAGTCATGGACTGAAACTTCACCTGAAGAACTGTACATTTTCTTAGGACTGACAATGCTCATGGCCAGAGTAAAAAAACTTACCATTGCAGAATACTGGTCCAGAGATCCCCTAATTTCCACACCTCAGTTTGCAGACTACATGTCCCGAGATAGATACCTTTTACTACTAAAACTTCTGCATTTCAATGACAATGAGACACAGGTCCAAGGACAAAGACTGCATAAACTGAAACCAATTATTGACCATCTGAGGAAAACTTTCAGTGAAGTGTTTACACCTTTCCAAAATATTTGCATTGATGAGAGCCTAGTATTGTTCAAAGGTCGTCTGATATTTCAACAGTATATTCCCTCAAAAAGGCATAGGTTTGGTATAAAGGTGTTTGTGCTTTGCGACTGTGAGACAGGATATGTGTTGGACTTTATTGTTTATACAGGGGCAACTACAGAAATAGGTGAGAACCGTGACTTTGGGATTTCTGGGGCTGTTGTACAAACACTAATGACAAAGTATCTTGGTAAAGGACACAACTTGTGGCTTGACAATTGGTATTCCGGTCCTCTCCTCTATAACTGGCTTCATGCAAATGGAACAAATGTGTGTGGCACAGTCAGAAGGAACAGGAAAGAAATGCCTAAAATGACAGGAAAATTAGACAAAGGACAAGTCGAGTTTAGACATACTGACAATATGTTGACAGTGCGATGGATGGACAGACGAGAAGTATGTATGTTGACAACTTTGCACAAAGATACAATGAAACCCTCTGGAAAAATTGACAGAAAGACAGACACTCCAATAATGAAGCCTGAATGTGTACTGGACTACAATAAGAACATGGGTGCAGTGGACAGGACTGACATGATGATTAGTTCGCTGGAGTGTGTCAGGAAATCAGTGAAATGGTACAGAAAATTCTTCTTTCATCTTTTAGATGTTACTGTACTAAATTCACAGGCACTCTTCAATGTGAAAACAGGTAAGAATATTACTCTGGCTGATTTTCAACATACTCTCATAAGAGAGATTTTCAAACAGTTCCACAGACCAAGACCAACCAGTAAATCTGGACGACCTTTAGCTGGTGATCAGCCCTTGAGACTTACAGAGAGACATTTTCCAATAGCTGTACCACCCACCCCAAACAAAGCCAAACCTGCTAGGAAATGTCATGTCTGTTCCAATACCACCCAGAGGGAAAAGAAAAGGAAGGATACGAAGTACATGTGTGCCAAATGTGATGTCGGTTTGTGCCTACAACCCTGCTTTGAAATTTTCCACACAAAAAATCAATTTTAAAATTTAACTATTGTTGTGGTATTTATAAATATATTATTTTTAATAATTTTAATAGGAATTTTACAGACCTAACTGGTAATATTTCATATAAAGCAAACAAAGAAGTGCATTTTTGACACCCCTGTCTTGTAAAATATCAATAATATTTTCTATGCAATGCCTTTATACTTATCATTTCTAGAAAGTTACATTATTTTCACATAATTATGTAACTTTGAAGGTTTCATCCCTAAAATACAAGTAAATAAATTTTGGAAACCCCTGATTTGTAAAAACACTTTTGAAAACAATTTTTTTGTGTATGCAGTACCTTTAGTCATGGTTTCAAAATGTGCAACCGGCATTATTTACACAGAATTTGTGATTGTTCAGCATTTCATTTCTAAGAAAAAAACATTTTGGCCACCCCTAAATTGTAAAAATATTGCTAAAATGCCATTTGACTTGGAGTCTTCAATGATAACCAAAAGTAAGTGCAATTTTCTGTTATTTACAAATTAAACTTTCGATTTGACAATAATGGCCTTTGTGGACAACCCTGAATTATGTGTGTTGCATATGGTATACTTTACACTTTTTAACATGTGTGTTTTTGGGCATATGGGCCATCAAGAACAGTCTAAAATATGATTGGTAAGTGATTTCAGAATATTTGCATTACTTTCTGCATGCTAACCCACAATTTAAGAAAAAATAAAAAAGTGAAAATATCTCAGCAAGGAGGATATGTCAGCTTGCTAATATCTCAGCAGTGAAAGGGTTGCCCGGTTTCTATAAACTCGCGAATTACCTATGGGTAAATTATCCAATGGACAGAATTTACACAAAAATAACACCACACAAACACAAATAATTTAAAGATAGCAATCACATACACTTGTGGCGAGTTTCTAGATAAATGTCCTCTGGGTAAATATGAAAATGACAGAAAAAATGTTCTTACAAACTCGGGCTAGATCTTTCCAAGGGTAAATCTTCGGGTTAATTTATCCTTTCATGGATGGCTGGATAAAATTTAACCTTTCATAGGATCAATAGTAATATTTAAACAACGAGAATCAAAGCCTTCTGAATTAAATTAACTGTACAACTCCAAGGCCTTGCTCATTATATCATTGTAGGTTAAATGGAACTAATTTGTCCATGGATAATTTACCCATAGATAAGGGCAATTTGTCTTTTCATTTTTTGCTTTTTCTGTCATTTTTAAAAGATAGGTCATTTTTGGGTATTTTCAATTCATTTTCGGTATTTTTATAGTGTTACATTACGTTGTATTTTGAATTTTTCATTATTATTATTATTTCTGTTTTTAATGTTTGTCTATTGTAAATTTGTAAGGAAGTAACGTCCGCAGGACACAAAGCAGACTTGTTCAGAAGTTTTTTTTTCCGCAAAGGGTGTTTACTTACTTCCTTAGTAACAAAATAAGAGTGTTCTATGTTGTAAATTTAAATGTAACACACTGCCATTGATTAAAATACTCTCTAAAATCAACTCATTACTTCTTAAAAACTAATTATAGGTAATAATCATAGGCGTGCCGAGGGGGGGGGGGGGGTTTTGGGGGTTTGAACCCCCCATTGATTAAAAAAAGGAAAATTGTATAATTTTTTTAAGTCTGCCCATAAATTACTTAATACAAGTATAAAGCGTGGGAAGCTTAAAACTCGTTATTTTACGTCTTAATTTTAAAAATTTTCCGGGAGAAAACACCCAAAAGCTTAAAACTCGTTATTTTGCGTCTTAATTTTTTTAATTTTCCGGGGGAGGATCCCCGGAAGCTTAAAACTCGTTATTTTGCGTCTTAATTTTTTAAATTTTCCAGGGGAAGACCCCCGGAAGCTTAAAATTCGTTATTTTGCATCTTAATCTTTAAAATTTTCCGGGGGAGGACCCCCGGACCTTCCTCTCCCTGGGGGGTATTCCTTTATAACCCCCCCCCATATGGTCGGCCTGGTTACGCCTATGGTAATAATGGATAATTTATTGGTCTTATTTTAAATTTTGTGTCTTCTTTACTATTTTTAAGGCATAAATGCATTTTTATTTTGCATTTTTTTTTACTGTTTTATGGTCTTACCCTGGTAATCACAAAGTACAAAATAGGTATTTTATTTATTTTAATTTCTACCACTGCCTTCTTGAATCCGCGCTTCACCCTGCATAAAATTTAATGATTTGTAATGTTAAAGCAAACCAAGTAAATATTAAAAGGGAAATATAGCAATAAACACATTGAAACGAACATAGCCTATTACCGGTCACTGATTTCATTTTCACTTACAATCTATAAAACCGTCCAACATTTCAACATTTTATAGTTTACAGAACACATTTGACTTTAGAATTACCCCTTTCATTTCACACTCCACAGTACTCAACAAGAACGTTTTTCAGTTAATAAATCGATTTTTTAGAATACTGGTACTTCACCTTCGTCATTTCGCTGGAGCAAACGATGCAAATCCTTCTTCTGAAGAAACCAGGGATTTCGGATCACTAACCATTTCCTTTACCGAGACAATGGAGTTACAAAAATGAAAAATTCAATGCAATATTTTCTCTTGATAAAAATGAGCAAAATGCAAAATGTAGGCTTTTTTTTTAGAAATTAAACTTCAGAAGAAAATAATTCGGTTTATAAAGTATTTTATCGTGTTTTAATAAAAAACAATTTCAGCCATTTTCACTTTTAACATCTTATTTAGTCATTTTTAGGTTTTATAAGTTTGATATATGCATAGGCCTATACTAGGCGATATATTATATATTATGTTATTCTAAGAGCCAAGAGGTTTAGTGGGATAGAGGAAGTTAATGTGTTTTACATAAGATTTTTTTATCCACACTTAAACTACAACACATATTTACACCATGTTTTATGGAGTCGTGGTTCCAATTATTATTTTCTTCTGGCGTATCAGAAATATTATTGCATTGGACTTTGAAAACCGATTCAGGTTTCTGATAGAAATTCATACTTTAAGTTCCCTGATCCCCTTGATAAGGTCCGACGGACATTATTAAGGTTGGAAGGTACTGCAGGAACGAAAAAATTAAAAAGTAAAAGCTCTCGAAGTAGATTGCTTTATGTTGTTTACGTTGGTTGGTTTGTTGGTTGATAGGTTTGTCCAATTTGTGTCATTTGCTAGCGTTTGGTGGCTAAATACGTGATAGAATGAAACAGATTAGGCGGGTGTTGCTTCCTTGATTCATTGACTACACGAGGCTAGAATTAGATCATGGTAGCTTGTGCCATCTGTTAACCACACGTTGAACTTATAGGAATATGGAATTGGGGCCGATGGACACTGGGGTTTGAGGTCTGAGAGACACGCTTCATAATTCCTTACAATTCATGAAACCCTTTTAATCTTTCGCATTTCGCAATTAGCCTGTTTATTAAAATACCACCCTTTTAACCCACAAAGGCTCTCAAAATATGTTTCTGAACATCCTGTCTCCACTACCCTGGTGAAGACACATTACTGAAGATGGTAGCCAAAAAGAAAAGAAAAATAACTCGACTTCTCCCAGTGAACAATTCTATTGTCTTCGTTGTCGAGAGTAGAATCTCTGACATCTACCAATTCATCTTTGGAAGAACCGTCTCCTATGCCCATATTGCCTGTAAGAGCTATGTCAACTCAGAGAAATACCTAAAGGTTGTTAAGAGATCATCAAAGCACTTGAGAAGAAGCAAAAGATAAAGGAAGGGTCAATAAAGAAGAACAGGAACAGTAAGAAACAAACAGAACCAGGACTGAGTGGTTTGCAGGAGGAGGAAAAGAATCAGAATAAATATAATGACTTGCTTCATTTCTGTCAAGGATGTAAAAACTTTTTTTTTTCCTTCGATAAGAGGGGTAAACGTGATTTCACTATTTGGATTGCAACAAGTATATCAAGGATACCAGTACTGAAGACAGTGGAAATTCTTATTTTATGTGCTCCCAATGATTAGATGACGATGCTGCATGAAACATGGACAAATCTTGTGTGTCCATGAGCCCCAATTAAAGTGTCCGTCTTCTCCAAGTATTGGAATCTAACGGGCACGAAACCGACTATAAGAGAAATCGTGTTTTGTAAGTGTTCACCAGAAGTTTCGTTGTTATAATTATTGTATTTTGTCGCAAACAGTCCCTATTATTTTTCCAAATTGTAAAAAATAACTACTTTAATAAAACTGTGTACAAGAAGAAAATATGCTTAAGGTGTCCAACGGAACACAATCTACCCTACAATAATTACCCTGAAACGGTATATGTGCGTTTGTGTATACGTGAATATAATATATTCACAGCACACTCGTATCTCATATTATGAGATTGTGAGCTTGTATGTGTTGTATTTGTTTGCCTCTTTCTCTTTGAGTGTCTGTGGGGAGCATAACTGGAAAAAAATGCAGCAGAACAAAGATTATAAATCACGTTAAGACACCTACCAAGGATGAGAAAAGATGCTTAGGCTAACGATTATTTTTCTCACACACTTTTACCAACTTCTACTAGAGAAGGTTTCTAACGATTTGTTTGTAAAAAATGCTCGTGTAATTTTTAATTCTTTTCGGATAGAAATAAATTTTTTAACTGGTTCCCCTCTCCCTACAATTCGGAATTTTCATATTAGGTTCTAGATACTTTTTGCAAAAATACCAACCAAGAAAATATCATGATCCATGTTTAAACAAAGAAAATCACGTTAATATCTCACATAATGTTTATTATTATTATTTTTTTAATGTCCTATTCTTTTTCTTCACGGTTTGGAATTAGCAGACTGGTACATGATACTCTGAACTCTTAAATGTTTGGGTTTCAATGGCCCGGGATCAGAATGTGATAAGTTAATTTTTATTGCTCCATTAAGTCCCTTCACGAAGCAAAAACTGGCGGATATTCACAGCACAGGCATTCTTTTCTTGATTGTAATAATAATATTCACTACTAGTATGCAACTATTCCGAAGTATAAACTTACAAATTATACAGGGGTCAAATATGTCTATAGTTTTTTAGGACGTGGGATTATTTTATACAGAAAGGTCAAAGTTCATGACACATAAAGTGTGTCTTCAGCCCCTATAAATCATCCTCATCTTATAATTATTCATAATTATCATCAAGTCTTTATCCCTTATCAATGGTATCAGTCCACTTTTTTCTTACACATGGATATATTCGGGAACACAAAGAGAAAACTGCATAGGAAACACCATGTTATACAATTAATAATGGACCAAGTACGACAGGCACTTAAATTTTCTGCATGCCGTATCTCACTAATTGTACTGTTCTAATTGTTTTGAAAATACAATTCTAGTAAAAACTATTTTAAAAAATCAAGATTTCTTCCCACACTAATTCAGGGTAAAATACTAATTTTTTCCCATAAAGACAATGAGAGAACCTACACTACAACTCCCATTCGCGGGTGTGCGGGCAAAGAGAGTTAAGTCCACCATCCTCAAAATTTGGGATATGTTCATAAAGTTGTATATAAAAATGTTCTCTACATTTGTGTTAAGTCCAGTAAGTCATATTCAAAAACGTACGGTAGTTATGGATGTGCGCCTCATGGGTTTATCCATCTCTAAAGCTATGTTGGGCTGGTATACTGTGTTAAGTCACTCTAACTATCAGTAACAAGGAAGTGGACTTAACTCTCTTTGCCCGCGCACCCTCTAATTTATTTGAGGATTGAAAGTTAAAGGGAATAAATTAAGATTTTAAATGATGTCAATAGTCACAAGCAAATATATATCGGTCGTCTATTATGAAAATGATCCTACGTAAACATGGCTAAATTAATCTCCTCGAAATAAGGTGTAAAACATTTATTTCTCCTTCAACCACATATTACCAATGCATTGCCTAAATTTTTTAGACAGCTGTTAATAAAAAAGATTCATCTATTTCTTTTCTTCTACGTGCTCCTTACTGTAAACATAGCATAATGGTGAGACGAACGAACTGATCTGACAGTGAAGTAAGTTTATCAGCACAATGACAAGAAATACTCGCAGTTATTGCACTATTACATCATGGAAACCCGTTTTCTACACAGCTCCATAAAAATTTACGTTCTTACTTGGAGCGATACCTTGAACGTGGTCTTTTCTAAGAACATATTAAGTTCACTTTGATTTTATTTTTTAAACGGGTTGATAGAACACGTGTATGAGGCACCGAGAAGTCTAGCTCATTGAACTAGTTTTAGATTAATACGGTAGAAGAAAACAACATAAAATAATGTGTTTTCCACATTTCGCAATTACCTAGAATTAAATAAATATAATTATAGTTCTGTCATTATATTCACTACATCAGCATTGGCCTACCTTCTTCTGCTGATATTTAATCTCGATCAATAAAATCGATATCACTAACACAGTATATTCATCTTTATTATCCCCATCAATTTAACTACCGTCATTAACTAACCATAGTCATGACCATCACCATCAGCCGAAACGTACGAAAGGGAGGTTTACTCCTGGTAAACATGCATTCCATCTTAAAATGGACTTTGAGACAGATTTTCAAAAATAATCTCAAAGACTTGAAACCCTGGAAATATGTCCCTTAAATATTGAAGTTTTAATCATTTAACTTGTTTTTGCAATATATATGTATTTATTTATTTTGTGAGAAGCTTGATTTTCAGTCATTTAGTAATACAATTAAAAGAGTTGATTTATTGTAATAAAGTTTGATGCACTAAAGTCACATTATCTTTGATAATGCATACCGTGTGTCCGTAAAGTCATGGTGCACTTTATGTACAGTACAAACAGTAAGTGCACCATGACTTGACGGACACACTGTATTTCTATGCAACAGGTAGCTAGGAAAGACTGTACAGAACTTACTGACTTACTCAATGGCAATAGACAATATTCCTAAGCAAGTTAAGGAATATTATCTATTTTATGGAACCCGAAGGTTCATTGCCGCGCTTACCTGAGTCCGCCGTTGAACCCTATTCTGTGCTAACTCCATCCAATCATGCCTAGCAAATCCTACTTCCCTTAAATCCATTTTAAGATTGTTCTCCCACCTACGTCTAGGTCTTCCGCATGGTCTTTTCCCTTCGGGTCGCCCAGCCAATACTTTTGAGATATGTCTTTCCTCCCCCATGCGTACAACATGTCCAGCCCATTTCATCCTGCGCGATTTAATTACCCTTACTACATCCGGTGAAGCGTACATCTCATGAAGCTCGTCGTTATGCAATTTTCTGCAGTACCCAGTGAAGGTAAATAAATAACATACTTAAAGATAATTTTAAAGTTTCAAAAGTGAGATGGGACTGTAATACCCGTTATAAAAAACATACAAAAGTTTGAATAATTTCCTCACTTAAAGAAACAAAAAATTCCATTTTAAGGAAAGCTAGGTTAAACGTATTTTAAACTACTTCGTAGGCCTATTACCTTCAGAAAATGGATCCGACAATAAAACAGCAAAATATAGGCCTAATAGCTAACATGCCCATGCCCAACATCAAAGTGAAAGGGGGTAAAGTTCTTTCTTCTTTATAAGTTCAGCAAAAATTGACGTTTCAGAAAAGTAAGTTAGCCTATTTAAAATTCATGAAAATCGTATTTTATTTCTATAACAATTTTGAAGTAATTTCATGCGAAAGAATGTCCCTAATTTACACTTTAACATGTAAATTTAATTAAACTGACTGTTCTTAAAAATATTTCACTATTACACCCTTTACATTGTGTATGATTTTGAATTTTGTTATGAAAATAATTTTTAATCTGCTACAAACAGTGAGTTTATAATTAGACTATATAATTTAGACATGCCTGAGAAGCTTGAATAAACACTGAAGCTCTTATCTCACATAATTTTTCACTTTCCTACCCTATTGTACCTTTACATGTTCATTTCAAGTAACACCAGCTACACTACCATTTTCAAAAACAAAACTATAAATATTTTTAAAATTAACTATCATCTGTCCTCCAATGTAGTTGACCGCACTAATCCGCACATGCAATAACTTTTTTTTAGTATTTACAATTAATTCTATGTTTTACATTTTGGCAATATGTCAGATAATAATAAAGTAACCTACTTACTCTAGTAGTATCTGTGTGAGAATCTTCCTACCTCGTGGAAATTAAATTTAAATGCCGGATTTTCTAAGTTGTTTTTTTGTGTAGCTGGAAAGGGTCTAATTGCCTCTAACAGAAAACCTCTGACGATCCATCTGTCTTTTGAGATATACCTCAAGTTCAATATATTTAACTCCACAGACAGGAATGGAATGCATGGCTCATAAATTGTTTCTTTCTAAATTTACATCCTCTGTTTTAGTTCTCATTCAAAGCGAACAGTAGGATCTATTCATTATTTATGGAAAATATCAGGATTTTTATCGCTATTTTAGCATTGTTACTAACGGAACTCAGCTATTTCACTGATTAGAATCCACTGACGTTTTTACGATTGATGAAATGAAATTGGAACGCAATCGCAGATGGAATATAATATGCATTAATAAAGGTTATACCTAATATTTATTTTAAAGATTGTATTTATAAATAATTATTAAACCTATTTGTAAATTCTAATAGGCCTGTATTAATAACATATAATAAAACTATACATTAATTACTCATAAGATTACTAGACGTACTCTTTAAAGAGCAGACCTTTATGTTCACTTTTCAGAGGTTCCAATTTTGTACTCTTTACTTCTTTTTTTTTTGGGGGGGGGGGCTATACCGGTACTCTTAAAATGTACTTAAAATGTATTCTGACAGTCTGTCATTTTTTCAAGCCACTAAGATATTTTTTATTTATTCGCTTCTCAATGCCAAATTTCAAATTATCGGCATCTCTTCATTGTGCAATGCTTCCTAACCTCTGATAATCTTGTGTTTTTAAACAGACTATCACAATATGCAGTTGCGATCATCAATGCGTCAGCAATTAGTTTGATAAATCTTACTATTTTAAAAATACAACATTAATTAACTTATGATCTGTTATTTCTGGAGAGGAACACAGACTCTTGCAATGTGTTTCTGAAATTATGTGAATGTATCTTTGCAATTCCTGGGCACAATGCGAACACTGAAAGGTTTTTTCAGCCTCATGAAGTCACAGTGAACACAAGAAAAAATCGGCACTTTTGAATCAGTGAAAAATACCCTACTAACTCAGTACAACTTCAAACCTCTCAGGTGTGTGCAGTTTTATGAACTCTGTCTAGAGGATAAGAATTTGCTTCATGAAGTCAGAAATTCTTCTGAATGCAGCAAGTGCGGGTCCGTTAAGTGAAATGTCAGTCACAAGAAACAATTAAAGTAAATCTTATGAATTCAAAATGCTGGTTTAGTGTTCATGTTGATTTTTTGTGAAACTGTCAAGAGTTGAACTATGCTTTCAACTCAAGTTACGTCTGTGTAATAGCCTAATGTAGAATAATAGTAGTAGAGGTAGCAATAATAATAATAATAATAATAATAATAATAATAATAATAATAAAGTTCTCTGTCGTGCTTTCGAAATGTAGCATTAACTTTAAAACTTTAACTCAACTGTTAAAAAAATCACTTTAGGCAAGCCTACAGGCTGAGGTAGATTTCGAAGTGCTTTTGGTTTAATTTATTGTCGCTGCGTAGCACTCTTCTTCTTTAGCCTTGGCATGACAAACCCGCAATAATAACTGCAAAAAAGAGGGAAAAACACTTTTTCAAACATTCAAATCTCGTCTTATATGAGAACTATCAAGAAACTAGTTACTGATTTGTAGAGTACTCATCAAGAGCTTTTCAACGATACCCCACAAGACGTAGTTTCAAAAATTTTGAATTTACATCCCCCCACCCCCAAAACCCCCGAATCGTTGGTGACACTCTGAACTCCATAGGGAGTACTGTAATTTATTCAAACAAAGTTTCCCTCTATACTTCATAGGGCCGAAATATAATTTTTTTTAAAATTCAACCCCCGACCACCCCCTTGGGCCAATTTTGCTCATTAACGAACTTGTCCGAACTATTGGGCCTAGAAATAATATAATAAAATTTGGTTCAAATATCTTCAAAATTACGGTCGCTAGCGTGTAAAGATATATATATATATATATATATATATATATAACAATTTTTTTGAACAGGCGGTGGTTTCGTACTTAGGGAGGCATGAAACGTAAAGATATGAAAGAATTTTTCGAAAATCATGACATGGTATCCATTGCAATAGGTAGATTTTTCTTCGAAATCTACCTAAAAAAAGTCCTCTTTTCTTGCTCAATGATCTGGTAATCCTACTTATTCAGTTTATTTATAATTCTGCTGTTCGCATTTATATAGCGTCGCCTATTAATTAAATTAACATATTACAATTTATTCACTTACCGAATCGTTTGAAGGTTCTCCCATGTTCGATCTTGTAAAAAAGATAACATATTATGATAAAACTGTACCACAACGAAAGGATGTATAGTCGTCAATGCCCCCTCCTATGCGTGTTGACTGGTTAAGAATCTTCAATTCCCTTTTATAAGCACTTACGATGTTACTTTTCTTTGCTACGACTTCAGATCCGCATTAGTTTAAACTACTTTAAGTTAGAACTTTATGTGTCATGAGCAGCATCTTTCTTATTCCGGTCACTAACTTCTCTGCTCTTCACTTTCCAAATAGCTAGCAATGTTTTATACATTATTCTATAAATTCGCGACAATCTTCAGAAGAATCACTTATGCTACAAACCGGTATAAATAAATGTGCGTGTAAAGGGTCCTTTGGCGACATGCATTGGTTTCGCAGTTCCATTTTCCATATTGAATAAATTTATATTCGGACTCATATTTTTATAAAACATTATTTTTTTTACAGACTTTTGTTTTGAGATCTTCTCAGTTCAAGCGAAACGTGTGTAGTGTAGATAATATATGCATATGCATTCATGAACCACAGATTATTATTGTCTCTTTTGGACATTACATGATAGTATTATCGTGTGTAGTCTAGGTGTGACATGGCGGTTCCTTGCGGGTGCTTTAAAGTACCGTAGTACTGCCTGAAGGCCAAGATCTTAAATCCTTTCCGAAGGAAGTCCTGCTGTCGATATTTATATCCTAAAACCTAGGCCCTGTGCCAGGTTTGATCTCGCGAAAGTGAAATCAAATGGCAAGAAGCAGGTGCCCATTCAGTGTGCTAAAAGATCATTTTCACAAGGACGCCTTCTTGCCACACGTATGGAAACTAATGTTCAATCTTCAAGAGCATGCTACCACATGCAACTCTAAACTCCCAACAATAAAACGCCAATGTAGTTAGCGGGATGGATTTATGGGCTAAACGATGGTAATTTAACTTAGGCTGTGACCGTCGCCAGTGTGCCGGAATCAGATGAAAGTATAATTTGCCTATGTCCTCAAAAATGCCTTCGATCTGGGACGGGTTCGAACCAGCTACCTCGGGTATCAGTGCCATACTGACTACAGTTCTGCATAGCCCGTCTGTAAATAGTTTTTATATCGATTACAGGGAAAGGTTGTAGGCTACTTCGTTCGTCCCTGAAATTCCACGAGCCAGAAGCCACGAACTGCTTGTAGTCACGAACAACCAACTAACTTTAGTCACGAGCCAAGAGCCAAGAGCCACGAACTACCCCACCAGGATGTGCACCCTGGACCGTTTGTACCGGCTCTATATCCACTACGAAATGATAAATAAGCAATGTTGTGCGACTGAAATAGTGAACCCATTTTTCTGTAACCTTACCTACTGAAAAAGAACGACAGTTAAGTATAAGTACTTCCACCAAGACGAAGCAACAGCCCAACACGACAAATCACTCAATGACGGTGTTTTGAAGCAAGAATAATAATTATTATTTATCGCGGTCTATGGCAACCTCGCTCTGAGTATGTGTGACTTTCTACCTGCGGGGAACCTTAAAACAAGAAGTGTACCGGTACCGTAACAATCCGTACACTCCGGAAGAATTAAAAAGACTTTAAAAAATCTGCAAAATATCCGAAGTAGAGCTACAGGTGTACCAGAATGTTATACGTCGTTATCAGATATGCGCAGAACAGCGAGAATAGCAAAATCTACTGAGTTAAATACTGAATATCTTTTCAATTAGGTATTCTTTTAATTGAATATTCGGCGCAATATTAAATAGCTAAATCGGCCTCCCGATTCCCAGTGAAGGCCGCGTGCTATTCTCGGCAGAAGTTGGGTTGCGTCATGTTCGAGCCTTAACTGTAAAACAGACCTTACGAACACATCTAGAGAGTTGGGTACATTCAACCTTACAAGGAAAGTATCGAACTCTTCATATAGAAACACTTTTAAATATACCTACAGAATCTATAGACCGTACTATAAGAAGGCCAACCACTAAATATTAGCTGGCTATTTCCATGGAATAGTTCCGAAATAAGGTCCTGAATTATACGTACAACCTATAGGAGAATGATAGCTTAGTATTTGTTGGATTGGACAGCCCTTCGTGTTTGGTAGCGAGCATTAGTACTCGTATCTATCTAAGGGTGATAAACGCAAGTTTCTTATTTTTGTTTAATTTAGGAGCAGTCATGTGGTTAAATGGTTCGTAGGTCTACCTACTCATCCCACTATCTAAAGTGTCTCCACGCAAACTTAACATACAAAATTACCATGCAGCTGGAATTTGCTCTTCTGTCGAATGTTTTGGAGCAGCAAAAATGTTAGTTTCAGTGCAGACATATCTATAAAATTCTCACTTTTCTTTAGATTTCAGAGCACGGCTTGTCGATTCATGCAGCTCCACATGGATCTACAAGCAGTCATCAGCTATTTCAAAATTAATATTATTCTACACTGAATAAAATTTCGGAACAATTGCTGCTTTCTGGTTAGGGACTTGCCGTCGTTACATGTAATGAATTTATGCTCTACTATGCCAACTTCATGTAACCTACATACGAAGGCTTACATTACTGAACATGTGATCCTACTATAATTTTATCGCGATTCTGCTATTTTCTGGCCAGCATATTCCTTGTAATTCAACAGTATGTTGACTACCTACAAGAAAGAGTACATTATACGGTAGGCCTATGTAGGCTACCGACAATTTTTACAAGGAATTCTTCTTACTTATTAAAACAAAGGCTACTTACAATGAAAATACAGTAGTCTAAAAAGACTTATTTACTTAAGCTATTAAAGAAGACAGAAGAAAAATACTGGCAGTACGAAATTGGATAATCTTAAATGAAACCGGAGGCGTTGTATGTTGCTTCTATCTAAACTTGCAGTGATGGGAAGTAATTGAGTAAAAGTAATCGGATTACAGTAACAATTCCTTTTTTGGTCCCATTTACTTTTAATCAGTAGGCCTACTTTTTAAAAAAATGTAATTTCTACTTGTAATTTACTTCTGGAAATAAAATTGTAATTGTTACAATTTAGTAGTCGTTAGTAATAGTATCATTCTCACTTGCTGTAACTTATAGTCATCACTACTGTTTTTGCAACTATTATCCAAATCAGAGTTAATATGAACAAAAAGTTACTCAGTGTTTCCGAAAATATTCTCATTTATGTGTTTTTTTGTTTGTTCATTAATAATTTGGGCCTGTGCCCAAAACATACCAAAAAGAAGGAATTTTTAGGCACTGCCATTTTGTAAAGTAATTGTAATTTTACTGATTACTTTTTTAAAAAGTAATTTGTAATTGTAATTAAGTAAAATGTCTCTCAGGTAATTGTAATTCAGCCCAATTACTTTCTTTTTGTACTTTTCCCATCACTGTAAACATGATAGCAGAAATTAGTGTACGTTAAGTAAATCTCCAAATAATTTTTTCTAATGAAACGTTTCCTTACAGAAAGAATGTTCAACAGGTTTATGTATTAATATGTTTACGTGAAAATGTATTTTCATTGTACGGTACTGTAGGCCTACTGTACTGTACTGACAAACTGCAGCTCTACACAGTGGCGGCCGGTGACAAAAACACTGTGTGTGCTACAGTTTGAACATGCACAAAATAAAATGTAACATGCCACTCACCTAATGTCGAAAAATGAAGTCCATGCGGCGCTCCTTCATACTGCAGAATTTATCGATTACTTTGGTGTTGAATCCATCTATGTGCAGCACCATTTTCTTTTCAATCGATAGCATTGCAAGGGCAGTTAAACGTTCCTGGGACATTGTGTTTCTCAAGAAGGTTTTTATCCTTGCTAGTGATGAGAAGCATCTTTCTGGTTCTGCAGTCGTCATTGGTGTCGTAACCAGGATCTTCAGCAACTTTGTTATTTCACAAAAAGTCTCTTGCAGATTGTTCGACAACACACGCTGCAGCAGTGGTACGGCGCCTAAAGTGTTCATGAAATCCGGCCTATCGTACAGAACTCGGAGCTCTGTCTTTAGTCTGAACTTATCCAAAGTGTTGTAATACAGAACAGTAGCTTCAAGTTCCATTTCTGGAAAATTCCCGGAGTAGTCACTGAAATTGGTAGCGTTTAACAATTTTGCAGCATCAAGATGCCTCAGTGAGTTGAAGCGATGACTAGCCTCTTGCGTGATTCTGTCGCATACTTCTTTAGCGTCAGTGTGCCTGCATTCCACTTTTCTTCGCTTACTAGTAGATGAAGCTTCAGGGTCTACATGGATGTCGTCTGTGGATTCCCTAATCTTTCTAATTACGTCTGTAAAATGAGTCACTGCATTCCTTGCTTTGATTGCATCAATTGATCTGGCTTGTAGCTGGTTATAAAGAATGTCTACATGTGGCATTATCTTACTGAAGAAAGTTAACCAGTACAGAAATTCTTCATCCTCCAAATATCGCCGCAAACCAACTGCTCCGTGAGAAGTTTTGCTCTGTGGCATTTTTTCTAATTCCAGCAAACATTCTTTCAATTTATCCTTGTTCTCAAAAACTACGTTAACAGTTCTCGATCTAAAGTTCCACCTAGTTGCAGGACAGCTTGGAATTCTACGAGCCACCACTGATTCAAGCACTGACAAACGTTGTGGCGATCTTGAAAAATATGCAGGGAAAGCGGACAGGTCAAGGAAAAACACTCGTGCGGATTGGTTCTGTGAAGCAGCTTTTTCCATTATTAAATTTAATTGATGAGCATAACAGTGTATGAAGTGAGCACTAGGATAATGAATTTTAATTTTTGCTTGAACCCCACCACTTGCACCAGACATCACGGAGGCTCCATCAAAAGTTTGTGCAATTATTTTATGGGGTTTCTGATTAAAGAGAGGATTTACTTCTTTTAAGATGCATTCTGTAATAGCACCTGCACTGTGACCTTCTGGTCTGAAGAACCCCCAGAATCTTTCAACAGGCTCGCCCTTGTTCTCGTAACGAAATACCAATGCTAACTGTGATTGGTCGGAGACATCAGTTGTTTCGTCTGCCATTAATGCAACGAAGTCTGCTTCCTTCATTTCCTGCTTTATTTCTTCACGGCAAATTTCTAGCATACAGTCCAAAAGTTCATTCTGTATGGTTTTGGAGGTCCCTTTAAACACCTGATTCGATTCCATGTGTTCCCGCACAGTAGTGTCCAAATTCGAAACGAAATCTATTAGTCCTAAGAAGATGCCAGGATTTTCAGATTGTTCGGTTTCGTCGTGACCTCTCAAAGCAAGTTCAAAAGCCCCACAGAACTTAATGCAATCAATAATTTTTGAAAGTACGTACCTGTTTTTTTCCACTTGTTGATTGTGTTTCAATTTTTCATCGTGATATGCCTGGCTTAACTGGGCTCGAATATTCACACTGCCTAGAGAACTAAGATTCAGTACATTATGCATGTGCTTAATGTTGTCTTTATGTTGCTTTGTCAACTTACTAAGGTGCCCTAAATCTGTTACTCCCGTTCTGCTCCACGAATTGGAATCACTATTGCCAAACAGAAGACAAGGAAAACAGAACAGAGCATTTCTAATTTCGCAACCGCATATCCAACTGTTTTCATACACCGTCCTATGAAATTTTCTGTTGTAGATGCAGTTTTTCCCGCCTTTCGCTTTTTGGCTCATAATCAAATCGGGTGTGGGCCTTCCTAATTGTTTTACCTCAATTTTTTCTTCCATACTCCTTCTAGAGAAGGGATAAGTAATTAAACTATCTACTGTATTCATTTTTTACAGTCACAGCAATAACTGTACACACACGCACCACGAAATATACTTAATACCTTTCCACTAGCGGTTCTTTCCTGTTAACAGTTCGCACTTCGCACAGAAACTAGAATGCAGTTTCAGAATTGAGAGGGTGTCTGGTCACTCTGTCCCCAGACATAAGATTGTACTAACTTACCCTTCGTCAGTCGCTGAGCTGGCGTGCGCGTTAAATTAACTTCCCTCGGCGCTAAAAATTAATCCTAATACAGCGTTACTGCCATTAAATAATATTTTATTACAATATTTGTGAGTAGTTTTTCAGCATTCAGTTTCTTCTTAAAAGTTCTCGCAATTCAACTCCACTGTGTAAGCTATAGAGGAAAATTTATCCTGGGCGGGAATGGGACCTGGGTTTTAGGTTTGTACGTAAATACATACAAAGCTAAAACCTAGCTATTTATATGTACTCATTGAATTAAGCTAACAAATCTATGAGGCTAATATTAACTATAGATTTAGCTATTGAAGATAAGCTGTCTCATATTTTCATAAAATTTAATGTCAAGCCACGGTATCCTGAATTGCTACTAATTTCGTATTAAAACAATCGATTACATTGTAGAAACCAACCTGGCCTACAAAACTGCACGTCAAGAAAAGCCGCCATCAATAAGATGTGTTACCAAGGACTGTTCCTACTTGCAGAACAACCTTCAAAATATCCACCCCCAACTGCCAAACAAGAGGTCATCAACTCACCACCAGTTTCTTGTAAGGCATGCAGCATACCTATAGGGGGCCAGGTTCTACTAGATTCATAGCTCCAATGAGGCGGTTTTCATGCTACCAGAGGGAAATATACACTCCGCCTGAGGGCACTTTCCAGGCCTCGGTCATCAAGCAGGGCAGCGCTACTGGGGGACAGAGCACACTGCAGTATAATGCTTAGCAACTCAATCTGACCGCCCGACGTTGTGAGGGATAGCGCATATGTTATAACGGTTGGAAATCTAAGATGAACAAAATTTTATACACATATTTTTAACAGAATATTGGCAATTTTTGTTAACTAATCAACAGTACTTTATTTAACGAAATGAACAGTGTGCTATAGCACAGTAGCACATTAACACCGGCCGCCCCTGGCTCTACAGCTTTTCCGTTTTAAGGTTACTATGTTACCGGTAAGTTACTATGAATATGTTTTAATAGAACACAGTACATACATTTGGTACATAATAGCATCAGATACACTAATCAACTATTTAGTTGAAGATAGTTAGGTACTTACGTTTTTCCTCAATGTGCTCAAGTTAACGGAGTAAAAGCACTCGGATACACTGCACTGCACTGTAATGTTCAGTTCCTTCCACTCATTCAGATTGAAAACAAACAGAAAATCAAAACACTCGCTCACTGCAATTATAGAAATAATATTCTTCCACACTAAACAAAACGAAATATACGACTATCGGGATTAGGCTTCGAAGCCCATACCCACTAGCAGTTGAACCGAGGTCGCGACGACACGACGTTCGGTGCCTAACTGCCTACTTGTCTGTTTTTTGTACTATTTCAGGCTTGCCAACGGCATGCCTCTAATTAGGCCTACGCTTGCTAGCGTAGGTTGTTTTAAGTAATACTCATAACATTGTTTTAATACTGTTATTCTTGTTATTATTAATAGGGTACTTCAATATTAGGCTTCGTTGCAGATGTGCCCCACCTACCCACAGGATTTATTTCACTGCAGCGCATTTTTCAATGGACTATTTTCTTTAAAGAATAGCGCTTATCAAGCACGTATTTAGGAATTACTTTTTAGGGTTCCTAAACTGATTGACCATAAATTACTGACACACGTTGATTTTTTCTAATGCTTTTTAAAAATGTCATATTATGGGGAGGGTCCAGATCCCCAGGTCCCCCCTCAAATAAGTCCTTGGCGCTTATGTATAACTTTTAATGGAATTTGGCAGCTTAAAGTATGCATACTAAATGGCCTAACGAACTCCCTGTACTGCGATATTTTATATTTCCTTACTGATTTACTTCCATAATATTTTATGTACTATACGCCTAATATCGTTTTCTAAGGAATTCCTGGATCATACTTTTTTGGAACAGCTCGACAATGCCTCAGCCAGTGAACAGCGAGTATGTTCCGGTCCTAACCTAACCTAACCTCTCACTGGCACTACATGACCTAGAATCTACCTGCCACTACTTACCTTAATGCAGCAGCTTTGTTATCCTCCCACACCTTTGCAAGACTTTGTTACTCTAAGAAATCCAATGCCTTTGTAATAATTTCCTCAGATAACACCTAGTAACCCTGATTTTATTATTGTCATCCTGCATTTACTGTCATATAATGACATACAAAATAAAACATTGACGTTTCATTCACAATCCATAAACTACTCTGCCTTCTGCTAAGTTCAGTTGGCATGTAGTCATGTTTATGAAATTGGTGACATTGTACACTTGGTCCCAATCAGTGCGGCCCAGCTGGCACAGAGATGTTGCATATTAGCACTCAATGTTTTTCTGGTTATAAAATGGGTACACTAATAATAAATTAACATATTACTGTTCTGTTATCTATGTTAATAAAATTAACATAATTAAATGACTTTTACGAAATCCCACATATAACAGAATATTAGTTGGACACATGGCCAGCTTAACAGGGATTTGCTTGGCAGCAGGAAGCATGCTGTTTGTCGGTGGAGTTGGATATTCATAGCCCCTTAAATTCAAGCACATAGAATTCTTATGCAAGAAATAACTATGCAAGAACTGCATACCTTAGTCACAGATGTTGGAAATGATGCCCTTGTCATCGCACATCTTGCACACCTTTTAAGAAAATGTGCATTAATACTCATTAATTCTTCTTCTGAAATTGCAGCAATTTCTCTTCTTATGTTGCATTTCAGTTCTTCCAACATATGTGGGTTATTCTGATTCTGATACATTGATACAACTTTTTACGGTCTCTGATAAATAAAAACTGCATATGGTAAGATCTGGAGATCATAATCCCCTACTGATAATATTTTTCTCCATATCTGGATGTATGAGGAGCTAAAGTATTTTCTTTTACATTTCCTGTTACAGAAGGATCATCCCAGATATGCTTACGAGTACGGCGTCAACGACCCTCACACCGGTGATGTGAAGAGGGCATGGGAGAAGAGAGACGGTGATGTTGTCAAGGGACAGTACAGCCTGGTTGAACCCGATGGTAGCATCCGCATTGTAGACTATGTAGCCGATTGGGAGACAGGATTCCATGCCACCGTCACCAAGAAGGGACCATCCGTCCACAGTAAGAGGGAAGCACCAGCAGGCGAAGCATCTGCTCCTGAGAAAACTCAGTAATTCAAAATTCATCTAAAAACAATCTTCATAAGCTTCATGATCATTTTAATGCATCATTTTATTTTGCATTTCTCTAAAATAAACCAGTTTGTTTCTGCAAAGATCTTGAAAATCTTATGCTATGCATAAAAACTTACTTTGATGTACACAGTGCCATTCTGATGTGAAATATACTCTGTACACTCTGGATTTAGAATCAGATCACACCTTTATGTGTGTACTCGTAAACCTGATTATCTACATGGATATCCAAGGCATATATCTTAATGGGTAAGGAAAGATAGCATAGGTATTTCTATTGGTTGAACAGTATAACTGTTGGTGAGTTTGTTCAGTCACTGCTTTATAATCAATACTGAACCACTTATTTACCTTTCTTTGCTCAGTAGAAATTTTGTTTAGTTATCCACAATGTGGAACAAAAACAATGAATAACTTCATCATACAGGAAGTCTTATGGTACTTGCTTTACCAGTTTATACATATCGGCATGCAGTGTCTTAACTTCAGAATGTACAACTGCATATTTCCAGCATATTTGCATATGTTTCATATACACTTGCATAATGGAATCTTTGTTGTAAATACCTATAGAAAGTAGAAAAAGAAAACTTTACAAACCCTTTAAAGTACAAGCTCAAATTTTCCATGGAATTCATATATGATTTCTTTCCAAAGTTGTTTTAGATGTTGCTTAATCTATTCTCTCTTTCTCCATTCACTCTTTGTCTGTCTTGAACTTCTGCCTTCTCTTCTTAAATTGCTTTCTTTCAGTTTTTTGTTTTTGTTTTTAACACTGTATATCCATAGCCATGGTTAAATTCAATGAATTTGCTATCACATACCAATTTATTTATTAATTTCAACATTTCCATTAATTTGTATGCTTTAATTAAAACGATCGTCAAACAATCACTTCAGATGGTGATTAATGTTTTAGAAATGCTTATTTTCAATTTCTGATCCTACTGCAATTTCCCAGAGGAAAAAATGTTCTTGCACAAAAATCATGAAACCTTACTTCATGGTTTCCTGGTCTGTTGTGCAGTTTCTTTGAAACAGGTATACTTTAGAGAACTGCAAATACCATAAATTGTCCAGTTACCATATAAAGCATGATTAAGTTTATTAGATTTAGACCTTGACCATATAATTCTGTAAGGTCTGGCAGCTATACCATATAAGGACCGCAGCTTTACGAACTCGATATGGTATGTAGTAATGGGTTAGCAGGAATGGAGAATATACACAGTGTTGTTGATGTTGCTACTATACTAATTTTCTTAATTTTACAGCCAATTAGTAAACTTAGGTGACATTTTGACTAAATTTTCATGAGGACTTATTTTTAAAGTATTCTGGTAGAAAAGTTTAAACCATTTAAGGAATAAGAGACTTGAAGCTTTCCTGGCACTGATTATATAATGATAGCTTCTCAGGGTTGCAGCCAGGTAAAAAGGTTTAAGCTGTCCAAGCATTTGACTGCTACTAGCTGCTTTCCAGAAGATGGCTGCAGAACAGGTAGCAGCCGAATGCTTTGGACAGCTTATACCTTTTCACCTGGCTGCAATCCTGAGAAGCTATTATACATTTAAGGAACATATTTAAAAAATGGAATTCATAGATGTAAATGTTCTTTTCATAAGTACGATAACTTCTAAAAATGGTCTCATTTTGCCAAGTGCATGAGTTACAAACAAATATTCAACATTCCTTTTTTAGCCAATTAAAAGCTTTGTGTTGTATATTAGTCATCATAAACCATAGCCAACTGCTTGGCGATTTAAAGGTTACCATACGTAGGCCTAGGTCTAGTTACCACACAGTTACCAATAATTATAATATGAGAAATAAGATTAATCATTATTTACCATCTTGTTTCAGTAACATGTCTATTCTTAATGGTTCAGCTACTATTTGCAGTATCTACTCCATAGTCAATACCAGATATGACAGGTTACCAAATTCAAAACATGGAATCATACAATTTTAACCGATGAGTTTATTACGTTTTGAGCCACAGTGAGTTTTCCAAATCAATCTGTATACAAAATGTATTAAGTTGCTTACAGGTATAGTTACATATTTTGTTTATTTCATTTATTTTGGATCACCCAAATATCAAGTTAACCTCACAACTAATTTCTTTTTGGTAAAAATAGTAAAAAAGCTGAGTAATTAGAATAGAGAATGAAGTTTGATTAATAAGTTATTAGCTTTAAAAACAACATAATAATGGAACTTTTATACAGTGAAGCAATATACTATGTAAATTAAATAAGATTTGACGTTTAAAGACTTTAGACTTCACTTTTACTTAAATTTTTGCAGAACATACGTTTCATGGGCTTTACCCACATTTTCAACTGCTAGTCAACTCATTGTTGACATTGATTAGTAGTTGAAAATGTGAGCAAAGCCCATGAAACGTATGTTCTGCAAAAATGTAGGTAAAAGTGAAGTCTAAAGTGTTTAAATATCATCTTATTTGATTTACGTTATTAGCTTTTGAAAAACAAATCTTTATTTAGAAACTATCAAGAACTCATGAACCACTGACATATTAAAGTGTGACTTAAGGGGCTGAACCATACATAATTAAATTAGCAATTTTCTTCATTGAAAAACTAAGTGATAATTCACAACACGTAATATTCTAATGAAGGCATAGAAAATGTCTCTGTAAATGTAAAATTAATAAAATCAATGGGAACTCAAATCTTGACTGTTCCTGCTTTGTCTCATGTCATTTCCAGACATAATTACTATAACAAATTGTATATCATACACCACATTATGTTATACTTTATATTTTTATAAACAACTTTATTACTAGTCCAATTTTTGTACATAGATTTAAGTATGTGGGTAAATAATTAATGGTGAAGAAACATATTTCCATTTATAATTTTTTTTTTACCTTGCAATGCATTTTTTGTACATTTTATGTTTAAATATTGTGAGTAGATTTACTGCAATACATCATTTTATATTTTTCCAATGCATTTCATTTGCCATTTCATATTGTAGATTTTGTAATTAAGTTGTAGAGAATAAGGTGCTACAAAAATGTGTTTTTGTATAGAAACACTCTTAGAGAAGCTTTAGTGTAGATGCAGACTTTTTATACATAATTTGAGGTGAAAACCCAGTTCTACCTAACACTATGAATGAGTTGGGAGTTTTTATAAATGTCGTGTATTTATAAATAAAAATAAAATCCTTTTTTTCAAGAATTGTCACAACTTATTCTATATTAAGCCTTAAAACCTTGACCCAAATCACAGAAATGATGTACCCTTACTGGCATGATTTGCATGAATATTATTTATTAGTATTCAACAGCAAGTAAATTGGATTGCCTTATCTGGACATACTTTTACTTCTGATTCTCTGACTCATATACATAATACCATATTGTTCGTCAATCATAAAAACAGTACTCTTTCCATTCCAAAATATAAAACACTTCAAAATAACTTTTATTTTGTGAGTAGGTTATATTGTGTAGCCACTTCTGCAATCACTGTGAGAAATTTAACATTTAAAAAAGCATAATGAATTTTAAAATGTTCATTTTTTTATCAAACTCAGTCTATTTAATAATCATATGGAAATATTTTAAACAAAAAGAGTATCTTCCATGTGAAGCAATCAAAGTTGGTTATTCTGGAGTGTTATAATTTTATACCACTCCTCTTTTTAAAATGCAGATTATGCCAACAATTATAATATCTTAAAATCCATTAAAAGTAATTACTTACAGTGAATGTATTAAAATAACTTCAAACACATCGTAAGCAATTACTTTTAATGGATTTTAAGATATTAACGTGGAACAGTGAAAATTAGGACCAAATAAGACAAGTTTAAGAGAATTATAATTTAGCAATAAGGCAGTTATACTTGTTTTGCACATGTATACCAAGAATATTCCTGCAATGAGATAAATCGTCCCACCAGGTCAAATACATCAGGCTGACATAAGTTAAGGTTTTTGGTGGTTTTACTTAATTGCTGCCCATGTTTTGTGTGACAAGATCAAATGAAACTGTTGATATTTATTATAGAAACATTTTTAAAATGTTGGAGAAGTTTCTGTATTTATTGTTAAGAGTTTTAGCTTCATTACTTACACATGAAGAATCTGACACATCATAATGATGTGCGTGCATTAGAGATAACATTTTCTTCATTGTATTTGAAGAAAAGTATTGGATACACTCATGTAGGAAGTGTTTGTGAAAAGTGAAAATAATATTTAACGTGGTATGCTGAAGCACCTGAAGCACTAGTTTATTTGCTTTGGTACAATACGAACTATGACAAATATAGACAAACATTTTATTTATAAATAACACACTTTAAATCTGTTCAAAGGAATTCTTATAAAAAATAATATTTCTGAATTAACATACATTACAATATTTTCTTTTGTATACCAATCATAAAAGCAGAAACTGCTAATGTTCCTATTTTAAAACCACTAAAATAAACTCTGCGGTGATAAATCCCTTGTGGGACTAAGCCTACCATCCGACCACAGATGGCAGGATTGGGGACAAGTGATTAGCATGCAGATTCTCATGGCATTCTTGACAAAACTGCTACTTGCAATTGAATTCATTAAAGTGGATAATTTGTTTAATGAAGTAATTACATATATCAAAATATTGGAAGAATTTTATGAGTCTTTTATTTATTTTAAGTCTATTAAGGGGACTCAGAATGCCCTATCCTTACAATGTTAAATCATGAATATTCCATGTTCCTTTTCTCCAAAACTATCCTTGACAGACATATGAAATTTTCATATGTTTTAGATACATACTTTGGCTATATACTGAAGCTTAGATATTTAAATTTAGCCTTCAGGTTTCATAAATTATAATATTTTACTACATTAACCTTTCTTCTCTACATTTTACAACATATAATTCTCATTAAAGTGATTACAAAATTGAAATCTGTATTTTTGAGAGTTTCAGCATATGCACAATATCTGGATAAACAAACTGTGAAAATTTCATGATCCTACAAGTAGTAGAAGTTGAGAAAAGGCACATTAAGTAATTAAAAAAGAAACTTATGGAAAATAGCGTCTGAAGTTGGACTATAGAAATAAGCCAGCCCCGTAACTTGGTTCACCTTCCATGCACGACATTTTTTAAAATTAATTTAAAATATTTAGACTTACAGTACAGCAATGATTTATACCTCATTTTGAAGCTAAAACTTCAGAATTATTTTTAATCAATGGGGGGGAGGGAAACAATTTTGGCCCAAAATCTCATTCCGGGTCCCCTTAAACTAAAAAATTGCATAATAGACTCTTTGACAATCAAATAAAGAAGAAAAGAACAAAACAAAACAATTAAAATAACACACACTCAATTACAATAATTACAAATGAATCAAGTTAATAAATAAAAGAACATTAATTGCATTCCTTTGTGACTTGATGACTGCATGCTACAAATTTTGCAAATATTTCTAAAGAAGACATAACATATTGAAGGATTCTGACTGATAAGCAGGGACCGTATTTTTTGGTAAAATGAAATGGCTGATTTCGGTGTTAACTTCCTTCTTCTATTTCGGTGGGTATTTCATGAAGTTCAGTATTTACACAAAAATATCCTTTGCGTCGTCTAGTATCTAAACTCTCTCATTTCTATATTCTTCTGCTCCCTTATGAATCATCATAACTTTTGATTTTGGCAAGATTTATGTACAAATATGTTAGATATAATCAAAGTTACTATTAAACAACTTCAGATAGCCATTTGCAAACAGAAGTTAGCATAAAATACAAAATCTGTTGATTCTTTGCCGCATTTGGTCCTAGATTCATAAGCATGCCAAACTCGGTGCAGAGAAAGCAGAAAAGGAGTCTATTGTGAATTCTGAGTAGCCTACATTCCTCAGTATTTGCCATAATCGATTGCATGTAACTTCTCGGCAGCCACAGAAATAGCAGAAAAGGAAGCATACTACAAGAAATAGATGAAAAAATCAAAGTAAAACAAAATCTTATGATCTTGGATCAAATTTTTCTGCACATAGAACAAATTTCGTAATATTTTGTGGATTCAGTTTGCTTAATAGTTGTATTTTACTTATGTACAAAGTTAAAGATAGCTAAGGAAAACTGTTTTGTAAATTTTCACATTTATCATTGTTACCAAAAAATATAGTCCCTACTGAAAAGTCATACAATGATGTGCTAATATTTCCTTACCATCCATAAGCAATGCCTCATGCCCATAACCATGAACATAAAGTCAACAGCAAAAAGTTATTAATTGCAAATTCATAAAATAGAGAGATTTGAATTTTTATAGGAATAACTTATTGTAACACTTTCAGGCATGCCAGGCCATATGATTCCAAGAAGTATAGTTTTTTTCTTCATAAATTTATCTTTTTGAACACAAGTGATTCCTACTTCTAGTAATACAATTGTGCATTATAAACCTGTGGATAGAATAGATGTGTTCAGTTGAAAGAGTTAGAAGTATTTTTGATCAAATAAATTTAGTAATTTACACAACATACAGTTTTATTATATTCATTCACAGGATATCAAATACAAAAATAGATTCTAGAATACCAAAGTTAAATCTGTTAAAGTATCATGGTGTCAGAAATGCATGCCTTAAGATTCAGTTTTAATGTTCAGCAGTTTGTGAAGTTGTACCTGATGCACATGATATCAGAAATGCATGCCTCAAGATTCAATTGCACCTTCTAAAGAAAAGTAAAAAATAAAAAATAAAAATAAATAAATAAATAGTTTCTCAGGTTTTTTAATTTGTTGGTGTTAAAGTTCTTTATTTAAAAAACCAGGAGAAATCAAACTCCATTACTTCCTGTTAGAGAGCAGAAATGTCATTTTTCCTCTGAAGAGAACTTGAACACCACCATACAAGTGGTTTAAATGATTTGAGCATTTCATAAATTTTGTGAAACCATCACCTGATGACCCTGATGTGCTAGACTTTGATGGATATATCTCGTACAAAAAGCATTAAAGGGATTGAAATAGCTAGGGAAAATCATTCAAACATATATTGGAAGTTTACACAGTGAAGCTACATTATAAAGGATATAATATTGAGTTGGGTCTAGCACGTATATTTCACTTTTTGTATAAATACCTGAACTAGTTTTGAAGACCATCGTCATTCATAATCATCAGATTAACACCAACTTGGGACAATTTAGAACACAATTTTTTCACACATCTTAATTTCATGATGAGACAGAAAATAACTAACCTCAAAAAGAAATTCGAAAACCTTAGGCAGAAACATAAACCTAAACATTTCACTGAAAACCAACTCCAATCCAAGATAATGTCGTAAATTTGTCATCACATTCTCTAACAAAAGAAGAAACTGACCTCCTAAACAACGGGTTAAAAACATGCATAGACTTCTCCAATAACATAGATGAGTATGTTGCAGACATTGAGATAGCAATTTACGATATGGAGGACAAAGACAAGGCAGTAATTAGGAATAGTTGCAGTGAGATCTTAGACAATATGGTAGGCCTTGAAGCTGAAACTAGGTTTCACAATAGCCTAAAGTTTCTTAAAGACCTTACAAATAAACTTATATAATTATTTGATTGAATATTTGAGGAGATATGTAAATATGAGGCAATTTATGGTAGTAATATTGTTACATTCAGGTGATGCATATGTATATAGTACCATCTTGCATTAAGCTGGTGGCATCATGACGCTTACGATTTGTGATTTCCCTTAATGTCCGGTAACAGTGTCTAACATTTATAATTCAATTGGGGACGCTTATAGAATTTAAATTAATAGCCAATCAAAATGCTTTATTCCAATTAGCGAGAGATTTGCAGTCCCTTCTCGTGTGAGATTTCACGTAGTTAGCGAGACTTTGTATTGAGTATATATGTTCCCCACGCGGCCCCTCAAGTTCAGTTATCGCCCAGAGATCAGAGAGTCAAGACCTGTGATACTTAGTTTCCAAGTTTTATCACGATAGCTACCGCCTCCAGCCTCAAATATTCAAGTAAAGCACTCATCGAACAATAATATGCACAGTTCTACAAAGTGGTTCCTCATCGCAGTCTATATAGTGGAATTATTGAATAAATACAGTTTCAAAGTGCCAGGTATTTAATTAAAAACGAACCAATTGTTATTCCACAAGGTAACCCTAGGCTCTCACATGCTCTACCAAGGGGTGGCAAGTTATTCAGAAGCTAGCCGGACCAACGAAGAAACGACCACCCAGAGGAAATATCGACATCAAATTCTGGTAATCTAATTGTGTGTCCATTTAAGAAGCAACTGCCCCAGAATTTGACAATACAACGTGGTGCAAGAAACTAGCCTCCAAATCTGCATCAGCCTAACCAAAAAATACAAAAGAAACCCACATAAAGAAACATTGAAAACACTAAATGAAAAAGATATTCTTTTTACAAAAGCAGACAAAGGAAACAAAATAGTAGTATTGGATAAGACAGATTATATAAACAGGATGGAAAATCTGTTGGAAAATGAGGAATTCATTGAAGTAGATACTGATCCCCTAAGGAAATGTACATTATTAGTAGAGAAGGCTATAAAAAAACAGTACCATAATACCAGAAACTGACAAACGGAAGATCATACCCTCAAATCCTGTATTGCCTAAAATCCACGGACTACCTAAAATACATAAAGATGGGAACAAGATGAGACCCATAATTAACAACATCAATGCACCTTCATATCATTTAGCGAAATGGCTCAATACAAGATTCAACAATTTTCCGAGATTTCACAATAGAAGTATCAAAAACTCATTTGAATTAATAGAAAAGATAAAAGACATAGAAATTTCCAAGGATGATCACTTAGTCTCATTTGATGTTGTGGCACTATTCCCCAGCATTCAAAAAGATATATTAATAGTATACCTAAGGAAATGGTTAAAATCTAACAATTTCAGTGAAGGTACAGTAGAGGAATACTGCAATCTAACCTCTCTATGTATCGATCAAACGTATTTTTCTTTCAATGGCAAATTCCACCAACAAAAGTCAGGCCTAGCCATGGGTAACCCGCTATCCCCATTCTTAGCAGATCTCTACATGAGCCAATTGGAAACCCACATCGCTGATGCCTTCCCATTAATGTTCAAAACATGGTACAGATATGTAGACGACATTTTTGCAATAACTAACAAGAAATTAACACGAGACGCATTGAGATTCTTAAATTTACAGGATAGTTCACTCAATTTCACACCGGAAGAAGAAACAGAAAATTATCTACCATTTCTAGATCTCAAAATAATAAATCAAGGGAATAAAGTGGAATTTGGAATATACAGGAAGCCTACACACACACAGACACTTACATCAAAGAGAATAGCATAAGTCCAATCATGCACAACACGCCATAATAAATTCACTAGCCCACGGGATAGTAAACGACCCACTCAGTAAATATGAATATGACCTTGAGTATAACACCATCATATCCGTAGCTGAAAACAATGGTTTCAACAGAGCATTAGTAGACAAGAAAATAAAAAAGTGTCAGAAGAAAAAATCAATTGCAGACATAACCACCCTAGATCACATAGAAGAAAATAAGAAATACAAGAAAATTACTTTTCACCCTTGGGCAGACAAAAAATTCAAGAAAGTGTTCAATAAATATGGTATCACCACAGCACCAGTAAACAGATTCTCATTGAAGAACTTATTAAATTCCACCAATTTATAAAACAGACAACATAGCCAAAAATCAGGAATATACCAATTCAACTGTAGAAACTGCGAGAAAGTATATGTAGGAAAAACCAAGAGGAAATTAGAGGATAGAACAAAAGAACATTTGAGACATCTTAAACAAGGAAACACAGACAAATCGGCAGTAGCGGCCCACTTTTGGAACGAAGGTCATGACATCAATCGGGATCCAATATTAATTAAATGTGTCGAAGGCTACAAGGAACTTTCGGTTTGGGAGAGGACATTCATCTATAAACATAAACAACATCTCATGAACTTCGACATCCCAACAGATGATTGTCTCATCCCCAAATGCAGCAAACTTCCCCGAGAGGGCAACATAAACGTCCAGCCGGCAGTTGGTGTTAATCTGATGATTATGAATGATGATGGTCTTCGAAACTAGTTCAGGTATTTATACAAAAAGTGAAGTATACGTGCTAGACCCAAAAAGTTATTCCTCAGGTTCACGAGCTACCCCTGGTGATCCCGTAAGGGGATATTCACAGCGGATTTGTTACTGGGGTGCGCCAGTCCCCTATCTACTTAAGCCTAAGGACACACAACACATTCAGTCCTGAACCCGGGAAATACATTTTTCAACTCAATATTATATCATTTAGGGAAAATTATGTTCATACGTGTGTTTTCCCCTCATTCGACTCATAAAATGCAACTTCTCAATGTGGAAATTATGGGGCTGTTTAAAACATACCGGAACTACCAATGTAAACATTGTTGACAAGCTACTCAGGTCAGACTGTCACCTTACTGTTGGCAGGCAGGTTATTTGGAGCAGCCTACACAAAAGTGGCAACAATGGAAGCTTCCGTGAATCCAGCTGCAAAACAGGACTTTTTCCTTGCAACAGGAATATCTTTAGAGAAGCATGGATTTGCAATACACGTGGAAATCAGGACTGCCTCTCCAAGCACCAGTAAAACAGAGAGTAAGCTCTCTTTACTGGGAACATCTAATGGTTCAGATTCAAGCAACAGCAATGCTGGATGACACCAAAAGACATACCGTATTTTACGGACCATAAGACGCACCTTAATTTTAGGATGGAAATTTAAAGGAAAATAAATTTAATGTGATTCTAAATGGAATATTTTAAAGGGAATAATATACTCGTACTTCATTACATAAGCAAATTATAACCTTGTACAATGGAATCGATGTAAATCACTTCTAACTTAAAACCTGTATTGTACGAAAATCTCTTCTGTACAGGTGGCAACGTGTAAATTTTAACAACTGAACTGATTTCTCAAGAAAGACTGCAAATACTTTTACACCCTCTAACCCTCAATTCAGCAACGGGACAAGGCTGTTTAGAGGTCATTGTATTCATTTAAACCACCCAGCAAAGACACTCCTTATGTATAAAAGAACTCAATATTCCTTTCTTTTCGCATTGTATACCTGGCTTCCAGCTACCCTCATTTTACGATTATGAATATGAATATGATAAAATTTGTAACTGTCTTATTGTTTACAACACCTTGTGTATAACTATGGTGTTCCAGCAATATTTACCATAATTTTTTTTAGTGTACTTCGGACCATTAGACACACCCAAATTTTAAGGCTCTGTTTTGAAGGTAAAAAAGTGCATTTTATGGTCCATAAAATACGGTAATACCTTTTTTCTCAAATCAGGAAGCCAGCTCATGATTCGGCAAGTCAAGGAAGACCTCACGCAGGTGTAGGTTCCGCTGAGAAGCTCCCAGTCTTCAGTCAAACACTATAACTACCTCCACCACTAAAAAGGATGTGACGTATTTATCAATCAAGACTAACTCTTTCTGCTTTAGCCAATCACAGTCTTTATTCTCAAAAGAGGAGAAGACTACAATATTGCACTCTGGCTCGTCCTTGCTTGCTCAAAATCTTTTAAGATGATAACTTGCTTTTCATGAGATGGCCGAGCAGAACATATTTTCAAAGTCAGTTACAGCAAGGCTGACTTCCTAGGAGTTTTCTCTACAACACCATGAAGAAAGTAAAGTGTATCATAATACCGGATGTCATGTGCATGTCCGCTATCAACTCGCAATAATACTAAGGTGGAATTATCTGTGTCTATAATATCTGTGTGGGGAACTATGTTCGATATAGTGTTATTCACAATATAAGCACATGAACACAACTTCGTAAAGAAAATCCACGTCTAGAGTTTCTTTTGTGTGTGTGTGTGTGCGTGCGCGCGCATACTCCCCTGTATAAACACCCATCATTATAGGGAGGGCAAGCTACTGCAACCAATAGCTTGAAACTGAATATATATAGACATACATATATATTCATATGTAATTAATATCATAACTTTAAGAGTACATACTAAATAATATTATAACAGAATGTTGGAAGAGTTTGCAAGACCAACCCTTTAGCCAGGAGATTGAAATTTACACACTAATCTTTTAACAATACAGAGTCACAAGAGATAACCACTCATGCGAAACTTCGCATTTCTAAAGATCTCAGCTAGAAGTCCTGACAGTGGACTTTCCTAAGATGTTCAACTTAGTTAAAGTCACGAAACTTGTATATCAGAAAACTGTCAAAAACCTAATTGAAATTCTCAGAAATAAGGCATATGACCTTACTGGCTTTTCCAGAAGGATGTTACAAGTACGTCTCACTCACACCAAACAGTGATGACGTGGACAAATGAAATCTTACTTAAAATATTTCAACCAATAATAACTTACTGAGAGTAAGGAGAAGGGAGGATAGTTTACGCCCTTCTGACAGAGCTACAGAGAGACCTAACTAAAATTCACTAACTTGCTTCATATCCTCCGTCGTGGATATACGGGAATTTTTCTAATGCTGTTATAGCAAGACAGCACTTAGGAGTATATCTACATTACAGTAAAAATGTAGTATATTATAACTTAAAAGCCGAGTGTTTTGTATAAGCTGATCTGGTAACTTCTCATTTTAATTCTGTGTTCTGTAACAAACTTTTGACGTATATTTATTTGGTAAATAAATCTACGGAATTCAGTTCAATATTAATCTTCTTGTATCATTGTGGAGAACACGTATGAAGACAAAATACCTATCTTCCTGCCACAGTCAGTTTCAGAGGTAATTTTTGTCATACGTGAACTGGAAACCAGCACAACACCCCTCGAGATATCATGCTCATGGAAGACGTCATCGCTACAAGAACTTCAGTAAAGGTATGGACCAAAGAACATTAATCCTTACATGAACCTTGGATCCAATCCTTTTGGCGCCCACACTAACCTAAAACCCTATTCCGATGACCATTCCAGCTACCGACCCGAGTTTCCGTTACAAGCTACACTGAGGAAGAGACGATCTAGCAGCCAGCAACCAAGTTAAGTGACAATAAGTTTATTCACTGCCTAAATACCTGATATGAGCAACAGACCTTGTTCAGTTATGTTGTGATCTTTTTAGCTGTTAATATTTTTATATGAGCTTATTACGAAATGTTTAATTTTATTATGATGGATGGTTGGTTTGATTTCTTTCTGCTTTTCGCCCGTTTTCAGGGGGCCTTGCATTCTCTTCATTATTTTTAAGGACAGTTGAATTTCTCTACAATATGTTTTTTATATTGTTAGCTTTCTTCTTTTCTTCTTGTTTCAAACATTCCTTCTTCGTCTTCGCCATTTTTAAATCCTCTTGAAGGATTATTATCCATATCTGGACTTAACTAGCAGTGGTTTTTTAACGTCATAATTCCTTATTCTTCGCTTCCTGCAAGTTAAGGCTTCTTTATAATTGATATTAATTGCACAGAAGCAATTTTTCACATTTATTCGTCTCAGAAAAGGCTGGATTCGTTTAGTGCTTCCACCAGGCATTTCTACATGAATTGACTATCTTGATTATGACCTGATTTGGACTCCAGGACTATTTTTTGAGGTAATATTAGCTACGAAAGGAATCTTATTACCAAGTGAGTGCATTAAAACTCTAAAATTATTTCATACAGCTAGTAATATTAAATTGATTTTATTGCAACGTAGCTGTATCTACATTAACACGCAATATAAATTCAGTAACATTATTATTGCGTTATATTTGGTGAGCTGAAATATCACAAGATTGACTGTGAACCTTAATACGGCATATAATTGGTACATGTGTGTATTTCATTGTTATTCACATAATTTTATTTGGAATATTGACTCCAAAGGTCCTCCGGAATTGTTATTAAATATATTTTTAAATCAGCAAGCTCTTTCATTTACTGGCGGAATCAATCATCTCTGCTTATAAGAAGACTTCAAGACGTCGATGAAATTTCCAACGAGTGTTTGTGATTCAAGAAGATCAAGGTGTCAGTGTTATCTCATCTATGGTTTATTTAGCTTATAACCTTGTTATCGTTCATTCTAAGCGAAATGTATAGCGTGTGTACAATCTTTGTCACCCTTAATTAATTTAATTGTTTTTACAGTCCACTGTCTACGCACGTTATACAGTTTTTGGTACCTCCGAGGCCGGATAGAACCACAATATTGTAACACGCATTGTAAACCTACACTCGTTCTATTCCGCCCGTAGTAAACTTTATTGAGATAATTCAAGCTGTTGGTGTTCCGCAATTCATGCTGTTTGAACACAAATATCATTCAAGCAAATAATTGACTTATTTGAAGCACAATTGACATTCCTGACTTAAGTCAGTTTGAAGTTTCTTATTGAAAAGGTAATTTTAATCTCATATTAAGTGCTTCTGCCTCCGTGTTTTAATCTGCACGTGTGAGGCCTAATATTCAGACAACAGCTCTTCAAACTAATTTATTAAAAGGGTTTGATATTATTTACATAATTGCACTCACCTTTGTGAATCCATGTACACACACATTATTGTCACATTTTGTCTAACCGCGGGCAACTAACTTTAGTGCTCAATAAGCTCTCAGTGCGGTCAATTTAAGTCATAAACAGTGAATCACGTTAAGTCGAATACTATTTGAACAATCAATTGTCAAATCATGACTGACGTAGAAGGCACCCTTAAGACTTTAAAGGCAAAAAGAACACCTATTAAGTCGAGAATCACTCGCAAAGTTAATTATATTCTAGACTGTGTTATCAATGAGGAAACCTCTCCTCAAGACCTTCTTGAGCTTAAGATTGATTTAAGCAAGCTTGAATCTGAATATAACAGAGTCCAGTCCGAGATCAATGAACTAGCCTTTTCTGAATCCGAAGATGCCTATATGGCAGAAATTGAGAAAACCATACAAAAGGCCATCTCTCATATTAGCAAGCAGATTAATGCTTTCAATAAGTCTCAAGCGGCTGAAGCTAAAGCTAAAGCTGAAGAAGCTGAAGCTAGAGCCATGGCCAAAGCCGAAGCTATTTTTAATCTTCTAAAAAATCAATTCATGATTCAAATTCAAACAGTATCTGAATTTGAAATTCTGGACAAAATATCCTATCAAGAGGCCATTGTTCTTAAGTCGGTGCTAGAAGAATTGTTTAATAGGTATAAGGTTGAAAGTCTTCAGCATCGTAACATTTACGATGAAGAGGCTGAGTTTCAAGAGCGCCAGCTTCAGTCAGAATGTTCAAGGGCTTTAGCTTATATCAATTCTTCAATTGCAGATGCAAAACTGTTATATGAGCCGAATCAAGAGCAGAGCTCTAATCACAACTCTTCTTTGTCTGCACCTTTACCGAACTTACCTAAATTGCCTGAAATTAAGCTACCAAGTTTTTTAGGCGATCCTAGAGCTTGGCTTGAATTCAGGGATACATTTAACTCATTAATTGTTCAGCACAGTCATATATCCAACATGGATAAATTTCAATATCTAAAATCTTGTTTATCCCCGGAGGTAATGACTGTAATTCAAAATATCCCGGTCTCCAATGCCACCTTTGATGTAGCTTGGAAGACTTTAGCTGAAAGATTCGATAATGACAGGTTAATTGCCAACACGCATTTGGATAACCTTTTTTCTCCACCGCCCCTTAAAGGAGATTCTGCAAGCTCATTGCAACAATACTTAGATCATTTTACAAGTACGGTTCATGCATTGAACGTACTAAATACTGATGTTCCTCTGTCTGACTTAATTATTTCACGTATCATTGTGGATAAGCTCCCAGTAGAATTAATTAAAGAATGGGAATCTTCAATTAAGTTAGGAAAACTTCCCAAGTTGCAGGAATTATTCAGTTTTTTGGAGTCTAGGGTTAGGGTGCTGCAGATGACAGAATCGGTTCTGAAAAGTCAGTCCGTCAAGCCCTCATCTGCTCTTTCTGTCAAGGCTAACCTCTCCGCTCCTAGAGCGAAATGCAATTATTGTAGTAAATCGAATCACACTATCATTTATTGTGACGCCTTTAGATCGCTGAATTATTCATCCCGCGATCAATTCGTGAAAAATCACAAAATTTGTCGTGTTTGCCTTAGCTCAAATGGTCACAGTTTGAGCTGTAACACTTTTAGATGTAGACAATGTCAAGGCAGGCACAGCAACTTATTGCATGACCCTTCGCGGCCAAGCAATTCTCAAGCCATAAATACGGCCAATATCATGTCTGCCAGCCAGTCACGGCAGAAATGTCTTTTACCTACTGCTAGCGTGATAATTTTAAGTAACAATGGCAGTGCCGTACAGGCCACAGCTCTAATTGATACTGGATCAGACTGTAATCTAATTACTGACAGATTATTCAGGCAGCTTGGTTTGTCGCCATTGTCTCAATGTACGTCTCTTGCTGGCATTCTTTCTACCAATGCAAATGTCTTGAATTGTACAGAAATCTCTATAAGATCTCAGGTTACGAATTGGTGCTACAATACAAAGGCCATTATAGTTCCTGAGATCTCTGCTTCTAATTTCCCTAAACACTTTATTAGTACTAGCGGTTGGAACATTCCTCCTAACTTACCCTTAGCAGATCCCAGCTTTAATTCTCCTAAGCCTATTGATTTGCTATTGGGAGTTGAGATATGTTCTCAAATCTTGGTATCTGGACAGATATCTGCTCCCAACTTGCCTACTATACAGAACTCCCAACTAGGCTGGTACTTCTCCGGCAAGTTGCCTTCGTTCCCTCTTAAGCATCATAACATGCCTTCAATGCAGCGAAGGAGATGTTCTAAGTTGAATAGGCCTTCATCAGATAAACCCTTTAATTACACTGAGTCTTCTGTGAATTACTCAGCCTTCATCACGTCTGATGAAGATATCAGTAGTCAACTTACCAGGTTTTGGGAGCTTGAAAGAGTTACTCACTCTGCTCCTTTTCCTAATGAATCTTTTTGTGAGCAGCATTTTAAGGATAATTTTCAGAGAAACTCTGAAGGCAGATATATTGTCAAGCTGCCATTTCGCGCTGACCCAGACATTCTAGGCAGCACGCAGAATCAAGCTTTAAAGAGATTTGAATCATTAGAAAAACGTCTAGCTTCCAATGCCTCTCTTCATACAGAATATTGCAAGTTTATGAATGAATATTTGGAATTAGGGCACATGGAGCCTTCCACATCAGACTCTAATTCAAATATCCAATATGTGATTCCCCACCATCCAGTTTTTAAGCCATCCAGTACTACCACTAAACTTAGGGTGGTATTTGATGCTTCTGCGAGGTCATCTACTGGGAAATCGCTTAACGATATATTAGCTGTAGGTCCTGTGGTTCAGCCAGACCTATTTTCTATATTGATTCGATTTAGATTCAAACCCATTGCATTCACAGCTGATATAGCAAAAATGTATAGGCAAGTTTTGATTCACAAGGATCATCAGTCATTTCAACAAATATATTGGAGGAGTTCTCAAGCAGAACCCATACAGCTATACAATTTGAAGACTGTGACCTATGGCACAGCCTCAGCTGCTTTTCTAGCTACTAGAGCTTTGAAGCAGCTTATTATTGATGAAGGGATTGATTTCCCATTGGCATCCTCAGTCATTAACAACTGTACCTATGTTGATGATATCGTAGCTGCTGCCGATACTATTGAGGAGGCTAAGGCAACCATCTGTCAATTAAGACAGTTGCTTCCTTTAGGTGGTTTTCAACCACGTAAATGGAGTGCAAACGTGCCCGAGTTAATCCAAGATATTCCAATTGAAGACAGGGAACTTCTTGATTCTCGCACATTTGGCGACTGTGACGCTAATGCTTTGAAGGCCCTTGGACTGATTTGGCAACCCTCAAATGATGTATTAAGAATAGAAACTTCTATCGATTATTCAAAACCCTTTACTCGTTGTACGAGGCGTAACTTGCTATCTTGTATAGCTTCTATATTTGATCCTTTGGGATTGATTTGCCCGGTGGTGTCATTTTGCAAAATAATATTTCAATCTCTATGGAAACAAACCAATTCATGGGATGAGCTTATTCCAGACTTAGTTGCCACCAAATGGTGCAAGATTCATAGTCAGTTGAATGCTATTTCTAATATAGCCATTCCTCGTCTTGCATTACTGCAGAATGCAGTTTCCATTCAAGTTCATGGTTTCTGCGATGCTAGTGAAGCCGCTTATGGAGCCTGCATCTACTTACGCTCTGTAGATCAATCTGGAAATTTTAAGAGCGCTTTGCTTTGTGGAAAATCACGCATTGCTCCTTTAAAAGCTGTTACGATTCCTAGACTCGAATTATTGGCAGCTCATTTGCTAGCTAATTTAATATCTAAGGTAATGCCCATACTTCAATTAAATATCGAATCTGTCCACTTGTGGAGCGATTCCAAGGTGGTTTTGGGCTGGCTTACTCATTCACCCACCACTTTGAAAACCTTTGTGGCCAATAGAGTCGCTGATATTCAGGAGATTACATCTATTGACTCTTGGTCTCATGTTGCATCTAAGGAAAATCCTGCGGATCTTATTTCTAGAGGATCCTCTCCTTTAGATCTTTTGAATAATTCTTTATGGTGGTCAGGTCCTCATTGGCTTATTGATAATGAATTTAAATGGCCTAAGAATTGTGACTCCATGCAGTCTACTTCTCTTCCAGAGATGAAGGTAGTAGCTCTTATTGAATCAGACAATTCTGATCTTTGTGATTGGCTATCCAAATACAGTTATTTGAAAACTATCCGTGTAATGGCATTTATGTTAAGATTCATTCATAATTGTCGGAAGGCTCAATCTCCCCTCACAGGTTCTCTATCTCCTGATGAGATATCTAATGCTATCTGTTATTCTGTTAAGGTAATCCAGAGACAGTATTACTCTAAGGAAATCCAAGCTCTGTCTTCAAATCTGGAATTATCTAATTCAAGTAAACTTAAGCAACTTAGCCCCTTCATACTCAAGGATGGTATTCTCCGTGTGGGTGGACGTTTGGAACGTTCAAATCTATCCTTTGATAATAGACATCCTATGTTGTTGCCAGCACAACATTCTTTCACTAAACACCTTATCTTCTATACACATATTCTTTTAAAGCATGCTGGTCCCCAACTTATTATCTCGCACTTGAGAGAGAAATTCTGGATCATCTCCTTGCGTAAAACAGTCAGGAGCCAACTGAGGCTCTGTTTCATATGCTTTAAGTTTAATGCTCAAGCATTCCAGCAAAAAATGGCTGACTTACCTCCTGAGCGAGTGAATTGTATACCAGCTTTTACCAATGTCAGTGTTGATTATGCTGGGCCATATATGATTAAATTTGGAGGTCCCAGATCAAGGATTCAAGTTAAATCCTACATATCCATATTTGTTTGTATGTCCACAAAGGCCGTTCACATCGAGCTAGTTACAGCTTTGACTGCTCGTGCTTTTCTTGCTGCATTTTCCAGATTTGTTGCTCGGCGTGGCATACCCCTTTCTATCACTTCGGATAATGGCAGCAACTTCGTAGGCACCAACGCCGATTTGAGTAGTCTTGCAAAGTTGCTGGAAACTGATGAATATCAATTAACCATACAAGATGCTACTTCACATCTATTTATCAAATGGAACTTTCTGCCTGCTCATTCTCCTCACATGGGAGGACTTCATGAGGCGGCGGTTCGTTCATTGAAATATCATCTGAAAAGGATGTCTCCATCTTTTAATTTTACATATGAGGAAATGTCCACGCTTCTCATTCAAATAGAAGCCCTCATGAATTCTCGCCCCCTTGTCACTCTTAATGAGGAAGTAAATGATTATGATTATTTATCCCCTGGACATTTTCTGATTGGCAAACCTCTTGTGTCTCTTCCTAGCCCAGATCTTTCTGGCGGTTATACTATACGTTCCCGCTGGAACAATTTAAGGAATCTTATGAAGTCCCTGTGGTCAAGGTGGTCTTCAGATTATCTTTCTTCCTTGCAGAGACGTTCTAAATGGTTGAAGGCTATGCCTAATGTTACCATAGGTACGCCAGTTTTAATCATGGATGACAATATGCCTCCCTTAAAATGGGTTGTTGGCATCATAACTCAAACTCACCCAGGCCCAGACGGTCTTGTGAGGGTTGTCACGGTCAGGACTTCTACAAGTTATCTGAAACGACCTATCATTAAACTAGCCCCAATTCCCATATATGACTCTCACGACTAAAGCAGTCGTTATTTTGCTTGGTATCTTCAGACTTCAATGCATTTTCTTCGTTTAGTTATTCTTATTTTTCAACTTTTAGGATTTATTGGTGTTTTGGAAGATCCAACATAACTTCGCATTTCTGTTTGATTATTCCCTAGTGAATAATCGCGGGCAATATGTTCAGTTATGTTGTGATCTTTTTAGCTGTTAATATTTTTATATGAGCTTATTACGAAATGTTTAATTTTATTATGATGGATGGTTGGTTTGATTTCTTTCTGCTTTTCGCCCGTTTTCAGGGGGCCTTGCATTCTCTTCATTATTTTTAAGGACAGTTGAATTTCTCTACAATATGTTTTTTATATTGTTAGCTTTCTTCTTTTCTTCTTGTTTCAAACATTCCTTCTTCGTCTTCGCCATTTTTAAATCCTCTTGAAGGATTATTATCCATATCTGGACTTAACTAGCAGTGGTTTTTTAACGTCATAATTCCTTATTCTTCGCTTCCTGCAAGTTAAGGCTTCTTTATAATTGATATTAATTGCACAGAAGCAATTTTTCACATTTATTCGTCTCAGAAAAGGCTGGATTCGTTTAGTGCTTCCACCAGGCATTTCTACATGAATTGACTATCTTGATTATGACCTGATTTGGACTCCAGGACTATTTTTTGAGGTAATATTAGCTACGAAAGGAATCTTATTACCAAGTGAGTGCATTAAAACTCTAAAATTATTTCATACAGCTAGTAATATTAAATTGATTTTATTGCAACGTAGCTGTATCTACATTAACACGCAATATAAATTCAGTAACATTATTATTGCGTTATATTTGGTGAGCTGAAATATCACAAGATTGACTGTGAACCTTAATACGGCATATAATTGGTACATGTGTGTATTTCATTGTTATTCACATAATTTTATTTGGAATATTGACTCCAAAGGTCCTCCGGAATTGTTATTAAATATATTTTTAAATCAGCAAGCTCTTTCATTTACTGGCGGAATCAATCATCTCTGCTTATAAGAAGACTTCAAGACGTCGATGAAATTTCCAACGAGTGTTTGTGATTCAAGAAGATCAAGGTGTCAGTGTTATCTCATCTATGGTTTATTTAGCTTATAACCTTGTTATCGTTCATTCTAAGCGAAATGTATAGCGTGTGTACAATCTTTGTCACCCTTAATTAATTTAATTGTTTTTACAGTCCACTGTCTACGCACGTTATACAGACCTTTGTTCTATTACATATGAACCTTGATAGGGTTTTGAATGTACACAGAATAAAGTTCAGAGAAAAGTAATTGGTATATGAAAATTTATATCTTAAAATAAACCTAGCATATGAACACAAGAGAATATCTGAAAGAAGGGTGCAGTTGTATGAATGGTAGGCAGTAGTTTTCCCCTCACAACCTTAAGCTTTTGTCTGAGTGTTGAGGTGCCCGCTCGCCATAAACTTTATAACATACACTTTTAGATAGTAAACAAGATCGTAAATAAGATTTTGACATAATATTTTAGTCCCTCATTCAAAAGAGTAAAGAGTTATAAATATTGTAAAGATGGACATTTTAGTGAAGGTTGGATAACCTACATTACCATAAAAGTGAAAGCTGCAAGTATTAGACCCTACACCTTAAGAGAAGGGAAGTATACTCACCCCCTTTTACTTATGATTAACCAATCAGAATATTTCTTAAAATCATAAGTAATGTATATGTGAACCAATGAAAAGCAGTGCAACTTCAAAGTAGGCATAATTATAGAATTTGTGATACACATCTTGTATCCGATAAAAATATCAGACATGAGTCTTCAATTAACTGCCAGCGAGTCAAGTCTTAAAATGTAGAATCAAGTATAGAGTGTACAATTAACAGCCGATGAGTAAAGTATTCAACTAGTTTTTCAATTAGAAAATCTTATAAATAGCAGTCTTCAACTGAATAGCCATGTAGGCAATACTAGATTATTAGACGATCAGTCTTATACAACAGTGTAATAGTAAATTATACGTATGTTGTATAATAAATATTGAAATAATTAATAAAAAATGTGTTATCGTGTGTATGATGTGTGTAAAAACCTTTAAGTATCCGTCAACCTCCCTGAGAGTAAAGAACCTCGTTGCATCACTGAGCTGGAGCAGAACCTAATCTTCGACGTCGTACGAAGAAGATAATTATTATTCAATAATGGCGCCCACCCTGAAATAACGTACCATATAACCGTCGACCTTCTTATGAGACCAGGACTACATCATATTATGGCGCCAACACTGGGCCCGAAATTAACTGAAAAACAATAGAAAAATGCAGATAAGAGATACCACAGGAAGAAGAGGGCTACAGGTGACAACGGAATGACCTCCACCACCACATCAATTACATCACCGGAACACAACATTTATGAGGATGGGCAGAAGACATTGAGGCAACATCACCAGCAACATCAACACGGGAGACAACAGATAACTGCACTACCGACAACTAGACTTCATGGGGACGGGCAGAGGCAAGACACCACTAACAATGCTGGATATATGTCAGATAAGACCAACAACTATACTACCAATGTATATCATGTTGCATGTGTCATTTGTTTTTGTTGAAATTACGGTCAGATTTAAAATTGCAGTGCATTATTAGAAAATATCCTATTGTTTCTGATATTCGAAAAAACTTAATAAATAATCAGTATTGAGATTAGGAAGCATCAAAATTAGTATTCTATGAAATTAAGAAGTGACCGTCAACATTCTTATGAGACCGGGACTGCATCAACCTTAACCCGTCCGTTATAATGGCGCCCAATTTCCACTGCACCTAGCTCCATCATGTATTCCCACCCTGTTGTTACACATGACACCTGAATTGCTACATTTAGCACCATACAACACCCAATTATGTTCTCATATCCTACCGCCACAATGTACTGTACATATTTGCTTACTATCTAGTAAAAAAATCAATGGATAGAGATTGCTCATCCTAACAGAAGTCAATGAAATAGACAAATAATTGAAATTGGAAATCGCAAAGGATCAGCACCATTTTTATCATAGCGTTCGATTCATTTACTACTAATCACAAAGGATCAGCACCATTCTTGTCATGTTGTTTGATTCATTTACTACTAAAGACATTAGCTGTTGTCTATCATGTCTTTAACGATTGATTTAAATATTCTTATTTTGTTACTCTATAGAAATGGGAGACAGTGAGTGTTCTAGCATGTAAAGCTGTGTTTTATTTATATTTTATGTGAAATATTCAGTAGTGCCAGTGATAGAACTATAGACTACAGTTTGTTATTATTGTATCTTCATATTTCACTCAATGTGATTGGATTTGTTGGACTGGCTTTTCTTGTGGCGATTCAGTAGTGCCAGTGATAAAACTATAGACTATGGTTTGTTATTATTGTATCTTCATATTTCACTCAATGTGATTGGATTTGTTGGACTGGCTTTTCTTGTGGTGATTCAGTAGTGCCAGTGATAAAACTATAGACTATGGTTTGTTATTATTGTATCTTCATATTTCTCTCAATGTGATTGGATTTGTTGGACTGGCTTTTCTTGTGGTGATTCAGTAGTGCCAGTGATAAAACTATAGACTATGGTTTGTTATTATTGTATCTTCATATTTCACTCAATGTGATTGGATTTGTTGGACTGGCTTTTCTTGTGATGATTCAGTAGTGCCAGTGATAAAACTATAGACTACGGTTTGTTATTATTGTATCTTCATATTTCACTCAATGTGATTGGATTTGTTGGACTGGCTTTTCTTGTGGTGATTACGTCTTGACAACACCGACCTAGTTCGTTACCATAAGCAATACACACATTCTCATCTGATTTTGTGATATTGCTTGTACATGTTCCTGGACCTACGTTTTGCTGATCTTAGACCAAAGACTCCCTCTATAACCTGTCTGAATGTATGTGAGAATAAAAAAAACTGTATCTCCCTTACAGGCATCGGAGTGTAAGATCCATGAGATGTCAGTTTGTTGGTTGGTTATTAAACGAAGGGGTGTACTGCGACTCAGGCCTGTGACCATTGCCAGTGTGCTTTGAAGCTCTGACTCTCATGTATGGAAAATGCATTTAGAAATACGTTCAACGAAGGGATAAGCTTGTAAATTTACAATGAAGTCATTAAAAGGGATTATCACGTATTTTCTTTTATAAAAGCTTTCTTATTATTATTATACTTTTTTTTTGTTTGCACTTTCTAACACAGTTAGCTAACTTCGTGTGTGATATTTTTAGGGCTTGGTATAATATGGTCAAAAATCTTTAAGTTCTGCCAAGCAGTTACAAGAAACCCAAGTTCATTATCACAATCTGGCAACACTGTCAGGTGGTATATCCAGATTACAGGGTTGATATTATTGAGTGGAGTGTTGTCCCAATTCCCAAACTTGAAACTTCATTCTGCGCTCTAGCGTGATGGCAGTACATTCACTTATCATACACCATGAATCATTTCAAATTCTTAGTCCAATTTGCAACTGCCAAACTAGCACTTTAGTATTTGCGAAACAGGCGAATAACACTGGACAACAGCCAAAAAATTTTTTGCATGAAATTGGGCGTTTATTATGTGGATTTTAGTGCTGAATTCAATTATGCAAAAAGTTTTTCTCTGGCACCCTCAGTTTAAAAAAGAAAGCCTGTTTTCTGAATTAGCACTGGCTGTAAATGCTTAAATTTCTGTTAAAGTGATTGACATAGTAAACAAGACCTAATAGCGATTATAACATTTATTTATTATTATTTTACTGCTTTAGTTAGTAAGGACCGTGGTGTTATGATAATTGGTCATGCAGTTCAAATGAAAGAAAGTTACAAAAATATGCAGCTAATATTACAAAAAGTGCAGTATGACAAGTACAACTGGACCATCTGTGGCGATTTCAAAATGATTGGAATACTGTTAGGATTGCAAAGCGGATACACGAAATATTGCTGCTTTTTGTGCGAATGGGATAGCGGTGATAAATCCAAACATTACGACACTAAAATATGGCCTCCCCGGAAGAATTTAGTCCCTGGAGAAAAGAATATCTCAGCTGAACCATTGGTTGATAGATCAAAAATTTTATTGCCTCCACTTCATATAAAATTAGGCCTAATGAAGAATTTTGTCAAGACATTAGACAAATCTGGAGCAGGTTTCAAATACCTAGAAGAAAAATTTCCAAGAATGAGTGCTTCTAAGTTGAAGGAAGGCATTTTTGTTGGGCCTCAGATTCGAGAACTAATGAAAGATCAGCTGTTTGAAAGTAAATTGAATCATGTGGAACTTGAAGCATGGATATCATTCAAGACCATTTGCGAACAGTTCTTAGGTAATACTAGAGCACAAAATTACGAACAATTAATTGAGAAATTACTAGGAGCCTATAGAAATCTAGGTTGCAACATGTCTCTCAAAATTCACTTCCTGCATTCCCATTTGGACTTTTTCCCTGCAAATCTAGGACAAGTTAGTGATGAACATGGAGAAAGATTCCACCAAGATATTTCCGAAATGGAGAAAAGGTATCAAGGAAGATGGAAACCCAATATGCTTGCAGATTACTGCTGGAGCCTCAAAAGAGAAACCACAGGAAAGTACAGAAGAAGCAGCAAACGGCAGAAATTCAACTGACAGCAGTAGAGGATGGACTTGAAAACGAGCTGGCAATGTTTTCAGGTACGGTATGTTAATTGGTTACTTTTACAAAATTAAATATAATTTTATTATGAAGGATTCTTCTACATATGAATATTACCAGTTAGTCTTTGATATCACGGCGACTTTACGTTTTATTTATAAACGACTAGACGTGTAAGTACACGATTTACTAAAAAACTGAGGGTGCTAGACAAAAACAAAGGCCATATTTGAACTCAGCACATCAAAATACATAAGAAATGATATGTTTTGTGTAAAAAAATATTACCAGTTAGTCTTTGATATTACGGCGACTTTACGTTTTATTTATAAATGACTAGAAGTGTAAGTATACGATTTACTAAAAAAACAGAGAGTGCTAGACAAAAACTAAGGCCATATTTGAACTCAGCACATCAAAATACATAAGAAATTATATGTTTTGTGTAAAAAAAATACTACCAGTTAGTCTTTGATATTACGGTGACTTTACGATTTATTTATAAACGACTAGAAGTGTAAGTATACGATTTACTAAAAAACTGAGGGTGCTAGAAAAAAACAAAGGCCATATTTGAACTCAGCACATCAAAATACATAAGAAATTATATGTTTTGTGTTAAAAAATTTTTTGAAGGTCAGTTTTGTTGTCCAGTGTAATTTGAAGTAATCTATCACCATGTGAAGCCAATGGTTGTGGTGGATTATTAATGGCAATCAAGCACTCTATTTTAACTGATAGAGTTATATGGTGGTGCCCATCTCATAAAGACTCACAGAAATTGCTTCTGGGAGAGCAGCACAATTCACTCCCTACTTTTCTGCTTCTAGCATACTACTGGGCACTTGATATTCCCATCGAAACAGTGGCCATCCAGTGATACCATCATTTCAGGGGCATGTTTTCCCAGTGGCTGTTAGTCAATCCAATTAGACTTGGTGGGCCTGCAGTAGTCATACATGTGGACAAAAGCTAAGTTGCCAAGAGGAAGTTTAACGTTGGGCATGTTGTTCCTGAGCAAAAGAGATGTGAAAGTTTTACATGGAGCAGAGCAAAATGCTCGAGAAGAAATCGAAAAAGCTGGAAGTACAACTGCAGGCCAAGCTGTGAATCACGGAGCCCCAAACAATGCAAATGGATCCTTATCCTGGATATGGTACTGGTTATTTTCTTCCCTTTTTTAGAAGAATTGGAATGACTAGCTAAAAATTAATTTCTTATCCTTCTTTATTCTCTTTTCCTCTCTCTTTCTCTCTTTCTTTCCTCTCCTATTCTTACTTTTCTCATAATCAGTACCCTAAACTAAATGCAGCTAGAAAGGATGCATAATATGTATGACCTACTAATAGGGTTATCAGACGTCCTCTTTTACCCAGACATGTCCTCTTTTACCCAGACATGTCCTCTTTTACCCAGACATGTCCTCTTTTACCCAGACATGTCCTCTTTTTTGGACCCTAAAAATGGTCCGGGCAGATTTTTAGGAAAATGGGGAAACATCCTTTTTTTTGAGTTATACAACTGCTTCAACTTGAAAGTGTGGAAATAAAACTCTCACAATCGCAAACTCTAAAGAATTTAACCTTTCTTCCAACAATGAGAAATTTTTTCAAGACTTTTCTCTTTTCTATGTTGCCACCGAGTCGAGCACAAGTTACGATTTCAGAGCAACTGAAATTTGGTTGAAAAAGAGCTATCAAGAAAAGATAAGGAGAATGACAGACAGACACCCAGGGTTGTAAAAAAGCCGGCTAAAATTGAAAAAGACATGACCAGCGGTTTTTTTCAATTTTAGCCGGTTAAAATCATGATTTTAGCCAGCTAAAATCAATTTTTCCTGGTTGGGGAGGTGGGAGCGGGTTGAAATTTTGAAAAAATTATATTTAGGGCCCTATGGGGTTTAGAGGGAAACTTAGTATGCATAAATTAGACACCAATGATTCAGTGGTTGTGGGGGTGAGGGTGGAAATTAAAAATTTTTAAAACCATGTTTGTGGGGTATCGTTGAAAAGCTCTTGATGAGTAATCTCTAAATCAACAAGTAGTTTCTCAATAGCGCTCATATAAGGAGAGATTTGAATTTTTGAAAGTCAAAAACACTTTAAAATATACCTCAGCCAATAGGCATGCCGAAATGAATTCATGAGGACCGACTGAGGCTAAAATTACCAATGAAATAAAGTTTGAAATATTAAAAATAATAGTTAAATATCTTTAGAACAATAATCCTTGGCCAAATTAAAAATGAAATAATAAAAGATATCAATTAATACATAAATAACAACTCTCTTTTTATAAAAAAAAAAAAATTTCAGTTTTTATTCTACACTTACCCCAATAAATTCATAAAAAGCACTATGAAATCTACCTCAGCCTGTGCCCTGTAGGCCTACCTAAAGGGATTTTTTATACTTATTTCTCCATCAATTACACAAATCTGAAGCGTAATCACCTATCGCTGGAATTTTGTCAAGCCATAGAATCTTTACATCGTATGCCAGCCAGTTCTGCATCAATCGAAAGAGTATTTTCTTCATTTGGGTTAATACAAACAAAATTGAGAAACAGACTAGGCAATGAAAAAGCCCAGAAGCTTGTATACATCAACAGGCAGAATAAAGCAAATATGCAACAGTCTTATGATGAATGGTGAATTTACCATATTTACTTGAATATAACGTGCCCTATTTTTGTCCATTTGTAAATTTCAATACTGAGGTGCACGTTAAATTCTAGTACAAATCAGTTTTGTAGGTCGGAGGTAATATTGATCTACATAACAAGGCACTGCTATAATTCTCGACTTCGTTCATTTTATCGTTACCCTACACCATATGAAATTTAATTTCTGAAACATAATGAAAAAATAGTTTTTGTCAGTTCTATAGTGCAAATGTGGAATATTGTGCATTGTCGATTTTAAACTCATTTAAGAGTGGTATCAGCTTTTATTGTGAAACATGCATTTAACATTTTGTTTGTCCATTTAGCAATAAAAATAAGCACCTCCGAGGATTCCAGTGATGAACACATTAGTGAATATTGATGAGCCATGCCTATAGATCTACTTGTAGGTCTAAAACTGGCAGTTAACTGTAAATGTTTATGTGTTGGTTCATTATTCTATAAATAGTAAGACAAAATTCCAAATAAAATATCCTATTGATGCGCATTACATTCGCTAACAAACTCTTTTTTTATGATTTTAAGTTTCAAAATCAGGGTGCGCATTAAATTTGAGGGTGCATTATATTGGAGTAAATACGGTAATTAACTATTGATGGGAATTACACAGTGAAGTGGTACAGTGAGTCCCATGCAAGAGTTGGCCAATGACGTGGGATTCTGCGAAGCGGCGGGCACAGCTCCAACTCCCGAGCGATCGGGTGAAATATCTACGCAAATAAAGCCGCGATTGGTGTAATGATTCAGGTTCTCATATTTACAGTTAAAATTACAATGAAAATAACCACATACCTCATCACAAGAGCTGCTGGAAATGTTCTTCTCTTGCATCCACACAATACTGGCACCTTTTCAGGAAATTTTCTTTCACACGCATAATTTCAGCTTCCGAGACAAAGTTAATTTCTCTTGTGATATTGTTTTTAAGTTCTTCTAACAGCATGTGACTATTATTTATGGGGAAACTTCAACAAGAAAAATTAACTCTATTTCGGAAGCTGAACTTAATGCGCGTAAAAGAAAATTTCCTAAAATGGTGCCAGTATTGTGTGGATGCAAGAGCAGAACATTTTTAACATCTCTTGTGATGAGGTACGTGGTTATTTTCATTGTAATTTTAACTGTAAATGTGAGAACCTGAATCATTACACCGATCGCGGCTTTATTTGCTGTGCCCGCCGCGACGAAGAAACCCGTGTCATTGGCCAACTCTTGCATGAGACTCGCTGTATTAAATTACACTAAATACAATTTTAGGTTTCTGAGCTTGTATCTTTTAAATTTGTGATGTTTGGAAATAAGAACATGAAAGAAACTTCAATTATTTTTACTCAATTTGATTTTAGCCGGATAAAATGCCTGGCTTTTTTCAAGTGGATAAAACTGATAGCTCTGCATTTGCACTCAGTAGGCCTAAGTAGGCCTACTACAGGTTCTGAGCTTGTAACTTTTAAATTTGTGATCTTTGGAAAATTTAAACATGAAAGGAACTTCAATTGTTTTTATTCAATTTGATTTTAGCCGGATAAAATGTCTGGCTTTTTTCAAGTGGATAAAACTGAGGCCTACTACAGGTTCTGAGCTTGTAACTTTTAAATTTGTGATCTTTGGAAATTTAAACATGAAAGGAACTTCAATTGTTTATATTCAATTTGATTTTAGCCAGATAAAATGCCTGGCTTTTTTCAAGTGGATAAAACTGGTAGCTCTGCATTTGCACTCACCCTACAGGTTCTGAGCTTGTAACTTTTAAATTTGTGATCTTTGGAAATTTAAACATGAAAGGAACTTCAATTGTTTTTATTCAATTTGATTTTAGCCGGATAAAATGTCTGGCTTTTTTCAAGTGGATAAAACTGAGGCCTACTACAGGTTCTGAGCTTGTAACTTTTAAATTTGTGATCTTTGGAAATTTAAACATGAAAGGAACTTCAATTGTTTTTATTCAATTTGATTTTAGCCAGATAAAATGCCTGGCTTTTTTCAAGAGGATAAAACTGGTAGCTCTGCATTTGCACTCACCCTACAGGTTCTGAGCTTGTAACTTTTAAATTTGTGATCTTTGGAAATTTAAACATGAAAGGAACTTCAATTGTTTTTATTCAATTTGATTTTAGCCGGATAAAATGCCTGGCTTTTTTCAAGTGGATAAAACTGATAGCTCTGCATTTGCACTCAGTAGGCCTACTACAGGTTCTGAGCTTGTATCTTTTAAATTTGTGATGTTTGGAAATAAGAACATGAAAGAAACTTCAATTATTTTTACTCAATTTGATTTTATCCAGATAAAATGCCTGGCATTTTTCAAGTGGATAAGACTGGTAGCTCTGCATTTGCACTCAGTAGGCCTAAGTAGGCCTACTACAGGTTCTGAGCTTGAAACTTTTAAATTTGTGATGTTTGGAAATAAAAGCATGTAAGAAACTTCAATTATTTTTATTCAATTTGATTTTATCCGGCCTGGCTTTTTTCAAGTGGATAAAACTGGTAGCTCTTCACTGGCACTCAGTAGGCCTAAGTAGGCCTACTACAGGTTCTGAGCTTGTAACTTTTAAATTTGTGATGTTTGGAAATAAAAACATGAAAGAAACTTGAATTATTTTTATTCAATTTGATTTTATCTGGCCTGGCTTTTTTCAAGTGGATAAAACTGGTAGCTCTGCATTTGCACTCAGTAAGTATTACAGGTTCTGAGCTTGTAACTTTTAAATTTGTGATGTTTGGAAATAAAAGCATGTAAGAAACTTCAATTATTTTTATTCAATTTGATTTTATCCGGCCTGGCTTTTTTCAGGTATATAAAACTGGTAGCTCTTAATTTGCACTCAATAGGCCTAAGTAGGCCTACTACAGGTTCTGAGCTTGTAACTTTTAAATTTGTGATGTTTGGAAATAAAAACATGAAAGAAACTTGAATTATTTTTATTCAATTTGATTTTATCCGGCCTGGCTTTTTTCAAGTGGATAAAACTGGTAGCTCTGCATTTGCACTCAGTAGTCCTAAGTAGGCCTACTACAGGTTCTGAGCTTGTAACTTAAATTTAGAATGTTTGGAAATAAAAACATGAAAGAAACTTCCATTGTTTTTGTTCAATTTGATTTTATCCGGATAAAATTGCCTGGCTTTTTTCAAGTGGATAAAACCGGGTAAAATTGGCCGGTTAAAATCAAGCTGGCTTTTTTCATAACAACCCTGCAGACACCAGTGGGTAAAGACATATTAGCAGTTTACAATTTACAAGCTGTCATGCCATTGCCAAAAGGTGACTGCTCAGCTTTCCATTATTCATCTAAATTGAATGCCCTAAAAATTATAATTACAGATCTTCTTCTTCTTCTTCTTTAAAAAAAACAACAAAAAAACTTAATGTTATGTTTAGGATCAATCAAATAGCCACCATGGAGCAAATGAACTCGGTTCGTGTGTTTTAAAATATATTGAGAAAAACATTGGAACAAACAAAGGATGTAACTGTCTATTCCGATAATTGTAGTGGACAGCAAAAGAATCAGTTAATGTTAGCCGCATACATCTTTGCTCTCCACAAATAGGGCCTTAACTCCATCACTCACAAATTTCAAATCAAAGGCCATACCCAAAACGAAGGGGACTCTTTGATTGAAAGGAAAATGAAACAAGCTCTTAACAGTGGCCCAATTTATATTCCAGTGATGCAGTTCTCTTTACAAACATCAAGGTTAGTAACATTCTTGTTATACTATTACCTATTGTTTCATAATTATTATTTTCCACTTAATGTTAATATTTGAAGATGACAAAAATTACTTGTTGAAATGCATCTGCCTCCAACTAATTTATAAACACAAACAACGTCATTGGGATTGCTGCAAAAACACTGAAAGCCTAGGCATCTTATAAATACTCACTCCTGACCATCACACAAATATTTTAGCAGGCATATAACAGACTATAGCTATAAATGTGATCGACTGTTCACAAGATGTTTTTATTGATGACTAATCCATTTCTACATGGCTAATAAATTTGACTGATCTATTTTATTAATGATAGATTAACTGATGTGTACAATTTTAACAAGTATTCTAGCTTCTGCCTTCTATTTTAATATTTTAATGCAATCTGTCAACCATTCAATAGATTTAATGATGTGTTCAATTTTAACAAGTATTCTACCTTTTCCTTGTAAATATATTTTAATTTTTTAATGCAACCTGTCAACCATTTAATCATGCATAAGATACGAAAATAAATATCTGTACAAAATCTGATAAAACTATGTAATTTCATGCAATCCCAAAAATCATATGACAGTTTTGAAGGTTATATATATATATATCTTTATTTTTGAGGGTATAAGGTGGAAAATATCTTTTAAATCTCGTTTCATTTACGTATTCTAACTTGTGTTGCAAGAGGACTCTATGTCTGATTGCGTTATACTTATAACCATCTTTCTCTAATAAATCAACTTTAACTTCTGACCCTGTATCAAGTTGTTGTTCAATTACTCAAGGGTAATTGTGAATCCATTTAAAAATTTAGAAAGCCAGTGAAGACTACACAACAGAGCTTTCTTGGTGGCAGCGGTGCTGGATGCAATAACTTCGATCATTTTATCTACAAGACCGCAATACAATACATCATCATTTCGCAAACATCTTCGAATTATAGTAATAAACAACTTCAGAAGTCTACTCTTCACCTAAAGAATCTATCAGGGAACAACAACCAGATCGACGTGGAGCTACTGGAGTCGACAATCAACCTCTAAGTACAGAAGATCAATCTCTAGGTCCAGAAGATCACCGATCGACCTCTAGGTCCAGAAGATCCTAAATCGCCATCTGGGTCATGAGGGTTCTGTAAGAAAGCTTCATGGGCCTGACCACACCGAGGTGTGACAACAGCACCAGGCACCACTCTTCCTTCCTCTTCAGGGCACCTGTAACACCGGTGTCTCCTGTCGAAAACGTTAAACGTTCACCGTTGGAACACCCCTGCCAGGTCCAAATGAGTCCCGAGGGTAGCAACCAGTTGGGAAGCTCACCTGACAAGCGGGCTCTATCTAGCTCATGGGGATCGTCAACCCAGCCAGCGTTGAGGCGCGTTTTCCCTTCAAGTCTTTCTGTAAGTACAACTAGAATACCCATTATATTTGCTATCACATTTGCATTTGCTCTATCAATATGGCAGAAGAAGCTGCTCAAGCTAAAGCAGAATTAGAAAATCAAAGTACATTAAAAGAAGAAGAAATAGTGTCATGTGGAATGGATGCTGATGAACTAAAGAAAACTATAATTAGAAAATCAAATTCAAACTGTATTGCACCAAACACCAAACTCGTTATCAACCACTGCAGCTGCTAACCCGCTAATCTCACGTGGCAGTATGTAAGGAAAAACTTGAATCCCATTACTCAGTACAGAGAACATTCAAATTTTATACTACTCAATTATGTAACATCAAGCAAAGACCTAAAGAAAATGTTACTCAATGGGGAACCAGAATGGAGCAGTTAATATCTAATGTAATTAATAGTATGAACAAGTTCACTAAAGACTGGTCGGAAGCAGAGGCATCTGGCAGTAGAAAAACAATGGCCAGATTAGGTAGAAATTTATTTGTGAATGGCATTGCTAATGACGTAGTGAGAAAAGCTGTAAAGTTAAATGTGGGGAACCTAAGAATGAAAGAGCAGCGCAGGAAGAATGTGACAGAAAATATAACATAGGCTTTAACAAAAGCCAAAATCCAAGACCAACACATCCCTTTACGAATCAAGCTGTTGTTAAGAAAGAACATGTGAATGCAGTAAATAATGTCAAATGATTTTAATTGTTTGATTTGAAGTTCGGGCATGTGGCTCGAGATTGTAAGGCTACGCAGTCAAAGAGAGGAGGAAGGTATGTACCTCCTAATAAGAGTAACGACTATAAGGTTGGGAAACTGGAATTGAGTCAATCCAAGCAGTTAGGAATGCACGGTTAAATTAAGGGCTGCGATAGTAACCCATTTGCTTTCTATGTGACCTCCCCAGAGTTAAATAATGGTATAGGCCTAATATTACTTGATACAGGATCGGCTGTCCTATAGTGAAAAGGAATAGTGTAGGGGAATACGGGAAAATGAAAAATAAGAATAGAAATATGGAATTCAAATCTATAACAGGGGAAACATTTAAAGTAGAAGGTAGTATTCGTTTAAAATTGCAAGGCATGAATTTTATGTGGTAGAATACTTACCTCAGGATTATGATATCATTCTGGGTAGAAACTGGATAGAAGCAAATGAAGTAAAGGTCTCTTCTGTTAGGAATGCATAAAGTAAAATTGAATGGCTTATCAGAAACCCTAGCTGAATTCCGTACTAATAAACAAGGTGTGAGGAATTGTGAGTGCCAAGAATTATGTAAAAAGTATTTGGTTGTGCAGGAATAGTTAATTGCGATAATGGTAAATTTTGCTGTTTAGTAATAAATCTGAATGAGGAAGAAGTGGAGTTGTGTAACTCTCCAAGATTAGAATGTTTGAGTGTCAAACAATCAGCGATAGTAAGTAATTCCCAACATAGAAATGTGTTATTACAGAGCAAATTGCACTTATCACATATAAAGGAAGGTAGCAAAGAAATGAAAGAAATATGTTATGAATACAATGATGTATTTAGATTACTGGGTGATAGGCTAACTGAAATAAAAGGAGTTAAACCTCACATACCAACCCCGAGCGTAAATAATATGCACCCAATTACTTTAAAATCATATAGATTCCCGCAACACCACCAGGAAGAAATAGAAGAACAAGTAGAATCTATGTTAGAAGAGACTATAACAACACCTAGTAAATCACCCTTGGATTTTCCCATTTTAGTAGTTCCAAAGAAACAGGATGTGTCTTTAGCACCACAAAATGATGACTGCTGCTTGAATATTGATGATCAAATTAAATTGACTAATCATCCTATTAATTTGCCATTTCAAAATATATTGTCATCTTTAAAATATTTTAAATTTGCTGGGTATAAAATACAAGAAGTAAATAAAATGATTCAAGATGAAAAGGAAAGGATACACAATAACAGTGAATGGGTTGAATATTATTATTTCTCTTGTAGTCACACATATTGGTATATGGTCCTTTTTCCATTGTCTATTAATAAATGAAAACACTTAAAAAATTACACATATACAATGGATCCTTTAAAATTGACGTACAACGTTTCGACCCCACCTGTGGGTCTTCCTCAGGTGTGTAATTTTTTAAGTGTTTCAATTTATTATTATTTAGTATGGTTTTAGTTAAGTTATATGATATTTTTAATTATTAGTCGGATTTAGACAAGTCCGGGACTTAGGACTGTCTTGCCCTGCAATTAACGACTGGGTACTGTCCGAGATTGCAGACAATATGAAGGAAATTGAGCAAATAGAACTTCCAGACCATAGAAATGTTTCCATAGAAGGATTCCAGGAATTTTTTAGATGCTGTACAACGATCAAATCTCTGAACATTATAAATTGTTGTAATAATGAAATTAACAAAACTATAATAAAAAATGTAATTTCTGAAAAAGTAAAACTCCATGAGTTAGTGCTTTCGCACTTGGATAAGTGTTATCCTTCCAATAACATCGTATTCGAGAAGCTCCGGAAGAAAAACCCAACAATGAAAATAGTCTTCGTGAAGAAAGAGAGCAGTCAGTTGCTTCAACTATCCACAGTACGACGTTTCAAAGCCCAGAACTAGAGATACAATCAGAGGTTTCATACAGAAACGTAATGCCTGTCTGGCCAGTTATCTTGGGACTGTATCATCGGGTCGCTCCCGAAATTTATTTTGCCATTCAGTGTGGCCGGATCAGCACCTTATCTGCCTCTGCCCGCTCTACTTCTGTGTAGCGCACAGGTGAAATGAACAGTAACCCCTAGTTACAACAGCAAACATTTGAAACCCAGTGACACAGGAAACAATAAGTGGAAAACAGTTCAGTTCGGTAAAAAAAGTAGGCAGCCATATAACTTGGACAAAGACTTTCCCCTCCTGAAAAATAGATTTGATGTGCTGGAAAATATCGAGGAGCAAACCAGTAATAGGACTAGATTTACTCAGAGTACTCCTAGGCCTAAGACTGCCCAACCCCCAAAAAAGCTGTAGTTAAAATTCCAAACCATGTAAAACCGCAAGTGATGTTGTACTCGGACAGTCAGGGAAGGAAAGTGGCACTCATATTAACAGGAAAACGCCTTAATGTTAATTACAAAATCACTGGCTGGGTAAAACCGTCAGCAAAATTTGAAGATGCCGCTAAGGACTGCGCTTCTAGTTCTGCTAAGATCGGCCCAGATGACTTTACAGTAATCTTGGCGGGTACAAACGATGTGGCCAGCAATGAAGTCGAAGGTCCCCTTTCCTCATTACAAAGAAAATTACAAGACCTACGAAAGACAAATGTTGTCATGTTCTCATCGTTTTGATCTACCATCATGGTCTCATCGTTTTGATCTACCATCATGGTCTGATGTGAATAAAGAAACTGAACTAACGAATATCAAGATCCAGACTGTATGTATGAAATTTAAGAATGTATTTTTTGTAGTCAACAAGTTAGGTATGAGATTTCACACCAGTCATGGGTTACATATAAATAAGCTAGGAAAATTGTATTCACACAAATCTCAAGTCAGTTCAAGAAATCAAGAAGGTCGCCAATTCGCAGCAGAGAAATTCGAAATTGCAATAATATACAGTGCCTAACAAATGTTTAAGACCACTTATTTCACATAAAGAATTCCTGTTCTTATACTTTTGTTACACATATTTCTATGATATTTTAAAAAATAAGCTGGTCCCTTAAGCATCTTTTAACATAACAAAATATTATGCTGAGATATTAGTTTTTGAATTACGAATTTTTAATTAAAATTTTGTTGCTGAAAAAATCTAGCATTTCAAATTGTAGATTAATTTTTAGAAGCTAAACCAACTTGTCTATCTTGGTGCTGATTTTTTTCCAGAGCTGCTTAAGTCCATCAACGCTTTTGGCACAATAAAAAATCCCAAAAATGTCCTTATCAATTTACAATTTTTTCCATAGCTTTTGAAAATTAAAAACAGTCCACCAAATGATGAAAGATGTTCCAGCAAAGCTACCTTTGTCTTCGACCAAGCTATCGTGACAAAACAAGCAGCGCTCAGTAGTTAAGTTTTCACTCAACAAATGGGACATTAGATTTTGTTTGCTATTCTACATCTATTAGGTGGAAAGAGTATTTCCCTTTTGGTGTCTGGGGAACCAGAAAGTTTTGATTGCCAAACAAAGATATAATGGGGGGGGGGGGGGGGAAGTGTCAGAAGCAGTGACGGAAGTGAGGCGGTATGCGCCGGTATGGAATACCGTCTCTGGTTTTAAAGGTCCAATGTCATACCGGCACTGGTTTCAATAGTGAAACAGCATACCGCCACTGAAAATCAATGGCTATTTAATACAAATTATTAATGTTCCTTTGAGTCAAATAATAATTACTTTTCATGATTATTCGCCAACTTTACGCTTTCTTCAGCAGCCGTTGTCACTATAACTTGTGATGGTTTTAGTTTCTATCGTATTGACCACACCACTTGATTCTACGTTTTAAAAATATTTCTCGGTAAAAAAATGTTGTGACTTTTGGCAGGATTGGGGGCATGTGGTCAGCATGCCGACACCCACTGCTGTTACTGATGGTTTCCGTGATATGAAATAAATAAAGGTCTGTCAATCAACAGTACATGACGTTCTAGTCTTGTGTGTGCTCCTACTTGGCAATCATCATTCTATAAAGTAGGGTTGGTTACTCATGAAGGAAGTTAATTAAAAACACCACCAAGTGGATGTCACATATCCTATATTAATGAATTTCATTTCCACTAGTGCTGTATGATAGTTAGAGAATTCAAGTTTTTCAGCCTTTAGTTTTACTCAACTAATGATATTGTGATTTTAAAGAATGTACATATGACGTTACCATATAACAGGGACAGTTTGTAAAAGCAAGATAGTAAAAACTGTGTGTATTATGATATGATATAATTTATTCTTGCAAATATATTGTATAACAAGTCAGTTATTTTATCAACTGTATCATATGATAGTGGCAGAAAAATAAATAATCTACCTAGGTATAAACAGTTTTAAACTGTATCATTATATGTTAGTGAAATAATATAAATAATCTATAATCACTCTACGTATTCAGCTCAAGTATCTGTTAGATTCTTACTATATACTAGTGCGTAAGGCTGAAAAACTTGAATTCTCTAACTCACATATCCTGCTTTCACAAAATTATTACTTGTAAAGGAGGGAATGTGCTTTTTTAAACTGAGGTATGTTAGGGGAAAATGTTAGAATAGCATACCGCCTCTGGATTTTTCTCACTTCCTTCACTGGTCAGAAGCATTAAAGTGGCAGATTATTGGTATGTACAAATGCAATAAAACTCATCGAGAAATTGCGTTATCGTTGGATGTCAGTAAAACTTTGTGACAAACACAATAAAAGAATTTCAACAAGAAGGTACAGTGACTGATAGATCACGCAGTGGCCGGCCCAGAGCTACTTCAGTACGAGAAGACCGGCTCATTGTTAGACTGGCGAAGATGAATCACAAGAGCTCGCTTCCAGCAGTTAAGCAGGGATTTGAAGTGTCCATGAACAATAGAGTGACGACAATGACAATTTCTCGATGACTGAGAGAAAGTGGACTTCATTTTTATATCCCTCTTAAGAAACCATTGCTAAACAGGATCCATAAGAGGAACCGTAGAATATGGTACAGAAGCATGAGGAACTGGTATATGGAGCATTGGGGCAAGGTTATATTCAGTTCCCGAAAAGCTAGGGTTCAAAGCACACCGAATAAAAATAAATTTCCCCAAATTTCTTGTACCAGCTGTTCAGGGAGAAGGCAACTCTGTCATGATCTGGGGTTGCATATCTGCTGCAGGTACAGGAATATTAAGATTTGTCGATGGTTCAATGGACTCACAAGAATACATTGAAACCATGAAGGACAACATGCTGCCATCCGAGGAGAAGCTCATTGCCATGCCCTGTCCTATGACTATATCAAGGTTATGTAGTAAACTTTCAACTACACCTATACTGGAGCAGAACCCAGAACATTTGCTGAAGTACCTTGCTAAAATAATGACATTACTAAATGGAGATGATAAGACAACTGTTGTTCTGTTGGATGAAATTCATTTGAAATCACAATTGGACTATAAAGGGAGAAACATTGTAGGTCATCCATATGGTGGTCCTGAATGTGCAAATAGTGCCTTCATATTCATGGTCGAAAGTTTAGCAAGTCAGTACATTGATGTTGCCCATATTCTACCAGTGAAGAGTATGCAGGCAAGTGCTCTGTTTTCATTTATTAGCACTATAATTTTAGAATTGGAAAATATAGGATTTGAGGTTGTTGGTATTGTGACTGATAACAATGCCATCAATGTAAAGTCTATTTCATATTTCAGTAACCCTCCTGAACTGAAAATTAAGTATGATCACCCTAATCCAAATGCTGGGAACAGACCATTGTATTTCTTGTTTGATTCTGTACGTATTCTTAAATGTGTACGTAACAACTGGCTAAACCAGAAAGAACAACAAATTCAATTTCCAGCGTTTGATGATGAAGTAGAAGGTGGGACGGCATCCTTGGACAGTTTGCCTTAAGAGATTTGGGGCCATTGAGGTCAATTGAAAACTGGGAAAGTACTGCAGCTTTCATTTAATTTGTAAGTGGTGGGATGTGGTTAATGTCAAGACTTTGCTTAAGGGACAGAGGTTGCTGAATAAATTTCAGGAGCCTATCACTGAAAAGATCATTATAGTTTGGACTTGGGAAGCGAGCCGTACCAAGTTGCTTTGGAGGTTCACCAAGAAATATTTGTGGCCAAGTGCACCAACCTCGGTATTCAGAATAAAGTTGCTTAGTTTACCCCGGTAATGTCATACTTTCGTTGCACCGTGCTCGGTTTCGACTTTTATCGCGGTAAAATGCAAACCGGCCGTGAAGGAGCTGTAAAGTGAGAAAACCGCTGTTTTCTTTCCAAGATGGAGATCAGCGTTATGTATCATATTTACGATATCTGTCCGTCACACCAGCTACATATGGTAAAAAGGCCTTGACCTTAGGTTTCGTAAAACATTTTAAGAAAGCATAACATAGATACAATCTTTTCCAATAAAAACAAATTGGAAAATACGTTAAGGAAAGAAAAAGACAAAATCCCGGACGTAGAAAAACCAGGTGTCTACGCCATTCCATGCTCATGTGGAAAGCTATATATAGGCCAAACAGGACACCCTCTCGATATCAGGAGAAAGGAACACATAAGATACCACAAACAAAGGAATACCGACCAATCTGCCATAGCCCAGCATTCAGAAGAAACCGGCCACAACATCCAGTTCAATGACACAAAACTAATATACCACGAAGACAGAAAATTCCCTCGCCTAATAAAAGAGGCTATAGAAATTATGAAGAATCCGCACAACATTAATAGAGAACACGGCTGGAAAATGAATAACATCTGGCGAGACACACTTCAGAAACATGGGATAAACAGACACGTGACACCGCAGACGTCAGTGGGTAGGAGTGATAGTAATACACACAGCACACCAGACTAGTAGTTCAGTTTCGTAGTCTCTCAGAGGAAGGACATCACAGAAATGTCCGAAACGTCAGTTCTCAACAAAGTGACGCGGCTAAACCCGGACAGCCATAGTGTTTTAAATTGTGACTCCGGCCGCGGAAGCCTACGTATTCATCAGTCTATTTCCTCCTTTTTACAATATAAAAAGTACTTTACAAAATGTGTTCGTGCAAGCAACATGTATAGTGGTGTTTTCTGTTCAAATGACCGCTCTTATTCTCCCATGCCTGAATCAGCAATTCTAACCAATTTCATTATATGATGCAATGCAACAGGTGCAGCTTTTATAGTAACCAGCAGAAGTGGCTTGTGCTATCCTAGTGAAGACGTTGTTGCATGTGTAGCTTATTCATTTGCAGTAACTCAGAAATTGCTTTCGGAGAAAGAGACAATGATTCTTCAGCAAAACAACCAGAAGAATGTGATTTTTAAGATCTGCCAAAATAATCTGCCGAAGGATATATTTCTGGGATTTTCATGTACTGCGAGTCATAGTGTCAGTTACATTGTTAATTCTATAATTCACACTGCTATAAATATCTATTTAAACAATTACACTAAAAGACAGGCTTAGTGCAAGAAACATCACAACTTTAAAGAGGCATAAATATTGATAAGTTAGCCTTAGTCAGCAGTGCTGTGTGGATGTGTGGTGTACATTCTTCTGATGCCTATTGTTTGTCTGCTTCATGGTTAATACTTCACACAAGTAGAAAACTCTTCATCATCAGTCTCTACAAAAGTCGATTTGACAAACTGCAACAACTGAAATCCTTTTGAAATCTTCGAAACATTAACATGATCTATCCCGTGAGCTACTAATAGTTCACGATCGATGGTTTGGCAATCACTGGTTTAGACCATGCAATTGCCCAGTAGTAGTCCTGCATTTTGTTTCCGCAAAACGAAATATGGTATTTCTTCTTGTGTTTTGACAATGTCTGAAGGAAATAAATTTAGATCTGTTTTTATGGTAATATGATAATAATTTAAACTTATAAATTTATAAATTTACTATATAAATTTGACTAAATGTATCTGTAAGTAGACCTGACATCTTTGTATTAAAGAGTAATGACAATGTGATGTCCCCTTTCCTTGTGTCTTTTATATGCTTCAAGGCAAATAAAGTGTACAAAATATATTTGTAATTAGGCTTTAAGCTTTTATATGTTATGCAATGTACAGTACTGTTATTTTCCTTTATTTTTATTTCCAATCTGTCGGAAATCCGAAAATGTAGTCCTTAGAAATATGCTAAACATTCTAATAGCTTAAAAGAAATTGCAAAAGTAAGATTGTAAATAACTGAAAATGTTTTAGTTTGATGTCTTGAGGATGAAACTTGCAGAATATTTTATATCACGGCAACAGGACAGGTTTCTTTAGTCCCTTAAAATGAAAACGAAAACTGCCATGCATAGGCCTAAATTTATAGGCTTCATTTATATTAAACATGAAGAAATGCTAGTAAAATAAGTCATCCACTAAATAAATATTTCCGTACGAACTTTGTGGATATCGCATAGTAGTCAGATCCCCACTGTGACGTCACTGTTCCGTGTTGCAGCCTTGTTCCAAGGTGGCATTGGAATGGCTAATTTTCATTATCATGTGAGCATTGGTGGAAAACGAACCCAAGTTTGTAAAAATGCATTCTTGAGTCTCCATGGAATAGGTGAGAAACATTTTTGTCATTTAAATCAACTGCTACTGCTAGGCAGCTCACCGGTTGATAAGCGGGGCAAGTCGGTGGGTTCAAGACATAACTAAATCCCCAGAGAAGTATGTTCCCTGATTAAGGACAATATTGAATCATTCCATGTACATGAAGTCCATTATTCGAACAACACACGAAGAAAATATTTATCAGCACAGTTGAATGTCAAGCAAAGGCATGAGTTATTTAAACAACAATATCCTGATGCTAAAGTGAACTACAAATTTTATTTGAAATTCTTCAAGGAAAATTTTGATTACAAATATGGAAAACCGCAGACTGACATGTGCTCGACTTGTGACGAGCTGAATCAAAAAACTAAAAGCCCGCATTTGAATGACAATGCGAAAAGAGTGCCTATAGCAGAACTCATAGTACATAAAAACAGAGCCAAGAAATTTTACAAGAAAATTGACGCAATCAAGAAGCTTGCCCAGGAAAACAATAGTGTATGTGGCATTACTATCGACTACATGCAGAACATCCCACTGCCGGATATTCCAGTGCAGGAGGTGTTTTATTACAGACAATTGTGGGGTTTTTGGACCCACTACCTTTGATTTCGTTTCAACAATCACTTGGGTACTCTTTTTACTATTTTACTTTCTCACATATTATTGCAGTTCATGTACCCCAGCAAAGAAATAAATAAGATAATTAAATTTAATACAATAGATAAATTATTAATCGCACAAATTAAATTAAAGTAGATGCATTAAATCTCATAGCTAGTGTTTGGTATCAAAATGACCGAGAGAAGACGAAACATTCAGTAAAAATATTGAATGTTAAAAATAAAGCAAGGTGTAAAAGTTAAAACAATTTCATTTAAATGTTTAGTAGAATGAAATTGTATTTATGAGTAATGGAGGGACTAAGGGAACTAGGAAATCCCATTAGAAAGTCTAACGGGACGAGGCACAGAGCCGAACATTATCCAGGTAAGCTGTGACCGTGATTTCCCAGATTTATATCAAAGGGTATTGATACACTTAGCTATTCTAAGAAGTTGCCTATTGTGTTAAGGGTGAAACTTCTGATTCAGAGTGATGATACAAGAGCTAGGTGGTTTCTCCCTTAAAACAGTTCTTAGAAGTCCGAAATGTTAAGATGTAGATAATGAAACACAGGGAAAACCGGAGTCGCGATATGTCCACCCTTTTAAATATTCTTAGAAGTCCCGAATATTAAGATGTAAGTAAGAGAAAGTAGGAAATCCCATGGTAGCTCTGTGTGCGGGTGAAATAATAACCAATGAGAATATGTCTATAGTACCACGTGCCTCGATGCTCCAATAATAATTAATAAGAGTGGGGGTGATAATTAATCATAAGAGGTTTCCTAATGCCTAGAGAGACAGAGTAAAATCACTGGGACTTGTTACTTCACGTCAGGAGCTCGGCTCCGATCACATTTACGTTAAGAGCTTCGCTCCGAGGATTATTAATTGGACTTAGAAAAGTTTACAGAGAATAATATTTTGACTTAGAATAATTTTGTCTATAATCGTGAGCAGTTAAGATATTATACCGCGAAGCAATTGTATCATCACCATCGATCTACCTGAAAAGTTATTAACCATAATATTTGTTGTAACGGTACTGTAATAATTACTAACGCCAGACATTATCTGTATAAATAATAATAATAATAATAATAAAATAAGCCCATTGGCATCCCTTTAGGGCAAGGGCCTCCTACCGATCGTAGGGCTGGCTCTAAGTTTGCTCGCTCGGTGAGCCGGTCCGTGCGAGCTCTATGAATGAGCTTCCTTTCTCACCTCAACCAGAGCGAAAGCAACTCATTTCACGTTTGGTACAGTATCTATGGTGCTTGAATTCAAAGTTGGAATTCAGACGACATATGTACGCAATATAATATTCCCTTTTATCCTTATGAACATCTTTTTATTGAATAATACGGCAACAAATACATTGAATTTGGAAAACCAATAGCCTACTAGGGAGCCACCATGACTGGCAGACGTGCTGAGAGAGAGGGAGAGAGAGAGAGAACCTAGCGGCCATGGAAGAAACCATCAATGGAAAAATGGATTCGGAGCAGAGTAACCGCAATATTTCCAAGCATTAGCAAACCACGGTATTTTTGCAATGGTGCACAGAGATTTTGAGAATACCCCGGTATTACGTTTACCGCGGTAACGAAACGGCTGAGAAAACCGGAGAATGGTGCACTCGGCCATTAGTCTATTTCCTCCTTTTTACAATATAAAAAGTACTTTACAAAATGTGTTCGTGCAAGCAACATGTATAGTGGTGTTTTCTGTTCAAATGACCGCTCTTATTCTCCCATGCCTGAATCAGCAATTCTAACCAATTTCATTATATGATGCAATGCAACAGGTGCAGCTTTTATAGTAACCAGCAGAAGTGGCTTGTGCTATCCTAGTGAAGACGTTGTTGCATGTGTAGCTTATTCATTTGCAGTAACTCAGAAATTGCTTTCGGAGAAAGAGTCAATGATTCTTCAGCAAAACAACCAGAAGAATGTGATTTTTAAGATCTGCCAAAATAATCTGCCGAAGGATATATTTGTGGAATTTTCATGTACTGCCAGTCATAGTGTCAGTTACATTGTTAATTCTATAATTCACACTGCTATAAATATCTATTTAAACAATTACACTAAAAGACAGGCTTAGTGCAAGACAAGAATGGCTGCCATCGGTATTAAGAAAAATAGTTTTGGGAAATCTATAGGTATATAAACTTTTAATTTTTGTTTGTTTCTTCACAGTGTAAACATTTACACCAAAAGTCTATTTGGTCATGCAATAAAATTGAACAGTTTAGTTAACTATTTTCTATTTTTAATTTACAGACAAATCTTCCGCAGAAGATTCAATTGCAAAAGCTTCAGTTGCTAACGAGAAAGGTGAGGAATGTTTTTATTCTTGCAAAAGTTCCAACACCACACAGGATGAAATGACAGTCACCTTATTGGACGAAGAAGATTCATGGGCTCATGAATGACTGGCATTTTCAAATGATCCCAATGACCCCTGCATTTATAGTAATAAGAGAATACATTCTGAAGACATTGAACTTGCCCTTCAATTAGAAAATCAAAATTATGAGCCAACACTCCAATTTCCGTTTCACAATAACAGGAGGTTCACCTAATTGGCGTTTCTATGAACTTTCTGATGGCACGAAAAATGAAAGAAAGTGGCTGGTGTACAGAGTACGCCAAATGATGCAGCATACTGCTTATACACTGTTTACTTTTTGCGCTACCAAATCAACATTTTATGTGGTCCTCAGGTGTTGGCTATCAAGGCTGGCGGTTTGGTAATGCTTTGCGTGACATAGAGTTGCATGAAGCATCAAAAGACCATTTGGGTTGCCAAGTAGCTAGACTGCAATGGTTGTCAGGAAAACATGTAAATATTGTGTAATTTTTTCCGCTGAATTTGAAATGGGGAAAGGTGCACATGTCCAGTTGGGTTCATTAGTTAAAAAAAAAACTCATTTAAAAAATGGAAAAATGCCAAGAAAGATTTCAGAGACCATGAAAAGAAAGGGTATCATATCAAAGCCTGCATTTCATCTCAGCATTTCATTTCAGTTTTCGAAAATAACACATAATGTTCAAATTCAACTCAACACACAATTGAAAAAACAATGACTGAAAACAGGGAAAAGCTTGCCCTTACTGTTAATACGGTTCTATTCTGTGGATGAAAAGGCCTACCACTGAGAGGACACAGGGATTATGGACTTGGAAATGATGGCAAATTCAGGGCACTATTAAGGTACAGGTTTGAGGCAGGAGATGTACCTCTGAAAGCCATCTTGACAGTGCAAGTGCAAAGGCAACTTATTCAAGGGATTTAGAATGAGATTATTGACACTGCTGGTGATTTAGTGAGTAGAAAAATCGTAGAGAGAATGAACAAATCCCATTATTTCAGTGCACTGGCTGATGACAATGCTGTGACACAACAATTTTCACTTTGTGCTCGGTAGGCCTATGTCCATAACAATAAACATGCTTTTATAATTCATGAAGATTTCCTAAAATTTGTTCCAGTTTACGATGTTCATGGATTTGTTTTGGCTGAAGTTCTGAAAACCTTAAGGATTTGGGGTTAAATTTAAACAATATTAGTGGATTGGGTTTTGACGGAGCAGCAGATGTGAGTGGTGTTTTTAATGGTTCTATTGCAAAATTTCAAGAATCTTATCCATATGCAATTTACGTCCACTGTGCTAACCACTCATTAAATTTGGCCCTGAGCCATTCAAATACTGTTTCTGCAATACAGAACTGTCTAGGCAACATAAACAAAATCACCATTCTTCAGGGCTTTTCCTAAGAGAGAAAATATTTTTTAAAGGATAAAATATTGATGATAGATACTAAAGCAAGAAGAACACAACTTCTGAAATTCTGTGACACCAGATGGTTCGAAAGGCTAGATGTAGTTACATTGTTTGTTGAACTGTTTACTCACAATGTAGAACCTTTGACCGAGATACAAGAATTCACAGATTCTGAAACGTTTTCTTTTTTGGCAATACCAATATTTATAAGAAAATATATACAAGAACATACACAAAAAGGACATTGAACAAAAAATAAGTGACAAAAATTGGAAACAGGAAATTGCTCAAGTTCTTGACTGGCCAAGAAACAAAGCGGTTGCCATCTTCCGGCTAAGTGTCCAACATGACTGTTAGGGGAAGCACTTACATCGCATTGGAAACGACCCCAACTGCATGTTATGTAATCTACAAGAGACCATGGACAGAAGTCACCTACAACGTTGCCCTGCCCCTTCAAGAACAACAGAATGGGACCGGTATTGGGAAGCAAGAAGAAAAATGTCAACATCCTGTGTAACCCTCAAAAGTGGAACACTCTCTAATATTGTATTGTACTGTTATGTATTGTATTTTGTAAGCATTATGTTATGTTATTTATTTTTTTTTTTAGGTTGCAGAGGTTAATTTATCTTTTCATGTAAACCTGCCATTAGAAATAAAGAATATATATATATATTTATAGTTTCCATGGTTGTAGCTAGTCATATTTTCAGTAGGTCCCATGGTTCACCCAGTGTTCAACAGTCTAAACAGATGGATCTCAATAGATGTGTTAACTGTGTGAGAATCTTGAAAAAGAACTAGAGGATTTTCAGTTAAATTTCCAACCTCTGTACAATGAGGCAGAAAATATTGCTAAAACTGGAGAACTGTTGGGAGTCAAACACAGTGATGTAATTTCTAGACAGAGAATCCTGAAGAGTATTTTAAGTTTTCAGTTTTCCTTCCCTTCATTGACTATTTCATCAGTCAACTCAAGGACAGATTTTTAAATTACAAACAAATTCTAAAAACCATAGAAACTTTGCTGTCTAAAAACATTGCATGAGCTTCAGATGAAGACTTACATGCTCTTGTAGATGCTATAGTAAACCAGTGTTAATAAGTAGCTATATTATTATTATTGAATTCCCAAAAATACAGAACCCTATTTTACCAGATGGCATATTAGGGTTATAGATTAAACGTATATACAGAGTATACAGTAAACTACATATATATATTACAATTTTGCAAAAACACTATTCATGAAACTTAAAACAACTTTATAACTTTGCTTATTTAAGAAGAGACGGTAGATTGGTGTAGTAAAGTCAAAATTTAGAAAATTTAAATATAATATTAACTGATAACGTTCATGCGTAAATAATGGACAATGAAATAAGAGGTGCCAAACCGATTGGCTTTCCTCTTTACATTTACAATTTGCAGAGGTAGAAATTTTAAATCTATGTAAGTATTCACTAAATTTCCAATGCCCTGTTAAGAATTGAGTCATAATATAATCCGGAATAAAAAGTGTACAAGCTATTCTATCTTGCACTCTTAGGAAAAACAAATCTTTTGTTGTGCTGCCGTTATTCGTTTCTTGCCAAATCCGATCCCATTGGCTGTGCATATGTTCTCTTAATGTTTTCTTAATGAAGGATATAGGGCATAAACTATAAGAAGTTTTAACATTTGAAGAAGCACCTAGCTTAGCTAATTCATCTGCTTTCTCATTTCCTAAATTTCCCATGTGACCTCGGACCCAGGTTAAACAAATATGAATTGTGCTTGTATTTAGTGCATGTCTAATGTCTGTGGCTAGTGCATCCTTATTATATTTATCATCTATGGCTTGTAAAGCCGATTGTGAGTCACTGTTTATGCAAGCACTATTGCTACCATCAGTACACCATTTAACAGCTTCTTTTATGGCGAACAATTCCGCTTGAAACACAGAACAGTGTGACGATAGTTTATACAAAGCAGAATAAATTTCAGAAACACTATTATCATAAACCACAAAAGCACATCCCACCATAACTTCTTGAGTTTCACAATCAATGTAACGTGACCCATCTGTATAAATGTAGTAAGAATGTTGGTCTATAAGTTCAGAACACAATTGCATGAAACTGGTGTTATAATGTGCTGGATGGCCGAGTAAACTCCAATGCACCGGTGTTTGTAGTTGTAAATGGGAGACAATATTGGGGATCTTTCGACCTCTCTTAATACTATTTATACTAGCCAAGAAGAGACCATTCAAATATAAGGGCTCTATGGCAGCTATAATTTGTGCAGCATCAGTAGAAATTGTACGATAACCTCTTATCATTCGTAGAAGAAATCCTCTTTGTATTTGTTGTAATTTTTTCTGAGCCCATTTTTTATGTAAAATATCTTCATAGGCAGCAACACAATATAAAAGAAGAGGCTCAATCGCTCCGCGATAAATAATTTTCAGTATGGAGTAATTAAATCCCCAACTAGGTCTGGATGCTTTAGATAAGTTAAGAAGAAGTTTACTGGATTTGTTGGCAATGTGATTCAAATGTGATCGAAATGTTAACTTTGTATCTAGTATTACACCCAGATAGCAAAAGCTGTCAACCATTTTAATGTTTTGTCCATTCATTATGAAATTCACAACATCAATTTTCCTTCGCTTGGTAATCATCATAGCAGAAGTTTTCTCAGGATTAAATTGAAGTTTATTTGTTTGACCCCATTCAAAAATCACCCGTAACCCATTATTTACTTTGTGCTGTAATAAATCAGCTATAATAAATCAGTTCTTCAATGAACTGAAGATCTGGAGAAGAAATTTACTAGACCAAAAAGATGTTCATCTCGTGCCGGCTGATTTTATTTCATCTCTGAATATGTACAGTAACATTATTTTCCCCTACACTCACAAGATGCTGAAACTTTTCTGCTTGATACCGGTGACTACTGCAACGCCAGAACGTTCCTTCTCAATTTTGCGATATTTGAAAACATACTTGAGGAGCACAATGGCAACAAATCGATTAAATGTACTGGGCCTTGATGTTTATATACAAAGAAGTGGAAATGAAAACATGTGAAGTCCTGGATGAAATGTCTAAGAAGCCTCGTTGTCTACATCTGTAAATATCAATGATATGTATTTTTTCACTAAGTCACTGGCACCATAGAACCTGAACCCCTGAAGGTACTTAGCCGCAACAACATAAGACCTCCACGTGTGCCTAACCTTAGCCACCAGGTCCAGTTTGAATTTCTACAGCCAGCTTGTGTTCCTCCAGCAAATGTAAGTGACCATTTTTCAGATTTAAAATTAGTCTTATAATAAGAAATTATAATTACATATTCAGCGTTAAGCACTAGAATGTGATTTTTAATTAGAATCTAACATGATATTGAGGCTATAGACATAGAATAATTACAGTTTATATAATTTATTGTTGGTAACGTAATATGTATTAAATGTACATTGATATAGTTTTTGTTACATGTATATAAGGTAGGCTTATTTTGTAACAGATTTACTCTTTAGTTTAAATCTGTTACGAAATAAGCCTACCTTATATACATGTAACAAAAACTGTATCAATGTACATTTAATACATATTACGTTACCAACAATAAATTATATAAACTGTAATTAGTCTATGTCTTCAGCCTTAATATCCTGTTAGATTTTAATTAAAAATCACATTCTAGTGCTTAAGGGGAATATTATAGGAGAAATCAGTCATAGGAGAGAAGTTCCATCTGGCGCTGTGAATTGAGCTCCGGCTTAGCTCAGTTGGTAGAGCATTGGCGCGAATAGCCAAAGGTCCTGGGTTCAGGTCCCAGTGCCGGAGGAATTTTTCTCCTATAATATTCTCATGTAGTGTCCAACAGAGACAATAATCTGTGGCTCATGAATGCTTATATATCTATCTAGTGCTTAAGGTTGAATAATATATAATTTTAATTTCTTATTAATTCAGCACAAGTGGAATGAAATTCATTAATACTTAGTCTTATAATCATTATATATTATACTTAATTATATTATACTTATTATTATAGTCTTATACTCAACATATACTGATGCGGTCCAGATTGACCCAGCCAGTATAAAGTCATATAAAGTAGATTATGCTCATATAAATGACAATTGATTAAATGATAATATTTCAGTAGCTTGTTTGGTATCAAAATACGCATAATCTGAAGAAAAGTTTATTGCAATTATTAACAAATCTCTTAAAATTTATAATAATTAACAAATTGAATATTTATATATTTAAAACAATTTGCACGGGTCATAGAAAATGGTAAGCTTGGCCAGGTAGCCGGGATTTCCAGCCCCGTTGATAGTAACGCACACAATAGTTTTCAGGTATCTCCCTCAAACAAAGCATAACAGTACACACAGTAGCCTCTATTGTAAGTGTTTAAAGGAATAAGAAAGGACAATGGGTCTGTCAATACCTCGAGTGCTGTATGAATAGAAGTCAGCATATTAATATTATTTAGTACGGAGGAAACTGATGGTATCTTATAACCTTTCTTGGAGTTTAAACCATGCAGTTCATTGAGTTCCTAGTAATGTTGAAAGTGAAAGTTTTAGGGTTGCTTAGTGATGCACCTGTATCCTATTGGCTATAGATAAGATTCGTCACTTCCAATTAGATGTAGAGTAATTGTCACGTGGGATAAACGTATGGGGGTAAGGGGCCGTCCTTAGACGGATTTTTGGGAGTTAGTTTAATTTATTCGAGAGCGAGTAAGAACACTTGAATATCATCGATCGGGGAGAAGACAGGAGTCTTCCGGGATTAGTAGCTCCCTCATTACCACGGAGTGTCGTGGATCATAATTATTCGACTTAGAATAATTTTCAGTATTCAATTTCAATACTTTAACATTTTGGTGAATGTAATTATCCGACTTAGAAGAATTTTCAGTCAACAATCTCTGGACTTAAACATTTTCACGGCTGTAATTTTTGAACATAGAAGAATTTTCAGCACCATAATATTTTAACTTCAAATATAGTACAAGCTTATAAATCGGACATTAGTAAATAACTAATCCATCAGTTTGCTACGCAACTAAACACCAAGAACATTTTATTATTACTATTTGTAATCATTGTAACGAGTGTAATAATTGTATTAAGAATATTTCTGCAATAACTAAAATAAAAGTTTGTTGTTCAACTGTACGCAACGTTATTTATATGAAGGAAGGATCACCAGTCTGCTCGTCTAGCATTCCCGCCTTGAGAAGAGAGGATTCTGCTCGAAGCCGACTTGAAGCAACCGGAGGGTCTAAAATAACATATTTATTGAAATAGCCAAGACTATTTCTGGCGTCCAACATTTAAATACAAACTGTAATACAAACTATATATCATAAAAGCACCACATTTAAAACCGACCCGCCGCAATACTACTCATTATATATGTTAAGTTCTGATATTATGTAATGTGTAATTAATACACTCGTATATTTGTATCCTAAATATTTTGTATTTTAAATGTTATTAAGATGTACGAAAATAATTAAGAAAATGACCGAACAAAAACAGATAATGCATCATTAGATGAGGAAGTTCATGTTAAGACATAATGCAAGACCAAGATAATGCATCATTAGATGAGGAAGTTCATGTCAGGATATAATGCTGGAGATGTATGGAATGTAATGGACCCCAATAGTAGTCAGGTAGAGAGTTCAGCAGACGATAATACAGTACCACAAGCACATAGTAGCCTTGTTGTGGAAAGTGTTAACAATCCTGAGATGTTCATAGGAATCCTAAACCTCTTACAAGATGAAAAAATTTGAAGTCACAAATTAGAACAGAAAATAACCAAGTTAGTACTGAAGTCAACAATATAAAGCCACAAATTAGTACAGAAATGAATCAGGTCAGTACAAAAGTAAACGGTACTGAAGTGCATGTCAATGCAGAGATGAGTAAAGTTAACAATAATATCAGTAGGTATAAACAGAGTCGTTTCAGAGTTTTTTTAATCATATTTGAATGACAGATATCAGATAGTAAAAGTTAATAACTTACTTAGTGAAACTAAGAAAATATCAGTAAATATTGGTGTTCCATAAGGAACAATTTTAGGATATATTTTATTCCTTGTATACATAAATGATGTAGTGAAAATTAAACTAGATACATTTTCTGGATCCAATTACTCCTACACTGATGATACAGTATTGATTTTTTTCTGGTTCTAATTGGAATAATACATACAAGAATGCTAAAAGGGGCTAAGCATTATAAAAAAAACTGGTTGGATATAAATCTGCTATCTTTAAATGTTGCTGAAGCATCCTTATTACCTTTCTCTTTAACAAAAACAGGTATTCAAGATCTGAAATCTTATCATAATTCCATTAATTTGCACAATTCTGGTTGTTCTATTAAAATATACCTCACATTGCAAATTATTGGCCCTCTGATCCAGCACTGAATGTTGAAGCTGTCCCTAAAGTAATTACACTAAAATGATTTAAAAAATATCACAGAGAATCTACATTTGAATGACAACCTTAGTGCTATTCCAAAACGCGCTCCTGCTGCATAAAACTTAGTAATTGATCACCTCATTCAGCACTTCACAACTATATATGACCATTCTAATAGGTTATCAGTTGATGAGACTATGATTCCATTCAAGGGCAGGTCGAGTATCAAACAGTACATGCCAATGAAACCTGTCACACGAGGATATAAAGTTTGGTGTCTTGCTGACTCTAAATCGGGATATTTAATAAATTTTTATCTATATCATGGAAAAAATTAGAATATGCAGCCCTAAGAAAGGGTAGTTACTAACTTGTGCAAAGGACTTGCCAATTTGCATTGCACAGTTGCTTTTGGTAACTATTTTACTACAAGAAATCTATATGAATTTCTCCTTTAAATAGCATAATATTTATTCAGTTAGCACAGTTAGACCAAACATAAAAGGGCTTCTAGAAATGATAAAGAGGAAAGACAAACAAAATAGAGGGGAGTTCATGTTTGAAACAAATTGTGCAATTTCAGCCATTAAATGGCAAAACACAAAAGGTGTCTCTGTATTGTCCACAGCCGTCTCTCCAAAAGAGGTCGAATTCGTCACCAAAAGAAACAGAGATGGATCAGAAGTTATATTTTACTGTTCCCTGCCCAGGTGCTGTGATAAGATAATGGGGGGTTGAAATGGAATTAATTCAAAGCAAATTGTTTGTAGTACTTGATAATGATTTTAGCATATTTGGTGAAAGTTTAATTCTCACGGAAAAACGTGTACCTGAATTTAAATGAGTTCGGTCTTTGCTAAAAACAGAAAATATACAAGTTGAAAGATCGTAGCCGCTTCCGGACTACAAAGGAATATAAATGGATAGGGGAGACACTGTTTCAAAAGAAGACAACATTATTTAGTTGTTCCTAGTAATAAAACCCAGGTGCCATCGAATAAATTGTGGAGGCCTGTGAAAAGGTGAAGCTCTTTCTTAAACTATGAGATCTCAGATAAGACACGATTGCTTGTTGTGAATAGGATTTTTAGGCTATGTAATATTGGATTTTAAGCTACGGAATAAATGCGTAAACATGCGTTGTAAGAACTTAAAATCGTGAGAAAAAGAATATATATAATTAATGTGTGAAAATTTTGTGTCAACTCCCTCTAGTTAAGAATTCGTGATTTCATTGGCTGAGTTGCAATTATGGCAATCGCCAATTAAATCACAGAAAATAAATGTGGCCAATACGCAATCAGGAGAGGCGTATATTTTAGGGTAAAATAGTCAGTTGATTTTTGTCTTGGTAAGGTAAAGTAACACTTCTAAAATATATCCGATAGAGTGAGGTTGTGAAAAGGACTTCTAAACTATATCCGATAGGGTAAGGTTGTGGGATCACTTCTCAGCCATGTTCGGTATGTAAAGTAATACTCAAGAAAGTTCATGTGTGCTAGAATAATTAGAATAAAGCAAAGTAATGAACCTAGTGTTTTATAGGATAGAGGTACATAACTGCCTCATAGGGAATTATAGGAATGTTTCTAGTGTAGATGTATACCACAAGGTGTGCAGTGTATTAGGCTCGTTGTGGCCTAAGAAATAGACGCACACATGAATAGCTTGCAAAATAACATTAAAGGACCGTAATTATAAAATCAACATCGATATCATATAAATAAAGTATCTCTTCAGGTGTACCGTGACTTCATGTAATTTGTACTACTTGTTTAGTTGAACAATAAACTGAAGAATTTGTTATATCAGAAATGACATGTACAGGTATAGTTATTTCTATGACAACGATCGTCCAGCCCTGCTTTCCAATCATCTGCCCCGAGACTGGACCACATCATGCTTGAAGATCGACTGCTGCCGAGGAAAGAGGGTAATTATAAATACGCTATAATAAATCAGTAGAGGACTTATAGCCCTTCACGCAATATTACTACCACAACTGGTGCCCAACAGTGAGGCTGTAATAACTGCGAATAATTTCTCCTTCAGGGTATGGAACTTTTTGATCAAAAGAGAGCCTTAGGAAGAAGGTATCTAAAGTGGTGGAACAGAATATTTTATTTCCTACTAGATACACAATAGTGAATGCATTCACACTAAGGAAACTTGTAAAGGGGACTGATGAACAACTGACATATAGAATTCAGCTAGCCAGGCAGTTTATTTCGGACTTTAGAAGCAAGAAACCTAATACCAAGGTAAGATGTTACTTTTCAATAACTATATTGCTCAGAGTATGAAAAACAACAGTTTTAGTATGATGTTAATTACTGGGACTTGTGCTTCACAAAATCCCCAGTAACTGACATGACATGCCAACTACTGGGGTTTCATGGACTGTGCAGCTAGGCATTTCATAAGTGTTATCTTTTATGGGGATTAAATTCTTATTAATGTATCTACCTTGCAACTTAAAGAAAACACAAAAAACCCAGCCTAGTTGTCACCTACATACCAAACACTGGTACAGTTATGTCAATTACTGGGCGCGCATAGTTCTCTGTACCTTATAAATTCATATCCCTTCTTTTCTTTTTCAGGATCCAATTCTTCCAATATAATAGTCTGCACTAACTATTAGTCAGTGCTATAGTAGCTTACAATGAGTGGGAAATTTTTAAATTACAGTGAAGATGCTATGAATAATGCCATCCAAGCTGTTAAGAATGGAATGTCGTATGCTTCAGCAAGCAAACTGTGCAGTGTACCAAGAAGTACCCTAACAAATGAAATTACCGGAAAGTCCAAAGACAGGTAAAGTAATAGCACCAAGAGGAGAAAAAAATTTGTACGATGTCAGCAAAGCATCAGACAAGGATTCAATTACAGTGTCACTTACAGTCTGTGCTAATGGAACAGTTCTACCTCCTTTCTTAGTCTATCCCTATGTACGAATTCCCAGTGAAGTAGTACGTAATGTACCTAACACTTGGGCTTTGGGAAAAACAGAAAGTGGCTGGATGACTGGAGAGTATTTTTATGAGTACATTACTAATGTTTTCCATCCATGGCTCTGCGCCAATATTTTATTTTTAATCAGTTTTTTATCTCTTGGCGCACGGAATTTATTAATATAAATTTTGGAGAAGAAATCATTATGTAGGAGGCTTTGTTCTTCTACTTGTTATATTGTAAACATATTATAGTCGGCCCTGAACTTGCAAATTGTTAACGCTCTGTGTTGCGTCATCTAGGCTTGGTATAATACAGTCAGTCACAAACTTACAAATTGTTGTCACTTCTGTTACGTAATTATCTATTGTTACTTGTGCTATAGGGAGACTTTGGTTCTCCCGAGATGGTGGAGTGTTTTCTGATTGTTAAGAGGACTGACGTAACAAAAGCTTTGTCATGTATAAAAATCACGAGCACAATGGTGCTTGGTCTTGATTCTGTTTCTATCCATCGGACAATGGGCATCGACCTACGACTCTTTGGTTCAGTGGGATGTAACTTCAGTCTTGATTAGGATTCTCTATTTCAGAGGTATGTACTTGTCTTTGATATATTTTCTCGGGTATTATGAATTGTGCTAAGTTTGTATTAAGGCTTTCAGGCCTATACGTAAAATTGGCTAGGCTCTGTTTCGTATACTTGATTCGTCTCCATACCTGTACGTCTGAGATGGTTAAGACTTTCATTTAGATCTCTATCGGTTGCCTTCAGCTTGTGTACCTCTGTTTTTCTTGTGTAGTTTTTTATCCCTGAACTTTGTGTCTATGTCCATTGTACGAGGAGAGTGAGCCTTCTTCAACCACAACTCCGTGGATGGAGAAGTTGTTTTGGTTCTTTCTGTAAAGTAAGTCTAGAGTTTTTATTATGTAAATTTTCATGTTAAAAGAGAATCGCAATTATGAAATTGTCTGTGTAACATCTTTCCAGGAACTGATAATTCATGAATTTATGTTCAATTCAAAAGGGTTATTCTTAATTTTGAGTTTTATATAATGTATGTATTTTAGGCCTTCAGCCAATTTTTAAAATAAACCCTTTCTATTTTTAATATGCTTCCACTTATGTTTTCTGACTTGTTTAGAGAACATATTAAATGCGAAAGGCATTGAAACTTCTTTCGAAGCCTTTCGTTAAATATGTTGCCTCTTTCTCCAGTTTTCCTTTTAGTCACTCTTATTTAGATCCTCTGGGAATGGACCTGGTAGCGGTAGCAGAGAAAGGAAGTCCAGGTAAATAATATTCGTCTTGGTGACTCGACCAGAGGAGTGGTGCAGCTCATAGAAAACAAAATTGAGTTTCCAGTTATCCTCTTTCTTGATGGAAACAAATCATATCTACAATGCATTTAAGCAATTTTTGCAATGAAAAAGGCATTGTCATAGGGGCTTTGTTTCCTAATGTGAAGCCTTGTGATGTGAATGTGTTTAAGCCACTAAAAGATTCTTGGAAGAAAGTAGTCCACAAATGGAAACTAACAAATTTTCATGAATCAGTAACAAAACAGAACCTTCCGATTCTTTTCTCAGAAGTATTAAATGAAGTAAACAGTACTTCTATAGTCAATGGAGTCAAAAAAATGTGGTATTTTTCCATGGAATCCAGATGCTGTTGATTTTCTAAATGCAAACAAAAAGTTGCAGAGGAGGAAAACTCTCAGCATCAAGTAGGTTTACCTCAGAATGAGAAATCTAATCACAAGGTTAAGCAGCATTTATCGTACCTCGAGACCAAAATCGATTCTGAACTATTGACAACTTTCCAGAAAAGATTTGAAGAAAAAAGGTCATGGAATGGACCTGGAAAATCTGCAGATCAGTTTGAGGTTTGGTGCAAAATGAAGATTGAGTTTGAAGGGAAAAAGGGAGATGGACCTTCTTTATCATCACTGGCCCATCTGTCACAAGGTAATAACCAGCACTCTGTAGATACTGGTACTGTAACAGAAACTGGTGAGAGAACTTTGTATCCTGTAGGCCTAATTAGTGAACCAGGTAGGCCTACTGTGAAAGATGGAACCGAAACTGTTCATATGGTGTTGTGTCACCCTGCAGGTCTAATTTGTGAACCATTCACCTCAGCTACACCAGCCAGAGCTGTGACCACAACACCTGCCAGTATTCACATAGGTGAGTCTACATATTCAAGTGTTGGGTCACCTTTCAAGAAAGCTCTTTTCTGGCCAGAGGAAAAGACAACTTCAAAAAAGAAAAGAAAGACCAAGAAACAGAAGAATCAAAGAGATTTATGAAAGTGAATCAACCTCAGAAGGATCAGTTATATATGCTAATACCAGTGAGAGTTCTGGATTAGACTTCAGTGAAGATGATGAGACCAAAGAAGTAGTGGCCAAAAGAGCACATAGCATTAAATCCCTTGAGACTGAGAAATATTATGCTGTTTATTATGATGAACAGTTTTTTTATTGGACGTATCATCTCTATCACAGAAAAAATTGCTGAAATGAAATTTCTCAAAGGGTGATTTTTTGGTCCCATAGCCCTGATAGGAAATGGACCCTTTTCACTAAAGAGTAGTGAAATGTTCCAGATAAAATGTGCTTATCGTCGTATGAAATCAAAAGCCTGAATACAAGCACTTCCAAATTCTTAGACCTAGATCTAAATATTGTTTTGTGATAAACTAGGCTGTGTTGTATGTTTTAAGATAAACACTGTTATTATTACATTATAGACTATTCATTGACAATTATGTAAACTATGTTCACTGAAAGTCATTTCCTGTATTTTACAGATCATAAGATGCTCTGGACCATAAGATGCACCTTTTGTCTAAGCAAAGCTTATCAAGCAAATGTAGAAAAACACAATGCCAGAGTAAAAAGTAATCGAGAGTTTCTGAAATCTTTAATTGAAGCTACGTGTTATTTAGCACTTCAGGAACTATCTTTCAGAGGTCATGATGAGTCGGAGAGTTCTTCAAAAAGAGGAGATTATAGGGAGTTATTAAAATTTCATGGCAGAGAGAGATCCCCATTTGCTAAATCACATACATAATAGTACCGTTTTTTCCGGACAAGCATCACTGATACAGAATGACTTAATAGAAGCATGTGCGGAACATTTAATGCAGGAAATTAAACAGGAAATCTTGGCAGCACCATTTGTTGCAGTTATTGTGGATGAAACCACAGATAGCCTATTTCTAAGAAATGTCAGTTGTGTGTAGTGTTTAGGTACGTTGACACAAAAGGAGAAATCCAAGAAAGGTTCATTCTGTTCAATGATGTGAGTGATGATCGTAGAGCCGAACAGATATCAAAGATAGAAAAACACAATGCCAGAGTAAAAAGTAATCGAGAGTTTCTGAAATCTTTAATTGAAGCTACGTGTTATTTAGCACTTCAGGAACTATCTTTCTGAGGTCATGATGAGTTGGAGAGTTCTTCAAAAAGAGGAAATTATAGGGAGTTATTAAAATTTCATGGCAGAGAGAGATCCCCATTTGCTAAATCACATACATAATAGTACCGTTTTTTCCGGACAAGCATCACTGATACAGAATGACTTAATAGAAGCATGTGCGGAACATTTAATGCAGGAAATTAAACAGGAAATCTTGGCAGCACCATTTGTTGCAGTTATTGTGGATGAAACCACAGATAGCCTATTTCTAAGAAATGTCAGTTGTGTGTAGTGTTTAGGTACGTTGACACAAAAGGAGAAATCCAAGAAAGGTTCATTCTGTTCAATGATGTGAGTGATGATCGTAGAGCCGAACAGATATCAAAGATAGTGTTTGAACATTTAGAAGTCACACGGTGACTAGCAAACGAAAAAAACCAGGAAAAGTCATGGATTTTGGTTTTTCTGAGAAATCTTGGAAAAGTGAGGGAATTTTCAATAAAAACCTAAGAACAATTGTAAATACTCAAATGGATCGGGTTGTTAAACCATCCGTTCTCCTGAAAACCAGCTGAGAAAGAAATTAGAATTGCAAAATGAAAACCTAGTCAGTCCCAAACACGTTAAGCAAGGCATTGCGGTGAAAAATGCGCTGAGGAGTACAGAAAAGCAGCCAGACCTTAGCATTCTCAGTTTCCCCGAGTGTAAAAATGTGATAGTGAAATTTATTAATAAAATGCTTGAACGATCTCCCCTTCAGTACATGCTGACAGTAGCAATATCATGTTTAGCTCCTGCTACAGCTGCAAATTTGGAAATATCCAGAAAGCGGATGGAACTCTTGCTGACTGCTCTCCTTGAAGCCAAGTGGATGAACAGTGTCAATGTTGACAAGGATCTACAAGAATTTGAGTTTCTTTGTAAAGATGTCAACACAAAAAAAGAAATTGAGAGCTATAGTAGGAAAAATGAAAAACTAGACCAATTTTGGATGAGGACTGTGACTAGGCCAGCATATGTTGCAGACAATCTCCACTTTGTCATAAAGTTGTGTGTACTTTGTCTCATGACAATGCAAATGTGGAACGAGGGTTTTCAGTTAATTCTGAATGCCTCATAAAGAATATGCATGAGGAGCTATTAATAGGCCAAAGAACCGTTTACGACCATATGCGAAAATTATTTTCCTTTTTTGTATGGTTATTCTGCACCAAAACTTACCTATTGATGCAGAAATACAATTAAAAAATTCCTGGTAAATTAATTCAGGATATAAAGGGTTAATGGTTTTTGCAACAAATCAGAATAGACAGGAACCACAACATTTTTGTACAAGTATATGAATACGATTATAGACTTATGTTTAACAAATTCCTATGTATGTCTGTTACACATTTTTTCCTGACGAAGATAAGTTAATCAATTACCATTGCGCACTAAATACAGATAGCCTAAGACTTGTTTTGCAACATAATCTAAGATATTAAACCGACCCAGAGATAATATTAGGTATAGATATCTCAAGTTGAAAGCACTTAAGGAAGGTAAGTGGAATGTTTGTATATAGTATACAGCAAAAATTTGAACTCTGAAGGCAGTAGCTAAACCAAGAATTTTAGTTGCCATTATTGTTACACATGGTACGAAGGTGGATTGAAAAGTAATGCACAACAATTCTTTTTCTGCGTTGGTGGCTGGGATGTTGAACTTTCACCAAGATGGAGTTTGAAGCTTCCGCTATAGATGCTATTTTGTTCTCATATGTAGCTCCAGCGAGAGAAGCGTGAACTATGCAACAAAGATGGTTACTATCGTCCACTTGTGAAGAACAGCGAGGTGTAGTGCGATTTTTATGGGCTAAAGGGCATAACCCGACATATGACATATGTGGCGTGTATGGGGACGACTGTATGGAACGTAGTAATGTCTCCAGATGGTGTGCATTCTTCGAAAATGGCCGTGATAACCTTTGTAATGCAACACACTCCGGACAGCTGGCAATAGCTGCAACCACACAGAATGTCACAGAAATTGAGGCACTGTCGGACTTTCATTTGTTCGGTCCCATGAAGAAATTTCTGGCCAGTAAATGCTTTGCCTTACATGCAGAAGTGAAAACAGCAGTCCACAGATGGCTTTACCCAACCGAACGGATTTCTATGAACAGGGTATTTTGAAACTGGTATCAAGATGGAAGAAATGTGTTGAGAAACTTGGCGACTGTATAGAAAAATTGACAAAAAGATGTCCCTTCATGTGTGCATTTGTTTGTAATTGTACAGTCAGTCAAATAAAAAACGTCTGTACTCGTATGCAGTTAAAATTAAAGTTTTAACGCATTAGTTCACAAGTTTCCTATAAAAAACATAAAATACAGGACATTCTCGGAACATATGAGGCCATGCGACAGGAGGGAAAAAAATGAATGAGGGAAAAAATGAACTGCGCGGAAAGCGCAACACACGATATTCAACTTAATGTATTGTCATAATTCATTTTGCTGTGTGTCATCACGCCATATAGGCCTACAAATGCTAGCTTGAAAGAAAGTGTGGTTAGGGCTGTAACTGACCTGCATTTTTCAGCCTCTGAAGCATCGAGAAGGTTCCATATTTCTTAAAGACCATATTTCTTAATGCGACCGGATGTTTTCATAGGAATCGTGGATCTGGCCGGCCGCGTATTTCGATGCTAGATTGGTTGCAGAAGTTGAACGTAAGTTATTGGTTTTTGCACTACAAGTACCGGTATTATAAAATAAAATCTTTAAAAAATGCTCCTTGAATAATCATATTTCTTCGAATTTATTAATTATTAATATTATAAGAATTTGCAACCAAGAATATGGCGGATGTGAGACATATAGCCACAGCCTTCTATACATGTTTGTTTTGGAACAAAACTGACTAAATAATCAAGAAAATACATGGAGAGACAAGAGGCAGGTGTGAACCTAACCTTAAGTCTTCCTGTACATGCGCATATGCTCGTTCGTGATACTTAATCAAATACCGCCCGACGTTTTTTTATTTGACCGACTGTACCTATTAAACTTTCTGTAAAAAAAATTATTGTGCATTACTTTTCAATCCACCCTCATATCAAGGTTCTTTAACTTAGAAGGTTGTCTCATCCAGGAGTTCGGTGATGCGGGAATAGTGGGGTGAAGGGAAAGTGAGTGATGTCAACAGTATCCATCTACAGTCCCTTTAATTTAGTATGTATTGACAAGTGTTAGGTGTTCGTTCGTATTCTGTCGTGTGATGATTGTGTACTTTTTCATTTGTGTATTGTACTGGTAGTGTTAATATGCTATAGCAGTTAACAGCCAACCATCCAGCTAGACACATCGCTCTGAAGTTGCCCGATGCAGCTCGCTGCGAAACATCAGCACGAGACACTTATAGACCACGGCCACACAGCCCGGAAGTGCAGAACTCATTAAACGCCGACCGTGAAAGCTTAAGCACATACATATAAATATAAAGCCTTACAACTGAAAACTTGTATGCAAGTTACAAGAGAGAGACTGAATTGGATAGTTTGCCAAACACTGTGCATTACTTTTCAATCCACCCTCATATCAAGGTTCTTTAACTTAGAAGGTTGTCTCATCCAGGAGTTCGGTGATGCGGGAATAGTGGGGTGAAGGGAAAGTGAGTGATGTCAACAGTATCCATCTACAGTCCCTTTAATTTAGTATGTATTGACAAGTGTTAGGTGTTCGTTCGTATTCTGTCGTGTGATGATTGTGTACTTTTTCATTTGTGTATTGTACTGGTAGTGTTAATATGCTATAGCAGTTAACAGCCAACCATCCAGCTAGACACATCGCTCTGAAGTTGCCCGATGCAGCTCGCTGCGAAACATCAGCACGAGACACTTATAGACCACGGCCACACAGCCCGGAAGTGCAGAACTCATTAAACGCCGACCGTGAAAGCTTAAGCACATACATATAAATATAAAGCCTTACAACTGAAAACTTGTATGCAAGTTACAAGAGAGAGACTGAATTGGATAGTTTGCCAAACACTGTACCTATTTCTGTAGCCCATTACTAGTAAAATTGAGCAACATTTCTAGCAATGGATGAAGACTCATAAAATGAAATATCAATGAACACAACACTTGTATAGAATTAAGCGCAGTCGCCATATTTACATTTTAACAGTTTTTTCTTCGTAATAAATAAAGCCTTTATTCTGTTATATAGTAATAGTTGTTGTTAGTTATATTGTTTATTTATTTGTTATATTATTTATTATACATGTATACATAAATTATATAAATATATAGACAAATATTTATTATATTTTGTTGCTGTTTGGAGGTTAAGAGTTTTTTGTGGCATTTATTATTTTCTGCTTGTTTTCTTAACATGTATTTAGGTGTTATGTAGGTTGGGTTCCTCGTTTCATTTTGGTGAAGCATTTCTTCATTCAGGGAACTGTATATTATATACTAGACTAGTAGACTTTAATGTACCATTCCAATTACAAATTCCTATTAATAAAAATTATTACCGGTACATGTTTTCTTCTTGTCAGTTTCCGGTCATGGTGAACTAATTCAGGAAGAAAACAGATTCTTATACTTTACATTTGGTTTTGCATTATTAAGGTTTGCTTGGAAATGAGATTATGTCTGGACGATCCTAAGACAATCTGATCGGCTGATGTCTGTTTTTACTGCTGCTAGTTCATGACAATTGGATCTGCTTATATGAATTCAGATGCCCTGAAGATGGTGCAATTATTACCGGTACACGTTTTCTTCTTGTCCGTTTCCGGTCATGGTGAACTAATTCAGGAAGATAACAGATTCTTATACTTTACATTTGGTTTTGCATTATTAAGGTTTGCTTGGAAATGAGATTATGTCTGGACGATCCTAAGACAATCTGATCGGCTGATGTCTGTTTTTACTGTTGCTAGTTCATGACAATAGGATCTGCTTATATGAATTCAGATGCTCTGAAGATGAAAGGCCTAGGCGGCGAATAATAAAATAAAACTTTTGTTGAGCAGCTGGTATCACATCTACTTTATTTCATTTATCAAGCTCAACAGTAACTGACATGTATTTTAATTCTTACTTCTTAGTAAACACCTTTTCCAGTTTTAAGAAACAACTTGGTACCAATGCCATAACTGAAGGCTGCATGTGTTGATTGTACTGTTGTACACTTATTTAGGCTATTACGGATTTTATATGTGCATGCTGCAATAAACCTAGGCTCTTACAAAAAAGTATGCATATACATTATAATTTCATAATAGATAAACTTTCCTGAGCTTGATGTACTTGGATCAATGTTTATCCTAGTTTGTAATAAACATACCATAACTTACGGGTTAACACCTTAGTAGTTCAATACTTCCTGTACAGTTATTTCAGGATTATCCTGTAGGCTGCCGATAAGCATGTTATGGCAGCAACAGTGGTCAACCTCGGCAAAAGGGCTATTAACCAGATCATTCTTCCCAACAGTGGAAGAAAGACTAAAGCTGAAAATTCCTACCACCTTTAAATTTACAGCACTTACGACTAGATATGGCCTTACAAAATCATACCTACATAGATTTAAAATAATTGACAATCCAATGTGCCCCTGTACCGAAGAAGAAGAACAAACAGTAGAACACCTCATTCATAGGTGGAAAATTTTAGAAAACGAAAGGAGAACTATGCAGCAGAAGCAACTAAACATGCTTTTCAAAAATTTATTCATTCAATAGATTTTTCCCGAATGTAAGGTTCTGACCTAAAATCTGTTTAAAAAAATGTAAATATTGGTAGATAAGTGCTGTGCTAGAGAATAAGCTAATGAAAATAGGATGTATACATATTATATTACATAAAGCCATCAGGAATGAATCCTATCTAAAATGTAATAAAAAAATGTATAAGAATATGAACTCAATGTAATAATGTAATTTAATGCATGTAATATTACTTTCTAATGGGGCATGCTGTAAATAAAGTTAAAATAAAAAAATATAAAATAAGATAAAGAATACACCTTTGGGTGTGTTATCTCAAATACAGTTGAAGGTTAATATACACATGTACCGTAATTAATGTGAAACTAAATTTCAGTCTATATTGTTTTCTCGTTTAGATATAAGAATGGAATTCTATTCATCCAGCTCAGAAGAAGAGGAGTTGCAAGTAGATGCACTCCAAAAGCCGAGGAGGTTTAGGCCAAGAGCCAATTTCACCTTCAAGACCGTCATTGAGTGCAATGAGAAGTTCAGAATATCAGCTGGCACTATTGATTCTCTTGTGCAAAACATCAGTCACCGGTTGGTGCACAGGACCATCAGGAACCAGGCACTGTCTGTCAGAGCCCAGGTAATGGTTACATTACATTGGTTGGGCAATGGTGGACAATACCATGGAATTGCAGACATGAATGGCTTGTCAAAGTCATCTGTCTGTAGAGTGGTACATTGTGTGGTGACTGCAATAAATTAGAAGTTTGCACGGATTGTCAACTTTCCAGTAGACTTGCATTGTAATTGGGCAGTGAGACTGTTATATTCTCAGCATAATAAATAAAAAATAAATAAACAGTGTTGTTCACGGATTCCATCGGGTGTAATGAATGCCAGAAGTAATTGGTTACATCAATGGAACCCTGATCAATATTGATGCACATCGTTTACATGAGGATCAGTTCGTTGACCGCCATGGAAAACACTTGATCAATTGTATGGTAGTGTGTGGTCCTGATAGATGGTTCTATTATGTGAGCGCCAACTGAGGATAAAGTGTTCATGATTGCAGGGTTCTCTGGAACAGCCTCCTGTGGCGACCACACCCTGGCAGTGTGATCCTTGCGGACGGATGGCTGCACCCTCTGCTACGTTGGTGCTAGAGCATAACCCGGTGTCAGTCACAGACGTATTTGACATACCCTTAATTCACATTGCCCAAGACGTCTGAGCAGCACAAGCCATCGTTGTACTTGCTTTGGGTATTCCTGATGCAAACACTGTATTGACATGGCTGCGAACAATTGGTGGGCACAGACATGAGTGTGAAGATCTCTTGGACGCTATGCGCCAATGTTATAGCTGGAGTTTGGATTGATAGGGCAGAAGACCCCAACACCTGGGTTCCTGACCGACATTTCTACCACACCCGTATACCACATCACAGCCCCTCAAGACTATAATGTCTTCCTTTGACTGTTGATACAAGAGACTCTAGCAATCGGTACACTGTCGCTCGATTTTTCGGGCACAAAATTGACAAGGTGCTCACCGCTTTTGTAATTGCAGGTGCAATGTATGGCATATTCACCAGCACCGCACTTGCAACACTGAATATCAGTGGCCTCTTATTAAACGTGGTTCTACAAGGGGTAGGGGCAATGATGCACTTGAGTGCATTTTTGGAAATTAGGTATTTCCACACCCCGGGAGGTGGAAACACCTCTATCACCAGCATTCAAGCAGTAGTTCAGGCATTGTTTGAACATTGTTGTCTTCAGTCAACATCAATGTTCCTGGCTGGGAATTCGCGAAGGCTAACCATTGTGACGGGGATTGAATCCCTCCAGTTGATTGATAAGTTCCAACATGGTTCTCTGCAGTTTGTTATCACTCCATCATCAAATCGCGCTCCTCCAACTGCATCGATTTCATCACAGAATATGAGACAAGCTTTCTTGCTGCAAGCCATCTCAAAAGACTCTCGAACCATCCTCGCTCTCTCTCCAACGTATTTCTGCACCAGTTCTGAGCCAATAATACGAATAAAAAGGCATATGTTCTGTTTGCCCCGGCTCTTGCACACAGCGTCTTTGAAGTCCCGGGTGGTCCAAACAGAAGCACTCCCTTGGGTGGTTCGATACCCAAATTCACAAACTTCTCTGGATGCAGTAAAGGTGTTTCCACAACTTCCCAGAGCTTCTCGATCTGCTCCTTGCAGCCTCCCACATCGCTGTACGTCACATCTGGCTTCTCCTCTACCATCATCATCGTCACTGTTGGATCAATCTTGGGTGGCAACGGGATATGGATGATACTTGTTGCGGTCCACACCAACTCTCATACCCTTCTCTATGTCAGTAGGAGCGACCGAATCTGCCAGATCAACTACAAATCTGGCAAACGGCTTTACATTAATAATGTATTTAGGATCGTCAGAGTAAGCATTTATGATCTTGGTGCATCGGGCAACTTGTAGCGGCTGTTCGTTCTGCAGCGTCTGCTTGTCGGCTGCGAGGTCCCACAAGGCCAGAGCAGCCAGACCGGTGTCCGACCCTTAATTCCAGTCATATCGTTGACACGTTTGATCACAGTCTGGATATCGTCTTCCACACCCTTCATGCTCTTCATGTACTGGCCTTGCCCTATTGTTTTAAGCAGAGAGATGTCTCCTTCATCGAAGGATTTTATTTCTTTCTCCTCTTCGTCTTCTATCTTCACTTTCGGCTTGAAGTGGGATTGTTGCTGTTGACAACAAGTCTCTAAATGGAAGTGGTTGGTATGGATAATTTTCTATCCACCGTGTTAAACAGCCCCATGGATCAGGTGCACATTGTTGATATATGATCTTTTTAACATTATACCATTCCCTAATTTTTACTGCAGGCTTAAGACCAAAGCACGGATTAGGTCATTTTTCAAGAAACTTAATATCTATAGATGACCTCCAGAATAATCCTTATATTGATCAATTGATACCTTTCTACTTGAGAAAGTGTAAAGCTGATGAAATAAAATCCATGTCTCATAAAGAATGGTCAATCGCTCCATTTATGAAGATTGGAAATCTTGTAATGGGTGTTTTACTTTTACCTGACTATTTGTATGTCCATTCTACTATCACGCTCTCAAATCTCGCAAAGTCATCCTATATCTCCCTTAAATCGCACCTATCATGGTTTCCCATCACATCCTCCCAATCTCCATCCCCAAAGATTTCTGCCTCAACAGAGTCTTCAGGGCCAGTACTTACTAATAGATCCTTCGTCCACAACTGAGGTACCAATTCCCCCGGAGCCTATTTGCGACATTGGAAATTCTCCGAGAATTAGAACATTACCAGTAATGGTTACTGCATGGAAGCCTGAGTTGTCCCATAGAATTGTATCAGCCTTCCTCCTACAAAGGAGAAGAGTGTCAACTTCTTGCACAGTCTGGTTTACAGGGGTGAAGAGAGAAGAAGTCGTCTCAATAAACCCATTGGTTCTCGATGAGGCCATTCTAAAGGACTTTCAAAGTGGAGGATTTTCTCAGCGAGGTCTTTTGGATGGGGCCTATCAAGGATCAGACAGCTCGTTCGAGTGCGGATGGACAGGAACATACAAGAAGGAGTTAGATCTCCTTTGGGCCAAACCCCTAGATTTATCTCTATCTACAAACGGAATATTATTGTCCCCACCTTCTATGACTTCTTGTGACCTGACTCGAGTGTCACAGTGCAAAATCTCCAATTATTCATGGATCTGGATTAATCAAACTCTTCATCTTGATGAATGTCTTTATCAAGCCACTCAAATCCTTCCTGGAACATTATCCTTAACTCCTCGTGAACTAAATAACCCTCTTTCTGTCTCCATTCCGGATGTCAAATGGATGTTTTGGTTCTTCTTTAACTCTAGATTTGAACTCTGCGAGAAAAGTTTGGGAGTTTGGCAAACCTCAGACGGGTATCGTATTAGTATCTCAGACTATTATGTAAAAGTGGCTTTCACTCCATTATATCTAGAACTCACCCCATGGGATAAGATGCAAGAGGATTTCCAGTTAACAAATCAATCAGCCCCCGGACACTCGCCAGTCATCCGTTCAGGAATACCTGACCCAAATATATACCAGGAAGGGAACAACAGATTCAACATAATGACGAACAATCCAAATGATAGGAATAAATCTAAACCAAGAGAGGGTCCCAACCATATACCCCGAAACAAAAGAGGTGTATATGATTGGATTTACACAACTCAGCTCCCTATCACTAAGCCATCAATGATGGACCAAATTAATGAGTTACTGGACTATGGTGAAACCTCTCATCGTTCAAAACGTTCAATTACAAGACCACATCATCCGTCACAACCTACAACAGCTCCACAAATCTCCTTCACGAGGGCTGAGATGCAATGGGGGTTATGGACTCTCTCTCAACACACCCAGGAACAATTGCAACGAATGCATCAATCTATTTGTCAAAATCTAGAACTTGAATGGTCTATTGCCAGAACTATGTTGTCTTTTGATCCGTCACCCATGATCACTTATCATTCCAAGGAAAATCACTCACAAGGGGTGTTGCATGGATCAAAATTAAGGATATACTCCACTAAAATTCTGACTTCTGTTCAGCTGGTGACTCCTTATGAGTGCTGCTTCCTTTGGTGTAAAGTAAATATTTCTAATACACAGCAAGGCTGGCTGGAGTATGGAACCCTAAAAGTTTTAACCAATCTCCCGGAACATGCTTGCAATATAGAAACCACAAGCTTCCTGATTTCAGAGAGTAAGGGGAGACGGATTGATACATTTGATCAGTCATTCCATGCAAGTCAGGAAGAAGCTCATCTTGATTCTAACATGCTAGATTCTTCCTTTATCTTTACTGCTCCTCCGATGATATCCATCTCAGATCTTCAGAACCTATCTAGATCTATCCCAAGCTGGAGTTATCTAGGTACTTCTCTTCGAGTCGATTATAGGGTCACCGAGAGATCTCCTATGTATGAAAATATTATTGCCCCTATGAAGGCAGCATGGAATTCCCTGACTGATGGGATTAGAGAGACTCTTGTGTTTCTGGTGGTGATATGTTTCTTGATCATTATAGGTAAAGTCCTGATTCAAAGATTTGTCTGCCCCAGACCTCATGCAAAACATGGGAAAGAAGACATGAGGCTAATGTAAGATTTAGAAAGAAAGAAAAAAAATAACAATAAAATGTATGGGCAAGCATAGAACAAGCGGACTGTATACGACTTTCATAGGACGAAGCACTTCTTGAGATGGAGACTTAAGCTATGAATAGATTAAGCCAAACTTGCCCAATACATTTTAGATAGATTACTCTGGTATGCAACAATTTATTGTGAGCACGGATTAGGTCATTTTTCAAGATACTTAATATCTATAGATGACCTCCAGAATAATCCTTATATTGATCAATTGATACCTTTCTACTTGAGAAAGTGTAAAGCTGATGAAATAAAATCCATGTCTCATAAAGAATGGTCAATCGCTCCATTTATGAAGATTGGAAATCTTGTAATAGGTGTTTTACTTTTACCTGACTATTTGTATGTCCATTCTACTATCATGCTCTCAAATCTCGCAAAGTCATCCTATATCTCCCTTAAATCGCACCTATCATGGTTTCCCATCACATCCTCCCAATCTCCATCCCCAAAGATTTCTGCCTCAACAGAGTCTTCAGGGCCAGTACTTACTAATAGATCCTTCTTCCACAACTGAGGTACCAATTCCCCCGGAGCCTATTTGCGACATTGGAAATTCTCCGAGAATTAGAACATTACCAGTAATGGTTACTGCATGGAAGCCTGAGTTGTCCCATAGAATTGTATCAGCCTTCCTCCTACAAAGGAGAAGAGTGTCAACTTCTTGCACAGTCTGGTTTACAGGGGTGAAGACACAAGAAATCGTCTCAATAAACCCATTGGTTCTCGATGAGGCCATTCTAAAGGACTTTCAAAGTGGAGGATTTTCTCAGCGAGGTCTTTTGGATGGGGCCTATCAAGGATCAGACAGCTCGTTCGAGTGCGGATGGACAGGAACATACAAGAAGGAGTTAGATCTCCTTTGGGCCAAACCCCTAGATTTATCTCTATCTACAAACGGAATATTATTGTCCCCACCTTCTATGACTTCTTGTGACCTGACTCGAGTGTCACAGTGCAAAATCTCCAATTATTCATGGATCTGGATTAATCAAACTCTTCATCTTGATGAATGTCTTTATCAAGCCACTCAAATCCTTCCTGGAACATTATCCTTAACTCCTCGTGAACTAAATAACCCTCTTTCTGTCTCCATTCCGGATGTCAAATGGATGTTTTGGTTCTTCTTTAACTCTAGATTTGAACTCTGCGAGAAAAGTTTGGGAGTTTGGCAAACCTCAGACGGGTATCGTATTAGTATCACAGACTATTATGTAAAAGTGGCTTTCACTCCCTTATATCTAGAACTCACCCCATGGGATAAGATGCAAGAGGATTTCCAGTTAACAAATCAATCAGCTCCCGGACACTCGCCAGTCATCCGTTCAGGAATACCTGACCCAAATATATACCAGGAAGGGAACAACAGATTCAACATAATGACGAACAATCCAAATGATAGGAATAAATCTAAACCAAGAGCGGGTCCCAACCATATACCCCGAAACAAAAGAGGTGTATATGATTGGATTTACACAACTCAGCTCCCTATCACTAAGCCATCAATGATGGACCAAATTAATGAGTTACTGGACTATGGTGGAACCTCTCATCGTTCAAAACGTTCAATTACAAGACCACATCATCCGTCACAACCTACAACAGCTCCACAAATCTCCTTCACGAGGGCTGAGATGCAATGGGGGTTATGGACTCTCTCTCAACACACCCAGGAACAATTGCAACGAATGCATCAATCTATTTGTCAAAATCTAGAACTTGAATGGTCTATTGCCAGAACTATGTTGTCTTTTGATCCGTCACCCATGATCACTTATCATTCCAAGGAAAATCACTCACAAGGGGTGTTGCATGGATCAAAATTAAGGATATACTCCACTAAAATTCTGCCTTCTGTTCAGCTGGTGACTCCTTATGAGTGCTGCTTCCTTTGGTGTAAAGTAAATATTTCTAATACACAGCAAGGCTGGCTGGAGTCTGGAACCCTAAAAGTTTTAACCAATCTCCCGGAACATGCTTGCAATATAGAAACCACAAGCTTCCTGATTTCAGAGAGTAAGGGGAGATGGATTGATACATTTGATCAGTCATTCCATGCAAGTCAGGGAGAAGCTCATCTTGATTCTAACATGCTAGATTCTTCCTTTATCTTTACTGCTCCTCCGATGATATCCATCTCAGATCTTCAGGACATATCTAGATCTATCCCAAGCTGGAGTTATCTAGGTACTTCTCTTCGAGTCGATTATAGGGTCACCGAGAGATCTCCTATGTATGAAAATATTATTGCCCCTATGAAGGCAGCATGGAATTCCCTGACTGATGGGATTAGAGAGACTCTTGTGTTTCTGGTGGTGATATGTTTCTTGATCATTATAGGTAAAGTCCTGATTCAAAGATTTGTCTGCCCCAGACCTCATGCAAAACATGGGAAAGAAGACATGAGGCTAATGTAAGATTTAGAAAGAAAGAAAAAAAAAAACAATAAAATGTACGGGCAAGCATAGAACAAGCGGACTGTATACGAATTTCCTAGGACGAAGCACTTGAGATGGAGACTTAAGCTATGAATAGATTAAGCCAAACTTGCCCAATACATTTTAGATAGATTACTCTGGTATGCAACAATTTATTGTGAGCACGGATTAGGTCATTTTTCAAGAAACTTAATATCTATAGATGACCACCAGAATAATCCTTATATTGATCAATTGATACCTTTCTACTTGAGAAAGTGTAAAGCTGATGAAATAAAATCCATGTCTCATAAAGAATGGTCAATCGCTCCATTTATGAAGACTAGAAATCTTGTAATGGGTGTTTTACTTTTACCTGACTATTTGTATGTCCATTCTACTATCACGCTCTCAAATCTCGCAAAGTCATCCTATATCTCCCTTAAATCGCACCTATCATGGTTTCCCATCATATCCTCCCAATCTCCATCCCCAAAGATTTCTGCCTCAACAGAGTCTTCAGGGCCAGTACTTACTAATAGATCCTTCTTCCGCAACTGAGGTACCAATTCCCCCGGAGCCTATTTGCGACATTGGAAATTCTCCGAGAATTAGAACATTACCAGTAATGGTTACTGCATGGAAGCCTGAGTTGTCCCCTAGAATTGTATCAGCCTTCCTCCTACAAAGGAGAAGAGTGTCAACTTCTTGCACAGTCTGGTTTACAGGGGTGAAGACACAAGAAATCGTCTCAATAAACCCATTGGTTCTCGATGAGGCCATTCTAAAGGACTTTCAAAGTGGAGGATTTTCTCAGCGAGGTCTTTTGGATGGGGCCTATCAAGGATCAGACAGCTCGTTCGAGTGCGGATGGACAGGAACATACAAGAAGGAGTTAGATCTCCTTTGGGCCAAACCCCTAGATTTATCTCTATCTACAAACGGAATATTATTGTCCCCACCTTCTATGACTTCTTGTGACCTGACTCGAGTGTCACAGTGCAAAATCTCCAATTATTCATGGATCTGGATTAATCAAACTCTTCATCTTGATGAATGTCTTTATCAAGCCACTCAAATCCTTCCTGGAACATTATCCTTAACTCCTCGTGAACTAAATAACCCTCTTTCTGTCTCCATTCCGGATGTCAAATGGATGTTTTGGTTCTTCTTTAACTCTAGATTTGAACTCTGCGAGAAAAGTTTGGGAGTTTGGCAAACCTCAGACGGGTATCGTATTAGTATCACAGACTATTATGTAAAAGTGGCTTTCACTCCCTTATATCTAGAACTCACCCCATGGGACAAGATGCAAGAGGATTTCCAGTTAACAAATCAATCAGCCCCAGGACACTCGCCAGTCTTCCGTTCAGGAATACCTGACCCAAATATACACCAGGAAGGGAACAACAGATTCAACATAATGACGAACAATCCAAATGATAGGAATAAATCTAAACCAAGAGAGGGTCCCAACCATATACCACGAAACAAAAGAGGTGTATATGATTGGATTTACACAACTCAGCTCCCTATCACTAAGCCATCAATGATGGACCAAATTAATGAGTTACTGGACTATGGTGAAACCTCTCATCGTTCAAAACGTTCAATTACAAGACCACATCATCCGTCACAACCTACAACAGCTCCACAAATCTCCTTCACGAGGGCTGAGATGCAATGGGGGTTATGGACTCTCTCTCAACACACCCAGGAACAATTGCAACGAATGCATCAATCTATTTGTCAAAATCTAGAACTTGAATGGTCTATTGCCAGAACTATGTTGCCTTTTGATCCGTCACCCATGATCACTTATCATTCCAAGGAAAAACACTCACAAGGGGTGTTGCATGGATCAAAATTAAGGATATACTCCACTAAAATTCTGCCTTCTGTTCAGCTGGTGACTCCTTATGAGTGCTGCTTCCTTTGGTGTAAAGTAAATATTTCTAATACACAGCAAGGCTGGCTGGAGTCTGGAACCCTAAAAGTTTTAACCATTCTCCCGGAACATGCTTGCAATATAGAAACCACAAGCTTCCTGATTTCAGAGAGTAAGGGGAGATGGATTGATACATTTGATCAGTCATTCCATGCAAGTCAGGGAGAAGCTCATCTTGATTCTAACATGCTAGATTCTTCCTTTATCTTTACTGCTCCTCCGATGATATCCATCTCAGATCTTCAGAACCTATCTAGATCTATCCCAAGCTGGAGTTATCTAGGTACTTCTCTTCGAGTCGATTATAGGGTCACCGAGAGATCTCCTATGTATGAAACTATTATTGCCCCTATGAAGGCAGCATGGAATTCCCTGACTGATGGGATTAGAGAGACTCTTGTGTTTCTGGTGGTGATATGTTTCTTGATCATTATAGGTAAAGTCCTGATTCAAAGATTTGTCTGCCCCAGACCTCATGCAAAACATGGGAAAGAAGACATGAGGCTAATGTAAGATTTAGAAAGAAAGAAAAAAAATAACAATAAAATGTACGGGCAAGCATAGAACAAGCGGACTGTATACGAATTTCCTAGGACGAAGCACTTCTTGAGATGGAGACTTAAGCTATGAATAGATTAAGCCAAACTTGCCCAATACATTTTAGATAGATTACTCTGGTATGCAACAATTTATTGTGAGCACGGATTAGGTCATTTTTCAAGAAACTTAATATCCATAGATGACCTCCAGAATAATCCTTATATTGATCAATTGATACCTTTCTACTTGAGAAAGTGTAAAGCTGATGAAATAAAATCCATGTCTCATAAAGAATGGTCAATCGCTCCATTTATGAAGATTGGAAATCTTGTAATGGGTGTTTTACTTTTACCTGACTATTTGTATGTCCATTCTACTATCACGCTCTCAAATCTCGCAAAGTCATCCTATATCTCCCTTAAATCGCACCTATCATGGTATCATCCAGTCTCTGATTGGATACAAGACACAAAGAATATAGTTAATCTGAGGCTTTCACGGCCGGAATCTTGGAGTTGAAGCATCTTCCGGGCTGTGGGCCGTGGTCCAAAGGCAAAATTACAAGTCTCGCCAGACGTTTCGCTCCCGCTGTGGGGAACTTCTTCAGTGGCTGCTATCTTGACGCTGACTGGACTGCTTGGAGAAACGGAGCTGCTTATATACTCGCGGTGGGCGTGGCTTAGCTGGTTGCGGTTGCTACCGTCGCACCAATGGTGGCGTTCGACGCTGGCTGTTGTATTCCTTCTTGTCTAATACGTGATTTTAAGGCCGGAAACCAAGCTTTTGGAAGTTTTAGCCCCTCTTCTTTTCTGTTGAAATTGTTTCTAAACTTGAAAATTTCTATAGCTTCTCTGTTAAGGCGGGCATAGTAATGCGAAGTTCTTGCCAATACTTTCGTCTCCTGGAAGCCTATGTCGTGATCACCGTCTGTGAACGCGTGTTCGGCCACAGCTGACTTCTCCACATGCCCCTGGCGGCAATAGGTCCTATGTTCTTTTAACCTGGTCGAGATGTGTCTCTTCGTAGTTCCAATGTAAGATTTACCACAGGAACACGGTATCTGGTACACACCGCATGTGGATAATGGCTCTAACTGGTCCTTGGCCGACCTTAGCATCTCCTTGATTTTTCTTGTTGGTTTATATATGGTCTTGATGTTGTGTTTATTCAACAATTTTCCAATGCGATCCGTTACATTCTTCACATAAGGAAGGAACGCCTTATCAACTGTAGGTGACTCTTTTGTTGGTGCTTGTTTTTTGTTCTTCTGATTCGCTCTTCTTATATCTTTCATAGTGTAGCCATTTGCTATGAGGGCGTTACTAAGATGTTCGATGTTTGATCGTATGAAGGAAGAAATCGAACAGTTTGTTTGTACAGTGCATCAGAATGTTAAATTAATGCTACAAGTGTTGAAATCCAAACAAATTACACTGAATGATGGCACAGATATAAGTAATTATAATTCCTGTTTAGCGAAGTTAATGTGTGAAGAGCCAGGCACAGCATGCCACCTTAATGAATGTCCTTCATGTCCAGGTGTAGATAATTTGAAAGATGAGTTACAGTTGCTGCTAGATAATGAACTGGTGGACAACATTACATACAAGCAGTGGGTTTCTGTTGACAGATGTAATTTAGTAACCTTCATCAAAACTGCAGATGAGTTTATAGAAACTTTGTGTGAACAGTTGTTGATTTTGAAGAGACATTCTTTTATTGCAAGAAGACAGGCAGAATATTATAATCACTTGAAGCAGAATATTGGAGTAAATGAAGCTGTGGTATGTATGGACTTTGCAGAAAATTATTCGTTTGTACTACAGGATGAAGCCCAGTCTTTTCATTGGAACAATGATCAAGCAACTATTTTTCCTATAGCAGTCTACTACAATGATCATAATATACACTACAAAAGTATTGTATGTATCTCTGAATGTCTACAGCATGACACCACTGCTGTTCATTTATTCCAGAAAAGGCTTATCTCTCATTTGAAGTTGGAAGTAATTAGAGATTTGAAAAAAATTTACTACTTCTCAGATGGTGCAGCTGCGCAATTTAAAAACAGAAAAAACTTTTCAAACTTATGCCACCATGTTCATGATTTTGGAATTGAGGCAGAGTGGCATTTCTATGCAACAGCCCATGGGAAAGGAGTATGTGACGGTCTGGGTGGTACTGTGAAAAGACTTGCAGGAAAGGCAAGCCTACAGCGGCCATACGAGCATCAAATCATGACACCAGCACAGCTGTTTACATGGAGTGAGGAAAACATCGACTCCATGCAGTTCTTCTTCTTCAATGAAGCACAATACAACAAAGAGGAAAAAATACTTGCAGACAGATTTCTGTCTACAAAAGCAATACCAGGCACACAGAAGTTCCACAGTTTCATCCCATTGTCAGATAAAGTGTTGTTGACAAAGGTATTTTCAAGAAGTGAACAGTCATCCACTTTTTCAGTGTTAGGACCACGTGTGCAACAGAGGCTGAAGCTAGCAGAAGTAAAAGGATATGTTACATGTGAGAACAACAATCATTGGTGGCTTGGTGTAGTTGTGGACAAAAATGAGACAGCACAGATAGTGGAACTGATGTTTCTGCACCCTGCAGGTCCTTCTCCATCATTTACTTTCAAAAGTGACTGTCCAAATAAACTGACTGTGCCTCTCTCTCAGATCCTCACCCTTGTGCAACCTACATGTCCCACTGGCCGTAGTTATTACCTCTCGAAGGAAGAGATGGATGCGGCAACCATGGCTCTAGAAAATTACTGTAGACAATAAATTCACGTTTTTGTCATTGAAGAAGGGAAGGTAACATGTTTTCTGTAAGTTTTTCTTTTTGATTGTAATGAAATTTTAGAATTAAGTGCAAGATTACGGTGCCATATATTCTTACCCAGCGTGCATAGTATTTGTTATAAATGTAAAAAAATATGATCCCATTGCGATCCCTTATCAAAACTTGTAGGACATGATGCTGAAATATGTATGTTTCTATGAGAATTTTTTCAAAATATAGGTTTTTGAAAAATTCAGTTTTCAAATTTTTTTTGGGTAACCTTGAAAATATTTTTTTTCGAAAGTACTCGTGTGACGTATCAAATTAAAGCTCATAATATAAGCTACATTTTGATACTTTTCCCACTCATCTATGTCAATTCCAGCTTGATTTATGCGTCATTTTGTGATTGCACTTATGCAGAAAATTTGGTTTTTTTCCATATTTCAGAAGGGTATAACTGGAAAACTACAACACATAAAAATCTGATATTTTGCACTTTAACATATCTCAGGTGGTACTTCATGACAACCAAGTATGACTAAAATCGGAGATGGTCATGTTCAAAATTGACAAAAAATTGGTTCACTTGACATGGAATGACCCATAGGTGACATTGCAACTGCCAATTTCATATATCATTTTTGTAGGACTTTTGTCAGGATAGAACACAGATGGCCTAATGGAGAGATTAAATCTAACTGCCACCCTATATTAAGAAAGCATATTATGCAAAATACTTGGCCTCAAGGGAAAGATATGAGAGCATTAATACCATGTGATTGGGCGGGGTAAGATTTGAGGAAAGAGTTTGATTTTGATTATCATGTGGATACATATGATTTGCTGTCAGATAAAGCTCTTGCTTCATCAAGATCAAATTGGGCTCAATCTTATGATGTATGTGGATTCTGTTTACATCATGGTTGTGAGAAGCCACCTGTTTACCAAAGAGATGAAACCCGGGTTCTGCTTCGGTATTTGCAGGGACAAGAAAATGAGGGACAGGATATAATCAATGAGATTAATAATGGTATGTTTAATATAGAGGATGATATCGTCATTTGGCCCAAGGAAGGAGAAGAATCATCATTTGGTAGACACTTTGCTAAGTTAGCTCAAGCATTGACAGAAAAAGGACTTGAGTTACTGTTAAAGTACTTCCCCTATCAATCTATGACTATCAGTGAACTAGAGCTCAAGAAAAAGATAGACTTCATGGCAGGGGAATTGGATTCTACAACCCGCCGTATTGTGGTATTCACTATAGACTTTAAGAAATTTAACTAAATGTGGAGAATATGGATGACTGACAAAACTTTTAAACAGTTAAATAAAATAAATAGTCGTTTAGATCAGGCTTATATTCAGTGTTTAGATCTGATAACAATGGCAACGGATATTGAATTGATTAATAAGTGTAGGATCTTGTGTGCTAAAATCGATGAGAAAAAGAATATGTTGAAAACAGGTAAGGTAATTTGTTATAGTTTAGGGTATGGATGGTTTTATAAGAGCTCAGGTAAGAGCGTGCCAGAAATGCGCCTCTGCAAAACCTGCTCAGTGCACAAAACTCGGATTCTTGTCTTCCGAAGTGTCTAAAGCTCCCTTGGACAGGCTCTTTATTGATTTTGTCGGCAAAATCCCTAGGTCTAGATCAGGTAATACTTTTATTCTAGTAGCTGTAGATTCCTTTACAAAATTTGTTTGGTTATTTCCGGTCAGAGAAGCCACTTCTAATTCTACTATAGAATGTCTCAAAAGGATTTTCTCAGTTATTGGTTTTCCCCATAGTATTGTTTCGGATAACGCATCGTACTTCATATCTAGAAAGTTTAAACAGTTTTGATTTTCCTTGGGTATTCGACATATAAGGACCTCCCCATTTTACAGCATTACATATTATATGAGGAGGGAATTTCCCATTCGTGAGGAACTTCTCGTTAGCTTGAAAGAAGCTGACTTATTTGACGGTGATAAAACCAACCTGAGCAAAGTGCTAAAAGAACTTGGTTTTAGATTGAAGAAACTTTCAGGAAGGAAAGCAGTCATGGAAAGAAATGAGATTGTTGCATGACATGGTAGGTTTTTGAAGGAAATGCTGAAGATTAGTCATGAAAAAGTGGTTTGGCTTCATGAAACTTGGGTAAATGCGGGACATACGAAGTCAGAGGCATGGATAGACGATACTGCAGCTGGGACAATGAAAGTACCCATTGGGAGGGGGAGTAGACTGATTCTGCTTCATGTTGGTGGTGTACATGGATTTGTTCCAATAGCAATGCTCCTTTTCAGATCTAAGAGTACTCGTGATTACCACAAAGGAATGTGTGGGAACATGTTTAAATCCTGGTATGTAAGTGATCTCCTCCCAAATATAAGTCCTAATTCAGTTATTGTGACAGACAACACGCCATACCACTCGGTGCAATTAAACAAAGCTCCCACATCAAACGACAGAAAAAATGTTATTCTTCAATGGTTGACAGAAAATAATCTTCCAGGAATATCTGCAGATATGATGAAAGCAGAGCTGCAGCAACTTGTCAAACTGTATAAACCGTGGTTCTGCACATACAAAATAGACATTATTGCAGCTGCTCATGGACATACTGTTATTAGACTCCCACCATACCACTGCCATTTTAATGCAATTGAATTAATCTGGGCACAAGTTAAAGGGTATGTTGGAGAAAATAACAAAACTTTTCATCTTAGTGATGAAGAAAACCTAGTGCAGCAAGGAATAAAACAGGTGTTTGTGGATAAATGAAAAAGTGTTGTGACTCATACTTGGAAATTACTCCAACAAGCCAAGGAAGCCGAAAGAATAGTGGAATCGCGTGTGGAACAATTGGTGATTTCATTGAGGGAAGATGAAGACAGCAGCGAATCCAATGACAAGGAAGAAACTGATGTTTACCAAGAGTGTGGCGTCTTTCCTCTGGAGAATTAACAGAATGTAAGCTGTTTTCATTCACCCTACATTCTCTATTACAGGGTTATGCCAACATAATTGCTTCTATTTTTTTAATGTTCTGTATAGAATAGTATAGTTCCATAAAATAGATAATATTCCTTTAAATTGCTTAGGAGTTATTTATTGCCATTAAGAAAGTAAGTAAATAAATATTGAATAATTACAGCCCGTGTATTTAACTGCATACAACATGTGAAACGTTTTAAATTATTTATAGGCATTTGCATTTTATTCAAATTTTGCACTTCAAAACCGCTCCCCACTTCAGAACCGGCAGCACTGCTTCTTCTTTCTCGAGTAACGTCAGGGCCGGAGACCCAGCAGCTTGAGTTTAACACAATCACACAAGTCGTGGCCCCTAGTCATTGTGCCCACTCTTTCAATCAATGAGACAGTTTGTCCCACCAATGGCACAGCAGCAAGCCCCAATGCTGTCCAGCCTCTCCCACAGCTAGAGGAACCTGTGTGGGATGCTGGACTCATGATCTTTGCACCTTTTACATTTACTGGATATAACTGGGGTTTTGGAAGAATTATAAGAGTGCCTTCTTTTCAGGGGAACGATCTGCAGACCGAATGGTATCAACGCATCCTTGCCTCAACACCATCACCAGACTGACGACTGGAATGTTCCAGCCAACCCTCTATCGTGAGCTGATCAGATCCCTGCCCGAGCTCCAAGAGGCACTGGACATGGACGCCACGGCACTGCTAATTGCTGATGCTGTCCGTGATGCCACCAGCAAGGACATGCAACCTGCAAGCAGACCTGATGACAACCCATGACCAGCCAAGAAAGCTAAGCCTAACCCACCTGAGGCTAAGAGCAACAAGGAAGCTACAGACGGGTCAAGTGGTGCCACCACTTACCAATAAGGAATTTACAATTACCATGCGCAGTTGGAGCAACAACACCTAACAAATGCAAATCTATCTAAGTGCCGTCCTAGTAATGACAACCATTAGGATGACAACATCCCTGTGTGAAGCATAGTTGGGCCCAACCCAAAACATCAAGCTAAAACGGTAGCAGACTATTTATTGTAGATTGTACCGGTATTTCGTGAATGTTCCCTCCTTCAAGGACACAGGTATTCCTCTGGGTCCTCTGGACCAAAGAGGTGTCCAGTGAAGAAAGAGAAGAAGTCAATAAAGAGATAATAAGAGAAATGTTCACGATGGAAAAGGGGGAGGGGGACAAAGAGGAAGTCGATTCTGGTAGAACATGCCATAGGAAGATTGAAAGAGAAATTCCCTTGCCTATATGGCATCCGAGCTTCACAGGTGTTTACTTGAAACATCTTCAATTGTGATGTGTTATACAAACTGAAAAAGCTAGAAGAGGAAGATGTTGGCCGGCACAAAGAGGCTGGGGCAGAGGGTGGATATGAAGAACATGAGGACCTGCAAGAAGCTATTGCTGGTGGGGTACAGCAGCACATAGTGTTGTTCAGGGATTCCATTGGGTGGCAGTAATTGGTTGCATCGATGGAACCCTGATCAATATTGATGCACCTCTTTTACACGAGAATCAGTTCGTTGACCACCATTGAAAACAATCAATTGTATGATAGTGTGTGGTCCTGATTGACGGTTCTATTATGTGAGCGCCAACTGGGGAAGAAATGTTCATGATCTCAGGATTCTCCAGAACAGCCTCCTGGGGTGGAGAATGGGGAACCTGACATGGCGACGACACCCTGGCGGTGTGATTGGGGACTCTGCCTACCCTCTCATGATGTTCCAGAAGTCCGAAGATATAATAGGGCACACGAGAGGATGCGTTCTCTGGTAGATCATGTCATAGGAATTTTGAAAGAGAAATTCCCTTTTCTAAATGACCTCAAAGATCCACTGGTGTCACTTCCAACATCTTCAAATGTTATGTTGTGTTATACAATCTGAACAAGCCAGAAGAGGAAGATGTTGGGCCCCGAAGAGGCTAAGGGAGAGGGTGGAAACGAAGAACCTGAAGAGGACCCGCTGTTTACCAGAAAGATAGCAAGGAGATCCTTTCAAAGAACTTTGTGATAGGAAATTTGTGGAGAGATTTCGTCTATCTAAGCAAACAGTTTCACAGGTACTGGAAATGATACAACATAACTTGCAATTTCCAACAGACAGAAATCATCCTCTTTCTGCTACGAATTGACTACTAACTGCATTGAGGATCATTTAATGTTATTGTAGGGAACATTAGAAATATGCACAGAACAACTGCAGCTCGAATTATACATGATGTAAGCAATGCAATAGCCTCACTGAGTCGCCGATATATATGCCTCCCTACATCACAAGCAGAGCAGAGAGAGGTAATGCAGATTTTTTATAATATTGCAAGGTTTTCTGGTGTAATTGGAACAATCGATTGCACTCATATTCCCATCAGATCTCTGGGTGAAGAAAATGCAGAGATATTTAGAAGTAGGAAAGGTTTCTTCTCCATAAATTGTCAAACAATAAGTGACAGTAATGTATTCATCAGAGATATTGTTGCTAGATGGCCGGATTCTGTCCATGACAGTAAAATATTTCAGTTTCAAAGAGGAGAGATATCAAATGGTTATTTATTAGGTAACAGTGTAGACCATTTCTGTTAACACCTCTGCTTAATCCTCAAACTAGGGAGGAATAATTATACAACAATGCCCACATAAGGACCAAAAATACCATAGAAAGGCAGTATGGGTAAAGAAATGGAGGTTTCCTGCTCTGTCCATAAAGCATTAAATATAATTGTTGCTACAGCAGTACTGCATAATATTGCAAATTCTACAAGAGAAGAACACCCTCCTGAAGACTAAATGATTCAACGTATCATCGAAGAGCTCCACCAAGTCAGAGGACACGTGTTCTGCTTCCAGATCCAGATGTGCAGCAATCGGAGTGATGCACAGTGGTCCGGATCGGTAAAAAAGCGGACAAAAATCGATTTTCAACTTTAATTTAGAAACGCCAAACAACTGTCCAAGTATAGTATGATTATCAGTGTACATTAATTTCACTTTATGTTTCGAAATTGCCTCTTGGTTTCTCAGTTATAATACTGCAAAAGTGGCATAACTCTTAATGCCTGAACCCCTCACTTCTGTAAGTAAACTTTGCAATTTCTTTCTCACTTGAAAATGAAACTCAAGGTCTATAATATTATACCTGTAGATACTTTATAATGTGCTCTATCTATTAAAAGCATGATTGTCGAATTTAGATCATTTATAAGGACTATTACATTAATTTTAATAAAACCTAATTTTCTTCAAGAAAAAAAAGTTTTGCTTGACTTTTAAAAAAATGTATACGTATGTATCCTATCAAACTTACGCAAGTATTAAAATGAAGTCTTGAAAATATTTCCTTAAAGGTTTCATCGCCAAATCCCACCAACTCCATGAATGAGAAGAGCGAGAATGTTAATATGTGCACTCTGAGGATAAACAGTCGCGCGAGATAAAGGTGCTGTTAAAAGATTATATTACGCTAGGGAGGGATGTCTTGCAGCTAGAAAACCGAAATGATCATCAGTTCTGAGAAGCATTTGATTAGTGGTGGTTTATTGTGTTGTGAATAGAGAAAAATGAGTTTCATTGTTAATCGTAGTGAACTTTATAACAAGATTCGTGAAAATAAAGATCAATCTCACGCGCGGCAGGAAAAGTTTGTGATACACCTATTTAATAAACGTTTGCGAGAGTGTCGAGAAAACAGTGTACAATAGTGTAAGGAAGTGTTTTTTCTACCTTATTTTTACCGCTGGAAAAAAATTAATTTCGTGGAAAGTTTCTTTTATAAGAAATATTCAGAGTGGTTGAAAAAAGATGTGATTTCAAGAGTAGCCAGAGCGTATTTATGTCGTCTTTCGTGCCTCTTCGCCTTGTAGACAGTAAAACACGAACTATTGCGTGGAAAAATCCAAGAACTGCATCTACACGCTTCTGCAGGCCTATTCGAATGCAGTGGGTTCATGAAACATCAGAAATTTCTCGGGCGGAAAAAGATTATATAACAGAACAAATTGAAAATTTAAATAACTTGGTTATAAATAACACCGAAGTGCGTTATTCCTTAATATTATGAATGATAGATGAAAAAGTATGCAATGCTTTAGCAAAATCTTCAAGTATGAAGTGCTATATTTGTGGTGCCAAGATTTCAGTAATGAACAATTTACAAACAATAGCACAGAAGCCCGTTGACAATTTACAGCTTGAGTTTGGATTATCAGTTCTGCATGCCTACATCCGATTTTTTTAAAGTCTCCTCCATATTTCCTACCGCCTGGATTTTAAAAAGTGGAAAGCGAGCTTGATAGATGGTACCCGAGACCTATTGGAAAGAAAGAAAAAATAGTGCAAGACTCATTCAGAACCAAATTATGTCTTATAGTTGATATTCCGAAGCCTGGTTATGGAACCACCAATGATGGTAACACTGCCCGAAGGTTTTTTGAAAATCCTCAGTTAGTTTCCGAAATAAGTTGAACACAGTTGCCTCAGAAAGTGTGTAATTTATTGGCAATACCCAACGATGAAATGGAGCTGGAGGGAGAAGAAGAAGCCGACAGCGACTCATCCGGATCAGAGGATGAATGAATATTTTTTACCTGTAGGCCTAAGTACTGTACTTTTATGAAGTAAAACAACAAATTGACCTAATATTAGTATTTAGTGTAAAGTTTTGTACTAAACTATTTCAATTTGTTATGGAAAATATTTTTGTCCGCTTTTTTTCTGATTCGGACCACTGTGACAACTGCAGCTCGAATTATACATGATGTAAGCAATGCAATAGCCTCACTGAGTCGCCTCCCTACATCACAAGCAGAGCAGAGAGACGTAATGCAGAATTTTTATAATATTGCAAGGTTTCCTGGTGTAATTGGAACAATCGATTGCACTCATATTCTCATCAGATCTCTGGGTGAAGAGAATGCAGAGATATTTAGAAGTAGGAAAGGTTTCTTCTCCATAAATTGTCAAACAATAAGTGACAGTAATGTATTCATAAGTGATATTGTTGCTAGATGGCCGGATTCTGTCCATGACAGTAAAATATTTCAGTTTCAAAGAGGAGAGATATAAAATGGTTATTTATTAGGTAACAGTGTAGACCATTTCTGTTAACACCTCTGCTTAATCCTCAAACTAGGGAGGAATAATTATACAACAATGCCCACATAAGGACCAAAAATACCGTAGAAAGGCAGTATGGGTAAAGAAATGGAGGTTTCCTGCTCTGTCCATAAAGCATTAAATATAATTGTTGCTACAGCAGTACTGCATAATATTGCAAATTCTACAAGAGAAGAACACCCTCCTAAAGACTAAATGGTTCAACGTATCATCGAAGAGCTCCACCAAGTCAGAGGACACGTGTTCTGCTTCCAGATCCAGATGTGCAGCAATCGGAGTGATGACAGTTTTATCACTGGAGCCCTAATGTCAGAAAGTGCTGTTTCAAATGTTGCTAGCTATGAAGAAGAAGTTTTTCCTTTGGAAGGCGGCACTGTGTCTGTAGAATCTGGGCCCATAACCTATTGAAACCGCAGAGCTGAACACAATTTGTTTAATATGACAAAAAGACTTGATAATTACAGATTTACAATGTTCAGAATGTGGTATTGCACCATGCTCTACACACTGGTAGTATACGTGCGACTGTACACATTGACAGACATAGACAGACTAACATGGCTAACATGGTGGTCAAGAACACACAGTGCAACGTCCACAAAGTTCAAGCGTGCCAACATAAGAACAAACACTCTGATCTAAAATGTTAGCTTATACCAGAGGTACCAACAGTACAAAGTCCAACAAAACCACCTTCAAGATTTCAGTCCTACTATGATAAAATAAACAGAGCTGTCCGGTCTCCACGGTGAAGGAGACTGTGGAATATTATGAGGGCTCCACTGACATTGCTGTTGGGTTAGATGGTAGTACTTGGCTGAAGCAAGGACATACTAGCCTGAGTGGTATAATAACATGTACAAGTGTAGACATGGGGAAGGTTTAAGATGTGCATGTTCTGACTAAATACTGCCAATCATGTAAAAATCTTAAAAATGACTAGAACCTTGAGCATGATTTGGTGAGTACTTAGAATAAGTAGTTGATTTCAATAATATTAAATGGAATAAATTGCAGTAAACAGCCTTATAAATATAAACTTGACACGGTATTTTAGTTTCCCATTCAAAATAGCAGAGGACCATAACTGATACAATGTGGAAATCTTGCCAAAGGTTATGCAAACTATTAGATAATACATGTGAAAGTTGCATATCATTGAACCCAAGCTCTCCATAGAACATAATACTTATCAACCCATGCATTTTCTGAGCCAATGAAAATATTCACAATTCCTTCGTAGGGGATATAAATTAACCAATAAAAAACATTAAGATATAATATAGGCGTATCCCTAAGGTATTGTGAATAGATATCTTGCATCATGTGAAGCAGTCGAGTAATCAGTATTCAACGAACACTCAGTACAATCAGTCTTCAATTAACAATCGAGTAGTGAGTCTTACACTGGCACTCGGTACATAGACTCTTAAACTAGCTTTCGGTACAATCAGTTTGTACACAGATAGTGCATCACGTGAAGAGAGTAACATTCATTATATTAATATACTCTGCAAGACAGCAGTTAGTATAGTACATTATATTCCTAGTATCAGTGAGTGTGATGTGTGTAATAATAGCAAATAGAATAGAAACGTGTAACATGACTATGCTGTGTGATTTGTACATTAAATAACTAGTATAATTGCATATGCGGAGTATTATATTTAGAGTTGTATTGTTTGAAAACTTGTCGATTATCATCAACCTCCTTGAGATGCAAGAATCTCATGCACACCTGAGCAACAGAGGCAGAAGTGATGAAGAAGTCATAATAAGAAGGTACGTAAACAGATACAACAACTAATTATTGGTGCCCACCTGAGAACTTAGAAAGTTGTCGGGTATAACTGGGGACTGCATGAACCTGAGAAAACATAAGGCTAATAATGACTGTGTGATAATTACATGGAGGCAGATGATCATGTTTCAATTTTTGATCAATCACTTGATAAATATGGTGTTAGGTATACACAGTTTCTAGGGGATGATGACAGCAAGGCCTACAGAAAGGTTTTAGATAGTAAGCCATATGGTGACACTAGTATAACAAAATTTGAATGTGTTGGGCATGTGCAGAAATGCATGGGCACATGCCTTAGAAAATTGAGAAGACTACAAAGGTAAGCGTCCTGAAGACAACCCAGGGTGGCCAGACGTCCGGCTTTTGGCCGGACTGCAAGGCTTTTTCCTAAGCAGTCCTCCATCCGGCGCGGCTTTATGCCGGACGTTGATTTGTCCCCCTTTTCGAGACTCTGATGGATCGGTAAGGCGTATTAATAAAATTTGTATTTACCCGTATGTTCCTGGCAATCCTAAGATTGGCAGGCTTGTCGATACTATGATTTTTTGTTTAGTTGGTGCCGCGGAAAAATCTGAATCTATTCCTAAGGTTGGCATGCTTGTCCATAAGATGATAGTGTACTATCATTTATTTGGTGCAGTACGTGGCGTTGGCCGTAGTTTGCTGTGTTTTTCTTCAATTACCAGAATGCCAAACGAAGGATCAGTGGGTCAAGGAATTCCAACAAAAACCTCCTGCGGATGGCAAAGAAAGGACAAAAATATAGAGATGAAAATCCTTTTTGCAGTGTATAATCATTTATTTTATATAAATGCAGTTATTACGTAAAATTAGTCAGGGTTTATACCATGTAATATCTTCTGTCCAGCCGTCCATGCCCGAAGTTACGCTACCGAAGAAGTGTGTCCTCCTTTCTAACATTTTAGAAATGGCCACCCTAAGACAACCTGACAAAGGAGGCTCACTCAGAAGGAAATTAACACGCTGCAATTGTACTATGGGCAAGCTATTAGAAATAATACAGACAGCTTGGAAAATATGAAGAGAGCATACATTCTTCCATAGGGTTTCTACTGACGTCATCCAACACACAATTTTTTTTATGGCGTAAATATAACAGGGCTGAAATTGCTGAGGAAGGGTACAAGCAAAACCCCTTACCTATGGCTGTGGCAAACATAATTAAGCCGCTTTATAGAAGTTTGGCCCATCCTGAGCTCCTTCAAAAATGTTTACATGGAAGAACTCAAAATCCGAACAAGTCTTTCCATAATGTGATTTGAACCAGAGTGCCAAAAGCTATGTTTGTGGGGAAGGAGACTTTGTTATTAGGTGTGTACGATGCTGTGCTATGCCTTGATTTCCTCCATCAAGGGACCATCAATGCGACACACTACTGTGACACCCTCACCAAACTCAGGTCTGCAATTCGACGAAAGAGACCAGGGTTCTTGAGTGAAGGTGTTGGGCTCTTGGACGACAATGCAAAACCACACACAGCAAGGCTCACACAAGATCAGATTCGTCGCTTCAGATGGGAGAGATTGGACCACCTGGCCTACAGCCCCAATCTTGCCCCATCGGACTTTCACCTGTGTTCCTGCATTGAAAGCCGCACTCTCGGGAAGTCACTTCCAAATCAATATTGAAGTGGAGCGGGCTGTGCAACAATTCTTTGCATCACTGGGCACAGAGTTTTACCAGAGTAGTTTCTTCAAACTGATTAAACATTATGAAAAATGTCTCAATGTCGGTGGCGACTATGTTGAAAAAAGTGCAAGGTGTATAGTTCATGATGCCATGGTGTATTTTTTAACACAATAACTACATTAAAAATGGTTGAGTCTGAGTAGGCAAAGAGAGCAGACATCTCTGTAAGTTCACATAACAGGCCGTCTTCTAATCTACCATTGCTTGCATACTATAAACTATGTAATTCCCGGACATTGTGATTGTTCTGATTGCTATAATTTGATACGCGAAGTGCTGGTTGTGCTTCGGAAACTCCCTCACCACCATGGTAATAGAATGAAAAAATACGATAGTAGTTATGTTTGCAGAGCGTGTTGTCCCCAGAACAAGTGCTTATGATATACACGTATGGATACACAACACTTTACGGAATTACAGACTCCTCATGATGACATTGCTGCATTACAACTCAACAGCATTACACAAAAAGTTTATATTAAATGCCAAATTGCTACTACAGTGGACAAGATGTTACAAGATACCAATGGCGAGTCGTATTTTGTACATGACAGAGGCCACCACAGTAGTTTAACTATTGACTAGGAGGGCATGTGGGTTCGTTATGTCAAAGTCCATAACCTACCAACAGAAGTACCCAATCATAACATTGGTCTTAATCTAGAACATACTAGATATTACAGATGATATTTGGAGTGGACAATTCCGTTGCAGGGTTTCTAATTATCTCCCTCTCGGAGGAACTCCTTGCACAGATTCTGGAGACCCATTATACTTTTACAGGTGCCTAGGTCAATTTCCAGAAATAAAAAATCCTGCCTCTAGGAAAATGGTCTGGGACTTCTTGCACACTTGAAATGCCCATCATTTATTTGGCCTCCATCTTAGGTATCCACTTTTCCCCAACTGGACATGCAAGCTCTGTACTCTTACATTAATGCTACAGGAGGCACTTCCTTGTCATTTTAACCTTCTACAGCACATATGGTATGTCAATATGTATGCGCTGAGCAAACTCTAGTATACGGCTTCATCCTGCCAGCACCCGCACATATTACACAACAGACTGAAAAACTTATTGGGCAATTCATATGACATGGCTACTTGTACATAGTTGCCAGACCTCAGTTAGAGTACGATTACTTCCACAACGTCTCTGGCCTTGAAGACTAACCCAGCCGGCGAGCTTCTCTTTACGTCTCATGACCACCCGGCACAGACTCGTATGCGCGTAAGATCAGTGAGCTACTGCTGGGCAGAGAGTGAAGATCACGCTTGTAGCACATTGCCAGTCATAGAAAATACAATACCATAATAGTTGAGTGGAAGGATAATGCCACCTTTTCGCTCAAAAATTTATAGGAAGACTTTAAAAGGTCAAACAAGAGAATTGGTTGCTAATGTATTACAGTTTATGCCCGAAGAAGCCGACAGCAAAATGTTTAAAATCCCAGTGAACAAAGTTCAGGAGCGAGTGGCAAAAGCAACTGGAATTTCGCAGAGTGCGGTAAAAGAAATCAAGAAAGAAATTAAAAGTGTTCATGCAGGATCAGCACTTTCATTCAGCACTCCGAAAAGGAATAAAAACAGGCCGAAACCATGCACAGAACTTGATGAGTTTGACATGTGTGTAATACGTAGAACAATTCATGAGTTCTACGTCATTCATAAAACAGTTCCTACGGTTAAAGCTGTGCAGAAGGTATTGCAGAAAACCTTAAACTACAAAGGGAAGGAATCCACTTTGTTAAAGGTGTTCAAAATCCTTGGATTTCGCTGGAAGAAGATACGAAACAGACGTGTCTTAATAGAAAAACAAGAAGTGAGAAGTGCACGTGTCTTTTTTACGTGCAATAATGAAATACCGAAGTGAGGGTCGCCCTATAGTCTATAATGATGAGACCTATATTCACAATTTTCATACGAGAACTGCAGCATGGACTGATGATAGCCCTCAGGGATATATGGCACCTGTGTCTAAAGGACAAAGATTAATAATAGTTCATGCAGGAACTGAGAAAGGTTTCATTCCAGGTGCACAGCTTATTTTCCAATCTAACAGAAAAACAGGGGACTATCATTTAGAAATGAACAGTGACAATTATAATGCGGTGGGTCAACGAAAAACTTAAGCCGAATCTACCTCAAAATTCCGTTCTTGTCATAGATGACGCTTCCTATCACAATGTGGTTCGTGACAAGTGCCCAACATCTTCATCAAGAAAAAAAGATATGGAGGACTGGTTACTAAAGAACAAAATACCGTTCTCTACAGACATGCTGAAAACAGAACTCTATGAACTAATTAAAATGCATAAGCCAAGACAAAAGAAATATTTCATCGATGAGATGTTGGAAGCAGATGGACATAGTGTTCTCAGATTGTCTCCATATCACCCCGATCTTAATGCTATTGAAAAGATATGTGCGAATTTAAAGCAGTGGGTTGCCAGCAACAATACAACATTCAAATTGGACGATGTTTGGCAGTTGTGTGAACGACGTTTTTCGGAAATGGGAGAAGCAGAATGGGGTCCAATATGCCGCAATGTTCAGGAAAAGGAAAAAGAGTTCATTCGGACAGAAGGACTAATGGAGCCTGAAGTAGAAAAACTTATATTCAGGGTAAATGGTGAAATAACTAGCAGTGAGATCTCTGACGAAGAAGACCCTTCGAGCAGCGGGACAGAGACAGACAACACATTGAGTGGGATAGAAAAGGTAGACCAATCAGGGTGCAGCTACCTCCCCTAGGCAGGAACTCTAGGAACCGTGACACTCGCTCCCAAGGTATCTACGTAAAAACCCAGAGACTTTGTGGGAGTAATCGTACTCTACGTCTCCCTAAAAAGAAAGGAGGTTTGAATCTGGTGCATGTTGCTTTCAAATGCAAAGCCTTGCTTGCAAACTCTGTGAATCTTGCACTGTTTCCTGATGGATATGTTTTCGACCACACCTTTTTTCTGCGATTTAAGGAGAACTACCCCAATCGTGAGAAAACTCCACAGAACATGCAAACGGTTCTTAAAGTATTGGACCATATCCTAACTGATTAACTGGCGAATTTCAAATCATCAAGGGATTTCTATAAACAGTGGATGAACCTCCAAATTTATGTCCCGCATGTGCAGGAGAAGGAAGAGAAGTACGGGGAGGGAGAAGAAGAGAGAGAGAAGTCCAAAAAAGTACTACAGGTTATGTTACAAACAAACACTTCATATATAAAAAACAAAAAATTTTCTACTATATAAAAACGCTTATGCATTTGGCACAGGAAACTGGAGTCTCTGTATCTTCTACTAAGAGAGCAACAAAATTACTTAAGAATAATATAGGAGAAAAATTCCTCCGACACTGGGACTTGAACCCAGGACCTTTGGCTATTTGTGCCAATGCTCTACCAACTGAGCTAAGCCGGAGTTCAGTTCACAGCGCCAGATGGAACCTCTCTCCTATGACTGATTGCCCTAATGGTCTACCTCACAGACAGACAAGTTATGTCATATGCAGTACTGTGAGGCACACTAATTAGTGATTTTTGTGACCGGGCTCCCACTCCTATACTCTCATGTAATGTCCAACAGAGACAATAATCTGTGGTTCATGAATGCTTATATATCTAAAATTACTTAAGTTAATGCCATATAAAATTTCAGGAGTGCAGGAGTTACGGCTGCGCGATCTAATTAAGAGACTACGTTTTTTTGTAATTGGCTTTTACAGTAGGTGAATTCAGAGGAAAATGATCCTAAACTGATTTTTTTCTGACAAAGCATGGTTTAATTTGAATGGAAGCATGTGTTCATAAAATAACATATTACAGTCCAGAAAAACTAGATCTTATAAATAAAACACCCTTACATAATGAAAGAATAGGGAATGGGCACCGATTTATTGGACCGATTTTTAATGAGGGTACAATTGACAATGTGTGCTACAGAACTAATATTCTTGACCCATTCGCTGGCGAACTAACGTATGCAAAATGCTTGTCAGCTTATTTTCAGCAAGATTCCATCATTGCTCATACAGCTAATACTTCAATGATAGAATTGTGTAGTCTGTTTGGTAGGAGAATTATCAATAAGAACTTTTAGCCTCCACGTAGCCCAGACTTAACAGTATGCGATTTTTATCTGTGGGGTCCCTAAAAAATAGAGTTTATGCAAGCAATACTCACACATTAGACGAACTGAAACAGAGCATAAGGCATGAAATAGAGCTATCAGTGAGGAAGAACTTTTGCGAGTTATAATAATTTCGTCACAAGATGTGAAGTGTGTGTGGCAGCAAATAGGGAACATATTCAGCATCTTCTATGAGCATGGGAAGTACAAATTCTAAGACATCTGGTTAATGCAGGGACGCAAGAAGGATCCATGTATAAGCTAGTGCAGCATGAGGCGTGGTGTGCGCAGCCTCCCATTACGCTAGGCACTGAGGAAGAATGTCCCTGTAGATCACTATAGATCTGTAGATGATAAACCATTGTAACAAAAATGCCCCAGGGACAAGATTCCTGGTAATTCCACAAAATCTTATAAGGAAAGAATTAAAACTCCATTGTCTGAATTTTGTGCACCTTTCATGCAACTACATCTGTGCATGCCAAAATGTAAGATGGTGGAATTCAAAGGAAAGGAAGAGCGCCAGCACGCTTTCAATATTAAAAAAAACCATGCGGAACATCTCATACAAAGACATTTCGCTGCATCAGTTAAAAGAATTGATTCGGATAAAAAGAAGTAAACTGCATTTATGAATAACAATAAAAACACTCCTGTAAAACAAACATTATAAGAAAACTTATCACGTACTGTGTAAAAAGCAAGACATATGGAGCACAAGCCCTCTAAACATTGAATGCACATCAAGACCTGCATAAAACATGTTTATTGTAGGTACTGTGCTAATAACGTCGCAACTAATTTAACCCCTTTTTGCATTTACCCAATACTATGATTTTTACAATTTTCTGATTTCATTGTGTAATAATGGATTCTGTCATTCAATGTCAAGATGTCACGAAGGGGAGTGGACCCAGTACCAGGAGGGCATATTAACACCCCACAGAGTAGCAAATTCACAATCTTGGTATAGAATTCTGTGCACATTATAAATTTCTCCATAAATTTATTAGCACAGTTATTTAGAATAGGGAATATTTATTTAAAAAAAGATATTATTATTGCTTATTTTCTGGGTCCTGTAATATATGCAAGCATGCAAAACACGCAACAATACACTCCAGTGACGTAATAATTAGTGACATAGTAATTAATAACATGAGCAATTCAGCAACTAGCTTTAGATATCTCTTTCCCAGTCATATTGGCACTCAGCTGTTTCCTTTATTCTCCTCTTGCCTCTCCCTGCTCTGAGGGAAGGAGAAGGGGCAAGTCTTCTCTTCTCTCGCCCATGAGGGGAGTTTCAGTTGGTACGCGCGCTGGCAGCCATGTCATGCTGCAACAGCTGTCGTTATTAGCGTTTATCTTCAACATTCAGTTAATAGTTAGTCTTTTGTTCTTAATATTCTTTAACCCCTTGTGTAAGGAAAGCCTATTGGTAATTAGTATGACGTAAGTAGGATCTGGAAGGGGTGAGTTGGTATATAAGAGATTGTCGCTGTTGTCTCTCCCTCACTTTTTTTCGGAAACCAGCAGGCAGCCATTATGGCAATCTTTTGTGTTTCCACTCCATATGGTGCAACTGAATGGCGGTAATTCGCCATTCTTTGTTTGTGTGCTCGTGCTTTCTGAAGGTATGTAGGATATCTTTAAATATCGTGTTAATCATTATGCATCTTTGATTTTATTTGGTTAAGCTAGACTGCTTAATATTATTCCCTTCTTTTGCGCTGGCTGACCTTGTGTCGTAATTAGCATGAATTTCTTTTAAGCCTTCAGTTACCTATTTTTCCTGAGGCGGGATCTTATATAAACTGTTAATCTCTCAATACATTGAAGGGGATATTTATTTAAGTTATTTGTCTAAAGAATTTAGTTTGGTTGTTCTTTAAATTTAAATTTTCCCTTTTCTTGTTAGTTTGTGTCTAGGCTTTCTTGGCGGCCTGGCCAGCATGTAGGCCCTTAAACAATTTTAATTTTCTCCTTCCCTTCCTTCCCTTCCTTTTGTGCAGTCTATCCTTGCGGTATCCTACCTACCTCCTGTGCACAGGGCCTTTGTAATTTTGTTGCACTGTATTTCCAAAATTTAGGCTATTTTGTGTTTCCGGAAATAGAGCCTACCTTATTCCACTACAGGGGAATAAGATAGTTTCGCGTGAGACATGGGAGTGTCGGTACAAAGGTATGATAATTTATTTCATTGTATCTTTAACTAAAAGAAGGATGTTATTTTAACTTTAAGCATGTATTGCATGAAATAATTTCTATAAAGCAAAGTGCATGTTGTCTGCACCTTAATCAACTGAAAATCATTATTTATCTATTATTATTCTCCAGAATAATACAAATGTAGTATCTTATTGTAATTTAAGTAACACTGCATGTGTTAACCTGTATTAAACAAATGCATGAACTGCATGTACTGATTTGAAAATGTAATTAATTTGTTTAATTCAAGTATATATTTTAAAACTAAAGGATGGTGCCTCACACCACAGTTCATAATATTTGTCTAAGAAGTTTCCATAATTAGATACTGTTTGTTAACATCAATGTATATTTTATTTAGAATAACATCTAAGATTTAGCTTCCTTGTTAGTTTATTATTATAAACTACTATTCGCAAGGAGCCCTGCATTCACTTGCAGGTCTGCTCGTTTTATTGTGCCCTCTTTTCCTCGCTGTCCTACATATTATCTTTCAGAGCCTCATCACAATGGGCCTAGCATTCATTACTTAGTCTACAAGCGGCTAGAAGAGGAATTGGCGGTACAATTCGGAGTCGTTCTTCACCATACCTATATTCAGAAAGTTCAATACCTTGTAGACACGACTGCCAATGAACATCACGGCAATGACTCCTTAGTGACCAGCATGTTTATTTTACTGCAGATTTTTGTGATGTAATTTTAAACATGTTTGATGATGAATCTATAATATGCGCTTCATGTAATCACTCTGATTCGAATGCAGAAAATGTTCTAATCTTCTGTGTTTTACGTAAATCCTGGTTTCATGGTTCTTGTGTTGGTATGTGTAATGATGAAGTCAAAACCCAAGTTCAGTCCAATTCCTTGTGGCTATGTTCACCTTTCAAGTCAAAGGATGGTTCTCAGAACACTTCTGACAGTGGTTCTGACCAATTTCTATGTCCTCTCTGCAAAGATAATGATCCAAGATTTTTCAAGAGCTTGAGAGATCTGCACATAGATCTGTCAAGAGTTCACTCAAATGACCACCCTGATAGCCATTTATTACATCCTAAGAACACTTCAGATGAGTCTTCAATCTCAGTTATTTAATTGTAAAATCAATGTTAAGAGTTTTAAGAAGAATTCCTAAAGGTGCTCATTACTTTGCTGCAGATAAACTAACACAGTTATTTAAAAAGTGCATGTCTGAGAATAAAGAAATGTTGGCACGAATTACTTCTTTTTGCTTAAAATATCGCTCTTAAGGTTCCTGTTAAATTAACGAAGATACCAGACAAATCACTAGTTTCTAAAATAAAAGAAAACATCCAGAGTTTTAAACTGGGACCTCTTCAAAGTAAGCAGAAACCGAACTTCTCAAAGTCTCATCTTGTAGAAGCAAAAGTAGCCGATGGAGATATTAGAGGAGCAATTCGTATTCTCTCTTCGGATTCAGGTGTACTTCCTGCTGCAGTGAGTCCCACACAAGAGTTGGCCAATGACGCGGATTTCTGCGTCGCCGTGGGCACAGCTTCAACTCCCGAGCGATCAGAAGAAATAATTATGCATGGTCAATTGCAGTCAATGGTAGTGTATAGGTCATTTCCCATACATTAGAGGAGAACATCACGCGTCGCTTGGAATTTACACAAATTATCAAAGATCTGGAATTGTCACCTAATGATGTCCTGGTTTCTTTCGATGTTTTTGCATTATTTCCTAGCATTACTCAGGAGAAGTTACTAACTTACTTAAGAAAATGGTTAAAATCTGTGGGATTCAAGGATAACACCATAGAAGAGTACTGTAACTTGACCAAGTTGTGTATTGAGCAGACTTACTCCAACTTCAATGGTAGATTTTACCAACAGAGATCAGGCTTAGCAATGGGAAACCCATTATCACTTTTTTTGCCAATTTATATATGAGCTCATTGGAAATTCATGTAACTTCTGCTTTCCCTCACATGTTTAAGACCTGGTATAGATATGTGGATGATATCTTTGCCATAATCAATCAGAAACATGTCCAAGATGTCCTGAAACTTCTTAATCTACAGGATAGTGCACTAAGCTTTACATTGGAAGTGCGAACGGATAACTTCCTTCCTTTCCTGGATCTTAAAATCATAAAGAACAATAACAAATTGGAATTTGGAATAAATAGAAAACCTACACATTCAGATTGTTACATAAATAATAAATTAGTGAATGCGCACAAACGTGGAGCCGTTGCACTACCTGATTTCATCATATGTGACCAAGGGCATGGAGGAAAGGATACGCCTCGCAGAAGGAGGTGAAAAGGGACTCACTGGCATAGACCAATTGCAAGCAGAGCATTGCAAAGAGCGGCTCGCATGCGACAAGTGGGTGCATTGCGCTGTGATAGACTATGCTGATTTCAACATCCAGCATACTCGCACCCCTGGTGGAAGACTGCCATAAGTAAAAAAAAAATGAATTTTTAGATAACTAGTGCTTATAAGAGCTCAGTTGTGGCAGTTTTCTTCTCATACACAAGCCTGTAAAACCGCCATATCTCAAGATATGGCAGTGTTCTTGTCCGGAAGTGGCAGCCATTTTGTGTTGTACTTCGAATCAGCTGAATGTTTATATGTGCTGTGACAGTGGAAAGGCAGAGTATATACGTAATTATTTGATTTATAATGTCATCAAGAAGTGTTTTGATGGTTTCTTTGGCACTTGAAACAATAAAAGTTCCAACAATAGACGTTGGAAGCGTGGAAACTAGTGGAGAAGTGTCAGAACCTGGAGTGGAAGTAAGTGAATTTTAATATTGGTTATGTTTTGCTTGAATACAGAATGTTATGTTTTATAGCTTGTACTGTTGAAAGTACTGTTACATTATTATCGGAAAACTGGCTACCAAAACTGTTATTGGGAATCGTGATATAGGTTAAATAATTATTACTTTCAGGTTACTGATCACAGTCCAACTAGGCCTACACTTACAACATTAAAGCAAATGGAAGCTAATTTTCAAAAACAAGATGTAGACAAAACCTCGTGTGATGCACCTGAGTGTGGTGCTAAAGCTGATAAGGCTCATTCACAAGATGATTTAACATTCACTGAACCTGGAGTGGGGGTAAGTGCATTTTAAATTATTGGTTATGTTTGTCATAAATTCATAATACATTTTATATTTTGTGTAGCAAAGAAGACTGATAATACTCTTTCTTTATTTTTGAACATACTAGCTACCAAATCTGTTATTGTGTATTATGTTAACACTTAAAAACACCATTACTTTCAGGTTACTGATCATAGATGTCACAGTCCGACTAGACATAAGCCTACACTTACAGATGTTCTAAAGGAAATAGAAGATGGCAATTTTGACAACTCTGATGTGGATAAAACATGGCTTCCTGAATCTGAGTCTACTTCTGATACCGACTTAGATTATTCTACAGATGATGAAGGTAAGATTTGCAGAATAGCATGTTGATTTATAAATTATTCATTATGTAACAAGCCTTTTTTAAAAGTATAGTGAACATACATGTATTTCATGGATAACTACTGGTATATGATAAATTAATACATATTATTATTCTTTACAGAAAAGAAAACGTAAACGTAAAGTCAACAGTTGGAAGAAGAATGCTGCAAAGAGAAAAAAAATTCAGGGGAAGAATTTACCAATAGTGCAGGTACACTGAAACCAGCTAGGACACTTAAACCACCATGTAGTGATAAATGTCGGCTTGAATGTAAATCTAAAGTAAGTGATGCAAACAGAAATTGCATCTTAAATAACTTCTGGCAATTCGGTGACATCACCTGCCAGAGACAGTTTATAGCAAACAGCACTGAGAAAATTATGCCTTCATACAGCTATAAGGTACCAAATAGTTCTACGGGACTAAATATGGCCTATTACCTAATGATTAACAATGAAAGAGTAAGAGTTTGTAAGAAAACGTTCATGTCAACTCTTGATATTGGGGATCGTTTGATCAGGTCAGCTGTTAGCAAAACAGTTGGTGGCATAACTGAGGGTGACAAGAGAGGTAAGCATGGGAACCATAAGAAATTGGATGATGAAATTCGAACTCATATGAGACAACATATTGAATCGTTCCCTCGTATAGAATCACACTATTTAAGGGCACAGACAAGCCGGGAGTATATTGATGGAGGACTTACTATAGCTGCTATGCATAGACTTTATCTTGAAGACTGTAAGAATAAAAATTTGCAGAGTGGCAATATTCATGTATACTCTCAGATATTTAATGAAGAGTATAACATTGGTTTTCATGTCCCAAAGAAGGATCAGTGCAGCGAGTGTGAAACATTCAAACTTGCCACTGACGATGTAAAAGAACTTCTCAAAAGCAGTTATGATAAGCATATAGACAGTAAATTGAAGAGTAGGGAGGAGAAACAAAAGGACAAATTGGCTGCTACTGAAGATGAATGTATAACAGCGTGTTTTGATTTGCAGGCAGTTCTAAATGCTCCTGAAGGAAATGTGTCTTCCTTTTATCATAATGAATAGAATGAGAAAGTGTGATGACTTCGCTGCTAATACAATGGTGGGTATAGGGAGAGCGGCGGTCCACCGAAACACTGGCAGCACCTTCGTTTGCGTTTCAACTTCTCAATGCTGCGTCATGATAGTTTGACATCTTATGATTAAACTCGCAATCTTTAATTAACCCTTGGTCCTATTTCTGTGAAATTTGTGCAGAAATAATCTGCACAACACAGTCCTTCTGATGGTTAAAACAGAGACTTAAAAAATGCGGACATAAATGTTTTTATTTCATTATATAAACATCACCAATTACACAAAATTCATGGAGGGTGAAACGGAATTTGACTATGCGACAATTTTTTTCATTTTTGTGTCCCGTAAAAACTTCAAGCGAGAAAGTTTTAGGGAAATATGTCAACTTTATTTTAAATTCAGTACCACCTTTATATCTTGAATGGTTTACGAGTAATTGAGTGGTAATTATTCCGTCGCTCAGCTCTTTGAATGATGTGGGACGATCGTGAAATGTTGAGGGTGAAGCAAATTTGACTATGTGACATTTATTATTTTATTTTTGTGTCCAGAAAGAGATTAAGGGTGTAAGGTTTAGTGAAATATTTGGATCTTATTATAAATTGAGTACCACCTATATATCTATAATGGTTAACGAGTAATAGCAATTACTCTAAAGCTAAAGCTATCAGAATGGTATTGAGGTATTAGCAGGCATCTTTTCCATAAAATACCAGCAATAACGTAAAAAATTTTACATAATTTATTCGTGGTCTCAATAATAATACTATATTAACTGACTACTTGTACCCATACTGCAAGATTGACCCGCTGAGGAAAAGGAGTGAATGAAGCTTTTTTCTAACTTAGTAAGTCTGCACTACTTTTATTTATGCATTTATTGGATTATTTATTTATCATATTTTCTGTTCACTTATGTTAGTAATTTTTATGTATAATTATCATAGCAAATGTCTTATTAGTTTAATATCTTGTTCCTTTTTTTAATAATATAATTTAACAACATAAGATGCACATAATTTACAGCGAACGGCGAATGGTCGAGGGTTTAAGCAAATAGCGGGCTGTAGTTAAGGCAAGAGGATTTAATTTTTTAATGAAAAAATCAGGGAAAATGCTATGAAATATTGTGTGATATATGTAGAATGCGTTGCAAAACAATTTTTGCGTATGTGCGTCTTTATCAGATGTTGAAACGCCAATTTTAAAGATCACACGCCCTATTTTTGTAGTGCTGCTTATGAAATTTTCCGTGCCCTGCAATTCACAAACCATCCCTTAGTTTATATTATCTCTGTTCACATAATTTGTACACATATCTACACTTTTGACCGTGTTTCACCTACATAACTTACCCCATACAGCCAGGAGAATATTAATATTATTATAAATAATATTACTATTAATACAATATTAATACAAATTAATACTCAGTAATATTCTATACAATGTAATATTAATATTAATTTATAAAATATCCCTTAGCTGTTTTCTACCCTAATTATACGTTGTTATTTTTTATACAAATGTACATTCTTTAACAAATTCTCATCAAATTATACTAACATACCATCTACCCTATTTTCTAGGCAACAAAATATTAGATCAAATCATCCCTTATCTGTTTCATACCTATATTATATAATTGTTCATTGCTTGTGAATATCTTCGATTTTTTGAAAGATGTGGAACGAAATGTTACGGTCAAGCTTCTTGGAATCTGAGAAATTACTGTTACACACGGCCGTGTTTATTTTTGGATATGAGATCTTCCAAGACGTGTAAAGCAGCCCGAAAATTGTCAGAAGTATCTAACAATTCCATTTAGATAAGGTGAGTCATTTTGAAATAGATTAATGTATTATTTTGTTTAATAATGTTTGCAATTTTTCCTATTCCTATTCCTATTCCTATAGTAATATTTACTATTTTTCATATTGAATCAAAATCTTTAAATGCTTCTCCTGAAAAATGGTAATTTTTGACTTGTGGCAGTCTTTCACCAGGGGTGCGTACTGTTGAGGCCCAAGTCCTCATGTATCATGCAATGCGCAACGCTGCTGCCAACCGCGACGTGCATCCTGATTGGAGGTTCTACCTATAATGGATGATGCAGGCTAAGCACAACATGGTCATAGACTTCTCCACCGCGGGAGTTGGGCAACCGAGCAGGCTAAAGGCGACTGACTTGCTAAACACGACCCTCAACATGGCATATTTCGCTGTGGCGGAGAAGTGGGTGCGGAAACTGTTTGATTTGCAGGCCAAAGCGTTGCACCATGTTCACCAAGGTGATGATGTGTGGATATCAAATGAGTCCATTGCATGGTCCGTCGCATTGTAATATGTAATGAATAACATGGGATGACGGTTCCAAAAGATGAAACAGTTGTTTGGAAGATTGTTACATAAAAGCAAATTGTTACATAGGACACAAAGAAGCAGTACTGAATAGCTGGTCCATAGACTTATCAACATCCCTTTAAGTAAGACAGAATTTGACACAGAATACCACAAAATTATTTTCATAGCTGAGAATAATGGATTTCAAAGGGACCTGATCTTGAAGAAAATAAGAAAATCCAATCAACAAAAACAAATTTTGGATATTACCACTCACAAACCAATAGAAGGAAAGATGACTTTGAAGATAACTTACCACCCATGGCAGATACTAAATTCAGGAAAATCTTCAGAGAACATAATATTATTACAGCCCCAGTAAATAGATACAGTCTTAGGAATTTGTTAAGATCCACCAACATTGAGAAAATCCCTCACAACAAAAAATCAGGTATATGATATTTAATTCCAAAGATTGCAATCTGAAATACATTAGTAAAACAAAAAGAAATTTGGACATAAGGGCAAAAGAACATATCAGACACATAAAATATGCAGAGACTGAAAAATCAACAATAGCTGCTCATGTGTGGAAAGAAGATCATGAAATTAATTTGGAGCCGGAACTTTAAAATTTTGTGTATGGACACAAACAACTCACAGTTTGGGGGAAAATTTATATCCACAAGAACAAAGACCAGCTGATGAATTTTGAAATACCTGCCGAAGATCATTTAATCAAGAGATTGGTTGAACATCCGCCAGGTGTCACAGATGCTGTCCCAACCTCAGATGGAGTATAGCTGAGGATAAGTCTAGAGGCAGGCTCGAAACATGTTCAGGTTAGTTTCTGTAATTAGTGAAGTATGTATATAAAATCTCCATCTCGAGTATTAATAGATATTTAGTACCTTCACTACATAAACTTCCTATATATTTTAAAATAAATTTACCTTCACTATATAAATTAAGATAAATTTATAAGTGATAAAGTTTTATAAGTGTTGAAATTTTGTACCAACAAAATTATTCTTTAAAATATACATATGAATTTCCGTAGATGATTTTTACCTACGACATAATATCCCCATGCCGCAAACAGTCCAAGTAATGAATTTTATTATCTCTGGAAGGGCAATTTATTTTAAGCGGCAAGTAAAAGAAAGAGTGCAAAAAATATAAGACAAAATGCACTCCAACAGTACAAACATGGATATGAGTGATTACACTGTATTATTTCATATGACGAGGAATAACAGTGAAAAGTGTAACAGATTTGTTGTAGCCTACATACATTGGAATTGTGCACTTAAAGAAATACTTGAGGCACCATGATTCAGGTTCATCTGCTCTTTTCTTGTGTAAACTGATAACCACTGATCTAGAGTTGCAGTATAGAGCCTAATGCCTGATCCCATTTCCCAGCAAGAATCTTCAGCTACCTGATACATTTCCTAAAGGATGTTGCTGGTAAAAAGAAACCAACACAAAGCAGTAATATAAACCTTATGTCCATTGTTGTGTTTCTGATACACCGTGCACGTCAAATGCTTGTTAGATAAATTTTTTGCTACGCACTGTTCTTGTGGTACAGCTAATTAAAAAAACGGCATTATCAAGAAACATTAGTACATATTTTGGGTAATTGCATTGGAATTTTAAACTGAAGTTTATGAAAATATATCCCTGGCAAGGAAGGAATTTTTATATGACAAGCTGGGAAAAGGTTTTGATAAGAGGGGGAAATTCCCCCCATCTCCCCCATTAATTCAAACCCTGGCTGTTTTACTGAAGTAAGTCAATAAAACAACGGCTGAATAGAATATTTCTTAGCATATATTGCTTAGCATGCATCTCTGATCATTTGATATTTTATAATCTCCTAATTCAATATCTAACACCACAAAAAAAAAAAAAAAAAAAAAAAAAAAAAAAAAAAAAAAAAGCACTTAAAAGTATTCTGATTTTCCCCAAAACTCCAATAGGACTTGGAATAATTTCATGAAATCACTTCCATTACGGCCTATATAGCAGAGAATTATTAAAACCTGGTTGATGATCATTCCAATTGGACTTGCTGAACTGCAGCAGCATTTCCTACAGAGTAGCCGCACATAGGACACTGAAAGTCTTCATCAGCTAGAAGATTAGCCTGAAAAAAAAAATATATATATATATATAGCCTATATATATATATATATATATATATATACAATAAAAATTGTAAGGCATTTCGGTCTTCACCCAAAGCTAATCAAATTGGTAAAACTTACTCTAACTATACAATTTCTAAAATAATGTTCAGAGGAGAACTTTCTGAACCATTCTTGATAACAACTGGTCTGAGACAGGGTGACGGTCTGTCCCCTCTTCTTTTTAACTGTGCATTGGAGTACGTTATGAGGGAATGGTACAGAAACAATCCGAAAAATATCAAAACTGGAACCCAAAAGGACAATATACAGTTAAACTGTTTAGGATTTGCCGATGATTTAGCGCTTCTGGCTAATGATATTCAGGAAGCAAAACGACAAATTAAATCTCTGCAAGAAATAGCCCAAAATATTGGTTTCAAAATTTCATTTGAAAAAACAGAAATTATGCTAACTCAAAAATTAAACAGCCAAGCTAATTATGGCAGTTGGAAGTTTTCAATGAAGATGAGTCTCATGTTAGGGGGTCTATGGGAACTAACCTCAAAAGGAGCGTCTGAAAGTGAGAAGGACAAGGATGACAGAGCTTTGGCAAAAATTTGTCTCAGTATTTTACCACAGTGCCAGATCCATGTGATAAATGCTAAATCTAGCCAAGAAGTATGAAAGAAACTTCAGGAAGCATATGAGGGTAGAAGTAAGTTACGTGCTTTTGAACTCACAAAAAGACTGTTTGACTTAAAACAAAGTCATTTTTCTTCGATGGAGGAGTATATTAGCACTGTCCTGTCCACGAATCAGAAATTGGCTGACATTGGTGAAGATGTGGAGGACAAATGGATATCCTTCATTCTAATGAATGGGGTAGATGAGACATATGCAGGATGAAGTTAAAGTGCGCCTTCTGCAGGAGGACGAGCCAAGAAAGATTCGAGAAAGCTCAGATGCACAAGATACTATTCGTTTGGCAAAGACCTCCAAGAAGCAGTTTACCAAGAAATATAAAATTAAATGTTACTACTGTGGTGAACTAGGGCACAAAAAGTCTGATTGCACTAAACTGAAGGAGAAGAAGAAAGAAGATGCTGTTCTTTTGTCAGCAACTTTTCTTGCTGGATCCATTAAGGACGAGTGGATAATTGACTCAGGACAAAATGAGTGAGTTTATCAGCAAGGACTTTGGTGAAATAAAAATTGTCGATAATGCAAAAATAATGTCTGAAGGTGTTGGAAATGTTCGTAATGGGGAAGTGTAATGGGGAAGATGTCGCAAAAACAGTGTCAAATGAGATGTATGTTCCCTTGCTAAGTGCAAACTTGTTGTCTGTGGGCAGAATGACTGAAAAAGGTTTATGTGGTAACCTTCAATAACGAAAAGTGCCAGGTCTACAATGGTAAAGACTTTTCAGCATCAGGAAGTTTACAATTCACAGGCAGTAAAAAAGGTAACCTGTACATGGTTGATAAGGAACCAATGAGAGTTTTTACATCTAGTTCAGAAAACAATCAGATTCTATGGCATAGAAAATTGGGTCATTTGAATTTCAAGGGAATGCAGAGCTTGAAAATTGGTTTAGTTAAAGGTATTGTCTACGCTGAAAGTGATTATGAACCGTGTGTAGTATGTCTGGAAGGAAAGCAGACAGTTAAGAAGTTTCCATGCAAGAAAAAGGAAAGAGATAAAGGTCTCTTGGATCTCATGCATAGTGATGTCTGCGGTCCATGGGATGTACCATGATGGGGAGGAGCAAGATACTGCATGACTTTTATTGATGATTGTAGTCTTAAGTTTTTGGTTATATGATAAAATGAAAAAGTGATGTATTTGAGAAATTTTAAAGAATTCAAAACCTTTGCTCAGAATCAAACAGGCAGAAAAATAAATGTATTGAGATCAGACAATGCTGGTGAGTACTGCAGTAATCAGTTTGATGCTTTCCTGAAACAACATGTTATCAAGCATGAGCTTACAGTGCGGGATACTCCTCAACAAAATGGTGTATCTGAAAGAATGAACCGCACTTTGGCAGAAAAAACCAGATGTCTCTTATTTGATGCGGGACTAGAGAAACAATTTTGGGCTGAAGCCATGAACACGGGCCAACAGCTGCCGTATTGGGAGCAGTGCCTGAGGGGATATGAACTGGTAAAAAAGTGGATGTTAGCCATTTAAGAGTATTTGGCAGCAAAGCTCAAGTGTTAATGAAACATGGTAAGAAGCTAGATAAGAAATCAGCCGAGCATATCATGGTGGGATATTCGGAAGTAAGCAAAGGATATCGACTAGTGCTTAAGAATAATCCAATGAAACTGGTGATAGAAAGAAATGTTGTGTTTCTTGAAAATGCACCGCGTGGAACTGATAATGGAAAAAGCAACTTTGAGATGGAACAAAATTCATTCATTATTCTGGAGTTAAAGGATGACACTTCTGCTGAATTACCAGAAGGTGCTGAAATTTCTGAAAATGAACCCAGTTCAGATGATGTCAATAATGAGGACAATGGTTTTAAGGGTTTTCCAGACAATGAGGTAGTCCGCAGAAATCCGGAGAGAGAAAGAAGACCGAACAGAAGTGAAGACTTTGAATATTCATTCATTGCTGTAACTCCCAGGGATCAACAAAATATTAAGGAAGCCTTTGAGAGGACAGATGGGGAATTGTGGAGACATGCAGTGAAAGAAGAGTTGGAATCACTTGCAGAAAATGATAAATGGAAATCTAAAGGAAGATATATTTATGGAACAAACAGAAGGTTCTGTAAAACGCAGTACAGAAGACAAAGTGTTAAAACTAAAGAAAGTGGGTATGGTTGTGACATGACTATGAAAAGATCTAAAAGTGTTAGCGTAAGTGAGGGTGTTAGACATTGTACTGTTGGTACTATAATCTAACATTTTTAGTTCAGAGTATTTTTTGTTATGTTATAATTTAATATCTATTAAAGAAAATACTGAGGAATTTCACAAACAAAGCACATTACACAACTATAATACCAGACAAAAAGAAAACCTCATAAAACCTAGTATTAGATTAGAAAAGTATTATAAAAGAATTTATAAATATCAACAACTATAAAAGTTATAAATATAAAAAACTATTGCTTTTTAACAAATTACCTAATACAATTAAACATTAATCCATTAATAAATTTAGTAACACTATATCTAAATTTCTAAAGAATAAGGCCTTTTACTCTATTGAAGAATTCTTAAATGATGATATAGAGGAGAATGCAATAATTTAAATATGATGTTTTATAAGCAAGTTAAGAACTTGTATTATACTGTGTGTACCGTATTTATCTGAATATAAGCCGCACTTTTTTTCCTAGAATAAGCCCAACAAAATATGCCTGCGGCTTAAAATCGCGTACGAGTGTTTTTTAGGCAATAATGGTAAAAATGAGCACAATATAGCCGGTTGATCCATCGTAGCTGGTTTCCCACCTCCAAGCACCGCCACCTATCGATTATCTCGAATCTCCAGGACTATCGATATATTAATCGATTTAACATCGAAAATATATCGATTTAATCGAAGCATCGTAAAAGATGCGTAAGCAAGTGATGTTTTGCGTATTTTTGTCATTTTTATAGCGGTATTACAGAATATGTATATATTATAAACTGCTCAGAAGTAAAAGAAATGCCGTAACATATGGGAATGTGAATAAAGGCAATTTTGAACTGATGGTAACTGAAAGTAAAATTAAGAAAAATAGAAAAATCGCGCGAAATTCAACACTGATAGTCATATGAAGTGTAAAGTACTGATTTCAGTTTTCTTTTTCGTCAGTTTTATTTAATTATATTAAATAAAATTATAATATCATAACTTAAGTCAGCTGATACTTTCTTTTTCTTATTTCAGGCCTATTTTGGCTAAGAAATGTGTTACTTTAATATTATGAAAATGAGGCAATTTAATTTTTCACTTTGGGGTTAATTTAATTATTTTTCCTTTACTTTACTGCTAAAAAGGCAGGTGCGGCTGAAATTCAGGGGCGGCTTATATTCGGATAAATACGGTATTTTTTATTGTGTGTATATATTTTATTTTTTATGTGATCTACGTATTGACGATGCCTATTGTAATCTTCTTATTTAATGGTAAAAAAAATTCTTGATTCTTGATTCATATTGATAGATCTTCATTGTGGACAGACACTTACAAAAAATTATCTGCTCAAAATTAAATAAAAGCGCATGAAACTGAATCTCGTAAATTTGAAGCCTCATACAGTTGGCGGAGAGAGAAGTTGTGGGTCTTCCCTACCTACTGCCACCATGTTCATGGAGCTGTTGAAAAGGAAAGTTTCCACACAAACCTACCTACATGTAGTTTGCATTAACTCTCCCTGTCCTTATCACCATTACCAGAAATTTCATGTCCTGCATTAGTGGACACCCCATAACATATGTTTTAATCAAAAAGTTGGTTGGTTGGTTGGTTGCTAATCAAAAAGTGAATGTTGAAGTCAGGCTTATTTTACTTGAAAGTATAACATCAAAAAAATTGGCACACACCTTCAAACAATAGTAACAAAATACATGACTGCATCCCATGTGATGTGGAAGAACTGGAGATTCGCTGCATTCTGCACACTTGGAAGTAGCAGTATAAATCAGGTTAGCTCTCTGTACATCCTTTTTCTTCCAGGGTAACAAATTAGTAAACCTCCGCTTCAGTGAGTGATAATTTATAAGTGGAATCATGAATACCAGGAGTTCCTGCAGACAGAAAAACAGATCATACTACCCTATATCAAATGGAACTTATTACAGTAAAGTACAGGCAGGGAAAAAAAGCTGACCTACTAAAATACCTAAGTTGTAGATATGAGCCACTGCGCTTGCCTAGCGGGTTCTAGGCATGCGCAGTGGCTCATATCAGCAACCTAGATACTTTAGTACATGCTCTAAGCAACACGTGATTATTTTCTATTCGTTCCAAGAACAAGTGGATGTAAATACTGGTTAACACTGTGATGGCTTACAAACCCAAATAACTCTAGGACACTTCACAAAACAGTCACATGAATAAAATAACTCATCTGTTGAATAAGCTATTAATGAAATCAATTTGTTACTGCAAACTCCTGATTATCCATGGGCAGATTATGCAAGGTTCTTCCTCCCTTTTTAACCCTATGCAAGCAGAATACAGATAACCAGGTGCGAGATTTTGAATTTCTCACACTTAATTTCAAAGTTCCCATTTACAAATTGTTAATATATACAGTGAGTCCCATGCAAGAGTTGGCCAATGATGCGGGTTTCTGCATCGTGGCGGGCACAGGTCCAACTTCCGAGCAATCGGGTGAAATACCTACGCAAATAAAGCCGCAATCGTTGTAATGATTCAGGTTCTCACATTTACAGTTTAAATTACAATGAAAATAACCACATACTTCATCACAAGAGATGTTGGAAATGCCCTCCTCTTGCATCCACACAGCACTGGCACCTTTTTAAGAAATTTCCTTTCACATGCATAAGTTCAGCTTACGAGTTAGAGATAATTTCTCTTGTGATACTATCCTTAAGTTCTTCTGAAGTATGGAGAATTGACCTTATATACTTTAGTTTTAAAGTTCCCCCATAAATAATAGTCACATACGCAACTGTTAGAAGAACTTAAAGACAGTATCACAAGATAAATTAACTCTATCTTGGAAGCTAAACTTATGCACATGGAAAAAATTTCCTTAAAAGGTGCCAGTGTTGTGTGGATGCAAGAGCAGAACATTTCCAACATCTCTTGTGATGATGTACATGGTTATTAAGTGCCAGTATGGTACTTTATGAGATTGTGTGGGGGACGAAAAAATGTCTGTCCGTCTGTCTGTCTGTCTGTGTGTCTGTATGCACCATAACTCAAATATTCTTTTCCGGATTTTCATGAAACTTGGAAAACACATTTATAATGTCCATGGGAAGAACCCTATTGATATTGAACCAAATCGGTTCACCAGTACCGGAGTAATGCCCAATTTGGTGCCTATTTTAATAGATTATGGCGCCTTTCTAATAGAAAGGCACCATAACTCAAATACGCTGTATCGGATTTCCATGAAACTTGGTATACGCATTTATGACGTCCATGAGAAGTACTCTATTGAATTTGAACCTAATCTGTTGACCGTTACCGGAGTAAAACCCAATTTAGTGTCTATTTTAAAGGCGCAATAACTCAAATACGCTTTATCGGATTTTTACTAAACTTCGTATACGCATTTATAATGTCCATGGAAAGACGTCTATTGATATTCGACCAAATCGGTTGGCCAGTACCGGAATAATGCCCAATTTAGTGCATTTTATGTTAATATATAAGAAGTCGCGATATCTCAAATATGCTTTATTGGATTTTCCTGAAACTTTGTATACACATTTATAATGTATATGGGAAGACGTCTACTGATTTTGGACCAAATCGGTAGACCGGTACTGGAGTAAAACCCAATTTAGTGTCTATTTTAAAGACACGGTAACTCAAATACGCTTTACCGGATTTTTATGAAACTTGGTATACACACTTATAATGACCATAGGAAGACGTCTATTGATATTGGATAAAATAGGTTGACCTGTTTCGGAGTAATGCTCAATTTAGTGCCTATTTTACGGTAATATACGTATTCGAAAGAATTTATGAAATGCAAATCAGTTATCATGACAACATCGTCAATTGTTTTACTGTGATCTTATAAGGCTTTGGCAATTAAAATACAGTTAGCTATGACAAATAACACTATTGCTTTACATGCGCTTATCCAACTAGACTGTTGAACTAACCCAGGTGGCTGAGATGGTAACGCCTTGGCCTCACATTCTGGAGTTCCATGTTTCAAATCCCGAAACTGGCCAATTTGACTTTCTTTTTGTATTCTGCATATCATAATTGCAATCATAACTGATTAAACAAAAACATACTGGCACTTCGTTACATCAGTTTACCTGATTTTATTTTCATTGTAATTCTAACTATAAATGTGAGAAACTGAATCATTACACCGATCGCGGCTTTATTTGCGTAGATATTTCACCCGATCACTCGGGAGTTGGAGCTGTGCTCGCTGTGACGCAGAAATCCGCATCATGCATGGGACTCACTGTATATACACACATATACAGTGGAATCTCGAAAAAACAATTTTGCATGGACCAGAAAAAAATTGTGTTGTAGTGAGTGTTACTGTTATAATGAGAAATTACAAAATTTTGATGGTATGTAGGAACCACTCCTGTAACTTAAGTTTTCTTAACTCCTTAAGAAAAAACCAATGTAACTTTAGCAAACAAACTTCTTACTCCTCTCTTAAATTAACACACTACACTACTATACACCATGTTTAGGCTACTCACTTTTTGCTAATTTTGAGCAAACACATTTTACATTACAGTATCAGTCAAGGTAAAAATGAACAAATGTGATACAATTTATTTTTGGCTCTCTTTGAAAAAGTTGCTTTTTTCATGGAGAGGGAGACACACTCAGACATAACTGCGTTAAGAGTCACTAAATGATCTTCTGAAACACATGGGACAATTGACAGAAATTTCTGTAGGGATTTGCAACAGATTCTGTGGTTAAAGTCGGTAGATTCACATTTTGTTCACCCTCTTCTTCTTCCACCTGTTTGTTCTGATACACATTTTCACAACCTATTTTATCATTGTACCAGGGGGAAAAGTATTACAGGGATTCTAATTTTAATCATAATGGAGAGGTTTGTCATTATTAAGAATCCATGAAATTGTGGGGAATTTTACATTATTTTAATGGAATAAATGTCAGGACTATAACATTTTAACATTAATATAGAGTATTATCATTCTATCAGTAATCGTTATACAGAGATTTCACTGTGTACAATTATTATTAATAATGGAAATTTTGAGCATAATGAGCATTATGACAAATTATGTAGTACTTACAGCCACTATAATTACATTTGATTAGATCACCAATTTAACATTGCCTGAAGCTAGAATAGTAATATTTCTAACATTCGGATTATTTTTCAAATATTCGTCCATGTCAAGAACCCAAATTAACATGGATAATCAGGAGTTTTCTATAAATCAATTATTATACAGAAACAACTGATGGCACATACAACCATCATTTCCCAAACTATGAGGAGTTCATTTACTTGAGATAATCATAGTACAACTGCTCATCACAGACACTGTGAAAAATTATATTACTAAAGAGTGTATTTCTCAAGTTCAATTTTTTACATTTTTAGTATAGCTTTCAAATGCATTAGAAGTACTTTTCTTATGAGCACATTTTATTTTTACAGAACTATATTAATGTTGACATTTTCAAACTTAGAAAATTTACATATGTAACAAGAATTAGATAATCATGTGACTAATAGAACTGGGATCTCATGACTAGAATATTTTTATATCAAACAGACCTCTCTAAAGTATCAAGCAAGGTGGCCAAGATGGTAGCATCTTGAGCATCTGGAAGGTCCTGGGTTCAAATCCCATGGCCAGCCTATTTTACTTGGGTTATTTCATGTTTTCCCCAGTTGTAGAGGCAAATGCCAAATTTGATATTTTCTTACCATGACTCATTGCAGCTATTTCAACATATGCCACATTCAATAAAATTGAATATCAGTTGAAATTAACAGATATCTTAAACACATCAAACAATAAAGAAGTTGCACCTCAACAGTTACAAAACCTGTTGGTATGCACACAGAATCTGAACTCCTGATAAGACCTCGATGTTCAAAGGAGTATGAAGTAAATAAAAAAAATATAAAATAATATTTAAAAACTGCATTTTCACTGCATTAAATGAAGAGTTCAATATTCACTATTTTAATAGGTTATGGGCTTCCTGCCATATTTTAGGCATAATTTTATTTTAATTCCATAAAAATGTATAATCTAGACAAAGTCTCATGAGTGTGTAAATTCTCACTTACTTCCTAAATAAATTTTCAATAGATAAAAAAGGTACCTGCCAAGAATGAAGTCTGAATCTTGAAATGGGTCACACTAAATCCCTCATTTCGATTTCATAGAGAAAAAAGTCCCATTGGAAGTAAGTCCTTCAACTGGGTTCAGAGTTTACATTATGCCATATTTTTAGCTAATAAATTTTCAGTTGCTCACTGTTAGATCAGGAATCATGAAATTTGTAAGGAGGCCAAAATGTTAAAGTCAATAAACCAACACAAAGATTTAGAAGTATGGGAAAAGATTTGAGCCGCTCGGGGGGAACAAAATGGTAAGTGCCAAATGGGGTGTGTTGAAAAAGAGAACAAATAAATTTCTCATTAACCTAGAAATCTGAATAATTTTATTTTCAGCTCAATTTTGTACTCAATACGTTTGAACATATAGAGATCAATACCTATCACCTACCATTCTATTACACCAAACAAGCTGGAAAGTAAAAAATTACTTGTTTCATGGCAGTGGCAGTTACCATTTTGTTCCCCCGAGAAGCTCATTTATAAGCAGAAGTTTGAAAACATACTCATGAATTTTTTAATAATTTAAGAGTTAAATTTAATCACAAAAATTACTAAACCTACAACAGAGGGCACATCGAGAAACTTAAAAATAAATAGTGAAATTTGTAGTGTTTTTATCAACTTACTTCACTGTAAAAAAGTTTCACTAGTAAAATAATTATATTAGGATATTCATTTCATCCATGTGTAATCTTAGATTTCATCATATTTTTAAAATACTCACAATAAATCCATGCCACAGAAGTTCTCGAGTCATGTAACTATACCCAACAGTGCGAGTTTGTCCTGAAGGTGCTGCAGAAACAAGTTGAAGACCAAGAACGCGATCAACTAACAGTGGATATTTTCCTTCAGTTAAGAACACCAATAAATTCACAATGCTTGCTAACTGAATACAAGTTTCCATGCAGTTGAAAAATGACTTCACCTAAAATACAGAAAATAGAGTATATAGGCACCAAAATTAATTTTTATACATATTTATTGGATTGCTCATAAATTAAAAGATCTTCGCATTAATATTTTAAATAATTTATCTTGATTTCTGTTATCTGATACGTACTACAGCACGAACCAAAGATACAGCCACCAAACTTCGACTGCCCATACCATGTAGCCAATTGTTAGCTCTCCCTACTATCTCCACCTCTTGCAGAAGATTCAAATTAGGGATTATCGAAATGAAAAAAAATCACCGTTCTTAAAGTAGATGTTGAAAATGCTGTCCCTCTTTTCAACACATAGGCTATATGGTAACAATGTACAAAATTCAGGAAGATGCTTTAGGGAGCATTCGCACCGAAGTAGCATGCCACTTGCGACGTGCTACCTGGATGCACGCTGCACGTTACTCATTTTAAATCCCAAATAAACAAGTTCAAGTCTTCACACCAAAATAGCATGGCAATAGTGCAGCTCGCAGAGTGCGACATTCACTTCTTCAGATAGATCTGGACTTATTTCATGCGATGCTACTCGGAATGACGCATGCGTACAGTTGCCTTTTCAGCTGTTTTCTAGTTGTTAAGAAAATTCAACACATATTCTCTTAGCGGTAGATTATGGCAAAGATGTCATGAAAACTGCTAGAAAGAGAGCTATTTAACATACAATTTGTACATGCGTAGACACTATGATATGGCAATTGAAACTAATAGGAAAAAAGCCTGGATTAAAATTGCCAAAACTACATCCTCTTTAGGTAAATTACATTACTTTAAATGGGTTTCTCAATTGTTCTAATGAAAATATATAATGTACGTTAAACTGCAGATCGCATTCGCTACTTCGGCATGAATGCAAAACTGTGAACCATGCTACTCGATGTGCAGCCTGCATCCACATAGTGCGATTCGCATGCTATGCTACTTCAGTGTGAATGCTCACTTAGAGCTCTATTTGGTTATTTTGCGGACTTTTCTTGTATTTCAGTCTTCAATTCTTCCAGAGTGTACAGATTATTGTGGTTAACGTTTTGTTTTAAGATCCCGACAGATTAAAAGTCGCAAACATCTCTCTTATTACCAATTGAAATAGCCTAAAACACTTAAATAAATGCAGCATTTAATCAAAATAACTAGACCTGTTACATGCAGATTAACACATAATATATCAAAACACTGTATAAACAATATTGCTAGTTTCATTAGTGCACTGTACCACTTACAACACACAATACCTTTTGCCAACCATTAATAAACCCTCATTGAATGCACATAACAAGAAGATACTTTTTTCAAATTTCCACTTTTAGAGAGGAAGTATGACAATAAAGAAAGCTATCTCTGTCTAGACAAATCCGGTATTATCATCATATGATAATTTATAAAGGCATCTGACAATAAGAATTAGTCAATAAAACATGACATGAGCTCACAAGCTGCAAATTGTGTGCGTTTCAACCGCTTTTATGTAATTTTTCAATAAAATGCAGTTTTTAGGTAGATTTCGAAGAAAAATCTACCTATTGCAATGGATACCATGTCATGATTTTCGAAAAATTCTTTCATATCTTTACGTTTCAGGCTCCCCTAAGTACGAAACCACCGCCCGTTCCAAAAAAAAAATTGTGATATTTATATATATATATCTTTACACGCTAGCGGCCGTAATTTTGAAGATATTTGAACCAAATTTTAATATGTTATTTCTAGGCCCAATAGTTCGGACAAGTTCGTTAATGAGCAAAATTGGCCCAAGGGGGTGGTCGGGGGAGGGGGTTGAAATTTTTAAAAATGTATATCTCGGCCCCTATGAAGTATAGAGGGAAACTTTGTTTGGATAAATTAGAGTACTCCCTATGGAGTTCACAGTGACACCAACGATTCGGGGGTTCGAGTGAGGGTGGGGGTGGGGGTGGGGGATGAAAATTAGAAACTTTTGAAACCACGTCTTGTGGGGTATCGTTGAAAAGCTCTTGATGAGTACTCTACAAATCAATAAATAGTTTCTTGATAGCTCTCATATGACGCGAGATTTTAATGTTTGAAAATAATAACACTTAAAAGAATTATTATAATATAATTTTGTCTTGTTTAGCGGCTTTGCTAATTTTATTCATTGCTGATCTTGCGCACGGCCTCCCAGAATATTATATTCTATTCTTGTTGTCAAAACAAATGATTGTAGGCTCTTCCTCTTTACTGCAGGTTTGCCATGCCAAGGCTAAAGAAGAAGAGTGCTATGCAGCGACAATAAATTAAACCAAAAGCACTTCGAAATCTACCTCCGCCTGTAGGCCTGCCTAAAGGGATTTTTTTTTATCTTGGAAAGCAGAAATAGTCATTTATAACCATTACAAGTTGAAATAGGCAAAAATAGGCAGATTTAACTTTATGAGAAACAGCTCTAAGGGTATTAAGTCATTTTTATAATATCTAGCCTATAATGATAAAAAAAGGGCATTTTGCTTAACATACAATCTCTTAGTAATGATTTATTTGCTTTAAAAATCAGGTCAATAGGTATCCGGTACAGTTTACCTGAACTAGTTTTGGAAACCATTGCTTCCATTTTTGACAGATATACTTGGAACTTTAATATTAGTATTAAGCAATTTTAAAGATATCTGTGAAAATAAAATACAAGCATTCTGCCCAACTTCCAATTTCTAGTCATAACTGGATGTATAAAAATCAGAAACTCCAGCTGCCATGGATGGGTTGTGCATACCAGATGATGCTGCTGTATTTTTCACTTACAAACTCACAAAATTTGTTCCTTTTTTTTTTTCTCCATTCCTGACAAAAAATATAGGAGTCTTTAGAACCTGAATACACCTTGTACTATGATACATTCTATGCTACTAGAAAAGTTATTGTTTAAAAAACTTCTGAACAGTGGATGACAAAAAGGAAATAATTATTACCTTTATAATCATGTTTCTGCCTGTCCACCAGGTTTTTGGTTAGAATTACATTAAAATATACCTGTCTCAAAGGAATACCGGCTAAGTTCCCAAGTTTATTCTTACCTTTTCAGCTGAACTCGAGTTTCCTGTTGCCGTTGCTACTTCATGTGAACGATGTTTTAAATATCTTGTTCCAATAGTTAACAATGCAAATAAATTGGCTTTGTTTTTACTAAAATCACCCCCATATTTCAAACTGAGCAACTGCTGACCAAATGTACCATATGTCTTGGCAACTGAAAACTGGCAGAAAGCAAACATTTAACTGTTTGTTAACATATTATACTAATGGAAGGCTAGAAGAATTAACACACAACATACATACTTATTTCTTCTATATCATAATGCTTGTTCAGGCTTTCAGTGTTTTAGAATTACAAAAATCAAATAATTATTCCTCTATAACCGGCATGACAAACTCAACTTTTCGTAAGGGTCACCTTGACTTGATAAACTGAAGTCCAAGGGTCACATGATAAAATGAAAATATAAATTTGGTCTTATAAATTTGAGCGTGCTTTAATATTCATTTAAAACCAACCACCCGAATTTTAAATTTTAAAATACCATAGAATAAAACACTATACATCATTCCAGCCATTTGTGTAATATAAATAATCAATACATCCGCTTACCAGTTGCCCTTGTATTATCATACAACATAATTACAAACTGATCTTCCCTTCTAATTTAAAATTTGTCATTTAAATGCCCTGAATTATCTAACTTGACTTAAGCCAATAAATTACTATCGTCACTTAGCTTATTGGGTGATTCAGCTTTCATTTCTAAGTAAACTTTAATCTATTTTCAAAAAGGTCAAAAGCGTTTTAGCCTAACTAAACTCTGTGAGTCTATGCCCCTGAAGGGTAGCAGATGGCAAGATTGGGGGGCATGTGGTCAGCATGCTGATATCCACAGCTGTTAATGATACTTTCCGTGACTAGAGCTACTACTTCTCAATCAAGTAGCTCCTCAGTTTGAGCACCTGAATAAACCCTGTACTAGACCTCCCTATCTCAGAAAAATCCAAGGAGGTACCAGGGATTGAAACCGAGCATGCAGATCCATAGCCAGCAACGTTAACCACAAGACTCCACAGGCGGTCATGGTATTTATATAGGCCTACATGATCTTATTAAAAATAAATGTAAGAATAGACTACCTTTAGATTAAATAAAAATAAGCTTCCTAAATGTTATGATACCATGAGATTACTCTTTACCTTTAGTAAGCTAAAGGAGCCATTCATTCACTGGACTTATTGTTTACGAATTGTATAAACATTAATGACACAATATGAATATAGGCCTAGATTTCCTTAGGATAACAAAATACCATTACTAAAAAATGCACTACATAAAAATAAAATAAAATCAGGTAAACTGATATAACAAAGTGCCAGATGGAGTTAACAGACCATATTTCCGAAACTATTGAGTTTTAGATCATGGTTTCTTGAGAAAGTTTGATAAACATATGTGAAGGAATAAGTGGGATAACTAGAATATTAACAGAAGGAAATTACAACAATGCCTCATATCTAAAGAAAGGCGTGATTGCCCTATAATAAATTTACAAACTATTTTACTGCATTGCAGTCAAGGCCATCAGTACTGAATATCAAAACTGGAATAAGGCTACTGAGACAATGGTTTCTACATTCATTTGTCTAGACTTGTGTGGCAAGATGATTTCCTATTTTAAAACCGTTAATTGGTCATTACTCCGGTACTGGTCAACCGATTTGGTCCAAAATCATAAGTGTTCGTCCTATGGACATTATAAATGCATATAGGTCTACTAGGTTTTATGAAAATCTGATAAAGCATATTCAAGTTACCGCACTACAGACACACGGAAAGATGGACGGACAGACATTTTTTCTGTCAACCATATAATCTTAGAAAGTAGCATTCTAGCACTTAATAACTTGATTTGTCCCTTATTGAGTAAAACGTTCATACCTGTGTCTTAGTTAGTTAGTTATGAAGTCTCACTCAACACGTTTGTAACACACAATGAAAATGCAAGATAATGACATTCATTGAGCAGTATCATTATGCAGCTTTACAATGATTTCATTATGAGTGAATCTTGTATACAGTGAGTTTACAAACAATGAAATTTACATGTTTCATAATAAATTTATCAGTTTACTGCTTGTACGGTGTTTTGCTGGTTGCTGGTGGCGGGTGGGTAGGCAGAAGTTGGCTTTTCCCATTCTTAAACTCCGCTTCTTAGAACATGTTTAAAATCTTAGGCTACCTTACAAAAGATGCTGAAAATGCCACCCTTCCTCATGTAAACAGGCATTGTATTGGAAAAACAATTTCTGACTGACATGATTAAGTTTGGGCACAGTAATGTTTCTGATTTTATTCCTAATGTTTTCCTTTAGTTGCTCCAGTGCACGAGGATTTATCTTGTCCAACTTTCCTGTCATAATGAATGACTTCTTGTAAACGATGTGGATTTTCAGTACTCCAGCACCGACTGTTATGAGGGTTTGCACGACCATTTGATTTAGGTGGAACCATGCCTCATCGGAAAAGAACAGAAGCTGAAAGTCGATTAAACCTTCACTCACTTACGAAAAAACCATTCACAAAACAAAATCGTGCTACTGAATCACCTTGTTTTAAACAACGAACACGTGTACACTTGCAAGGTTTTAGTTTTAACATCTTTTTTGCTGTTCATCTTCATGACAGACTAAGGAATAATAAAATACAGAACGATGATGACACGTTGCAAAGGGACTTCATGGACAACAGCTTGTGGGTGCTTCCGTTTGGAGAGGCCAAGGAACAAAATGCTGCATAGGCGGTAAACTTTTAAATCTAAAGGCCTGTATAAATGTGTTTCAGGAAGGTTAAAAGTAAACTAGAATGAGTGGAATGTAATATGTATTAGCAGAAGTTGAAGGATTTCACACATTTTTCTAAGATGTGAGCAAAATACTCATATATCAACCAAATGATAGGTTAATAAAGAACTTGAGTGGAATAGCATCTAAACAAGGAAAATATGCTACATACCCTCCATATGGTGTACCTCAGTAAAGCATCAATTTCTGGTTCCCATTGGCCAAGAAAACCAGCAGGCAAGTATTTGGTAACACTCACTACTTTATTCTTCAGAATATTAACAATTTCATTGTCCAGTTCTACAGCATCAAGCTGAAAACAGAAAGAAAGAAAGAAAGAAATATAACAAAATTACTCATTCTGAATAGCATGATAACTGAGTGAACTCTGTATTTATGAACAAAATAGTGATCTGAGGGATGGGGGCTAGTGCATGACCTTAAGCCTATTTTTTCCCCGAAATGAAATAATTTTTTCGGCGAAAAAACAAATATTAGTGGCACCCTAACCCCCCACTTCTACTCACTAATGGAACCTGCCTAGCAGCATGACTTGAACTTTTAGGAACGTCGGGCTGCAACGTCATCTAGTAGGCAGAAGGTGAAACAGGCAAAATCATTAAATAATATTTCTCCTTTCAGGAAAATGGCACTTTATGTCTCACCCAAGTCTCCCACTCCAACTCCCTAACGGGACCCGCCTGGAAAGTAGAGGTTTTGGGTGGGGGAGACATCTAGCAGCGGCATTTGAAATACTGGCGGCGACGTCAGCGCCATCTATGTGTAAACTGGTGAAACTGAAAAAAATTAAATAATTTGTTTCTCCTTTATTCTCTTCTCTTCCTTTCCTGTCTCCTTCCTCTCTTCTTCTCACCTCCTCTTCACCCTACCTACCTATTTGAGACCTACTCCTAACCGTAAATTTTAGTTTGACCGAGATTCGAACTCGTGACTCCTAGCACCGTAGCCAGGAGCCTTATCCATTACGCCACAAGTGAACGTTGAGCAGTGAAGGAAGCATTGGTAGCCTATATTTTAGTTATGATAGCTTGCATACATGATAAGAGTTTTAATGCAAGAATCACTTTTTATAATTTTGAGATCTTTTGTTAGTTATAAAAAGAGCAGTGTTGGTGCAAGGGAATTTTTCTGCATCAATTAAGCCGTATTTTATTATTTATTTATTTATATTATATTATATTATTTATATTATATTATATTATATTATTTATATTATATTATATTATATTATTTATAGGCCTAAGAATTTGGAATCCGGAAATTAAAAAAGCAATACAAGATAAACAACAAGCTTATAAAGCATATTTACAGCTGAAAACAGAACACACATATGAGATATATAAAGAAAAAAGAAAAGAAGCTAAAAGAATAACACGACAAGCTCATCAAGAGTCATGGAATAAATTTATCAGTGACGTAGAGCATGACATACATGGAAGACAGTTAATAGGGTATAAATTACTTAAGCATTTAAACAAAATGGAAAAAGATGTGGCAAAATTAAACATAATACCTGAAAATCAAGGGATAGAGCACTATACCAGTCTGTATTTTAGAAACACGGAGTGTGAATTAAGAAAAAACACTTTTGAGGTGGAAACAAAACAAGATAAAGTAGATCCAATAACCCTTGCGGAACTAGATTATGTAGGCCTACTGAAAACAATAAAAAATCGAAAAGCACCAGGATTAGATGGAATGAATGCTGAACTCATAAAATTCAGTGGAATAATGTGCAAATTAAGAATATTACATTTAATAAACAATTGCTGGCAAAACTGTAAAATACCCGAATCGTGGACAACAGCTCTAATTAAAAATATATTCAAAAAAGGAGATCGGAGAAAGTGTAGAAACTATAGAGGAATAAGTTTAATGAATGCGAGATACAAAATTTACATGAAAATAATAAACAACAGAATAAAAAATATCACAGAATGTATTATAGGGGAAGAGCAGAGCGGATTTCGTAAAGGTCGATCCTGTATAGATAATATATTTATTCTTAACCAAATAATTGAACAGCGAAGAGAGAAGAATTTAGAAACCCATATTGCCTTCATGGATTTAGAAAAGGCCTTTGATAGAATAAATCTATGGCAAATATTATAAAATTAGGGCTACCCACCACACATCATTAAGGCGATTAAAAGCCTATATACAAATACAAAAATAATAATTGATCCTGGAAATAGACTAACTAGGGAAATTTTTACTAATATTGGACTTAGACAAGGGTGCAGCTTATCACCCACTTTATTTAATATTTACATGGATGATAGGCCTAATTTAAATAAATGGAAGATTTTAGTGGATCCAGGAATCATAATAAAGAAAAATGTTTATATTAACACCCTGCTGTTTGTGGATGATCAAATATTGATAGGCTACACGAAAATGAAGACAAATTACAAAATCTTTATAACTTAGGCCTATGTCTTAAATAATATTATACAAAATTATAATTTTAAACTATCAAAGGAAAAAACAAAAATAATGGCTTTTAAGGGACACTATCCAGTAAGATAAAAAATTCTTAGAAAATGAAATTTTAGAACAAATATCGAATTCCAAATATTTAGGATGCAACATAAGTTTTAAATACAACACAGACATAGAAGAAAAAGTAAACAAGTTCATAATGATATGTGGGACAATACAAAGAACTTTTAAAAATAGAGTAAGAAGAGCTACAAAAATGAAAATGTATAAACTAAGGCTAAAGTAATGGCAATACCAACACTGTTATATGAAAGCGAGACCTGGGTACCAACACAAAAAGATCTAAATAAAATACAGGCATCAGAAATGAAATTTTTAAGAGGTATTAAAGGCTGCACAATATTAGACAAATTAAAGAATGAGGATATCAGGAAAGAATTAGAAATTGAGCCAATAATAAATAAAATATAAGAACGTAGGCAACAATGGCATGAACATATTTTAAGAATGGAAGATAGTAGGTATCCAAACGCATTATTAAACTACAGCCCTAAAGGAAGGAGAGAAAGAGGACGACCCAGGAGACGCTGGAGAAACCTATGAAGCCGGAACAGGCAAAATGCCCAAACCGTGGAGTGAAGATGATTAGATGATGATGAAATATTATGTTCCGAGGCTTTATCCTGGGGACTGCGAGCAATGTACAAGAACATGGTATTTAATGGCCAATTTTTAAAAACAAATGTTGAAATAGCAAATGGATATGCAGACTATTTTAGATCAATATATTCACAAACCAAATCTACATACAATCCAATGTTTAATGCGAACAATAGCGAATTGGACTGTTTTGATTTGAAAAATATAACTATCACAGAAGTGAAACAGGCCATAAAACAGTTAAAATCAACAAAATCTTCTGGGCCAGACAAAATACCCACTTATATTTTTAAAGGCTGTGGAGAAGCAATGGCATATTCACTAACCCTGATATACAATAAAATACCTGAAATGAGTATTTTTCCAGATGAGTGGAAATTTACTAAAGTTACACCCATTTATAAATCAGGAAATGCGAAATTGTTACAAAACTATAGACCCATTGCAATTCTATCAACACCAGCCAAAATATTTGAAAGCATTATACATAAACATGTTTTCAATCATGTTAAAATATCAATCTCATCAAAACAACACGGTTTTATGCCTAAGAGATCAACAATTACCAATCTATGTAACTTCACAGAATACATATCATCTGAATTAGATAAGTACAAACAAATTGATACTATATATACTGATTTTCAGAAAGCTTTTGATAAAGTAGATCATGACCTCCTATTAAAAAAATTAATCTTTTATGGACTTTCCCCGAAATTACTTAAACTGTTCAGTTCATATTTAAACAGCAGATCCCAAATAGTCAATTATAAAGGCCATTTTTCATATAAATTTACTGTCAATTCAGGTGTACCTCAAGGATCAAACCTGGGTCCTTTATTATTTTTATTATTTGTAAACGATTTGCCTGATATAATTCTGTATTCAAATGTGATAATGTTTGCTGATGATGTCAAATTATATAAATCTATAAATTCAGCAGAAGACTGTTATAATCTTCAAACTGATATTAATTCAGTATCAAAGTGGAGTTCAGATAACAAATTACCACTTAATATCAAAAAATGTGAAAAAATGACATTTGCAAGATCCAAAGAAACCATTAGTTTTGATTATAGCATTGACAACATTCTATTACTTCAAGTAAGAAGTAAAAAAGATCTAGGTATTGTTTTTACTTCTGATCTAAGATTTAATGAACATATAGAATTAACAGTTAGGAAAGCATTGGGAATCCTTGGTTTCATAATGAGAAATTCATACATGCTAAGCCAGGAAACATTAACTCGTTTATATTATTCTTTCGTTAGACAAAATTTGGAATATGGATCAATCATTTGGGATCCGTTTACTGTAAAGAACAAAAAAATGATTGAAAAAGTACAAAGCAAATTCCTCAAGTTTTTAATGTTTAAAGTTTGTGGCTTTTATCCATTGTATATGAATTATGATAAACTCCTGGAAAATTTTGAATTCCAAGCTTTGTCACATAGAAGAGCATGTCAGTCATTAAGTTTTTTGTATAAAATAATTAATTCCCATATTGACGATACAAACCTTATAGAAAAAATTTATATATATGTACCCAGTAAAAATAGTAGATTAAGAAAACTATTTTTTACTCCTAGAGTAAACACAGACTTACACTTACACTTTGAATAGGTACAATCAAATCCACCCACTTAATATAGATATATTTGGAATGAATCTTAAACAATTTAACTCTGCTGCAAGCCAACTGTTAAAACTTGTCCAAAATGGTAATTCGTAGGAATCTGTGTGTGTGAATAGTAACACCCTTGTCAACTAACATATTTTTCACTGTTTTATTATACTAGTTTTACTCTTATTTCATTTCTATTTTTTCTCTACATCCTTCATGCTTGCTTTCTCCTTATCTCTCTTATTCTCTTTACTCTCTCCTACTTCTTACCTTACATTGGTCATTATCCTAACTTTTCTACTTTTTATTATATCTACTTCATATTTGTGTTATTGTAAGTACATGATGTATTGTTAGTATAGTCATGAACATTGTAATTGGGTGTATACCTGTAACGTTCATTCTTGATTAAATAAATAAATAAATAAATAAACACCTTGAAGTGGGTTGCTAGCCCGTTTCCAAAGTGGGTATTTATTTGGGGTTTCCTCCTGACCAGACGGAAAAAGATTAAGAGGAAGACCTGCTACGCAGGGCTGGAAAAAAAACATGTTTTTTTAAAAAGAACAAAAAACGGTTTTCTTTTGTTTAAAACATGTTTGTTTGTTTAAAACGTTTTTTTATGTGAACAACAATGTTGGTTGTTTTAAACGTGTCTTTTTAAACGTTTTTTATGTTTATAACAAATTTGTTTGTTTAAAAAAAGTTTAAATTGATCATTTTGTTTAAAACAACCATTTTAGTGTATAGGGCCTATTATATATATATAAAACATTTTAAACAAACTTCAAAAAAAAACACAAGCACTTGTTTTAAACACTTGTTTTAAACATTCTAACCCTGCTGCTACGAGATGGAAAGACAGTACACACGACTCATCTGAGGAATAAAGGGGAAATAAACAGGATGTAACCCAACATCAGAAGAAGAAGAAGATGAAGAAGAATAGAAGAATAAGTAGAAGAAGAAGGAGGAGGAGGAGGAGGAGGAGAAGGAGGAGAGGAAGAAGAAAAATATTATGTATGGTGCAAGGGTATTTTTTATTATGAAATGTTACTTTGTTTTTTATAATTGTGAAATGGTCTGTTGGCATATATAAGGGGTTTTTATAATTGTGAAATATTATGTTAGGTGCAAAGGTCTTTTTTTTATTGTGAAATATTATTACCTGCGTTCAGCAGTGGCCGGCAGATGGCTAGGAGAAGATTGGGGATGCAGCAAGGCGGGGAAGCGGTCGGCCAAGCGGAGAAGCAGCCATGGTGAGCGGAAGGGGGACTCATGTGCAATATAAAATACCAATTCACCCTCCTTTCTTCTCTTCCTTTTCCTCCTCCTTCCTCCCTTTCACCTCCTCTTCACCCTACCTACCTATATGGGATATAGCCTATTCCTAATCGTAAATTCTACACATTGGCCAGTATACAAACCCAGGACCACTAGCATCGAAGCTAGCAGCCTTAACCACTACACTATGAGTGATAGCTAAGTGGTAAAGGGAAAATTCATCTATTTAAGTTTAAAGAGCTTTAATACATGAGAAATAGCTGTTTTCATACAAAGATCGTTTATTATAATTGTGAAATATTATGTTGGCTCTGAAAAGGCATATTTAGTGCAAGGGTGATTGTACTTTAATTACAATTAATAGTGCATAGCACAGTATAACATGCAGTACAGAAGGGGAAAGATTGCTGCAAGCAGCTTGCGAGGCTTGTTCAGTTATGTTGTGATCTTCTTTTTAGCTGTTAATATTTTTATAAGAGCTTATTGCGAAATGTTTAATTTTATTATGATGGATGGTTGGTTTGATTTCTTTCTGCTTTTCGCCCGTTTTCAGGGGGCCTTGCGTTCTCCTCATTATTTTTAAGGACAGTTGAATTTCTCTACAATATGTATTTATTATTGTTAGCTTTCTTCTTTTTTCTTCGTTTGAATATCTTTCTTCTTGGTTCTTCGCCAGCTTCTGTTCGTCTGTATAATTGCCATTGCAATTTCTATCGGCATTTTGGGTCATTTCACCCTATTACTATAGGGTCATTCCATGTCAAATCAACCAATTCTACTATGAGATTTGAACCTTGACCTCTCAGATTTGTATGATTTTTTGTTCAGGTATTGTACCCCCTAAAGCTAGTTTAAATTTCAAATTTTTCTGACTTTTGGTTTGTGAGTTACAAGGGTTGAAAAATCCAAAAAACTATGGTTTTCTATCGCTTTAAGATCATTATAAAATGCTATAGCTCAAACACTATACCACCTAGAGAGCTCAAACTTGCACCATTTTCTTCCTCTGAAAATTCCCTTTAATTTGATATACCACAGAGCTATGTTCCTTAATTTTTGAAATGTTAAAAAAGTTCCCAAAAAACTTTTTTTGAAATTTCAAAAATACGTACCCTCAGATTTTTTTGGAAAAATTTTATGTGTTGTCCACTCTAATTGACTACATGCATGCAAAATTTCAAGATGGGATCTCATCGGGTTCTTATTTAAAAAAATATTTGACTACCAGAATACATGATAGTGAGATGTATAGCGGACTATTAATTCTAGGCTATGAATACTAAGGTACATAGGCTAATTCTACCAAACCTAAATTATTTAGATAGCATTCAGATGTAACATTTCCCTCTTATTGTTTGTTAATTAAATGATGTGTAGAGTTGTTTTTAATTTAATTTTCATGATACCTGTAACTATAGCCTACATAAGAAGGAAGAATAAATTTTAATTTATATACAACATGCTAATAGTGAAATTTTGAACAAAGCCACTCACCTTGAATCATCCAAAACTCTTAGTAATATCAACTCATATAGTTATAAATGGTAGAGGTTATCTTTTGCTTTGTTTTCCAGTATTATTTGTAGTCTAATCATTTAGAAAGAGTCCCATATAAAAGAAATGGATAAAAGTTGTTTCACCTTGTATTTCTTAGAATATTAGGTATTTACCGTACATAGTTAATAGTATTTATACACTTTAAAAGTTTTCACAGAGGGTAACACAATTTAAAGGTTTCTTTTTTATCTTTTTTAAGATATTTTTCCAAAGCAAGAGAAGGCAGCTTTATTTCTTCAGCACTTAGAGTGTATGTCCTTCCCATTGCTGTAGTTGGATCCATTGTTTGCAAAAGGGTGTTTCCTGGGACATCTAATAAATCTCTTGGTTGTGGATAACCTTTTGGGTGTAAAAAAATTTATTCCATACATGCCATTGTGTTTTTCTTCAATGCATCCCAGCCACCAAGAGTCATCATAAGCTACTGTCACAAAACCAGCAGCAATGTTTTCCAAATCTGATGGTGTTATTTGGTTCACTGTTGTCACACATTCAAGAGATTCATCAAGGCTGAAATGATAAGGCTTGACAGTAATTTGACTCTCTGTTTGGGGTTTATATGAGTGAAACTTTTGTGTTCCCACAATCGCTTTTGATTCACTGAGCCAAGAAAGTAATCATTCTTTAGTCTCTTCGTAGTCTTCTGTTGTGCAATATTCAAAGTCAATGATTTTTTATATTTTCCAAGGCAAATTCATAAAGTTCTTTGGGTGTTAAAATTTGTTGATCATATGGCCTTTGTAAGCTGGCTAAAAGCTAGCCGCTTAACAATCCAGCCAAGGCCATAACATGCACTCTTGCCATGGGATGTTGCAAAGAACTCCCACTCTGCCTCAACTTCAAAATCTGTTTTATGCAAGCATAAATTAAGGAAGTTTTTCTTATTCTTATACTGGGTAGCGCTCCCATCAGAAAAGTAAGTAATCTTTTTAAGTGCAAAAGGCAAGGTTTGATTTAAGGTTTCTAGCAGTTTTATCTGGAATACGTAGAAAGTGACTGTATTAAGTTCCAGGCAATCTGATATAAAAACATACTGCAGGCGTTTTAGTTTCCCCTCCCATTTATAATATACGATGAAAGAGTGCAGTGTAGCTTGGCTGGTAGTCCAGTGGAATGATTGTATTTTGGCTTGTTCGACGAAAGAGTAGTTTTCCGCAAAATACAGTTGACTACTACATGGCCTTCAGTTAAATTTTCATTGATTTCGCTTTAGTATTCTTTCTGCTGACTAGCTATAAATGAATGAGTTTTGAGCTTTGTTAGTGTGTCCAAAAACTCATCAATAAAGTCATCGCTACATTACTACAGTTTCCATCACACACCTATCTACAGTTACCCACTTTTTCATTGACCTTTGTATTCAATAATTCTTGAAGTCTAGGACCACCAGGTCATTCTTTAGAAACATTCATAAAACAATGTTGAGATGGTGGATTGCACATCATCTTGACCAGATAGGAGTTATAAGATTTCAAAGCAGTGTCATCCCCATCTAATACAAAATTTTGCATTTTTGCACCGTACATCATTAGCTTAATGTTTTGGTGTAAGGTACACACACAGAAAGTATGTGTGCCACTTTTTCCAGCCAGGATACAGTTCTTCGGCCTCAGGTCGCAAAACTTTGAAAAACCAATTTTGTTTGCTGGGAATTTTTCCTTAAATAATTGGTATATTTCTTGCAAATTTGCCAACACTAGTCTCTTTTGTACCTGGATCTTTCCATCCTTATTTCTTATGGTCACACAATCTTTTTTCCCTGGCATCATTCTACTAATGTCGTCAGAATTGTAGAAGTCTTTTACAGAGTCAACCTAGAAATAGTCCACTATATACCTCACTAGCATGTAATCTGGTAGTCAAATATTTTTTTAAACAAGAACCCATTGAGATCCCATCTTGAAAATTTTAATGCATGTAGTCAATTAGAGTGGACAACACATACAATTTTTCCAAAAAAATCCGAGGGTACGTATTTTTGAAATTTCAAAAAAAGTTTTTTGGGAACTTTTTTAACATTTCAAAAATTAAGAAACATAGCTCTGTGATATATCAAATTAAAGGGAATTTTCAGAGGAAAAAAAATGGTGCAAGTTTGAGCTCTCTAGGTGGTATAGTTTTTTGAGCTATAGCATTTTATAATGATCTTAAAGTGATGGAAGAACATAGTTTTTTGGATTTTTCAACCCTTGTAACTCACAAACCAAAAGTCAGAAAAATGTTAAATTTTAAATTTAAACTAGTTTTGGGGAGTACAATACCTGAAAAAAAATCACACAATTCAGAGAGGTCAAGGTTTAGACTGTTAGTTGATTTGACATGGAATGACCCTATATTAAAAAGCTGGTGATTCATAGCTTGATCTTCGATGCTGTTTTTAATGCATTTTCTCTTCAGTCAAGAGTATATATTAGCAAGATTTCAAGCTTATCTGTGAAGACATTATTTGTTATAGAAAGGCTATCCTTTCTGATTTGATTATACTTCAAGAATAGATGTTCATGTGAACAATTACGAGCTTCAAAATCATTTGAACTGTGAGTTAATCTCATTATTATAAACCTGTTTAATGTACCTTGTAGATTAGCCATCGTTACGAAAAGGATTATTTATATGTTTCAAATTCTGATAAATATCAATGGTCCTCCGCAATCATCAAGGTTTATCGACGTCAAGAAGTCTAAGGAAGTCGTTTGTCTATATCGCTCATAAGGGATATATATTTGTTAATCAAGAAGCTTTAAGACACTACTGTATGCCTATTTATGAAACTATTTAATTATAAGTCTTCTCGAAATATATGGTAAGTCTTTTAAGAACCAACAAATTGGAATTGATCATTTCATTAGTGGCAATTATTACTAGGAGACTAGGAGGGTTATAATGCTATATGAAGGCTCTCATTTTATGTTTTTGCTACCAGATAATGCTTGTTCTTAAAAATTCTCCTACTCTTTCATTCAAAGAAGATGTGCAAGCCACACTATACAGTCCATTATAAACGCACAAGGCTAAAGGTTGCTGGCCAGGTGAAGTGCAGGCCAGCTAGGGGAAGGTAAGGGAAGTGAGCCATCACCATGGCAATGCGCAGCAGAGAGTGGATTGAGAGCCAGGGTGCCACAAGTATTTGGTTTTTGCCTTTTTCCCCATTTCACCTGCCCACTAGATGGCACTGCTAGTAGTAGGCTACTTCAAGTGGCAGCCTCTCCCAATCCAAACCCCTCCTTCCCAGGTGGATCCCATTAGTGAGTTGGGGTATGTTTTTAAACTCAGCTCATTCTTGTGTGCATTACATCATAAGCGTTCTTAAACACATTCTCCTTTCCAGCGCATCAAATGCGATGTTCAATCGTATCCACCACTCTTGGGTGACAGAGCCAATCCATGGTGACGGGTGTGACATTTGGACAGATTTCATTACACTTATTTCTTTCTACCTCTGAACCATATTGCAGGAATGTCATCAAAGTTGGTGTTAACATACCAACCCATTGGAAGTACAAAATATGATCTAATGTTTTTTTCAAGGCTGTATACTTGAGCTGGAAAATATATTGTGCATGTGACGGGTGTGACCATATTTGGACAAAGGTTTTTTCTTATGTAGGTTTAATTGAAAATTCTGTGAATTGATTAGCTTCACTATATTTGTTTTATTTTTTCAAGTAAGAGGACTGATAAACATACTGAAATGCATAATTAGATTTTACAAAAATATTTATATAGTTATTGAAAATTTACTTTATCAGTGTGACGGGTGTGACGTGACAGGTGTGACATGTCGGATATGACAACATCAACTTCTAACCCAGAGTTAAAACTAGATTTTAATTTGAAAGTAATGTACTTTTGTAATAGCCTACTGTAACATTAATTATAGTAAGTGGCAATTATAATATATCAAATAATAACTGTAAAAATCAATAACTTATACACTTTAAATCATAAGTATTAGGAACATTCAAGGAGATCACTAGGTAGTAAAATTAAATTGGCGTAATCTAGTGATAGTGAACAGAACAGTTTGTCTTCAAGTATAGCTACTGAAACTGAAATTGGCCTTTGCTGTTGATTGGAAATGGTGGTGCTACCTTCTTAATAAGATCCAGTCCATAGATACATTCAGACAGGTTTTATTACATTTTGCACCTTCTGCCTCTGTACCATTTTGCATGAATGTCTTGAAAATGTTTTGTGATAATATACCAATCCTGGGGAATCCCAAAACATGATTTCGGCATAAAAAAGAATTCCCTTGTTAGTCTTTTTTCCACTTTGTCCATATTTTTAACAGGCTTGTGTAAAGTTGTGAAGTGAAATGTTCTTCCGGTACGGATAGTTAGGCAGGTTTCGTTGTCCACTACTCTAAAATCCTGGACTACTTGGGAGCCTGAGCGCTTCACAAACTTTTACTGAATAGAGGTGGATCTGGTGATTCTTGTCACCAGGACATTTTTTGTGGTCTCTCATACAAAAATAATATTGTGTAGCTATATTGAGATTGGCTGATTGTTTTTCTATCTGTTCTTCTTCATCCATGTAGGCCTACTCATTTCATCGGCTGTTAGAAGTATTGCCTGTCTGAATTTCTTAGCAGGTCTTGAGATGCACAGTTACCAGTACAGAAATCAGGCACAAAATAAATTCGGCTATCACTTCTCACTTCTTTATTGGGGTACAATGTCATGCTGCTGGTTGAGGCACTGTGCTACAAATCTGAAGGGCACAGGTTCAATTCCTGATGAGGTTTTTGAGATTTTTCAATTGGCCTAATTCTTCTGTTGGCACTATGGCCCTGAGGTCAACTCATCCTCTAACAGAAATGGGTACCAGAAGCAATTCTGGGGTAAAGGCAGCCAGTGCATAAGACTGACAACCTTACCACCTTCATGTGCTAAAAGTCTAAAATAGTTGGAGGTTGAACGTTTGAATCCTAAAAGCCTTCATGGCCTGTATAGGGATCACTAGATCTTTACCTCACTTTTTTACCACCATCAAAACATTTGTGACATTTCCACCGGTCATCCGTGTCATCCATAACCAAAGCTGGTAGATCGTAGTTTCTTTGTCTTGCAAACTACGAAGTTCTGTTCTGTACCACGGAAGTCCAAGAAGTCCAAGAACCATTTAAAAGATAGTAATAATGAAAACATATGATTTATTCAACATCTGCATGAAATAATCACTATACAAAAGCTGCAAAAGGCGTTTTCCATAAGTGTCACACCCGTCACACAACATGTGTCACACCCGTCACATCAAAATTAAGCCAAAATAGTAGGCATTTCAAAATTATATTTTAGGTGTGTCTTCTGTATTGAAATATCTTAACTTTTACCAAGTTTCCATTTTATACAATGATTACTTGGCTTTCTACCCAAACTATACCGGTACATGTTTTTTGTGACTGGTGTGACAAGGGTACCTTGAAAATTGATTTGATGAATATCTTCACTGAAACTCATCTTAAAAATTTGTTTTATGATGACAAAATCTTCACTTATTTGTGCTTATGTGGGTGAAATTAAAAATTGCAGCAAATCTACTGATTCCATGAGTATAATGCAGTTTACTAGCCAACATGTTAAATTATAAATTTCAGTCAACGAAAAAAGTACAAATTTCAGCAGTTATTATTATATCTAGATACTATTAATTTAATAGAATTATGAATCTATTTTCAACATCTACAGTCTTTTCCCTTTACTTTGATATATAACATGTCTATGTCACGTAAAAAAAAGATGTAACCACTTTTGTCCACTTTGACATGGATTGGCTCGACAATGGAACCGATGCCGATGGCTTGTTTAAAACAATCCAATGGAAATCGTTCTTAAATACAGCGCATTTGCAACTCATCGACTGCAAATCAGAGCACTTTCTTTGATGAGTTTAAGAACTTGCCCATGGAGTATAGGACTAGGGTGCCACAAGTTTCTATTTTTTTCCCAACTAGGCCCGTGACTGCAAGAGAGGTCTACTAATATGACACTCTGCATGAAGTTTGCTGATGATGCAATGTGAGTTACGTGGTTAATAGCTACCCTTACACACAAGCTTTATCGCTCAGGTTTAGGCAGGTGCGCACTCAAATGCTCATAAAAACATGTGCTTGTAAAGGCAATAGACAAACAAAAGAAACCGCGCAGTACGTCAATCGTGCAATGCTGCACTCTTTCACCTGGAAGTGTGTGTGTGTATATATAAAGGCAGAAGACAAACAAACAAAACTTTCCAAGAGCACATCAACCTCTCTGTACTGGACTTTAAACAATACCGCACGCTCTTAGCTGGCGTGTACAAAATTTATACACTCCACGCGCTGTTCTTTTGAGATAGAATTCACGCGTGTTTGGCAATTACACGCACAATCTTCCTATCGTATACATAACGTCATATCTATCCCAGATTTCCCTCCTGTTTTTCTGTATAAGCCCCACCAGGGGCTGCACCCCTGGACCCCCTTCCTGCTTTCCACCAGATCTTCAACTGAGGATGGTAACTTTGTATCAGCCCCGGATCCCTTTCCTGTTTTTCTTTTTTGGGGGCTTTACCCCAAGCCCCACCAGGGGCTGTGCCCCTGGACCCCCTTCCAAGCTTCCTTCAGACCCCCTTCACACCGGGAGCTTGGAGTGCGTTACTTATCATAAACTAACGGGGGGAACCTAACCATATAACTAAAATGGACAGCATGAGTTAGAACTATTGGTAGCACTGGAGAAGCCTTTGGGAAAATGGCCGCCAGCCAATGGAAGTGTTGGTTCCCAACCGAGGGCCCGCATAACCATCGCAACACGACGCGTGGAATCATAGTAGAGATCTGGACCATACCCATTTTAGGTTATTTAAAGCCAGTCCAAGCCTACCCTCGATATTGTCGGGTGTAGTATAATTAATTATGATATAGGCCTATATAAATAAATAAATAGGATAAACTTACCTGTGTAACTCTTGGTACGTACTTCCCTGGCGATTTCATCCTTTGTTTTGTACGCGAGAACGGGATGTAACGTGTATACTGCTAGGTTCCGCAATCTTGTTAGGACCACAGAACAGAAACTTATGTTAGGACGCGGCACTTAGGTTGTAAACCATTGGCTGCCTACGATCCTGCATCTCGTTGGTCCCACAAGAGGATTGTCCAAAGCTGCCAATAACTTTATATACCTACGCTTTAGGTGATACTATTGTTCTTAAATTAATCTTGAGGTTCTACTAATGCATTTAACTATCAAACTTAAACTTCGGATTCAACTCGACGTATCATGCTTTGCACCTTGTCTCACAGAACAGAAACTTGTCTGCACTTTGTCTGATTCATGATTGACGGTCTACAGCAGGGTTGCCAGATCAGAAACGTAGAACAGTCGTACCAATATCCGAAAATAGTCGTATGCTAGTTAAAACTGTCGTATACTTTGTGATTTTTCAGTATAATGAACATATTGCGTTAATAATAATAATAATAATAATAATAATAATAATACTAATAATAATAATTGATAATCGGTATTATGCACTTTACATATGTCATGTATTGTTAATAAATCATCCCATTTGTGAATGATTAGGCGTGTTTCATTATCTTCCGATGTGCTAAATTTGATTAAATACAATAAAATTAAAGAACAGTCGTTGATACAGTGTTGTAATTATTTTAATTATTTCCAATCATATTGATTTTAGCAACATGCTTACAACAAAAACCATGAGAAAACAAAAAACTGGATAACTTACATATCAAAATTTAATATTCATCAGTACAGTGATTACAAAAATATAAAACGCTATGTTAAAAATAGTCGTACAAATAGGCGTACGACTCATGGTTGCGTCGTACGTCGTACAAATCTATGAAATAGTCGTATGTATACGACTATAGTCGTACGTATGGCAACCCTGGTCTACAGAGCTGACAACTTTCAAGTTGTCCATCCATCCATCAAACTGGATCATGAAGGCAAAATATGCCAACAAAATTAATACCGCTGAAGACTCAGAAAAGGGTATAAAATTCGGTACAGGTTAAAATCTCTTCATAAATTATTTTTATATCAATCAGCGACTTATGTATCTTTCAAAGATTTATGTTTTCCTAGAATATCTGTTGGTGGATTTGCAAGACACGATTATAAGGCCTACTTCCTGTTCCGGGAGTGCCATTTTGTTTTTCCTGTCTGTTGTGTGTAGAAACTGGAAACGTGTATGTGAAAGACAGTAAGACTAAAAACAGTTGTTATATTCATAATTAGAGAATGGCGTTAAGTACGACAGTGAAAGTACATCCAGTGGTATTGTTTCAAATTGTAGACGCCTACGAAAGAAGAAATGCTGATGCCCATCGTGTTATTGGCACTCTTCTGGGAACAGTGGAGAAGGGAGTTGTAGAGGTTACTAATTGCTTCTGTGTTCCGCATAAAGAATACGAAGACCAGGTGGAAGCAGAATTGACTTATGCAATGGATTTATACGATCTGAACAAAAGAGTAAATACCCAAGAAGCGATCGTGGGCTGGTGGGCAACAGGTCATGAGGTTACAAGCCATTCGTCTGTCATCCACGAGTATTATGCTCGTGAGTGCAACAATCCAATACATCTAACGCTCGATACAACATTGCAGGGCAATAGGATGGGTATAAGAGCATATGTTAATGTACCATTTGGCGTGCCTGGAGGAAAGTCTGGGTGCATGTTTACTCCAGTAAATGTGGAAATAACATGCTACGAACCAGAAGTTGTGGGTGTTCAGTTGTGTCAAAAGACAATGACACTTGGCAAGAAGACCGTCGAACCTATGATGGATTTGGCCCAAGTAGCTGAAGCATCTCAAAAGCTTACAGCACTCCTTGAAAATGTACTAGCATATGTGGAAGATGTACTTGCTGGACGTACACAACCTGATAATGCTGTTGGCAGAGCTCTTCTGGATATGGTTAACAGTGTTCCCAAGATGACACCAGAAGAATTTGAAAATATGTTCAATTCCAATATCAAGGATTTGTTGATGGTGATCACCCTGTCGCAGCTAGTGAAAACACAATTGCAATTAAATGAAAAACTCACTCTTCTCACAACATTGTAATAATTTTGGGTATTGCCAAAAGAAATTAAATGTGTAACATATGACTCCGGTGTTTTTTTCATCTAAACTATATAATTCAGCAGCCAGGTACCTTGTCAGTTCTACCAATCTAGTTACTACAGATTATACAGTTTCTTAACCTTGTTATTGACTTCCTGCATACTTTACACTACTGATAGCAATCCATCTATCAATTAAAACCAATCATAAACACAAACCTCAGGGATGGTATAGCACTGTACCGTGTTTTCATTTGAAAAGCAAGGAAAACTGTCAAATTTGATGATGTTACTCTTTAAAATCTATAGAATCCATGTATAAGCACTTTATATTACTTCCTCTGCCCATACCATAGGTAAAGGAAGTATTGTTTCTGACCCCCCCCCCCCCCCCCCAATTTTCTCGTAATTGTGACGCACCCTATGTGGGGCCCATTCCTTGACTTGGTCCCCAATAATTAAATCCAAAGTACTTTATAAATGTGTCTTACAGAGGACGATATATTTTGTCTTTTTCTAATAAGGGTGAAGTATCCACGAATGCAGCAGAAACCGTCTGCATTATGTATACATTGATATCTCCTTGTAGCTATGATCAGAACAAAAGCAGAAACCATTTTCAATCTATACAATATGTTATTCACTGTCAGTAACAAACATAAACGGCTGGAATGCATAAGTTCGAATTGCATGAAAATTAGAGCATTGAGAAAAGAATGGTTTCAGATTTGAAAACAGCGCATCAAAATTATTAAGAATCAGTGAAAAAATCTCATGCAACTGAGATGTCAAAAAAATTGTTGGCTGTGATAGCCATCCTTGCGAAATTTTTTTTTTTTTTTTTTTTATCCATTCAGGGAACTAATCAAATGAATAGATCATTGATAAAATCTCCCAAATTACCGAAACCAGGGCAACATTGCCTTCCATGCATTTCTATTCTCAAATCTAGTAATAAAAATATGAGTTGACTTGAACCACCAACAGTTGCTTGCTTTCATAAACCAGGAGCAGATTACCAGACTCACTTAAATCACAAATAGTCAACAGCAGGGTGGATCCAGAACTTATTGAAGGGAGGAGCTGATGTAAACAAAAATCTGCAATTACTGGGGGGGGGGGGGGGGGGTGTCACGGACTGTAGACAAGTGCCCTCTCTTGGGCACTCCTAGAAATAACTTTAATGTGCTACCAGCCCAGAGGTTGGTAGTGTGGATCGGGGTGAGGGGTATTGAATATCCCCCAAAAAAACGAGGGTGTGTGGGTCCTCCCCCGGAAAATTAAAAAACAGAATGAAGAGCAAAATGATGAGTTTTTAGGTCCTCAGGGTGATTCCTCCACATTTTCCACAGAAATTTGTCAGTTTTACATATTACATAAAAATTGAAATCATTAATCAAATATCAAACTTTTTATCTTTAACTTCGGTCTGAAATACATCACAAGAAATCAATAAATTAATAATATACATCATACGCATAGGCCTATTAATAAATTAAAAATAAGGAACTCGAACAATTCCCATCTTGTGGGTTGTCAGCTAGTTTATGCATTTGACACAAGGCATCTAAAATATAAATTCTATACAACTTGCATTTTACAATCCTCTTGTTGAAATGGGGCAAGTAAACAAATGCTTTTATTTTGTTTTGTATGTTATTTTCACGAGTAAAAAAGAAAAAAAGTGAGTTCAATGCAAAAGAAAAACCAAGGGGGGGGGGGGTCCGTGGCAATAAGCCTTCTCCCCTTGATCTGCCACTGGTCAACAAACAAGCAAAATAATATCAGAGAAAGCCATCCTACATTGGACCAGGACCACTGCTTCTGTTATGGCTGTATGGCTTTCTCAGTGCTAAAGTTGGGATGGACCAGAACGGCGTCCAGCAAAGTAAATATCTACTTTTCATCGCTCTGGCATAAATGCAGGGGGAAGAAAGTATATAATCATGAAATCGGCATATATTTTGGCAACACTTTTAAAATAAAGAACCATTATTAGGTTCATGATCTCCTGTTCTTGCCACGGCAGTTGGCTTGCCTGCGTGGTTGCTGTAGATTCAATGCATACAACACGAAGTTGGTTGCTTTGGTTACTACTGTAATGTAATTTCTATGTGAGTCATTTAAAAATCGTTATATAATGTTGAGTATCATAAAATTAAAAATAAGTAAACAACAGTGGTGTAGCTTGACATTGTGTTCTGGGTAAACTGGATTGTAAAAATAGTATTTATAATAATTGTTTAAATGATACATGAATTCTCAAGTATTATTATTAGCACATTACATAATGGAATAACTGGAATATTTGTACATGGATTTGATTTCTTATAGGCCTATACCTATATAAACTATTACTAGGAGTGCACTCAGCCTCGTGATACAAATTGAGGGAGTACCTTCATTGAGAATAGTGGCTCCGATCACACTCCATGGAAACCACCATTAATGGCCATGGGTGTCGGCATGCTGAGCCAGGGGCGGATCCAGAGAGTCATTTTGGGGGGGGGGACCAAAGTAGAGAGGAAAGTTTTTACTCAGAAAAATTAATTATTCCCAGTACACAGTAGAAATCAAAATGAACATTTCAGCATTTTATTACAAATGTATTTCAAAATAATGAATGTCGTTGCTTTAATTTAAGTATTTGGGTTATGTTGTCTTTACAAAATTTACTAGAAGGCTGACCGTTTGAATAATCTGCTCTTAATGTTACAAATTTTGGGATTTCCTCCCCCGTGGATCCGCCCCTGTGAGCCCCTGTGCTGAGCAAATGTCCTCAATCCTGCCATCTATCTATGATAGATGATGCAGTGGTCAGATGATGCAGCAAGTATCTGAGGGCTGAGACTACAACCCACATAAACTATTCTAGTCTTTCTTATGCTGCTCTTGCCAAAAGAATTGGCCTGTCTTCTCTCAGGTAAGTAAACATTTAGTGGGAAAAGTCATATAACTCGCACTTGATGAGACTACAACTTGGCTGAACACCATCCAGTCTCAACTCGCCTTTGCTGCTTCATCATGAAATTTCGAGGCTGCCTAAGTATGTGGAACCACAAGTTGATGCATAATAGCAGTAGGGTAGGGTGTGCAGCTGCAAAAATAGTATATTGCGATACAAGTGCCGCAAGCAGTGCATACAGATTAAGGAAAGAGCTTTTTTCAATTTCCGAGATCCGTTATGCGCTTACAGCACGAGTATTTCATGCTATTTTTTGCACGATGATTATTTATATCAATTTAATTATATTAATTGAGATATTACATGAAAATATTATGTATATACATTATTGAAGATATTTATTTCAGAAAGTGATTCGCATATGTTTGTTATGGGAACCGAATATTTGTCCTCTTAAAGTCACCACAAATTGGGGGGCCTTGGTCCATAAAGGCTTGTATTATGATTTTACTTATGGCACAGTGTGCTTTTTGTAATTTTTACTGCATGGAAATTTATTTTGTTTCCATAGCAACAAGATTGCGTGCGGGAATGTCAAGTTACGATCCACAGCAACAATATTCGTAAGTACGACTAATTAGTTACGTCGTGCAAAATAATAGTTTAATGATAGTACCAAAGAGTTTATAATGATTAATGACTTGGTTAACGCTGCCTTTATTCATTTGCTTATGAATCCACTTATTTTCTTAGCACGTTGTTTAGGTAGACACAGTCTCCAAGTCTCCCCTCACTCTACACCACTGGTAAACAAATACCTGCATATAAATTTACATGTTCCCTCTAGACATACTGGGCATACTGCAAGCAAATTATAACTGCTACACTTAATTTCATATTTACTGAAATAGCACAGCTGGTCACAGTCAAATTATACTCTAATGGGATTGCGATAATTTGATTCAAGTATCGCGGCTAAAAGAACTCGTCGCTCATTGGCTGAATTTACAAGCAGATGATACCAACCGTGAAGCTCAGAAATGCGTGGTCTTGTTTTGCTTGCAGCCGCCATAAAAACAATGAAAGAAGACAAAATGGCGTCAAAGACTTTAACAACAGATACCAGAGCAGAATTGGCTGAGTTAGTGAAAAGAAAGGCCGAAATTGCGGTAAGGAGTTGGCCGATTAAACCATAATTATTATATTGTTCTCGAAGAACTGGTGTAAATGTATGGATCTTTAAAAAGACATATTTCTTCACGGAGCTGATTTTTGGTTATGTTTCCGTTTTATAAATAAAATATTTTTGTAAAAACAATTCGTTCAGTGGCAGTTGAGGTTTTGAAAGCATCTAAAATTTACGAAAAATTGTGTAATGATTATGTTTAGTAGGAATAAATATTCGTCCCTGATCGCTTTCATTCTTCTTAACCTGTCATTGGTCTGGTACTAGAAAGCTGCTACTTGCTCTCTTTACCTTTCTTCTTTATTGGCCCACTGTCAGCAGTCAGTAGGTCTCCCGGCTATAACCCAACTTTTCCTACTAGCTCACTTCCAGAGGATTGTTGCAAAGCAAGTAACCTATTAACCGATTCGGTAACCCGACTGGGAGTCCATGAAACTCTAATTTATTATAAACATCTGGAAAGCCTCAAGTCACATTGTATTTTAAATACTGTAAAGTGAGGTGACATTGATCTCAAGGGGTGAGATTGATTGCTTGACCATTCTGTTGTGTTTTTAAAGGGGATTATTACTACAAAAAAAGGCTTTGAGAATCATCTCTGGTGCATCTTTTGATGCTCATTGTCGTCCATTGTTTCAAAACTCTAAAATTCTCACTGTAGTCAATCAATATATCTTCAACTGTTTGGTAAATATTAAGTCTAATCTCCATGAACAAAATTTTCAATATAATTTACACCAACATAACACTAGGAATAATTACCTCATAGTGACACAAAGTACAAGATTAACTAAAACAAAGAAGTGGTGCAGTAATTTGGGTATTAAGTTGTTCGATAGTTTACCCAAAACTGCACATTCAGTTAAATTAAACAGGTTTAGGACTGTTCTGAGAGACTGGCTTGCGAATAATCCATTTTATTCTATTAGTGAGTTTTTTGAAGTTAATATTGATGTTTTTTTTTTTTTAAATTTATACACTATACTGCTATTCGACATAATTCTGTTGTCCATTTTCACTCTCTCTCTTAATTTATGTATGTTGATAGCCACATTTTGATGTGGTTCAAAAACTTAACAAATCAATATGGACACATAAAAAGAATGGAACTAGACAGATTCTAGCATTGTCCTGGATGTCATATTTTGGTTTTAAGAACAAGAAAAGCGATAAGATGTGATGATATGGGGAGGATGAATGTTCCCACCCACCACTCCCTCGCGATGCACTTTCTTTTCGTCTCCGCTCGCCTCCGCTCGCGCACTTAAATATGTGGATAGTGTTATGCATTATTTAGACTATGTGAAGAGGTGATTGTGGTCTGATCGGGAGTGCCGAGTGAGCTAGAGGGTTGTCATTTTGGTGCAAGGGTTGGTAGCTGGTATTTGGTACGATCGGGAGTTTGGAGAGAAGGAACGATCGGGAGTGCCGAGATAACAAGCGTGTGGTCGCCAATAGCAACGCATCGTTCGAAGCGTAAGGGGCGACTTAATCTTATCTTTCGCCATGCTATGTTTGTTATTTACTGAACTTATAGATTGCATATATAAGCACCTTATGTTTGTACAGGTAGGAAAAAAAAGCAGACCGACTCTGGTAGGGAAAAAAAAGTAGACTGACTCTTGTAGCTGATATCGGAGCCTTGTTCACACCAGTGTCCATGCGTATTCCTTATTCAAAATGGGCTAAGTCAACAGTCGACACTAGAACAAATTTCAATACATTTCCTACTATCCTTTGAATGCCGTCAGGCATGCACAGTGGCTCATATCGGCAACTTAGATATTTTAGTCGGTCCGCCGGCGTGGTCTTATGGTTAGCGTCGCTGTCTACGGATCTGTCAGCCCGGGTTCGATCCCCGGTACCTCCTTGGATTTTTCTGAAGTAGGGAGGTCTGGTAGGGGTGCACTCAGCCTCGTGATTCAAATTGAGGAGCTACTTGATAGAGAAGTAGCGGCTCCGGTCATGGAAACCACAATTAACGTTCGTGGGTATTGGCATGCTAACCACATGTCCCCCAATCCTGCCATCTGCCTATAGGTAGATGACGCAGCGGTCGGGTGGTAGGCCTTGTGCCTTCGGGGATGTCACGCCACGGAGTTTAGTTTAGTGTACAAAGGTTTTAAATATAAGAACTTAAGAAGTGGACACAAAATTAACCTAAAATTGAGCTGTTAACTTATATCATGATCTCCATGTGCTGGTCAATGCTTTATTGTCGGACTGGGAGTGAATAAAGGATCATGTGGAGAAAATTAAATGCTGGAAAACTAACAATAGAAACAGTGGTTCAGTAATCAAAGAGATCAAGGTTTGTACCAGGTACAGAAACTTCATATTGCCCCTAGAATCTCATCCCATGTTTCTGTGTCCCTGAACCCCCCTCCCAAGCTTCCATCCAACCCCTTTCACCAAAAGTTTCCAATGAGTAACTTGGTATTGGCTCCAGATCCCTTTTTTTATTTTTCTTTGTTGGAGGCTTTGCCCTCAAACCAGCCCCTGGACCCCTTCCAAACTTCCACCAGACCCCCTTTACCGGGAGCTTCGAGTAAGACAATTATTATAAACAGTGAAGAGGTGAGCCTAACCATATAACTTTCTGGAGAGCATGAATATATAAAACTATTGGTAGCACTGCATAAGCCTTTTTTTTTTTTTTTTGAAAAATATTGTAAATATAAGTAGGCCTGCTGTAAAATTGCTAAGACGTTCACACAGAATTAACCTAAAATGGTGTTATGAAATACGGGTATTCACAAGAACAGTCTCCTCAGCTGCTGGCAGGGAGGGAGTTATTGAGTCATGTGATGCAGAAACAAGGCTGTAAATTTGAAGGTGGGCTGTGATGTCAACTCTAATATATATAGGCTATTTTTTTTTTTTAAGTTATGATGGATCTTTCACAGTGAAGTTATAACATCTATAAAAAAATATGTAAATTGACTAACACATTTAAGTTACTCCACTTACCAAATTTTAGAACAAGGACCAGCAGTTGACAAGTAGTTGAGGATGCCTGCGAAGGCACGCAAAATGTGTTCTACCAAAGAAATTTGGTAAGTGGAGTAACTAAGTGTGTTAGTCAATTCACATTTTTATAAACTAATATCACTGTTCCTCCTCGCGCTGGCCTGTCATGGCATGAGGGGCGTCCCCTGGGTGGTGGATGGGGGAAGGTCGGTGAACTGTGTATTGTATGGAAGTGAGAATTTAATAACAGCCAACACCAAGCACCAAGGAGCTAGAAGTAGTGCAAAATCAGACAATGCGCTTAATCACAGGTGCTGTAAAAACTACACCTATTACAGCCCTAGAAATTACAACTAACAATCTTCCTGTGTCTTCGGAAATAAATAAATCAGCTCTAATTCAGTATGAAAAACTAATTAGATTGCCTTCAGACAAGTATTGGAGAGAATATAAGAGAAAACACAGAAATATTAAAACTACGAAAGGATTCATACAACATGTAGATGAGATTCAAAACAAATACATCCCTGAAGTGGATGCAGAAGAATTGCCCTATCAAACTGTTGCACGTTGGGTGGAAGCCTTCAAACGTGGATGCATAGCGCCTTCCTCATTGTTGGTAAAGATGTGTGGACGCCTTGGGGGAGTATTTTGAAGGTTGTCAGCTCGTAAGAGTACAAGTATTATGCGTACTGTTTTGTGCATATGTAGTATGAATAAAACAATGATCTCTATTTACGCATCTCTCAATGTCCCTTACCCATAGCGCATTGTATCCGGATCGCAATCTAGTACCAGCATTGCGAAGAACATTCCAACAACTTTCAATCGTATATCCTGATGTTTGTTTCCTGCAGCTTTATTGACTGATAAATAATTGCCATGACTTCTGAAATGACCCTCGTAGTTTGCATGGAGAGTAACTTAGAGTAGAGTACAGTTAATCATCACATAACGTTTACATTAATCAGCCGGAAGCTGGTCAACTAGTGACTCATCATAATGTGAGCGAAGAGAAAAAAGTAGGCCCTAATATGATATAGAAGAAAATCTAATCATTTTAAATTTTCATCCTCTAAAAATTCAGATTATTATTGAGTAATATGCTTTTCTTAGCAAAACATTTTTTACTTTTGCTTTGAATTCATTATTTTTGCTTCTTTTGACAATTTGTTAAATATGTTTTTATGTCCATATACTTATGAAGAGGAAAATTTAGCATTTCTTTATGCAACTGTTGGGATAAAAGCTCTAAAAGATATAAAGATGGAAATGTTAATATTTTTAATTCTTTAAAAATGTGGTCTGCAAGACTGCCCGAGAATGAATGAGTAATTAATTCGAATTATTCTTTTTTGTATTTTGAAAATTGTTTCTATTCTCTACAATGTCCCTAAAAACGCGTGCATAAAGAAGGTTTCTAAAATGTATAAAATATATATAGGATGTGCGCATCTGGTTAAATTCTTTACTATACCAGTACATATCGATAACTAAAAAACAAACTCTTTAGACCTAGATTTTAATAGTTAGGTTATATCAATTAGGTTGGCCTACTTATAATAATAATCTAATGGTAGGCCTACACGTTTATGTGCTTCATTTTTAGTATATCCATTAAAAATACACATAAATGGTCTACCTTTTACTGTGATTTAATTTAGAGGAAACACGGTGTGAGTACAAATATTCTAAGCATGACCATTCCTGTAACATTTCATGTAGGAACCACCGTCAGGTTAAATGTTGTATATCAACAGTTCCTATAATCATCTAAGGAAAGTTAGTTGAAATGGAAGGAATTCAAAGTTCAAATGTTTTCAGAGTTCATATGTTTTCAAAGTTCTACTTTTGTAAGTTTAGCTAGCCTCTAATTTTAATTGATGGTGCAGGAAATATGTAATTTGTTTTATATTTTTAATCTTAACAGGACACCTTAGCCAACCTGGAGAGACAAATATATGCCTTTGAAGGAAGCTACTTAGAGGACACACAGCTATATGGCAACATTATCAGAGGATGGGATCGCTACCTTGCAAGCAATAAGAACACAAACAGCAAAGCTGATAAACGTAATCGAAAGTTTAAGGAAGCTGAACGATTGTTTTCAAAGTCATCAATCACATCCATGGCTGTAAGAAATAAGAAGTTTTACTTTTCTTTGTAGTAGAGTATTTTAGAATCTGCAGATATGTTTGGTTGGTGAAATATCTACTGTGTAGACTACTTGTAGCCTATGTAACTAACTCTAACTTAAGTCTATCAGCGTTCAGGTATGCTTACAGAATATTCATGCTTCCACAGATTGTTGTTTTTGTTAACATTACATTTGAGAATATAGGCAAAAAAATTCCTCTTGCCCTTCAGCTTTCTTTACCAGCACTCTACCAATTGAGCTAGGAGTTCACTAGTCATAGGAGAAAGATTCCATGTGACACCAAATGTCAAACAGTAGAAATCCGATCATAAATTGCTAAGTCAGTGTGCCTCGGTAATTCATGGTGGACAGGACCAAGACCACTTCAAACTATAAAAAACTCAGACTTACGAAATTAAACGAAAAAACCTGTGTACGTGGAAAAGTTTTCTTAAGTTAAAAATTACAAGACAGTAGTTTAAAAAACAGAAATGTACAGGTTGCCTTACACTAAAGGAAATTGTCAAGTGTTTTTGGAACATAAATCTACTTCAGTTAAACATTGTAGGGCCTATTTCATTATTAGTGATGAAAATATAAACACACATTTCATTTTTAAATACTTGTCAAATGTCTTCTGTTTTAATGAACTGTAATAGTTTCCGAGCACCAATATCATGCCACCATATAAACAGCAGTGCCTTCAGTTCAGTTTGCCCTTCACTATGTCTCATCACCGGCACTAGTACCTATGTGTCACTTCTCGTCAGTGTCAATAAGGCACTCACACTCTGAAAACTGACAATTTATTATTTTTGCTCGTTCAAAATTTTTAGTTTAGATTTATGGCAATATTGAACCATCAAGACTCTTATTATATTTATGACAAAAGATATTTTAATTTAGTAATAGCTAGACCTATCCTGAGCACTGGTATGCTGAGAAATTTGCGACCATTGTGTGCAGCCTTCATGATGGCTGGTGGCTAGAGTTCCATGCCTCCTAGGTCATCAAATTGCACACATGCTCCAGCTTAAGAGAGTGTTACCTTTCCGTGCATGCTGTTTGAATTTTAACCCTTCAATCTTCCATGTAGGTGATATCACATGCTTGTTTAGTATTATTAGATGAAATAGCAGCAGTTAATTATTTATGGTAATTAACACCCAGTCAGCATTTACCTTTGTGAATGGGGAAACAATGAAAAAATAAAACAAAATTTACCAACCATGTGCCACTTTGCAGCCCGGGCGGCTTGGGTCGCTTAAATCCTAAAAGGGAGAGGTAAAACTACGATTAAGAAAGAAAGAAAGAAAGAAAGTGCCACCTTGCTAAATAAAGTGGAAAAAAATCCAATACTACCTTTCACAACCAAGTTCAATATGTTATCAAATGAAAATAGATGCTGTAGCCTATTTAAATTCTACCTAATCTTCAAAAGGTACAGTAATGCTTTGTTTACTGAGGCCTACAAAATTCGATATTACAGAGTTGGTAGATTTTAATGTACTTCCATTTGTTATTGATTACAAATGGTTCAAGCATGTCTCCCGGGCACAGCATGCACATAATTTCTTTGTGTGTGATGCTTGGTCCAATAGTGAAATTCTACTTGGCATAGATAGGCCCTTGTTCATCTCTGTGCATGATCATTTGTTCTATACTTTACACGTTACTAGTGAGCATTGCTGTCCGCCAGCGTGGTCTTGTGGTTAGCGTCGCTGACTACAGATCCGTTGGCCCGGGTTCGATTCCCGGTAACTCCTCTGATTTTTCTGAGGTAGGGAGGTCTGGTAGAGGTGCACTCAGCCTCGTGATTCAAACTGAGGAGCTACTTGATAGAGAAGTAGCGGCTCCGGTCAAGAAAACCACCATTAATGGCCGTGGGTGTCGGCATGCTGACCACATGCCCCCCAATCCTGCCATCTGCCCACGGGAGATGACGCAGCGGTCGGGTGGTAGGCCAAGTCCCTCCAGGGATGTAGCGCCACGGAGTTTAGTTTAGTGAGCATTGCTGCATTTTTTCTATGTTTGGAGATAGTGTTTGGCCTTACATTATCGCAAACAAGAACTAATATTTGGTAATCATTAAATAATTACTGTAACTTATATTTCTTTTCTGTGTTGCAGGCTGTAAGTGGTCTCGTTGATCAAACTCAGGATAAAGGTATGAATACATAAAAATAATTTATAAATTATATTTAATGCATGCAAAATGTCTTGAATAGAGTATAATTATAATAATGATACTGAATACATGCAATATTTTGAAAAGCCCCCCCAAAAAAGGAGAGGGGGACATACCAAGTGGGGTGGCTGATGTAGTAACATCATGGACTCACATTCAAGAAGTCATGGTATTGGATCCCTTGGTAGCCATGAAAATATGCACATTCCTTGCTTTCTCCAGAAAAGGTACGATCTTATCTTTGTCAATAGATCCCATGTCATGATGGGATATCTAGTAATGAGCCTGTAGGCATGTTGCAAAGGGGAGGACTAATGGAAAGGGGCTTGGGACTGACAAGCTAAGACAAAAAATAGTGTAAGGCCAGAGAGGTCATCTTTCCCCTAAAAGCTATGAGAGGAAGTTTTTATTATAGGGCTGCAATTATGTCGTAGCAATTTCATCCGTGGATATCTCCTGCAAAAATTCTGGAATTGCATTCACCATTCCTCACATTCTCCTTGACTTCCCTACATACAATAATAAACATTGGAGGGCAGAGCTTTCTCCAACTCTCCAGGCAATCCATGGTGATGACGCAGCCTCAATGTTATTGCTCTTTCTTTTATTTGTCTCGGTGGCCTGTGGAGGTAATTTAACATCTAGATTACCTATACAGGCATTTTTAATCCTCACCAAGTCACTTCATTCTGATTGCAAAGTGATATATAATTTATTTTTGAGCTCTCCCCTTAATTTGCCTAGAGCCCTCTCATGGGCTGATTTAGTTGCAAGAACTATTTTAGAAACAAAATTCTGTGGATTCATGAATGCATATCTTCATGTAAGTTCAAGATTGTAGTCTATATCAGTCTAGTTGGCCGAACACCTGGGGTGATATTCTTTCATTATTTTTTTCTTATGTTTTACTTTGTTTTATTTCCTTTTTTTCTCTCAAGAGCTTGTATTTTTAAATGGTCTCATGCTGCTTGGCATCTTCAAGCTTGTTTTATACAGAGCTTTTGACAATCGCAATGAAATTATTTTTTCAGCATATTATTATTTATTGCCGCACTTACGGTCTGCAACTGATGACACAGTGAACAACACTGAAAATGGATACAAATATAATGTATTACACCTTATTTTTAATATAAATTCCTCATAGAGGTTGTAAATTCGTTAATTTATTTTGAGTAATCATAAGTGTTCTCAAACAATGATTGAATTGATAAGTAAGGTGGGTCCCATGTTGGATTCCCAGCTTAAAGCAAATTTTCCTCTAAAGGCAATAACATTTTTAGTTAATAAAAAAGTATAATAATTTCTTTCTAGGTTATCAGCTGAGTCAGTTGGAAAACTTCAAGCTTTCATCCCTGATGAGCAGGCATTTGAAATCTTGGAGTTTTTCAAAACTATATGATAACCTGGGAAGAGATAATACTGTAGTCACATTTTCTGAGAAAAATAATTAAAATCATTCATTTTATGTGTTTCAGAAAGAAACAGTGAAACAGAATCTCAGACTGGAAACAGTGGCAGTGAAGACAACACAGGGAAGGAATCTGGGAAGAACAACATTACAACTGTACACCATCACGCTACAAATGGAAGCAGTAATGTAACAACAGCACCAGCACTAAATGGAAGCGCCGTATTGGATCGACCCTCTACACCGAGCAAAGACACAGCAAGTAAAGAAAGTAAAACTGTACATAGATCAGGCACAAAGAAGAATACAAATAAAAAAGCAAGACATCGATGACAAATAAAACAGAAGTTATAACCATGACGTTGTTGAATGTGTATTTATTTTACGTATTTTTATTTGTGTAATGGATTAAAAAAAACTTAGGATGTACATTTTGCCATATCATCATGAAAATATTTATTTTTCCAGCAGTTTTATTGTACTGTATTCATTCATTATTCTTCTGTAGGGTTTAAGTTTATATACTTTTCTTTTTTCATGTAAGATAAAGCCAGTGTTTTATTGTGACACGACAGCTGAAGGTGCTAAGTAATAAATACAGCATCATTTGCCAAGACTTTATGAATGTTTTTAAGACTAAAATGTGATAAGAGAATTTAATGTCTAGTGCAACAAGATTATCTTTAAAGCATAGATGTTAAATCAGATGTATTCAACCTACAAAAATAAAACAATTTTGAGGTCCATAAAGAAACTTGTTTCTTTCATCTGGTTTCCAGTGTTTTGAAACATAAAATATGAATATTTCCAGTCTTATTATGTACTAGAAGTAAAGGGTTTAGGGGCTCCAGGTGACATTTAAGGCCTTTAAATGCAGAGTTTCATTCTGCACAGTTGATATTTAGACGTAAAAGTTATTCAATAATTGTTCAAATAACAAAAGAGCCCGTTCCTGGCATCGATGGTTATCTATTACACAGGATGTATCATAATTGATAGCGCAAACCAAAACAGTTAAAAGTATATGATAACAGAAGCAAAAAAATTCCAGCAAACATGGGTCTGCAAACAAGCCATTTGCGAGATTTATTATTGCGAATGAGTGGTTATGAGCCGCCACTGACATTCATACCATTAAGGTATTGGATAAAAGAATTGTAAGTCCTTGTCAAGAATTCCGAGATGATCCGGGAGTATTTGAAAGAATTCGAAACTCACTGCAGAGACGAGTGCAGTATTGCATCCAGGTGCAAGGACAACACTTTGAACACCTCCTTTAACAGGAAGAGTGTACAGTATTAATAACATGTAACACACTAAAGTAGAATTTATTCCTTGTTGAGTTAAGCTATGAGAAAATTGTGAGGTAACTTAGAATGGCAATTACACGAAAAGTCTACTTTTCAAATTCATTTGTACTGATTAGGAGAATGTTTCTTAATGAAGTTCACATAACCACACATTCGCAATAATAAATCTCACACACACCTTGTTTGCGGACCCGTGTTTACTGGAACTTTTTTGCTTCTGTTATCATATATAACCGTTTTCGGTTTGCGCTATTAATTATGATACACCCTGTATAAAGTGCAATTTCTGAAGCTTTTTGATTGGCTTTCAACGACAGCCAATGAATTACACTTTTGAAAGTGAACACCGGGTCATTGCATTTGTGTATGGTATCAATCAAAAGATATTTTCACTCCAGTGTCATTACTATTCATACCATTCAATTATAATAAGCATTTTTGGCAAAATATTAAAATTAAAATTAAAATTAAAATGTTTAAAAAGTTGAACAACGTTTTGTTTCGATATCTCCATCCAAAGCCCCATAAGTGATTCATTCAATGAACAGTTCATAACAATGAAACAAAAGATAATGCTAGCAATTATGGTGAACTCTGAAGCTAAAATTCATGTGCCATTATTAATGTATTTGTTGATGGATTGTTTACAATTTGAAGGTGACCTCAGTGAATCATATTACAAACATAATTAATTGCTAATGCATTCTATGAAATCGGCATATATTTTTAAGCAATTGTGATTATTTACAACTACATAATGGTGAACCTAATTACTTAGCTAAATTCCGGTGTTTCTGGCTTTTGTCAAGAATGGGGGAAAGTGCAAAAATTTGTTATGTAAGTTAACGTGCTAACAAAATGCAAAATCATCCGTGTAATATTTTTATGTGTAGTGTAGCTGAATAGACGCACTACTCGCTGGAATATAACTGATAAAATAATCGTACCAACATTATGAATCTAGCTAAATTTTAACTAGCACGAATTGAGTGTTTTTCATAAGATCAATTACAGCAAAGAAGAACTTCTCCCCATTGTACTACAGATCTGTTCAGAAGTGGGTCATGAACATTCCATAGTAAGTGACTATTGATTTTCATGCTTCATTTTGCACACATTCAATTATCCTTTTAAAACAGTCTAAATATTCAGTGGAACCTTTGTTAGCCAAAACGAACGGGGGGAGGGGGAAAGGTGGTTTCGGATGACCAAAATTTTGGGTAAAATTTGTTACATATCTGTCTATAATATTAATAGCGCTCAGTTGGGTTCAGTTCTCCAGTTTCTGAATATATGTATATATATATATATATAATTTATTGTGACTGTTAAGACATGCTAAATTGGATGTTGTTTTAAGTGTCACTAGTGCTCTTTTTTATTGCCATAGGGTCGTTTTAAAATAATGTAATAAGAATGTGATAAATACCTTTGCCAAGGGAGGAGCAAGGCGTTGAAGATTCTAGGGTTTGGGTGAGTCATAAAGCAAATACTACCTATTTATGAAAATATAATATAGGTTACAGGTAGATCTGTATGTAGCCAACAGTTATAACTAGGGATCTGATTTGATTAAATTAATCGGGGAAGATTGTGAAGTGTATATTACATATATATAATCAAAAATATTCGTCTTCACACATTTTTGTAAGTAAAAACTTACCAAAAGGAAGAAAACACGTCAGTTGAGAACAGCTGGTGATGGTGAGAAGCTCTCATTGAAACGATCGTCCTTTTGGTAAGTTTTTACTTACAAAAAATGTGTGAAGACGAATATTTTAATTGATTATATATATGTAGGGATCTGATTCTTATGTTTTTACCTTATTTTTTCCTTACTGCCAAATCAAGTAACATGCATACACTTTTTCGAGTCATTTCCATAGGATTCACACACATCAATTTTGTGGTACCTAAAAATACCTAAATGGGATATAAAAACCTAAAATACCTAATTTAATTTTAACAAGTTTTTTGGTCCAATTTATTAGCTGTTTTACTCTAAAAATCAATATTTTGCGGGGAGGGACAAACAGATTAAGAATCCTTTTTGAAGTTTGAGTGGAAAGTAAATGAAGACAGTACATGTACACCCATGCAGAGTACTATGGGATGTAGAGGATAATTCATCTATAGTCCTTTCACTTTCGCCAGAGGTTTCAAGGCCAAACGTAGCACGGCTATGATACCCCCACTTACCGTGCTCATATGACATCATACCCCTCCAATGCCAGTCACATGATAAGCCAGTAGGGAGTTCCCCCTTGGTGTCGTATGAGTGTGTGCGACAGCGCAGCTCCTCTGCGCAAAGGGGAATACTGTTGACTGCTATCAGTGGGGGCATATTAGACGTGAGAAGTTGTGGCCTTGAAACCTCTGGCGAACGTGAAAGCACTATAACAAAGAAGCAATAAACAAAGAATCACAAATCCAAGTCTTAAAAGACACTAAGCTTTTTCCAAACTTATTCACTTCCGTTAAATAGTAACCACAGCTAATTTACACCCACACATTTAAAAATTACTATTCAGCTTGTTTTAACATCATGGATTATGCCAAGGTTTCAGCCTAAGCATATGCCAGAGAAGAGAGAAGAAAAAGACAGGAAATTCATCACAAAGCTAAGGCAAAACTAAAACCATTTGCTTAATATACTGTTCATGTTGAAATAGCAACCAAACTCACTGCAAGTTTCTGCACACATAAGGGATGATTTTACCTTCACCACCTACTCAACCTTTCTCTTCTGGAGTTTCTAAGAAATGGAACAGTAATCAGGCCAAAAAACAATATTGGTGGCTGGAAAGGATACTAATTTGATACCAGCTACCATCCACAGGGCTAACTACTGATCTGCAATTACAATTGCACTTCAAAGTATTGTTATAAAAGGGTGTTTCTAAAATAGCTTCATCTTTATAGTGAGTTACATTTAACATTATTACTAAACTAAACTCTGTGGCGCGACATCCCCGAAGGGACAAGGCCTACCACCTGACCGCTGCGTCATCTACCTATAGGCAGCTGGTAGGATTGGGGGGCATGTGGTATCAAGTAGCTCCTCAATTTGAATCACGAGGCTGAGTGCACCCCTACCAGACCTCCCTACCTCAGAAAAATCAGAGGAGGTACTGGGGATCGAACCCGGACCGACGGATCCTTAGTCAGCAACGCTAACCACAAGACCACGCCAGTGGTCATTTAACATTATTAAGATCTGAAATTTGTTACATTGTTACATGCACGTTTATCGTCATATTGACTTTCATTATACAGAGGTTTGACTATTGGTCTTGGATATAAGTGGTCATGTTTTGATCATAGAAAAATTTGGATTCTTTGTGAATCTCCAAGCTCAGTTTGCATTATCATAGTAGCATTAAAATTAAAGTAATAAGAACCAGGAAGTTATGAATAGTATAAAAGCATGAAATATGATTCTTTGTGCACCCATTTCCATTGGCTTCAGCTGTCACTTTTGTATGTAGGGATAAATACAGCCAGCTAATTATTATAAACTCCTAACCGGGATGTTTACTATGTATCAAGTTACCAACAGAAATAAATGAAAATTTGTTCACATGTTTTTTTTGGGAGTGGAAAAGAATCAGTATGCAGGTATTCATAGAGACTGAACTTACAACTTACAATAAGAAATAAAAATATTTTCGCTTGTGAATGGTGAGTCTAAGTGATATTGTGAAATCTAAGTGATATGTTATAAAAGTGACTATAGTCGAAATTTGTGCCACCTGCAAAATTTTGCTGCCTTAGGCCCGGGCCTATGTGGCTTATACCTAAATACACCACTGGTCCATAGCTTTAGCCTCCACATAAATTAGCGCATTCTCCAAGGCACTTAAACCTTTAATGTGTGTCGTCTTGTTTGTTTTTTCCTCCACTCTAGTACTGTTTAAACAGTCTTACAGTTCAACATCACAGGATACTACAGCATATGGTTATAAAGTCCACCAAAAATACAGTAAAGAACAAATTTCATCTACCATGAACAGTGAGGAATAGTATGGGATGTTGGATAATCAAGACTCTACTGTATTACATTTGCTTCCATTACACCGATAAACAAAAAAAGATTTTTCTCTTGTTTCGTAAAGGAAAATATGTCATTCTGATAGTATTTTTTCTTCTGAATTCATATATGATATCGGTTTTTCCCCACCACGCAAGTTTTTGAGAGACAGGCATTTTTAATTTCAAACATTTTAATACTTTCTGCATTCTTAACTCACAATATTCAAACACTGTAACTCATCTATAACGTAAGAAATGGCGATTTTCTGCTATATTTCATCTGTGGAGCATCCCTCTTGATGGTCTAACAATAATCGGCCAGCATATTACGATACCATTTGCCTTTATACCTGTTTTCCATAGCTGAAATCTCCTGATGAAAGTGTTCCCCCGTGCTTGTGTATCTACTACAGGATCACTACGCCAAGATTTTCTGGGAAGAAATCTAAGTGCGAGTGCAGGAAGTGTACTTTTAAGGATATATTACAACCAAATTTTTTCTAAGACGTTATAAGATCATTAAAAACATCACGGTAATTTTCCTCCTTTCGACTTCCCAAGAAACTCTGAGTATTATTTTTAAATGCTTGCCCAGCTGCTTTCTCCAATGGATTCAGTAGTAAACTTTTCATCATGGTTAATGATTGCATATGTGGGCCCACAAATATTCCTTCTTTAATTTTTTCATCATTAATATTAGGAAACTTCTGTTTTAAGTACATGACACCCAGAGTATTATACATGGCTTTGACGAAATTCTTCACTAATCCTAGTTTCATATGTAATGGATGTAGGTATACAATTTTGGGACTACAGTGCATCATGTTTCACATTTTTCTGTTCAGGAATGAGTGATTCGCGTTCAGGCCATTCTATTTAATGCAATGGCTTTTTCTGTCCATACTATCCCATTCACACAAAAAACAACAGTATTTTGTATAACCAAGCAGCAGACCAAGAACCAATGCAATTACCTTCAAATCACCACAAATATTCCATTCATAAAATGCATTTTGAAGCTTTTCCAATATAAATTTCAAGTTTTCATGTGTTTCTTTCACTAGCAGAGTGAGCCACAGGTACTGATGGGAATTTATTTCCATTATGCAGAAGCACAGCTTTTAAATTAACTTTAGAGAAATCGAACAAGCTCATTACCAAGTGTCTCTATAAGAGAATAAATGTCATTACAAAACACTCAGCCATTTTCATCAGAAAAATAGTCTTTAAATTCAGAATGATTACGATAAATATGTAGCAGGAAATTCATTAAACTTTCATTAGAAGTTAGCATCTCTATCTTTTTATTTTTCAAAATGGAGATTGCCGGGTTTGCTAATAGATCCCTCAAATTTTGATAGAATTACAATAATTTCACATTACTTTGAAAGTCTAAATTTTTAGAAACTCTAAACTCATGATTAATTTTCCAATTGCTATCAAAATTCTAATGTACTTTTTTATCTTGATAATTTTAAGTTATTTTCAAATTAGTTTTGTCATTCTTTCTAATAATTGACATAGGTAGTACATCTTCCTTATAACTTGAACTTCCTTATAACTTCCTATACCTGCGTGAAAAATATACTCTTTTTGTGAATTCCCATAACATCTAAAATCAAAACACAAGTATTAACACTGTAAGATTTCAAATTTTTATTCTCCGAAGTACTAAAAACAGTAACAACAAATTTTTGGTACAACAATTAATTGACATTACAACATTGACAGAATACTACAGATCTTGCTACTTTTTAGTGAATGCCTCCTTGGAGGTTAAAAGAAATGGGTGGAGTTGTAGCCTACTTTAAGGCTAAGCCATCAGGAAACATAAAATTACTAAATGGTAGGGAATTTAAATTTCATTTTTTCACAGTTATTATAGTTAATTTTGTAAATGCCTGAATTTGATTTTTACTTGGTGGGATGTCTGATTTAAGCGATTTTTTTTATTCCATTTGTTGATAGGGGTCAAAAGATGTTCAGTTCTCTTATTTATTGATTTATTTTTTAAATTTATAATAGCCTACACCAAAGGGTGAAAGGTAAATTTCTTGAGTGTTACTATTGTTGGTAGTTTCTTTATCAGATATCTTGATTTTTTTACTGGCCACACCTCAAAAACTTCATACAACCTGGAGGACATAAATACAAACATACTGATGAGAGAGTCCTACTTCGTGGAAGACATACGCCTTCAACACTTACTACCCTCTACAGACCCATACCAAAATCTAGTGAAGTGTAGAGACAGAAAACGAGAAGAGATAGATCAGGAGTTCTATAGTACAAGCGCAGTGTTAGACAGGACATGGACAAGGGAGTGTCAAGAGCAAAGACATGTTACCACCAGGCTGGCGATTCACGGATTTCATCATAAAATCTGCCAGAACACAAAATTTCACAAGCCCACCACAGAATGTATATGTATGCTATGCAAGCAGAGATGTGATACATATCACATTACGAAGTGCTCTAAAAGGACTAAGTCTATAAGTGACTACAGCAAAGAATAGCCGTGTGCTCTGTAGTAATGCTCAGCTTGAGTGCACCTTCCTCACTTTATTATTATAAATACAAACTGATCGGTGGATCTTAGCTGACATTGAAGGCAATGAAGCATGTTCTTTTAGTGAGTAACTATCATACAATGGTGAAGTTGAACTCATTCTGAAGTTTATAATTTAGTCAAGAAAAACTGAGTACAGACAAAAACTTAAATCATATGACTGCAACTCCAACCATCCTCTAAGCACATAAGAAAAACTATACATTTCATTATTAACCACCTGAGTAATGAAGTAAGCACCACAAATGTTGGTGATTCTATAATATTTAATCCCCTAATAACTAATGTTAGGAACAAGCAGTGCTCTTTTTCTGGAGAATGCTGAGGGATGTGTACTCTAAAACTTTTCTGTCTGCAAAGTAACTTTTGATAATGTTGGGAACTTGAAAAGTTTGCCAATCCTGGAATAACATATGGTGAAATAATCATAAAAACCTTTATGTTGTTGTTTTGACCTTCCAGATAGCGGGATACATAGAGGATTTCGGGATTATTTAATGGAGAAGAAAATGCCAGCCTCCTGCCTCCCTCTTCTCAATGCAGTAAAATGTGTTCCCATATAAATTAGTGAATGTGAATCTTATTATCACTCCTACAAAAGCTTTATCCCATCTATCTACCATCAACAATCTGATATTTGTTAAATTGGTTGGTTTATGGAAGGCAGACATCTTGCTATTGATACCAAGACTAAAGTAAGAAGGCGTGAAGACTGCAGCAGCCATGAATTGATGCCAAATTGGAAACTGTTATAATGCTAGGTAATGTTATTGCAATATAGTTTTAGAGTTGTTAATTCCACGACCATTTAAAATATATAATCAGCTATATTGAAAACTTCAATAATTGTTGCTGTATTATATCAAGTGCGAGAGTACCCCTCAAACCTTTTTTCAGAAAAAGAGCACTGGGAAGAAGAATAACACAACGCTATTAAGCTAAAATACACAAATATTCTCATAAGCGATTACAGCATATATAACATAACTAACAAGTTTTAAAGTCCCTAAAATTGTTTTCTATTACTTATGTGGAAATGTAAGGCCACTAATTATTACGTACGGTGTAAGCACACAACTTTCATTTACAGTACTTGTTACCGGCATCATATTTACCACTCCATAAAAGGTTCTTACTAGTATTTAATGTGAAATGTCTATGTTTGGGTACAAATGAATAATTTGCAACCCAGATAAAGACAATTTTCTCTCATATCTCATTGAGACAGTGGCGGATCCAGGGGTGGGGCCATGGCCCCCTCTTGGTTTTTCTTTTTAATCGATTTGACTTTTTTTTAATTTGTCAAAAGTAACTAAAATAACATTCAAATTTAACTGAATACAAAATAAAATAGAAGCATTTATGTTCTCACCCTACTTTAACAAGAGGATTGTAAAATGCAATATCAATAGTCTTTATATTTTAGACGTCTTGGGTCAAATGCGTAGACTAGCTGTGACAACTCACAACACAGCAATTATTCTAATTCCTTATCTTTAATTGTTATTAATTATTATAAATGATTAATTTATTTTTTGTGATCTATTTCAGAGTAGCACTTACTTTAAGATAAAGGTAAAAAGTTTGATATTTGAGTAGTGACTTTAATTTTTATATAATATGTAAAACCGACAAATTTCTCAATAGTACTAAACTCTGAGCAAAAAGTGTGTGTGCTGAAAAATTTGGAGGAATCACTCAGAGGACCTGAGAATCGTATTGCACTTCATTTTCTTTAATTTCCTGGGGGAGGACCCTAGACCTTAACCCCACACCCCAGTAATTTTAAACTTTTGTTTATGTTGTATTTGCCAACTACAATAATGGTCACTAAGAACCTAACTATTCACTACTTGGTCATATGTTTATGCAGTCGTCTCAGCATTGTGAAGTACGTCCATGCAAAAATTCTGAATTAATTTTAACAATTTTAAACAAATCCCATCCTTGTCTGATTAATAAAAACATAAAAAATCTGGTGAAAGAAGATCACCTATCGGTTCTTTTATATTATTATTTCAGATTGCACAAGTCTTGCCTGAGTTTGGGGCAAGAAGCAATATGATTTTAAATCTGAGACTACATAATTAATAATAATAAAAAAAAATCAATTTCTTTCTGTTTCCTAGCTATGACCAGTGCCCATATAATTAGAAACCATATAATTATGAAATCTTAATTAAAATTCAGGTGAGAGTAACTTTTTCATAGTATGCGCTATCACTGGCGTACCAGTAATTGTTTCTGTGTCTTAAAATCTAATTTCTACAAATCCTTTTTAAAAACAAATTTCCAAAATTCAATATCTCATACCCAGAAGGTTATCATATTTGAATTTTCATGTAATATATGTGAGCTATAGAAAAGTAGTATCAGAATCAGACTGATAGATGGACAGTCAATAGTACCTTCTGATTGTCCTTGTCTTAGTTGCAATAAGATTATGAAAAACATTTAGAAACACAGTTTCATTTCAGCTTATCAAACATTCCATTGTTTGAATAATAGACAATAGGGCTTACTAATACAACACTTTTGTAAAACACACCCTTGCAACTTTCTATTAAACTACACAGGCCCATATAATGTTCTTACATTTTATTTTCACTAGCCCACAAAAGTTTTTTCATCAGTGGTCTAGAAGGTATGATCATAAACGTGAAATATAATCTAAGGGTAATAACTTATACCAAAAATGGTAACACCAAGCCATACATTCATATACCTTTAGTTAAATTTTAAATTCAGGTTAAGTTGCAGACTTATTGAAAATATTTTCTGACAGAGAAAAAAAAATCTACATTTAATTTAAAGGAAACTCCCACATTGGTCCCAAATCACCAAGAAGAGGGGGAAAAAACTACTACAGGATTTTTACACGTAACCCTGAGTCTGATCATAAATAGTGCGAACCAAAGATGAAGCCACCAGACTTCTACCTGCATAGCGTGCGGCCACACCAGACAATGGACGACCAATCGTCTTGATAATTTTTAACTCTTGCCACTACTTCCATCTCTCTCTTTAGATACAAATGAAATTTTCAAATTCATTTTTTATGTGATTATTTTTCAGAAGATAAGTTTCAACTGTGGGACGTTTTAAGTAAGATGAAATCATGACCTAAGAGAGATCTGATTCAAGAAAATTTTGATATTAATGTGAGAATTGAAATGAATCATAAAAATCCAGTCGTCATTTATCTCAGGGAGATAAGATTTCTCAAACATCAGTGTTAAAGAGAATTAAAAGTTTAAAAGTTCTGTCCATATAAAATTCATATGGTAAGTTACTGTTAAATACATTTAGATCTAGGGGGGGGGACAGCATTTTGAACATCTACTTTAAGATAGGTGAGTTCAAACTGTAATTCTCTTCATTTGAGTGTTCAACAGTGAACCCAGAATTTTTCTGCAGGTGGTCAGAAAAGTGTAAAGGTGGGTCACGAGTGTATATATTAATTTGTAACCAAATTTATGTCTCTAAATCGATAAATAATTGAATTAAATTTGTGTCACCCTAATGTATGTTAAATATCAAATGTATGTTAAATATCAATTGTTTGGATTCAATTTCTTTCCCAACAACTATCCCCCCCCCCCTTCAAATTTTTAAATGTGAAGCATTACTGGAAAGGGATGGCAGAGCAAGTCCTAGTCTTTATCATTATCAAATATCATATAGCTCTATTGTGTATAACTTTTAAAAGTTTACAGATCTCACATGTGTTAAAAACAGAAATGGCTTCAGTAAACTGCAGGTAGTCCTTTTTCCATTGTATGCACAATAAAACTTAAACACAAAACAATATTTTATTCACAATGGATATCTTTTTTTTATTAATATTACTCCGCGAGTTTGTTTGTTTGTCAGTTGGAACTTTCTTTCCGTATATTTTAGATGTACCTGATGAAGGCCTAGTGGTTTGGGCCGAAACGTCATAATATTAATAAAAAAAGATATCCAGTGTGAATTTAATATTTTTTGTGTTTAAGTTTTATTTGGCTTCAGTAAAGTTAATCTTTCATCATCAATTTTGTATAAAACGAGGGTGAACCAGCATTTTTTTGGGTAGGCCTTGGTCCTCCCCCTTGATGCCGCCCCTGTTAATATTTTACTTCAATCTTTGGTGAGAAATGAAAGTAACGGAGATAGATACAAACTGTTATGGCAACCAGAAGCAATATGCCCCACCAGAAGCAGTATGCCCCAAGAAGGCCACTAATTATGCATGGTAGAAATTGGGTGGCTTCATGATACTGGAATTTTTGTGCTTGGGAAATAGAATGTTGAACCTAACATGGTATTTATAAGGGTGCAGATGAGCATAGTACCTGTATATATGTTGGGTGTTGGCAGTGGCGGACGCAGAATTTTTTTCGGGGGGGGATTTGAATAGGTACAGAAGGAATACTAAAAAAAATAATTAATAATTAGTTTATAAAACGGGCCACTTAGAGTGCATATATAGCCTTTTTTCAAATTTCGGGGGGGGATCTATCCCCCCAATCCCCCCCTCTGCGTCCGCCACTGGGTGTTGGGGTAACAACGATTGAATATTTGTATTAATTTTGAGATAAGACTGATAAAGCTGGTATCATTAAGTATTATTTCATCGAAACCAACATCAAATTATAACAATATTATCATTTAAATTTAAGAAAAATTAATATTTCTTAGCACTAACTTGATTCATACGCTTGATTTCCACAAACAATTGCATTCCCACTTGGAGTTATTTTGTTTCCCTCAGCCTACACAAGGACATTCCTGGTTTCCACCAGACTTGTAACTATTTTAAAATAGTGAATTACTTCAGTACATTCTTAGTTTACTCCCAACCACATCCATCATTACATGCATGAAGTAATCCCCACTAAGATGGCAAAATTACTTTAATTTATTAAAAGTGGATATACTAGATAAGCCTGATTAAATATTTTATGTAACACTAGAGCTTCTACAAAACTATTACATTACTGAAACAAATTTCAAATTACAATTAAACCTCTCCTTTCAGACACCCCCAAGGTATGGACACTCCTCACGTATGGACAGATTTTCATGTCCCAAGTGAAATAATATAGAAATACTGATAAATTCAGCTTTTGTTTATGGACACTCTCAGATACAGACTCACAAGACAACCTGTACCGAAAACTCTTATACGAGAAGATGGACACACACAATTTCTGCTGAGGACGCAGCACACAAGCTCTACTAGAAAAGTTTTTTCCACATGATAAAGCACAAGAAGAGCACTCCAAGACAGAAACTTGTCCAAGTTCAGACTGAAGCTGAGTGGAGCTCTTCTACGCCAGACTCTCCCTATTTCAATATTGAAGAAATCAGTTCCTTAATTGAGGAACTGCCAACCCGGAAAGCTCCAGGTTCGGATGGCTTTGACTAAATTATTACTAAACATATCCACCAAGTTCTTCCACACTTCTGGCACACATTCTTTAATAAATGTTTTCAACTAGGCTGCTTCCCAAGGAAATGGAAAGAAGCCACAATAGCGGCCATCCCAAAACATGACAAGAATAAACTCAACAGCGCCAATGGCAACAGGGGATTAAGCCTTCTCTCCATACCTGGCAAGTGTTATGAAAAATTGTTGGTCAAAAGACTCTCGACCTATCTCATCAGCACTAGAAACACTAAAACATCAACAGTATGGTTTTAAGGCAGGCCTATCTACAATAGGATGCCATAAGAAAAGTAACGGCTGTCATTCAAAAATGCAAAACACAGAGCCTAAGATGTTGCCTAGTTGCCCTAGATTTTAAAAGCACTTTCGACAATGCCTAGCATCCAAAAGTTATTACAATATTAAAAAAATACAACCACAGGGTTTGGTCTCAGGTCCCATGCTATGGAATCTAATCAATACCCTAACTCAATTTCATGAACAACCTAGAGTTAGTATTGTATGCAGATGATGTGAAGTTAATAATCAAAAGCTCAGCTCTTACACAGATTGTCAACATTCTTGCTTGCATGCTCTCAAGAATAGAAGGATGGTGCAGACAATAAACTGGAGCTAGCAAAACCAAAGTCAGTCATAATGCCTACATACTCTCGGAAGCTGCAAGTATATCGTACACAAAACCCACAGTGAAAGGGAACAACATACAGATTGTTTCACAGCTGCCCTACCTCGGAGTAACTCTAGACTGTAATCTGACATGGAACCAACACATACAAATTTTAAGTAGCAAAATGCAATAATTTTTCACAATCTTATTCGAGGCTCAAGGTTATCCTGGGGGCTTTCCTTCAATCATTTGGTCACAATTCATACGTATTATCTTCTACCGATGATAACTTACGCTTCTTGTATCTGATACAACCAAATCCGCCACCAAACGCAACCAGCAAAAATACAAAGACAGATATTGATATTCTTTACAAAGTCATATCATTCAGTCTCCAACAAAGCTCTCATAGTCATCACAAATCTGCTCCCTACAGAACTGGAAATCAGACTTCAGAATGACATCTGGGCACTGGATTAGAGGACACACTGGTCATTATGGAAATGAAAGAGCTGACTTTCTTGCAAAAATCAGCTCAAGGACCTAACGATTATTAGAATATGATCAGCTTCCTCTCTCGCTTTGTAAAAGTAAACTTGTAGAATATTACTCAAACCTCTGAAACCAGTTATACATATCCTCGAACAAAGCTTCCCATACAAAACTCTTCTTCCCCACAGTACATACCAGGAAGAAAGTCAAACATCAACCCGACATTTATATTCACACAGTTCCTTACCAACCATAGCAAGTTCCTCTATTATCTGCATAAAATTGGGAAAGCCAAATCATCAAAATGTCCATACTCAGAAGACAACCAAACTGCCATGCATAACCTCATCCACTGCAGACTACATGAAGACAAAGTTGGGTTGAAGATATTACGTCCATAGTTCAGGCAGAGATGTTGAAAATATATATATATATTTCTGCTACAAAAGGGGAAAACCTGTTCACAAAATTATGTTTCTCTGCTTTAATAAGTTCTGTTAATTCAAACTGCTTCATACAGACAAGTAGGTACACTAATGCTCATCATTACCTTATACCTTCAATCTGATTGGTCACATAATTAATATATGAAAAAAAGGGGTTCTAAGGATTCGTTCAGATATTTGAAGTAATAATTTGTAATTGAATCTCAAGGTGTGCATCACTTTTGACATTATTTTACAGAGGATTTTGGGGAAGTGAAGATTTAAATTTATCTAAATTTCACATTTAATAATTTTCAGTCTTAGTTTGCATTCACAAAATAAAACGAAATGTCAGTCATTTGTGATGGACGCCAGAGTAATAAATGTATAGCAGTTTTGTTACTGTTGTGTGAAGCCTCTTAAAGAAAAAATAAACAGTAATTACTAAAAAAAATTATCACACTATCAAGAAAATTAGCAGAAACTATTTCAGGCAGCTATAATTAAACCTCTTTATGTTTATGCTATAATTTCATATCTTACAGCTGAAAGAAATATTTTCATATTGTATTATTTATCCACATTAATTCTAGCTTTAAATATATTCCATAACATTATCCGACTTTTACATTTGAATTTCTATAGTAAATTACAACTACAATGTTAATGAATACATTTCTAAATAATTCTAACATTCCACATAATCTCTAGACTGGTGTAAAGGCAAATACGTATTTCAGTGACTACTTCAGTCTATGACTGTAATATTAATCTCAATGCTAGTACACTAGCTAATACTAACACTCACTACTTTGTAATAAAGCAAACTCCCTATTATCCATGATAACTGAGACCATGACAAATAATCCTCATTGCGAGGGGAATATGGATATAACGGGGGGCAAGATAATCGGGAGTTTGCAGTATTTAAAAGGGATGCACAAACACGGTAGTTCTACTACTAAAGGAAAAAAGGCGTATCGTTAATGCAATAATTTCAAAATTTAAGCTATGTGGACAATCATTTTAAATGTATTTCCTGGAAATGTAAACTTAATTCCATGTTTAAATACATACATTTTAATACATTAAAATAACTGAGATCATTGCAGCACTCACTTTAATTATTTTGTACGTTATTGAAAAACATTAACAGTTAAGGTACTTATGCTGGTTAAATAAAGAATTGTGAATGATTAAAAGACTAACACTAAGGAGGTAAATACCGTATATTTCCGAATTAAAGGCGCACGCGAATGTAAGGTGAGATCCAAAATATTTTACTTTATCAAGATTCACATTGTCTTCTCTGTGCTCAGCTACCATTGCATTGTTGGAAGGTACCAGAGACAGTCTTTTTACCGGTAATACCGGTAGGAGTGAGGATTTAGTAGTGAGTGAGTGTAGATGCAGGTTGTCATAGAGAGGACCAAGAGAATGTCATGTAATGCGTGTTTTAAAAGAAAGATTATCTGCATGCCGGAACTCATGGAAACGAACATGTTAGTCGAACATTGTGTTGTGGAAACAAACATCCATCACTGGAGAGATAAGCATGAAGCTTTTTATGTGAATTTAAGGCACATGCAAATATAAGTTGCATGGTGATTTTGAGCAGCCTTACCTTCAGAAATATACGGTAATATTATTTGGTCACTCATGACAATTTCAATTGGATAATAATGTTTACTCTATTAATTTTAATTTCTCATGGTGTACGAACATAAATAAGATAAGTGAAATAATCTGAAAATATTTTATTAGAAGTACAAATTAAATAATGTTCTTCACTCAATAAGTTACATTAACAACATGTACATTAATACCAAATTAATACATTAGGCCAACATAATTATATAATATAAAATATAAATAAAATGTACTTTATACAATATTTATGCATCAATGTAAATGCAAAATTTCAGAAACTCTAAATGCTTCTATGCAACACATGATCTCCTCAATTAAATAATAGTGGTATTCATCAAGACGCGAGTAGCCTATGTTTATGAAACAAGCACAGCAAGTTTCATAATTTTTATGAGCATCTTATTACCATTATAGGCAAATTGCATACGACTATTTTGTTTGAAAATAATTAAATGTCTTTTGAGTTTTTAGAATACCTTGTAACTGATAAAACAAATGACTCACTATCTCGGTGATCAACCATGTCAGTGACACTGGCAGATGATGGCATGCAGAAAGCAGGGCTTCTCTTGGTGTTTTAATCTCTAAGCAATGCACATTAAACCACATAATGAACTCAATTTAATATAACATTAAAATTAACATCAATAGAATCGATTTCATTTTAAATACATGCTGTTTATTGTGCAGTTTGAATTGCTGCTTTGAAGGCTTGAAGGTTGTTTCGTGTACGATATTAATTGACAGTTAAGCAACAGTTTTATAATGAAATTCTGTACTTCAGTGTATGTCATTTACATTCTGTTATGTCATAGTACAGTCTAACAAAAACTATATATTGGCATGGAAGAAAGAGAAATATAGAAGACTATACTATGAGGGGCAGTCAAATGTAAATGAGACAGATGGAAAAAAAGTAAGTAAACTGTTCATTACTTCAGAAGTAATCGCCATAACTGTTAATACATTTATCCCACTGATAGACAAAATGGTCAATGACTTCATGGAAAAATGTTTGCGGTTGCCTATGGAACCATGATTCTACCCAGGTGTGCACCTCTTCGTCCAAGCAAATCGACGGCCACGAATGTCTTTCTTCATTTCTCCAAAAAATATGGAGCGAGATCTGGACTGTATGGAGGATGTGTAAGGGCTTCCCAGTGAAACTTCTACAGCGTAGTCGAAACAACCTTGGCAACATGTGGGCGAGCATTATCGTGCTACAGAATGATGCCATCCATCAATATTCCTTGGTGTTTTAACTTGATGGCATGCTTCAATTTTTGCAAAGTTTCCTCCATACAGTCCAGGTCTTGCCCCATATTTCTGGAGAAATGAAGAAAGACATTCATGGCCGTCGAGTTGCTTGCCTGGATAGAATCATGGTTCCATAGGCAACCGCAAATATTTTTTCATGAAGCCATTGATTGTATTGTCTCACAGTGGGATACATGTATTAACAATCATGGCGATTACTTTTGAAATAATAAACAGTTTACTTACTTTTTTTTTCCATCTGTCTCGTTTTGGTATTAGTAACAGTACCATTAAAGCAATTGCTCCTTATATATGTAAACCACTCACTTCATGCATCAACAATTGCCTTGCATCTGGATATTTTCCTGACTACCTTAAGACTGCCAAAACAATTCCCATCTATAAGAAAGGGAATAGAGACAGCCCCAGTAGTTATAGGCCTACAGCTATTGTACCAATCATGAGTAAGATTTTTGAAGGTATTATTTTAACTCAGTTGTATGATTATTTTACTTGCAATCATTTATTAACTCCAAGCCAATTTGGATTCCGTCCTAAAAGTTCAACCAATAATGCGATAGATAGTCTATTGAATAATGTCTATGAGGTCTTTGAAAATAACTCTTATTCTGAGATAATGCTGTTCGATCTCAGTAAAGCCTTTGACTGCATATCGCATGATCTATTAATAAGAAAATTGCGTTACTATGGAATAACTGGTAATGAACTAAGACTTCTAGAATCCTTTATAACGGGCTGTTTCTTCATTGTTGAAACAAATGGATTAAGGTCAAGACCGTCACTTATAAAATTTGGTGTTCCTCAAGGGTCAATTTTAGGCCCATTTTTGTTTTCAATAATGTTAAACGATCTTCCAAATAATATAACAGCAAAAACAATATTGTATGCAGATGACTCAACTTTTCTTACGTCAAATTGCAATCTTGATGATTTAAGGCTACACTCTAATCAAGTATCACATGAAGTATTATTATGGTTCTCAAAAAACAGTTTCTTAGTAAATAAGGACAAAACCGAACGAATAATGTTTAGCCTAAGAGATGTTGTACATGAATCTGTAAAATTTTTGGGCATTTATTTAGATTCCAAACTGCAGTGGACTACACATGTAAAATTTGTCTGTAAAAAACTGTCTAGAGTATTATACCTCCTTCGAAAATTAATTAATATTGTTCCATTAGCATACATGAAGCAGGTTTATTATGCATTTTTTGAAAGCATAATTAGATATGGTTTATTGTTTTATGGATGTGCCAGTGATCTTGATGAAATTCTAATTATACAAAAGAAGGCCATCAGAATAATTACAAAATCCAGCCCTTTTGCACACTATAAACCACTTTTTATAAGTGAGGGGATCATGACCGTTGTAAATCTTTATGCTTTCATGGTACTAATACACATAAAAGATAATATAAATACATACGACCTAAGAACTGACGTGCATTGTTATGAAACCAGAACGGCGAATGACATAAATATACCATTCAGGAGGCTTAAGAAAACACAGAACAATCATATAGTAAATGGCATGACCTTATACAATAAACTACCAGTAAATATTAGGACATTGACAATGAGGCCTTTTAAAAATAGAATTATGCGCTGGCTGAAACAGAATCCATTTTATAAGTACAGTGAATGTTTAAACAGTGATTTTAGACTATTGTAAATATTTTATTCTTTTGACGATGCTACATGTAAAAGTGTTTTTACTTTCCAGCAAATAAAGATTGATATTGATATTTTCATTTGACTGCCCCTCATGTTTTTCAAATTCTATCTATCATAATTGTGACTTTGCTTACTGAAATATGGCAAAGGAATGCATGAGCATATGTTCTGCACAATATAATAACTACATCTCAATCATCTGATGTTCAGAACATCATTGCTGAATGTTATGTAACTGAAGTAAACAAGAACATTAATTTGATGAATAAAGATGGCAATAGATATGGCAGTGTCCTGTTTAATATAACTTAAAATTACTACCGGTATTTCATTTACAGGGTAGTCATCTGATATAGAGCAGAAATATTAAGAATATCTTCCATATCACTATATAAATTACTGTGGAATATGGGTGCAAGCAAATCAATAGTTTGTAGGCAAGAAAATTCAACTGCAACTGAAATATGTTTATGCCATCTGCAAGGAATGTGGATAAATGCAAAAATGCTATGTGTTGGACCATTTGAAAGTAAGAGCTCAGCTCAGATTTTTACAGTAAATATTGAAAAAAAAAACTATTTAATATCAATCAATCGAATGTTATAATTTTGCTTTGCATTTATTTTATCTTGATTTCTCCACCTATTTCTATTTGTAAATATCCAATATAAACCTATTTGTAAATCTCTCTTATTAAACACGAGCTTTGCCCATCTGGGGGCTTCAAACAAGGTTCAGATTTGATATTTTAAAAAGTTTTCAGGACGTGACAGATAACAGTATGTTATGTTATGCAATGTAATATAATCTCTGTATATACCTAGGTATAAAAGGCTTTGTCCTGACTGACAGGAATCAACGTAGAGCCTAAACTATAACAGGTACAGACTTGGAATTTTGACAGTACCTTCGTTTCATAATGTAGGTGCTCACTAAGAAAGGATTTTGAAAAATTCTGATTTTAAATGCCAAAAATAAAATGTTTTTGAAAATACTTAATCCCTTTTTACACAGAATTATCGAATCCGAATCACATTTTACATTAAAACATATTGTCGCCAGTGGGTTTCAGATGGGTTTGGAATTGAATTAAATGGAAGTTTGACAATTACAGTTGGCTTTGTCTATTTTTGTTATACCTTGGTAATTATACTTTCGCGATCGCTTGAATGTTGTAAGCCCTAATATGATCAAACATTGTTTTATTTGGACGAAACTCACTATACAGGGGTTTTCTGGACCAAGGAACTCGAATCTGAGGTCGCTTTTACCAGGCGATGCTATCTAATCGTGGTATGTAGTCCACGTGATTTAGGTGTTAATAAATATAATGATTTAACTATTATGCTCTTAATTTTTAATTTTTGAAATAATTATCGCGGGCGAAGCTGCGGGCACATGCTAGTAAATACATAACAATTGTCATATTATTTTATTTAAGAATGTACACCTTTGAATGGAATGTCAGTGCTGCTCACAGTTTAAGGATGATTTTAGAATAATTTGAGGATCAATATGCATCCTCTTTTCATATATCATACATCTTTTTTACATTCATTCTCTTTTCTTATATTTATATTAGGTAAAAATGTGTACTTCATTCAAAATCGTTGAATCTGTAGTCTAACAGGTGACTATATATATATATATATATATATATGACTAGTGGCAGTAATGTAGGGAGTTTGAATCTATGATATTGTTATAATTTCTTTCAAAAATATGTGACTGAATTTAATTTAACTCCTTCAGAGCTGACTTTACATTTTAATATAGTGGGTTATAAGTTTCAAATCAGTTAGGAATTTTTAATAAGTAGCTGGTTTTTATGGATGACAGTTTTTATAAGTGGATAAATATCTTCATACTCTAAAATAAACCATTAATCTATTTTGCTTATCTCTCGGTCTTTATGCAATTCTTGTAGTGACGTATATGTACGTCAGCAGCAGTGAAAAGCTTAAATTTCTATTATCAGAGGCAAGCGATTGTCATTCAATTACTGCTGTGGTTTTATTGTTCTGGTTTTATAACCTCAATGAACGTTTTGAGAAAACAAACAAAAACGATCACTCATTATGTAAAAAAAAGTTTCAACCACAGATGATTAAAGAATTCAGTATGATACCAAACTGAAACCTAGGTTCATGAATTTTTTGTAACATCAGTTATTGCTAAATAACATTTTGCATCAAAATTACACATTAATAATATATAGTTTTAATTATTATTTTAATCCGTTTGCACTTTAACAGAGTGACTGTGACGGTGACCACACAAAAGGATTTTGAAAAAACTACAGGCTATATAATTCTCTCTGCAAATGTTATGCTGTAAGATTACAGTAGAGTCTCGCTAATCTGGACTAGATGGGACCGGATCCTGTCCTGATCATCGAAAATCCAAATTAAACAGAATTTGCCTTAAAAATCCACGTACTGTACTGTAATACAAGATTTAGTTGGATAAACCTATAAAAATATATGTTATTTCTTCATAAATATAACTTTTCCTTCAACTTAATTTTAGTTCGTAAACCTAAGTTTTAACCTATGAACTGATTAACAAAACAAAACATCTTTGTGACTAAAATACAAAATTTAACCTGTCCTGATTAACTGGATGTCCGGATGAGTGGGGTCCAGATTACAGGTATTTTGTACTATACTTATAAGTTATTTTTTTAAATTCCTTTCCATCCCTATATTTGTGCCAGTAATGTTCTCTATTAACCTCAGTTCAAGTGACTGTTCACCTGTGGTGGCTCCTCAAGGTAGGAGGGTAGGCTTTATATTGCAAAAATTATTGAACTGATGTTTCGATATAGTATATTATAGTGCATTACAGTATCTTATAATGCACAGAATTTAACAGTTTTATTTCGCAATTTAGTGAACAGCTATATTTTATATTATATGCAAAATTATTCAATTCACTAGCAGAGAGGAGTTGAAAATGCATGTCCATACAGAGCTCTCAATTTCACTTTATTTGAATTTTCATAATGTCATGAGGCAAGTAAGTTTGCACGGTATCTGCCTTTCTTGAGTCCTGAGATAGCAAGCATGCTGTGTGGAATGTCCATTCCCAGCATAGACATAAACTGCTCAGGGAAGCTTGCCCCATCATGGAAATCCCAAAAGTAGCCAATATCTTTACAAAGGATCAAATGCGATAAGCTTGAGGGAAGTGACGAAAAACTTGATGTTATATTTCACGATTCTCACAGCGGAAACACGAAGGGAAATTAAATTCAAGCTCTCTATTGCTGGCCATGGTTTTGTTGATTAAGTAAGGCACATTGAATAGAGATGAATATTTTTATACAAAAATGCATTAAAAAATTATTAAAAATAAATTTATTTGCAACTGAATACAATTCAGACAAATCAAGGGTGTGATAAACTTGTAGAGTTTAACAAGAGGTGTTTATTATTTTACTTTTATTAGTTCTGTATTCAGATTAGAGGAATGAGGGTATATCAACAAATAATTTAATATAAAACAGTGTATCAAAATAGACTAAAAACTGAAAGTAATGGAAGAAACGAACATACTGATAGATTCAGGGATGCTAAAATTACTTTCAGAGGTTTTTCTTATGGAATGACTAGTAAATAAAGGAATGTGAACATAAAACAAGAGTAGATTAAAGAATGCTGTAGAAGAACCGGGAATGCTAACAAAAACATTTATACAGATATTTATGGCAAAGTATTTTATAAACAAATGGACAAAATGATTTCAGGTTCATAAAGGCTCTTTTTTAAGGATGGAAATTGTTATAAAGAGCACAGCCAATATCAGAAATAAATTACCACATGCAAATTAATATGAACATATGGTTTTTAATTATATGAATGAGTTATTTATCAACCTTGGTGATTTAGAGAGCTCGGTTCTTTCTTCCAAATCACAGATGACGATATCTTTCAGGGTAAAAAAATCTTTAGCACAAGTTGCAGAAATTATGGTAAACGTTCAGCCCTGAGATTGGGAATTCAGGCTTCCTGGAGCTTTTAAGCAAAATGTTGTTTTAGATAAACAAGGTTTAAAAGTAAGCCCTAAAGAGAAGAAATCATTAGCATAAGTGCTCAAGAGGCATCAAATTCTTATTTTTTTGTTTGGATAGATGTAAAATTACAGGAGATATAACTATGTAAAATGTAGGTGATGATGATGGAGGTGGGGGTTATTATTATTATGATCATCACCACCATCATCATTGTTTTTAACTATGTAAAATTATGTAAAATATAGATGATCATCACCATCATCATTGTTTTTAACTATGTAAACCTATGTAAAATGTAGATGATGATGATGATGGTGGTGGTGGTGTGATGGTGATGATGGTGGTTATTATTATTATGATCACCACCACCATCCTCATTGTTTTTCATAAATAGGTCCTCTTCACAGCACCAGAATCAAAATAAAATGAGAAATCATTTAAAGACAATGCACATTTTCATTTGTTTTATGATATTGTTTCCAATCACTATTTTCCATGGCACTGTTATAGTGTTTTCACATACAAAAGAAACACCCACGTTCATATTAAAAAAATAACGCACTGAGATAATAGGTAACTTATCCGTAACAAACTCTCACAAATAAAATAAGATGACCCTTAAAATAAGACTGTTTCAGTACATGAGATTTTCTTTTTCGAAATTGTATTTCACTGTTATTTGTACACATTTACGATACAATTGTGTACAAAAAATTAAATACATTTTGGAGCAGTACTTCCTATATTTTAATTTGAGTGAAATTCTACGAACTCAACTTCTTCAAATTTTATACATATTCCATAATTTGGGCTGAAAATTATGAATTATATCAGTAACAAAAATATTTTCTTTCTGAATACATACAACACATTTATTTTTAAAATGTTGTTATTTGAAAATAATTTGTAATCGTGAAATGCATAAATATTGCTTACATGCAAGATAAAAACACTATTGTTGTGAGTCAAAATATGAAGTTTGTTATTTCTGTTAAAATGTAAGGCAGCAACATTTTAGAATTTAAAAAAATCATATAATGACTGACAAACCACATAAATAACGAGCCTGTAAGGTAACAGAATTCTACTCTGAGACACAGTACTTATTGAGGATATCTATACCTAGTAACTATCTATGAATACTATGTTGGGTATATCACAGCAGTGACTTGAGACTATTTCGTTGTGCAAAGTTCCTATCATCATCAAGATCTACTTGCTGATGGGCAGCTGAACTGTAACCCAAGCCTTTTCTCTGTAACAAAAAATAAAAAACTGAACTCACAATCATTTCCTATAATATATACAAAAACAGCAGGTAAAATAAAATATGATATACCATACCTCAGTAAAATGGAAAAGATAAAGAGGGTGAAAATAATCATGCAAGTATGCTATGCAATTTCTTCAGTGGAGACTTCTGGAGACTAATCAGCTTCCAAATCAGCAGGTGATCCAGTAGATGAGCTACATACATTTTTTTGCAATAATACTACAGTGCTATCAATAAGTTTCTTCGCAGCTATGGTTATGTTCACCACTCACGCAAAGGTTGCTATCTTCCGTTCAGACTCGTAGTAGGCCATGTAACTTTCATGTGCATTTGTTTTCTGTTGTTAATGTGTTTACTGTATGTGATAATTTCAACTCATATTCAATTTTATTGATTTGCTTCTGAGCAGTAGGTTGAAGCATAAGCACATAAGCATGGGAGCATGGTGGGAGTGTAAGGATTTCCTATTTTTTATATGAATATAACTCTACCTTTTACTTCAACCTCTTGCTTCTAATACAGGAGGTTATGCTTCTGGAGTCAGCTGGGCAATATGAGTGTTATTCAATTTATTGCTTTGTTTTTTCATAGTTTCTTGTCGGCACATTTGTAATCTGAGCGCAATCTCCCAGTTTCTCATCATGAAAATCAAATGTGTTTGTAGTATAGGTTTGCAAGATATGAATATGCAGTCGTATTCAAGTTAGAAAATTGTAATAAACATATTCAAATTACTGTGCAGAACAGGATGTAATCGTCTGATTCTGCAAGTTCAGTACCACATGAAAATACCATGGTATTTTTTGTCAGCCATCAAACAATAACATTCTGGAAAGAAAACAGATGATGCTATCGAAGCAATATCCAAATTATATATATAGCTAATTTTGGTATACCAAGCGTTTCAAAACAATTACTTAAAGAAATGAAAACTAGTCTAATAACGACATCAGAGAGAAATAGTAACAGAGTATAAATTATTTTGAATATCTGGGAGAAAAAGTTGTACCAACTATTACCGGAAGATACCAATTCTGTGATGAATTAATTAATAAATCAAACAATGTTATTTTGCATGAAATGATCCATGTAGTAACATTCATACATGTTCCATTGAATAGAATTCTGAGCACAAACTTATGAATTTCTCCCATTATGATACAATTAATCACAATGTAGTATGTTAAAATTTGTTAATCATGTAACCAAAATGTATGATAGATCAACATCAATAATCCATGTGTTAGCTTTTTCCATTTCTTTTTCAGATACAGCTGGCATAATCCATGTATATTCAGGCAGTGGTTTACCTTCATAGTCTCAGATGTTAATGAATTGGGCAGGTAAAGTGTGTTAAGTCACTCTAATTCTCAGTAACAAGAAAGTGGACTTAACTCTCTTTAAACGCGCACCTGAAAATTGGGCAGTTCGCAATTTAACAGGCATCAGAACATTTAGAGGAGCCAATATAGATTCTGATCATCATCTCGTCATCGCTAATATTAGATTTAGGATATCAAATATCAAGGAAACAATGGGATCCAAAAATAACATATATAATCTAAATAACCTGAGCACAAATCAAGATATAAATTCCTTTAAAGAGAAAATAGCAGAAAATTTTGTGGGAAATGACAGTAATGAAGATGACAAAGATGGCATATGGACATCATTTAGAAATGCTATGAGTAGCACAGGGGAGGAGAAGCTGGGTCTGGTAAAGAAGGAACAAATGCCAAGAAGCAACCAATAATAAAAACGAAGCTTATAAAGGAATGCTACAGAAAAGAAACATTAGGTTAGGGGGCAGTAGAAGAATACAGTAAAATGAGAGAAGAAAAAAGACTCAAAGACAGAGAAAGAGGGAATGGGAAAGAAAACAAATTGAAATCATACAGCAACACAAGGACAGGAATGAAGTAAGGCAGTTCTATAAGAATATTAATTCTGCCAGAAGAGATTACAAACTAAGGATAACAATATGTGCGAAGGAGGATGATACAATAACGGCAGATAAAAACAGTGTCCTGAATAGATGGGCAGAATATTTCAATGGATTATTAAACACAACATTAAATGGAGACAGCAGTAATGAAGAATGTCAAATAGGTCCAAATGAGACTATCATAGAGCCCCCAATGAACTGGATATTAAATTGGCAATACAAAATTTGAAGAAGAATTATTCCCCAGGGGAAGATAATTTACAGGCAGAATTGTTTAAGTTTGGGGGTCAAGTAATAATACGGAATATGCACAAGCTAATTAGCAAGATATGGGAGGAAGGAAAGATGTCAGAGGATTGGAAGAAAGGATTAATCTGCCCAATCTACAAAAAAGGAGACCCATTAAATATATAATATATAATAAACTGGCGCCATTTGTACAAAAGGAAATTGGAAAATATCAGGGCGGCTTTAGAAGAGGAAAATCCACAGTAGACCAAATTTTTACTCTGAGGCAGGTCCTCAAGAAAGCAAATGAATTTAATATAAACATTCATCATCTATTTGTGGATTTCAAAGCTGCATATGACAGAATCAATAGGGAGCAACTTTATATAGCAATGCTGGAGCTTGATGTCCCACTTAAACTAATTCGCTTAATATGAATGACCTTGAAAGGGTCGAATTGCAAAGTAATAATAAAGAGGAAATGCGCACAAATGTGCGGGAGAGTTTATAGTTATATTTCTTTGCTGTATGAGGTGATGCTCTTCGTCCTTTTCGGGCAGCAGAGTTCTAGATGATACTGTCCACATTGTCGACCACATAGTATGCATTTACAATCATCTGCTGCACTATGGAAATTTTCTTTTACACACACTTTGTAATGAAAACCATGGACAGCGAATCTTGTTAACACATGTCGTTGCGGCCGGTCTGCATTCATCCAGTTGCGATTTACCATGGCCTCTGTGCCGTAGAATTCAAGCGGGATGTCATTTCTCTTCTGTATTCTCTCTGATAGGAGGCTTTTGTAGCCATCTGTTGTCGGAAGTTGTCATGTTGATCGTAGTTCTTCGATTAGGAAAGGTTCATTGGCCAGTTCATAGACAAGTCTGGATGCTGTTGTTTTATGTACAGTCGGTCAAATAAAAAAGTCAGGCGGTATTTGATTAAGTATCACGAACGAGTATATGCGCATGTACAGGAAGACTTAAGGTTAGGTTCACACCTGCCTCTTGTCTCTCCATGTATTTTCTTGATTATTTAGTCAGTTTTGTTCCAAAACAAACTTGTATAGAAGGCTGTGGCTATATGTCTCACATCCGCCATATTCTTGGTTGCAAATTCTTATAATATTAATAATTAATAAATTCGCAAGGAATATGATTAATCAAGGAGCATTTTTTAAAGATTTTATTTTATAATACCGTTACTTGTAGTGCAAAACCAATAACTTACGTTCAACTTCTGCAACCAAGCAAGCATCCAAATACGCAGCCGGCCAGATCCACGATTCCTATGAAAACTTCCGGTCGCATTAAGAAATATGGTCTTTAAGAAATATAGAACCTTCTCGATGCTTCAGAGGCCAAAAAATGCAGGTCAGTTACAGCCCTAACTACACTTTCTTTCAAGCTAGCATTTGTAGGCCTATGTAGCGCGATGACACAAAGCAAATGAATTATGACAATACATTAAGTTGAACATCGTGTGTTGCGCTTTCCGCGTTGTTCATTTTTTCCCTCGTTCATTTTTTTCCCTCCTGTTGCATGGCCTCATATGTTCTGAGAATGTCCTGTATTTTACGTTTTTTATAGGAAACTTGTGAACTAATGCATTAAAACTTTAATTTTAACTGCATACGAGTCCCGACGTTTTTTATTTGACCAACTGTACTTGCAGTGCTCTTTTGAGGAAAGTGGCCTTTACTTTTTCCAGTTAATCGAGATCTCTCTTTTTCAGGTGAAGCCATATTATCTCTATTCCATAAGCCAGGATCTCCAGACCAACAGACACTAAACCAAATAGACCATTTCGCAATTAATAGAAAGTGGAGAAAATCTCTCTTAGACGTTAGGAGCAAGAGAGGGGCAGATGTTGGGACTGACCACCATTTGGTGCTTGCACGCCTTAAGATGAAAATTCTCACAGTAAGGAAGAAGTTTGAAACAAGAAGTAAACGCTTTGACGTTAACCAAATTAAGAACACTGTGGTTAAGGAACAAGTAAAGTTAGAATTAAGAAACCGATTTCAAATATTGAACCAAACAGAGACTGAAGTGGAATCTGACTCAGAAGAGGTTGAGGAGCTTTGGGCAAAAATTAAGGATAACTTTTTAGAAGTTAGTGAACAGACATTGGGTTACAGAAACGAACGGAAGAAAGACTGGTTGTCAACTGAAACCTGGGAACTTATAGAACAAAGGAGGAAGGTAAAAAATCAAATAAATGTCTGCAAAACAAGAAGTCAGAAGAAGATATTAGCCACAGACTACAATCAATTAAATACAGAAGTCAAAAAGAAAGCCCGTAGAGATAAAAGGAAATGGTTCGATGAGATAGCAAACAAAGCAGAAGCAGCAGCAAATAGAGGGGATTTAAGGACCCTCTATCCGTCCACTAAAATAATGTCAAACAGAATGAGGGACTATAATTGCCCAGTGAGAGATAAAGATGGTACACTGCTCACAAATGAAGGGGACCAACTGAACAGTTAGAAGGAATATTTCGAAGAGTTGTTAAATAAGCCCTGTCAAAGCGCAAACTTAGAAAATCAGGAGCCGCAAGCAGGTGTGGATATTGGAATTAATGTAGACCCGCCTGAACTGAACGAAATTAAAGTAGCACTAAAGCAAACTAAAGCTGGAACATCACCAGGAAAGGATCGAGTAACCCCTGAAATAATGACAACTGATATCGAATCATCTGCAAGTATTTTGTTACCTCTATTCAGAAAGGTTTGGAATAAAGAAGAAATCCCCGATTGGAAAAATGGCGTTATTGTCAAAATCCCCAAAAAGGGAGACAGACTGAAGTGTGAAAATTGGAGAGGTATATCTCTCCTATCAGCACCAGGGAAGGTGTTTACCAGAATTATCCTGAATAGAATAGGGGAAAGATTGGAAAAACGCTTGCGGAAAGAGCAGGCTGGCTTTAGAGCGAATCGCAGTTGCATAGACCAAATTAATACACTACGCCTGATTATTAACCCTTTCACTGCTGAGATATTGGCAAGCTGACATACCCTCCTTGCTGAGATATTTTCACTGTCACTCGGCGCTAAATCCGAAAAATAAGAAGGCAGTTTTAAAATACGCCAGAACTTCGTCATCACGTTAGAAATGTTTTTCCTTGCTCGTGAAAGCAATGACTGTGTTGAAATTGAACATACCATGGCCTTGACGTGAATCCCCGCTTGTCATATGACTCGTGAGTTCAATGGCTTCTTCAGACATCACAACATTGTGCAAGGCCTCACTTTTCCGTCTACAGATTGCACCACAGGGCAAGGAAAGCAATGAAAATAATTTCTATCTAACCCCAAGAGATGGCAGGACACTATCCTTTCGTTGAAACCTTGTTAAAGAATTCTATTCTACGAGCAATTGTTTTATTCGTAGCACTAACTTCGCGGCAACATTGTGCAAGGGCTCACATTTTCATATACAAATTGCACCACAGAGCAGGGAAAGCAATGAAATTAAGTTCTATCTAACCCCAATAGATGGCAGGACACTATCCTTTCGTTAAAACTGTGTTAAAAAATTCCATGCCTTGTGGAATCGTCTCGTTCATAGCACCCACTTCGCGGGCGGAACAGTACCGTCAACAGCACACGTAGGTGCCATTCTCCGCGCCGTCACAGTTCCGTCGTTAGCAGTGAAAGGGTTAAACAAAGCGCAGAATGGAATACGACTCTTTATGCTACCTTTGTAGATTTTAAACAGGCCTTTGACTCCCTGAACCATGAATTTATATGGCAGGTGTTAAAGAAGTATGGAATTCCAGATAAAATTGTTCGAATAATCAAGGAGATATATAATGGATATAGCTGCCAAATTCTGCATAGTGGGAAACTTACCCAATCCATTCCTGTAAAGAGCGGTGTTCGCCAGGGGTGTATTTTATCTCCTATAATATTTATACTGGTACTGGATGATATCATGAGATCAGTCACCAAAGATCATGTAAGGGGTGTAAGGTGGAACTTGTTTGAGAGCCTGGAAGATTTGGACTATGCGGATGATATCTGCCTCTTGTCTCAACGCCTTGACCATATGCAAGGAAAACTTAATAGATTGCAGTTAAGTTCGGAAACCGCAGGCCTCAAAATAAATACTAAGAAAACTAAGGAGCTTAGGATCAATCCTAGAACACAAAAACAGCTTATGATTGGAGAGCAAGTAATAGAATCCGTTGAGACATTCATTTATTTGGGAAGTATGGTTTCTCAAACTGGGGGAACATTAGAAGATGTGGCAAATAGGATTAAGAGAGCAAATGTAATATTTGTTCAACTTTATTCTGTCTGGAGAAATAAACGTATATCTAGAAGAACTAAATTAAGAATATTCAAGAGCAATGTTAAATCGGTCCTCCTTTATGGTTCAGAAACCTGGCTGTCAAATACAATGATCAATAACAAATTACAAACATTCATTAATAGGTGCCTGCGTAGAATTCTGCATATCTATTGGCCAGTAATAATTAGTAATAGAAATTTACTGAGACTGGCAAATGAAGAACCAATTGAACTGCAAATTAGAAGGCGTAAGTGGAGGAGGATTGGACATTCTCTAAGGAAACCAAGAGAGGCCATTGAAAGACAGGCCTTAGAATGGAATCCCCAGGGATCCCGATCAGTAGGACGTCCAAGAGGGTCATGGAGAAGAACTGTTAGAGAGGAATTAGAGAGCTCAGGAAGAACGTGGAATGAGGCCAAAGTTATTGCTGCCAATCGAGTCAGATGGAGGTCTCTCATTGATGCCCTATGCTCCACCAGGGAGTGAAAGGAATTACTACTACTACTACTATAAGCCAGGATAGGAACTATCTTGGCAGTGAAGAGCAGTTTGGCGGTTTTTATTGACAGTCTATTGAGATAACTGATGCTGTTTATTGCTTTTATGGCGTTTATTGATTTTTCTTTTACGTGCAGAGTAAAGCATGTACCTGATGTTTGGAAAACTACTCCCAGATATTTGTACGTATTCGCAATTTGCAGCGCCTGTTGGTGTAAATAGATTTTTTCTTGTCTTGATATTCTCCCGCCTTTTCTAAAAATCATTAATTTTGTTTTTTCCTTGTTTATCTCTAGACTATTTTCCTTTGCCCATGTTGTTAATGAATTGAAAGCAGTCTGCAAATTCTGCAGGTTTGGCGTGCCCAGGACCATGTCATCAGCGTACATGTAGAGGCTAGTGTTGTCTGGCAATTGCAAGCTTTGCATTTTATCTGCTGTCGTAATGTTAAATAACAGGGGACTCATTGGGTCGCCCTGCAGGACGCCGTTTGTTTGTAAGATGACTTTTGAGTTCCTCAGATTGTCACTTATGGTAATTCTGTTTATGGCTAAAATGTTGTGAATAATTTGAGTCAGGTAGTCATCTTTTCCTATTATGGTTTTAAGTTTTTCTAGTATTTTCATTCGGTTTAACAGGTCGAAAGCTTTTCTGTAATCGATGAACACTGTGTATAACTTCCCTTTGTTGTGTCGAAGAGCTTGCTGGATGTCGTCTAATAGATTGGCTGCTGCTTGTAGCGTTGATCTGCCTCTCCTGAATCCAAATTGTTCATCTGGTATTCTGCTATCAGTCCTGGTATATAGTCTGTTTGTTACGTAGTATACTGGTAAAGATTTTGAATATGGTGTTTTCCAGAGCGATGCCTCTGTAGGCGTCAGGCGTGGCAGCATCCCCCTTCCCTTTGTATAAAACTTTGATTGTAGAGTGGCGCCAGCTGTCTGGAATTTCGCCGCTTTCTATGCATTTGTTCAGACAGACATGAGTCATGAATTCCAATGTAATACTGGATTGCTTCAAGGAGATGCCCTATCATGCCTTCTTTTTAATGTGGCATTAGAGAAAGTGGTAAGAGATGCTGGAGTACAGAGGGAGCACACCATATTCACCAAATCCGTCAAACTGCTTGGCTATGCAGATGATATAGACACGATTGGAAGATCCTTCTCGGCAACGTCAGAAGCATTTTTGGCCTAAGAAAGTAATGCAAGGAAAATAGGACTATTAATAAATGAAAAGAAAACCAAATATATGACATCAGATGTAAGGTATCTAGGAAGACAAGAAGTACATATAGGGAACTATAAATTTGAAAGAGTGCACTAATCTACATATCTGGGGTCCACAGTTCAAATGAATAATGACGATACACAAGAAATACAACAGAGAATCAACATGGCAAACAGATGTTATTTTGGGCTCTGGAAATGTATGGGAAGCAATATATTAACAAGATCTGTGAGAGTCTTACCATATAAGACACTCATAAGACCTGTGTTATTATACGCCAGTGAAACCTGGACCATTACAAAAACCGAGAATATTCTCCAATGTTTTGAAAGGAAAATTTTGAGAAGAATATATGGCGCAGTGTGTGACAATGGGTTTAGAGAAGACGGTACAACCATGAACTACATGCACTCTTTATGGATAGTGAAATCAGTAAGTATGTGAAACTTAAGAGATTAAGATGAGCAGGACATGTAATCAGAAAAGAGGAAGTTGAAATACCGAAGAAGACCTAATAATACAACTGGAGGGCAGAAGGAAGAAGGGAAGACCAAGAACGCAGTGGATATTCGAGGTGAATGGTGATGCTAGAAGTTATGGATTGAGGAATTGAAAGATGGCTGCATTTGACAGTGACAGATGGAGAACCTTTCTTGGGGAGGCCAAGACCCAGTGTTGGGTTGTCAAGTCACTGATGATGATAATGATTTATAACATCCATGGGAAGAAGACTATTTATATTGACCAATTCTGTTGACCGGTACCGGAGTAAAGCCCAATTTAATGTATATTTTATGGTAATATATTAGAAAGAATTTATCAAATGCAAATCAGTTCTCATTACAACATACTGTTTTAAAGTGTTCATACCGGTATTTGACTTTGGAAGTTGCATTACAATTAGCTATGACACCCACATATTCTTTCACGTATGCTTATCAAAGTAGACCATTGTCTTTCCTTAAGCCCTACTTAATGAATCGATCTGGAACTTAACTCAGAAATCGATAACAAAAATAACATTTTCTGAATATCATAATTTCAATTATCACTGATTAAACAAAAGCATTGTGGCACTTTGTTACATCAGTTTACCTAATTTTATTTCTATTGTAATTGTTGTTGAAACTGTGAGACTCTGAATCATAATGAAGTTAATGGATTTAGTTGCAGAAATGCTCTCGCCGATTCACAAGTAACTAGTGCTGCTTTTCACCCATGATTAACCAGGCCACACTCTACATTATTATGATAGCTGTCAACAAATTACCTCTTAAGTATAATATTGCTAATAGTAACATTTGGGAGGTAAATTGAATGTAGCCAAATATAGCCAAATACTGGCAACTTTAGCAGTTAAGAATTAGATCCTAAATACAAATTTTGCATCAGCAGGGAAACTTGCATCTTGGAATCTTCTAGGCCTCAGTCATTTAACTTAATCTCTGAAGTTAACTTCTCACAGCAAACACAATTCATAATAATTGATGTATTACAAGGAATGTAAGTAATGGTTTACGGAATACTAAGACAATTGTTACGGAATACTAAGACAATTGTTACACAGTTATACAGGTGTTAATGATTCTAATACAGGTCATCTGTATTATAAAATAATACCGGTATCTGATATTTCATATCATTAGAATAGACGTCTAATGGTTAGTGTTGCTGACTATGGATCCGCAGGTCTGAGTTCGATCTCTAGTATCTTCTCATATTTTTCTGAGGTAGAGCGGTAACAAAAACAAATGAGGAGCTACCCAATAAAGAAGTAGCAGCTTCAGTCATGAAAACCATCAATAACGGCCATGAGAGTTGGCATGCTAACCACATGGCACTCAGTCTCGTCTGTTCATGGAAGATGATGCAGAGGTCGGATGGTAGGCCCCATTCCACAAGGGGTGTAGCCCCACAGGGTTGATTGCTAAAAATGAAGATTTATCCACGGCCATGATTTAAAACCAAGTTTTGATTCTTGAAACAAAGTTTCTCTCATTTCTCTGAGCCATGGCTCGAAAACAAGGCCATATGCATGGACCACATGTGTGGTTTGGTTTAAAACTTTAAGATTGATATGATGAATCAGCTGGAAGGTATTAGAGAATTAATCTTTTTAGGGCAGTAAATTGGCATGTCAGAATACTGATGGACAGAAGTAACCCACTAGAAGAATATAGTGACGAGCAATTCACAAGAACCACAGCTAAGGTAGGTTTAAAACCTCGGCTCCAGCTATTCAAGATGGATATAATCAATCAGCTGCCTAGAAGCTAGCCTAATCAGAGATGAAGGCATTAAATCCACATGTTAAAATATTGAGAGCAGAAATAATCCAATACACAACTGCAATAACAATCAGTTCACAAGAAGATTTCATTTTTTGAAAGAATCGGTGCAAGAGTTAGCAAGAATGTAATATCATATAACCTAAAGCGTGATGCTATAGGCGCAGCAATAATATCATGCAGTTATGTTTATTTAATATATTTACACATATTTCATAGACTATTTCAATGTGAATAGTTTTCTTAAAATACAATCTTTTAAGAATATATTTATGTTTTGTAATAAATAGAAACACCTTTGGTGCTTATTACAATCTATATTAATAAAAGGAAGTGTCTGTCCTCCGTCTGTCTGTCTGTCCTCCGTCTGTCTGTCCGCGATGCCCAGCGAAATCTACTCAACGCAGAGATCTGAAATTTTATAAGTAGGCGGACTAAAGGGTCGGAATGTGCACCTCGAAGCCGGAATTTTAATTTTCGCCTCCGTTCGTGAGTTATGAGTGAAAAACTGGCAGAAAACGTGCATTTTTTTGCGTTTTAGAAGCATCAGTTTCAGTAATAAATTTCAATATCAAATCACTTACAGATGGCTTTGGCTATTTTTGTCAACATACCTCATAGCCTACCTTGAAAATAAAAGCAACGCGATCGCTTGATTTTGTTAGTCCATCCTAGACGATTCATTTGTTTAGAGTGTCAAGGCCCACAGACATATGACATTTTCAACCTACACGGAAGAAGGACAATCAACCCTAAATATGGTCAAACATTGTTCGATTTGAACGAAACTCACTATACAGGGGTTTTCTGGGCCAAGGAACTCGAATCTGAGGTCGCTTTTACCAGGGGACGCTACCTAATCGTGGAATGCACACCACGTGATTTAGGTGTTAATAATTATAATTTGAAATAATTATCGCGGGCACATGCGGGCACATGCTGTTTGTCTGTCTGTCCACGATGCCCATCGAAATCTACTGAACGCAAAGATCTGAAATTTTAAAGATAGATGGACTGAAAGGTGGGCGAATGCACCTCGAAGCCGAATTTTTAATTTTAGCTTTCGTTCGCGAGTTATGAGTGAAAAACTGGCAGAAAACGTGATTTTAGCGCTGTCGAAGCATCAGATTTCAGTAATACATTTCAATGTCAAATCAATTGCAGTTGGCTTTGGCTATTTTTGTCATACCGTGGAAATAAAAGCATCGCGATCGCTTGAATGTTGTAAGCCCACGCTGGTCGATTCATTTGTTTAGAATGTCAAGGCCCGTAGACATATGAAATTTTCAACCTACACGGAAGAGGGATAATCAACATAGACCTAAATATGGTTAAACATCGTTCGATTTGGACGAAACTCACTATACAGGGATTTTCTGGGCCAAGGAACTCGAATCTGAGATAGCTTTTACCAGGCAACGATATCTAATCGTGGTATGTAATTCACGTGATTTAGGTGTTAATAAATATAATCATTTAACTATTATGCTCTTAATTTTTAATTTTTGAAATAATTATCGCGGGCGAAGCCGCGGGCACATGCTAGTACTAAATATTAATAAGTAACATGGGTATCTTTACAATAACTCCACATTCCAACAAACAGAATCTTCATACTCTTTTGTTTCTGCAGCAATACATTGGTGTAACAATAAGAAATAAAGATTATTTGCTATGTTGCCAGTTGAAAAACAGGATACTTTGGTTTCTATCCACAGTGGTCTTTGTTTTAGAAAGCGAATGGTGATTCAGACCTCAGCCACTGCTTTAAAACTGTGTCTTTGAACTGCGATTAAGACCCTGCTTTAGCAATCTACCCAAACAGTTTAGTTTAGTTTAAGACATTTAACCGAGTAATAAGAAGTTCTGCACTCAGAGTTCCTGGAGAATGACTAGTGGGCCACCTTCACAGTAATTAAGAGTAAACTTCAGAAACTGGATATTACGAAAAATGGATTTTTTTATTCATTTAAAAATAACAGGAATGTCAAAACGCAAAAGGCAAGCAGGTTAGTAAAGCCCTGTAGGAGTAACAGGATTTGGGACAAACTCTAAACAAACGTAATGAGGAAAGAAAATAAGTAATAAAAAGCTATGTAAGCATTAAGCAAATGAATGTTTAATCAGGGACATGCAGGGAATGGTTGTCATAAACAAGAAACATACATTTCCACCTATGAAGGGTTACATACGGTAATATACTCTAAATTTACGACAGATGCTTATAGAAATTTTTAAAGTTATTGCAGTAACTTTCCATACAATATTTATACAAATAAACATTTCTCTAGAAAAGTTTTCATGAAACTGAAAATTCTAAAGCATAAACCAGGAACGTCAAAATCTTCTCTGCCTTCATCTGTAATAAAGAATTTCATAATGTCAAGAGTGTCAACACATCCTCCATCAGATATTAACTGAAGCAAACATAAAGTGGCTGGGAATTTCAGGACTACCACAACTATTCTAAACAAATCCGACAACAAACTTTTACGTAACTTTCTGTATCCTGATCATAGATCCAAAATATTGCTAAAGCCATTTCTGAGAGGGAAAAATAGTTGTTTCATATATACATAATTATATGAAACAAAATAAAGTCATCTCCATGCTTTATGTCGTATCACAGAAAGATATCTACCCCAAAAGTAAAAATTAATTTTGATACGACTTCTCACTTTCAAGTTTTGCTGTTGCACATGGACATTTTTCTGAGTCAGGTACTTCTGGACTCAGAATATTATCAGAATATTATAAGCTAAAAACTCAAAATTGAATTTAAGAATCAAACACAATACTTTCTCTATCTATGGTGTGAGTGAAGGTCCATGAAAGTAGTTTCATTTTTAGGGAAAATTTGCTTTAAAATTTAATATTTTGATGTTATTAAGTGCCAGTATGGTACTTTATGAGATTGTGTGGGGGACGAAAAATGTCTGTCCGTCTGTCTGTCTGTCTGTCCGTCCGTCCGTGTGTCTGTACGCACTCTAACTCAAATACGCTTTTTCGGATTTTCATGAAACTTGGAAAACACATTTATAATGTCAATGGGAAGAACCCTATTGATATTGAACCAAATCGGTTCACCGGTACCGGAGTAATGCCCAATTTAGTGTCTATTTTAATAGATTATGGCGCCTTTCTAATAGAAAGGCGCCATAATTCAAATACGCTGTATCGGATTTACATTAAACTTGGTATACGCATTTATGACATCCATGAAAAGTACTCTGTTAAATTTGAACCTAATCTGTTGACCGGTACCGGAGTAAAACCCAATTTAGTGTATATTTTAAAGGCGCAATAGCTCAAATACGCCTTATCGGATATTTATGAAACTTCGTATACGCATTTATACTATCCATGGAAAGACGTCTGTTGATGTTCAACCAAATCGGTTGGCCAGTACCGGAATAATGCCCAATTTATTGCCTTTTATGTTAATATATGAGAAGTCGTGATAACTCAAATATGCTTTATTGGATTTTCCTGAAACTTTGTATACCCATTTATAATGTACATGGGAAGACGTCTACCGATATTGGACCAAATCGGTTGTCCGGTACCGGAGTAAAACCCAATGTAGTGTCTATTTTAAAAACGCGGTAACTCAAATACGCTTTACCGGATTTTTATGGAATTTGGTATACACATTTATAGTGTTCATGGGAAGAGGTCTACTGATACTGGATGAAATCGGTTCACCTGTTTCGGAGTAATGCTCAATTTGGTGCCTATTTTATGATAATATACGTATTCGAAAGAATTTATATATAAAAAAAAAGCAAATCATTTATCATGACAACATAGTCAATTGTTTTACTGTGATATTTTACGGCTTTGGAAATTAAAATAGAGATAGCTATGACCAAAAACACTATTGTTTTACATGCGCATATAACTTACAACTAGACCGTTAAACTGGCCCAGGTGACCGAGATGGTAACGTTTTGGCCTCACGTTATGGAGTTCCATGGTTCAAATCCCGAAACCAGCCAATTTCACTTTCTTTTTCGTATTTTTATGTGAGTGTGCGATTGTCAAGATATCAAAAATCTGTACAGTTCAGCTGATGCTGGAAGATTTTAATCTGATTAAAAAGAAAACTAGACCTTTGTTCTTCCCTAAGCCCTGCTTAATGAATAAATCTGGAGCTTAAAATGTAAATCAATTAAAAAAACATATTCTGCATATCATAATTGCAGTCATAACTGATTAAAAAAAACATACTGGCACTTTTTTACATCAGTTTACCTGATTTTATTATTAATTTGGCGATGTTATTTTTAAAATTATATACACGTTCATCAATTATTATGACCCACTCAACTAATTTCTATTACCACTCTCAGCTTAAATCGAACATCCCGCCGATAAAAATTTTAGTTTATTATAGGAAATATTGTTTTTAATTTCGTTGTAATTTCATAATGAATGTCTGCAAGGGTTTTGTAAACAAATGGGTACTTGAAAATTTAATTGTTGTTATGCACTTAATCTAAATTTAAAAAATTCAATTGAATTTATATTCTTTCAACTTTACAACAAAAAAAAAGAAGGGTTGGCCAAGAGCTTAGAACTAATAGTGCAAGAATGCACTTTTTCCTCTTTGGCATTCTCACAGTGAGCTGTTTGTTTTGGAGTGAAAAATTATTGATCTACCTTCGCATGAGAAAATATTCTTCTAGCCTTCATGGCCATTGTATTCATTTCCTGTTAACATCAAGAGGAAATGATAGAAATTAAGAAAATGTTGTTTAGAAATGTATTAATTTTTCCAAATAAAACAATACTGAATACTGTTGCCAAAATTAATCTAAAAACTTTTTGTGTTATTATTTGCATTGTTTCGCAATTCAGGAGTGCTTTTTGGGGGGTTATAGACAGCAGTAAAATGAAATTCTGCAAATAATTGTTGAATTGAGAATAAATCGCGTCATTGCATCTCGAGAATTTCATGGATCTCTAGGTATAAGTAGAGGAAGCAAAACAGATGTAACTGTGATACCTACGTATATTAATCGTATTTTTATTTTTAAAAATTATGTACACAATTCAGGTGAAATATTAGTTGTTTCTCACTCTTTAATTTCACATATTCATGCATGTTACCACACACAACCCCATCTCACCACTACTAGAAGGTTCTGGATTTGTATAGATCCTGCACGAAATTTGTGCTAATTGCCTAAGTCATTGCATTATATTTTCGAGTGGACTGTAGCATCGATTGGCCTGCTACCTATCTCTCTTGCACAACAGTACCTTCCTTTCTATTTGTAAAGGCCAAGCTACCTCTGTCTCTCGCACAATAGCATGTCTCTCTCTAGAGAGTAACGGTCTCATCGGCACAGATTTCGTGCAAGATCTTTATCTTAAGAGGGATGGAGAGTGGTGAGGTCCACACACTGTAGAAAGAAACAGAAGAACACAAGAGGACCCAGCACTAGCTGGAAGTTTCTAGCAAAGTAATTGGTATTACAGTATAAAGTGGGAAGATACAAGAGAAAGTCACACAGCTAGCATGGGGGTGCTTAGAAGTGAAGTGCATGTGGTCTATGAGGTTTGTTAAAAAAATAATGAACCTTAACTTTCTCTGCATAAACAAATGAAGCATGGAAGGCATCCTTCAGTAGAGGTGTCATGGGGACATTCATGCAAATACGTTAATTTTTTCACCTACAGTAAGCACCAGTTGATGGCAGCTGGCCTTCGAGTGAGAAAGTGTAGTGAGTAATCATCGAATTGTCAATACCGTTCTGAAATGACTGAACCATTTCAGCAATAAATTTTGCCAAAACGATTCACAAGACCCAGCAGGCTTTCAGGGATGAGCATCTTAGAGATCCACCAGACCTCCTTCAGCTTCAAGTACAGTAACTCGGTATCGGCCATGTAGTTCCTTCCTGTTCCCCAAGCCCCAACAAGGGGCTGCCCCTGGATCCCCTTTCCAAGTTTCTCTCAGACACCCTTTGTTGGGAGCTTTAAGTACGGTAAATATTATAACAGTAACAAGGGACCTAACCGTAATATAACAATATGCATATATAAAACTATTGTCAGCAATGGATAAGCCTGTGCAGGAAGAAACAATGAAGATGGAAGACTGTTGGCAGCCAACGGGAGTGTTGGTAATCAACCTGTGGGCCCTGTTAACAGGTCAGAACTGAAAGGGGGCAGAGTACTTGACCAGACCCATATGTTCAAATATTTCTTTAAAATGTCAAGAAGAAAATAAGAAATTAATATTATTGAATGTAATTTTTTTTAAGTTCACTGGTGATGGTTTTTAAATTAATGTGGCGGTACAAAGTTGGGCTTTGAAAATTTCTCTTATTACTTGGAAGGCCATTTGTTCGATATGCAGACTCTGTTAGGAAGATAGCCAGAGGACCATGGTAGTGAGTGGTGAAAAATAGAGATGTCCGAAGAAGATATGAATTGAAGTGGTCATCCAATGGTGGATAAAATATTGTACCTAGGTATAGTACTGTACTGTTAGTACTATATAGTATTTTAAGTATGTAATTTTTTTTAGTTATGATTAATGAGGTGGTAATGAATCCACCGAAGTGAAATATTTAGGCATTATATTTGATCAGCATTTAAGAAGGGATAAACACATATATTTATGTAACAGGCTGTACAAAATTTTCTATAAATTTGTTATCCTTCAAACATGAATACCAATAAATGTTCTGACCATGGTTTATTTCGCTCTTTTTCAATCAATTGTTCAGTATAGCATAATAGGGTAGGAAGGGATTTCTTAGAGATCCCTTTGAAATCCCCTTTGAAGTTTGGAATTACTGAATTGCCCAAAAACAACTTTCGCTCATTTGGAGCATTGTGTATGTGTACGATATATTCATGTATGTACATGTAGGGGCAGTTTTTCTTAATGTGCTACAATGCTTGTAGCACATAGCTTCTTTTCTGTCTTCATGAAATTTTATTTTCAAACGCAATACTGTTTTTCATTTTAAGTAGATTTTGAGCTTGGCGTGTCCAGGCAAGATCTCGCTTGTTGATGAGACAGTAATATGAATGCCTTCTTTATTGCTGTTGACTTGTTGCATTCTCTGTAGCAAGATCTGCTCATGCACAATAACCCAATGTTATCTACGTTATGTCAAGTCTCCGTCTACATGGAATTTCCATTCACAAACATGATGAATTGCAGAAAGATGCAGACATCATTGCGATAACTCTGAAGAATCAAGCATAACTACAGTTCAGGAGAGAGAACTAACTACTTTCCTGTCTTAAACAAGACACATATGACCAGTGAACGAAACGAAAGTGTCTACGTGAAAATAAATAACTTCTGCAGTAAAAAGTAGTGTCACATGCAACAGTAATAACATAGGTAGGCCTACCATTCTTTTCTCTATTTTAAATATATGAAATGGTATAACTTATGCAGCACACCCTTCATTTAAGCCATGAGCCACGACTGTTTATGTGTGAAATAGATTAATTGCATTAAACCAATGAACTAATATCTTGTCAGCATTAGCTCCTCTGATTTGCAATAAATCAAATTCACTTTGTTCCTATGGGAGTCCCTAGCCTTTACGGGATTTCACGGGCTTGCTTGCTTGCTTACTTGGTAGGATTACTGTACAGCATGTAATTTCAAATGTCACATTCAAAGCAGTTTATGAACGATATAAATTTCACTTACAGCAAAAGAGAAGGATTCAAGCTATCGACTGGTATACAAGATTGATCCTACCTAAATTGAACAATTATTTAAACTGGGATGGTTCAGATTTTCAATTATATGAATCACCATACAAAATAATGTATTAAAATGCGGAAAATTTGTAATAATAAACAGTTGAAACCATTAAAACAAACTAGTTGAACTTATCACTTCTTTAGACAAGAATACTGTTTTGCTTTGAAAAGCACATCAACTACTACTGTAATACAAAATGATCAGTTTGGTGAGAGTTTAGACCCATCAGAAGACCTTATCGATTTAAAAAACACTAACTTATCAATAGTTTGTATTACTTGAAAGCACCAATAAAGGAGATGCATATTTTGATAGGAGGCTAAAATGTACTAATCAGTGATTGGAACTACATACCGTACAGGAATTTACGACATCCATAAGACCAGGTTGCTACCAACCATATCCTCATTCACTAAATGGCAACTATTTCCTGCCTTTCAAACTACAAGATTTGTTGAATGTACAAAAGTACATAAAAAAATAAGGTCCAGAATAAATATATAATTATCATAACTTGTGTTGACTGACAACTGCTCTATTTGTGATGAAATGATGGTATTTGGTGTCACAAGGATTCAGTAAATGTAGAAATGAATAAACAAATAAAAATATTATTCCTACTATTGATGTTCCAGATAACTAACATCCAGATTATTGATATTCTATTGTCTTACACTACCTGTCAGCCTATTGATCATAGTAGACATTTGTTCATACTCTACTACATTTTTCCTGGAGTTAGACCCAATGACTCATATGCAGATATGTGGACAAGAAGAGTATACCTACACACAAATACTTTCTGAGATAGAGTTGTCCGAATTGTAGGCCCTACATATTGCTATAGTCAGGAGTTCCAAAATATGCATAATGCATGAGAGAAGTTGCCTGTGACTTTTAGAATTCTGTGTTGTTTGAATCCTGGTGACAGGAATTTTCTTCTACTTATCCTTATGAAACGTCACCAGATATACAAAACTCTAGGAAACATGAATATATAAATATACTCATTTCAAAATTTAATAGAATTTAAGAAATTCAGAAAAGATATTATTACTTAAAATAATTTTAACAAATATATATTTCCTTTTAATGATGCCAATCTATGTAACTGCCACTTCCTTATTGACCTACTGCGCAAGTTGATAAAAGAATTATTAAATTAGTTAATATTTGTCAAAATTATGTAAGATAAATTCGGTTTTTATAAACAACTTTTTCTGTTTTACCACTCCTTTGCCCCTACAGTAGGCAATCGCTTAGATGTTCTCCATTGCTAAAAGGTTAAACAGGCCATAAAAATGACATCTCTTTTGTGTTTGACTCAATGTTTATAAACTTTGCACCTCCCCACATTCATTGTTCACTCATTATAGTAAATTAATGCTTGGTGCAATACTGGTGTAACTAATAAGCAAGTAATGAAAATACAGTACTCACGTCTCAGTAATCGGTTGTGGGCTTTGACAGAGAAACGCTTTGAAGCAGAGTAGAATACAATAGGAGTAGTGAGCATGAGGGCCACCGAGATGATGAGAGGAATTTCTGCTTTTAGCGCCGATGTTGAGCAATTCAATTCTTTGCTCCATTTTGTACGTGTAGCATTCATCTGCAAATATAAATTTCAGAGATGAGGAAATCAATATCACTATAATGTTTGAGGGCTGTCTCCAGAGAAATTAAAGATTAAAGCAGATGTCAGAGTGTAAACAATTTTGAACATGGACAGTGAGACACTGTAGAATATCGCAATGTAAACTACTACAAGAAGATATGAATTATGCCCTTATGTTACAGTTTTAAGAAGTCTGCATAAGGCAACACATCATTGTCATAATATCAGATAATAGATCTGACAGAGATATCACACATTGGACATTTAACTCTCTCCTCTTCTCCCGCTCCATCCTTTTCACACATCTTCCCCACTTTCCCCCACAATCTTCGACCTTCTACCTTCTTTCCTCCTGCTCCTCCCTCCCCACCTTTCCCTCCTCCACTCTCTCTATGCATGGAACTGTATTACAAATCACAGATCAAATTTCTAGCAGCAAAGGGAAAGCAAAAACCACACTTAAGTGAGAAGTAAATACATAAATAAGAGGAACAAGTTTTAAGTAATTAATTTTCTGATGTTGAGCTTCAGATCTCAATTAAGTAGTTTTGTTCTTGGGTAATTGTCATGATTTATTTAATACACATTCCCTCACAACTTTTATTAGTCATTTCACTTTTGCTTGATTTCTCGTCACTCTGACAGAGAAAAAATGAAAACTGTAGAGTATTTCTTACTTAACAAACATGTTCTCTCTACATCCTCTATGTTGTGTTCAGCATGCAGTGCATTACATGAAGTTAAAAAAACAATTGATGACAGCTATAGGCTACTACTTTGAAAATTTGTTTGTAAATGTAAAGTGTATGGACCTGAGATGTGGGAGGGGAATTATTGCCTGTGTCTCTGAATTAACTCCACACCTAGGTTTGCCAGGTTTTTGAAATGCTGATAAGGGATAGTTCATGCCGATACGACATAAAGACATTTGTTCAAGAAAACACATTCACGCTATAATTGCATTTTAGGCAGACACCTATACTTTTTTAGATTATTTTGCTGCTTCATTTTCTACATAAAAAGTTTAAAACTGTATTTTTCTTCACTTCTAGCTTTTTTCAACAATGCTGAATCTCCCTTAATCAAGGCATGAAATTTCTGAAAATTATGATCAAAATTAAGTGAGACTTGAATTTCTGACTTATCAGATTTGCTGAACATCTATTCCTTTCATCATTCCATTTGTTTTTAAGATTTATTAAAAAAAAAATCTTTAAACATATGCATTCAAACCAGGTATACTGTAGTTAGAAAATACTAGTGTATTTGGAACAGCATCTAAATTAACTTCAGAGGAAAAAAATCACCCATTTTGAATTCTCATTATAATTCTGAAACTATCAGTATCAGTACAGGTATATCTAGCTCCAGCGTCATGTAATTCAATTTATGGGAAGAAAATTCTTCATATATGCTATCCAAAATAAAAGCTGGACAAATTTCAGTAGATTTCAAAGAATTAATTATTTCTTCGAAACCATGAAGTGTAAATAGGTAATTTATTTTAACTTTGGCAGAAGTAAGTTGTTTAAATACGAGAAAAAAGGTGTCCTGTATACTGTTAAATGGGACAGTACTTCAGACCTTCACATATGAGAAACCCTTGAAATAAGGGACACCTGGCAACCCTATCCCTCCTCTGAATGGCCTTCCATTCATAATTGCATTTCACTGGTGTAAGGTTTAAAAATTCACTGTACTATGTAGACTACAGCAATACTTCTCAACATGTGGCCCATGATGTTGAGACAAGAGGTTCATAGGGATTTAAATTAAATTAAATTAAATGGGAACTTATCTAAACAAAACAAATTAATAAAACTGTATGAAATACAATGGATAATTTTAAAAATCAGTAAGCTTATCTGACCTACAGAACTATGATGGCAGTACCACCATCATATATCTATTCGTGGGTGCGTGGGCCAAGAGAGTTAAGTCCACTTTCTTGTTACTGAGAAGTGACTTAACACTTTACCCATCCAACATCGCTTTAGAGATGGATAAACCCATGATGCACACATCCATAACGACCGTTGGTTTTTGAATATGACTTACTGGACTTAACACAGATGTAGAGAACATTTTTATCTATAACTCTATGGGCATATCTCAATTTGTGAGGATGGTGGACTTAACTCTCTTTGCCCGCGCATCCCCGTATTAACATATACTCACTGTATCCACAATATCCATGCATAGGAAACCGTCCTCTACAGATGCTTTAAGTTTTTCATAAAATTCATTAAGGCTGCAATATTTTTCAGTGCAATTTGGACAAACTTCTTCCTCATATGACTTAGAGGAAACATTATAGTACTTCTTTATACAGTCTTCAGTAGTATTGTAAAGTTGCTGGAATTTAATGGTGTCATTTGAAAGTTGAGTTGTTAAAGTCCCATTATTGTCTACAATAAAGCAATCTGAAACAAAATAGATTAAAGAATAGTACATTATGCAACAAGCCTATAATGGCATTTATTAGGATACACGAGTATGTTTATGAAATGAGCAATGTTTAATATTTTAGATTCACTCAATCAAATGGCAATGAGCCCACCATGCCCTTCGTGTCAGCTGATTGTCGTAGTTCTTGTCTTTTACAAGAGAAGCAGGTCAAATTAAAGCTACCTTATGGTCGATTTCTTGAAACCAATGGATTTTTACAGCACAAAATGAATTCATTTTGTATGATATTAAAATTAACACAAACATAATTAATTGATTTGATTTTAAATACAGCCTATTACTACATAGTTTTCAGCTCGTACTCTTAAGGTCTCAAGATCGTTTCATGTTTGATAATAATCGATACCACACCGATGTCGAAATGAAAAACAGTTTTGAAGTGAGCATCATTATGATACCACATGAAATAATTGTATTATAGTATGGTTGAATAAAATTGCTTTATAACGATCAGCACAAGACATCGCTAGAACCTGAAAATTTAATATTTCGTGTATATTCCAGGACATAAAGCTCAGTCATGTGAAAAATGAACAACAGGTTCAGAGCAGGAGGCCCATGCCTAAAGATCCAATATCCAATATCTCGTAAAACAATTTGCAAATTAATTCAGCACCACCAGTTTGCACAGTGAATAATATGTTAGCAGTGAAAAGGCTAAGAGGCAATTTCCACCACTTTCCTTTGAGAATCTTCACATGTTCTTTGTTGTGCACCACATGTTCAGAGAATTAATTTTTTTAAATTTATAGGTGTCCTTTTTAGTTTTTAGATAATTTTAATAAAGTATTCCATTGTGCATTAAAATCCTATGGCTGATGACTCAGAGATGTCTTGTAGACTGTGTACAATCACACCTTAAAAGCCTTGTCAAAAATAAAAGATTCAAGTTGAGAAAAATATATAAATTATTTTATTAATCAAGCTCAATAATTCCAAACAACATGCTTTTAAATGCTTTATGTGAATTAGTTTGAAGCATGTAGTCAGCTAGTGAACATGAAATCCAGCTTACAGAAAGAGTGAATTAGGCCCGGTTGCATAAAAGCTCCAGATATCTTCTAGACAGCTAATCGTTCTATACATATATAGACTCGATAAACACCTTCCCATTTCCGAAAGCGAATTTGCTCAAGAAATAGCTAATGTCAGATAAATGAGTTGAGCACTTTGTCAATAGATGGAGACACGGTGCTTACTCTAATATCAAGTTGGCCGTGATTGAATAGCAACCAATCGGAGCGCTTCTTGCTATTCTATTCAAAATGGCTGAATTATCTTTCTGCTTTTCCTTGTCTGCTGTTTGTCTGCTAAAATGAATGTAAAACGTGAGATAAACTACGGTAATTTCGATTTCGAGACTTGTGCATTAGAGAAAAATGTCACCCATCACAATCTGACAACATAATGCGTAAAACGTAACACATTAATTAAGTTATAGCTAATTTACCACAGAAAGGAATGCTTCGATGGTTGTTCCCAATTCTAATGATGGGCAATTTAACGCTGAAAAAGGCATGCTTGCAGTTGTTCCTTATTTAATATGATAGCCTATTTATCCATAGGTCATTCCTTTGACAGCCTGATTCTTTCCGAAACTCAATATCGTCAAAGATCTAATTCTTTCAGGGAATACTTTTTGCTTTACACATCTCTAGGCCTAATTATTGCCTCAGGATGAAGATGACGAGAAAGATGATGATTATGTATTAATATTCGTGCTGTAAAATGGCAATATTTTCTTCATAAAGTGTTGCATCACAAAATAAAATGAATATAGGCCTACTTAAGCTACATTTTTTCCGAATCTGAATATCATCGTAGGCTACTTCTTGAAAGGATTGCTGTATTTCTTTCAGGGAATATTTACTTCTGTATAGACCTAGGCCTTATATGATCTGGCATTGAAAATGACCAGCAAGAAAATATGATGTGAATTAATATTCGCGATGTTTTCTTAAAGTATTAACTTACAACAGAAAATGAAATTAATACAAATAAACGATGGATACAATAGCCTAGGCTATAACAAAGTTCATCTAACCGATAATATACAATTTTTCTAGTACAGTATTATGAATTATTTCACACACAAATTAATAACCAATGTCAGCTTCATTACTACTTTTAATTTTAATACCATAACAAGCTAGTAACATAATGTAAGATTAAATGCTAACATAATAATGAAACATACATCAACATAAATATTTCGCATTTCCGCCATGTTGCGTGTTTATCTACTGTTTCGCCAGATATCTAGTGATTTATGGTGCGATAGTTTGTAGGGCGTTTTATTGAACGATTAGCCGCCATCGAACGTTTCAGAAACGCTTACGGATTGAATAATGCCATCTAGTAGATATCTTACGTTTCGGAAACCCGGCGTTACTGAAAAAGGGATCCCATACGTACAAATAACTGCTTGTAACAAATTAAATAACTTCATTTAGAAGTAACATACATTTCAGTGCAGTGAGAGTTTTTATTGTAATATAAATTATACCAATACTTACTATTGCAATGTGCTTTCTTCCACAGACTAAAAACATAATTAAAAGCACCTTCAATCACTTGAAGGCGATCCAGATTGACTAGTACCATTTTGCACGCATGACCACTATCATCCTTTGCCTAGAAAAAGAAGAAGTGACTTCTGAGAACAGAATACACACAAGAAAAGACCTACTTACACAGTATTTCTACTTAGTAGCCAATATGTGTGTCAATTACCAAACTGTTAGTAGTACACGGTGTACACCCATATTCTACATATCTCAACTCTTGATTATACAGTTTGTTGATCGTCCATGCAAGGCTCTTCCTCCTTTTATTTAATCCTTTGCGAGTAGAACACAATATAATCAGGCACAACATTTTGACATTCCTGTACTTAATTTTGAATTTTCCACGATTCATTTTGTCATATTGTGTACATGGGTTCCAGAGAAGCGAAATAACAAATTGTCTATGCCCAGCTTGGTGACATAAAGTGGAGAAAATTCGAAATTAAGTGGGAAATACAAAATCCTGACCCAGTTACATCCATATTCCGCTTACAAAGGGTTAAAATTCATGATATGTTCTGTTATTGTTAATTGAAAACTGTAGAATTTAGAATTTAGAATAGAATTTTATTAACACATGCTTTTACATACATAGTTATCTACATCCACTTTAAACATCTCTTATCTATAAGTCTAGCGCTATCCACTAAGAATCCCTTCATACTATAACCCCTGGGTTTAGTGTATGAATGTGGATTCTGGTTAACTTACCACACCTTTCTTGATTATTTTCTCATGATCTATTTCCTAATTTTTCTCATCCACTTCTCTCTCATTTTTCCTAAATACTCCCCAATTTTCTTAGTATTTTCTTCACCTCTGAATTTCAACATCTTGATGGTTATTATCTCCTTATGAAATTTATCCCACTTTGTCTCCCAGATTTCTTCCCTCCACCGTGTTACCCCTTCACATTCCGTTAAGTAGTGTGATATTCCTTCCTCTTTATTACATAGTACACAACCTTCCTCTCTGTCCTTCCTTAACCCTTTCAGATATATCACCCCTGTTCTCATCCATGCATATCCCTCTCTTCCTTGCTTATCACAACAATCGACATATTTCTCCCTTCCCCACTCTGTTTTAATTACTCTGTATAATCTTAAAGAACTTTTTTGAAAACTGTAAGTATAACAAGGATTATGACAAATTTATTAGTATTTACAGTCTATTAAAATCATATTAGATTATTTGTGTTAGATAGGCTAATGTTTAGGACAGCCTGGAGCACTGTTTAGATGCTGAAATTTCCCTGCAACTTTCAGATCCATTGAAGAATCAGTATCTCTTAACCATCTGCACTGAAATGTTCAATAGTTTCTCTGTAATCATGACATAACCATCACTTGAGAAATCACTGCTGGTCATAATTAACTAATGGATATTCAGGCTCTTTTGCAAGAAATGAACATGTTTCAGTTTGAGCACTTTGATGTGTTTGAAATTTTTGAAATAATGTTAACATCAGAATGTATTGATTTCAGTGTAAGAAGTGCAGGAAAGTTTTGTGCTTTTTCCCTCTTGGTATTAATTCACGTTCCTTGCATGAATTCTGTTCTCCTTGACAATAACAATAATTACTGGTAAAGTTTTAATATCAATACAGTAAAACGCCGATAATACACACCTGTTTGTTACGCTATCCCATGTTATATGCTCTTTTCATCCGGACCCTTTACATCACTACATAAAACTATATAAAATCCACCTCTTAATGCACTTGTCATCCCGTTTAATACACTCTTTTGTCAGCCGAAAATTCTAAAATATCGAGCTTTTAAGGATACTGAGAAAATATTTTCCAGACCTTTACATTTACCGTTAGAACCCACACGTTCAATAGAATGGAATGCAACTCTTGAGTACCTGCAAATCTAATCATAGCACGGATTCAGTCCTCCACGGTCTTCCTTGCTGCCAGTTTTAAATCGCACTGTGACTTGATCTTGTGTAGAAGTGTGAAGTGATTTGTTAGTGCCATCATGAGTAAAGGAGTGAAATGGAAAGCTTTGTCGATATCAAAGAAATTCTCTGTAAACATGATGAAAACAGCAGTATGAATCAGAAACAGTTGGCGGAATCATTACTAATCCCTTCTTGATGGTTAGAACAATAGTGAAAAATCGTGAAGCGGTTTACGAATTGTACTTCAGTACTGCAGTGTATTTGTTCTTACTTTTTTCTGAAAGGAAAGAATATGAAATACCCCTCAGCATAATTACTGTATTTAATCCATAATTTGAGTCAACAAATGTTTATTTTGATTCACATCTTGGTGTTAAATTTTTAAAATCTAAAAATGATCCACTTTTACTAATACACAGCCCAGTGTAATATGCTATTTTTACGCGTACTGCCGAGGTTTCACTGTACTTATAAAATTGGGAATATGTTTGCAGAGAAGTATGGTGAGCTGTTTCTGCTCAGAGAACTGTAGCCTACCTCTTCAGGTGAAGTAAATAAATGTTTATCACTGTTTATCTTTATTGTTTATCCCAAATGACACCTCGGTACAAATATGGCATTTCCACAATCACCAAAACAACACACAGGCACTACACTTTATGATGAACTCTCATTAATTTCAGGATGCAACTTGCAATTTGTCTCATAAAAATTTTCACTAAGCATGAACCAACAAATCACACAAAGAACAACACTCGTTACACAAACAAAGCACTATCCTGACTCTTAACTTAACGTGACACTGTCATTAAAGGTGCAACATTACAACAAGGTAAGCCTATCACTTACATCTCATTGTTAAAAGGGAAGCGAGTAGAAGAGACCTCACTTCTTCCAATCGCTTTTCTGTAATGAGCAAATTTGTGTACAGATAGGGGGAAAAAAAAGCTGACCGACTAAAATATCTAAGTTGCCGATATGAGCCAATGCGCATGCCTAGCGGCATTCACAGGATAGCAGGGAATGTACTGAAATTATTTCTAGTGTCGACTGTTGACTTAGCCCATTTCGAAACTAGCAAATAAGCTAGTAAAATTCATTTTCTGGGAATAATCCGTTAATTTTAAAACCAGTTAAATATTGCAGCAATTGAAAAGTAGTGGGAAAACAATGGGCATTAAGGAAACAAAAGATTTCCTTCCCTCGCAGGATTCGAACCGAGAACGTGTGGACACTGGTGTGAACAAGGCTCTGAAATCAGCTACAAGAGTCGGTCCGCTTTTTTTTTCCCCCCTACCTGTACAATTCTAAAGTCTGTGGTCACCAAATTCTGGGCAAGTAGGAAATTATCATCCATTAATGGGATACCCAAAGTTAGTTACAGAAAAGGGTGGCAGACATTTTCAGAGAATTTCTGTATATCCTGCTACGTAACATTTCACCACTTAATCAACAGCAAAAAGTCGGGACTGACTAGATCTGTACAGCTAAATTATTCCCTAATAAAAGCTAATGATGAAAAGAATGTTAATAAGAAAAAATCTTTACCTTTAAAACAGTATCATGTGATTGCAGAACATTCAAATAAAATGTAATACATTTCTCACACAATCTGATAGGCCGAGCATGTGTGATGGCACATCTTGTGAAGTCTGATGTGGCATTTGCAAAATATGTTAAATATCTCAGGCAACTTCCTTCTAATTTCACTAAGTTGTTATCACCCCATCTAAAACACACAATGAACAAAAGGGTACAATAATTTGTATAATAACTTGTACAATCATGTACAATCCCATTACCAGTATTTTTGTAGTAAAAAAATTGTTTCTGGCTCTTGTATGTGTAGTTGTAACTGATAAAAGGAACACTATTAAAACCATACCTTTATTGTGCTCTGATTTGTTTCAATATACAGTCGAACTTGGGTAATTCGAAGTTGACGTCTAATGACATTAATTGCGATACATTTTCCATGGTATTGTACAATGACAATAAGACTTAAAATGTAAATTCTGTTACATTAGAAGATACAATACCTTACAGTTAAGCCTACTAAAAAAATGTAATAATTAAAATTGTTTCAGTACCCAGTTTTCCCATATGGAGAAAGCTGATATTTCCCAGGGCAGTAAATACAGTTTTTACCAGGGGTGGGAAAACCATTGCCAACCCTGGCTGTGCTGCCAGCATATATCCACATTTTTGTGAAAACTTGGTCTCCTCCATATGCTTTATAATTTTTCAACTCCATGAGTGCAGCTTCTACCTCTTGGGAAGGTTTAAGTTTTCTGGTTTTGTCTTTATTGGGATATACTGGGGTGACATCAATGCAGCTGACTGTTGTACCCTTGTACCAAATCATATGCGCTAATTACTACAATATGAAAATGATCCTTAAGTACCAAATCATAATCTCTAATTTCATGTATTAAAGCTCTCTAAACTTAAATAGGCCATGAATTTTCACTTCATCCCTCAGCAATTACTCATGGCGTAGTGGTTAAGGCTGCTGATTACAATGCCAGTGGTCCCATGTTCAAATACTGGTCGATGCAAAAAATTTACGGGTTAGAAATAGGTCCCAAATAGGTAGGTAGGGTGAAGAGGAAGTGAAAGAGGAAAAAGGACAAGAAGAGAAGAACGGGGACTTCCCCCCCCCCCTAATTTGACCTTCTGACTACTAGATGGCATTGCTAGTAGTTCAAATGGCAGCTGCTAGATATCTCACTGTTTATGTAGTGAGTTGTGGGATGGGGAGCTAAGGGGGGACTTCAAAGTATCTTTTCCCAAACTGTTAATATGTAGCCTTATAGGTCTAATTAAATTCTGCCAAATTGAAGTTTCTCATCATCTCAGTTTGGATTTAGAAGTGGCATATCCACTGAGAATGCTACATTTCAACTTACCACAGAAATATTGGAAGCGTCAGATAAAAAGAAATATGCTCTGGGAATTCTCTGCAACTTAGCTAAAGTATTTGACTGCATAAATAATGAAAGTTTACTTCAAAAATTGGATCAATATGGGTTGGATAATTTAACACTAAAGTGGTTCAAATCATACCTGTCGGATAAAACTGAAAGGTAATAATAAATGGAAATAAATCTAACTTAGGGGTTGTTAAAAATGGAGTACCTCAGGAATCGATACTGGGGCCTTTGCTCTTTTTAATTTTCATCAATGGCAAGTCATTGATGAAAATTAAACTTAAGGACGAATCAAATGTATGCCTATCTGCTTTTTGCAGATGATAGGCTACTAGTGGTAAGCATGCTGACACCCACGGCCGTCAATGGTGGTTTCCATGACTGGAGCCGCTACTTCTCTATCAAGAAGCTCCTCAATTTTAATCATGAGGCTGAGTGCGCCTCTACCAGACCTCCCTACCTCAGAAAAATCTGAGGAGCTACCGGGGATCAAACCCGGACCGACGGATCTGTAGTCAGTGATGCTAAGCACAAGACCATGCTGGCGGACCTAAGGACTACAAATTGACCAAAATCTTGGAAGACACAATGAAATGATAAGTCCAAAACTGAGTTCAGGGCAATTCCATGGTCACGGACTAACATTCACAGAGGAAAGTCACTATACTGGCAGCCATTACACCAACAATATTAAACACAGAAGAAATTGGCATATGCAGAGCAACACATAAAGAACTAAAGTATTTACAAATAAACTTAGAGTTCTCTAACATTTATATGCACAGATATATTTAACTTATAGCACCTTGTCACGGACTAACTTATTTTGGACATAGGTTTCATTTGTAGGAACAAAACAGAAAATTTCTGTGATTTGATATACATTAGGCAGATGTGTTTTATTTGTTTTGAAGTAGGTAGGTATATAGCAGCTTATGATATGGTTCTTTAAAATATGAACCATCAGTTTAATGGTAATAAAAAATGAAATACTGGTGTCACGGACTAACATGAAAAGTTGTCACGGACTAACTTCTGGATGTAAATAAAAAAATCACATTTACAACATAACAAAGAGGTGGAACGCTTAGTACATGATTTGAAACGTCTGTCTAACAATCTCAAACTCGTTTTCATTGATTCGAAGTATGTTAGTTCGTGTTGAAGACGTGGTTTTGGGCTCTTCAGTCAGTGCATGGAAAATACTTTTGATAAGCGAGTAGTCTTCATCTTTTACAGCTCTGAACTATTTTGGCCTTCTTTCAGCTGTTTAAGTCAACCATTTGAAAACAACTTTATTTTTTAACCCCTTCATCAGTGTCTTGACTATTGCTAGACAAAATATTGATTCTGAAATCCTCAATTATGAGGTTATTGAATACAAATGTTGCATCGCTGAACCTATCACGATATTTTTTTTTTCTTTCAGCAGATGTCTTTCCCATTTTTATAGTATAGGTCTAAATGAAAAAAGAAAAATGTGTGAACTTTTCAGAAAAATTAGTTTTATTGAATATCGTAACTATTTTGATCTCAATAATTATGAATTTAAATTTTGGTTCTTGAAAATTAAATATGTTTCATATAAAAATAGGTTAGGCCCACAAAACATTTAATTATTCTTTATTTTTCTCCACTACCCTTCACATTTTATTACAAATATTCTAATATCTGTGAAATATATCATTTTGAGACTCTGTGACTGTTAGTCTGTGACACCATTATTTGTGGAGAAAAAACATTCAATTTCAGTAACCAAGTGAAGGTGTACACTGCTCCATACTAGTACACAGAGAATATAAAATATAATTACAATACATGCATTATTTATTGTTTTAGGTAAACTTTTGCATCTTTTTTGTCACGGACTAACAGTTTCTGTGTATTATTGGACTTCCTTACATATATTATTTACCTAATTTGACTTCTGCAATTCAATGAAGTAATGTTTTCCCTCCATAATAAGTCATCTTTTGTTTTATGATGAAAAAGAATCATTGGAAAGCACTGCTGCCGTATCTGTTGGACTAAATTGTGAATGTCCATCTTCATCATAAATTTGGTGTTTTCTATCAATTATCTAATAGATTATATTTTAAGTCCAAATTTATAAGACAAATGCATGAAATATTTATATTTTCTTAAACTTTAACTCTTTGACTTAGAGAAACTGCAATAATTTACAATATTTGTAACATTTTATTTTTTTCAATCTGTGTCAATGTTATCATGGAATTGCCCTTCAGCGTTTTTCGCTTTAAGAATTTTGAATGATGTATTACAACTGGATGCATTACTCATGGTAGATTTTGCATATTTTCACTCTGTAATGAGATATGGAATCATATTCTGGGGCAACTCTCCCCATAGGGAGAAAATATTTAGGTTACAAAAACGTGCAATAAGAATAATATGTGGAAAGAGAAAAGAGAATCTTGTAAAGCGCTATTTGAAAAATTGAAAGTCCTCTCTCTCACAGGGGAGAAAATATATATATATATATATACTCGGTAATGTGTTGTATGGTAGATAATATTGATAAATTTCAAACTAATTTAATTACAGTGTAACTTACATGGACGTCCAACTAGAAACATAAATGATTTACATATACCAGCTAATTCATTAAAATTCTTTCAGAAGGGTGCTTATTATTCTGCAATATAGATTTACAATAAGCTTCCAAAAAACATTAAATTATTGTGTATTAAAAGCAAATGCAAATCTTTCAAAAGATCTCTGAAGGAATTTTTAAGAACTCACACCTTCTACAACATGAATGAATATCTCCAGCTTGCATAAGTTTTTCAGCTTACAGTTTTGCATTGTTGTTAAGTTATAACATGCATGTTTATTCTGATCTGACGTGTTCTATATCCTTGAGCCTAGCTCAACATAGGATCTACAGAATGAGATATCTACATCTACATCTCAAACACTAGATGTAGGAGATGCTTATGGAACACACTGAGGGGAAACCAACCAATATCCTGTCATTAAGCTCTATCCACAATGTGCAGTTGGCAGCCAAAGTATAACACGTGATGAGTAATGGATGCCATTCACAACATGCAGTTGCAGTCGGCAGTTGGTAGTGGTGGATGGGACATCAACTGCAAGTTACGCATTATGAGATTGAATAGGCCTATTATTTACTAGTGCAAATAGATTAGCTTCTATTAAAAAGATGTTTATTATATGTATTATGAAGTATAATTCAATTACTCCACATTTTTTGGGGAAAAAATAGTTTTATGCCTTGCACTAGGCTCCTCCCACCAACACTCTAATGGGACCAGCCTGGGAAGGAGGAATTTAGGGTTTTGAATGTCTCCTCTTAGATGGCGTTGCTAGTAATGCAGACGGTGACACTCAGAAAAATTTATTTTTCCTTTATTCCCTTTTTGTCTTCCTTTTCCTCCCTCTTCCTCCCTTTCTCTCATTTTCTCCTCGCCCTACCTACCTATTTGGGATCTATTCCTAACAGTAAATTTTGGACCAACCGGGATTTGAACTCGATATTGTACTAGCACCGTAACCAATAGCCTTAAACCACTACACCACGAGCGATTGCTGAGCGATGAAGGGGAATTCATCTATTTAAATTTAGAGAGCATGAGAAATAACCGTTTTGATGCAAGGGTCATTTTTGGAATATTTTATTTTGTGAACTTCTAATATGTGGCAGGGTAATATTCCTAACACTGTGGTTTTGTACATTTTTATGCGTATATGATGAAGGGTACTTCCTGAGGAAGCCAATGGTACAATAGTGAGGTGCGCGCGCAAGACTCGGTAGCGAAAGGAAACAGCCGGCGGGCGGAGCTTGGCTGGTGCATGGCATAAATCTATCTTTTGCCATTTTTTGGGGAAAATGGTACATTACAACACACCCGAGTCCCCCATTCCTACTCTCAATCCCTCCCCTTGCAGTGGCATTTGAACTACTAGCAGCAATGGTAGCGCCATCTCTTATGCAACTGATGAAACAGAGAAAATAATTTTTTACTTCTTTATTCTGTTCTTCTCTTCCTTTCCCGTCTCCTTCCTCTCACCTCCTCTTCATCCTACCTACCTATTTGAGACCTAGCCTATTCCTAATAGTAAATTTTGGTTCGACCGGGACTTGAAATCAGGACCCCTAGCATTATAGCTAGGAGTCTTAGCCATTACGCCACGAGTGAACGTTGAGCACTGAAGAAAGCTTTCGTATATTCGAGTTATGATAGGGGGGATTTCATGAGTTTTAACGCAAGAATTGGTTTTTATAATTTTGAGATATTTTGTTAGTTACGAAAAGAGTAGTGTTGGTGCAAGGAAATTTTCCTGCATCAATTATGCCATATTTAATGTTATAATGCGGCATTTTTTATAATTGTGAAATATTACGTATGGTGCAAGGGTATTTTTGTATTGTGAAATAGCCTATTTTGTTGCAAGGGTCGTTTTTATAATTATGAAATATTATGTGGAGATGTAAGGGTCTTTTTTTATTGTAAAATATTAGGTGACATGTCAATTGCAATTATGCATTACCGGCGTTGAGGTTGAGCAGCGGCTACCAGCATGGCGGCATGTGCTGCGAGGAAGCGGGGCAGGCGGGAAGTGGCCAGGCAAGTGGAATGTGGAAAGGGGACCAGCTTGTGTCGCAAAGTACCATCTTGCCAAACTTACTGTATAATGTATCCCTAACCTCTTTGTTGACTGCATTGTGGGCAGCTCAAGTACTGCTCCCAAGCGGACAGCTGCAACTGCCAACTACAGACTATCAACTGCACATTGTGGATAGAGCTTTACATAGCAGAATACAATGTACGTTTACTTCTCATTGAAACTTTTCATCCCTAACATTACACATGCGTCTTGGACTGAGACTAGTTAGTTACAGAATAGATCGCTAAGATTCTGAAGATAGGTAAAATTAATTAGTTGGCTGACTCAATAGTTTTATACTATTGTTAGTTGCCAATGTTTGCTATTTTATCTATTCAGATTATTTTAAGTGACACAAATGGGGGGAGGTTCCATGCAATTACACAAGTTGACAAACGGGCGTATCTTTCAACATACAACAAGAGACAATAACTTACATTCCATTTCCTCCATAAAATAAATATTCACCAGATACATGAAAGAAGAAAAAACTAAATAGCACACATTTTACAATATTCCTCGCCATCAATCTGCTAACACAATGAATTAACAAAGCAAATTAAAAACCACATGTATCACGAAATTATGATTCCATGCACGGAAAAATCAGATCAGCTGACATACCAAGTAGCAAGTGCAACTGTCATTTGTTGTTTACTTGTGTAATCCAGAAGCACCAACATCACCAAAATTATCCAATCATCGTGTACTCAACATTGAAGCAATATCTTGGACAAAATTCGCCAGACAATAATATCTGGCTATTGCCTAGTAGTTTTTTTTTATATTTTGGCTTCTTAGTTTATTAAGTTTACGTGCTTTTATTGTTGTGAAACACAATGGACCATTGAATACCAAAGTCAATATTCTTATTTTTTCATAACTTGACGAAAGTCGACTCTCTTTTGCAGATTTACTGGCAGTCACTCCAACATCAAAATATTTTACAATTTTTGTATGATTATTTTGTATTAATTAAGTTGTCATTGTCTGTTTCGACCAAGTAGAAATTAAAAAGAAACTAAACAGTATTTTGTTAAAAATATAATATATTTTAAAAAACAGATATTTCTTATACATAAATTAATTCATGTTAAGTGGATTGGTGGTCATGAAGTTTCATCTTACTTGTAGTTAATCGAACTTTTTGTTTACTATGGAAGCTAGTTATGCAGTTCTAACAAGAAAATGAATTCCAGTTTAATACACATATGATTCATATGTGTTCCTATATATTTACCTTAATTTCCTGTTTTCATTTGAGAAACCCTACATATGAGAACATGCATCTTTAGCTAGATGAATGATCTGGTAAGTAAACTGAACTATTCGGAAGTGCCCATTGTACCAAACCTGCCAAAATTATTATGTATTTTCTAAGCAGTTATATCATAACCAATACCACTAATTTACCCCTTTAGATGGCTGTAAAAACTACAACTCCTACACCAGAAGACTTGCAAAAGAAGCTGTACTTCCTACTGGAACAGCTACAGCAAATGGCAAGCGAATTACCGCCGTAAGTAGCCTGTCGTTTTCTAGATAACCTCTTTCTACTTTATTTTCCAAAACTTTACTTGGGGATTCCTTTACTTTCACATACATAAGTTATTAAAAAGCTGCTCATCGGAACTCAGTAAACCTCTTAGTCACATATGCAATTGTTCATTAGAAAATGGAATATTTCCAGAAAGACTGAAGCATGCTATTGTTAAGCCCCTCTTTAAAAAAGGTGACAAAAATCTACCATCAAATTACAGACCTATATCACTCTTAACCTCATTTTCAAAAGTTTTTGAAAAAGTCATGTACAACCGCATAATACACTATCTTAATTTGAATGACATTCTTACTTCATCTCAGTTTGGATTTAGAAGTGGCATGTCCACTGAGAATGCTACATTTCAACTTACTACAGAAATATTAGAAGCGTTAGATAAAAAGAAATATGCTCTGGGAATTTTCTGCGACTTAGCTAAAGCATTTGACTGTATAAATCATGAAATATTACTTCAAAAATTGGATCATTATGGGTTCGATAATTTAACACTTAAGTGGTTCAAATCATATCTTTCTGATAGAACTCAAAAGGTAATAATAAATGGAAATGAATCTAACCTAGGGATTGTTAAGAATGGGGTACCTCAGGGATCAATACTGGGACCTTTGCTCTTTTTAATTTTCATTAATGACTTGCCCTATAACTTAAGTGACGAATCAAAGGTATCGCTCTTTGCAGATGATACTAGTGTACTTGTAACAGGAACGTCACAAGAACATTTATCAAGAATAGCTACAAAGGCTTTTCACGAGTTAAACACATGGTTTCTAGCTAATAAAATGTATACAATTTAGGACAAAAAACAGATGTATCTCAAATCTTGAAATTAATTATGGAACACAAATCATACAAGAAATTAGCAATGTAAAATTTTTAGGACTACAAATTGACCAAAATCTTGACTGGAAGACACACATAGAAATGATAAGTCCAAAACTGAGTTCAGCGTGCTTTGCTTTAAGAATTTTGAATAATATATTAAAACAGGATGCATTACTTATGGTATATTTTGCATATTTTCACTCAGTAATGAGGTACGGGATCATTTTCTGGGGCAACTCTACCCATAGGGAGAAAATATTTAGATTACAAAAGCGGGCAATAAGAATAATATGTGGAAAGAAAAAAAGGGAATCTTGTAAACCGCTATTTGAAAAATTAAAAGTCCTCACTCTTACAGGGGAGTATATATACTCTGTTATGTGTTTTGTAGTGAATAATATTGATAAATTTCAAACTAATTTTAGTGTACATGGACGTACTACCAGAAACATGAATGATCTACACAGACCAAATAACTCGTTAAAACTCTTTCAGAAGGGTGCGTATTATTCTGCAGTACAGATATATAACAAGCTTCCAAACAACATTAAATTATTATGTATTCAAAGAAAGAGCAAACATTTCAAAACAGCTGTCAAGAATTTTTAATAACTCACACCTTCTACAATTTGGAGGAATATTTCCAGCTTGGATAAATTTGGCAGCTTGCAGTTTCTGTAGACCTATATTATTGTTATAACATGCATGTATTTTTTCATCTGACGTGTTCTATATCCTTGAGCCCCGCTCAACACAGGATCTACAGGACGAGATATCTACATCTACATCTACATCTACCGAAAAACATTAAATTGTCAAAATTGGATTCTCTAGTTCAAAATGGCCCTCTTATTCCAACACAAAGAAATAATTTTTTTTTGCAGTAACACAATAAAATGTCAAAAGTTTCACCTGACTTCCTCACATAGTGAGGCCTAGGTGAAAACCAAATACATGTGGCACCCTGGCTCTCACTTTATTCTCCACTGCACGTTGCCATGGCGATGGCCTGCTTCCCCTACCTTCCCCTCTCCGGCTTTCAAGCTGTGCTCGCTCAAGGCTGGCTGCAACCTTTCCCCTCTGTACTGCATCATGTGTTCTGTGTACTGCACCATGCACTATTAATTGTAATTAAAATACTAAACCTTGCACCAAAACAGCTCATTTCAGAGCCAACATAATATTTAAAAATTATAATAAGTGACCCTTGCATCGTGCATCATACCTCTCTAAACTTAAATAGATGAATTTTCCCTTCAACGCTCAGCAATCACTCATGGTGTAGTGGTTAAAGCTGCTAGCCACGATGTTCGTATACTGGTGGATCCATAAAATTTACTATGGTGTTGCGGCCTGGCATTCCTAATACTGGTAGTTCAAATTGTGCCGTTAGGCGAGTCCCGTTAATGAGCAGGAGTGGGGGGCTAGGGTGCCACAAGTATTTGTTTTTTCCCCAAGACCTATAAATTTAGGCTAATATTATCTCATGTAGATGTAGATGTAGATATCTCGTCCTGTAGATCCTGTGATGAGCGGGGCTCAAGGATATAGAACACGTCAGATCAAAAAATACATGCATGTTATAACAATAATATAGGCCTACAGAAACTGTAAGCTGCCAAATTTATCTAAGCTGGAAATATTCCTCCAAATTGTAGAAGGTGTGAGTTATTAAAAATTCCTTGACAGCTGTTTTGAAAGGTTTGCTCATTACCGAGTGAAAATATGCAAAATATACCATAAGTAATGCATCCTGTTTTAATATATTATTCAAAATTCTTAAAGCAAAGCACGCTGAACTCAGTTTTGGACTTATCATTTCTATGTGTGTCTTCCAGTCAAGATTTTGGTCAATTTGCAGTCCTAAAAATTTTACATTGCTAATTTCTTGTATGATTTGTGTTCCATAATTAATTTCAAGATTTGAGATACATCTGTTTTTTGTTCTAAATTGTATAAAATGGGTCTTATCAATATTAAGTGTCATTTTATTAGCTAGAAACCATGTGTTTAACTCGTGAAAAGCCTTTGTAGCTATTCTTGATAAATGTTCTTGTGACGTTCCTGTTACAAGTACACTAGTATCATCTGCGAAGAGCAATACCTTTGATTCGTCACTTAAGTTATAGGGCAAGTCATTAATGAAAATTAAAAAGAGCAAAGGTCCTAGTATTGATCCCTGAGGTACCCCATTCTTAACAACCCCTAAGTTAGATTCATTTCCATTTATTATTACCTTTTGAGTTCTATCAGAAAGATATGATTTGAACCACTTAAGTGTTAAATTATCGAACCCATAATGATCCAATTTTTGAAGTAATATTTCATGATTTATACAGTCAAACGCTTTAGCTAAGTCGCAGAAAATTCCCAGAGCATATTTCTTTTTATCTAACGCTTCCAGTATTTCTGTAGTAAGTTGAAATGTAGCATTCTCAGTGGACATGCCACTTCTAAATCCAAACTGAGATGAAGTAAGAATGTCATTCAAATTAAGACTTTTGAAGACTTTCTTTTAACATTAAAACACAATACTCAAATTAATAATTCTGTAGTCAGGCAAAACCTCTTGAAAAAGTAGTCAGATGATCAGCAATTCTGAATCCTTAGATGACATGATCAGTACATGCACCTACATCTACTAGCCTGCATGATCAGTATGTGCACCTACACCTCAGCATTACCTAGTACATGATCAAAAAGTACACAGCCTATAGGACTACCTATTTCATATTTGTGTTATTGTAAGTACATGATGTATTGCTAGTATAGTCATGAACATTGTAATTTGGTGTAGGCCTATACCTGTAATGTTCATTCTTGATTAAATAAATAAATCAAGGGCTGAAGTTGGAACTTTTTTCTAGGGGAACCCATAAATTTATATGCAGCTATTTATTTATTTATTTTTCCATTTTCAAACATACGGTCATTATTTTTTTTATGAATCACATAGAAATTACATTACAATAACAATGACATGCAATCAATTTCATCACGTATGCATTAAGTCTACGGCAACCGCACAGGCAAGGCAACTGTCATACTTGCAGTATTTATTATACAATACAGGTGTCATCGTCATAGAATACATCAATAAAGAACATGAGGTAATACATATGAGGAGCGTCGATTCAAAACGCGTTTAGTCCACAAATAATGATTTTTCAGGAATGACGAAAAACTGTTTGTGGCAAAACTATCAAACGAATTTGCAATATTTTTTTCTGATCAGAATCAGTAATTAATATATAGTTAAATGTATTGGGTGTGTCAAATCATTCTTTTCATTTACATCTTTTATTGATAGTTAAAGTTTCAAAAGTAATGGGCTTAATGCGTTTTGACCCAACATTATAATAATAATAATCACTTAAAAAGATGAAAGTTAATATTTTATTTAAGAATTACAATCACATCTTTTCGCACTAATACAAAGTGAACTATTGCTGAAGTACCAAATTGCCAAAATTTAAACGATTTCTGTTTTTTAAGCATTTTAAATCATGGAAAATCCATGCTTCTCTTCTTTTATTATTGATCGCTAATGACATCTGTTTCGGCATCTGGTGAATACCGCTTTCATTAGAAGAACACCTGCAAGAAATAGACATCGTAAAATTCAATGCACCGCCTGTTTCGCACGTGATCACGTCTAAAATGTGGACTCAACGTAATTTGCACCGAACCAAGTTCTGGACTGAACGCGTTTTGCATCGAACCCCATATTTCAGGCTTGATTTTAACGGGGAAAGGTTGCGATTTGAAACAAAAATATTATGTAGCCTCATGCAGAACACCTCAGAGAATGCAAATCCGCAAAAACTTCATTACGATCGGAGGTGGACTTAACGCGTTTTGAACCGACACTCCTCATATGGGTCATTCTCCAGAAAAGGGCAGATTTCAATGTTAGAATTTTTTTAAAAAATATTTTTTATTTTGGATCATGTAATTTTTTATGTAATATTTCCTTCTGCAGAGTACTACTGAGGTACTTGCCCTACTTACCGAGTGGTATTTTGCATTAAATTAACAAGGTTAGAAAATGGCGCATTCATGGAGGTGAGAAAATAGTATGAAATAGTAATTATAATAGAAGTTATGTGAGAATAAGAATTAATTTACTGTATTAAATGTTATCATGAAAATGAACAATATTTATTACCATACAAATGGATTAACAAACAACTTTTTACTTATTTTATCTATGTTAAAATAGATTATCACCTTAAGGGGAGGTTGTAAGCACATTTGATCAAAAATGTGGATTTTCGGTTTATTGTATATTTCCATTGAATTAAGTATAATTTACATGTTACATAGTCGTTTTGTGATATAAGGGCCATAATGGCGTAGTAAATCTCTTTAACTCGTTACCGGCTGAGTGCCGGGCACAATAATGAAAGTCCATTCATACGTTGCCGGCTGTCAGACGGGACCAATTCCTTCTCCTTTTAGTTCTAGGTTTCCCTGAGTAGATGGCGCAATATGCTATGTACAAATTTACAGCTGAATTTACTGTGTTTTTTAAAATGTTTTTCACGGAAGTCAGCTTAGCATATGCTTTCATATCTACCGAGTGAATGTTGCAAAAAATTGTTATCTTACACAAAAAACAATAATTTCCCAAATATATATTCATAAAAATTAGATATTTCTTTTTTTGCATATCCCTCGCTTGTACTGTGCGCAACAGTGATCTAACTATATAATACAGTTCGGAGAGAACTTATCTCAACCTTAGCATTGTGGCATCCTGGCCAGATGACGCAATGTTCCCGGAGTATCCGGGGTTCGAGAGGCTCTGGATGCCTGTGGAACTGAGGTGGGAGGGCCCAGGTAAAATCATCGGTGGTTGGGAAGCCTGGAAGATGACGGGGTATGAAGGAGCCTCTCGAATAATAAGGTATTTTGCTCTTTTCTATAGTTAAAAAAAAAGTATCCATTAAACTTTAGCATGTACAAAAACCTTTTGGACTCACGCCTTAGAAAATCGAGAAAAGAGTACAGTGGGAACCGTCTTGAAGCCACTAACACAGCAACGAAGGCTCACTGAGAAGGAGCTGCAATTGTACTATGGGCAAGGTTTTAGAACTAAAACAGATGTAGGTACTAATACAGATAGCTTGGAAAACATGTAGAGAGCAGTGTGGGCTACATTCTTCCATAGGGTTTCATCCGACATACAAGTTTTGTCCTGAATATGCACTTCGAGCACATTATGGTATAATTTATCTTTAACGTCCTTTTTCTCTCATTTTGTTTTTTGTGCACATTTGTTCCTTTTACTTTCTCGCTTATACGTAGTATAGAGAAAGTATTGTGATCGTGACAAAAATTCGAAGTTGAGATAACACCGGGAGAGCACGTTTCATGAAGCCTAGAAACAGAAAAAAATATTTTTGGAATGACGTCTGTCCGTCTGTCCGTCTGTCCGTCTGTCCGTCTGTCCGTGGACAAGCACAGCGGGTAAACGGTTCATTGTATTTACTTCATTTTTTGAATTAAGGACTTTTTCGAAATTTTGTCGAACCGCCCAGAAATTTAGTTTTACAACTGAAATATTAAGGGGACTTTTCATGAAAACTTTTTAAAAAAAATTGTTTTTTGAAAAAATGGCTCTAACGATTTTAATAAAAATTTAATATTGTAAAGTCTTATCTATGACTAATAAAATGGCTATATCCGTATTTCCGCAAAAATGACTTAAGGGGCACTTTACTCGTATCCATTTTCAATTTTTCTAGATTATATCCATTACAGTAGGCGATACATGAAAACCTATCACAGTAAAGTTGTAGAAAAATTTAAAATGAACATTTTTTGTTTAACACATTTCTTTGTACATTTAATAGATATCAAGATAAAAACAAAATAAGGACAGCTTAAATGCGAATTTCAGAACATAAATGTCAATTAAAATATGAATGACATTTTGTTGCCCCTAGTAACAAGAAAACTATTGGCCTAATGTACTTATTGTTGTGAAATGCAATCAGTTTAGCTCAGTCGCAATGAACACACTAAAACCAATTACAGCGAGGTGGTAGGCCTATGGGCTAACAGGGAAGAGGTCCTGAGTTCAAATCAAACCTCGTGGCCGTCCAAATTGACTTGGGTTTTTCATGGTTCCGTCGTTCTCAAAGGCAAACGCCGGGTTTGTAGGACTTGCTTATTTTCCATAACTCATCGCCGCTATGTCACTGGATATTATAATCGTTTAAACTGAATATCACATAAGAAGACATCACTAAACAATAGAAACATGACGCGAATGAGTTGTTAATATAGACCAGCGTTTCCCAACCTATGGTCCCGCGTACCACTGGTGGTTCGCGAACACGGTGCAGATGGTCCGCAGACATAATTGATTTTAAAATATCATAAAGCAAGTGGGAAGTAAAGAAGTAGAAATTTTTCACATAAAATGGACACTAGATGTCCATTTTAAAGGTTTAAAATTCTAGAGGTTTAAAATCTTCGAAAATACAGGTCATATCGACTAAATTTGACTAATATTGAGCAAAAAAAACAGGAACTCTGCAAGAGGCGTCAAGCTCAACCGTCTCATTAAAAGTGAGTAATAACATAATTCCTAATTATATTATCAAATTGGTAATATATATTAAAGTCTGTTCAAAATATAATTTTACTGTCAATAGTTTCATTCCAATTCAATAACTGTGTTTCCGTCGGATTAAAAAAATGTATTTCGTTATAACGACCTATAATTTAATACCCCAAATATTAAGAATATAGGCCTACATATAGCCTACTTTTAAAAATTGGATGTAAAATTTGGGGTCCGTAAAGTTTTTTACTCATTTTAGAGGTCCTCGGGTTCAAAAAGGTTAAGAAACGCTGATATAGACTAATGTTTCACGCAAACATACTAAACACGTGGTATGACCTACATGCAGTTAAAGCGTGCAATATAACCTAAGTAGTAGTAGTAGTAGTAGTAGTAGTAGTAGTAGTAGTGGCGAAATTCAAATATAAGTCGCCCCTAAAGCTTCACCATTCGATATTCACATTTGCACAGACTGTGTGATGTATTTTGTTTCTGAGCGAAGCAGAGTGACCAACTGCCCTTGTATACTGTTGCTTATAGCTAAATAATGCATAACACTAACCACATAGTTAAGTGCGCGAAGCGGAGGCGGCAGCCGTAGCGAAGCGCCCTTGCATTTTCGAATAATGTATGATACACTGTTTGTAGGTTTCGAAAATGTGGCATATTATATCTCCCGCAAGGTTTGTCAGCCTGCCACCTCTCGTCTAGCGGTAAGACGTCACACCTCCAACGTCCAATCACGAGTTTCTTCATAATACTAGGACAGAAGAATTCGTTAGATCGTGGTATAAAAGAAGCTGCATCGGTGAAGATAGGTTGGGTGGGACCGATTTATCCCAAGGTGCGACTTGTATTTGAATTTTCCCGTAGTAGTAGTAGTACTAATAATATGCAGTTTTACTGTCATTGATTATTATTATTATTATTGTTATTATTATTGTTATTATTCTTATTATTATTTCACGGTAAAAGCATTGAACATAAAGATCGACCCTGATGCTTTCCGTTCTAGATACTTCTTAGTTTTATGAAAATGTAATAAGTAGCCTAAAATTTAATTGTCTCTTTAATGTAATTTTTTCTGTGCTAGCCTTTAACACGTATATGCGAGAAAGTTTGTGCAACGTATTTTTGCACCATTTATTTCTCGGGAAGTATTAAGAGTAGAGATCTGATTTTTGTTCCAGTTACTAAAACTACATTAATACAGAAACGGTGGTTTTTTAATGCATTCATCTTCAATGGTAAGAAATTTATTTCATTTTTAATGAATAAAACCGAATGAAAAAATTGAATTTTCCAAAAAAAAGTTATAAAATATTTGTTGACAAACATATTCCTTTTAAAAAACCATACAATAAATGGAGGTGAGAAAATAGTATGAAATAGTAATTATAATAGAAGTTATGTGAGAATAAGAATTAATTTACTGTATTAAATGTTATCATGAAAATGAACAATATTTATTACCATACAAATGGATTAACAAACAAATTTTTACTTATTTTATCTATGTTAAAATAGATTATCACCTTAAAATCAAAACTTTAAATCAAAACATGATATATTGTCATAAACTATTAGGCTATACCAGTATCTTCTTTAAACAAAAATAAAAATGCAGACAGTTAAATATGTCATCAATTACAACATTAATTACACCTCCATGGATAGGACTCGAGAGTAACAGTAATGGAGGTGAGGGTAACGGAGGTGAGATTTTTCTCTAATTTGTCAAACAGCTTGGGAACATTTGAGGTTAGAAAATATCAGTTCTAGAGTTTAACTTAGCATTCCTTATTATTATAATTTGTAGCAAAAGTAAATATAAAAACATACAACTTTACCGTTGGGTGTTGGTAACGGAGGTGAGGAAGTTCAATTACCAACTCTGCATTTAGCCCTTTTACACAAACAAAACAACACTTAAAATCACACTAACAGCTTGGCTTTATATAAATGATAAGAAAACTGCCAAAAGTTGGAGTCCAAGGAAAATAGAAAGACTACAGTGCCATATCAGTGGAAATAATTGAACTTTTTTATACTGTTTCACGGAGGTGAGGTCTCACCTTGGGACAAGCATGTTTAGTGCAAAAAATTGTCTTTACAAAATGATATATTTTATTATCAGTTATTAATGACTCATTTTTTGAGCTGTTTGTTCTTGTTACAACACTAAAATGGAATAAAAATTAAAGCCTGTTGAATTATGAAAGAATGAAAATGACAAGTCAGGCATTGGGACATGACACGGAGGTGAGATCTCACATACTGTGCCCTAAAATGCAGAAAATTGTAACTTTTGTTTAAAAAGTGGAATATGTAATCAAATAGACCTTATTTCAATCTAACTTATAATAATTCATAATCCATAAGTACTTATTTCACACCAGAAAATCAACTGCGACATGAATCTGCCCTTTTCTGGAGAATAACCCATATAGAACATGAATTTATGTTAACCAAGAAATTACTGCCATATTTGTGTCTTTAAATAAATAAATACAATAAACAATATACAGTGTGATCCGTTTGAGATGTCAGAAAAGTAAAACGTTATATTTAAGAGGTTAATGCACATAGCTCTGTGCAATTTGCTGTAATGTAAGTGGAAAGGATGGGAGTTAACAATGAGTGATGTTTCAGACTTCGGCCACATGGCTTGGCAGCGCTATTGTGCATAGAAGACAAAATGGTGGTCACGTCACAACAGCGCGCTCAGTGTTTAGTATGGTGTGCGAAGTTTTCTAGTGTAATACAAATAGTACAACTGTTGGTATGCCCCTTCTCATCGAGACATTGTTAACTGGTATCACATGTTTTTGGAAGATGGTCTCAAAATGCCTCGTACAGGTGGAAGGCTAGCCTACGTGATAGGATTTGACTCCTCCAGATTTTTTTGTGTGGGGGTACATCAAGTCAACTGTGTACACACAAAGACCACAGAATGTAGCTGATCCATGATGGATGATTACAGCGGCCTTTCAGCAAATCACTCCAGAAATGCTCTGCGCCACGTGGCAGAACCTGTCCGCGAGGTATGATCTGTGCCGCATTCACAATGGTGGTCAAGTTGAATGCTAATGTGCTGGAATACAAAACTTAGAGGTTTCCTACACCTGTTTGTACCATTAACAATTAATAAATTTAAATAGTTTCTTGTACACAATGATTTACTTTTCTGACATCTCTAACGGATCACCCTGTAAATTAAATATGACACAATTTTAGTATTACACGGAAGATGGTATTACCACAGTATAAGTATTAATACAGTACAGAAACTCAGCCCGTTTTTCTGCCAGCCGAGCATGCGCGTGCATTTACTAGCGATCGTAGCGGCCATATAGTAAGACTACAGAAACTACTCCGGGAAGTATGTAAATAAATAGGAGTGTTGTATTTATTAGAACACGCTATATTCGAAAGGACCTTATTAATCTGCTGTAAATTTCAGTAATAATAAAAGACAAAATCCTGAATTGCATTTCTTCGCTTTCTTGAAACATCCATTTATAATATTTATTGTAAGTCTACTGGCTTACTCGTGATTCTGGTGTGGTTATGTTTCAAGTTACTTTAATGTAATATTTTTATATTTTATTCTGTTGTAATGATTTCTGGTGTATAAAATAGGTCATTAATGGTCGACAAGAAAACCTAGTAACAAAATATGTAAAATATTTGAGTGAAAATTACCGTCTATGCTTGACACACACCGAAAACAGACAGTTTATGAATTCCTATAAAACTGCTGTACCGACGGTGTCTTCAATTCCAAATGCTCCTGAATTTTTTGTTTTGTTTAATGAAGTCCATCCTGCAGTAATTGACGCTACATAGACCTACGATAAATTGAAGTCGTATATTGCCATATAAGGCAAAGAATCAAAATACACTGTCAACAATGACGTTCAGGATGAACAACGTGACAGACCTATAATATAATTTACGTAATTAATATGTAGGCTATTTATTATCATAATTTGAATTATAAATTATATTAAAGGGCAATGATTTTAAAGGAAAAATACTAGGCCTAGGTACAGTCCTTAACAGTAGCCTATTTAGGTATTGTTTACCTCTTCTTAACTAGAATATAATACATTATCTGTTTTATTATTTCTTAAATTTAAAATTAGATTTGCATTAAATAAAAATATTCTGTATTTTTCTCTTTTAACATAACATATTTTGTGATGTGTTTATGTATTTTCCCAAGCCATTTCATATGATGAGAATGTAGCTTTACTCAATCTTCGCATGGAGCGCTAGTGTCGTCCAGTCAACATGTTGTCATAGGACTTTTAACACACAGTTTCTTTACTGTATTAACACTTATACTGTGGTATTACTGGGTTCTGTTTGCTTCAAAATGTTGTGCATTGAGTACCCTACAGATGTCCAGCACTTCACATCTAAATATCTTATGAAAATTGACAAAAAGAGAAGATCATGACCCTAATAATGGTTCTTAAAAATAAAAAAATAATTGCCAAAGTGCTGATTTCATATGTACTTTTTCCACCCTGCATTTATGCCGGAACGATGAACAGTAGATTTTTACTTTGCCGGAGTGCTGTTCTGGTGCGTTCCAGCTCAACTTCAGCACTGCTTGCATCAAGTCTCTAGTTTGCAAAGCCGTGGTAGCATAGAAATGTTTGGGGTTCTTTGGCATTCTGTACTCTGTAATTTCTTTTCTTAGAAACACAAAAAATGGTCATATTTGAGGTTATAATGTTCTTTAGAACCTACAGAATTTATATATAAACTCAGTTTGTTCTTAAAAATTTGCAAAACGAAAGAAAATCGTGAAGTGAGCACTTATACAACCTAAAAATGGCTAAATTTGTACTGGTTTTGGCAGGTGGTCATAACAGGAGGAAGGGTGTGCAGGATCGACCTTATCAATATAGTGTAGGCAATCTGACGGTGTTGACAGTGGTTATGGTGTTGCTGCTGGAGCTACCTGTCACTAAACTAAACCAACCTTAGCTGACCTAACCTAACACATGCCTAGATTATATCGCAAACCTCGTTCTATGTGTCATTTACCTCGTGCTTCTTCATCCCACATGTAAAGCTACTGACAGCATTGTCCGATGCAGTTGAAATAGGCCTAAATTGAACAATCATAGCCAGGTAATTGGAATCTTGGGAAATAATCTACGGACTGTATAACCTGCGCTGCAACATCCGGTGAATTCCAAGCAGAGTGCTAAAGAAGACCTAATGTTTGTTTGCAGCTGTTGCTTTTGCTCAAAACAAATAATAATTCAAATTGGCCTATATTATTTTTAACTTTCTAGATTATATATATATTAATTTTTATGTTTCTGTTATTATAATCGATTCATCTTCAGATGTGCTATTCATTGCAATACTGTGAACTGGGACTGCTAATTGATGCCATGCTATCAGTTTGTAATGGATTGAGAGTGGCCGTTGTATGATCTTTGTTAAGCTGAGTTGAGCTGACCCATGGTATACTTTACACTTGCACTTTGAAACGTTAATAGTAGTATACTCTTGTAATGAAGTCTTTCGTACAAAATGATAGTTATGAATGTCTAAACATATTGAAACCTGACAGGGAATTATAAATAAAAAACTTATTAGGGCTTAACTCTTTCCTCCTATGGAGAGGACCCCTTGAGGTCAGGGCCTGGGACAATCTCCCTATTTGCCCCACTCACAGCATGGCCTGCAAGCAGGAGTAATGAATAGAGGGTAAAAAATTGGAAACTTTTTTCTCACCTAATGCTGTATCTCTCTCTCTGTAGTCATCAGTTTTACAACTGGTTTGATGCAATTCTCCAGTTCTTCCTATCTTGAGCCAGTCTCTTCATGTCTACATATTTTTTACATCCAAAATCGCCAATAATCTGTTTTGCATATTCTAATCGTGGTCTTCCCTTACAATTTTTCCCCTCTATTGTTCCTTCTAATATAGTGTTGACCAAGCCTGGATGCCTCATAATGTGCCCCACTAGTCTGGCCCTTCTTCTAATGAGTGTCGTCCATAGACTTCTTTGCTCCTCTATTCTTTCTAAGACCTCTTCGTTAGATATTCTGTCAGTCCACCTGATTTTCAACATTCGTCTATAGCACCACATCTCAAAAGCTTCTATTTTATGCCTTTCACTTTTTCCTAAAGTCCACGTCTCACTGCCATAGAGTGCTATGCTCCAAACATATAACTTTAGAAATGTTTTTCTGACTTTTAGGTCAATATTTGACACCAATAGACTTTTCTTGTTAAAGAAAGCTCTTTTTGCTTGTAATATCCTGCTTTTCACATCATCTTTGCTTCGTCCATCTTTAGTAATTTTGCTCCCCAAGTAGCAGAATTCATTCACCTCCTGTATTTTGTCATTTCCGAGTTTAATATTCTTCATGCTGCTTATGGCATTCTTGCTGCATCTCATCACTTTTGTTTTGTATGCTGTATATGATAGTATAAATAAAATGTAATGCTTGATTGCAGTTACATATAACCAGAAGAATAACACACCGGATGAACTATTTTGGTAAGACTAGTTTTCCACCAGCTTTGCATTTCAAGTGTTCACCCTACATTAATTCTCGACACTATCATCATGTTATCAAATTAATCTTGTCTTTAAAAATGTCACCTGATATTTTGTTCATTCTTTTATCAGGAAGTATCAACAACGAATCCCATGTGAGTTGCTGTCGGGTCTGGCAAACGCTCTCTTGAATGATACGATTTTTGAAATAGTGAAAGGATTAATGGAGATTCAACATGTCACTGAGAAACACTTATTCCAACAACGGCTACAACTAATTAACAAGCATACAAGTAAGTATTCAGAAGTTAGGGGAGACTGAATGTTTTACATACAGGAACATACAGATTTTCCAAACTAAGTAGAATGGAATTTATGAGGTTCATCCAGAATGTAAGTTCCAATTGCATCTAGAGACGGCATGACTAATTGAACAATCTTCCGCTTGTGTAGCAGTAGAGAGGGGGTATGTGGGAATGCTACAGTACAGTTTCAGTCTTGTAATGCCAGTAGTTGTTGAACAGCGCTAGGAGAAAATGGTTGCACTGATATTGTCTCCTGCCAACTGCATTATGCTTTTGCACAAAAATTATGACCCCATACATACAGCAAACACCACACAGAATCAGTTGCTTCAGTTTGGATGGGAGATCGTCGACCATACATCCTATAGCCCTGACCTTGTGCCAAGTGACTTCCATCTCTTCCATCTCATGAAGCAATTTCTAGCAGGAAAACGTTTCCATGACACTGAGGTATAGACGGCAGTGATTCCATGGCTCTAGATGTTGGCGGCAGAGTCCTATGATATGGGCTTACAATTATTGTTACATTGCTAAGATAAATGCCTCAATAACGGTGGCAACTATGTACAGTAGTAGCCAGTGAATCTCTGTAAATGTTGCAATGATGCTTTTGTTTTCTTTATCGGCAATTGGAACTTACTTTCTGGATGACCGCCGTATTCCATTTTAGTGCAAGGCTCGGTTCTCAAGATGCTGAATTTGCACAAACACGAGTGATGTCATAACCATTGTTAACTCTAAACTGGAGTGCTTTGTCTTAATAAGTCTGTCTCTGGCACAATATTAAATGTGAACCATATTTCGGTCTTCGTTGTGATTTGATATTTTTGTTTACCAGTTTATCAGAAGACAGCACACAACAATGACTTGTTTTCATCAGTGAGGTAAACAAATAGAATAAAGTAGGGCCTACATAGTAAAACAGTTAATTCAAAATGCTGTGTTCTTATGTTTCTTCATGTTCAGAAGAAAGACATAGAGAGTGGGATATCATTATTGTACATAATTTTCCAGATAGAGAAAAAGCATCGCAGATGTTCAAAGCACGGGTGAAAAAATCTACAGAAAAAGTTTTACACCATCTAGAACTGCTGTTGTATGTTCCAAACGTTTTAAGGAAACTGACTTTAAAGAATTATGTCTACTGTACTAAGAAGGCATTTAGGATGGGCTGCAAGAAAATACTACAACAAATAACTTAAAGATTAAATTTAAAATTGTTGGCGTTGCATATGAGATGAGTTCTACGATTAGCTATTGTAGAAGATAAATTATTACCAGTATTTCCTTTGAGAACCTAAATCAACACTTCAGATCGAATTGTCATGATACAAAAGCGAGATTGAATTAAAAGTACCTGTACAGGTATTATGGCCGTGGTATTTCCATTAGGAAAACGTAACTTCTTTGGACGATGAAATGGTAGAATCAATATAAGAAGATAAATTAATATTCATGCTACTGCAGGAAAATACATAGGACCTCACTTCACTTTACATACTATATCTTGTGTCTTGCGACACTACTTTAGTACTTATTGGACCATTAACTGTTCATAAACCGATAAAAAAGCGTTGATGCAACTCACCCTTAATAAATTATTATTACACGATGATGATGATGATGGATTGAACAACCCTATGGCTGTGGAATCCTGGGATGGAACCAAGGCCTCCTGAGGCATACCAGACAGGATGATACCAAAGTGGTTGCCATTGCCTCCCATCAAAATGAGTTCCTTTTGTATTTTGTGGCTGTAATTCCAAACATGAGCCGCTACTGCTGATTTTTCTGTTTCTTGTAAATCATTCGCCATCATAAACTAAGTCATCTTCATTCAAGACACTGAAGTGTACATATTCCAGAGCAATATCATATTAATCTTCATAATATTGCACTTAAACCCACCTTCACAATTATATTTCAATAAATAAACCATAATACTAAATTCATATTGTAATCCATTTCCCCTTTATCATAAACTGCACCTTGATCCGCAGCTTCTGCAGGAAATAAGTCATTGCTCGATCACTCATGATAAGCTTATAACTTCAAAGAAAGGATGTGAGTCAACCTGAGTATAATTTTTGCCATAAGTTTTCATCTCATTGCTCATTAACGAAACTGTTAAGTTGCTAAATAGCAAGAGGTAGTATACAGGCTTTTGGTGTTCTTTGTTGAACTTGTTATAAATTTGAAAACTCCAGATTTCTGTTATTGAGCACTGTAAACTCACAAATCCCCAAATTTAATCCATTCAACATGCACAATGGCACCACAAGTGATTTGTCAAATCTTCTCACTACTTCATTACTGTATTAATCACTTACATGGGGTTTTTATTTTTCAGTGGAGATACAAGAAATGATTCAGGCAACGCCTGACCAAACAGTGAGACATAAGAAAAAGCTTCAGCTACAACAGAAACATAAAGAGGAATTAAAACATACCGATATGAGATTAGTTCTTCAGCTTGACCAAAAAGTAAGTTAAATAGAAAAACATACTGATCATTAAATAAAAGATATTATACATACGGTACAACTAATATGAAAATCTTAAATAAGTTCGCAGGCTTCCACGGCTGGTGTTATACATAAACTGATAGTAATTGCTATCCGGATTGGGCCACATTGTGTTTTTAGTGTCTTCTGACGTTACAGAAGCCATAGAAATTATTAAACATCCCCATAACATAAACAGGGAAGATGGGTATAAGATCAGTGACATCTGGCGTGAAACAATTAAAACTTTAAAACTGACATCATGACAACTGCGACTGTTTACCCTCCACAGGCTCTTATTTTTATTGCGAATCTTTCTCAGAAGAAGGACACAAGTAAATTACAAAGAATAACGTCATGGACCAGTGATTTCACCGCTGCCAACAAGCTACATTTTAGCGATGGAACAATATCGATATCTTGATCTTGAGTCAAAATTCACATTATATTGCGTCCCTCTTAGGCATAATTCGGGATGCTGAAAATATTCTTAAAATGCGGGATGTCCTGGCTAATTCAGAACAGGTGGCAACGCTAGTTAGAACTGCATGTACTGCACATATGGAAAAATTTAAACATTTAATGGCCTTCAACACTTTGAACTGTTAATCCCATCAGTCCCATCAATTGACATCTCCTGCCATTGCAAGTGAATGAACCCATGCCATCCAGCCTGTAGCCGATTCAGCTATATTGGCATGACTGTATAATTATGGCAAATATTAACTGATTTGTAACAATACTTCTGCTAAAATACTCTGCAGAATATGGCAGACAGCATAAATTATTCAGTACAAATTCATTTTCTAAATATTTTTTATTTCTGAAAACATAATTCGATATAGGCTGTAAGATACCGTATATTAAGTTTTAGTACTCACTTTCCTAAATGAATGTGTTTCTAGAAAAGCCATGTTGATTTACATACAACTTGAATTCCCCTTCAATCATTGCAGCAAAATAATAGTAATAATTGATCGAGCGACTTGATACTTTCCTGATATTGATAATGGATGCCAGTCTCTCAGGTTTGCAGTCGACTCTCCTCCATTGTAATATATGTTGTCTTCGCAACGAATGATATATTATGTAGTGAATAATAAAGGAAGCTTTCCAAACTACCCATACCAACTGGGTTTCTTCATCACCAGTGCAGCTTATTTATCTCTTTATCCTATAAATATAGCCTATTTCAATAAAATTGAGATAAGTTGCAAAAGCCTACCTTAAAAATTCTGTCCTTGAGAGAAGTTTGAATTGTGGCTTCTAGATTCCTATGGTTTATGTGGTCAATTTTGAAAGGTTGATGGAATATGTAGGAAGTGTTTATTTATTTTTTTATTTATATTTTGTGTGTATGCCATATTTAGTTTGTCATTGTTTTTGTTTGTTTACAGGTTAGTGATCAGCAAGTAACACTAGAAAAAGCAGGAGTTCCTGGATTTTTTGTTACAAACAACCCAATAGATATAAAAGTGCAAATGTATTTGTTGGATTTTATACTTAGGCTTAGTAAGATGCACGCTCCACCATGAGTTGATTTCTTTTGAAATATTTTCAGAGTGCAAGAACACTGTAAATGATACTATATTTCTATTTCTTTGCTGTCTTTACCAAGAAATGTAAAGGAAATTTTTGTATGGTCTCAAGCAACAGCACTTCATACATTTTGGATGTAAACAGGATATTCTAAATAATTTAAATTAATGTGAATTTGAATGATATATGATTTATCCAGAAGGCTTTTCTTGTTCTGGGATTCTTTCATTCGGAGTTTCTTAATGTTCCTTTTTCTGTTTTACCTTTTATGGTTCTACAGAGTATATAATATCATATACATTAATGCTTGGGATTTAATATGCACTGCCTATGGCAGTAAGTAATGCTAAGTTTGATTTTTGTTTGTGGAACAATACTGTAAAGGAAATAAGATACAGTGTCTCTAAATTGAACCTTTATTACCCACCTCATACTTTTGGTCATGAATGGCAAACTGGCAACCAAAATGCCAATCTAGTGTTGCACTCTAGTGTAAGATACATTTATTAGGCTCTGCTGTTGATAGTATAATGAATAATGTGGTTATCGTCCCCTTAGAATGAAAACCTTGTATCTCTAAACAGAAGCAAGAGTACTTTTAATTTATTATTAGATAGAAAAAACACGTGTCTCAACCATTTGTGAAACAATATTACAATAATAACGTGTGTGCTGCCATCTAGAGAGGAAAAACGGAACCTAGTGTATTGCTAGGAAGCGTTATTAAGTGACAAAGCCACGTATGTGTTTTATGAGATATGTGGTTTTCATTCTAAGGGGACGTTATGTTTGTACCTACCCCAACTTTGTGTAGGTTGAAAGGAGTAATGGACGGGTTTGGCACTGAAGGCACATGCTGCACATTTTACAGCTTGGGTTTACTATTCCTGATCTATATTTCACTAGTGCACATTTAATATCGTCGGTGCGCAAATGTTTAGACAGTGGAATGGGTAGATACTGTCCGCTCTAGAACCGTCCCTAAGTAAGCAATTATCTCTGTCTCACTCTTACGTAGATATGAGCAATGCGCTAGAGTGAGACAAGCGTACTTGTTTACTTCAGGACCGGTTCTAGAGCGGACAGTATCTACCCATTCCACTGTCTAAAACATTAGCACGCCGACTATATCCACCTTTAGTTCAGGAATTGTTTGGGGGTTCTTGAATTAGGAACAAGATTTTAGACTTCTCCAAAGATGGCATAGCATCAGATCACAAAATTTCCATTGTATGAGATGAGATGATTTAACAAACAGTGACAGTATTCTGGTTAGTTACGGGAACATTAAATGTCTTCAGGCAATTAGGATGACACAACTAATTTTTCCTGATGGCAGTGTCTTCACTCTAAAATTAAGTCTTTGGTTTTTTCTGCAACCCTGTGTGGTTGGACTTTAATTCTAAATATAAGTGTTAATACCATTGCAGCCCTATATGGTTGGGTCTCAGTTCTGGATTTTTCATTTCAAGTTTGGTTTCCTCCAAAGTGGTGAGTTTGTGTAGATTCTTTAATTTGGTCCCAATTTGAAGACGTAACATACAGTAAAAGATATGTTCATGAAGTCGACATGTGTTTCGGAAAGAGAGAAACAAGGAAAAAATGACAAAAACCAAATCTATACAAAGAAAAGTAACTGCAGGAATTTAAGTAGTGGAAAGAGTGATTTCCAAGATATATTTGGTAATCTGGATAATGCCATTCAAAGAAACTGCAAAACGAAAACTTAGTTGCACCAATACAGGAAACTGTTACAAGTGTAAGCTCTTGATGAGATTTTGTATTGATTTAATGTGTGAATTGTTTTGTGTGTTTTAACTAAAATTGAACAAAATTCTTCAGGTTACTAAATATTTATTGCAGTATTAAGTAGATGTAATTTTTTTTTTCTTTTCTTTTTTTTTTTGGTGGGGGACACACAAGAATTGTAGGATTTTGCGTATTATCCTATATTGTCTAGCTAGTGCACAGTGTTAATCAAATTCACATTAATTAATTAGAATATATATTTTTGTCATTCATCCTCACATGTAACAAATTTAACAAGATTTCATTTATTAATTTTTGTAAAAATAAAGCATTGTTTAAATGTATTTGTGTTTTCTGTTGTTCCTTGACATGTATCGTTGGGGTCGGATAGTTGAGAGTAGATTGTAAGAAAACAGTACAATAATTGACTTATTCCATTACTAGTTAAGAAACTATTAACTTCACTGAATGAACAGTATTGGAGTTGCAGATGAGACACACAACAAAATAATATTTACCATCATAGAACTCTGAAATGGCACGGGCCTGTGATGCACCGGAGAACAAATAAAATAAAAATGTACATTACTGAAGATTCCTATGACATGGTAAAAATCTAATTACTTTCAGTTGCAAACTATTTTAACAGAAAATAATCAAACAGTTCTACACTACAATTTAAAAAATTAATTTTCAGTGTCTGTTATCTTTCATTTGAACTTGTGCTTTGGTTTCTTATGTGGCTATGTTCTCCGACTCTAGCAATATTAGAAAACATTGAATAAGTATTGCCTATCTTAAATTTAATATTGATTGGCATGATGGTATATTTTCTCCTGAGCCTAGGAATACATTCATCCCTTGCCTGATTAAACAACAATTATTTGTGAACTTATGTGTGGGTTTCTATTCCTTGGAATCTTCCCACGTTATAATATTCCAAGGCTGGTTGGCTATTAATTCTGTGATATGCCATTTGCAATCTTTTCGATTTTAGATCCAATTAAACAAAGCATAAATTAATTAATTTTTTTTAATGATCTTAACCGGCATGTGAAATAAAAATTGATATGGTACAAACTTGAGACTATATTAACAATACTTCCATGGCCTTAGTATTTCCAGTAAGGAAACATAACCTCTTTGGATGATGTAACTTTTTACATAACTCTTCAATATATGAAGATAATATAATTAAATTTTAAATTTCGTATCTCAGTCGATGAGTGTGACATTCTCAGATATCCAAATTGGTATCAATTCAACATAGAATTGTATATATAGTGTAAAGTGTTCCCTATTACAGGCCATGGAGGCCTAGAGGATTCCAGGAGATTGAAGCTCCCAGATTTTTAGACCATTGGCATGTGAAGATGGTAAGGTTGTCAGCCTTACGCACCGGCCACTTTTAACTCCAGGATTGCTACTGGTATTCATTTCTGTTAGAGGCTAAGTCGACCCCAGGGCCATAGTGCCATAGGAATAAGAAGGATTAGGCCAAGTGAGAAACTTCGACCTCATCGGGGATTGAACCCGCGACCTTCCGGTTTGTAGCACAGCGCCTCAACCACTACGCTACGGCATACCCCATAGAATTGTATATAGTGAACAATAAATATTTAGGGGAGACCAATCTAATCACTAACTTAGCAAATCATTACCACTATGATGTTTCTTGTAACACTTTTTTAAAGTTCTTATTGGAATATTTTCAGATGTAATTTATTAATGGATCCATAAAAGTGTTAATTGAACCTACCCTTATGTGATCAAGATCCAAAAGACAACATATTGCATAAAAACACTTATGATAGAAGACTAATGGTTTGTTATTCTTGATGAGATGGTCTGGGTAGCAGAGTCGTGTCATTTTGTGCCCAAGATTGTGAATTTTGATTCTGGCCTAGGTTAATGGAATTTTGTGTGCATAAATGTAAGAGCCCCAAGTCTGAAGATTTACAAGCATATAAAAGAAGAAAATTCTGACACAAAATTCCTGCACACCATCAACGGTCACAGGTCTATTTAGCAGTACATCCCCATAAAACTAACCACCATCCATTTTTTAAATAAATTATTATTACTTTTTTGGAGGGTTTTTTTATGCAATTGTTGCTGGATTCCTTTTATTTGAGAACGTGGCTATCTGCAGAAGGTTTCTTGACTGTACCAAAGTCTTAATTTATAAGTAAGAGGGCTCTAGAAAGGGCTGCGGTTCAAAACAATGCATCTTTAGAGACTGACAAATTCATTGTGTGGGCAATTATTCACAGTGAAGAAATTTTTCCTACAGAATTGTACATATCGTCCCCTTAGAATGAAAACCTCGTATCTCATAAAACACATACCGGTACGTGGCTTTGTCACTTTAATAATGCTTCCTAGCAATACACTAGATTTTGTTTATCTTCTCTAGAGGACAGCACACATGTTATTCTTGTAATATTGGCTGACAAATAGTTGAGATACGTGTTTTTCTATCTAATAATAAATTAGAAGTACTCATGCTTCTGTTTTGAGATATGTGGTTTTCATTCTAATCATGTTAATCATGTACCAAAAATTCAGCTTGTTTTCTCACCTTCATATTTTAATAATTTTGTGAAATGTATACTTTTTCTCCCCACGGCAGTTTACGTTGAACTACAGGTATTGCCAATAATGCAGGTAATGAGAAGTGTTCCTCCTCCAAACACAGAAATTTCATAGTATTCGTAATTTCGCAAGTTTTATCTGAAAATTTGGAATAAAATGATTTGAGTTCACAGTTCACATGATGGCAGTTTCTTCTGAATTAGTTCAGTGTTATGATCGGCAAGCTTGTAAAACCTTGTGCTATGACCCTGAAGCTCTGGTGCCGACACAGTGCACATAATGTTCTGAAAGGCAGATATGCATGGTCCTCCTAGTGTTAAACTTCATTAACCTTGTATTATCACTTGACTTGGAAATCAAAACCATATAGACACCAAAACATTGCCTACAAGGAGGGTATAGTTTATGCTGCACATTGGCTATAGACTATAGGAAGACGTCACTTAATAATAATAATAATAATAATAATAATAATAATATTTATTTGCTTGTGGACATATACATGTTTTAAGCATCGTCAAAAGCTAATTATGTATTGGTGTATATACTTCCTTAATCTATATGCAAATCCACTCTCACACTTATACAATTCACACACACACTCATACTGTTCAATCCACATTCACACTTATACTGTACAATCCACATTCACACTTACACAATTCTTACTCTCTATTATACAAATCTCACTGAACTTATACATAAATTATATATATATATATATATACATTCATATACATTTACATACAATTCCTACAGTATTATTACAATACTATTTTGCTCATATAGCTTATCATATCTAGAGTCTACAGCTCGTCTATCCTATATAAACTCCTCTCTATTAGATATTTCTTAAGTTCTTTTTTAAATCTTTCTCCTTGTAGTGTTTTTAATACTCCTGGTAATTTGTTGTATAGTATTATTCCTTGGATTAGTGGATCTTTTTCTGCAGATTTGTTTCTTATGAATAGCCTGTGAAGATTTTCCCTGCCTCTAGTGTTGTAACTGTAGTAGTTGTTATTTCGATTAATACTGTATCTATCGCCTTGTACCAGCAGAATTACTTTGTAGACATATAAAGATACTACTGTTAGAATATTTTCGGTTTTAAATTTAGATTTGCATGATGCATATTTGTCTAACCTATATATACATCTCAAGCACATCTTTTGTAGTATCAGTATTCTATTCAGACCTGTAATCCCGGCACTTCCCCATATTTCTATCCCGTAATTAATTTGGCTATGTACTAGTCCATAATATGCCATTTTTAATGTGTGTGTGGGCATATATTTTGCCAGATTCCTCAACAGGTAAAGACCTGAGCTAATTTTATTACATATGTATTGTATCTGATTGTGAAATTTTAGATTCTGATCCAGTTGTAGTCCCAAGAAATTAGTACATGTTACTGGTTCTATTTTTTCCGCTTCTATTGCTATATCAATTTTCATATTACTGCTTTTGTGTTCGAATATAATTAGTTTTGTTTTTCCCAGATTAACCCTCAAGTTATTTTCAGTGAGATATTTGATCATTATTGATGAATTTTCTATAATGCTATTTTGTAAGTTCTCCGGTTTATTCCAGATCAGTAGGGATGTATCATCAGCATAAGAAATTGGTTTGCAGTTTGGTATTTTAGGGATATTATTTACGTATATGAGAAACAATAGCGGACCAAGGACCGAGCCTTGTGGTACTCCTAGTGTAACCGTATCATATGCCGATGAATATCTGTTTATTCTGTTGCCCTCTCTATAACTTATTTCTGTGCACTGTTTACGTCCGATCAAGTATGTTTTTAATATGTCTAGCATTTTTCCTCTTATTCCGTAATTTTGCAGTTTCTTTAGTAATGTATTATGACAAACTGAGTCGAATGCTTTAGACAAGTCAAGAAACAGTCCTATCACTTTCTCATTTTCCTCTAGATGTAGTATAATCTCGTGAATAAGATCCGTCATTGCTGTGATTGTCGAGAAATTTTGTCTAAAACCATGTTGTGTCGGAATGAGTACCTCATGCTTATTCAGAAACCTTATTAATTGTTTAGCTAGTACCTTTTCAAATAGTTTAGCAAGAACAGGTGTGAGTGTTATTGGTCGGTAGTTGCTTTTATCGTATTTATCTCCTTTCTTGTAAATAGGTCTGACTACACTGATTTTTAGACATTCTGGAAAAACACCCTCCCCTATGGAAAAATTTAAAAGATAAGCTACAATGTTGCTTAGGGCATTACTACATTTTTTAAGGATTTTAGTTGATATGCCATCCCATCCCGAAGATGTTTGGCTTTTAAAGTTAGAAATTATTTTACTGACCTCTTCTTTGCAATGGTGGTGCCAGAATTTTTTCTGCAGATGGACCAGAAGAATGTAAAGTTGGACCATGAGTGTAAGTATTTGTAATAAAATGTATGTCTCTAAATTGATTTAAATGTTTGCCACCTTAACTTATTTTAATTATCAATTTGCGTTGTAATATGGCTGGATAAGCAATTTAACATTTTTACAAGAACTCTGGTCTTTGGGATTGCTTGGATTCCATTTCTTACCCAGCACCTATTTCCCCCTTAAGATTTTAAAATTTGAAGTATTATTGGAACTGGACGCCTGTGCCAGTGCTAGCCTTTTCGCTTCTGAAATACCAAATAGATATACTGCAGTAACTTTTGAAAAATGCACATGTCACATAAGTTTTAAAAAGAAGAAATGACTTCAGTAAAGTTCATTTTCATTTTATTTATTTATTTTTTAAATTTTATTCTATAATCTTTCATCAGGATCGTCACCAGGAATTTTATAAAGAGGGCAAACTCAACATAATTCCAAATACAACGATCCTTACTTAATAGGCTAAAATTATACAGCCTAATAATAAGAATTAATGTACTATCCTGAACAACTAGTGGGATTACGACAATAATTTAAATAAGTGTACTGCGAGCTAATTCCTACTTGTAGTTAATCCACGTTCAAATGATATGAATGATGTTTTGTTATGAACTACTGAAAATCAATTTTGGACCTCAATTTCAAATTAGGCTAAATGCATTAATATTCACATAGTTTCCCGGCCTGTAGTTAGAACTCCAATTGAATTTGACAAGTTTTTGGATTGACAGATTACATTCTTTTGAGCAACAGCCTTGGTCACGGATTATTATAAATAATTATAAGTTAATACTTTCTAAACTCATAAAATTGTTATATTTTTTATTCTCCATGCAACAACTGTAAATTGACAAAAAGTACCAAAAAATAAATGAATCCATAAAGCATTCCAGAGGGGGCAGCTTGTTATTCATAAATTTTGTATAAAGAGTGGGTGAGTCAAAGGGTGCCATCCATGAAACTCATGTTCAGTCGAGTGCATGGAAACTTTCCGATGATTCTGGTTTCTTCTGGTGTTTTTCTTCATTTAAAATTGGCATTGAATCTCCATGTCATCTGTGTTCCACACTAACCCTGGATGAACCAATCCCTTATTGCTTTGAATTCAAGTCTGAATACAGGCATGAACAAGGCTCAGGCCTAGGTGAGCGGAGCGGTGAAAGGAGGTGGAGTATGGGAAAATTTCACAACGAATGTCCACACCAGCTCCTGAATGAGTCTGGTTCATATTGGTTTGATGTCAAAATTCTGGCACTCAAACATTAATCTTTAATAATAAATTATTTATTGAACACAATGTGTACAGGGTGTGTGTCAAAGTTATTCATCTTTTGCATAAAACGTCAGTGATTTGGTCCTTGCTGGGCAGGTGAGCAGATGATATTGCCGACAGCTGTGTCCACAAAGTGTGCAGGTGCACTTCTCCGAGGCGGGATGGTAGCCTTTTTGCGTGCATACTCTATGGTGAAATCCGTGGTTGAACACAGGTTCGGTTTCAGGTTCAGGAAAGGAGTGAGGGGGAAAAGGCAAGCATTAAGTAAACATTAAAGAGGGCTAGTTTCTCCTGCGTATCCGCCAACGAGAGAGAAAAAAAAAGGGATATGCACAGGGGTGAAGAGTGGGCCTGGCGGAGCCGGTCACGTGTTCCCTCGTCAACATTAATCACTGCGCATTATATCGGAAAGAATCGGTGTACCCTCATATTCTTAAACAATGCCACTAAAACCAATGAGAGGGTAAGGCAAAATACACAAACAATCTACTCTTATACAATTCAACGGCCCTAAATAGCGTGCTTGCTCGCTCTCCCGCTTCGTGAGACATCGGGTATACTCGGCGATGTTCGTCTCTCGCAGTGTAAACTTTCACGACGAGAACAAAATTAGGAAAACCATTTCTTTATTTGAAAGGCCTAAGTGAAATGAACACAATGAACAAATATTCTAATTTTATTTTTACTTACAATTTTCATAGCTCCGAACCACAAACATTTTTAATACACTGTCAGTATAAATTTCTTAAAAATCCTGGAGTCAATTAATAATGGCGGGCGAAACCGCGGGCACATACTGTAAAATATTGATGGTTTAACGCTTGAAATATCGCTGATAATAAAAATAAAAAACAAACCATTCCTTCCCTTGAAACATTACATAATTTATTAAAATTGCACAGAATTGATCAAATACAATTCTCATCATATTCATCTGTCAACAAACAGTTGAGAAACAATACGTATTATCAGTGTTTAGGTGGCTTTGGGATTGCATAAAACTTACGATATAATTAATTTCTGTAATCTACAAACTGATAGGAACGTATTTTGAAGGAGAAGCATTAAAACATGGTTGACCTAATGCCTGCGTTCCTTCCAAGAGGCCAAGATTAAATATTGGGGAATCGATTATAGAACAGAATGAAAAAGAGAAACAGAAAAGAGCTGCAGATACTGGCCTGCCATTTAAACTTACAAGAAGGCAGTTTCCTGTAGGGGTAGCCTTAGCAACGACAATTAATAAGTCCCAAGGACAGACTTTAGATAAGGTCGGGATTTATTTGCCTGAACCAGTGTTTATGCACGGACAACTATTGTTGGGAGCTGACGAGATGGTCCGTAATTTGGTGGTGGCATGCAGGGGGACGACGGTGTTGTGCTATAACTGCACGTGTAGGGGAGCGCTGCTATTGGCTGCAGATAAGAGCTCCTCAGTCTGGCCAGGGATCATCTCGTCAGTTCCCAACAATATATGTAGCATTTTCGAGAGTGAGGCGTTCAGAGGATGTAAGAGTTAAGGTGGAAAACACATCAGAACAGGGGAAGTTACTTGACTATTCTGATGCAGTTTTCACAAAAAATGTAGTATACGATGATATATTTTAAATAAAAATTGATGAAGCCAGCGCTGACTTTTGTAAATGTATTGTCAGTGCCTTCAGGATTGTAGACCTATAAGTTTCGTATTTAAGCATCATTCTAACCGTGGCAAAGCCACGGGCTATTCCTAGTTTAATTACAACTGAGGAGGCTACATAGATCCTGGCCATTCCGAGAGGTTTTGCCACTGTATATTGTTCCTTAATGAGCTACAATTTTTAATAAAAGTCCATTATTTGCGCACATTTACCAATTTTGGTCATAGAAAAATGGAGTGTGTAAATTTGCGTTTTATTTCAAAGATCTTGACAACTGAGTATTTCGTTTCTTCAAAATGACGTAGAAGTCCATCTTCTGTAGAGGAATATTTCCAGCTTTCGAATCGAAATGACGCACTGTATTTTATAGCGCATCCTCCACTTTGAACTCAAAAATGTTAAATTCTCTTTCTGCTGAGAAACTGATCACTTTTGATATTTGTATGATACTGTGTAATTATTATTGTTCTTTCCCACCTTGAAATTTCAACACACGTGCTTACTACAGTATTGTTAAGAAGCAATTGTAATACCATCGTGTCGTCATCATAAGTAATATTCGAGGTCTCTTTTAAACTCATACCCATATCTGTGAACAACGCATTTCGAGGATGTTCAAACTTGGGATAGGGAATGTACAGTATTTCATTTTTCAGAACGGCCTGCTTGGAGAGTCAATAGATACTTTAAGAATTTTCTTATTATTTTATTTTGGATTTTAAACCAGTGGCGTAGCAAGCTTAGGTGGTACCCGGTGCGGAAAATTTCTTGTCACCCCCCCCCCCCATTTAAATTATTAAAAGATGGAACAGTTCCAAGTGTTATTTTTTGGATAGTCAAAGGTAATCCCACGAGAGTTTAAGAGTTCATCGATAGATGCAGCTGCAACGAATTTATCTGATGTAACTCGTAAACTCAACGGATTATGCAAAATTAGTAATAATTACTTTGTTATTTAAAAACAAAACTAAACTCCGAAATCATGATATACTATGAATCAACCATCCATAAAGCGATTCGAGTTACCATGTTGTCGCCATGTTGTAACCAGTGTTACCAATGGTGCATATAAGACATAATAGTTAACCTAATTCAGCAAATTTTGTTAGGATTAAGGAAAGACATACATATCAAGTATATTATGCTGTACATTGTACTGTTAAACGACAATAAATTCTATTATTATTATTATTATTATTATTATTATTATTATTATAATAATTATTAATCTAAAGTGCGTTATAGACAGACAGATATACATTGTTTTCGTGAGCCACAGACTGTGGGTGTTACCGTTAATAAAGCGAACATATTTTGTTTCATATATTTCTAGACCAAAATACACTCCTGAAATTGTGCAAATTTTTATTTTTTGAGTGATTTTTTTATATTTTGTTTTCCAAGCAAAATCTCGAATTTTGGAAAGATGAATTTTGATAAAAGGACAACATTTTGTATTTATGTCAGATACCTTTCAAGATGTGAACCGAAGATTGGAGACACGTTTTCCTTATTTTTACATAAAGAAAGTTTTCTCGAAAACGGCTCTAACGGTTTTCTTTAAATTTTGCACGTGGGTTGGTTATACTAAGAGATAAAACTTTTATTTGAAACACTTTTTCGAAATAATTCTCTGAAGGGAAGTTATAAGCCACCCACTCTGAATACGCACTCTTTGCAATCGGCCTCTTGCAACGGATAATCGTACGAAAACAAAATGTTGTATTTGGGGTAGTACCTTTTGGGGATGTGACACGAATATTGACGACAACTTTCTCTTATTTTTAAGGGGAGGCTAACTTTTATTTGGGCAGAGGAAGTTATGTAGTTCCAATTACGCTAAACTTGAGAATAGGGTGACCGCCGCCATAACCGGGCCGTACCGAGTGGGACCAAGTCTACAATGTCGCCAATATTACGAACATGATTACATGCCGATTGAATTCGGTAGATAAACGACTGCTGTAGCGATGTTTTATGTAAGATGTGGAGGTAAAAAAGCTTCTGCATTAAGAATTCTAGGTCCGTGACAGGTTATGTTAGGTTAGGAACAGTCAGGTTAGTTTAGCAGCAGTATTCTGCATAGCGCGGGGTTCATGCTATGTAACGATGTTTTACGAAAGACGTGGAAGGGTAATAAGACTTCTAGAAGTAGTGACAGCCAAATTCTAGGTCAGTGACAGGTTATGTTAGGTTAGGAACATTTCCATTAGTTTAGGAGCAATATAGTGAATAGCGCTGGGTTTATTATGTCTCACATTGAACATGACGGGAAATTTTACTCTTGCGCCGATCGTCTCTCTTTTGTTGTATGCGGCTCGGAGGGGCACGGTCGCTAATGGCAGTGCATGGCCGGCTACGCTATTCTGAAGGAGTTCCGTAAATTATACATCAATTTTTTATAGGTTGATCCTAAGAAATTTCATAAACAAGTAATGTGACTATTTTACGGAACTGTATTATAAATAATCTATTCTTAAATATGCGCACATCCCAGTTCAAAATCTAGATTGAAGGAGACTTCGGAGTCAGCTCACATTCGAAGTTTATTTTCGTCAAAGTCATGACTAGGGACCGGATTTTTAGGTTTTTAAAAACACTGTTTTAGGTTTTCCATTAGGTGAAATAGTTTTTTTAGGTTTTTTGTCCAAAATATCGTTTTCGGGTAGAATAATTGGTTTAATGAATTTGAATGTGCTACATAGGATTGAATACATAATATTTGTGAAGTTTAACTTAACAAAATTGACTTAAATTTGTGTAAACTTGCTTTAAGGCAATATTATACAATTGAAGAAAGAAAGCATAAACAATCAAAAGAAGCAGGGAAAATAAGATTGCCTCATATTTGTTATTCCTTTTGTGTATCAAAACTAGTAGTGCCATCTATGTTTATGCTTGTGTAACTAGAGGTTAAATAAAAGACAGTCATTGGCGGTAACCCATCGTTTCCCTTTAGGTTATGGGCCCAGGTACGTTATTTTCGTTAATTCAGAGGAATTACAGTTGAAAATATTGTGGGTGTTACTGTGGAAGATGGCTGGGAACTACATCTCGAGTGTGCCAAAGTTAAAAGGCCGAGAAAATTACGAAGAATGGAGTTTTGCGGCAGAAAACTTGTTGGTGCTGGAAGGCATGGTTCAATACATCAAGCCCGTGTCTGGTGCAGAAACAAAGCCAAGTGATGATGCAAAAACCAAGGCAAAGTTAATACTGACTATAGATTCCGGATTATATGTGCACATTAAGAATACGGTTACGTCTCAAGAGTTGTGGGACAAGTTGAAGTCTATGTTTGATGATTTGGGGTATGCAAGAAAAATAACGCTACTTCGAAACTTGATTTCAATTAGACTAGAAAACTGTGACACAATGACCACGTATGTTACGCAACTGGTTGACACCGCACAGAGACTAAATGGCACAGGATTCACCATTAATGATGAATGGGTGGGATCATTGTTATTAGCAGGTTTGCCAGAAAGATTTTCACCAATGATAATGGCAATTGAACATTCAGGAATTCAGATTACCACAGATGTGATCAAATCGAAATTGCTAGACATGGAAGTTTCGAATTTAGACACGGATTCCAGTGGCGCTGCATTTGCCGCGAAAAGTTTCAGGAAAAAACATGGAGGCAAGAACGAGATTTCACAGATGAAAGAAAAAATCATAATCTGCTACAAGTGTAAACAACCGGGACATTATCGAAACAAATGCCCATTGTTGGAGAATAATGACAAGAAATCAAAAGCTTTCAATGTGGTTTTCTTGAATGGAAAATACAGCAAAAACGAGTGGTACATTGATTCAGGTGCGAGTGCTCACATGACAGTGAATAAGGATTGGTTGAAGAATGTCGATTGTTCGCCGGCATTACCAGAAATAATAGTGGCTAACAACTCGAAAGTGCCAGTAATGTGCTCGGGAGATGTAGACATAACCACAAATAGTGACTATGATATCACAATCAAAAATGTTTTATATGTGCCAAGTTTGACGACCAATTTGTTATCTGTGAGTGAACTGATAAAAAATGGAAATGATGCTGTGTTCGAAGCAAATCACTGCTATATTCGCAACAAGAAGGTTTTGGTGGCAACAGCAGACTTGAAAGACGGTGCTTACAAACTGGATATTCAAACCAAAGGTGGATATTTGTTAGCAGCTTCAGCAACAGTAAGTGGAGAGATGTGGCACAGACGTCTAGCACATATAAACAGTTCAGATTTGAATAGAATGAGAAATGGCCTAGTGGAGGGAGTGTCGTTTCCTGTAAGCTCAGACACAACAAAGGAGACATGTGTGACCTGCTGTGAAGGCAAGCAGATGAGATTACCATTTACCCATGTTGGTGAGCGGAGTACAGAAGTATTGCAAATAATACATGCAGATGTATGTGGTGCAATGGAAACAAAATCCATTGGAGGAGCTCAGTATTTCTTATTGTTCATTGATGATTATAGTCGCATGACTTTCATTTACTTCCTGAAACACAAGAGTGAGGTGTTCCAGAAGTTCAAGAAATTTAAAAAAGATAGTTGAAAACCAGCAGAATAGAAAGATAAAGGTTCTCCGAACAGACAATGGAGGTGAGTTTTGCAGTGGTGATTTTGAAATATACCTGAAAAATGAAGGAGTGATACATCAAAAATCAAATGCATACACCCCACAACAGAATGGAGTCAGTGAACGTGCTAACAGGACTGTAGTTGAAAAAGCGAGATGCATATTGTTCGATGCCAAGCTAGAGAAGAAATTCTGGGCAGAAGCAGCGAGCACAGCTGTGTATCTGAAGAACAGGTCTGTGACTACTGGAGTTAATGACAAAACGCCATATGAAGCGTGGTTTGGCAAGAAACCTGACTTAAGTCACATTCGCTTATTTGGAAGCCCTGTAATGGTCCATGTTCCCAAGGAAAGAAGGCTCAAATGGGACAAAAAGGCAAACCTACACATTCTAGTTGGATTTTCTGAAAATGTGAAAGGCTATCGAGTATATGATCCAAGAAAGAATACAGTCACAATCAGCAGAGATGTGATTGTGATGGAAGATAGGACAGGTATAGAGAATACTGTTGTAGAAAACTCTATGAATTGCCCTGTGAATAAAGAGGTACCAGAAGCTGATGAAATGAATAGAGTTGCAGTGGTGGAAAATTCAGAAAACTTCTCAGAACCCTTGAACTGCAATGAAGAATGCAGAGATTCAGTGGGGGAATGTTCTGATGAATCTCTGAACAGTCCAAGTCAAAGCTTATCAGCGTGTACTAATTCTGAGAATGAAGATGGCAATGACCCCATAGATACTGAAATTTCATACAGTGAAATGATTGAAAACACTGACAACACTGTGGTGGTAGAAGGCCCTAGGACAAGAAGGCCTCCCCAGCGATATGGATATTCTCCTCAGCGATTTGGATATTCAAACATTTGTGTTTCCAGTTCAGCTCAAGATGTGGAGGAAATTGTTTTCTCAGATGCATTGCAAGGTCCTGAAGCCAAGCAGTGGAAGCAAGCTATGAAGGAAGAACTGCAGTCGTTCGAGGACAATGACGCATGGGAACTTGTTAATGTACCCAGTGATGTGTCAATAGTGAACTGTAAATGGGTGTTTAATAAGAAGCTAGACATCAATGACAAAGTGAGATACCGTGCTAGGTTAGTGGCAAAAGGTTTTTCCCAAAAACGTGGCATAGACTATGAGGATACTTTTTCCCCTGTAGTCAGGCATTCCACACTGAGGATGCTGTTTGCAATAAGTGCGCAGATTGGTATGGACATTACTCACTTAGATGTTACAACTGCTTTCTTAAATGGACATTTGAAAGAGGACATTTACATGGCAATTCCTGAAGGCTTTGTAAAGTTTTAAAACTTAAGAGAGCTATTTATGGTCTGAAACAATCTTCTTTGATGTGGTACGAAAGAGTGACAAATTTGCTATGTGACATGGGTTATAAAAATAGCAAATATGAACCTTGCTTGTTTACCAAAAATGATGCAGATTGTAGAATTGCAATAACGTTATATGTTGACGATTTTTTTATTTTCTCGAATAATGCTGATGAAACTCAAAAACTGAAAGATATGTTAAGTTCTCAGTTTAAACTTAAAGATCTAGGTCCAGTGAGGAGATATTTAGGCATGAGAATTAATGTGGATAGAGATAATAACACAATTTCTGTTGATCAAGAGTCGTACATCAATCAACTTTTGTATAGATTCAACATGGCTGATTGTAGATCTGTTGATACACCTGTAGAATGTAAGCTCAATATTGAAAGGTCTGAAACCTGTGCAACTGATATTCCTTACCAAAGATTGATAGGAAGTTTAATGTATCTTGCAGTGTTGACAAGGCCTGATATAGCTTATGCTGTTAGCTATTTAAGCCAGTTCAATAGCTGTTATAATGAGAATCATTTTATGTATGCAAAAAGAGTTCTAAAGTACTTGCAAAAGACCAAAAGCTATTGCTTAAAATTTTGTAAAGGTAATGTAGAACTAGAAGGTTTTGTTGATGCCGACTGGGCAAGCGACAGTCTTGACAGAAAGTCTTATACTGGGTATTGCTTTACTATGGCAGGTTCTGTAATCTCATGGCAGAGCAGAAAACAGAGAACAGTTGCCTTAAGCAGTACTGAAGCTGAATATGTAGCGCTGTCAGAGGCATCCAGGGAAGCAATTTATTTGAGATACTTGATGTATGAAATAACTGGAAAGCTATGTAGAATAGTGTTACATTGTGATAATCAGAGTGCCTTAAAATTGGCCTCAAGCCAGCAATCACATAACAGGACAAAGCATATAGATGTTAGGTTTCATTATGTTAGAGATGCTATTATTAATAAGTTTGTACAAGTTAAGTATGTCTCTACTCAAGAGATGCCTGCTGACTTATTGACAAAGGGTTTGTTGTCAGCGAAACATTATAAGTTTATGAACTTGTTGGGAGTTGTACCTATTTAGTGTTATCTTGAGTTTAGTTACATGTTTATTTTGATAAGTGGGGGTGTTATTCCTTTTGTGTATCAAAACTAGTAGTGCCATCTATGTTTATGCTTGTGTAACTAGAGGTTAAATAAAAGACAGTCATTGGCGGTAACCCATCGTTTCCCTTTAATATTTCCTGGTTACAGTATATCACTTTAACTTTCAAGATTCTCAACTGTGAAGTTCTTCCTGTTATCTCTTAGTAAATAGTTAATACTGTATCTAGACACTACCCTTCTCAGGATTCGAATCCGGTGCTTCTAATTTAGTGAGTAAAATACTTTATGGTGGGATGTGGATAACGTGAAACTGATTTTTTTTTCTTTTTTTCGGTTGTTACGCATACTAACCGCACAACAGATCAACTAGGGACGAAAACTTCCCCTTTTCTAAAAAGGTAAATAATACGTGTTTTTGGCAGGCTTGACAAAATATTACTTTGCCATCTGTAGTGAAATTCACAGATCGTCGCCAATCCACTGCCGTAATAAATCCGATTTCATTTGTTTCGGCATAATTAACACGTCTTCTTAAAACTCACAGTGTGACCACCCAGTATGAATAACAGGGAAGTACCAAAGGCAAACAAAAAAACAAGCGCTTTAAAACACAGAAATCTATATCCTTGTTTATACACGGCAACAATGGTTGTTCGTACGAATATTTTAAAAGGAATACTGCCGGTACTCTTTTCCTCTCTTGATACTGTCCAAACTAGACGACAATGGGTTCATGGAAACGCTGGTGGTATTAATTTCTACCCGACAAAAATTATTCTCTTCCCACAAAATATCGATTTCTCAACTGACAAACAAAAAAGGAGCCTAAATTAGTTATTTTAGGTTTTATATCCCATTTAGGTATATTTAGGTTTTTATACCCATTTAGGTAATTTTAGGTGCCACAGAATTAATGTGGGTGAATCCTATGGACATGATTCGAAAAAGTGTATGAGAGCTTTTTGTTTTGGAAGTAAGGAAAAGAATAGGTAAAAACCTAAGAATCCGGTCCCTAGTCATGACTGCCGCAGCGGGTAGAATTGGTTGCGGCTTGAGTGATATAAAATATCTCCGATTGTTGAAGTCTCATTTAAATTAATAAAACTGCAGAGACAAGCATCGGCAGAAATAAACACCCCTCCCCCTAACCATAATATTATTGTTCTTATCTACACAGCGGGCAGTTCAGCTGCGTTTTATTACCTTTGTTGACTGAATTTAAAACTAAAATAAGTTTCAATTCGCATGCTGACTTGTAGAAAGTTGTTAAGCTTATTTAATTGTTTTAAATAATATTATTATTTTCTTTAAATTCCCTTGAGCGATTTTTTACTTACAAAGACACATTTTTATTTTGTCACCCCCTGGGTGATGGCACCCGGGGCGGCCCGCACCCCCCGCATCCCCTTCCTACGCCACTGTTTTAAACATATTATGACATTTATTCGAGACACCCCAAAAAAGAATCCCATACATAATATAGATTTTTATATATCCCAAATAGATTGTAAACTGTCAAATGCCTGTAGTTGTGCCTAAGGACAGTATTTTATGGCAACCGCTGTGACGCAGGGGATGCGTTCGCTCCTCTCAGCGGCCTGGGTTCGAATCCTGGTCGGGACAAGTTACCTAGGTGGGGTTCTCACCTGTGAGACAAATGACGAGTAACTTTAGGCCCTTGTGGTCCCCGGATAACATCTGGCCGTCATTATCCAATTCCCATCCTCCCTTGTTCAAAGTGCATATGTATGTGGATGGTGTGTGTCTCGTCCTACGTGTTCGTGTTGTCTCGGAGGTGGCCCCGGCATTGGGCTAATCACTCATCCGGGGAGGCCCTCCATGTTCTTGTCTAGTCAAATAAATACATAATTCCTCTCCCGACTGGTCGAGGCCCTTAAGGACCAGATGGTATGGGTCGTTTAAACGTCCCTAAAAGGGAGAGGTCAAATGAAGGAAAAGAAGAAAAATATAATATTTAAAATAAAAATACAATTACGAACAAATTTAAAGATCTAAAGGCAAAACACTTCATTTATGTAATTTTAGTGATACGGTATCTTATCTATAGGCTATGTTCATTCCAATCTAAATTTAATAGCATTCTGCTATTTACCATCTCAGCTATATGATCTCCCCATCTTAGTTTTCGTGTCTTAATAGCTAAAGAAATATGTAGGAAAATATTAATGATTGCTAAATTTCATAATCACAAAGTTTTCTCTAGTCTTGTGAGCTCTTGACCCTTTAAATAGCCATATTTATGATAAATCATAAAATCTCTCACTATGAATAATTTATATTTACAGTATATGATAGGCCTATGTTATTCGCTTTTACATACTAAACATTCTCAGACAATATTCACTATAGCTCCGACATATTTTCCCTGGATATTGCATTGAATATAAATATGTTTATTGCAATTCCTGTTCAGTTAATCCAGCTATAGTTCCGCAATTGTACAACCCTTCCGTGTTCAATGCGAGTACAAAGACAAACTAATATCGCCACATATTATGGCGTACGTCCTAATACACTACATGAAATCTAACATTCCTTAATATTATTGTGCAACGTAATAGTTCGGTGGTAGCTTGACACAAGACTGACACAGTTTTTCTTTTTTGTGGCGGATACATGAGGTTTATTAAATTACGATGAAAGTGAATTTTTATGAATGAAGTCATTATAAATAGAGTATAGAGAGTGATTCTTCACGCCGACATGTCTGCGGTTAGCTACCCAAGCGTAAAGCTCGCGTTGCCATTATTAAAGTTATGCAACTCTACTTTAAATTATCTAGTTCCAGGTTTCCCTCCTTGTTTCGTACGTGATCCACAGAACAACTGTGTCGCACATTTTTGTTTTTTATCTTGTATTTGCAAGAGGAGATGAATAGAGCACCGACCGCTCATTAGAACAAGTAGACTATACATTTTTAAAAAATTAAATAGCTGTTGTTATACCTAAACCAGACATTAAAGAAAATAGTAATAATAAAAATAATATTAAAATAAACGAAAAATGAAGTTTTAAGAGGTGATTTAAGTTTTCGCGCATTGAATTTATTGTCTATGTTCCACTGAGTTATTTTATGCAGGGCCGAACTAGGCAGCTGTCTAGGGTGGGAAATTTGTAGAAACATTTAGATTTTTAAATAGCTGAAATTTTCAACGGGACATTAAAATTTATGTGTGGCTCTTCAAGTTCTCTTGACACTACCGATCTCTGTAGCAAGAAGAATTAAGTTTTTCGAAACTGAAACATATCTGCGTAGGTCAATGCTCCATTAAAGACTTTCAGGTCTTGGTACCATTTCCATCGAAAATGAGTTAACCATTCAAATGGATGCAAAAGGTCCTGTCAAAGAGTTTGCCAAAATTAAAGCAAGAAAGGTACCTTTGTGGATTTTGTGGATTTCAACTCCTGCTTTCTAGAAAAGAAACTTATTTATGATGCAGTTTCTTGTTTGTTTAATGTATATATATAAAAGGTTATAACAAGGGCTCGTCTTCTTATAACTGGAACATCATAGACGTTGCCCACTAGTGCAGACATTCTGATGATGACTCATAGATTATAAAAATGGTAATTTTTAGAGTAATTTTTCTTAGTTCTTTATCTTTAGGTAATTTTTATAAATACATTTAATGGGTCATTTTTTTATAATATTACAGTCTTTTTTCCACATTTCATATTTTAGGCAATTTTGAAATATAAAGTCATTATTTTCTTATTTAGTGTTGTTTGTCGCATTATATAGAGTTTTTGTGCATTTACTTGCACTGAATAGCATATTGCCGGAACTCTAAATAAGCATTAATAAATAAATCTTGTTATAATTTTAATTTGGATACAGAAAGACGGTGTTTGCTGTTTGCATTTCACGTATATACCAGTTAACTAATTACAAGCCTAGGCCTATATAATTGGGTCAACAACATAAATGCAGGCTATAACAGACACAAGTCTGATGAATAAACTAGTATTTTCATAAAATAAATTTGTCGTTTTTTTTTAGTTTTTGGGTAATTTTTTCAAAATCTGGGCCTGGTTATAACATTTTTAATTAAATGAATTTCTTTATTTAATGCCCATACTATCTATATATGTTATAACGTTTTCATAAATAGAAGCTTTTCTCAAATTAGGCCAATTCAAATAAATTTTATATAAGCACTTCGTCAGACTAGAGAACACGAAATACAATGTTTAATCTAATGGTAAAAATGGAATGGTGGAATGGTGGTAATTTAAGTGGAGCCAAAATATTATTTCTCGCTTAGGGCACCAAAATACCTAGAGTCGATCTTGATTTTATGCATATAAGCTAAGAAATCATCCGCAACAACTCATATGTTAATGTAATTTTAGGTTACCAGTTTAAGGGAAAAGAACTTATAACATTATCCTATATTATTTTTGTTGTCCTCTCTTTATCTAGTCCAGACTGAGCCAATACCTGTGAATGAGGTATCGATTGAGATTTTTCTACGCCTGATGATGAATTTAAACAGGCCTAGGCCTACTGTTGTTTGGCTAAAATATGTAATGAAATTTTATCGTTAGGAAAAATCATTAGAAATCGTTCACGCAATTATACGGTTGCACATGATAAGCATTTAAAACTAAAACTTCGTGGCTCTGCATCCCTGAAGGGACTAGGCCTACCATCCGACCGCTGCATCATCTACCGTAGGCAGATGGCAGGATTGGGGGCATGTGGTGAGCATGCCGACACCCACGGCCGTTAATGATGGGCTCCGTGACCGGAAAATACACAATAGCCTAAATACACAATCCTAAAATCAAAATTATATATATTTTTAAAGATTGGAATGATGGTATATAGCCTCTGTAGCCTATATGTTTATGGGGGGGGGGCCAGAATTGCATTGTTAATGGTTACACATAGGCCTTAATATGACGAAAGTATCTTGTAGGCCTATCTTATATCTTGCCCCCAAAGAAGGTACCTAGGGTCACGTAGTAAATAAATAATAATAGATTAAAAATAAAACCATCTTGATTAATATTTTAGTAAAACAACTCAGATTTGTTAGATTCAGCTTCATTTGGTCGTCCTCCTCGTTTCTCTTGAATTAGTTCGCTTCTGAATTGGGTCGGCCTGGGTGGCACACTTATGTATGTCGCTGCCGTTCTATGCCAAAGGTCGCGGGCTCAATTCCGGCCGAAGTAGATGACATTTGTGTCCGTATAAATGCGACAGGCCCAAGTCTGTAGATTTACGGGTATGTAAAATAGCTCATGTGGGACATAATTCCGGCACATCGCGGATGGTTATAAGAAGAAGTTACAGTACTTCCAGTAGTTAAATGACCATAAAACCAACCGCTTCTGGATCGAAAGTGCACTTTGTACCCTTCAAGGGTCAGAAAAATGAGCCTTTTGAAAGGTGGTAGGCCTACTAGTAACAGACCAAACGATAGGTCATATATAAACATTATTTTTTATTGTAGGGACTTCTTAGAGCTGCATGCATTCCTGTTACATGCAGCTCACCAATTTGCCACCATTGCAGCTGTTTCCAACGTTTTAATATTCACACGGTCCCTTGAAATATTTTTTCTTTTGGGGACTCCTAAAATATTTTTATACCGGTAACTGAATTTAGAGAAATTAAGCTATTTATTTTGAAAGGCAAGGAACACTGACCAAATATTTAAAAAAATTACAAAGTTGGTTTCGTAATAATTTATATATATATATATATATATATATATATATATATATATATCCTACATAATATAATGTATATAATAACATTTCAGTCCTTACTAAGAGGTAGAGAATGTTTTAAAGCAACAGTTTTAATTTTTAGTAACAGGCAGTTGTTGAGGCCAAACCTTTAGGTAAATTTACTAAAAGGTTAGGTGCTGTGCCTCTTACACCAACCATCATCCCTATTACTTCTAAATATGTAAGGGGATGGTAGGTTCGTATGTGTAATATTTTTCTTTGTGGACTTCAGTAGACTGCTGTTCATAAAGCTCAATCCTCACTTAATGACACAACTCATAACAAGATCTACCAAACTGAAGAGTGGCCATAGGATTTCCTCCAGGTGACTATGATTCCCATAAAGAAGAAACAGCAAGTCAAGAAATGTAGTGATCACAGATTCACCAGCAGTTAAGCGAGTACGCGAGCCAGCATTTTTTATAGATGAGAAATTATTCCCCATGTTGAAAAAATTCTTGCTCGCACACTGAACAGGCAACTGGAACACAGGACAGAAGATGCAATGGGAGAAGACCAGGTTTGGTTTCAGGAAAGGAAGAGGAACCGGAGACGCAATCGGGATGTTAGAGATTATTTCAGAGAGAGTCCTAGCGATCAAGAATGAAGTAGGCCTACAGTTGGGAGCTGACGAGATGATCCCTGCCATGACTATGGAGCTCTTATCTGCAGCCAATAGCAACGCTCCCCATCACTTGCAGTTATTGCACAACACCGTCTTCCCCCTGCATGCCACTACCAAATCACGGATCATCTCGTCAGCTCCCAACAATATGTGTCTGTTTGTTTTTACTAAAAAGCATTTGATCGTGCTAACTGGAAAAAACGTATGCAAATCCTCAAAGGAAATCGTCACTGAAGTACAGAAGATTATTCCTCAACCTGCATCTAAGACGAAAAATAAATTAATGCATCTGGATCATGGGGAGACAAAACTTATGGAGACAGGAAGAGGCTTATTTCGTATCTTATTATTTTGTTCTTTCTGCAAGGGAATCTTTAAAGTCCATCATTCTGCTTAGGCCTAAATCTTTAATAAATATCAAGAACAGAATTTCAGCTGTTATTTTCTAACATAAATTTAACCCTCAATCAGTTGCAGTGTCGTGAATTTTGTATGAAATAAACGCTGTTGTGGGAACTTCTCAACCCCATTTCGTATAAAACAAAATTAATGATAGCAGCACACCTCACCTGGTTATACTACCTGAAGTCTCCCTTACGTGTACCGGTATCTCATTTGATCATATAAATACAATAATAACACAATTTACAAAGATTGCAATCATTTATTAAACATGAAGTATACTTTCTTGTAATACCATGAGGTTTGAGAATTGAACTGAAATCAGGAAATGCTTATTTTTATGCAGTTTGGAAACTTTTATTTGCTCGTCTTCTGACCAGAAATCTAAAAATAAAAATGTATAAGACAATTATCCTGCCGGTTGTATTATATGGACGTGAGACATGATCGCTCACTCTTCGAGAAGAACATAATCTGAGAGTGTTCGAAAACAGGGTACTTAGGAAAATTGTTGGACCTAAGAGAGGTGAAAATGGGTACTAGAGAAAACTCCATAATGATGAGCTTCATAACTTGTACTCTTCACCGAATATAGTAAGGATAACTAAATCACGGAGGATGAAATTGGCTGGACATGTTGCTCGAATGTGGGACGAAAGACATATCTGAAAAAAAATATTGACAGGGAAACCCGAAGGGAAGAGATCACTTGGAAGATCTAGACGTAGGTGGGAGGACAACATTAGGATAGATTTAAGGGAAGTAGGATTTGCGAGGGATGGGTGGATGGAGTTTAGCATATAATTCAGATAAGCGCGGCAATGAACCTCCGGGTTCCGTAAAATAGATAATATTCCTTTAACTTGCTTAGGAATTCTCTATTGCCATTGAGTGAGTAAGTAATGGACGATAAATTATAAAAGAAGTTTAGGTTTAATAAGAAAGAAGGAAATTACTATGGGTGCAAGAGAGAGGTTCAATTTGGTTTTACAATACGCCATAAGCGGTAGATACAATGAAAGAAAGAATATTCGTAACAATAAATTTATTTAATTCATAATACAGGGTTTATACTCCCTCTTACATATAATACCATTTAATGCCCTATTTAAAGGACTACATTAAACAGCAATGCATTTACACAATATCAACAATACATCAGTCTGGCCTTAAAACGTGTTTGAAGAAAAGAACTACTTCAGGTGCAGGTTAAGCATATAAAGTGAGTATGTATAAGTATATGAGTATCATAATATATAACAACTTAATAATATGTCATTTTAAGAATATGGTAGAAAAATAAGATGATAATAAAAGTAAGCAGTTTTATAATGGGAAAGAGTGAAAGGAATCGCATGCTTGAATAGGCAATCAAAGTGAACCGAAAAGAAGCAGACGATTCTGTAAGCGAAGAGAACAACAATAAAATGACGCATATTAATACAACTCAATAGATTTGATACTAAACTAAAGGGATACGAGTATTCTTCATAGGAACCATATTACTTACAAAATACTAGTTTTCAGAAATCAAAGAATACTTAGGATTTATAAGTGCTTTAAGAATAGCGTTACTAAGACAGCATTTTAAAGGGTATTATAATGTAAATAGCAAAAGTAAGATAGCCAAATAGTAAAATGAAAGTAAACTTGAAACGATGCAGCAAGAGATCAAAGAAAGGCTAGGCTGTGATGTATGTGGCAATAGTTAGTTATTATAACTAGAGACCGGATTTTAAAGGGAATTCCTTTTTTTATATCTCATCACAAAACGTGAACAGGACATTACTGAGTAAGTTTCAACTGCAAATGACCTGGTTTTAAAGTCCCTTTTTCCCCTTTCCAGTACCTTTTTTGCTAATTTATTTTGAAAAATTCGTAAATTTCCCAGTATTTGGCATAATGAAAACATTAAAAATTGTTTTCACTGATTCACCATTGAAAAAATAATTCCTCCCAGCAGAATAGAGCGTTACAGGGAAATCATAGGCTTGCCATTCCCTAAGTTTCCCATTATAACAAGGTGGGGAACATGGATTTCGTGTGCTATTTTCCTCTGTGAGAATTTCAACAAAATCAAAAAATGTCTTCAGTCATTAGATGTTACAGAATCAGCAGCTGTAAACCAAGCAAAGGCTTTACATAAAACAAACATGTATTTCTCTGTTTAACTTTTACACTCTCTTACTTTTATATCCCTTTTTTCCCACCTTTTTTGGCAATAATTTTCCTTTTTTCCCCATCTTTTTTTGGCAATAATTTTCCCTTTTTCCGTCCTTTTTTGGGTGAAAATTTTCCCTTTAAAATCCGGTCTCTAATTATAACATAACTTATGGAGTAGGTCCAAAAACGAACGAGAATATATATTTTTTAAGTGAAATGAAGTTGACGTAACGTAAATACTATGAATAGTTAATCGAATAACATTCGCTTGCTTGAAAATAAATGATAAAAATACTGTTCATGAAGAATATTTCAATAAATTATTATAGGAATGACCTGATAAAATACTGAATGATATGGTACAGAAAGTTGTGAAGTAAGCAAGTAATTGTATGAATACTGATTATACAGACAGTTATGAAGTAAAAGAAACTATTAAACATGAATTTGCACGAATTAGAACAGTAGCCTTTAAAGCAAGTAGGCCGTATCAAAATAAAGGATATGAATATTGAATGACATGCAATGAAAATTGATATAATACAGAAACTTATGATTATGACTTAGGCTAGAAAGAAATGAAAAAATATGATTATGACTCCGAAGAAAACGATAAAAATACTGATGATATGGAATGGCACAAGAAATTGAAATGTTGTAGACTTAGATTAACTTAACATACATAAATACTGATCACACTACAAAAGAACTTGGAAAAATGCAGATGAGTATTGGTTATGTTATATTATATTTAAGTAGTAAGGTTAATATTATTATCAGTGCAATTAGAACGTTGAACGTAGTGCAAGGAAATAAATGACTTAGACATGCTGATCATACAAAATGTACAGGAAGTTGAAATGGCGCAGAAACTAATGACTTAGAAAGAAGTAGCCTATTAGGAAACTGGTACTAAATATATTTCACACACAAAAAAAAAAAGAAATAATGTCTTAGCTTACGTGAGGATCGCACAAGTATAGAGTATAAAGGATTAATCTGCCTAGTTTGTTCTTTTCAAACACTGGCCATTAATATAACTGGTAAACAACGCTTGAGCAGTAACAAAAACATCTTAATGTGGCATGGAGGCTTATTGCACACCATGATGGACTCCTTGGTTGGCTCCGGAATGATCATTGCCATTGCTGTTGATAACATGGGCGTGAAATCCGTCTTGGTCAGCAGAATATTTCACGGTCCTCACGTTGCCGCCAGGTTCTTGCAGAGAATATTCGCCAACCACCAAGTCACCATCTCGAGATTCCTTCTGGTTATGAGAATCTCCAGTCTTGTGATCTGTCACTCCATAAGTGTACTCGTACTTAGGATGAGCCTAAGAAAAACATATACATTTGTGAGGTTCCTCATAGACAGTGTTGTAGTCCCGAGAATTCGGAGAATTTATTTTGGAGGCCGTATAAAATTATTTCGATTGGATTCTTGGCCTGCATAGAAGCAGTTATTAAGATACATTTATACATGAATAAAATAATTTAGTTTCAAGAACAAATTTCGCAAAACCTTTCGCTGATTTCAAGGTAAGACAATAATAACAAATTTGAACTCATAAAAAAGACGGGCATCACTACAGAGAAGGTATTTTAAGATTTCGAAAGAGGATATTGAGTATAAGAACAATCGTAAAAATTAGTATGAATACCGCACCATTTCGATTCGAATTGAAATATCTTTCCTCGAATTGGTCTCACAAGTGAATGGCACAATGGCCAAATACTTAAATAAGCAAATACAACAACCAAAACAATATATATTCACCAGCGATCAAGAAGCCGCGAAATCAGCATTCTTACGCTGTCTTCCTTTCCTATTTCAGTCAAGGTACGATCGCCCATAATACTGGTCAAGAAGTTGAAATTGTTATGTTTTAGTATTTTTCCGGACGTTCATGTAGGAAAAGCAAGTAGAGGCTACAATGTTAACATCAGGGGCGTTCTATTCTCAGGTAATAGTTAGAATGACAAAATATTAATATTACAATAGCCTACTTTCAAAAAATCTCCATTTTCCCGTTCTCCAAGTTGAAAAATTTGTATCTGCCTTAATAATTTTAAAATTCTTATGGAATATGTGGGAATAGTTCAAAATTATGTTATATTTTAATAATTAAATTATACAAAAAATATTTCGAAAACATTACGGGACAACATTTTGCTTTTGAATATTCAAGAGATGAGGAAAAATCATCCTTTGTCAATTTTCTATTAATATGTGTTAGCAACTTACCACGAGAAAAGCTATCACTGTAATGAAGTATTTTGACATGATAGGAAAATTATTACTTAATAACTCTTAAACTTTTAAAAGTAAATTCATGAAAATATGCATGTAGTTATAAAATGCAGACTTTAGCATGTGGTTAAAATTTCAGAATAATTGGTTAGAAATTGAGGAATTTGGATTTCTTTTATAGGTTTGCCTTATTAGGCCTATTGTCCTTCCATCATTGCTACAGGTTCGTATTGGTCCATTTCTTACACATGATATCTGGTGGTGTATGTGGTGTACGATACAAAATTTCATATTGGAATAATTATATTTTATTACCTGCGCTATGGATGGTTCAGATATCATTTTGTATACTTTTTATGCCCATTCTGCTAATTCTAAGCCATGATTCGCATCTACATGGGATGCTACAAAAAGTTATGTATCTTTATGTGGCCTCACATTTGAACAGTATGGAGTGTAATCGAGAAAACAGCTATATGATCGGAGTCTATAGCAAACGCACCCTAGACCTTTGTAAAATTTAAATCAATTTCCCTTTTTTAAATGCAAATGGTATTTCCAAAAGTCTTGTTAATTTTTAATCTTGAACTTTTATGGCTTCAGAACATACAGCTTATTTATTTCTTTACTGAAATTACTATTTATGATTAAAAATTTAGAATTTTACCGAGTAGCCCTATTATAAGAAATTAAGATCCAGAAATAAAATATTGTTCTGAAAGCAATACAGTGTCATTTAAATGTAATTTTGAATACTTTATTGAGTATGATAATTATTTTTTTTAATGTTTTCAGTACTGCCAATAGGTATATTATAGCTAAATCAAGCTATCGGTGATTATTTCGGATAGCAAGTAAAGTGTATTTTTCTTAGTTTTTGCTCCATCTATGTTTCTTCAGTCCGGATAAATATCAGAAAACGTTTAATTTGGATATGAATAAACTATAGAACCATACTCATGACTGAAGGATCCGGTCATTTTATAAATGCATTTATCCTTGACGGGGAGTCGAACTGTATTTTTCGGGTTGTACTTTGTGACTGCCCTTAAGATTAAGCTTTGTGGTCCAGGAAAAGTAGACGTTTATTAATTTTAAAATAACGTGCATTGACTCATATCTTCTAGCTTTGCCATTTCTAAACTTGATCAATTTGTCATATATGAATATGAATGTTGCCACAGACCACTAAAGACTATTAATACTTGTTTATATAAATTAAATTAATAAATAATAAGAATTTTAAAACCAATAGTGTTTTTGATTCTATAAAGTTTGTCTAATTGGCTGAACATTTATTTTAACTTACATTATGAGGCCTATAAGTTACTTTCTGCTCTACAAGGCTTTGAAAATGAACATCATAAAGTTCTTACGCCAGTAGAGAAATTACAATCCATGACAAGGACAGCGAAAATTTTGTTTCGAGAAAAATTATACCCAGTAGTCTAAATGTCCTTGCATGTCCACGATTTGAAGTTATTCGGACGGAAGACGATATTCATCGTAATCGTTCACAAATTTACGTCCACATAAATTACAGTCAAAATGAGATTAGTTCATTTGCAATTATCTTCAGTGCCGGTACTATAATGTTTCCTACGCCACAGAACCATAAATATTACTGAATGAAAGGCATGTATAGGAGATAATACATCTGGATTCAACATGAAGATTACCATTAATTATTCGAGTTATGTTAAACAAATGCTAACACCTACCAATGTCACATTTGTGAGAGTTCGTCGCTTGAATATTGAATACCTCAATTATAACAAACACGTTGGTCAGGGAGTACCAAAGCTATGTTTCATTTTAAGACATTAACTTGCAAACTACTTTTAATATAGTTCTTCCTCATAAATAGCTTATGACATTTATATAGGAAGTAAGCTAATAAAGAATAAACATTGCTTATGATGTACTATAGGAAGTAAGCTTATAAAGAATAAACAAATAACACAAATGCCATTATGTGTATGAAATATCAACGCGTCATCATGCAACTGCTTACGTAAGGCAAATAGCATCCAAACTCACCACATAATCAATGGCAACTCCATGGGAAGGCTGAGTTCCAACTGAGGCATGATGAGCAGCGGGATGAGTCAAATGGGTTCCATGAGCATGGTTGATTGGATGAGCAGTATGGTGTCCATGAACCACGGGGTGAGCTGCATGATGACCATGAGCGGCATGATGAGCGTGAGAAACAGGGTGAGTCGCATGGTGAGCATGGGCCACTGGATGAGCTGCGTGATGAAGATGAGCCACTGGGTGAACTGCATGATGAGAATGAGCAACAGGATGAGTGGCATGATGGGCATGGACAACAGGATGAGCGGCATGATGAGCATGGACAACGGGGTGAGCGGCATGATGAGAATGGGAAACAGGATGAACTGCATGATGGGCATGGGCAACCGGATGAGCATGGACAAGTGGATGAGCGGCATGTGGATTATGGATCACCGGAACACTACTATGGTAAGCTACTGGATGAGCGGGATGGTGGGCAAGAGCTGCTGGGTGAGCGGCATGGTGGGCAGGATGGGAAACATGATGGGCATGTGCTACTGGATGAACAGCATGGTGGGCATTCCCATGAGCATGGGCATGGGCATGGGATATTGGGTGAGCATGATGTCCATGAGCTGGAGCATACACAGCATGGTGTCCATGTGGATGAGCAGCATGGTGAGCTACGTGATGATGCGAGACAGGATGAGCTGTATGGTGAACAGGTACAGCTGCGTGGTGGGCGGCATGATGGACAGCATGAGGTCCTTGGACTGAATGTGCGTGAGGGACTTGCTTCTTCTCCACAACTATAGGGTGAGCTGGACCCACGACTGGACCGCTGAAGTGCACATATGAGTATGCTTGACCATGGGCAGCTCCTTGACCACCACTGAGGCCATGCTGAGCTGAATGGCCATGGTGATTAGGATGGGCGCTTTCACTAGCTTCTGTGCTGAGCCAGGCTTTTGAATACTGGCAAGACAATGCTAGTATCAAGACCAGAATAGGCGTCTGAAATGCAATATAACGGAGTAATTTTCAATAATTTTTTATCTTACACGCATTGTTTTAATAACAAAATAATAATAATAATAATAGCAGCAATAAAAGTAATAATATAGTTTTATTTTTACTTCTGTGGCGATGATATGCACGTCTATAGAGGATGCATTACTTAACAGACCAAGGAAGAGCTTTACAAGTATCAAATGATCATGCTTGGATGATTCTTACGGTGTACACTGACTTCAGAGATACGGCAGGTCGGGAATATGGCGAAATCAAATAAGGCAGGAAAGAAACAACTATCATCGAATTCTTTAGGCCCCGATTTACATAGTACAATAAGACAGTGATAGGCTATAAAACATGAAACTGATACTCCATTTAGAATGTGTTGTTATTAATTATTTTTACCATCATTTATATTATTGTTTATTACTATTTATTTGCAGGCCTGTCGAAATCAACACGTTATGCAGGCCTACGTTCTTTCATTATACATTACGTATTAGTGGCCTTACATAGAACAAGTGAGTTTCAATCCGGAATTCGCCTCTACGAAGTTCAAACAGCCTCGAAAACCCCACTCATATCGGTCGGCAATGGAAATTGACCACCCCTCCCAAGTATCACCTTGGCCACCTCGCTCCATATTTTTGAAGTTATTTTATAGTTATATGTGAAGCAAGCCCATGTCCTTTCTGTGTCAAATAACTTACAAAAATATGAACACAATAAGTGTTATTAACCTTCTTTGTCTTCTATAATGCCATCATCTTAAATCGGCAATGTGAAGCGAAACTGTAAGCTTTAAATATCGAATTCCGGTATATAATTGTGAATTGTTAACATATCTTTGTCCACTGCTGTTATTTCATGCTAATTCACACACTCTATGCCTTCAGGAAAATATACATAATGCCTTCCATATGTTGTTACTCAAAACAAAGTAAAGTTCGACATTACTATTATGGTTTAGAGTGCTGCTGAATAAAACAGAACGTTAGACGCTTGAAATATAATATCAATTATCACTAACAAAATATTAAGCAGTAATTATACGTAACACAAATATTACTACAAGATGATGCCAATCCTTCCAGAGATGAGTACTCATGTTTGATCCAAAAACCGTTCTTAGCCTTAAAAGATGAAATATATAGCAATGGACGATGTCTAAATTCTTGTTTCGAAGTAATTGTTATGCAGTCTAAGTTCCATAAGAAATCTGAGAGAAGCTTGTACTTAAGTTGCTTATTCGACTAAGATTATATTATGTTGATTATATTGATAAACTCTTGAATCATACCTGTAACTTCACCATCATCCAAACTGTTTAGCCTAACACTTAAAACAAGAGCTAAATGCACACTGATACCTCTCAGACATGAATGATCTCTTTTATACTGATCCATTTCAAATGTTTGAATGTAACCATACAATGAACTTGTAATTTAGAAATTCTCCTTACAATAGCATTATTATTATATAAAATAACATTGATTCTCTTAGACCAAACACTAGAGATAACAACTATAAACATAATACCTTTTTTTGCCTGTTCTGCTACATTTCACACCTGATTAGTTCGGTAGTAACAATTTTCTGTTCTAAATCTGTTACGTAATCATGTATCTTTCTTCAAAGGCACACCACTCTGTCAATAATTATTATTTTGCATCAACTTTATGGATAGTAATATTGGTACTATTTTATAGTTCATATTTTAAACGTAATATTCTAATCCAGTAACAACGGAAGTAGGCCTTTACACTTATTTTTAAAACTATGATTGAAGATGTCATCGTAAAAATGGATCATAATATATTGCTTTTGTTGCAGAGATTCGAACAAAATACACCGCGAATTTTCTCCTAACACATTCCTACACGTGATGCTGCCACCTCAGAAATTCATTCTTGGACATCGTGGAAGGCCTGGGGTGTAGAAAACAGCAGCAAATCAATTAACCAGAAGCTTGTTATTTGTGGTATTGGAAAACATATCGATTAAATTAAGGTCCAGACAGTAATGCATTATTATTGTTGTTTTATTGTTTAGTCTGCTTAACATCTCTGTAGCTGACCAGTGACTTCCTTGCCTTGCAGGGACTACAACTCGGAAATCATAAATTCCTAATAAAACCACAAAATTTTAAAAATTATAAAGATTGTAATATGACTTTGGTGTTTCTATTAATCCCAATTCTGATAACTCTTTTCTCACATGATCACGGTAGTGAAATTGAGAGTTAAGAACATTGACTAGCCCTCTATGATCAATTTAATTTACGATCATGCAGAGCTAAGCGGGGCTTTCATTGTGATGGTGATGAGTAGGGCCCGATTTCGATGACTTTGCATCTTTTCATTATGAAGCTAGGACGATGATCTGGGGAAAATAAATGTGGCTTAAGCCATCTTAAGTGGAATTAAACACTTTTATAGGTTATTTTAACACATTTTTAGATATTTTTCTCTAATAGGGCATTTTTCAAATGTTTGTAGGCCTAAGCATTTTAAAGTCATTTTAAGAACAAATTCGGATTTTTACTAGCAGAATCAAGTTTTAGCATCTTTACATCCAAACATTCTTGGAAATCTGTTATAACGCGCCTTACCTATTCATATTTTGTTCAACATTTGGACTCATCCAACGAAACGCTACAAATCTATTGTAAAACAGACTTGTCCTCTAAAGGAATTGGGGGGGGGGGGCGTGAGACTACTGGTAATTTAGAGGGTCGCACCCAGGATTATTGTATTTACTAGTTACAATTCAGTCATTCACAGAGCGGAAGCTATAGTGGTTGAGGCACTGAAGTGATGTTTTTATTTCGACCTGCCGAAAGTAAAATCAAGTATTTCCACGAAATTAAAACAGTTTGTTTCGGTGTATGGTGACACTGTTTTTAATTTATTGTAATGCAATACTGAGTGGTTATGTGCAAGGAACTCGACAATTAAGGTGGTTATTAAGTTATTATTTTTCTTTTTAGGTTATTTTAATTAATTTTAAATCTTCACTTTAAAGTCAATTTTTAGCATTCTTTAGGTCATTAAAATCTGGGCCCTACTGTTCAGTGTTCTTTCCGAAGAGGTCCAGACCCGGAACTTTGGCATGGGATGATGAGCATGATTCGTCCACTACTGAAAAATCCCTAACCCGGCCAGGAATAGAACCCGTGCCTCCAGAGTGAGAAGAAGGCAGCCACGCTACCAACTCCTCCACGACGGCAGACCTTTCTTTGTACCCATGAATAAACAAAATAAGCTAAAATAAATGAAGCTAGCTATTTTATATTTTTGTTACATTTTCGACGTTTTAAATTGTTGTTGGATAACGCCATTATCAATATGATTGCAATGATTACATTAAAGTGCATTCAATAATAATTATAAATGTTTTGGCTGGCGAAGAACATTTCTACAAACATAAAATTTATAGACTATTTCTTTTATACGACACCTATTTGATATTGACCAATAACGTTTAGCATTGCCTCGGATATCGACTAATTACGAGTGTTTATCTTATAATATGCTTGCAATTTTATAGGCATATAATAAAGTCAGCCCTTACTGCATACATCAAGGTATCAATATGCAGTGATTAATCTTTACATATCTGCATTGCTGCCAGTGAACAGGTAACAGTGAACTTTATACAAAGTTAACGTCTTTTGAAATTGAAACAATTTAAATATGTATTAATTACAAGCATAATTTCGATTCGGTATAAGCCAGTTCGTGTGTTTTTATTCTGTTCCGATTTTAGCTATCATAATCAAGTTAACTATTTCTCATTCCTACTGTTGGCAACATTGGTTAGTATCTGGTAACATATTCGACCGTTCATTCTTTTATTATGACAGATGACACATTGATGATTTGATTTTAAAGAACGAAAGTAAGGAACATTTCCAATTTACAGAGACTCTCATCCAAAATAACAACAAAAAATAAAATAACTCTTAATTCTGGATGAGATTCTCTGTAAACTGACAATGAGACAAATTTTAAGAAGGGAACTAAAAAAGTTATAGTCAACAGGATATTGAAAAAAAAAATCAAACTATTTATATCTTATAAACATAAAAAAATTATTCTTTCCAATTAATCTTAATAAAAATTCTTAAATGTTCCCTGTTTTTTTATTATTTTTCACCACTATAAGTTAAAAAATAGTAATGCAGTATTTATAGAGGGAAAAATAGAGATCGGGGACAGGAAGATGGAACAACTTGTTGAAAAGTGGATTATGTAGCTTACTAAGTCAAACTCTTTAATTCTGAGAATATCTTAATTTTAGCGGATTTTTTTGAATAAGTAGCTTTATGTTCTAAATAATGCATTTGTAAGGTGGCGCAAAGGCGATCCATAGACCGGGAATACCCCTGGTGCAATTGGTTGTAGTACTCGATACAAACTGGAAGGTTATGGTTTCGATCTCTGGTGAGGTAGGCTATTGATTTTTCATTTGGCCTAATCATAACAGTTCTGAAGTGGACTCAGCCACGAAATGAAATTAGGAATTATGAGTTACAATCTTATCACCTTCATGTCCCGAATATCTAAAAATCTGGGAGCCTTAACCTCCTGGAATCCTAAGTGCATCCACAACTGTATAGGGATCTATAACTTATCTATGGTGAATACGTCACATCTGGTAGCAAATTCCCCCTAAATTAAAATATGAATGACAATATTTTGCTTCTCACAATAACAAGAAAACTACAATTAACTAATTGTTGTGAAATGCAGTATACCTGGGTCGTAATGAACACAATAAAACCAATCCAACCGAGGTGGCCGAGGTAAGAAGCCCTGGGTTCAAATCTCAAACTCTACGTCCAGCTAATTTGACTTGGGGTTTTCATGGTTTCTTCATTCCCAAAGGCAAACGCCGGACTTATAGGATTCGTTTACTTTCCAAAATTCATATCGCTGCTATGTCACCCAATATCGCAATTGTTTAAATTGAACATCAGTCAAGAAGACGTCACCGAACAATTGAAACAGATGGACACAAATGAGTTTACTTATTACAAGAGTACACTGGCAAATCTAAACACGTGATATGACAATTATATGGAGGTAAAAGTAAAGTATTCCCTATTACAGGTCATGGAGACCCAGAGGGTTCCAGGAGGGTGAGGCTCCCAGATTTTTGACAATTGGCACGTGACGGTGGCAAGGTTGTCAACCTTACGCACCGTCCGCCTTTATCCCCAGTATTGCTCCTGGTACTCATTTCTGTTAGAGGCTGAGTCGACCCCAGGGCCGTAGTGCCACCAGAAGGATTAGGCCAATTGAAAAACTCCAATGACCTCATCGGGGATTGAACCCTCGACCTTCCGGTTTGTAGCGCAGCGATTATATGAAGGTAGTACATTAATATTTTGAATGGTACATACCGGTTTCTTTCGTATATCTAAAAATATTCAATAATTCAAATCTTATGTTTATATTTGAGAAAGCATGTGCAACATACTTGTATTTTGAACCGTTTTTTGCTACGTGATGCACTTGAGTACAATCCCCTTAATTAATATGGACGTAGTTAAGCAATTACATAAGACTAATAAGTTGTGTTAATGAGTCTACAATGTTGCATTTTTTATTGCTTTCTCTTCTCCATAAAACAACGGCCGTAAATAAGGTCAGATGATTGTCATAAACCTATTAAAAACTAATAAACATGCTTCTGTCGTATGAATGGATTTTCCGTGACAACCCATATATGACAGTTTTGCTATACATGTCGTGCCTGAAAAAGTATTCCAATTTGCCTACCTTCCTGAAACACAGCATTACATCATATGGAACAGAAAACAGTAACCGGATATTATTAATGAACCACGAAGAATGTAATTTGTTACAAAACAATTAAGATAGGAATGATGGAAACCTTTAAGGCTTTTAATTATACAATATATTGCTTTAAGGATTACGAAAAATCAAAATCAGAATTATTTTCTTACGAGCAAGTATGGGTTCATGGTTAATTAAATATTTTTGAGCGGCATTCTTCATGATGTATCATTTTACAATACAACGGTAATATAGGAATATTATTATACTTTTTTTGAAATTTACAACTTACAAATAGAGCATTTTAGTAATGCGAATTTATTAAAATGGATGTAATCTTTTTATAAAAAGACCTAAATATGCGAGAAAATTCAATACAAGTTATGTAGATAATTTAACTAAACTTACTCGCAGGCGGCAGCCGTTATTTTTACATTACTTGACATTACGTTGTCGTTAGGATTGAATTCTTGAAAATGGCTAAGGAATTATTTTTTTCCATGTAAAGAGGTACAAAGAGTAAAAGACAGTTTTCGGCATTCTTCGTATAATAACCTTAAAATAAGTTTAATTCAAACATAATAATTATTTCTTTTAAACCAATTTTATCATTTAATTATTTGTCATAATATGCCGTGCACAGACAGAGAGAGAGAGAGAGAGAGAGAGAGAGAGAGAGAACAATAGTCATTCGGACTCATAGACATATTTCAGAAAATATGATTTCTCGTCGAACTAAAAAAAAAGGATCTCAAAACATGTTTTAATGCTGAAAACGTATGGTCAAACTTCAGGATAAAATGCCAGGGTAAATTCAATATTTTCTTTACTCACAATACAGGGTGAAAAAGTAAAATGACCGGTCGATACATTAGCGATGATCGCGCTCCAAGCGGTTATTACAACACTTTTCATCATGGTAATCAGCTGGTTTATATATAAAAAAGTGCACATAGGTGCGGTAAAAAAGAGTAATAAAAATAAAGCAATAAAAGTATATGATGGACACTTGTTACTGGTTGAAATTCCATGTATTCTTGTGTCACTGTTCATGAGCTAAATAGTCATTATTAGTCTACTATTTTTAATAATAATAAATTAATAATGATAACAATTCATATTATTAGTTGAGACGTAACATCTCTTTCAACATTTACATTTTCTCCTTTTGTAATGTTTTATCGTAATAACTATATCAAATTATCGCAATTTTTCTCTTTGTGTACTTCTTAGCCTTAACGTTGGTGTAAATGTTTGTAAATTAACATTACATACAAATATATTTAATATGTAAAACACATTAAAATTGCGATATTGGAGCTGCCCATGCAAGAACATTTGCTCTTTCAGGGTGTCAGAACCAACCTAGGTCTATGTATCTCTTGAGTAAATGATGATGATTATTATTATTATTATTATTATTATTATTATTATTATTATTTGAATTTATGTACTTCATTACAATAGGGGGTTGTAATATTATTGATTTCATACACAACCTTATACCCTCTTAAATAAATTATGCTTCAAATAAAATGTACAGTATTTCTTTACATTATATCGACCTTTTTACATTATATTATACATCAGTTTTGTATATAGTCAATAATAAAATTATAGTATACAATGTCAAGAAATTAAAAAAAAACGTTTATGGCGTTAATAAGATAAACTTACACCAATAGTTAAAAATATAATTTATTACTTGTCTTTCTGTTCACTTGTGGGGATAAATTTCGGCATATGTTATGACATCTTCAGCCCTTAAAATGTGATTTACATAGTTGCACTTATTGAATGAGTTTATCCTAAATGGTTGCTAAGTGCATCTATAAATGAATTCATTCTTTCTAAACGGTTGTTAAGGGCAATCTGGCAATCATCTCATCATGAGTGAATTTCTACCGACATTACTATAATTAACTAAAATTATAAAGAAAAATACATTACAATACTTAAAGAAATTTTAATCAGTATTCTACTGATCGAATACCTGTCAAAGCGATTAAAATAACATTGACATGTAATTGGTTTCTTTTAGTGAATAATGTTGTTAGATGCTTGTTTAACAGTTCAATATCACTGCAATTTTGTATCCATATTTAGATTGCTCTAAATTATTGATATGCTCGATTATGTTGAATTTAGTTATATAATACCTTTCATACACGGAATACATAATTTCCATGCAGTAATCTCCTTTAGAATCAAAGCTAGGAATTCTTACTGTTTTCGAACGCTATCATTATTATAGATGTTTCCGATGCATGTAAATCTTTTCGTAACAGTAATTATTTCTCCTTCATAGCCATCGGCTATACTTTATTAAGAAACCATAAACTTTCACCTACTTGTCAGATAAACTACTAGTCTTGTATACATATTGTATTGTATGTATTCTGTGGTTTTAATGTTGTAATACGAAATTATTAACATCTTCTCTTTTTACTGCTTAAAAAGGATTATATAGTGTTTCTCACCATATTGTAAGCCAGTCTTTGTACCTAAACTTCAGAATAAGGTTCATACACGATGTGAGGTGATTATTATTAAGTAATTTAATTTATAAAACTGTTCATATTACTGTTCGTATATCATGCACATAAAGACGTACTTATTACGTCGGATTGCATGCTTTAATCTTTTCTTAACTGGATTTATTAAGGCCTAATAAATTTTAGCAAGTGAAGTGAAAGCATTAGTGGGTTCTACGTTTGAAACGAATAAGGGCAATTTTTGTTGAATAACTAGTCTAGTGACAATCACTACACGTGAATAAAAATCCTAATTTTGTTTTATAAAGCATTACTCCATCAATCTAGTATTTCTTCTTGTACACAATTGTTTAAGGTGACGCATTTATAAGTCAATGGTAGTGAAAATGTTAATTCAAGACCCAAGGCGCATCGAATCGGCTTCCCGATAAAATTGAAATGTCCTGTTTATAATTCGGAATTCCCTAATCTTAGATTCCGAGTCCTTCAGTTAGTTCTCAAGTTCTCTAAGAGCCGAATTGAAGTTAGGGTGATGCTTACCGAAGACAAACTGACAAAGACTGTGAAATTCCTCACTCAGATTGTTCTGGGCTGTGAATGCTGAACTACACTTCTTCCAAGAGTATGGCTGTCTTTTATCTTGAGCTCTTCGACCTGGCAAGCAATTTATTCCGAAGAATTCTGATGTGAAACACTCATGTAATTTCCTCTACCATTAATATACGTATTCCGACATAGAGTACAGGGCTGTATTGCAGTAGTGCTCATTGAGTTGTTTTATCCTCATTTATTAGCGAGACAAGACCAAAAACACAAGTTTGGGAATGAATGAGTGGCTTATGATAAATTATTGTAAAAATGTTTCAATTAAATTTTCAGTTCTTTGTGTAATGTACCATGTTTTATAATATATTATGCATATTATGCAAATCGTTTAGAAAATTTAAATAATATCGTGAGAGCAGTTTCCGTGAAAATAGCTAAAAACGGAATTTGCTTCATGTAAAGTGGTTGTAAAAATGAAGGGAAAGTCGTAGCCACACTTCGTGTCGCGTTCCCGAAGAGTACAGAACCCAAATCAAATATGATAAAATATGCACTCACATAACTTTCTTTACCCTAAGCACGGGGAATATAACTCTCCCACTTCACATTCGAATACGGGCCTACGGATGCGAAGACAGCAATGCTTTCCTAGTGATTTAGCGGTAGGCTAAATAAATAATAATGCTCATATTAAAGCATAAGTTTGGACTTGCCTTGGACATACATATTTTTCAACTTTTTGATTGATGACATTTTATAGATACCAGTAGTACTAATTACTTATTTTTACTTCCCCCATTAATCTAAGTAATAAGTAAATAACATGTAAATTAAATTTGTGTTTAGTCTATTAGCAATTGAAACGAATATGTTCAGAATGGCAGCAAGCAAGCAACGGTCCAAGCTGCTCAAGCAAATGAGAATATGCCCATTATAAAAGTATTATTATTAATAAAATGAACTATTATTTCGTTAAATGCTACAAAATATACCCTTTCAACAAGAGAAACATGTTACAGTAAGTTACATTTTCATGTTATTTTTTAATTAATCTCCGATTGGAAAAAACCCTACATTGCCATGAAGTATATTAGAGCTATGTTTATAGTTCACTGTAAATTAAATAATAAAATAGTATGAAACAGTGACATCATAAGCCTATAACTTGTGAAAGACAAAATTTAAAAACTTAATAAATAAAACTTAATAAATCCTTGATTAGAAAATCTGTATGTTAATGGAGGCATTGTAGATATCTCACACTTGTCAACATGAAGTTTCAGCTCGAGCCTTTGGCTTTCGAATATTGGACATAGGCCTATTAAAAGATGATTTACAGTCTGCGCAGTCTGGAATCTTTCGGAATAGCTGCCAAACTTTCCCTGTTCTGAGAAGAAACTGTGTGAGAACATGGGTTGGTTTCACTAATTTGCTGTTAATACGGTCCGAGACGGTGGACAAGAAAAGTCCCCTTGTTGTTGAACTGCCACTGATTATTCCAACTGTTGACAATTTTCTAAAGTAATCCCGTTTCTGACATGTGAAATAGGACAATTATTTTAAGACTGTGATACCTGTAATAGTAGGCCTAAATTATGCAAGAAGCCTAAAATGGCATTTATTAAGACACGAGTATGTTTATGAAACGAGCAACGCAAGTTTCATAATTTTCATATGAGTATCTTAATTATCATTATAGGCAAGTTGCATACGACTGATTTGTACGACCATAATTAGTCTGAATCTTTAAATTTTGAGATTTTAGATTCACTCAAACAAACGACAAGGAGCCCGCCAGGACCTTAGCATCAGATGGCTGTCTTGTCTTCTACGAGAGATGGCAGCTCATGTCATCGGTCAAATCGAAGCTTCCGTTTGGTAATTTTCTTAAAACCAGCGGATTTTGACACGAAATAAGTGTATATTAGTGTGACATTAAAATTAACACAATAGAATTGATTTTATTTTAAATACAGTCTGTTTATTACGCAGTTAATCTCGAAGTCTAAGATCGTTCCGTATTAGATAATAATCGATTCCACATCGATGTCATAATGGAGATCAGTTTCGAAATGAGTATCTTTATGATATCGTTACGTCACACGTAATAAGCGTATTACAGCATGGACGAACAAAAAGCGTTTTTCGCGAGTTGATCTGCTCTTTCAATACCTTCAGTCCCGGAGTGGCAACGTAAAAATGTGTTCATTTGATTTGATAATCTAAGACCTGATATGGAGATTTGATGCAGATTGCTTTTGTTCTGAACGGAATGGAATGCTGCTTGTGAATCGCTGAATATTCTAGCGCTGATGTTGTGCTTGATACACCATTCTATGGCTTTCTATAATGCGAAAAGTTCTGCTTGGAAGACAGAGCAATGGTGTGCTAATTTGAATTGATAATTGGATGTTTCTCTACCCTTGTGAAGTAACTTACAACGAATGCATATTCAATAAGGCATCAGTTTCATTATTGCAGATTCGCGAATCATCTGTGAAGACGTGATAGCTGTCTTGTGCCGTACATTCTTCAAATATTACACTGCTGCAATATTCTGCAGAAGTTGATCTGCTCTTGCAATGCAAGTTGGCTTCTTTTTGCCTCAATGTTATTGTTTTCAAACTGTGTTATCTTTTTCTTTCTGTTGCAGAGTGCGGCAGGCTCCTGCATTGTGCTGTGAGGTGTAGGTTCTTCGCCTGCAATGATGAGCGTAGCCTCCGTGGACGTAGTTCTGCGCATGTTATATTCTACAGGTAAACTACCTGAATTTGTAAATTTTTGTTGAGCCCATTTCTTCTTGAATATGATTTAAAAAGCAGTGACACGGTATGAGATCATATGTTCCAGTTCGCCAGTTTCCTTGTAGAGTTTATATAGTTTAACAATTTTTTTAGTCAATACTGAAAACCCTGATTAGGTAGACATATTCGCATTTACTTGCCGGCTTCTACTATTTTGACATAAGGCCTTCGGCTACTGGATAGGATCACATGCTTGAACTCTATTTCGATGTTTATGACGATGAAATCAAATTTTCCAGGGATGGTCTAAAGTGTCCCCCTGTGATCTTGGGGCTTGCTCGATTTTCAAATCAGAAAAATCCACCAACTCCGGACGAGTTTGCACAGGAATTTGGATTCCGGGAGATACTGTAGCACCCCAAGACCATGAAGACCAACCGTTTATGTGTACAGTAGGCCTCTTTATTAAGACAATTTAAATTTGAAATAGCTTGTATCTAAATCTCGTTTTAAAATGCCATATTTTGCATTGGTATTGAGCTTCGGGCGGGGGTATGCCATGGAACAGGAAGGTAGCGGGTTCGATCTCTGATGAGGTCGTTGGGACTTTTTTACTGGCCTAATTCTTCTGGTGGCACTATGGCCCTCGGTTCGACTTAGCCTCTATCAGAAGTGAATACCAGGAACAATTCTGGAGAAAAGGCTGAAAACCTTACCAACTTTGCGGTCCGAATGTCTGAAAATCTGTGAGTCTCATCCTCGTTTCACACTCATCCGGCGACAGGGTAAACGGCACGGTTTCCAAGTTGGATCATTTTACACACATCTGGTTTGACACGGAGCCGGCCAGTGTAATGTTACAATGCAACATTGGTTCGTAGACGAATTAGCTTACAACGATGAAGATACTGTACAGACCCAAAAATAAATCTGTGACACGCTCATATAACTTTCTCTACCCTATGAAGGGGCAATATAACATTCCCACTTCACATTCTGAAATAGAAAAAGATTCCATATTACTGAGTGTGCGTATTCAGCTGTCTCAAGCTCATGCGAAGATGTAGCCTAATGTCACCAAGGAAGTATTGATTTTGAGTTTGTACAAACGATGACTTTTTTTTCAGATATTTTTTAATGAAAAAAATGTTTCAAATAAAAGTTCTAGCGCCTAGTATAAGCACCTCGTGTTCAAAATGTTAAAGAAAATCGTTAGAGCCGTTTTCGAGAAATTTACAGAAACTAATATTTTCTTCGAGTAAAGTGGTAATAAAATTAATAGAAGGTGTTTGCCAATCTTCCTGTCGAATCCCCAGACCATATCTAAACCAAATATAAAATTACGTTTGGCTGCGAATTTTCGTTCTCGAGCTATGCTGTTCACAGATAACATTGACTGACAGAAAGACAGACACACTTACAGACATGTTTTTGAACACTGTATTTTGAGACATGTTTTAATCCTGAAACATGTTTTAATGCTGATAACCCCGGCATCGAATTTCAGCGTTGAATAGAATATGGTGTTTCCTCTGCCTAAAGTAGGGCCTAGGCCTACATAATATGGCACGGGTTGAGAAAGAAAAAATAAAATTATAAATAGAATTGCACAGATTCACCCGAAAAGCATTAACGGAAATAGTTTGGGACTTTTACATACTGTTTGCAGAGCTGAGAGATATTGTAGGAATCTATTATTTTAAGAAGGCAATATAGGTCCCATATCTACTTTTTATGAACTCCACAAACATTTAGAATATTTATTAATTTTGAGTTTTTATTCATCTCTGGGGAAATAGTTTTGACTCCTCTAACTAATTTATCGTACAGAAAATGACGCTAGTCCTACATATAATTATTATTACAAGCGCCTCCTTTAATTCATATTGTAACAAAAGAATTGACGCACTATAGTTAATTTGTATATAGTCTACTTGAATATCTTATAAGTTAAAAGAAGAACTCCAGTATCTGACGTTGTGGCATTTTCATTACCAAAATAAAATGTTTTAATTACAGGTTACGTGAACCATCAATGAGATATATGTCTTAATTCGCTCTCTTGGTATCTTTGAAACCATCTATTAATTACCTCACGAGGCACATTATGTAGATTAATCTAGATTCAGTTTTATTCTGCAGAAATTACTTGCTGCCAACCCATTTTATAGTGTCAGTGGGCCAATTCGAACGATTTACCTAAATTGATTCGGCTTGGTTGTTTATATTTTATCTCCAGCTTTGACTTTGTAATTTTAGTTTCAACAGCGGAGCATCTGTTTCTCTGGAGTAGTCATTTATGATTCATCATGAAAAGCGCGTTCTACCGAACCATTACCAGTACTAAGCTGATCAGCTTCTTCAATACACAGAAGCACCTTCTTTCATAGCAGTAAAATCTATTTTCACAATCCGTTAATAAATTAATTGAAATCGATTACAGTAGTCCCATGATGTCACCAAGTTTACATAAATTTAATTTTACTGAATTTTTAACTGTATTACGTGGAGCTCAAATCGGGATGTGAAAAACTACCAGAGGAAGAAAATACAAACTCCTTTCTAACAAGTTTAAAAATAAGACAACAAAATATCTGATTCATATAAAGCAGATGTATTCAGAGTTTGCAAGGTCCAGATAATTTGCAATATTTATTTAGAGTTTATATTTTCTGTTTATTAATTTCATGATTAATATTGCTTAGAATCGTACATACTTATTTGGCATAATACATCTATAAAAAACCTTTCGTGACTATTTTGTTTCACTACTTTTGCTGATGGGATATGAGAAAAGATTTGTACGATGTCCAGTTTTCGGGTTTATTACATTATTTTTTCTGAATTATGGTTTAGTTTCCCTCATCGATATATAAACATATATCGATGGTTTCCCTTCATTATGGCATAGAATATACTAATAATAACTATTATTATAAGCTATATTTATTATTATTAATTATTATTATTATTTTTATTATTATTATTACTGCTACTGCTATACTTCTTTACAGTTTTAACCTATCGGTAAATTAATAGGAAATAGTATCAAATTTGTATTACGTAGGTCATCAATCGCGGCGGAATCAATTAAGTCAACATCATTAGTGTTTAAGAACTCTGCAATTCAGGGTAATTTTGTTTTCTATTAATTACGACATGATTACAAAGAGGAAATCAACATTCATTAACAGTTACAAGACAAAATACTTTGCTATTTCTAAGACGTTCTACATTTGAGATGTTTTGGTTGAAAGTTAAAACACAAGAAATAGGGGGGTAAAAACGGTATGTCAATACATTCTTTGACCAGTTTAAGAATGTGGGAGAAATAATTCTGCAGTAAGCAGGTATATATAAGCGATCGTGGTTGCATTCTAATATCAAACTAGAACTTGTCTCAACAGAACAACAGCCAACTTCTCAATAAACCATGGCTTTCATAAAGGTAAGAAAAATCCAAGTTAACAATTGTCCCAAGGTAAGAATATATAATTTAGTTGATTTCTTAAATGTATAGGTAGATATCGCTAAAACCGAATTTGCTAAAATTCACTATGCGAGTTGCAATTATATAATATGTATGTATGGCCTAGACTACCTAGACTACTACCGATTGGTTAATTTATTAACATAGAAACGAAAGCTATTTTAAAATTAAGTTACGACATTCTCTTACCAGTTTTCCACAAATGTATAATTTAACTTATAGAAATATGAAATTGTCTTGGAAAGGTGATCTTATATTATTTAAAGTTGTTGAAAGTGTAGAAAAAATTACCCTTTAAAAAGCGTTGCTCGAAATTTACTTCGAAGTTTTAAATATTGCTACAAACTTCGTACAGAACTTTCGGTTTGATTGTTTCTTGTTTCTCACAGTTTGAGTGGAAGGTATTTGAAGCCCCACTTCTTGTTTCTCACAAAGTTACCTTTTCAGTCAGTCATTAATATATTTATAAAATATGAATTGACGATGTCTTGCAAATAGTTCCAATCATTTCTTCACTCTAGTAATATATATATAAAAAAATAAAATATGTTTTATTTGATATTCCTCCTGAGCAAGATACATTTTTTGTCTAATTTTACATTTGAATTGTATAGCATGTGTAACGTTTTATTTACTTGACATTTTCACAATCTTTCTCTAGCACAGTTTTCACAGAATTATGTAAAATACAAAGGTTATTTGCTATAAACGACACATGATTTAAAGCTAAACTAATATCCAAGAATAAGAATAAATTTAATTAGACTGTACATATTCAATTATCGGTGTTTCTATATTGTCCCATAAGGCTAGGTGCACCCCTTTCCAAGGCTTCCACATCTCAGTAAAACTCTAGGAGATACCAGAAATGGAACCCAGTCTTCGAGACTAGGCTCGACTTGGATCAGTTAGGCTGCCTTTGCCCCTACATGCCTTTAGTTTTTTTTTTTTTAATTTCCAATGATCATTAATTAATAATTTTAACTTCTGACTCTCTCGACGTTTGAGAGAAAAAAACATGCATATTAATAAAGAACAATGATTTGCCCTGGCCGGGTCTAAATTAGAATGGGATACCTATGTAATTTAGAATTTACAACCATACGTTTGAACAAATGTTGAAACCACATTCTGTACCTAAATTGAACTTAATATTCTTATTGCAGTTGGTTTTGGTGGTCGCCTTGGTGGCTGTATCAGCATCAGCACTTCCTCAGGGTCTTCTAAGCCATCCTTCAACAGATTTAGTAAGTACCACTCAAGTGAAAACTACGCTAGTTCTGAATCCTGAAATTTGAAGGAAGTATCTAAAAAATCTACCACAAAATATGTATACATGAATAGTTAGTGCGAGGCACATAATTTAATCCCGGAAGATTGCACTTTTAAACTTCGGCAAATTTTTGTTCAACCGGGAGAATTTTTACACTACTTCGGATACTACTACTTCCCATTCGTGACATAAGTTGTTACACAAAATCTCAAATGTCCCAGTAAATGATCTAAAATATAGTATAATTAACAAGAGAGTGAATAGGAATAATCACTCTGAAAAACGAATGTATTTCATATTACCTTCCTTAAACTTGAATAAACACACGGATTGTGATTTATATGTCTTTCACAGTATTTCCCTTTCATTTACCATTTCGACAAAATATTTTCCCTTTTCATCTAGTTAGGTTAAAATCTGTTCTCTATCAATAACAGTGTTAACTATTCTTTATAACTCGGATAGTACAAAATATAGTATTTTGAAACTTTGCAGTTATAGATTATATGATAATGCCCCAGTTCGATCGCTTCTTTTTAAAGTAATATCTGCAAATTAAACTATTTGAATTTTGAATGCTAATGTTTTATTTCTTGCAGGCGGCAACAGATGGACTCTTCAGGAGCAACAGCGGAGAACACCAAGAGAATGTTAAAGAAGTTGTGAAAAGACAGGTTCAGTTCACTACAGGTCCTGCCCAAGCCACAGCTCAAGTAATTACTGCCACCCCTATCCAGAACACTGTTTCTACTATTGGAGTTCCTCAGCAACCTCAGCAAGTCCTGGTTTCAGTCCCGCAGCAACCTCAACAACCTCAGCGTTTCGTTGTTTCAATCCCACAACAGCCCCAGCAGTCCCAGCGTGTCTTTGTATCAATCCCACAGTCACGATCTACGTTTCCTCCTCGTCAACCTCAACGAGTTTTCGTTTCACCTCCTCAGCAGCCCCGAACTGCTGTCATTTCTGTCCCTCAACAGCCTCAACAACCTCAGCAATTCCTTATTACCCTCCCCCAGCAGACACAACAACCCCAGCAAATCTTGGTTTCAGTTCCTCAACAACCACAGTCTCAGGCTACTGTCGTCGCCGTACCTCAACAACCTCAGCAGCCTCAGGCTCAAGTTGTTGCTGTCCAGCAACAGCCCCAGTCTGCTGTAGTTGCTGTACAACAGCAGGCCCCAGCAACTGCTACCAGCTTCTCCAGTGTTAATTTGGGATAATACAAGAATAGGAAACGGCAATCAGAAGCATTATATTTAACATCGTAATCGAAAATAATTATTTTAAGGAATACATGGATTCCACTAAGAACAATTCATTACATAGCATTCACGTCTCAAAACTTCATATGTCTAAGTTAATTTAACAATACTTTTCGGTTCTACTGTGAACTGTGTTATCTCTTATTTTGATGGGGAAAATAGTTATGGACGTGAATTTTCTTGCAATTCCATTGAATTGTACAGCAGTCTTTATAAACTGGATGAAATTTCCATTGATTATTTCCTATTGTATTGGTTGAAAATGGGTTCCAATATTTACTTGCATTCCAAATTTGATGAAAACATTGTTTCAATGTATTTTTCAGTTACCAGTGCATTGCAGTATGATTCATGTGAAAGGAATGACAATATTTTGGTAATACTTTGAGGTTTGCTATATTATTATCAGTGGAATTTCAAATAATGATTATGTTCTGTAGCTTCTGAATATGCCTATAGTTTAGAGAATCACCCTTTGAGCGAAATGTAACAATACTCACTGCCATATTTTCATATAGCATAATTTTACGTCATCAGAACTGCATGTTTCTCGAGTCATCACATATCATTCATGTTCATGTTCATTTATTAAACATTTATACCTACACTTTCATTGTAGAAAGTAAATTCCATTCTATGTCGTGTTTTTATGACAATAAATGAATATTAAGCATATTACTGTGTTATAATATTTACTTGGAGTTAATTGACGAATTGTTAGCGAGGATTCCTAACCTGAACCCTCTGATTCATTAATTATTATTAGACTATGAAATCTCTTTATTGTTTTTCCCCTTAAATATATTTCTGATTGTGACTCATTCAATCCCAATCCCCCTCAATTCACGATTGGTCTGCATGTTTACTCCATATGTGCATATTATACAGTGATGGGAAAAGTACAAAAAAAGAAAGTAATTGGGCTGAGAGACATTTTACTTAATTACAATTACAAATTGCTTTTTCAAAAAATAATCAATAAAGTTACAATTACATTTACAATTACTTTACAAAATGGCAGTACCTAAAAATTCCTTGTTTTTGGTTTGTTATTCATGAAAAAAACATATCAATGAGAATATTTTCGGAAACATTGAGTAACGTTCTGTTAATATTAACTCTAATTTGGATATTAGTTGCAAAAACAGTAATGATGACGATATAGCAAGCGAGAATGATACTAATACTAACGACTACTAAATTATAGCTATTACAATTTTATTTACAGAAGTAAATTACAAGTAGAAATTACATTTTTTTTAAAGTATTGATTCCAAGTAAATTGAACCAAAAAAGGAATTGTTACTGTAATCCGATTACTTTTACTCAATTACTTCCCATCACTGTGCATATACAATAGAAACACATTTTCTTTTAGATGTGCATATATAAAAAAAATTCTGGTGTAAACTTTACAGTGAGAAGAACAATAGTTTCTGTTTATAAACGTTTCAATTTGTGAAAAGGGGCGGATTTGCTTAAAGCACAAAAGCGATGCTGCAAACGCTTATTCATAATTAGTATAAGTTTATTCGATATCTCTGAATAACAGAATAGGTGTATGCTGGTTCCTAGCAAGATTCCGCAGATCAGTCAAAATGGAAAGAATACGGTACGATGAGGGTGAATATGAAGGATAAGGTCAATGTCACATTTTAAAAGAAGTAACCACAAAACAAATCAATCAACCATCCACATGTCTTTACGGGATGACCATTAAGTTCCTGAAAGTATTCAAAACAGAAAATTCAGCAAGTATTAAATAGAAAATACTGCAAATAAAAGTAGAAAATAAGTTTAAAAACAATATCAGAGGATAGAAACCAAATTTAAATTTCACTATTAAATAAATGCTTATGCTATATATCAATTTTTTAATCTTAAAATTCCGATGCACAGGTCTTGAATTTCAAGCCTCGTGAATCCAAATCTCTGAATAATTTTTACTGTATACGTATATTTATATGAATATTCCGTTTTTATAATTTAGACTCTCTCATTAGTACACGATATAAACATGCTGCTAATACATACGAAGGAAAGCGGCTCAGACTTCAGATCCATGCAACACTGAACTTTGGTATTTGAAAAGTGTACACAGGTACAAAGCGGGAATAACAGCTGATTTTATAATTATTTTTTAAGACGTGACATTACCAACTGTTATTCCAGCACTGAAGAAGACAGAAGCAAGGCTAACGAAACGTCAAACGAAGCGGCGGTACATTGATAGCAGAGAATTCAATTATATAGTGTCTTGCGCCCTGGGGTATATAATATATTAATATCGGTGAACTTATACCTAAGGATCTCACTTTGTTTTAGATTAGAAGGTTCAAGGTACAGATCGTTGCCGTATGTGTGATAATTAGACCTGGGATTTTAAGGCAAATTCCTATTTTGTTCCTTACGAAATAACATGAAATTTTAAAAATATGTTGACATTTCATGATATATCACTTAAATTTACAGACTTCTGTAGTGCCCTAAAATACCTATTTGAACCTTTCCAGCCCATTTTTATTATTTTAGTGCCTAAAATGCTTATTCTGTACATTTAAAATAAAATTTAACTTTGTAACTTTTACAATCATTTAATGAAAATCCCTAAATGAAGGGCAGAACAGCAGAAGGTGGGTTTTTCACAGAAACTTGATTTTTCCAAACAATTGTCGCCAAAGGAATGCTGACTGACGGGGGAGGATTCGTTCAAAACAACAAGTAGCAGGTATATAGTAAGAAGGGACATATAATCCAAAACTGTTTTTGATAAATGTAGTTTTAATTCTGTATTAATTTTGCAATTATTTCTGTTAAGAATAGGTATACCATGTTTCTTTCAGTAAAAAAAAGACCACGTTACAGTTTAAGAGCATATTGTAGTATTTTAAAATCTATTTTCTGCCTATTTACATATTTTTAAAGCATATTTTAAGTGCTTTTTTCTCTTTTAAAAGCCTATTTACTTGTTTTGAAAGCCTATTTTAGGTGCCTAAAACTAATATTTTTAGACCCTAAAATCCCAGGTCTAGTGATAATAAACTCGAAATAATAGTTGTCGCATTGTGCTTGAAGTAGAGGGTAGCATATCCAAATAAGCTATTTACGTTTTGTAACTAAATTGGTGAAGTGTACATTTAGGCAATTATCCAGAGAAGTTTCTTTGGGAGGTGCAAAACTCAGAAAAAATGTATGCCATTCTCAGCTATCAGGCATGAGAAACATTGCTTTGATAAAATATTTGTATGGCATCTTGTAAACCCGGAGGTTTTTTAAATAATTTCATGGGTGCTGATTTTTATTTCTGGAATATAGCAGATGCTTCACAGATATACTCATTGTTTTTATTTTTCAGTGAGCAAACAAATTAATGTACTACAACCTTGAACTAATAAATTTACTCAGTGAGTAAATTTATTAGTTCAAGGTTGTAGTCGTGGTTTCATCAAAAAGAATATCTGTTAAAGTTGCTTTGTTAGCATCATCGAAGTTGCTCCATGGCTTTTACACACTCCTGAGAATAAGTATAATAATAAAAAACGATGGCAGTGTTTTGACCAGAGGTTAAAAGAACATATTTTACATACTTGTCACAAATCACTTTGAAATCGTTTTGAATACGACCGATGAAGAAGCTGGTGAGCATCATTGTACACCAAGGAATTTTTTACTTCAAGAAATTTATATATTTTTAAGCAACAATAAATTTTCATATCAACGATAGCTAAAATGATTTTCACCTTAAGAGAATGGATTTATATTGCAACTTATTAAAGGCTAGTATCTTGGTGCGTTCTCTTTCACATATTGTCTTTGTAAAGCTTTTGTTTTCTCTTTCAGATACTGTCTTTGTAAACTTTTTTAAAAAAGGTATTTCCTGTGCTTTAAGATTCCCATATTTTGACATCTCTCCCCTAGCTTTCATATTAGTGCTACCTTGCCTAGGAAAATCATCATAACGTCAGAATGGTTCCTGTTAAAGTTTAGTTAGCTAAATCCGAGGTGGGGAACCATTATCCTCTCTCTCTTTCCCCTAGAGCAGTCAGGGTGCAAAGGGTAGCTAGGTAGGTAATTGGTCAGTAACTTTTCTTGAATATCCTTGAACGAATATAGGCTACTTATCCTTTTACTAGAAAAGTCATAGAATTAGTACACATTTTGACTTTTTGTCAGCACTAAACTACTGTTTTATCGACTTTGTTTTGATTTAATTAGATGCTCAAGTTGCCTAGATAGCTGAGTTGAAGTCCCGTGTTTCATCTCCTCCCGACCAAAAATAGGGAAGCGCACAGCAAAGAGACGGGTACTTCTCAGGTTTTTAGAATGACATAACAAAGCCCTTTGTGAAAAAGTCTTGGCTTTAAATTATTCTGAAGAAACGTCTTTCTTTTTACTAAAGTTACTGGACTATATGAAAAAATGTAATAAGTTAGTAATAATAATAATAATAATAATAATAATAATAATAATAATAATAATGATAATAATAATAATACTTTATTTAAGCATTTAAGTAAAAATTTACAACCGACCATGTCAAAAATTACGTACGTAAAACAAATACAAATTATTATTGTCTCAGAGAACAATACAATACTTTTTAACAATTTACACCTTTTATAAAACGCTAAAATTTGTAGTCATAAATAAAGTATTTCAATTTCAAATTGTCTATCACGAAATACCTTTGTGGTGTCAGGAACATTGTTAAAACATTTATTTCAGTACAAAAACACGTTACAGTGAAATTAAAACTCAAGGAGCCGAGGACTAAAACATAGGCTAAACAAACTGTCAATACGATACACCTAGAGTCGAATGATATGATCGCAGCTCTGCCAAACAATGTTATTGAGTTTTTGAGCCAGAATGGCACTTTATGAGATTGTGTGTCAGTCTGTCCGTGTATCTGTACGCGTGATAACTCAAATACGCTTTATCCGATTTTCATGAAACTTGGTTTACGCATTTATAACGCCTATGGGAAGAAGCCTATTGATATTGGGCCAAATTGGTTGAACGCTACCGGAGTAATGTCCAATTTAGTACCTATTTTATGGTAATATATTAGAAAGAATTTATCAAATGCAAATCAGTTCTCATGACAACATATTGTTTTACGGTGTTTATATACGGGTTTGGAAAGAATCAGCTATGACAAATAACACTACTCGCATATTCCTTCACATATGCTTATCAATCTAGACCTTTGTTCTTCGATAAGCCCTGTTTAAAGCATCGATCTGGAGCTAACTCGGAAATCGATTAAAAAAATTACTTATTTTCAGCATGTCATAATTGCAATTATCATTGTTTAAACAAAAGTATTCTGCTCTTTGTTACATCAATTCACCTGATTTTATTGTATACATTAAACATTTTGAAAACAAACCTCAGTAACTCAGTGTAAACGTAGATAAATTGCTTTGTATATTATGCAATGTAAAACTAAGAGGAGAAAGAAGAATCCTTACTGTTGTTATACCTTCTCTCGATCGTTCTGTTTATTTTTGGATTTGCCTGTACCAGTGCCCAGCACAACACAAAATCACCCGTAGAACGTCTACAGCAACTACTGTACGGAGCTCAAGAGAAGACGAGCGGGGTATGAGGAGAGGGGAATATTGTCGCTGTGATTCCCCGTTGCACGTGCGGACCATGCCTTGAAGTGTACTAATCATTCACAAAGCCTTGTACTCTTGCACAGTCGTGTGTTGCGGTTAAGTGTTTCATTTTCATTTCAGTGTTTCAAAAGATTGTGTTTTATTCATCAACGTAACTAAGTTAATGGTAATAATTATTAGTAGGCCGTAGTCAATTTCGTTTACAGTGTATCACAATGGAACCACAGAGGAAAAAAGGAAAAACAATACATAGTGAGGCCCGGGAAACTATTAGAAGGGTTATACTTACTTGTGATGAGGAATCACGACAAGGAAAACTTAGCCACGCAGTGAAACAAGCAAATTTGCGAATATCACATTACACTGGTATTTCAGTCAGCTCAATAACAAGAATTCGTAGAGAAGGTGCTGATGCCGGTGAGACTTCCCTTTCTACTCCAGGTAAGCACAGAAAACGCCAAGAGGAAAGAAATGTTCATTTGGACGATTTTTATAAAAGGGTAATTAGAGATACCATAAGCGAATTTTATTTAGTAAAAAAACAGGTGCCTACATGTCCAAAACTGTTGCCTGTATTGAAAGAAAAAATAAACTTTTCATGGGGGGTACATTCTTTGAGAAGGGTTTTGAAAGATATGGGTTATAAATGGAAAAAATGTCAGAATGCGAGGAAAATATTAATTGAACGCCCACATATTATTGATTGGCGTTTTATGTATCTGAGGGCAATACGGCGATTCCGGGAGCAACATCGCCGTATAATATATATTGATGAAACCTGGATAGATAACAATTTGACGGTCCATAAATGTTGGCAGAGTGATAGTCAATCAGGAGTACTGACTAAGTCAAGTTCAACGAATCGCCTCATAGTCGTTCATGCTGGTTCAGAAAGTGGTTTCGTGGAAAATTCATTACTAATTTTCCAGGCTGGTAGGGCTACAGGAGATTACCACGGCCAGATGAATTCAACAAATTTTGAACGCTGGGTTACCACTCAGCTCCTGCCTAATCTACCAGAAAGAAGTGTTGTTGTTATGGATAATGCTCCATACCACAGTACTCAAGAAAACAAACCACCAACAAGAAATTCTGTAAGAGCAGAAATGATTTCGTGGCTGGAGAAAAACAACGTCCCTTTCGCCGTAGAAATGAGGAAAACTGAACTTTTTATGTTAATAGAAAGACACAAATGCCCAGAAAAAACTTTTCGTATAGACCAAATTTTGAAATTTTATGGCCATGATGTTCTCCGATTGCCTCCATATATGTGCGACCTAGTTATAAGTTATGAGATCGTGTGCTATATGTGTAGTCGTCATATGTATAATCAATTATTAACCGTACAAAAAAGATCTGATAGTTAGGCCATAGACATGAACTGAAGTTTTGTCAAATATTATTGTACGTAGGAAACAGTATTTGCTGAAGATTGATGCTTAAAGAGAGGGAGAGAGAGGTACTACTGCTCGGAGCTCAAGAGAAGACGAACGGAAGGAATGTGCTGCATAAGGCCAAAGTCTCAGCATGTTTAGCGATCGCATCTTAATACTACCTATCCTGAAAATATTAGTCGAGTTTCTAATTCAACGTTTTAATGTGAAAGAATTTTATTTTTAACCGTTAACCATTAGGCCTATAATTATTAAGTTATAAGTTACCGGTTATTCTCAAAGACTATAACTACTTCAATTTAATTTTCTTCCGTTACTTTATTCAGGAATTCGACAATTTAAGAATAATTTAATCTGCAAAAAATAATTATTGTAATAGTATTACATATTATGTAATATGTAATTTCAAAAAAGTTTACAATGTTGTACTTTATTACACGAGTAACGAATATAATAATTGCATAACACTGTATAACGAGTTTAAAGTGCACGAGATTCATACGCTGTTTTTTGTAACTTACAACAAATTTATAAAAGGAATTAATAAAATTAATATTAGTGTATGAATCTCGATTTTATAATAGATGCGAACAATGAATAGTACTCTATGAAAACTGATATTATGTAACGAATTTTAGCAACAATAAAGGCTGCTTATAATTATGGTATATAAAAAAATAATTTTAACTCACGTGATATGATGCAAGTTGAACTTCCTTATTCGCTGGACGACAGAGGACGGGCAAGCTCGGTGTCGTCACTTTCTTCAGATGATTGTGAGTCACTCGAGTCACTACTATCACTTTCGGCACCCCCCAAAGCAATTACGAACTGATCTATGGTGTTTTCCAACAATCCATCCCTTTCCCAGTATTCAGTCTCCAGCTTCCGCACATGATTGCAGTACCCTAACCAATCACTCTCATTAACTGATGAAAATGCATTTGTTGTCATGTCCCTCAGTACTGCCATTGACATTTCTCCAGCAACGTTTTTTCACGTACCAGGCGTTTTACTTTTGCCCATGCAAGTTCAATTGGACTAAGGTCGCACATATATGGAGGCAATCGGAGAACATCATGGCCATAAAATTTCAAAATTTGGTCTATACGAAAAGTTTTTTCTGGGCATTTGTGTCTTTCTATTAACATAAAAAGTTCAGTTTTCCTCATTTCTACGGCGAAAGGGACGTTGTTTTTCTCCAGCCACGAAATCATTTCTGCTCTTACAGAATTTCTTGTCGGTGGTTTGTTTTCTTGAGTACTGTGGTATGGAGCATTATCCATAACAACAACACTTCTTTCTGGTAGATTAGGCAGGAGCTGAGTGGTAACCCAGCGTTCAAAATTTGTTGAATTCATCTGGCCGTGGTAATCTCCTGTAGCCCTACCAGCCTGGAAAATTAGTAATGAATTTTCCACGAAACCACTTTCTGAACCAGCATGAACGACTATGAGGCGATTCGTTGAACTTGACTTAGTCAGTACTCCTGATTGACTATCACTCTGCCAACATTTATGGACCGTCAAATTGTTATCTATCCAGGTTTCATCAATATATATTATACGGCGATGTTGCTCCCGGAATCGCCGTATTGCCCTCAGATACATAAAAAGCCAATCAATAATATGTGGGCGTTCAATTAATATTTTCCTCGCATTCTGACATTTTTTCCATTTATAACCCATATCTTTCAAAACCCTTCTCAAAGAATGTACCCCCCATGAAAAGTTTATTTTTTCTTTCAATACAGGCAACAGTTTTGGACATGTAGGCACCTGCTTTTTTACTAAATAAAATTCGCTTATGGTATCTCTAATTACCCTTTTATCAAAATCGTCCAAATGAACATTTCTTTCCTCTTGGCGTTTTCTGTGCTTACCTGGAGTAGAAAGGGAAGTCTCACCGGCATCAGCACCTTCTCTACGAATTCTTGTTATTGAGCTGACTGAAATACCAGTGTAATGTGATATTCGCAAATTTGCTTGTTTCACTGCGTGGCTAAGTTTTCCTTGTCGTGATTCCTCATCACAAGTAAGTATAACCCTTCTAATAGTTTCCCGGGCCTCACTATGTAGTCCATTGTAGACGCACAAGTGTCGAATTAGATAATTTGACACTTGGAAATTAAAAATAATGGATCATTCGAATATGTTCATTCACATTTGAATCAATTCGAAATCACGGTTAATTCAGATTTTGGGAATTAATTTGGATAATTCGGAGCCCGAATGTTAAAGGAATTGGATTTTTCAATTAATCCCGTATTTTACTTAGTCTCCCTTATTTCATTTTCATTTCACTTTGTAGAAATGATGGCATATATTATATAAATGTTAATTTAATGGCTGTAATATTGTACGTACAACTTTTTACAGGGTCTTCCAAAGAGAACTGCTTATTAGTCCACGACAGAATGCATTGCCTAATGATATGATCGTGAATGCAATGGGACAGAGGCATGAGAAGAGCAAACAGGAAATAAGCTGAGTATTTTCACTCATCACAACAAAATCTTTAGCGATAAGAGGCGCGTTTCGGCTAACGTTATTCTCTGACAAAGTTTAGTGCGAACAAAACATGGTTAATAAGGCTAGGAGAGATTTCGCTCGATAATGCTATACGGTTTGGATCAGGTTAGACGGAAAGTTAAGCTAATCGTACTTATGCAAAATTTACTGAAACGAAAAATTGTGTATTCGTAAATTTAAACTTAGAGCGTAGGCTACAAAATGTAGACTCGGGATTGCTATGTTTAGGTCTGTTTGGATCGAAAGTTTCAGTAACATACGTACTGTATACATATAGTTAGGTGGGCTAGTCTGATCGTAACTTTCAACTAATAGTTTCGGGTACCGAATACTTAAGGTAGGCCAATAATTTCTGTTAGAGATATTGCGCAAAAGAGATATCTGATCACTCGGCAATAATATATATTGTGTTATTTTTCACAGGAACTTCCAAAGAAAGCTGTCTGCAAGCCACAACAGAATCCATTGCAACATTACAGATGCCCAATTGTATTCCGTCGTCCTGCGCTTTAAGTAAGTCCCATGCATTGAATTTTTAAAGAATGGAGCAACTTGGTTTCCTTTTCTCTATGTTAGAGACGGTAATGCACGAATTAAAGCTGATATTGCATGATCGCTCAAATTCCACAGTGAAACACGTTAAATTCCACGTCAAGACAATTAGACCATAATATCCGTATGCACAAGCCTGCTTCTTAATTCATAGGCTGTTATCTTCCACACTTGTTACTTTCATAATTACGATTGAAGTACTGACTTTGTTATTGGCGATTTTATGATTCTCTGAAATAGGGTAATACATTCTCCCAAGTTGCTAGTTGAAAGTGAGAAACAGAAATATAGGCTAATAAGAATTTATTTACACTTCCAATGAAATCTCAAAACGTGAATTAATAAATAAAGGTTTTGAAATATGTGTATGTTTATAATGGATAAGCATTTACAATATTGTGGGATCGTAATAGATCTGATGTAAGTAATTAATTACCATTTAATTCAAGGGTTTTCTTTTTCTTTTATTACTCCACGGAGAAATATATACTTAATTTTGTTTTGTTTTGAACAGAGACACCTATCAATATAATGGAAATATTGCTACTTTTCTTTTTTTTAATTTTGAGTTTCACTTTTATCCCTATTTTTCAAATTATTTTAATTCTAAATGCACTGGTATGGTTAATTTTTATTTGTGTTCAAATGTTTAAGTCAAGTACTAAGTGCGAAAACTAAAAAGTGATGCTTCAACATTCCCCGATGAAAATGGAAATTAGTAATCAAGGCAAAACAGAATACAAAAATCTTGCTTATTTTAAAGACCACGCCAAAAACTCACAGCATTTTAATAATTGTTTCATAATATTACAAACCTCTGTCTTCATCAGGACAGGAATAATGCTATACACAACAATACTTACAAAGACGTTACCCAGCAACAACTATGTGCGAATATCTGATTGACGTAGAAATCTCTGGAAATGGATGTTTTGTAGTGTTGTTCAGTTATGTTGTGATCTTCTTTTTAGCTGTTAATATTTTTATAAGAGCTTATTGCGAAATGTTTAATTTTATTATGTCATGGTTGGTTTAATTTCTTACTGCTTTTCTCCCGTTTTCAGGGGGCCTTGTGTTTCTCTACAATATGTATTTATATTGTTAGCTTTCTTCTTTTTTCTTCTTGTTCGAATATCATTCTTCTTGGTTCTTCGCCAGCTTCTGTTCGTCTGTATAATTGCCATTACACTTCTATCGGCATTTTTGGGTCATTTCACCCTATTACTATATTAAAAAGCTGGTGATTCAATAGCTTGATCTTCGATGTTGTCTTTAATGCATTTTCTCTTCAGTCAAGAGTATATATTAGCAAGATTTCAAGCTTATCTGTGAAGACATTATTTGTTTTAGAAAGGCTATCCTTTCTGATTTGATTATACTTCAAGAATAAATGTTCATGTGAACAATTACGAGCTTCAAGATCATTTGAACTGTGAGTTATCTCATTATTATAAACCTGTTTAATGTACCTTGTAGATTAGCCATCGTTACGAATTAGGCAGTGATTGTGATATTCAGTTGCTGAAGTTAACTACGAATGATGTGTTTTTCAGCTAGCGGCAATTGCAAGCTAAGAATAGTGATATCTATTGTTTTGACACTACAAGGATTATTTCTATGTTTCAAATTCTGATAAATATCAATGGTCCTCCGCAATCATCAAGGTTTATCGACGTCAAGAAGTCTAAGGAAGTATTTTTCTCGATATCGCTCATAAGGGATATACATTTGTTAATCAAGAAGCTTCAAGACACTACTGTATGCCTATTTATGAAACTATTTAATTATAAGTCTTATCAAAATATATGGTAAGTCTTTTAAGAACCAACAAATTGGACTTGATCATTTTATTAGTGGCAATTATTACTAGGAGACTAGGAGGGTTATAAGGCTATATGAAGGCTCTCATTTTATGTTTTGCTACCAGATAATACTTGTTCTTAAAAATTCTCCTACTCTTTCATTCAAAGAAGATGTGCAAGCCACACTATACAGTCCATTGTAGACGCACAAGTGTCGAATTAGATAATTTGACACTTGGAAATTAAAAATAATGGATCATTCGAATATGTTCATTCACATTTGAATCAATTCGAAATCACGGTTAATTCAGATTTTGGGAATTAATTTGGATAATTCGGAGCCCGAATGTTAAAGGAATTGGATTTTTCAATTAATCCCGTATTTTACTTAGTCTCCCTTATTTCATTTTCATTTCACTTTGTAGAAATGATGGCATATATTATATAAATGTTAATTTAATGGCTGTAATATTGTACGTACAACTTTTTACAGGGTCTTCCAAAGAGAACTGCTTATTAGTCCACGACAGAATGCATTGCCTAATGATATGATCGTGAATGCAATGGGACAGAGGCATGAGAAGAGCAAACAGGAAATAAGCTGAGTATTTTCACTCATCACAACAAAATCTTTAGCGATAAGAGGCGCGTTTCGGCTAACGTTATTCTCTGACAAAGTTTAGTGCGAACAAAACATGGTTAATAAGGCTAGGAGAGATTTCGCTCGATAATGCTATACGGTTTGGATCAGGTTAGACGGAAAGTTAAGCTAATCGTACTTATGCAAAATTTACTGAAACGAAAAATTGTGTATTCGTAAATTTAAACTTATAGCGTAGGCTACAAAATGTAGACTCGGGATTGCTATGTTTAGGTCTGTTTGGATCGAAAGTTTCAGTAACATACGTACTGTATACATATAGTTAGGTGGGCTAGTCTGATCGTAACTTTCAACTAATAGTTTCGGGTACCGAATACTTAAGGTAGGCCAATAATTTCTGTTAGAGATATTGCGCAAAAGAGATATCTGATCACTCGGCAATAATATATATTGTGTTACTTTTCACAGGAAAGCTGTCTGTAAGCTACAACAGAATCCATTGCAACATAACAGATGCCAAATTGTCTTCCGTCATGCTGCGCTTTAAGTAAGTCAAAATGCTTTGAATTTTTAAAGAATGGAGAAACATTGCTTGCTTTTCTCTATGTTAGAGACGGATATGCACGAATTAAAGCTGATATTGCATGATCGCTGAAATTAGTCTTTCCAATTCCATAGTGAAACATTAAATTCCATGTCAAGACAATTAGAACATAATATCCGTATGCACAAGCCTGTTTCTTAATTCATAGGCTGTTATCCTCCGCACTTGTTATTTTCATAATTACGATTGAAGTACTGAGTTTGTTAATGACGATTTTATGATACTCTGAAATAGGATAATACATTCTCTCAAGTTTCTAGTTGAAAGTGAGAAACAGAAATATAGGTTCAACTAGAATGTAATTTCACCTCCAACAGAAATCTCAAAATGTGAATTAATAAATAAAGATGTTGAAATATGTGTATATTTATAATGGGTAACTTTTACAATATTGTGGGAAAATAGAACTGATGTAACTGTTAAGCCGTTTTTGAAAATCATCAAAATTTATATTCTCTTCATGTAAATATTATGTGATGCACTCGCGTAACTTTCTTTACCCTGCGCATGGAAACTATAACTTTTCACAATCCATTATAGAGTGCAAGGAGTGAGTATTTATTTATTTCAACTTCATGCAAAGATTTATTGATCACCAGACAAGACCAGACAAACGGTGGCATGCTTCATAACTACCCTTCAGAGAATTTTTGCGAAAAAATGTTTCAAATAACAGTATTAGCTCTTAGTATAAGCACCTCATATACAAAATTTAAACAAAATCGTTACAGCGGTTTTCGGGAAAATCGCGAGAAGTGAAATTTGCTTCACGTAAAGTAGCATTGAATGTAAGATAATGTAGCCGACTACGTTCCGGTCACTTCCTCTAGAGGTACCTAATCCAAATATAAAATTATGTTATTATACACTCTTTCGTTCTCGAGCTAGGCTGTTCATACATAGTCCTACAGAGACAAAAACAAGCAGAACACATGTTTCTGAAAATAGGGTTCAGGTACTTCAAATCGTATTTTTGTGTTCAAAATTCGACTTCGAATTTCGGGCTCGAATGCAATACTTCCTCTATCTATAGTACCTACGGTACGGGTGGAGGAATATGTTAGGGATGGGTCCTCGATACTCTCGATACCTGCATGGTATCGGCATCGAGCGATACTTCAGAAAACTAGCTCGATACTTTTTTCGATACTTTGGTAATTCTGCAATTTAAGGAAATGCGGTATCTCTTTCTGCTTTTAGTAGTCTACTAAACATAGTAAATATTTCTATTTTTCCTTGAAATGGAGAAAACCACTCTGTGACTTCTGTCTAGTCATAAATAAAGATTTTCCTATTTTTAAAATCCAAACAGAAGAGATTCTTAATTGTTTCGTTTCCTGTCAAACGTTTCAATAACAACCTATAAGCAAGCTGACTGTCCAAAACCCATTGCAATTTTTGAACAAAAACTTGTAAGTGGACTGTTTCAAAAACTAATTTTAGTTTTAATGTAGAGTTTAAAAATAATTATAGGCTACTGATGATATTAAATTATGTCATTAAATATGCACACTTAATTAATTTAGTTGGTATTACACAGTTCTCTCAACTTCTAATTTTTAATGTACCTATTTATTGAAACTGGAAATGTTGATGGTATCGAGAATTGAATTATCGAGAATCGAGGAAAAACTCATGTATCGGTATCGAGTATCGAGAAAATTTGGTATCGACCCGTCCCTATTAAAAACCCTAAGATCTGCTCTTAATCTTTAAGGTATTCCTCAGTTTCGCGAGCGACCCCTGGTGATCCCGGAAGGGGATATGCACAGTGGATTTGTTACCAGTCCCCTATTTACTTAAACCTTAGGAAACACACACACCCAGTCCTGAACCCGGAAAATAATTTTTCACTACTGAAAAATCCCGAACCCGGTCCGCCGGAGTGGAAGGCAGGGGCGCTACCGACTCACACACGGCGGCGGACTTTAATCCTAAAATGGAACAACAAAATAAAAATCCATACAAATATGTCGTTTTTAATTACTTCAAGGAACATTAATTGAAAGAAAATCGAACAAAACGTAACTTCGTAACAAACAGATTTAGGCTTACAGTAAAACAGACGAAATGCCGGTAAACCATTAGAGTTACGTCAAAAATGCACTAGAACAAAATTGTAGAAAATTCTACACTCGAGATTGGAAGTAGTCTTCAAATTGTTAGACCTTGAACTTTAATAGGGCCTAAAGGTAATAATGTGTAAGAAATTTAAGCAAACCAATAGTGTGATGTAACTAAAAGTTATAAATCTGAGCAAATAATAGTACCGGTAGTTAAAGATTCAACACTACAAATGCAGCTCGTCTATTTTATATGATAAGCATAGGATACTCACTTACTCACTTACTCATTGGAAATTCCTCAGCAAGCTAAAGGAATAATATCTATTTTATGGAACCCGAAGGATCATTGCCGCGCTTACCTGAGCCCGCCATTCAACCCTATTCTGTGCTAACTCCAATCATCCCTCGCAAATCCCACTTCTCTTAAATCTATCCTAGGTCTTCCAGGTGGTTTTTTCCTTCGGGTCTCCCAGTCAATACTTTTGAGATATGTCTTTCCTCCCCCATGCGCGCAACATGTCCAGCCCATTTCATCCTTCCGTGATTTAATTACCTTTACTATATCTGGTGAAGAGTACAGGTCATGGAGCTCATCGTTATATATTGAGATGATAGGATATGAAAGCGGATATATGAACTAAATAATGATAGCGAGATGGATACTGAAAAGGAAGTTATTTTATTTTTATTTTTGTTTTATTTTTTCTTAACATTATTGGGTGCCAAAATGGCACTTTCTATGATTACACGGTGGACGGGAAAAATGTACCATAGGCTATATCCGTCTATTATGCCGTATGCCATGTGCCAGCACGCGCGATAACTCGATTATGCTTCAACATAATTATTTTCATGAGACTTAGTATACGCACTTATATAACGTCCACAGGAGGAACGCTACTGATCTTGGACCAAATCGGTTAACCGGTACTGGAGTAACGACCAATTAACAGTTTAAAAATTGCAAATCATCACTGAACTGCAAAACCGCGTGGCTAACTTACTGACTGACGTAATTATTTGCTCACTTTCAGATGTGCCAGACATTTTAAATTTGGTATAGGCCTACTTATAGCTTGTAGCTTGTAACCGAAGAAAATATTCCAAAACGATCAGATTTTTTATCCCCCCCCCCCGCCGAAAAACAATCAAAATGGCGGACGCAACTTTAAGGTCTGTACAGACTTTTTTTTGAAGGCTGAACGGTAAGTCGTATAAAAAACCGACTGCAGCAGCAGTAACGGATTTCGAGCTTTCTACAAGTTTGGACCTTTGATTTTTTGTCGTATCTCCATCGGGTATACCTTAGATATAGTTAATTATTTTTTATTTTAAGTAAATTTTGTATATTTTCCTCACATTGTGCAATTTTTGACACACTTATAGGATAGTTAGAGTCATAAAATTTGGCAGGAATATTGGAACATCCAACAGCCATAAGCGTTAAAAATATGGAGTTTCTAGCTTTCTAATAGTATGGAAAAACTGGCTGGATAGCCGTGACGTCTATGGCAGTCTAGAATTCTAGATAATGAACTCATTAACATTGATGTTTATTATTATTATTATTATTATTATTATTATTATTATTATTATTATTCTGTTTATTTATTCTGGCAGAGCTAAGGCCATTTGGCCTTCTCTTCCGCTCTACCATGAGCTATCGGTTATTAGCCTATAACCGATAGGAAATTTCCAAGAAGTTCTCTTTATAATTTTTTATCCTCCAAAAATTGAAAGGTTTCAACTGCGTATTTGTATGCCTCCAGATGTTTTGAAAAAAATATAGAACTATTGATGACGTGAAGAATTTTTCGTTATTCGTTCTGTTAATATTCTAGTCATCCCACTTATTCCTTGATATATGCTGATCAAACTTTCTCAAGAAACCGTGGTCTAGAACTCACTATTTTCTGAAATATGGCTTATTAACTTTCATCTGGCCCGTTGTTTTATCTATTTACCTGAATTTATTAATATTATATTTTTTACTGAATGTGAACTATAAAAATACCAAACATACCTTATGCAACCTCTCCCCTGTGGCAAAAAACACATCTACAACTTATTGATATTGTGTTTTGATGCCAACTGGGAAAATTACCAGTATCAAAACCGATAAGTTTCTTTTGTAACTTTTCTTAGCAGGGCTACAATAAATCTCTATCTATATAAAAGGCTTTGTCCTGACTGACTGAATGAATGATTGATTGACTGACTGACTGACTGAATGAATGACAGGAATCAACGTACAGCCTAAACTATAACAGGTAGAGACTTGGAATTTTGACAGTACCTTCGCTTCATAATGTAGGTGCTCACTAAGAAAGGATTTTGAAAAATTCTGATTCTAAATGCCAAAAATTTAATGTTTTTGAAAATACTTAATCCATTTTTACATAGAATTATCAAAACAAATTCACAGAATATATTGTTGCACAAATGGTATCAGGTGGGCTTGGAAGAAACAATTGAAATGCACTTTTGACAAATAAGAGAAGTTATCAAAATAGTTCATGTTATAAATAAATATTACAGAGTGAAATCCACTAAAATAATGGAATCACATAACTTTCTCTACCCTGGACATAGAGAAAACAAAACGAGGTATGGTAATGTGTATATTATTATATTATATCGCAGGTTTTTGGAGAGAAAAGTATGAAAGTGATAATGCTTTATGGTAACATAAGAGTGGGAAATTTCCCGCCTCGATATTACAATTTTATGTTACAGGAATTTCTGTTTCTTCTTATTTAAACCTCTACCAGGCTTGCTGTGCACTGTACAAGCGATGGGATGCAAAATTCTAGATCCTCTATGAGCCATAAAAAACTATATCAAGCGTTTTCTGAGGGAATAGTTTGAGTGTAATAAGTCGTTCTTCCTATTTCAAATTATAAATGCCTATATAAGGACCTAGAATTTAAAATTTAAAATCCTTCATAAGCTAATTTCCAATTACAAAATACAAAACCCGGGCGACGCCGGGTCTTTTAAGCTAGTATATATATATATAAGGCTTTGTCCTGACTGACTGACTGACAGGAATCAACGTAGAGCCTAAACTATAACAGGTAGAGCCTTGGAATTTTGACAGTACCTTCGTTTCCTAATGTAGGTGCTCACTAAGAAAGGATTTTGAAAAATTCTGTTTTTAACTGCCAAAAATTAAATGTTTTTGAAAATACTTAACCCCTTTTTACACAGAATTATCCAAACAAATTCACAGAACATATTGTTGGCAGTTGTATCAGGTGGGTTTGGATTAAATGAAATGGATGTTTGACAAATTAGAGAAGGTATGATTATAATTCATATTATATATATTAATAAAAGGAATTGTCCTCGATGTCCAGCGAAATCTACTGAACGCAGAGATCTGAAATTTTAAACATAGGTGGGCTGAAGGGTCGGAAAATGCACCTCCAAGCCGGAATTTTAATTTTAGTTTTCGTTCGTGAGTTATGAGTGAAAAACGGACAAAAAACATGCATTTTTTGCGTTTTCAAAACATAAGTTTTCAGTTATACATTTCAATGTCAAATCAATTACAGTTGGCTTTGGCTGATTTTGTCATACCTTGAAAATAAAACTTTCGCGATAGCTTGAATGTTGTAAGCCCTAAATATGGTCAAACGTTGTTTTATTTCGACGAATCTCACTATAGGCCTACAGAGGTTTTCTGGGCCAAGAAACTCGAATCTGAGGTCGCTTTTACCAGACGATGCTATCTAATCGTGGTATGTAGTCCATGTGATTTAGGTGTTAATAAATATAATGATTTTATTATTATGCTCTTAATTTTTAATTTTTGAAATAATTATCGCGGGCGAAGCCGCGGGCACATGCTAGTGTCTTAATATAATATTTAAACTCGTGTTTCCGTTTACATCCAACGCCATCTATTAAGAAGACAGCATTTAATTGTGAAATTAATAATTGAAGGTGGTCTTGCTCGGTTTGCTATAGCAACCGGGAGAGAAAGAGCATTGAATGATTTGGACCAGTGAATAGATTTGAGTACTTTATAGAATGCCGTATAGACTAGGCCGTAAAATATTATTGAAAGTCAATGAAAGACATAATATAATGTTTAACAGGAAAACAATTGCTCACAATAACTTGTGAATATTATAACCAAATATATTTTGATATCCTTGTGTTGTATAAAGAGACAAAATCGTTATCATGTCAGATGTTTTTGGACGCACCGAGACCCAGTTTTGGGGTCATTATCATGAGGTTAGAGTATTCGAATTATAACAATCCGACGGGGATAAAAAATTATTATATTTATAGAATGTATAATTTATTTTATTTTATTTATTTACAACAAAAGAGACTAACGTTGTTTTGATTGAATGTACACAATAGTGTGGGACGAATATTAATGTATCGCGGAAAACAAGTTTCTGAAGTTCACACTGCTGTTCCAAGAATTGTTAGACTCTATATATGGAGAGAATACTACAGACGATTAATTAACCATAGAATCAAAGGTATTTAAGTCTGATGAATATATCACAAGACATGAAAATAAATATAAGCAAAATGGTTCGAAATTACCGTTGTATAAGTGATCACAAAAACAAATTCATACTAATTGTTAAGTCAACGCATAGAACTGCATCACGAAAAAGAAAGTAAAGTATTTAATACAATTAAAACAACAATAAAAACTATCGAAGTACGCATTACGCATTGCGATCACATTCCTAGAAATGCACTGGTATCGGCATTTGCATCACATATACAACTATTTGCAACTGGATTCTTAAACAATCATGCAAAAAGGGAAGTTAAATACTTAAGACTGCAATTTTGCACGTACGTAAATATTGAATAGAGAGGGGGAGGTTTTGGTTTGCTGTTTTTCAGGTCCGGTATATAAATAAGCATCAAAACGAAAAAGCAATCACAGTCACCATTACTGAACTGACGTCAATCAAAGCACTCGACTATTCCAGCTATGGCCACACTACAGGTAACAACAACAACAACAACAACAACGACAATAATAATAATAATAATAATAATAATAATAATAATAATAATAATAATAATAATAATAATAAACTTAGTACTAATAGTGAAAATAAAATCATATTGATAGTAAAATATGCAGATTAAAACTGGATGACGTTTTCAAATTTGTCTTTTATGAAACGTAATCAAGATGAAATTAAAATTTCTTGAAACTGAAACAGATGATTTCTTACAGCAAACCGAACAATCGTAGGCGGCGATAAGGTCCCCGCAGACCCCGCGGTGTGGGGGAGGGGGAGTCCCATGCTTTTAGGGGAATCTGGCATATCTTAAATGATTTTTAAAATACATATTTGAAAGTATTCAAGAATATAACAGCTCGTGTTTATGTTCATGCGCATAATTAAAGAAATACAAGTCACTAACGAAAATCTTAAAAAATTATTTAGGGTTAAAACTATGTAAATCTCGTTTTAAAATGGCACACATTTTATTTTACTATCACGAAGCAAGTGCTTTTCAGAATATTATATATTAACACATCCATCTTAAAGCCCCTAATATTTCATCCGTCCCCTAATATTATTTCCTTCATTACAGCTAAACCACCAATCGTATTACTTTCATACATGACCATCTAACTTCGTATAACATAAAAATTCATATTTTTATAATGTAAAAAAATCCGAGTCCCTAATTTCATAACTTAGTCTAAGTTTTATGTGGAATGACCCTGCTACCAAATATCTGCACTGTAAGGGGAAATATATATTTTTTGGACATTTGTCTTTTCTTTTTTAATATCAGCAAATTTTGAAAGTACATTTCTGTTAAAGATGGGATAAAAACTGATTTATTATTTGTTGAACATCAAAAGACAAAGCAGAGTCACATAAAATTTTATGGAATTATTTTATAAATTGTTTCAGTTACGATTAAAATAGTTCTGAAAAAATCTGATGTGAAAGTCACATAACTTCCTCTGCCCAAATAAAAGTTAGCAGTAGGCTATTCACTTATCCTTGTACAGCATCGCAAGACACAATTTTACGCTATTTGGGAAAATTCAAATATAATTATGTCGCACAACTTCAAGAAAAATTACGTTAACTTACAAATTCGTAAAATGTATATTTTTTGTTTTGTTGGTAGTTCATAGGTATTTAAAAAATTATTTCACAGATATGTTATAAGTGTACCGGTATTTAACACTAGCATGACAAAGTTTAAAAAAATCACTCTAGAAGATGTATATAGCCTTTAATTAAGTTTTTATTTTTATTTTATTTTATTTTTATTATCCAAGTTTAAACCTTATTTTACCCGAAGGTATATTAAGGTTATAGTTATTAACAATCACTAATTATTAATTAAGTTTATTACGTTTCAATTGTATTAATCTAACCATCAAAATGCTATATAGATTTTAAATTTCTTTCCTTAATTTCATTATAGGAAGTCATAATATTAAAAGGAGTGTCTATTCCTGTATTGCGTACGGACGTAAAATAGTTCCATCTAAAGTAGAAAGTAAGTTCCCACTTATGTAAATAATTATTTACGCCATTGTAATGTGGGAGAATCGACACATGTTTACAAACATGTGCAGAACCATCCTTTAACTGGCATAACTAGGTTATTTTATGTAATTTATTAATGAGGTAATAGTGAACGCTCTTCGCATAAAGAGTAAACTAATTACTCTCACAGCAACAAAAACTTGTCCAGACGAAATAATTAATACAGTCCTCTCTTTGTGATATGTGCATTACCCAGTATCTCAACCTGTTTCTGCGCTCGCGGCAATGCTGCAGACTCGGATAGAATTTTAACATTTCCGTTTGACTAAATCCCGCTTTGAGATATTATGTAATGCAAATGAATGTCACATGGCTAACAGGTTTAACATTTAATGTGAAGAATGATTTAATTGTGAAAACTATGATATAGGTCAGGGCCGGGACGCGTGGCACTGGAAGTGCGAAATGCTCTACCCCTACGTTAGCTCCTTTTCCATCTCCTTGGTAACTATGTACTTCCAGTGCCGCGCGTTCTGAGCCTGACATAGGCCTAGGTCTATTAATAAAATTCCACTTTTATTTTTCTCCCTTAAACTAAATTTAGGTACAGTATTCTGTACATTTAGGTCTAATAGATACATTCTCAATAGTTCCTTATTTTTTAGAATTTTACAACCTAAAAAATTTCAGTCAAAGCCTCCTTCTTGGATAAGAGGAACCATTCCCGGAGAATTTATAGACTGGCGAAACAGATACGAACTTCCGAAGTCAGTGCAGTCGGTAATTACCATTATTAAATATCATGTAGCAATTTGAAGAGTTTGTATAATGTATAAGCTACTTAGTTAATTTTTTATTTTGTAAGTTGTCTCCTTTTTTCATGAACTTTAAGAAGCATGGCACGAACAATTTTGATAAATTTAAATTCCGAGACTTCTGGTCATGGGTAACAACACAGCAAAATTAGTTTTCAATATAAAATATTGAAAGGATGTTTTCCTCATGTTCATTTTCGAATTTCCTTGGATAGTAGGACCACTTTAATAAAATGGTATTGCAAATCTGAAACAATATTAAAATGTTCTGCTTTTATCAAATACATTTCATTATAAAATTCACAGTTTGAAATGAAACAGGTACAATTGTTTTCAACATATGCATACTTATGCATACTTGTGTGATTATCTAATTAACGATCTAACTTATGCAATATTTGCAAACTGTATGAATCCCTTATATATCCTATGTTATTCTGTATAAATGCAAGCCTAATGTAGGCCAGATATTACAATAATAAAAATTATAATGACTACACCATTTTCCCGTTTAGCAGCTTAGAAATTTAATTTGGTAATTCAGACGTTTCCTAGAAGCATATAATTGGAATTTATTCTGAAAACAAGTAAGTAATAAAAGAAGAAATAGATTACTGAAGGCTATGCACTAAAAACCTCTATTTGTTTTTAAATTTCGTTTATGCGAACAACCTGTTAAGTTGGTGACCTACATTACGAGATAACTAACAAATGAATTTTGATGATAGTGTTCATTCCATTTAACATAATTGAAGTTTTGAAGTTTTGAAGCCAAATTACCAAGAAACCCAGTTTATAAAATCTGTTTCTTAGCCTTAAAACACTAAAGTTTATAATTATGAATTCTTTTCCACCTTCAAGCACTAGTATTTATATTGATATTGAAATGATAGGGTGCTGACGGAGAATTACTAGATAATTATAAACTTACTATTAGCACTAGAGGGACAAAATGAAATTTATCAATGAACTTAAAACACTTACCAGTCTATTAGCTATGGTCCTTTACTTGAAGATGGACGACCTGAAAAATAAAAGCGAACTAAGTTATTTCCTATGTATGATGTTATACAAACTGATAGTACCTAGGTAATAACTTGAAGGTGCAGGGCATGAACAATTTTTATACACATTTCAATTCCGAGATTCTGCACATGGGTAACAACACAGCAAAATTTGTATTTCAATATAAATGATTTAAAGGATGTTTTCATCTGTCCGTTTTCGGATTTTCATTGTTAAGTCGTCTATAGTAAGACTGCATTAATAAATTGGTGCAGCAAATCTGAAGACAATATTAATATGTTCATCTTTTATAAAACACATTTCTTTATAAAATTCACAGTTAGAATGGAAACAAGTAGGCCTACAGACAACTATACCACAAAATACGAACAATGCTTTATTTTGTTTATGAAATCATAGTAGTGTATAAGAAACCCATGATTTCAACATTTTCTAGAACTGATAATATATCCGTGTCGTAATACTCATAAAAGAAACTTAAGAAATCCGTACGTCAGGCATAAACGGCGGTTAGCATAGGCTACTTTTTGTCTAGTAACTTTGTTTAGAAATATAAAGTACTTCGATTTATTATTAACTATGCCTATGCAATTTTCCAAAATAAAAATCGCAATGTAATTAAACATTCACGCAGATTATTGAGTCTTTAAGAACTCTTTTAGAACTCGGTTCATTGGCGTGAGATATCTACAAAGCTGACGAATAAAATAATAATAAGTTAAACTAGCAGATTTCATAATATTATATCGGTGCTAGGTGGTTTCAAAATCTCAAATTAATTTAAACCTGAATGGCGGTGATAATAATGTTACTGATGATGATGATGATGATAATAATAATAATAATAATAATAATAATAATAATAATAATAATAATAATAAATATGCTATTTTGTTCAAATAAAATGATCAATAACAGGGCCTACAAATCTTAACACACATGGAGTATATTTGTGAAAAGTATTTGGTAGGCTATATTTCTATTATTTGCTACTTGGTCTTGACCAAATTCATTCCATAATGTAATAATTGCTACGTTTGAAACTGTTTTTAGGTTTTCATTATAGCCGCCACGGCCATGTGTGCAGTGGCTGTACCGATCTTGGAACATTATCCGCATCACGAGATTGTGGTTCATGAGCCTATTCATCACATAGCGGTAAGTAATAAATAATCTAGGGTTAGGGTTTTCTCTTATAATTAATACACTCAGTTCTTTTTTTAATTCTATTATTTTTAATAATTGACAGAAATTCTTCATATGGAGCAAACATACTCGTATATTATTTGCTTGCAGGTTTATTAATTTTAATTAATGGATTTATAATTTAATGCATAATGTTTATCATTCGGACTACTTGAAGCCCTTACAAACGTCCATTAGGTCTACGCAAAGCTACACCAGACTTATCCTGAACACAATTAATTTAGAATACTATTATCATTATGTAATCAGATTATTAAGAATAGAAGTAAATAATTATGGATCAGACCTTGAATCTATTTCCTGCTATTAGAAGATGAAGTCATATAGTCTCCACAAGTCACCTTCTAATACTGACAAATATTAAAAAATACATTTCTAATGTTTTACGTCGAGAACAGTCAAGTATCACGGGTTCAAGTCTCGTGGCCAATCATTCTGAATGTGGATCATTTCTCGGTTTTTCTGCCAGGAGAGTTTGATAGATTGTAATTACCTTTAAATTTACCCTGAACCATAAAAAGTACAGAATTAATGGAAAATGGGTATGAATGGCCTGTAAAGTGGTGTTTGAATCATACCAGTGGCCTACCTTAACAAATGAAATAAATACAGTGTGTCCACGCTAGAGGGATCGAGAAATAAATGCTCGCCAGTTAAAACGAGATAAGGATTTTGCTTCATTCTGCATATGACAGGAAAGGGAAACTCTCCGAGATTGTGCAACAATGTTTTCAGACCCCCTCCACGCGCATGCGCGTCAAGAGCTTTCGTCTTGAAAGAAAGTCAGGCGCCATTCAGTAGTCGATCGCGCAGTGAAAAACATGTGGAAAACATGTGGAAAACATGTGGGATATGTTAAGAACGTTGTTTATCAAGGAGACAGACCAAAAAATTTTCAGGAACTGAGGGGCCGCATCACAAATGCAGTAGCGCTTGTGACTCCACAAATGCTAGAGAACACTTGGCGGGAAGTTGAATACCGTTTAGATGTGTGCAGAGCCACAAAAGGTGCACATATCGAGTTGTATTGAACATCATCTGAAACTCGGTCAGTTTGTATCAAGTAACAGTACAAGTTTATGTTACCAATACATTCTGTTCACTAGACATTATCACTTATTGATAGACGAAAGCTCTTGACGCGCATGCGCGTGGAGGGGTCTGAAAACATTGTTGCACAATCTCGGAGAGTTTCCCTTTCCTGTCATATGCAGAATGCAGCAATATCCTTATCTCGTTTTAAGTGGCGAGCATTTACTTCTCGATCCCTCTAGCGTGGACACCCTGTATATACATTCATATTCATGCGTGAATACAATAAAATGAAAGTTTTATCGAAGAATATTATTAATAATTACTTATATCCTGGTTAATGGTATTTCACTCTGGCTATTGTCAATCCTCGTTTTGTCACATTTCGTCAGTAATTTTCCTGAAGTGCGACAATGGAATGAATTGCCGAAAGTTTGGGTGAAATACCAAGGAACTCAAGAAAAATATTATAATTAATTAATATGTTAAGAAAATAAATATGCATCACGTCTTGGTGTTGGGGCTCAAATGTTTTTTTTTTATGTTTCAGCATGTTGAACCCCACCACCACCCGAAGTACGAGTTCAAGTACGGCGTTCACGACTCCCACACTCAAGACATCAAGGAACACGCTGAGAAGCGAGATGGCGATAGAGTGGAAGGCTACTATAGGCTGCAAGAGGCCGATGGTACTATCAGAACCGTTAAATATACCGCTGACCATAAGACTGGCTTCCATGCTCAGGTGCTGAAGACTGGACATGCCACTCATCCTACTGGAAGGATCGTCATTCCCGCACCCTCTCCCGTAGTCATTTCTGCTGCAGCACCATCACCGATAGTGGTTCCCGCTCCTGCTCCCGCGCCTTTAGTACTTCAAGCAGCTCCCGCTGCTTTGCCCACTGCAAGTATAGGCCTACCTCTACCACAGACCTTTGGCTTCTAAATGATATTAATGCTATCTAAACTGGATCCTATTAAACATCATGGCACATTTCTTCAACACGCCGGAACCTAAAGGCCTGTTAAAACTACCCAATACTAATTTTAAATTATGTTTTAACAAGGCGTTAAGTTTTAATATAGGTATGAGAAACCGGTCATTAATCTTGTGTTGAAATCTTATCGGATTTCACAAAAGGGCATCATTTTCAATTTCATTTTCATATATAAATTGGGGTTAGTCTGCACATGCTTATTCTTAATTTTCAGTATTACTATGCCAGACAAATAAATTAAAAATAACGTTGCTACGTGTAGGGTTACATTTAAATTGTATTGCTAGGTTGGACGAAAGAATCTCTGTTTAATACAACTGACGTTAAAACAAATGTTTAATTTTAAAAGTCCGCTCTGAGTATATAATGGACAGTAGCCGTCACGGTGGCTCATGCTTAGCACGTGGGTCTGGCATGCTAGCGGTCCCGGGTTCAATCTCCGGGCCTGGCGGGCGTGGCATTCGTGGTGGACGACGAAGCCGTGACCTTTCGTTTCCCCCTCTCATTCCACCAACACTCTCCATTTCATCTTCAAACACCCCTCATAATCATCCCGTTTCCTTTCCCGGTTTCCGGTATACCCTCGCCCCAGCACCTGCTGTGGGCCTCTTCCCGTCCTCCCCGTGGCTTATGGTCCTGAAGTTGCTGGCTGGTGTGCTGCCAACCTGGGGGTCTATAAGAGGTGCCGAGGCAGCGGCACACGTGGCATGGTAGAAGTATCTGTTGGATGTAGGGGAGTTCTGTGGGGGCTCGCGGTGGGGTCTGTTGTCGAGGGACCGTTGGACTTGCTCATCATGACATTCCGGAGATTGGCACAATGGGCCGCAAGGCTGAAGTGCTTAGGGTCGTCCCAACCCGCCTTCCCCCTTAAGGGGCCTAATACATGCATACATATAATGGACAAATGACACACTACCTTTCAGTATAATAGCTTTGTTTGTAATCTTCAACGAAACTTTTATGACGACCAAGCGACATAACTTTGAACTTTGACAATGACTTTGTCTTCTTAATATCCTTCCGTACTTATTTCAATAATTATGCCTTAGAAATGGGTTTCAATATTTGGAGAAGGCTACTTTCAAAGAGCTAATAATTAGATAATTATTATAACTTTGGGTGAAATCAACTCCCACCATTCTCCAATTTCCCAGATCTGTCCAAGTCAGAATTTAATTTGTCAGACAGTATTGCATTAAAATACATTATTTTATATTATCTAGTTTTGAATATATTTCTCGGCCCTTTCACCGCCAAGTAATACTTTAGTTTCCAGAGGGGGGTTGAGAAGCGATGGGCCTATCACCTGTCCCTCTGCCCTATCTCGGAAAATAAGCGTACCAAAATTAGTATAGGTAGTGAAACCTCCACTAGGAGTTACAGCAACGAGGCAGTCAGTCAGTTTTGAATATATTCGTACTTTTCATTACTCTCATTGATATCTCAAAAACTGAATTACTGTGTTGCAATAAATTATAATAATTGATCAGTGTTGGCCGTTGTCCAATGAATATTTAAAAATGAACTGTTTTATGGCATAGTTCCAATTATATTAGGGTTTATTCATGGTGTGGTGAAAAATGCTTCTACCTCAACATTCTGCACATCTCCATTTGGAACATCTTTTTGCTAGAGCATTGCGAATTCATAACTTGCTTCTTATTTCATGTTATTTATAATCATAGCTTCACACTTTTTCATTGTATTATTTTTTTATATAATGTGTGTTTACTGTTACACAACGAAAATAAACACGAAAGTTGTAAACTGTGACTATAATTAATCACTGAACTCTATAACCAAATGACCCTGATATCCATCTCATAAACTGTCCAGTCATGTAACTTTCTTTGGTTCTAAAGAGGTTATTCTCTTAGGATTACACGAACCAGGAAGTCTATTCCTTTGCTTGCGAATATGGGAAAAGAATCGATGTGCCTGCAAAATACCATACAACGCTATTTTTTTTAACGAGTCTTTATTGTACTGCCGAAATCTCCCTCGGTACTATGGAGATAGTGTGTTCGCCTATTGATCCGAGGTTTGCGAATTCAAATCTGACCGAGGTCGATGGACTTTTCAGGGCATAAAAATCCTGGGTAAGAAGACCTCTGGGAGGGATTTCAACTCGCGGGATCAGTTCATAGGTTAAAAACTAAAATATCTGATTAATTTGTGTGAAAACTTATATTTATAAAACTAATCGATTTTTATATTTTTATCCATCTTAACTTGTATTAAAGTAGAGTACGTCCATTTTAAGGCAAATTCTGTTTCGAACTTCCGGTGATCCGGACAGGGTCCGGTCCCTTTTTGTCCGGATTAGCGGGACTCCCTTTAATAGTATCCGTTAGATGTTCATCAAGGCGATGGCCTAACTACCTATTAATCTATCCTCTAAAGAAAAATAAGCGTAACTAAATGATCAGACATCAGTTAATGAAATTTCCCGCATCGAACTAATTAAATCCTTTCCACTCCGCGCACGGGGCCTCCTTTTTTTGGGGGGGGGGATTTTTTTCGTAAAGAAATTTCTGAGCGTTCATCCACAATTTGTCTTCTCCCACATCAATATTTTTTATTTTTCTGTGAATTTGCATGATTTGTGTCGTAGTTTGTATGAAATGTTTTGTTATATGTAAATATGGATAAATATCTTTAATAAAATTATGCAGGTGTTCTTAAAGTTTAAAAAATCGAAACTATAAAATGATGGGCTGCAATATGTTGTTCCGGGCGTTTCGTCTACATTATTTTGCCTTCATCAGGGATGAGCCACCGAGAATTCGGCGATGAAACTCCTCAAAAGATCTCGTTACTGATTATGCCTAAGCAGTTGAAGAGGAACATCCGATAGACCATGGTTTATAGCCTAGACAGTTTTAATTCTAATTAATTATCTTCATGCAGATAGGTAGTTCAGGTAAAGTATGTTCTTTATTTTTATTTAATTTTATACGATAAAGAATGTTTTTAAGATATATATATATATATATATATATATATATATATTCTTATTCATAATTCTTATTCATAATTCCAAATAGAGTGTAAGCTAAAGAGCTATAGCATACCCTAAGGAGTTAAAATATACATAGTAATACCATTGAGTTTGATCAATGATGCCAGCAACTCAACAATTTTTATTTTATGCCTAAGCCTTTCGATATTCTTGTATCATCTTCAGGGTATCTTCGTATGCTGGTGTAGATATATTAATAAATAAATTTAAGCGACATTGTCTTGTATTCTTGTCGAAGTGATAAAATAATTAAAACATTAAAATTTTTTATAAAAACACAAGCACTGACATTATCTTCCAGTTTCCTTCTTCATGTTGTGACTTCACCGTTGCATATCTGCTTACTATACTAAGCAAGAAGAAGAAGAAGAAAACTGGAAGAAATGTCAGTGCTAGTGTTAAAAAATATTAAACCATTTAATTATTTTATCCAAACTGACAAGAATACAAGACAATGCCGTTTTAATTTTTAACTATTAATGCATCTACACCAGCATAAGAAGATGCCCTGTAGATTCAGAAGAATGTTAGCATACCCTATGTAAAAATAATGGATACTCAAGCTTTTGGATTGGCTACTGCCTTCATAGCCGACATTTCTTGCCCAGCTATTGGAACTGCTATATTGATGAAACGCCATTTTTCTAAGGAATCTTTAACATATTTATCCAATAATTTAGGTAATGTTTACCGGGTCTTTACCCGGTTACACCTAGGTGACAGCAGGAAGAATGGCTCGAGCCGGTTTAGGTCACTATAATAATCTGCAGATCACATGAATGGATCCGTACAATATGCACAAAAGCTGTAACTGATCTAAGCAAATGGTAGGTCTAGTTAAGATATTCCAGAATGATAGATTACAGAATAATGCAAATAAATTGATTACATGAATACAAATGCTGCAGCGACAAGACAACATTGTCAACAGCAACTGATGCAGTCTCACTTTCAATGAAACCTGTTGTTGTGTACTGCATGACAGAACAAGGCAGTCAAGTTCATGGTCTTGTATCATTAACTCCGCGGTAGATTGACCCAGGGAGAACTAATTTCAGTAAGCCACTGATGCACGTAATTATCGAGTCAACATTTTGATTTTAAAATGCCTCTCGTATAACTGACCGCCGGGGTGGTCTTCTGGTTAGCGTCGCTGACTAGAGATCCGTCGGCCCGGATTCGATCCCCGGTGCCTCCTTGGATTTTTCTGAGGTAGGGAGGTCTGGCAGGGGTGCACTCAGCCACGTGATTCAAATCGAGGAGCTACTTGATAGAGAAGTAGCGGCTCCGGTCATGAAAACCACCATTAATGGCCGTGGGTGTCGGCATGCTGACCACATGCCCCTAATCCTGCCATCTGCCTGTGGTAGATGACGCAGCGGTCGGGTGGTAGGCCAAGTCCCTCCAGGGATGTAGCGCGTCGGAGTTTAGTTTAGTTTTTTTTCTCTCGTATAACTTATGTTTCTCGTCCCTTAGCGCATGCGATTTTCTCGTTTCACATTCCAAACAGATAAAACAACACATTGCAGGAATGCATATTCAATTGCCTCAGCTTTACACAAAACCGGTATTATGAAGTCATAGGATGGCTAGTTTATTACTATCCTTTAGATAATTTCTACTAAAAACGAAATACGTAAAAATAGTACAAGTAGTTAGAATACATTACAAAAAATACATATCGCCGTATTTTTACTTCTTCTACCCATACTGCAGATACTAAGGCTATAGATAGAGGAAGTATTATATCCGATACTAAAATTTGAACGTCAATACTGAATCAAAAAATATTTATTTGAAAGATATGTCTATCTGTCCGTCAATGTAAGTTCTGTGGACAGCATAAACGAAAGATCGCATACAAGTTGGGTTAGACATCTCCTGGGAATGTGAAACGGAGAAGACGATAACTTTCTCTTACTTTTTAATGCCACTTTTTGTAAAGAAAATTTAATTTTTTGATATTTTCTCGAAAACTGCACTAACGATTTTGTACCCGAGGTGCTTATGCCAAGACTTTCATTTGAAAACTTTTTCCAATAAATTCTCTGAACGGTAGTTATACGCTAGTCCTTCCATCCGCAAACTCAGATTTTACGTCTTTCCTCGCAAATATTGATGCGACACTGAATGAGGCTTACACAACCTGCAAAACTATATGCTAGACCTATATGTTGAAATATGAAGAGTTGAGGAATTCGTATGTTTCACGTCATATTTTTCTTTAATCGAGAAAAATGGCTTCTTGTAAGGTATTAACATTTATTTATTTAATAATAATAACGAACATTACAGGTATAAAACCCAATTACAATGTCCATGCCAAAAATACAATGCATACATACAAAATAATTAAAACATAAGATACAAAAGATAAGAATACACAAAAGATAAAAGTAAAAAGTACACAAGCAGAAAAATAAATTCCTAGCTACTTCTGGGTTCCAGCAGTTGCCAGGTTATAATCACAGTACATAATGCCTTTGAGAATTAAGATAAGAAAGAAAGAAAGAAAGAGTGAGGAGAATGTTTGGCATGATACATTAAACCAATACACTAACTACAATTGATTGTAACTACGTTTAGTGATTTTAATTCAGTATTAAATCAATTTCAACTAAAGCTTTTTTGAATTCATTTTCGGACATGCTAAGTATATCAAAATTTAAAAAGTGAATTTTATTATACAAAGTGGTTACTTTATTTAAAGGTGAATTTTTATGAATATCAGTATTTACCCTGGGGGTAAAAAATAGCTTCCTGTGTCTACTTAGTTTACATGGCACGTAAAAATAAATCTTCTTAACAATATTATTATCATCAATTTTTGAATGCAATAATTTGTGAAGAAATATTAAACCTTGACTATTTCTTCTAAATTTTAAACTTTTAATATCATATAGTTCTAAAAGCGTTTGGTAATTCAAATATGTTGGATAATGGCCAGTACTTCTGAATATCAAAAATTTGTAAAACTTCGATTGTATTTTTTCTATTGAATCAGAAAGTTTAATAGTCATTGGATTCCATATGACTGTACCATATTCGAGGTTTTGTCTGACCAATGAATTATAAAGTCTGATTAATGTATTTTCGCTAAATGTGCATGAATTCCTTATAATAAAACCTAGATTTCTTAACGCTTTTAAAACTATTGTTTCAATGTGGCTGTTAAACCTGAGATCCTTGGTAAATGTTATCCCTAAATCTCTGGTTTCCATTACTTCATCAAGTTTAACATTATTTATATTATAGGCGTATGATATAGTCTTTTTACATCTATTGAATGTCATTTTAACACATTTCTTAATGTTAAATGGAAGTTTATATTTATTACTCCATGTATATAATTTATTTAAGTCGTTTTGGAGTTGAAAACAATCTGAAACTGAAGCAATAGATTTATATATTTTAATGTCATCAGCAAATAATAAAATATTGGAGTTGTTCACCACATAATAGGCTACGAGTAATATAAAGTTGTCTACATGCTTCATGTCACACCTCAGAAGAAATTTATCACCAATGTAAAATGTTACTTTGATTTTCGTCTTGAAGCTATGCTATTCATACTAATACACAGAAATACTTACCGTATACAAAGACACAAATGCATGTTTCTGAAAACAGTACTTTTGTACTTAGGAACCTTCAAAACGTATATTAGACCTGTTGCTGAAAACTCGACATTGAATTTTGGATCCGAATATAGGCTAGTATTTCTTCCATCTCCAGTGTTTAAGGTTCAGATAGAGAAAGTAACTGTTGTTCTTGTTAAGAAAGGCTTGTATTCATGAAGACGTTATAACTTATAACATATCTAGATAGTATGAGGATTAAATTAAAAATGCAATTAATTGAAAAGTTATTTTATATTTCATTAATCAAACAAGAAACTACAACTTAAAAAAATTATATCGCATTGGAAAGTTCTGTCTATTAAATGTAAATGTTGCCACCCATTATTGTTTCTAAAAAATACCCGCCCTAGGCGGCTGCTTAGTTCGCCTACGGACGAACCGGCCCTGTCTACTTAGAAGTCTTGTAGATCAACCACCTACTTTAGCCATTTCAATTTGTATCATTCATCCTTGTTTGAAAGTTTAAAACATCATTTTATAACGGTAAGTGAAGACTGCTCATTCAGTTCATATTATTTTTAAGGTATGCTACACGATATAACTTATATAAATTTAGAAAAAAAAAAGAAAAAAAAAAGAACAGCTGGAAGAAAATAAAATGAAACAAAAGGAAGGCAAAAAATATATAATTTCGGTTATTATTAAATAGTTCCTTTTTTGCCTTAAAATGGTTGACGTATTTAAGAAATCAGGATTCTCATCAATAAAATATTGTAAAGTTTCAAACCAAAATTTAGACCACGTATGGATTTTTTCAAAAGGGTTCTAATGATTTTATTTAAATCAACTTCGTTTATTGCTCTTATTGAGACTTTCAACTGAAACTTTTTCTTTGGTAAAAAATGTGTGATAGTTGGTTATAAGCTAGCCGTCTTGGTTGCAATATTCAAAGACTTACTAGCAAGTCCTGCTTCTTGGCTAATTCTGCATTACTGATGGGAAAACAATGTAATGCATACTCTTACTAGGTGGCGGATTACTCTATGCCCGAATATGAAGAGAGAAAATCGCATGATCCATGCCTAAGACAGAAAAAATCACATGAGTATTCCACATGAGATTTTTAAATTACTGCATTTTTAAGCTTGAGGAAGTCGAAAGATTAAGCGCTTAAGCGATGTAAGGTTTGGCCAGTATTTGTTTGGTTCCGCACACCTCAGTAATAAGTAGGGCACCGTGGTCGTTGAAATGGTAACGTTTTGAAGTGATCAGCCACAGAACAGGTTGATCATGTAATCTGCTAGTGCGTGCCAGTCTTTCCTTCCGGGTGTCTGTGAGCGTTACATCATTCATAATGTTTGCTACTGGCCACCAGTCCTTTCAAGTTCGCTGTCCGATCAAGTGATATTTAGGCTTTATATCTGACTACTTTTATATTTATACTTCGGGCGCGTTGAAGTAATAACTACGGTTCTGATATTTACGACCTAAAAAGTGGAAAATATGACTGAAAATATGCCCTTAGAAATGACCAAATATGACTAACACATCCGAAATAAGACCTAATAAAAGAACGTGTTTTGTAAAAATAAATGTTCTTATTTAAATAGTTTAATGACACTAAATTATTACATCACATGAATTCAATCAGAAAATCATTTTTTAAGATTTGTACAGGTGATTTACTGTTTTACTTTTAATGAACTTGTAATTTTAAAGAATTTGCTCCTCTTTGCTCGCTTCGTCATTTCAAAATAATATTTTGTAGACCATGCTTGTCCCTATAAAATAAATTTGAAATTTAACTCGACCATTGAGTGCATATACTTTAAATTATAATTGTATTCATATACCAAAGTTATTACTGAAATATAAGTTAAATTATAAATATGACTAAACTATGACAAAGACCATAAAAATGACAAAATATATTACTTTTGTAAATATGAGCATGAAACTGCCCCCGAGCATGAGTTCATGCTCTTTTGGGGTTCCAAGACCTTATATGTTATCTATGTATTTGTGTAATTTTAAAGTATATAAATATAAATAAATAAATTTTAAAAATATGCAAAATATGAACGGTCCGAATAGGATAATAAGCATGCAATTCGTATTTAATTTGTGTTTGCGGCGAGAATGGAGGCCAAGATAAAAATATGACATATCATGAACATCCGAACCCTAGTAATAACCATTAAAATTAATGATTTTCTTATCCTAGTTTAGTAAGGTATTCAACACTGGATATTAGGATGGGGAGGGGCTACAATGTCGGCCCTTCTCCCATTAATACTAGGTCTATTACAAAAAGGGTAATTAAAATATGCTTGAAAAAGGTCGACAATCCAACTCATCACATATATAACCAATTTATTGTACTTTAATATAAAGCAAATTTATATGTATGCTTTATTAAATAATTTTCACATGTTCAAAATAATGTTATGTCGAACAATCATAGACACAACACTTAGAAGATTTATTAGTTCATGTCCTCTTATTAAATCGAAATGCAATACTGAAGCAGATGTAAGGCATAGCTACAATTTCTGTCCAAAATTATAGAATGATTTTATTAAAATAAATCCCAACTTAAAATTACTGAACGGCGCAAGGGTCAAGGGGAAAAAAACTCCAACTGATCACCATATGAAATTGAAAGTGTATAATTAACCCACATGTTAACAAACTAGCGATATTTATAAGTAAAGTAATATATGCTTTTCTAATTTATAGGCTATACATATTTTTTCTTGTGTTTTTGTGATTTTTTTCTATTTTATGTGTGAATTTTTTGTCTTTTTATCTCCCTGTTATATTTTTCATGATGTATTTTTTAAGGTTCATAATTTAATTTTTGGAATTGAACTGCACCCAGCTCGAGTATTTTGCTCTTTCGGGTTTAAATCATTTTAAAAACCTGAAACTTGTAAACATTATTATAATTTCTATTATAATTGTGTGTGTACATATATATAGGCTATATATAACATTAATAATAACAAAAATAAAGAAATAAAATGAAAGAATAAAGTTACACAGACAGAGGTATAAATTGGCGCAAGAAATATGAGTTCGTTAACTAATTTACTTATGATCAGCTTGCATTTAAATGGTCATGTTGGTATTAGCTGTGTAATAGGTATAGTGTGCACATAAAACACATTTGGTAAAATTATGCAAAACTACTGTATCTCCTTAATGCCACTACTTCTATTACGCCTATTTTTTACATTATTGCAATGAGTGACACAATATGGCATTTCAATTTTGTTCCTAACTAGCCTATTAACTGACTAAACTCTCGTCCTGCTAATAGCAGTTAAAAATCGGATAGCAAAACTTGGAAATGTAAACTTAGTTTTTTGGTGAATACGGAGAAATTTCAAAATACAGTAATTTAAATACCGTAATTTATATGCATATAAAGCGAAAATGTTTCGAATTAATAAACTATGAGATTAAGCTACTAAACGCAATAAATTAGTTTAAAAATACAAAGCAACCAGGTGTCGAAACAAGCTACACATGAAGTAAGAGAATATTATAATAATATTGTAAATGACATGTGGATTAAATTGTAGTTGATAGGTAGTTGTCTGAGAGATTTTTAGAACAGAAAGTGAAATGACTATATTGTTTAGCAGAAATATATAAGCTACTAATGTCACGTAATATATCTGTAATGTACATTGAATTGGTAATAAACAATTGAAATATCTGGGAAATCAAACAAAGATGGGAAAGAATTAATAAATGCCTGTTAATTCATAGAATCACAATCAAATTAAATTCCCTTGCTGTAAATTCGCGTGATATTAATATGACTGATACAGACGTTTTCTAGTGTTCCAAGAAAACTAAACTGTATACAGCAAAATGTTTAAAATGTTCAAACTTAAGGGAACAAGGTTCTCTGAGATGGTAGAAATCACATTACTTGTTTTAAGCAAAACAAAAACAACAAAAATTATCTGAATCTTCATGAACAAGAATATAATATTTTCATAATTACGCAATATTTTTCCCCACTTAAAAACATATTTAAATGTAATTTTAATCCCCTTAACATCAGAGAAGGCATTTCAACTGATAAACAAGGACTGCCTCTACCATGCACAAACAGCTGACCAGGACTGTACAAAGGAAGCTAGGACCAGGAGAAGGCAAAGTGAGAGAAAGAAAGAGGCAAAGAATGGCGATGATTAATGATTATGATCGTGGAATGCACTGATGTAGGCCTAAGTAGGAAAATTGTTAATTTTTTACACGCAAATACCTCAAAACTAAATGTTCATATACGTTTGTGTCCTCCTCTCAGATCTCATTAGAAGTAGAGAGCTGAAATTTTGCACACTTCACTAGGATTTAATAATGAAGAATTGTTAGCATATTTATTTTGATAGCATAGTTATTAAAAAATTTAGAGAGATTTTATATTGTAAATTTCATACTGTTCTTTGTGTGATGGCTTTTATACATGTGTTTTTCTAAAAATAAAAATTTATAATAATATTATTCTGCCGATTGTACCTAGGTATTATATGAATGTGAGACATGGCCGCTTACTCTTCGGGAAGAACATAATATGAGAGAGCTCGAAAACAGGTTAATTAGGAAAATATTCGATCCTAAAAGAGATGAAAATGGGGACTGGAAAAAACTGCATAACGACGAGCTTCATAAAATGTATTCTTCACCAGATGTAGTAAGGTTAATTAAATCACGGAGGATGAAATGGGCTGGACATGTTGCACGCATGGAGGAGGAAAGACACATCTCAAAAGTATTGATTGGGAGACCCGAAGGGAAAAGACTACTTGGAAGACCTAGACGTAGATGGGAGGACAATCTTAGGATAGATTTAAGAGAAGTAGGATTTGCGAGGGATGGTTGGATGGAGTTAGCACAGAATAGGGTTGAATGGCGGGCTCAGGTAAGCGCGGCAATGAACCTTCGGGTTCCATAAAATTGATAATATTCCTTCAGCTTGCTGAGAAATTGTCTACTACCATTCAGTAAGTAAGTAAGCAAGTTATATATAGCCTATATATACATATTTTAACTTAACATAATTACATTCATAATTCTGCTACAAGAGTTATGTATATGGAGGATATACACGAAATGTTTCAAGTCACTGTTTAACGTATTTTTAGAAATCACGGTGTATAAACTTTCCCATTTTTGCATACGTTTTTCTTCATTTTTTGTATAAAATATTTTGAAAATGTTAACTAATAAAGCTATTACCACAAACGAATACGCAACATAATTCTGAAAGTATGCAGACTAATTTGTAAAATTTTGAAATAAATACCTTTTAATGTATTTTAAATTTAATATCCACTTTCAGTACTGTCCAGAAATAAAATAGCCAGAGTACCTTGTTCCCTTAATTTGTTTATTAATCAACTGTTTCTTATAACTATAATGTTTAAAATAATATATGAACAATGAGCAGCTATTCTATTATAAGTCATGTAAAACCCACTTTGCAGAAATGGTTGTATTTATAAGACTTACCACACAAGAAAAAGATACAGAGAGAGATAGTATTTAGTCTTACATCCCAGTGGATTGTACCTGTTTTGCGCAATAACTGTCTATAATAATTATAAAGTATTATAGATACCAGTAATGTCTCTTACGCAAATGTTATTATTTTTTATGAAGGTAAGTATTTATTTCCTTCTCCAAATATACACTCCAGGTTTAATTTAATGCTTTTACAATTCATTTTTCACGTTAAATGTTATTACAATATGGGCAAGTGAAAAGAGTGAACATAAATTGATTGAAGCTACTCTGAATACCGAACGAATAACAAAATGATGGTCTATTATGTGAATGGTTGAGTTCAGCCACCCATGGGACTCTTATTGCATACTAAACGTGATTATAAATCAAGACGTCAAATATCGATTACACCTACCGCAAACTAACTTACTCTCCAATATCAATAATCATATTATCATAACTAATTAAATATTTGTGAGTTATGTTGAGATATATGTGAGTTTTATTTCAATTCATTCATCTATATAAGAACAACGTAACATCTTCACTAACCATATGGATAAATCTTATGCTCGCCTTTTTAAGGTAAGTTTTTTAGAGTGAGTAATGCAAACCATTAAATAAATTAATCTGAACAATATATTACATCACGTAGGCCTCTTATCCATGGTAAAAGTGTAATCAGTGACACAGTAATGCCTGTAATATGATGTATAACTAATGTACATCATTAGTAATAATGAAACCCAATTTCTCTGTAAGGGTACCTAGCATATAACATTATTACGCTAATCTGGCAGCTTTGTTATACAGAATGTTCCGAGAATAAGTGGAAATTGTACAATAATATAATATGCAATTTCTTCCATCTTTCTCTACTTCTAATCATAGGCCAAGGACCTGTTAATTTCACCACATTTTGTAATGTAGGGATTTAGTCACCTTTGTATCATTTGATTTTGTAAAATAGGCCTAACTATCTCGTTTGATATATCATATTTATTCCCATTTATAATAACTATAATGATTTAATTTTTAATATCAATGTATTATTCCAGCCCACGAATTAAGTTTGAAAGTTTTAACTGGCCCTTCACTCGAAAACAGTCGGACCATACTGCCTTGATAGATAACAGATGTGACGATTCAACGTTTTTGGTCGAAAAGTGCGATTTTTTTTATTTTAGCGTCAAAAAGTCAACCATACCCTAAAAATATAGCTGGGCAAAATTTTATGCCATTTGGACGCATGGAACAAGTGCTGCTGTCAACATTTTCAAACCTCACTGCGCTTCCAACTGCCAGTGCGAGCAAACTTCAATCACCTGTTTTTTTTTTCGGTTTCAATTTGCTTGTTATTTTGTCACATTCAAAAATCTTCTCCCACAAAAATATAGATATACCTGTGCAGGTTTTCACAAAGTACTTTATAAACAATGTAATAAATTGTCTAATCAGATTTTATTTATAGGCCTTAGAGTTCTTTTTTAATTAAAATAATGTATTTAGTGTAATCAAACGCCAATTTCTTACACTTTTCATTGTTCTGGCTAAACTATTTATTTAAACCAAAGAGTGTAAACAATATAAAAATCATTAGTAAATTTGTAAAGCAAACATCAAAGAATCGCAGGTTCATATTTAAATATCAGTCAGAGATAGATTTCAATTTTGAATAAAAAAATAATTTAAATAATTAATATCTCAAAAACTAATTGAGATATTAAAATGAAATTTTAAACTTCAAAATCTGTTTGCACTTTAATTAAGTGTGAAACATTTCAAGTTTATAAGATAAATAGTTCAGAAAATAACTCTTAACACTTCGATCATCCCTTAACCCATAGGCCTACATTGTTTTTAACGATGAGATCTCTCAATATGTCGTGTGTCCGTAAAGTCATGGTGCACTTATACTTGTGCATTTATACTAAAGTGCACCGTGACTTTACGGACACACGGTACTTGATGAGTCACCTGTTCAATTAACCGGAGCCGCGCATGCATTACATCAAAATAATTGCATAAGTCCATCCTGTAACTCACAAAACTTTTTTTAAACACCCTTTATCTTATAATACATTACGGCGCTGCACGTTATTTAAGCAATCATGAAAAAAGAACTTGAGCTGTTACGTGATTAACTTCCCAATGGCTACATCAAAATTACCTCATTCAACTGGAACACAACGCAAAATCTATTCGTTTAAAAGTGCCACTGCTGATGTTAAAAGATACCAACAAAAAGGTTAATATGATAGTATTCTGGTTTGCATTGCTCACTCTAGAATCATCTGCATTACTGCAGACACATTATTCGCAATGTGTTAGCGAACTGGTTCGGTGCAATTTTATTTCACCACTTACCTCTGTAGTGACATATATAAATGAAAACAGAAGCAAAAAATTAATTGTCCGAAATACTTCTATGGCACTAGCTACAAATTCAGAACAAAATGAACAGTCTGGATTTTTTTATTTAATACTTCAGCAATTATATACACAAGAATTATCTCTTTTGTTGCATGTATATCCTGCATATAACACGCAGTACACCTATGAAAGAAAAAGTCTCAGAGATGTTGAAACATATATTATAATTTTACAAAATAAAGATATAGTGATAAAACTGAGGAAGGTAATTAATCTCCTACAATCAAATCCTGGTTGGAGCCCAAGAGCTAAATTCATTGTACTTGTCTATAGTCTAATAGAAAATGAAGTGTTGATCATAGACATTTTTGAAGAATTGTCGAAATGGAACGTTGTGAATGTGATTCTGTTAACTGAAGCTCAGAACTGTCGGAAACAGCACGTACATAAATGCCAGTTGAATGAGGAACTTCAAGCAAGAAAAATGAATACCAGAAATGTCAGGAGTTGTACTATCTCTGATGAAATCCTCAATATGTACAGATGGTCTCCATTAGATTCTGTAAATTCTTGTGGAGAAGTAAAAAATCTAGTTTTGATAAACAGATGTATATTGATACAAGGTCGTATGAAGCTTGAAAATAATTGTCTTCTTGTCCAAAAAGAAGTTCCGAATGACATTTACAGCTGCCCAATAACAGTTTCAGCCTTTCAATATCGGCCATTTTTCATCGAAGAAAAGAAAGTCAGAAATGAGTCAAAAGATTTTGGAGACGGACTTGAGTATCGTTTGTTAAATTTAATAAGTAAAGCGATCAATGCAAGTGTCAAGTTCCAGGCTCGTCCTACTGGTAACGACCTATGGGGAAGACCTACTCAAAATGGCTCCTGGAATGGCATTATAGGTCATGTACATAGCGGATTTTCTGACATTGCCATGTGCGGACTGTATTATATGTGTCATTTGGATGAGGCATTTGAGTGTACAGTTCCTTATGTTTTAGATCAATCTCAGTGGTATATCCCATGTGCTCGTACTTTTCCGAATTGGTCAAGCCTAACTAGAACATTCAAGCTCAGTCTTTGGGTTACCTTCCTGTTTGTATATATATTATACTCTATACTTATGTGGGTATTTATTAAGTTCAGTAGAGTAGACATGTCCTACATGACCATAGGGCAATGGTTTCTAAATTTATGGGCTCTTATACTTGGCACTTCGACAACTACAGAGGTGCCAAAAATATCTAGTGTTAGAGTGTGTTTTACGGCATGGATCTTTTACTGTTTTGCTCTGAACACAGTCTATCAGACCTTTATCACCAGTTATCTAATAGACGCTGGTTTCGAACACCAGATGTCGACAGTTGAGGAGCTCAAAAAATCAGAAATTATTATGGGCATCTCATCCACAGTTGACACGGTGTTCCCAGAATTAAAAAGCGATCGTTACTTTCACTGCAGGAATTTATCGCTTTGTTTTAGTCGCTTAGTCAAAACCAGAGATATGGCTGTCCTTAGTTACAAATACAATAATGAGTATGTTAGAACAACCACATTAATAGATTCTGAAGGCAAATCCTTGGTCTGTCATCTTCAAGATCCTTTTTCATGGCAGCCGGTAGTTATGGTTGTAAGAAGAGGTCATCTTATGCTGAGCAAATACAATCAAGTTATCACTCGAACTATAGAATCTGGAATTATGAACCAATGGTGGATAGATTTGAAATTCTCTGCAATGCTGAAGTCAATAAAGAACCTTTCTGGTTCTTTCAACAGTGAAGTTAACTCTATGTCCATGCATAATCTGTTATCAGCTTTCTGTGCTCTCGCGCTCGGATACAGTTGTGGAATTTTGGCTTTCATTGTAGAGAGTTTGTTGGATCTAGTACAACATTTATCCCATAAATAAAATGTAGCTAAATAACCTTAAAAATATAAAATTGATAGTAATCGTCTAATTACTCAAGTGTGAAAATATTAATATTTCCTCTCACATGCTCACGCGTGCATCAAGTATATCGGTATATATTGGTAATAGTCTATGATCTTCATGTTGGTGATTCGCGAGCTTTGTATTTAATTTAAGTATAGGCAGATGGTAGGCCTTGTCCCTTTCAGGGGTATAGGGCCAACGAGTAATGCCTCATCCTAAAGCAGCTGATAAGCAAGTGAGTAAAGTATTTAATTTAAAAAAAAATACTTTTTATGTTTTGATAAACTTCATTAGGCAAAAAACATACTGCTGGTATAATCTGCATGGCCTATTAGAATATCAATATGGCATAATCTCATTAATTCAAGAATATTAAGAGAAATATTTCCAACAACCAATTAACCATGGTTCGTTACATTCACTGGGATGAAAATATATAGTTCATTGTTGTTGTTATTATTATTATTATTATTATTATTATTATTATTATTATTATTAAGTGTTTTGCCCATGGGCAGGTCCTTGTAATTCATCCGCAAATTTCGCCCTCCATCTTCTATCCTTGGCTTCTTCTTTCATTTACCGGTACTTTAATGTGTCCTTTAAATTGAGTAGCAATTGTTATTGTATGGTTGATATTAAGTTTAAATTATTATCACATAAAATGTAACTACAATTTCCTTAGTTTAGTAAGAATATATACCGGTAGGTAAGAATGGGTTCAGAGATATTTACATCAATAATGGAACAACACATGCTATTGAACGATCACATTTACGCGCATGTGTCTTGTATCCAAGAACACCATTTATTATTTACAAAGCTATTCATATTATGATACTTGCGGGTATACTAATATTTGTCTAACTTATGCTTTCCCCTCAATTACAATCACCTTGTCAAGCCAAGCCAACTGTAGCACCGGATTGTATCTAAAACTACCGTGTTATGACATACAATCTCATATGCATAAACCACTCTATCGCAATTCCAATCTTGGCACTTAATCTGAGATATTGTATTATGGATAGGGGTGGTTGGAAACTATAAACAGTGGATACCAGCACTGGATTTATTTCTCCTGGCTCCACAAAGTAAGCAAGCTGTCTTGATCTATGCTAGAGATGAGTTGCCATTTGGTGTCAATCCTCGCCCGGAAGTTTATGAAAAATCATATTTTTAATAATGCACTTTATTACATTCTAGTGTTCAAATGCGTATAAGGCATGAAAAAAATATTAGAAAATTGATGGTTTAATTGTGTATATTGTTGCAAATTTTGTTAGTTTTGCGATAATCCACCATATTTGCTTGATATTAAAATATATGTCCATATTTTATCCATTTTTAACATTTTAACGGCATATTTTTTTACAGATTTTAAATATTTTGCTTATTTCTGTTTATTCAAACATTTGCAACAAATTTGGCTATGTGAATGTTTTGAGAACCAACTGCACAACAATTGACAGTATATAGCCTAATGTTTTCGAAACTGACCGTATAATATTAAGGCGACGTTTCATGTCATTAGTTTTCAATCTACTATTTTTTGCATTAACCGTGTTTTTAAAACATTTTTTGAAATGTAATTTATACAACCATCTTGTTTTGTAATTTATAATGTAATTTAGTTAAGAAGGGACCTTAAAGTATTAAAATTGTTTAAATGATAGACCATACTTCATTGGTTCCAGAGCATACTTTACAAATTTCAGGCCATATTTGCATGCATATTTCGACTTCTGATAGAATATTGACTTCAGAGCTTTAGTCATGAGTAACGAAATGTTTGTGTAATGCCGCAGCAGACAGCCTAGTACAGTAAAATCTTGGTCTATATTACACTAGAATCACATTTCTATATCATAGAATATGATAAAAAACCTTTCGTCACATACATATGATCATGTAGGACATTTACTATTATCACGGAATAATCAAATCTTGTACAGTATATTTTGTCATAGTTATTTAAATGGGTAAACTAAATTTCTATGCATGTGCTTCAACGGCAAATGCAGTTATGGGTATTGCATTCATATTAAAGTAGAGATAAAAGATAAAAAAAGTATTTGGATTTGTGATTGGATAGGTAGAAGTCAGTGGCACGGGACCTGGGGCTTAGGTCCCTTGAGTCCCTCCTAGAAAATTTGTAATCGGCTGGACCTTCCCAGGTCATGTACTAAAGTTCTTTATTAAGTGCCAGTATGGTACTTTATGAGATTGTGTGGTGGACGAAAAAATGTCTGTCCGTCTGTCTGTCCGTCTGTCCGTCTGTCCGTGTGTCTGTACGCACCATAACTCAAATACGCTTTTTCGGATTTTCATGAAAATTGGAAAACACATTTATAATGTACATGGGAAGAACCCTATTGATATTGAACCAAATCGGTTCACCGGTACCGGAGTAATGCCCAATTTAGTGCCTATTTTAATAGATTATGGCGCCTTTCTAATAGAAAGGCGCCATCACTCAAATACGCTGTATCGGATTTCCATGAAACTTGGTATACCCATTTATGACGTCCATGAGAAGTGTCCTATTGAATTTGAACCTAATCTGTTGGCCGGTACCGGAGTAAAACCCAATTTAGTGTCTACATTAAAGGCGCAATAACTCAAATACGCTTTATCGGATATTTATGAAACTTCGTATACGCATTTATAATGCCCATGGGAAGACGTTTATTGATATTGGACCAAATCGGTTGGCCAGTACCGGAATAATTCCCAATTTAGTGTTTTTATGTTAATATATAAGAAGTCGCGATAACTCAAATATGCTTTATTGGATTTTCCTGAAATTTTGTATACCCATTTATAATGTACGTGGAAAGACGTCTACTGATATTGGACCAAATCGGTAGACCGGTACCGGAGTAACACCCAATTTAGTGAATATTTTAAAGACGCGGTAACTCAAATACGCTTTACCGGATTTTTATGAAACTTGGTATACACATTTATAATGTCCATGGGAAGACGTCTATTCATAATGGATAAAATCGATTGACCTGTTTCGGAGTAATGCTTAATTTAGTGCCTATTTTATGGTAATATACGTATTCGAAAGAATTTATAAAAAAAAAAAAAATCAGTTATCTTGACAACATAGCCTATTGTTTTACTGTGATCTTATAAGGCCTTGGAAATTAAAATACAGGTAGCTATGACAAAAAACATATTAATTGACATGCGCTTATCCAACTAGACCGTTAAAATGACCCAGGTGGCCGAGATGGTAGACCTTTCTTCTTCCGTAAGCCCTGCTTAATGAATAAATCTGGAGCTTAACTTGGAAATCAATTAAAAAAAAAAAAAACATATTCTGCATATCATAATTGCAGTCATAACTGATTAAACAAAAACATACTGGCATTTTGTTACATCAGTTTACCTGATTTTATTTAAGTATTTATTTGCGTATTTTACATTATTTCAAATATATTATATTTATTTGCCAATCAGTGCATCACCATTATTAAGTGCCAGTAAGGTACTTTATGAGATTGTGTGGTGGACGAAAAAATGTCTGTCCGTCTGTCTGTCCGTCTGTCTGTCTGTCCGTGTGTCTGTACGTACCATAACTCAAATACGCTTTTTCGGATTTTCATGAAACTTGGAAAACACATATATAATGTCCATGGGAAGAACCCTATTGATATTGAACCAAATCGGTTCACCGGTACCGGAGTAATGCCCAATTTAGTGCCTATTTTAATAGATTATGGCGCCTTTCTAATAGAAAGGCGCCATCACTCAAATACGCTGTATCGGATTTCCATGAAACTTGGTATACCCATTTATGACGTCCATGAGAAGTGCCCTATTGAATTTGAACCTAATCTGTTGACCGGTACCGGAGTAAAACCCAATTTAGTGTCTACTTTAAAGGCGCAATAACTCAAATACGCTTTATCGGATATTTATGAAACTTCGTATACGCATTTATAATGTCCATGGGAAGACGTTTATTGATATTGGACCAAATCGGTTGGCCAGTACCGGAATAATGCCCAATTTAGTGTTTTTATGTTAATATATAAGAAGTCGCGATAACTCAAATATGCTTTGTTGGATTTTCCTGAAATTTTGTATACCCATTTATAATGTACGTGGAAAGACGTCTACTGGTATTGGACCAAATCGGTAGACCGGCACCGGAGTAAAACCCAATTTAGTGTATATTTTAAAGACGCGGTAACTCAAATACGCTTTACCGGATTTTTTATGAAACTTGGTATACACATTTATAATGTCCATGGGAAGACGTCTATTCATAATGGATAAAATCGGTTGACCTGTTTCGGAGTAATGCTCAATTTAGTGCCTATTTTATGGTAAGATACGTATTCGAAAGAATTTATAAAAAAAATGAAAATCAGTTATCTTGACAACATAGCCTATTGTTTTACTGTGATCTTATAAGGCCTTGGAAATTAAAATACAGGTAGCTATGACAAAAACATATTGATTTACATGCGCTTATCCAACTAGACCGTTAAAATGACCCAGGTGGCCGAGATGGAGACCTTTCTTCTTCCGTAAGCCCTGCTTAATGAATAAATCTGGAGCTTAACTTGGAAATCAATTTTAAAAAAAATATATTCTGCATATCATAATTGCAGTCATAACTGATTAAACAAAAACATACTGGCACTTTGTTACATCAGTTTACCTGATGTTATTGTCTGTTTAAAACAGCTCGTTGTTTCTCTCCGGAATCCGACCATTACTGTATAGATTGCATTTATTCTTGCTAAAAGTCGGAAAAGTTTGCGCAAAAATACTGTGCATTATTGCATTATTGAACCCCCTTTTGCAGTGATGGCTGGCCTGGGAAAAAATTATACTGTACCTAGTTAGCAGATGAGAAATTATTAAAACTCGATTATGAAATATTTCAGTTTATTGTTTCAAAATCGTCATCTTATAGCGCAAAAAAACACACTCCTTTATAAGTTACATCTTTCTATGTTTTAGTATATTTCCAGTCAGTATTTTCGGTCTTTTATTCCTATTTTATAGTCTTTGTGCTTTGAATTGCACAACTTTCATGTAACTGAATGAAAAACGGAAAATTTTGAGGTTTAATATTGTACCACGTAAAGTCACGTATTTCGAGAATTTCTTTTTGTAATTGTTGCGAAAACAAAAATATTTCTCCCATTTAATAAAGTTTTTTTACTGCAACGCTGTTTGGCATCCTGAAAGTTTACTGAGTTGTTACACTTCAATCGTATAATATAATATTATGCTAGTTGAAAGAGATTTCAACTTTCCTCATAAGAAATGTTTAGAGCTTTCATTTCGTTAAATGAGTTACTTCGCCTGTAAATTTTCACAGAACTTAAACTCTTTAAAAGCCTTTGGTATGGAATGTTCTTTCAATGGCGTATATGCACCCGAGGAAATAGAAACATTATTTAACAAAACGCGAAGGTCAATAAACAAAGAACTCATCTTTTTTTACTCTCAAAACTCGATAGTATATTGTCACAATTAACAGTGTTACATTGCAGCGTAAGTGTCTGCTCAGCTAATGTAGACACGGCATGATCTGTAATTACCTCGCGAAGGAAAAAAACCAAGCGTGTTCAGTATAATAATGTCAATATAATACGAAGTAACAGTACTTCCCACACCTCCACATGCAAATATAAACATGTCATTTTACGTACAGAACAAACTTAAATAAAAGGAGTGCACGCAAAAAGATAGTATCTACCAAATAAGGACGTTATATACATGATCATTCATTTTTGTAGTTAGTCACTCAACGACTGACCTTTCTGAACAATAGGTCATGCATAGGCTTTAGTTTACCTCTATAGATGTAACAAAAAAGGATGGTGCAGTCCTAAGACTTAAAAAGATAAAAATGAATATAAGTTTTTCTCGGCCAATGTGTAAATAGAATTGAAACATATAATACATTTGCTAAAATATAACATAAAAGAACACAGGGCAGACACTAAACCCATTCTGTGATATAAAGTACTAAGTTAATAGGAGGTAAACAATGTTCTTTACATTTAAATTGCTTATAATTATAATGCATACCATGCTAGTATACACTTTAAATGGGGTGCAGCGGTATTTTGTGTCAAGTATTGGCGAATTGGCAACAAAACATTTCAACCGGGCACAGCCAGTTGTAGTATCCAGAGATGATAGCAATGTTCATTTTGGACATTCTCGACACCTCCAGGAAGCTTCAGAGGAAATTATTACTCAGCTCATTCATCAACTACATGATCAATCCTGCTGGCCTATGCGAATAGTGTCTGGACCTATTCTTGATATTGGGGAAAAGGAAGAAAATCCACATGGGAATTGCATTATTCTACTGCAAGGTAGCGGCCTTCTGGAACTTCAAAAACAATTGGTTATTCTAGAAGATTCATCAGGATGGAATCCACGATCATTTTTCTTAATTATTTTGTTAAATAAACGGAATAAGGAAGTATATTTAAAAAACATGGCGAAACTTGTTCTTGCTGAGTTATGGAAATTTAATGTGATTAACGCCTATGTCTTAGTTCCTGTTTCTGATCTTGCCACCGGAAACAAAGAGTCCTTAAGGTTATATATAGCAGACCTATTTACATGGTTTCCTTACGATCCACAAAATACATGTGGTGAATCTCAAAAAAACATTATTGCTAATAAATTATTTTTCGACAAACAAAAAAATACATATCTCACTGACAGTGATTTAATGTTTTCTGATAAAGTACCTTTCGACTTCCGGGGTTGTCTCATTAAAGTATCCAGTTTCGAATATGAACCTTACATTATGTGGCCTCGTGTCTTACCAGGAACTAATTCTATTTTTTATGAAGACGGCCTAGAAATTCGTTTATTCAATCAAATACTAGAATCGCTTAACTTGTCTGCAGTATTTCTACCACCGCCTAGTCAAGAAGAACTGTGGGGAAATCCGCTGGATAACGGAACGTGGAATGGTGCTCTTGGTGAATTACTCGGAAGGAAAGCGGATATTGTCATCTGTGGATGCTATTATCCATGCCATATGAGTTCGGGTTTAGAGTGTACGACAGTCTACAAATTTGATCAAGAACGCTGGTATGTCCCGTGTGCAAGACCAAAACTAGGCTGGACGAGTGTCATTCGTGTTTTCCAATTACCTCTGTGGATTCTTCTTGCTTCTGTGTACCTTATTTTCACATGGTTTCTTTGCGTTTTGGTTAGATTGTATGAGATACATATGGGCTTATCGAAAGCCAAGAATACTTACGCAAGGATCGGTGATTCCTTACTATGCACGTGGGCAATAATCTTGGGAGTAGTCGCGCCTGGAACAGTTCCAAACAAATCTCAGATGCGTTGTATATTAATAACATGGGTTATATTCTGCATGGCCATTAATACAGCATATCAAAGTTTCTTAGCAAGTTTTCTCGTTGAACCAGGACTTGAGAAGCAGATTTCAACCATCGATGAAATTCTTAATTCTGGTCTACATTATGCGATATCCGCCACTATAGAAGAGTATCTGCCAGAACTGGCTACGGAACGGTTCAGTAAACGTGAATATTGTTACGATCCAGAGCCATGCAAAAGAAGACTTGCTCAGTCAACCGACTATGCGCTTCTGTATTCCCAAGTCAATACGGACTACTCTGCTGCTGTCAAGTATGTAGACTCGAGAGGTAAACCTCTTTTCTGCAAGATCGAGGAAACCTTTGTTATTCAGTATATTACGATGGTGGTATATAAAGGTAGTCCCATTGTTCACAGAAGCAACGCAATCATCTTCAGGATCGTCGAGGCAGGTTTAATGGAATATTGGTGGAAGGATTTGAAACACGCGGCTATTTTAAAAGCAGCAGCAATGTTTAAAGACAGTCCTGACTACCATGTTCTCACTGTGCAACATTTTCAATCCGCGTTTTATCTCTTGCTGGTGGGCAACACCGTTGCCGTATTAACTTTCCTTAAAGAATGTATATTTTGCTTACATTGCAAACATAAACTGAAAATGCCTAAAACGAAATCTAAGGAGAAAATATTCACTTGCATTCATTAAACCTGCAGACACATTTTAATTTCCTATAAAAGGAAAGTGTAATTATTTTTCTTCTTTGTTTGTATAACTATTACCTTCCTTGAATTTCCTTGAATTTCCATGAATTTCTTTGAGGTAATAAGGTCAAGAATGGGGTGCATTTAGCCTCGCTAGAATAACTGACAAGTTTCTTGATTAAGAAGTACCATCTTCTGTCTAGAACACTGATGTTGAATGGGGAGCACTTGCCTCGTGAGAATAACTAAGAAGTTACTCAATTAAGAAGTAACGGCTGCTGTCTCTAAGACTACCAATAGAGGTCATTGTGACGGTAAGCTGACCACATATTTCCCCATCCTGCTATCTGCCGATGTCGATAAGACTAACATAGATGTCGAAACGATCGGTTGTAGGCCTTGCCTTGCGATGAGTGTAGAGCCATGGAGGTAAATAAATATTTATAATCTACACATATCACATATGATTTACATATCAGCCCACATTCATGCATAAGGCCTATGCACATACATACTGCACATATATACCAATGTTGCAGTAAACACAAGGGATCAGAAAGTATAAGTACCAGAAGTTGAATTATATGAGGATCATTATTACCGCTCTCAACATTGTTGATAATGGCAGGAAATGTTAAAAATCTAAACAGACTAAATCGAAAACAATGTGATATTTTACATAAGAGTGAAATGAATAAAACTTCAGTATACAGTTCTAAAATAACAGTAAAACAATCCATATAGTAATAGATGATGTAATAATTTGCTACAAAAATCTCAATTTGAAACTTATTCCACCGCTATTGGTCTCGGACCTTGCTAGGGTGTATAATGTTTGCTAATATTCGGTACAACACATGTTACTTCATGCATATAAAAATAATGTCTGCAATATAGACCGGAAAAAAGGATTAAGGGAAAGTGTTTATGGAGACGGAGGATGTACGAATTCCAATCACCAACTGTTACGGCTTATGTACTCCTGGCATAAGCCTACAGTACAGTACATTCCGGATCCAAGAAACAAGTATATAAAAGGATTTAAAGTTCTACCGAAGTCAGTCAGACAGTAAGCAGTGTTCAAACAATCAGTAATACACAAACATTAACAAAATGGTTAACATGAAGGTAAGTACGCTCGTTTCTTTTGGTTGCTATGTAATTTTATTTTTGAGTTATTATTTTTGCTGTTTCTTAACCTGAAAATGAAGAATAAATTATCACGTAGCCGCTTTATGATGAAGGACTCAGAAACAATCGCGAAAGTAACACAAAATACACTACATTTCTCAGGTTAATCACATAATTTAAAATGTATGAATCTTTAATCCATATAATAAGAAAGTAAACTTCTTTATAATAAATATCAGTATTAAGTTTGCTAATCCTCTTCTCTAAAACGCCTGTCATAGTTAGAAATACATAATTTTTAAAACTTGTTTAACTTCCCCTTTCGAAAGGCTTACACACCAATGCCTGTAGGGAAGGGAAGAAACCTTAAGACTAGAAAGATCGGGGAGGGACTCCGGGTGAGGAATAAATTCAACGCAGAGCTCGGCCGTAGAAAACACACATACAGTTCCTCCTGCCCCAAATAAATGTCCATCGAAATGACGACCACCAAAATCATTCATATTTCTTGAAAAATGGAATACAGTCTTATAATTATTACTTTTTAAAGGTAAATTTTTCACCACATCGATAGTGTTAGATTCAAACCATATTGTGAGGTCAAGAATGTAGGGTTGCTTCATATGATCCATTCTTAAAAGTCACATGTCAGAGTCTGTTCCATCAATAGCATGGGCTTCCTCTAAACATTCGTATTCATGCATAGTTAGAAAAGTGTTAAGTGCATGCTTCAACTTGTGATGTCTCTGGGTAATTAGGAGAGAAATTAAGTGTCAAGATCCGAGCAAATTTAGTCGTTTCCGAACTAACTAACAATGACACAATGTTCTGGTTTCAGGTCGCTGTGTTCTTCGCCCTCATAGCTGTAGCTCTGTCCATGCCAGGGTATGAGGAACATCACGTAAGTTTTAAGACACCCTTGCATTTAAGAAACATAAACAAAATACTGGTACAGTATTTTCTTTTACGATATGATATCTGCCTTATATAATTTCACTGTGTTAAATTACATCCAGCGACTTAACTCTTGTACTAATTATCTTTTCAGGCTCATCCCAAGTACGACTTCAAGTACGGAGTTCATGACTCCCACACTCATGACATCAAGGAACAACACGAGACCCGTGATGGTGATAAAGTCTCCGGTTACTACAAGCTGGTTGAACCTGACGGTTCTACCCGAACTGTACAATAACACTGCCGATCATCACAACGGATTCCAAGCTCATGTGGAGAAATCTGGACATGCCAGCCACCCTGCTACCATTCAGACACATCACGGCACCTTTGGCCATGGATTATTTTAAAAAGCCTGCCATTATTTAAAATACCACAGAATGGAATTATTTTTATCTGTCAAGTTAATTGTTTTTTAAGGTTTTGTAAAATTATCAATAAAAATGTGAAGTTACCAAAGTAATAATTGTTTTCATTTTACAGAAGCTTTAAAAATGACATAACAGTGGATCTTTGTATAGGACATTTCACCAACGTTACTGAAAAGCAGCTAAATATTCACAGTTAATTCTTGTATGGAACTAGGGGAGTTTGATCTACTTTTTTTCAATCTAGATGTGAGCTACAACTAAGATCCTACAATAAGAAAAACCCATATAAAGCGTCGCAAAATCGAATGCACATTGAAAGCTCGGTTTGTTATTCAATTATTTTCATATGCAACGAAACGTGTGCCTTTGAAGTTACAGATAAATACATGAACGACGTAATCGTTATCTGCGAGTTGGTGTTTACTAAGGGCAATATTTCCGTGCAAATGCATGTTTTATAAAGCTTATTACAAGAGCCGGATTTTTAGTTTTTTATAAACCCTATTTTAGTTTTTTAAACATAATAAATAGTTTTATTTTAGTTTGTTACCATTTCCAGACAATTTAATAAGTATAATAAATACATTCAAACAAATATAATAAATCGCTTTATTTTCACTTACAATTTCTATTGTTCTTAATCACAAAGCTATAGAAACATTTTCCCCCCATTTTCAACAGTTAATAATTTATAGAATACAAGCACTTCATCATTGCCCCTGTTATTTTCAACTCTACCACATAAACTCAATAATAACGATTTCGGTTCACTTAAGATTTCCTTTATCGAGACAATGGGGTACAAAATTACAAAATTTCAAAATTCAATGCTATATTTTCTTTTACAAAATAATATACTATAACCATGAGCAAAATGCAAAATGTAGATCGACACTTAAAAAGTAGTTTTTAGTAGAATAATAATAATTGGATTAATTATTATCATTATTTTTATTTTATCGTATTTCACTTGATAAGTAGTTTTAGATATTTTTAGTTTTTAACTTCTTACTTAGCCGTTTTAGGTCGGACTATGTCACTTCCTTGACAATGAAACGCATATTATGTTAAAATAACACAGTTAACTAGCAAGGAACAAAATAATTTAAAACCTAAGAATCCGAGACTTACTTATTACACTTCTCAAACTTGCTAACTTGGAATAATTTAAACTAAACTCCGTGGGGCTACAGCATTGAAGGGAGTAGGCCTAAAACCAGACCGCTGTGTCATCTGCCCTAGGGAGATGGAAGATTGGGGGCATGTGGTCAGCATGCCAGCACCCACGGCTGTTAATGGTGGTTTCCATAAACGGAGCAGCTACTTGTCTATTAAGTAGCTCCTCAGTTTGAATCACGAGGCTGAGACCTACTTACCTCATAAAACTCCGAGGAGGTACCGAGAATCGAACCCCAGCCTATGGTTCTGTAGCCAACGACGCTAACCATGGGACCACGCAGGCGGATCTTGGATTAACATACTGATTCCAAATATGTTTGCGTTTATCGTGCATATTTGAATCTTTTGACCTTCTATGGATAACTTATGCATAATTCATGTTTTTGAGATTTTACGTTTAGTAATACATTTTTAAAAGTTTGTCTTTCATATTAAGTTCATTTGTCTAGCTTGAGAGCTATTTTTTTTTTATTAAATGACATAATACTGCTTTTTATAACTTGTGCCTGGTTGATTTTCTGATCTTACAATATCTAAGTCTACCATAGAAAAGACCTAACGGTTTGCAAGTTGCATTTAAGAATAAGAATAGACAATACGACATTAAGACAAGCTTCACAAAAATGCCTACGGCAGTACCTAAGTTGGAGGCTATTATTTAAGACATTAGGATGTATTTAGGATTTGCAAAGTGGGGAGTGGCTATGGCAGAAAAGATAAACTGGAGAAAGTTATCGATGGAAATTGTGATTACGGATTTATGTGTTCCATAAAAATAAAAAATAATCAAATTAAAAAAACAGTAATTTATGACGAAATAGTTGACGTCAAAATCTTTTGCCTCACTTTGTCTCAAATATCATCATTATGTTCGCACCTGTACCTTCGTGTGATATAGAAAGATAATTTTCGGGGTTCATTTTGACAGATAAGCCCATGATCTTCGATACTTTTTGAACTTTTTTTTTTTAATTCTCGAAGGCAATGTGTACTGTCTTTAGAGGAGAAACATAGGAACTGCTGGAACCCAGAAGTGGCTGGGAATATCTTTTTTTATGTATATATTTCGTAGATTATATTACAGTAATGTATGTTTTGTGTGTTCCTACCTTTGGATTTTATAATATTGCATGAATAAATTGTATTTTGGTAATGAATATTGTAATTGGGTTTTCTATCCGTAATGTTCATTATTATTATTATTATTATTATTATTATTATTATTATTAAATCAATAAATAAAAATATATATATAGTAAACATCTGTATTTACCGTTAGTAAACCGTTCCACTCAAAAGTACACATTTGTAGTACTTTTCTCTTCATTCTGGAAATGTCGTTTAATAATGCAGAAATGCATTCATATTTTAAGGCTTGACAGTGCATGGAAATCCTGTCTTAATATTTCGTGAATAAAATTAAAACAAATAATTAATAAAATGCATTTATTAGTGGATATATAGCAGGCCTAACTGAATTACTGTTTGAATACTACTATTGAAGTGAGACATGTGTAGCTGTTTTTTTTTAAGAGCAACAATTATAATATTATAGGACATTAGCTGCGAAAATATAAATGACTGATTTGTGACCATATGTTGTTATCTTAAATTAACTTCATTTACAGATAAGTCACTAGATGTATGTCAGTAAATGAAATACATTCTGTTATAGCAGCCATATAGGCCCAGTTTTGGTAAGTTATGTCCCACAAAAAAAAATTATATTTATGGAAACAAAAAGACAATAACTTATTAAATTGATGCTATAGGTTTTCAGGCCTAGCATTGCGATGGGTGTAGAGCCAGGGAGATAAACAAATTTTTATATTCTATATATATAACATATGATTTACATATCTGCCCATATTCATGCATAAGGCCTATACAGCTACATACTACACATATATACCAAGGTTGCCATTAACACCAAGGGTCAGTACCAGAAATTGAATTATATGAGGAACATTATTAAAACTACCAGCAATGTTGATATTGGCAGTAAATGTTGAAAATCTAAACAGGCTAAATCGAAAACAATGTGGTACTTTGGATAAAAGTGAAATGAACAAAGCCCAAGTATATAATCCTAAAATAACAGTAAAAAATCCTAATAGTAATATACTTCGTAATAAGTCAATACGATGATGTAATAATTTACTTAAAAAATCCCGATTTGGATCTTATTACACCACTATTGCTCTTAGACCTTCTATGGTGTAAAATGTTTGGCAGTATTCAGTACAGCACATGTTACTTCATGCATACAAAATTAAAGTCTGCAATATAGACCGGAAAAAAGGAATAAGGGAAAGTGTTTATGGAGACGGAGGATGTACGAATTCCAATCTCCAACTGTTACGACTAATGTACTCCTGGCATAGGCCTACAGTACAGTACATTCCGGATCCAAGAAACAAATGTATAAAAGGACTTAATGTTCTACCGAAGTCTGTCAGATATCAAGCGGTGTTCAAACAATCAGTAATACACAAACAGTAACAAAATGGTTAACATGAAGGTAAGTACGCTCGTTTCTTTTGGTTGTTATAAAATTTATTTCTGGATTATTACATTTGCTATTACTTAAACTGAAAATACGTTACGTAGCCGTTTTAAGATGAAGGATTGAGAAACTATCGCAAAAGCAACACAAAATATACTACATTACTCAGGTTAATCAAATAATTTAAAACATATGCAAGGTTAATCCATATAATAAGAAAGTGATCTTTTAATAAATAGCAATATTAAGATTTCTACCCGCTTATCTAAAACACTGATATAGTTAGAACTACATAATTTAAAAAATTTAACTTCCCCTTTCGAAATGCATGTAGAGAGAGGAAGAAACCTTAGGACTAGACAGAAGAGGAAGGGATTCCGGGTGAGGAATAAACTCAACGCAGAACTCCTTCTTAGAAAACACATATAGTTCCTCTTGCCCCAAATAAATGTCCATTGAAATGACAATAATTACCAAAATCATTAATATTTTTTTTCTTGAAAAATGGAATACAGCTCTCGTATATATAATTTTTTTACGGTCTACATTGTTCACTACATCCATAGCGTTAGTTTCAAAACATATTGTGAGGTCAAGAATGTAGGATTGATTCATATGATCCAGTCTTAAAGATAACATGTCGGATTCTGTTCCACGGGTTTCCTCAAAACATTCGTATCCCTGTATAGTTACCAAGGTGGTTAGTGCATGCTTAATCTTGTGGTGGCCCTGGGTAATTAGGAGAGCCACATTTAGCCGCTTCTGTACAACATAATAATTACATAATGTCCTGATTTTAGGTCGCTGTGTTCTTCGCCCTCATAGCTGTAGCTCTGTCCATGCCAGGGTATGAGGAACATCACGTAAGTATTAAGATATTCTTACATTTAAGAAACATAAACAGAATACTAGCACAGTGTATTCTTTTTTACGATATGATCTCTGCTTTATATAATTTCAGTATGTTAAATTACATTGCACGTAGCCACTCCAGCGACTTAACTCTCGTACTAATTATCCTTTTCAGGCTCATCCCAAATACGACTTCAAGTACGGAGTTCATGACTCCCACACTCATGACATCAAGGAACAACACGAGACCCGTGATGGTGATAAAGTCTCCGGTTACTACAAGCTGGTTGAACCTGACGGTTCTACCCGAACTGTACATTACACTGCCGACCATCACAACGGATTCCAAGCTCATGTGGAGAAATCTGGACATGCCAGCCATCCTGCTACCATTCAGACACATCACGGCACCTTTGGACATGGATTATTTTAAATAGCCTGCCATTATTTAAAATACCACAGAATGGAGTTATGTTTATCTGTCAAGTTACAAATGAATTGTTTTTTAATGTGTTTTAAAATTATCAATAAAAATGTGAACGTAGCACAGTAATAATTGTTTTCATTTTACAGAACCTTTAGAATTACATAACTATGAACCTTTGTATAAAAAATTAGTTAGTGGAAAGGAGCTAAATAATTATAGTTAATACATAAGAGGAACTGGTGGAGTTTTAGATCTAAGCCACAACTACGATCCTTCTAAAATGAGAATAAACCTATATTAAGCGTCGCAAAAAAGAATGTGCATTGAAATCTAGATTTTATTCATTAATTTTCTTAGGCAATGAAACGTGTGCTTTTTAGGTTAGAGAAAAATACACTAGCGACGTAATCGTTATCTGCGAGTTTGCATTAATGCTAACTAATGAAAGAACTTCAATGCAAATGCATGTTTTATATACGCTTATTACAAGACCCTGATTTTTAGATTTTTATAAACCCTGTTTTAGTTTTGTAACATATTACATAATTTTACATAATTTTACTGCTTTTAGACTATGCAGAAGGTGCAAGAACGCATTGAAACAAGTGTATTAATTAATTTTATTTTCAATTACAATTTCCATGGTTCTGAATCACAAAACTATAAAAACACTTTTTGCTCATTTTCAACAGTTTATAATTTATAGAACACAATTACTGTATAATTGCCCCTTTCATTTTCAACTTCATTACATATACTCAACAAGAACGATTTCGGTTCGCTTAAGAATTCCTTTACCGTGTGAATGGGGTACAAAATTACCAAATTGAATGCTATATTTTCTTTTACGAAATAATATACTGGCAACCATGCGCAAAATGCAAAATGTAGACCGATATTTACAAAATAGTTATTAGTAGAATAATAAGAATTGGATTAATTATTATCATTATAAGCAAAAAGCCATTTCATTATCATGTCATAAGCAGTTATGTCATTTCTAATTCTGTAGCCAATTATTTTTGCTATTTTATCGTATTCCACTTGATAAGTAGTTTTACTTATTTTTAGTTTTAAACTTCTTATTTAGCCATTTTTAGGTTTTATAAGATTGGACTACGTGACTGCCTTGACAATGAAACTCGTATTATGTTAAACGGGGCGCCCACGGCTGTTAATGGTGACTTCTTTAACCAGAGCAGCTGCTTGTATATTAAGTAACTCCTCAATTAGTATCACGAGGCTCAGAACTACTTTCCTCATAAAAATCCAAAGAAGTACCGGGAATCGAACCCCAGCCTAAGGTTCTGTAGCCAACGACGCTAACCATGGGACCACGCCGGCGGTTCTTAGATTGATATACTGAAACCAAATATGTATGCGTTTTTCGTGCATATTTGTATGTTTTGACCTTCTATGGATAGATCAATGCATAATGCATGCTTTTGAGATTTTACATTTAGTAATAGATTTTAAGGCCGGTATTCATAGTCGGCGACTTAAGAACCGACTTTATAAAGCTGAACTTATTTGACAAGTCGACTTATGTGTTTTTCGTATTCATAGTCTTCTTTAAAGTCGTACTTTATTAAGTCTGACTTCTTAAAGCTCTACTTATTCTACATACTAAAGTCGAACTCAATAATATGAAAAATCACGCGTTCACTGCCGTTACAACTGAATTAGCCAATCGTGTTTATTATTTTTTCAGATTTTATGTAAAGCAAAGCCAACTGAGTACGTATTTCGCTATCGTGATATAAAAATACAGAAGGCTCTGTGCATTGTAAACATTGAATTCAATTCATCCAGTCATATTATGCTGCGTGTAAGTAAACTAATTAATATTTTTTTTGAGAATATTCTGCGTATATATAAGCTTGGAGATCGTTCAGAATTAATACCGGTACGCTTATGTATTTATCTCGATATTAATTATTGTTTTAAAGAGATTCAAAACAGCTTAGGAAGCTTTGGGCCGATATGAAATGCCAGCAGAGAGAAATGCTGATGAAAGATAGGCGATCGATGTCGTGTATAAAATAATACCGCCTGTTGTAATGGATTAACCAACAGAGTAAGATCATTTGGTGAAAGAAAAGGACTTGAAGATGGCTGAATAGCCGAAATATATTGTCCAGTATACGAAAATTATCTTATAAAATTGACAGATATAATTTTTAATTATGTTTTATAATATTGACAATTATAAATTTTAGGTTTGACAAAGCCACCGCCGTCTCGAGAATTACACTGCCTGTCCTATGCTTTATTTTAACATGGAGTTTAGAGTATTGCTCAATTGCATAATTTCTCCAGTAGAGGCGACACAATTCACACCCAGATTGCAGCAATAACCGCCACCTATACAACCCCCGTCTCGAGAATACACGATTAACAGAGTCTAGAAGGCATTGCCCTATACATTACCGTACATTGCTTCTATGCGTTTGCTGCGTCAAAATAAGCATTAAACAGACACAGATACTTGTGTTATTTGTTTAGAACATATTATTCCAGTATATGACACTTACCTTGAAATGGAATTTTGGAGCAATAATTAAAATAAATATAAATTAATTAGACGTATTGATAGTAAATTTTATTCATAGTAATTAAGTACCGGTACCTAGAATAATACAAGTTTAAACATTCAATTTATGCTTTGAGAACATTTTTAGGGTATATTTCCCAAGAGAATTTTACTATATTACGAGACGGCGGTGACAGCACTACATAATCAACAATGTCGTAGCAAAAAACAAGAAGCAATCTGGGTGTGAATGGTGCTGCTATCTGTAATGTCGCCGAGTACGCAAAATTAGCCGTATTGGACAGGCAGTGTATACACGAGTAAACACGAGTGATACAGTCTAGAAGGCAGTGGACAAAGCTATGAGCTGATATTTTAACAAAAACGTTTTATACGAGGGAATAGGTGGAATTATTTTATACACGACATACAAATCCCTCGTAGGAGATAAATAACATGAAATTTATCAACACAAATAGGCGATTGATATTTCCAAAATTGCGTCTGCTTGAAACGAAATTTCTTTTTAAATTCATTGTCACTGTAGAATTTGAATAGATTCATCATGTTTCGCAAATAACGCTTTGGGGCGTGAGTTTCTTCTAATACTCGCCAAGATCCTAAAAATTACTATCCATGGTACTGGATTAAACTGAAATAAGTCAGGGGGACCCTTGACTTGATAAAGTACGACTTATTTCGACAAATAAGTCGTAATTTAGTGACTATGAATACCAATAAGATCGACTTTGTCAAGTCTGACTTTATAAAGTAACTACGTCATAAGTCCGACTTGTTTGTGTCAGAAATTCAACTTAATACGAGATTCAAGTTCGACTTGGATATAAGTACGACTTATTGTGATTATGAATACCGGCCTAAGAAGTTTATCTTTTATATTAAGTCCATTTGTCTAGCTTGAGAGCTTATTTCTTTTATTAAATGGCATAATACTGTTTTTTATAACTTGTGCCTCTTAAGTCTTCTGATCTTACAATGTCTAAGTCTAACATAGAAAAGACCTAATGGTTTGTAAGTTGCATTTAAGAATGAGAATAGACAATACGACATTAAGACAAGCTTCGAAAAAATGCCTACAGCAATAACTAAGTTGGGGGCTATGGAAGTATGATTGATCGATTTTCTCGGGATTATTGAAGACATTCAAAAGTATTTAGGATTTGCAAAGTGGGGAGTGGTTATAGCAGCAAAAGATAAACTGGACAAAGTTTTCTACGGATTTATGTGTAAAAACAAAAGTAATTTATGACGAAATAGTTGAAACCAATTTTTTTTTGCCTTACTTTGTCTCAAATATCATCATTATGTTCGCACCTGTAACTTCGTGTGATATAGAGAGGTAATTTTCAGGGTACATTTTGATACATTTTGACAGATAAACCCATGACCTTTCATACTTTATGAACATCCTTTTTTATTCTCAAAGGCATTGTGTACTGTGTTTAGAGGAGAAACCTGGGAACTGCTGGAACTCAGAAGTGGCTAAGAATTTCTTCTTCCAAGATTAAATTACAGTATTGTATCTTTTGTGTATTTCTACCTTTGGTTTTTATAATACTGCATGAAAATTTATATTCTTGTCATGGATATTGTAATTGGGTATTCTATCCGTAATGTTCATTATTATTATTATTATTATTATTATTATTATTAAATAAATAAATAATAAACATCTGTATACACCGTTAGTAAATCGTTCCCCCAAAAGTAAAAAGAAGTTTGAATTTTGATATTGCACATTTGTAGTATTTTTCTCTTCATTGTGCATATTTGGTCATTTAATAATGCATAAATGCATTCATATTTTAAGACTTGACAGTGCATGGAAATCCACTCTTAATATTTCGTGAATAAAATTAAAACAAACAATTAATAAAATGCATTTATTAATGAATATATAGCAGGACTGACTGAATTACTGTTCGAATGCCTACTATTGTAGTGAGACATATGTAGTTGTTTTTTATGATAACAAATATAATATTATAGGACATTAGCTGCGAAAATATAAATTACTGATTTGCGACCAGATGTTGTTATGTTAAATTAACTCCATTTACAGATAAGTCATGAGTTCTATTTCACCTAATGAACTACATTCTGTTATAGCAACCATATATGCCCAGTTTTGGTAAGTTATATCCGTCTAATATTAATATATTAATGGAAACAAAAAGAAGGTAACTTATTAAATTGATGCTACAGGTTGGTAGGCTTAGCATTGCGATGGGTGTAGACTGTAGTGCCAGGGAGATAAACAAATTTGTTAAATCTATACATTTAACATATGATTTACATATCTGCCCATATTCATGCATAAGGCATATACACCTACATACCGCACACGTATACCAATGTTGCCATAAACACCAGGGGTCAGGAGGTAAAAACACCAGAAGTTGAATTATATGAGGAACATTATTACCACTACTGCTGATATTGGCAGTAAATGTTGAAAATATAAACAGGCTAAATCGAAAAAATGTGGTATTTTACATAAGTGAAATGAACAAAACCCCAGTATGTAATCCTAAAATACCAGTAAAAATCATTATAATAATATATTTCGTAATAAATCAATACGATGATGTAATAATTTACTTCAAAAATCCCAATTTGGAACTTATTACACCGCTATTGCTCTGAGAACTTGCTATGGTGTAACATGTTTGACAGTATTCGGTACAACACATGTTATTTCATGTATACAAAATTAAAGTCTGCAATATAGACCGGATAAAAAGAATAAGGGAAAGTATTAATGGAGACGGAGGATGTACTAATTCCAATCTCCAACTGTTACGACTGACGTACTCCTGGCATAGGCCTACAGTACAATACATTCCGGATCCAAGAAACAAATGTATAAAAGAACTTAATGTTCTTCCGAAGTCAGTCAGATATCAAGCGGTGTTCAAACAATCAGTAATACACAAACAGTATCAAAATGGTTAACATGAAGGTAATTACGTTCGTTTCTTTTGGTTGTTATATAATTTATTTCTGGATTATTATTTTAGCTATTACTTAAACTGAAAATACGTTACGTAGCCGTTTTAAGATGAAGGATTGAGAAACCATCGCTAAAGTGACACAAAATATACTACATTACTCAGGTTAATCACATAATATAAAACATATGAAAAGTTAATCCATATAACAAGAGAGTGAACTTCTTTCAATAAATAGCAATATTAAGTTTTCTACCCTCTTATCTATAACACCTGTTTTAGTTAGAAATACATAATTTTTAAAACTTGTTTAACATCTCTTTTCATAAGGCTTAAACACCAATGCCTGTAGCAAGGAAAAGAAATCTTACAACTAGACAGAACAGGGAGGGACTCCGGGTGAGGAATAAACTCAACGCACAACTCCTCCTTATAAAACACATATAATTCCTCTTGCCCCCAAATAAATGTCCATTGAAATGACAATTACCAAAATTATTAATATAGGCCTATTTCTTCATGAAAAATGAAATACAGCTCTCGTATACATATTATTTTTACGGTCTACATTGTTCACTACATCGATAGCCTTAGTTTCAAAACATATTGTGAGGGCAAGAATGTAGGGTTTATTCATATGATCCAGTCTTAAAAATCACCTGTCGGATTCTGTTCCATCGATAGCATGGGCTTTCTCGAAACATTCGTATTCATGTATAGTTACCAAGGTGGTAAGTGCATGCTTAATCTTGTAATGGCTCAGGATAATTATAAAATCCATATTTAGCCGTTTCTGTACAACATAATAATTACATAATGTCCTGATTTTAGGTCACTGTGTTCTTCGCCCTCATAGCTGTAGCTCTGTCCATGCCAGGGTATGAGGAACATCACGTAAGTTGTAAGATGTCCTTGCATTTAAGAAACATAAACAGAATACTGGTAGAGTATTTCTTTTTACGATATAATCTCTGCTTTATATAATTTCACTGAGTTAAATTACTTTGCACGTAACCACTCCCGCGATTTAACTCTCCTACTAATTATCCTTTTCAGGCTCATCCCAAGTACGACTTCAAGTACGGAGTTCATGACTCCCACACTCATGACATCAAGGAACAACACGAGACCCGTGATGGTGATAAAGTCTCCGGTTACTACAAGTTGGTTGAACCTGACGGTTCTACCCGAACTGTACATTACACTGCCGACCATCACAACGGATTCCAAGCTCATGTGGAGAAATCTGGACACGCCAGCCATCCTGCTACCACTCATACACATCACGGCACCTTTGGACATGGATTATTTTAAATAGCCTGCGATTGTATAAAATGCCATAGAATGGAATTATTTTTATGTCAAGCTACAAATGAATTGTTTTTTAATGTGTTGTAAAATTATCAATAAAAATGTGAACTTACCAAGGTAATAATTGTTTTCATTTTACAGAAGCGTTAGAAATGATATAACCGTGGACCATTGTATAGGAAATCACACCAACGTTAGGGAAAAGCAGCTAAATATTCCTAGTTAATACATGAGAGGAACTGGGAGAGTTTATTTAGTTTCTATCAGTCTGTGGATGTAAGCTACAACCACGATCCTAAAATAAGAAAAACCCATTTAAAGCGTCGCAAAATCGAATGTACATTGAAATCTCGTTTTTTATATTAAAATATTTTCATATGCAATGAAACGTGTACTTTTGAAGTTACAGATAAGTACATGAACGACGTAATCGTTATCTGCGTGTTGGCGTTTACTAAGAGCATTATTTCCGTGCAAATGCATGTCTTTTAAAGCTTGATACAAGAGCCGGAATTTTAGGTTTTTATAAACCCTGTTTTAGTTTTTTAAACATAATAAAATAGTTTTATTTTAGTTTTTACCATTTCCAGACAAATTAATACGTACAATAAATACATTCAAACAAATATATTAATTCGTTTTATTTTCACTTACAATTTTCATTGTTCTTAATCACAAAGCTATAGAAACACTTTTTTCCCCAATTTCAACAGTTAATAATTTATAGAATACAAGCACTTCATCATTGCCCCTGTCATTTTCAACTCTACCACATAAACTCAACAATAACGATTTCGGTTCACTTAAGATTTCCTTTATCGATACAATGGGGTACAAAATTACAAAATGCAATGCTATATTTTCTTTTACATAATAATATACTAGCAACCATGAGCAAAATGCAAAATGTAGACCGACATTTAAAAAGTAATATTTAGTAGAATAATTATAATAGGATTAATTATTTTCATTATTTTTATTTTATCGTATTTCACTTGATAAGTATTTTTAGATATTTTTTTATTTTTTAACTTCTTACTTAGCCGTTTTAGGTCGGACTATGTCACTTCCTGGACAATGAAACGCATATTATGTTAAAATATCACAGTTAACTAGCAAGGAACAAAATAATTTAAAACCTAAGAATCCGAGACTTACTTATTACACTTCTCAAACTTGCTAACTTGGAATAATTTAAACTAAACTCCGTGGGGCTACAGCATTGAAGGGAGTAGGCCTAAAACCTGACCGCTGTGTCATCTGTCCTAGGGAGATGGAAGATTGGGGGCATGCCAGCACCCACGGCTGTTAATGGTGGTTTCCATAAACGGAGCAGCTACTGGTCTATTAAGTAGCTCCTCAGTTTGAATCACGAGGCTGAGATCTACTTACCTCATAAAACTCCGAGGAGGTACCGGGAATGAAATCCCAGCCTAAGGTTCTGTAGCCAATGACGCTGACCATGGGACCACGCAGCCGTTCTTGGAATAATATGTATGCGTTTTTCGTGCATATTTGCATGTTTTGACTTTCTATGGACAATGTACGGGCAAGCAGGGAACAAGCGGACTGTATACGAAATTCCTAGGACGATACACTTCTTGAGATGAAGACTTAAGCTATGAATAGATTAAGCCAAACTTGCCCAATATATTTTAGATAGATTACTCTGGTATGTAACAATTTATTGTCACAAAAAACATTACATAACTCATGCGCAGTTTATAAAATCTGGATTCCTTGGACGTATAATATATTATTATTTATAAACACTGATGAAATTGTAAAATATCACAAATGTTTAATACAACCTCCTTAGTTAAAGGTCATGAAATATCCTTGAGATGGCTTAATCAGTTCGATCAAAACCACACGTATCTTAGTTCAATGATGAACTTATGTCCAAAATGTTCTTCAGATACATTAAGTAGTAACAATGACGTACCTTTTGAATTAATTATAATTACCACTTCTTGATAGTTGTTAAAGATGCTAGCTTGAGATCTTGCGACGCCAACACCATAGGGAAGAAGAATCGATGAATCACACGATGGGTGATTGTAGTATTTTAGACCATTTGTAGTCATCAGAATAAATAAGGCATATGAAGCCTTAATAATATATCGAAGAGCTGATTGCTTCAGCTATTGAAAATGAACCACCAGATCTATTTGGTAGGTAAAAATAGGCATTGATAAGCCCAGAAGAAACTCATGTCTTTATGAGTCGCAGTTTTTGAATTGATAATGAAGAAGAATGAAGATAAAGCCTTATTGGCTATCAAACCAATAGGACAAGATATCCAGTCTCTGATTGGATACAAGACACAAAGAATATAATTTGATATTACAATAGCCATAAATGAAAAATATTTGAAATTCATTTGTTCAATTATAAATAAAAACAAGATAGCAAGCAAGGCCTGCTATAAACAAATTACAGAAGCATGAGTTACTGCGAACTAATACATAACGGAACAGACAACGTAACGCATAATGCACGATTTTGAGACTTTACGTTTAGTAGCCTAATACATTTTAAAAGTTTATCTTTCATATTAAGTTCATTTGTCTACCTTGAGAGGTTATTCTTTTTTTTATTAAATGGCATAATACTGCTTTTTATAACTTGTGCCTCAAAATCCTTTTCGTTTTCTGATCTCACAATATCTAAGTCTACCATAGAAAAGACCTAACGGTTTGCAAGTTGCAATTAAGAATAAGAATAGACAATACGACATTAAGACAAGCTTCGCAAAAATGGCTACGGCAGTAATTAAGTTGGAGGCTATGGACTTGTCATTGAACGATTTCCTCGGGATTATTGAAGACATTCAGAAGTATTTAGGATTTGAAAAGTGGTTAGTGGCTATGGCAGCAAAAGATAAACTGGACAAAGTTATCGATGGAAATTCTGATTACGGATTTATGTGTTCCATTAAAAAAAACAAACAAACAAACAAACAGTAATTTATGACGAAATAGTTGACGCCAAAATTTTTTGCTTCACTTTGTCTCAAATATCATCATTATGTTCGTCACTGTAACTTCGTGTGATATGGAATTGGTAATTTTCAGAGTACAGGGAACTGCTGGAACCCAGAAGTGGATAGGAATTTCTTTTTTATGTATATAGGCCTACTTCGTAGATTAAATTACAATAATCTATATTTTGTGTATTCCTACCTTTGGTTTTTATAATATTGCATGAATAAATGGTATCTGTGTCATGAATATTGTAATTGGGGTTTCTATCCGTAATCATCATTGTTATTACTAATATTATTATTATTATTATTATTATTATTATTATTATTATAATTATTATTCAATAAAAATAAATAAATAATAAACATCTGTATACACCGTTAGTAATTCGTTCCACTCAAAAAAAAAAGAAGTTTGAATTTTGATAGTGCTCATTTGTAGTATTTTTCTCTTCATTGTGCATATTTGGTCATTTAATAATGCATAAATGCCTTCATATTTTAAGACTTGACAGTGCATGGAAATCCTGTCTTAATATTTCGTGAATAAAATTAAAACAAACAATTAATAAAATGCATTTTTATTGAATATATAGCAGGACTGACAGAATTACTTTTGAATGCCTACTGTTGAAGTGAGACATGTGTAGCTGTTTTTTTATGATCTACAAATATAATATTATAGGACATTAGCTGCGAAAGTATAAATTACTGATTTGTGACCACATGTTGTTATCTTAAATTAACTTCATTTACAGATAAGTCATGAGTTCTATTTCAGCCAATGAAATACATTCTGTTATAGCAACCATATAGGCCCAGTTTTGGTAAGTTGTATCCGTCGAAAAATATTATATTTATGGAAACAAACAGACAGTAACTTATTAAGTTGATGCTATAGGTTCGGAGGAGTAGCATTGCGATGGGCGTACAGCCAGGGAGATAAACAAATTTTTATAATCTATACATATAACATATGATTTACATATTCATGCCTAAGGCCTATACACTTACATACCGCACATATATACCAATGATACATTAAACACCAGGGGTCAGGAGGTAAAAATAAAGAAATTGAATTATATGAGGAACATTATTACCACTACCAGCAATGCTGATATTGGCAGTAAATGTTGAAAATCTAAACAGGCTAAATCGAAATCAATGTGGTATTTTACATAAAAGTGAAATGAACAAAACCCCACTATATAATCTTAAAATGCCAGTAAAAAATCCTTATACTAATATTTTTCGTAATAATTCAATACGATGTAATAATTTACTTCATAAATCCCAATTTCGAACTTATTACAACACTATTGCTCTGAGACCATGCTATGGTATAAAATGTTTGGCAGTATTCGGTACAACACATGTTACTTCATGCATACAAAATTAAAAGTCTTTAATATAGACCGGAAAAAAGCAATAAGGGAAAGTGTTTATGGAGACGGAGGATGTACGAATTCCATTCTCCAACTGTTACGAGTAATGTTCTCCTGGCATAGCCCTACAGTACAGTACATTCCGGATCCAAGAAACAAATGTATAAAAGGACTTAATGTTCTACCGAAGTCTGTCAGATGTCAAGAGGTGTTCAAACAATCAGTAATACACATACAGTAACAAAATGGTTAACATGAAGGTAAGTACGCTCGTTTCTTTTCGTTGTTTTAAAATTTATTTCTGGATTATTACTTTTGCTATTACTTAAACTGAAAATACGTTACTTAGCTGTTTTTAGATGAAGGATTGAGAAACTATCGCAAAAGTAACACAAAATATACTATATTACCCAGGTTAATCACATAACTTAAAACAATGAAAGGTTAATCCACATAATAAGAGAATAAACTTCTTTTAATAAATAGCAATATTAAGTTTTCTACCTCTTATCTATAACAAATGTTGTAGTTATAAATACATAATTTTTAAAACTTGTTTAACATCCCTTTTCATAAGGCTTAAACACCAATGCCTGTAGGGAAGAGAAGAAATCTTACAACTAGAGAGAACAGGGAGGGACTACGATTGAGGAATAAACTCAACGCAGAGCTCCTTTTTAGAAAATACATATAGTTCCACTTGCCCCAAATAAATGTCAATGGACAGTGAAATGCCGATTACCAAAATCATAATATATTTCTCCTTGAAAATTGGAATACAGCTCTCATATAAATACTTTTTTCACTGTCTACATTGTTCGCTACATCGGTTGTGATAGTTTCAAACCACACTGTGAGGTCAAGAATGTAGGGTTGCTTCATATGATACATTCTTAAAAGTCACATGTCGGATTCTGTTCCATGTTTGGCATGGGCTTCCTCTAAACATTCGTATCCATGCATAGTTAGCAAGGTGGTTAGTGCATGCTTGAACTTGTGATGTCTCTGGGTAATTAGGAGAGAAATGAAGTGCCAAGGTCCGAGCACATTTAGTCGTTTCTATACAACATAATAATGACATAATGTCCTATTTTAGGTCGCTGTGTTCTTCGCCCTCATAGCTGTAGCTCTGTCCATGCCAGGGTATGAGGAACATCACGTAAGTTGTATGATATTCTTGCATTTAAGAAACATAAACTGAATACTTGTACAATATATCTTTTTTTTACTATATGATCTTTCCTTTATATAATTTCACTGTGTAAAATTACATTGCACGTAATCACTCCAGCGACGTAACTATCGTACTGATTATCCTTTTCAGGCTCATCCCAAGTATGACTTCAAGTACGGAGTTCATGACTCCCACACTCATGACATCAAGGAACAACACGAAACCCGTGATGGTGATAAAGTCTCCGGTTACTACAAGCTGGTTGAACCTGACGGTTCTACCCGAACTGTACATTACACTGCCGACCATCACAACGGATTCCAAGCTCATGTGGAGAAATCTGGACATGCCAGCCATCCTGCTACCATTCAGACACATCACGGCACCTTTGGCCATGGATTATTTTAAGTAGCCTGCCATAATTTAAAATACCACAGAATGGAGTTATGTTTATCTGTCAAGTTACAAATGAATTGTTTTTTAATGTGTTGTAAAATTATCAATAAAAATGTGAACGTAGCACGGTAAAATTTATATTTTTATTTTACAGAACCCTTAGAAATTATATAACTGTGAAATCTTGTAAAAAATTAGTTAGTGAAAGAAGCTAAATTTTTATAGTTAATACATGAGAGGAGCTGGAGGAGGTTTTTTTCAGTCTAGATCTAAGCCACAACTACGATCCTCCTAAAATGAGAATAAATTTAAATTAAACGTCGCAAAAAAGAATGTGCATTGAAATCTAGTTTTTATTCATTAATTTTCTTAGGCAATGAAACGTGTGCTCTTTAGGTTAGAGAAAAATACATGAGCGACGTAATCGCTATCTGCGAGTTGGCATTAATAATAACCAATGAAAGAACTTCCATGCATATGCATGTTTTATATACGCTTATTACAAGACCCGGATTTTTACATTTTTATAACCCCTGTTTTAGTTTTTTAAACATATTAATATAGTTTTATTTTAGTATTTTACTACTTTCAGACAATTCATAAGGTACAAAAACTTATTGAAACAAATATATTAAATAATTTTATTTTCACTTACAATTTCCATGGTTCTGAATCACAAAACTATAGAAACACTTATTTCTCATTTTCAACAGTTTATAATTTATAGAACACAATCACTTTATAATTGTCCCTGTTTATTTCAACTCCACCACATACACTCAACAATAACGATTTCGGTTCACTTAAGAATTCCTTTACCGAAAAAATGGGGTACAAAATTACTAAATTCAATGCTATATTTTCTTTTACAAAATAATATACTGGCAACCATGCGCAAAATGCAAAATATACACCGATAATTACAAAATAGTTATTAGTAGAATAATAATAATTGGTTTAATTAGTATCATTTTAAGCAAAAATGTCGTTTCATTATCATGTCATAAGCAGTTATGTCATTTCTCTTTCTGTAGCCAATTATTTTTGCTCCTTTATCGTATTTTACTTGATAAGTAGTTTTACCTATTTTTAGTTTTTAACTTTTTATTTAGCCATTTTTAGGTTTTATAAAATTGGACTATGTGATTGCCTTGACAATGAAACTCATATTATGTTAAAATATCACAGTTAACAAGCAAGGAACAAAATAATGTAAAACCCAAGAATCTGTGCCCTACTTATTACACTTCTCAAACTTGCAAACTTGGAATAATTTAAACTAAACTAGGTGGGGCTACAATCTTTAAAGGAGTCGACCTACCACCTGAACGCTGCGTCATCTACCCTAGAGTGACGGCAAGATAGGGGGCATGTGGCCAGCATGCCAACGCCCACGGCTGTTAATGGTGGCTTCTTTAACCGGAGCAGCTGCTTGTCTATTAAGTAACTCCTCAATTAGTATCACGAGTCTCAGAACTACTTACCTCATAAAAATCCGAGGAAGTACCGGGAATCGAACCCCAGCCTAAGGATATGTAGCCAACTAATATAACCATGGGACCACGCAGGCGGATTTATATACTGAAACCAAATATATATGAGTTTTTCGTGCATATTTGCATGTTTTCACCTTCTATGAATAGATCAATGCATAATGCATGCTTTTGAGATTTTACGTTTAGTAATATATTTTTTAGAAGTTTATCTTTCATATTAAGTCCATTTGTCTAGCTTGAGAGCTTATTTGTTTTATTAAATGGCATAATACTGTTTTTTATAACATGTGCCTCTTAAGTCTTCTGATCTTTCAATGTCTAAGTCTAACATAGAAAAGACCTAATGGTTTGCAAGTTGCATTTAAGAATGAGACTAGACAATACGACATTAAGACAAGCTTCGCAAAAATGCCTACAGCAATAACTAAGTTGGAGGCTATGGACGTATGATTGATAGATTTCCTCGGGATTATTGAAGACATTCAAAAGTATTTAGGATTTGCAAAGTGGGGAGTGGCTATGGCAGCAAAAGATAAACTGGACAAAGTTATCGGATTTATGTGTTCCATTAAAAAAACAAACAAACAAACAAACAAACAGTAATTTATGACGAAATAGTTGACGCCAAAATTTTTTGCCTCACTTTGTCTCAAATATCATCATTCTGTTCGCAACTGTAACTTCTTGTGATATGGAATTGGTAATTTTCAGGGCACATTTTGACATATAAACCCATTACCTCTGATAATTTTAACTCCTTTTTTATTCCCAAAGGCATTGTATACTGTGTTTAGAGGAGAGACCTGGGAACTGCTGGAACTCAGAAGTGGCTAGGAACTCCTTTTTTATGTATATACTTCGTAGATTAAATTACAGTATTGTATCTTTTGTGTATTCCTACCTTTGGTTTTTATAATACTGAAGGGAAAATTGTATTCTTGTCATGGATATTATAATTGGGTTTTCTATCCGTAATGTTCATTATTATTATTATTATTATTATTATTATTATTATTATTATTATTATTATTATTATTATTATTATTATTATTATTATTATTATTATTATTATTACTGTTATTATTATTAAATGAAAAAAAATAAATAAATAAATAATAAACATCTGTATACACCGTTAGTAAATCGTTCCACTCAACAGTAAAATCAAGTTTGAATTTTGATAATCCACATTTGTAGTATTATTCTCTTCATGGTGCATATTTGGTCATTTAATAATGCATAAATGCATTCATATTTTAAGACTTGACAGTGCATGGAAATCCAGTCTTAATATTTCGTGAAAAAAGTTAAAACAAACAATTAATAAAATGCATTTATTAATGATTATATAGCAGGACTGACTGAATTACTGTTCGAATGCCTACTATTGAAGTGAGACATATGTAGTTGTCTTTTTATGATAACAAATATAATATTATAGGACATTAGCTGCGAAAATATAAATTACTGATTTGTAACCACATGTTGTTATGTTAAATTAATTTCATTTCCAGATAAGTCATGAGTTCTATTTCAGCTAATGAACCACATTCGGTTATAGCAACCATATACGCCCAGTTTGGTAAGTTATATCCGTCGAAAAATATTATATTAATGGAAACAAAAAGAAGGTAACTTATTAAATTGATGCTACAGGTTGGTAGGCCTAGCGTTGCAATGGGTGTAAAGCCAGGGAGATAAACATTTTTTTATAATACATACCGGCCTATACACCTACATACCGCACATATATAGCAATGTTGCCATAAACACCAGGGGTCAGAAGGTAAAAACACCAGAAATTGAATTATATGAGGAACATTATTACCACTACTACTGATATTGGCAGTAAATTTTGAAAATCTAAACAGGCTAAATTGAAAAAATGTGGTATTTTACATAAGTGAAATGAACAAAACCCCAGTATGTAATCCTAAAATACCAGTAAAAAATCATTATAGTAATATATTTCGTAATAAAAAATACGATGATGTAATAATTTACTTCAAAAATCCCAATTTGGAACTTATTACACCACTATTGTTCAGAGACGTTGCTATTGTGTAAAATGTTTGACAGTATTCGGTACAACACATGTTATTTCATGCATACAAAATTAAAGTCTGCAATATAGACCGGATAAAAAGAATAAGGGAAAGTATTAATGGAGACGGAGGATGTACTAATTCCAATCTCCAACTGTTACGACTGACGTACTCCTGGCATAGGCCTACAGTACAGTGCATTCCGGATCCAAGAAACAAATGTATAAATGGACATAATGTTCTACCGAAGTCAGTCAGATATCAGGCGGTGTTCAAACAATCAGTAATACACAAACAGTAACAAAATGGTTAACATGAAGGTAAGTACGCTCGTTTCTTTTGGTTGTTATATAATTTATTTCTGGATTACTTTTGCTATTACTTAAACTGAAAATGCGTTACGTAGGCGTTTAAAGATGAAGGATTGGGAAACCATTGCGAAAGTAACACACGATATACCTTTACTACATTACTCAGGTTGATCACATAATTTAAAACATATGAAAGGTTAATCCATATAATTGAGTGAACATATTTTAATAAATAGCAATATTAAGTTTTCTACCCTCTTATTTATAAAACTGTTATAGTTAGAAATACATAATTTTTAAAATTTAACTCCCCCCTTTCGAAAGGCTTACACACCAATGCATGTAGGGAGAGGAAGAAACCATAGCACTCCTTAGAAAACACATATATGTAGCTCCTCTTTTCCCAAATTTATGTCCATTGAAATGACAATTACCAAAATCATTAATATATTTCTTCTTGAAAAATGAAATACAGCTCTCGTATATATAACTTTTTTACGGTCTATATGGTTCACTATATCCATAGCGTTAGTTTCAAAACATATTGTGAGGTCAAGATTGTAGGGTTGATTCATATGATACATTCTTACAAATCACATGTCGGATTCTGTTCCATCGATAGCATGGGTTTCCTCAAAACATTCGTAAACATGCATAGTTAAAAAGGAGATTAGTGCATGCTTCAACTTAAGATGTCTCTGGGTAATTAGGAAAGAAATGAAGTGTCAAGATCCGAGCACATTTAGTCCTTTCTGTACTACATAACAACGACACAATGTTCTGGTTTCAGGTCGCTGTGTTCTTCGCCCTCATAGCTGTAGCTCTGTCCATGCCAGGGTATGAGGAACATCACGTAAGTTATCATAAGATATCCTTGTGCAACATAAACAGAATACTGGTACAGTATATATATCAAATGGCCGGCATGAAAATTAACCCAGTAAATAAAGACACAGTCAGTAATGATGATAATTCTAGGACTGGTGCATCAAGTTATAACCAGATTCTAAAGAAATACGTGACCAATTGCCTATTGAAGTATCCAAGGGAACTTCCGGTTCCGGAAATAATGGTAAACCAGACTCATGGGTTGAAATCGTGCGTCGAAAACCTAATAGGCAAATCATTATAGGTAAAAAGGATACAAAGGATATAAATGATCCAAATCAATTTAAGTTAAGAGGTGTTCCAAAATTAGTATCCCTCCATGTTTATAGATAGGACCCTAACACAAATGTTGAACAACTTAAAGATTTTCTAAAGGCACAGTGTCCAGAAATACAATGTGAACAATTACCGTCCAGGCATCCCCAGGAATACTCTTCCTTTAAAATAGATGTACATGAAAACAACATAAAATATGTTATGGACTCCGATCTATGGCCAGTGAACACATGTGTAAGATACTTTATTCATCCACGTCCAAAAAACGGAGAGAAGAAAGAATAAGTACAAGTGATGATCTTCAACAAAATAAATACAACGAACCAATTGATATTCTCTTTACGAACATACAATGCATACGAAACAAGGTACCAGAATTAGAACTGTGTTTGAACGAAATTGAATGTAAAATTGCATGTTTTTCAGAACACTGGATGGTTAGTGCGGAGATGGACCTATATAGCATCAACAACTATAACCGAGCAAGTTGTTTTTGCCGTACTAATTTGACACATGGTGGTGTAGTTATTTTTGTCAAGAACGGTATCGACTTCAAGGTCATTGACATGGAATCATATTGCACAGAAATAGACTTTGAAGTAGTAGCAATTAATATTATAAGTTTGCAAATAATAGTTGTCTGTATATACCGTAGCCCATCTGGTAATTTTAACAATTTCATGACCAATTTAGAAGCAATGCTACTAAATTTTATCAACTCCAAATTTAAGGTAATAATATGTGGAGATTTTAATATTAATATACTCGTTGAAAATTATCGTAGCACAACATTTTTAAATCTGTTAAGATCTTATGGTTTTTATTGTTCAAACTTTAAACCCACAAGAGAAGTCGCATGCATTGACAACATTATCACTAATCTTAACAGAAGTCAATATAAAGGAGATGTAATTGATTATACTCTTTCAGATCACAGCTCTGTAATATTTAATCTTGATGTTAACTGGAAGAATACCGACAGTAGCCAGTATACTAAATGTGTGCTTTCTCGGAACATGTCCCCAAACAATATGAATAATTTTATTTCTTATCTTAACAATGTACAATGGGATACTGCAGCTTACGACAATTTTAATGGTTTTTTTGAAATATTTTTAAATCTATTTGATGTGTGTTTTCCATTTAAAAAAGTAATATTTAATCATAACAGAAATTCTCAAAATAAGGGTAGACCTGCTTGGTATAATAATGCTTTAGATAATAAGAGAAAACAGATTCTAGCATTAAACACTATTCACAAGGTAACAGGATCCAGTAACGTACTGAAAGTGTACAAAGATCTCAGAAAAGAATACAGAAGTGATCTGAAAAAATCCAAATTGGAACATAATGCCAAACTAATTGAAACTTCTGATAACAAATATAATGCAGCATGGCACATTGTTAATAAGGAGATTAAAACTCCAAACTGTAATATCCCAATACAAGCGGAAGATTTTAGATCATATTTTTCTAATGTCGTCCAACAGGTTAGTGAAGAAACTAAAAATCAGTTTATGGAATGTTTAGTCACAGCTGAGGATTTTTTAAGAAACAAAATAATTCCAAATGATATCAGTTTTAAATGGAAACAGATTTCAGAATACGACGTTTTACGGGTGGTGAATAATTTCAAAAATTCCACTAGCAAGGATATATATGGTATTAGTAACAGTACCATTAAAGCAATTGCTCCTTATATATGTAAACCACTCACTTCATGCATCAACAATTGCCTTGCATCTGGATATTTTCCTGACTACCTTAAGACTGCCAAAACAATTCCCATCTATAAGAAAGGGAAAAGAGATAGCCCCAGTAGTTATAGGCCTATAGCTATTGTACCAATCATGAGTAAGATTTTTGAAGGTATTATTTTAACTCAGTTGTATAATTATTTTACTTGCAATCACTTATTAACTCCATGCCAATTTGGATTCCGTCCTAAAAGTTCAACCAATAATGCGATAGATAGTCTATTGAATAATGTCTATGAGGTCTTTGAAAATAACTCTTATTCTGAGATAATGCTGTTCGATCTCAGTAAAGCCTTTGACTGCATATCGCATGATCTATTAATAAGAAAATTGCGTTACTATGGAATAACTGGTAATGAACTAAGACTTCTAGAATCCTTTATAACGGGCCGTTTCTTCATTGTTGAAACAAATGGACTAAGGTCGAGACCGTCACTTATAAAATTTGGTGTTCCTCAAGGGTCAATTTTAGGCCCATTTTTGTTTTCAATAATGTTAAACGATCTTCCAAATAATATAACAGCAAAAACAATATTGTATGCAGATGACTCAACTTTTCTTACGTCAAATTGCAATCTTGATGATTTAAGGCTACACTGTAATCAAGTATCACATGAAGTATTATTATGGTTCTCAAAAAACAGTTTCTTAGTAAATAAGGACAAAACCGAACGAATAATGTTTAGCCTAAGAGATGTTGTACATGAATCTGTAAAATTTTTGGGCATTTATTTAGATTCCAAACTGCAGTGGAATACACATGTAAAATTTGTCTGTAAAAAACTGTCTAGAGTATTATACCTCCTTCGAAAATTAATCAATATTGTTCCATTAGCATACATGAAGCAGGTTTATTATGCATTTTTTGAAAGCATAATTAGATATGGTTTAATGTTTTATGGATGCGCCAGTGATCTTGATGATATTTTAATTATACAAAAGAAGGCCATCAGAATAATTACAAAATCCAGCCCTTTTGCACACTGTAAACCACTTTTTATAAGTGAGGGGATCATGACCGTTGTAAATCTTTATGCTTTCATGGTACTAATACACATAAAAGGTAATATAAATACATACGACCTAAGAACTGACGTGCATTGTTATGGAACCAGAACGGCGAATGACATAAATATACCATTCAGGAGGCTTAAGAAGACACAGAACAATTATATAGTAAATGGCATGACCTTATACAATAAACTACCAGTAAATGTTAGGACATTGGCAATGAGGCCTTTTAAAAACAGAATTATGCGCTGGCTGAAACAGAATCCATTTTATAAGTACAGTGAATGTTTAAACAGTGATTTTAGACTATTGTAAATATTTTATTCTTTTGACGATGCTACATGTAAAAGTGTTTTTACTTTCCAGCAAATAAAGATTGATATTGATATTGATATTTACGATATGATCTCGGTTTTATATAATTTCACTCTGTTAAATTACATTGCACGTAACCACTCCAGCGACATAACTCTCGTACTAATTATCCGTTTCAGGCACATCCCAAGTACGACTTTAAATACGGAGTTCATGACTCCCACACTCATGACATCAAGGAACAACACGAGACCCGTGATGGTGATAAAGTCTCCGGTTACTACAAGTTGGTTGAACCTGACGGTTCTATCAGAACTGTACATTACACTGCCGACCATCACAACGGATTCCAAGCTCATGTGGAGAAATCTGGACATGCCAGCCATCCTGCTACCATTCATACAAATCACGGCACCTTTGGCCATGGATTATTTTAAATAGCCTGCCATTATAAAAAATACCATAGAATGAAATTATTTTTATCTGTCATGTTACAAGTGAATTGTTTTTTAATGTGTTGTAAAATTATCAATAAAAACGTTAACTTACCATGGTAATAATTGTTTTCATTTTACGGAAGGTTTAGAAATGGCAATAGTGGATCTTTCTATAGGAAATCACATAAACGTTAGTGGAAAGCTAAATATTCCTAGTTAATACATGAGAGGAACTGGGGAAGTTTATTTACTTTCTTTCAGTCTAGATGAAAGCTACATCTACGATCCTAAAATAAGAAAACACTGTTAAAGCGTCGCAAAATCGAATGTACATTGAAATCTGTTTTTTTGTCAATTATTTTCATATGCAATGAAACGTGTGCTTTTGAAGTTACAGATAAATACATGAACGACGTAATCGTTATCTGCGAGTTGGTATTTACGATAACTAAGGGCAGGATTTTAGTGAAAATCATGTTTTATAAATCTTATTACAAGACCCGGATTTTTAGGTTTTTATAAACCCCGTTTTATTTTTTTAAACATAATAAATAGATTTATTTTAGCTTTTTACCATATATTAGACAATTTAATAAGTACAATAAACTTAATTAAACAAATATATTAATTCATTTTATTTTCACTTACAATTTCCATGGTTCTGAACCATAAAATTATAGCAACACTTTTTGCTTATCTTCAACAGTTTTTAATTTATAGAAGACAATCACAATGATATTTGCCACTGTTTTTTTCAACCCCACCACATGAACTCAACAAGAACGATTTCGGTTCACTTGAGATTTCCTTTGCCGAAACGATGGGGTACAAAATTACAAAATTTAATGCTGTTTTTTCTCTTACAAGATAATATATTGGCAACCATGAGCAAAATGCAAAATGTAAACCGACATTTAAAAAGTAATTTTTAGTAGAATAATAATAATTGGATTAATTATTATCATTATTTTTGTTATTTAATCGTATTTCACTTATAAGTAGTTTTAACCATTTTAGTTTTTAACGTCTTCTTTAACCACTTTTTGGTTTCATAAGATTGGACTATGTCACTGCCTTGACAATGAAACGCATAATTATGTTAAAATATGACAGTTATCTAGCAAGGAACAAAATAGTTTTAAATCTGAGAATCCGGGCCCTGCTTATTACAATTCTCAAACTTGCTAACTTGGAATAAACTCCGGGGCTACATCCTTGAAGGGAGTAGGCCTACCACGTCATCTACCCTAGGAAGATGGAAAGATTGGGGGCATGTCGATAGCATGCCGACACCCACGGCCATTAATTTTTGTTTCCATAACTTGGGCAGCTACTTGTCTATTAAGTAGCTCCTCAGTTTGTATCACGAGGCTGAGTACACCTCGTTCCAGATCTACCTACCTCAAAAAAAATCCGAGGAGATACCGGGATTCTCACCCTACGGTTCTGTAGTCAACGACGCTAACCATGAGACCACGCAGGCATTTCTTGGAATAATTTACTCATTCCAAATATACTGTATATGGTTTTTTCTTGCATATTTGCATGTTTTGGCCTTCTATGGACAACTTAATGCATAATGCATTGTTTTGAGATTTCAGGTTTAGTAATACATTTTTAAAAGTTCATCTTTCATATCAAGTCCATTTTTGTAGTTTGAGAGCATATTATTTTCTTAAAAAGCATAGTACTGCTTTTTATAACTGTTGCCTCTTAAGTCTTTGGTTTTCTGATCCTACAATATCTAAGTCTGCCACAGAAACGACCTAACGGTTTGCAAGTTGCATCTAAGAATAACAATGTAAAATACGACAGTAAGACAAGCTTCGCAAAAATGCCTACGGCAGTAACTAAGTTGGAGGCTTTGGACTTATCATTGATCGATTTCCTCGGGATTTTTGAAGACATCCAAAAGTATTTACAATTTGCATAATTGGATGTGGCTATGGCACCTAAAGATAAACTGGACAAAGTTATTTTTGCAAAGTCTGATTAGGGATTTGTATGTTCCATAAATAAAAAAATTAAATAAAAAATATATAAATAAATAATAAAAACAGTAATTTTTGACGAAATAGTTGACGCCAAAATTTTTTCTCACTTTGTCCCAAATATCATTATGTTTGCACCTGTAACTTCTTGTGATATAGAAATGTAATTTTCAGGGTATAGGCCCTATTTTGACAGATAAAGTTCTGATAATGTTTTAGAGCTTCTTTAAATTCTTAAAGGCATTATTTAATGTGTTTAGAGAAGAAACCTGGCAACCGCTGGAACTCAGAAGTGGCTAGGAATTTCTTTTTTATGTATATACTTCGTAGATTAAATTGCAATAATGTGTCTTTTGTGTATTCTTAATTTTTTATTTTATAATATTGTATGAATCAATTGTACTTTTGTCATGAAACTTGTAAATGCGTTTTCTACCTGTAATTTTCATTATTATTATTATTATTATTATTATTATTATTATTATTATTATTATTATTAAATACATTATAAAATATAAATAAATAAATACTAAACATCTGGATACACTGTTGGTAAATCGTGCCACTCACAAGTAAAATAAAGTTTGAATTTTGATAATGCATATTTAATGTATTTATCTCTTCACTCTACATATTTGGTTATTTCATAGTGGATGAATGTATGCATATTTTAAGACTTGACATTGCATAGAAATCCTGTCTTAATAGTTAATGAATAAAATAAAACAATTAATTAAGGAAATGTATTTATTAGCGAATATATAGCAGGCCTAACTGAATTACAATTTCAATGCCTACTATTAAAATGCATTCATGGCCTGAGTAAAATGTAGCTGTTTTTATGTGCAACAAATATAATATTATAAGAAATTAGCTGCGAAAGTATAAAATACTGATTTGTGATCAGCTGTTATAGTCTTAAATTAACTTCATTTACAGGTGTCATGACTTCTATTTCAGCCAATGAAATACAATCTGTTATAGCAACCATATAGGCCCAATTTTGGTAAGTTATATCCGTCGAAAGATATTGTATTTATGCAAACCAGAAGACAGTAACTTATTAAATTGATGCTATAGGTTGGTTGGCCTAGCATTGCATTGGGTGTAGAGCCAGGGAGATATACAATTTTTTTAATCTATACATATAACATATGATTTACATATCTGGCCATATTCATGCATAAGGCCTATACACCTACATACCGTACATATATACCAATGCTGCCATAAACATCAGGGGTCAGGAAGTAAAAGTACCAGAAATTGAATTATATGAGGAACATTATTACCACTACCAGAAATGCTGATATTGGCAGTAAATGTTAAAAATCTAAAAAGGCTAAATTGAAAACCACATTGTATTTTACATAAAAGTGAAATAAACAAAACCCCAGTATGTAATCCTAAAATAACAGTAAAAAATCCTTATTGTAATATATTTCGTAATAAATCAATACGATGATGTAATAATTTACTTCAAAAATCCCAATTTGGAACTTATTACACCACTATTGCTCTGAGAACTTGCTATGGTGTAAAATGTTTGACAGTATTCGGTACAACACATGTTATTTCATGCATACAAAATTAAAGTTTGCAATATAAACCGGAAAAAAGGAATAAGGGAAAGTGTTTATGGAGACGGAGGATGTACGAATTCCAATCTCCAACTGTGACGACCGACGTACTCCTGGCATAGGCCTACAGTACAGTACATTCCGGATCCACGAAACAAATGTATAAAAGGACTTAATGTTCTACCGAAGTCAGTCAGATATCAAGCGGTATTCAAACAATCAGTAATACACAAACAGTAACAAAATGGTTAACATGAAGGTAAGTACGCTCGTTTCTTTTGGTTGTTATAAAATTTATATCTGTATTATTACTTTTGCTATTACTTAAACTGAAAATACGTTACGTAGCCGTTGTAAGATGAAGGATTGAGAAACTATCGCGAAAGTAACACAAAATATACTACATTACTCAGATTAATCACATAATTTAAAACATATGAAAGGTTAATCCATATAATAAGAGAGTGAACTTATTTTATTAAATAGCTATATTAAGGTTTCTACCCTCTTATCTATAACACTGTTGTAGTTAGAAATACATATTTTTTTAAATTTATCTTCCCCTTTCGAAAGGCTAACACACCAATGCATGTAGGGAGAGGAAGAAATCTTAGGACTAGACAGAGCAAGAAGGGATTCCGGGTGAGGAATAAACTCAACACAGAACTCCTTCTTAGAAATCACATATAGTTCCTCTTGCCCCAAATAAACCCCATTGAAATGACAATTACCAAAATCATTAACATATTTCTTCTTGAAAAATGGAATACAGTTCTCGTATATATACCTTTTTACGGTCTACATTGTTCACTACATTCATAGCGTTAGTTTCAAAACATATTGTGACAAAGCCCAGAAAAGACTCGCCTAGAAACTGATAGAAAGAGGAGTCAGCCAGAAAGAACTAGAACGACGGAGTCTAGAAAGATCGCGCTCCCCTAGTGGACGGGCGGCAGACGAGCCCCAGTGGGCGTGACAGCAGCACGGCTATTGGATCACGCTTCGTGGGGGAGAGGCCGGAGGAGGAGCTCGCGCTAATGGGTGTGCCCGCGCAGCGCAGCGCACATTCAAGATTCCTCGCGGGCGGAGAGCTTTCCAGACCTCGACTCTGCAACATTCGTCGAGACTATTTAAGGAGCGAGAGCAACCGACGGGGAGAGTTCAGTGCAGTTCAGTACAGTGAAGAGTCCGTGAAGAGTCAGAGTCAGCGAGAGGCAGTCCGTGAGTAGCGGCGAGCGTCAGCGTCAGAGGGTGAGCTGGACGGAGAGGACTGATCAGCGCGGCCTCAAGTGAGTGTGACTTGGGGAGCTGAAGAGCCGGTGACCGTAGAGACTAATGTGACCGGAGGGACCCGCGAGCGGAAGACCTAGTCAACGGGGAACTAGTGGCCGGAGAGAAGGGTGAACGGAGGAACTAATGAACGGAAGAGCTGGTGAGCTGATCTGGGCTGAGGCAGTGCCGTCTCGGGGAACTCTGCGCGACGGGTGGATCGTACAGTGGCAGCGAGGACTGTGGAGTTGACCGGCGCGACGTGGGATTATCTCGACTGGGAGTCCGCACAGTGTGTGCGAACGGAACAGTGCTGTAATTAGGACTGAGCACAGTGAGAGTGAGCACTGAACAGGACAGTGAACTGGCGAATAGTCTGGAGTTTTCTGACTGTATTGACGATTGTTGTAGGAAATAAAGAAACCTCCATCCTTCAATTATAAACTCGGTGTTCTGATTTTGAATCCCGACGAGCCCATGTTACAATATTGTGAGGTCAAGAATGTAGAGTTGATTCATATGATCCAGTCTTAAAAATCACATGTCGGATTCTGTTCCATCGATAGCATGTGCTTCCTTGAAACATTCGTATTCATGTATAGTTACCAAGGTCGTAAGTGCATGCTTAATCTTGTAATGGCTCAGGGTAATTAGGAGATCCATATTTAGCCGTTTCTGTACAACATAATAATTACATAATGTCCTGATTTTAGGTCGCTGTGTTCTTCGCCCTCATAGCTGTAGCTCTGTCCATGCCAGGGTATGAGGAACATCACGTAAGTTGTAAGATATTCTTGCATTAAAGAAACATAAACTAAATACTGGTACACTATAGGGTGGCGTGCACCATCCAGGAGTAAATCTTACTAAAGTAGTAAATTTAAGACGGAGACCTGGAGTATACAAGAACCAGTACATCTGTCTCACTCTTAAGTCATACTAATGTATGTGCTAGAGTGAGACAGACAAACCGGTTTTTGTTACGTAAGGTTCCCTTCCTAAATTTACTACTTTAGTGCTACTCTTTTAGTAACTTACTCTTTTAGTTGGTGTTGGAGAGCTCAATTGATAGTTACTTCTTTAGTTGTTACTAAAGTAGTAAGCGATTTTTACTAAAGAAGTAGTCGAATTCTGCGCAGAACAGAGCAGAAACGTTAGTGCAGCGCAGCAGAACACGTGCATTTCAATTGCCAGTATTATTCAAGTGCCAGATAATGAAAAGGAAAGGTTCGCTGAAACAATGAATATGAATTTGGGTTGTTCCAAATATTACTAATGACAATCTTCATGTTTTAAAATAGGTCTAATAGTAATGTTTTATTCATTACTAATTTTAATTCTTTCAATTGAGTATTTTCAGTTTAGTAGCCTACGTATGGGTACTGTGATTACAATTTTTGTGCAAACTATTTCTGTATTATAATGCAAACAATTGGAATTTCCAGTTGATTTTCATAATTGATTCACTGTCAATATTATAATTATTTATCTCATAATAATAATAAAGTTCTAAAATATATTAAAATATTTATACTTCCTAAAGTTACATATTCTTCCCCAAAAACGATAAATCAATTATTCTATAGTTGTTTATCATAAATCTCACTATAATGAATTATTAATACTTATTGACTGTTTAACAATATTAATAAGAAGTATTACACAAAATCATGAAAAAGGGGGGATAAAAAGGATAACAAAACTAATAAGGGGCATTATGTTTCTGTCCTTTTTCAAATGCACAGAACATTTACTTAAAAAATATTACCTTATAAAAATAATAATATTACAACTGAGAAATGTAATATTTAAACAAAATATTTCGGAAGCTATGAACTCCAATAATAATTATGTAGATGGTTGTGTGTTTAAAAATAATTTCAGTGACTACTTCTCTAGATCCTGTGCAGCTTCAACCTCCGGGCCCCTCCTTAAAATTTTCTTTCGGCACTCATGTTGGCATTTTTTTCTATATAGTTTATAATGCTTCTCACTTTCCTGTCCACAGGGTTAATTAAAGTAGTTAGCAGCATACTATAGACCTGCAGCATCTGCTATAGTTTATTCCCAAACATGAAAGTCTCGTCTCACTCCTCCATTCGAGACTTGGGGAGTCTTTAAGGAATGGTTTTACAATGTGTCCCCTTCTCAATGTACGCTAATCCCAGAGTCAGTCAAATTTTCTTCCGATGTGGCCTGTTTGGACATTTTTACACCTGGGTTAGAAAAAAGGACATATTATTCATTAACACTGCGGGTGCAACTATTGAACTTTTAGCTCTTATAATTATTATTATAATCTGGCATTCGCAATGTTGTGCTTTAAGTTAAGCTATAGAAGTGTAATGTAATAAAATTAATTTACAATAATTACATTAAATCGTTTAACAATGAGAATCACCTATTGTTCAGTAATTCTATGGTTAAGTAGCAGGGGGAAGTGTTTTCTGGGTAGCTCCATGAACGGAGGCTTTCATGTATTGGAATGTACTATACCTCGCCGATATCTGTATCCATATGATTAGCTTGAAATACATCGTCGTTTTCTGACCCAAAGTTAGGGAGAACTGCAACATCTAAAGGCCGATCCAGCTAGGAAGATATTTAAGAGCACATGAGCTCCTTGTACCGTGCAATGCAAACGTCCCTTCCACTCACTCTTCCCCTCACCTTTGGTGGACGTCTTCCTAATTGGATCGCTCTCCGCAATGATATTTCCACATTTGACTGGCTGAAATCACATAGATGTAGTGAGAATCTGACATCGTTTCTTCCAAACGCCAAAATTTCATGTAAGGATTTATGAGCTTAATTATTTACGTTATTAAATGCCCTACTAGGTATGGTTCGCTTAATATATATTAAATCACCTGCCACAACTCTCATTTTTGGTATACAACCTTCTTCATCTCAATAACTTATCCTCAGTTTGAACTATGTAATCCATTTAATGTGATATGTAACTCATAACTCACGCAAATGCCACAGAACACACTTACTCCACAACTTTACTCCACCCCCTGAGTAGGAGTAAATATTGGCCTTATTTACTCCACAACTTACTACGTTAGTAACGTACTCCGTGTTGGTGCTCTCCACCGCTTGTGGAGTAAGTTCATTTACTCTGGGAGTAAATAAAATTTTTACTTCTTTAGTACATTCCTCTATGTTGAAAGCCGCCGAGTTTAGTTTACTCCTGGTTGGTGCACGCCGTCCTTACTAAAAGAGTACGGTTACTAAAAGAGTAGCTTACTAAAGTAGTTAGAACTAAAGAAGTAAGGCTTACTAAAAGAGTAAATTGCATGAGTTTGGTGCACGCCACCCATATCTTATTTTACGATATGATCTCTGCTTTATATAATTTCACTGAGTTAAATTACTTTGCACGTAACCACTCCCGCGATTTAACTCTCCTACTAATTATCCTTTTCAGGCTCATCCCAAGTACGACTTCAAGTACGGAGTTCATGACTCCCACACTCATGACATCAAGGAACAACACGAGACCCGTGATGGTGATAAAGTCTCCGGTTACTACAAGTTGGTTGAACCTGACGGTTCTACCCGAACTGTACATTACACTGCCGACCATCACAACGGATTCCAAGCTCATGTGGAGAAATCTGGACACGCCAGCCATCCTGCTACCACTCATACACATCACGGCACCTTTGGACATGGATTATTTTAAATAGCCTGCCATTGTATAAAATGCCATAGAATGGAATTATTTTTATCTGTCAAGTTACAAATGAATTGTTTTTTAATGTGTTGTAAAATTATCAATAAAAATGTGAGCTTACCAAGGTAATAATTGTTTTCATTTTAAAAAAGCTTTAGAAATGATATAACCGTGGACCATTGTATAGAAAATCACACCAACGTTAGGGTAAAGCAGCTAAATATTCCTAGTTATTACATGAGAGGAACTGGGAGAGTTTATTTAGTTTCTATCAGTCTAGATGTAAGCTACAACCACGATCCTAAAATAAGAAAAACCCATATAAAGCGTCTCAAAATCGAATGCACATTGAAATCTCGTTTTTTTTTTATTAAAATATTTTTATATGCAATGAAACGCGTACTTTTGAAGTTACAGATAAATACATGAACGACGTAATCGTTATCTGCGTGTTGTCGTTTACTAAGGGCATTATTTCCGTGCAAATGCATGTCTTTTAAAGCTTGTTACAAGAGCCGGAATTTTAGGTTTTTATAAACCCTATTTTAGTTGTTTAAACATAATAAAATAGTTTTATTTTAGTTTTTACCATTTCCAGACAAATTAATAAGTACAATAAATAAATTCAAACAAATATATTAATTCGTTTTATTTTCACTTACAATTGACAATGTTCTTAATCACAAAGCTATAGAAACACCTTTTTCCCCATTTTCAACAGTTAACAATTTATAGAATACAAGTACTTCATAATTGCCCCTGTCATTTTCAACTCTACCACATGAACTCAACAATAACGATTTCGGTTCACTTAAGATTTCCTTTATCGATACAATGGGGAACAAAATTACAAAACTTCAAAATTCAATGCTATATTTTCTTTTACAAAATAATATACTAGCAACCATGAGCAAAATTCAAAATGTAGACCGACATTTAAAAAGTAATATTTAGTAGAATAATAATAATAGGATTAATTATTGTGATTATTTTTATTTTATCGTAATTCACTTTATAAGTAGTTTTAGATATTTTTAGTTTTTGACTTCTTATATTTTAGTCATTTTAGGTCGGACTATGTCACTTCCTTGACAATGAAACGCATATTTTGTTAAAATATCACAGTTAACTGGGGGCCAAAGGGGTAGTATGTGGCCTCGAGGGTGCACTGATTGTTGACATCGGTGTATCATTTGAGATCTAAAAGCTCGAGCAATGCCATTTATTCCTACCAAGTCCGATGCATGCACGTCCTCGTCGTGACCCCCGGATAACGCGAAGCATGCAGGGGCGAGAAGCGAGTTCCTGACGCTATAATTGGGTCATGTCAACTAGGGGAGAAAACCCCAACAGAAAATCAACGGCCGGACAGGATGGCTGGCGGGTTTGGCATGGTGCTAACAACTCCTTCCTGAAAAAACCAATTGTTCAGAAACCCTACAAAGAGAATAGCCGGACGGATTTAATGGCACGAACTAAGCATGTTAAAAGGAATAATGATTGGTTTATAGCGACTTGGAATGTAAGGAGCCTCTTTCAACCTGGGGCTAGCAGAGTATTGGAGAAGGAGTTGATGCGATATAAAGTTAAAATAGCTGCTATCCAAGAGATCCGATGGAGATGTACTGAGATCACAGAATTAAAAGACTATATTCTGGTAAATAGCGGTAATAAAAAGAATGAACTGGGTACTGGCTTTATGATCCAAAAGAATATAAAGGGGAATATTTTAAGTTATGATTTGATAAATGAAAGATTGTGCATTTTGAGAATGAGAAGCAGGTTTTTCAATATTTCTTATATTAGCGCACATGCCCCAAGTGAAGAAAAAGATGAAACTATAAAGGACACATTTTATGAGCAGCTAGAAACAGTTTATAATAGGCTGCCAAAACATGACGTGAAGATAATCTTAGGCGATTTCAACGCCAAGGTAGGGAAAGAAGAGACATATAAGTCAGTAACTGGGGGATATAGTAAGCATGATATCAGTAATGATAATGGACTAAGGCTGTTGGATTTTGTAACAGGGAAGAATATGAAGATTCGAAGTACCGCATTCCCACACAAAGAAATTCACAAAGAAACTTGGATCTCTCCGGATAAAACAACAAGAAACCAAATTGACCATGTCATAATAGATGCCAGACATTCATCAGACATAACAGATGTAAGAAGCTATAGAGGGGCCGATTGCAACACAGATCATTTTTTAGTAAGAGCTAAGATAAGACAGAGAATTAAAGTAATAAGACATGGAGTGGGCCATAGGGTGAGAAAATATGACGTTGAAAGATTAAAAGATGAGGAGGTAAGGTCGAGATATCAAGAAGAAATCACGAAAGAAATAAAAGAAGAGGAAATTGTGACAATGGGAGTGGAGGACTGCTGGAAAGTAATTAAAACAACAGTTAAGAGTAAAGCTGAAGAATTAATAGGGTACCAACCAAAGAAGGAAAGGAATGAGTGGTACAATGAAGAATGTGATGATGCAATTAAAGAGCGAAATATAGCAAGGTTAAGAATGTTACAAAGGAAAACTAGAGCAAGCGTAGAAAACTTGAATGAAAAAAGGAAAATTGCTAATAAAATCTGTAGAAAGGAGAAAACAAAAGATTGTTGGAAATGCAAGATGATTTTGAAGAGAATAGGAGCAGAAAATATTTTAACTTTCTAAGAGATACAAAAAAAGGCTTCCAACCCAGGATTAACTTCTGTAATGATAAAGAAGGGAAGCTAATTACTGAGGAAAGGATGGTTATGGGAAGGTGGGTAGAATACTTCTCAGATCTTTTGAATAAAGATAATACTGATGAGGTAAGGAGAGAGGAGGTGAATAGTCAAGTGGAGGAAGAAGTTAACGTACGACCACCAACATGGGAAGAAGTCAAAGAACAAATGAAATTATTAAAAAATAATAAAGCTCCAGGACCGGATAATATAGTAGGAGAAATGATAAAGTTTGGCGGTGATAAGTTGTCAAAATGTATATGGATTTTGATTCAGAAAGTTTGGATAAAAGAAGAGATGCCAGAGGAATGGTCAACGGCACTAATATGCCCCATACATAAGAAAGGGAGTAAAGTAAATTGTGATAATTACAGAGGTATTGCTTTGCTGGATGTTGTATACAAAATGGTGTCCGCTCTCATAGCCAGGAGATTGATGGAATATTCTGAACAAATAGTAGGCGAATATCAGAGTGGTTTCCGACAGGACAGATCGACAACAGATCATATTTTTAGTTTGAGAATGTATTTGGAGAAATGCAAGGAATATAATGTGGAGCTGAGTATGTTGTTTTTAGATTTTAAACAAGCTTATGATAGTATTCAAAGAGAGAAACTTTTTAGTATAATGACAGAATTTGGAATCCCCAAAAAATTAGTGGTTTTAACAAAGATGACTATGACAGATAGCAAAGGAAGGATTAAGATCCAGAATGTACTGTCGGAGCCCTTCAGAATACAAAATGGATTGAGGCAAGGAGACCCTTTATCTACTGTTTTGTTTAACCTGGCAATTTTGCAGTAAAGAAAATTACCCTCAATCCAGGTGGTAACATTTACAATAGACTATACCAACACCTGGCATACGCCGATGACCTATGTATGATAGCAAGACGTTCCAACTCTCTCTCAATAGCCTTTGAAGAGTTTCAAACTGCAGCAAAGAGTATTGGCCTTCAAATAAATAAGGACAAAACTAAATATATGAGCAGCAATCCAGAAGGAAGAGAGTTAGAAGATGAGGTGCAAATAGGAGAGTATAATATTGAGAGGGTGAAAGCATTTAAATACTTAGGTTCAGTGGTGACAAATGAAAATAATGAAAGTGTAGAAATTAAGAGTAGATTATTGGCTGGAAATAAAGCCTATTTTGCGTTGCAAAATCTATTAAAGAATAAAAACATATTGCGAAAGGTGAAACTTAACATATACAAGACGCTTATCAGACCAGTAGTCCTCTACGGTAGTGAAATCTGGGCAATTACAAAGAACGATGCACTACTCATAAATACCTGGGAAAGAAAAGTCTTGAGACGAATATTTGGACCAGTGAATGACAGGGGAGTCTGGAGAATAAGAACTAATAAAGAACTTGAAGATCTTTACCAGGAACCGGACTTGACGACATTAATAAGAATCCAGCGTATAAAATGGCTGGGTCATGTTCAAAGGATGGGAGAAGGTAGAGAGCCTAAACGAGCGCTGAATGGTAAGCCAGGAGGACGGAGAGGTAAAGGGCGACCACATTCCAGATGGTTGGATGGTGTTGAGAATGACTTGAGAAAAGTGGGAGTGAAAAGATGGAGAAGGAGTGCCGAAGAAAGGAATACCTGGAAGGACATTTGTAGGGCGGCCAAGGTTCTCCAAGGACTGTAGTGCCACAGAGAAGAAGAAGATCACAGTTAACTAGCAAGGAACAAATTAATTAAAAACCTGAACGCTGCGTCATCTACCCTACAGAGACGGCAAGATTGGGGGCATGCGGCCAGCATGCCAACGCCCATGGCTGTTAATGGTGGCTTCTTTAACCGGAGCAGCTGCTCTTGTATTAAGTAACTCCTCAATTAGTATCACGAGGCTCAGAACTACTTACCTCATAAAAATCCGAGGAAGTACCGGGAATCAAACCCCAGCCCAAGGTTCTGTAGCCAACGACACTAACCATTGGACCACGCAGGCGGTTGTTAGATTGATATACTGATTCCAAATATGTATGTGTTTTTCGTAGGCTACATATTTGCATGTTTTGACCTTCTATGGATAACTTAATGCATAATGCATGCTTTTGAGATTTGATGTTTAGTAATCGATTTTTTAGAAGTTTATCTTTCATATTAAGTCCATTTGTCTAGCTTGAGAGCTTATTTTGTTTATTAAATGGCATAATACTGCTTTTTATATCTTGTGCCTCTTAAGTCTTTGGTTTTCTGATCTTACATTGTCTAAGTGTACCGTACAAAAGACCTAACGGTTTGCAAGTTGCATTTAAGAATAATTATAGACAATACGACATTAAGACAAGCTTCGTAAAAATGCCTACAGCAGTAACTAAGTTGGAGGCTATGGACGCATGATTGATCGATTTCCTCGGGATTATTGAAGACATTCAAAAGGATTTAGGATTTGCAAAGTGGGGAGTGGCTATGGCAGCAAAAGATAAACTGGACAAAGTTATCGATGGAAATTCTGATTACGGATTTATGTGTTCCTTTAAAAAAACAAACAAACAAACAAACAAACAGTAATTTATGACGAAATAGTTGACGCCAAAATTTTTTGCCTCACTTTGTCTCAAATATCATCACTCTGTTCGCAACTGTAACTTCGTGTGATATGGAATTGGTAATTTTCACGGCACATTTTGACATATAAACTCATTACCTCTGATAATTTTTAACTCCTTTTTTATTCCCAAAGGCATTGTATACTGTGTTTAGAGGAGAGACCTGGGAACTGCTGGAACCCAGAAGTGGCTAAGAATTTCTTTTTTATGTATATACTTCGTAGATTAAATTACAGTATTGTATCTTTTGTGTATTACTACCTTTGGTTTTTATAATACTGCATGAAAAATTGTATTCTTGTCATGGATATTGTAATTGGGTTTTCTATCCGTAATGTTCATTATTATTATTATTATTATTATTATTATTATTATTATTCTTTTTATTATTATTATTATTATTATTATTATTATTATTATTACTGTTATTATTATTGAATGAATAAAAATAAATAAATAAATTATAAACATCTGTATACACCGTTAGTAAATCGTTCCACTCAACAGTAAAATCAAGTTTGAATTCTGATAATGCACATTTGTAGTATTTTTCTCTTCATTGTGCATATTTGGTCATTTAATAATGCATAAATGCATTCATATTTTAAGACTTGACAGTGCATGGAAATCCAGTCTTAATATTTCGTGAATAAAATTAAAACAAACAATTAATAAAATGCATTTATTAATGAATATATAGCAGGACTGACTGAATTACTGTTCGAATGCCTACTATTGAAGTGAGACATATGTAGTTGTCTTTTTATGATAACAAATATAATATTATAGGACATTAGCTGCGAAAATATAAATTACTGATTTGTAACCAGATGTTGTTATGTTAAATTAATTTCATTTCCAGATAAGTCATGAGTTCTATTTCAGCTAATGAACCACGTTCTGTTATAGCAACCATATAGGCCCAGTTTTGGTAAGTTATATCCGTCGAAAAATATTATATTAATGGAAACAAAAAGAAGGTAACTTATTAAATTGATGCTACAGGTTGGTAGGCCTAGCGTTGCGATGGGTGTAAAGCCAGGGAGATAAACATTTTTTTATAATCTATACATATAACATATGATTTACATATCTGCCCATATTCATGCATAAGGCCTATACACCTACATACCGCACATATATACCAATGTTGCCAAAAACACCAGGGGTCAGGAGGTAAAAACACCAGAAATTGAATTATATGAGGAACATTATTACCACTACTGCTGATATTGGCAGTAAATGTTGAAAATCTAAACAGGCTAAATTGAAGAAATGTGGTATTTTACTTTATTGACATGAACAAAACCCCAGTATATAATCCTAAAATACCAGTAAAAAATCATTATAGTAATATATTTCGTAATAAAAAATACGATGAAGTAATAATTTACTTCAAAAATCCCAATTTGGAACTTATTACACCACTATTGCTCAGAGACCTTCCTATTGTGTAAAATGTTTGACAGTATTCGGTACAACACATGTTATTTCATGCATACAAAATTAAAGTCTGCAATATAGACCGGAAAAAAGGAATAAGGGAAAGTGTTAATGGAGACGGAGGATGTACTAATTCCAATCTCCAACTGTTACGACTGACGTACTCCTGGCATAGGCCTACAGTACAGTGCATTCCGGATCCAAGAAACAAATGTATAAAAGGACATAATGTTCTACCGAAGTCAGTCAGATATCAAGCGGTGTTCAAACAATCAGTAATACACAAACAGTAACAAAATGGTTAACATGAAGGTAAGTACGCTCGTTTCTTTTGGTTGTTATATAATTTATTTCTGGATTACTTTTGCTACTACTTAAACTGAAAATGCGTTACGTAGGCGTTTAAAAATGAAGGATTGGGAAACCATCGCGAAAGTAACACAAGATATACCTTCACTACATTACTCAGGTTAATCACATAATTTAAAACATATGAAAGGTTAATCCATATAATTGAGTGAACATATTTTAATAAATAGCAATATTAAGTTTTCTACCCTCTTATTTATAAAACTGTTATAGTTAGAAATACATAATTTTTAAAATTTAACTTCCCCTTTCGAAAGGCTTACACACCAATGCATGTAGGGAGAGGAAGAAACCATAGGACTAGAAAGAACAGGAAGGGATTCCGGGTGAGGAATAAACTCAACGCCGCACTCCTTAGAAAACACATATAGCTCCTCTTTTCCCAAATAAATGTCCATTGAAATGACAATTACCAAAATCATTAATATATTTCTTCTTGAAAAATGAAATACAGCTCTCGTATATATAACTATTTACGGTCTATATGGTTCACTATATCCATAGCGTTAGTTTCAAAACATATTGTGAGGTCAAGATTGTAGGGTTGATTCATAAGATACATTCTTAAAAATCACATGTCGGATTCTGTTCCATTGATAGCATGGGCTTCCTCAAAACATTCGTAAGCATGCATAGTTAAAAAGGACATTTGTGCATGCTTCAACTTGTGATGTCTCTGGGTAATTAGGAAAGAAATGAAGTGTCAAGATCCGAGCACATTTAGTCCTTTCTGTACTACATAACAACGACACAATGTTCTGGTTTCAGGTCGCTGTGTTCTTCGCCCTCATAGCTGTAGCTCTCTCCATGCCAGGGTATGAGGAACATCACGTAAGTTATCATAAGATATCCTTGTACAACATAAACAGAATACTGGTACAGTATATATATATATATATATATATATATATATATATATATATATATATATATATATTACGATATGATCTCTGCTTTATATAATTTCACTCTGTTAAATTACATTGCACGTAACCACTCCAGTGATTTAACTCTCGTACTAATTATCCGTTTCAGGCACATCCCAAGTACGACTTTAAATACGGAGTTCATGATTCCCACACTCATGACATCAAGGAACAACACGAGACCCGTGATGGTGATAAAGTCTCCGGTTACTACAAGTTGGTTGAACCTGACGGTTCTACCCGAACTGTACATTACACTGCCGACCATCACAACGGATTCCAAGCTCATGTTGAGAAATCTGGACATGCCAGCCATCCTGCTACCATTCATACACATCACGGCACCTTTGGCCATGGATTATATTAAATAGCCTGCCATTATTAAAAATACCATAGAATGGAATTATTTTTATGTATCATGTTACAAGTGAATTTTTTTTAATGTGTTGTAAAATTATCAATAAAAACGTGAACTTACCAAGGTAATAATTGTTTTCATTTTACGGAAGGTTTAGAAATGACAGTAGTGGATCTTTCTATAGGAAATCTCATCAACGTTAGTGAAAAACTAAATATTCCTAGTTAATACATGAGAGGAACTGGGGAAGTTTATTTACTTTCTTTCAGTCTAGATGAAAGCTACTGTCTGACTGTGAGCTGAAGGCCGAGCTGGTGGCATAGTGGGGGAAAGACATAGACAGTAAATGCAAGCGTATGGTAAGGTAGTGGGGGAACGCTAGCTCGGCCTTCAGCTCGCAGCCAGACAGTACATCAACGATCCTAAAATAAGAAACACTGTTAAAGCGTCGCAAAATCGAATGTACATTGAAATCTGTTTTTTTTAAATTCAATTATTTTCATATGCAATGAAACGTGTGCTTTTGAAGTTACAGATAAATACATGAACGACGTAATCGTTATCTGCGAGTTGGCATTTACGATAACTAAGGGCAGGATTTTAGTTAAAATCATGTTTTATAAATCTTATTACAAGACCCGGATTGTTAGGTTTTTATAAACCCCGTTTTAATTTTTTAAACATAATAAATAGATTTATTTTAGCTTTTTACCATATTTTAGACAATTTAATAAGTACAATAAACACAATTAAACAAATATATTAATTCATTTTATTTTCACTTAAAATTTCCATGGTTCTGAACCATAAAATTATAGCAACACTTTTTGCTTATTTTCAACAGTTTATAATTTATAGAAGACAATCACAATGATATTTGCCACTGTTTTTTTCAACCCCACCACATGAACTCAACAAGAACGATTTCGGGTCACTTGAGATTTCCTTTACCGAAACGATGGGGTACAAAATTACAAAATTACAAAATTCAATGCTGTTTTTTCTCTTACAAAATAATATATTGGCAACCATGAGCAAAATGCAAAATGTAAACCGACATTTAAAAAAGTAATATTTAGTAGAATAATAATAATTGGATTAATTATTAACATTATTTTTGTTATTTAATCGTATTTCACTTATAAGTAGTTTTAACCATTTTAGTTTTTAACGTCTTCTTTAACCACTTTTAGGTTTCATAAGATTGGACTATATCACTGCCTTGACAATGAAACGCATAATTATGTTAAAATATGACAGTTATCTAGCAAGGAACAAAATAGTTTAAAATCTGAGAATCCGGGCCCTGCTTATTACAATTCTCAAACTTGCTAACTTGGAATAAACTCCGGGGCTACATCCTTGAAGGGAGTAGGCCTACCACGTCATCTACCCTAGGAAGATGGAAATATTGGGGGCATGTCGATAGCATGCCGACACCCACGGCCATTATTTTTTGTTTCCATAACCGGGGCAGCTACTTGTCTATTAAGTAGCTCCTCAGTTTGTATCACGAGGCTGAGTACACCCCGTTCCAGATCTACCTACCTAAAAAAAATTCCTAGGAGATACCGGGAATCCCACCCTATGGTTCTGTAGCCAACGACGCTAACCATGAGACCACGCAGGCAGTTCTTGGAATAATTTACTGATTCCAAATATATATGGTTTTTTCGTGCATATTTGCATGTTTTGGCCTTCTATGGACAACTTAATGCATAATGCATTCTTTTGAGATTTCAGGTTTAGTAATACATTTTTAAAAGTTCATCTTTCATATTAAGTCCATTTTTGTAGTTTGAGAGCATATTATTTTCTTAAAAAGCATAGTACTGCTTTTTATAACTGTTGCCTCTTAAGTCTTTGGTTTTCTGATCCTACAGTATCTAAGTCTGCCACAGAAACGACCTAACGTTTTGCAAGTTGCATCTAAGAATAACAACGTAAAATACGACAGTAAGACATACTTCGCAAAAATGCCTACGGCAGTAACTAAGTTGGAGGCTATGGACTTATCATTGATCGATTTCCTCGGGATTTTTGAAGACATTCAAAAGTATTTACAATTTGCATAATTGAGTGTGGCTATGGCACCTAAAGATAAACTGGACAAAGTTATTGTTGCAAATTCTGATTAGGGATTTGTATCTTCCATAAATAAAAAAATTAAATAAAAAATATATAAATAAATAATAAAAACAGTAATTTTTGACGAAATAGTTGACGCCAAAATTTTTTCTCACTTTGTCCCAAATATCATTATGTTTGCACCTGTAACTTCTTGTGATATAGAAATGTAATTTTCAGGGTATAGGCCCTATTTTGACAGATAAAGTTTTGATACTTTTTGAGAGCTTCTTTTAATTCTCAAAGGCATTATTTAATGTGTTTAGAGAAGAAACCTGGCAACCGCTGGAACACAGAAGTGGCTAGGAATTTCGTTTTTATGTATATACTTCGTAGATTAAATTACAATAATGTGTCTTTTGTGTATTCTTAATTTTTTATTTTATAATATTGTATGAATCAATTGTATTTTTGTCATGAAATTTGTAAATGCGTTTTCTACCTGTAATTTTCAATATTATTTTTATTATTACTATTATTATTATTAAATAAATTAAAAAATATAAATAAATAAATACTAAACATCTGGATACACTGTTGGTAAATCGTGCCACTCACAAGTAAAATAAAGTTTGAATTTTGATAATGCATATTTAATGTATTTATCTCTTCACTCTACAAATTTGGTTATTTCATAGTGGATGAATGTATGCATATTTTAAGACTTGACAGTGCATAGAAATCCTGTCTTAATAGTTAGTGAATAAAATAAAACAAATAATTAAGGAAATGTATTTATTAGTGAATGTATAGCAGGCCTAACTGAATTGTTTCAATGCCTACTATTAAAATGCATTCATGGCCTGAGTCATATGTAGCTGTTTTTATGTGCAACAAATATAATATTATAAGAAATTAGCTGCGAAAATATAAATTACTGATTTGTGATCAGATGTTATGTGGCGGAAGTACTTCCGTCCACATTCCTCCTCGGCGACCAATGCTTTTGTTTTATTTCGCGACTGTCCTGTCCTCTTCAGGCTTGCAGGGGTGGTTAGGTTTTCAAAGTTGTTTCGTTAGAACGTGAGCAGCTTCGTTACTGTTTGGACCTCTTCCTGGATTTCGTCCAGCCCACGGTGAGTCGATGGAAATCTCCATTACATTATAATAGGTGCCTTATGCACAGGATTTAACTTGCAATTACCTAAATCTTCAGTATGTCCTAAAAGCAAATTTAATTCAACGTCATAAGCGTATTCTTACCCGTGTGCCAGACATCAACGAGAATTAAAATGTGTTGCATAGATTATCTATTTAACTAAGATCAAGTGATGTGCATATTGAGAAAATACGTGGTAAATTACTATGAATTCCTGTATTCATGCATAGGTTTGCCGGCGAGCAATGACTTCAGGCCGTGATCGGGGTTATCCGACCTTCAATCTGTACTGCATTCAGCTATAGGGCGTTTCAAAATTTATATAACTATAATTATTACGCGAATAATTTCAGTCTGATGTTTGCAGTAATATTTCTATTCAACTGATTCATTATAGTGAAATTTATGGAAGCTTTGTATAGATAGATTTTGTAGATCCTTCTATTCAGCCTTTGTTCGGTAATATATTATCCACCTATTGTGGGCGTGTACTAGGCACCACATTTTCACGTAACTAGAATTTGCAACTTAAATGCATTCCGTGCCTAATCTATTTATACCTCTTACGTAGCAATTTTTATACACATTATTTCTATGGCTATATAGTGTCCACTGCTTACTCATATTGCTTATTAAGTTCCTTTTGTCATCATTAGATATTTCACCCCTATAGATATTCATTGTAACAAAAAAATATATATATTCTTCTATTTAGAGCTTCTAAATTATTATTGTATTTCTGCTTTTCTGTGAGGTTAGTTATTGCCGTTCTAGCTGGCTTAGTATATAAATAATTTCTTAGACCTTCCCTTGGATGTAGGTATCTATAGCGGTATTAAGGTCAGGTTAGGGAATTCTAGAATTTCATGTTGGACACACCTTAACATGTTTTTTGGAGGTAATTTGGTGTTTTGAATGTTCAGAATAATAAGGTTATGCGTGGTATTTGTGATTGAATCAATCATATATTTTCTAGTCAAATTATATATATTTCTCAAATATATTATACAAACATTTATATTGTTGTTTAGCTTAATTAAAAGCTTGTTGAAGTTAATCTGACATTATACATAGTGTTTCCCTTTTCTCCTACCTTCTCCAGCCAGGGGATTGATCTACGATCTGGAGGGTTAATCATGCTTCCCATTTTGTTTTTCTGAATATTTGGCCTTTTGAAAGTTAAACTACCTTTTCTGTTATATCAAAGCAAATATTAGTTACATAGTTAGTTACTTGATTAAAACCAGTTTGTATATTGTGCAGGGCAATTATTTTGATAAAGTTTTGGCAGCACTTAATATTATTAGCTCTTTTTATGTATGCTTGACGTAATTGATTTTTCAAATTTTGGTTCTACTTATTACGAACTAAATACATATTGAGATCTTATACAAACTTATTATATATATATATATTCATTCTGCTTTTAGATAGGACTCTTGGGATTTCTTATTTCGTCTTGCCCTGGGTGATTCCGCAGATAGTTCCTGGCTTCCCTGTTTGGTACATGCGGTCCGACATGGAAATGAATTTTCCGTGTGCTTTGACTTAGCATCTTATGTCCCAAACTAGGGGGTTAGTTGTTGTTGGTGGATTTCGCCTTGGTCGGGTCGTTTTGGGGGTTTCTTGGTCCTTTCTGTCATGCATCAGTTTAATTATATATTTAATACTATATACATTAGATCCTGTTTAACTCTTATATAAACTTAACTAGATAAATTAAAAAACCGCTGCAGTTATAGTCATAAATTAACTTCATTTACAGGTGTCATGACTTCTATTTCAGCCAATGAAATACAATCTGTTATAGCAACCATATAGGCCCAGTTTTGGTAAGTTATATCCGTCGAAAGATATTGTATTTATGCAAACCAGAAGACAGTAACTTATTAAATTGATGCTATAGGTTGGTTGGCCTAGCATTGCAATGGATGTAGAGCCAGGGAGATATACAAATTTTTTAATCTATATATATAACAAATGATTTACATATCTGCCCATATTCATGCATAAGGCCTATACACCAACATACCGCACATATATATCAATGCTGCCATAAACATCAGGGGTCAGGAAGTAAAAGTACCAGAAATTGAATTATATGAGGAACATTATTACCACTACCAGCAATGCTGATATTGGCAGTAAATGTTAAAAATCTAATCAGGCTAAATTGAAAACCACATTGTATTTTACATAAAAGTGAAATAAACAAAACCCCAGTATGTAATCCTAAAATAACAGTAAAAAATCATTATAGTAATATATTTCGTAATAAATCAATACGATGATGTAATAATTTACTTCAAAAATCCCAATTTGGAACTTATTACACCACTATTGCTCTGAGAACTTGCTATGGTGTAAAATGTTTGACAGTATTCGGTACAACACATGTTATTTCATGCATACAAAATTAAAGTATGCAATATAGACCGGAAAAAAGGAATAAGGGAAAGTGTTTATGGAGACGGAGGATGTACGAATTCCAATCTCCAACTGTTACGACTGACGTACTCCTGGCATAGGCCTACAGTACAGTACATTCCGGATCCAAGAAACAAATGTATAAAAGGACTTAATGTTCTACCGAAGTCAGTCAGATATCAAGCGGTGTTCAAACAATCAGTAATACACAAACAGTAACAAAATGGTTAACATGAAGGTAAGTACGCTCGTTTCTTTTGGTTCTTATAAAATTTATATCTGGATTATTACTTTTGCTATTACTTAAACTGAAAATACGTTACGTAGCCGTTGTAAGATGAAGAATTGAGAAACTATCGCGAAAGTAACAAAAAATATACTACATTACTCAGATTAATCACATAATTTAAAACATATGAAAGGTTTATCCATATAATAAGAGAGTGAACTTATTTTATTATATAGCTATATTAAGGTTTCTACCCTCTTAACTATAACACTGTTGTAGTTAGAAATACATAATGTTTTTAATTTAACTTCCCCTTTCGAAAGGCTAACACACCAATGCATGTAGGGAGAGGAAGAAATCTTAGGACTAGACAGAGCAAGAAGGGATTTCGGGTGAGGAATAAACTCAACGCAGAACTCCTTCTTAGAAAACACATATAGTTCCTCTTGCCCCAAATAAACCCCATTGAAATGACAATTACCAAAATCATTAACATATTTCTTCTTGAAAAATGGAATACAGCTCTCGTATATATAACTTTTTTACGGTCTACATTGTTCACTACATCCATAGCGATAGTTTCAAAACATGTTGGGAAGTCAAGAATGTATGGTTGATTCATATGACCCAGTCTTAAAAATCACACATCGGTTTCTGTTCCATCGGTAGCATGGGCTTCCTCGAATCATTCGTATCCATGTTAGTTACCAAGGTGGTTAGTGCATGCTTAATTTTGTAATGGCTCAGGGTAATTAGGAGAGCCATACTTAGCCGTTTCTGTACAACATAATAATAACATAATGACCTGATTTTAGGTCGCTGTGTTCTTCGCCCTCATAGCTGTAGCTCTGTCCATGCCAGGGTATGAGGAACATCACGTAAGTTTTAAGATATCCTTGTATTTAAGAAACATAAACAGATTACTGGTACAGTATTTTCTTTTACGATATGATATCTGCCTTATATAATTTCACTGTGTTAAATTACATCCAGCGACTTAACACTTGTACTAATTATCTTTTCAGGCTCATCCCAAGTACGACTTCAAGTACGGAGTTCATGACTCCCACACTCATGACATCAAGGAACAACACGAGACCCGTGATGGTGATAAAGTCTCCGGTTACTACAAGCTGGTTGAACCTGACGGTTCTACCCGAACTGTACATTACACTGCCGACCATCACAACGGATTCCAAGCTCATGTGGAGAAATCTGGACATGCCAGCCATCCTGCTACCACTCATACACATCAAGGCACCTTTGGCCATGGATTATTTTAAATAGCTTGCCATTATTTAAAATCCCACAGAATGGAGTTATTTTTATCTGTCAAGTTACAAGTGAATTTTTTTTTTAATGTTTTGTAAAATTATCAATAAAAATGTGAAATTACCAAGGTAATAATTGTTTTCATTTAACAGAGGCTTTAGAAATGACATAACAGTGAACCTTCGTACAGGAAATCACACCAACGTTAAATGAAATGCAGCTAAATATTCATAGTTAATACATCAGAGGAACTAGGGAATTTATTTAATTTTTTCAGTCTAGATGTAAGCTACAACTACGATCCTAATAATGTGGCTTGGTTCTAATAGGGCCAAAGTCAATTTCTTGCAAAAAATGATGTCTATGCATTATTGAGCTCGGCTAGTCTTTATCTTTCGTATAATAAAAGTGTCAATGCCTGTTGCTATTAATAGACATAATACAGAAACTTTTGGGGCCAATTTCGGAAGTCCTCAGCAAAAAATGTTACTTCTCCAAAGACTTCAAAGTCAGTTATCTCGAAAGCAAGTTTTATGACATTGGCCCTTTTAGAACCAAGCCACATAAGAAAAACCCATATAAAACGTCGCAAAATCGAATGCACATTGAAATTTCGTTTTTTATTAAATTATTTTCATAGGCAATAAAATGTGTTCTTTTGAAGTTAGAGATAAGTATTCGTACATGAACGACGTAATCGTTATCTGCGAGTTGCCATTTACGATAACTAAGGGTTGGATTTCCATGCAAGTGCATGTTTTTTTAAAGCTCATTACAAGACCCGGATTTTTAGGTTTTTATAAACCCTGTTCTAGTTTTCATAGTAAAATAGATTTATTTTAGCTTTTTACCATTTTCAGACAATTTAATAAGTACAATAATCACATTGAAACCAATATATTAATTCATTTTATTTTCACTTATAATTTCCATGGTTCTGAATCACAGAACTATAGAAACACTATTTGCTTATTTTCAACAGTTTATGATTTATAGAAAACAATCACTTTATAATTTCCTCTGTTATTTTCAACTCCACCACATAAACTCAACAAGAACGATTTCTGTTCACTTAAGTTTTCCTTTACCGAGACAATGGTGTACAAAATTACAGAATTACAAAATTCAATGCTATATTTTCTCTTACAAAATAATATACTGGCAATCATAAGCGAAATGCAAATGTAGACGGACATTTAAAAAGTAATATTTAATAGAATAATAATAATTGCATTAATTATTACCATTATTTTTGTTATTTTATCTATTTAGTTTTTAACGTCTTATTTAACCCCTTTTAGTTATTATAGATTGGACTGTGTGACTCCCTTGGCAATGTAACGCATAATTATGTTAAAATATCACAGCTAAGTAGCAAGGAACAAAATAGTTTAAAATCTTAGAATCCGGGCTCTGCTTATTACAATTCTCAAACTTACTAACTTGGAATAATTTGAACTAAACTCTGGGGCGACATCCTAACATCCTACATCCAGTAGACTGGAGCGATGTCTTCCTATGGGCTCTGGCTGCAGATTTGAGCAGCCTCTGAGGATGTCTGTCATAGCAGCGGGCGAAACGTCAGTTCCCAGCAACCTTAAGAGCACGGCCTAACTGCCCGGAAGTTTTCAAATCTTATGACACCGGCCGTGAAAGCTTCCGTATTTTCCACATTCGAGAGTATTTGGGATTTGAACAGACAGCTAAAGATAAACTGGACAATGTTATCAATGAAAATTATGATTATGGATTTATGTGTTCCATAAAAAAACAGTAATTTACGACGAAAACGTTGACGCCAAAAAATTTGGCCTCACTTCATCCCAAATATCATCATTAAGTTTACATCTATAACTTCTTGTGATATACTCGTAGAAAGATAATGTTCAGGGTACAAAACAATTTTGACAGATAAAGGCAAGGGATTTCATACTAAAAATCTAGATACACTGTTAGTAGTAAGTCGTGCCACTCAAAAGTAAAATGAAGTTTGATTTTTTATGGTGCATATTTATAATAATTTTCTCTTCATTGAGTATATTTGGTCATTTGATAGTGCATGAATGCATGGAAATTTTAAGACTTGATAGAGCATGGAAATCCTGTCTTATTGTGTGATTAATAAAATTTAAAAAAAATTAATAAAATCCATTTATTAGCGAATATATTATTAGTCCAGTCGATATAACTTTTTACCTGGAAAATATTTCGAAGTTAATGAAATTTTTATAGGTTATCCTAAGTTTTCGACCTGTGATAACTTGGGGGTGGGGCAAAAACCTCAAAAGTTTTCGACTATTTTCAGTTTTTTGCTTCTATCTCGTAAACTAAGCATATTTTGCGCACCATAGTACAATACAAAGTTGTAGAACATTAAATTTGATAAAATTTGGTTGATAAAATGAATTTGTAGACCCAATATTAACGGTGATACGGCCGATCAAAGTTAAACAAATTTTCTCGAAATGTAAAAAAATATCCGAAAATCGAAGGTTTTGGCCCTATAACTATTTATTACCATCATTTACATGTTAATTATGTTAATCACTCATTAATATCAACATCTTGGAATATCTATGACCCCTTCCTCCACCCCTCCCCCAAACGTGAAGATGCCTCATTTTAATGTAAGAAATGCATTTTAAGAAACCGTCTCACACCAAGAACCCTTTCGTTGTACACACAATGTGATGTCACCGGATGGGGGTCCGCTGACCAAGAACCTATTGTTGTGATTTGCAGTTATTTACATATTTTCGTGCCTGGTCATCACCCTACTGTGAATTCCTGTTAACCCATAATCTTGAACCTCAATAAATGTAGATCAGGTAGTGTAAAATCAATAATTAGTAATACAGAATTAAAGTAATAGAAGTATAGAATTTATTTACAAAATATCATAATTTAGAGCAAAATTATAATAATTAAGATAATTGCAGGTGTTATGACGCACGTAGAATTAATTTTTAACAATAATTAATACATAGTATATCAGGCTACGAAAACCTGGAGCGCTTGGGGGCTGCCGGACCTTCCTCCTCCTCGTCGTCGCCGTCATCGTTGTCGGGGTCCATGGACACGTCTTCCTCATGCACCTTCTTCTTTCCAATTCCAAAGGGTGCTGAGGTGGTGTCACACCCACTTATCGCATGCAGGAAAAGAATATCCTGTGGTTCGTACTTGAACGAGTGGGATGAATACAGTGCAGTTGGGCTGTTACCCTTTCCACTCTTCTGGAAATAGACGTTCTTTTTGGAAGAACCCAAAGCAGTGAGTAGCACCAGAAGATCTATGTCTTCCCCTGTTATGATGATACTATCATATTTGTCAGCAGCTAAGCCAGCAGTATCCACAATAATTACATCGGTGTCTTCTACTGCCTGCTTCACTTGGATCCCCTTGGCTTCCATTTCACTCTTCAACGTGGTCATGAAGTTCAAGAAATTTCGCCTGAGAAATCATGCTAATCAAAGTTGTCTTGGAAAAGGCAAACTTTGTTGAGTGCAGCAAAGAACGCCGATAACGTTCAGCTGCTTTGGTGCTTTGGTAGTTTATCCCAGAAGGATAACCATCAAAACCACTATGACATTGCTATCGAAGTGCCTTTGGACATAATCCACGTAGTTTTGGCAGACTGAAATGCGGCTTCACTTGACTTGCTCCAAACAACCCTATGTAACAGAAACCCACCATCAATGACACTGTATTTTTTGGCGCCAAAGTCTACGTCTTCACCCACGATAGGAAGGAATGAATCATACAGCATAGATTTTTGGCCTTTATGCATTCCTTCTTCTGCGAATAGAGACATGGGGAAGGGGCGAGTTCATACTTGAACAAGTTCCTGAGGTCAGCCTCTGATTGTTTGGTTATGCACACTCGTTGGAATAGAGTGAGTGGGTCTACTGTGAACTTTTTGTCCTTGATTTTCAGAGAACAGGAAACAGATGCCAGAGTAACCACCTTATCCTTACTCTTCAACTTCAAGTCTTCCAAATTTCCTTTCTCCACATAGGGCTTACATTAAATTGTGTAATATTAAAGACCTCGAATAAGGGCACAAATGTTGTTTTTGTTAAAATGAAATGTAGATCCTGCTTTTCCTCGTGTATTGAAGGCTGAGTATGCAAAATTTCATCGAGATTCGAATAAAACTGCAGAAGTTGTAAAGAAAGACAAACACACACAACTCTCTCTCTCTCTCTCTCTCTCTCCCTCTCTCTTTCTATATATATATATATATATATATATATATAATATGTTTGTATGTATATATATGTAGCCTATATGCCTATATATATAATATGTATGAATATATATGTATATATGTATATATATATAGAATTTGTAATCCTGATTCCTATAATACTGAGGGAGGGGAGGGGTGGGAAGAGGGGGTGGAGGAAGTGGTCATATATATTCCAAGATGTTGATATTAACATGTAAATGATGTTAATAAATAGTTATAGGGCCAAAACCTTCGTTTTTCGGATATTTTTTTTACATTTCGAGAAAATTTGTCTAACTTTGATCGGCCGTATCACCGTTAATATTGGGTCTACAAATTCTTTTTATCAACCAAATTTTAGAAAATTTAATGTTCTACAACTTTTTTATTGTACTATGGTGCCCAAAATATGCTTAGTTTACGAGATATAAGCAAAAAACTGAAAAAAGTCCAAGTATTTTGAGGTTTTTGACCCATCCCCAAGTTAGCACAGGGTCCTCGAGGTCGAAAACTTAGGATAGACATCCTAGAGTAGCCCCAAATAACCTGTAAAAATTTCATTAACTTCGGAATATTTTCCAGCTACCCCCCTATTTTTCATTATATCGACTGGACTATATAGGGCTAACTGAATTACTGTTTGAATGCCTACTGTTAAAATGCATTCATGACCTGAGACTATGTAGATGTTTTTTTTTTGTGAGCAACAAATATTTTATAGGCCTAGGATATTAGCTGCAAAAATATAAATGACTGATTTGTGACCAGATGATGTAGTCCCAAATTAACTTAATTTACAGATGTAAGTCATGCGTTTTATTACACCCAATCAAATACATTCTGTTAAAGCAACCATATAGGCCTAGCACTGGTAAGTTCTATCCGTCGAAAGATATTGTATTTATGCAAACAAGAACACATAAATATATATATATATATATATATATATATATATATAATGAAGTTGAATGGGCCCGCTACTTGAGAGGAACGAACGCATCCCTAACACCACAGCGGTGGACTTATTTATTTCCAATGTAAAACAAACAAAGTTTGAAAACCCTGGCGAGAAAAACGAGGTGAAATATTCTTAAAGCTAACACTTCTCCCTTTAATGACGGTTGTATATTTCTACTTACGTCTGTGACCGTTTCAGGTGTTCCGCAATTTTATCCGGTAGGAGTTATTTCACTATAAGGACCGACGCTAAAGTAAAAACAAAAATAATAAAAATCGGGTAAACTGATTTAACAAAGTGCCAGAATGCTTTTGTTTAATCAGCTATAATTGCAATTGTGATATATATTTTTTTAATTCATTTCCAAGTTAAGCTCCAGATTAATTCATTAGGCTTAAGCAGGGCTTACGGAAGAATAAAGGTCTAGATTTTTTAAAAATCATATTGAAATCGTCCAGCATCAGCTGAACTACACAGATTTGTAATATCTTGACAATCGCACACTCACATAAAATACAAACAAACAAAAATGTCAAATTGGTCGGTTTCGGGACCTGAAACAGGGACCTCCAGAATGTGAGTCCAAGACGTTACCATCTCGGCCACCTCGCTCAGTTTAAAGGTCTAGTTTGATAAGCATATGTAAAGGAATAGTGTTATTTGTCATAGCTAACTGTATTGCAATTTCCAAAGCCGTATATGATCACAGTAAAACATAATGTTGTCATGATATCTGATTTGAATTTCATAAATTCTTTCTAATATATTCCATAAAATAGGCACTAAATTGGGCATTACTTCGGTACCAGTCAACCGATTTGGTCCAATATCAAAAGGGTTTTTCTCATGGACGTTATAAATGTGTACACCAAGTTTTACAAAAATCCGATAGAGCGTATTTGAGTTATCGCGCGTACAGATAGGCTACACGGCCGTCGGACAGACGGACATACATTTTCCCGTCCCGCACGATCCCATAAAGTACCATACTTGCACACCAATGAACTTCAGTAAGACAGATATACTGGATTTTGTTCAGTTCTTATTTTGAAAGGACTATATAAACATGGGCCTACCTCGAAACCGTAAACTTGGGATCAGAAAGCCAGCGCCGAACCAGCTGTTCCACCCAGATGGACGTTGGAAGATGGTTATTTACACCTAAATGCCAGAATGTGCAAAAATTAAAAAAGTCACGAATGTATCATATTCGTTACCGTAGCACAGCAAATAAAGCTGAACTTGGAATTTAGTGTAAATGGAATTAGCTATTATTCACCAAGGAAAGAAGATACAAAATTTGCGGTTCTTAAAGAACAAAGATTAATGGAAATGATGCCAGCAATGCAGTTGGAGTCAAAATCACATTCATGATTCTAGCATATAGGTGACTAACAGGGTCGGCATGGTACTTGAGCCTACTAGCTACAGAGGAAGTGAGGATATCTTAGTAAGATATTTCGTTTGAGACTGGAGGAAGTAGCGTCAATCTGTAAGCCTGCTCACAGATAGAAACGTCACCACAAATAAAACGATTTCAATGGACCTAACGACAATTTTAAAACCAGTTTGCCATTACATGGCTACTTTTTTCAATTTCAATTTCAATTTATTGCTACAAATTACAATATAAGTGTATAAAAATATGGTTTCGAACGCCACCCGAAGAAGAAAAGCTTGTGCTCGGGGGCGGTTCAGTTCAATACAATAAAGTAACTTAGTCTAAAATAATACTCATCCGGGGAGGCCCTCCATGTCCTTGTCTGGTCAAAAAAGTATGTATGTGATCCAAAGGTAATCCCTCTCCCGACAGGTCGCGGCCCTGTAAGGCCCGGGCGGCTTGGGTCGCTTAAAAAATCCTAAAAGGGAGAGGTAAAACTACGAAAAAGAAAGAAAGAAAGTCTAAAATAATAATTATTTACCCTAATTCAAAACATAGAAAAGTATGAGTTAAAATTATTTACAGGAAGGACAGAAGATGTTATATTTACAACAATGGAAATGTACGAATAAATACAATAGTATATATTTTTGTTAAAAAAATTTAAGATAAGACAAAGCAATTATATTTATATTTTAAAGTTTAATATTGGAAATGTCGTAGTAATGACAGAAATGAGAAAATAAAAGTAATTATATAAAATTTCTATTTTTAGACTTAAACTGTTTGTTGTTTAAGCTAGTTAATTCAGGATGGTTGCTAAACTGGACCAGAATTTAGGAAGAATTGTTAATAACCAAACTTAACAGAACAAGAACAAGATAATTTAATGTTAACGTTAAAGGAGGAGTATGTATTGAAGAATTCATATTTCTTTTTTCTTATCGTCTTTAACCCTTTCTGATATTCAGTTAATCAGTACAAAATACAGATCACATATTAGGAATCTGTATACTTCCATTCTATTCAGGAATTTATTTTAAAGAACTATTTTCTTTACTAGTGCAATAGTCTATAGGCTGGTTTATAGGGTTCCAGAAGAACATTGGCATGGTTCAAAGTACATTACTGGGGAGCCGACTGGGATCAGCGAGATCAACATACTAATCTGAACATCCAAGATCGATTCCAGAACAGGAAGAAATATTCTCTGAAGAACATCACGTAAAATATAGTGTAAACTTGATACGTAGGATTCTGCCTAGAATGTCTAGAAGAAATTATAGTTATGTCTCCATTTTTTCATATGATACGAACAATGGGCAGACACAATGCAAAGAAGAAATACCAGAAAGTTGGCACTTTATGGATCCCAAACTTTAAAATAAATAAGATAAATAATTGAATGTGGTTAGAGAAAATATAAATTATATAATCTAAGCAAACTTGTTTCATAATGAATGGATGTGCAATGTGTTAATTTTGTTAAACACATGTTACATGAAGCATACAGCATTTTTCGCTCTATGGAACGGAAGAACTAATTGAATGAAAGTGGATGCGCAAATTCCAATCCTTGGGTGTTACACATAACGCAACACCAACATTTATTTCCCAGACAAAGACTTCTACAAGTATATAAGAGTCAAATCTTCCGGTAAGCATTCAGTTATCAAGTGATATCAAAACTGTTAGGAAGGCTAACACGAAAAACTCTTAATATGGCTAATCTCAAGGTATGTAGAATAACACCACGTAAGTTTCAAAATGTACTAGAATACTTTAAAGTTAAAACAAAGAAATCGTTTCAAAACGATAAGATGAAAACTCTTAAAATTCACCATAACATTTTTTTCTTTTTGTAATTTAAGGAAAAGAATCATAGGAAATACATATCAGCTTCGGCAGATGTTTTCATTTATGAAATGTCGACATTTTTTGCTGGTAAACATGTTGAACTACCATGGATAATGCAATATTATGTTTACTTTTTCAATATTTTTAATAAATTGTCTATAGACTACCGCTAGTCCATTCACTGGTATTTTTACCTTCAGGTTCGGTGAAAACTTCTTCTCATAATAAGCTTGCACTGAATAACCGATTCTCTAGTATAAGAGAACAACATGCAACATTGAATGCAATAGAATATTAGAGAAAATATGCTAAAACATTGTAATAATTTTAGGTGTATCGTAGCATCGCAATAAGAGAGTTCATTTACATTATATTAATTCGTGTGGAATAAGAGTAGAATCGGGCTCACCCCGAGTTTTCCTTCCACTGAATAATAAAAGACCCTTGCACCAAACATAATTTGTCACTACTATAAACAACAAAATAATATTTCATAATAAAATAAAATACCCTTGCACCAAAAGTCATATTTCACAATTATAAGAGTGGGAGTGAAAACTCGGGTGAGCCCGATTCTACCTTTTTCCCATTCGTGTAAAATCTTATTACTCACTTCTCTAATAGACTGTCAACTGAACTATAAGTCAATATACTGGTATTTGGACCTTCAAATTTGGTGAAATGTTCCCCTCAGTCATAGACATGTTGCAGTTGCATTACGTGCTACATAAATTTAGGGAAGCTGATAGTACAAAATGTTAAAATTTCAGAGGATAGATTAAATCTTTTAACTTATTTTTTGAAGGTTTTCCTGGCAAATATTTCTGGTTCTTGTTAGCACAATCTATGATAAAAGTAAAGCAAAACACAGATTTTAAAAATCAAGTATCATTTGTACGTTATGATAAGTAAAAAAAAAAAGCAAAGAAACATGCTAAATGATAAACTATACTGCAATTTAATATGCTGTTGACAGATAATGAATTTTTTTTGTATACTTTGTAAGTGTCCTATAACAGCTCATATTTTTCTGAAGAGTGCACAGCAGACCACTCCGGACAACAAAAACAACAAAAATGGCCTTGAACAGTACAACCCTTGCAATCCTCTTACAAAGAGGTAGTTGAACTTGAATTTCGCTATATATATATATTTTTTTTTAATAACTAGAACCTTACAGTAGCTACTGTATGGAGTCAGGCACCTGCTTCAAGTTATCTTATTTTAATCATATAATTATATCCTACATACACACATAATACACATAATCATACATAATAATTTTTAATGCACTTTGTTTTCGTTTCTATAATTATTATCTAATTAATTTTTGTTATATATTTTAAGTAGGCTATACTACGCGTAAATGTAATGTAACCGTAACTGTATTGTATGGTTATTATTTTGTTACTAATTTGCGTTATCACTGCATTTATTGTATTTTTGAAAAAGTAAAATTATGTATTTTGTATGCTACCTGGTTGAGTAGAAGAGAAGGCTCTATGACAAAATTAAACATTATTTATTATTATTATTTTATTATTATTATTGGTATTATTATTATTATTATTATTATTATTATTATTATTATTATTATTATTATTATTATTATTATTATTATTATTATTGGTATTATTACTATTATTATTATTATTATTATTATTATTATATTTCAGCTTGCCGTGTTCTTCGCCTTAGTGGCTTTCGCAGTCGCCTTCCCAGGATATGAGGAGCACCATGTAAGTATGAAGTAAAGAATTCTACACCTACATGAACCTACATGAACTCATTTACTAGTAGAATATTAGCTTCGGCTGAACGCAATAGGATACCATCAGTCATTAAAGTTAGGCTCGCCGTCTTCCATATTCTTTAATATGGATGTAAAAGTCTTAGATCCATGTTTTATATGAGGAAGTACAAGATAATGTGATTTTGCTACCATAATTAAAAAAAAAACAGGGATCCGTTATGCCCTCCGGTTTCTACTTTAGGTCTTAATTAATTGAGAAAATTATTTAGGCGTCCTAACTTAGCTATGGTTCTTCCAAAAAAGAAACTTTTACATAATTTTGTAATGCATAGAAGAAGAAATATATACGTATTTAAGCCTTGAAAAACATTAAGATTTTTTATAGCCTATAGTTTGCGGCAGAATTATATCAAAATGTGGTCAACGCATATCTCTCATCATTGAAATATAAATAGGCCTACCGGTGCACAAGCTTAAAGGCAAATTCGTTTGATACATGAGGTTAAGGATTTGAATCCCCTGGGCGAAATATAATAATATTAATAATCTACTATTACAAAAATATTAGTGAATGTTACGCACATTTGTACAGCTAAGATGAGCGATGGTCAGCAAGAGTCCATTATTATGTGTATAGTGCGGCGGACCGTAGTAAAAATGTAGAAATTGGCCTAAATAAAACATAGCTAAATATCTTTTATTTTTAATTACGGAAGACATAAAACTGCAAGATTATTACTATGCAATTATATAATGTAACTGGATAAAAGTATTTTGTCTTCTTAACTACCTCCCCCAAAAAGTAGCAGTTCTATAAGTCAGAGCGGTTTGGGCCGAATAAACGTCCCTATAACGGGAGTGATAAAACTCAGGAAAAACAATAAGTTGCTTGTCTTTTCCAACACAACTCAACTGAATCGCCACTCTGGCTTTCACATACAGAAGAAATTTATCAAAGTGGGTTTAGAACAATTATGATTGATCTTAGAAAGCCTGGGAGGTGGCTATCAGTCTATCGTATCTTTGCGAAGATTTTCTTCTTCTTTTTCTTTATTTATTTATTTTATTTTAAAGCATATGACCTAAGGCATTTCATGATCCAATTTCACGATTGGTCGCGAAGTGGCGGCTAGTAGGTGCCATACATACAGGAAGATCTCGCTATTATATGTTAACGATTACTGAAGATCTAGCACAGTAACATGGATCTACAGCTTTACATGGAATCGTAAGAAATTATAAAAATACGTGTAACAAAATAAACAGACCTTTTTTGGCCAGCATAATTGAAATTTTTGTTTATTTTTCAGGCTCATCCCAAGTACGACTTCAAGTACGGAGTTCATGACTCCCACACTAAAGACATCAAGGAACAACACGAATCCCGTGATGGCGATAAAGTGACTGGTTACTACAAGTTGGTTGAACCTGACGGCACTACCCGCACTGTCCATTATACAGCCGACCACCACAACGGATTCCAAGCTCATGTTGAGAAATCTGGACACGCCAGCCATCCTGCCACCTTTTCGTCTCATGGATCACACCATTTCGGCCAGTTTTAAAAAGAGGTTAATATTAAATAAGTAGCGAACTTCGTTGAAACTTATAGAAAACTTATAATTAAATTAGTTTGAGATATAATTGATTGTTTTAAGTAGGTATCGGACATAAATTCAAGTTATTTGAACTATTAAACCTCTTTAAACTGAGGTCATAGGAGCCATGGAATTATTATACATAGATTACCTGTTTAAACTGAGATAATAGGAGCTGTGGAAATATTACAACGGACGTTGTGTTGTGCTGGGCGTTTGTGCAGGCTGACAGAAAATAACCAACAGCCTGAATAAAAATCCTACTCTCCCCATTTAATTTTAAGCTACTTGACGAAATTTATAAAATATATAATTCATGTACGAATGAATTCATATTCCTCCTATTTGAATCTGGAATGTTTAATGAGGTGACGGTGACTAATATTCAAAATTACAATTCACACGGTATTTGTAATAGTATCTGCATTACTTGTTTACAAACTCCTTGACAATGTCATTACTCGGGGAGGGGGAGGCTTCATCTGCAGTCTGTGTATCTAACAGTTTCTAGTCACTTGACAATGAAATTACAATTATATCCGAGGTTTAGTTATAAGTTTTAACTTTTCAGTTCAATAACACCAAATTCGTCATTCCTGATCTCATTTACAAAACTAAAATAATTAATTTATAGCTGTTACATGTCGCGAATAAAGTATGTAGTGGTATGTTATAATGTACTACATATGTATGTCTGAGCTCTTACACATAAAAGGATGACGAAATTAAGGGCAAGTTCACTAATTTTTAAAATATTCATGTATCAAACTTCTTGAAGGTACCGGTACTGAAAAATATATCCAGACCTTAACATACAGAATATAAGTCGTTAGATGATGTATGCTCTTATATGATTAAAAATTATGATATGGTGCACCTTTTGTATATTATAATTCTTGAGCTGTTTTATAACAATAATGCAACTTTTATTTTAAAACTTATTTTTATACATTTCAATAAAGATATTTGAAGATGATCTTCCTATTTTTTTCTGTTTGAATGATTACCTAGATGCAAAGAATTCCATGGATTTGAGAAGCGATACAGCAGTTTATCGGCTGTAGAACAAATTTTAATACATTCCCTGTTATCCTGTGAATGCCGCTAGACATGCGCAGTGGCTCATATCGGCAACTTAGATATTTTAGTCGGTCCGCTTTTTTCCCCCACCTGTACAAAATTTGGTTTTATAATTTTGCAATAATGTATTTCATAGATCGTTGGGAAGTATGTTTTATCAATGTTCCTTTGTCTCCCACAGCTTGTTCCACTCTACTCTGTATAAGATGATGGGAGGTCAGAATATACTTGACAGTTAGTCAGCTGTCTCATTACCAGCAATCCCACTATGCCATTTAATCCAAGAGATACAAACTTAAATATTACAATCCTTTATGTGATTTCTAACGTATAATTTTGTTATCTGAACTGCATTTATTACCAATAGCCAGATATTGCTTACTGCGAATCACTATAAATGCATGCGTTATTTTCAACTTCACTGCACCACTAAACTACATTTCTTATTGCCAAAAGTTATGATAAACAAGAACGTCGGAAGATTCCCGAAGATACATATATAATTGTTTGACTTTCGTTAAAATTTACGAAATAGCACAAACAAACAGATTTATTTCAACAGCTCTGTTAAACCACCTCAGCCACGATAAGTGGATCTTGGAGGATGGTAAGGATTTTTCAAACTTGAGTGGCTCTTAATAATAAAATAATCAGTGAGTGGATAAGCCTAACATATACGTATTGTTGTTAAATGGGCGAACTTGTAATCTTTTACTATAAGTTTTGAAATGGTTGATCCGCCGGAAAGTTCATCTGGACCGATTTCCAGGCAATCTTACCATGTGAAAGTTTCCATCCTCCCAATTAACCCTGAAAGGCCTTCGGAAGTTCATAGTCTCTGAAGCAGGTTTTTAGTCTTAACTAAAATGTTTCATCAATGTTACATTGACGATGGGTTGAACAGTCCGGAGGCTGCGGGAATCGTACCGGAAGAGCCTAGGCTCTTCCACCGTGGTCTTCCATTTCCTTCCGCAATCACTGTTATGTAAATAATATTATTGGCTGACAGCACTAAACACAACTTCATTTTATAAGATGTTCACCAATTGAAGATAGGTTTACAATTTTTTTAAGATTTCTCAAGATAAAACAATCCTTTCGTCTCTCAAATTAAACAAGGATTGCTCCATCATAGAAACTTTTTAAAAAGTCATAGGCCTACATTAGATCTTGCTTATCGTTTATTGAACATTGTGCATGGTGAAACAGAAAAATATTCAGAACAAAAGTATACGAAAGTATACAGTATACGAAACATATTTATCCTATGCAGGAATTTTGCAATCTTCTCGCCAATCATTCTTACATAGAATAAATGGTGGCATAGCTTCTGGCAGTAATTTCCACTTTACATAAACCTCTGTTTTTAGCAATATAGGATTTTAATAAGGGATAGGATGGCTATAATCACACAGATTTCACGAATAAAATGTATCAGATAAAAGTAACAGCTCATAGTATGGTATGGTATGGTATGGTATGGTATGGTATGGTATGGTATGGTATGGTATGGTATGGTATGGTATGGTATGGTTTATTCTCATCCATAATACTTTCTTTTCACATGTGAGAAACAGTGCGATAGGTATCATATTCTGAAGTGTGACAAAAGAACAAAATCTATCTCAGAGTACTGCAAGAACAAAATATAGTAAAGTGATTCGGTCTTAATGCCCACTCGGGCGCATCTTCTCTTTTATAATACTTTCTTTTAGGACTCATACCTCGGTTATCCGTAGTGCCCTTATGTTACAAAATCCTCTTGTGTGAGAAAAAAGGTTCGGATAAATCAAGGAACACAAATACATCATAATATGACTAAAGTACCAAATTTAATGAAACTAAACTATGAATAGTGTACGTTCCTTATCTATGAATAGTGTAGTCTCTTCTATGTTTTCTATCCCTTTCTTCCTTATCAAAAATAACATTTAGCCTAATTTTTTTAAAAACTTGTTACCTTTATTGCATTACAATCTTTCATATGCTACGTTACTATTCAGTTTTAATAATTTATTATCTATAAATATTTCTCTCCATTGTTTTGTAGCTTCACATTCAAGCAGGACGTGTTTCGCACTTTCGTTTGAACCTCAAAGTGGACACATTCTTTTCTCCGTATTCTTTCTCGTATTTCTGAACCAGATACCTAATCTCCACCTAATCTCTCTACTTTATTAAGTTCCAGAATGGTACTTTCTGGGATTGTATGGTGGACGGGAGATATCTGTCCGTCCGGGTCCTGTACGCACGATAATTCGAATAGGCTTCATTGGGTTTTCACGAAACTTGGTATAAGCATTTATAAAGTCATGAGAAGAAGCCTATTGATTTTGGACCAAATCGGTTGACTGGTACCGAAGTAACGACTAATTAACGGTATCATGCTTTTTAAATGGCAAATCATTACTATACTACAACAAAGCCGCGTTGCTAGCCATAACCACGGCCTCCCAGCTCGATTAAGACGTCATATACACATCATTCATAGCAAGCCGAATGCATGAGTAAGCTGTATGAAAATTGTCTTTTTATACAGAAGTAGAGAAAATTGCTAATATGCCTAACGGTAAGTGCTGTGCTCCTGGATGTACTGTAGCAATAGGCCTAGTAATGCTAACGGAGAGTCGTCCAAGTCGTCCCAAAAATGAATCCAGACGGCTTAAATGGATATTTGCAATTCACAGAGAAAATGTCATACCTTCAGATAACTCATGGTAAGTAAACACACATTAATGATAAATACAGCATTTGTCAGTATTTTGTTAAACCCATACTGTGGTAGTAATTGTGGTTTATAGTTTGAGAAGGATATTTATTTACATTACTGCTAATTATCGCTTACAAACGTATTATTATAATATTTAAATAGGGTACTCTATTAGGCCTAATAATAAACAATTGTTTTAGATAGCCCCATATAACAATGTTAATAGTACAAAGTCTGTGCCATGTATTTCAGAAGCATGTGAAATATGGAATAATAACACCATCTGGCACATCCTTATATCAGTTTACCTGATTTCATTAAGTGCCAGTAAGATACTTTATAAGATTGTGTGGGGAACGGGAAAATGTCTGTCCGTCTGTCCGTGTGTCTGTATGCGCGACAACTCAAATACTCTTCATCGGATTTTTATGAAACTTGGTATACGAATTTATAACGTCCATGGGAAGAAGCCTATTGATATTGAACCAAATCGGTTGATCCCTACCGGTGTAATGCTCAATTTAGTGCCTATTTTAATGGTAATATATTAGCCGAATTTATATGTATACCTAACACTCTTTTGCAATATCTTGCCCTGATTTTATCCATGCTTACCCACGCTTCTTCCCCTCACGAAATCTCTGCTGCATATAATATTTTAGCTTCTACCAGGATCTGTAAATATTATTGATTTTAATATTCACATTATCATTGGTAACTAGTTTAAAACTTTATTCTTCATTACCTTTATATGTTCCGTTCCAGTTTCAATGCCGGGTTAATATTACCCCTAGACATTTATTATTGTTCACTACTTCAATGTCTTCACTGTTTAAAGCCCTTTTTTTGTTTGTTTGTTTGTTTGTTTTTTTGTTTTTGTTTTTTGTTTTTTGTTTTAATGCCACCTTTCTTACAAACAAAATTGTTTACTTCCCAGTATTAATTAAAATCCACTTCTTGTAGTAGATATTAATTTCATCTAGTCCTTTTGGATTCCGTTAAAACAGAAAATTAACATTTTACTTAGAACAGGTTTCGAAAATATTTGAAAAACTAGCATTCTATTCATGTAGTGTGGTAGTAAGAGAAAGTTGACAGCTAGCTTCAAATAATTCGCCTAATGCCAATAAAAAAAATTTAATTTTATACGATTCTTCATTTTGTAGCTGTTCACAGAGAAACACATTGACTGAGACAGCAACAGAAGTTAAGACAAATTTTTCTCTAAATCCAACCCACAGTAGATAACTTAGTTACATCCCTCTCGGTTATAAAACAAATTTTGTAGAGATATTATATACTTTTAAAGTGTGTCATAATAAAATATTTACTTTAAAATGCATTTACTTCTCTTTCCTAACTAATCACGAACGGCGGTGCGATGTAATTTGTTGGGTTCGATTCGCTATGATGGCCAATCCAGTCTAAGTTTTATGATTTTCTCTCACATACAAATTTCTAAACAATGTGTAAATAGTGGTTGAGTAACAATTGATTGTGCAATGTGTACAGTTAATATACCTCAAGATACATGAGGCATAAACAAAAATTTGCACTAGGAACAGGAAGAACTAATTGAAAGAAAGCTTTGATGGAGGATGTAAAAATTCAGGTTTTACAGCGCGATGTTTATCGCTGTCTCTATAAACTAAAGTATAAAAGATTAGTTCTTCAAACAGATGGCAGTCAGTCATTGAGTGTTCTTCAAAGCTTACACAAAGAAAAAAGTTATTAATAGACTTTAAATAAAATGTCTGGCATAAAGGTATAGATATAAATATCTTCGTACGTCCAGGTTTTATTTTAGCTCATGTAGAGTTCAACAAAACAGGAAAAACTGGAAATGCAACCAGATTTTCAAGATCACACTAAATATTAAAATATTCAATCCCCGCAAGTTATAGAGAGACTAATTGAATAATGAATTCTAGAACGACCCCTGAACCAATGCGTTCTTTATGTAAACATTAGGCATGTTTCTGAGATTCACGGTAGTTTCTAGTACATACCCTGGACCGTTAAATGTTTTCATTCATTCAATTTAAAAGTTTACCTTAAACAAAAATTCTCAAAAAATCATAAAATCTCATAATATTATAGGCCTATATATATTTTTGTTTTAATTGTTCCTGCGATTTAAATGTCTCACAGAAATAAGGCAATCACAATACAAAAAAGCAGACAACGACGTTTGGTAAAAAAAAAAATATTTTATCATATTCCTCATAACTTATCGCATAAAATTTATTTTGAAACCGTCGTAATTATAATTCGCATTAATATAAGCATAAGGTGTAATTTTCAGTAAATGCTACTTTTATATAACCTACCTTGGTCCATTATGTTGATATCTCGGGTTACAAGGAAGAAATACAACAGAAATAAAATTATAGAAAAGTAAATTTATATTAGATCAAGCCATGAAAAATCATTGAATTGTGGAATATATCTCATTAAATTGTTGAAGTTATTATTACTATTATTAATATTCATAGCTTCGCTACGTCTATATGTTATAGTAAGATAGGCATAATCATTGGAATAATAATGGTAATGTATAGAAATGTGTAGGATAGATTAGCTATCCCAACACAATAGTTCGATCTGAAAACAATAATAACTTACTTCTTCACAAAGCATAATGGACTTGGTATGATTAATTTTAAAATAGCGGTAAAGGCTAATTTTGATAGAAATACACTAGTTCAATATTATTATACGACTCGTTCATGCTCTGTAAATCTTACAGCGAAAATTCTATTTTACATGAGGGTACTTCTAGGATATCACTATGCCTGATGATACCGCTGAACATCAATTAATATGATTTTTTTTAATTGCAGATCGCCGTTCTCTTTGCACTCGTAGCCGTTGCTTCAGCAATGCCTGGTTACGAAGAACATTATGTAAGTATCGATTATTTAATTGAATGTATTGTTTCAGAGGTTTCATACCTAAATACCTACAGTGGGATCAACTTCCAGATACGTTATGACCAGGGCTCGGAAGTTGAAGACCTATAAATTGCTTAAAAAGGCCTATAAGAAAACCTAATAATATTCTAAACAGGATTTAATAACTAGAAGAAGAACAAAAATATGTAATGCAAATTAATTAATATTTAAATAATTTTAATTTTAATCGGGGAACTCTTCAAGAATGTTCCGATTCGTATAATCTTCCAAAAACGTTTTTGAAAGATTAATTGTTTAATGTCACTTAATGGGAAACATGCTGTTGGACATTGCATCGCTTTTCTGCACTTACTTTTACAATTTGCAGATAAGCGTAGCCTACTTTCATCAGTGGAAAACACCTCTGCTCCAAATTCAGACACACTGTCGCAAAAAAAAAAACAAAAAAAAAACCTTCGTTTCGCTTTAGGCACCTTTAGGCCTACGGTCAGGCTGTATTTTAAAACCGAAGTGGACTCAAAATCCCAATCCCCACTGTCTACTCGAGGTAATTGTCATGAGCCGATACCGAATTGTTCCGACTGAGAAAGAATAGTAAAAATGTAGTCGAAAGAATGCGAAGTTGCAAAAAAAAAAAGCCGTTAAGGCCTAAAAGCGGCTAAAAATAAGAGAAATAAGAGAAAACACCGAAAAAGGCAAAAAGTACTAATAAAGACAACACCTTCAGTGATCCAAAATGAACACACAAATATAGCATATTGGCCTACATATATTTTATATATGCATATATGTATATATATAATTAATATCATTTTATGGTTAAGAAAACTTATGGTCCAGATGACGTCAGAAATCTCGAAGCGTTAACCAATATAAAAGGAATATATCTTTTAATAAACTTTATAGGCCTACTTTGATAGTATTACAGACACATTGTTTGAAAACTACGTCAAATGACGGCATAAAACACTTAGCCAAGATCAGATATATTGATAATATAATAGTCCTAAATCCAGAATGGATACTGGTTTAAATGAAGAAATGATAATATAATAGTCCTAAATCCAGAATGGATACTGGTTTAAATGAATAAAAGTGCCAGGGAATAAGTAGAACGAAATTGCAGACGATACCTAAGTTCCTATGTGTAAGCTATTTCGATAACTAAAAACACCAAAAACCCAATAATTGTAACGTAGGTCGGCCTTGTGACCCAGTTGGGAAATGTCTGTCATGTTTAACCTTTCCACTGCTACTGACGAATACATTCGTCACTACAAAAACTGTTTAAAAGCAGAAATATAAGAATTATAGATGATATATATAAATTATTAAGATTTTATCCTTGTGTTAGGATTGTAATCCATAGAAACAAATTGTTCTAATGAAATTTTCTTCATAGATTTGAAAATTAGCTCCTACTGATGTTTTCACTTGATGATTGCTTATATTATTGCATAAATTCAGCCTTGTATTGGTTAACTGTGAATATGTTTAACGATTTCTACATATAGATAAAGAAAGATCAGAATTATTCACTGTATCCTACTTGAAAATAGACAGAGATAGTTTAGCGTTAAAGAATTTCAACTCTAAACTCGGGTTTAGATTCGGGTTGAATCTACGAAGTGTACGATTTTGATACATACCCCCTCTTGCATTTATAAATTTAAAAAACTATAAATTTTATATTTCAGGATCATCCTAAATACGACTTTAAGTATGGAGTTCATGACTCCCACACTCATGACATCAAGGAACAACATGAGACCCGTGATGGTGACATAGTCTCTGGTTACTACAAGCTGGTCGAACCTGACGGTTCTACCCGAACTGTACATTATACTGCCGACCATCACAATGGATTCCAAGCTCATGTTGAGAAATCTGGACATTCCAGCCATCCTGCTGCTTATCAAGGATCCTTCCTGCACGCCCAGGGAGGTATCCACTCTCTTTAATACACAAAAAAATGATGATAAGTTTCTATGGAAACGATCGACGAACTACAATAAATCAGTCCCAATTGCATCATCTATCTTAACCTAATGAAATGGCGCAATAAACTTTGATGAATTTAAGACATCAAGAAGTGTTAACTTGAAGTGTAGTAATAGTAACAACCAACAACAATTACTATAATATAATAACATAGCAGTTGAAGGGTCGGAGAAAAAAAGGGAGTATTTATTCCGATAGGTTCATTTCTTTTTCTTTTATTTTCACATGACTCAAACTCTTTTATTTCCCATCTGATAAGTGTATTGCAAAAGCTTGTTTCTGTGTTTGAAAAAACCTGAAAATGGACTTGTCCCCTTATTTCCCCAATCCTTCAATTGCAATTGAACTAAGTCACAGAACTGGATTTATTAAACTGATTGTAATACTATGTAAAGTATATTTATCGTCGATAAATTATCGATATGACTAATCCAAGCCTTTCTGTTTATTGAATGATAAACATAAATTTATTGGTCTGAATTATATAACCAGATATTAATAGCGTAACTGTTACAGTAATTTTTATTTATTTTATTTTATTTCATTTCATTTTTTCATCTAATTTATGTACAACCCCAAACAGCAAAGCTCATGAGAAGGGTAACATACAAACATTAGTTCAAAGAAAAATATTACGTACTACAATTTATAAGTTTACTAGTAACAAACATAACCACATATCAGAAAAAATACATGCTTCAAATATACTGATCGATTTGTTTTAAAATGTACAGATAATTTTTTAACGACTTTACAGACATATATTATAAGTTATCTATCTTACTGATTAAAGTAAACATCTAAAAAATATGATAATGCTTTTGGTTTAAAATTTCTAGGAGAACTACACACACTTCCACGTAACATGTTTTACAATTTTATACCATGAGGTAATATTCCTTTTAGGCCATGCATAGCGTATGCGCTATGAGTTACAAAGAGATGAGTGACTTTTCTTCTATTAAGGAGATGAACATCCTCGGGTGTAATTAAGGTGGTCTTGGATTTAATAAATTTATGTTTGATAGAATGCAAATGACTGACTATTTGCTGCATTTGCAGAGACAGAAAGTGGCTTGATTGCAGAAATTTTGAATATATCACTAGTATGGGTTGTAAAGGGAATATTTAACATAATTTTACTGAATGGTAATATTAAATTTAAATGGAAAGTATAGTGGGATAGTTAGAAAATAAGTTGTGTGACTTATTTGTCTCAAAATGTGCTAACTGTAAAAAGTTAATTTGTTTCTGTTACAAATTTGTGTTCTAACCTATAGATCTACATTTATAGGTAATAACACAGCCATAATTTGTTTATGTTTTTCATTTATGCCCTTATTTATTAAGTATTTCTCACTTTTTGCGTAATAGGTTATGCTTGTTGTCATACATCCTATCTCTTTTCAAGTCAATTGTTTGGTCATAAGGTGATATGTTTTTATACTTCAATAAACTAAAGTTGAAAATATTGCATTGTGTTTCAATTTACGTTCTTCCCTACAAAGTCATATTCTTTAGTTAATATTACTATAAACATCTACGCTAAATCATTTGCTAACGTGTCGAACTTCAGTCGAAGTCAATCACAATCACTAAGCCCGCCTATCGATCCACAAGCTATTAACACAAATTTCAGATAGATTCAATGATCCAATTAGTATAGAAGAATAGGAAGAGGACAGTATATGCATTTTAATATAAGACTTCAATTTTATGGACTTCAAATACATTTTTAAACAGTTTCAAGAATTTTTAGTAATACTTATGACTAATTTAATGTATGTAGGCCTATCACAAGTTTTTGTATTTCTAGACTAATAGCTTATGCTACTTATATATGTTGACTGTAATAAGATAAGTTATGTTTTTAAAATAGTTTAAATTTCTAATGTTTTAAATACTGAGGATAGGTGGTAAGCAAATTGTATAGCTCAGTAGGAAAATTAAAATAATCGAAACATTACTTACGACCTTCTTTTCTCCCTATACATTTCTTTAAAAATAGGTCAATCTTTTACGCAATTGTTTCTGCGATGTTCAACTGTTTCAAAAAGTGATTTTTTTAAATGTTTCCAACCAAAAGAGGTTGAATTCCGCCACATAAGAAATAACCAAAACACTTTTTGATTACTATTATAAGCACAAGAAACTGAAAATATTTTCCTTTTAAAATTTGGGATTCAAAATAACAGAAAACGTCGTACGATGATCGACCGTTATAAGTGTAAGTGTTCATTACAGTAATTAGCTTTTTACAAATTCTAATGCAAAGTATCGCACGGGTCCGCATGGACCGTACATGCTTATGCAAAACACAACAAAAGATATAGAATAAATAATGTAAAATACAAAATAACACAAACAAACCAAGTCTATTCCTCACCCTCCACACCCGCTCTCCAATTTGCCGCTTTCTCAAATCTGAGCTGTCTCGCCTTCATTAAAAAGTTCCCTCAAAATTTTTGTCCGCCAGTAACTCCAAACATATTCGTTGCTCCCTATCTGATTCCATAAAAGAAGTTCCAGGTAGATATTTTAACCTCCAATTTTCTAAACCTTCACACAATTCGCCAAAGTATGAAACCATGATTCCTTCCCCTTACATATGGGACAAATTTTCATTCCGTTTTCTTCTGTTATCTTAACCATTCGCCACGCACCGAGTACAATCTAAGTGAGCCCCAGTTGACTGATTTTGGATCCTTTTCCCCACTCCAATTTTAACCTCCATTGTAATCTCAGTGAATCATATTCATACATTGCGAATTTGTATCTTGTCTATCAATATCTTCCAAACTGTTCTTAGCCTTCCTCCACACACTTCTCCTATTTCCCTGCCCATCCGTCCAAACGTATCCCATCCCTATTTTTCAAATCCCTTTCTTAATTTGGAAGCCTTAACTGTTCTTTATAACTATTGCTCTAATTAGAGACTGATCGATCGTTATAAGAACTTAACAGGTTCACACGATTAAGGAAACTCGCAAGAGCTCGTTTTGTTAATTTCACGTTTGCCTGTTAAGTTCTATATAAGTTTTACATCGTAAATAACTAAAGTGATGAAATTAACCAAATTGATATACCGGTTCCCTGCAACCGGTGTGTACAATGTACGAGGCGTGTTTTTAAAGTACCGGTAAGTACCGTTTAAATATTTTGCCGCTGAAGCGTTGCAGTCGCGATTTTGACCAAGTACGATCACTTCCTCGAAATGTTCAAAACAAACGAACGGCTCGCCGACTGTGAAATCAGATCAGGGATTCGTTTTTGAATGACAGAAATGTTACGACAGCAAACATTCATCGCCAATTGTGTGAGGTTTATGGGGAAACAATAATGAATGATGGAATGGTGATGAAGTGGGTTAGACAGTTTAACGAAGGTCGAGAAAATGTACACGATGAGCCGCGGAACTGCCGACCGCCTGTGATCCTCGATAATTTGGTGCAAGCTGTGGAAGAAAACATGTTTCCTCATCGAAAAAAATTCCTTGGTGGAAAACATTTTAGCGATGATGATATTGTGAAATAACAAGTGCAGACTTGGCTTTCATCACAGGCGGCACCATTCTTTGTCGAAGGCATACAACAACTGGTTTCCCGTTAGAACAAGTTCCTGAATAACGGTAGTGACTATGTGGAGAAGTAGTGTGAGGTGTAAGGTAATGAACGATAATAAAGTTTCTGGAAAATAATGTTCTGTTATTTCTTTTTTAATTATCGGTAGGCTACTAACTTAAACACGCCTCGTATCACCACGATTCTCCTCGCCTCTCGTGCATCAACTGCCTGAAGCGCGGTACAGTATTTCTTGTGACGGCATTGAGTTCATATCTTAGAATTACCAAGTTTTTTTTTTTATGTGTAACACATTAACAAGCCTGAGCGAAAACTTTCTAACAAATAAAAATCTAAATAAGTTATTTGTGCTTGAACAACAACAAAAATGGTTTGATGAACGAAAATATTAGTGTTTCTGGCAGTCTTTTCAACTAATTTTTCATTGCAAAATAAATTAAACAAACAAAATATTTGGGAAAAAATAATATTAAGTCGCACCTTGGATGAATGTTCCCACCCACCGCTCCCTCGCGATGCACTTTCTTTTATACCACTTCTTCTGTCCTCATATTACATAGAAACTCGTGATTGGACGTTGGTAGTGTGACGTCATACCGGTAAACAAAAGATGAACAAAAGTTGACAGGCTTACTAACGTGTGGAAGATATAATATGCCACATTTTCGAAACCGACAAACAGTGTATCGTACATTATTCGAAAATGCAAGGGCGCTTCGCTTCGGCTGCCGCCTCCGCTCGCGCACTTAACTAATGTGGTTAGTGTATGCATTATTTAGATTATGTGAAGAGGTGATTGTGGTCTGGTCGGGATTGCCGAGTAAGCTAGAGGGTTGTCATTTTGGTGTATGGGTTGGTAGCTTGTATTTGGTACGATCGGGAGTTTGGAGAGAAGGGACGATCGGGTGTTCCGAGATAACAAGCGAACAGCAACGCATTGTTTGGAGCGTAAGGGGGCGACTTAATCTTCTCTTATGCCAAATATTTTTTTAATACTAATACTGCCTTGGTTCCTGAGAACGACTAATTCTATCAGAATTTGTAGTATACAGAGTAGTTGTAGTGCCAACTCGACCACTATTATATTCAGCTTGGACTGTTTCATCTTCACTCGAACTTGAATCATTATCATTAATTACTTCAGTATTATCAGTCACTGTCATTTCTTTCAATTCTGCCGGGAAATCACCTTCTAATAGACCTACTGTTAAAACCTGTTCTTCAATCAAAAACATGCTATGATCCCCAAAATAATTCTTATAACTCATACTGTAGGCTACTTTTAAAAGATTCTTACTTTGATTACAATAGGTAGAATATTCCAGAATGCTTGTAACCATATTGTCATAAATTGATAGATCTATATTATCAGCGATTACATTAAAGTTTAAAGCAGGAAACAAAAACTTTTAAAGGAATAAAGTGTTTAGAAAATGTCCACCTATATACCACTATTATACTTAAAAAAAACAGCTGAAGTCTATTTTATCACATAATTTCTATACACTTATAATAGTAGTTTTCAAAACTACAATAAAAGTTAACTTTAAAGCATGTTTTATTTAATTGGTCTTTTATGATATTTCCTGTAGGCTTTAGCTGTTGTTTTTCTTAAGTATAATAGTGGTATATAGGCGGACATTTTCTAAACACTTTATTCATAACTATACCATTTGAATTACGAAGCTGATCAATTATTTTAAGTAAACTAGGCAGACCTTGGAATATTTGAGCAGGCGACTCGCATAGTAATTTACGCAAAATACACAACTGATTATTAGCAGCTGCAGTAATAATAACAACAATAATATTAATAATAATAATAATAATCCAGCAAAATTTGTGTGAGAACGCTTTCCATTCTGTGATATCGTATCAAATCTGTATGTATATATATCTACCTCCTTGTAACACCCTCCCCCCGTTGGGGACATATGCCTCCAAGAGGAGATTTTGGTATCCAGTCTAATATTGTTATACTTATTTTCCGACAGCAGATAAGCCCATTGCCTCTTAACTTCGAAGGAAACTACGGGCCTACTTGGACGTCAAAGGGCCGACGACTTATGAAAGAGGTTCAAATTTAAGCTTGGAATTCGTTTTAGCGTGCCGTAAATCTGCGACACAGGCCCCCACACTTAGGGCCTAAGTTCCTCCCGGAGGACTCCGTGTCTAGAAATATCCATCGACCGCGGCCGTGATTGAACCAGCTACTTTCGGATCTAGAGTTGGGCATGCTACCTCTACACTACTGCGGTCGACAGATAGACGTAGAATGACGTACTCGTATTAGATCTTATGTTGCACTGTAGAAGGCTTCTCCAGACAAAGCTCAGAAGTTGGTCTGCCTACGTTAAACAAATGACGTTTGTCGTCGGTTTTCTAAAAAGAAAAAGGTGTCTCGAGTAAAGTGCACGCTAGATCATTCTTTAGATTCATTGCAATTTCAATAATCTCGTATCAATCACTCCATAAGACAGGCATACAAGTGAATCACATTTGTATCATAAAATTGCGACATGCAGTATTCAAAACAACAGCATCACTGCAGTGGAGGACGTAGAATTTTCTTTCGGGGAGGGATTCGAGGACATAGAAAGAAAACTAAAACTAGAAAAAAGTTATTTTATATTTATAGAGTTTACAAAACTGTAATGTTGCTAGTAGTTTTGTTTGAATGTGAAACATGTCCAATTACATTTCAAGAGGTACACAAGTTGGAAAGATTTGAAAACAAAATTTTAAGGAAAATATTTGGGCCAAAAAGAATGGAATGTCAGAGGAATACAGAAAGCTGTACAACAATAAAATTGACAGTCTGTATCGCTCTCCTAATATTGTAAGATTAATTGAATGCAGGTGGTTAATACGAGCTGGATATGTTACTCGAATGGAAGTGGAGAGGGGCATTTATCTAATTTTAATGGGAAGACCAGAAGGAAAATGACAATTAGCAGATCCCAGACGAAAATGGGATGATAATATTAGAATGGATCTAAAAGCAACTGACTGTAGAAATTCGAACTGAACAAGATGGATAAGGACTAATATTTTCTGTAATCTAGAGTCCATTATGCTCTCATATCAGTTCATGAGAAATAAGCAATTTATTTACTAGAGAACACAGATATACGATAAATAGGTATCTAAAATTTGTTGCACCGATTAGCATTTTTTCAAATTTCGAGAGTGGGATATATCCCCTCTATCCCCCTTCTGCATCCGCCACTGCGATAACTGTGCCTACATCTGTTGAACTGCAGCCAGAAGCAAGTTTGCCAGCCCATTTTACCTCAAATAAGTGAAGATACTAAAAAAGAAACAAGCTTTAAGCTGAAAAACGTTTTAGGACCAAAAGAGAATTCGTCACTACACTCACCATGGAGGTTCGGTTGTCACCACAGAACACAAACATGTTGTCACAGCAACCCCCTCTCGCTAGTTAAAACATTCTTGAAGCGCTAGGCCCAGCTATCTAAAAACGCATTCATAGCTGGGGTGCAGGGAGTTGACGGCCAAAGAAAATATAAACTTCTTTAGGAAGCGGGCGCAAATAGGTAGAATAATCCATTAGGGCTGGATGCCGACGATTGCAGATTGATAATATGAAATTATAGAATCTTTGAAAACGAAATAATGAGCTTAAGATATACTTGTGTGTTATGTATAACGTATATATTTATTTTCTTTTAGAAAACAGGTGAGTCGGCGTTTTAAAACGGAGAATCGGCACTGCCAAGTTGGTCATATAGTAAGCCTTACGTCACAACTAAATTTTACAAATACCGGTTAGTCGTATGTGACGAAATTAAAATATAACTGCATAATTAGACATCCTATTATGTTTTAATCAAATAGCATGAGGATGAAAGGGGTAGGAGTAAAGTAAAGAAGGGCTCGCCTTTACAATAATGACCTTATCTACCCGAAGATGTATCTTCGAAGAAATTAACTATCCAAGATATATTCGTGAAATCCAATACATGCGATTTTATTAAAATATGTCTTCATCTCAGCACATTTTGGAATAGAAAGTTATTTTATTCTGTCCCCAGATAAATTGTTTTTGTTCTTGGAACTGCAAAAGACAATTTTAACTACGTTTAACTATTTTTAGCAGATGTATTTATTTTCTCGAAGCGCTTCAGAAACACTTTGTGTGAACGTGCTAGTAGAATGAAGTAATGTCCATTAGAAAAATACACTCAAATTATATTGCTTGATATTGGGTGTACTTTGAAGTTACAGGGAAGAAATGCAATTTCTATTAGATAACAAAATTCTCCCTTATTATAAATGTCCAAACCGCAATAGACCTAAATAGTTTAAACCATGCTGGCCACTTTAAATATGAACTTTTAAATATTAACGTTTAACAAATTGGAGGCAACTGGGTAAAAACATAATAAGGATCATTCCGTCGGTAATTAAGTTTCTGATCGTACAGTGATAAGCAATAATTAAGATTATATAATGCCTCCCTTTTGCACAATACATGTTATTTGATGCATATACAAGCCTCCACAGTGTGGAACGGAAGAACTAATTGAAAGAAAGCGATGGAGGATGTATGAATTCCGCACATTTGGAGGAACATATAGCGCATGCATATTTATCCATACGTTGAAAAAGTATATAAAATGAGGTTCCTAAACGAAAGATGTCAGTCATCAAGCGAACTCATTCAATAACATGGCTATCATGAAGGTAAGAAAGTCGAATTTACTAATCTGATGATCTTCATGGAAAATTAATTGGTGGAGTTTATATTACAGTTCTTAAAATTATGGACCTAATTATTCTGAAATCAGTGGAGAAAGTTCAAAGTAATCTAATACAATGAAGCGATTTTTCACATTAATTTCAAACCAAATGGACGTATTTTTGTCAAAATGTACACTCAAGCAGGCTATATTTCAGAGTAATAGGAGTTTGATTATTAATGCAAAGGATGAAAAATCCAAAGTCCGCACTCACTATTTCCAATCGGTAAAAAAACTTGTTTTAGCAAGTATTGTTACTGAACGATAAAATATGAATCGGTCAGTGGAGATAAGAGCTATACCATTCTTTTATACTAGGCCTATCCAAAAGAAAAACTGAATTGCGATTAAAATGATATACTCATGAATTCCATGGTCAATCCTGATCAAATAAATGAAAAATCAATATATTCCGTACAATATTTTAGTCATAATTTAGTTTTTGCTTTCTGCTGAAAGATTTAAATATTTCCCTCTCCATCGACTGATACAATTTTGAGTTCATGTACTTCTAAGCTTCTCGATTTTCCATGAAGTGTGTTATGTTTCTAATTATCATTATTATAGATACTATGATTTTATTAAGATTATTAAAAATGGAAAAGACTAATAAGAATTTCATTGTGCGAACGATATGCTTGTTAATATACCCTTTAGGGATTGCGCATCTTAATTTTCAAGAAAATATGTGCCCCTAAAAGCACAGAATTTCATATGTTGGTCATTCTATACTTGACAAACAACAAACAAACTAACAAACAAACAAACAAAAAAGGGGGATTTAGTATTTCAGAATTTCAAGTAAATGTAATAAGAAATTAATGATAATAATTATTTAATTTCAGCTTGCAGTATTCTTCGCGCTCATGGCCGTAGTTTTGGCCTTGCCCGGATACGAGGAACACCATGTAAGTATAAATCAGTGGAAATTGCAAAGAGTTGCCTTTTAGAAAATTGTGCAGGAGAGAGGGAAGACCCTCACATATATGTACTGTGTCTGCAGCACTCTTCATCTGTTAATGATTATAGTCACCATTATAACAATGAGCGGAAAATAGAATTTAAATGTGTTTGGCCTATTGATGTTGGTGCAATTGGTGCAAAGAACACCTTACCAAAAGATGGCACTTAGAACCTTTGAAACTTCCACCCCTCCAATATATTTATGAAGATAGGAATAAGAATAACCGCTGAGAATCACTAATATGATTTTTCTCTACCCTTCATATTCCAATATAAGACTCAAAGGCGAATCCTAAAACCTGAGATTGTGGGTGAGATGTGAATGTGTTGGAAAAAGTTTCAAATAGAGAGTAAAAATTAATATGAGGTGAACTGCCTACAATCTTAAATATATCTACAAAAATTAGTCAATAGCCCGGTCAAATGTTACATCGGAACTTAAATTAAATGAACCTTCAGAAACCTGTGCTTGCTGAATGGCAATCGAAAATCAGCGATTTTTCGGACTTTTTTTTAGGTTTTTTGACAATATGCGTTTGTTGGAAAACATCTTTCATTACTTTTTAAAATTAAATTAAATTTTCTAAGACCTGAAATAAAATCATTTTTATAAGTTATATAGTTACCGAGTTTTCAAAGATTGGCCTTTTTTTTTTCTTCAAAAAGTGAAAATTTTAAGTTTATAGTTCGAGTTGGATACCAGCAAAATGACTAAAGCAATATTCAGTCAATGAGTACCATACTATTGTCCTTTCAGGCTCATCCCAAGTACGACTTCAAGTACGGAGTTCATGACTCCCACACTCATGACATCAAGGAACAACACGAGACCCGTGATGGTGACAAAGTGACTGGTTACTACAAGTTGGTTGAACCTGACGGCACTACCCGCACTGTCCATTATACAGCCGACCACCACAACGGATTCCAAGCTCATGTTGAGAAATCTGGACACGCCAGCCATCCTGCCACCTTTTCGTCTCATGGATCACACCATTTCGGTTCATTTTGAAAAAAAAAAATTATGAAGAGACTTTTTAAAGTTTGGCATACATTTTCTGCTAATAATTTTAATGAACTTTCTTAGAGGATAACGATTTGGTTCTCTAAGTTAATAGGAAATCTTTTTCATTGTTATTACTGTTTTACTATACTTTACCGTTTATCGTACATGTACATTTAATGTTATATATTTTTTATTTTTTTTATACTTGTTGGTTACAATTGTGTTACTTAGCAAATGAAATAATTTCACTAATTCTACTTAATATCAATTTCACTGTGTTATTTCTATAAATATTGAATTTTGTTGCACTGTACGAGTCATAAAGACTTCACATATATTGTATAAAAATGATGGCTTACGCATATCGTTGAGATACGTATTGCCAAATCTGAGTGTACTATTCTACATATTCCCTAATGTAAAAATATTGTACTGTGGGAGACAATAAAAATTATTTAACACATACAGGATAGGCTTAAGTTGTTTTGAATATAGATAACAGACCTACCCACATTTTCTTGATATTCCAGAATATTGTGTTTCAACAAACACTACAGGCTGGATTACGTGTTTTTTTATCGTTAACATTTTTAAATTTTCTATATTATTTTGATATTATGACTCTAGAGTGAACTCTGCCGTTAACTGTTAGCGAACATGCACGTTTATTTTGTATTTCCGTGCAGCATATAAGTTTACACCACTCAAATATTTTTGTGGATACGATACAAAATTGTGGAAACGAAACATTTTTATATGAATATTAGTAAAACCACCAGTAAAATTTACATATTTCCAGAGAAATGGTACTAACATTCTGACGGCATAATCGTATCATAGAGTAAAATATGTTAAAAATAATATTATACGGGAATTATCACATCAGAAAAGTTATTATATCTATGAAATCGTTTAGATTATTTGTTACTGAAAGTATCACTGCGGTTTCTCCGGTTTATCCAGTCATCTCTTTGGTTACTTCTTGATTCTATGAGAACAGAAGGCCAGATGGCCACACAAAAGATGCAATGTGAGTCCATATTTATTATGTTTTATTATTTTTTGCACGTGTAGAACAAAAGCACACAGATTCCTAAAATGCACCCGAACCTTACAAAAAGGGAATATAAATGTCAATAAATGTCACATAAATAGGACTGGAAGTTGGATACTCCGGTATTGTACAAAGGAGGCAGTATATAACGTTGCAATAGACTGTGAAATGGCATCACAAATTTTCTGTTGAGCCTACACATTAAAATATTTTCAAATCTAAATATTTTTTACATTGATCGGAGAGAGACCAGCTTTTGGTTACAGCATCCTGATGCGGTTGTTCTCTTTGAGTTATTCCGTAACTGTTTTGAGCCGTGTTTTGTTAAAAACATAACAACCTCTTTAGTTTACACTCTGTAACCGTTAACAACGATTAGAGATTTACAACTTCTTATACACGGTATCCAAACTTCCTGCCCTAATAAGAAATATAAGACATATTTCAACACATATATAGAACAAAATGTGCAACATTGCCATAACACACACTCATTGAAAAATCCCTTCCAAGTGCGCATAGTACTGAATGCCGATAGTCTACTGTCTACTCCAGTTACTACAAAACGCGAAACATAACTTACAACATATCTTTACAGCTTTGCAAATAACTTTAACGAGAAAACAAGAATTGCTACAAAATCCGTGTGTCTTCAAAAAAGAATGCGCAGGTTGATTTCACTTACCTACTGCTATGGCAATTAACATAGTGAATATCAAGAAGTGCTCCAGGGCTGGTTTAGCTTCATAATGCAGGAGTACGAAAACCTCAGAGCGCCATCCTTCAGAAACCTTATTTACCCGCAGATATACTTTATTTGTACTTTACTAACACTGTCCTTGCAACTTTTGACAAGTTATGTAACCCTTTTTTACCAATACCAACGGTTTACCCATGAGGTTAAAAGGTTCAAAATTCTTGAAAATAATTATATGACAGGAAAGAGTTTCTTTGACTTAATAAAATGGTGCTGCTAATATTCGAAAAAAGCAGAAGAAATGCCAAGATAGCCAAATTCACTACTGCTGTATCTTTAACCAAGTAAATGCAGTGTACTTGGATATTAACGTTAATTGGACTGGAAGGGATAACATTACAGAACATACAGAATTTCAGCAATGGTAATCGGCGACATAACGCCATACAGAAAATGTTACCTGCGCTACGAACATATCTAATACTGCTAAGTAAAGTGGTCCCTATATAGGCCGTAAAGGCCCTTGTGACTCCAGGTGGTTGAGACTCCCAGATTCTGAGACTTTCGGAACATGTTAGCCCCATTGAACTGTATACTAACTGGAATGACTGCTACCATTGTAAAGTCTCTGCCAAATGTGTGTCCTGTATGTGCGACTAGTTGCGTCTGGTCTTGCATGGAAGAAACCAAGCACCTGCACCCTAACACCATTAAGTTAGTAGGACCTTCTCGATTTCATTGAGATTTTAAAACAATGTTAAGACCTTGTCATCCTTTTCATTGCAAAAAATAAATCAATAAATAGCCGAGAAAATTATTTAAATGTTTAATTTCCCCCTTTTCATTTTATATTGATCTACTGGTTGAAAAGAATTACCACAGTATCCCCGCAAATATCCAAACATCTACCACTTATAAAAATACACAAATAAATATGTTAATTTATTTTTCATGTATATTGATATGAGAAACACGTTGTAATTAATTGCATAAACTTCTATCAGCCCACAAAGAATACAATAGTCCTAATTTTGAAAGCATTAAGCTGCTATGTTGCAACAGGGAATATGTATAGGGGAAAAATTAAACATTTAAATAATTTGCTCGGTTATTTATTGATTTATTTTTTACAATGAAAAGGACGAACAGTTCTAACATTAAAAAAATTGTGCGTGGAACGCCACGCGACAGAAGTGAAACTCATTTAAATTTTTGGATTTTTCTCAATTTTGAATTATTGGATTTTTTCAATTTTGGATTGTTGGACTTTTTAATATTGGATTTTTGGACTTTTTAAATTTTGGTATTTGGATTCTTTTAATTCTTTATCTTTTAATTTTTAACTTTTGGAACTTTGGATTTTTTAATATTGGATTTTAAAATTTCAGGTCTTAATTTTTTTATTTTTTTGAATTTTTAATTTCGGTTTTTTAAATTTTGGATTTTTTATTTTTTAATTTTGAATTTTTAGATTTTTAAATTTTGAATTTTTTAAATTATAGATTTTTAAATCTTGGATTTTTTATTTTTTTAAATTTTAGATATTACAATTTTTTTAATTTTGAATTTTTTAAATTTTGGATCTTTGATCTTTCAAATTTTGGATGTTTGGATTTTTAAATTTTGGATTTATTATTTTTTAAATTTTAGATTTTTATATCATTAAATTTTTTATTTTGGAATTTTGGATTTTTTCATTTTTGATTTTTTTAAATTTTGGATCTTTGAATTTTTAAATTTTGAATTTTTAGATTTTTAAATTTTGGATTTTCAATGTTTTAATTTTTAATCGAGAAGATCCTGGTCTTTTGCGTGCAGGGGCTTGGTTTCTTCCATGCAAGACCAAACATGACTAGTCGCAAAAGAAGCCTCACTTTCCTCTCATTCAGAAGGCATTCCAGTTAGTATTCATTTCAATGGTTAGCCCTAACCACCGACCGCTAGTACCCTGGTCCCTGGTATCCATTTCCGTTAGAGGCTGCGTCGAACTTAGGTATGTAATGACACTAGAAAGATAAGGCCAAATGAAAATTATTCCAGCTACCTCATCGAGGACCGAACGCGTGACCTTCCGGTTCGTAGTGCAGTGTCTCAACCAATTACGACACGGCGTACCCCATATCTAATACGAACTCTTCAAGATATAATATATTATACTTAATGAATTTCATGAATATTTATATTACTGGGTAGATATATTAATATTTTTCCTCTCACTCACCAGATTTTGAGCTGTCTATAATATCACAAAGGCTTGTTTAAAGAATGTTAATGTGTTAGTCAAATAGCTAGTAAATAGTTCCCAATAAAATATATTGCTGACTTTAAGGAAGAACAATGACAAAGTGACGTCACAAATTCATGAAGCAATGCAATAGATTTTATACATTATATATGGATACAGATCATACATAGATTTTATAAACGAATTTATAGTAGTTATATTTTAAATGGTTCCTACCATAAAGACTATTTACGCTATTTTTTACAGCTACTTATAAAGCAAAATTACAGCTTTATTGATCATAGGATTTAAAAGTACAACATTATCATAGAAAAAAGGAATGCACCAGTTAAAGAGAGAAAGCTGTATTTTAAACGGACAGGCTTTATTCCATTATATATTATCAGACGTACAGGTCTTGATAATATCATATTTCATCAGAGAAAGGATAAAAGAGTAATAATTTGCTTCCACCATATGTTTTAAAAAGTAGCCCGAAAATCTAAGAGAAAAATCTGGGCGAACATTATAGAGGACATCTAATAATTATGACGGCTCCAAAATTACAAATGGAACTTTTCACTTTTTGAATTGGAGGTAAGGAAAGGAGGGCTGGAAGTTGAAGCAGAGAAAAGTGAAGGGAAAATAGATGAGCAAGAAGTATTAAGAAACCTACAATGAACAAACATTTTTTTTTTCATTTAATGAGATAATTTTAGTCTTCTCCCCCCGAAAATATTTATATTAAATTTAGTAAAGGAAAATTTGTCTTATATTGTCGAACTCTTTTCGGTTAGATCAGATTGAAAACCTGGTAATAATCAAGTCTTGGGTAATAACTTTTAGGCGGCCCGATCGGCTGTACAAGACGAATGGAAAAATGATGAAACCTATGGGCACATAAATGCTGTGGTTCATGAACAAACTAAGAAAATAAATTATGTGGTTAAATGGCACAAGCAGATATGTCATTCTTCTGAAATTGAGTTTCATATTTCGTCTTGTATTACTCACATTGAAATCTGTAAGATGGCAAAATCTGATGTGTAAAAATCTATTATTTACTGATCTGTGGCAATAACAGATATGTCAAATTTTGTAAGCTGGCAAAAGCAGGTATATTGACTAACTAGCTGTCTTCTTCTTTATTGGAATGATAATTCTTTCACACTGGCCGTGTGTAGGCTAAGATGGACACGTGAAGTCAGAATGAAAAATTCAATGTCATAGCCGGGATTTGAACCATGAATTTTTCATTCTGACTTCACGTGTCCATCTTAGCCTACACACGGCCAGTGTGAAAGAATTATCATTCCACTGTGACCTACTAGTGGTTTACTATAAAGCCCGGGTCTTTAAGCACTTACAGCTTGTAAGTCGCCACTGGGTTCGTATCTCATATTGAGAACGCCTGGTGGTATTCTGGGATTGTGAGTCGGTTGGAGAATTCAATGTTGTACCGGCACGTTGCCATGGTAGCTCAGTTGGTTAGAGCATCGGCACGGAGAGCCGAAGATCCTGGTTCAAAGATCCGAAGATCCTGCCTGGCTATGCCATTGAATTCTTCTTTATTCTTCATTTTCCTAATTTACTAAGTTTGTAAGGTAAAGCAAGGCAATTATGTTCACATGTTCTGTATTGTCAACGAGGTTTACAAGGAAAAATCTTGTTGGAAAGATTTCAAGGTGGCAGAACAAGAAAATTCTGGATCATTGAAGAAATTCTACTATAAAAGTGGCATAATAAGATGTGTTAGAAATTTTAAGGAAACTAAAATAACTACAGTAGTAAATTCTTCCACCTTTCATAATATATTATATTACAGCTTTGTAATCAAGAGTTTCAATAGCATGTGTTGTAATAATTAAAACTTTATTTTTTATAACATCCTAAACTTAATAAATGTCCTTCTTCTCCTAAAATTTAGTATTATGAGAATAAAACTTCAGATTTTATATGAAACGAGTTATATTAAATATGTTATATACTTAATATAAATAATACATATAACTTCAAAGTTAGAATTATACACAATTTTTCCACTAGAGTTCGAGTTCTTTTCATTCCAACCTAAAACACCTCAATGAGTAAAAACATTTGCAGAATACGCTCCTTAATCCGAGAATTGTGATGTCACATCGGTTGGATCCAGAGAAAGACTCTGCATTTTCGTTTCGAATTATGTGAATCTGTTCTATTAAATTGTTATTGTTGAGTATGAATTATAGGACTAGTGGCAGGCTAATATTATTTCCACATATCCTTAACTTCAATTTCTGCAAGATCAGCCATGAAGGTACCTGGCTAGCGAGGCCTAAAGAAGATTATTTATTAGTTCAAAACATCAAAATTGATGGAGCATTATTCATTGCTTTTACCTATTACTTTGTAAGTTAAGTGCATTGTACTTTGACTTTGTCTATCTATTCTGTGTATAGTTCATTAAGGTAATAAAACAATGAACTGTGAACTATGAACTTTTTGAAATGGATATTCCAATAGACCCATTTTAAAAAAAATATATAAAGCTTAAACGATAATATACATACAAACATGCCAGAAGATCTTTAAGAATCCATTCATGTATTATTTAAATTGCCTCTTTACTTCTTTTATTAATCAGTTTTAGTATTTAACTACTTATCCTATGTTTTATTTCCTTCTTTAATTAATCTGTATCTCCAGTCTGGTTACAAATCTTATTTGATTGAGTTCTCTCTTTTTCTTTCTCTCTCCCCAATTTTTCAGATCAGATTTCACAATAGGTGACTAACGTTCTAATTTTCATTGTTTCAGATAGTCTAATAAACCTATCACTAATTAATGTTTTTTTCTGTTTAATATTGAGCTGTTAATTAATGTAGTTGTCCTGCTTTTAGTTTTAGTTTCTCTCTCTCTCTCTCTCTCTCTCTCTCTCTCTCTCTCTCTCTCTCTCTCTCTCTCTCTCTCTCTCTCTCTCTGTGTTGTATCTATCGTAAAATGATTTAAACCTGGTTGAGTGATATAGAAGGCCCTATGGCCTTAACTCTGCCTGAAAAAATGAAACTTTATTATTATTACTATTATTATTATTATTAATATTAATATTATTATTTATTAATATAATGCAATCATACAGTACTATGACTACCATTAGGTTAGATGTATCCAACGCATTATGCAGAGTGCGTATTTTAATGTAATTGACTTCTGGACATAAAATTATTTTTTCTGATTAATATATTCCATAAGTGCTTAGCCTACATATGAAAGGTTTTGCAATATAAAAAAATATTCCCTGTAGCACCGAAGAGAGATTTAACCATTGTCTTCATTACATACTTGTTAAATAACTCATTGTGCAACTCTTCCTATAGTGTTACAATGCTACTTGATGCGTGTATTGGATGTAAAGGAAGAACTAATTGAAAGAAAGTTGATAAGGGATGTAGGAGTATTCCAATCCTTGATTGTTATGTATGAATTAGTTACGCAAAGTGCGTAAACCTGTCTTTGTGTTGACTACACAGACTATATAAGCAACACATTTAATAATGATGGCACTCACTCTTCAAGTGACTGTAAAGTTGTTCCATTGGATTTACAGTAAAAATTGCAACATGGCTTATTTGAAGGTAAGTGAGAGTTTACATATTTTTTATTTTAACATGTAATTGTTATTATTACAGAACGATAAAATACTGTTAAGAACTGTATTTTAACAATACCTGGTAGGGAGAAAATTAAGAATTTTGTGCATTTCATTTTTACTTTCTCGCCTGAACGTAGAAAAAATGTATACTGAAAATTTGGATTATGGACTTTTTTTAAACTATTGGTGCACCACACAGAATAAGGCTTCTATAATTAAAATATTACGCGTACTTTTCATGAAAACTATTTTGTCTTCCAAATGTTGGTTTTTAAAAAGAACGACTAACGATTTTGATAAAAGTGTAAATTTCTGAAAGGAGATAATTTACTCGTATCCATTTATTATTATACTAGGATATCTCAACTACGATAAAATATACATGGAAAATTTGCACATTAAGCACAACTTATTAAAATTAATATTTTTATCAAACATATTTCTTTATACATGTAACAGTTATCAAGATGGAAACGAATTAAGTAGGACTTCAATTCACGATATCAAAAGACATCTTATGAAATTATGAAGAACGATATTTATTTGTTTGTGAACTCATAACAAGGGAGATAAGCAAATTGTTGTGAAATGTAATGTAACTAGCAGGTGCCCGCGGCTTCGCCCGGGATTAATTACTCTAATAATAAATGTTTTATTTAAATAATTTGAAGTAATAGAAAAATAAATCATTATATTTACATCGTTTTTACATAAATTGCACGAATAAATGCTTTTTTTAAATTTTAAATATACTTTGTATATAGTAAAAATTAATAAGTTAATTAAACTAATGAAACCAATTTTGTGCTGCCATACTGGCATACAGTTTCGAAATGAAACATTTAAAACGAGCCATAGATTCATGAGCCTTACCAAAATCATTCATAAACAAAAACGATCTCAAATTCGAGTTCCCTAGCCCCCCCCCCAAAAGTGAGTTTTGTCTAAATCATTCAATGTTTTCCCATTTAGACATGCATTCATGAGCGGGTGAACAAATTGAAGCGATCAACAAATTTATGTGTTATATTGCACAAAAAAATCTATTTCGACGATTTTCATTTTCCCGTTTGCTTTGGCGAACCGAACAAGGCCAGATTTAATTAATTTTGCAATTGAACTAGGTCTTGTTAACAGGAAACACGGAAACACGAGCTCAAATAGCCTATGGTAATAGATTACGGCCCTGTATTAATGAACACAATAAAACAAATCCGAGCGGAATGGCAGAGGTTCAGACATCGTGGCTGACCAATCTGACTTGGGCTTTTCATGGTTTCCTCAAACGTTTTACGTTTGGTTTTCTCATGTCCATTATGTCACCTAACCGATGACTTTAGGATTTATGTGCTGATGTTCTACCAACTGAGCTAATCAGAGTTAATTTTCAGCCCAGATGGAATCTCTCTCCTATGACTGATTAATAATATTTTCATTAGTTTAAAGACATTCTTACTTACTAAAAGAAAAACATATTTTGGATTATAAAAAACCTGAAAAGCCTTTCTCGAAATAAAAATTATATATAATACTGTATTTTTTCAATTATGTTTTCGTTTCTTAATAAGTTAAGAAGCATATAACGGTACTGAACCTTTGAAACAAACAATGGGATGAAATAAAGAGTTTATTCGATTAATTTGTATAGCTCGATTAATAGTTAATGGAGCGAATTTACTAATTAAAACTAAGGAACTTCTTCTGATGATAGAAAAATATTTTTACTGTCAATAGATTCCACTAAAATAGTTTCGTTGTTTTCAGTTTGCCGTTTTCTTCGCCTTCGCAGCCGTCGCACTTGCCATGCCAGGATACGAAGAACATTATGTAAGTAGAGGAATTCGTGCAAGAGCTACAGAGATATGAGTATGATAGGGTCCTATTTCGTTCAAATTAGTGAAACAGACAGGTACTGATAAGGAGGGAAAATACACATTACCGATATTTTAAATTCTAGACAGAAAACACAATAAAAAGAACAGTGACACACTGAGGGACCAATTAATACTGATTACAATTTAGAATTAAAATAAAAGGAGCACCGAGTTCTTTCACAAGGATATTTACATAGTTGGAATCACAATTAGTTCTGTAGAAATACCTAATGTTGTCATTATTTGCACAACTGTGCCTCGAAGAAGTTGTAGACTGCGATTAAAAGAATGTTGTTATCGAGCTCTGATTTTAATCATAAGCCTAATCAGCATTCATGAGTTCAAATATATTCCCTTTTGCTCTGGTTGTAAGAAGAATTAAACATAGTTTGACACCGACACAAGTTTCACTATAGTTCTGTTTTAATATTTAAATGGTCCATAAACATAAAAGCAATGTGCTTAACCTTTTTATTGCTACTGACGTAGACCTACATATGCATCAATGCAATTTTTCATAGACGTATATATATATATGAAATAAAAAATGGTGTAGATATATGTTTATTATCCCCATTTTGTAATTGTCATTAACGGAAACCAGCTGTTCTACTGAAATTGTCTGTATCGATTTCGAACCCACTGGTGATATCGCTTGATGGATGCTTATATTAGAGTATAAATACAACTCTGAAAGGCTAAATGGTGAATAATGTTACATCGTATTACTTTATAATAATGATCGAAACTTGAAAATTAAAAAAATGGGATGTCAGAAAAATTCAGCAATTGGAGGAAATCTACATATTATAGTTTAAAGTTAAGGTGCATGACTGAAATAAGTGATATAATGTTTAATTCAAAGAATAACTTTTACCATTTTTTTAGTGATGATATGCAAACACGTGAAATTCAAATGAAGTACTTTATTACTTCATGGGGAAAATGTTTCGTTACAAATTAAGATTAACTTTAGAAATTTAAAAAAAAATAGTATACAAGATAGATTAAACCGCCTACATAATAGCGACTAAAGAAATTACCATGCATGTCTTTATTATTCAGGCTCATCCCAAGTACGACTTCAAGTACGGAGTTCATGACTCCCACACTAAAGACATCAAGGAACAACATGAATCCCGTGATGGCGATAAAGTGACTGGTTACTACAAGTTGGTTGAACCTGACGGCACTACCCGCACTGTCCATTATACAGCCGACCACCACAACGGATTCCAAGCTCATGTGGAGAAATCTGGACACGCCAGTCATCCCGCTACCATCCCATCTCATGGAGAATATAATTTCGGCCATGGAGGTTTCGGGTCCTTTTGAAATCAAAACACAAGTGTTGAATGGCAAACTTAAGCCATCGGTTTATGACTTACCTGCCGATTCTAGTCCAGCATAATGTCTAAAAGGTAGCATATTTGCAAGAACGACCAAAACGATGGACAATATGGCTTGATAAGTAGTAGCGTTAAGTTAAGAAGCACTCATTATTACATATTATAAAGGGAGTTAAATACACAGAACTAACATCCGTCGTGTTCGGGTGCTTGTGTTCTCATATGCTATATTACTGTTTCAGTTTAATATCCTGATTCGAAATTTAAGTTTATTCTTTCTGGTGTTCTCAAAACGTAGGCCTATATGTTATTGTAGTTAATATGTTTATGTTTTATTTGTACAACTTTATATTCAATAAATATTAAATAATATAAAAAAATTATTACTCATATTTCCCATCCTTTTCATCAACAGTATTAAATTCTTCCTCAGCCTTTTTAGTCTGGCATATTGTCTAAACATGATTTTCATTAGCTCCAGCTAGAATACAAAAAAAGCTATCGTAAAAAAGTTCTCGTTAAAATTTCCTTCTTTTAGTGCTCTGCATTACCCGGACTATTAAAATACTGTAGTAGTTTTATTTTCATTTCCAAAGTTTCAGAAGATACCTATGATATAGGAGCTAAATTAGGTTAGAATTCATGTACAGTGCTGTATTTATTATTATTAAAGCATGTTAATTCTGCACGAAATACGAAATACTGAATTTACCTTTGGTAATACCTTGGTTACCTTTTATTGGTAATATCTGCAAATCCCAGCTTTAACCTTCTTCATTCCCCGTTTTCGTTAGGCCTACTGTGACTTAATTTCTATACATGCATTTCGTACCTTCTACTGGACTAAAGTACCGGTACTTACATTGCAACTAGACGGATAAGTAGGCTAACATTATATAAATAGCTATAGAAAAAATATTTCTTTATTCATAAATCTAAACTAACAGCTCCATGGGACAATTACCCATGGAGAGAGTTTGCCTACCATACGACCACTGCGTTATCTACCTCTTTTTCCTGACATCATAGGTAGATAGCGAAACTAATGGCATATGATCAGCACGCTGTTATTGGTGGGTTTCTTGACCGGAGCCGTACTTCCTTTGAACAAGTAGCTCCTCAGTCTTCTCTTAAAGCTTAGTGCACACTGTTTCAGACTTCCCACCTTAAGAAAGAAAACCTGAGAAGGTACGGAAGTTCGAGCCTCTCATGCCTTTAGTAGTCAGGAACCAAAACACTAGGCAGCAGAGAGGGTCATTGTTAATTATACTGGCACGTGACTAATAAATAAACAGACAAACAACAAACTTTTGAATATAGGAAATTATAAAACAAAAGGATAGTAAAAGTAACCCTTGGAATGCTTACCGGGTCCATTGGCACCACTAAACATCCGGCGTCCTAGGCGGAATATCACCGCAGTCCCATTCCACCTGTAAAATAAGACACGTATTGGTTACTTATTCCGTAAGCAACGTAGACTACATTTTATTAAAGTTCCACATTTTAAAAGTACGAAAAATCAGTCGAGCATCGCCTTAAAAATTTTGATTCACTCCTAGCAATATATTTTCGTGAGCATTTATTGTAAATGACTCAGAATTGACAAGCCAAATATGTAACAGTTAATTAGCTCTTATTTGTAATAATACAGACCTCTTCATTACGTAAGCTTTTAAGCATCCACAGGACATCACTTGTGCTCATTCAAGCATGGTGTGACTTACCGTCAAAACAGACTACCATCAAAATGTCACAATGTTAACTAGTGTTTTTACACAGAATTAAAAATTGAAGAAATTTTGCATGTGTGCGTACTTGATATAGGTTATATTTACCTAACGAGATAACGTCTTGGACTTGCATTCGGGAGGTGCCATGTTCAAATTACATGAGTGGCCAATTTAACATTTTTTTTATGGTTTCCGCAGTCATAAAGGCAAATGCCGAATTGGATATTTACTTACACACCAACAATAGGAAATAATTGAGCATCAATAGTTACATGGACTACTGGTAATAAATAAAGCTCAATTTTAAAAAAAAGTCATTTGTATAGGCCTATATTAAATTTTAACGTTGTCGACATGGTATACCAGAGGCATTGCCATGAGTATTAATAATTATAAGGTTAGGTCGGACTTCTTCATAAAAATGAGGGGAATACGGTTTGTCACGAACATTATGCTTTCTCTACACAAAGTAGCCTGTGGGTAAGAAAATAAAAATATCTTCTATATCAGACAAAACGATTTCTTTAGAGCTATAATTTATTTTCGTGCAATAAATTTTGTTCTCCCTTAGTTTCAAAGCTAGACAAAATGACAACGATCTGTCGATTCCAGACAATTAGGCCTATATTTCAATTACAAGGTATTGAATGCAACGTTTTTTCCTGTATATAATTGCTGTAAATTTAAAATATTTAAAATTTAATTGTTTATGGATTTTTTTAGCTTAATGCTTTAAGCCTCTTCTGAAAAAAGCACACTCCAGTGGTAGTGATGCCCATACCCACTAAATATAAATTAAATAAAATAAGTTGTATATACATACCGCTATAACTCAGTAAAATACGTAAGAAATAGTTTGAAAATAATTGCGGGAAATATATCCGTAATTCGCTGTGATAACTGAAAGGAATTTGAGTACCCAAGAACGGTCACTTCTGCTAGTGATCTATAATCCAATATTTCACCTTTCCTCATTAGTGTTGGAAGTAGCCCAATAATCTATTTACATAATCTGAATCTTACATACATATGTAAAACCGGTTAATGAAAGTGTATATTACAGAGCTAAAGATGTAACTTTAACAGTGACATTGGCAGCAGGTAAAAGTAGACTACTACATGTGACAGAGAAAAACTACTTTCAACAAATATGGTCGCGAACTCTACCAATTATAACACAATGTTTTCAGTTCAAATTGAGTTTCGTATCCATTACATTATGATACTTGCATAACAAAAATGTCGGGTTTCAATGTCACTATATACATAATAATTTATATCAGCAAAACAAATATTAGACCAGAATAATAATTTTTTAAGTATTACGGTTAGACTGTATTATGAAACTTTTATAAGGTAATACAACTAAGAAAACTGTAAATTGAAAGTCTAATAACCTGGAATATGATAAACAAAATTAGCATATTTCTAATATGATATTTAGATCCACGTGGCACATGGACGATTAACCTATTTGACTGAAATAGTAAAATATCGTTCTAACAATTCAGCCACCAGTTTAATATGCTATCTAAGTAGTAGAAACTTTCGCCTTGATGTAATTTAATTTTTAGTAACATTAATAACAATAAAAGAAATACCAACGCATATATTTACCTAGTATCATGTAAAGCAGTTCTCCTCAAATTATTTTACAGCTCAGGGATAAGAAAGTCGGCAAAACAAGTCGCACAGAGGAGATTTACTCTTTATATAAATAATTATTACGGCTTATTACATGTCATACTTTTAGTAGTTATTAAGTGCCAGTATGGTACTTTATGAGATTGTGTGGGGGACAAAAAATGTCTGTCCGTCTGTCTGTCTGTCCGTCCGTGTGTCTGTACGCGCTCTAACTCAAATACGCTTTTTCGGATTTTCATGAAACTTGGAAAACACATTTATAATGTCAATGGGAAGAACCCTATTGATATTGAACCAAATCGGTTCACCGGTACTGGAGTAATGCCCAATTTAGTGCCTATTTTAATAGATTATGGCGCCGTTCTAATAGAAAGGCGCCATAATTCAAATACGCTGTATCGGATTTCCATTAAACTTGGTATACGCATTTATGACATCCATGAAAAGTACTCTGTTAAATTTGAACCTAATCTGTTGACCGGTACCGGAGTAAAACCCAATTTAGTGTATATTTTAAAGGCGCAATAGCTCAAATACGCCTTATCGGATATTTATGAAACTTCGTATACGCATTTATACTATCCATGGAAAGACGTCTGTTGATGTTTAACCAAATCGGTTGGCCAGTACCGGAATAATGCCCAATTTATTGCCTTTTATGTTAATATATGAGAAGTCGCGATAACTCAAATATGCTTTATTGGATTTTCCTGAAACTTTGTATACCCATTTATAATGTACATGAGAAGACGTCTACCGATATTGGACCAAATCGGTTGTCCGGTACCGGAGTAAAACCCAATTTAGTGTCTATTTTAAAAACGCGGTAACTCAAATACGCTTTACCGGATTTTTATGGAATTTGGTATACACATTTATAGTGTTCATGGGAAGAGGTCTACTGATACTGGATGAAATCGGTTCACCTGTTTCGGATTAATGCTCAATTTGGTGCCTATTTTATGATAATATACGCATTCGAAAGAATTTATATAAAAAAAAAGCAAATCATTTATCATGACAACATAGTCAATTGTTTTACTGTGATATTTTACGGCTTTGGAAATTAAAATAGAGATAGCTATGACCAAAAACACTATTGTTTTACATGCGCTTATAACTTACAACTAGACCGTTAAACTGACCCAGGTGACCGAGATGGTAACGTTTTGGCCTCACGTTATGGAGTTCCATGGTTCAAATCCCGAAACCAGCCAATTTCACTTTCTTTTTCGTATTTTTATGTGAGTGTGCGATTATCAAGATATCAAAAATCTGTACAGTTCAGCTGATGCTGGAAGATTTTAATCTGATTAAAAAGAAAACTAGACCTTTGTTCTTCCCTAAGCCCTGCTTAATGAATAAATCTGGAGCTTAACTTGTAAATCAATTAAAAAAACATATTCTGCATATCATAATTGCAGTCATAACTGATTAAAAAAAACATACTGGCACTTTTGTACATCAGTTTACCTGATTTTATTTACGATGTAAGGCCGTTTACAGAACTTAACATGCGAGAACGAAATTAACAAAACGAGCGCTAGTGAGTTTTGTTATTCATATGAGCATTTTAAAACTAAACTAATTTTATTTTGTTTGTACTCAGAATAGTAATTGATAAACTGTTTTGATAATTTCGCATTATAGCGAAATTCAGGCTCTTTTGTTTGGCAACAATTGTTGAAAAAATTTATACATATTTATGGAAAGGAATGAAACGTGATCTACTATTTATAAAGACATGAATATCTGTCTTGAAGTTATCGAAAGGGCAAGTAACGAATAATATTGAAAAATCCTGCGGTATGATAGAGAGTTGCAGGCGTAAATCATTTAAAATGGTATAAAGGGCTAGGCAATTAATAAACCATTACGAGTTAGTGTGCAATAAATAATATTGTTATTTAAATGGCACCAATACACGAAGAATGGGTTGCCTAAGTGCATATTTTACGACTATTTATCTCATGAATCAGTGACCAATCTGCTGTAAGAATATGTGGAATTTCAACCAATCGTATAATGTCATAATTTTATCATTTTATTTCTGTCACTTTCATTTAATCGCACCTACGCGCAGTTTCTTTTTAATGTAATTTCACAAGGTCAGAACAATGAAGCTGAAACAAGTCATTCATACCTGTACCTTCAACAAATGCTAAATTGCTCGGCAACGGGATCTGAACCAGGGATCTCCAGAATGCGAGTACAAGACGTTTCCATCTCGGCCACCTCGCTCAGTTTAACGGTTGAGTTGAGTTTGATAAGCTTATGTGAAAGAATAGTGTAATTTGTCAAAGCTAAATGTATTGCAACTTCCAAAGCTGTATATGAACACTCTAAACCATATATGGGCAACGCCCGGCCCGCGGGCCGGATGTGGCCCGCCCCGACTTTTGATCCGGCCCGCGGAACATGTTAAAATCGCGCTCGAAAAAGTAAATATTTTAGGTTCTCGCCAACTAGAGAGTGAGAGGGGGGAAACAAAAGCCTGAACTACGAGGGTGTTCCTTCCGGTCAGCGCTAGAAAAATGCTGCAATAGGCCTAAATCAAAGTATCGAACCAGACTTAAAGATGAAAATTTGGAAAACACTCTGCGCTTGTGTATTAGTGGGATTGATGCCAACATTTATTATCTTGTTTGTCAAGTTCAAGCTCAAGTTTCTCATTAATTTCTGCTGATAATCAGTTCGATATTGTTCTCATTCATGTATCTTTAATATTATACTTTATAAATATAAAAAACCGTATCATGATAATTTTTTCACAACTACCTATTATCTGCGGCCCGCGACTTCATAAATATCGTAAAGTTTAGCCCGCATCTTTCCAAAGGTTGCCCATACCTGCTCTAAACCAATATGTTGTCATGATAACTGATTTGCATTTGATAAATTCTTTCTAATATTACTATAAAATAGGCATTAAATTGGGCTTTACTCCAATACCGGTCAACCGATTTCGTCCAATATCAATAGGCTTCTTTTCATGGACGTTATAAATGCGTATACCAAGTTTCATGAAAATCAGATAACGCGTATTTGAGTAGTCGCGTACAGACACATGGACAGACATTTTCTCGTCCCCCACACAATCATATACCATATACCACTTAATAATTAGAAAAAAAAAGATTCATTGTTGATATATAATACTATTATTAAGTGCCAGTATGGTACTTTATGAGATTGTGTGGGGGACGAAAAATGTCTGTCCGTCTGTCCGTCCGTCCGTCCGTGTGTCTGTACGCGCTCTAACTCAAATACGCTTTATCGAATTTTAATGAAACTTGGTATACGCGTTTATAATGTCCATGGGAAGAACCCTATTGAAATTGGACCAAATCGGTTCACCGGTACCGGAGTAAAACCCAATTTAGTGTATATTTTAAAGGTGCCATAACTCACATACGCTTTATTGGATTTTCATGAAACTTGGAATACCTATTTATAATGTCCATGGGAAGACGTCTTTTGATATTGGACCAAATCGGTTGGCCGGTACCGGAATAATACCCAATTTAGTGCCTTTTTATGGAATCATATAACAAAAGGCGCGGTAACTCAAATACGCAAAATCAGATTTTCATGAAACTTCGTATACTTATTTATAACAATCATGGCAATAAGCCTATTGAATTTGGACCTAATCGGTTGTCCAGTACCGAAATAAAGAGTAATTAACAGTCAAATTTATTATAATATTTTGTTCAATTCGAAGCATTTTGATTGGCTCGTGGCCAACCAATCAGCGGGCGAGTCCCGTAACTAATGTAAATAACGAGGAAATCAAAGAGCAATAACATTCTTTGAAACAAAATCTATGCACTTCCGTGCGCGTTCCCATTATTATTATTATTATTATTATAATGAGGAATTCTGGAACATGCCTTCAATTCCTCCTGAAACCTTCCTTAGTAAAGGAGGGTAAAAAAGAAGGCACCTTCTTCAAATGCAAAATCAAATTCTCGGTTCTTTCTTATAGCGTCTTCAATGAATGACAGATTATAAAGCCTCCTTCAGTTGTCATGGACAGTTGACATCTACATGAAAAACAAATGTTCCCATATGTTCGATTATAGATTAAATGCTGTTGTATAATGACTATTTATTTTGTTAAAATTGATTACAATTAAATTAAAGTATTGAATTTTACTTCAGTCTAGGTCAGATTAATAATTCCTGACCTCTTAATAAATAAAAACATTAAGCTCTGAGAATATCCATTAGTTGGTACTACGTTTCTGCAACTAGAGACACATCAATATTTATCACTGGAATATCGAGCATATTATAATACAATTGAATGAAATAATACAATAATGTAACATAAGAAAACTTGCAGGGCTCGGAAATAACGCGTAATGTCGAAATACGGTAAGTGATTTTTCTTTTCCATGAGCTACGACGCAATAGCCGGTTGATAGCTGGTATTAGACGCTTCAAATTCGTAGTGTGTTTTGGTCTTGGGGTAAAGTGCTTGTCTAGTAGATCTAGAGGTATCACGTTCGAATCCACCCGCTATAGTTTTTTATTATTATTATTATTTATGTGAAATTGAGCCTATTCCATTCTTGTGTTCTATTTTATTAATGTGCTTAAATAAGTATTATATTTTTCTTTAAAAAGAAAAACTGGGAATTAATTGTCTTTCATTAACCTACAACATCAATCCTAAAGAATGATTAACATAAGCCTATAAATGTTATTTCAAGAACAGAAACTATCTTTAAAGTTATTGCATTGCGTTAAAATTGCATAAGCCTCTACTCAGAACATAACTGCATACCGCTAGGTGGAACTATCCTCTTCTTATTGGCTTACTGTACTATTTCATTGTCAATGCATTTTGTAAAATGTTTATATATTTTAAGAATTTATTATATCAGTATATACCAATATGAAATAAGGTTAAGAATAACATTTTAGACCTTTGTTCTTCCGTAAGCCCTGCTTAATGAATCGATCTGGAGTTTAACTCGGAGATCTATTTAAATATACTTATTTTATGTATAATAATAATTATGATTCATAACTGAAATTATAACTGATTAAAAAAACATACTGGCACTTTGTTATATCAGTTTACCTGATTTTATTTAATTTGTAATTGTTCATATTAATTAATCCAGGGTTATTTTTAACAATGAAACTGAATAATCCCAGACTAAAACTACGGCAGTGCTTTAGATCTGCAGTCGAATATTTATAGGTGTTTGATTGTGTTATATTTTGTTTTGTTCTGTTTATTAAATGCCAGTATGGTACTTTATGAGATTGTGTGGGGGACGAAAAAATGTCTGTCCGTCTGTCTGTCTGTCTGTCTGTCCGTCTGTCCGTGCGTCTGTACGCACCATAACTCAAGTACGCTTTTTCGGATTTTCATGAAACTTGGTATAAACATTCATAATGTCGATGGGAAGAACCCTATTGTTATTGAACCAAATCGGTTCACCGGTACCGGAGTAATGCCCAATTTAGTGCCTATTTTAATAGTATTATATTAGAAAGGCACCATAACTGAAATACGCTGTATCGGATTTTCATGAAACTTCGTATACGCATTTATGACGTCCAAGAGAAGTAGCCTATTGAATCTGAACCTAATCTGTTGACCGGTACCGGAGTAAAACCCAACTTAGTGTCTATTTTAAAGGCGCAATAACTCAAATACGCTTTATCGGATTTTTATGAAACTTGGTATACCCATTTATAATGTCCATGGAAAGACTTCTATTCATATTCGACAAAATCGGTAGGCCGGTAGCGGAATTATGCCCAATTTAGTGCCTTTTATGTTAATATATAAGAAGTCGCGACAAGTCAAATATGCTTCATTGAATTTTCATGAAACTTTGTATAAGCATTTATAATGTACATGAGAAGATGTCTACTGATATTGGACCAAATCGGTAGACCGGTACCCGAGTAAAACCCAATTTAGTGACTATTTTAAAGACGCGGTAACTCAAACATGCTTTGCCGGATTTCCATGAAACTTGGTGTACACATTTATAATGTCCATGGGAACATGTCTATTGATATTGGATAAAATCGGTTGAACGGTTTCGGAGTAATTCCCAATTTAGTGCCTATTTTATGTAAATATACGTATTCGAAAGAATTTATGAAAGTCAAATCAGTTATGACAACATAGTCAATTGTTTTACTGTGATCTTATAAGGATTTGGAGATTAAAATGCAGTTGGCTATGACAAATAACATTATTGCTTTACATACGCTTATCCAACTAGACTGTTAATCTGACCCTGGTGGACAAGATGGTAACGTCTTGGACTCACCTTCAGCAGTTCAATGGTTCAAATCCCGAGCCGACAAATTTGACTTTTTAATTTTTTTATTTTTATGTGATTGTGCGATTGTCAAGATATCACAAATCTGTACAGTACAGCTGATGCTGGACGATTTTAATCTGATTTTTTTTAAAAACTAGACATTTGTTCTTCCGTAAGCCCTGCTTAATGAATAAATCTGGAGCTTAACTTGGAAATCAATTAAAAAAATACATATTTTGCATATCATAATTGCAATGATAACTGATTAAACAAAAACATACTGGCACTTTGTTACATCAGTTTACCTGATTTTATTTTTGGTTCGTTTAGTTTACGCGTGGTTGTAATCTTGTTCATCTCTGGTTCATTTAGTTTTCCCGTGGTTATTATCTTCCAGTAAAAATTCAAATTTTATATTCTTCTTTTCTGAGCGCGCCCACTTAAGTGACTGTCTTTTGTTTTTTTCTTTCTTCATGGCTGTTGATCGGGCTGTTTGTCGAGGCGATTACGTTGCTAGTTCTCGCAGGAGGAAACTGTTCTCTCCTTTTCGTCCGAGTATGCGATTTAACATCTTTTAAGTGTGTGTGGCTGGTATCTTCTCGATGCTTTAACTACCATATTCACAGGTATGTTTTGGAGCGCGTTAAGCCTTCAGCTGGATACTCACTATGAGTATATTTTAACAGTGTACATTCAAACCTCTGTAAAACGAAGATTGATATAACGATAAACCCGCATATAACAATATTTTCGTTTGGTCCCGGCGAATTTCCTATCTCAGTAATGTTAAATGTAACTCACTGTAACGTTGAAGCTAATTTAAAAACTATATTTGGAGGTTGAATTGTTACTGCACACCAATAGCTTAGCCTTATGGATGGCAGCTGGTATCAAATCAGTATCCTTCCCACTCACCAATATTGTTTTCAAGGAGCCTGGTATCTGTTCCGTTTCCTAGAAATTCCACGAAAGAAAGGTTCATGAAAAGGGGAAAATAGTATCACTGATGCTAAAATCATCCCTTACGACTGCAAAAACACACTGTGAGTTAAGATTGTTACTTTAATATGTAATAAGTAAAACACCCTTAAGGAGCAATTGTTTTAGTTTTGTCTTAGCTATGTGGTGAATTTCCTTGTCTTTTTCTTCCGTCTTCTCACCATCTACGAGTTTGAAATTTCTGACACCTGGATAGGCTCAAAGCGTCCCATGATACGTGATGTTAAACCAGTCTGATTAAGTGATTAGTAATTCTTTAGTGTGCGGGTGTAAAGTAGCTACGGTTACAATTCAACGGATGCCAGTAAGTTGAGTAGCAAAATTAGCTGTTTTGTGATATAATATTGTCCATTTTTTCGCATGTCTGATCAATGTATTATAAATTTATCATGCATAGGCTATTACACAGTTTTCTGCACGCAGTCTTTCTAACGTGTGGCAAATTACAGTCCCTCAATGTGTGCTAGGGCACACAAATATCGTTATACACAGGTTTGACTGCATTAAATTTTGCGCCTGTATTTCATGTTATTCCGAGTCATGCTCTAGTTCTTTTGTTTTTAGTTTGGGTTTCTTTCTGGATTCGATGTTTTGTGAGTTTCTTTTCTTAATTATTTTTGGTTTGCAAATTTACAACCATGCGTTCGTTAGGTTTTGAATAGGATAAATTTTATGTTTTTTAAATTTTTTTCTGTCTCAAGTTTGGCCACATATAATTATACCCTACTATAACTCCTGACTTTAAAGGATATTCAGAGAGATACGGTACTTATTTTATGCCCTTCTACAGGGTGTTCATTTCTAGAAGTGTATATACAGTGTCATAATATTTCAATGTTAGATATATAAATTTTATTTACTCAGTGTATATGCCGATCTTGTGAAGTTTGGGGAAAATATTTTTCATATTGTGGCGGTTTTCCGCGTAGCTCTTTTTTGGTAAGTATTTCTGCAATAAAACTCCTATTGGTTGACATTTTGTTTGGTTCCTTGCAAATCGTTTGGTACATTTATTTATATCTGTATTTTATCTATTCCACGGCCCTGGGATTTACACACAAAAAAATAGGTAAAAACTTGAAACATACAGTGCTTATATAAAAATGTAATGGTCCATTTCTGTATGTTCCGATTTGTCGCAAAAACTACTAACCTGATAGAGCTGAAATTTTGTATGAACATGGTTTTTATACCCAGAAAGCTTATAGGGCTATAGTTGTTGACTCACCTCCGCTGTTCCACCTAATATCATAATCGATAATAAATCAATGTCAGTTACAGATCAATATTTCATAGCCTACTGGTAAGCCAAGCCTTCTTGGTTACAGCCCTTTCCATGAATACTGTTTCGAAATAATGACAAGAAACATTCATTCAGAATTATGTGGTTTTTTATCGCATAAAGAGAAACTCTTGCATTATTATAATTGACTAACTGGTTATCGTACGAGTGTGTTACGGAAACTTTAAACTAAAATATTGGTGTAATTATAATATAAAGTTTTCTAGTTCTACGTAAATATGTTGGATATAAGTCTATAAAGAAGAAGAGAAAGAAGCTATTTTATTATTGGTTATAGTGTGTTTGTACAATTGGTATTACTATTATAATCTATGGGTCTCTAGTTGACTGGTTTGTGATGTTAAATAGATTGGAGAGAAGAAGAGGAAGAAGAAGTTATTTTACTATTGGTGAGAATGTATTTGTGATATTGGTGCTACTATTGTCTCTAGTTAGAGGTTTGTGATATTGGATATAGGTCTGCATGGTGAGAATTTTTTTTGTACTATTGGTATTACTATGGTCTGTAATTAGAAGTTGGTTTGGGCATTGGATATAAGTCTGCATGGAAGAAGAAGTTGGTACTATTGGTATTACTATGGTCTCTAGTTCGAGGTTTGTGATGGTGGATGCATATGCTGGAATTGGTGTTGAGGTGTTAATGGTTCAGTGAGTTGTAACATACCACCCAACCATCCGGGTCATACCGGACATATATAGCAAACTTCAAACTTATTTCAACCAATCACAGCTCATCTTACTTCAACCAATCACAGCTCATCTTACTTCAGCCAATCACAGAGGAGATTGCATTTCCGTTTGGTAACCGATCAAATCTAATCTTCCACATGACATCAGCATTACTTTATCAGTACTATATTTCTTCAGTATCATAATTAATTATCACAAAATAATTTAATATAATACCGAGAACAAAGATAATTAATTAACTCAGGCTGTATACACTAATAATATAAAGCAATAAATACGCATAATAGGAATATAGGCAAGATGGCGGCTGGTGTACTGAACGTTACAGGTGAGCTCCTATGAAGTGAATTGAATAAACTAACTAAAAAAGCTATAGTTGAAATATTTGTTAGTAGACTCGAGTGATATCGTGAGACATTATTTTCAAACTCTTTTCCGAAGTGATGGTGAAAATTCAAAATGTGCGTCTGAAGTGAACTCATGCCTTTCGGAAGTGAGTGAGGTTAGGGACTGTGATAGTGATTTCTTTTATGCATTATCATCAATCAGTGACACCTCAAATATGTATAGTTAATGTTCGCATATTAGGTATTATTTTCAAACTCTTTTCCGAAGTGATGGTAAAAGTTCAAAATGTGCGTCTGAAGTGAATTCACGCCATTCGGGAGTGAGTGAGATTAGGGACTCTGATAGTGCTTTCTTTGATGCATTATAATCAATTAGTGACACTGAAAAAATGGTTGATATTCACATATTTAAGTATATAGTTAAACAGGAGTATTTTACTATTGCGTTAAAAGGAAGAATCATCACTCGGGAACAACAAAAAATGTTCAAAATGGTCTAAGTGAAAATGGACAAGCATCATTTAGAAAGGCAAAGTCTATCGTATGTGAAGAATTTAAATTCAAAGATCATTCTGCTGTTAGTTCTGATTTTAAAAATACTATCAATGATACACACTCGAGTTCAGTGACGTGGTTAAAACTACTTTTCTTTCCTCAACATGGAAGATCACGCTGCCAAAACCAGTGAAAGACAATGACTGGCATACAGTAACATACAAGAGTAATAAGAATGTTAAACATAACAATAACTCAAGGAATGAATCTTCACCTAGACCCATTACAAATGAAAAAGGACATCGTACTTTGGTGGTCTGAAAGTGAATGTGAATCGATCAATATCAAAGGAGTGGAAAAATCCGAGTTACCACATTCTATCGTACTGATCGTATTAATGATTCGGATGATCTCAAAAATTATCTTTCAAGAAGTGTTCCCGAGGTAGAGTGTGAAGGGTTAAACTCCAGGTATCCCGAAGAATATTCCAACCTGTAAACAAAATCGTTAGAGCCGTTTTCGAGAAAATCGCGAAAAACGAAATTATCTTCGTGTAAAGTCCCCTTAAAAATAGGAGAAAGTCGTCACCATTCTTCGCGTCACATCCGCAAAAGGTAAATAAAAAATATTGTTTTCATATAATTTTCCGTTCTGGAGCTAGGCTGTTCACACACATACACAGACACACACAACACACTTAAACATGTTTCTGAAAATAGTATTTTTGGATTCAGGGAACCTCAAAACCAAACTTCGAATTTGGGGGTCGAAAACAATACTTCCTCTAGCTATAGTACCTATGGTGTTGGCAGAGGAAGTAAAAACACAAATACATAAGAAAAACCTTCGGAAAATTTGCATTTATCGCTTTCAGAGTTTCATGAAAGTTAATATAATTAGGCACAAACAAAGTACTTTCAGCTATGTTAAGTACAACTTTTATGACGTAACACATACTTTTTCTTTGCTGTGTGTGTTCATATCAAAAATTGCATCAGCCACTCCCAGCGCAGCGAAAGGGGTTAATAATCTGAATATAAACTGATCTAGAAACCTGTATTTTTGTCACTTAACCTATTCAGCTTTCATGTCTGACATTAATCACGTTTAATCTTTTTTGGTGTGTTGTTATTGACACTTAGCGTCTACTTTAACTGAAAAATTCTATCAAGCCCGCATTAAAACATGGGTGATGTAATTCTGGGATATCAAAAAATGGGATCCAATCCCGTTCAAAAAAAATGTATAGACACTGTACAGAAAATCTTATTAGAATTTTTATTACACACATTGTAAAGTACATTCTGAAAAATTGCACAGCTATAACTCTATTTTATTATGAGAGGAGACAAATTTTAAATATGGCAAAATAACATGCAAAATGAAACTTAGAAAGCAGCAACTAAAGTTTGTATGCACTGGTAGTAAGAAGAGCATTGAGGTTTGACAATTCTGTCAACAGCACGTGTTCCATTTGGCACTAAACTCAAAAAGTCTCACTTTTTGACCAAAATAGCTAAATCAGCACTTCTGTAATCCCTTAAACTAATATAAGTTTATTATCCATCATACCTCTCGACAAAATAGGTTTTTACTATAACGACGCAACACATATCATATAAGGAATGAGCAGTTCCTTCTTATCGATCCAATTGCTGTTTTAAATTCTTCGATAAATTTCTTGGATAATAATTAATTTTTCCATGCTTTTAAGGAATCTGCATATTAACAGCCTAGTGAATATGACTAAAAAAGATAACGATGGATATTCAAATTTGGACATAAGCCCCAGTTGATAGAAATTTACCCCTTTCTTTATGGTAATTCAAATTTCTTAGAGCAATGTAAATGAAGTAACCTCTTTAGCAATTGGTATTTGTATCCGTCACCCTTGTTTGAAATTCAAAACATCATTTGCGACCAATAAGCTATGTAGAGATAGGCTCATTCAATTCTTATTAGGGCAAGTCTGATGAAAGAGACAATCTATTTTATTATGAGAAATGTTCAATATCCAGTCAATAAGAGACCATACATAAATAATTCACTACTCGTTACTAAAGATGTATGGAAAGCAAATTCCAATTTGGCATTCGCCTTTGTGAGCAAGGAAAGCACTGAAAAATCACGCAAAGATTGGTCGGTAAAGAGATTTAAGCCCCCAGAATGTGTCCTCGACGTTAGATCCTCGACCAGCCCGCTTAGAAGGAATAAATAAAGGAGGAATGGATGGAAGAAAGAAAAATAAATAAATAAATAAAGAAAATATTTTAAAAAAGGCAACAACAACAACAAGCTGTAACATAACGGAAAAAAGGAACCTGTAGAAAAATTGAAGTTAAAGCAGTGCTATATCCTATAAGTCTCTACATGAAGTATGATTGATAACCTATATCTAATAGGCAAAATATATTTTATTGTTAAACAATGCACGTATAAACACAATGAAGAAAAGGCTGGATCAAATTTTATACAACATGCATACTGAGTATCAAGCTATATCTGTATCGATTAACGTTTTTAAAAAGGCAAATTGTGAAAATAATAGGCCTAATCTTTTTCGAGTTTTAGTACTATTTCAAAACCAATCTGAATCTTCATTTTTATACCTTTGACTAAATTGTTTCTGTAACAAAACCAGTCTATAATTGCAATTCAATCGGAATGTGCCAAAATCAGGCAACTTTTAGTCTTTTTGTTAGAACACTGTAAAAGGAATGACCTCGGCCACTGTGTTGTACGGTATAGAAAGAATCTAGGACTATCAATTATGTCATCAACGGAATGTAAATTAGAGAGTGAAATTTGGCATCCGGTAGTCATTAGCAGATCACAATGAAAATGAAAGTGTACTAAATATTTGATAATAGTCTGTAGAGTATACAGGAATCATAAAAATAGAATCTTAATTCTTCTTGTATAGACTAATGTGTTCTGAGATTTACAACTATTTAGCATAAGTACAGTAGACCATAAATTGACCGCCGGCGTGGTCTTGTGGTTAGCGTCGTTGACTACAGATCCGTCGGCCCGGGTCCGATCCCCTTTACCTCCTCGGATTTTTCTGAGGTAAGGAGGTCTGGCAGGGGTGCACTCGCCTCGCGATTCAAATTGAGGAGCTACTTGATAGAGAAGTAGTGGCTCCGGTCATGAAAACCACCATTGACGGCCGTGGGTGTCGGCATGCTGACCACATACCCCCAATCCTGCAATCTGCCTGTGCTAGATAACGCAGCGGTCGGGTGGTAGGCCAAATCCCTCCAGGGATGTAGCGCCACGGAGTTTAGTTTTTTTTATGCCATGAAATATATATTTCTCAATTAAGTTTTTAAGGTAAGAGTAGAACACCACTAAGTAGATCTATTAAATTGCGAATTCTCTTATTCGAAGTATAACTAAAATTTAACACAAATCAAACTTTTCACTTGAGCATTACAACCTCAGCTATAAAATGTTGCTTAAATAAATAAATCTAAACCTGAATGATCTAATTAAAAAATCCACAATCCAGTTTGATTCTAATTCTTTCCATTTCTTTCATTCTTATTAAGGGCTGAATATAATAATAATAATAATAATAATAATAATAATAATAATAATAATAATAGTAACAATAATAACAACAAGAACAATAATGATGATGATGATAATAGAATAATTTCATTCCAGCTCGGTTGTACACGCCATATGCATTAGGTAAGAAAGATAGCAAATATGGAACAAATTAAGAATGGCAGAGAAATAGAACATATAATTATGTAAGTGTAAAGTGTTCCCTACATAGACCCTGGAGGCCTTAGGGTGCTAGGAAGTTGAGGCTCCCAGATCTTTAGACATTAGTAGCGTGAAGGTTTTGGTCGCTATTTATCCCCAGGATTGTTCCTGGTACTCACTTCTGTTAGAGGCTGAGTCGACCTCAGGGCCATAGTGCCAACAGCAGGATTAGGTCAATTAAAAAGTCCCAACGACCTCAACGGGAATCGAAGCGCAGTGCTTCAACAAAGGACGCCACGGCGTATACCAAAATATATATAGGCCTATATATTCCCAATAAATAATTGCGCTATAAGCCTAAGGTAGGGAATTCATTGGGATTTCAAGTGGCCACCTTTTCTGATGTCACTACGACCCTGGGGTTGATTTAGCTTGAATTAATAGAAATGTGTACCTGAAGGAATATTGAGAACAAGGGTGCATCTGTATTGACTCCCATTTTGCTTATTATCTCCTAGATTATAAAATTCTAAACTCCAAATTAGCTCCAGTGCATCAGCATCCCAGTTTAAAAGGCATACGTAGATCTGGCGAAAAACGTTATTGCGGTAAGTCAGTACTTGAGCCAATATATTCGTTTGTTGGGTTAGGTTGTTTTAGATTCGTGGTAAAACTTACAGTTCATTTTTTTTAAACTGTATCCAAGTAATATCACGTTGTTTGTATTTTTCAATAATAGTTTTAAGAAATTTTTCTTTATCAAATTGTAGTTTTTTTCTATATTTCTTCTTGCTCTTCAGTTTGATGTTAGTGTTATTTTGAATACTAATTAAAATATCAATAAAATTTAAAATACTGAGATTAATATAACTGTGAATTCAACCTTGAATGGAAAGACTCACAGCAGTTAGTCGTATAACAAACAGAATCCAAAAATTCAGCACAGATTATAGGCGGGAAACTCGAGGACGGAGATGTATAAGCCTCTAATACATAATCACAAAAATCATCAACTGATTTAACAGTCTTTGCATGTCAAGCCTACTTCCGAAAATATTTGGGATCCAATTCGGATGGTGTATTTTAATTGGGAGCCAATTCTGAAACACCGGAGGATAAAGGTGACCGATGGACAACTCTGACTACCTTATAACCTTCATATGCCGTATTTCGGTGATCATGAAAACGATGAGTGTCAGCCTTATGCACCGGACACCTTTACCCCAGAATTTCTATTAAGACCTGGAATAATATTGTTATTAAAATTGTTAATATGTTTATCAGGGATACGCTTGCTGGTTAATACGGTTATTCTGAGTTCCAGAATATGATAAATGACAGTGAATCCCTATTTATTAACAGATACTTTATGTAATGTGATCCAGTTCTTGCAGCAAGCTGAAGTGAATGTCCAAAACGTCAACATAAACAGCACTGCCATTTCCTATATGCTACTGAATTAATATAACTGATTCCAAATGTTAGACTATCAGTTACGTCATGCCTGGAATGTTGATATCTTAATCCATAAAAAACGTAAACAAATTGGTAAAAATATTTAGGAGGCGTGTCCTTCATATAGTTGACAGTGAATGTGAGTTTAGTATAAAAACCTATCCAGATTTAATATTTGACAGTAGAATATCAACCTTCCATAGGATTAGTAACTTGAAATACACACAAACATCTCAAAAGAAAATGGCTAAGCTTCAGGTACAGTACAGAGATATATGCTACTAATTCATTAGTCATTTCATATTGGACAAGCGCTTATGAATCACAAAATATTATATTATCTCAAATAAGGTATCGAAGATCTTAAATTATTTTAGCTACCGTATATTATGTTCTTTAAAAAGTACAGATTTGTAGAATAAACGTATGCTAATTAAACAATAAATAATATTTTATTTAAATATGTTACTCTTATAAAAATAAAAGTTTAGAATCAGAATATTTTATTAATCTGTGATAGCAGGCCTGTGTATTCAAATTTCTTATGGAAGTATAATTTTATTCAAGTTTTTCGACACCCAAGTGTAGTCTTCTTGTAGTCTCCTTTATTTTTAGAACTCATAATATACGAGTAATTAGGATGTTAGTTAGGGGTATAATAAATATGATTCTTAAACGCAGCTCAGTACACAGAACTGTAAATTAATATATTATTATGTGGAAAGAAACAAATTTAATTGATCATTAACTAACTGTGCATTTCATTTATGGACATATAAAAACAGATTTATTTTAATGATTAAATTTTTCTTCTCAAGATTATTCCATAATGTTGAAATAATTTAGGCAGAAAATAGTTGCAGCATTAATTAAATGTTCTGAATATTTTCTTATTTAACTATAGCACATTTTGGTAACTCGTCACTATCTTCAGAGTCTTCATATTATTTAGCTAAAGGATACAATAATTACAATTCCAAGTTACATATTAATACCGGTAACCTATATTAGTTAATAATAAAACTGTGAACTAGCATTTCAAATTGGTAACAAATGAATAGGAAAACTAAACTATTTAATAAATTATTTGATATAATTCATTGCCGATAATCTATAGGCCTACGTCATGAAGTGTTAGAAGTTATCAAATAATTAATATTGTGAAAAAAAATCAGTTTTCGGAAATCTAACTCATTGTAATTATATCTTATGATTTTAAAACTTCAGAGCAGACAGAAAAACGATCTAAAGAATTTATTATTTCTGCTTGATTTCATATTTTTAAACACTGAACATATATGTAGGATATAGCCTTTGCACAGTTTACAGTGCATCCATGACAATTACATCTTTTATTTGCAAAATTTTGATCATGTAGGACTAATTTTTTTAATTGATCGCTTCAATTAACGCAAGCTAAATTCAGGGGAATACCTTAGAATTTCCTTTGTTGACTTGTCAAGTATTAGACTGTATCAAGTATTAGACTTGTCAAGACTGAATTATACCACTGGGATCTTTAGCAGACCCTAACTAACAGCAGCGAATTTCATCAAAGATTCTGGGAAGTATAAGGAATGCTGGTACAAATTTCAATTATAGTACAATAGTTACATACTTGCCGTACTGCTGTGTAAGATGCAATTCTTTAAATGAGGAAAAGAATGGGACCACTATTTTTACAGTTGTAGCTAAGAATCTTTGTGCATGGAAGGGATAATCATTGTTTAATTCCAGACATGGATCACTTTTTTATGAATGCTAAGAGGTGAGGGGTTCGATGTAGGCTACTCATTTCAGGAAATTATTTTAAGGAGTGGTGTGTAAAATTTTATGTATGCCTTATGCTTTAAAAAGCGTATAGGCTACGATATTTTGAAATTTACAAGTACGCAAAGAGTTGTTGTTACAATCATAACCTTTCTTGAGGAAGAGCTATGAAGTTGCTAGTCCCTTGTCGTATATTTACATAATGTTTTATAAAACCTGAAAACATAAAAATGAATTAATGGATAAAATTACTAGTTGTCTTAAGCCCAACCAGATCAGTCCTCCTTTTATGCCCTTGCGAAGCCAAAACCCATAAATCTTTCTCATAATAATTAAGGAACTGAATGTAAATCACCAAGTTAAAACGAGCGGATAAAATATGTTCCTTAACCCTCCATTCTTTTGGGTTCAATTAGGTATTAAAATGAAATGCTACTTTCAAAAGTAACATACAAGTTCCTAGCAAAATGTAACTGCAGCTGATATAACTTACTTGCGGGAAACCAGATGTGACCGAAAAGAAGCATGGCAGTATTAACAGAAAACAAAGTAAACGTAAATCCAGATTTTTTCCCCTTTTGGAAGTTGTTCATCACAAGCCAAAATATTCAGTTTATTACGAATATAGGGAAAGATTTTCTTCTGTGTGCTTAATCACATTTAGTGAGAAAAATATGTAGGCCTATGTTATTAGATAAACTTGGGATATTCAGCGGGAAATGATAAAGGTTATTATTGTATATAATATAATATGTAAATAACTTTATTTCAGGTTCTCTTTCTGTTTGCTGCAGTAGTGGCAACTGCTCTTGCTTTCCCAATAGAAGAGCACCATGAGGAACATTATGTAAGTGTTTACGCTTTTATATTATTTTATTATCTACATGAAAATGGAAACAGCTGATTATATTAGCATTATAATAATACGAACTATTAGAAATAGGCCTACACAAGAAAATGTAATGCCAAATAACGTCTCCAAACTAGGGGCCTGATTTCTGGAAGGTATAATAGAAACAACAACGATTTGTGAAGCCTGGTAACAAAATGTGGGTATCTGTCTCAAAAGTTGACATACTTTTTCAAATTTAATTTAACTTCATAAATGTATAGTTTGATATTGACTCTTCAGTGTTTAGTTTAAAAGTTTTAAAATATTAATATAAAAATGTACAGTTTTGAAGGCCACTTGCAAAATTAAAATAGTAGGCCTACTGCTAGAAATATCACTTGTATTTGGCAGTTACAATAAGCTACTGAAATGACAGAACTTCAGTGTAGCCTATCTGTATATTAAAACATTTATTAAAATTTTCATTTACATATATTTTTTAACTCTTCATATATTGGGATAAGACATTAATACGAAATAATCAGTTTTGTTTTAACAGGGTTCTCATTTTTAAATGTACACAAACATGGTTTTCCTTCCGAATGTTGTACTTCATCGTAGCAACTGACGTACGGCTTAACACTTACAATCGTACGGTTTAACACTTGATTCGTACGATGAACTAAATTGAAAAATGCCATAGTGTTCCGGGTATAACCATACATATGGTAACCCTAATCCTATCAACATGGGATGTCACAGAAACATCTTCCCCATTTTCTGTATACAAAACAATATATCACAGCGGCAATCGGTGATGCATTTGCGTACTTCATATGAAGGTCAAGACGTTATGTTACCTCAAACAAAGGTATGAAAATGGACATCATGCTTAGGTAAAATACAAATATGGTTCTTGCTTTTAGTTTAGAACCTTTAAAAGATACTGTAATCTGCGAATTAGTCTAAATACTATAAGAACTGGTAGGGTTTCATTAAATGTCATTGTTTGGAAAATATATCTACAGTAGGCTGTGAACATATTAATCTTCTAGCTGAGCTTTTCGTAGCAGTTCCAAGAATACATCAAAATCTTTACAAGGCATTTAAGTTAACGAGTTTGCACATAGAGCATTTTAATGCACAGCTAGTGATGTACGAACATTCGGTTTTAATAGTTTTCTATTTTCTATTTTACCTTTTTATTCCTGAAATAATAGTGCAAATTAATTATCGATAAAACGCTGAAATGTGCACGTTATTCCCTTAAAAATATATTCTTAAACATTAAAAGATCATGGACGGTAGGAAATGGATAGTTTTATTTCTATTTTAGTCATAGGCAAAAACGCCAATGTTTTGAGAAGTTCAGAGGTAATTTCACAATGTTAATTTATGAAAAAGATATATTACAACAATATTACTTGTATTCAAAGTATTTACTAGTCTTCGATTTTACAGCAGTTTCATCATACAAATAGAAGGGGTACAGTGTGCTAATTATGGCAAGATTTGTATTTCTTTTTTTTTTCAAATACGAAATTTAAAACATTAATAAGCTATTCTCAAGAGAACGTCTCTTTAGATATTCCAGTGAATCTTACCAAGAAAAAAAAAATACAAATTCTCAATTAATTAAATCTACAATAGTTAAGTTAAAGTGGGAATCTCATCTCGAAAGCCTCATGCGATATGTAGAAGCAAATTGCAGGCGTACGATCATACTTAAACTGATATAATTTTTAAGTTACCAGCGTCCCAGACCATGTAATACTCGTAGTTATTTACAATGTAAGACCGTTATAAAGAACTTAAGAGGCAAGCACGAGCTTAACAAAACGAGCACTAGCTAGTTTTGTTATTCGTGTGAGCCTGTTAAGTTTATGTTATTTTGAATCGTCAATTTTAAAAGGAGAATAATTACAACTTGCTTGTGGTTAGAATGGTAATTTTTTTTTTTTAATTTTGTATATAGTGGAATTTAGGCTCTTTTGGTTGGCAACAATTTGTTTGGAAACAAATGCCATCAGAAAACAAATGAATATAGCTTCTACAATTGATGAAAATACTAAATCGTAATCCATTCGTATAGAATATTTATGGGTATTTATAATATCTCTCTTCAAGTAAATAAAAAAACTAATCTGATAAAATCCTTCGATATGATACGGAACTGAAGACTTCGAATGAATGTGGAAGAAATGTGGGTCTTAAGTAATGTTTTGAGCGATACCCATATCATTAGGCCTATACTGTGTGGGCTTACGATTGTGCATTGTAAAAAACAATCTAGTTTATGGACCAAGTTCGTTTTGCCGAAATAGTTATTCATGTTATTTTTAATTGTAAATGATTAATAGGTACACGATAAATAATAGTAGTCGGAATAATTTGTAGTGGTTAAAATGAATGAGTACAGACTGAGCTAGATATTTGTGACACGGGGTAGGAAGGACTCTACAAGTTAGGTAAATTCTTTGTATAGCTCTAGCCGTTGTGGCGCAGGGATGCGTTCGCTCAACTCATGTAGCAGGCCCGGGTTCGAATCCTGGCCGGGACAAGTTACCTAGGTGGAGCTTTACGGGGTTTTCCTCACCTATGAGGCAAATGTCGGGTAACTTTAGAGGCCCTTGTGGCCCCGGATATCATTTGGCCGTCATTATCATCTTCATTCCATCCTCTCTTGTTTATAGTGAATATGTGTGAGAATGTTGTGTCTCGTCCTATGTTTTCATGTTGTCTCGAGGTTGGCCCCGGCATTAGGCTGATCACTCATTCAGGAAGGCCCTCCATGCCCTTGCCTGTTCAAAAAATGTTTGTAATCCATAGAAATCCCTCCCCCGACGGGTCACGGTCCTGTAAGGCCCGGGCGGCGCGGGCCGCATAAACCTACAAGGGGATGTAAAACTCAGCTCAAGAAGAACTCTAGCTGGATCTTTGTACGGGCATATCGGATAAAATGGGATGTTACATAAGAGAAGGTCGAATAATTGGGACTCCATTGTAACAATGTTCACTCCCTATGCAATTTTAATAATAGCCTACGTGTTCAGGACATAATTATAGTGAGGCTTCTTGTTACTGTGTATGTTTTTAGGTTAAAATCTCATAAAAATCCAGAGTATAGTGATGAGTTTAACCCTAACCACTATTTTTCTTTCTTTATTAGCCACCCCCCAAATATGAGTTCAAGTACGGAGTGAAGGACGAGCACACTCACGATATTAAAGAGCAGGAGGAGAAGCGCGATGGTGACAAAGTCACCGGATACTACAAATTGGTTGAACCTGATGGTACTACACGCACCGTTCACTATTCTTCGGACAAGCACACGGGATTCCATGCTCAAGTCGTCAGATCTGGACACGCCGTCCATCCTGTTCACCATGAAGTGAAGAAGGTCGTTGTGCCAGTGATCAAGAAAGTCGTCCTTCCCAAGTATGAAGAAGTGTCACTGCCATCATTCTCCCACGAATCATCTGGAGGAGCATCCAGTTACAGCAGCTTCCATTTTTGAAAAGGCATAATACATAAAAGAATATCTGTTTTAGTTTTGTCTCGTTCATAGATATTCAACTGATACGGATTCTGAATGAACTCCATCCTAAGGTCGTATCTGTACTTCTTTCTTCCATTTTATATTTCGTTTTTGACTTTTCACTGCTATTTACATGTATTTCCTTCTCTTTAAAGATAATCTAATTCTATCTCTTCTGTAGATCTAGTCTATTTTAAAATCGTGTACTCATTATATTCTTGTTAAAGTTTTGACCTTTATCACTGTACATTATACAACTTGGTTTGTTCAAAATACGATACATGAAATATCAAATGAACGAGATGAAAGCATTCTAGATTGTACTGGGTCTAGAAGATGGTTTTCTTTTGTTACTCATCACATACGCCAGTATGACCATTATTTATCAATATCATATTATTCATTCATGTTCTCATATCATTGTTATGTTTTATAAAGTGTAACTGATTTTGTTTAATAAACCAGTTTTATAATCATTAAAGCTTTTTATTACAGAAGAAAATTAACATATTATCATACTGATATCAAAGAATTTTCATATTAGGTTATTACATAAGACTTTAGCAACTTTCGAGTCTCATCTAAATCATCTTCCTACGTGTAAAAACCTTTAAGTAATATACATATATATATGAAGTGGTTAAATTACAGTTTACCTTTCACTGTAACTGTCTCATATATTTTACGCAGTTAACTGTTCTAATTATTTCCTAAAAAAATCCTATCAGAAATAAAAATGTTCATAGCTTCGTATTGAGACCAAAATAAGACAATATAATAGGCTAACTTATTTTCTCCTCAAAGGTGATAGAGTTTACACTACAAACTCTCAGTTTTGATTACGCACTACTCTACTGTAAGGTAGGCTATACAGAGGAAAACATATGGTAGTTAATGCCAATCCACTCTAGGCGAGCTGAGAGAACCATCCTTCGATATCTGGCTGATGACAAACCTTACTCTGTTGTACAGGAGATCCCTTCAACACTTTAACTAAATTAAAAGAAAAGAACCCTCCGCTAGATTTTTCCACAAATCGTGACTTCCCTAAACTCGTCGAAATTAATTAAAAAGGCACAAAAATAGAGAAAATAAAATTTATTTACTTTCACGTGGCATGAATTATATTATCCACTATTAAGTGCCAGTATGCGCACAGAGAAAACATAGTAAACCAAATCATGCAAAGCAACAAATCAATCAAGAAAATCAGACAAGAAACAAGCAGTGGCAAACCCTGGATAAAATCGCTCACATCAACTCAAGGACAAATCAAAACATCAAGATCAGAAATAGTTAAAACAGCAACAGATTTCTACAACAACCTCTATAAATGCACAACACCTAATATGCAGGAAACAATATCTCAGTTTACGACAAAGCCACGTGAGAACGTCCCACCTGTTCCACCGATATTGCGCAGTGAAGTGAGGAAAGCCATAACAGACCTGAAGAACCAGAAATCACCGGGTGACGACGGAATTTTGAATGAACATCTGAAAGCTGGAGAGAATGAACTAACAGACGTACTAACAGATTGTTTTAACAAAATCCTCTCAACAGAAGAAATTCCAGAATCATGGAGAACAAACAACATCATTTTTACACAAGAAAGGATCAAGGAACGATGTGAATAATTATCGCCCAATCAGCCTAATGTCCACCCTATATAAACTTTTTTCAACCATAATCACAAGAAGAATAAATAGATGCTTGAACGAGAATCAACCCGTAGAGCAAGCAGGCTTTCGTGCTGGCTTCTCCACCACAGATCACTTGCAAACGGTATCCCAAATTATGGAAAAAGTTCAGGAATTCAACCTAGAGCTCTACTTGGCTTTCATAGATTTCACCAAAGCCTTTGACTCCGTCGAAAATGTACCAATCTTGAACGCCCTACGAAATCAAGGACTAGAGGAAAAATACATCAGGATACTCGCCAAATTATATTCAAACATGCAAGCTAAGATCCAATTAGAGACAGAGGGCAATACTTTTAAACTGGAAAGAGGAGTAAGGCAAGGAGACCCCATATCCCCTACTCTGTTTATCAGCACACTAGAATATATCTTTCAGAGAATGAAATTGAAAGGGGGAATCAAAATTGATGGCAAACCACTCCGAGAACTGAGGTTTGCAGATGATATCATCCTATTTGCATCTTCAGCAGAAGAACTAAGACGGAATATCCATGAACTATCCCACAAGAGCAAGGAAGCAGGACTGGAACTGAACCCTCACAAAACAAAACTAATGACTAACAGTACCGAACAAATTATCAAGGTTAACAACGAAGAATTAGAATATGTCAATGAATACACTTACCTTGGCCAAATTATGTCATTCGGAAACGCCACCCGTAAAGAAGTTCAGAGACGCATCTCTACAGCATGGTCCAAATTCTGGAGTTTGAAATTTATTCTCACAAGTAAGGCCTATAACATCAGATTAAAGAGAGACATATTGGACACTTGCATCTTACCCATCCTTCTGTACGGAGCCCAAACCTGGGCCCTGACAGTTAAAGAAAGGAAAATGTTAGAAACATGCCAGAGGAAAATGGAGAGAAAAATCCTAGATGTTAAACTCCAAGACAGAATCCGCAACGAAGACTTAAGGGCAATGACAAACATCAAAGACATAACAACATCGGCCATATCTCTGAAAAGAAAGTGGGCAGGCCACGTCATGAGGATGGATCACAACAGATGGGCACATATAACAACAGCTTGGGACCCACGAATCGGCCACATAACAGTAGGACGATAGAAGAGAAGATGGGCAGAAGACCTAAAGCTTCACTTTGGGACAAACTGGTCTACGAAGGCCAAAGATCGAAGGGAATGGAGGCGACTGACAGAAGCAACATAAGAGGAATGCGGATCTTTCCCGCAGTGGCTAAGCGGGACTGCCGAAACAGTCACCTTGCCAGTCAAGAGGCCCTTGCCCTTTAGGGATGAAACGGGCTAATTCTAATTCTAATAATGGTACTTATGAGATTGTGTGTGGGGGACGAAAAATGTCTGTCTCCGTGTGTCTGTACGCGCCATAACTCAAGTACGCTTTATCGGATTTTCATGAAAATTGGTATATGCTTTTATAATGTAAATGGGAAGAATCCTATTGTTATTGAACCAAATCGGTTCCCCGGTACCGGCGTCAAACCCAATTTAGTGTTTTTACTTAAAAGCGCCATAGCTCAAATACGCTTTATCGGATTCTCATGAAACTTGGTATACACATTTATAATGTCCATGGGAAGACGTCTGTTGATATTGGACCAAATCGGTTGGCCGGTACCGGAATAATGCCCAATAGTGCATTTTTATGGTATTATATAACAAAAGGCCCCATAACTCAAATATGCTTTATCGGATTTTCATGAAACTTGTTATACGCATTTATAACGTCCATGGCAAGAAGCCTATTAATTTTGGACCTAATCGGTTGAACGGTACCAGAGTAACGACTAATTAAAGGTCACATGTTTTTTTAATTTTTGTCTAGCGATATAATTTGACAGTTAACACTATTCCTTCACTTATGCTTATCAAACGACACCGTCAAACTGACAGAGAGTTGGCTAAATGATAACGCCTTGGACTCGTATTCTGGAGGTCTCCTGATCAAATCCCGGAGCCGGCCGATTTGAAATGGATTATTTTTATTTCATTTTTTATTTTTATGTGAGTGCGCGATTGTCAAGGTATCACAAATCTGTAGTTCTGCTGACGTTGGTCGATTTTAATCTGATTAGAAAACTTATTTTCTGCATATCATAATTGCAATTATAATTGATTCAACAAAAACATACTGGCACTTTGTTATAACAGTTTACCTGATTTTATTTGTGTTGTAAAGTAGCCTATTTATGCTAAGAAAATCTAGCAAAGAAAAAAAAGTATATATATTACAAACTTTTATGACCTTTTCGCCCCTTGATTTAAAAAATAAGAATTGTGTGTTTCGTTACCTGTGTTGTAGAATGTATTTTATGCCAAGTTTCAAGAAAATCCGACAACAAAGGTTTTTTTCCCCCTAATACGAAGTTCTGTACCCCCTTTTCGCCTGCTATCACTCCCTTAGGGCGTTTATTTCCAAAGAAAGAACAAAGTGTTTAATTAATTTATGTTTTGGAGTACTTTCAGTAAGTAAGCCAACAGAACCGTTAAACACTGTTCCACCATATAAATTCTTAATCTCCTTATGGTCCCTTAGGGGTTGAATTTTGAAAAACCCCTTCTTAGAAAGTCTCTACATTATGAAATAACTACTGACCACATCTCATATTATTATTATTATTATTATTATTATTATTATTATTATTATTATTATTATTAGGTGCCAGTATGATACTTATGAGATTGTGTGTGGGGGACGGAAAAAATGTCTGTCTGTCTGTCCGTGTGTCTGTACGAACCATAACTCAAATACGCTTTATCGGATTTTCATGAAACTTGGTATACGCTTTCATAATATTCATGGAAAGAACACTATTGATATTGAACCAAATCGGTTCACCGGTACCGGCGTCAAACCCAATTTAGTGTTTTTACTTAAAAGCGCCATAACCCAAATACGCTTTATCAGATTTTCATGAAACTTGGTATACACATTTATGATGTTCATGGGAAGGCGTCTGTTGATACTGGACCAAATCGGTTGGCCGGTACCGGAATAATGCCCGATTTAGTGCATTTTTATGTTATTATATAACAAAAGGCCCCATAACTCAAATATGCTTTATCGGATTTTCATGAAACTTGGTATACGCATTTATAACGTCCATGGAAAGTAGCCTATTAATTTTGGACCTAATCGGTTGACCGGTACCAGAGTAACGACTAATTAAAGGTCACTTCTTTTTTAATTTTTGTCTACTGGTATAATTTGACAGTTAACACTATTCCTTCACATATTCTTATCAAACAACTCCGTCAAACTGACTTTAAATAAAATTAATTAAAGCAAGTCTTAAAATATTTACGAGTCAAAATGAAATAGAAAAAATCATAACAGAAGAAAGCACATAGATTTTGAGCTGTACACTGTTACTTAATTAAACATCATCAGGCGATGCAAATATCATACACATTTCTGGTAAGGTTTTTTCTAATAATATTATATCATCGTATAAAATTATCAAAAAAACTTGAGGTGCAAGTGCACGCTCTAACAGAGCTCACTGTTGCATCATTTATAGTTAGCTGGATTTCTCTATTCGTAAAATAGTTCATGATTATTTTATAAAGGTTTCGTGGGCAATTTCTGAGCTTCAGCTGAAGTTCTTCATGCTCTATGCATTATCAAAGGCACCAGTAATGTCTAGTGATATCACTAAACCAACGTTTATTCTTGTAAATGCATCTTGGATCCAATTTATCATCTGCAGACTGCTTCTTCTGTTGACTTCTGTGGTAATAATTCAAACTGGTTATCATTATAAAAGTTGTTGCTAAGCAAACGAAACATAGAGTTTTCTAGATATTTTCCCATTACTGGCAAGAGACTGACGGGTCAGAACGAAGGAGTGTTTTTGCGGGCATGTGGCTTTCGTATTATTTTCACTGCTGCCAACTTCAAGCAATTGGGAAAAATACTTGGTTCTAAACATTTTTTAAAAATGTTTAGCATTGGAGATGGGTAAGTAATTTGAATATGTATCAGAATATTTGCAGAAATATGGTCTACATCTGGTGGTTTCGTGTAGTTTTGTTTCAGCATAATGCGCTCCACTTCGAGTCAACTAAATAAGCAAAATCATCTTGTGTATCAGGTTGTTAATATCCTGTTATAATTTTCATGGTTTCTACAGTGTTTGTACACTAAATTCCAAGACTTTCTGGCAGCCTGAGAAGAACAAAAGTTCTTCCACTGTTAAATTTACCTTGTGTCATTTTTCAGTACTCTGACTTTACCCTAATATAATCATCTTCATATTGCGCTTGAAGATCACATTTTGCTCGTTTAAACTTTCTGCAACTTGAAACACTCTTTTCTCTATAGTGTCCATTCTTTATTCCACCAGTAATTTTTCGAAGATCTGGAAGAGAGTTCAGGTAAATGTGCCTCGCATAAATTCACTATTGAATTTGTAATTTCGTTTATTAGTGTATTTAGTACACCTGGAGCGTCTACTTTGGATATCTCTTTTGTAATTTCAATATTTCGTTTTTGTAACTGATCAAGATTTCTCTTACCTTATTTATAGAATGTACTATTTTATCACACCAGTTTTTATCCTTACTGATAGTTTCAATAATAACATATTTAGGTTATTTTCTGATTAGGTAAATAATTCCATTGTATTTATACTCACTGCCATTTGTACTATTCTTTATTACTTCTTCTGCCCGTACCATTGGTACTATAGGTAGAGGAAGTATTGTTTTCGACCCCCGGAGTTTAGTTTTTAACATAAATATACGTTTTGAGATCCCCCTGAATTCAAAAATTATATTTTCGGAAGCTTGTCTGTGTGTGTCTATGTGGATGTGTTAGAACAGCCTAGCTCCAAAACGGAAAATCGTATGTAAACAAAATGTTGTATATGAATCAGGTACCTTCCGAAGATGTGACGTGAAGATTAGCGACAAGTTTCTCTTATTTTTAAGGGGACTTTGCATGAAGAAATTTTCGTTTTTCGCGATTTTCTCGAAAGAGGTATGAAATATTCTATAAATTTTGCACATGGTTTGCTTATACTAAGAGCTAAAACATTTATTTGAAACATTTTTTTCGAAAAATTATCTAAGGGGTAGTTATAAGCCACACACTCTGGATATGCGTTCTTTGCAATACGGCCTCTTGTAACGGAAAATCGTACGAAAAAAAAATTGTATTTGGGTTGGGTACCTTTTGGGGATGTGACGCGAAGATTGGCTCGAGTTTCTCTTATTTTTAAGGGGACTTCACGTGAAGAAAAATTCGTTCGTCGCAATTTCCTAAAAAACAGCTCTTACGATTTTGTTTAAATATTACAGATGGGGTGCTTATATCAAGAGCTAAAACGTTTATTTGAAATATGTTTTCGAAAAAATTATCTGCAGGATAGTTATAAGTAGGGTGCGGATTTGAAAGTTTTTACCAGTTTTTCCCCCCAGCTTCCTAATGAGAACATTTTAACGTATTTTTCCGTTTCATACCCCTAGCTTCCGAATATAATTATGAATCTGATAGAACCTAAAAAGGGCTAAATCGGACTAAAGAGGACTTTTGCTGAAACATAGGGGCTAAAGAGAACTTTTGCTGAAAAACTAGGGACTAGAGAGGACTTTTTATGAAAAACTAAGGCTAAAAAGGACCTTTTTTTTATCAGAAGAACACAATTTTTAAATAGATTTTCGAATTAATGCAAAGGTAAACAAACATGGGAATTTATGCATTTTAAGAAAAGACATAATAAAAATAAAATTATACAACGCTCTGAAATTAACAATGTATATGTCATTTTGTCCCTTGTCTTTGTAACTCGGAAATGTGCCGCCTCGCCGTCGCAGGAAATGAAACTTGAGCCGTCTTCAATACTTTGAAATCTGCAAGTAATCCAGTCGTTTCAACTTTCAAATAAGTTGCCAACCGACGACAGAGAAGTAAAGGAGGATCTGTGTCAAAATTTATATTACAATTTTCGGAGTTTTATTAAAACTGCTAAAATCGTTTATTTAAAACCTAAAAAGGGCTATTCCACGAAAATAAAAGGCTAAAATACCTTTTATAAAAGCCTAAAAATCCGGACCCTACTTATAAGCCACCCACTCTGAATACTTTGCAGTATGGCCTTTTATATCAGAACGTGAAGTGAGAAATATATTGGTCATGCTTACACTAAAGAAAGTTACGAGAGTACATTAATCAGATTTTATTTGGGTAGGCTTGTAAAGGTCAGGCGCAATATTAGTGGAGGGAGGAGTCAGGAACGTGAAAATAGGAATTGTGGTTACCGATCTTACTATACCAAGAGGATGTGCATTGGGCTTACTTAAGCCATCTTCAGTCCTTGTTGGCACCGTGTGGCACACGGCAAAGGTATTTTATAGTACAAAATACCAGCAAGAATACATGGTAATTCTAGATAAGTTATATGTCTAATATATATGTTTTTATGTGTGACGATAAATCTTTAATAGTGTTTTAACTTTTTGACTCAAGTGTAATAGTGTTTTTTATTACTAACATCAGCAAAGATAAGCTGTACATTAATACTCGTATATGCCTACTAGTGTCGTGTGCCTATAATATACTCATACACATCTTATTGAGGTTATAAGGTGGTAAAGAAACCCAACATTATTAATATGACCCTCATTGGACTTAAATTTATTAACAATTTACGGGCAAAGTTCACACAAATGCTACAAAATGCATGATTGAATTTTAAGATTAAATAATTATTGGCATAATTAAATGTATTTCGTAAAAGTGCTACTTATTTGTAAATTATTAACACATAAATCTGTTCCGTATTCTTGTTTACAGTATTTGTAGATATCGAACGATATCTCATATCGATTGAACGTAAGAAGATAATGGACGTAACACTAAAATTAGCTACTTTAATGAAAATGATCCGTATAATCACTTTCGACATTTTGTTTGGCACAAATTTCTCCAGATTCCAAAATTGTGGAAATTAATGATTTTTCTCCTATATGACACTGGAAAAATCTTTAAGGGGTATGCGTACCCCCAGAAAAAAGAGCTGATTATTATTAACACTATCGACATGACTTATACAGTTATTAAAGTCACTTTTATTAACACCATTTTAATATAAATAATACCAAAGAGGAGGTATAAGCTCATGGTATGGGAGGTAACATATTCTGCATGATTGACTATTGCCTCCATGTCCAAGAAATGTTTGTTTATGGAGAAGTTCACCTATATCTTTGTGAACATGTTAACGATAATGAATCATGAGTTTATAGAAGCATATTAAGTAGCCTACATTTGAGATATCTCGGACAAAAGAACAATGCAAGTCTGTCAGTTAAATAAGGTTGGCTTCGCTTTCCAAGTTCGCGGGTTCGTTCGCGTGTGCTCAAATCCGCGAGTTTCCAAATTTACGGGCATATAAATATCTAGTGACGGCTACAGGCCTACATACTAGTACACAACGGCCGTTAGCAAAGAAACAGTATTTGCATAAAAACAGTTTAAAAATTGGATTTTTGCCCTTCAAGAAAATGCATTTCACTTTTTGGGTTTGTTAGGGATATTTGTTTTACATTCTCACTATTTGAGTAATATTTTTCATATCTTACATTGTTAGCCTATATTATGGCTATGTTTTGTTATCATTACAACTTTTTAAACTACGCCACAAATAAGTGCAGGATATGCAGAACTCTAAAAGTTTCGCAAATCCCTACAAATGACAATGTTACCTAATGGAAAGAAATGTGGTCGTGATTTACACTCCAGCAATGCAATCTCAGATGAAAAATGAAAATTGCAATCCCACACCAAAAATTTCCTCTCCCAACTTGATCAAACTTACGGCAGTCATTATCAAAATTGTATGGTTACAAATTATTTGACTCAGTCTATCTTCATAGAACATACCAATATTATGCCAATTCAATTGAAATTCACAGTATTCATTGCTTACAGAAATAAAATAGTCCTTTTATTTATATGAAAAACAAATATCACATATTGTTTTTATCAATAAATAGATGCGAGATGTCTCTTGTATTTTTCAAACCCGTACTTATAACGATCTCTAAAACACTGCATTTACAAGCTTGAATGTGAGCAAACTTGTATATTTTACAAATTTTAAAAAATACGCACCTAATACAACAAACAATTTAGTATTGCAGTAACTAATGGCAGAGATTTAATAGTTAGTTAGCCCGAAAAACCATTATTCAAAATTATATACTTTTTCTAGGATATACCATACACACACAAATTTATAAAGACACCACCACTTATTCCCAGCTGGAGAACCGGTAGGCTATTCAGCTGGAAATAAAGGAGTACACCATTAATTCATGTACACTCGGAACGGCAGTGTTTTATAACATCTAATGTAGGATTATTACGTCAGAACAAAAATGAGGTAGAGTAATTCCTTGCTACTATGGAAATATCAGAATTTACGGCGCAGAAAGGTTTTAAAATTCCATACCGAATCACATTACCTTTATTTTGTATTTTATTTTAAGGAAACAAATATTATTATAAAAAATAACAACTTTAGGTGTAAAATCTTATGAAATTTATGTCTGAATGTGTATTGGAATCGATATGAAATACGTAGGCTACATCATAATTCCAAGGTTTGGTACAATAAAGGATTTTAATATTTGATCATCAAATTAAGTCTTTATGATGTCTGATGAACTACATTGTTGACGTATCAAGTTATTATTAGCATGGGTCAGACACTTTGTATTTTTCAGACCCCTTCTCTGGAGGGTCAACTAGACATCCGATTCAAAGGAATGCACCAGTACTCAGCCTATGTGGATAAACAGAAGATTCATCCTGTTCATCACATCAGTGCAATAATAATGTAGTCGGAAGCTGTAATACTTTTTTTTTTGTGCCCTCCCTTGCCCTCCGAGTACCAAGCAATGAAGCCAGAACCTCGGGTCAAACCAAATTTTGGTAGAGGAACAGGGTCAACAGTCTCCGGTTACCGTAGTTCGCCAATTGGAGAAGATCCAGGGGTCTCGTAGAGTAAAACCTTCCCCGCCAATGATATCCCTACCTTGTCGTGGTGGTGGGGCTTGCGTGGTCAAATGATCCTGAGAGCTATGCCGGCGGTAGCTTAGCTACTGGTAGGGCCTCCCTTGCCGGACAGGTCGAAGGTGATGATCCAGACTAAAGGGATATCCTGGTCCTCCAGGTTGGGGGTTGGACGTAGAGCTAATAACTCATCCCGTAAAACACAGTCGTTGAGAAGACCTAACGACAGAAGCCGGATGGATATTTTTGGACAGACTCAGGCATTGGAAAAGGACAAATGATTTATGGATTGCAACTTGGAAAATGATAAGCCTCAGAACTAGATGTTTTTGGTGCAATTTAAGAAATCTTCAAGTGTTTTTCATTGTGTACATGCAACTCCATGTATGTTGTAAATATTGGGCAATATATGTACGAAACAAATTGGAAGAAGTCTGGTGGGTCATCTAGACATCCAAAGCAAAGGAATGCCACCCGGCAGAGACAAGTACTGTGCAGTACTCAGCCTAAGTGAATAAACAGAAGACATATACCTGTTCACCACATCAGTACAATGCCATGTAGTCAAAAGACATAATACTAGAGGAACAGTTCGCCAGTTGGAGAAGATACTGGGGCCTCGAATTTTTTGTCATGTAGAACCTACTGGTCTGTTCACCCACTACCAAGATGTTTTTGGCAAAATTTATGAAATCTTCAAGTGTTTTTCATTGTGTACATGCAACTCCACGTATGTTGTAAATATTGGGCAATATATGTACGAAACAAATTGGATGAAGTCTGGTGGGTCATCTGGACATCCAAAGCAAAGGAATGCCACCCGGCAGAGACAAGTACTGTGCAGTACTCAGCCTAAGTGGTACACATGTTGGTCCTGAAGACATATACCTGTTCACCACATCAGTACAATGCCATGTAGTCGAAAGACATAATACTATAGTGCGTTTCACGTTAAGAATGCAGCATTGGATATACGGGACATTCATTTCCACCCCTTCCCTCCCGTTCACACCCCTTCTTATCGGGTGGCACGTGCTTTTGGGCCATCCTAAGCCCGTACAGTCTGAAGCTAAGTGACCTCAACAAGTATTGTATTTTACGAGTGGCAGTATGGCATTAGATTAGCATCTATTACACATTGCAAAATAAACTAATATATACATTACTTATCTACATACAATTCATATAATACATTACATAAATTACTGACATGGAGTAAAAAAAAATATTATATATTATTTATAATAAATTCATGAACTGAATAAAACACTATGTTAACTAAAAATTCACAGTCTTTCTTAACACATTTCAAAATCATTTCAAAATTACATAAATACTTAAATAATACACATGTTGGTCCTGAAACTCCGAAAGCGCTGGAGGTCATGCTCGGGGGCAGTTCAATTGTTACATTTATACAGGTCTATGTCTTACAATAGAAGTGTAATGTTAAACTAAAATTATCTTAAAACTAAGAAGTAGACAAAATATGATGAAAAATAACAGAGGAAAAAGGGAAAAGCTGAGAGCAATGGCATGATTCAAGTAATATACGTAATAATAATTATAATGAAAAATAATTATCATGATGGTAGTACCAGAAAGAAAAAAAATTAAGAGGTGAAAATTAAAGTTTTATGATTTTTTTTTAATTCTAGATTTAAAGACTACATTTACATGGATGTAATTTGATTTTAGAATTATAAAGACAAGGACCGAAACTAGAGCTATATGATAGACCAGCAGAAGTGAAACATTTGGGTTCTACTAAAGTACTTGTTTTATTTCGTCCTGTGCTGTGTTCATGTGAAACAGTAAGCAATTTTGTCTTATTTTTATTGTAGAATTTTAATAAAGAGTATCTATAAATTGGTGAATGTTAAATACATTAAACTCGCAATAGATTAGTTCAGTTGGATAGCCCAGCCGCTTTTTTTTTTAAACAAATTCTTAATGGATTAAGAATAGTTTTAGAAATGCTTCCCCATCCAATAATACTATATCGAATAATGGATTCGACTAGGGCTAGATAAACTACTCTTAGAGAATTAATGCCCATACAGTTACGGAGATTTACAAATTGATATATTCCTTTTCGTATTTTATTATACATATATGAAATGTGCTTATCCCATTTCAAATACTGATCAATAACAATCCCCAATATTTCACTTCAGTAGATATTTTAAGAGAAGGGCATTCGCAAACCGTAAGGTCTTCACAATCAGAGTTATGGATTATTAATTTTAAATTTTCAAGTGGATTTGTTTTAATCCAGAAACTGTTAGGGAGAAAGGCGTTAAAATATTTTGAGTTACATTAAGAGAAAGTTCTATTCAATTCTATCTGCCCCTTAAGGCGGGGAGGCGGGGTGGGAACGCCCCCAAGCACCGCAGCCGTTGCCGACTTATTGTACCTACCTCCGGGATGGAATGAGTTGCGTGCCCACAGGCCGCCCCGGATCCGCAAAGCCCCCCGTGGGCCCCCACGGAACTCCCCTACATCCAACAAGCCTAGTACCATGCCACGTGTGCGCCACCCCCTGCGGTACCTCAAACCGGGAGCCCCGGCAGGTTCGTGACACACACCACCAACAACCTCTTGGCCACAAGCAGCGGGGAGGACGGGAGAGACCCCCAAAGGGCTCTGACTGCCGAAGCAGACCCATGCCAGAAGTGGAAACGGGATGATGATGAAAAGGGGGAAAGGGGAGATGAAGTGGAGAGTGTTGGTGGAATGAAAGGGGGAAACGGGAGAACCCTGAGAAAAAACCCCCAAAGCACGGCTTCGTCCACCACGAATGACACACCCGCCGGCCCCGAGATTTGAACTCAGGACCGCAAGCATACCAGGCTCACGCGCTAAGAGAAAGTTAACATCCAACCACTTTTTAAAATCGGATTTATACCCGGATTAACATTTTTGTAGGCATTCTCCCACGTTAATTCACTGAAGATCACTGCCGTATCATCAGCATAAGAATACGAGGCACCATTATACTTCTTCAGATCTGTTTTATATATAGGCTATTAGATATAAGATTGGTCCCAGAATTGCTATTGACATTTGCTATTGATTTAATGTCCCTTAGCAATTGATTATATCATTATTTCAATCCTTTAGGCCTATAATTTAGTTTTTTCTCAAATAACACTAACATATGTTTTGTTAAGTTATAATCATTCTGCATTCTTAATAAGTTATTTAATTTGCCCGACATTTAGATAAAAATGTGCTGTATGATTCATGAGGGAGACTGTACTCTGTGGATGGAAAAAGAATTCAACATTGCAGGGAAATCCCTTTTTCCGAGAATAGTGTAACCTTGTCCTTCAAACTCTGCCTGCAGGCACATTGTATCAAAGCCTGGAATAGCCCCATATGACCAATGCTGCATTCTTAGCATGAAACGGTCTATAGAAGAACAGGGTCGACGGTCTTCGGTGTTCTTTAGTTCGCCAGTTGGAGAAGATCCTGGGGCCTCGAATTTTTTGTCAAGTAGAACCTACTGGTCTGTTCACCCACTACCAAGATTTTTTGCCGCAATTTAAGAAATCTTCAAGTGTTTTTCATTGTGTACATGCAACTCCATGTATGTTGTAAATATTGGGCAATATATGTACGAAACAAAATGGATGAAGACTGGTGGGTCATCTAGACATCGAAAGCAAAGGAATGCCGCCCGGCAGAGACAAGTACTGTGCAGTACTCAGCCTAAGTGGATAAACAGAAGACATATACCTGTTCACCACATCAGTACAATGACATGTAGTCGAAAGACATAATACTAGAAGAACAGGGTTGACGGTCTTCGGTGTTCTTTAGTTCGCCAGTTGGAGAAGATACTGGGGCCTCGAATTTTTTGTCAAGTAGAACCTACTGGTCTGTTCACCCACTACCAAGATGTTTTTGGCGCAATTTATGAAATCTTCAAGTGTTTTTCATTGTGTACATGCAACTCCATGTATGTTGTAAATATTGGGCAATATATGTACGAAACAAATTGGATGAAGTCTGGTGGGTCATCTAGACATCCAAAGCAAATGAATGCCGCCCGGCAGAGACAAGTACTGTGCAGTACTCAGCCTAAGTGCATAAACAGAAGACATATACCTGTTCACCACATCAGTACAATGCCATGTAGTCGAAAGACATAATACTAGAGGAACAGGGTCGACGGTCTTCGGTGTTCTTTAGTTCGCCAGTTGGAGAAGATCCTAGGGCCTCGAATTTTTTGTCAAGTAGAACCTACTGGTCTGTTCACCCACTACCAAGATGTTTTTGGTGCAATTTATGAAATCTTCAAGTGTTTTTCATTGTGTACATGCAACTCCATGTATGTTGTAAATATTAGGGTTACATATAGAATATATGTGTTCACATTTCATGTGAATATTTTTTCTTAATTTTTTGTGTATCATTGTGCGTCGTCTAAGTTGCACAATCTTCGATGTGTAATCCCACTAATGACGTAATGCTGGCCGCCGTGCACTATTTCTTGCGCGGAAACACACGGGTTGGGGGAATATTACTCTGGATTGTTCTAGTTTGTACTGATCAATGTTCCCCACCCCCCTCTAGACCTTTCCATTAGCGGACTTATACATATTCAAGGGGCGGTGAAAAAGTAGTCTGCCTGCCCTCAGTATGTTCTCAAGCACTGTGTGGTACGCTCTCGCCTGGTCTACTAGTAGCATTGTTAAGTCTCAGTCCAAGCCTTGGCATCGAAGGATCTATTCTCTACTCAAACTCGCAAGTACACTCTCGCCTTGTCTACCAATTCTACATATTCTCGATTACACTCTCGTCTCGTCTACTAGTAGCAGTCATCAGGTCAAGTTCAAGGACTCAGTTTCTAGAAGTGCTCGCTACGGAAGAAGTTCTTCATTGCAAAAATACTCGCAAAGGTCTTATTCAAACATCGCAGTATTCTCTCGTCTCGACTACTAGTAACAGTAAGTTCAGTCTCGCCAAAGGGTGCTCAGGAAGAACTTCTACATTGCACAAACTCTCTCTTCATGTACTGTTGAATAATTAACTTTCATGTTAGTTATCTCGAAGAACTCTTATATTGTAGTCTTCTATAGTGCAAGATCTACAATTCTACAATACGTCTTGTCTAAAGCATTTTATTGAAAAGTGTAGTAATACTGTTAAGCGATACAGTCTGCCTTTTATAATAAAATATTCTGCTTAGCATCACTTGTGCGCATCGGCACAGTATAAGTAACCATTTTGTATATTCTAAGTGATGAATATTGAACTCTGAACTCAAGCTTCTACTCTAAAAGAAGTTTTCCAAGATCGCAATTCACGTGGCTAGTCAGCCATTTTGTATAAGCAATTAAGGTCAAAGGACATTGGTGCTTATATTTCTTCATTCTATACTCAAGTGAACATTATTACGACTTTCATTTATTGCAAGTTAAAGGCAATTCTTGAATTAGAAACATTTGTGATCTTGAATTCAACTCGTATATGTGCAACGTGCTATACGAAGGAACATTTTCAAACATTCCTTGTATCAAAGAGCTTTCTCTCAGAAGAAGAAGCCATCGTCGGAACTCTGGCTGCCGTCGGAGAATTCCACTGCAAGAATACAGCTTTTCTCCCAGTGGGCAACCGACATCAGAAGCCTGGCCGCCGCTAGAGTTTTAGCTGCCCTCTTCATCGTCTGTGGATGGTTTGAGGGAGCCTGCCTAGAGACATCCCCTGTCCGGTTGGAGACGGAACAGGAGTCTGGCAAGGTTTATACTCCAATTCGCAAGGGAAACAGCCATCGCCTGCTTCTCTTCTTCCTGCCCTCGACCAGGGTTGGAAGGCAAAGCTGCTTGTCGGATGTGGTCATCAGTCGATGCTGTCTTGCTTGGAAGTCAGCATACAGCATGAAATTACTCAAGGGGAAAGAAACACCAAGCCAAAGATAAGTTCGCTAAGTTCCTTTCTTTCCTTTAAAACCCTCATTTGTATGTATGATAAATTTTGCAAGAGGCACAGTCAAAGCCTACTTGATGTTATCTGTTATTAATTTCAAAGCTTCATTTATTTCAGTAATTCTTTTTTCAAATAAGTTATATAAAGCAAAGAGTCTTTTATTTATCTTGCTTAATGTTTACTGCTTGGAAGCTTATTACCAAGAGGGTAGAGATTTAATTTTCTTTATCTCCCAAAACGGAGATAAACCATTTTCATGCATTGTAAGTCAAAGGTATTTCTAAAATAAAACTCAGTGTTGGAAATTCATATGTACTTTTTGACGAATCCAGGCTATCCTTTCTCAAAGACGACCACACCAGACTTGCAGAAAATATTAACTGTTAGGGGCATATGGCGTATGGGACTTGGGACACTTGTTGACCCAACACGAAGTCAGTTCTGCATACGCCAATTGTTAACAAAGTTTTTTGGTAAACTCACCATGCCCAATCTTTATCATGTTTTTTGGTGACCCCGACTTGATATTTCAATTCATTATATTATTTATGTCGGACCAAAAAATAAATTACCAAATTCACCGCTATGCCCTCTAACATGTTTTTTGGTGACCCCGACGTGATCTCAATTTATTATATCACTTATGTCAAGACCAAAAGGTCATTTAACTTTTTTTTGGTAACTCAGATATAATTTATGATAAATGTTTTCTGTTGTGCTACATTAGCTTCAGACAAGACCACTTTAGGGACAAGTGACCTGTGTGACGTCATTGCTTTATTTTGACACAATTCTAATATACTATCAATGTTTTCAGCTAATGGGTGTCTGGGTGATACATATTGTAATTGGTGTGCACGTATACTTGGCCCGCAAGGAGAGAATACAAGAAGAATCTATCAGCAAGACTCAAGTATCAACAAGCCTATGAAGCTGGTAGTATTCATCAAAGCAACCAAGCATTTCACTCATCAGTCAAGAAGACAAACTGTAAGTTATTTTGTATTAATGACCCCACATGTTCAGAGAAATTCCTAAAAGAGAGAAACTATTTTCTACTCACTAGTGTATCTTCTATATATGCACAATGTCAACTTCTGATAAATCAATGGAAGAACTAATAGCTGCTAGGGCTAATTATAAAGGGCGTGTAACGCAATTTAAAAACTTTTTAGCTAGTTTAGAGCCTAGTGCGGAGAACATAAGTGTTCTAAAATTAAGACTAAAAAGGCTCGAACAAATCCTGGATAAATATGAGGACATTCAGTTTGAACTCGAACAGATAAACCCTGATCAAGCTAGGGATAGGGACGTATTTGAACAAACTTATTTTCAAGCTGTGGTTGCTGCTACAGACTTTATTAAGCAAAGCGAGCGGCTTGAAGAAATAGATGCAGTGCTTTCTCCACAAGCTGCTCCCCCGGAGCATTCTAGTGAACTCTTTAAGCCTATTTTGCCAAAATTTGAACTGCCTAAATTCTCCGGCAAGCAAGATGAGTGGGAAACCTTTTACGAACTTTTTTGTTCATTAGTGGACCAAAACAAAGCTTTGCCCCAAGTACAGAAACACCATTATCTAAGATTGTCATTATCTGGCCCCGCAGCTCAGTTACTAGAGTCTCTTCCAATAACGGGTGACAACTATTCAGTGGCGTGTTACCTATTAAAGCAAAGATATGACAATCCGCATCTGAACATACAGCGACATGTCCGAGCTCTCTTCGAACTTGAAGCTGTTAGAACAGAGAATGGCGCTGCTCTAAGGAACTTATTAGACAATGCGCAACGACAGGTTAGAGCGTTGCAAGCGCTAAAGGAACCTGTGGAACATTGGGACACACTTCTAATTTATCTCATAACCTCAAAGTTGGACCCTACTACTCTGCGAGAATGGGAAAAGGAAGTTATCTCAGAACATGCTTCTACTTTTAGCTCATTGTGTGATTTTCTGAACAGTAAGTGCAAGATGCTATTCTCATTGCAAAGTGGTTATGAACATAGGAGGCAGAGGGCCCCTCCTGTTCAGTTGAAATCTTCTCGAGCTTATAATGTGGTAGATGCTTACCAGTGTCCCCTATGCAAGCAAAGCCATACCCTATACCAGTGTGCCACGTTTAAGGACAAATCTGTAGAAGAACGTAGGACACATGTTCAAAAAAGTAAAAGGTGCTTTAACTGTTTGTCGTCAAGACATCATGTAAAAGCTTGTAAGTCAAGTCGTAACTGTTTACATTGCAATCAAAGACATCATACTTTATTGCATAGGCCTTCTCAAGATAAGTCGTCAGCTCAAACGGCTTATGTAGTGAAGAAGAGAAAACAGTCAGGCCAACAGAGAAGGAAAACTTCTGTTACAAAGAATCCTGCTTCCCACATCAAAACTGCATCTCAACCTAGTATTCCTAGTAATGGTGAGAGCAAGGAGGTCCAAAGCTTAAATCATAACACTACGACCATCCGAGGCTCTCATGTTTTTCTGTCTACTGCTGTAGTCCAGATCCAGGATTCCAAGGGGCAGTGGATACCAGCCAGATGCCTACTGGATTCTGCTGCCACTCATGATTTCATCAGTAAGGAGTTTGCTACTCAGCTGAACATTACACGGACTAAAACTGATGTCACTGTTACTGGCATAAACAAAAAGAGCACAGAGGCTCTGAGTTATGTCAAGATCAAATTAAAGGATTCTTATGGTGGCAAGTTTCGCTTTAATTTGAATTGTTTAGTCATAGATCACATAGGATCTAATATTCCTTCCAGTTCGTTTCCAGTGAGGGACTGGAAAATTCCCAAAACTCTCCAATTGGCAGACCCAGCATTTAACCAGAAAGCACCAGTGGATATATTGTTGGGATCGGAGATGTTTTGGAAAGTGCTCATGAATCAAAGCCAGCAAATACAACCCGGAATTTTAGCGAGACGCACCAAGCTGGGTTGGATTTTCACTGGAAAATTTACTTCTTCAAAGCCTTCTCAGAAAAAGCAACAATGCCATTTCACAGATTGTGTGCTACAAGACAAGGTGGGCAAATTCTGGGAATTGGAAGAAGTGACTTCATCACAAATGCCACGCACCCCTAATTTTCTTCCTTTAGTGGAAACTAAACCTGCCGCCCTGAAAAGTCTTGTATTCTATAGTAACAGGTTTAGAAAAACACTGTAATTCTAAGTTTTAGTGAGCGCTTAGACTCTTAGTGTTTTATTTGTGCATCACTTGAACTATATAGTGATTTTTAACTCTTATGCTTTACTCTGCAATTAGTCTCTGAACATATGGGTCATATTTTGTGCTTGGGTATTCTCTCCCAGAAAAGAACTGCTTCTCCCCATGAATGAAATGGAATGGGTTATGTGCATTTTACTGTGAACCAACCCTTGTGTGTCGCCAGCATGTTCACATTTCATGTGAATATTTTTTCTTAATTTTTTGTGTATCATTGTGCGTCGTCTAAGTTGCACAATCTTCGATGTGTAATCCCACTAATGACGTAATGCTGGCCGCCGTGCACTATTTCTTGCGCGGAAACACACGGGTTGGGGGAATATTACTCTGGATTGTTCTAGTTTGTACTGATCAATGTTCCCCACCCCCCTCTAGACCTTTCCATTAGCGGACTTATACATATTCAAGGGGCGGTGAAAAAGTAGTCTGCCTGCCCTCAGTATGTTCTCAAGCACTGTGTGGTACGCTCTCGCCTGGTCTACTAGTAGCATTGTTAAGTCTCAGTCCAAGCCTTGGCATCGAAGGATCTATTCTCTACTCAAACTCGCAAGTACACTCTCGCCTTGTCTACCAATTCTACATATTCTCGATTACACTCTCGTCTCGTCTACTAGTAGCAGTCATCAGGTCAAGTTCAAGGACTCAGTTTCTAGAAGTGCTCGCTACGGAAGAAGTTCTTCATTGCAAAAATACTCGCAAAGGTCTTATTCAAACATCGCAGTATTCTCTCGTCTCGACTACTAGTAACAGTAAGTTCAGTCTCGCCAAAGGGTGCTCAGGAAGAACTTCTACATTGCACAAACTCTCTCTTCATGTACTGTTGAATAATTAACTTTCATGTTAGTTATCTCGAAGAACTCTTATATTGTAGTCTTCTATAGTGCAAGATCTACAATTCTACAATACGTCTTGTCTAAAGCATTTTATTGAAAAGTGTAGTAATACTGTTAAGCGATACAGTCTGCCTTTTATAATAAAATATTCTGCTTAGCATCACTTGTGCGCATCGGCACAGTATAAGTAACCATTTTGTATATTCTAAGTGATGAATATTGAACTCTGAACTCAAGCTTCTACTCTAAAAGAAGTTTTCCAAGATCGCAATTCACGTGGCTAGTCAGCCATTTTGTATAAGCAATTAAGGTCAAAGGACATTGGTGCTTATATTTCTTCATTCTATACTCAAGTGAACATTATTACGACTTTCATTTATTGCAAGTTAAAGGCAATTCTTGAATTAGAAACATTTGTGATCTTGAATTCAACTCGTATATGTGCAACGTGCTATACGAAGGAACATTTTCAAACATTCCTTGTATCAAAGAGCTTTCTCTCAGAAGAAGAAGCCATCGTCGGAACTCTGGCTGCCGTCGGAGAATTCCACTGCAAGAATACAGCTTTTCTCCCAGTGGGCAACCGACATCAGAAGCCTGGCCGCCGCTAGAGTTTTAGCTGCCCTCTTCATCGTCTGTGGATGGTTTGAGGGAGCCTGCCTAGAGACATCCCCTGTCCGGTTGGAGACGGAACAGGAGTCTGGCAAGGTTTATACTCCAATTCGCAAGGGAAACAGCCATCGCCTGCTTCTCTTCTTCCTGCCCTCGACCAGGGTTGGAAGGCAAAGCTGCTTGTCGGATGTGGTCATCAGTCGATGCTGTCTTGCTTGGAAGTCAGCATACAGCATGAAATTACTCAAGGGGAAAGAAACACCAAGCCAAAGATAAGTTCGCTAAGTTCCTTTCTTTCCTTTAAAACCCTCATTTGTATGTATGATAAATTTTGCAAGAGGCACAGTCAAAGCCTACTTGATGTTATCTGTTATTAATTTCAAAGCTTCATTTATTTCAGTAATTCTTTTTTCAAATAAGTTATATAAAGCAAAGAGTCTTTTATTTATCTTGCTTAATGTTTACTGCTTGGAAGCTTATTACCAAGAGGGTAGAGATTTAATTTTCTTTATCTCCCAAAACGGAGATAAACCATTTTCATGCATTGTAAGTCAAAGGTATTTCTAAAATAAAACTCAGTGTTGGAAATTCATATGTACTTTTTGACGAATCCAGGCTATCCTTTCTCAAAGACGACCACACCAGACTTGCAGAAAATATTAACTGTTAGGGGCATATGGCGTATGGGACTTGGGACACTTGTTGACCCAACACGAAGTCAGTTCTGCATACGCCAATTGTTAACAAAGTTTTTTGGTAAACTCACCATGCCCAATCTTTATCATGTTTTTTGGTGACCCCGACTTGATATTTCAATTCATTATATTATTTATGTCGGACCAAAAAATAAATTACCAAATTCACCGCTATGCCCTCTAACAATATGTATCTCTTATGATGCGTGATGTAATAAGCAACACGTTGAAAAGCCTATCCTTTGTGTTTTTTATATCAAAGTTTACAGTCATTGTGTCGAGGTGCTAAGCACACTATAAATTAATTATAAATATATTAATAAACAGGAAACAAACCTCCATTTATAATTCTATATAAATACGGTTCATGTTACATTAAAGACTGTTTAACTACTAAAACTGAAAACTCTTTCTCTCTTGCCGTAACTTTCAAGAACATAAAACCATTTCAAGTCTATAGTAACCAGCAGGTGCTGAGAAATCTAGGGAAAGTTCCGCAGTATTTTCCACACACTTCACATGAATTCAGAATTATGTCTGACAATTCCTCCAGTTAGCTAATATGGAAAAGGAAAAAAAATAACTAAGACATAATACTAGAAAATACTACTAGAAGATACAAGTATTCGCACCAATGATGGACTTACTATTGCTTCTATATGCCCAGATGAAAAAATTCGATATCTTGGGGTTTCGTTCACTGATGAAATCCTACTAGACAAGCATAAACTAATATCTGATCTGAACGCAATTATCAATGTTGGTTCATTCTCCTCTACTAAAACCAGAGCAGAAACTAAATATATTGAATCAATATATATGGCCAACATTGTGTAACCGTTGCAGTGTGCACCTTTAAGGAAATTGAAGAAAGATTTCTTAAATGTTATTGACAAAATCATAAAAAGTGTAGTAAAAGAAATAATTGGACTACCAATGGATACCCCAGATGCAATGTTATACTCGTCAAGGAAAGTTAGAGGACTGGGTGTGATGAAAGCTTCATGGGAGGCTTATTTGCAAAACATAAACATGTCTAACAGCCTGAAAGCCATACATAATGAACATCTTGAATTAGCCAGTATAATATTATTCGTACAAGTGAGAGGTGGCTCCCTTTAGCATATTACAAACATTTTTAGATGTTGGTTGTCCTCTCATTAAATTTGAATGTATTTATAGAAATACAGATATATATATATTACAGAACATGCAGAACCTTTTGATAAACGTTTCGATGTAGATAACTTATTTTGAGCCAAAATGTTACCGCGCCCTATTTTGCAATGTCGGGTGATATGATCGAGATACGGGAAATTTCATAGTAAGTTTAATAATTAATATTATTGTTGTTATTATTATTATTACTAAGAATTTCTTTTTCGTAGTTTTCCTGATGTCAAGTCATTTCTAGTAACATATTACTGTAGTTACGAATTACGTCATGAATGAATCTATGTAGAATTTTAGGCAAGTAAGAAACTCCTATGAGACAAAATTTCGACGCATCGGTGGTGATCACAGTTGGCGACTCAAGTTTGCGACTCTGTTAAGAAAGTTAGCTATGGTGAAGGGAGAAAGTTTCCCGACTTCCCCTATGGATACTGATGATTTTTTAAGTGGCTTCACAATACTTGATCGGTTCCTTGGGAAGATGACATCAGCCTTCCTCTTCCATTTTCCCGCTTTTAAATTTCCCCAGTTTCTGGAGTCGCAAAGCTAGGTCACTACCTTATAGCAGTGCACCCCTGTCGTTAAATAACTTGGACTACCATCAACCAACCAAGCTCAACCTCAATTATCCACATAGTTCAGTAACTTATATTTAGATATTTTAATTTAATTTGGCCATATATTAAGAGGGGGTACGCCGTAGCGTAGTGGTTAAAGCGCTGCGAACCGGAAGGTCGCGGGTTCGATCCCCGATGCCATTGGAATTTCTCAATTGGCCTAATCCTTCTGGTGTCACTATGACCATGGGGTAGACTCAGCCTCTAACAGAAATGAGTACCAGAAGCAATCCTGGGGTAAAGGCGGTCGGTGCGTAAGGCTGACAACCTTAACACCTTCACGTGGCGAATGTCTAAAATCTGGGAGCCTCAACCTCCTGGAACCCTCCTGGCCTCCATGGCTTGTAATAGGGAACACCTTTTAAATATTAAGATAGGCCTACACTATGAGCATTGAATTACAATGTACAGTAGTGAAATAACGACTTATAATTCACTGCTAAAAATAAAAGCATTGTTTAGGCTGCTGTAGTTGACGAAATAAACAGGGGTTTACGTGATAGTAATTAGTAATGGATAATAACAAGATTTAAAAATTAATGTCATCAGAGACGAGGGCATGGGAAGGTTTAAAATTGGATGATAGAAGATTTTGCCAATAACTGAATAAGATGAGAAAAACGATTTCGGTAAAGCAGCTACTAAATATAAAATAGTGGAGAATGTGTATTTAAAAGACTTAGAGCTTAGACCAAAGGTCTGATCCCCTTGGATTTCTTCAAAATCAGTCCGCGACTGTATTTCAACTAAGGTCGAAATCTCGTTTAGTAAGTACAATAGATCTCTCTGAAGGAAAGTTTGGCGACCATGTTTTAACTATTTTGCAAGGGGTTGTGCATTACTGCCCTAAAAGTCTTCTGTCTGAGCTGTAGCACCTATGAGAGAAGAAAAAATATTTAATTTAATTTCATTTATTATTCGTTCTTCTTAAGTACAGAGTGTCATATTATGGAAGACGTCAATATAACTTATGCTTTTTTTAATACAATAATTCTTTATATATACAACTATAATATGACGAATAGTCTTGGGAAAAATAAAAGGTGTAGCATGGGAGCAATTTTAAGCCAATGTTTTCTTTCCAGAGAGCTTTGTTATGTCATTCTAAATGACGACTTTGTGGTGTCCGCTACCCTCATTTTCAGGGGGTGAAGGTGCAAAATGTGGGGTGAAGGGGTGAAATGGTAACTTCGACTTAGTTTTCTGGCAAGCTGGGTATCGTTTTCTATGTAATTTGTACGCTGAATTGCATAAAAATAAGTATACGCGGTCAATAGTTTAGAAGTTATGGGTTTTGATTTACGAAAAAGTGCAAACTTTTATGCATATCTTGTTACGCATCGGTTTATTGCAAAGAAAGGCATTGTAAACGTAAATGTAAAATGTGAAAAGTTACTTCACAATAGGCCTATACAGTTTATTTACGTATTTATTATATATTATAAAAATAGCATATTACATAGTAGATTTAAAGTTAGTTATGTAATGAAAATTTTCAAATAATAAAGTGTGCATCAGTGTTTCACATTATTTATAAATGACCATAGAAGGAATGTTGAACTTATGGTCATCTCTTTTCCTAGAAGCTGATATAGAAGAAGGAGAAGGGGGAGGAGCAGAAGAAGAAGAAGAGGTATCGGAAGAGGCATTAGAGCAAAGTGGTAACGATGATTTTATTGTAACACACTTATGCAAACACTGACTTGTCAAGGCCAACACGGAATCATTCACGTATGAGCCCCACAACGATTTCAGCCCTGGTCCATATTTCATGCCGCGTAATTCATTTATATTCTAAGAAGTCGAACCCGCCTCAAGAAAAGTGAATGGCCGCCCAGATATTTCCTGAACTGATGCGGGTATTTTAGCATTCTCTACTCTGGATACGGATGCATAGAGTTACATCACTGCTAATTGGGCGATACGGAAGCCCTATGAACTGGTTGCCCGCTCAAAACTTGACGTAAATGCCACATGCTTATTTTAAAATAAGAGTATATAAGAGCACCAAGGCCTCCATAATCAGCAGACTTTGTTTCAAGAGCATAGCTGGAGTTTGCGAAGTGGAAGCTCAGCATCCACCGCTGAAATGTTGCCCGTCAAGGTAAGACTTTCTTCACATTCATAAGCAATAGATCCGTATAAGTTGGTCGGTTTTATGGTTATTTAACGACGGGAGTGTGCTGCAACTTAGATTGTAACTGTCGCCTGTGTCGGAATTTTGTCTCGCAGTAGTTGTTTTACTAGCCTGCAAATCTACAGTCACGGGCCTGTGATAATTAAGCACACATAAACGCCGTCTTCCTGGACCGAGACCGAACCCGTGACCTTGGCGCAGAAAGCCAGCGCCACCCAGGCCGACATAATTTAGTATATAGTATAACCTATCTACCTATTTTTCAGCACTTCGGCAATCACTCTACGAGGGATGGTGCAAGAGTATGGCAACCATTTTATTTTTTGAAAATGTGGAATCATTGTGAAGTTTTGAAATATACAGATAAAGAGCAGGGTATGGAATAGGCCTATGTGTATAATGCAGATCATGGATACTAGATGTAGATAGGTAGAGAGCAGGCACTTATAAATATTACCCGACGGCATCGTGCCACTCTAATTTATGGCGGTAGTTGGAAGCATGAAAGCACACATAACAAATCTTATAAACCCTCAAAGTTCCGTACGGAAGAGCATTATTCCCCAAAGCCACATTCAATCTGCGCAGAGGCTGATTTATATCTGAATAAAATTACCACTGCCTCTATGAATATATCACACATCCGTCGAATGATGTGTCCACTGACTCATCGAACGACTAGAGATGTCACATTCTCCAGTGTCAATGACAAACAACACCTCACGGTATTTTGGGGATAAATAGTTGTCATGACTTATGCCCCATCCCTCGTGTATGAATTTATCATGGGACACGCATATTAAACATAATTATAAAGTAAACGATCTTAGGCTATATTGCTTACTTATGAAAGAGGCTAAAATCTTTCGTATCTTTGTTAAAAATGCATTTTCATTTTCATTTTTCATAGTCACCTAACATATGGAATTCGTCTTAAGGGTATTATTCCCAAATACAATACATTTTTTAGTAAAAAGTAGTTGTCGGAATGCGAAAAACGCTGTAATAAAACATTATAATGACATTTATTAAGACACGAGTATGCTGTTTATGAAACGAGCGAAGCCAGTGTCTTAATTACCATTATAGGCAAGATGCATACGTACGTTTTCGTTCCACCATAATTATACTTTTAAGTTTTTTTATTTTTTATTCATCAAACAATCGAGTCTGCTGATCTGACGATCAGCTGTTAGTAAGTTCTCGTCTTTTGCGATAGAGGGCAGGTGATGGCGTTTCAACCTTAAAGGCAACGGATTTTAAAACACGAAATGAACTCAATTAAGTATGATATTAAAATTAGCGCGAGCAGAATTGATCTTATTTTGCTGTTGATTTTCAGCTCTCAATGCTTCAACAGTGTTCTAAGTACAACAGTGTGAAGTGAAATTCTATATTTTAATGGATATCATTATATCATAGTGAAATTCTATACTTTAATGGATATCATTATGATAAAACTATATCATGCTCAGTAAGCGTATTATAGATTATAGTATGGTCGAACAAAAACTAGGCCTACTTTTTTATTGGAAGTCAAATATACTAAATATATTAAGGATAAAACAAAATGTTGATAAAATTCCTTTCCATCCATAAAATATCATTTTAAAATGCTTACTATTCACTGCAGACAACCATTTGACACTAATTTATTCATGGCAGATGAATAATAAGATATAAACTACTGTAACTTAAAATAATTTTGACGTTTGCAGGCTGCACTACATTTTGCCATTCTGGTAGCAGCCGCTACTGCATATCCGGTCTATGAGGAGCATGCGCACAAGGAAGAAGAACACAATGTAAGTATAATATTATTCGCAAAAGAAAAAGTTCTCTTCTATCTGATTATATTTCGTCTCTGCTGGTTTTTGGGATTTTGACAAGTTTACTTGCATGTTGTAATACTCAGAGAAAGCATCAACTCTAAATTATTATAAAAGGGTTAAACAATCAGCATCCTTGCATGCAAAGCAACTAGAATCAACTTCCTAGGACTTTAAACTAATTTTCAAAAACTAATATTTTGAAATGTGTGGTGCTGGCACCTCCACAACGATGTGCAATATCAGTGTAAGCAAAAAGCAAGTCATAATGTTACAATACCGAGCGAGGTGGCCGAGGAGGTACATCTTGAACTCGCAATCGGGAGGTCCCGTGTTCAAATCGCGTAGCCCGTCAAATTGATTTTTTTTTCATGGTTTCCCCAATCGTAAAAGCAAATGTTGAAATGAATTTAATTTTCCATGTTTCATCGTATTTCACCAATTAGGCCTATATGATAATCATCAAAACTGAACATGAGTTGAAATTAACAGAAGCAATAACACACGAACAATAGAAAACAGATGTACACAAATAGTGATTTGGCCTCCTGTGGTATACCCATAGAACCTAACGTTAGTCAGTTAAAACGTGTGCAAATAAAGTTGAATTAAAATATGTTAAAATCTATAGTGTATTTACAATGTTTTTGCACAAACCTTGGAGTACATTTTATTGTTTTATTGTTATTGTTTTTTTTTTATTGTGTATGAGCATTTAGTTCATACTAGTACAGCGCCGGATTCTTTAATTGCTATGACCAATTATACAATAGTTAGAATATCAGAATGCATCGGTAAAATGCACACTCTAAGATAAACGATAAAAAATGTATTACGAATTGAGTTAAAAATTGTTAATATTTCAAACCACGAAAATAATCTTGTATTGTATAGAAATGGCAATTCCTTAAATTGTATTTATCTCGTAAATGTCCCAAGAAACACACTTGTAATTATATAGGCCTATCTTTCACAATGTAACCTTTTCAGAGGTGATGTGAAGTCATCAGTGGGTTATAGGTTCGAAATGAATACGAAGAAATTCAGTGGAATAGGTGATTTATGTTAATAATTATCCTCGCATTTTAACATACATCATTGCTCTATTAATCTAATAATTATACTTTTATGCAACGTTCATGTGGCGAATTTATACTCAGTACCAGTGAAAAATCTAACACATTAATTTACCTGGGACATGTAAAATTTCTATATGTCATTAGATGGGTCAATGCGGCATTATTGTGACATAAATTAATTGGCTACTCTAACACTTTATTTATTTTTAGACAGTCCCGATTAACCATATGCTTAGGGCAACAAAAGAATATGGACACCACATTAATTTTTCATAGTCGAATTTATAGTTTAAATTAATACGTTAATGAAATTATTAGCCAGTTTCAAAATGTCATGATAAATGAATATGAGTTATTTTTATAAAGCGTTCTCTCTTGTGTCATCATGTTTGTCCTGCAGAATAAAGCACACTGTACCCACAGATTGGAAGCTATACAAATTGCTCATCTGTGAGTTCATTTTCTCAGTTGAAATATATTAAAAATCCCCCTCAGAAAAACTAAAGAACAAGGTAGGCTGGATGCCTCATCTATATTTTGTATAGAAGCAGATGAGCCACGTAATGTTAATTATAAAGATCTGATCAAAGACTGTGCAAGGTAAAAGGTAGAAAAAATATTGTAATTAAAATGGAAGCATACAGCATTAGATATTTTCCTTCTTACTGCAAGTTTTGCTTAGTTTCGAATTTTTCACAAATAAATTTTATTTTATGATTTAGGCCTATTATTGCTTTAATATTTTACTGACGTGACGTATTACTGTGCTAGTAAGATAATTTCAAAATTTGCATTAGTTATAACTTTTTTTGTGTTTCATTCGACAGTTAATATTAAAAACACATATTTAAAATAAACAAATCCAACTATGCACACCAAGTCATATTTAGACGCCTTTCAATTTTTCGATGCAATTAACAAAATATAAATTTTATGCGAAATTATATATTGCGGTTAAGACGTCTTATCCTAAATCGGAACACCAACATTGTTTCAGATGGATTTGTGTATTTTAAATATGTGTTCAAAATGTTAACTGCTGAATGAAACACAAATAAAGGTTTCACTAATGCAAATTTTGAGATTATCTTATTAGCCCAGTGGACAATTATTTGACATTATATTTATTCATGGCAGATCAATATAATACCTCAGCCATGAAGCAATAGTCTGTGAGCCTGGGTTCGAGTCCCGTGTCTCAAATGAGTGTATATGAAGTCAAGATACAAGTTAAAATATAAAAATGTATTTAGCAGTAAGCAAACGGAAAATGAAGCTTCCAAATTTGTTAGTTTATATATTTTTGTAAAACTTTAGAAATAAAGTAAAAAAAAAAGACATAAAATTCCAGTTCATATTGGTTCATACTGAATCAACCTAAGTAGGCTTTTGAGACAGGAATCAAGATCAGGACCCTTAATTAGAATATCATAGTGTTGGTAAGAATTCGTTTTGTAATCACTCCCATGAAAAATCTGGGTAAATAATAAAAATATTTTTGCAGGAGCCCGCACACTACCAGTTCAAATACGGGGTGACAGATGGACACACTCATGATCAGAAAGAGCAATCAGAGACACGTAATGGTGATAAAGTCGAGGGTTACTACAAGCTGGTTGAACCTGATGGTACCACCAGAACAGTACACTATACTGCCGATAAGCATACCGGATTCCATGCTGAAGTCGTAAAATCCGGACATGCTACACATCCCGTTGTTCACAAGAAAGTTGAAATCCCAGTAAAGAAAGTGGTGGTGCCAGTAAAATACGAAGTTCCACACTATCAAACACATGAATCGTATCAAGGATCTGGTTCATCCCTTAGCGGTTCCTCGGAGGGAACTTCTCTTGGTTCACTTGGTTCATTCGGATCTTCATTCGGATCGTCGCTTGGATCATCGGGCAGTTCGTCTGAAGGTTCATCGTTTGGAACACTTGGATCCTTTGGTTCATCCGCTGGTTCATCAGGTGGTTCATCGTTTGGAACACTTGGATCCTTTGGTTCATCAGGTGGTTCATCGCTTGGATCCTTTGGATCTGCAGAAGGGTCGTCGGGTGGTTCTTCGTTTGGATCTTCACTCGCGTCATCGGGTGGTTCTTCGTTAGGATCTTCCCTTGGATCGGGAAGTGGCGCCTCAAGCTATGCCACTTTCAGCTCTTAATGTGATCTTATTAACTCTAAGCTGCCCACCAGTTATATTGGATGAGAAACTGGACTGTAATGCCAATTTCTTGAAGTTCTGAGAAAGAATAACTATTGTAGGCCTACTTACTTTAACATAAGTAGAGCAAATAAGTTTTTGACTCAAGAGTTACCTCACCATATGTCACCTGAGTATATTTGTTCGTTTCAAAATTCTTAGATTCAGATATTTTTCATTGTTCCGACTTCCTCTTTTCTTTCCTTTCTTTCTTTCTCTCTTTCTTTAATAATTTCTTGGTGTGTTTTTCTGGGTCAACGAATTAAAATTACAATAGTTTCTTTGCTCCTAGCTTATACAGTTCAGGGAAGTTTTTTTTGTAACTCCTAATAAGTCTCTCTTTCTTCCCTTCCTTCTTTCTGTATCCTTTTCTTTGTTTAATCTTTCATTTTCTTTGTACTACTACATTAGTTTCATTTTTTATTTCAAATTAGGTTCGTTTTATATTTCAATCTCTCCTTCCACTGTTTTCACTGGTTCCCGTTATACTTTGCCAGGTCATCATTTATTGCTTATTGATTTTCTATAATATGTGTTTTGTATGGTTTATTCTTTCATGTTAATTATTTCACAATTTAAAAATAATTTAACAATGGAGTTAAACAATAATAGTTTTAGATATAACAATACGTAATATTTCTCGAACAACTTCATGCAAGTCTCCCGGTGCTATTTCGTTTCATAAATGCATTCTATTTATTCTTTCCTATCCATTCTCTCATAATTTAAGAATGTATGAAACAAAAGTAGTTTTAGATTAACAATAATGTGCTATTTTTCTCAGATCACTATCTGGTGCTACTTCATAAGACGTCACTTCACCTCTAGTCTCCATTTATATAATTTTTGTGCGTGTAATGTGAGAATGCGTGATAAAAAACAGGGTAGTTTTTAAACAATTGTGATTTGTCTAATGTTTGTACTTAAATGTGAAAGAATAAAATTAATGATGTTTTAGAACTTCTTCTTGTACCCCTTACTTACTTTTTAGTTTTTCCTATATATAACAACATTGATTCCAGCAATACCATTATCGTTCTTGATAACCAAATTACGTGAAACTACTTTCTAAAATTAAATACGCATTCAGCAAGTACAATACAGCATTTCTTTCTAATAAAAATAAAGATATATTTTGCTGGTCTATGAAATGATCGTGCCACTGTAAGATGATATGCATATTGTCAACACCTGATATGCATATTGATAACACCTAGCTATGCTAATTGGCCGGCTAACTGACGAGTTCCATAAAATCTATTTGAAATCACAGAAGGAGATGATCACCTAGATACAAGATCCATATGGTCAGCACGAAAATCCTCCAGACTCAATATTCGAAACCGGAATATTCCTTCTATCACAACCTTACCATTTCCCTCTAGTTGCCACAACCCCCACTCGTTTACGCTCTGCCAAAATCAGGTGAGAAAATTCCTTCCTCATAAGATTATTACCAGTGCGCAACCAGCAACATCAATAATTCAGAACTTAACGCTTTAGATGTGACGATTAGACTACGAAACAATAATAATACACGATAGTTTTAAAAGACATGACCTTTAATTTGCTGTTATTCATAGGCTTGGTCTACGTTTGATGGGATTTCATCTGTGAACCAGTGAAGATATATCTAAAGATAGTACGCTAAATGAAAATTGTATCACTCTGAAGGGAAAACTTCTGAGGAAAACAACTACGAACTGGCCCGTCCCATAGTAGCATAGGCCTATTCTTCCCATGTTTTCTTGCATTCTGTTTTACGCTGTCAAACATTAATATTCAACCGTGCTCAATTTTAACGTAATACGAACTTGTTCCTGGCAGACTAGAAAGCTGAACTGTGACTTAATGCTACATAAGTACTGTAAATGAATAAATAAATTACTACTGCTGAAGCAAATCTCACATATGTGATATACGAGTATTAATAACGAAATACAGTAGGTACTGAGACTGAGTGGATAGACCGCTCGCCTTCCACAGCGGGGACCCGGATCAAATCTCGGTGGATCCATGTGGAATTTGTGGTGAACAAAATGGGGTCGGGGCAGTTTTTCTCGGGATGATCCTGTTTCCCCTGCCATATAGGGCCTATCATTCCACCAGAGCTCGACTCATCTTACTACGACTTACTATTCCCCGCTGTGGAAGGCGGTGGAAGGCGCTGTGTGAGCTTTAAAAAACAAATATCGAAACAATTTAAAGAAATTTTAAATTCAAATTATTGTTGAGGTGTACATACAGTGTACAGATTCAGGTTCGATCGTAATTTTTTCCTTACCAATTTTCTGTTTTGCGAATTATGAAGCCCTGACGGGATATAAGGAATATATGAAACATACTACCATAGTAAATATCCGAGTTATGAGGTAATGAGCAATTTTTATAGTTAAGAACGTCTTTGTATCTTTATACTGTAGTTTGAACCAGATATAATAGGCCTACGCAGGTTATTATTCCCGACGTTTCAGCTCAGCCCCCTGAAGATGAAGGCAGGGTAGGCTTTTCACATTTGGAAATCTTCGAACTGAGAACCTGACAACCTGAGAAACATTCGAATCACTGATTATTCCAAGAAATTCCTGCAATCTTAAAATAATATATCTTCGGCACGCTTACAAGCCTCCCATCGTCGGTAGCCTTTCTAGTGAAAAACTCTAAACTCAAATTTAGTTTTTCATGTATGCCCAAACACGTAAGTTATCTCATCCGTGTGTGAAGGTATAGTTGAGGAAATAGAAGCTTAGATAATTAAACGTCTTGCCTCTATAATTACAACACTATTAAAATTTAACCTAATTTCTTCCTGCAAAGAGTATAAATTAGCACAGAGGTAAAGAAATCTGACCAAGAATTGAAAAATAGTAATACTCTGGATAAAAAAAAGTCGCTGTTTCTGGTTTAAGATCCAAAATACCAATGACTTTTAAGCACTTTTACCAAACTGCAAAGGTAATGTAACGAGAGGCCGGATTTTATCAATAAATTCACGTGCAACGAAAAGCTCATGGTTTCAAGTTTAAGATCCAAAAGAATTAAGATTAAACAATTTTTAGACAGTTTGTATTAAAAGTTGAACTTCTGACACAAGACATACGAAGGAAGTTGCACATTATCGCCCCAGCGCTATAAAATCTTTATGTCACTCCATTAGTACCAACTTTGATATTTCTCACATGGAAAATACTCTTTTCTTTAAAACTATTTACATGCAATTATTAAATAGTTTAAGTTTGATAAAAATTGAAACATGTTAAAATGTTGAGAATATTACAGGAGAAACACTCCTCTGACATTGGGATTTAAACCCAGGACCTTTGGCTATCCGTGCCACTGCTCTACCACCTGAGCTAAGCCTGAGTTTACTTCACAGCACCAGACGGAACCTCTCTCTTATGACTAATTGCCCTTAACGGTCTACCTCACTGACAGAGAAGTTATGTCATATGCAGTATTGTGAGGCAGATTAATTAGTGATTTTTGTGAATGGACTTTTTCTCCTATAATATTCTCATATATGTCCAACAGAGACAATTATCTGTGGTTCATAAATATATATATATAAATGTTAAAATTCATTACATCATTCATTTCTCAAGGTGGTTGTAAAAATGTATTTACTTGGTGGTTCGATTAAAACTCGTACGTTGGCAGGAGCGTCTAGAAAAATCAATTTACGTGCCTAAGAGATGGAAGCACCATGAGTACAGCTGGACTCTAGTACGTGATATATATTAAAATAAATGTATAATAATATTTATTATTATTATTTCACAAATATTAACGGCTTCTAAAAGATAGTGTATGACACAAGGGGTAAAATGATTTTATTTTGCTCGTATGATAGCTACACTCTCCCTAACGAGTTCGTTTCGTAAACATAACCTACTCGCAAAATATTCGTAATAGCTCCTTTTTAGCACCTTCAATACACAATATAACGAGAAGTTCGAATTGAATTTATCTTGAGAGAATCCGCATCTTGAGATACATTTATTATGACTATTTGAGAAGAGGAAATTGGAAAGGTTTTAAGTGCCTTTTAGAAAATTATTCAGGAGAGAGAAAAGAAGCTCGCATTTATGTGCTGTGTCTGCAGCACTCTTCATTTGTTCTTCATTTGTTCATAGAACAAATGAGGTATTGGCGATGGTACATGGAATCAAATAGTGCACAAAAAATAAATAAATAAATAAACATTTTTCCAAAAAAACAGCACTTAGAACCTTTGCAATTTCCACTCATTTAGCGATTCCTCACAGAATTACGCAATAAAGAATATTACGTAAATAGTAAAATACGAACAAGACACAACTCTATTTGTGTCGTTGTGAGGAAGATGCAGGCGGTACAATCCATAAAATAATATCATTGGCGGTAGTCACGATTGGTGCGACTTTTCCCAGCAGTTTTATTTTTAGAGATTAACCTCCTTGATAAAACCATTTATTAATATTGTATTTATTACTGTGCGATGGCCCGGGCAGCTTGGGTCGCTTAAATTCTAAAAGGAAGAGGTAAAACTAAGACAAAGAAAGAGAAAGAAAGAGAAAGAAAGAACTATACGATACTTAAAATATTAAAATATTTCTTTGCTACACACATACGTAATTTAATTATACATTATTTTCATATTTTCTTTTTGTTCAATGCAGCTTACATACCCAATCGCTGTTGTTTAGTGATTGTTTTTTTACCAAAGAAGATACAGATATGAAGATGTTTTAATGTTATATCCTCAAGAATTTACATTAAAATTATTTGCCCGTAGGTGCAATAAAATGAATTGAATACAAATACAACGATAAAATTGTGACGATATACACTTGCGATTATTTGAATTTCCACATATTCCTGTGATAGAATGGTCACCGATCAAATTGTTTGCGAACTTCAATAGAAAAGTGTATTTAATTTCATACAGAATTGTTACTCGAAGTGGACTGGCGATTAAAGCCTGGAGAAACCTGTTGGCCTGCTGTGATAACCTGCTGACAATTAGAGTATATATCTGGAGAAAGGGACATTCGGTTGTTGTATCCCAAGGCTTGTAAACTACAGTATAGTTTACTGATCTTGGTTGTATCCACTTACTTAATGCATACCCTAGTGACACATGACTCAATTCCTTGTGGAAGATTTTTTCTCAGTTTACTTTATGCTGATTATGTCCAATTTCGCTGTGCAAGATGGGTTGGAAATTTTTTTTAATTCTTGTTGATAATATCATTATTATTATTAGACTATTATTATTGTCATTATCGTAATCTTCACCATCATCAGTTGCATGAATTTGTATTGATTATCGAAAGGGGTGATGGATTTTTTCGCCACTAATTTTAATGGATCTCAGCTATTTTTTGTATCATATTTCAACATTATCCAAGCGTCTGCCCATTAACCTTCTTAAAATATCACCATAAGGTTTTAGAAGGGTTTTTGTAAGAAAAAAATTACCTTGGCAACAGCAAGATTAGACAAACCCATAGCACGCCCTGACATAGATAGAATAACAGAACAAATATAGACAGAATTGTGTATATTATTTAAATATCTATTCTATAAATATTGTACGTACGCCTGGACGAAATCTTGTAGTAAATATTATTCTAATACAATGTCGTGTAATCTTAAGATAATATATATATATGTGTGTGTGTGTGTGTGTGTCCTCTCATAAAGTTCTGCCATGTTGCTAATGAACTGAAATCTAAAACCTTTTTGGCACGACTTAACTAATTAGTGGTACTTACGAATGTTGTTGCCGTGGATCGTAAGTTGACCTTCCCACACGCAATCTTGTTGCTATGTGCGGTAAGTGTTTCCGTGCGGTTATGAATTCACTTACAGCACATCATAATACAAGCCTTATGGACAAGGCCCCCCAGGAAAAATATTCGGTTCGCATAACAACAAACACATGCGAATCACTTTCTGAAATAAACATCTATCTTCAGAATGTATATACATAATATTTTCAGGTAATATCACAATTAATATAATTAAATTGATATAATTAATCATCGTGCAAAAAATAGCATGCCGTAAGCGCATAACGGATCTCGGAAATTGAAAATAACTCTTTCCTCGATCCGTATGCATCGCTTACGGCACTTGTATCGCAATATACTATTATGGCATGTGCTCATTCACAATACGAATTCATGTTAATGTCCATGCAACCGTAGTTGAGTGTTAAAGACTGTTATAGACACGTAGTCAGACGTGAAGGTTAAAAAAAAAAAGAGACACATAAATAGCGATTATTTCACTTGAAATTATTCATTGCTTTCAGTTTTTCAATGAAGGTCGAAGAAAAGACTTGTGAAAACGTATGATATTTTTGTATGTAGGTGGTCACGAAATGGTATTTAGGTAAGCATATTAATTCAAATTCATTGTAAAATGCAGTCCATTGCAAATTAGTTTTACTGACCAGAAGTCAAATTGTGTGAGATTTATATTGTCCAAAACGGAGACAGGTGACATGTCCATACTCACCAGCGGATGATTGCTAAGTCTCAGTTGTTCTATCGGACATGTGAAACTTCGTTTGAAGTTATCGGCAGTGACTGTGTCGCCTTTTAAATTTCAAAGGAGAGAAGTTATTATTTAAGGGATAATTTCATTTCCTTTGTTAGAGAAGTCATAAACATTTTATGACATAGCCTACGATGTGTAGAAGGCAACATCGAGCAAACAACAGAGATTTTTTTTTTCTGCTCTTATAAGATATAGCAAATTATTTTCTTAACAACCTCTTTGTATGGTACGGTGTCATACGGGCGTGTCATTAGTATAGAATTGACTTATAATATTTTTATTTATTTTATTTAGATATTTACTTACATTTTATGCATCCAAGCATACTTAAATTATTACTTCCCTGAATGTCAACTCTTGCTCAGGAATTTTACAGTAAATCTAATCTTTTTAAGCAGTTACAATGGTTTAAAAATTCAAATTGTTTATAGTTTTAAATGTATAACCAAATTTAAGAGATTATTGAGAAATATAAATCATATTACTGTACATTTCTTCATTAAATATATTGAAACTTCTTTTTTTAAATTTATACATACATGCTATTTAGAATATTAGCTTTGTTAATTAATCTATTGTAAATCTTTGGTCCAAAGTTATAGCTAAGCTTCTGTGCTATATTCATAAAACATTTTTTTCCGGGAAATAATGCGTGAATTCTTATATTTATGTAAATTTCCTTTAATTTTTTCAGAATTTTAATGAATGTTAGTTAGTAATATTTTTATAAATATTATCTATAATAATTTTATTACATTAAATTATCTACCTTATATATTAAGTTAGGCGGATAGTTTATAATTGGTCTTTTCAAACGTATCTTTATGATTCTCCTACGCAAAAGGTTTCAGATTAACATAAGTTAATGAATCCCAATCTGTTACACCGTACTGAATCACTCATTGTATTACCGGATTCTTACATCTTTTTTAGGCATAGTTTATATGTAAGCAACATAACGAATTTATATATAGTTCTTCTCATGTTAATAGCCTACTCGTACATAAAATTCAACAAATTTCAAATGTTGATAAATTACTACTCTTAGATATTTTGTGTGAGGGAATAGTTACTGGCTCTAATATAGGACATTTACAAATATTATAGTCTTTGGAAAAGTGAAAAGATTGAATGGTTGATTTATACATATGTATTGGAGGAAGACTTATCGAAATAGTAAACGATGGTATTAAGGTAGTTTTCTCACCATTTAGTGTATCCAACCACTGTTTTAATTATTTGCATCCCTTCATTTGATTTCCGTACGTAGTATATAGTTTCGTCCTTTGAATACTCTAACCGTATCATCTGCGAAACAAATATATAGCCTATTTCCCTTCATATTTTGAAAATGAGTGGATAATAAATATTTTATAGATATTAAAACAACTACATTATCCGTCAAAGTTTGTTGCTCGAATGCTTTCAGTTAAATAACATTTTTAAAAATTTCATAATTCAGACGTACCGATACTGTACAAATGGTTAATAAGAAATCCATTCTAAATTCTTGATGAGTTTTTAAACTTAAAAGTGTTTGTAAATATGTTACAATCTTTTGTTTGTGTTTTATTGGTAAACTGTCAAATTAATGTATTTGTGCCAAAAGAAGTATAATAAATAAATAAATACTTAAAATACAAGTTTAAAAATTATATCGTTTTGTCAAAAGGATAGTCCTATCATGGTTAACTGTGTCAAATATTTTTATATAGGCTACAAAAAAATACAACAAAACAATATGTATATTTATATATATTTAGTGATCGACAAGATAGCATTATCTATTGAAATATAATTTAAAAAATCAAACTGACTTTGTTTATCAAACTTTTTTCTGATAAAAATATATTATTTTCTTTTTCAAACTAGAAATATTGGGTAGTAACGTAATGATATTGCTCTTTACTTATTTAAATTATTTTTGTTGCCAGTTTTGTGGAATGGTAAAATAAAAACTTGGAGGAAATATTCCTTGTGAAACGCATATTAAATTAATCACATACGTTTCTGGTTTGGCGATTAAAAGAAAAATATATTACATGTTTTAGCACATATAACACCACTTTCAGGAATATTATTTATCTTTCTGTTATTGGAGTTAAGTATAGATACGAGTTATTGTGTTCATTTTTCCTGCAAAACTATCATTGTTAAGGTTACTTTGAACTACAGAATTGCTTACATGTGTCTGATTTCAGTAAAATGTATATTAAACTCCTTTAAAATTTCTCCTTTTACTTCTTGATTGTTGTATATGTTGGCCTATCCTTTTTGTTACACTGTTCAATCCTCTGCCTCTGAAGATGTGCATTCACTCTCTTCCTATCTAAGGGCTTGCCTTCTTGAGCTCTTCTCTTTTCAGACGATTTGCAACTTCATTTTTAGTATTTATTAGTTTATTACTATGTCATAGGCCTATGTCATGGAACATAATTTTTTTGGATATTCTACATTGTTGTACGTTCCTCAACCAAAATATACACGACAGACAAATAAACTTACATGCAATTACATAAATCTGTTTTATATTTTTTATCCAAAAATCTCTATCTAAAGTACAAGGGTAAGTCAATAACTATCCGCACTTTTTGTTTAACCTTTTGTGGGTTGGCTGTACCGCTTTGTGCTCGCACCTGTCACACCTTTTGTAGACTCTCAAAGACAAATAGAAATTTTTATGTACATGGACTGTTGTTAGGCCTATACAACAAGCTACCGAAAGATTTAAAAGAGCTGCACACTAATGTTTTTAAAATGAAATTGGAAACCTGGTTGCTCAAAACCCCATTTTATAATATGAACGAATTTGTTAATTGTAGTCTTTCCCTTGTGGATTTTTTAATATTTTAGTTTTTAATTTACTTGACTCGGCCTATTACACGTTTGGGTGTTTAATGGCTTAGGAAAAATTAGAAGTTTTGTAATTTGTAATCATGTTCATTTGTCTCCGCTTGTGGAATGTTTGACCGTTATGATTCCACTCAGTGTTGCGCTGTTGCACATTAAACATGGCTGCACCGCTCAGCGTTTGCTCAAAAGAAGAACAGCGTGCAGTGAGCCGTTGTTTGTCATCTAAAGGTGTACCAGAAGCCGAAATTCAGCAAAGACTTTCCGCACAATACGGGGGCAATGTTTTACTACGACAAATTAAATTATTATATTGCTGAGAGAAACTCTTGTCGAAAAATGTGATATTAATATTGCTGAAAGTAAAACTTATACAAAGTAATATTAATATTGTTGAGGATAACACCTGTCAAAACGTATAGACTACTTACTAATGTTTAGCATAGTGATATGCAACATTCTTATACTATCCAATCTATTTAATAAACCTCATTCATATTTTATTTCCGAAAGCCATGACGCGATATTGTTCAGACTAAATTGATCTCTTGCTGTTTTTATTCACAAAACTCTACGTGCCAACTTGAAAAATGTTAAGTGCATATAACAATATAAATATATGCGGATGTGGAGCAATTAACATCTTAGTATAATTCGAATGGAAAGACTCGCAGGAATTTGTTGTTCTATCCTACAATGCTGTTGTCTGTGCGCAGTTAAAGTAACCCCCCCCCCCTTCTACATGGACTGTGTGCGCAATTCAGGGTCACTAACTGATCCTAATAATCCTTTTCCTCTAAAAGTAATTACAAAGTAAATATTTATGAAATTGTATGAGCATATTACAGTGACATGATGAATCTACATCACTATGGACGTTTTTAACTTTTGCATTTTTAATTAAAGGATGGGTTTTTCTCAGTGGTATATGCCAAAAAAATCAAATTGATAAGATACAAGAATACGTGATAAAACATACGAGTTGAAATGTATGCCATGAAATACAGTCGTAGAAAGGGAAAGTGTCCATAATATTTACATAATACATTTAAATTAATAAGGCTTGATACAGATGTATGTCCCCACCTTGCTACACCCACGACATTCTCCGCGCTCTATGACCATGTCCAAGTTCAACCTAATTACCTGAGATCTAAACTAAGGGGGACTTTGCAAGTTAAAAAATGAAAGACGGAAATGATTGTCACACGCCAGCGAAATATTTCGCATAAGGCGATTCGTATACCTGTCTAGCGTATATAAAGTAGAAACTATCGTAGAATTGTCACATTCTGTCATCATACCTCCACAACAACATGTCTCTCAAGGTAAGAATTCTAATATGGATTTTTAGAAGAAATAATAATGATACGAGCCATTGATTCTTTTCCCCACGAGGACAACGAATTACCTTTCTGTGAGATCCATCTATACTTAGTATTGGTTATATAGTATTTAAAAATTAACAGAATTCTTTAAAATATTAATGAGCATTATTTTGAGTAAATCTTTCGTAAGAGGCAATCACATACGAATAATTTACCTGTAAATTTTATTTTAAATATATAAGACTAGGAAAATGTTACATTTAAAACATAATTAACCCCTAACAGGTTTCTTTATTGCCTAGAGTTTTCAATTACCGATATCTTCTCAGTTCTTACTAATTTAGTTTTAGTTTTATCGATGTACATGTCTCACAATTATTTGGGTTCATGTGGACTATTAATCCTTTATATTTCGTGGCCAAAACTATTTAAGAGCACACTGGTCCTGTATTTCATTTTAACAATAACTTTATTTATATCTAGCAGTAAAAATAGTTTTATGTTCAAAATTGGCGTTAGGGTAATTTTGTTATATTGTAATGGAATTGTGCAGTTATTTCTTTCTAACCCCATTATAGTCCGGCGGTTATGCCATATGTTCCTCTCTCTGGCTCCGTCTCTGTCCCTCTCTCTCTCTCTCTTTCAGTGTCTCCCTTTCTCTGAAAGGAACACTCCTATGGTTATCTGGCTAAGGTTATTTACATTTAAGAATTCATGCTTATTCTGACACCACGCGGTAATAATTATTATTACCAAATCAAATCGTAGCACTGCAACTGCTTATTAGTTATACCTTTCTTAATATACCAGGTAAATAGGAAGTCTATATTCACATTTGCCGCTTTCGTTAAGAACAACCTTCACTGAAGTAACTAACATAATGACAGCGCAGAAAGAAAGAGAGTAACTGGTAAAATATTACACCTGTAAGCATTATCCATAATTAATATTCATATTTTAGTATTACATCAATAGTATAAAAATGCTGAGATAAGGCCACTAGAAACATTTACATTATTAATCTGAAAAAGATCTAAAATTACAATATTTTATAACTATGAAGTTTGATTCATAACATAAGGAAATACATAATTACTTCTCTTCATTTTTTCACACACAATATTAGAGAATTCGTCCGGTCATTGAATAAGTCACTTATTTATGAGCCGATAAACATAAATTCTTATGTATTTTACTATTAAAAGACCTCCTTATACCCTCAATATTTTGTATTTTTCTTTCTTTGATATTCTTAAAGAATAAGAACTAATAGCTGCCAATATTACAATTTGTATTTTATTTTATACAGATAACTTGCAATTTACAACATATGTTCTCATTTGATAATAGCCCATGTTATGTTTATCATGTTTTATCTATAATTGAGTATAAAATTAAAAAAAAAATCCAGGTTTTAAAAAACCTATGTTAATAATGGATCTTCTAAAAAACACAACTTATTATTTACAGACTTCAAAAACAGTGTTATATATAATGCATCCAATCGGTCATCCTTAAAAATATTCTGTTAGTTCGTTTTTATTCTTTAAGAACATCAAAGAAAGAAAACTACAACATATTGAGGGTATAGTAAAATAAATTATACTTCCCTCAATGGTACAAAAATGAAGTTTGTGAATACATAAATTCTTATGTTTTATGGATTAAGTTTGCATATGAAAAAAAGGAGTACAAAGGAATGAACATGTCCGTGTCATGAAGTTGAACAGTCGATCTATTCTCTTCATGAACAGTACAAGATATCTGTATTCATAAATATAATCATTGCCTATTTAAAGTAAAACATGTTATTTGCAGTTTGCCGTAGTTCTCGCCTGCCTGGTAGCGGTGGCCCTCGCTCAGTACCATCACCTTCCACCCGTTGAGCACCACATCGAGGAACATCATCATGTAAGTTACAAAATAATTTTCAATTCAGTGAAATACACTATTACATTAACTCTTATTATATCATCCCCGTCGCATAATGACATAATCATGCAAATAGAAGCTTTCAAATTTTCTCTCTTTATCTTAGTTTAACGTCGTAATTTTTATGAATATGCAAAAAAAAATATTATTATTATTATTATTATTATTATTATTATTATTATTATTATTATTATTATTATTATTCTGCGACTCGTATTTATGGTACTTCAGAATTAAAATCATGATGATGAGCCTGTACCGAATTCTATTATTTGACGAAAAAATAAACAGATTTAAAGCATACTTCTTTCGATGCTGAGTATTATTTAAACTTAGTTTATTTCAAAGTATTCTGTTCCATTAAAGATGAAGAAATTGTCAATCTGCATCTCTGCTGATAAAATGGTCGCTACATTTCCCTTCTGTCCTTTCTAAACTGTTCATTCCGTTTCAAGTAATGTTTTGAGAATCGTTCATACAACCGTCTGTAAATAATAATATTTTAGTAATATATATCTCTAAACGAAACCTTATATAGGTGAATCAGGTGCATTTAAATTGGCTCCTAGATTACAAAATTCTAAAAAATCTGAATTGGCTCCAAAGGGAATAAGTGCATCAGCATGTTCCTTCCCAGATTAAGAGACTTCGGACTGTCTACGGAAACCTGGTTAAAAATATTGCTGCAGTAAATCACTACTAAAGCCAATAGCTTTGCCTGTTAGATTAAGTAGTTTCAAATTTGTTTGAAAAACTTATAGCTCACTTTTAAAAAACTGCATCCGTGTAATATCACGTCGTCTATATTATTCAATGATCGTTCAAGAACGCTCTCTTTTTTAGTTATGATTTATTTCTATATTTCTTCTTGCTGTTCAGTTTGATATATGTGATATAATGCTAATTAAAACATCGATAAAATTGAACATAGGTCTATTGGTATGAACGGAATAGAACTGTGAATTCAACTTTGAATGGAAAGACTCAGAGTTATTAGTCGTACGATAAATAGAATCAGAAAATTTAGCCCAAATTTTAGGCGACAAACTCGAGGACAAAGATAAATAAGTCTCTAACTCATAGTCTAATCACGAAAATCATCAGCTTGTAGATTCACTGGTTTGCTAAAATTTGGGAGCCAATTCGGGAACACCAGGTGTATCAGCTCGTCATTTGATAACAGTAGACCTAAGTATTACAAGTAGAATTCAACTAGAAGTTACAAGACAACAGAACACATTCTTACACTTGCAATAGACAAGTAATACAAAGTTATTTACAAATTCTACTTTAAATGACATATTAAACATAACTACTACTGGAACGATAATTCTTTCACACTGGCCGCGTATAGGCTAAGATAGAAAGGTGAAGTCAAATTGAAAAAATGCAATGCCATAGCCGGAATCTGAACCAGGATCTTCGGTTCTTCGTGCCGCTGTTCTTACCAATTGAGCTACCATGGCAATATACCGGTACAACATTAAATTCTCCATTAAATACTGGGAAATGTGAGTCAGTTGGAGAATGTAATGTTGTACCGGCATGATGCCACGGTAGCTCAGTTGGTAAGAGCAGCGGCACGGAGAGCCGAAGACCCTGATTCAAATCTCGGCTATGACATTGCATTTTTCAGACTACTTCCCCTTTTTATAATTACTACTACTAATATAATTTTTTGAATGCTATATTTATGGGATAATTCTATTTGCAAATCTTCTAGGAAGTAGCCTATTTACATTTTCTTATCAAGTAGTACTTTAATTTATTCTTAAATGCGTTGTAATTGAGTATGTTCAAGTATGGGGAGATTTGTTTTGGTATTTCAGTCCAGTAAGTAGAGGATTATTTACTAATCTATGGGAGGTCACTCAAATTTGGTGTTTTATGGCATTTTGTATGTTAGAGTTGTGAATATCATTAAAGTTTTTAATTTGAAGCTATGTTGGATAGTAGTATTCTTTTTATAGTTCGCCGCCGTGAGTTGGTTGCTCCTGCCTTTCAACCCCGCGGGCAGGATTCGATTCCCAAACGGGTTGGGGATTTTTCAGTAGTGAAAAAACCCTTTTCCACATTCAAAACTGGGTGTGTAGGTCGTTCTTATGTTTAAGTGTTAGGTAGGGAAACCAATCTGCTGAGAATACTCCCTTACGGGATCACCAGTGTCGTTCGCGACCCGATGGAACTTCCACATACTTTTATGAACGTGTTACTAAATCTATTAACCTTTATTTTTTCAGGCTCATCCCAAATATGAATTCAAGTATGGTGTCCACGATTCTCACACCCACGATATCAAGGAGCAAGCTGAGAAGCGCGATGGAGATAAGGTAGAAGGATACTACAAGTTGGTTGAACCTGACGGTACCACTCGCACCGTTCATTACACCGCCGACAAACACACAGGATTTCACGCAAATGTCGTGAGATCGGGACATGCTGTTCACCCCATCCATCACTAAATCGAAAACGTCGACATTTCATCCACTATCATCAAAATCATAAGCATCGTGTGCTCATTATGGTCATTCCAAACGATATTTTGAATAACTATTTCATGGTTTGTTGACAACACTCCTTCATGAATATTTCAGAAAATCATTACTAGCATTATTAGTCACTTGGAATAACTTCTCATTTTTCTGACGTGTATGACTCATTCAATTGTTGAAATATTTGACTTCACTTATAGTCCTTGTACATCACTACATCTGTTATAGCCTATCTTTATTGTTTTATGTTTTTTGTCCTAACGTTGTTGCAATAAATATGTTGGGCTATGTTATAAACATGTTATTTAAAATTATCTCCTTACTCCTATCTTCCCTGGAATGGAAACTATTAACTTGTTATGGAATGGATTGTTTTATATTTAAAATCCACAGACATAGTAGCCTAAAGCATGTCACTGTTTAAACTTACTGTTGATAAAATGTGCACTTATTAAAAATTCAGCTTTATTTATACTCCACTGAGCATCGATGCCATATCAGGATACCAGGTTCTGTGTGTATATCAGTAGGACATGCAGCTATTGATGTGCAACTGTTTTCTATTGTTGATGTGTTTATGGCTTCTGTTAAATTTCAACTGATGGATATGATTCAGGATGGATACAGGATGAACAAAGGGGATGATTTATGGAAAGTAAATATTCATTTACGATTGGGGAACCGTTTAAAAAAATGTCAAATTGGCCGGTCAAGGGATCTGAAACCTGCATTTCCCAAATATGAGTCCAAGACGCCATTGTCTTGGCCATCTCGCTCGGTGCGGACTTATTTGATATGGCATGATATTTATAAGTTGTAGATTAGATTTTAAAATGCTATATAAATGGGATATTATTCTTAAGTAACATGCCAAATATGCAGTTTCCAAATGATGACATGGTAAAATGATATATCTGACCAAACTAATAAAGGTAAAACACTTCCAGGATTTAAATTTTTGGAGTGTATACTACAGCCCTGCAACTATATTCAGTAATTTGTAGAAAACTACGTGTGGTAAGAGGCACTAAATTGATACAATGTATGGTTTAATATATATTTTATTTCGTCATAGCCTAAGCATAAAAATATTTCTCAGGTAGATTTCACTAACAGTAGGATACTGGAAGGCCTACCTAAAAATATACAGTGGCTTACAAAATTGAAAACATAGGCCTAATCACGATTGTGTTTATTTGTATAATTGTATATTTGTTATGAGAACTCCAGCACTGAATCTACAATAATATATATATATAACCATTACTACAACCGGCATAAACGTTGATGTGTTCTAGATTAATTATTATGAAAAACGATTTGGCAGAAAATGTGGTCAGTGTGATTTAAAATGTAAATATAATATGTGTTTGTGTGTCCTTTAAAGACTAAAAAACTAATGGACCAATTTACGTGCTGTTTTTTCTTTCTTTCTTTCTTTCTTTCTTTCTTTCTTTCTTTCTTTCTTCAGAATGTTCCGCGTTGTCCGGAGAAGGATTAAAGCTATTGAAATCTTCGATGTAAACAGTAGAAAGAAAGTTAGGGGCCTAAATGTTTTATTTAAATATTACACTGAATTCAACAAGTGCAATTCAGTTCTCATGACAATAATATTATTTGCAGTGTTCACATAGGACTTTTGGCAGTTGCATTTTACTGGGCTTTGACAAATAATTATAATTAGAGGGGCTATCGATATAATTCGTTTTTGTAAATCAATAATGGAGAACGGTAAATAAATATCAGGTGTGATGCATCATATAGCTTTCTCTACCCTGGGTACTGGGAATATCATTTTCTCACTTCACATTTTTATTTAGAATAAAAGGGTATTATGGGAGAGCGTTTTCAGTTACTTCAGCCTGCGTTTATGCCAACGATGGGCAGCGAGTATGCTATATCAAAAGTCGGTAAACAATTCTATCCACTGATACATTATTCATCGCTGTAGGCTTTATAGTAGGTGAGAAATAAGACTGTTTATTGGAAGCATTTAAAAATGAGACAAAAGTAAGATGGGACTTCTTTTCCCCTATGTGCACAGTATATTATGTCTCAGATTTTTTGAGAAGAGTACATGAAAGTGACATTGATTTTCATTTGATTTTAGACCTGAATGGCTGTATGGCAACATGAAAAGGGGAAGTAAAATATCCTGTAAAGACAGTAATATGTTATGTTACCGGAATTTCCTTTTCTTCTTATTTCAACCCTTACGAGGCACTGGTACTGTTACATGGTACTGTTTTTTCCGTTAAAATGCCAGTTTCCAATTTTTTGTCAGATACATTGTTTTTCGGGGCAAGGGTTCTCTTATGATAACTTGACTTCGCTTCTTACTAACCTAACCTGTGTACAACTAGAACCACGAAACGCACTTGGGAGAACTATAATTGGATATAATACAGTATAAAGATGTGAAATGAAGAGCTGGTAGATAAGCAAGCAGCGAAGTTAAATTAACAGTGCAGTACTTCTTTTACGCTCTAACTTCTATGTATGTACTTCTGTACTTCTTTTATACGTCTAGGTACTGTAAGTTATTGCCCCGAGCCTCACAGTTATGCTGTACGGCACGGTCACTCAACGACACAAGACAGAGTCGATAGTAATGAGGAGTAGGCCTATTTTGTAATCTTGTAAATACCAGTATTACCTGTATCTGTATCTGTATCTGTTACCCTATGATCCCCAGGTGGGGCGAAGGGGAGTATTACCTGTGGGAACTGCATATTATTGTACTTTGATTATAAGTGGTACTGGAAGTGATGTCCCTCCATTACCACACATTCGTGTCATTTTCTTAGAAAATTTGCTTTTAGGCCTAAATGCACATATTCTTCTTCCGTGAGTCCTATCTAATTCGAGGTGTTGCTGTTCTAATTTCTCTTTCAGCAAACACATCTGGATGTTCCTACCGTCTTGAATGTTGACACATTTAGAATTGCTATGTAGGCTTTAGATTGACGGACTTTGGAAATTTCCTACTGACGTGATTTGGTTACTAGCAGGGCCATGGGGTATGTTACGATCAGACTTACATTGTATATAACAAGATAAGACAAGGCCTACAGAGGCCAGATCAAAGAGAAATAATCTCAACATCAACAACATTAACAGCGATAAACACTTTCCGCGCAGTGAAATGTAAATGTAAGCATTAAGAAATTAGGCCTATAGTAAAGAAGAAAAGCACATTTTTAAAACTTAAACCTATTTTAGATTGAAAGTTAGTCTGCAGTATTTTGGTCGCGTTCTAAAAAAAAAATCCCGTTAATTTGTTGTCCTAAAAAAAGCTTAGTCGACTAATTAACGTACCAAACAAAAAATATGAATAGAGGCACTTGTTATTCCTTGGTTTCGACAAGCTATTTCAACCGTTAAGCTATATTATGGTATAGAGCTGTTGTAAATTAACGGTTTGGTACAACAAGATACGAGGGGATGGTTTCCATGAATAGACTACTTTTACTGTGTTAATTCACAGGAAGAAAAAAGTTCACAACCGGAGATTTTTATGGTGATTATACAGATTTCCATGCAAATACAATATCTTGACTGTGGATGTTCTCCTACATTAGGCTATTTAAGTAATTATGTATCTTACATTTTGACATCATAATGATCTAAAAAAATAGCCCTACTCCAAAAAAATAAGTAAAATTATCTTAAAGTGCATAGGTGCATAGCATCTAAAAAATAGGCCTACACCAAAAAATAAAATAAAATAATGTTAAAGTTTTTTCCCAGTTCCGTAATGTGAAGTACTGCTTGGGTTTTGTTTTTTGTGTAATCCATGCGTTAGCTTGTACATGTACCCCTTCATTTCCTTGTTATATGGACCCGTCCTAACTGCATATTTTTATTGACACCTGTCGCCAGGAAGAAACCAAACAGTAGAAAGCAAATTCACAAACAGCTTTTTGTAATCTAAATTTTGCTTCAGAAATGTAAGCCTGTAAGTTATACTTCAATGTCGATTCTCGAAAAACAATCATGCAAATTATCTGAGTAACCAGTAGATAATTATCGCTATCGGTTACATTCCCATTACTTTAAAAAAGCTTTTATAGTTTAACAAAACCTGCAGCAGTTTATGGATAAGTCTATCGGAAAATATTATATTCTGTTAGTTAATTTTCCCTTATTGTTATTCAAAGCTTGTATAGTTTTTCGCTATTTCATGAAAAACTTGTCAATCCTACCTAGCCCACCCTATATATTATTCCCTAAGTTGCCAATGTCTCGCATTGTAAAAAGATATTTCAAGTGATTTATGTAAAAGTTGAGACCCTTTACACAATGTAAGAAAAGCATTTATCCCCTCTCATTTGCTGTAAGTTCCATTTCTGTGTGGTGACAGGTTATGTTCACTTCCTGTGGTATATCTCGTTAATCAGACACGGCAACTCTTTAACATTGTATTATTTAATTTAATCATACTTGACAGAATTTCTTACCTTAAGAACTGGTCCTTTGGGTCATTATTCTACCATATTATAGCATTTATGTAGCACTGAATCAACAAACATAGGCCTACATTTCACACACACAGAACTACCGCGAAACACGTCCAAACAAAGCGGGAAGGTAACGGAAACTGATAATCCATTAGCCTAGTAGATTAGATCATGGGTCGAGACGCATCACAAAAGAAATGTGTCACAAATGTGTCACGGCTTGCTTGAATGTGCGTCTTGATCGAGTTTCGATAAGGGTTAGTGAGACGACATATTGTATTGGTGAGTAACACATTAGGTGTTAATTTAATACCTGCAGGGATAGTGAACAACAATAACTCAACAACACATGAGTAAGTACACTAGCTTCTTCTTCATGTTAAGTTTGTACTTTGTAAATAACGAATATTAATAATCGAATCTATTCTCATGCAAACTGCGTAGTAGGCCTACTGTACCATATCGTGTGCAAGATTGCAGTATTGCGCGTTCCTGAAACAAGTAGAAAAACTGTAACGCAATTAACTTCGGATAATACTTTTATTTAGTTAAGTTTATACTTTCTGAAAAATTGCGAGTAATTAAAAATATGTGTAAGTAACCCAAAGGACCTACGTATGGTATCCCGCCAATTCAGTGTGCCAGCCAATGAAAAATGCTTAATGCTTGTTGAACCGCCATAAATTATTTTGTATTCTGAAGTATTCTGAAGTATTCTCAAGAGGAGGAAATCTCTTTAGTTTTCAAATATCATAAAAAGTGATAGAAATGTACTAATCCAACCATGGCTTCCTGAGTATCATTTAATTTTTACCCAACTCATCTTATATATAGGACTAAAGGTATGTATACATGTAAAACGTAAATAGTGATCAAAGATACCGTAAAATTATAATTATATTTGCAAAATTACATTTATTTTTATATTTCTGTTAATTGATTTATCTCCCCTTCTTACCACTGTATACATACACCCTTACTACCTCACTCTCCTAATCCACCACCCCTTTCTTCTTCTCAACTCTGTAATTCTCACATTTTTGTATAAATTTTTTAGGTATAGTGCTAGAAAAAAATTGCGTGGTTGAGGAAATGCAAGCAGGCCTAAGTAATTCTTATAAACCATTGTCTCGATATAGACAGTAAATATTTCCTTGTCTATAAAACATAAGTAATATGAAATATTTGGCATAAGTTATTTTTGCAGCTTATGAATTATTGTATTAACACTTATTTTTTTGAAAATATACAGGTAAGTTAATTCATATGGAAAATATAAATTCCATATAAGAGCTAAAACCCGTCCATTCCTATGCCGTCATGTTTTAGAATCCTGTTATATGCACATAGAAACACACTACGTTTGAAACCTGGGTGAGAACTAAGGCATATTTTCCTCACAAAACAAAACTGTATTGCTTTAACACTATTATTTTTTTAAGTTTAATGAATTGCCCTATTTTGATGACATTGATTTCATTAGCTTTTTTTTTTTAATTGTTAAAAGGCCAATGAAATAACTATTATAGGCCTTATAGCTTTAGACTCAATCTTCGAGGAGTTGTTTTTTTTTTTATTAAATCATGTAACTCATAAATTACATGTTTAAATTTTCAATTAATGACAAAGTTGTGTTCACCATCTGAATATCCCTAGTTAGGCCTATTGCGTATTTTAGGATTTAAATCAAGGAATTGTTTGTAATTTGACAATACTTGTACCGGTAACAAATATAAACTTTAGGCTATATACATTTTACAAGTTCTTATTTTGCGTTTATTAATAATTTCATATTTTCTTGCAACAGTATTGAAAGCTTGACTTGTATTATTGTGTAGGCTGTAACTCATTTCATACAAAACATTTAATCAGATCGAATAAAGGGGGTGATATCCATTCATCTGCGAAATAATTTAACCATAAAAATTATTATCAGAATTCGTTAGTGAAAGACTTATGTTTGAAAATTCACAAATTTGAATCCCAACACTTACCAGTGTAATTGTAAGGTTTTTCAAGATACTTTTCCTATGCAAAGGCTATTTCAAACGCTTGTTCAAGGTTATTTACCCCTACCCGAAGTGTTCCCTTTCATTTATTTATTTATTATTTTAAAGATCTGTTAAACAACACATCGATAAAAAATAAGTCATTTGCGATTATGATAATATAACAAAAGAGAAGATTATATTTAATTATATGCCCCACATAAAAGAAATACTGTCCAAATTAAGTTCTGGCTGTTATGGGTAGAAAAGGGCATATTCATGTCCAGTTGATTTTCTGGTGTAAAATAAGTATTTATGGATTATGAATTATTATGATAAGTTAGATTGAAATAAGGTCTATTTGATCCCATATTCCACTTTATAACAAAAGTTAAAATTTTCTGCATTTTAGGGCACAGTATGTGAGATCTCACCTCCGTGTCATGTCCCAGTGCCTGACTTGTCATTTTCATTCTTTCATAATTCAGCAGGCTTTAATTTTTATTCCATTTTAATGTTATAACAAGAACAAACAGCTCAAAAAATTAGTCATTAATAACTGAAAAGAAAATATATAATTTTGTAAAGGCAATTTTTTGCACTAAACATGCCTGTCCCAAAGTGAGACCTCACCTCCGTGAAACAATATAAAAGTTCAATTATTTCCACAGATATGGCACTGTAGTCTTTCTATTTTCCTTGGACTCCAACTTTTGGCAGTTTTCTTATCATTTATATAAAGCCAAGCTGTTAGTGTGGTTTTAAGTGTTGTTTTGTTTGTGTAAAAGGGCTAAATGCAGAGTTGGTAATTGGACTTCCTCACCTCCGTTACCTACATCCAACGGTAAAATTGTATGTTTTTATATTTACTTTTGCTATAAATTATAATAATAAGGAATGCAAAGTTAAACTCTAGAACTTAGATTTTCTAACCTCAAATGTTCCCAAGCTGTATGACAAATTAGAGAAAAATCTCACCTCCGTTACCCTCACCTCCGTTACTGTTACTCTCGAGTCCTATCCATGGAGGTGTAATTATTGTTGTAATTGATGACATATTTAACTGTCTGCATTTTTTATTTTTGTTTAAAGAAGATACTGGTATAGCCTAATAATTTATGACAATATATCATGTTTTTATTTAAATTTTTTATTTTAAGGTGATAATCTATTTTAACATAGATAAAAATAAGTAAAAAGTTGTGTGTTAATCCATTTTTATGGTAATAAATATTGTTATTTTTCATGATAACATTTAATACAGTAAATTAATTCTAATTCTCACATAATTTCTATATAATTACTATTTCTTATTATTTTCTCACCTCCATGAATGCGCCATTTTCTAACCTTGTTAATTTAATGCAAAATACCACTCGATAAGTAGGGCAAGTACCTCAGTAGTACGCTGCAGAAATAATTATTACATAAAAAAAATTGCATGGTCCAAAATAAAAAATAATTTTAAAAAAGTTATAACATTGAAATCTGCCCTTTTCTGGAGAATGACCCTTATGCAATTAGATCACTATGAAAAATTATTGACATTGTAACATTAAAATTGGTAACTTAGATTAATTAAAATTAATTTGTATCGGATCTGACATGAACACGAGGTTAATAGGTAATTTAAAAAAATGTAAATACATTTATAGATTATTCCATACTTACCTGCTTAATTTGTGGTTCCAGTTGCAATCATGTGAATTTTCATTAGTATTGCTCGGAAAAATTAGAGTAAATAACTATTATATTGCCGTAACGGATGTGACAAAAAAAGACACCTGCCTTTACACTAAATTCTATATTGACTTCAAAATCTGTTACAATATTTGAATAAATATAATTTTAAAATACTACATTTCAACTTTAGAAAATATATGTTTTGCAGTGTGATGGATGTGACATGAATTTGTAACGGATGTGATAGGTATATATAAAAATCAGATTCGTTCTTTATTTAACATAAAATATTAGTTCAATCCAAAGAATTCAATTGCTACTTTATTACATAAGTTACAACATGATCAGAATACTCAGTCTGATGCAATTTAAACTTTTCCATGTTTCTTGTAACGGATGTGATACACTGTTCTCTATTTTAAAATCCTAGAAAAAATATACTTTTACCTACCAAAACTGGTTGAAAATTTGTAGAGATAATAACGATTGAGTAAATTATGATCCTTCATGCACAAAGACCACAACAACTCACAATCGTCAATTTAATTGTTAATCTAAAACAGCTAATTTTGTGTTCAATCTTCGACTGCTCTGAACTGCTGACTTAACATTCTAAAATAATAAACTGTGTAACAAAATTATACAATAAAGCTCCCATCCCTGTATATTCAGACATTTTACTTTGTAGTATCATTGAATCCCAATTTATTGCAGTCCTATTTTGCACTATATCATGTTAGGGCTATAGTTAAATACAAATAAAAGCAAATTTACTATTATAAACAAATACAATTAGTGAACACTAAGTGTCAACCACAATGATCCATAAACTAAACTGGAAAAAACATATTACTAGAAACCAAAAATGAAAACCTAGTGCTGTAATCTATGGAATGCAACTACAGTATTTTACAATAACTTATAAATATGTTAAATGTACTTTTAAATTCGTGAAAGCATCATTTGTTGTTAAATATACAATGTAATGACTTTTCATAGCTTTGGTACAGGAGTCTAGTTGGAAGACAAATGCCATTCGTGCTGTTTCATACATAGGACACTAAAAAAATAGGTGCAAATAACTGCTTAGTTAGTAATTCTTTTGTGCTTGTTTTCCATTGCCTATCTGATTTTAACACCAGAATGAGTAGTTTTATTTATTTATTTATTTATTTATTTGCTATGAGGTGTATGTTACAAAAGAATGGCTATATTATTATACCTCCTTCTACTCATGAATTATGGGATCATAGTTTAGGGAAATTCCTCGGACCAGCCAGCAAGTCTTTTTATTACAAAAGAAAACACTAAGATTAAATCGTGAATGCTAAGCCAGAGACTCTTGTGGAACACTTTTAAGAATTGAAATATTATTTATGTATTGTGAATACATCTTAATTTTCTGCACTTCAGGGTTTAAGCACTTCTGCCTATCCCGTCTTCGCATTCCATCAATCATGCCCATCTTCTTCTAGGATGCCCTAATCTCTTCTTCCGCCAAGATTCAATCTTCTAATGAAGACCTGTATTTTGTCTCTCTTTCGGTGCATATGTTCTTTCCATTTCTGTTAATTTTATTCTACATTGTATTGCAATTTATATAATGTTTAGTTCTCGAATCATTTGTTTAAATAAATCTCTTGTGTATCCTTTGACTCTTTTTAAAACCCTTATTTCTGCTGTCTGTATTTTACTTTTATCTTTATCTTTTAGTATAAAAGATTCGATACATGAGCACTGGAACTGCCTTAGTTTGACAACATTTTAATTTTGTTTCTTTCCTTGTTTTATTATTTAATATCCTTGCTATGTTTCACATTTCTTCTGAAACTTAAAAAAAAAAAAAAATCAGCTGGATTTATACTACTTTCAGTTTCAAGGCCATATCAGGAGTTCAGGAACTGTGTCTATACAGTAAGCCATTAAACTGTTGATTGTCAATTATTTCCTATTGTTGGTGTATTTTATGGAGTAAATTTCAACTGATATTAATTTAAATGGATATGATACAGGATGAAATAGCAATTACAATTAATGGTATGTCAATATCCAATTCGGTATTTGCCTTTACGACTGGGAAACCATGAAAAAACCCATGTCAAACTATGGATTTGAACCTAGGACTCCATAATGCGAGTCCAAGATGTTACCATCTTGACCATCTCTCTCGGTAGAAACTTATTTGGTTTGTTTTATTTGTCCTTGTCTATATCAAATCTTTCCCCGCAGTCTAAATAGTTAAAATTTGAAGCCTGTTCTTGGCATTTATTTTCAATACACACAGTATTATGTTTTATGTTACCGGATGTTTTCCTCGTTGCGTCATTTTTTCTTTATGGATATGTTAGGTTACAATATATTCCTTCATTAATATATGCATTTTGTAAACTGAACGACGCAGACTCTCTTCATCGTTCTGTATTAATCAATATCACTCATCAGCTTAGAGAATCACATTTAAGTGTTGATATATAATCCATTTGCATTCCTTCCTTCATCTCTTTCTTCCATGTCTTAAATCAGGTCATCCACACGTAAAAGAACTCCAAGCCTAAATTTGAGCCTCTGGACAAAATGTCTCGGCCCTTTCACGTCCAAGTGATACCCCATCGGCTTACCACCTGTCCCTCTGCCCTTTCTCGGAAACTAAGCGTAACTAAATTAGTGGCCCCCTATGCCCCACCTGAGGGGTTACAGGAACAAGTCAAGTATACTCTTTTAATTACTTCTAAAATATGAAAGAGAGAGTCCCTTTTTCCCCATTAATCGTCATAACTTCTCTCTGGCCATGTTTTGTTTAAGTCAAATGCTTTTTTTTTTTTCGATGTAGGTCTTCAAATTGACTTGTCTCCTTTTTAAAATTCTTACACAAAAACTGTTCATTAATTGGTCGACCTATTCTAAAAAGAGAGTGCTCCACTTTTAAAATTTAAACTATTATTAATGATTTTAGCATATAACATATAAATTGAGTTTAATAGACTTACACCCCAATAGCTGTTAGGATGGATTAATATGGGTATTATTTCGACTATATCAGGTGCTTTGTAACTTCTACAGCAGAAGTCTTAGCTATTACACAATCTAGTGTTCTTACTATTGTAGCCCTAATTATCATTTTAGTATATGAGTTTTATAATGCTTCGCCACACATAAAATTGTACACTATATCAATATCTTTTATTGCTCATAAGCAGCTTAACAGCTTATATATATGTATCGCTTATATAATTATGTATATATAACCAATTGCTGAGTTCAATTATTATTTTTTATCGAAGAAGTCACAGGTATGTACATGCTTTAGTGCCCAGTCCATATGAATTTACATAAAAATAAGTGCACATGGGTGCGATTAAACGATAGTTATAAAAATAAAATGATGAAAGTATGATGATAAATTCTTGAAATTTCATGCATTCTTATACTGGATTACTCACTGATTCATGAGTTAGATATTCTTCTTCCTATTCTGTTGTATTATCTTTGATTTTGGAAGTAAGGGCTTAAAAATAAAATGTTATAGATAAGTTGAGTTCGCCATTCTTTTTTAAGACCTACCCTATTAATGGTAATACATAGAAAATGAAGCTCAGAGTAGCTTCTACGTGGAGGAAGGATTATCCGAAGCTTGCATTACACAGTGAGCTCCGAATGAAAGGTGTAGGGATCGATCCTGGTTCGTACTCATCTTTCTCTCTCTCTCTCTCTCTCTCTCTCTCTTTCTCTCTCTCTCCCTCTCTCTCTCTCTCCCTCTCTCTCTCTCTCTCTCTTTCTCTCTCTTACAGGGCCGCGACCTGTCGGGAGAGGGATTATCTTTGGATCACATACATACTTTTTGACCAGACAAGGACATGGAGGGCTTCCCCGGATGAGTGATCAGCCCAACGCGGGGCCACCTCCGAAACAACACGAACACATAGGACGATACACACCATTCACACACTCACTCAGAACAAGGCTGATAATGACGGCCAGAATATATCCGGAGACTACAAGGCCTAAAGTTACCTGACATTTGTCTCACAGGTGAGGGAAAACCCCGGAAAAAACCTCACCTAGGTAACTTGTCCCGACCAGGAATCGAACCCGGGCCCGCTACGTGAGAGAATTGAACGCATCCTCTGAGCCACAGCGGTGGACCTCATCTTACTTGTAGGCTAATTTATTTGTTTAGTTTTAGATACATCATTTTAACTTAATTATTTATATTGAGAAAATGTGTGGTTTTAAATAATTATCAAAACATGGTTAAAGGAAGATCATTGAAAACGAAAGACCAGTGTACAATTTAGTTGTAATGTAAATTGAATAACATTAATTTATATTTATTTATTGAATATTTATAGTATCGACACTTTCCATACATAAAACGACTCTGACATATTATTGTAAGCATGTTTTGCTATGCAGAGTATTTAGTAATATCATTATTTTCCATCTCCCTCATAAGCTTCCAGTCATTTGCTGCTTTGCAAATTATATATAACTTAAAACCCTCCAGTTATAGTATAAACCCAGAATACGATCTCTTCTTAATTTATTTGCAGCCATTTTTCTTGTGACTGAGATTCTGAAAACAGACTAGCTGACAAATATGCGAACCCGAAGGCCATCGGCCATCATCTGATCCATCGACACAGTAATATATTTAATAAAATTGGAAATGAATAAATAAGCGAACCCTTTCGATTATTTACCCTAAAATTTTAAAATGTAACTTAATCAATACTTAATATTCTCTCCTGCAGTGTATAAGCTGTGAACTACTTAAATTATAAAACTAACAACCCGTTCTGATAACGAAAGTTAAACACGAAGTATGTTGGGGATAATATAGATACCCATGGCTCATACTTGCGTGCATACTAGGTAAGCAGAACAGAAATAAGAAACCTTAACTTTTGTCTTTCACGTATTTGTTAATGTGAGCCATTTTAAAAAGCTAGCTTCCCTAGCAACGGCACGTAGCCGCTACCTCATAAATCGCTTAATTGTTACTGTGCAGTGTTAAACCATTTTATTTATCACTGTCATTACTTCAAATATTAAATTCAGTTAATGGGACGTGTGATGCTGTTGGTAGAATGTTGTAACAATAATTCCGCAAGATCCTTAAGTGCATTTAAACCTGGAGGTTGTATATTGATTTTTTAATGGTATGTAGTGATTTCTTTTATCAATGTAACAACCTCAATATACAAATCTAAACATGCAAGAATGAGAAAGTTTGTGCAACATATTTTGCACTATTTATTTAATATTAGTGAACGCACTTCATCGACATAGATATTAAAGCTCTAATTAAACATGAAAGTTATACACTTGCAAACACTTGTTGTCATGTAAGCACTTCTATTTCAGGCTATTAGCCAGTAATATTAATCTCAAAGTACGGGAATCCTGTCTTAAGAATTCTTGTTCTTGATCATTTTCATAATTATGTCATCCTATTACACGGAAATTGTGCTCTCTCTCATGTAGCGTGAATTTGACTATCACCCCTTCAGTTTAACGAGCGGTTCACACGGAGAGAGATAAAGTATCTAGATGTCAAGCTTGAGATCAAAACATATATTTCTGTAGTTTAGCGTTTTTAGATCGCTTCTTCTCACTTTGGATTTGAATATGTTTAGACCTTATAGTGTTTTTTTAATATTCTATTACTTTGTTATATATTTGTTATATATATAATTATATGTTATATATTTTGTAATATTTTCAGTTTAAATAAGAAGTATTTTGTTTTTATAATATATCGATAAGATCTTTATTTTAAAATAACAGGTTCCTTAAGGAAATACTGCTCGTTTAAAGGAACTTTAATTTTTTCCTTGCGATCTTCCAGACTAGCAAAGGCCAATATTATATTATTGATTATGTTGTTACTGTCCAAAGGAACTTGAAATCCTTTTCCATGAGAATGAAACGTGCTAATGGGTTCAAGTAAATTGGATATGAGTGGGAAGTATACTGGCGTAGTTTATAAGAAAATCAAACATAGAGATTTTAAGAACAACGAATTTTATTCGATAACAAATAAACTAAGATAACAATGAAGTACAAAAAGAGGAATAAAAATGTATATACAAACAAGAAACATAGAACACCCAAATAAAATTGTGATTGTACATTTAAAACATAACGTAATAGCAGAAACGAAGCTATGCAGATAGATCAAACTTTGTGCTATAAACAGGGTGTCAACAAAGAAATCAGAGTTAGCATTTATTTAGCATTATATAATTTCTAGGCTGGTCCTTAATGATGTCCATGGTGAGCTCCGGAATGATCGTTGCCGTTGCTGTTAATGACGTGAGCATGGAAACCGTCCTTATCGGCGACATACTTGACGGTTCTGATGTTACCGCCGGGTTCCTTCAGGGAATACTCTCCGACAACCTTATGGCCGTCACGGGACTCCTTCTGTCCGTGATTGTCTCCGGTATGGTGATCAGTCACACCATAAGAATATTCATACTTAGGGTGGGCCTAGAAAAAAAATATACATTTTATCATCATAATTTGGTGACAAGAACTGAACTGTCATGTTTAATGTTTAGGAAGATAGCAAGATAATAGCAGCTGTGATTATTTTATGTTGTGCTGGGCACGGTACAGGCCGTCACAGAAATAAAATAAATAGTCTAGATAAAATACTTTCTGTCCTTTTGTCTAGATAAAATACTTTCTGTCCCTTTTTAATTCTACTTCCTCTTCTCTTATCTGACGTGGATTAAGCCTGCTGACCTGTTCCAGCTTCATTCCATCACCGAAGAGGTCTTTTCGGATCCCTTCTTCCTCTATCCTGATGGTTTTAAGCCAACTTAGAGTTTCGCTTGTCTACTTTTTGTTTCCATCGTTTCCTGATTTATGTAACTCGATCAAGGATGGGAAATATATTTAAATCTTTTTCATCACTTTCTACATTTTTTCATGTGGTACAGGTTCCGATTCTCCCCAGGAACTTCATTTCTGCAGTATATACGAGATTCATCTTCATGATAATTTGCCTTTAAGCCTTGATTTAAGAAATAACTTGTTGAAGACTTTCGTTCCTTGTAATTGCATTGTATGGCAGCGAATTTAACTTATTTTCCATATTACCTCTTTTTATTTTGAAGTTGTCATAAGATCCTATAGTACTGTTTACTTCATAAATGTTTTAAAATCCAAGTTATGGGAAAGGCGGAAGAGAATCGAATTTGTAGATTCTTTGCATAAGCTTCGCATAATCCAGCCTTTAAGTATTTTACATTGGTGTTCTGCCTCTTCTATTCCTTTTGTGGAAACATTCCCGATTTTTCCACAATTTTCCAAAGGAGTCCTAATATTTTTATTTACTATGAATAACAATAGCCTACTATCTTCAAAACGAATTCGAAGGCAAAAGTATACCTAATAATCTGTGCAGTTTCATGAATTAAAAATGGAACTATTTCACATCGTATCATAAGAAAGTAATTCCATCCTAACTCACAGCACTACAGCCTATGAAAAGTTAGAAAAAAAACTCTCCTGCATATTCGAAACTTAAAGCTTTTGGTCTGCCTGCTATTCTGCGAGACAATATGTAGGGAGTTTTAATTCAACATACAAGTGATAACGTAAAACAAAGAGCACAATTTAAACTAATTTAGAGGAAGAAAGTGAAAATGGTAAGAGGATATGGTTGATATGCTTTCCTTTTGGAAGCTTAGCAGAAACCAAATCAATCACTATACTTCTACTAACTTGATATGGGGACGAATTGTTTCTTCTTTAAGATTTTCTCACGTATGGGGTGTCACACACACCTTCTACCACGCAAAATCCATAACATAATGTTTATCAGCTGTATTCCTCCACATCCTTAAGGCTTATTATGACACATTGTGTTTAGGACTTTCTCTTTACTCTAAAAGAAAAATATCATACTTTGATTACGTTTTAATGGTTAATTTTCAAAATTTATTGTCTTTCTGAGATTTATACCAAACTGCTATTTAAGAATTTATTCCCAGGGTTGTTGATAATTTCGAAAATTATTTTTGTGATTGATTGGTTCGACATGCAGGTTTCAAACAAGTCTATGTACAAATCAGATATTATAATTTAATTAAATTGAATGTGAACAAGGATGAAACTAATTACTATTTTAACGAGGAAGAAAATTCATTATTATTATTATTCTCCTATACAAGGAGCCCTATTTCACCAAGCGCAGGTATGCTAGGGCTATATGTTGTTCATTAGTCTCATAAATATATATACGTGGATGATAAAGCTGTTAGATTTGTGATGCATAAATTATGAAAAGTACATATATATTACAGTAATTCTTCATCGCTTAGAAGAACATAACAGCCCAAATAATTGGGAACAGTAAATTACATTTATATTCCTCTAATCCGAAATTATTCCACACGAGATTATTAGGAGATATTTTCACTCTGATACCGAGATTCGAACCTTTGGCTTTCCGTGCCTATGTTCTAGCGTTGAGCCAGACCGAGAATTTTTCTTATAAAATATTTCCATGTGATGTTCACAGGAAACATTATTCTGTGGTATCATGAATATAATTATATCAACAATTTATGTGATACTATAAATATAAAATAACAGTGAAAACCTGGTCACAAAATCACTAAATTAGTGTGCCTGTATGACGTAAATGTTTTTCAGCAAAGCGACAACGGACAAATGAATAAGAGTTAAATTGTGACGGGAAAAAAATCAAAAGTAAATTCATCAAACATTTTCTCCGTGTTCTATGATCAAGAGAAAGCGACGCGACGATCTTAGAACAAATGCGAAATCGGTTGTTGGACCGGAGATATAGCCTATGGCTCAGGTACTCCGGGGGTGGAAGGCGGGGCCAACGAAAAAAAAAAAAAGGTCGACCATTAAGTGTAATCATAGGAGAGATGTTCCATCTGACGACGGGAGTCGAACTCATCCCAGCTCAGTTGGAAGTGGATCGAAACGAAATACTGAAGGTCGGGGGTTCAAATTATGGTGTTATAGGGAGTTTTTTCTTTTAAGATATCCTCATGTAATGTTCAACAAAATCAATATTCTGCCATATCTTGAACATAATATGTAAATTTTTATCACGAGTTAAAATCTTACTTTAATTCTTGGAAATTGGCCTACTTACTACATAGTCGATGGCATGTCCGTGTCCATGGTGGCCATGGGCAACATGAACAGGTTCTGCTGGTCCCACTACGGGCCCGTGGAAGTGGGCAAATGAATGGGCATGGCCATGGCCGTGTCCTTGTCCTTGTGCATCAGCATATTGCCAAACAGTGGCAATAAGGGCAACAGCGATCACAATCTGAAACAAAGAAGCGAATTGTACTTTAACTTAACTTACATAAACGAAACTTAGCATATAAATGATAATCGTTACTTAGATAGCCATTGTCGAACAATATAATTATTATCCTTGAACCAATGTAGTAAGTGATTTGAACATCATATGAAGTTTCCCTTATTTATCGATTTTACCTTGCAATTCATTCTCTGAAGGAAGGGACAAGTGTATGGATTATTATGTATTGAAACGAGACCTGAAACTGCCTGGTGCACATTGCAGGGCCTCCTCCGAAGACAGAACAAATATGAACAGACAACTAATAGGGGACATTTTGGTAGGAGTTAAGTAAATTCCAACAGATATTCGCTTTTGAGGATGAGGAAAGCCCCGAAGAATGCACATTCAGATTTCTTTGGACACGGGATTCGAACTCGAAACTTCCCCAATGTGAGTCCGCGATATTATGCCCAGGCCACTCCATTCGGAAATATTCTAGGCTTTTTAGTCTTCGGATTCGCTGTATATGATTTACTCTCTAAGGAAGTAGGCCTAATGCAAATATATTCTAAAAATGACTGTTTAATTGTTTGTAAATACAACTTATATAACTTACATATATAGGCCTATGCAGACAATATTTTCATAGGTTATATCGTATCATAGCCAAATAAACACTCTTTATTTATTAATTATATTTTTCAAACCCTTCAATTATATATTTTTTCTTTAGCTACTTCATTGGAAAACATTATAAGGTGCTTATATGAAATAATAGACTAAGGCCTGTTCTTAAAAGCCCACATTTTCTCATACTAATATGGTCATCAATCATACTGTTGAATTTTCATCAGTCTAGTATTATATAGCATCGTAGAAGAAATATTTTATTTTTGTATTTGTAGACTATATTTTAGGTTGACTGACTAATTTTGGAATGTAAAAAAGTATAACTTTTAAAGAAACTTGTTAATTTCAAGTATATAGGCCTATAATGTAACATTTTCAAAAATAAACTTTTTTTGTTCTTCTTTAAAACAAACCACTTTTAAGAAAAAATATTGGTTTGGAAAGTAGTGATATAGAGAGCGTACAGATCTCTCACGAGGCCCTGGGACCACATTTTACACAGAATATAAAATATTTTAGTAGGCCTAAGCCATACCACTACAGGGTATAAATACAAACCCTTATGTGCCGTACTACAGAAAATACCTCTTTTGCCAGATAAAATCAAAGATATGATAGTAACCTGATTGTGAAGTAAGAATTCCTAAATTTAACTTTTTCACTGCCCACCGTAAAAGTTCCCGATACCCCAAAGGGGCAGTCCGGCCCTGCTATATATTTTATAGTTGCAGCAACTGCATAGAACAGTTGTGGATGCATTTAATTATATATGGACAAAAAGATACAATAAAAGGTTTCATATAGTGTAATATACTGTAGTAAATATCTTATATTTTGAACATAAATCCGATAAAAGTTGTCATCATATACTATGACACAGAAATGTGATACTGCAGGGTATTACAGTCCTTAGAACGCGTGACAGCGGACTGTTATCAGTATTGTCACTTGCATTATAACATATCGTGTTACATTACCTTCATATGCGCCATGTTTAGTAGTAATATCCTTTGTTCTAGAATACTTGATCACTAAATGATTTCCAGTGAATGAATGTTGATCCTTCACACCTCGTGGGTTCCTTTTATATCGAAGTAATTTAACTGCATTGGCTAATTTGAGACATTGCATATTCGGCTATTAGAAAACTGTCTCGCTTATATCCATGACGTCATAGATCTGGGACCTCGTGGTACAAATGATGCAGAAAAGTACAATGGAATTTCTCCCCCATTAGCTAACTACTTTATTACTCATTTGACAAGAGTGAAAGAATTTCTGCATTGTCATTCTGTCGCTTAATCAACAAGGATTTCCTTAATAGCTGCAAGTATTTTTATCAATATATCCTCATACCTAAGACATAAGAAACTTTTTATATAGAAATGAGACGTATGCTTCTTTTATCGGCGTGTTAAGTGTACCGTGAAAAACACAATACACGTCGGAATTATTGTGCGAATATAGAGCTATCCGTTGTGGTTAGTTTGTCAGCTTGATTACACCTTCCCCTACACGTGCCGAATAGGCTACATCAACATTAAAAGATCATAGATAAAAAGTATTTGTTTTTTGTTCCTGCTTTCTATTGTATGAAATTAATGACATACCTAGCCAATGCAATGTATGTTATAGGAAGTTGTCTACATGATAATTTTCTGTTAATAAAGGGATAATACCATCATTTCCGGGAGTAGATGAAAATAATGTCATTACCAGTACTTCTTCTAAAATCTGTACGTTATCTGTGCCAATACCAATTTACCAATATGCTTCTCTGTGTATGGATTTTGCGCAAATTATTTTTAAAAAGTTTAATTTGTCTAAGATTTAGTTTAAATTAGACTACTTTGTTAAGGGTGTGGTTTTCGTGTGTCATAACCTCAACATATCTTCCTTCATAGTGAACTACATCCACTGGCCGTTTTACGCTTAGACACTTCTAAGAGGAGATGGGCAGATCCCTTATCACTAAGGTCTTTAAGGGAATGAAGGAAATGTAGATGGCATTACACACAGCTTTAAGGAATCCCCTCACGTACACATGTAAATGTTTAATTTCATTTTAATAATGTATCGTTTGTAATATACTGTAATTTGACTTAGTTCGAAAATACTCCTACTGTAGTTATTGATGGTCCAAGTGTTAAAAACGATATTTTATTTTGGGAGTAGGTAATGTTGTGAAAACTGCGAAATTAACTTACAGAGTTTCCGTTTATAGATCTTGGTTCAATTTCTTCATTGCTGAAGAACACGAAAATGTATCGAAAATCCCAGGAAGGAAGGAAAAATTTCCAGTAATAATTCACCCGGGTACAATAAATTTTAACATGTAGGCCTACGAATATGAGAAACTATGACATATTTTGTCACGATCTTCTTATCAATTTATTGCTGTGCCTCTCATGAATACATAAGGTTAGTAGGATATATAATTTGTTATGGAAACTAAAAGTCCGTCCGCTCTAAGAACCAAACCTGAAGTAAAAAAAAAATCGGTAACTCGTCTCACTCTAGCACATTACTCGTATTAGGCCTAGTGAGACAGGCGTATTGGTTTTTGTTTGCTTTAGGGTTGGTTCTTAGAATAACGTACTTTTTTTTTAGTTATCTTGACTGTACGTTTATTATATATTGTTGATATTTCGTTGCTTAAAGGGAGAAAAAAGGAATTATTAAATCTACGCTAGTTGGCTTTAGGAAGTTCCACAGTGCTTTACAGAGTATCTTAAAGAGAAACTATATTCGAAAATCGTTTAAAGACTAGGTGATTTTTGCATTCCACGAAGACTGGAGATGAATATTTTTTGCTCTTCATCAATGCCAAGTCCCTTTACAGGAGGAAGCCCGTGTCGGGGACCGTGAACGGAATCATAGGAAGGAAGCCACACCTCACTCTCTTTCTATAAAAGGCAGCATGATAGATAGCCTATCGCTGTGGTTTCCATTGCCTTTCGCTGAAAGTGGAGGTCCCCACCAAGATTTGAACCTAGCCGGTCTAGTTAGCTATACGGTAGCTGAGGTCTGCTGCCTTGGATAAACTACAATATTGATTTTTTTTATTCAGGTTGTAAATGATGCTTCATTCTGGTATCCTAACTACGAATGTGTTCACCAGTTTCTAAATTATCCTGCTTCTGTTTAACATAAACGGGACATACAGAAGTATAGTGGCTTACAATGGTCAGTATGAGGAAAATTTATAATTCTGACAGCTTTATTTTGTAAAATTAAAGCTTCTTTCATATTAGCGGAATTTCTCCAGAACAATAGACCATAAGACATGATGCTGTAAAACAAAGCAAAATAAATCGTTTTAAGGTAATATTTAGGAATGCAATCTCTTATTTAACTAAGTAAATATAAAATTTTGTTTAACTTTTTGAAACATATTTATGATAATTCCACGTTAGTTTTATATCAATACAAAATTAAAATAATTTAAAAAGCTTCTTAACAACATGTACATTTTATCTTTAAAGAGACATTTATTTTTTTATTCTTGTTCGGTGTCTAAGTTTCTCAGATGAAATTAGTTGGAATCACAAAAAAAAAATCGGTAATGTCCATGAAAATATTTATAAGGGCAATGGGTCGGAATTGAGTCGTTGAAGAAGAAGTTAAGCATAAACAATTCAATCAGAAATTCGTGGAAAGAGTGATTTTAGTCATCTTAACTTCCTCCAACTGGCATAAACTAAGGCATTCAGAATACAGATTAGGACTAACGATTTCAAACATAATATATAATTATGTTTATTTTATTTTATTTTATTTTTTGTGTGTGGTAATTACGTGAATCTCAAAGTATATTATATCTTTTCAAGATACGAACGCGCGGCGAAAGAAAATGTAGGCCTATATATAGGCTAGGCCTACTTTCTGATAAAGGGTAAAAGGAACTGTTGTCTTTCTTCTCATACTGGACCAACTACACCGTTCCCTCACTTACAACGTTGGAAACATTACATTCTTTTATTCTAAAGTAATTCTAAATAAATTGTGGTAATTCTGTCCGAACATGGACTCGAACAGATTGTCTACTGGCAATAAATCCGGCAGGAGAAGTAGCCAACTTTACTGTAAATTTGAGTTGTTCGATAAACATCACTGCAACAAAACTTATAGAAAAGAGTAGCTTAAACGTCTGCGGTCTTAAGTGAGGAAGGAAAAAGTGCAGCAAAATTAAAGGAGGCATAATTTACGATCTCAGGATATGTTGTGTGCGGAGCATAAAACAATATTCCAACAACCAATAACTAAAATAAACGTGCCTGGTAGAGTCTAGACGGTTGGTTTTAGATTACATTAGCTTGTATTTTCTTAAGTCCAAGGACACAACTTTTATGTCCTTCTGTGCATGCAGCAGGACGTCATCTGTAACTGCCATGTTCTGAAATGAGAAGTGGAGAGATTTCAAATTCGCAGAATGTGTCCAGTGCGTAGAATGTTACAAAAAGTTTCAACATTGATAATAATAATCAATGATAGTAATAATCTTCATCGTTGTCATCCCATCTCCATCTCGTCATCACTATTTTTGTAATAGAAAATAATAATTTAATAATAATAATAATAATAATAATAATAATAATAATAAAACTAAACCAGCATTTTTCAAGGAAGTTGAAGAAGATTTGAAATTACTCAATATCAAAAAGGAGGATATTGCAAACAGAGAAAAGTTTAGGAAAGCAATATTTGATGGCGAATTTCCAGAGAAACCCAAGAAGAAAACGGGAAGTAAATGGACGGAATAACAAAAACAGCAACATCGCGAAAGAATGAAGAAGTTTTGGGAAGACAAGAAGAAGACAACTGTTTCACGTGGTCCTAAGCTGGCCTAATCGAAAGGAAATAATAATAATAATAATAATAATAACAACCATCACCATAATAATAATTTACATTTTCACCCATACCATAGATATCATAGTTACTACAGGTAGATCCTGACCCTGAAATCAGATTTCGAAAACTTCAATGCGTTTCGAGGTCCCCTGATTTATTAATTTTTACATGTATTGTATTGTATTGTATATATTTCACTTCTGCAACTGGGCAAATTGCCCGGTGGCAGAACAAAAAATTACAGTTAGAACAAAAAATTACAATTAGATTACAAAAGTATAACTTACAGTTAGAATTACAATAAGCATAGCTTACAGAACGAGAGAAAGAAACACCAAAGAGAGGGAAAAGAAAAACAAACAACAACAACAACAAAATCACTAATCCCTACGCTTAACCCTATCGTAATTCATTACTGAGTAATTCCTAAATTGTTCTAAATTGTCATCTAGCTGCTAATTAAATACAGTGTGTGTCAACTTGTTTTAAAATGTTTTCACTCGTAGAGGACTGTCTTGTGTGGGTATATCTGTGTGCGTGTATGTCGATATGGCACGAAGCATAGCGACGACTGCCTCTCACTTGACTGTAGGAATTCTTTATCCTCGGTTTTACCGAAAAGGCTCCAGAGATTTTTGTTTAAACTTTGTACAACTCTAAGGGTCGATTGTATAAACAGTTTGATCTCGGATCAGAGACTAAACTGATCTCAGTTCACACTGAACTCGAAAATTTCTGTTGTATAAACGCTAATCTGAGATCAATTCGTACTGAACTAGGATCAATTTTGACTGGAGAAATTTCGACGATTAAACTCGTTGAACTCAGTTCAAGGGGGTGTTTTCTTACTTGAGATACAAGATTAGCTCATTATAAACATAATATTAGGTCCACCTGTGTGGTTACGATAAATATCAAGCAAATATACAAAAGACGCGATGATAAAAATTATTAATTTCGTCGGGCTCCCCCTGTGTTTTACCTTGACTAGAGCAAATGCTTTCTTCGTACTCTTTTATGTGACTTATAACTCTTTCAGAGCTGAGATCTTACATAAGGCAGTCATCAGGTAAAAACTTCAGTGGACTCTTTTAAGTTTAAAATCGATAGGGAAAATTTCAGTGAAATACCTGGTTTCCATGAATGACAAACATAATGTAAAAGATGAACAAAAAACCTCACGACTTAAGCATTACTCTATTAATCTTACATATCCGCTTTATACGATTGTTAAAACGAAGCATTTATACGTCAGTAGCAGTGAAATTGTTAAGCCGATTTATATTGCCAGAACTGAAATTAGCAGAACATTTTTCCATGCATTTGGCTCTTGCACAAATGTTATCGCATCCGTCTTTCTGGATTCAATAATGTTTTTATATTTTCCCAAGACAATTTCAATCAGGACATCCTTGTCCTTCTTGAAAAAATTAGGGGAACGATCCTTTTTCTGCTTAATTTCGATCATATTTTCCCTTCCTTTCGCACATAACCCAGTCTGAATACGAAGGAAAATAGAGTAACAATGCTCTCGGCTTGCGATACTCAGTTGTTTCTGAGATGTTGCCAAACGTTCACATACGATCTAGGATCAAAATTGAACTTCAATTAGTTGATCGTAGATCAGTGTTATACAATACGACTCGAGTCTGAACTCAGATCATTTTCTGAACTTGGATCATAATTGATCTCCAGTCAGTGATGTTTATACAATCGACCCTAAAGGAATTTAGTAACCCCTAGAGCTTTTATTTGAAACATTTCTTCATAAAAATCTCTGGAGCCAAGGACACATTTCCGCTCCATCACATAAACTGTTTTCATATTATAATATGTTATAGTAATTATGTATAATTCTATAAATATCCCGTAATATACCAGTTGGTGAAACACGGGTTGTAATGTAACTAAACAAATACAAAAAAAGAGGGGGTGCGGACTCCCAAAATATGGAAATTTTTAAAGCACTATTTGAAAAAATCAATATATGTCAGTAATTTTTGGTCATTCGGTTTAGGACCCACCCCTCCCCCGAAACTAATATCTAGATACGTGCTTGCCTGTAGGTAGCCATTACTTCCACAAACTTGGTTAAGTCTTACTTCATGAACAACACAAAATGTGGCCGCTAACTCTTTGTAATGTGAAGAGAGAAAATCACATTGTCTTTGATTAAGATAGATAAATAATGTGAGTGTATGATGTTCAGATTTTTACACATCTCATATTGAAACAAATCCAAACCCAAGATGATCTTTAGGGAAGAATGCTCATCTCCTCTTCCAGTCATCACAATATTGTATCTATCATATATGAAATTATTTTAAATCAAAGTAACAGCATTTTTGATGACCACTTCCATCACACCTCTCTCTTACAGAGTTGATAATGAAACACAGTCAGGCCCATTTACACGCATTCACTATAACAATTTGGCCCTCTATCGGCGTTGCGACATCACCAATTCTCAAAGCCTGTGCTTTGAAAGGTTTACTAGAAAAACAAAACAAAAAACATATCTCCCAGATTCCAACCACCCTTCTGAACTATTAACTGGTAAGAATTAATGATCCTTCCCCCGAAATCTTCACATAATCAGCAAACTGATTCATGAGTAGATGGGATGATGACATCAATTACAATTGACTTAGATCTCTTCTTATCTCTGAATAGCATATTAGGTAGATTTTTATTATTATTATTCTTGTTATTATTATTATTATTATTATTATTATTATTATTATTATAACATTATAGTGACAAAGTTAATATTTATACTTGTGAAAATAAAATAATATATATTTGCAAAACTTAACTGTGTTCTGATTCAATTCTTTCCTTACATCTCTCATGTGAATTCAGACCACGATCGCATAGATTTTACACTTTAGCATTTATTGAGTGTTTCGGTTGTTCTGAATCGAACTTCATAGGTATCGAAACGAAACATTAAACGATAAAATTAAATAAAATTTAGCTTAATGTTGATTTCATCACAACTGTATCTAAATTCGTCAAACCGGCCACCTTGGTAAATCAGAAGTTTGGCTTTTAACTATAAAATTTTGATTAATTTAGCTGTAATACGAAAGTATCTAAATTCCCCAAACCGGAATGGTAAAGTCTTTCGATTAATATCTAGTGTACTATTTTTAAAGAAAATTTATTATTTTCGTATTTACCAATATAAAAAATTACACAGAGCAGAAAATGCATTAAATAAGTTAAGTATTGTCTAGAAATCTTAATAAACTAAAAGAATCCTGTGCATATTGTGGCCAGAGAAAATAATTATTTTACTGGCTGGCCTGAACTAGCCCTGCCTTCTTTCTTTACGCCGCACATCCTGTGTGCGGCCATACGATTTTTTTATTTGTTCTCTGTGACATTGAATGAAGATTTCATATTGAAAACAACGAATGTGCGCGCCTTCACTCTTTTTCTCACGCTCTCCATGCTCAGCATCAGATGACTTCCCCTGACTATTTTACCAAGAGAATTATATTTGCAAAAGAAAACTAAGATTAACCCAATATATTTTAACAGTTCTGAAGCTATTGCTACAACATCCCGAAAGTTAATTTTTTCAAGAATGTAGGTTATATTTTTTATGTCAGATCATAGCCTATAGGCCATTTGAATGTAATAGTTCGTAGAAACCTAATTCTGCTGACCAAAGAGGGGGATGTACTGCAACTTAGGCCTGTGACCGTCGACGGTGTGCCGGAATTTTGTCCCACAGGAGTTCTTTTACATGCCAGTGACTCTACTGACATGGGCGTGTCACATTTATGCACACATAAATGTCATCGAGCAAATGTCATCGACCTGGGCCGGGATCGAACCCGCAGAAAGCCAGCGCGATACTAACTGCGCCTCCCAGGCCGGCTCTATAGCAGTAATTAAAAGAGATTTATAAGGGGCATTTAAAGTAAAATTTTTAAATACCTCACTTAATACTTATATCACCATAAATTATGTACAGTACAGTCTAGCAAAAAATGTTTGGAATAATATTTTCTAGAGTTTTTTATTATTTGCAAAATTTCTCCACTACGAATACTTGACGAGTTATTCATATTATTCTCTATTAATTATCATAAACTGGTTTCCAAAACATTCTATTATTGTATTCATATAGAAATGTTAGACTAGTTTTTGTCATCATCCTAGCTTAATACTTTTTAAAACAGGTACCAGCAAAATCCTGTTTAATGTGATAATATTATAGCCTATTTAATGAAAAATTAAACGTTCATATAAAATTAGCCGTTCTTTATGGTAATCAGTATATAACACATCGATATATAATTTACCGTTATACTTGCCCGATGTAAAATTCTGTTGGCACTCGTACGAAGAACGAGCTCTCTTACTGGTCAGAAATAAATTACATTAGAAGGTCTGTTATTTAGAATTCTCAAGTGATCTTTCGAAATGGAGGAAGATGTGTAGTAAATTATGTTCAAGTCTTCTTTGTATAAGTAATGGGGTCAGTAATATGTTATCAGTAAAGTGTCATCGCATATGTCTAAACGTTTACATTAATCACTGGAAGTCAGGGGCGGTTCCAGACCGACGTAAAGGAAAGTGTGCATTTACTGGGGGATTATTCCCAAAAAAGAGGTGGCTTTGGGGGTCCTTCCCCGGAAATTAAACATTTAAGAGTAAAGTGATGATTTTTTTTAGATTCTGGGCGATTTCTCCAAATTTCTCAGCAAACTAAAACTCCTCTTGCTCAGAATTTTAGTTCAGTTGAGAGATTTGTGGGTTTTTTTATATATATATATATATATATATATAAAAATTAAAATCATTAATCAAATATAAAACTTCTTACCTTTTAACTTAAAGTGTTAATTATTAATATTACTTATCCAAGTATGTGTTGAAATAGTTCACAAGAAATCAGTTGGTCATTTATATAACAAAGGGATGTCTTCGACACATTTTGTTGCAATTTTTCGATCGCTTTTTGGGCATCAAGCCTTTCAGTCAGTAGCGTAGCCAGAAAATAATTTCAGGGAGGGTCGAAAGTGCCGGGAGGTACTATACTCTCAGACATGGCAACTTAAATATTCAAACATAAGTTATAATACTTATTACTATGTATAAGAAAAGTTAAATAACACATAGAGCAATGGAAATAATAGCCCCCCATTCCCTTCGCCACTGCTCTCAGTATTTCCTCTGTGCGTAGCCATTAATGTTAACCCCACTAATCGATCTTCAGCCATCACTGATCTCACCTATGTTTTTAAAAGTCTCAGTGTTGAAAAAGAAAAGTTCAGCCGTAATAACACTAATAGGTACTGAAACAAAAATCTCAAACAAAATGTTTATCGTAGGGAACACATCCATATCACAATGATGAAGAGCCGAGATGGCAGTGGATGGTATTTTATTCAATCGCCCACAAATTGGAATTCTCCTATGAGAAGTGTTTGAGAGGAATTCTTTCCGTGGCCTTTCAATTCATGTTTGAAGCTTTCAACTAACTATGGAAAATATTGTTTTCTGCTGTCTTGTGAGTTGCCACGGCTAAATTACGCATTTGACAGAAGGTGTGCAGAAATCGTACGAGTAAATACTATTAACTTGCATTTTACAATCTTCAGGTTGAAATTGCGCGAGTAGTTTTTTTTTTTATGCGTTTTGTATTTATCTAAATTTGAATTATCGTATTGAATAATTATTTTCGACGAATAAAAAGGTCGGATCAACGTAAAAGAAAGATCAAGCGGGGCCTCGGTCCCTACGGCCACACCCCCTGGTTCCACCACTGCTGGCAGTGCAAATGATTTGCATCTCTTCCATAGGCGTAACCAGGCCGACCATATGGGGGGGGTTATAACATACGCGGGGTCTGGGGGGTCCGGGGGTCCTCCCCCGGAAAATTTTAAAAATTAAGATGCAAAATAACGAGTTTTAAGCTTCCGGGGGTCCTCCCCCGAAAAATTTTTAAAATTAAGACGCAAATTAACGAGTTTTAAGCTTCCCACGCTTTATACTTGTATTAAGTAATTTATGGGCAGACTTAAAAAAATTATACAATTTTCCTTTTTTTTAACCAATGGGGGGGGGTTCAAACCCCCAAACCCCCCCCCCTCGGTACGCCTATGATCTCTTCCGCTCCTGTTGCATCACGACATGGCGTTCGGAATGAAAGACGTATGACTTCAGACTTTCCCTGCTCCTACAACCAGTTTTATAGCTTTGTAGGCCTAAGTTAAATATAAAATAAACATACATATTTTAAGGTCCCTAATGAATGGGGAAATATTTGGCCTAGAAAGTGAAATCTCGTTTCTGTTAATATTCGTTAAAACTGTGATTTTTACTGTGAGATATTAGTTTTGGTGTGAAAATATTTTTTTTAACTATTTTACTGCACATTGTCATAGGCTCTAGATTTGCCATAGATTTATATAATTATTATCTAATAAAATTATAATGAATACAATTTATTTCATTTTCTATAGATGGCATTAGCACCAGGTCTTAGCCGCTTGGAATCATGGGAACGCACTCTCCTGTGAGTCACAAATTGAAGAAGGCCGGGGGCAGTGCTTTGGCGATACTTCTTCGGGTTAGACGAAAGGTGCAGGGATCCGCTCATCGTCTTGAAGCTAGGCAGCAGCATCATCTGAAATGAGCTTTCAACAGGCTAAGCAGACATGTAAGTAGATCTACCTACTTCTCATTAATGATAATGTGTCATAATGTGTTGTTAAATGTTTAGTAGGATCGATGAACTAAATAAAATTTAAATGCAAATTTATCAACTCCGTCTTATCATAGTCTTCATAACTTGGATTAGATAAATCAAATAGGTCCCGAAATGGTGATTGTTCCATCTTAGTGTCAGTGTTTTAATTTTTCTTTCTTCTATATTTATTTTCGAAGTTTTTTAGGCAAAATGATGCATTATAATTAAGTCCCAGAATAATACTTTATGAGATTGTGTGGGGGACGGTAAAATGTATGTCCCTCTATCCGTCCGTCTGTTCGTGTGTCTATACGCGCGACAACTCAAATACGCTTTATCGGATTTTTATTAAATTTGGTATACAGTACGCATTTATAACGTCCATGGGAAGGAGCCTACTGATATTGGACCAAATCGGTTGACCGGTACCGGAGTAATGCCCAATTTAGTACCTATTTTATGGTAATATATAGGCCTAGGGCCGGGATTCTTATGTAATTACTAATTACATATTCTATTCCCTTGCTTGTAGACGACTAAAAATGAAAAATGTCGGCTGTTTGAGTTTCTGATATGATTATAGTTGGGTTTCATTTCACATATTTTTACATATTCATAGTAATATTAGGCCTACATACTTTACATAATTATTATGTAACAAATATAACATTTTCGTATATAACATCTAGGAAATAAAAAAAATCACGATTTCATTTAATTCTGTTTTATTTTCAGTCACTAATATCTGCCTATAGGTAGATGACGCAGCGGTCGGGTGGTAGGCCTTGACCCTTCGGGGATCTCGCGCCACGGAGTTTAGTTTAGTTTAGTTTAAAATAATTAACTAATTTTCTTCTTTCAAGAAAACATTTCAGTTGCCAAAGGTAGAAATAATTTTTCTAACTTTGTGAATTACAACACAAATGCAAAATACGGTGGTTCTTGTGGTACATTAGCACTTATCGTTTCTCATAGCTTGGGCTATTATGTGTTGGATTCAGCCTTACTCCTCTGCATGGGCGTACGGTGAAATTCTGTTCGGGAGGGGTTCAATGTAAAGTCGTCTCGGCTCCATGTCGTAGCGTACATGGTGAATTATTACTTTGTTTGATTACTCAACAGTTGCATTGTGATAATTAATACACTATAATAAATTAATATGCAGCTCAGTCTTTGAAACTGTTTTTCTTGAGATTTCTATCCATTTCTCGTTTTTAAAGCTAGAGTCTATAAATAAAACTTTCTTTTGAAAAATTATCATAATACTGTATGGTGTATAGGGCATATTTTTAAAGTCATCTGTAAATCCACCAGTGGAAAAGCCCGATTAATACCGATTACTTCATGATAATATTGTGATGAGCTCGTGATTACTGTTGGCTTTACAAACAGGTTGATGGATGTCGGCGGGAGTATTCGAGTAGTCGTTTGACAGATTCCAAAGGGATTATTGTTTACTAGTAATACATCACAGTTATTAAGCTGAATATCAACACCACGAGGTTTTGAAATTTGAATCTTAAATAAATTACGATAAATCTTAAATAATGCTTTGATATGTACGAAATTGTAAAATGTGTAACAACCGAATCAGTTTTTTTTTTTTTTTTAATTTAATTTTGTTCCATGATTTATAATTTTCAAAATATTGCAGATATTTCGGGAGGGGTTTCAACCACCTGAACCCCCCCCCCCTTACCGTACGCCCATGCTCCTCTGGAATGTGTATTGTAGCCGGCGCGGTGACTCGTGCTGTAGCGCGTGAGCCTGGCATGCTTGTTGTTGGTGGTGTGTGTCACGAACCTGTCGGGGCTCCCGGTTGGAGGTACCGCAGGGTGGCGCACACGTGGCATGGTACTAGGCTTGTTGGATGTAGGGGAGTTCCGTGGGGGCCCACGGGGGGGGGCTTTGCGGGTCCGGGGCGGCCTGTGTGCACGCAACTCCTCCCATCCCGGAGGTAGGTACAATAAGTCGGTAACGGCTGCAGTGCTTAGGGGCGTTTCCACCCCACCTTCCCGCCTTAAAGGGCACAATATAGAAATAGAATAGGGGATGTATTGGTCTTTCCCCACATTCCAGATAGGGGATGTATTGGTCTTTCCCCACATTCCAAATGGGGGATGTATTGGTCTTTCCCCACATTCCAAATAGGGGATGTATTGGTCTTTCCCCACATTCCAGAGGAGTTAGGCTGAGTCCAACACTTATATTTTGGTCTTTGTACCACACATTGAAACCAGCTAATTAGGAAGTTGTACACTTATGTTTCAGGTAAGCAAAAATACTGTTCTTTGCAGGATACAAATGAGTTTTTCTTAAGGCTGAAATTGTTTCAATCTATGTAAACTATGAAGTGGACGTGTTAAAAATAGCTCCAGTTGCATCTTGTCTGGGGTCAAAACTAAGGCAGTGGTCGAGTATTGACGAATGTTTTACATTGGACGGAAAAGTTGTAACGTTTTAAGCGTGTAACAGAACTATAGGGTGTTCCATGAAGTCACAGCTTGTTCAACATGCACATAGTGTATTGCACACAAATTATAAATATCGTTTGTCGTCTAAACAGGTACTCTTAACTCAAATGGGACAATCGGGTTCAAAAAGTGAGTTTTCAGGACACGAGGACAACAGGTTTTGCTACAATACATATTTCTCCACAAACTTAAGTGCATATCTGAAGCATTTTACTATGGCTTTAATTTGCTAAATCATATAAGTTGCAATCGCTGTCAAAATTAGAGGTAGCGTGTAGAAGTTTGTGTGAATATTTTCGTACATTTATTGCATTAAAAATATTAATTTTAAACTGCATATTTTATTATTATATATTTCCCTGATATTTACTACATTTTTCGCACATTGACATTAGGCCTACATAAAAATCCTGGCCCTAATTATACTGAGGGTATCAATGAATTTATCATTTAATCGGTTTAATTTTTGGATTGGTCTTTGTTTAAATAAACTACATATTTATCCTTGAACCTATTTTTGCGATATTATCGACTATAAAGTGACTAACTTTTTAAAATGCCTATGTGCAGTATTCTTAGCATGGGTTTGTAGAAATGCCCGATTATTTTCGAATGGTGATACTCCTCGAATATATATTTTATACACATTTTCCTTCCTTTTTCATGCTGTTGCAGTAGGCTTAGGCCTACCAGTAATTCTTGAAAATTACATGTAGGTTTATATAATATATATATTTTTGGTATGTTATATATATGATATATATATATACATAAATATATTACATCAAATAATTCAGATGGCGTAGACTTTTTTATTAGTCTAATTATTACAAAAAACTGAAATTTAATCTACTCTTATACAATTCAACGGCCCTAAATAGCGTGCTTGCTCGCCCACTTCGTGAGACATCGGGTATACTCGGCGATGTTCGTATCTCTCAGTCTAAACTTTCATGACGACTACAAGATTAGGAAAACCGTTTCTTTATTATATAAGGCCTAAGTAAATGAACTCAATGAACAAATATTCTAATTTTATTTTTACTTACAATTTTCATAGCTCTGAACCACAAACATTTTTAATAATCTACCAGTGTAAATTTCTTAAAAATCCTGGAGTCAATGAATAGTGGCGGGCGAAGCCGGGGGCACCAGCAGTAAAATATTGATGATTTAACTCTTGAAATATCGCGATAATAATAATCCAAATCAATCACTCCTTCTCTTGAAAAATTATATAATTTCTTAAAATTACACTGAATTTATCAAATAAAATTCACATCTCATTCATCTGTCAACAAACAGTTGAAAAACGCCATTATCCACCGCCGTCTCGAGAATTACGCACGAGAATTAGCCTATACAGTTTAGAAGGCAGTGGATCTCAGTTATCTTTGGAACTACATAATCGAATCTGAGATCGTTTTCCCAGGTGGCAATTTCTAATCGTGGAATGTACTCTAAAGCCGGAATTTTAGCTGTTTCATTAATTATTAATGGTTTAGTTTAAGAATGATTCGCGTGCAAGTGTTAATAAATATAATGCTTTAATAATTATTATACTATTAATTTCTAATTTTTCAATTAATTATCGTGGGCGAAGCCGCGGGCACATCCTAGTACAATACAATTCAACGGCCCTAAATAGCGTGCTTGCTCGCCCGCTTCGTGAGACATCGGGTATACTCGGCGATGTTCGTCTCTCGCAGTCTAAACTTTCATGACGACTACAAAATTAGGAAGGAAAACCTTTCTTTATTACATAAGGCCTAAGTGAATGAACACAATGAACAAATATTCTAATTTTATTTTTACTTACAATTTTCATAGCTCTGAACCACAAACATTTTTAATAATCTACCAGTGTAATTTTCTTAAAAATCCTGGAGTCAATTAATAATGGCGGGCGAAGCCGGGGGCAACAGCTGTAAAATATTGATGGTTTTATCTTTTGAAATATCGCTCATAATAATAATCCAAACAAACCATTCCTTCCCTTGAAACATTGTATAATTTCTGAAAATTACACTGAATTGATAAAATAAAATTCACATCATATTCATGCCAACAATACGTATTATGTGTCCACAGGTTCTTTGGAACTGCATAATCGATTCTGATATAGTTTTCACAGGGGGCGCTTTCATTTCGTGGAATGTACTCTAAAGCAGGAATTTTAGCTGTTTCATTAATTATTAATGGCTTAGTTTATGAATGATTCGCGTGCAAGTGTTAATAAATATAATGCTTTAATAATTATTATACTCTTAATTTTTAATTTTTAAAGGAATTATCGTGGCGAAGCCACGGGCACCTCCTAGTTTAATACAATTAAGTTATCAGATCATTTGTAGAAATGCCCGATTATTTTTACTCCCGACATTTCCGAGAGACACCCCGAGTAAAGCTACTGGTTGGAGCCGTGAGTATAGTTAACAATAAGCATATTTAAATATTTGTTATTAAAACTTGCTTTTAACGATGTATGATATTATTTTTGTGCTAATTGTAATCGTTGTAGTCAATCTTGAAATAAACACAGAAATCTGTAATATCTTGACTTTACGGGACTTAAAACCGACGTTTAGGTCATCGTATTGCGACCTTCTGAGAGGAGGTGCCTCCCGAAAAGTCAATATATTATTTTATCTAGCTGAGGAAGCCTATGAGAGCACAGGAATTTGTAATATTTGCAAAAGTAGTTTGCCTTAATAATCTGAAGTTCAGTATCTCAAACATATATTTTAAAATGCTTCGGTAGACCTGTTTTACAGCTCCAAGTACTGTAAATATTGCTACTCTTATGAAATAGGATTTAATTAGGCAAGGTATCTGTTATCGATTATAATATAGTAGTATTTGCAGTTGATAATCAAAAGTTAGGCAGTTGAAAGTCTTAATACCCTCTGGAGTATGGTGAGCTTATAGAAAAATTGTAATTTGTTGACTAAAGAAGTAATACATTTACGTTGTTAGTAGATTCATTTTAGTCTCATTTCTTCTACTGTTAAACATAAGCTTTGTTTTAGATGACTTAAACGAAGTCCTCTCAAACGGGACATTACATCCATAAATATGCTAAAAATGTGTTATACTTGAACTGTTGGACAAGTGTGGACTTTATCCCAAAATAATTTAGGTAGTCGCTTTCCAGAAATATCTATAATATGGGTAATCTCAGAAATATCTGTAAATTGTATATAGTATAGAAAATTGATTTTTTCTCCGTATATCCCCCTAGAAATATACAAGGCCAAGGATGGTATGCAAGGAAATAATTGGCAGTTAATGAGCTGTGCTTTTTGTATATAAATTTACTTACTAAGCTTTATAGATTCAATACAAGTAGGCTGGATAACTTAATATTAATTGAAATAATATGGTTAGCAAATTATTAGGCCTATAAAATACTATACTACTATTGTATACCACTTTTTATATCGTTTGAGTATCTTTCTTCGTGTTTCTTAAGTTTTTTTATTTACATTCTTCGTTAACATTAGAAGTGTTTCAGTCTAATTATAAATGCTTTGCAATATTAAAAGTGAAATAAAATTATATATATTACGTTCATACACAAACTAGCAAATAGCGTTTAGGTGCAAGGGAGTTTATTTAACTATGTATATCATACACAATTTAATCGATTATGTAGTCAAGCATGCTGGTTATAGAGTTGTTGAAACTTAATTATTCCAAACTAATAGCTTGGAGGAATAATCAGTTGTTAGCCCTATATTAATGTTAATCAATATGTTATCTATATTTTTTTTATGATCCAAGATTTTCTTATTAGAGCATATGTTAGGTAAATTATACTTGTAACTGCTAAACCTAACCACCTCCTGTTGTATTTATAGGTTTCTTGTTATATTGTCTTTGTCAGTTTGTTGTTTCTTTATATTTGTATGCCCAATTTTTAATATTTTTACGATATAACTATTGTCTCCAGATGAGAAGAATGCAAGCTACAGGAATGCAGCGCACTCCCCACTTGTCTACCTGCACGCGGGCTCGTCCTAATCTTCCGTTTTTCAGTCAGTGAGCGGGCGAGAAAGTTCGGATGCCTCCCCATCACGGCGCGCCAGACCAAACGCGTGTCACTTTGGACTGTTGCTATGACGCGGGGGGATGAGTCCCCTCTGTACCACCCTTCCTCTTCACCCCGTACTTGCATTCATCTCATCTGGTGACAGTATACGCTTATCTTTTGATAAGTATATCATAACACTATAAGCAGCAAAAGAAACAGTGATCAGTGCAAAAGTGTTTTATGCTAAAAGCATAGCGTTTATAACAATACATTTTTTATAGTTTTCTTATTTTCGAATATGTGTTTCAGTATATGCCTATACCATCTTCAGTATACTGTAAATTTAGAATGAAAACGAGGTTCAATTTAGGCTACTGAAATTTGTAACATAGATGAAAATGAGGTCCAGTTAAATACTTATTACGCCATGGGTGTTATGTAATTAAATTAAATTTACCCCTTAGACCAGCGGTTCCCAACCGGTGGGTCGCAGAAGGGTTACAGGTGGGTCGCGACTCGATCCTAAAACTATCAGAAACCATTGAATAAACCATCAGAAAAGGTAAGAAAAATCGAAACAAATCAAATTGTGTTTTGATTGTTTTCTTGGTTCTTGATTTTTGGCATCTGGGGCATTCAACAGAACCACTACATCCCTCCATGTTGAAAGTGACTTAAGATTAAAAACATCTTAATTCAGTCCTGACATTGACGTGTTAGTTCAATCGAAACAGTCCGAAATTTCTCATTAATATAGTATTCTTACTTAAAACAGCAATTTTGCCTAGAAAATTAAAATGGTCCTTGTGTACTTTTATAATTGTAGTTTTTATCTTCACCTAGGAACACTTGTTAGTAAGTATAAAACCACTTATTGCACATATTGCAAATATATATCTATTGTTAAATAAATAACTGTTTGAAAAGCATATATAAGCTTATATATATTTTTGCAATATTTGATGGTAAATTATATATATATGAGGAAGGGATACGATACAAATAAGGTTTTTTACTCCACCATGGACCGATGGACCGTGGGGGTGTTCCGATAAGGTAAGGTGGGTCGCCAGCTGAAAAAAGTTGGGAACCACTGTCTTAGACAGTTAAAATTGGGGATATTAGGCGAAAAATTAATCATTTATGCCATTAAATAGCCCTCATCATACAATGCCAATTAAACTCATTAATAAATTTTTATGTGCCATTTAAACGCATGTAATGATAATATCACATCTTGCATTAAACTTATCTCCGCAGTTCACGCCCAGTTATAAGTACACTCAGTAGTTGGTACGGAACCCTCCGTGAGCGAGCCAAACGCTCCTCGAACGGCAGCCATCGCGGGAAGACATGGCTGCAAGGCATCATGGGATTACTCATACTCTGTGGTGATTCGTGAACGGTCGAAGGCCAGTTGAGGGCAAGGCAGTAGGTATAGAGGGTGATTCGGCGGCTATACTCCTTCGGCTTAATCGGACGTTTCTAGTAGCAGGTTCAGTAATTTGCAGTTGCTGGGTTCTGGTTGGAAATATACAGAAGCATCATCGTTGAAATTAATTTCCTCAAGTAAGTTCAAATTTTATATTATTAGATGGCTTGCATTAATTATTAGTGGAAATTGAAATCGGTCACTCGCAAACAGGCTACTGTATGCGTTGCGTAGTTGTCTACATATCGGTTGCATTGAAATATTTAATACCACACATAAGCATTTAAATTTATTATATTCACAATCTTGCACCATCTTATTCATCAAGGCCGTTTATTAGACAGAATGTCTACTCTGTAGGCCCTATTCAAATTAAATTGGTCATTCAATTGCAGTCTTAGTATCTTCTGTTTTTTTTCTTTTAGATTTGTGTCGAAAACTTAAAAAAAAACTAATATTCCGTATTGTTATTTCTTTAAAATAATGCATGTATTAAAAACGCATGATCTTCATATTATTAAGTGCCAGTATGGTACCTTATAAGATTGTGTGGGGGACGAAAAAATGTCTGTCCGTCCGTCTGTCCGTCCGTCTGTCCGTCCGTCTGTCTGTCCGTCTGTCTGTCCGTGTGTCTGTACGCATCATAACTCAAATACGCTTTGTCGGATTTTCATGAAACTTAAAAAACACATTTATAATGTTTATGGGAAGAACCTTATTGATATTGAACCAAATCGGTTCAATGGTACTGGAGTAATGCCCAATTTAGTGCCTATTTTAATAGATTATATTAGAAAGGCGCCATAGCTCAAATACGCTGTATCGGATTTCCATGAAACTTGGTATACGCATTTATGACGCCCATGAAAAGTACCCTTTTGAATTTGAACCTAATCTGTTAACCGGTACCTGAGTAAAACCCAATTTAGTGTCTATCTTAAAGGCGCAATAACTCATATACGCTTTATCGGATTTTTATGAAACTTCGTATACGCATTTATAATGTTCATGGAAAGATGTCTATTGATATTCGATCAATTCGGTTGGCCAGTACCGGAATAATGCCCAATTTAGTGCCTTTTATGTTAATGTATAAGACGTCGTGATAACTCAGATATGCTTAATTCGATTTTCCTGAAACTTTGTATACCCATTTATAATGTACAAGGGAAGACATCTACTGATATCGGACCAAATCGTTACACCGGTACCGGAGTAAAACCGAATTTAGTGTCTATTTTAAAGACGCGGTATCTCAAATACGTTTTACCGGATTTTTATTAAACTTGGTATACAAATTTATAATGTCCATGGGAAGACGTCTATTGATATTGGATAAAATCGGTTGACCTGTTTCGGAGTAATGCTCAATTTAGTGCCTATTTTATGGTAATATACGTATTTGAAAGAATGTATGAAATGCACATCAGTTATCATGGCAACATAGCCTATTGTTTTACTGTGATATTATAAGGCTTTGGCAATTAAAATACAGTTAGCTATGACAAATAACACTATTGCTTTACATGCGCTTATCCAACTAGACCGTTAAACTGACCCAGGTGGCCGAGATTGTAACGTCTTGGTCTCAAATTCTGGAGTTTCATGGTTCAAATCCCGAAACCGACCATTTAAACTTTTTTTTTTATTCTGCTTATCATAACTGCAATCATAACTGATTAACCAAAAACATTCTGGCACTTTGTTACATCAGTTTACCTGATTTTATTAATACCTCATTCCGGTTCTTAAATACCAATAAATTGCCCAATTTTGGTTTTCAATAGGACTTTAATTTCTTTTATTCAACATATCCGTATTGGATAAGTCCAATGTATGTTTCACATGGGAATAACTATTAATTAGTATTAGGTATTTGGTTTTTTTAATAAATAGTTTTATATATTCTCAAGAATTGTAGTATGATGTATATATTTAATTTTATTGTCTAAAGCAGTAAACGCCAGTTCAGTATTATATAAACTAGCAGGTGCCCGTGGCTTCGCTCGCAATAATTAATTCAAAAATTAAAAATCAAGAGCAAAATAATTAAAACATATTTATGAACACACGCGAAACATTCATAAACTAAAAAATTAGTAATTATAATAAAACGGCTAACAATCCGACTTTGGAGTGCATTCCACGATTAGAAAAACGATGGGGAAAACGATCCCACTCGAGTCGAATTCCCTGGCTCAGAAAACCCCTGCTTAGTGAGTTCCAACCAAAACGATCAATGTTTGCCCGTTTAGGCCTAATTTATTACCCTCTTCTATGTTGAAATTTTCATATGTTGGCGTGTTTTGACCTTATAAACAAATTAATCGACCGTGGTGGACTTACAAATCAAAGCGATCGTTAATTCCTTTATGCTGAAAAAATCGCGATGCTCTTATTTCCAAGTTATGGCAAAAGAAAGTCACCTGCAATTGATTTGACAATTGAAATGTAATAGCGAAAAGTTGATGCGCAAAAAATTTACGTTTTCTGCCAGTTTTTCACTTATAACTCGCAAACAAAAGATAAAATTAAAAATCCGGCTTCGAGGTGCATTTGGCCACTTTTCAATCCATCTATGTATCAAATTTCAGATCTCTACATGGCATATATTTGGCTGGGCATCGCACACAGTCAGACAAATATATAGACAAACACTTCTTAGCTTATAACCAGGGCCCGGATTCTAATGACATGTCATCTTTTTATTGATGCTGCATATACATTGCCAACTTGTAGATAAATCCTAATCATGGTCTCTAGATTATAGAAATACATTTTTATTAGGTCATTTTTTGTCATTTTATGCAATTTTATATTTTTAGGGCATTTATTTAAATTTTAGGTCATTATTTTGTCATTTTCTTGTCATTTGCTTCTTCATTTAGTCATTTTCATGTATTTATATTGAGTGTATTAATTTTTTTCGTCGCTAGCGGTGCTGTCTTTGAAGTGTTGTTTGTTTAATGCAAGAAGAAGAAAAAAAATCGGCATTAAGTGCTGTCATGTCTCAGTCGGATATGAGAATCAAAGAAACGCCAAAATTTTGTATTATATTACTATTGTTATTAGATTGACTTGGCACCAGAGTCTGCCACTTGCTTGGATTTGAGAGTGCAAACTACTGTTTACCCTCAATTAAACAACAATATAATCCAGCAGACCACAAAAAGAAATGCCGAATTTTGACTCGCCAGTGCTTCAGTGCCAGTATAAATTTTTTTAGAAAAGAACAATCACAACATTACAGTTATTTACAGTTTTTACAATTATGTACAAAGTAGTCTATAACTTTGTGTCTGCAATAATAATTTTTCATAAATAAAATATCAGTTTTTAGGTCATTTTTATAATTATTAAGTCATTTCCGAAAATTTTAGGGTCATTTTATAAGTCGTTTTTCAAACAATTTTAGGTCATCAGAATCCGGGCCCTGCTTATAACCCATGTAACATAGGAATAGAGCATTGATATAGGTATAACTACCAGAGACAAGGCTAAGGAGCCTTTGAAGTCTAATTAATTAGACAGTTCAGATAATTTTTTTTTGTCAATGACGTATTACATGTTTTTTATTAGAAGTAGGCCTACCTCCTTCAACAGTTTTAGATTATCGTTAGTATTATCATTACCTTCTTCCATATTTTTCTTGTTTTCCATTTTTCCTTATTACAACACCCATACCCGAGGCGGAACTCGAACCCACAGCCTCCTTACCCACGGCCCCAAGGTAGTACGCGGCTAAGGAGCCTTTGAAGTCTAATTAATTGGACAGTGTCAAATAATTTTTTTCAATGACGTGTTAGATGTTATTTATGATATACCGGTACTGTGATTTACGTTAGATAAATAGGAATTACATGTAGCACTGAATTATGTACAGGATTCAATGTAGCCTATCTATGTGTAAAATCAGGGGCGTATTTAGCTACTTAAGCGCCCCTAAGCAGAGAAAAATATTTTCGCCCCCTTATTTCCACATGAATGTACCACAAAGTAACCTAAAATAAGCATTACTGTAATTGAAATAGTAGGCTAATAATAATAATAATAATAATAATAATAATAATAATAACAATATATAATAATAAATAAATAAGTAAATAAATAAACAGGTGCGTATTGCTGTCAAAGTTATTCATTTCTATTTCATTGTGCGTTACATTAGTTTACTATTTTGAAGAGTTATGAATAAAATGTTTAATATATTTTTAAAATACAGTAACAGCTTAAAAGCTGCCCCTTCAAATCTGCCGCCCTATGCAGCTACCTAGTCTGCCTAGGCTTAAATACGGCACTGTGTAAAATTTGAGTAACAGCTGGAATATCACAATTCTTTAAAATATTCAGCACAACATTTAATATGCCGGGCCTAAGGGTGACTTCTCTCGCCCATTTCTTTAAAGTAGAGACAGGTGGTAGCGGATAGTTTAGTTTTAAGAGAGATCTGTAAGCACGTGGTCCAGCGGAATATGACATCGCTTTAGATAGGCTACATCATCAAAAGACCATTTTACACGTTTATTGCTGTCAGCTTCAATGCATTTTCTCATTTTTTTGACTTGGCCAGAGTAAATATTTTCTCCATAATTTTGTGTGCCAAACGTTTCGCCCGAGAGTCCACCGCCATTGAGGATGTCCGCCGCAGTTGCGGACGAAACGTTTGGCACACAAATGTCAACTGGACCACGGCCTACAAGCCCGGGCAAAGTTCTTAATACTTCTGAGATTTGTCTTTCCTCCCCCATGCGTGCAACACGTCTGGCTCATTTCATCCTCCGTGATGTAATTACTCTTACTATATCCGGTGAAGAATACATTTATGAAGCTCGTCGTTATGCAGTTTTCTCCAGTCCCCATTTTCTTCTCTTTTAGGCCCAAATATTTTCCTAAGCATCCTGTTTTCGAACACTCACAGATTATGTTCTTCCCGAAGATAAACGGCCATGTCTCACATCCATGAAATACAACCGGCAGGATAATAGCCTTATAAATTTTTATTTTTAGATTTCTGAACAGAAGAGGAGAAGATAAGAGTTTCTGAAGTCTATAAAACAAGCATTTCCTGATTTTAGTCGACACTTAACTTCTACCTTAATATTATTTGTTTCTGTAATTATTGCTCCCAGATATTTGAATTTCTCCACTTGTTCGAACGATTTACCGGCTATTCTGATATTGCTTTGACGTTTCATGACCATATACTTAGTTTTGTCTGCATTAATTTCCAATTCAACATTCCTTCAGGCAGGAAAAGACTTTCTGCATTTCTCTCGATGGTGTTTATGTCATCTCCGAACAGACAAACATCATCTACATAAGCTAAAATCGGGCAACTGCCATTTAATTCTAGGCCTAACTTGTTTTCTTGAATTTTCCTAATGGCGTATTCCAAAGCGAAATTAAAAAGTAAAGGCGAAAGTGCATCTCCTTGCTTCAATCCGCTTCTAATGGCAAACCTATCTTATGTAAATTTCTCTACCCTCACTCTGCTAACTTACAGGTTTCATTTAGGCCTAGACACTTTTTGATCAGCTAACTAACTTCTTTGATATCCCAAACTCAGTGAGGATATTGTACAATTTGTCTCACCTAACTGAAACATATGCTTTTTTTAAATCTATATATAGCTGGTGAACATACTTATTATATTCCCACTTTGTCTCCAGCGAGCCATATATTTTTCTTGCCTCTCTCATATTTATTTACTCTTTTGGTACCGGTAGTGAAATGGCATCCAAGAGGATGCTAAGTGATGAACAACTTAACTCTGTAATAGAGTCTGTGTTAAACGAAACATATTAGTGACTTTTTAGTAATGGTGAGGAAGAATTATTTATATCAGATGACACCACTGAGAGCAGCAACGACACAAGTGATACGGTAAATGCAAACTTATCAATTTCGGCTTCCTAGACGGGAATGATTCTGATCCAGGCCCATCTCCATTTACAATACCAACCAAGGTCCCATATTACCATCTCATTTCAATAGAAAACATATCCAAAAGATTACTTTTTATTCTTTGATGATTAAATCTTGGAATATAGCGGAATATCTCTTATGGCATTATTCTGGTAACTAAGTCCCACAGAAACTTGTCTATCGTCTCCTATAGTGAATATTGTCTTCAGAACAAGGTAAATGTTTAATGCTATGCAATATTGCATGTCTTTTGAGAAACAATTCACAATTCAGGATTTTTTTTAAATTTAAGAAGAATCTGCCGCGTAGGCCTACAGCCATAAAACTCACCGCTCGCAAAGGGTTAAGGGAAGTAGGATTTGCGAGGGATGGTTGAATGGTGCACAGAATACGTTGAATGACAGGCTCATGTAAGCGCGGCAATGAACCTCTGGGTTCCATTAATTAGATAATATTCCTTTAGCTTCCTTAAGAATTGTCTATTGCCACTGAGAAAGTAATTAAATAACTTATATCGGTATACCCTAGTATTACTAGCATCGTTTAAGGAATGACCGAAGGGTTGAGAGTGATTTTCTAATTTATTTCTCCTAGAAACTTGAAATGCAAATATACATTAAAGTTTAAAATTTCATTTTAAAATTTCAATTTGCTTTTGAGATATTAATTAATTAAATTGTTTTTAATGAAAATTGAATTCTATCTCGTATGACAGATGATATTAAAGAATGAACCTGAATTTTTTATTGAAGTTTTTTGATGCCTGTTTTACATATTTACTGATGGATTTTTTTTATTATTACCTTTTTGTTTAAAAAATATTTTACCCAGAAAACTGAAAAGTTTTAAAAACCTGACGCATGATTATACTAAATATTTTTTTTAACTAAAGCCTGCACAGAAAATCTGATTAGAAATTTTATTTTACACATTGTAAAGTACATTGTAAAGAAAACTCAAATATCTCTATTTCTGTGGGAGGATATATTTTGAATATGGCAAAATATCATGCAAATTGAAACTGAGAAAACAGGCGACTAAAATATTCATGCACTGGCAGTTTGATGCGCACTGAGGTATAAAAATGATATCAGTAGCACGTGTTCCATGCATCATAACGGTACAAAATTTTGCACGGTAATACTTTAGGGCATACTTGACTTCTAGACAATAACATTTTTAAAAAGCATTGTTTGACAGGAAGTGGCTAAATCAACACCTCTGTCATCCCTTAAGTACTTATATTACATATAATGTTAAAGTTAATTTGCAAGAGAACCAGTAATTTGTAGAAAAGTGCACCTAAATTTACATTATCAGTTTAAAATTTATCTGATTGTCTTAGCAAGCGTAAATTTACCATTTTCGTAAGTTAAGTTAATAGTTTATTCTATTATAGTACCAACATTTTTAAGTTTTGTTAATCTCTAACTAAATTTCAATGCCCGAGTGAGAATGCTGACGTAATTGAGTCTCGGTACGCAGAGGACCATCAACTCGTGAAGAAATTACGACAATAAAACGGGACAGTCCTAATTGGTAAACCATCTGTCTGCCTGGAACCCTATAGCCCCTATGTTGGGTCGAAGGGGCCTCCAGGTGGAGGTTTCTGTTACCTATATGAATTTTGTTACGCTTATTTTCCGAAAGGGGGCTGAGGGACAGGTGGTAATCCCATCGCCTCTCTGGTAAACCATGGAATCCTACAAAGAATTCGCAAGTTTGAAGTCGATATTTTATAGACGAAGCACCGACAAGAGATCCTAACAGTCTGGGTTATTTACCGTGATTGTATGAAGCCAAATTCATCGGATCAGGAGCAGGAACAAAGAGAGGAGAACTGAATATATACAAGAGGTGATGACAGCGACATGTAAACTCGGTATTGAAGGTGAAAAAATGTTACACAAATAATGAAATGACACATTCACATTACAAAAATGTTTATTGAGGATCTTGTTCCCTATAAATACATTTATTTGTTTTCAAGCAGTGGCAAACTTACCTCCTCAAACGATTCAGTTAAGCTCTTTAAAACATCCTCTTGTCGCTTGTAATCAGGAAAGGTAAGAGTAAGTACTGTATGTGATAAATAAATTATTATTAAGTACTGTATGTGATAAATAAACTATTACGTATCAAAAAATTTTCATTAATAGAGAATGTTATTAACTTCTGTTTGACTTTTAATAAATGCCTATTTTAATTACTTACTGCCTACTTTCGGTATTTTAAGTGCATTTTACCTGCCTATTTTAACCAGAATAAATGCCTGAATTTCCGGGCTCTGATGATAATTAACTTCGTAGTATCTAAACAATTTTTGAACTTTTTGTATAATTGACAAATAGCCTATACTGAAGGACCAATCCTGGTTCTTCTAGTTCTGCAGCATCATCCACTATGTTTTGAATGATGGAAGCGCAAATAATTGGAGGCACATTTTCATATCCGGCCTTCAAAATTTTGGGAAAAGGACAAACTTTTTTAAATATATTTTTCATACAGTTCCATTTTTCACAGTGGTTCCTTGATCCTTGTTCCTCATTTTCACTTTCGTTTTTAAACATTCCTTCTAAACTTTCCCCTCTAGAATACGCTACAACACCATACTTCTCCTATTGTGCATGAGAGATGTCTTGCAAGAATCTCTATCTGTAAATCAATAAAGTGGTGTAAATAAACTGCATAAATTATGCTAAAGTTTTATGGGTAGCAACATGGTAAATTTGTGTTAATTCAGCATTGTAAATAAATTTATCTTTAAAGAAACGTCATTCTTACTTTAAGTTGAACTTCAAAGAGCAGTTGATTAACATTTGTACTCTCAAACACATGCCGGATATCCTTACTTTTTCGCTCAGTTTCTCTATCATCTGAAATATGTTATTACTAGGGCCCGGATTTTTAGGCTTTTATAAAAGGTATATTAGGCTTTTAGAAAAGGTATATTAGCCTTTTATTTTCGTGGAACAGCCCTTTTTAGGCTTTAAACAAACTATTTTAGACTTCTTAATAAAACATATAATGGTCACTAATATTAATAGCGAAAATTGTATTATAATTTTGACACAGTTATTCTAGTTTTCTTTACAAAATAAACAAGTAACTATTCCTTATATCAGCACTCGAAAAATAGCATAAACATTTGAGATATTTACCCTTTGATGATACAGTTATTCAATACACCACTCAATTCACTTCCGATCTACAAAAATAAGTAGACTGGAGTGTCATGAATTTGTTCTTTTAATACACTTCTCTACTGTCGGTCGGCAACTTGTTATTTGAAAGCTGAAACAGTGGATTAGTTGCAGATTTCGAAGTATTGCATACGGCTCAAGTTTCGTTTCCTGTGACAGCGAGGCGGCCCATTTTCGAGTTACAAAGACTAGCGACAAAGCATTATTTTCAGTGCGTTGTATAAATTTATTTTTATTATGTCTTTTCTTAAAATGCACAAATTAACATATTTATTTTCCTTTGCATTAATTGGAAAATCTATTTAAAATTGGTGTTTTTCAGCAAAAGTCCTCTTTAGCCCCTAGTTTTACATCAAAAGTCCTCCTTAGCCCCTTTTAGGCCTTTCAGTCTGATTTAGGTTCTAAAGATTCATATATTTGGAAGCAAGGGGCATGAAACGGAAAAATACGTTAATATGTTCTAATTAGGAAGCTGGGGAAAAATAGGTTAAAACATAGTTACGAGGGCAAATCAGAAAGTCTTTGCCCCTATTTTTTTTAGCCAAAATAAGATACATAGAGGTAATTACAGATATACGTACTGTTCTACAGACCTTACACTATTTTCCCATATAGTTCCTACATTGGATCAGACATTTGTCCCATTGCAGCACTATAAATTTTTAAATTTTATAAATTTGAGATGCCCGTGTCGTAGAATTTGTCCGGCTGACTGCAGAACCACCGCCAGACTGTTGTCTTGCGCAGGGTTGCCAGATCAGAAACGTAGAACAGTCGTACCAATATTCGAAAATAGTCGTATGCTGGTTAAAACTGTCGTATACTTTGTGATTTTTCAGTGTAATGAACTTATTGCGTTAATAATAATAATAATAATAATAATAATAATAATAAATAATAATCGGCATTATACACCTTACATATATATCATGTCATTGTTAATAACTCATCTTATATGTAAATGATTAGGCGTGTTTCATTATCTTCGGATGTGCTAAATTTGATAAAATACAATAAAATTAAAAAAAAACAGTAATTGCCATAGTGTTGTTATTATTAGCAACATGTTTACAACAAAAACCATGAAAAAACAAAGAACTGGATATATGTCAAAATTTAAAATTCGTCAGTAGATTGATTAAAAAAATATAAAACGCTATGTTAAAAATAGTCGTACAAATAGGCATACGACTCATTGTTGCGTCGTACGTCGTACAATTATATGAAATAGTCGTATGTGTACGACTATAGTCGTACGTATGGCAACCCTGTGTCTTGGCTTCATTGTTGCACGTGAATCGCTGTCCTGCCAGGAACTTCTTCAGCAGACCGAACACGTGGTATTCACTAGGGGTGAGGTTCGGACTGTATGGTGGGTGGTGCAGACTCTCCCAGTGAAATGACCGGAGCTTGTCGGCGGTTCTGATTGCCACATGTGACCTTGCATTGTCGTGGAGCATAACCATATTGTCCACATGAGAGTCCCTCGGTACTTTCGAAATCCACAGGGAAATGCAGCCCACAATTTTCCAGTGCAACAATGAAGCCAAGACAACAGTCAGCCGGACAAATTCTACGACAGGGGCATTTCAAATTTAGTGCTCCAATGGGACAAATGTCTGTTCCAGTGTAGGAACTATATGGAAAAATAGTGTAAGGTCTGTAGAATAGTACGTATATCTGTAATTACCTGTATGTACCTTATTTTGGCTAGTAAAAAATAGGGGCAAAGACTTTCTGATTCGCCCTCAAATATGAGTTTTGTTCTATCACTGACTGTATCTAACTTCTTCCTTCCCCTTTTCCCTTTCCGACCAAGAAAGAAAAGGCAACCAAACACTACCGATACTCTAAGAGCAGATAATAATATTAATTTTATTATAGCATTATAAATTCCGCTGTTAAAACAAACTGGCTTTTATTATGTTAATATGTTGAACCGGTGATCGTATTCTCCTTCTTTGTAACGCAACTATGCCGCCTTCAAGTGTGTTATGATTAAAATGATTTTCTTTAAACCGCCCGGGTCTCATTACAGTTTTCGCATATACAGTCCTCATTGTCATTGCCGATATAATAATAATAATCAATGGCGTTACTCTTTGCTGCTGGACCGCAGCATAAATATTTGAGACCCCCAGTTTCTTTTTAATGCACACAGCGAAACGTTCTTATCTAATAAGTATTCCCAAAACTAGGTTATTGCAAAAAGCGAATCATATTTACTTAAATTTTATCCTGTCACATAGGCGCAAAAATAGGAGCATAGAATCTATACTAAAAAATTCTGGTTTAGAGTTTTTATACCAAAAACAAGAAGCTGAAAGCAGTATAAAAAGGAAGAAACTAGAAGGAAGAAAATTAGGCATTGGAAAACTAAAAGTAAAATTAGAAGATAATAAAATACAATTAGGAGAAAATAAATACGTGGAAACCGGAAGAAAGAGAAAGACAGGCAAAACTACATTCTGACATGGCAGAGCGAGAACAGAGACTGGCCATGGAAATAGAGGAAAGTAGAGGCGCAGACTTGAAAATGTTGGAGGGAGAGCGAAAATTGGGTGTTCAAATTTTAAAAATAATAAATTGTCATACTTTCCACCTGGTCAAGTGTCATCAAACTAAATAGAAGGTGTGATTTTTTTTTTAAATTTTGTGATTATATTGAAATGATTATTCAAGAGTTTTCTTCCGAATTTCATGATTTTTAAAACGTAAAGGATCACAACGATCCCTTGAGAGTGAACATCCAGAATCTACTATCAAAATTTAAACTTGAAGTACCCTATACGATTTTCAAGCTGATCGATTCCTTCAAAACAGACCAGAAAACGAGATAAGTTTTTCAGACTTCTTTCAGAAGACAACTTTCCCCAGCTATGAGATTTTGAACTTGGAAACACATAAATCTACCTTTGTGAGAATGCGTTTTGAATGAAAAATTTGTTTTAAAAAATTGGAACAGGACTTTCTTCAATAAGCGTTTTCTGGTATACCTATTGAGATTTAGAACTAATAATCTCGCAGATCACCTGACATTACTTTCAATTAATTGTATTACTATTATTTTCATTGAAATTGTAAATTGGTTTGACAAAAAACTAGACTTTGCAAAAAACTTTATTTATTACACTATCGGTATTTTAATTAATTGTTTGTAATATATAGGCTACCAGTGTAATAGTGAAAACAAATAGGCTACAATTTCCATGGGTCCCTTTTCATCATAAGCGTTAAGGAAACTGGTTAAGTAAATACTAATCAAAATTAAGTAATTTTGTCAACACGACTTGTCTTAATAAATTTGGCTCCCAGTTCTTCTAATGCTAGACAGGCCTGTTCTCACAGTAGCAAGAAATAATCAAACTATTCAGGCTCCTTAAAATGGCCTGTTTTTTCTTTTCATTTGTAATATTATGTTAATTGTAAATGTGTTTTTAATTGGTTGTACAGTATAGTATAACGTTATTTTAAAAGAAATAAAAACCAGACTCCAGCCTTTCACTTGGAATTTGGGTTTATTTGTTTCTCTTTTCAATAATATTCACATGTTTATTCATTATAATTTATTAATTTAAAAAATGAAAATACAATTTGTTTCTCATTTAAAATACATACTTCTGGTATTTGTTGTGCAGGGGTAGTCACTTACAGATGTTATGAAAACGGTCAATGTATAGGTAGTATTAGAGCATAAAATTGTTTATTCTCAGGGATCCACTTCGCCTTGCTTCGACTATGAAAACATCCATAAAATAAAATAAGAATTTGGTCCAATTTTCTTTAATTGATCGTAAGGATACATTATGCTGATGGGAGATATGTATCTACTAGGTATACAACTTATTATGTTGATATGGGATTACTGTACGGCTCAAAACAATAACACATAAGTTTAACACATCTGATATTCATGGTTTTATATTTGTCACGTCTTTCTGGCAACAGCCAGGTTATGTCACTTGTTGGTGTTAACTGTTTCAGTAATTCTTAAGATTTATTCTGCAAAAAGTGAAGCTGGCTTGGTATTTTGTCTTAGTCCTTTCAGACCCGGTTTATGAATTTTCCACATTAGAGTAAAGATTTCCATTATTACGGTTTAAAGGCCCGTTTAAAACAGATGGTTGGCATTTTGGCACCCCAGAACTCTCACAATTTACTATTTTTTATGTAATACAACAGTGTTCTTAAAATGTATTTCCATTCTGTGAAATTTATCTTTTTAAAACAAAATTTATATTAATTATTACTCCCCCGCCCCCCCCCAAATTATGTGCATTGTAATGATCATGAGTTAAAAAAATACTTGTGTGAAAATTCAGCATAATTCGTTCGTCCGCCAAAGTATGAAAGAGTAAACAATTAATAAATGCACAAACAGAGATCGTTAATTTTTAAGACAAATCAAGATTCCTGAAGTGAAAATAATTATTAGTGTGTGCATAATGAATTATAATATAAACACTATTAGGTTAGATCACATATTTTAATATGTATGTTCATCATGTTCACTGTAGCTTCCGTATCCCCCGTGGTCACTTCCACCGTAACCATCGCCTTCACCATATCCTCCTCCATGGCCGCTACTTCCACTACCACCTCCGTGACCTCCGCCGCTACCACCTGCGTGACCTCCAGATCCACCATGACTGCCACCCCCATGTCCACCGTAACCTCCATTACTACTACCTCCGCCGTGACCTCCGCCGCTACCACCTGCGTGACCTCCAGATCCACCATGACTGCCGCCCCCATGTCCACCGTATCCTCCATTACTACTACCTCCGCCGTGACCTCCGCTGCCTCCATGTCCAGCACCGGAATGGTCATTTCCATTGCTGTTGTGAACTTCGGCGTGGAATCCGGAATGTTTGTCAGCATGGTACTTCACAGTTCTTGTGTTACCTCCTGGTTCTTTTACAGTATATTCTCCCACTACTTTATGGCCATCACGAGATTCCTTTTGTCCATGAGCGTCTCCCGACTTGTGGTCCACTACTCCGTAAGAAAATTCATATTTCGGGCGTGCCTGCAAAACAAGAGGATAACTGGTAGGCCTATATTGTGTAAATCTCACTAAAGTATTCATTTATTGTCTTTCTGAAGAATGTTGACATCACAAATCCCATATTGGCACTCGCAGTAGATAAAAATGCATAAATTTTTACACCGTGTGAGGTGACCGAAGTGGTAACGCCGCGGATTCACATTCGGTAGGTCGTGGGTGCAAATCCTGTGGCCGGCCAGTAAGTGTGGGTTTGTTCGGGGTTTTGCTCAATCGCAAAGGCGAATGCCAGACCGGTGTCTTTTCCATTGTCTTACTTGTTTGTGTTGTCCTGCAGGGAGGACCTGCGTTTTGCTGATCCCACACCATAGAGTCCCTCATACCCTGTCTGAATAAATATATATATATATATATGTGTGTGTGTGTGTGTTCCATTATATGTATCTCCTTCCCTACGAGTGTAAATCCCTTGAACGGGGAGGTAAATAATTTTAAGAAAAGAAGATACTTTTTATAACCCATGAAAAATAATAAGTTATATAATTTAAAACAATATATGTAAAGGTATTTACAGATAAAACTGCAAAATGCGTCATAACCAGGGCTAGGATTTATATGTACTAAAACATGTCAAAATATGTACATATATATGTACTTAAAAATGTCAAAATATGTACATATATATGTACTAAAAAGTCAAAATACGTACATATATATATGCAAATATATTTTGTAAAATATGGACATCTAAACAAATTTAACCACTAGACACTACATTTTGTTACTTTTAGAACCTATAAAAATGCATTAAAAATACTGGATTCATAAATTAAATTATTCAATTTTTTTTTTCAGATCACTTAGTTTATTTGTATTCATTCATTGATTATTTCTGCTACCATAACAGTATGCCACAAAATGTTGTTTTAAATTTTCAAAAGTGATTTGTATTGGCTGAAGCTTTGTTCTACAGCACATGAAGTGATTGGCGCGTGTTTAAAATTCACTGATTCTAGTTTTACATTTGACGAGCTACTTAAGATTGCACTGATTTTACACGTTTCTTCGCCTCAATTGACTAAATATAGCCCTAACATACTTATAGTAAACTAGGGCTCACTCAATGGAGATTAAATAGAATAGAAGCCTAGATTTCTTGAAAACACATTGTCCACTTTACATTATTTTGATAAGATCGGCTAAATGTCCACGTATACGTTTCAGTTCATGAATCATGTTTTTCACAATGTAAATATTTCCAGGTAATGTCAGATTATTATTTTGTAGTTTCTGAATTATTTTTGTTATATTACAAAAATTTGATTCAATGTAACACAAATAATTTTTCACACATTCATTTCTGTACATAACTGTAAACTTATCCTGTGCTGTCATATTTTCTGTCACTGAAAACGACAATTTTATATAGTTTTGCTCTTAAGAATGAAATATGTACGAATATTGCATTACAATCACTAAATATGGACAAATATTTATTTTACATATAAATATGTACTAATGTCAGAAATATGGAAAAATATGTAAAATAAATTTGTTTAATTTGAGTAGAGGACAACATAATAGATGGAGATAAGTGAAAAAAATGTGTCTATATGTGAAATTAAGAAATATGTAATTACATATAAATCCTAGCCCTGGTCATAACGTAGTAGGCAAGTTGGTCTGCTCCCAGCTGCCACTCCTATGCCACCGGCTCCATGTCCACCGTTACTACTACTTCCGCTACCTACTACCGAGCTTAAAGAAATACACAACTTCTTTCTGTTTACTTAAGAAAATAATTTACTCACGAAAATAAGATGTTTGCCTATATTATTAAATGGCGTAATGCACTTCCATCTTAATACTGAAGAATCTGAATTTGGGCAAAAGTGGCCAGAGATGTGCTTGACAATAAATTTTCTATGTTGGAAAAGGGGAGTTCAGTACTTTAGCGTATGAGTAGCATTATTAGACGATTAACATTTAACTCAAATCAATGTAGATAAGGACAATGGGTCGAGTTTCTGGTAAAACGGCTAGGAGAGCGGAGAATTTTTAGTATTTATAGTAGAGCGGTATTGAAAGCGACGATGTGAGAAAAGGCACTATCCGATGTTATAGCCGAGTAGATTCCCTAGTATGTTGGTTTGCTGGGGAGGATATGTCTGAATCAGATACATCTGAAGCTACTTCTGAATTTTTTATGCGTAGTTTAGAAACCCAATACTACTGTTTTTAGTTTCATTCCATATTGTACAAAACGAAAATCAAGCAACTACTGAAAGTATATTCTACAGGAAGTTACTGAAACTGACACACTCTGCCATCAGAAAACTTACCGCACAGCTTCTTGGTAAAATTTAGTTCAGGTCTGTTCATCTTTCCGCGTGATTGTTTGACGAATATGATTAAAATAATTTTCAAAACATTTTTTTCTGCTTCCTACAAAATAGAACTTACTGTCTATTTAATCCTTGATAAAATTCGGTTAAACTGAATTTAATGACCTGTTAAATCTGTTTCTTTATTTTATAGATATTTCTAATTTAGTTATTAATATGTAAAGCGCCCATTGGGCAAGAACACAGTTCATATGACACCAGGTCCGATTATTGTACATCTAGTCTAAGCAGAACAGTATTCTTGATACAAAGCATATTCTTACCACATAATCTATATGACCACCATGACTTGCGCCGCCGCTTCCATGACCTCCACCATATCCGCCAACTCCTCCGTGATTACCGCTTCCACTATGTCCACCGCCTCCATGTCCACCATCTCCATATCCACCGCCTCCATGTCCACCGCCGCCATGTCCACCACTTCCGCCATGATCCACCACAATCACTTCTTGATCAGGTCCTACTACAGGGCCACTGAAGTGTGCAAATGAATGGGCGTAACCACCTCCCCCTCCCCCGCCACCATGTTGACCTCTGGCATCCGTGGATCTCAATCCCACGCTTACAAGTGAGATTACTATAAGAATCTGGAAACGAAATTTGTTTTAGTCACATTTTAGTCGAATGGGACCGCTATGAGCCAAAAAGCAAAAGGCTGTAATCCTTTTAAAGTTGGCACTCAGTTCTTGAAGCTGTACTCCGCAATGATCTCTTCGTTCATCTCTCCTCCTCCTCTGGTTTTCATTATTGTAGAGGCTGAGTATATCCCAGGATCATAATGTCATTAGAAGGATTAGGCCAGTTGATAATTTCTTATGAACTTCGCCATAGATCGCACCCTCAACTTTCCAGTTTGTAGTGCAGTATCTCAACCGCATTACCACATTTGCAATAAATTAAAGTTTCAGTGGGTAAATCACTATCATCTTATAATTCCCAACATGCTTCATTTTGTGGCTGATGAATTGATTAAGCAATCAAATCTAATAACAGGAAACAAATACAAAACACGTTTATAGAGGTTGAAATGGTTATATGGTTAATTAACAACGTTCTGTAACTGTCGCCAGTGTGCCGGAATTCTGTCCTTTAAGACTTTCTTTTTTACATTCTTGTAAATCTATAGCCATGGACCTGAAGCATTTATGCACAGATAAGTGCCATCGCCCTAGGCCGGGATCAAACTCGTGACATTGAGCACAGAAAGTCAGCACCATAATCAACATACCCAGACCGATACACATTTTCTGATCGACGAATCAAGAACTATATGCAAATTCGGCATTCGTTTTTAGTATGAAAACCGCAATTATGCCATCAAATAGTCCAAATAAGATTTTGTTTTGATGCAGATCCGGCATGACCGTAATTAGTAAAACCATATCAGATCACTTAGTGTAACTACTCTGAGTTTTATATCAAAATACTAACTGCCGGTACATAAATGGAATAATTAATAATTCCATTTAGCATTTAGCATTGTAACTGTGAAATGCAAATATGTCTTGTTACTCAAACACAAGAGTTTTTAATAAGCTGCAGGTGTGAATTTACATGGGATAACTTAGGTAGTACGTTTGCCACATATCCAGTATCACATTCTTGACATCCCTTGTTGTTTCAACTCGAGTGTCAAGTATGAACTCTGCGAGAGCCTGTAATCCTTTTTTAACCTAGAATGTAGCTGCCCTTTGCCTTATAAGGAGATACAGTGGTATGACCCCAAGGACTGTTGTTAAGGCATCAGTCGTCGTTGTTCTGTAAGATCCTGATAGTCGTAGAAGGAGGGTAACGTACCTTTGAGCAAATGAGGGAAAAATGCCTACTTCACTTGAGCAAAAATGTCTACTTCACTTGAGCAAAAATGTTCCACTTCACTCGAGCACAAATTAGTTGTGTATTCCAACGATTTTTCAACGCCGCATTCAACTGCCAGGCTATTATACTTCTAGATTATCCGTACGATTGTTCCTTAGGAGGAGGAGGAGGTATGAAAACTGCCCCAGAACTACAAATGGTGCAGAGTCCTTCATAGGCGTAAACAGGCCGACCATATGGGGGGGGTTATAACATTCAGGGAGAGGGGGGTCCGGGGGCCCTCCCCCGGAAAATTTTAAATATTAAGATGCAAAATAGCGAGTTTTAAGCTTCCGGGGGTACTCCCCCGGAAAATTTTAAAAATTAAGACGCAAAATAACGAGTTTTAAGCTTCCCACGCTTTATACTGGTATTAAGTAATTTATGGGCAGACTTTAAAAAATTATATAATTTTCCTTTTTTTAATCAATGGGGGGGGGGGTTCAAACCCCCAAACCCCCCCCCCCCTCGGTACGCCTATGGAGTCCTTTCACAGACATTTCAAAAGGGAATTTTACTGTGCATATCCATCGATACATATTTTAGCACAGGTTTTAAAGGAGCGACAAATTCAAAAGGACATATCAATCCGATCGCATTTTTCTGTGAAGCAAAATAAAAATAAGAAGTCTGAAATTAACCGACTTTTTGCCATTAAGAACTGGGACGATTATGTTTCGGGAAAGATTAATTTATTAAGATATGTGACACTATGGGAGCTAGATATAAAGCACAAACACTGTAATTTCGACATTGTCATCAGGACTTGCCCATTAAATGGCGGTAGACATAAGTTAACTTTAGGAAGTGACGTTCCCATGAAATTGCGATGAAACCTCGTTTAGAGGGAAAATGTAAGTACCATTTCTGTATTTCTTTACATTGCTCAAATGAATATATTCATTTGCTCTATTGCTATGGCGATTTGCTCAAATGTTAATCACCGGTAGAAGGATTCCCCTCTGAAGACTACGGAGCTTCGCAGCTGGCTAGATTTTTTTTTTTTTTTTTAACCGATGCCCTCAAATTCGTGCACCATATCCCACTATTAATACCAGTATTGCCTCATGATACAATTTCATCACCCTTGGCGGAAGACAAAATGGTATCTCAGAAAATTTTAAATATTATTCGAAACAGCAAACAGCATTTCACGTTATATCATTCTAAGATAAAAATCAGAGCGGTATTGTTAACAAATCTCTTTACAGTGCTTAGAAATTTTACAGAATTATATGAATATGGCAGTCCTTTTTACAAGAAAGTAATTTTCTCAGTAAGAAGACTTTTAACATGTTTCAGCATATGAATGATATTTCTTAATAGCCTACTCATTATAAGTTCTTACTTGTTCCTGTAAAAAAGAAATGCCCTTTATGCTTGATTTCTTTGCCTCGGTTTAAGTACGGTAGACAAAATAACTGTGTCCTAAATCAAGGAATAAAAACTACTTTACATTATATAGGCTAATAGTATTAATACTGTGGTTAGGTTCTTAATATCTAGCATTTAGAATCTTAGTATTCAAAGTTTGATAAATCACGACTACAGTTGACTGCGTCTTTTACACATCATTTCAGATTAAAACTACATTGCTTTACTTGCCTGTGTTCTTGCCATCATAAGCCGAACTGAGATGAAAGACTCCTACTGAAATGGGATGCATTACCTGCTTTTATACTCATCAAAGTTTTATAAAGTAGTAGCGGCTAATTTACCATATGATTCACACTTTCTTTCGAATCTCTGAAGTAACTGATGCAGAAATAAAGAATTCTTCTCGCTGTTTTTTTCATTCGATGTATCTGGTAACAATTCTTTTATTAAAGATGTTGCTTGAACTCCATATCGGATTGTTGAAGTAAAGGTATACTGGTTCGATTTAAGGCTGTTTTTCCTGGTTTCGGATTTATCGGCGAATAATTCTCTTAGTGTCAAGAGAATGTTCTGAATAAAAAAAAAATGTTTCATCTATAGAACCCTTCTTTGTCATCCTTCTCATGTACTAACGATGTCCCTAATTAAGAAGTGAAGTAATTCGTCTTGTCAAGTAGGCCTAGTAGAGACAGTATGCATAGTTTTCATAAAGTTTAGTAGGCATTGGCTAAAGTTAATTTCTTTCGTCTTCTTTTTCTGAGCTTTACCTTTCCCGTTGTAGGCACATTTACGCGGCCAACGCCGCATGAGCCTTACAGGACCACGACCTGTTGGGGGAAGAAGTTTATATGGATCACATATATTTTTAACTAGACAAGGACATGGAGGAACTCTCCAAATGAGTGATCAGTCCAATGCTTGTGCCACCTCCGAGACAACACAAACCCATAAGACAAGACACACCAGTCACACACACTCATGTTGAAACAAGGCTCGGATGGGATGAAAGCCCACAAGAGCCTAAAGTTTCCCGACATTCGCCTCACAGGTGGGGAAAAAACCCCAACTAGGACATTTCTCTCTATCAGGAATTGAATCAGGGCTCGTCGCGTATGAGAGCGAATAGTGATGCCTAACTATTCGATTTACTATTTCTTTCTTTTCTCATTTTTTAAATTTTCTCATACTTGCGTTTTTACTGGATATAGTGACCATCTGTTTAAAGTATCTAGTCACTTTTGAGCCGCGCATCTCGGAAACTTGCATAAGCTATCTCATGCCCCATAATTATGTAAAAAGTATGTGATATGTCTCGTCGAATGATGCCAGTCCAAATTGGCAACCAAATTGACACTTTCGTACGGTTCCCCTGTCATTGACACACAATGCTGTATTGTTTGTAAGGCAAGACTGAAACCGTGAACTTGTGCCATAGGTAGCTTATTCAGTTAAATCGTAGAAAAATTATTGAAATAAAAGTTTTAGTTCCAAGCTAAGAAGTGGGTAAAATCTGTAAAAAAAATCGTTAGACCTGTTTTCGAAAAGATCGTAAGAACTTTATTTTTTCAGTAAGTGAAACCAGATACTAATCCCGAACATAAAATTTTGTTTTACAAGAGTTTTCTTTTTCGAGCTAAGCTCTACATAAACAAGCGTGAGCGTACACACACACATATACACGGATATGTTTCAGAAATTTGTATTTTACATAAGGAATCTTAAAATGTTTATCAGTGCTGAAACTTCAACATCGGATTTCAGGGTCGAAGACAATCCTTTCTCTAGCTACAGTAGCCTACATATAGTTCTGGTTCAGAAAGTAACAATACCACTAATAAACAAGAGATTAATGTCTGTCAGGATAAACCCTTATAAATGTCAGATTGACAGCTGATAATTCGCAATACATAACTTTGCAATTCAGGAAATAAGTCAGATGGTGATATAACCTCATATAGGCCTAATTTAATTTTTCTTTAGACCTGACACTGCTCAGATAAATGCTCAAGAACCTGGACGTCAATCTTAAAAGGAGTCACTCCTTCAAATGGCAATATTTTGATAATAGACTCGTCCAGGTTACTGAGCATCTATCAAGCAGTGCCAGCTCTGAAAAAAAAATACTGTACTAGGTAACTTGAGTCAAAAGTCTCAGGCAAACACAACTTTTTATCCGATCATTTTATTGCCGAAGCTGAGTGTTTTTATTGACTAGAAGATGATACAAATAAGAGTAAAAACCATCAGGATAAGTAATCACGCTGAAAAATACATGCCGGTACATCCAGAAATTCCACTTCTATCTAGTATAATGTTCTGATTGGCAAAGCTGCTATTCCTACAATAATTTATTAGTAGTGACCAACGCTGTGATGATCGCGTGCTTCCGACTTAGGAAGTCGATGCTGCACGTTGCTGGAAGGTGCAGACTGATGTACTGTTGCCACAAATCCATTCTTCGGGTCAGCTGTGTATGTGACGGTGCGGGTCGTGCCATCTGGATCCAGTACTGTGTATTGTCCCTTCACCACGTCTCCATCTCGAGTTTCTTTGTGATTTTGAGAATTGCCTGTTATAGGATCTTCAACCCCATATGAAAATGTGTAATCTGGTTTTGCCTGAAACATAGAAATCACGCATAAATAAAAATAGTATGTTTTGGTAACAGCGGTTAACTTCGAAATTTAACAAAACTGCATTCCTTATGGGCCATGCAGATAGAAAATTAACCGTAAACTTAAGAACGTAAAACTTAACGCGAACTTTAGCACGGCATTAAGCATTCGCAACTAAAACTAATACGTAGACAACAACCAATCACAAATGAGAACGTGAACAGCTGATAAAATGGCTGCCGCAGACGAAAATACTTTCATGTTTCTATTAAACACGTGAAGGCCTTTAAAAATTGAAATCATACAAGCGCATGCAGACATAACAGTGTTGCCATATGTACGACTATAGTCGTACACATACGACTATTTCATAGATTTGTACGACGTACGACGCAACCATATGTCGTATGCCTATTCATACGACTATTTTAATATAATTTTTTTACTATCATTTTCTGTATATTTTTTATCAATCTATTGCAGAACTTTCAATTTGGATAAACATTAAGTTTTGGTTTTTTTCGTAGTTGCCTACATGTTGCTAAATGCATGGCGGAATGTTATAATAGCCATTGTCAAATTATAAAATAAAACTAAGTCCCTTTATTTCTTACAGGTGCCGCATCTTGCTTAAGTTGTATTGTTATTGCTACTTCTCTCATTATTCTTCTCCAAACATTTTATATTTTAGCCGCACGTGTGCAAAACGAAGCAATCCAAACCTCTAAAGAAGTTATACCGATAAAGAGCAGCTGGTCTTATTGTTTTTATTTTACTTTGGCCAAACATAACAATCATATCATTGTTATTATTAATAGAAGGCCTATATGATGACACGTCCATATCAAAAGCAGGGCCGTAGCTAGGCGGTGGCGAGGTGGGCCCCCGCCAAGGGCGCAGGTACAGAGAGTGCGCAAAATTAACCATTAAAAATCCCGCCTTGTTTTAGACTGGTGCAATTTATCAAGCAATAAAAATTCCACGTTAATGGAAAAAAATCTTTCAGGTTATTAAAAATGACTGCACGTGAACAAGCTGTAGTATTATGCCGATTGTCTACAAACGAAAAGCAGTCATGCAACGTTCTTTAATTAACACGTTTTTTATTGACAGAGTATAACATAAATCATGAACAGTATGGAATGATATAACAATAAAAATTAAAATGTACGTTATTATTGAGATGAAAGTGGTTCAACTATTCGAAAAATACTTTTACCTATATTAGTGTGTTAAATATTTTAGTAGGCCTCAGGCCTATTATGTAATTTACTTTTGATACTTGATTTTATTATTAAATTCTTTTTTAAGTAGTTCAATCGTCTGAAAATAAGGTTTTAGTACCGGTACCTTGAAAGTCAAATTGAGGTTTAGGTTTTCTTTGATAATAACAGTGTTTTTATATTAAAATAATAAACAATTTTACAGAAATTTAAAAATTGTTTGCCCGCTGTGCTTGTCCACAGACAGACAGACAGACTGACAGACGTCATTCCAAAAACACTTTTTTCGGTTTCTAGGCATCATGAAACATGTTTTCCCGGTGTTATCTGGATTTAGATTTTTTTTCACGATCACAATACGTTCTCTATACGATGTATATACGAGAAAGTAAAACCAATTTTCGTAATATTGGCCTGTTTCTACATTTGAACTTGAAACGGAAGTCGCTACGGGTATCTGTGGTATCTGCCGAACAACATAGATGGAGACGCAAAATTCATGCATATCCCACTAGATGGCAGGGTAACACGTTTTCAAAGTGATCGTAGTTTTTCAAGTTTTTCATTCATTTGCTTTCTTGAGAAGTCAGTAAAAGGACCCCATAGCTTTTAGAAAATTGTGCTCTACTGAAATATCAGCAGATGTAAGAAATTTTTCGTTGGGATGTTAGGGATTGGACGTTTAAGTAAGTAATCCCATAGATAAAGTTGAATGGAGTTTGCTGTCTAACATGTTATTCTCGTTTAATCGCCATACATTCGAACATACTTTACTAGATGTGTTCTCACATCTAATTTTTGTAGTCGATTCACGGGCTTAGCCCTGGCTCGACAAACATTATCATGTCATAATTTACTGGTCTCAGTTTTGTAGTCCAGTGAATAAGGGAGGTCCTCCCATTACACGAGAGACTGGCGTCAGTACAGAATTCTCACGTCTCTGTGACTGCTGACTGCTCAGCTGTAGGCTACATCTGATCTCTTGCAGTCGAAAGACGCATGCAGGGAGGCAAGGATACACTTTGACATTTCAACGCACATTAAATCGCACGAAATGTAGTGGGAATTAATGACCTTTGATATTCAGGACTGGGTGATGTTTGTCCCGTCTTCTTTATGTTTTCTGGTGTAATTTCGATTTCGATATAAATTTCGTGTAGTTTTCGTGTGTGTAGTTTCGATTATTGACAGAGTATAACATAATTCATGAACAGTATGGAATGATATAACAATAAAAATTAAAATTTACCATATTATTGAGATGAAAGTGGTTCAACTATTCGAAAAATACTTTTACCTATATTAGTGTGTTAAACATTTTAGTAGGCCTCAGGCCTATTATGTATTTTACTTTTGATACTAGATAATATAATTTAATTCTTTTTTTAAGTAGTTCAATCGTCTGAAAATAAGGTTCTGGTACCGGTACCTTGAAAGTCAAATTGAGGTTTAGGTTTTCTTTGATAATAACAGTGTTTTTATATTAAAATAATAAACAATTTTACAGAAATTTAAAAATTGTTCAGACCCCCCAATATTGGAGGGCACAGATTTGTCAAACTCGCCAAGGGCGCAGAAGGACCTTGCTACGGCCCTGATCAAAAGTGACTATATACTTTTCTTTAAATAATATCTAAAAATCTGACTTTCTTACATTTATTATTATTGTATTTATTCCTGCAACATTTGCAGGTAGCTGATGACAAAGAATAGCCTACCAACAACAATGGGTATAATATACCCATATTATGTATACAGTTACGAGAGACCAGTCAGCTGAGTAGTAGCGGTGAACAGCAAATTCAGCATGCGTGAGTGTAGCAGTGGCACGTTATAGAACTTGTAAAAGCACAATATTTTAACCACCAAGCTTGCATTTATAGAAAAAATGTCTGTATACAGTAGGCTACCTCACTTGGCAATTATTATTATTATTATTATTATTATGAAACATTATTATTATTATTATCATTATCATCATCATCATCATGACCATTCGCAAAATGTACGACGATTTTAACTAGCGTACGACTATTTTCAATTGTTGGTACGACTGTTTTACGTTTCTGATCTGGCAACCCTGAGACATATACAAATTAACAGAATATTATATGACCTGTATTTACTACTGTAGTTTATTTCTTGGGAAACTAATTTCATATATTACTTCCTCTGCCCGTACCATAGGTACTATAGGTAGAGGAAGTATTGTTTTCGACCCCAAAATTCGAAGTTGAGTTTTTAGCATATATACACGTTTCAAGGCCCCCTGAATCCAAAAATACTATTTTTGGAAACATGTCTGTGTGTGTCTGTGTGTCTGTGTGTCTGTGTGGAAAATATCTGTGAACAAGCTAGCTCCAAAACGGAAAATCGTATGAAAACAAAATTTCGTATTTGGGTCAGGTACCTTCTGAAGATGTGAGGATAAGATTGGCGACTATTTTCTCTTATTTTTAAGGGGACTTTACATGAAGAAATTTTCGTTTTTCGCGATTTTCTCGAAAACGGCTCCAACGATTTTCTTTAAATTTTGCACATAGGTTGCTTATACTAAGAGCTAAAACTTTTATTTGAAACATTTTTTCGAGAAAATTCTCTGAGGGTAGTTACAAGCCACCCACTGTTCACCCACTGTTTGTAGAAAGTTTATCTTACGTGATGAACAACTGAATTCGCGCTCTTTCACGGCCTCTTATTTTATATAAGAATGTGAAGTGAGAAAGATGTATTGTTGGCCATGCATAGAGTAAAGATGTATCTGAAGGAAATATTCGATAAATTTCGGAAATTATATTTTACGGCAGAAAGTTCAATAAACGTCTGCAGTCATTTGTTTTTTTTTTTTTAAAGATTGTTATATAGACTGCGCTTTTAGTCGCATCATTGAAAGAAGAGGTATTTATAGGATAATTAGCGTAAAATTGTGTCTTGCGATTCTGTACAAGGATATGTGAATACTGCTAACTTTTATTTGGGCAGAGGAAGTTATGTGACTTTCACATCAGATTTTTTTTTCCTTCAATGCCGCATCTTTATATAATGGATACCTTTTATCATACAGACAGGGATAGGATACAACGTTACGAGTTTCTCATTCTCTTGGCTACTTCCACTTCCGTCTCCTGTTCTGTTCTCTGATTGGTTGAATCGTTATATTTCGCATAAACTTAACACAGATTGGTGTTCGCAAGGTTTTAAGTTAAGTTTAATTTTACGTTACGTTTCAAGTTTTGCGTTGTGAATGGTCCCATTGAAAAACACGGCCCCCAAACTTTTAAGTGTACGTTATGTTTACGGTTAATTTTCTATCTGAATGGCCCATTAGGCAGAGCGCAAAATTTCCGGTCGCGCCACAATTCTGAGACGGGAGACAAAGATTCAATTTTGAAAAAAAAAAAAATATGAAAGAAAAAAACTGTTGTCCTATTTATTTTTACTATTTTGGTTTCTGTAATAGAAATCAAAATTAATAGTAGATGCTGCCACTTTTGACATGAAGATGTTAATATTCGTATTTACTCGGAAGCGTTCGAAATTATCTGGAAGTTATCGAAATAATTTGAATTTCCCATGCGACTTCGATTTGATTTGGTTTTAACTAATCGTGTCCTAGAGCTCCTCTATTAACAACCAATTTAGTTTGTGGGTTGGCTGTTGTTTGTTTCAGCCGTTAAATCTTACAATCAATTGAAATACAGTAGGCTACTTCCAAAATATTGAATTTATTTTCATAATTGAGACCCAGTTTCTCACGCAAATTATAAATCCATGCCGGACTGCAAAGAAAACGGTTAACACAATGATTAGGCTCAGTTTATTTCTTGTACCGGTACCTTACTCTGTAAAACATACATTAAGTTTAGATTTCCTTGGTTATTTTCTGCTGTTTTATTACAAATTTAAGGAAAACTATTGTATCCTATAGGATAAATATTGTATTCAAGAGTTAATAAGTGTTCATTTTTTTAATGAGGGGATAGTTGTTAGCGTGTAGTATTTATTTATTTATCTATCGCATTTTTAAAAGGGGATATAATAATTCCCAAAATGCTGTACTCCCGATCTTATGTAACTATAATGGGAATAAAATTCATGATTTGTCTACTGCCTTCAGATTTGAAATTTCTTGACCTGCTTCCGGTAGGTAGTATATCTAGTTTGATAGGTGCTGAAAATAGCACTATCAAGTCAATTATATCCACGAAATATCGCGAAATTCGTTGGATTGCTCTCCAGGACGTTTTGCACATCTACTCCAGGTTGTATATTGAGAAATGTGCTCAAATTATTAATTATTATGTATTTGTAAATACATCATTGAATTCGGCCTACATCCCGGAAAATATGTCTAGGCCTATTATTCAATATTCCGGCCGTGAAAGCAAAGATACATAATGACTTTTAGTGTCTTTAATTTATATTTCGTTCTCTTAATAGCCTGTTAGCCTTTCATTCGGTCTCTATGTCCATAAAATAATTCGCATTGCTATATTTACGTTACCTAAATGCTGTGTTTATATGACTTTGCCGGAGTTCACCATCCGCAAACATGCCTACGTGCTCGATCCAGTTATTCGTTGCATGGCCAAGCGGCTTCAAAGAAATAAACGGTGTTTCTTTATGTTAATTGATCCGATTAAATCGTTTTAATTTCCGCTTTCCAAAACAAAAGCAACGTTGCAATATTCTCTCACTGTTATCACTGATATCAGTTCTTTCCTCGCTTTAATCAGTTCACACGTGTTATCGTATACTGTAACTAGATCTTGCAACCTCGCGTTTCACTCCACGCGGAGTTGACGAGTAGCTGTCACAGCCGTATCAGGACATTCTTAGATTTTGATTGACTGGGGTAACTAGCTGACTGGTGCGGTAAAAATAAAGAACATGGGTTGAGTTGTCGGCAAACGTTTCCTCCTAACATAAGGAAGCCGCCTGGCCATCCAATGAATAACTGGACTATATGTCCATATTTATATCTAGCTGATATCGAAACACATGTTATGTAGTTCAGACCAGCCACTATGCGTGATCTGCCCACCACGCTGCATTGTTGCTTTTTTTGGCATAGTGTATCTTATCTTATCGGCTCAGGGGCTGAGCCCTTACGGGCTCGCGCTTGTAGGCCTCATAGGTGGGCCCATTGTACACCCCTAGGAAACGAATGATGTGCATGCCCTAAGGACCCCCAGTCAACAGACGACCACGAGCCCCCACGGAGCTCCCCTACATCCAACAAGGACCACCATATCCCTGGGTCCCTCTTAAAAGAATCCCATTGGCGCGGCACACACCCTTACGTGCGCCACATGCCCTGGGTTCCTCTGAGAGCCCCAGAGGCACGGTACACCACTAACAACTCTCGGACCACAAGCAATGGGGCAGGACGGGGGAGGCCCGTAACAGAGTCTGCAGCAGGAGCTGGCCCGAAAACCAGTAAAGGGGAACGGGATGATAATGAGGGGGGGGGAGGAAGTTGAAGTGGAGAGTGTTGGTGGAATGAATGAAACGGGAGGATCCTGAGAAAAACCCCCAAAGGTCACGACTTCGTCCACCACGAATGACACTCCCGCCGGCCTGGGGATTTAAACCCTGGACCGCTTGCATGCCAGGCCCACGCGCTAAGCAGGAGTCACTGTCATAGTGCAACTAGCCCAGCGAATTCTCAGGGCAAACATACCGACTATAAAATCTCGTAAAGCTTTATATGTATTAAAAAACAAAAACAAAAATGTTCATTCATGCTTTTAGTTCAATTAACAACTTATCAAATGCAAACATCTTTCATTCCATTTGATTCATTATATTTCCCCGATTGCAGAAAAAAATAATCACTCACCCCTAACGCCCTGTGTGTGTGTATATATATTATGTGTGTGTTTGTGCTCCTATACACGTATATACAGTACATAATTATATGAATGTATGGGAATAATTTTTACTGCCGATTAAGATAATAATTAAGATAATAATAATTATTAATTAAGATTGTGAATGGGAAAGGACAAAGTACAATCGTATTACCTTATTTGACGATTTGAACCCGCAACTTCCCGAAAGTTAGCCCTCTACGTATTGAATTAACATAGGCCTATCTATTTTGTTATCACCAGTGGCGTAGCATGCTTAGGTGGTACCCGGTGCGGAAAATTTCTTGTCCCCCCCCCCCCATTTAAATTATTAAAAGATGGAACAGTTCCAACTGTTATTTTCTGGATAGTCAAAGGTAATCCCACGAGAGTTTAAGAGTTTATCGATAGATGCAGCTGCAACGAATTTATCTGATGTAACTCGTAAACTCAACGGATTATGCAAAATTAGTAATGATTATTTTGTTATATAAAAACAAAACTAAGCTCCGAAATCATGATATACTATGACTCAACCATCCATAAAGCGATTAGAGTTACCATGTTGTCGCCATGTTGTAACCAGTGCTACCAATGGTGCATATAAGACATAATAGTTAACCTAATTCAGCCAATTTTGTTAGGATTAAGGAAAGACATACATATTAAGTACATTATGCTGTACATTGTACATTGTACTGTTAAACGACAATAAATTCCATTATTATTATTATTATTATTATTATTAATCTAAAGTGCGTTATAGACAGACAGATATAAATTGTTTTCGTGAGCGACAGAGTGTGGGTTTTACCGTTAATAAAGCGAACATCTAGGGCAAAATACACTCCCGAAATTGTGCAAATTTTTATTTTTTGAGTGATTTTTTTATATGTTTATATTTTGTTTTCCAAGCGAAATCTCGAATTTTGGAAAGATGAATTTTTATAAAAGGACAGAATTTTGTATTTATGTCACATACCTTTCAAGATGTGAAACGAAGATTGGAGACACGTTTTCCTTATTTTTACATAAAGAAAGTTTTCTCGAAAACGGCTCTAACGATTTTCTTTAAATTTTGCACGTGGGTTGGTTATACTAAGAGCTAAAACTTTTATTTGAAACACTTTTTCGAAATAATTCTCTGAATGGTAGTTATAAGCCACCCACTCCGAATACGCGCTCTTTGCAATACGGCATCTTGTAACGGAAAATCGTGCGAAAACAAAATTTTGTATTTGGGTTGGGTACCTTATGGGGATGTGACACGGAGATTGGCGACAACTTTCTCTTATTTTTAAGGGGAGGCTAACTTTTATTTGGGCAGAGAAAGTTATGTGAATTATACATCAATTTTTTATGGGTTGATCCTAAGAAATTTCATAAACAAGTAATGTGACTATTTTACGGAACTGTATTATTAATAATCTATTCTTAAATATGCGCACATCCCAGTTCAAAATCAAGATTATAACCGTTCGTCGTTCTCCTTAATATTTGCCACTAAGTTGGGTAGCTATTTATAACCGTTCCTGACGTTGGGTAGCTATTTATAACCGTAGGTGAGGTTTAGATGATTAGTGCTTTAGTTCGGATTAAAATAAGGGGTGCCGGGCGTAGTACTCAGGGGTAGTTGTAAGCTTGAGAACTCTTATCCAGGGAAGTGGCTAGAGAAGATCAAGATAAACAGTCAAGGGGCGGTGTCAGGAATTGTGGTAACTAAAAGTTGATGTGTTCTTTTCAAATTGATATATATTTTCCAAAGTTTAGTCTTTTCTGCAATGCTGAATTAATCGATTTAGTTCTATTAGATGATGTAAGTTCTGATATTTATTAGTATTTAGTACGTCGTTGTAGTTCGTAAGTAACACTTTGTAACTTGCTAAAATGTAATAATAATTACTTCACTTGTACGCGCTGTTGAAAACTTCTATTTACTTTCACATATAATCTCTCGTTGTTTCTATTTATATCGCGCGGATAATAATGTTCAATCTTACGTTCACAATTAATGTTTCGTAATAATAAAATCAATGTCTCTATCAAATTATATAAATTACGCGCTTCGACGCTGCTAAGAAATTCTATTTATATCGCGCGGATAATAATGTTCAAATATCAATATATTGCGAAGTTACTTTAGTCTAATAATATTTAACGTAGTCGTTTGTCTGAAGTGTGTCTTGAAGGTCTTTAGTCTGTGCTGTCGTATGATCAATAGATGACGAGATGTGCGTGCCTTGTGCTAATATCTTTGTAGGGGGTAGTGGGGGTAAGTAGTTCCAATTGGTTGTGTCAATATTTGAGTTTTCTCTGATTGGTGTAAAACAGTTTGTTCTGCTAGCCAATTTAAAATATATTCCGTTTTTCTTCGTTAGAACAGGCAAGTTGCGTGGGTCATTAATTACTTGATGTGTCAAAATCTTCTCGGCTCCAGGGAGTCTGCTTTAGCGGAAATGGGCGGTGCTGGGTTTATGTTTTTATCAATAACTCTGATAACTGAAAGTTATCATAGTTCTGGTTATTTAATCCTGATGGGCTATTTTATTGTGCTTCTAACGGTATTATTATTTTGTAGTGGGTGTGATAAAAATGAAAAGAGTTATTAATGTTTTTATATTAAAATGATGGAAAGAGTTAATAAAAAGTTACGTGTAATATATCAAACTGTAGGGGATGTTGTTGGCTATTGATGGGTGTAATTGGTTTCATTGTCACTTTTTCCTTAATGGAGTAATTAATGTTTGAAGTTAGGTGTTATGTGTGGAAGTCTAAACAGTAGGGTGCGTATTGTCAGTCGTACAGGGGCTATATATGAGATTGTCGTCTGAGCTGAGTACAAAGTACGGTTACAAGATTGAAGGAGACTTCGGAGTCAACTCACATTCGAAGTTTATTTTCGTCAAAGCCATGACTGCCGCAGCGGGTAGAATTGGTTGCGGCTTGAGTGATATAAAATATCACAGATTGTTGAAGTCTCATTTAAATTAATAAAACTGCAGAGACAAGCATCGACAGAAATAAACACCCCTCCCCCTAACCTTAATATTATTGTTCGTATCAACACAGTTCGGCCGCGATTTATTACCTTTGTTGACTGAATTTAAAACTAAAAGTTTCAATACGCATGTTGACTTGTAGAAAGTTGTTAAGCTTATTTGATTGTTTTAAATAATATTATTACTTTCTTTAAATTCCCTTGAGCGATTTTTGTACTTACAAAGACATTTTTATTTTGTCACCCCCCGGGTGATGGTACCCGGGGCGGCCCGCACCCCCCGCACCCCCTTCCTACGCCACTGGTTATCACTTACGTTCATGTCATGTAGTTTAAAAGTCACGCCAGATAGAGTTAATAATTGCAAACACTTAATTGAACAAATTATATTTGTCGGGTAAATTCACACCTTTATTATTGAATATTTTTAAAAGATTCATTGCCTTCCCCCATTCCACTAAATGTTTGAACAAGGCAAAACAGGGACATAATATATATTTTAAACCACGCTTGACAGTAATGTTAGCCTTCGTGGTTGTCTGGTAATGTTGATAATTCTTGGAAGTGTTGTTCTGTGAGCTGATAGCTACAAGCTTGACAATAATTTAGTTCCGATCTCTGAGAAATAATGCCACATAGAACGAAAAAATTGTTTTGTCTGTCATTTAGAAAACACACGTATCCCTTAGGAGCCACCATATTCTTATGCTGGTACAATTGTTTAAAGCCAACGCTACAAGCCTGTAACCATGAGAGTTGTGATATCCCCGCTGGAATAGCGGAAGTGTAATTATTATTATTATTATTATTATTATTATTATTATTATTATTATTATTAACTTATTATTATTTTTTTAACTAGCCCATATTATTCCTGAAGAGCAAGGGCCTCTTGACTGGCGAGGTGGCTGTTCTGGCGATCCCGCCTAGCCGTTGCAGGAAAGATCCTCAACCTCTCTTATTGCTTCTATTAGTAGTCTCCATTCACGTCGGTCTTTAGCCTTTGTAGTCCAGTTGGTCCCAAAGTGGAGTTTTAGGTCGTCTGTCCATCTTCTCTTTTGTCGTCCTACTTTTCTATGGCCGATTCTTGGGTCCCAAGCTGTTGTTTTGTGTGCCCATCTGTTGGGATCCATCCTCATGACGTGGCCTGCCCAGGGCCGTAGCAAGGTCCTTCTGCGCCCTTGGCGAGTTTGACAAATCTGCGCCCTCCAATACTGGAGTGATCTAAACAGTTTTTTTTAATTTCTGTAAAATTGTTTATTATTTTATTATAAAGCACTGTTATTATCAAAGATAACCTAAATCTCATTTTGAAAATGAACTAAGTGTTGGACTTTCAAGGTACTAAAACCTTATTTCCGGACGATTAAACTATTTTAAAAATAATTAATTCATAAAATCTAGTATCAAAAGTAAATTACATAATACAATACATAACATAGGTAAAGTATTTTTTCGAATAGTTGAACCATTTTCATCTCAAGAATAACGTACTTTTTAAATTTTTATTGTCGTTATATATTTCCATACTGTTCATGATTTATGTTATCATACTCTGTCAATAAGAATCGTGTTAATTAAAGAACGTTGCATGACTGCTTTTTGTTTGTAGACATTCGGCATAATACTACAGATAGTTCACGTGCAGTAATTTTTAATAACCTGAAAGATTTCTTCCATTAACGTGGAATTTGTATTGCTTGATAAATTGCACCAATCTAAAAAATGCACGATTTTTCATGGTTAATTTTGCGCCATCTTTGTACCTGCGCCCTTGGCGGGGGCCCATCTCGCCACCGCTTCGCTACGGCCCTAGGCCTGCCCTCTTCCATTTAAGGTACATGGCCGGTGTTGTTACGTCTTTGATTTACCCAATGGCAAACACCACCTTATCCCGGTAACATCATTCAGTCAGTCATTAAATTGTATTAGTCCATGAACAAGTACATTTTGATTAGGACATCGTCAACAGCTTAGAAGGATACACTATAGTCCGTTTATTGGTATTTGAACCTTTTGGTTTGATAATACAGTCAGCCCTCGATATAATGCCTCTTTTTACAGTGCCACCCTCGCACTGTGCCAATAAATACAATTGAACGGATCTTCTCCCATATGAAATGCATAAGAAACCTCGTTACTGTGCTAATTCATTTAGTGCTAATGAATATCAGGCAAGATTTTTACAAAATATAACTTGCAGTGATTTTTTTAAGTTGTAGAATTCTTTTAAAACTAGAATGAATGTTAGGAAGATTGTTTAAGAAACACTGTACTGTATTTCCAAGCAGTGAGTGTAAAAATGTAGTGCGGTGGAATGAGGAAGCCATTTAAGAAGTCGGACAGACAGCTGGCGTGATGGTGGAGCAGGGAGAAAGAGCCCTTCATATAACGAGACATTCCAAACTTTACCTTCTTTTAGTCCAGTTATCCATTCAGCTACTAAACACTACAATTCAGTTATTCAATTACAGTTAATCACTTACACGAACCCTCATGATGTTCAACCCTTTTGTGTACTGTAACACTGGACATATACAGATATAAATTGAGTTACTTTACAGTATTTTATTTTGGGCTTAAGTTCTCTATTTGCTTTTTATTATTTTTCTCCTACGGTACAGTAAATTAATACAGAACGGATGGTGGCATTATATCGAGGGTTGACTGTACCTTGTTTTCACATATAAGCTTGGTTCTCAGGTTGCAGAGCAAGACCTGTGTGTGTGTGTTTAAAAACACGCCTCGCATATGTGAGAAAGCGAGTTTAGCATATTTTGCACCATTTGTTAGTTCAAAACTCGTGTTGCTAGCATATCATCGATCTGCATAAACACATTCACTACTGACTACCTGCCAGCTCTTTAAATGCCCCAGCCCAGGGATTTTTAAATGGCCATTTAAACATACACATGAATTTACAGTACCTCACTATTTTCAGTTTTTCTTGAAAACTATATGAAATTATTGCATAAAAATTTTACATACTTTCAGGAAGACTTCTGTGTTTGTTGAGTGGCCGCGGAGCTGCAGCAGACGGGATTAATTCAACACCACAATCATTGATGAATAATAACTCGTCTATCTCTTCACCTGATAATGGCCTACGCCTATAATCACATTTATCTCTTTTGTCACTGCACACGGAATTACCACTAAGCCTAATGCTAACCATTCTTCACGCTACTGACCGGCGTTGCGAAACTGGTCTTCAAAAGCACATGGAATTCTTTTGTTGTCAGCAGGTCAACGACATAATTTTAGGGTTTCTGTAAATCCAGTAAGTGTATTCACCCACCATCTATGACCTTCACCATTTCCTTGAAGAAATATACAAAAAATTGGCGCGGGCGCTTAAACGCCAGCTGGCGTGGACGGGAGGGAAGTGCTGGCTTTTCTTCCACGCCAAATGGCGTGCACGGTAGCGAATGTGTTAAAAAAATCCTGACCACAAAACTAAATCTACGTGACTAGTGTATCCCATTTTAATGTAGATTAAGTTCTGTTCTGAATATTTATAGAATAATATAGTAGACTAAATTTATCGCATACAACATACGTAGTTGCTTATTCGAATTAGTAAGTGTCTGAAGAATTTAGTTTTTAACTATGGTGCCATCTACGTAATTAAAGAATCCTACATCATATGAATTAATAGGAAACAGTTGTTGGTTCTGATCTATATAGGTACAACTGATCAAAATATTGCCTGCTTTTACCATTTCATTTTTACATAAAAATATAAATCAGATTCTCCATACGTTGTGTGGTGTATTACTTTGCATTTAATTTGTGGAACAGTTGATAGAAGTCAAGTCCTGGTTTCTAACTTCCCTAGAAAAACTCTTCGCACGTTATTGATAATTTTAAAAACAAACATTTCTTTATCTGTTTGTGATAAACTAGCTTAAAAGACCGCTTCGCTCGGGTTTTGTATTTTGCTTGTACTTCGAAGTAAATTTGTAGAGGGCTTTTAATTTTCAAACTCATGTAGATTTAAATAAAGGTCATATAAAAGGAGTTACATCTAAGAGCTGGTTTCTTCCAAAATAATTTTTATCTAAAATGTTTTCCTTATTCTATAGGGTCCATATGTCAAGTCTGACATTACTGTCAAGTCTGAAATTGTTAAAATAATGTAGATTTAAATATATAGATCGTATAATAGGAAATATATGGTGGTTTCTTCGAAATTTGTTTGCCTAAAATTTTCTCCCTGATTTTATAGTCTTTCTGTAAATTATATTACAATTTGTGAAATAATACACTTTTCAGTATAGATTTTATATTAGATGTTAAAACATTTAAGGGATGATTAGTTCCAAGATATGTTTTGCACAAAAATGTCTCCTGGTTCTATAGGGTCTTTGTATAAAGTCTGGTAAAAATCGCTCAAAGAATGTTTATTTCTATAGAAGTCATATAATAGAGGTTGAACATAAATAAGGGGTGGTTTGTTCGAATATTAATGTTGCCTAGAATTTTATCTTATGGAAGGACAACATTAGGGTAGACAAGAAGTAGGAATTGTGAGGGATGGTTGGATGGAGTTAGCACAGAATAGGGTTGAATGGCAGACTCAGGTAAGCGCGACAATGAACCTTCGGGTTCCATAAAATAGATAATATTCCTTTAGCTTGCTTGGGAATTGTCTATTGTCACTGAGAAAGTAAGTAAGTAAGAATTTTATCTGGTTCTACAGGGTACGCGTGTAACATTTTATTATATTGTTAGTCAGAGGATGTAGTTTTTATGGAGAAAGTATTGATCATGGGGGTTGATAATAAGTGAAGGGGTTGTTTGTCTGAATTTTAATGTTACCTATGTTTTTCCCCCCTGGTTAAAGAGGGCACGAATACAAAATTTCGTACAAATCTGTCAAAGCATGTAAGTTAGATTTGTATAGAAAACAAAGGCCTATATACATACCCATCTACTTTCAACTTCTTAATAAATGGGTTCCTCAGAAGAATGTCTAAGGCAGGGGAAGTCAACTACGTCTTGTGATGACGTTTGTGGAGCAAGAGCATGCGGATCCCATGTGTGTGACGTCAGCAAGAGCGCACGGTAGTAGGGGTGTTTAGAGTACGCTAGATTTAGGTACTAGAGGACCTATTCACTTTAGCTCTGTGGGTAGAACAACTTCTGGTTGGAAATACGGAGCATCTTTCAAAGTTAATGCAAGATGCGATCCTGATAGTGTTCTCTCTGCAGAACATGTGTTAGTTCTGCAAAACATTCTTCTTCAGTTCGAATCGAGGTTTCAGGATGTGGAAAACCTTTCTCCAATATTTAAACTTTTTGCTACCCCATATTTAGTTAATGTCAAAGACGTTCCTTGCCCGTATCAGTTGGAACTGCTAAACTTACAATGCGACGATCTGTTAAAGGACAAATACGAACGTAAAGTGGTCTTGGGTAACTTTTACAGAAATTTCTCTGAAACCAGATTCCCGAAACTTGCCGCACGAATATTATGTAATTTTGGATCGACATATGTGGCCGAACAATTTTTTTCACTAATGAAATGTGCAAAGCTCAAATCAAGAAGTACATTGTCAAATTACAACCTAAATGTAGTCTTCGATTAAATATTGCTCAAACATTACGTCCCAACATTGATAAACTTGTTAAAGAAAAAGAGACAGGAAAGTCAGAAAATTGTTACTGTAATCTTGTATCATCTAAGGTGCAGACGAGCTTGTATGGTAATTCATTCAGTTCATTTTTTATTATTTTTATTGTAGTGAATTATATTAATTCAAATGATAGTAATGTCTATTTTTGTCAAAGAACATAGATTTTGTGGAAAGACAATTATTCTCACAGAATAGAAAAATAGAATTATTTATAATATGTTAAACTACTGTGCTGTAATTCACCGATAAACTATCAAGAAAATCGATTGATGTTTCATTAACTCGGAAACACGTATTACGTAAGTTCTAACCCCCTAAATTCCCCCTGCCCGCAATACTAATACCCCTCTCTTCCCCCCTGTTCACTGATGCCTACATTTCACATACTCCTCGCAGAGGAACAACGCGAGCAGTGAGAGCAGAAAGCAGTGACGTCACAGAGCAACCTTCTGTCTTCCCCTGGTCTAAGGAAATTAAGGCGGTAATGCGAACCTTTTAAGTGTGCATATTTGTATTTATTAAGAGTGCCGTATTTAAAGGGTTACGCCGTAGCATAGTGGTTGAGGCGCTGCGCTACAAACCGGATGGTCGCGGGTTCGATTCCCGATGAGGTCGTTGGAGTTTTTCAATTGGCCTATTCCTTCTGGTGGCACTATGGCCCTGGGGTCGACTCAGCCTCTAACAGAAATGAGTACCAGGAGCAATCCTGGGGGTAAAGGCGGCCGGTGCGTAAGGCTGACAACCTTACCGCCTTCATGTGCCGAATGTCTAAAAATCTGGGAGCCTCAACCTCCTGCAACCCTAAGGGCCTCCATGGCCTGTAATAGGGAACACTTTACTTTACTTTTACCGTATTTAAAACCGGCCATACAGCTCGGTCTAGTGAGCTAAACTAAATGAAAGGAGATCATATTTATTTATTTTCTGTGATCTGAGTGAAACTGATAGGAAAGCTGTGACGAATGACGACGAATGAGGCGTGGCGCTCTCGCCAGCTTCATGTGGTCACTGGAATAATAATTACGTAACTCCAGTGGTCACACTTTCTATACCGATATTCCAAATATCGTTGTGTAATCGGCCGCCCTTCATCTGTCAATTAATGTATTGCACGTAACAAAAAATATACCACGTTATAGGACAAATTTAATGAGTTTTTTTTTTTTTTTTTTAACATAAGTGAACGCCTGCTTCAGACTGGCGGGACTTTCATTTAGTAACTGCATTTCTTGCCGAAAACCTCAATTAATCTCTGATTTGGAAAGGGTCAATCTAGTGTCCTGATTATTGTAACGTAGGTATTGCTAACAAGAATGTCAGAAATTTTTTTATTTTAAGGTGTTGATGACTTTTGGTGGCATTTCTTGTGTACTTTATTGTGGTCTGTAAGATTGGGTTGAAACCGTGAGAAGTTCTGAAATTAAGATGTTTTTATATCGGTATGTAGAAAGACGTCGGCCATGATGGTGTCGAGGTAGCGCTACCCATCTTTAGATTTGAACGTCACGGGTTCAAACCCGGCCGCGATCAATGGAAGAAAAGGACGTAAAAACCCTGTCCTCCGGGAGGTATAGACCGAGGGTCTCGTATTGTAGATTTACAGCACGACAAATACCTTCAAACTTAATTAGAGCTTCTGGACTAAATTCCCCGCCAATTTCATGTCCCAACCGTTAGTTTCTTCTAGCTTAGCGTTCACAGCAGCCGATTATTATTAATGACATCAGGGCAAAAGTTATGTGTTCGTGCAGAATAGCAGAAACCTTAAGAAGTAAGGGGATGCATATTCTGTTGGGGGACACTAATCTAGCTGGTCGTCCAAGCGATGGATTTACCACCTTTCTTCTATAGGAAAATACGTTGAATTAAATTAGTCTTCAGAAAATATGAGAAAATATCAGGAAATCTATATTGATATATGAGAGAATAAGTTCAAGTTTATATTGGTTTGTTATTTTATACATGGTGTATAAAGTACATATATACTGTATATAAAATAACAGTATAAAGTGCATATATAAAGTACGGATATACTGTATATAAAATGTCAATCCAATATAACCTTTAACTTCTCCCTCATAAATAAATTAACGTCTTCATTAAAGTCTGGAATATCCAAGCGGAACCAAACAATCTAAAAAAACTAAATCAGAAAAATTGATAAAACAAAGTACTAGATAGAGTTAATAGGCCATATTTCAGAAACTATTGAGTTTTAGACCACGGTTTCTTGAGAAAGTTTTTGATCAGCATATGTGAAGCAATAAATGGGATAATTAGAATATTAACGAGTTTAAGACAAATTCTTCACCTAAAAAAATCCCTTAATTTTTTTCCAAAACATCGTAAAGCAGTTACTTGTCTTCATTTTCCATCGGTGCAAATGTGCTATCTAAAAAGCATATGACTGTTAATTGGTCGTTACTCCGTTAAAGGTCAATCGATTTTGTCCAAATTCAATAGGATCCTTCCTATGGATGTTATAAGTACGTATTCCAAGTTTCATGAACATATGGTAAAACGTAATCGAGTTATCGCTCCTAGAGGCACACGGATGGATTTATTTCCAGTTCACCGAGTAATGTCAGAAAATACCATTCTGGCACTTAGTAACCACTGTTGGTGAACTTGTAGGCTGTGTGATGAACTTGTAGGCTGTCTCTCGTAAGATCTAACCTACCGTAGCCTATATTAACCTACTCTTTTTCAATATGAATTTGGTTTGTTAACGCATTCTGTTTAATTTGCAGTACTAGCAGAATGTAAAACTAGTAAGATAAAATAGAAAATATAAATTCATGCAGTAACGAATGAAAATATGTTACTTAACCAGATGCCTAGAAAAATTAATTTCCTAGTTAAACTGTAGAAATAGCCGATGTAAGAATTTAATGCTGACCAGTTTGTGCTATTAAGTGTGGACTATAAGAACTACAGTGATTAGTTACTTCTTTAAATATCCAATCTTGTGTTTAAACTCCATGGCGCTACATGCCTTTTAGGATGTAGTTTATGTGGTCAGCATGCCGACTCCTACGGCCGTTATTGATGGCTTACTAAACCGAAGCTCCTCAGTTTGTGCCATGAGGTTGAGTGAACCCGTTACAGACCTCCCTACTTCATAAAAATACGAGGAGGTACCGGGGATCGAACCCAGACCTGCGGATCCGTAGTCACCAACGCTGAACACTTGACCACGGAGGCTGTTGCAGTTACTATTTCACGTTATATTACAGTCTACAGAACATGCATAAATGAAACATTCAAATAAACAGACAAATATGTATCAATATAAATTTTAATTTTAATGGTTTATTCAGTGAAGATAAAATAAATTTATATGTAATATAATTAGAACAGAACAATTTTTAATATGTCCATTATAATATACCAGTAGTAACTTCCGACTGAGCAGAGTTCGTGTTTGGATGTACATTTCAGAGTTAGTGAAATCATGGAAAAATATTATAGAAACAGACGTATGGGGGGGGGGGAATGGCAGATTAGTTTACGAACTGAGAACGATGTAATATTTAGAGAAGAAAAAGTTTTGGTAAAGATGAAATAGGAAAACCCTTTTTTTTTTCTATTGCAGTTGTTCGAAACATAAACATTATTTTTCTTAATTAATTAATATTAGCATTACTTAGGCATAGAAATTTTCAAATACTTTTGTTTTGAACAATACATTTTGGGCCTAAATTTCAACTGTATTTTAGACATTTAGCAGCATTACATCTACATTCTTTTAGAATCGTTGCCTAATAGTTATGAAAGTAAGTTGAAAGCACACAGTTATAACTTCCGCTTTATTTAAAACACGCTAAATTTGGTACGAATAAAATGTATTATATAGAATAACGGTTCACGTATGTTCTTTTTCTTTGCGTTTCTGAAGCACATGGATCAAGCGTAGTTTTCCCCATCCTAATTTACCATATTGGAAAACTGATTTTTCCGAAATAGTTATAACAGATGTAGCACAAGTAACGATAGGCTATAAAACTGAATTAATATTTTAAGACGTGAATTTATATGCCCATATAAGCAATCATGAACTGGAAACATCATGTCAGTAAAAATTTCATTAAAATAATTTTTCTCCATAAATGACAATTGTTACACAAGGATAAAATCCTCACTTTTTACATAAAACAATAGTCTAACAATCTTACATCTCTGCTCTTATACAATCTTCTGTGGTGACGAATATTATACGTCAGTAGCAGCTTTATCATTAATAGTTAGCCCACGGCTGTGGCGCAGAGGATGCTTTAGCTTCTTTCACACAGCGGGCCCGCGTTCGATTCCTGGTCGTGGGCCAATTATGTAGGTGGGTTTTCCCGGAGGTTTCCTCATCTGTGAAACGAATTTCGGGTAAATGTAAGCACTTGTGGTCCCCAGATATCATCTGGTCGTCATTATCATCTTCATTCCATCCGCGTCTTATTCGTCATGAGTGAATGTGAATCTAGTGTATATCATCCATCCTATGTATTCCTGTTGTCTCTGAGTTGGCCCCAGCATTGGGCAGATCACTCACCCGGGGAGTTCCTCCATGTTCTTATTTGGTCAAAAAGGAATGTCTGTGGTCCAAAGGTAATCTCCCTTCTCCGCATAAATTTTTAAAGAAAGAGATCATCGGTGAAAGTTATACATATAAATAGTACATGTCGAAAAATCATGTAAGGAATTAATTAGAAAGCATGTGAAACATCTGTGAGAACAGCAATCTGTACTACTAATAATAAAACCACAGACTTGTAATACGATAGTTTAATTTGAAGCTAATGGAAGAATGAAATGTGATCACAGCACCGATACCAGTGTTAGGTTGCTTAATTAGCTTACAGATTACTATGAGAAAATAACCCAGCTACCAACGAAATGCGTATGATTCATAGCTCATTGTTTATATCACATGTATTCCAACGAAATATGATTCATATTTCCGTAATTCATTTTTCATTTTCTTTTGGCTGACATGGGATTGAAGTAGTTAGTTCAAATAATATTCCTCTGTCAAACATGCATGAAATATTTCAACCAATGATATATACATATATATTTATTTAATTCCATTGACTAAACTTGACTAACTAGTTTCATTACGTATACTAATTTTGTTACGCTTATTTTTCGAGAGAGGGCAGAGGGACAGGTGGTAAGCCCATCGCTTCTCAACCTCCCTCCGAAAACGAAGGTATTACTTGGACGTGAAAGGGCCGAGAAATTTTGTCCAGAGGCTCTAATTTAGGTTTGGAGTTCTTTTACATGCCGTAAATCTACGACATGGTCCCCCCCCCCCCAGCTTAAAGTCCCTCCCGGAGGACTCCGTGCCCAGGATTTTTACGTAATAATCCCATTAATAAATAATAATAAATAATCAAACAAAAAGTAACAAAATGGAACACTAACTTACATACAATTGGCCAGTTTCACTACCATCAGTGTTTTTTTTTTTCAAAATTATTGAAAATTAATTCTAAGAGCAGGAAATTTTAAAGTTATAATCCCGGCTACCAAAAGAACAGGTGCAATTAAACACCTATATTAAGTTTTATTCAATATTGCAACCATTTGATCATGATAGTGTTGTATCACGGATATTCTTGGATATATCCAAAGCCAGTGGCGGACGCAGAGGGGGGGATTGGGGGGATAGATCCCCCCCCCCGAAATTTGAAAAAAAAAGGCTATATATGCACTCTAAGTGGCCAGTTTATAAACTAATTGTATAATATGTAAGTTAATTAATTTTTATAGTATTCAAATCCCCCCCCCCGAAAAAAAATCCTGCGTCCGCCACTGTCCAAAGCATTCGACATTATAAACCTTATAAACTATAAAATTGTTTTCCACAGAATAAAATACTTAGTCACCAGAAGTCATTCTCTCGAGTGGATTGAATCATTATGTGATGGATAAGATCAGGTTGAGTGGATGCGTTCGCTCTCCCCCACGCGGCGTGCCCGGGTCCGATTCCTGATTGAGACAAGTGTGGGTTGTCTATCTATCCGTGTGCCTGTACGCGCGATAACTCAATACGCTTTATCGGATTTTCATGAAACTTGGTATATGCAGTTATAACTTCTATGAGAAGAAGCTTATTAATATTGGATCAAATCAGTTGAGTGGTACCGGAGTAGTGCCTATTTTATGGTAATTTATTAGAAAAAATGTATCAAATGCAAATCAATTCTCATGACAACATATTGTTTTACAGTGTTCATATACAACTTTGGAAGTTGCTTTGATAAATAGCACTACTCACATGTTCCTTCACACATGCTTATCAAACTAGCCCTGTGTTCGATCTGGAGCTTAACTCGGAAATCGATTTTACAAATTTTCTGCATATCATAATTGCAAATATCACTGACTAAACAGAAGAATTCTGACACTTTGTTACATCAGTTTACCTGATTTTATTTATTATAGTCTTAGTATCCTGAATGTCATTTGTTTATAAAGTGTGAAAAATATTATATACTTCAGAATTATAAAAACTTAATCTCCGAAAAAAACTTAACATGATGATGTAGGCCTGTATCAACTTAATATCGTTACCCGTTTAAATTCCTAGGAAATTGATATGGTTGACATAACGTTTAATCAAGTTTAGGACCATATCCGAGGTAATTAAATCTCTTAAAATCAAAGGCTGCTCATATTCTCTGGAAACTGGCAGATTTGACAATTCTTGCATCGTAATCAATTTTTAGCCAGAAAGTCGCGTATTCAAACTTGACCGCGGTCTAAGGATTTTTCAGGCTGTAAAAATCATAGGCACGAAGCATTCCGGGAGGGACTATAAGCCATGAGTCCCGTGTCATAGATGTATGGCACGTTATAAAGAAATTCAAGTGGTTAGACCGCTCGCCTTCCACCGCTGGGACCCTGGATCGAATCTCGGTGGAATTTGTGGTGGGCAAAATGGGGTCGGGGCAGGTTTTCTCGGGGTGCTCCTACCATATATCATTATGTTTCCCCTACCATATATCATTCCATTAGAGCTCTATGCATCATTGGTTGCAATAAAGGAATTATGATAATCAGGGCCCGGATTATAATGACATGTCATCTTTTTATTCATGCTGCATAGACATTGCCAACTTGTAGATAAATCCTAATCATAGTCTCTAGATTATAGAAATACATTTTTATGAGGTCATTTTTTGTCATTTTATGCAATTTTATATTTTTAGGGCATTTATTTCCATTTTACGTCATTATTTTGTCATTTTCGTGTCATTTGCTTCCTTAGTCATTTTAATGCATTTACATTGAGTGTATTAACTTTTTTTCGTCGCTAGCGGTTCTCTCTTTGAAGTGTTGTTTCTTTAATGCAAGAAGGAAAAGTGTTGTCATGTTTCAGTCGGAAATGAGAATCAAAGAAACGCCAAAATTTTGTATTATATTACAGTTGTGGACAGGGAACCTGCTTGGATTTGAGAGTGCATACTGTTTACCCTCAATAAACAATAATATAATCCGGCAGACCGCAAAAGGAAATGCCGAGGTTTGACTCGCCAGTGCCTCAGTGCCACTATAAATTTCCGTGAGAAAAGAACATTCACACCATTACAGTTATACAGATTTTACAATTATGTAAAAATTAGTCTAAAACGTTGTGTGTACCAGAGGCGTAACGAGGGTTTTTTGGGGGGTTTGAACCCCCCTCCCCCCATTGATTAAAAAAAGGAAAATTGTACAATTTTTTTAAATCTGCTAATAAATTACTTAATACGAGTATAAAGCGTGGGAAGCTTAAAACTCGTTATTGTGCATCTTAATTTTAAAAATTTTCCATACCCCCCAGACGTTATAACCCCCCCCCCCCATATGGTCAGCCTGGTTACATGTACAGTAATAATTTTTTTATAAATAAAATATCAGTTTTAGGTCATTTTTTATAATTATTAAGTCATTTTCTTTAAAATTTAGGGTCATTTTATAGGTCATCTTGCAAACAATTTTAGGTCATCAGAATCCGCGCCCTGATTATAATAAATAAATCCAAGCCTAAATTGGAGCCTCTCAATCCAATTCACATGAAGCTAATTGTCGAGGCTTACCACCTATCCCTGTTTCTTCTACAGGAAATAAGCATAACTGAATTGGTCTTCGGCAATAAAACCACCACTCGGAGCCCTATAGGCTACCCCCGTCCGTTGAATGACAGGATGCCAACCACCATCATAATCAGTTCTGGAACTCGACTCGAACGCAGGATGATTACACCACCTCAGAATCTATACCCGCTTATATACCTAGGAAACTGATAGGTTCGAAATACCGAAATATATTGAATTTTTCGGTCATATTCCAGATGATCATAGCATCTTTGTTCATTGGGGTCTTCTTGACAATAAAAAATTATTTTAAACATTATTTTTAAAAAAACTTAAAATGAACGTCCTTTTATGTTCCTACAAAACTGATAGGTTTGACATACCACATAATCAACTTTGGGGCCCAGTATAGACTGTTGGTATGTTGCTGATCCATGGTGATGGTGATGAGGATTATACTGGGGCTGTGGCACTGGAACTTCTCGGATTTCTCCAGACACTGGTCCAGTAAATGTGCTGTAACTGTATCCGTATTGACCTAAAACGACTCCAGTGCAAATTGTAATTACTGCACCCAGTACCTGAAAGTGAATAAGAATTAGGTTTACAGAGTTCAAAGAAAAGTAATGCTTCCACCTTCATAACTCGTGTTTGGATGGAAATATTTTGAGAAATCGAACGCAGAAATGATCGTTAGAATGGGCCTTTTAAAGGGGAATTATACTGAAATTGCTGATTTCATGTTTTTTTTTTAATTATTTTTTTTAAGTTAGAATCATGTAGTAGGAGAACTTGATAAATTTTATTAATAGTAACACACTACAAAATGTCATCCTTGTGTAGGCCTAATTAGTTGGCTTTAATTTTATGAATTCGGTATTTTAATTAATTAGCCTAAGATTTTAAATAGAAAGTCCCTCCGTGCACAATTCTTATTACTTTTAAGTGATATTCAGTAACATTAAATGTACCGGTATTGAATGGAACACAACAGCGTCAGACCTTAGGGTTACTTGAGAGACTTTTCCAATAATTCGACGCGTATTGTGGGTGCCACTTTTTAAAGACTTTTTTCCAAGAACTTCCCTTACCTGCTGGCACCCTAATCCTCTTCGACCTGTCAAGCAGTGAACAGGAAGGTAATTTAGGCGTATTTACACTTGCAGTCCAGTACAATGTTGCCAAATACGTACCACAGCACTTACTTTACTTAAGAAGTAGTGAATGACCCACATTATACATACATGTACGTCAAATTATGTTTTATTCTCAGTCAAATGGTCCTTCAAAGAAACCTGATGTGCTGCACTCCTTACGAGTGAACAGACTTGACTATAGTACGTCTACGTATAAAGTACATACCTGAAATAAAGAAGCCATTTCTCCCGTCTTCTTTTAGAAAAAGTCAGACACCATCTAACAACTGTTCGTCGCTAAGGGAATTTATATAGAATCATTCCGATGAGATACATTACCTAACACGTCGCGGTTATAATGTACGTAACTCATGGTCTCCATTCTTAAAATGCGTGATCGTAAATGCATGACATTTTCGTAACTTCCCGGACGATTAGTTTCATCACTATTGGAAGCCACAGTCACACAATACATCCATCGATCTTCGTTCCGATTAAACCACAACTGGATTGCGGTCCATAACCGCGCATAGGTATGTCTGCTGATCGAAAGAGCCATGAAGCCATTATTTATACATAACTATTCGGTTGGTGTTTTCCCTTATAACTATTCCAAGTGTTCGTCCTTGTATAAGTTCATGTAAATTGTTTGAATGGTGGTTTTCAAGATGATTAGGCCTACTAGGAGCAGGGCCGTGGAAAGAAAGCAAGTGCCCCAGGTACACATTTTCCCGGGCCCCCGTCAAATATTAAATTCACTACTCAACTCTCCCTTTTTAATGTATGCAACAAAAAGATTAAGTAATGATATTACATAATTATTAAGTGCCAGAATGGTACCGGTACTTTATGAGAATGTCTGGTAGACAGGAAAATATCTGTCCGTCTGACTGTCTGTCTGTCCATATGTCTGTAAGCAAGATAACTAAAATACGCTTTATCGGATTTTCATAAAACTTGGTATACCATTTATAACGCCCATGGGACGAAGCCTATTGATTTTGGACCGAATCGGGCAAGAAACGGAAAAATACATCGAAATGTTCTAATCAGAAACAATTTTATCTGCATGTACCAGTAAAATCTTTTGAAAATAATTATTTTATGTGCCGAACGTTAGTGAGGCCTACTGTTGAGACCAAAAGGATTTCTGCTTCTACTTTTTCAAAAATAGCAATTTTTCTTCAAGAATAATCCGTTTCAGATTAAGTGATTAATTCCGTCTCACCGTTATACGACAGGATAATGCAGATAAAATAAACACATAAAACATAACTTAAGCTGTTTATTTATTGACTTATTTTAGAGTAAATTTAGAAAGGAAAAAATAAAACCTGGTCGGCCGGGCCCCCTTTTAAGGCCCGAGCCCCGGGGCTGTTGCCCCGGCTGTCCCTTCCTCTCATCGGGCCTGACTAGGAGCATGATTTTTTGTGAAATAAAATGATTTATTTCAGTGTTAACTTGCTTCGATTTCAGTGGATATTTCGTGAAATAAGGTTTTCCATACTACATTTGACGCTGATAAAATGCTACGTCTTTATTTACATTGATAACCTACTTAAATGTGCTACTAAGCTCAGAATACAACAAAAATTATATTAAAACAAACCTCGATGCCGTTCGCAAATATAAATACGAACCACTCTCCATAAAAGTACGGAATTCGTTGAACAGCATTCATGTTTCAATCTTTTCAGTAATTTACCATAACGATAACTTATTGGTAGTCATAGATATTCCAGAAAAAGAGAACAGGTTACAGAAAGAATATCAAAGAGAAATTAAAAAGTTATACATTGTGACATTAAATCATATTATTTTGTCTTCATACTTCTAAGTGCGTCGTGGGCTTATCGTGCTTATCTACAGAGTTCGCATTGATTAAACAAATCAAGTGAAATATGCAATTAATTGAAAACGTTATAACTTTTTATGTTTACAATAAACAAATAAGAACTTTTTACTTTTATTTTAACGTCACTTTAGAAATTCCAGCTTTTTAAAATTCTAAATGTAACCGGCCCTAGATCTTCAGCCCCAGGACGTTGTCTAAATGATTACGACATTAGATGAAATAGTGAAGATGATTCAACAATTATGTTCTTTCCGGCTTTAAAAGTTAACTTTTGTCCATACATAATTCCAGCTCTTTCAATGAACTGATTAAAATTGGGTTAATACGAAAACAGATTGGAGGTACGTTCACTTTAGCCTTGTTTGTACAACAGGAAAAATTATTTTTAAATATTATGACCAAGCCTCTGATGTTACCATTGACCTCCATATATATACCTATTCTAGCTCAATGGATGTTACCAATCTATCGTTCAGCGTGGTCCAAAGCTTCTTTTAAAACTAAAATCCCTGAAAATAGTAAGTATAAAATTTAACATAATGACCCGAACAGTTACCAGATCCTTAAGTAAAAGATGTAGGTCAAGCAGTGGCGTATCCAGGAGAGGGCCGTGCCCCCCCCCCCCCTTGGTTTTTCTTTTTCATTGATTTGACTTTTTTCATTCGTCAATAGTAATTAGCTAATTACCTTATAAAATAGCATTCAAATTTAATTCAATACAAATAGTATATTGCGATACAAGGGCCGTAAGGCATGATTACGGATCGAGGAAATATTTTGAAAACACGAGGCGCTCGCGCCGAGTGTTTTCAATATTCCCAGATCCGTAATACCTTTACGGTCCGTGTATTGCATGCTATTTTTTGCACGATGATTACTTATAACAATTTAATTATATTAATTATGATATTACCTGAAAATATTATGTATATACATTCTTGAAGATTGATGTTTATTTCAGAAAGTGATTCGCATTTGTTATTGTTTATGGCAACCGAATATTTGTGATGAGGGGGGCCTTGTCCATAAAGGCTTGTATAATGAAGTGTGTCGTTATATTCATAACAGCCCTCAAACACTTACCGCCCGCGGGCGGGAAACGCTTTCCGCCCCTAGCAACAAGATTGCGTGTGGGAATGTCAACTTACGATCCACGGCAACAACGTTCGTAAGTACCACTAATTAGCTAAGGAGTGCAAAAATAAAATAAAAGCATTTATGCATTCGACATATTTCAACAAGAGGGCTGTAAAATGCAAGTTGAGTAGTATTTATATTCTAAACGCCTTGTGTCAAAATAATGCATTGACTAGTAGCAGTTGTTCGAGTTCCATGTCTTTAATTGCTATTACGATATACATTTTATAGTTTCCTGTTAATTATTTCAGACCAGCACTTATTTAAGTTAAAGGTAAAAAGTTTATTATTTGATAAATGATTTTAATTTGTATGTAATATGAAAACCGACAAATCTCTCAACAGAACTAAAACTCTGGGCAAAAAAGAGAGTGTGCTGAGAAATTTGAAGAAATCACCCAGAGGAGATAAAGCTCATCATTTTTCACTTCATTATTTTTTATTTCATTGGGAGGACCCCAGACCCCCTTTTTTGGGCGATATTCCATCCTCCTTACCCCCAGCAATTACAAAGTTTAGTTTATGTAGCTCCTCGGTTCAGTAAGTTCTCGATCCGCCCCTGAAGTCAAACAATTTTAGAATAGAAATGAACTACGGGCTCCATTTGTAAATTCATTAAATGAAAGAAGGAAGAAATTTGAACCAAAGATGAAGGAATTCTGGAATTATGATGGAGTGGAACACGTTGGGGGTGGTAGTGAACTGAGCTCAGTCATCCCTTACGTGTTCCAGTTCTTCACAATTGACATCACGTTAAATCGATCTGCGAAACATTAATGTTCCATGAGGCGTGTGCAAGTCTCCCGTGATGGCTCAGTGATCTTGGTGGCATTACAATTCCTTCCTGTAGCTAACGTCGTCTAGTTTTTATCAGAAACCAACCATTTCATTTATCCAGACGTGACATGTAACAGCTATATACCCCACTGTTCCCCTACTACTCTCAACAATGATAAAATAATGTTGTGATTCTTCCTTTTGTAACAATATATCTGTGTAGGCTGACCATAGGGGACAGTGCCGTTATTTTCGTATGTTTAGGGCTTCCCGTCGTTTTAACGCAAATGCAAATTGTGACCGTTTTTCATTCAAAAAACTCTTATTATGTTTTAATATTGGTTAATATTAGATGAATTTATCTTTAATCCAATCTTTCTGGTTTCCTCTTGTAATCTCTCAATTTTAGTTTTCATAGGCTTATCCATGAATCTCTGTGCTAGCAAACATATAGGTTATCGTCTGCAAAGTCGAGTTCTTCAAGACGGTTAAAATCTCCCACTGAATTCCCCTTCTTTTTCCTATAACCTTTCTCATAGTTCTAACACATCAGGAATATAATTGGAAATCATACTCCAATTTTAGATTCTATGGGCTCTGAGAGATTGCCTTCACGTATTATTTGTGCCTTGGGACCCTGGTACATAGGCCAATACCTATCGTCTGCAAAGTCGAGTTCTTCAAGACGGTTAATATCTCCCGATGAATACCCTTCTTTTTCCTATAACCTTTCTCATAGTTCTAACACCATCACGAATATAATTGGAGAGAGAATATATCTTTGTCTTACTCCAATTTTAGTTTCTATAGGTTCTGAGAGATTGTCTTCATGTATTATCTGTGCCTTGAAACCCTGGTACATGTCCTTAATAATGATAATAATATTTGGTGAAATACCATACTCTTTCAAGATTTGCCAAGTAACATGTCATCTAACAAATGATCTTTCAAAGTCTATAAACGTTAAAGTAAAGTCAAAGTAAAGTATTCCCTATAAAGGCCATGGAGGCCCAGAGGGTTCCAGGAGGTTGGGGCTCCCAGATTATAGACATTCGGCTATGAAGGTTGTAAGGTTGTCAAGCCTTACGCACCGGCCGCCTTTACCTCCAGGAATGCTCCTGGTACTCATTTCTGTTAGAGGCTGATTCGACCCAAGGGCCATAGTGCCACCAGAAGGATTAGGCCAATTGAAAATCTCCAACGACCTCATCGGGGATCGAACCCGCGACCTTCCGATTGGTAGCGCAGCGCCTCAACCACTACGCTATGGCGTACCCCTCTATAAACGTTAAATAAAGCGTATTTTGCCATTCCAAAATTATGCAGCGTATTTATTAGCTCTGTACAACTAAGATGTTGTCTAAAACCAGCTTGTTCTTTCCTTAGCTTTGTTTCTATGGCCTCCTTGATTCTATTCACTATAATTCTTGATAAAATCTTGCTAGGGACTGATAGCAAGGTAATACCTCTACAGTTTCTACACATTATCAAACCTTTCTTAGGCAGCTTTAATTTAAGTCCTGCTTCCACTCCTTTGGAATTGTTTCCCCATTCCAAAACTTTTCCATTAGTGGCTGCAGTAGTTGTGCTGAAGTTTTAACATCTACTTTTAAAATTTCTGGCGTGATATTGTCTATTCCTGGTGCTTTGCCATTGCCAATATCTTTAAGAACAGCTATTATTCCATTGTGTGTTGGGGCGGGTGTTGTAATATAATGATTATTTTCAAATTAAGTCCCTTCTTTCTCTATTTCTTCTTCAGTCCACCTGAGAATATCCAGGAAGTATGTTTTCCATCTTTACAACCGTTCATATAGGCTCGTTAGTAGCTTTCGTGTACTATCTCTTATTGGTTTATTTTTATAATTTTTAGTAATTTTGTACGTACACTTCCTTGGAATCTCCCTTTCTTGCTTCTTCTTCCGCCTTCAGTGCATAATCATCTATCCATTTTCTCTTATTCCTTCTGGCACATCTTTTAATTTGTTCTCCGGTTTTGCGTATTCTGCTTGTACTTGAGGGGTACGCCGTAGCGTAGTGGTTGAGGCGCTGCGCTATAAACCGGAAGGTCGCGGGTTCGATTCCCGATGAGGTCGTTGGAGTTTTCCAATTAGCCTAATCCTTCTGGTGGCACTATGGCCCTGGGGTCGACTCAGCCTCTAACAGAAATGAGTACCAGGAGTAATTCTGGGGGTAAAGGCGGCCGGTGAATAAGGCTGACAACCTTATCACCTTCACGTGCCGAATGTTCAAACTCTGGGAGCCTCAACCTCCTGGAACCCTCTGGGCCTCCATGGCCTGTATAGGGATTACTTTACTTTTCTTGCTTGTGCTTGAACTTTTTTTATTTCTAGTATTGCTCGTTTTTAATTTTACTTTGATCTTTTTCCTCTCATTCATTAGGTCCCAAGCATTCTTGCATCCAACCTTTCTTTTGCCTGTTTTTAAACCCAAGAACTTTCTCACTAGTATTATGGTAAATATTTTTTTTTACTTATATGCACATGCATTCATGCATGTCTCTGTTGGACATTACATGATAATTTGGCTACAAACATCTCACCAGTACTGCATATGTTGTAACTTATATCAGTGAGGTAGACCATTAAGGGCAATCAGTCATAGGAAAGAGGCTCCATCTGGGGCTGTGAAGTGAACTCTGACTTAGCTCAGTTGGTAGAGCATTGGCACGGATAACCAAAGGTCCTGGGATCAAATCCCAGCGTCAGAGGAATATTTCTCCTGTAACATTATATATATTAACTTTTTACTTGTTCCCAGGAAGCTTCAACATCTTCTTCGGAAGTATTTCCTAATTCTCTAGAACGGTTTGAGAGTTCGCATTTGGAATTCTTCTCTACTATCTACCTCTTTCAATTTGCTGATATCATAACATCCTACTTCTCTTTTCGAACTTCCTACCAGCAGTATTTATCTTCATCTCAAACTCTGCAAGCATCAAGTGGTGGTCACTTCCGATGTCAGTTCCTCGCTTGTTCCTCACATCTGGTAGGGGTCGTCTAGTAGTTCCTTGATATTGCTGTATGGTCTGTTTGGTTTTCCACGTTATTTTGTGGCAGTTTTTATGCGGAAATATTGTGCCGCCTATTATCAAATCACCGATTACACAAAAATCTACAAACATCTTACCATTCTCGTTTATATTACCTACTCCATGTTTTCTCTAAAACATATTTATGGCACCATTATTGCCGACATAGTAAGTAGATCAGAAAGAACGAGTTGTTTTTTTAAATTCCCAAAGAACTTAATTACTGACAACTTTTTTGACACTTTAAAGACACTCTTCTTGTATCATGCTGGTACTGAATAATCGTACTTCCCGTATTTAATAATAGCCTATCGTAAAAAACATGTCCCGAAGTGAAAATAGAAGACTAAACTGGACTGAAACTAAAAATTAATAAATCGTACGGTTTTAACATTCCTTTTTTGGAAGATCAGGGTTGTAAAAAGGGTGCCATTTTTTTAAAGTAAGTTCTTGTTCACCTTAAGTTGAGTTGACTGACCAATGTACAACTCTATTTAGACATCGAGAGTTACGTTACAGTTATAAAGACGGGGCCAACACAGAGCAGAAGAAGGAGAAGAAGAAGAAGAAGGAGAATAACAGAGAAAGCAATGATGGTCCGCGTTACTGATTTGGGATATGTTATAATATCATCATCTCCTTTATCAGCAGCACCGACTATTGTTGTTCATATACAGCAGCTCTTCATAAAGACAACAATGTTTAGAATTAATATAGATACCATAACTGCCTGATACCTCCGAGCTCAAGTGATTGTTGCTATATAGATTGGGCAATTTCAAATTTTGTGCATTTTAATTAGGTGTTTTGTTGCTACCATTCTTTCAAATCTTATAGACCTCTTAAGACTTAACCTGCCTTCTATTGCTAATATAGGATTTATGTCCATTCTCTAAAGCCTAAATGTAGTTAACTTCCACTCTTATCAGACTCCATGAGCTAAGCCTTCACGATCACAATAAAATATTAACTTGAAAATATTATTGCGATTCATTATGGAGTCATTATTAAACAAACATTAATAATTCCTCATTATAAGGTGGTCCTCCGATTAGCCAGAGATTAATTGTTTATGGTTAGTGACAAGGTGTCTCAATTATAAACAATACTATCATTCATTCGTGTGGTTATTAGGCAAGGCTTGTAAACTACAGAGGTAGCGTATTCCGGCGAGTTTATAGGACAGGGGGTTGCGGCGAGCCGCAAGTAGGTTGCGGGCGAGCAGGCGAGTGTATGACGTCACAAGATTCCAGATCTCGCAATTTTCAGTTTTTACTCAGTCTAGAAAATCTTACACCGCGTGATTAAACTCGTAACCTTTAATTAACCCGTGGTCGGATTCCTGTGAAATTTATACAGAAATAATCTACACACATCAGCCCTACTGATGGTTAAAACAGAGCCTTAGAAAAGCGGACACAAATGTTTTTATTTCACTTTATAAACATCATCCGTTACACAAAATTCATGGAGGGAGAAGCAAATTTCACTATGCGACAATTTTTTGTATTTTTGCGTCCCGAAAAAACTTCAAGCGAGAAAGTTTTAGTGAAATAATTGAATTTTAATACAAATGAAGTTCCAGCCCCATATCTCGAATGGTTTACGAGTAATTGAGTGGTAATTATTCCGAGCGCTTCAAGGTGTCAGAATGATTTGGCGCTTCAAGCACGACAGTAGAGAGCATGACAAAGCTTCTACCTACTGATCTCGGCCGCTTGACCGCAATCTTTTAGGATAGATATTACCAGCACATACTGTTTTTAATAATACAAATGGAAGGTGCTTTAGAAAGTGCAATTAACTGAACCATTATGCCGGGCCAGATATGTGCTGTGGCAGTGTGTAACAGTAATTTTGTAGATTGTAGAAAACAGCTAAGATGTGAACTGTTCTGTTATTCAAGTTACTTAAAATGTTCTTCTGATTCTACACCATTTGTCTTTAAAATCTTGTAAAAATCTCCCAAAGGATCTAGATTTGAATAGAAATTATATAATACAGGTAGGCCTATATAACAGCTAAAGGGTGATTTGTTCTAATATTTTGTTGCCTAGAAAATATTCCTCATTCTAGAGGTTATGTTAGTATAATTTGATGAAAATTTGTTAAAGAATGTATCCTATATTTGTATAGAAATTGTACCTTATAATAAGGGTAGAAAACAATTTTTATGTATCAATATTAACATGTACAGTACTAATGTTATTATTACATTGCGTAGACTATTGTAGAGTATTAATTTGTGTTAATATTGTAATCAAAGCAATACATTTATATTAATAATAATTTTCTCCGGGTTATATGGGGTAGTTATGTAGGTAATGATTGGTGAAACACGGACAAAAGTGTATATCTGTATACAAATTATGTGACGACAGAGATAATATAGACCTAATAAACTAAGGGATGGTTTGTGAATTGCAGGGCAGGGAAACTTTCATGAGCAGCACAACGAAAAGAGGCGCAGGATCTTTAAAATCGACGTCTCAACATAACAAAAAGGACACAAATTGCTTCGCAATTAATTCTACATAAATCACACAATATTTCAAAGGATTTTTCCATGAATTTTTCATTAAAAAGAATCATCGTCTTGCCCTAACTATAACCCGATAGCATGCTTTTAAAGCCTCGGCAATTCAATTTTAACTGTAATACGTTTTCATGTTGATAAATTATATTAAAATATGAAAAGGGCGTAACAAGATATTAAACTAATAAGGCATTTGATAAGGTAATTATAAATAAAAGTTACTAGCACAAAGGATCAAAAAATAAAATAAATAATTCAACAAATATCTAAATAACAGTAGTGCAGATTTACAAGATTGGGAAAAAGTTCAATTCATTCCTTTTTCCCCAGCGGGTCAATCTTTCAGTATGGGTACAAGTAGCCAGTTAATATCCTTTATTATTGAGTCCACGATTAAAATATTTAAGGATTTTTACGTAATTGCTAGTAGGCCTATTTTATAGAATAAAAAAGACCTCTGTACCGTCCGATAGCTTTATCGCCTTGAGTAATTACCACTCTATTACTCGTAAACCATTCAAAATATAAACGTGGTACTTGATGTATAATAAAATTCAAATATTTCCCTGAAGCTCACATGCTTGAATCATTTTCTGGTCAGAGAAATAAAATAAGCTCACATGCTTGAATCACTTTCTGGTCACAGAAATAAAAAAATTGTCGCATAGTCAATGCTTCTTCTTGAACATTTCACGGTCGTCACAAATCACTCCGACACTGAAGCGCATGAAATAATTACCTCTTAATTACTCGTAAACCATTCGAGATATGGGGCTGGAACTTCATTTGTATTAAAATTCAATTATTTCACTAAAACTTTCTCGCTTGAAGTTTTTTCGGGACACAAAAATACAAAAAATTGTCGCATAGTGAAATTTGCTTCTCCCTCCATGAATTTTGTGTAACGGGTGATGTTTATAAAATGAAATAAAAACATTTGTATCCGCTTTTTTAAGGCTCTGTTTTAACCATCAGTAGGGCTGATGTGTGTAGATTATTTCTGTATAAATTTCACAGGAATCCGACCACGGGTTAATTAAAGGTTACGAGTTTAATCACGCGGTGTAAGATTTTCTAGACTGAGTAAAATCTGAAAATTGCGAGATCTGGAATCTTGTGACGTCACACACTCAAGTGCTGCGATTGGTCTATCCCGGAATACGCAACCTGTATAGTTTACTGATCTTGGTTATTAGGTACTATACAGTCCATTTACCACGTCGCATAACCCCCTAATGCTACAGTACTGATGTTTAGCCATAGTCGATCAAATTAGAGAGGTTACCGATAGAATTCTTTCCTATAAATCAATGGAATTTTGATAGGATGAACTTGTATTACTTCCTCTTCCCTGGACGTGGACAGTAACAATTTCTCACTTCACATTTTGTTATAGAATAAGAGGCCTGTTGCGGGAAGAACGTATTCAGTACGCCAAATTCTGCACTAAATTCATGGACAACTCTATGTAACCTTTTCAAGAATCACTAAATATAACAATATTTTTATATGGCAAATGATAAACAAAAGATTTGAGATAATTGCATTCTGGCATTAGATCCAGAGATGTTGTAAATTCATTCACATTAATAACTCTCTTTGCTATACACTTGTATCTATGAAGCGGTTCCCCGTACGCAACTTTATTACAGTTATTCGATTCAATGATACTCACTTGTTGTAGTCTTCAAGCTTTTCTTCTTGAATTGGCCACGGCAGTCAGCGGATACTATAAGGGTCTCTTCTTAAGTCTCAGGGTAATGTGGGTATGATAGGTGGGCTCTTAATAGTAAACAGAATAATGTCACAGTATTCAAATCAGATAGGAAACTGTTTATTCGTAATTGAATATGACGTAAAATGATTATTTATTGTTAATTGATGAAATTCTTGGCGATATGCTATCTGACAGTAGATATTTCAAAGTTATTTAACCGTAAGTGAATTATACCACTCCACTTTACTATGTACTATGATGTAATGTTTTAACGTCATCTATTGCTCACAGTTAATTTTGTAATCGTCGAACAGTACTTACTCGGTCACAGAATTAATATAGGTACAGGCTATAATAGAGCCTTACCACAACACACACGGTTACTGTAGCTGATATTATGTTTAATTATACTTTTCGTGTTGGATGCAAAAACCAACACAACACCATTCGTTAATAACACGTAACGAGAAGTCCTGTGATTTCCGTAGTCGATGGCGAATCGTCAAGAAGTGTGTTTTACAACGTGGCGTACTCTGCAATATCCTTGTTCATCCAGCATGCCCCCACTTTATACTTAAACAAATTATATTCTAGTTTACAGTATTTTGAAGTATTGTCTATTGCAAGCTCAGTTCTGATTGGTGTTTTATCTCATAGCGTTCTGATGCTAAAAACTTAGTACTCTGTAATTTGTGCGTCTCTGCTTTCCAGTTACCATACTAATTTTCCCCGTACATCTATTCAGTTTCTTTTCCCCACTTGAGTTTCGTAGAACCATCTTTTCAGTCCAGCTTACTTGCTATTATATCAGTTTTGTCGTGAAAAGAGTTGCAAGTTTGAACAATAGCGTGTCTCCACTTCCCTATGGTATTTGAATAGCTTGCAAGGATTCTCATTGACTGTTTCTCCGAATTCAGTCTGGCCTTACTAAAGCTTTAGCAAACTTCTACTTCTCAACTCTTGTAATACTGAATTTTTACTGTAATATTTTCCTTTAATGTTATAAAAATGTTTAATATCAGTTTATTAATTACTATTACTAGCTTGTTACTTTCCCCAATGAATACTTATTTTATTATCCTATCACTTACTTTAATCTTGATATGAAATGTATATTATTAATGTATAGTTAATAATGTCTTATCAATTAACCCATCATAACCTTGGATATGTTTATCATAGCCATGGGTATGATTATCTCAGCTGAGTAATTAATTTAAACAGGCAAACAAATCATTTCAGGGAGGAGGAAAGTTTGAATGTGCGAAATTTACGTAAGGCTTAATACTTCTATACGTATTCATATTGGATTGCCCATATCTTTTAATTCTGTTATGGTTGATTGGTACGCTTATATGGTTATTTAATGACAGAAATGTACTGCAACCTAGGACTGTGACCGTCGCCGGTGTGCCGGAATTTTGTCCCCCAGGAGTTATTTTATATGCCAGGAATTCTACTGACATGGGCCTGTCACGTTTATGAACACATGAATTCCATCGACCTGGGCCGAGATCGATCTCCCAACCTTGGGCACAGAAAGCCATCGCGATACTAACTGCGCCATCCAGGAATAGTATTAGCTATTGTTTTATCATAAACATAATCACCTTTTAATATTAAATTTGTTATTGTAGGCCTACTCCTGCATCATAATTGGAGAATCTATAATGCAGCCAGAAAATTTAAAATAAACAAAATATAATACAGTACATTAAAAAAAATATAGTACTGATGTAATGTAGCTTGGCAGATTTCAAGAAGGGAAAAGGGAGGAGGGAAAACGAGACTAGCACTAGGGAGAAATTACATCATGCTGGTTGTCTGTTGGGAAAACCAAAACAGGATCATAGAAATGGAAAATTCCGTTAAAACAAAACCTCTTCTCACCCTTGAATATGCAATGTAAGCCTACCGTTTCAGCTGAGTCCAAGAGGTTAGCCTGGTAATCACATCAAAAAGTTAATATAGCTTCAGCACGACTGAAAATGATAATGATAACGATGATGATGATGATGATAATAATAATAATAATAATAATAATAATAATAATAATAATAATAATAATAATAATAATAATGATAATAATAATAACAGTAACAACGACGACGACGACGATGATGATGATGATGATGAAACCGTGCAATGGTGGTGGGTGTTTCTGTCATGGGGTATGTTTTATTGTCATCTCCCATGGTAGCAGCACCCGCTACTCTTGTGAATATTTGCCCATACAGCAGCTTGCGATATAAATCAAGAACGTTTAGGAATAATACAGATATTATTATTATTATTATTATTATTATTATTATTATTATTATTATTATTATTATTATTATTATTATTATTATTATTATTATTATTATTATTATTATTATTATTATTATTATTATTATTATTATTTAAAACTAAGTTATATTTTGGTCAGACTCTTTTGAGACAGCGGAATGGGTAGATATTGTCCGCAATAGAACGTGCCCTAAAGTAAATATGTCTGTCTCACTCTAGCACATTACTCATATCGTCTGTCTCACTCTAGCACCTTCCCCGTATCTACATAAACGTGAGAAAGACTTAAAGTAAACAAGTAAGTCTATCTCACTGTAGCACATTACTCTTATCTACATTAGAGACAGGAATGATTACATAGCCCAATACCCATTTTGATGCCTTAGAAATTAGACCTGTTCTTCAGTATATTTAGGTCACTGGTGCCAAATATGCCATCAGTTTTGTCCTATCAGCCTTATGACATTAGGATTATGCATATTATCCCATTTTACGTTAAATAGTCTATATAAAAAAAGCAGAGACTATTTTAGCAAGTGACAGTAACAAGATAACATTTAGTCTTAACTCGTATTTGAACACGGAAATGGGAAAGTCTCTGTAATAGCCTATATATTGATGTTTGCTAATAGGCAGTAAGTTATTCAACGTATTGTTCTGAATATTTTATTTCCCATAAACTAATCATCAGATACGACTACCATAACAATGTTCAGTTAGTTCATTGACATCAATAAAATGGAAGCCCTCGACGTCGCGATAATAACAGCGATATCTACAATACACAGGAAGTTGCTTTCTACTTCAGCTTTCTTTATAAATTTCATAACTCCTCTTATCCCCTATTAATCACTAGACCTGGGATTTTAAGGCAAATGCCTATTTTATTCCTTATGAAATAACATGAAAATTTTTTAACATGTTGACATTTCATGATGTATCACATTTACAGAGTTTTATAGTGCTCTAAAATGCCAATTTGGACCTTTGGAGCCTATTTTTACTATTTTAGTGCCTAAAATGCCTATCTACTCTTATACAATTCAACGGCCCTAAATAGCGTGTTGCTCGCCCGCTTCGTGAGACATCGGGTATACTCGGCGATGTTCGTCTCTCGAAGTCTAAACTTTCATGACGACTACAAAATTAGGAAGGAAACCCGTTTCTCTATTATATAAGGCCTAAGTGAAATGAACACAATGAACAAATATTCTAATTTTATTTTCACTTACAATTTTCATAGCTCTGAACCACAAACATTTTTAATAATCTACCAGTGTAATTTTCTTAAAAATCCTGGAGTCAATGAATAATGGCGGGCGAAGCCGGGGGCAACAGCTGTAAAATATTGATGGTTTTATCTCTTGAAATATCGCTGATAATAATAATCCAAACAAACCATTCCTTCCCTTGAAACATCATATAATTTCTGAAAATTACACTGAATTGATAAAATAAAATTCACATCATATTCATGTCAATAAACAGCTGAGAAACAATCCGTATTATGTGTTCACAGGTTCTTTGGAACTGCATAATCGATTCTGATATAGTTTTCCCAGGGGGCGCTTTCATGTCGTGGAATGTACTCTAAAGCAGGAATTTTAGCTGTTTCATTAATTATTAATGGCTTAGTTTATGAATGATTCGCGTGCAAGTGTTAATAAATATAATGCTTTAATAATTATTATACTCTTAATTTTTAATTTTTAAAAGAATTATTGTGGCGAAGCCACGGGCACCTCCTAGTTTTGTACATTTAAAATAAAATTCAACTTTGTAACTTTTACAATCATTTAATGGACATCTCTGAATGAAGGGCAGAATAGCAGAGGGTGGGGTTTTCACAGAAACTTTATTTTCCCAAACAATTGTCGCCAAAGGAATGCTGACTGATGGGGGAGGATTCGTTCAAAACAACAAGTAGCAGGTATATAGTAAGAAGGGACAGGGTTGGAATGTTTAAAACAAAACGTTTAAAACAAGTGTTTAAAACATGTTTAAAACAAGTGCTTGTGTTTTTTAAGTTTGTTTAAAACGTTTTATATATATACATAATAGGCCCTATACATTAAAATGGTTGTTTTAAACAAAATGAACAACTTAAACTTTTTTAAAACAAACAACATTGTTGTAAACATAAAAAAGTTTTAAAAAGACACGTTTAAAACAACCAACATTGTTGTTCAGATAAAAACGTTTTAAACCAAAAAAAAAAAACTTTTTTTTTTGTTCTTTAAAAAAACATGTTTTTTCCAACCCTGAGAAGGGACATATAATCCAAAACTGTTTTTGATAAATGTAGTTTTAATTCTTTATTAAGTGCCAGTATGGTACTTTATGAGATTGTGTGTGGGGACGAAAAATGTCTGTCCGTCTGTCTGTCTGTCCGTCCGTCCGTCCGTCCGTGTGTCTGTACGCGCGATAACTCAAATACGCTTTGTCGAATTTTAATGAAACTTGGTATACACGTTTATAATGTCCATGGGAAGAACCCTATAGATATTGAACCAAATCGGTTCACCGGTACCGGTGTAATGCCCAATTTAGTGCCTATTTTAATAGATTATGGCGCCTTTCTAATAGAAAGGCGCCATAACTCAAATACGCTGTATCGGATTTCCATGAAACTTGGTATAATCATTTATGACGTTCATGAGAAGTGCCCTATTGAATTTGAACCTAATCTGTTGACCGGTACCGGAGTAAACCCCAATTTAATATCTACTTTAAAGGCGCAATAACTCAAATACGCTTTATCGTATATTTATGAAACTTCGTATACGCATTTATAATGTCCATGGGAAGACGTCTATTTATAATAGATAAAATCGGTTGACCTGTTTCGGAGTAATGCTCAATTTAGTGCCTATTTTATGGTAATATACGTATTCGAAAGAATTTATAAAAAAAATGAAAATCAATTATCTTGACAACACTGCCTATTGTTTTACTGTTATCTTATAAGGCCTTGGAAATTAAAATGCAGGTAGCTATGACAAAAAACACTATCGATTTACAAGCGCTTATCCAACTAGACCGTTAAAATGACCCCGGTGGCCGAGATGGTAACGCTTTGGCCTCACATTCTGGAGTCCATGGTTCAAAACCCGAAACCGGCCAATTTGAATTTTTTTTTGACATTTTTATGTGAGTGTGCGATTGTCATGATATCACATATCTGTACAGTTCAGGTGATGCTGGAAGATTTTAATCTCATTAAAAAAAACTAGACCTTTGTTCTTCCGTAAGCCCTGCTTAATGAATAAATCTGGAGCTTAACTTGGAAATCAATTTTTAAAAAAACATATTCTGCATATCAAAACCTGTACATATATTTTAACATTGACGATTCTACTACAACATACACTTACAACATTTTTTTGGTGAATATATCAAAAGAAAAACACTTCATCCAGGGCTGAAGACGAAGGAAAGGTTCCCATGACACTAGAGGCATTCCCCCTTTGTATGGCAATGCTGATACGTTGCCTCAAATATTCGCCAGCCCTAGGATCCCCTGTTGCAACAGCAAGTCTTCTGCCTATCTCTGAAGTTAACTTCTTGGCTTCTGCACACCATGTACCAAGAGTCTCGACAACGAAAACAACAAAATGGTACTGGTCAACTATGTGACAGTACTTTTTCAATTTCAGAGATACAGCAGAAATCGCAGCAGAGCCTGGATTTTTGCAGGTGCCCGGTAAATGTGATGAAGCTAAAGTATCGACACAGGTAGCATCCCATAAAAGTGATTTACCCCTGACCCAAGGGATCAAGGCCAATCCGTCGGGTCTCTTACCATCGGATCGACTAATGCCAACTGGTTCCAAGATAGTCGGGACACCAGCAGAGACTAAGGCTCTTTTAATTAGATCATTGATCATGGAATGCCTGGAAAATCTTCCTGTGTTCTTCGGACAGCTTAACCCATGATGGCCGTAAGGGTCAACTCGGGCACCGCACTGGCATAGGTGTGGATGACATAATTTACTACCAAGCCGCAAGCCTACAGCGATCCTGAAAGTCACATCATCCATTAGAGTACCTAAGTTAGATGAAGGTAAAGCTCTCAGCCAGGAGCCAGCTTCGTTTTCACAAATGGCAAGAAAACGTGCTTGGTCAAGATCCGAAGGAGAAGAAGTAACGAGAAGTCCGTGTATACGCATGGTGTTTATATGATCCCACTCTTTCTGTACCTCAGGATGGGCTGGAAAATCCTGTTCAGGGTTTAAAAGTCCCCAACTTGCAAGAGCCTCCGACAAATGGCAGATCTCAACTTCATCACCGTGATTTAAAAGAACAGATTTGACAAAATCAGAAACGCCATGAGCCGAAGCCAAGAAAGCAGGAAGACAAATATCGTTAATCTTGCGCACACCAACTCCACCAAACCTAATAGGTAAACTCGCCAGTAACCAGCTTTTGTCATCAAGAGTCAGATTAAGTATGGATTGTAAGCAATTTCTCACAGTATCATCAGCTTCTTCGATAATAGATGGATATAACCACAAAGGGGTGGTGCGAAGAAAGTATGTCAATTTGGGAACAAAAAAACAACTTTTAAGGAGGAAGTACGCCGTGTGAGAATGAACTGAAAGCAAGCTATCAAACATTTTCTTCATCAAATCCAAGTTCTGTCTTGCAGTATGTTCCATAGCATCAAGCATGATGGGAGAACCGAGTAGGTTTAACTCAGAACTAGAAATTATTTTAATTCCTGGTGTAATTTTCTGAAAAGCAGAAACAACGTCATCGTCTCTGGCAGAGCAGAAGTATAGCTCACATTTGTTAGGGTTGATTTCCAATCCAATATTCCCACATTCATCAATGATCTTCTGAAAATCTTCAAGTACAATATTAGGTTCATCTCCTAGAGTTCCATCGTCTAAATAGAAAAAATTTAACTTACTCTGTAAGTGTGAAATTGTGGGATGAATTGCAAGACTAAAAACCATAGGGCCCGTGGGATCACCTTGTTGTGCTCCTCTCTGAGATGGAATAGTTTCGTGATTGAAGAAAAGATGTGATGGAGTCCTATATGCTTGCCACAGAAAGGGGAATAGGTTGGGAACTTTCTCCTTAACAGTTGCCAACAAGGAATCTCGTTCGATACAATTGAATGCATTTTTGAAATCAATTTTAAGGAGAACTTTATTACTACCTACATTCTGGCTAAGATATGTGCGAACGGTGTGAATAATTTTCTCGCATCCCTTTGGAGTTCCAAATCCAAGCTGATGAGGGCGAAAATATTCCCCTAGTGCCTCCCTTGTAGATGTACAAGCTAATTTAGCCACAACCCTCCGGAAAGTATTTCCAATCGCAATTGGACGGATGCCACCATCTTTATTTTGAAGTGATATCAGTGAAGCTCCAAATAAATAAGGTCTGATGGCTTCGGGAACAGTGCCTTCTAAGATGAGGTTACATAGTTTTGTTATGCTGTGCAATAGTCGTCTACCAGCATCCCCTGCAGATAGAGAGGTAAGATCTTTCAGATGTTGAGGTCGTATGCCATCTAATCCAGCAGCAGAACCAGACGGGAAACTTCTTATTGCATGCAAAACACTGTCTTCAGAAACTGATAAATGGGGATCTTCAGGAGAAGGGGGATCGGGAAATGACAAAGACCTGGCAGGAGAAGGATGTTTTTTAAGAAGTGCCTCAAAAGTCTCTCTGGTATTATTCGCAACACCTAAATCAGAAGAGAGGAGTCTGACGGCTCCTCGAATATCACCATCTGAAACTTTGGCTTCAACCAAGCGGGGAAGGGACAGTTTTGTTTTAGGTCATAACTGTTTAAACAAAAACATACTGGCACTTTTTTACATCAGTTTACCTGATTTTATTAATTTTGCAATTATTTCTGTTAAGAATAGGTCTACTATGTTTCTTTCAGTAAAAAATGATCACGTTACAGTTTAAGAGCATATTGTAGTATTTTAAAGTCTATTTTCTGCCTATTTACACATTTTAAAGCATATTTTAAGTGCCTATTTTCTCTTTTAAAAGTCTATTTACTTGTTTCAAAAGCCTATTTTAGGTGCCTAAAGCTAATATTTTAGAGCCTAAAATCCCAGGTCTACTAATCACTGTGGTTGAGAGATTACACTAACAAGCATAGTGATGTATTAAACTGTTCTCGAACAATTAGAAGAGTACTTTGCCTAAGCAACACACAGTCTGGATTTTGAACTACTTGTCCTCCATCCGACAGTGATTCCCGGTGATTTAAGTTGTACTACACAAAATTGTTTCCTCTATTACAAAAGCAGCACGTAAAAGTTATGTAGACCGTCTGCAGTGGACACTGTTAAAGCAAAATATCAAACTTGCAACAATTTCTTAGGAAAGTGCTGAGCAATTTACTAGCCAGGAGACTATTTGTGGACACTGTTAGTAGGTTAAAGGAGAGGCACAAAACGTAGACATTCACATGTCAGTTCTTCGTTGGCTGATTGGTTGGTTGGTATATGGTTATTTAACGACGGGGTTGTACTGCAACTTAGACCTGTGACCGTCGTCGGTGTAATGGAATTTTGTCCCGCAGGAGTTCTTTGACATGCCAGAATATCTACTGACATGGGCCAGTCACATTTATGCGCACACATAAATGTCATCAACCTATTATATATTACAAATATTTTCTAGTTTTGGAGTTATTTCTTGTAAATTAATTTACAATAACAATCATCCATTTTTTCGCCAAAACATAGCTAAATAACATACCTTTATTTTTTTTTTCATATGGCCTAGGTAGTGATTATTAGGCAACAATAAAATGCTATCGGAATAAGTTACTATTGGTTGATACTTGGGTAAAACACAACCTTAATACTAAAACTATTATTAAAAACGTCTACTATTTACATACTATGGTAACGGTTTAATTAGTTCACTTAGTTATTATGCATCAGATAAATGTGACCGTATTAATTTTGTTTCATAAACAGATCTGCTTCAGAGACGCGTTTTTAAATATCTCCGCACGAAAATAGATACAAAAAAGATTGAGGTTTGAACCGAACTATTTTATTAAGAGCAAGAGTGTGCATACTAAGCAGCAAAAGTTACAGTTCGTCCATCAGCCATGAGGCACTACCTTATCTCGTGGCTTAGTTTACAACTACTTTGCACTGAAGTGAAATTAGTTTAGGGTGGAGTGGGTGGGGAATTAAAAGTAAAAAAAGATTGGGGCTGTTATACAAAGCTTTGCCCAGTAGCCTGACGTTATTGTTTTATTATACCTTTATTATTGCTATTATTATTATTTTTTTTATTATTAATTATTATTACTTAATTATTATTACTTAATTAGTTTATTATTATTAACATTATTGTTATTAATTCTTGTTAGTGATTAAAGCATTATATACTTGTCAAGGGAAGTAAATAAACAGTAAAGAATACACCCATCCAGTTATGACCATGACTGTTGGGTAGGTAAGCCAGTAATATGAGCTCATATTCGGGAGATATTTGAAGTTTTCCCCTCTCATGAAGGCGAATGCCAGAATGGAATTTATCTTATAAAATATTAGTTTACAATTGAGAATAGGTTCGAATCACCTGTTCATGTTGAGCGGTCTCTCTAAATTGTAAATGATAACAATTTTCATATGTCCTTTTTAGGTAGATTTCGAAGAAAAATCTACCTATTGCAATGGATACCATGTCATGATTTTCGAAAAATTCTTTCATATCGTTACGTTTCATGCTCCCCTAATTACGAAACCACCGCCCGTTCAAAAAAATTGTTTGTGATATTTATATATATATATATCTTTACACGATAGCGGCCGTAATTTTGAAGATATTTGAACCAAATTTTAATATGTTATTTCTAGGCCCAATAGTTCGGACAAGTTCGTTAATGAGCAAAATTGGCCCAAGGGGGTGGTCGGGGGAGGGGGGTTGAAATTTTTAAAAATGTATATCTCGGCCCCTATGAAGTATAGAGGGAAACTTTGTTTGAATAAATTAGAGTACTCCCTATGGAGTTCACAGTGACACCAACGATTCGGGGGTTCGGGTGAGGGTGGGGGTGGGGGTGGGGGATGAAAATTCGAAACTTTTGAAACCACGTCTTGTGGGGTATCGTTGAAAAGCTCTTGATGAGTATTCTACAAATCAATAAATAGTTTCTTGATAGCTTTCATATGACGCGAGATTTTAATGTTTGAAAATAATAACACTTGAAAGAATTATTATAATATCATAAGTTTGTCTTGTTTAGCGGCTTTGCTAATTTTATTCATTGCTGATCTTGCGCACGGCCTCCCAGAATATTATATCCTATTATTGTTGTCAAAACAATTGATTGTAGGCTCTTCCTCTTTAATGCAGGTTTGCCATGCCAAGGCTAAAGAAGAAGAGTGCTATGCAGCGACAAATTAAACCAAAAGCACTTCGAAATCTACCTCCGCCTGTAGGCCTGCCTAAAGGGATTTTTTAATTTAAGTGATTTAATGTAATAACCAGTGGAACTCTAGCAACATTGTGGGCTACAGATAAATTCATGTTTCCCCAGATTATATTATTTCTGTTGACATAACAAAAGAAAATGGTTTTTTCTTAGTGTTCCCTCTTACTAGATTAGGTGTTTGTTAGTAGAAAATCACGGGACGAGTCCTGGTGTCAGAGAAAATATTCTCCTGCTACTTATTCTCCGTCCGCCGCCGTGGGTGAGTCGGTAGCGCTCCTGCCTTCCACTCCGGCGGCCCGGGTTCGATTCCCGGCCGGGTTGGGGATTTTTCAGTAGTGAAAAATTTCTTTCCCGGATTCAGGACTGGGTGTGTGTATGTGTCCTTAGGTTTAAGTAGGTAGGGGACTGGCGCACCCCGGTAACAAATCCGCTGTGAATATCCCCTTACGGGATCCCCAGGGGTCGCTCGCGACCCAGAGGAGTAACTTACTTACTTATTCTCCTGTAAACTATTCAGTAGCATAATAGTAATGATTACGTAGTAGAAGTAGTAATAGTAGCAGTCATGTATGGGCCTAGTAAAAATAATATTCAACATTTTACATTTTAATCATGTGATAGGGCAGCAATAAAACATTAAAAACATGGTCGCTAACTTAGCTTTGACTGTGACAGATTTCTAAAAATATGAATTTTTTAAAAGCACAATAAAGCATAATTTACATATTAAAGTATAAAACATAATCTTGAAAATGATAGAAATTATTAATAAAATATTAAAATCTCTATATATATAAAAGGCTTTGTCCTGACTGACTGACTGACTGAATGACAGGAATCAACGTACAGCCTAAACTATAACAGGTAGAGACTTGGAATTTTGACAGTACCTTCGTTTCATAATGTAGGTGCTCACTAAGAAAGGATTTTGAAAAATTCTGATTTTAACTGCCAAAAATTAAATGTTTTTGAAAATACTTAACCCCTTTTTACACAGAATTATCCAAACAAATTCACAGAACATATTGTTGCCAGTTGTATCAGGTGGGTTTGGATTAAATGAAATGGATGTTTGACAAATTAGAGAAGGTAACATTATAATTCATATTATCTGTATTAATAAAAGGAATTGTCCTCGATGTCCAGCGAAATCTACTGAACGCAGAGATCTGAAATTTTAAACATAGGTGGGCTGAAGGGTCGGAAAATGCACCTCCAAGCCGGAATTTTAATTTTAGTTTTCGTTCGTGAGTTATGAGTGAAAAACGGGCAAAAAACGTGCATTTTGTGCGTTTTCAAAACATAAGTTTTCAGTTATACATTTCAATGTCAAATCAATTACAGTTGGCATTGGCTATTTTTGTCATACCTTGAAAATAAAACTTTCGCGATCGCTTGAATGTTGTAAGCCCTAAATATGGTCAAACGTTGTTTTATTTGGACGTATCTCACTATACAGAGGTTTTCTGGGCCAAGAAACCCGAATCTGAGGTCGCTTTTACCAGACGATGCTATCTAATCGTGGTATGTAGTCCACGTGATTTAGGTGTTAATAAATATAATGATTTTACTATTATGCTCTTAATTTTTAATTTTTGAAATAATTATCGCGGGCGAAGCTGCGGGCACATGCTAGTATAAAATATTAATACAGTTTTTAAAATAAATAATCTGTGTTTTCCTGTTAATTTGGCAGTGTTGTAAAATTAAATGAGAAAAAGTAGTACTTATGGGAATGATAGACCAGAATGACGGTACTATAGTGGACGTTGTATACCCAACAGCTTTGTAAAATTTAGTAGGCCTACGTAGACGTTCTTTCAAGGAAATAAAATTAGATGCTCAATTGAAGCCTGCATTCAACAAAAATGAAAGTTTGTGATGAAGATAGTGAATAATAATGGTGAAATGCTCACAGTATTGGCTAAACAGGCTTAATAAGTAAGCGAATAAGTAGGCCTACTTTCAAATTATGACATTAGCATTGTAGATCATTATTTCGTGTATTTTTTTAAACATAAAAAAACATAATTATCATTAAAGTAAAGCATAACTGTTGTTGTCCTAGTCAAGACCATAATTGTAATACTAATAATACTAATAATAATAATAATAACCTCTAACATCCTCAGTATCTCAAAGAACAGCACAGCCATTGTTAATGTACTACTTGGTAATGTGTCTGCAGTTGAACACGTGTAGTATGATTTAGTGCTCGGATAGAATAGGCCTACTCTTGTAGATAATAGCAGGAATAAAAGAGAGTATCTTCAAGATGAATTCCAGTGAGCGAGAATATTCTGTGCAGTTGAACTTTGACTTCAACTTCCTTTCATTTATTATAGGCTACTTCTCGTCATGCTCACTTTAGCCTGTTTTATTTGGTTATTTTTTACATTATCTTTCATCATATTGAGTTCTGCAGAAAAATAAAGATCACGACCTCCAGAGCGTCACCGGGGTTTAAATGTAATCGCTGAAACGGGATAAATGGGACTACCACTGCAATGAAGCGCCAGCTTATGATGATGTTATGTGGAAATAGCAAATGATAATAAATGCTATATTTCTCGAGGTTTTTAAAATCGCCACATCCTTATGAGGTCTCTCTCATGGAGCAAGAAAATAAAGACGAAATCAGAAGCCTTAAGAATAACTTTCTTTTCTCTCTTTAAATTATAATAATTTAAACTTCAACTTTGGATCGCGACTTATGATTGTAGGCCTAAGCCTATATTCTGAATAGACATCCGAATAATCTATAATAATAATAAGAGGAAGTGTTTGTTTTTCTGTCTGTCTGTGTGTGTGTGTGTGCGCGATGCCCAGTGAAATCTACTGCACGCAGATATGTGACATTTTAAACATAGATGGACTAAAGGGTGATCGAATGCACCTCGAAGCCGGTTTTTTTTTTAATTTTTGCTTTCGTTCGCAAGTTATGAGTAAAAAACTGACAGATGACGTGATTTTTTAGCGCTATCGAAGCATCTGTTTTCAGTTGACAGAACTTGGAAATAAACGCATCGCGATTTTTTTTTTCAATATAGATATATCGCTTCGATTCTATTGGCCCCTTAGAGGCTGCCCTAGATCGAGGCTGGTGAATTCCGCCTCGGGCAGGAATGTGTGTAATAAGGAAAAAAGGAAAACAATTAAAACAAAACTCTTAAGAAGATAAATAATACAGGAATTCTTTTATTTATCCAAAATGGCATCAGTTTATTTCATGACTGACCACAGGGATCCTGAATATGGGTACTGAAAGCCTCAGTATTACAATATTAACAATATACAATATAAATAGCATAAGAATGCAATTAGGATTTACTGATTTAAGCGTCTTAACTCAGCTGGAGGAGTCTTATTAATCTTCTATTTAAGTGGAATACAAGTGCCTGTGTAGGATACAAAGCGAGTCCTTTATTATCCTCACAAGTATGGTACGCACAAGTTCCATGGATATTCCTAGGGAGAGAAGATAATTCCATGTGAATTTCGGTAAAGTGCCTCTGCTACCAAACAAAAGACCAGTCACTGACCAATGACTCAACTCGATGTCATAACGTTGAGCAAGGTCTGGAAGACATGGTTGATTTCTTCTCTTCGTCAACTGCAGAAGCCTGGTTCACGTCAATTTCAAATCTTATGGTAGGATCTAATACCAAAGCTTTTCCATTTCGATGATTTATGGCTATAATGTCAGCTCTCCTAGTTGAACCATTTGTCGAGATACAATGAACCTCGTCATAGACATTCCATTTCATCTGCTTCAGAAAAGTGGCTAGAGTAGTTCTCACTTTGTGATGCCTTGTAGTGATAAGAAGTTCGTTTTTGGGGCAGGATCCCAGTACATGTCCTAATGTTTCTATCTCGCTGCAATTAGGATAACGACAGCGGGTTGTACTAGACCTGCCAGGCACAACACGAACTGCAGTGATGTTGCACGACATTTTTAAGGCATTCGTCCATTCTGAGGATGACAATCCATTTCTCTCGCTTACCCAGGAGTTAGCCTTAGGAACATCTGCATAGAGTCTGACCCCTTTGCCATGCACCATGTGTCAAATGCTTGATTGCGAAGCTCTTTCCTCACACGTCGACCTGACCAGTCTTTTGCTTCTGATTAATTTATTTTTAATTTTGTAAGTGCTGATGATCTTTCAGTTTCCAGATCTCGTAAAGAGTGAAGATGTTCATCATTTATAGGTTTGTTCGCAAAGCAGTCAGAAACCAGGAACAAATCGTTCGCGCATGCGCTCTTTCTCCACACGCGTTCGCAAAGCGAGAATCCGTGATTCTGATTTCAATCTTCTGTTCGCAAAGCTCTCACGGACAGTTTCTGTACTATAAGAAAAGTTTGCAGGCTCTAGCATGAATTGTTATCAGAGACATGCGCAGTAACCTATTTTCACGCGCCTGACTCCTCCCTCCTATAACATTGCGCCAGATTTATAAACATAGGCTCCTTATATGTATGAATAATGGAAGATAATTAAAAATTTCCCAAAATATAGATTATATTGTCGATGTATATTGCATTTATAACATGTCAAAGGGAAATATATATTTTATTTGCATATCATATCGATTAAACGCAGAAACTATCGATTCCAAATTCTTGTAACCGTTCGCAAAGTGCAAATCACGGGTGAGTTACAGACTGGACATGCGCAGTACAACAAATTCTCAAGCGGTCACGGATTTGCTTTGCGAACAAACCTTATATTAAGTAGAATCCTGCATATATTATGGTGCTGGATGAATGCTTCCCATGTAGCTCTCATTAGGCTTAGTCCTCGAAACTTTTTCGGTGCATATAACATACTATCTGGGCAATCATGTGGTAGCCCTATGATGGCTTTTGCTGCACCCCTGATTATCTTGTCTATATCATTTAAGAACCCATCTCGTAATTTATTAATGGGAGTACACTGCAGAGGGTAGATAAGACTTGGCCAGATGTACTGATTGATGATAGAAATCTTTTTTTCTGGCTTGAGCAAAATAGAATCAACTAATCGTGATATATCTGAATGCAAGCTTTTAATGATAGAGGCTTCATCAAAGACAATTTTGTCATTGAAGTCCACTCCAAGATACCTAATACGGTCATGAGGGTCTGTAATAGAGCATATGTCCGAACCATTCATAGTAGTAATTTTACGTGGTGATAGTATACTTTTCTCTATGGATATTAATCTGCTCTTGAGTGGATTTAATATTAGACCCATTGAAAGAAAAAGACTCTCAGCTAAAGTGAAGAGAGATTGAACACCATTGTTATCAGCTGAAATCAGTACTATATCATCAGCAAAAGCAATACAAGAAAGCTTGGTCAAATTAGGATCTGCTGAAAATCCATATTCCTCTGATACTTTATAATCAGTCAGTTCCTTCAGTATGTGATCAATTGCCATATTAAAAATTATGGGCGAAAGAGGACTACCTTGAGGAACACCTTTCTTAATTCTGATAGGTTTTGTTTTATTAAAGCCAACCTCAATCTGTATTTCGTTTTCTGCTATTAGATTTATAATTAGCTTACGCAAATTATCCGGCATTTCACATTTTCCTAAAACCCTTTTAATGTGTTCATGTCCAACCGAGTCATAAGCTTTACTCACATCAAGGAAGGCAATAGAGCAGCTTGACTTTCTAGATCTTGACACTTGAAGACACCCGTTTACAAGGGATGTGTTAATGTGTGTTCCTGGTTTGGATATGTAACCTCTCTGATGGCTTCAAAGAGAGAGATAATTACGAAATATTTTGTCCAAAACCCGCTCGATTATCCTTCTTCTAACAGAAAATATTAGTACAGGTATCGCAATTGATTTAGACGAATGAAAAATTGTAATGGAAGCATGAGAGCGAGTTACGTACTCACAGACAGCTGCAGTTGAGTTGAGTCAGAAGTCACCGATAAAGCGATGGCGATGTTTGTTTTGGTACACTGCTGTCAGCTATCTAAATGTTTACGTGCACCACGAGGAAGCGGTACAGTCACTATAATATAACACATAATTTTAATTGAAATAAATAAATAAGTTAAGTACGGTATTGCTTACGTCTAATCCAGGCCTGTCCAACCCGCGGCCCGCTCTCACAGTTTTGTGGCCCGAGGACAAATAACAAAGAATTTAGAAGATACGGTTGGAAAATGCAGCTACTTTTCACTTTGCTTGGATGACAGTGTCTACCAGACTGACACCAGTCAACTCTTGATTTTCATACGAATGATCAACAATGAATTTTCAACACAAGAAGAAATTCTTCAATTATGTTCTTTACGTGGATAACCAAGGGTGAAGATATATTTTAAACAGTAAATGAAACGGTGGAAAGGACTGGTAGGATTAATTAGGAAAACTGGGATAAGTTTCCTCATGTTCCATTGCATAGGCTAATTCACCAAGATGCGTTGTGTTGGAAGTCAGTGAAATAAAGCGATGCAATGAATATAGTGGTTACAGTTTCCATCAAGATACGTGGTGGCACTAAGACACAACTCCACTGCAGATTCCGGGAATTTTTGGACGAGAGATCTATCACTCCACGCAAATATACGCTGGCTGAGTGCAGGTAGTGAAAATCTTGTTCGACAGGTTGAAGATCCAGACTTTCTAAGGCAGCTTGTTTTCATGACTGACCTGACACAATACTTGAATGAGTTGAACCAGAGACTTCAGGGAAAAATCAAAGTGTTTGAGGGTTAGAGGTCATGTTAATGGTTTTAAAATTTCTGAAATTAACCTTATCAAGAAATGATTTAACACACTTTCTATGTTGTCAAGAGCTGTCAGAAGAAATTGAAGATGGTAATTTTTCTGAGTTTTGTGAAAATTTTGAAGTTATTATTCAGATTTTCTGACTTTGAAAATATTACAGGTAAACTGCTGCTTTTTAATGACCCTTTGAATATGGATATTGAGAATCAGCCATCCATGTATCAACTGGAGCTCTGCGATCTTCAGGCTGATCCTTTTCTTCAAACCAGGTCTGAGAGAGGGCTCAACTTCTTCAGAGGGCAGGTTTCCTCAGCTTAGAGATTTTGGTTTGCAGCTTTCCTCAATGTTTGGAAGCACTTTATATGAGAGTGCTTTCTTCAACACGAAATTCATAAAAAATAAATATAGGAACTGTCTCACTGATAATTCCTTGTTACACCTACTAAGACTGGCAGTTACTAACATAGAAGTGGACATCCATACTTTAGTGAAGCAGTCTGAAAATCCTCAGTGCTCACATTAAGTGTGTAACGGCAGGCGCGGTCGGCAGCTGGGAACGTTCATCTGGATCGGGAATCGGTTAATCGGCGCCAAAAGATAGGATCCAGGGTTTAGGTGAATGTTAATATTCATAGATCCGTACCTTTATGATGATCTAGTAGAGATGAAGTTCTTCCAGTGTAGCGTGAGAATCTCGGGACATGTTGAAGCTGGTTCCAGTTAATGTATGGTAAAATACCTCTGAAAAACTGATTATGGTAGGAATTCAGGTATTTTACATCCGTACTCACTCTCACACAATAAGACGAAGTAGTAATGTTGAACTGAATTTGGTAGATTTATTCACCAAATAAAATGCAGATCGAAAGTTTTAACAGAACACAGAATTTACATCAGAATTCAAGCTTATACAAAACACACACGGTTTCTTAATTTACTATCTACTACATTGTGATTGAAATGTAGGTATTACTCCTATATAGCTGCCTTGCTATACAGCAATACAAAAATCGCGTGTATCCACGAAGGTGGATCTTGAGCAAGTCTCCTGGTTATAGTTATGACTTTCTGTACTTCTGTTAAAAGGGCGGATACTCTTCTCCCCTTCTCTTACCTTTAAATGTATTTTTATTGGCTGAAATATTAGTTACAGATTTTCATTCGTCCACGTCACCACTGTTTGAGGAGGGTAAAATGTACATGTTACTTCCTTCTGGAAAATCCTATAAGTTCATACACCTCGTTTCTAAGAATTTCAATTAGGTTTTTGACAGTTCTTTGATTTATAAGTTACGTGTCTTTAGCAATGTCGTACATCTTAGGAAAGTCCACTTTGGGAGTAGCTGGCTGTGATCTTTAGAATTGCAGAGTTACACATGAGTGAACATCTCTTGTGACTGGACATTGTTACTGGATTAGTGAACAAGTTTCAATCTCCTGGCAAAGGGTTGGTCTTGTAAACTGTTTCTTACAATATTCTGTTAAAGTATTCATTGGTTTATTCTTATATTTATAATATTAATTATATATGAATATATATATATATATATATATATATATATATATATATATATATATATATATATATATGTATGTATGTCTATATATTCAGTTTCAAGTTCTAATTTCAACCTACTGGTAATGAATCCTATTTCAACAATTTGGTCTGCTGTACTTTACTGTTAATTTACTTTATGTGAGTGAAACTTTTACTGTTTGGCCCTCAGCCTAAATTGTAGAAATATTTTGGCCCCCAGCACTTATGAAGTTGGACAGGCCTGGTCTAATCTGTTCAACACCAGACATGACATCGTCTTCCGTTGGTTCAACCTGATATTCCACATATTCATCATCATCATCATTATCATCATCATCATCATTATCATCATCATCACTGCTTTCCATACCATTGTCTTCTATTATAATCCTTTCAATTCTTTCCTCCACGATGCAGTCTTTCTCCCAATATTCCTGTTCAATTTCTTCAACGCGCCTACATACATTTTCCCATTCTGCTTGGCCGAGTTCTTGAAATCTTTGCCTACACAATGCTTCTACGTCATTTGTTTTAAATGTTGTATTCCTGCTTGCAACCCATTGTTTAACATCTCCCCAAATTGACTCAATGGGGTTCAAGTCGGGTGGTAGGGTGGAAGCTTTAAAACCGAGTGGTTATTTTCTGCCAATAATTGGTCAATTACGTAGGTTTTGTATGCTGGCTTATTCGCTAGGATTAGATCATATATTTTATTATTGTCCGAAGGTTTGAGGAACTGCCTTCAAACTATATCGTATTTCGTAGTTTCGTCAGCAGTCTCCTTATTGTTGGTGCGGCCTTTTCTTCCGTATAGAAATTGTATATGGTGCGACGAATTGCACACTTGTCGAAGTCATCAATGTCTGTTATCCTTTTTGGAACATTGTGTTTTTTCCCCAGGTGTGCCGAACGACGTTCCTTCCTCTTCTTGTGTTTTCCTGTCACGTAAAATTTGATAAACAGAAGAGTTAGAAACTTTGGTGGCTGCAGCAACTCTTTCCTGGACTTTTTAAATTTGTTTAAAATACTCAGGTGTAAACCGGTCCTTTTCTTTTACTTCCTCCTTCATATAGTCATAAACATTAGCAATAACCTCCCGAGTTTGACTGTGTAATGTTTTCCCTTTTAACTACGAAATTATTGGAGGCATAATGAGAATAATAACAAAACTATAATAATAGCACGTAAATATTAACGTTCATGTAAATAACGTACGCTGTAAATATTGACTTTATAAAACTGTATACACTAACACATAACGAACAGTGAAAGAAACAGAACTTCAAAAAGAATTTGCAAATAATTTTTTGTACAACGGACTGCACTGTGCCCTGTGAATAGCAGGAAGGAATTAGCGTCACGTGCGTGCGTGGGCAGAGGGGATTCACAGGTCTTCAGGACTCAGAAGGCCCGCCCACTAGATTCTCACTCAAGGTTATTCGTCTAAAATCATTGCGGGACCTGTAGTAATGCCGTAGGCATAGCCCGGGGAAGGCTGTGACTTACACCCCCAAAACTAAATGAAATCAACAACCGTCTAAGATAGACTTTCAACATATCCTAAAAACTAGGCTCAAATAAAAACACCTTAAACGATTTTATCGCGTCACATTACAATTTCAGGGGTGTGCATTCAGTAAGACAAGGGAAGACCTTCATCCTTCCATCGAAACTTGAGAGAATTAAATTCCTTGATAATATATATTTAAGCCCTTATTAATCATTAGGAATAAACCCGCTCACATTGCGGGTATGTGCATTCAGTAGGACAAGGGAAGACATCCATCCTAGCGTCAAAAACTTGATGGAAATAAAATTCCCTGTCACCAATATATTTAAACTCATATAGCCACCCATCAATCATACCGTAAGGAGAGGGTAAATTTCAAGCACCCCGAGCCACCCCTAAACCCAAAATACACGTTAGGTAAGTAAAAAAAGAGATCTGAATATAAAATTAACCAAAATATTATCACAAAAAAATAAGGAAATGTCATACAAAGAGTTAGGCCCTTATGAAATATTATTTCTTTCCTACTAGAGGGGTAGTTTTTGAGAAGGAAAAATTAAGATAGGAGGAAAGTGACAGTTTTTGGCAGGTTTAAGAACCATATTTTAAAATATTTTATATACTACCTAAGTTTTCTAATTTTATTTGAAAATTTCAAGTGCTAAGTATTTATTAGACTTTAATGAGTAAATTGACAAAACATTCTTAAGAAATACAACATAAATGTTTACAATAGGATGACCCAAATTTTCACATTCAAAATTACAGTTTTTGGCAGGGAAGTTACATTTCTTGGCAGGTGTGTATACAGTTATTGGCATAACAATTTTTTGGCTGCTTTTAACGAAATGTATAACTTACAATCTAATTTTCATCATTGTTATTGTCATTGTCACTCATGGAAATACACAAACAATCATCGGAATCATTCTCATTTACAATATAACATACATGACGCACAAAATCATCAGAATCATCCTCATCAGGAATGTGCTGTACATGACTCTTTGGTAAACATCTCAAATGGAAGAGTTTAGTGCACATAGAACATTCCAAATGCTCTTCTTTTCCAATTTTAATATTGCGGGCACAAACGTAACATAATCCCTGCTTTTGAGAAGACATAATTTCTTTCTCAGGAGTGGTGTTCTTCATAGGTTTTTTCTTCTTACTTCCTTCCCTGTTGATCTGATTCTTCTCTTCCCTCTTCCGCTTCCTTTCTTCCTTGTCTTGTTGCTCTTTTCTCTTTTTCTCTGCCTTATCCTCCTGTAATTTTTTCCAGGCCGAACTTGTAATGACAAATGGCTGGCGTTGTATTTGGTGCTTTCCTTTCCTTTTAGGCGATTCAGGCCACAACAGAATTTCGTTCAGTCCCGAAGATGTTACTTGCTTCTCCTGATATGAAACTGAAATCTGTTTTTCCCCTGTCTTTGGACTAGAGAACAATAGTTGCCTACTTACAGATGCCACAGATCTTTTAGGTGTTGATTGTAAGACTTCTGCTTCTTGAGGTGTTTTTGATGGACCAGGTATTGGTTCGATGTTACCTGTGGTGGGAGCAAGTTGATGAGAATTTCTTGGCTGTCTTTCTTCAGGTCTGCAGATACTACCCTCTTCTTGGGATTTAGTTGAAGAACCATTTGTGGGTGAACTAGAAATCAGTGGTTCGCCTTTATTGAAAAATTCGTTCCATATTCTGAACAGAATGAAAAACTCATTATTATGGACATCTTCACACTCTCTTTCAATGTTCTTGAACTTTTCCATTAACTCTTGGCCCACAAACTTACAAAATTCTTCATATTCCATTTTTGGCAACGGTTTTTTGGAGACAATAGAGGAATTTACTTTCACTCCCATGCTACCAAGACACTTACTGTAGTCAATTGCATTGGGATTCCATGGGAATAAGCCACAAGCTCGAAATCCATTTTGAAGTGTGTCTGGTTTCACATGCTTATCCAACACACACTTTAAAACAGGACAAAACTGATCCTTCTTTAGTTCTTCATTTGGATGGCTTATGTTCCATTCGTGTACTCCCTTCCGCCATCCTTCTTTTATAGGCCTAAATGCTGACACATCTGCCGGTTGAAGAATTCGTGTTGCATTGGGGTACAGGGCAATCAAGATGATTCCAACTTCTGTGCATAATTGACTTATTTGACACGTAAGGTGGCTTTTGTGTCCATCCACGAAAAGAATTATGGGAGTTTGAATGTTCTTTTCTTTAATGAAAGGTGTGAAAACATTGGCAATATATTCATAAAACACCTCAGCTTTCATCCAACCTGTATCACTGCGGCCGATACCCCATGAATCAGGCACAGAATTTACAACCTCCGCTGGTATCCTTTGATAGGGAAATACCACCATGGGAGGAACCATCATTCCACTTCCGGAGAAACTGAACATAACCGTTAAAGAAGTCTTTGAACTCCCTTGTTCTACCTCATACACATTCTTAGCTCCTTTGGGTCCTAATACCTTTGAGTTTTTAGGGATGAGTACGAAGCATGTCTCGTCTGCATTGAAGACCCTGTTTCCATCCTCAAGTATCTCAAAATTATTTTCAGCTTTTAAACACTCAGAAATTTGGCTGGACCAATTTCGAATGTCTTTTTCACTTACGCAGCCACTTGCTGCTGTGACAGGTTCACTTGTTCGACAGGCTAATTCAGGGTGCCTTCTTAGAAACGCCCTATACCAACCAACTCCCGGTCTATTGTCTTTAAATGAATTTGGTCTACTATTTAACTCAAGAAATTCCTTCACGCTAGTAATTATATCTTCTTTGCGCCGAGGAAATCCCTTATTGCTATGATCCACCTAGATAAAGTATTTTCCTCCTCTTCAGATAGAATAGGAGACGGGCCACGCTCTTTTCTTACAGATGCCTGCTTCATGTGGAGCTGTATAGTCGCTCGAGGAATGTTATATTTTTTTTGCTGCAGCATTTTTAGAAAGTCCCCTTTTTATTTGATCTATTGCAGCCTCCAGATCTGAAGAAGTATATTTTTTTTTTAGTTTTAGATGACATCCTGGTGTTTGTAGAATAAAAATAAATCCCTTCAATCAGTGAGAATCACAGGACTGAATATTCATGTAGGCCTAAAATAATATTGTGCATGTCCCTGCCAATATCTGTAGATGGCAGATTACTATGGCATATATAGTATATTGGCACCCCTGCCAACAACTGTACTACTCATTATTATCAGATATACAGTACATTGGCACCCCCTGCCAACAACTGTAACTAATCAACGGAGAGCAGCTTCATTTATACATAATCCATCTATGCATCCACGCAAATAAGAAACTATGGCGATAATAATACACTACGAAATTACAGATATTGGCAGGGGGTGCCAAGAAATGAAATAAGGAAAAGAAATTGTTACAGATATTGGCACTATGTTTAGTATCAATTTGTTAGTTTATACAGTATTAATGAGGATGGTAAACCCTATAATAATGCTCAAAAATCATACGTAAGTTAAAGTGCAAAACATTACATGAATTATAAGTCAGTACTTACAATGGGAACTGCACTCTGCTCCTTAAGATTTTCTTTATTTTATACCAACGAAAACAGCGTGAGTAACATCAACTTGAAATGTAACCAGGTGGACAAAAATGGAGTGAACTCTTGGTTATTGCATTGTTGCCTACAACATCAGGAATAAAATACTCCAGTGGGGCAAACTTTAACACTAAAAGATAATTTTTAAATTCCTATATTATAATGTATAGGAGATATGATTAAAACATTATAAAAATCCATGACAAGAGGGTGGTTTTCACCCCCACTTCCAATTAAAAATTATTTTTTGACATATAAACATCGTGTGGAGTGATATCAGCTATTTGACATGATTTACACCCCCAAGGGGGTTAATTTTATGAATTGTTAAGATTATTAGAATTTCCTCTGTTGTATTATTTAGCACTAGGTAAAAAATTCACAATTTAATTGTATCCGTTTACATTTACTTTCACGTTTGCATTTACGTTCACATTCACGTTTACATTTACGTGTACATTCACGTTTGCATTTACGTTTACATTCACATTTACGTTTACGATCACGTTTACGATTACTTTTACATTCACGTTTCTACTGTTCACCGATGACGTCTTTGCGATGTAATAGTTTAGTCTAGCCCATATACAGGCGCAGGACGTCCTCTCCGTCAACAAGGCAATGATTTGTGGAATTTTTACGTAATTTTAATTTCTTATGCACAACTGACAATATTTTCCTCTCTATGTAAACATATTCTATATATACCCTTTGTTTACAGATCATTTTCAATATTTCTTTGTTAATTTACGTCCACATTATTTGAATTATTAAGATTAATTGGAGTTGCCTCTTTTGTATTGTTTAGTAATAGGTAACAATTTCACAATGTAAGCGTATCCGTTCACGTTCACGTTCGCATTTACGTTCACATTCACGTTTACGTTTACCATCACGTTTACGTTTCCACTTACGTTTACATTTGCGATCACTTTTACGTTTACGATCACGATTACGTTTACGTTCACGTTTGCATTTACGTTCACATTCACGTTTACGAGACATGTTCTAAATATTCTCTTTGTTTAATATGCTTTTTTTTAAAACTATTTCTTTGTTAATTTACATCCACATTGATGAATTGTTAAGACTGTTGGAGTTGCCTTTGTACTATTGTTTAGAACAGTGGTCTTCAACCCGCGGCCCGCGGGCCGCTTGCGGCCCGCCGTGTATATTTTTGTGGCCCGCCGAATGATTTTGTTTCCAAACAAATAGGAAAACATTGCAGCACTGAAGTTGGCCAATTGCTTCGGCCGTAGTAGGGAATTCGTTAAGTGGCAACCCTGATGCTCAAGGTCACTCGTAGCATCGCAACCCACGCCAGTGTCATTGTCTCAGTCTGTTTCACCTATTTCTATTGTCTGCCCGCAAGTGAATGTTAGTTTAAGTTTAGTGAATAATGGCTTCGTGTAGTAAGAAACGGAAGATTACCGATGAGTGCCGAGTGTTTCAAGAAAAGTGGATTGATCTATACTTTTTTGTAAATATAAAAAACAAACCAGTTTGTTTGGTTTGTAATGAGTCTGTCTCCGTAATGAAAGAGTACAATTTAAAGCGGCATTATGACACAAAGCACGCTTCCAAGATGGACGCAGTACAAGGTCAGTTTAGATTGGATAAGGTGCGAGATTTAAGGAAAAAACTTGAGAATCAACAATTTACGTTTACTCGGCAAAACGCCGAAAGTGAATCAAGTGTTAAAGTTAGCTATATCATTTCTGAACAAATTGCTAAGCAATCAAAGCCATTCACAGATGGTGAGTTTGTAAAGCAGTGTATGGAATTGGCAGCTGAAATCCTATGCCCAACACAAAAACATTTGTTTTCAAAGGTTAGTTTATCTGGGGTCACAGTTGCCAGAAGAATTGAGGAGCTATCTCAGGATATTGAAATCTCACTTAAAGACCGTGCTTCAAAGTTTGTTTTTTATTCAGTAGCACTTGATGAAAGCACTGATGTTACAGATACAGCTCAGTTAGCCATTTTTATTAGAGGAATCGATCAAAATTTCTCTATTACCGAGGAAATGGCAGCACTATTTCCAATGAAGGGCACTACTAAAGGCACTGATATTTACAAGGCTTTGACTTCAACTTTAAACCGGTTTGGCCTAAATCTGGATAACTTGAGCGGTGTTGTAACTGATGGGGCCCCAGCAATGACGGGAAAAAATGAAGGTGTTGTAGCTCTGATTAGAAAAGATGCAAGTGAAAATGAAAAGTTCATACAATATCATTGCATTATCCATCAAGAAAATTTGTGTGCAAAAAGTGTTTGTTTCAAAGATGTCATTAAAGATGTGACTAAAATCGTGAATTTTATCAGATCACAAGGACTGAACCACAGGGAATTCCAAACCTTATTAGTGAGATGAATGCAGAGTATGGTGATGTAATTTATTACACAGAGATTCGTTGGCTCAGTCGAGGAAAGTTTTTAAAAAGGGTTTTTGATTTGAAAGAAGAAATCTGCATGTTCATGGAGAGTAAAGGGAAGGCAGTTCACTACTTCAAAGATCCCAGTTGGATGGCTGATTTTGGGTACCTAACTGATATTTCAATACATCTCAATGACTTGAATATTAGGCTACAAGGGAAGAATGCTATGATACACAATCTCTTTGATCAAGTTGAGGCGTTTGAGAGGAAACTTAGTTTGTGGAAGAATCAAGTACAACAAGGCGACTTCACACATTTTCCAACACTGTCACAATGTGAAGTTCAAAACAAAGAAAAGTACAGCGAAGCACTCTCCATGTTACAGCAAGATTTTAGCAACAGGTTTTTAGACTTCAAGCAAAATAAAACTATGATGAAGCTTTTTTGTGCTCCTTTCAGTGTTAATGTGGAAGACTATTCCGGAAATATACAAATGGAACTTATTGACTTTCAGTGCAATAGCGATTTACAGGAGAAATTTAAAAACTTTGGACTTCTGGAGTTTTACTCATTGTATGTTGAAGGTGATCGATTTCCAGCAATCAGATCTCATGCTCTGGCCACAGCATCTCTTTTTGGCAGCACTTACATCTGTGAGCAGCTATTTTCAAGAATGAAGAACGTGAAATCGAAACTGAGAAACCGTATCTCTGACACTCATTTAGAGAACTCTCTTCGAATTGCCACATCTGACATAAAAGCTAATGTTGACAGATTAGTAAAAGATAAACAATGTCAAATTTCTCACTAAACTACAAAAGTCACAAATTTGATGTTTTCAGTTTAATTTTGAGTTTTATAACATGTTTAAATATATGTCAAGTAGACCTATATTGTTTTCAATATTGATGTTTAATACAGTTATCAACAAATATAAAATGTTATAACAAATTCATGTAAATTATTTTAACCTGAGACAAAATTCACACACATACATATATATATGTATATATGTATATGTATATACACGCTTAATCAATGCGGCCCTCCAAGTCCTCCATGACAATAATTTGGCCCTTAATTAATAAAAGGTTGAAGACCACTGGTTTAGAATTAGGTAAAAAATTCACATTTTAAATGTTTAAATGTCTTCAATTCCTCTGTCAATTGGATATCTTCTATCATGATTTATGGATTTTTTAGGTAATTTTCATTTTTTCACAATTGGCATTATTTTTCTCTCCTGTTAATCATTTTCTATATATTATCCTTGTTTACAGATGATTTTTCCTATTTATTTCATAGTTTACAGTCAATTTCTTTGAAATCCTTATGCTTTTAGAGTTGTCTGTGTACTATTGTTTAGAATTAAGTAAACATTTCACAATTTATGTATAAATTACTTCATTTTCAATCATAAGTTGGGGATTTATTTCATTATTTTTTTTTTTTTTGCATAACTTGGCCTTATTTTCCTCTCTACATAGACATGTTCTAAATATTCTCTATGTTTAATATGCTTCTTTTTATATTTCTTTGTAATTTACATCCACATTGCTTAAGTTGTTAAGACTGTTGGAGTTGATTTGGACTATTGTTTAGAAGTAGGTAAACATTTCACATTTTTAGTTGCATAAATGACTTTATTTCCTCTGTCAATTGGACAAGTTCAATCATAAGTTGTGGATTTATTTCGTGATTTTCAATTTTTAGGCAAAATTGACCTTATTTTCTAAATATTCTCTTTGTTTAATATGCTATTTATCCTATATCTTTGTAATTTACATCCACATTGTTTGAATTGTTAATACTATTGAAGTTGTCTTTGTCATATTGTTTTGTAATAAATATACATTTTTCACATTTTAATTGTATAAATTACTTTATTTCCTCTGTCAATTGGACACGTTCAATCATAAGTTGTAAATTTATTTCGTGATTTTTAAATTTCTATGCAAAATTGACATTATTTTCCTCTCCAGCTAGACATGTTCTAAATCAGTGGTCTTCAACCTTTTATTAATTAAGGGCCAAATTATTGTCATGGAGGACTTGGAGGGCCGCATTGATTAAGCGTGTATATACATATACATATATACATATATATATGTATGTGTGTGAATTTTGTCTCAGGTTAAAATAATTTACATGAATTTGTTATAACATTTTATATTTGTTGATAACTGTATTAAACATCAATATTGAAAACAATATAGGTCTACTTGACATATATTTAAACATGTTATAAAACTCAAAATTAAACTGAAAACATCAAATTTGTGACTTTTGTAGTTTAGTGAGAAATTTGACATTGTTTATCTTTTACTAATCTGTCAACATTAGCTTTTATGTCAGATGTGGCAATTCGAAGAGAGTTCTCTAAATGAGTGTCAGAGATACGGTTTCTCAGTTTCGATTTCACGTTCTTCATTCTTGAAAATAGCTGCTCACAGATGTAAGTGCTGCCAAAAAGAGATGCTGTGGCCAGAGCATGAGATCTGATTGCTGGAAATCGATCACCTTCAACATACAATGAGTAAAACTCCAGAAGTCCAAAGTTTTTAAATTTCTCCTGTAAATCGCTATTGCACTGAAAGTCAATAAGTTCCATTTGTATATTTCCGGAATAGTCTTCCACATTAACACTGAAAGGAGCACAAAAAAGCTTCATCATAGTTTTATTTTGCTTGAAGTCTAAAAACCTGTTGCTAAAATCTTGCTGTAACATGGAGAGTGCTTCGCTGTACTTTTCTTTGTTTTGAACTTCACATTGTGACAGTGTTGGAAAATGTGTGAAGTCGCCTTGTTGTACTTGATTCTTCCACAAACTAAGTTTCCTCTCAAACGCCTCAACTTGATCAAAGAGATTGTGTATCATAGCATTCTTCCCTTGTAGCCTAATATTCAAGTCATTGAGATGTATTGAAATATCAGTTAGGTACCCAAAATCAGCCATCCAACTGGGATCTTTGAAGTAGTGAACTGCCTTCCCTTTACTCTCCATGAACATGCAGATTTCTTCTTTCAAATCAAAAACCCTTTTTAAAAACTTTCCTCGACTGAGCCAACGAATCTCTGTGTAATAAATTACATCACCATACTCTGCATTCATCTCACTAATAAGGTTTGGAATTCCCTGTGGTTCAGTCCTTGTGATCTGATAAAATTCACGATTTTAGTCACATCTTTAATGACATCTTTGAAACAAACACTTTTTGCACACAAATTTTCTTGATGGATAATGCAATGATATTGTATGAACTTTTCATTTTCACTTGCATCTTTTCTAATCAGAGCTACAACACCTTCATTTTTTCCCGTCATTGCTGGGGCCCCATCAGTTACAACACCGCTTAAGTTATCCAGATTTAGGCCAAACCGGTTTAAAGTTGAAGTCAAAGCCTTGTAAATATCAGTGCCTTTAGTAGTGCCCTTCATTGGAAATAGTGCTGCCATTTCCTCGGTAATAGAGAAATTTTGATCGATTCCTCTAATAAAAATGGCTAACTGAGCTGTATCTGTAACATCAGTGCTTTCATCAAGTGCTACTGAATAAAAAACAAACTTTGAAGCACGGTCTTTAAGTGAGATTTCAATATCCTGAGATAGCTCCTCAATTCTTCTGGCAACTGTGACCCCAGATAAACTAACCTTTGAAAACAAATGTTTTTGTGTTGGGCATAGGATTTCAGCTGCCAATTCCATACACTGCTTTACAAACTCACCATCTGTGAATGGCTTTGATTGCTTAGCAATTTGTTCAGAAATGATATAGCTAACTTTAACACTTGATTCACTTTCGGCGTTTTGCCGAGTAAACGTAAATTGTTGATTCTCAAGTTTTTTCCTTAAATCTCGCACCTTATCCAATCTAAACTGACCTTGTACTGCGTCCATCTTGGAAGCGTGCTTTGTGTCATAATGCCGCTTTAAATTGTACTCTTTCATTACGGAGACAGACTCATTACAAACCAAACAAACTGGTTTGTTTTTTATATTTACAAAAAAGTATAGATCAATCCACTTTTCTTGAAACACTCGGCACTCATCGGTAATCTTCCGTTTCTTACTACACGAAGCCATTATTCACTAAACTTAAACTAACATTCACTTGCGGGCAGACAATAGAAATAGGTGAAACAGACTGAGACAATGACACTGGCGTGGGTTGCGATGCTACGAGTGACCTTGAGCATCAGGGTTGCCACTTAACGAATTCCCTACTACGGCCGAAGCAATTGGCCAACTTCAGTGCTGCAATGTTTTCCTATTTGTTTGGAAACAAAATCATTCGGCGGGCCACAAAAATATACACGGCGGGCCGCAAGCGGCCCGCGGGCCGCGGGTTGAAGACCACTGTTCTAAATATTCGCTTTGTTTGAATGCTTTTTTTCTATTTCTTTGTAATTTACATCCACATTGTTTGAATTGTAAATACCTTTGAAGTTGTCTTTGTCATATTGTTTTTATAATAAATATACATTTTTCACATTTTAATCGAATAAATTACTTTATTTCCTCTGTCAATTGGACAAGTTCAATAATAAGTTGTGGATTTATTTAGTGATTTTTCAATTTCTATGCAAAATTGACATTATTTTCCTCTCCAGCTAGACATGTTCTAAATATTCTCTTTGTTTAATATGCTTTTTTTCTATTTCTTTGTAATTTACATCCACATTGTTTGAATTGTTAATACTATTGAAGTTGTCTTTGTCATATTGTTTTGTAATAGTTATACATCATTCACATTTTAATTGTATAAATTACTTTATTTCTTCAAGTTCAATCATAAGTTGTGAATTTATTTCATAATTTTTTCATTTTTATGCAAAATTGGCCTTATCTTCCTCTCCTATTAAATATGTTCTACATATTATCTTTGTTTACAGATGATTTTTTCCTATTTCTTTAATAGTTTACACTAAATTTCTTTGAAATCTTCATGCTTTTAGAGTTGTCTTTGTAGGTAAACATTTCATATTTTGATTGTATAAATTACTTTATTTCCTGTGTACATTGTCAACTGCCAAATTTTTCTCAGGAAGATCTTAATGTGTACCTGTGAACGAAGTTATTTGTTATGAAATTCTTGATCAGGCTGTCTTCTTTTGGTATATCAAATGTCATTAATTTTTTTTTATTTCAATGTAATTTTTTCACCATATTTCCATATCTTTAGTTTTTTGACTGATTTTAATAATTTTGCTTCTTTACTAATTTCACCATACATGCATTCTTTTACTCTTGTATAAATGTTTCCTTTTGTTTTTTATGTAAAATGTATAATAATTTTCACAATTAATTTTATATTCCTTTTTTTGCCTGGAAGTATGCTGTCAGCACAATTAGTTTTTATTAAGTTTGTGATACTGTAGTTTTTTTTTTTTTTCTAAAATGATAACCACAGATACTTTTGAATATCTTTTGAAATTTTTTTTAAAAAGCCCATGGATCATAAATAAAACTTTTGGATTTTTTCTTTTTCCTTAATAGGTGAAAGTGTAGTTGTTTCTTTTACCTGTTTCTTTTTCTTGAAATTGGCAATATTTTTGTCTAAGCAGTGTGCTTGGAACTAATTTTAGATGTTTCAAAAAACCACGGTTATGAACCATTGTAAATTACATTTTCAATTTATGTTTATTTTGTCTTCTTGTCACATTGACCGAGGAAATATTAGCCTGAAATTTGGCGTTGAGTTTGCATCAAAAATACATGTTTTTACTCCCTCAATTAAAAAATATGATTTCAGAAAGAAGGAGAATAAACAAAGTCCCACATAGGAAATAACTTGAGAGGAGAGTTAGCAAAATGCATACTCATGCATGGTGGCTTCTTACTCTAGGAGAAAAATGAGCAACTCATTTTTTTTTTTTTTTTTTTGTGAATTAATAATTATTATTCATCTGTTACCTCTCTTTGTCTGGTCTACCATTCCATTTCTTTCTTTTTTCCAGGTGAGAACGTCATGCAGAATTATGGGAAGAGCAAAGAAGCAGAACTGGAGTCCTATTCATTGTGGAATGGCGAAATGAACAAAAATGAAAATTCTCACAGTGGTATGTTCTAAAGTTGTTTCTCTCTTAAATTAATTCCTTCTCACACCTTCAGATTGTTCTGATGGTTTTTTATCAATATATTATCTTCATGGTATTTAAAAGGCTTTTTTTGTTAGGAATAGCTACAGTAGTACGATTTCATCTGTTGAATCAGTAATTATATGGGGGATGGAGCGTAAGTCGTGGCAACTTTTTTTTTTCTGAAATTAAGGCAATGGTACCATGTTATACTGTAAGTAGGGAGGGTGCGGCATTTCTAATATATGGACACTTCATTTGGTAACATTGTGATGTACGGTTATACGAATAGAGGTGATGGTAATTTAGTTGTGAGTCAGCCGTTATTCAGAATGGATATGACAAGATGTGAACACCATTCATACGTCAAAATAGTCACTATCTGAGGGAGAAATGCCAGAGAATACCACAAGGAGCTGATGGAAGCTTTGGGGAATAATGCCCATCCATATCAAATTTTAAGGGACAGTAGAGTGGGTATGTGTACTTTCATGCTTCCAGCTACCACAATACTTTGGAGTGAAATGATGCAGTTGCGTATGGATGTTTATGGGTGTCTGTTTCCTTCACTATCCTCCAGCAAAATAAAAATCTACTCTTCATTGCTCCGGCATAAACGGAGGGAGATGAAAAGTACTTATGAAATTGGCGTATACTTTAGCAACACTTTTTAATAAAGAACCATTATTAGGGTCATGATCTCCTGTTTTTGTCACGACACTTGCCTTGTCTACATGGTTGCCATAGATTCAATGTGTACATGACGAAGCTGGTTGTGTTGGTAGTTATTGTAATGTAATTTCTATGTGATTCATTTAAAACTGCAATTTGACTACAATATTTGGTATCATAAAATGAAAAATAAATCATTTAAAACTAAACTCCGTGGCGCTACATCCCTGAAGGGACAAGGCCTACCACCCAACTGCTGCGTCATCTACCATAGGCAGATGGCAGGATTAGGGGCATGTGGTCAGCATGGCCGTTAATGGTGATTTTCATGACCGGAAAAATAAATACCTGCATATAAATTTATGGGTTCCCCTTAAAAAATATTTCCAACTCCAACACTGACTATCCTACATCTAGTAGGTACCCATAATCTGCATTATACATACATTCCATACCCCGCCCTTTATTTTGTATATTTCAAAAATTTTAAATGGTCCCACTTTTTCAAAAGAAAATGACTTATGTCCCTACCTCCATATTACAGAATGTCCAGTATGAATCTGACATTCTTTTTTAATAGATCATAGATTATTTGCAAAAAAATTCAAAATTAGTTAAGACTTACAAAGTTTTAATGCATTATTTTGTATTAGTGACAGGCAAAATCTAATGATTTTAAGAATCGAATAATTTGTTCTCGAGTAATGTAAAAATAAAATTATCATTTGAATGAAAAAGTGAGAACTTGAGCAAGTATCCGGGAAATGCAACCCATACCCTGTAGACCTTAAAGGACCATGACTTGTCGGGAGAGGAATTTCCTGTGGATCACATACATACTTTTTTGACTGGGATGAGTGATCTGACCAATGCCAGGGTCACCTCTGAGAACACAAATACATAGAACAAGACACAACAGTCACAATCGAAATGAAATTTAATATTAAATTTATCATTTATAAATTATTAGTTTAAAGGACCCGGCGTCACCTGGTTTTGTATTTTTCTTGTACTTCGAAGTCAATTTTGAAGGGAGCCCTTTTAATTTTCAATATCTAGGCCCTAGAGGAAGAACAACTTACCACACTCAAAGACTTGGGATTTTGCACCCCATTACTTCTAAAGACCATGGGTGGTGGGGTTGGGGTTAGAAGAGACAGAAATTCCAATTAGTCTTGCTTATCTGTGTGTCAAGTCTGGTAAAATGAGCCAAAGAATGTAGATTTAGACATCATTTAATAGGGATTAAAACATTTAAGGGATTTTTCTTTCCAAATTTAGTTTTACCTTGGTTCAAGAGGTTATTGGTATAAAGTCCAATAAAATTGGTCAAAGGATGTAGATATAAATCTATATATCACAAAATAGAGGTGGAACATCTAAAATGTGGTTTGTTCTAAAATTAGTTTTCCTACCATTTTCTCCTGATTCTATACGTAAAGTAAAGTAAAGTGATCCCTATACAGGCCATGGAGGCCCAGAGGGTTCCAGGAGATTGAGGCTCCCAGATTTTGGACATTCGGCTCTTGAAGGTGGTAAGGTTGTCAGCCTTACCCACCGGCCGCCTTTACCCCCAGGATTGCTCCTGGTACTCATTTCTGTTAGAGGCTGAGTCGACCCCAGGGCCATAGTGCTACCAGAAGGATTAGGCTGATTGAAAAACTCCCACGACCTCATCGGGAATCAAACCCACGACCTTCTGGTTTGTAGCACAGCGCCTCAACCACTACGCTATGGCGTACTCCTGATTCTATATGTTCTGTGTATAAAGTCTGTTTTTAACAGAATGTAGATCTAAATTTTGGTGATATTAAAGGGGTAGAAACATTTAAGGGGTGGCTTCTTCCAAAATTAACTTCGCCTATTTTTTTCTTTTGTTTCTGTAGGGTCTGTGTGTAAAGTTTTGTAAAAATCTTTCAAAGAATATAAACTTGTAAAAAGATCATATAGTAGGAATTGAAAATTTCGCAAGGGGTGTTTTTTTCGAGAATGATTATCTCGTAGAATTTTTATTCGATTCTACAGGGTACATGTGTAACATTTTATAGACATTGGTCAAAGAATGTAGATTTGTGGGCCTATAGAAAAAATATTACTCATGGGGGTTGAAAATAAGGGAAGGAGGGTGTACCATCCTTCTATCTGCAGAGCATGATTTACAATAATTATTATATACAACAAACAAATTTCAAGGTTTTCACGCCTATGTAAGGCAAAAAAGGCACATCATGTGCCTGGCCTTCGTGAGTAGATCTGGCATCAGTGTGCTACATAAGACCAATACTGTAAGGTTGGGACGATCTATATATGTTAGGCCAAAGCGTGATATATCTATTCCTATTGCTATACAGCAGAGCTATTGATATTTTCAGTCTTGATCTGTAATTTTCTACATGTGGCAGAAACTGCTATATGTAACATTTCATGTTTTGTTATTTTTAAAAATGTACTTACCACCTTCTGCCATTAAACCACCAATGTTGAAAAATAAAATTTTCTTTCTAATAATTATTGATTTTCTTCCTTCTATTTTCAGCTGAATTTTGGAACCACATTGGTGAAACGCAGAAGGACCAAAACTGGAGAGGAAAATGTAGGCTAAGTTTCCAAATTATTGATATTTCTCTTTTATGTAGATTATCCATTAGTTGTGATTTGTGGCCTTCTCACTGACTGTTGCACTTCTTTCCAATCTTATCCTTATTTCTTAGGGTTGCTCCATGACCAAGCGGCTATATCTCTTGCCTTCCACCACTTGGTTGTAGAATTGAATTCCGGTTTTCATTGGTAGGCCTACTTTTAATTGAGTTTTTTCTCAGCCATATACGTAGGGTTCAGAATAGAAGTGAACCAAGTCCACTTTAGCTACTTTTGAGCTACAGAACTTTAAAGTTAAAGCTTCATAACAAAATTACCTGTTAACATTTTTTAAAATTATATATTCAATTTAAGAAGTTCAAGGAGTAACTTAGACATTTACATAGGTTTTATTGGCCAAACTTCATGTTATAACCCCAAAAAATCCAAAATAATGGACTTGGTTCAAATGTATTCTGAAGAATTTTAGGAAGATAATGAACCAACTCCAAGTGTTGTTATTACACTTTATTTTTACATCTGCTTAGAGATCAAATTAGAAATATTAAAAGAAAATATCACTTCTTAGTTGAAAGGAAAAGTTAATTGACATAAAAATACTCATCATCGGTGTCATTTCCTTCAGTTGCTTCGTCATCCAGGGTTTGATAAGTTGTCTGATTCCCTGGAAGGTTTCTGAAGTATTCATGATAAATAGGGGGTATGTAAGGGAGTAGGGACAACTTGTCCTCCTTTTTTTGAAAGTCATTGGTCTTCTGGTTGGGTAAAGCTGACCCTGCTGTACAGTCAACAAGGTTTGCACTTCCACGGGTCTTCCTGGCCTATATTTACTGGTCTTTTTCGAGATGTCCAAGGTTCGGAACCCCGAAATTTCACTGAAAGATTCATTTATTTTTATTTGGAAGGGTGCTCCTTTTTTAAACCTCAACCACCGTATCTTAAGCCAATTGATTTTCCTACCTTCAGTGTCCTTTTTCCTGTTTGCGATTGAATCTTCGAGGGGTTTTGTGCTCAAAAACTCTTCTCGTATTTTTACAACTTCAAACCGAGGCTTTTTCACTTTTGCAGTTTTAATGATGTTGTACCAGTCATCAGGCACATTGATGGTCCCATGTTTCTTGCTTGCTCTCTCTATTATACCGAAATCAGTATTGTTGGGAAGGAATGAGTGGCCTGGTATCATAAATTTCATATCAATTGTTTCCACATCCAATAGAGGGTCTTGAACAAGTTTCAGTAGAGTAAGGCTAGTTTTTATATTCCTGTTTTGCCCAGTGCATGAGTCAGAAAACAGAACAACGTGTTTGAATGTCCTGGCATGTTCATACAAATGTTTCCTAAGGCATGAAACTAGATCTTCAGAACCCCTTCCACCAGTAGTCTCATCCCAGACGTGCATATAGGCAGTGTTGTTATTAAAACAATGAATACCAAAGTTGTAGACATAAAGATTTCTCTTATAGTAGGCTATTGAAGTTGTGAGTTTGGGGAAAGGCAATGCCTTTTGAAGATCAAATGTGCAAACATATTTATCCTGCGAGGCTTCCGCGGCATCTTTTTTCAGTTCTGCGCACGCTTGTTCTGCTTGCCTTAAGTGCAATTCTCTTTCTGCCTTTAAGTCGGCTGTCTTTTTCTCATCAGTTTCAGCACTGATTTTTTAAAATAATTTGTCACAGTTGCTGCAAGTGTCTTTTGAAGGAGGCCGACAGAACAGTCTTGTTGTCGTCAGATGAAGTATTACCCTCTAAAGAAGAAAAATATATGAAATTAGATGATTACTGCAATACGTCAGGCCTTTCTGTGATAGGCTATTATCAATTTATCATAGGCAAAGTCCATGTCTTTTTTTGCGTAGTACAAATTAGGATAGGCTGTGTTATGAGGTAGGTTTCAGTTATGATGTATTTAGTTGAAAAAACGTTTGAAAAATTAACCAGTATAATTATCCGGGCCTTTTAGTTTTATATTTAAACATTTTGAGCATTACACAGGGTATTTGGTTTAGGCTTACACATTTCAACCAATATCAAATACTTTGAGTAGCAATCCTAACGTAAAATATAATAACATTGTATTTACCTGTGTCACATTCGTCTGGCGACCACTCTTCACCTGATCCAGATGAAATATCCATTGCAGAATACAACTAGCCAACAAAAATAATGTGTAATAAACTGCCAAAAGCTCGAAATAAAGGGTTTAAAGCACGTCAACACAGAATTGTAAACAGTGAACAAAGATCACCTGGACTTGGTTCAGTAGTATTCTGAAAGAAAATAACAATCTGTCACTAAGCAACAGAACTTGCTGCTGCCTAGCGGATATTATCAGAACTAGGACTTGGGTCATTATTACACTGAAATTTTACATAGCTGGTGCATGTTATAGCGTTGCTAACTCAAAAGTGACAAAAAGTGGACTTGGTCTACTTGTATTCTGAGCCCTCCATTACTTTACTTTACTAATATGTGAAACTAGGTTCTAAGATGAGCTGTCACCTGTTATCTTAATTTGAATATTTTTGGATTTGGTACCTTTTGGAAACAAGGTTCTCATATTATTTGTCTCTCCTATTTAGCACAGCTCTTTTTTCCCCCAATAAGCTCACTTCTCCCAGAAGATGACAGCAGAACAAGCTGATGAATGCCCAGAATCAGTCCTCCCAATCACCTGGTTGGAAACCAGAAAAACCATGAACATTAAAGATGTAGTTATTTATTCATGAAAGCATAGCATATTGTTTCTGCTGAAAGTTATGTGAGAGTATTTTTCCCTAAAATGTTATCCAAAAATAACGGACATAACCATTGTCCCCACCATAGGTGTTATTCTCACCAATATTGGCCTTATGGATATCACTTGTGGTAACAAAAAGTGTCAGTAGATTATCTTGAGATTATAAAGTTTTATTATTATGTGCATTAGGGAATTTGTTGAAAATAAAAATGAGACTTTGGCATTGAAAATGTTAAAAACAAAATTGGAAATGTTTACAATATTTACTTTACAATATGAAGATTTAGGTTTAGGTTTAGGTTTATTTAGTCGTTCAGAACATGTACATGTTATTGGTCGCATCAAATCAATTACAGAGAAAATCTAAATTAAATTACATGTTTGCAGTTATAAAATCGATTTCAAAACAAAATTTAAATTTAAACATGAATAAATTAATCTAATATATAAAATCAAAAGTGTGTATGTATGTATGTATGTATGTATGTATGTATGTATGTATGTATGTATGTATGTATGTATGTATGTTTGTTCCCTATACAAATCTACATTTCTTTACCAATTTACACGAGATTTTGCACACATACCCAGTTAAGCCCGGGAAGTAACGCGGTCAATATTAAAATTGAAACAAATCAGTACTTCCCTTCAAAATTATATAATTTCTGAGAATATTATACTGAAAAAAATTAAATGCTGTTCAGTTCACATGACAACAGTGTATTGTTTACTTTGATAACTTTGGGCTTTGGCGACTATATAATGCTGGACTTTAATGAATTATGATTTCATCGACGTATACATTGGCGAAAATAATTACTGAAAAATTAATTCCACGAAAATAAAGCACAGTGTGATGCAGTCACATAACTTTCTCTACCCTCGACATAAGAAATATTTTCTCACTTCACATTTTGATGTAGAATAAGAGGTCGAATTGCAGGGACAACTTAAGCATGTGAGTATGCTAATCAGAAGTCGGTAAATAATCCTTTCCGCTGATACGTTATCCATAGCTGTAGGCTTTGTATTAGTTGAGAAATAGGGATGTTTATCATAGGCCCTAAGCATGGGAAGGAACGTTTTGAGTCCCATGCTTGCAGTATATTATGTCCCGGGTTTTACGGGACGAAAGTATGAAAGTGATACTGCATTTCTCTTTTATTTACAGCCCCGAAACGGTTGTATGGTATCATGAGAATGAGAAATAAAATTTTCCGTCAAGTCAATACAATCTTATGTAATTTATGTTTCTTCTTATTTCAACCCCTCCCAGGCATGATGTGTAGAAGCAACGGAATGCAGCATTCGACATCCTCTAGGAGCCATAAAAAGCTATATCTAGCGTTTTCTGATGGAATAGTTTGAGTGTGATAAATCTTTTTCTTCATTTCAAGTTCTACATACATATTATAAAAGGACCTAGAGTTTCAAAATCAAAAGTCCTCCATAAGTTAATTTCAAATTACAAAATACAAAGCCCGGGCGACGCCGGGCCTTTTCAGCTAGTATACAATAAATTAGGATGAAATTCACAGGTCCATATGGGTCCATTGGTCACTAGCACATTCCCTGTCTTCTTCATTTTGTGATTACCTGAAACAGAAAGAAAGAGAGGGCAGTATCTTCAAGGGAAACACATTGTCATTTCTTTAACTTTTGATAATCTTCTAAATCTAACTTTGCTCTAAAGAATTACTATAATCACATAATATAACTAATATATCTATGTAACTATTAATTTTGTTAGAGGTTAAGGTATTCACCTACATTTTCCAAATTATAATTTGACTTCTGTTTTGAATTTCCTGTTGTTTAGTGCTTTAATGCACGGAGGAAGATGATTATACATTATAATACCTCTGTGTGATAAACTGTTAAGAGTTTTGGTAAGCCTGTGGAAATTTAGATGTATATTATCTGATGTTCTAGTGCCATGATCATGGAAATTTGAGTTTGTTTTAAAAGTTTCCTATCAATTTGACAAACAGCCGCCCAAATATGAAAATGGTTTTGCTGTTTTTCCTAATAGGGACTTGTTTAATGATTTTGAGTATTCGTTTCTGCTATTTAAATATCTGTATAGATTTTGAGGAGGGTCCCCAAGTAATGATTCCATTCGTTAGTAATGACTGCACATAAGCAAAGTAAACTGTTGTTTAGTGTAATGAATGAAATTAAGACCAAGAAAAGTAATTGTCTCCTCACATCATAAAATAAGTAGCCTAGGCTAATTTTTGATCAAATGTGTTTGCCCTCTTCTTTGGGAGTTGGTGTCACCCCATATCAAACAGTCATGAAACTGACTGCAGAAAGACAGTAATGGAGCTAAAGAAACTGGGACATTCTAAAATAGGTGAATTCTGGTTTAAATTGTTTTCCAACTATTACACTGTTTAGCCAAATAAAACAAAATAAAAATAAAAATAAAATAAATAGTGTAAGTTTCTTCATTTTATGAAGAAACTTTATTACAGTGTAACCCGGGCTTATACCTTCCTGCATGGTGAGCTTATACTTTCCTGCACCAGCAGGGAGCATATTCCATTACTGCTAGCAAATACCGGTAAGACGTATACTTTTGCGGAAAAATCTGTCAATTGAAGTTTCTGCACAAACTTTTGTTTATATGGTAGAAATTTCAGCAATTTGGTTGCTTTGTAGGCCAACCTTATGGATATGTTTGTTTCATGCACTAGACCAGGGGTTCTCAACCTTCTTCAATCACTGAACCACTTTTTTTCTAACAGTATTATAAGTACCCCTTAAATAATAAACTCAATTACGTTCAGAAGATGTTCCTTAAAGGCCTGTCATTTAATATGATTTAACCTCTATAATTTTATTGTGCAAGGTATTTCAATAGGAGCGAGATATATTGCTATATATTAAGTAGACCCACTTCAGAAGAAATTAATGAGAAGGCTGAGCTTGTCTCCCTTTACACAGCTGATCAGTGTTTGGCTCTAGTTTTGTATAAAATACAACCTTAAATCGTCCTTAACATTAAATTTTTTTTCTATATTTAACTTATAAGCCAAATGGCAAACTCAAAAACCCTCTTTAACGTAAATATGTGGTCCTAAATCCAATAAGAAACTTTATGGCAGTGCTTGATAGTTCTTTGTATTCCTTCCCAACACTGATCTAAAAATTCAACAATAGAGCACAAATACCAGCAATGATTGTTGTATATTTTTATATTATTATAGGGCTACTGATTTTTTCATTGGCCAACCATGTAGCCTACCCCCTACAGATTTTTGTGTACCCCCAAGGGGTATGCATACCACAGGTTGAGAACCCCTGCACTAGGTGATAAGTTGTTTTCTGGGACTTCGAACCGTGCCCAAATATCCCCAAGTTTATCTTGTTAAAATGTGTTTTTCCCACTTCTTCTGTATAGCCTATCACAACCTGAACCTGTTGTATATTGCTTTTTCAACACATTCAAAATTAAAGATTTTATAGGAATGCTACAGTCAGGATATTTACGAGCAAATCTCGAAATGTATCTTCTGTAGGCCTAAATATTTTGTTTCAAGTGACATTCCACCAAATAAATTAGCTTCATTTTCCATAACACAACCAACAGTCACACACACATTTGAGTACAGTTCTCAGAAGCAACTAACTGCTGGGAAGTTTTGTAGTGCAGATTTCTCATGCATGGTCAGGAAAGTTGGCCAGGGGCAGAATGATGCTTTGTTTCCTCATACAATCATAAATATAATATTGGTTGTATAATCAACCAAGTGAAGGTAAATTAGATTAGATTTTTATTATTAGTCCGTTGGATTGTATTCATGTTATGAGATACATCAAAACAATTACAATAAGAATATAAAAATTTGAGAGAAAGGTTACAACACTTTCAAATAGTTTACAGGGCTTAGAAACAAGACACAATGTTAACATACCATTTTATTATTTACTCACTGTAAGTTGTAAGTTACCAACTTGTTGAGTTGAGTTGAGTTATTCTGTTTTTCAATAATTATAAAAGCAATAAATCTTAAAGGTAATAAGAATGTTAATTATAAAATGATTGCAGTAATAATTTAATGCAATAATATAGATTAATTACAATTGATAAAGAAAGGCTAAGTTTAAATTTAATAAAATACAAGATATTTAACCAGAATAATTAAACAATGATACCGTAGAAGTTAACTGTTTTTTTTTTTTTTTTTTAATTAACTGCAGCAGATATCTCCTTAACGTGCTGGGGTAATCTATATATATAAAAATGAATGTATGTGTGTCTGTGTGTCTGTGTGTGTGTCCTTTATGCATTACTACACCATTCATCCTATCGCCATGAAACTTTGGGAAGTTGTTGAGTACATTCCCGGGAAGGTTTTCGGCATATTACATTTTTAGTTTTTGCTTTCGTTATTGAGTTATGAATGAAAAACGGGCAAAAAACGTGTATTTTAGCGTTTTCGAAGCATCAATTTTTAGTTACACATTTCAATGTCAAATCAATTACAGTAGGCTTTGGCTATTTTTGTCATAAAACCATTACGATCGCTTGAATGTTGTAGCTCACGATGGTCGACTCATTTGTTTATCATGTCAAGGCACGCAGATATATGAAATTTTCAACCAACACCGAAGAGGATTATTATTAAGTGCCAGTATGGTACTTTATGAGATTGTGTAATGGACGATAAAACGTCTGTCCGTCTGTCTGTCCGTCTGTCTGTCTGTCCGTCTGTCTGTCTGTCCGTGTGTCTGTACGCACCATAACTCAAATATGCTTTTTTGGATTTTCATGAAACTTTGAAAACACATTTATAATGTCCATGGGAAGAACCCTATTGATATTGAACCAAATCGGTTCACCGGTACCGGAGTAATGCCCAATTTAGTGCCTATTTTAATAGATTATATTAGAAAGGCGCCATAGCTCAAATACGCTGTATCCGATTGCCACGAAACTTGGTATACCCATTTATGACGCCCATGAAAAGTGCCCTATTGAATTTGAACCTAATCTGTTGACCGGTACCGGAGTAAAACCCAATTTAGTGTATATTTTAAAGGCACAATAATTCGAATACGCTTTTTCGGATTTTTATGAAACTTCGTACACGCATTTATAATATCCATGGAAAGACGTCTATTGATATTCGACCAAATCGGTTGGTCAGTACCAGAATAATGCCCAATTTAGTGCATTTTATGTTAATATATAAGAAGTCGCGATAACTCAAATATGCTTTATTGGATTTTCTTGAAACTGTGTATACCCATTTATAATGTACATGGGAAGAAGTCCAAATCGGTAGACCGGTACCGTAGTAAAACCCAATTTAGTGTCTATTTTAAAGACGCGGTAACTCAAATACACTTTACCGGATTTTTATGAAACTTGGTATACACATTTATAATGTCCATGGGAAGACGTCTATTGATACTGGATAAAATCGGTTGACCTGTTTCGGAGTTATGCTCAATTTAGTGCCTATTTTATGGTAATATACGTATTCGAAAGAATTTATTTAAAAAATGAAAATCAGTTATCTTGACAACATAACCTTTTGTTTTACTGTGATTTCTAAGGCTTTGGCAATTAAAATACAGTTAGCTATGACAACACTATTGCTTTAAATGCGCTTATCCCATAACTGACCCAGGTGGCTAAGATGGTAACGTCTTGGCGTCACATTCTGGAGTTCCATGGCTGAAATCCCGAAACCGGCCAATTTGACTTTTCTTTATATTCTGCATATCATAACTGCAATCATAACTGAGTAAACAAAACATACTGGCACTTTGTTATATCAGTTTACCTGATTTTATTATTATTATTATTATTATTATTATTATTATTATTATTATTATTATTATTATTATAAGAGGGATAATCAATATAGGCCTAAATATGGTCAAACGTTGTTCGATTTGGACGAAACTCACTATACAGGGGTTTTCTGAAAGCAAAACTCAGTCTCTTACATTTGATCATATGTCTGAGGACATTGACTCTGTCAAAGTGTTGGGTATCTTTTTGGACAGCAAACTCAACTGGAAAGCACATACTCAAGAGCTATGTAAAAAAGTGTCTAGTGCTATCTTCCTGCTGAGGAAATTAAAAAATGCTCTGCCCCCTCATGCTGTACTTATGGCTTACCACTGTTTCTTCAATACGCACTTGTCCTACGGCATTATGCTCTGGGGCAACAGCCCTGCTGCCAGTGATGTGTTCACACTGCAAAAAAAGGCATTGCGCGCTATAAAAGGCTGTGGTCCCTTTGATAGCTGTGTACCACTCTTTGCTGAATATCAAATTTTGACATTATCCTCCTTATTTGTATACTTTAACCTTGTCTTTATGCATATGAATCTTCCTGCAGCAACTGTACAACATGATGTTCACAATCACAACACTCGTGGGAGAAATAATCTAGTACCCAATAGATACAGACTTCAAAAGACACTTGACAGTCACATTGTCACTGGTACTAAACTCTACAACAAACTACCTGAAAGCTCAAAGTCGCTAAACTCCTTACAACTGTTCAAGAAGAAAGTAAAATCGCTGCTGTTAAGAAACAACTTCTACACTGTAAGAGAACACCTCACCACTAATTGGACTTAATATTTATGTAATCTTACTAAGCCTAACACATGTAAATGTTTAATGGGTATCAAATAAATAAATAAATAAATAAAAATAAAATCTGAGGTCGCTTTTACCACGCGACGCCTAAATGGGGTCAAACGTTGTTCGATTTGGACGAAACTCACTATACAGGGGTTTTCTGGGCCAAGTACCTCGAATCTGAGGTCGCTTTTACCAGGCGACGCTATCTAATCGTGGTATGTAATTCACGTGATTTAGGTGTTAATAAATATAATGATTTAACTATTATGCTCTTAATTTTTAATTTCTGAAATAATTATCGCGGGCGATCGCTTGATTTTGTAGGTCCATCCTTGACGATTCATTTGTTTAGAATATCAAGTCCCACAGACGTATGAAATTTTCAACCTACACGGAAGAGGGATATTCAATATAGGCCTAAATATGGTCAAAAATTGTTCGACTTGGACGAAACTCACTATGCAGGGGTTTTCTGGGCCAGGGAACTCGAATCTGAGGTCGCTTTTACCAGGCGACGCTATCTAATCGTGGTATGTAGTCCACGTGATTTTGGTGTTAATAAATATAATGATTTAACTATTATGCTCTTAATTTTTAATTTTTGAAATAATTATCGCGTGCGAAGCCGCGGGCACACGCTAGTGTATTATATAATTTGAGACCATTGTATGTGAAACTCTTTTCATAAAGACTGGTGATGTGTGGGATGGTAAATGTACTACTGAAACATTACATTTAAAGCTGTTTGAATTTGTAAACATGCTAGCACTAGAACTCGTAAGGAGGTAGCAGAAATTTGTATTTGAGTCCCCTCTAAGATATAGCTACTACTGTTATTACTACTGTCTATTACTGCTGCTATTGTTACTATTGCTGCAGTATAGGGAGTAGTAGCAGCAGTGGCAGTGCTAATTTACAACTTTTTAAAATTAATCTTAGTCCATAAAATTCCACGAAGGGCCACGACCTCTTTCCCCAAGCAAGATGGCTATTGTAATGCAATTCCAAATTTCCATTCTAGGAAAGTTAAGTCAATATTCTTGAGTTCCTCTTGGGTGAGCTATTAGCCTACTATTGCTATTGATACTATTATAGGTTGCCATTAAAACATCTGGGAACCTCCAGACCTGAAGAGAGCTCGATTTTTGCACAGACATGATGCTATGAACTTTTTTAGCATTTTCACTTTCTCTGTGATCGACAACGCATGATGTTTATGTTTTTCGTCACATTTCATTGTTGAATCCATAATAGGATTATTCAATAGCAAATAAATGATAAAATGAGAAGGAAAGAGCAGGAATGCTTGTTAGGAGGAGCAAACAAAACCCAACAACCCAGCAATTTAATTTGTATGTTGATTTTGGAGTGCAGTCCTAAGTTACTGCTGGTACTGCTGCTATTATTGCCATTAGGTTAGAAAGTGCTCTACAAGAAGCAAAGGAAAGTTTCTAAAAATCGGCTGCTTTTTAAATTTCCAAGACTATGTAATGCACTTAACACCCAACTATTGCTTACTATTTTTTCGATTACAATAAATAATAAAAAATATTACTCATGTAAAATATAATTTATTGCTAGCAGTCGTCCGAAATGGTATCAAGTTCCTAGGGTAACAACCTTAAAAATTACTATTTTAATCTAGGCTGTGATCAGTACATCAGTTATACTTATTTGTTACAGGTTAAGTATGAAAATTGGTACCTCTTATTTTTTATTGGGTCTTAACCCTCTTAGCAGGCTGTTCACCAGAGTATGGCTTCTAAAATACCAGCCGATTCTCTCGGCCCTGCTATGTATGGCCTTTACTGTCAGAGTCAATCATTTAAGAGTTAAATTTTATGAAATTATACACATTTTTGAAGCTGTCTGTGCCCTCAAATATTGGTCAGCGAAAACCGGTTTCTTTCCTCTTTCCAATGCTGTAATTTATGAGAGTTTCGGCCTTCAGAAGAGGGTGATTTTGTGAAAGTGAAAGGATTTAAAGACCAACCCATTTTTATGCAGGTTCTATGCTTCATATAAACCATAGCAGATTATTCACAAGACATATTTGTTGCTGGAAGAAAATGATGAATATTATTATTAGAGTTTTACCTTGTGATAGTGGTAGTCATTTATTTGATAGCAGCACTGACGAAGATATCATGATCATAGCAATATGTAGTGATAAATATAGCAGAATTATAATATCACTATACCTAAATTATACTTCTGTCCTTTGTGAATACTTTCAACAATTGTGCAATTTGTGTAAAACGTCCTGGCACTCGTAGGCAGGTAGAACTAATATGAAATCTAGCAGTGAGGAGTCAGTAGGGGAAAACCTATCATATCGGTGCCTGGCAGCAAGAGAGTTAAATGTTTAACAATAGTATTCCATGATATTCATTTTCATTCATTTATTTATTGTATCATCTATTGAAAGGACTGCAACTTTAGGTGCATTTGGTAATCTTTCTATAAGATTTTTTTTTTTTCAGGGGAAATATCAAATTGTTCATTCCCAAATATATTCTTTTGTTTTCATTATTGAATTTATGGGGATTAGTTTACTATAAAAAACACTACAAGAAAAAGTTAGCTTCCTATTTCCACTTCAAGGCCCTAACACTGGTGGCAAGTTAGAAATGCAGCTTAGTTAGTCATCCTTGCTTCATTTGTATAATACCTAAGTCCAGCTTATGCACACAAATTATTTTTTTGAGGTATCCTTACATATGAAATCTAAAATCTATTTGCTTTATGTTAGTACCGGTATAAAATATGTCATAGCCTCAAATACAAAGTGTTGTAAAGTCAAATGATATAAATCAAAACATATTTCCTAAAATAGGAGCCCACAGGTTGTGCCTGACTAATGAATTGTTCTAGCCTATTTCTTTTCTACCATATAAATTTATTTTTAAAATGTTACAATTGTTATAAGCAACAATTATGTACAATGAAAGTAAGTTGTGGTGGATTGGATGCCCCACTCAGATTTCCAAAATTTCTGTATACTTGCATTACCGCATGCTTTATTATTTTATATTCCAGATGAAATTTTTAAGAGATTTTTAAATTCAAAACAAGGCCATGAAATAAAAGAGAAAGACTACCCATCTTCTTCTGCAATTTTGTCACCTCATTGCAAACGTCAGGATGAAATTCCACAAACAGGTATTGTATTCAGTGAGAAATTGTAATAATAATAATAATAATAATAATAATAATAATAATAATAATAATAATAATAATAATATTTATTCACCATTAGATCTTTACATAAAGACTTCGGTTTCTTCAGTACATATAATTACATAGTCTTAGTTCTAGGCAAATCTATAATAAACCAAAGTGGTATAAATAGAGTCATACTTACAGGCTAAAGTAATACATAACAGAGTATATGCTAATACATGATAGTAGATAAACAGTGCATGTCGTTAAAATAATATTTTCAATATCTTCAATATTTAACCCCGATTATTGCGGTGTTATTTATTATAAATACGCTACATATCATCTGTATTGCAACCGAGGAACTTGTTGATGTCGTAGAATGCTTTCTTTTTGAGCCATTTGGTAACTTTTTTTTAATGTTGAATTGTTCAATTTTTTAAATTGTGTGGTAGTTTATTAAAAAAGATTATACCAGTATAGGTGAAGTGTTTTTGTGTTGTGGTTAGTCTGAATGAGGGAATATCTAGTGTATCTTTAAACCTGGTATTATGTTCATGAAAGTCATTTCTCAGGTTGAGGTTATCAAAATTTTCTTTAATATACAAGAGCACGCTTAGTATGTACATACTTGTTACAGTAAGGATACCTAAGTCAATGAAATGAGGCTTGCATGATGCCGACTGCTCGAGGTTCCTAATACAGGTTATATGTGAACATGTTCAATAGAAATGCAGTGATGTTGATATAAAGGTTAGAAAAACTGGACTATGATTTCTAAATGTATGTGTCATAGTAATCGATTAAATTAAATTAGAATATATTGCCATAAATTTGTAAACAGTACAAAAATATTGGGTTCGTCAATTAACAATGATACAATACAATTAGTTTCTAATTCCTAATAACTAGTTGTTAAAACTGATAGGCTAGCCAATAACTAAATAAGTGTAGAGTAGGCTGGTAGAGCAGAAAATTAGCCTAAATGTCCTTAGCTCTGCAAGAATAAATAAAAAGATAAATAAATAAATAGAGAAATAAATAAGGTTAAAAACAATGAAGACAGTGAGAATGTCACAACTTACTCAATTAGGATGAGAAGTTATAACACCTACACACCAGACAAGAAGAAAATAGCAAAGAAGTAGAGAGCTCAGTATTTTAAGTGGGATTTTTTTATGGTGAAATGATACTATAAATGGAATGATAGTATATGGTTGGACACTAGCTGAGGATGGTCACGATGGTGATTGAAAACGATTAAATGAAGTTGAGTGTAAAGAAAATCGACCAAACCCTTTCATTTCGTGAATAGAGAGCATTTGTGATAAATTTCCAGGGTGTGCGGGCAAAGAGAGTTAAGTCCACCATCCTAAAAAATTGAGATATGTCCATAGAGTTATCGATAAAAATGTTCTCTACATTTGTGTTAAGTCCAGTAAGTCATATTCAAAATTGTACGGTAGTTATGGATGTGTGCCTCATAGGTTTATCCATCTCTAAAGCTATGTTGGGCTGGTATAGTGTGTTAAGTCACTCTAATTCTCAGTAACAAGAAAGTGGACTTAACTCTCTTTGCCCACGCACCCTGGATTTAGTTTTCTTTAAAAATAATCCTATATATTTACATTATATTCTTTCTTATATCATTATATGTTATTTTAACCTTTCAGGTGGAAGTCTCGATCAGTTCAATAAGAAAGAAGAGATACCATTTTTATCCTTTTACAAAGAGCATGAGAAGATTCCACAAAAAGGTAATGCATGAGAGGATGGTTTTTCCTGGACGAATCATTTTTATCAACCTCAAGATTTTCACCTGAGGAGATCTGTAAAAATCAGTGGGTCGACTGGTAAAACAAAGTCTGTGTCAGAGGGTTTTCAATGCATAGCCCCTAGAATAAAGGTGGTCTGCAGAACTCTTTGGTCTGGCTCAGTCATTTCGAAGAATGGAATATTTAACTTAAAAATCCAATAAAAATAAAAACTATTTTGGTGATTTTTTTTTTGTATAAATAAAAACAATAACTACACAATTAGTGTAGAAAACATTCATTTTTTATGGCAATATTAGTGAGAAATTGGTAATATTTTTCCTTTACCAACTTGTCGGTATTGACACCAATGTGGGAAATCACTGAGCAAAGAGTGTTCGAGCTGTTGGTCTTCAATGTGACTTCTTGTTTGAACTTCAAATGTTTCAGTTCTCAAAAGGCACACATTTCAAAGTTTGTAAAATGTAAGCAAGGAAAAAAAAAATTTTTTTTACCCCAAAGCGTGTTGTTTCAAAGTTTAAGAAGCTTAATTTTTACGTAGGCTATACAGCACCTGTGTCAACACTGGATGGCTTTGAAGATAAATTTAAAGAAGACTGCTGGTTACGAAAATCAATAATGGCCATGTTCACCATTCTCATTCAAAATTTTACCACACCCACCACTAGATTAAAAAAGAGCTGATGAACTTTTCAATATAATTTATTACACATTTGTACAGTTAAGAAAAACAAGATGAAAGAATGAATCATTTTGGAATTATTTTATCTGTGTTTCTAAATGTTGTTTCTTCACTATAAACTAATTTAAACATAATTTGTGTGATAATCATACATTTTAAATTAATTTTCCAGATATTAATAACAAGCAGACTGTCAGTAAGGAAGAACATGCAAAGAAAGAAGCACCAGTACAAGTTTATTCCCCTAAACGTATAGAGAAAGCAGATACAACACCAGGTACTGTATTAAACTTATATTTTAACATTATATAACATTAGTGTGAAAGCTGCAATTGGGATGAAGTTTTCTGTTTCGAACTACACATTCTATGATCTTCTGGGTCAATAATGCTAAAACAAATACTAGCCTATGACCACGATTTAAAACCACATTATGATTACTAAGACAAAATATTTCCAATTTTTTTCCTTTTTTCCTGATTTCCATCTGTGGCACAGATACAGGATTTCGTTCAGGGGGGACACTTTTGTGTGATTTTACCTATCTTGCAGAAAATTCGTTCTAAACAAAAAATTGATTTTTAGTTTGTTACCCATGTAATACTTGCATTTGAATAATATTCTATTTGTCTTTCTTTAAAAAATGAAATAAAAACACATAGGTGTAGAGAAAGAAAAAGCAATATAATTTGAAGTACAGGTAAATAGGTACATAATATGGTTTTTGCAACACTTTTAATTACTTTCTCGATGTCAATAGGAATATGCCTATGGATGTTCATAAGGGCAAGACCGAAGAGGCGGTTTTCAGTCATGGTTGATTTCTTGAGTTTTGTCCATTCTGTAGCGATAATCTTAATGATTTATGTATAGCGTAGAGCTTTATCACTGGTACTCACTACTAAATTGCGGTATTTTGTTTACCTGTTGGAGCGCTTTCAACCGCATGGAGTTGCTGAAGATGGCCGCTCCATGCGGTTGAAAGCGCTCCAACAGGTAAACAAAATACCGCAATTTAGTAGTGAGTACCAGTGATAAAGCTCTACGCTATACATAAATCATGGTTGATCTTAAATACGAGTATGTTTTGGGGTGCCACAACGATGAGAATGACCCTTCAGCAGATGCATTTGTCACTAGAAGCGTTGCAAGGACTCGTACAAATTCCTATATTATAGGAAATATATCCTTATTGCACCTAGCCAATATATCCAGTAATGATGTAGTAGTGCCCCTATGATGATTTCAAAAATTTGAAATTGGTCAAAATAAAGTGCTTTGAGTCGTTAGCATTCAAGATTAGTATTATAATGTAATGTCCAACAGAGACAATAATCTGTGGTACATGAATGCATATACATATATCTATCTTGAATATTACTGTACAGTAACAGTGGAAGCCCAGTCACAAAATCACTAATTAGTGTGCCTCAGTACTGCATATGACAACTAGTCTGCCAGTGAGGTAGACCATTAAGGGCAGTCAGTCATAGGAGAGAGGTTCTATCCGGTGCTATGAATTAAACTCTGGGGTACCTCAGTTAGTAAGAGCATATCCAAAGATACTGGGTTCAAGTCCCAGTGTGAGAGGAATTTTTCTCCTATAATATTCTATAGTACTCAAGATTTCATCTCCGCCAATTTACTGACTCTATAAATTTATTTTTACTGGATAATAATTTATGGAGTAATTGGAGATATGGGATTTCTCCTGATCTCTCCTCTTTCTCTTTTCCTCTCCATTTCTATAAGTCAAAATTGAATCACAAGTAAAATTCTAAATGTCCGTGTCTTATTGTACTCTGTATTATTTTGTTCTAATGTCTGCATTTGTATGAGTGTGAACTGTATGTATAGGTATGTTTTGTTTAATATTTTTTTTTAGTTCTTAAGTATGACGAAGCCTTTGGATTCTTGTAATCCCTAATGGTGAATAAATATTATTATTATTATAATGTATCTTTTGCTTAAAGGGAAATTTGAAATTAACCCATTGTTCTTTTATGCACCAATACAAACACACTTTCACCCACTGCTTACATAAGCAGCTAATTTTTTCCATGTTTCTATCTGCAATGAAGACCCACCAATATGTTAAATTTGAGGGTAGGTTTGGGCCTGACACCCATACAGTTCCCTTGTGAGGATAAAAATTGAATAACTGAAATAGTGAGATGTTTAGTTTATTCTATCATTTAAATTTCTATTATCTCATCTACATCATGTAGATTACATTCAAAACAAATACATCCCTGAAGTGGATGCAGAAGAATTATTTTCCCCAGTAAACCCATTGGAATATATCAATATAAGCAGCGATATCAGTCTAACACAAGAGATAAAGAAAGCAGAAGTACATGAAGATGTTCTAAAACAACTTTCTTTGGAGACAATCAAAACAGAATATCCAGAGGGAGAATGGCTTCATATTCACTGATGGCTCTCTGTATAATGAATATGCAAGTGCTGGTGTTTACTGTAAACTCTTTACATTCTTTGCGTCATGTGGTAAATTCAAAACAAACTTTGATGGTGGGATAGAAGCAATATATATCGCTCTCTCCCAACCATCTATCAGGATGGACTCATTCCAAAAAGCTGTTATACTCTGTGACTCAAGCTTGGCGATCCAAGCAGCAGCAAATTTTAAATATTCTATATCATCAACAATATTAGAGATTAAAAATCTACTTGGAAAACTGAAGAAAAGTGAAAAGGAAATTAAACTGCAATGGACCCCATCTCACATTGGAGTAAAAGGAAATGAAGAAGCTGACGGTTTGGCCAAAAAAGGAACAAAAATATTAAACACTAAAAAGAATACCTTATCATCCGAAAAATTAAAAATCAAACCTTCCTTCAGGACTGAAAGAGCCAATTTTATCACCAGACTTAGGAGTGAAAAGAAATGGGCCAGCATCATCAGCAATACAAACTCTATACCAGAACTCCCCCGAAGTGAAACTGTTGCAGCATTTCGAATAGCAACACAACATGACTGTCTAGCAGAACATCTGCACTGAATGAAAATATTCACCTCACCGAAATGCATGCTGTGTCAAGAAGATGCCATTCAAAATTCGGAACATCTTAGAACATGTTCTGCTCTTCAGCAATATTGGGACAAATTGAATGAATAGCTGTATTGGAAAGCCAGAAGGCTAATGACAATTTTATTGTTCAACAGCCTCAGCAATAAATTAAATAAATTAATTATTAAATTTCTATTTGTTTACCATTATATAGTTTCTTATTTTTACCACAGTTAGTTCTTTCTGTTTGTAGAATTCAAGCTCCTTTGTGGTCTATCAAATTGTATTAGTCTGGTGTTTTCAATAAAACTTATCATTTTTTAAGAATTTGATATAATACCACTACCGTGTCTGTATATTCTGGAAACACTTTTATTAATGCACAAAAACTTACAGAGTTTTCATTTTAATAGAGATTTTCATTCCATGAAACAAGAACGTCGAATTAAATTCACTTGTGAAAGCTGTTGTCTCTCATAAGGGGATAATATTGTACATTAAGCTTCCAGGTATAGTCAGAAAACACAATTATACATTATTTAAAAAAAAAAAAAAATTAAATTAAAGACCTCCTGCAAAGACATAAATTCTACAAGTTTGAAGAATTTTTAGAGTAGGAACAATAAATAAATTAATATACCCCTACCTTAAATTTTATTACCTGCAATGTAAAATATTTGTTCAGTGCTTTTCTATAGTAATTTTATTTACTTATTGTATTAAATATGAAACCATCATTGTGTCAATGCATCCAATATTATGCATTGTATAGGTATAATCAAGGATGAAAAAAAATAAATAAATAAATAAATATTATTATTATTATTGTTGTTGTTGGTGGTGGTGGTGGTGTTGTATTGTTGTTATTATTACTATTATTATTATTACTACTATTGCTATTATTACTACTATTATTATTATTACTGTTGTTATTATTATTATTATTATTATTATTATTATTATTATTATTATTATTATTATTATTATTATTATATTTTAAGTCCAACTCCTGGTATTGATACAGGTTTTTGTTGTTTCAGAAGATGAATTTGAAATACAGAAGAATCATGAAATGGCATTCCGTAAGTTTATGAGGGAAAAGTTTTGTCACCATAGTCTGTACTATAAGAGAAAGAGCAGTGAAAAGAAACAGAAAACAAAAGAATTTAGATTTCTTTTCAGTAATGTCAATCCCGTACACAGACATGTTTTAACTGACAGGATTATCGAACTTGGTGGTGTATGTCTGGAGAATGGTACAAAAGAATATAACCGCAAATGTACTCACCTCATAATGAAAAGTTATACATGCTCTGAGAAGTTAATGGGAGCACTGGCTTCAGGTAAGAGCAACCTCTTGCAATCTTTCATTTCATTTTGAAATCAATTTGCATTAATTTAATTGCATTTCAGAAATTGCAGTACATTTAATGTTGTGCAGCATCATTCGGCTTTTCTACTTATACTCAGCCCTTTCAAGCTTCCAGTCACCATTTTTGAGAGTGCTAAATCTAACAACACTTTTACAGAAGAAAATCCTATAATTTATTATGGTTAAATTTTGCCAGTAATTTTTCATTACTATAATAATAAATACACTAAGAATTATATTAATTAAATGAGGTGGTTGACATTTAAACACCTTAAACTTCACTTTACTTACATTTTTGTAGAATATATGTTTCATGGGCTTTGCCCACATTTTCAACTACTAATCAACTGTCAAATCCAATATTTTGCATGTGTCTGTCTGCAAAGAAGACTTACCGATGTGTTAAATTTGAGGGTAGGTTTGGACCTGACCTGATAGGATTTGACAGTTGACTAACAGTTGAAAATGTGGGCAAAGCCCATGAAACATAATTATGTTCTGCAAAAATATAATTAAAAGTAAAGTCTAAAGTGATTAAATCCGGGGTGTGCGGGCAAAGAGAGTTAAGTTCACTTTCTTGTTACTGAGAGTTAGAGTGACTTAACACACTATACCAGCCAACATAGCTTTAGCGATGGAAAAACCTATGAGGCACACATCCATAACTACCGTACAATTTTGAATAAGACTTACTGGACTTAACACAAATGTAGAGAACATTTTTTTCTATAACTCTATGGACATATCTCAATTTTTTAGGATGGTGGACTTAACTCTCTTTGCCTGTGAAATGTCAACCACCTTATTTAATTAACATAGTATATTGCTTCATTGTATAAAAGTTCCATTAATGTAAGTTATTGTGTTTTAAACACTAAGAACTATTTTCTCTGTTCAAGTGATGTGGCAAAAGTCTTGGTAACTATTTTTGCATTTGAAAATTTGAGACCATTTTAAAATGTTGAAATATACAAACGAAAGGGCAGAGTATGGAATGTATGTATAATGCAGATCATAGGTACTGGATGTAGAATAGTGAAGGAAACAGACTCCCATAAACATCCATATGCTACTGCATTGTGCCATTCTAATGTACTGCAGTAGTTGGTACCTCGAAAGCACACATATCCACTCCATGATCCCTTAAAGTTTGGTATGGATCGGCATTATTCCCCAAAGCTTCTATCAGCTCATTGTAGATTCTCTGTCGTTCTCTATTGGATAGTGACTATTTTGTTCACATCTTGTCATATCCATTCCTCAGGGCAGCTGACTCACAACTAAATTACCATCATCTCTATACATATAACTGTACCTAGGTATATTACAATGCTACCAAATGATGTATCCATATACTAGAGATGCCACACTCTCCTATCACATACAACATCTCATTGTACCATCATCTTACTTTGAGAATAAAATTGTTGCCTTGACTTATGCTCCATCCCTCTTATTTAAAGATTGCAGATCCTACATTATAAAATATATATGGTAAAAATAAATTTAGCATGAATCCTTTATCAGTGTCTTTAATCATTTTCATCTTTCATTCTTTCTTTCCTCCATTATTTCATATTTCATCATTTGCCAGGAAATACTTAAGCTTACGTTTTTATGTCTCAATTATGTTGTTCCAAGAATTAAAGCAGATACTGATATAATGGATACGTGTGCAAAAAGTGATGAAATTAACAATAAATATATTTATTATTAGTTAAATGAAACAACATTTTGTGTCCTCTTTTATATTATAAGTCAATATAATGTATAATATAATAATGAAGAACAGTTTGACAGGTGATCTCAAAGGCAGATAGGAGTTAGAAAATAATGGGAATTTATAATTTATCTTATGAAATGTATATGAAATACCTCTCCCAATGACAGCCGGGTAAGTGAAGGACACTGCAGATAGATCTGTTTTGCAAACGAAGTGGTAAGGGATGGCCATACTAAGAAAATCCAATTCACCGATGGCCGGTAAAGAGATGAGTAAGAACAGATTCAGATTACACATCTTAGATTTCATGTGTTAAATATAATATTACTAATCCCCCCACATTATGCGAACAGCATTTCATATTAATGATGTTTGGGATTATAAACACTGTTGCTGCTATATGTGTATTTATTATAAAATAATATACCTACACACAATAGTAGGCTGCCACAGATGGAACAAAAACAGAAATTTTTAACATATCAGTATGAATTATTTTTCAGGATATTCAGAGATCCACTCAAATAACTCTCATCTGCATGGCATCCAGGAGATGAAAAACATTTAATGTTTATACATTTTTTTCACTTCACATATTTTATCATCATTAAAAAGTCAGAAATTATTTTAGTATATGTACCACTGAAGCCCCCTTACCGAAAGCATTCACTTTCAAAGGATTTACGTAGAAGACAAGAAAAGACAAAAATTTAATTGACAGACTAGGTCTATTCATATTATCTCCTTTTGCTACCTAATTAATTTGATATTGTTGGTTTTAATATGAATATTGCTTAACAAGCTGATTGGATTACATAATCTAATCATCAGCAAGTGTTTTCAATGTCAGAACATTTATTTAAAACACAAAGACGAATTTATTATTTGTCCTCAGTCATTCCAAGCCTACCTTATGAGAAGGCAAGCAAATGATAATGAAAGGACTTTCTCGGGTTGTGTGAAATAATCTGATTGTCAGATCTGTCTGGCTAGCTGCAATTTTCCTGCTGTTCAGGCCCCTTTCTTCATCTCATCAACTCCTAGCTGATGATACTGGTAGCCAATATTATTATTGTTTTACGAGGGTCATTTCAGAAGTCATGGCAACAATTATTTATCAGTCAATAAAGCTGCAGGAAACAAAAATCAGGATATACGATTGAAAGTCGTTGGAATGTTCTTTGTAATGCTGGTACTAAATTGGGATCTGGATACAAGGCGCTATGTATGGGTAAGGGACATTGAAAGATGTGTAAATAGAGATCATTGTTTTATTCTTATTACATATGCACAAAACAGTACGCAAAATGCTCGTACTCTTACGAGCTAACAACTTTCAAAGTAATCCCTCTAGGACATCCACACATCTTTGCCAATGATGAGGAAGGCGCTGAATACCATCAGCTGTGTGTGATGCGGGTATGTACACCACCTCTCATCGATGCACTGTTAGGATGTCCTCCCTGTTTACAGAGATGTGTGGATGCCTTGGGGGGGTTATTTTGAAGGTTGTTAGCTGGTAAGAGTACGAGTATTATGCATACTGTTTTGTGCATATGTAATACAAATAAAACAATGATCTCTATTTACGCATCTTTCAATGTCCCTTACCCATAGTGCCTTGTATCCGGATCCCAATTCTGTACCAGCATTGCGAAGAACATTCCAATGACTTTCAATCGTATATACTGATTTTTGTTTCCTGCAGTTTTATTGACTGATAAATAATAGTTGCCATGACTTCAGAAATAACCCTCGTACATTCCCTTACAGTCCTCGAACTAATGTGCAATGTATGTTGTACAGTGTACATTACAATTCTTACTATTCCTGTATTACTTGTAGCAGCGTTATAATAATATTGAAACTAGATGTTCTTGTTTGCGTATAAGCTATAGGTTATCCCCAATGCTTGCTAATGGTGAGCTTTCAGGTGCCATCGCTAGTAATGCACCCACTGTGGTAGATCATGTGAACTACAAGAGTGATCACACTTCTCAACTTCTGTGTGTTATGATACTGGTAACAGAGCAATCACTGTGAAGTCTTCCGCCTGACTCTAGTATCAGAGCACTCTTATTACAAGCCAATATCAATAACAACTAATGAGATTAAGGCTCACCTCCATGGAAGTATATACAGTGGTACCTCGAGATACGAGTGCCCTAACATACGAGTTATTTGAGATACAAGCTGTCGAGAGTGCAAAGTTTTGTTTTGAAATACGAGCAACATTTGAGATACGAGGAACGGCCAGCTGCGACGCTGCACACGGCCCACCAGTTTACTGCGCCTGCGCATCGTGCGTCTCACGCATTATCCCACGTATTCCCCCAGTGTGCTTGTTTACCTCGCTGTCGAAGCATCTTTGCTAAGTTTTTCTAGAAATAATAGGAAAAAATGAGCAAGGTGTGCGAGTAGCTGACTTGGCGAGGCAGTACAGTATTGTTTTTATACAATATTTGTCATTTATAAATACATTTTTCTTATTCAAAAACACATAACAAAAACAATTGGGGGTAACATTTTTGGGGCTGGAACGGATTAATGGCATTTCAATTAATTTCAATTGGGAAAATCGCTTTGAGATACGAGCAAATTGACATACGAGCAAGGTTATGGAACGAATTAAACTCGTATCTCGAGGTATCACTGTACATTGGATTGAGTACTACATGTGAAGCTGTGTTGGTATTTAATAAGGATTTGTAATGTTATATTATAGCCGATCTTAGTTTGGAGTGAATTTAGCTTCACGTTATTGGTTTGTGGTGTGGGTAGTTTACTTAATAAATAGGAATAAGGGATGCCGGCGTAGTACTCAGGGGTAGTTATACGCTTGAGAACTCTTATCTAGGGAAGTGGCTAGAGAAGATCAAGATAATCAGTCAGGGGGCGGTGTCAGGAATTGTGGGAACTAAAAGTTTATATGCTCTTTCAAAATAGATATATATTCTCCAAAATTTATTCTTTTCTGAAATGCGGAATTAATCGATATGTTTCTGTTAGATGATGTAAGTTCTGAGAATTATAAGTATGTAGTACGTCGTTTGTAATTCGTAAGTAACACTTTGTAACTTGCTAAAATATGATAATAATTACTTCACTTTTACGCGCTGTTGAAAAACTTCTATTTACTTTCACAGGTAATATCACGTTGCTTCTATTTATATCGCGCGGATAATAATGTTCAATCTTACTTTCACAATTAATGTATCGTTATAATAATAATAATCAATGTCTCTATCAAATTATATCAATAACGCGCTTCGACGCTACTAAGAAATTCTATTTATATCACGCGGATCTTTTTCCCAAATATTAATATATTGCGAAGTTACTTAATCTTTAGACTGATAATATTTAATGTCGTCGTATGTCTGGTGTGTGTCTTGAAGGTCTGTAGTCGGTGATGTTGTATGATCGAAAGATGCCGAGTTGTGAGGCTCGTGTGCTAATATCTTTGTAGGTGGTGGAGGGGGTTAGTAGTTCCGATTGGTTGTGTCACTGTTTGAGTTCTTTCTTATTGGTGTAAAATAGTTTGTTCTGCTATACGGTTTAAAATAAAGTCCGTTTTTCGTCGTTAGAACAGTCAAGATGCGTGGGTCATTAATTAGTCGAGATGTCAGAATTTCCTTGTAGCCATGAAGTTTGTCAAAGCGGAAATAGGAGGGGCTGTGTTTATGTTTTTATCAATAACTCTGATAACTGAAAGTTATCCTAGTTCTGGTCATTTAATCCTGATGGGCTAATTTATTCTGCTTCTAACGGTATTAATTAGTAATTGGTGTGATAAAAATGAAAAGAGTTATTAATGTTTTTATATTAAAATGATGGAAAGAGTTAATAAAAAGTTATGTGTAATATATGAAACTGTAGGGGATGTTGTTGGCTATTGATTGGTGTAATTGGTTTCGTTGTCACTATTTCCTTTATGGAGTAATTAATGTTTAAAGTCAGGTGTGTTGTGTGCGGAATGCTAAGCTGTGGGGTGCATATTGTCTGTCGTACAGGGGCTATATATGAGATTGTCGTCTGAGCTGAGTACAAAGTACGGTTACAAGATGTCCGCATAATGATTGAAAAATTCACGCGAGAAATTGAGCTGCAGCATCAATAAGAGCGGGATTTTATGATCATTATAATACCCAATCTGAAATTTTAAGAGTGGCGGTGTTTTGTTTTGAATAAAATCTGGAAATTTAATTTTTCGATTCCCTAAAATAATTCTCCGTCGTCACTTCGAATCATTTCGTGGATTTTCTCTGTTATATTTTAATTTGATATCATTTTTCGATCAATTGTCTTTGTTTCAATGTCTGTTTTGGAATAATTTAGATCCTTACATCATCTATACTTTTGATTAATTCTGCCGTAATTATACATACACAAATAAATTCATAATCAATAAAATACACTTTTAACATTATTTTACCTTGAAGTAGTCACTTTTCTCGTTGGTCGTAGTACACATTTTGCTGAGTTCATAGTCCATTTGGTCCACTAGTAAATAAAATCATAATTATACCTTATACATAAATAAAATTATAAAATACACTCGAATTTCTTGGTAGTAATATTAATTTCAATGATTTCTTGCATAACGCTGATTTTTTATGCTAATCCATATGTTGTTGATGTAAAACGTTGGAGTACGCTAATCTTCCTTATTGGTCTACTTAATACTCTCACATTATATTCAGATTACACATGTTTCCTTCCTACTCCTTTTATTTATTTACCTCATAAATTATCATTATTGTTGTTCCTTTTTCCATTCTTTCAATACTCTTTTACCTCATTCTCATTATTCTTACCTCGTAAATTATCTTTTATTTCTTACTTTCAATATTCTTATTACTCTCAATACTCATTATCATTCTTTTCCTTCATATTACTTTTAATATTCATTACCATATTTTCTCATTTATTCTCATATTTCTCGTTCCATAACTATCATTACTTCATATTTTCCTCGTAAACATATATTGTACCATCTTGATTATTCATTTCTCAATATTATTCATTTAATTTGTTTACCATACACTTATTTCTTACCTTTTCTTATATTCATTAGTGTTTTACCTTCAAAATTCTTATTATTGACACACACATGTTTCTCGATACTCATTTCACTTTCAAATTCTTATTTCATTCTTGTTATTCTTTCAATTCACTTTTGCTATATAATTCTACTTAATTAGTATAGGGAGAAGGTTATTTTCTGTCCATATTCTTTATGTAAAATAATTTTTCTTTTTGAAAAATTAACAAAATTTAGTTACTATTACTTCGTGTACTACTCCAATAAAATTCAAATATGTCGAAATTTCAATGTTTACTTACTTATTACTTCAAATAATAGTGTGATTCCCTTTTTCAAATGAATGTTTTAACTCTTCAGTTGAATAAATAGAGGGAGTTGCCTATCTTAAAATTACATATATATACACCGGATCACTAAAATGGCAATAAGCTTATTTGTTGCACTTATTCCTTTAGTGGAATGATTGTTGTGATATCACACCATATTTGATATAGTAAGAATCATATCGTAATAGTCTTTCAGCAATCATTGGGGCATATTCTACTCTACCTTTTAAATATCACATTCGTCACATGACGTCAGATAAAACATTAATTTGAGAAGTATGAATCACTCTAATTATTTTACAATGTCAGTCTGATAAAATCCTTTTTTCGAATCCAAGTCGTCAATCTTTTACCTTTCCTTTCGCTTCAAACTTTTTTAGGCCTTTCTGTTTGTGGGTCATGACATGGTATAGTTTTAACAGGAGTTTGCTATATGTAACAAGAATTTCTTTTCAACAATCTGTTTTGGGGTCGTTGCATGGTATTATAAATGTCAAGTTCAGATTTACTACAAGCTAGTAGCACAGCAGGGGTGTTTCTGGACAAGGGTCTGACCTACAATGAGTTGCAACTTCCAAGGGGAGGCATTGGGTTGCGTGGTATTTTGTTTTCACTGAATAAGGTTTCTCAATCCTTAAAATATTTATTACGTTGTACTGGGTTCCAAGAAGCATGTTAGTTAAAATGAAAATTAGCTGGTAAAATTTGTATTGCCGAAATATTCACTGAATTAATAGGATTGACATTATACACATATATACATACTATTTACATCTTAATTAAGGGTTGTGGTTATGTCGACGCTATTAATAAAATTTTGGTTTAATGACTTTCTTATTTCACAAATGTCCAGGGGAATTTTAATTGTTATACATATTACTATTATTGTTAAATGTCTCATTAATATTCTGGACAAAATAATTTCCATTTCTTTATTATCAACAAGGGGAGAAATAACATTACTAACAATTGGATTTTTGTCAACAATGGGTTGACCATTCTCATTGTTGGCGCTGGCATTGTTGTTTTCTTTTACTTGTTGTTATTTATTATGTTTCAAAAATTTAAGTTTATTTAGGGTGATGTAATACTAATTAATTTTGATATTTACACTTACTGGAATAATTTTAACATTCTATGCTGTCTTGGGAAATTTCATTGTGTTTGATTATAAGTTATCTTGCAAAGGGAAAATAAAAATGTCATGATCATTCGATCTGGTCGTTGGGGTTTGGGGTCCTTGGTTCATTTTGAGATTGGTCATTGTTTTCTTGGCTGTCATTCACATTGGTGGGTGAGTTGTTTCTTTCATATTGGTTATTGTTATTTTGGTTTCTATATTGATAGTTATTTCGGTTATTGTACCAGAAGTTATTTCTGCCTCGGTAGTAGGGACGAAAGAAACCTTGGTTATATTGATTCCGGGTGAACCAGTTAGGCCTATTTCCTGAATAGCCACGTCTGTACTGACCACGGTAACTGTTTCCTTGTCTGTTATTATAATTGCCATAAGGCCTGTAGCGGAAACCACGGGTTTGCCAATTGTTACGTGCGTTTCTCACATACTCAGTTTGGGGCCAATAAGGTCTGTTGCTATTAGAATCATTATCGTGTTTACCAATATTTGAATCCTCTGTCCGCAACCCAATCTGGAAATCGTCCTGATTATCAGAGGTTTGTACCAGATTGATGTTTTTACGGTGAGTCTGGTTAGCTGACACTACAGGGTGAGATGGTTAGGTGGAAGTGTAGGTTAGGTCCTGCATAGATTTTAATAATTTCAACATCTCAGTGGTGGATTGGGGAGACGCAACAATGAGACAATTTCTTATGACTGGTGGAAAGTAAGAGGGGAGTGCCTTAAGAAAATCTGATTCCAAAATTTCTGGTTTAAGCAATTGGCGGCTTTCACACAAGGATATAAAATATTCCAAGTAGCTTTGGCCGTGGCTACGGTCGTACTTGCCTTGGAACACTTTAGATCGAAGGCGGGATTGTTCACTGTCGCTCCAATATTCAGACAAAAACATTTCCTCAAACTGACCTATGGACAGTAGGTTGTTGGGATCGATGACTTGTAACCACCGAGCTGCGTTAGATTTCAAGGATTGATTTACAAAAATCATTTTCAAATGCTCTGGAACTCCTCTTAAAGCGAAATAAGTCTTTAAATCCTTTAAATATCTGACAGGGTTTGTTTTCAAAGTATCTTCAAAATATGGTAAAGGAAAGTCTGAATTGTGCAATGAAAAATTACTATTTGCAAAATTTTGGGACTCGCGGCTAGTGCTTGCAGCTCGTTGATCCAATCCATTATTGGTTCTGGGTAATGGTGCAGGTGGTTCCGGTATTTCAGGGGCTTGAGGTACTGGATCAGGGGGGTTGGAAGATGTAGAGGCAGATGTTGATGGTGCATTACAAACATGAGGGAACAAGGCATTTTCCCTGGTTTGTTCTATTAGATTTTCCTGGTCTCTAACCCTTTGCCTAAGTCGGTCTAATTCTGATTGGAGGGATACCAACTTAGTAGAATTGCTAGCAGTTACCCTCACTACGGAGGTGACATGATTCTCGACAGAGGAAATATGATTGGTTAAAACTTGCTCGGTAGTTGCAATCTGGGATGTTACTCTAGTGTCTAAATTCTGCAATTCCGACGTAACCTGAGTGCGGTGTTCTGTGATCAATGTGGTCATTTGTGAGTTCAGTGTGGTGATTTGATTTTGTAATTGTAGGTTTTGCGTCTCAAGTGTATTGTTGATTGTTGTGTTCATGTTTGAAATTTGACTTTCAAAAGTAGTGTTCTGTGTAGCAAGTTCATTTCTTAATTGTTAACTTTGAGTCTCTAGTGTGGAGTTCATTGTTGTGGCAAGTTCGTTTCTTAATTGTTGACTTTGAGTCTCTAGTGTGGAGTTCATTGTTGTGGCAAGTTCGTTTCTTAATTGTTGACTTTGAGTCTCTAGTGTGGAGTTCATTGTTGTGTTCATGTTTGAAATCTGACTTTCAAAAGTAGTGTTCTGTGTAGCAAGTTCATTTCTTCATTGTTGACTTTGAGTCTCTAGTGTGGAGTTCATTGTTGTGTTCATGTTTGAAATCTGACTTTCAAAAGTAGTGTTCTGTGTAGCAAGTTCATTTATTTGTGTAGAGATTCCTACCATCATTGTCTGTATTTGTGACAAAAAATCTAAACTGAGAGAAGAAATGTTAGGGTCTAGGTTCATTGTGTTCTGAGTGGAGGTCGATGGTGTGGGTACACTCACAGCTGGGATAATGACTGGGGGTTGCGTAACATGCAAGTTAGCAAGGTCACTTCCTGTTTCATTCTGCGTAATATTTAGGTTTTCAGAAATCGGAACAGAGGCACTATCATATTTTCAGAAGTAGGATTTTGTTCTGAACATAATATCTGAGTATCAGAATTTGGCTCCATGACTTGGAATACTTTATTATTCCGTAATTTCATAAACTAATAAAAATAAAATTCAATTCACTTAAAAAAAATTAATTAAACTGTAAAAAAAATTTAAAATTTAAATAAAAAATTTACTTGGAATTTAAATAAAAATAGGAGCAAAATTCAGTTTTCAACACTTAAGTTGGATTAACGATACCCTTTTGTGGTCCTGATGTCCAACGGCAGGTCGAAGATGATGTCCAAATGTCCAGGTGCTGAGGGAAATTGTTGTAGGTGTAGATCCAGTTGGGGGGGGGGCTTTGATGAATTGAAGAGTAATCCAATGCTGTGCTGGCTCTATTAAAATTACTCACAGAATTTAAAACTTGGTGGTGTGTGATTTGGTGTAGTGTTCCTGAACTGTATTATTGAAAAATTAAATTTAATTGACTGGTCCCTCGATCTTCAAATTCTAGCAATCACGATGGTCGCCATTTATAGCCGATCTTAGTTTGGAGTGAATTTAGCTTCACGTTATTGGTTTGTGGTGTGGGTAGTTTACTTAATAAATAGGAATAAGGGATGCCGGCGTAGTACTCAGGGGTAGTTATACGCTTGAGAACTCTTATCTAGGGAAGTGGCTAGAGAAGATCAAGATAATCAGTCAGGGGGCGGTGTCAGGAATTGTGGGAACTAAAAGTTTATATGCTCTTTCAAAATAGATATATATTCTCCAAAATTTATTCTTTTCTGAAATGCGGAATTAATCGATATGTTTCTGTTAGATGATGTAAGTTCTGAGAATTATAAGTATGTAGTACGTCGTTTGTAATTCGTAAGTAACACTTTGTAACTTGCTAAAATATGATAATAATTACTTCACTTTTACGCGCTGTTGAAAAACTTCTATTTACTTTCACAGGTAATATCACGTTGCTTCTATTTATATCGCGCGGATAATAATGTTCAATCTTACTTTCACAATTAATGTATCGTTATAATAATAATAATCAATGTCTCTATCAAATTATATCAATAACGCGCTTCGACGCTACTAAGAAATTCTATTTATATCGCGCGGATCTTTTTCCCAAATATTAATATATTGCGAAGTTACTTAATCTTTAGACTGATAATATTTAATGTCGTCGTATGTCTGGTGTGTGTCTTGAAGGTCTGTAGTCGGTGATGTTGTATGATCGAAAGATGCCGAGTTGTGAGGCTCGTGTGCTAATATCTTTGTAGGTGGTGGAGGGGGTTAGTAGTTCCGATTGGTTGTGTCACTGTTTGAGTTCTTTCTTATTGGTGTAAAATAGTTTGTTCTGCTATACGGTTTAAAATAAAGTCCGTTTTTCGTCGTTAGAACAGTCAAGATGCGTGGGTCATTAATTAGTCGAGATGTCAGAATTTCCTTGTAGCCATGAAGTTTGTCAAAGCGGAAATAGGAGGGGCTGTGTTTATGTTTTTATCAATAACTCTGATAACTGAAAGTTATCCTAGTTCTGGTCATTTAATCCTGATGGGCTAATTTATTCTGCTTCTAACGGTATTAATTAGTAATTGGTGTGATAAAAATGAAAAGAGTTATTAATGTTTTTATATTAAAATGATGGAAAGAGTTAATAAAAAGTTATGTGTAATATATGAAACTGTAGGGGATGTTGTTGGCTATTGATTGGTGTAATTGGTTTCGTTGTCACTATTTCCTTTATGGAGTAATTAATGTTTAAAGTCAGGTGTGTTGTGTGCGGAATGCTAAGCTGTGGGGTGCATATTGTCTGTCGTACAGGGGCTATATATGAGATTGTCGTCTGAGCTGAGTACAAAGTACGGTTACAATATACAATTAAATTTTTGAAGTGAAACTTCTTCAGGTGCACTAGGAGTAAATCGAGAGCTAACCCAAAGTTGTGTTACGGACAAAATCGTCAAGAAAGTAGTGGGGGTAAGTAGCAAGCATAGAGTTGTTATCGAAAGAGTGGTGCCACAGGAGCATGCGGGGAAGGTATCAGGCATTGAGTGGGGGGGGGGGTATTACTGCTTCGAGCTAGTGGCGTGGTGAGCCCTCCACCATTATAGATGGCTCTACTTGTTGCGTGAGCATCGATTACATGTCACTAACGTTCTCAGAAACTAAAGAAACAAACATGTAAACAAACACAGTGGCTATGATCAGTGACAGTGACAGTTCATCATAATTGTGTTATTGTTTTATACGTATTCGATTTAAAATGCTAAAAAAGTGAATTTCCTTTTTTATTTTTTATTCAGATGATTTCCTTCTTCCGTTCAGTATAATTATATGTATTCCTCTATATCACTCTCAACGTTGCCAAAGAAGTTTCACTTCTGTCGCATGGCGTTCCATGCACCAGGTTTTTAATTTTCTCAGTAGACTAAGTCTCAAAAGCCTCTTAACTTTTCACTGCTACAAATGTATATATGCATCAGTGCACATCATTACTGGCTGTGCTATTGACAAATCTATACAATGCACTTATTTGCATGGCCACAGATAAAAGAAGGTCTCCTTGAGAGCCATTCAAAGTTTGTACATGTACACTGCCATCTATTATCTACATTCTGAGACCATCACTTAGCTGTTTTCTGCCTTGAGGTGCCATCTGTAAGCAAGTATTTCAGGTGATGTATTGCACCACGCATTGGCACGGTTGGCCTTTATGTCAAGAAATTCACTCTGTGCTCTTGTTTTAGAGGAAATTCACAGATTATTTTTAATTGAGTGTCGATTTATGATTACAAAAGAAATTTGCAAATTAATTCAGCACACCATTTTGAACATTTTATAATATGTTTAGCAGTGAAAAGAATAAGAGCTTCACCACTGATTTCTATTAGCACAGAAATTGTTAATAATAAAATTAAATATTTTCATTTTATGTACCGGTACAACCCTTAACGTCATTCATTTCTTATCTGAATTGATAATATCAAAATGGATAAGCCAGTAAACAGCCATAAGTTCTGCACAGTAGAACTTCAGTATGGAATGACATGTTTTAATTGCATACTTTGACATTACAGTATGATCATCAGGACCGGATTAAGCAAGTGTAGGACTTAGCGTATAAGTGTGCCCTAAATTTTAAAAAATTGCAAATAAGCATCGAAATAAAGCGACATTTTAAATTTTCTTATTTTGGTGATAAGAAGGCTTATAAACATAGGCCTTCACAGTTATCACCACTAAGGAGCAAACTAAATGCACACTGAAATATGCAAGTGACACAGGTTTTTTGTTATATGTGAACAGTAGTGTTGTTGGATTATGAAAATTTTGGTGAGGTGTGATCAATGCTTTTGAAAATGTGCCACCTATAACATAAAGCTGCTTCTACAATTAGACTAATCTAGGACAGATATTCACATTTCACTACATAACTTTTAACTTTCCAGGAATTTGGGTTTTAGATCCCACTTACATTCATTCATGTTACCGTGAAGGCCGCTGGTTGAATGAAGAAGGTTTTGAAGTGGATGAAGTATGGAAAAAGCATTGCATTGATACCAATAAGACACATTCAAAAGAGTGGAGAAAATTTCGCGAAATGAGAGGTAAACCAGTATTCAGTGGATGGACTGTGGGTCTTCGGTTTTATAGCAAGCATTTATCAACAACTTATAGCAGGTACACATGAATTAATAGATCCAAGCTTATGTGAATAGGTTGTGAATCAAATTTTGCTTATATTACTGGTATTTGTTTTCAACACAAAACTTTCATGACAGCTATGATTCTAAAGAATATTATGTTACATGTGTATAGGATATTTTGAAAGCAAGCAACCATAATTTAAATGATTTATCAAATATTAGTGATAATAAAAAAAAAATTTACACATTTATGCCCAAGTTCTTTACTTTCTACACCTAAAGATTCAAGATTTATTATGTTTTTGAACTGCATCAATATGCAGTTATTAACATACATATGATTTAAAGAATGAGAGGTTATATACAAAACAGAATGTGGAAATATGACAATTTAAAGTACTTTGTTATTTTAATCAAAACACTATTATCTGTTTTCTCCACAGTAAATTCATAACAGAATTCTGAAATATATACAAAATATTTTGAAAGCAAAAAAACCATGAACCTAAATTACATTTAAAAATTATATACATTAATAAACCAAATATTTACACATTTAAGCATATGGTTATAAATCTAAAGAAGAAAAATCAATTTGTTCTTTATGCAATACAAGAAGTTTTAAACACATTTCATAAAATTAGGATAATTTCTTCAACATATGATGAATAGAATAGTCATCATGATATACAGCAATAACTGTAAAATATTTTGAAGTATTTGTCACTAATCTACACATGTCTCTGCCATTGAAAAATAAATTATTGTTCCAGTTTCTGATAGCAAAACTCATGGGTTCCTTTACGTAATTACCTCACATAAGGTATATAAAATTAATTGTTTCTGACAGTGGCGGCCTCTGATCATGTTGCAGTGTTGCACAATGACCAGTTTTGAATGTAAAGAATATTTAGACTTTTTACTATATAGTATTAAACTACTTCCAATTCGTCTTCGTGATAGGTTCTTATTGACTGGAAACAAGCCTCCATGATTTTTAACTATTTTAAATCATTTAAACATGTAAATGCACGTTGGTCGTCGCAATTCAAATGCAACAACTTGCTGCCTCTTCCTGCGGGCAAGTAGCATGTGCCGGCATGTGTGAGATGCTTGACTTTGTGGTAAACATCCCGAGGTTTAAACAATGGTCATTGCAAGCAGGTTGGCAAAGACAAGGCATGATTTCTGTCTTCACCGCTCAGAGCGCCCTGAAGCACGTGGGCTTCTCTGTTGCATCGGCTGCTCTGCAAGCAAGATTTCTGTTCTCCAAGAGCACGAGCTATGAAGTCCCTAGCAGATATGCCAATTGCTAATGTAATCAATTTGCTCCTATGACTTATTGCTGTATCTCCATGGGTTATGCCTTAGATAGAGTTATATTTTTATTTTTATTCAATTGTGTACATTTTCTACACATTATGTAACTTTATTTCTACAACTTATAGAACAGCTAAAACACATAAAATGTGGCAGAAATATTGGTACATCCAACTTTCATAAGTATACCAAATTTGGTGATTCTAGCTGCCCTACAAGTATGGAAAAACTGTTTAGCCTAACGTCATTCACATCTAGAATAGTCTAAATCACCCATTCACTGACATTAATGTTTACTCACTTCCCCATGAGCTAAAAACTTGACATCTGACATCTGACAACTTGACATCAAAAGGAAAATTGTATAATTTTTTAAGTCTGCCCATAAATTACTTAATATAAGTATAAAGCGTGGGAAGCTTAAAACTCGTTATTTTGCGTCTTAATTTTTAAAATTTTCCGGGGGAAGGCCCCCGGAAGCTTAAAACTCGTTATTTTGCATCTTAATTTTTTTAATTTTCTGGGGGTGGGCCCCCGGACCCCCTCTCCATGGGGGGTATTCCATACCCCCAGACCCCGCGGATGTTATAATCCCCCCATATGGTCGGCCTGGTTATGCCTATGCTGGAAAGTAGGGGTTTTGTTATGAAAAGAGCAGTATTGGTGCAAGGGAATTTTCCTGCATCAATTAAGCCATATTATGGCGTTTTTTATAATTGCGAAATATTATGTATAGTGCGTGGGTCTTTTTTTAGAGAAAAAAGTAAAACATTTCATTTAAAATATTTTTGGTGCAAGGGTCTTTTATTATTGTGAAATATTAGCCTATTACTGGTGGTGAGCAGCGGCCGGCGGGTGGCTAGGAGACATGCTCAGGGGTGGATCCACGGGGGGGGGGGGGGGAATGGGGGAAATTTCCCCCCTCCCCCAAATTTGTAACATTAAGCACAAATTATTCAAAATTTATTAGAACATAACCCAAATACTTAAATTAATGCAACGGCATTGATTATTTTGAAATACCTTTGTAAGAAAATGCTGAAATGTTCATTTTATTTTCAATTGTGTACTGGGAATAATTAATTTTTATGAGTAAAAACTTCCCTCTCTACTTTGGTTCCCCCCCCAAAATGTCTCTCTGGATCCGCCCCTGCATGCTAGGAGCGGCCGGCAGGATAGGGGAAGCTGGCAGGCAGGTATTGAGTGGTATGGGGACGTGTGCACGGGTTGTTTTACTCTTTCACAATACAATTTAATGAATCTTTGAGTTCTTACAAGCATTTATTTTGTTTCTGTTGACTTTGCATGTTGCAAACCCTATTTCCATTTGTATAAAGAGTCTTACTGGGAGTAATAAGATAAAATTTTAATTTCAGAATTTTAATGGCTGGAGGAGCCAAAGTAGAAACACTCGATACTGTGACATTTTATAGACAAATTTTAAAATTTCCCCGTATGGATATTGTGTTGGCTGATGACCTTGAAGAAGAAGCACTTGCTAAAATAAAATATATTAATATTCCATTCATCAAGTCAGGTTATTTACCTCTATTTCTTCTACAGGTGAGTAATAATTTTGTAAATAGTAGTCCTACTTACTGGAGTACATTTATATTCAGCCATGTGTTTGAATAAATATCAAATACAGCTTACTCCTGATTACTGTATCCATGGGTTGATTATCCATACAAGAATTTTTATATGTATTATTAATTGTTAATGAAACTTTGAATATAACGATCATTGTTACAGTTTTACTAGCATTTACAACCTATTAAAATCACATTAAATTATATTAGCCCATAACCACAATGACAGAAGCTAGCATAGTAGTAATTTATAATAACATTCAGATTATCTGGTTTTTTTTTTTTTGTGCATTCACAGTCCCAATTAACATGGAAAATCAGGAGTTTGCTGTAATATAAATCTTATTTTCAATGAACTCCTGATATGTTTAAATGCTATAAATAAGTATAATACAGGAATATTTTTCTCCATCTGAACAAGATGCACACTGCAGCTCTATAATCTCACACTCCTTGCTTGATGGCCCTACTTATTTGCAGCACATAGCCGCATTTTGATGTGGTTCAAAAACAAATCAAAATCAAATCAAATCAAAATCAAATCAAAATAGGTTCATGACATTATATGAGGGTGGATCGAAAAGTAACGCACAATAACTTTTTTTACAAAAAGTTTTAATAGGTACAATTACAATCAAATGCACACATGAAGGGACATCTTTTGTCTATTTTTCTATATAGTCGCCAAGTTTCTCAACACATTTCTTCCATCATGATACCAGTTTCAAAATACCCTGCTCATAGAAGTCTGTTCGGTTGGAGTACAGCAATCTGCAGACTGCTGTTTTTACTTCTGCATCTGATGCAAAGCATTTACCGGCCAGGAATTTCTTCGTGGGACCAAACAAATGAAAACAAAATTTCCACCTGCATGGCTGCAGCAGTTGTCAGCTGTCTGGAACGCGGTGGTGCATCAAAAAGGTTATCATGGCCATCTTCGAAGAATGCACACAACCTGGAGATATTGCTAGGGTTCATACAGTCGTCCCCATACACACTACGCATATCCCTGTGAATTTCACTCAGGTTATGCCCTTTAGCCCATAAAAATCGCACTAGACCTTGCTGCTCTTCACAAGTGGGCGATAGTTCACTTCCCTCACTGGTGATATTTCATAACACACATTATAATAAAATCCATAAAAATGTATGCAATGTTCTGGAGTTTGTTATTAATAAAATAGTAGCCTATTTCTCCTAATCCTGATTCTAGGTCTAGGCCCAATATAAATCTACATTCTTCAGATATTGTTGACTATTTCAGTCCTTTTACAGTCCCTTTACAAAATTGTCTCAGAGATTGTGGGGTAAAAGAATGGTTGAGTGACAAGCAATGAGGTATGCACACATGCACGACTCCCAACTGTTAGAAATCATTGGAAAAATCAACCTAATAATAATAATAATAATTATTATTATTATCATCATCATCATCATCATCATCATCATCATCATCATCATCATCATCATCATCATCATCATCCTATTACTAGGCCTATTATGCTCGCAGTTTATTGTTGTAGGAGGTCGAATTCCTAAAATAATTGCCAAGATGAACTTTTATTGCAGTCCATCCTTGCAATCTTATCTTAATATTTTTAAAATACCGGTACATGTTTCTACAGTCTCTCATTTAACCCATCATGCATCAGTCATAGAACAATTTTGAAAATTCAGTGCAAATTCAGTGCAATACTTTAATCGCATTAGTCAAGTTTTTCTTTATCCTTAAGGGGACATGTTACTGAGTTTTGGTAAAAATTGTAGTTTGTTTTTTCATATTTTGTGTAAAAAAACACACACACAATTTCATGAGGAATGCATTAGTGAAGATTTCTGACTCATTATCTTCGTTATAAGTATATTTATTTTAGTGGTTTTAAAAGCGATGCCTGCAGCTGTGAGCATTAAATCAAGAGAATGTGGCAGTTCATGTTTGCTTCTTGTTCACTTGAAGCAAACATGAACTGCCACATTCTCTTGATTTAGTGCTCACAGCTGCAGGCATCGCTTTTAAAACCACTAAAATAAATATACTTATAACATAGACCTGGGATTTCAGGCTCTAAAAAAATTAGTTTTAGGCACCTAAAATAGGCTTTTAAAACAATTAAATAGGCTTTTAAAAGAGAAAATAGGCACTTCAAATATGCTTTAAAAATGTGTAAATAGACAGAAAATAGACTTAAAAATATTACAATATAGGCTACCGGTACACTTAAACTGTAACATGGTCTTTTTTTACCGCAAGAAACGCAGTGTACCTATTCTTAACAGAATTAACTGCAAAATTAGGCATCACAAACTATATTCACTTAAACAGATGTTCTTTCACTGGTGACTTGACACAGTAGTCCTTCCTCTTTAATCCTGCCCCGTCAGTCAGCATTCCTTTAGCGACATTATTGTTTGGAATAATCAAGTTTCTGTGAAAAACCCACCGCTGCTGTTCTGCTTTTCATTGAGGGAAGTCCATTATAAGATTGTAAAAATTACAAAAGTTGAATTTTATTTTAAATTTACAAAATAGACATTTTAGGCAGTAAAATAGTAAAATAGGCTCTAAAGGTTCAAATAGGCATTTTAGGGCACTATAAAACTCTATAAATGTAAGTGATTTATCATGAAACGTCCACATATTTAAAAATTTTCATGTTATTTCATAAGGAACAAAATAGGCATTTGCCTTAAAATCCCAGGTCTAGCATATTTATATATATTTTTACTTTACTTCTAATGGAAAAAATTCTTGTAAACATATTACTCATAGTACCATACAATTCAGAGGGCAATGTGGAAATATAGTGTTTATGGAAAGGTGAAGTCAGAATGAAAAATTCAATGCCATAGCTGGTAATTATCATTCTATAGTGGTTATGTTTCAAAATAATCTATATTTTGTGTATATATTGAAAGTTTTATATTGATAGTTACCATATTATAATTATTATTATTTGTTAGTAGGGTAATTTGGTAATAGAAGGCTGCAGTTATCATGCAGGCTTTTAGAAGATTCGTTATTTTTATTACGCAATCATTTTTATACTACTTTGAGATCTTATGTTCGGTTTCAATTCAATTCAAGTAATTATATAATGCATGTTTCCTTTTCTTTGTATGATCTGAATCTGTATGGTCACCTGGATTGCCAGGCATATGACTTGAATAAGGTATTTCTTTCTCTTAGGGTTAGAAATTCAGTTTGCACTATATAAGAGTTTTTATGTTCGTAAGCGCTTCATAAAATTTAACGTTTTTTTTTATCACGATTCAATTATTTTCAACTTACTAATAATAAGATTTCTCCTAAATGGGAAGATCCAGGCCGATCCCGGACCTCAAAAGAAGGCCTGGCCGACCAGGTTTTATTTTTTACTTTCTACAATTTACTCTAAAATAAAATTGGTTATAACTTATGTTTTTTGTGTTTATTTTATCTACATTGTCCTGTCGTATAACGATGACACGGAATTAATCAGTTAATCTGAAATGGATTATTCTTGAAGAAAAGTTGCTATTTTTCAAAAGTAGAAACACAGGTCCTTTTGGACTCAACAGTAAGCCTCACTAACGTTCGTCATTTAAAATCATAACTTTCAAAAGATTAAACTGGTACATACAGATAAAATTGTTCCTAATTAGGACATTTTAATGTATTTTTCCGTTTCGTGCCTGGCATCACCCTAGTAGCACACTTCGTTGGCCTAACGGAGGGATTTGGTTGGCATGGTTGGGATATGTTGGGAAAACGTTCGTTGTAATTTCCTCGGTTAGCCCAATGTACGTTTCCGTTGCGTCATGCGCTAAGTCCTACCGTTGGGGTTATGACGTTGGCCCAACGCGGGCTCTCCCTACCGTTGGGGTTATGATTGCTGGCCCAACAATAAATTTCGTTGTAATGTGATCGCATTTATGTTACAATTAAAAAGTGTTGAAATGACATTATAAGCGTTAAATTTTCATTTCCTATAAAATAAAACAGTTTTAATTTATTAATTATTCGAGCTCTTTGTGCGCGTTACATGCTAAATCTCCACCTCTTCCTGCCTGTCTTCGGCAATTTCCGGCGTAGTTCGGGTCATCATGAAGACATGAAGATACAACAGTTATTCGCCATCTTGATATGTTGAAGAATCCGAATGGTGTTTTTACTTCTATTAATATTAGGGCTCTTTATTTGTTCTCTGAAAATAACGTTATCATATATTCACATCAAATATTCAAAATACATGTATATCCTTCTTACTATTTATCATGTATTACACATCTCTGTAGTAAATAGGCTAGAAGAATTCTCGATTTTTATTTCAACGATCACTAATAGCGTAGTGGTTAAAGCGATAGACTATAACGCTAGCGGTTCCGAGATCGAATCCCCATAGGTGCGAATTTTATACGATAGGAATAGGTAGGTAGGGTGAAGGAGAGAAGGGAGTTAATAGGGAAAAGAGGAGAAAAGGGATGAAAGGGAAAATAAAAAATTAAATTTTGTGTGCTTCTAGTATTTCCGCCAGATGTCTCTGCGCTGCGCTGCGTAGTAGTTCCACCATTACCTAATAGATGTCTCTCAACTGTTGGGATTTTGTTGTATATTGGTTGGCTACAGTTGGCAGTTGGTTGGATAAAACGCTCCTTGGCAACGGAACCCCGACGGACATTCATAACCATTGACCAACGAAACATGGCGATCATTCCCCAACATTGGCCCAACGATCTGTGCTACTAGGGCAGTTAACCGATTTGGTCCAAAATCAATAGGCTTCGTCCCTTGGGCGTTATAAATGGTATACCAAGTTTTATGAAAATCCGATAAAGCGTATTTGAGTTATCGCGCTTACAGACACACGGACAGACAGCCAGTCAGACGGACAGATATTTTTCTGTCTACCAGACAATCTGATAAAGTACCGGTACTATTCTGGCACTTAATAATTATGTAATATCATTATACAGTGTGTCCCACGCAAGAGTTGGCCAATGACGCGGGTTCCTGCGGCGCGGCGGGCACAGCTCCAACTCCCGAGCGATCGGGTGAAATATCTACGCTAATGAAGCCGCGATCGGTGCTACGATTTAGGTTCTCACATTTACAGTTAAAATTACAATGAAAATAAACACGTACTTCATCACAAGAGATGTTGGAAATGTTCTCCTCTTGTATCCACACAACACTGACACCTTTTTAGGAAATTTTCTTTCACGCGCATAAGTTCAGCTTCCGAGACAGAGTTCATTTATCTTGTGATAGGCCTATGTCTTTAAGTTCTTCTAACAGTATGTGAATATTATTTATGGAGAAACTTGAAAAATAAAGTGTATAGGTCAACTTCCCGTACATTACAAAGGAAACGGGTGAAATATCTACACTAATAAAGCCCGCTGATGGTGTAATGGTTCATGTTCTCACAAAGAAAAACACATGTGATTTATCTGGCAATAGGCCTACTGATTAAAAAAGCATTCTGGCACGTTCTTATATCAGTTACCTCATTTTATTTTTATACAATTCGTGAATTTAAAAAAGACGAGTTCTCTCCCAACAAAAGCACGGTGTTTCTATCTCGGAAGCTGAATTTATGCGCGTGAAAGAAAATTTCTTAAAAAGGTTCCAGTGTTGTGTGGATGCAAGAGGGGGACATTTCCAACATCTCTTATGATGAGGTACGTGGTTATTTTCATTGTAATTCCAACTGTAAATGTGAGAACCTGAATCATAACGCCATTAGCGGCTTTATTAGCGTAGATATTTCACCCGCTCGCTCGGGAGTTAGAGCTGTAGTCGGCGCGACGCAGAAACCCGCATGATTGGCCAACTCTTGCGTGGGACACACTGTATAATCCTTTTGTTGCATACATTATAAAGGGCGAGTTGGTAGAGAACTTAATATTTAACGGGGGCCCGGGAAAATTTGTCCTCGGGACCCATGCTTTCTTTCCATGGCCCTGGGTAGACCTACAGTCATGAAACTTTGCATAACACTCACAATAGATGTGTTCATAAAACGATGCATTCCTTTAAATATTGTTTTAAAGGAAATGTGATTTTTATGTTGATTAAACTTAAAATGGGTTTAAAAAGACCAATGAACTAAGTTATTTTGACCAGGGAAAAACCCATACATTTCATAATGTGAAGTCTTAGCTTCATTTTAAACCCTTAAGAAATTGATTATCCTTATGTGTGAGAAGAAAAATGAGGGAATAGTTTGAGTGTAATAAGTCGTTCTTTCTGTATTTCAAATTATAAATACCTATATATGGACCTAGAATTTAAAAATAGAAAATCCTTCATAAGTTAATTTCCAATTACAAAATAAAAAACCCGGGCGACGCCGGGTCTTTTAAGCTAGTCTCTATATAATATTTTGTTCTAGCACGTTGTGCTTGTCTGTTATTCGTTGAAATATCAGCGGCATTCTCCATGTTAAGAACAATGAGAGTAGCCAACATACGTATTTTATAACTAAATTCAGCTATGTAATCGTGCATTTCAGATATTAATATTACGAACTTTCTTGTGTTTGAAAAATATTTATATAGTATTTTAACCTTTTAACTACAGAATTGGATCTCTTGTAATTTAAAATACAACGTTTATTTCGCCATATTTCAATATATATAACTATGGCATTAATAGTTTTTCAGTAACTGAAGTTTGCCAACTTTATACAAAAGTGTTTGTGATGGTTTCTGTTCTGTGGTTTGTGTTCTGTATTGTGTTGTAAAATCTCGTTTAAGCGAATATTGCAGTAGTGTTTTTGAAAAAATGGATACTAATTACGGTAGGTCCTATCTAAGTGCTGTATTAACGTGACAAAGCAACCTGACCTAATACTTAACAAAGAAGGTTTGATAGGCATAGGCCTAGTTTTATTTTCGGAAATACACTGGCGTTTTTTGTAGGTTATGGGAAAATGTTCTTACAATTGTGACAATGTATTATAACGTAGACAACAGATCCAGCGCAACCGATCTGTTTCAAAAAATAAATAAATAAATAAACAGAGAATTTCTTCATTAATGACGTTCCATAATTTAGAAATAGACCTAACCTTTTAGAGAGTCATCTAGGTAATTTGTAGCTTATCCAAACATTGATGGGGCTAAATATCAGAATGGGAAAGCTATGGGTGTACTTGTAATATTGGAAGATTGATGGAGGGTTTTTATAGCTTTATAGGCCTAGGTCTAAATAGGATGACCAGGCATCCTGCATTTGGGTCTATGCAGAAAAGTAGTCTCTCTCTAGTTTATTTTATGGGCCACCAGTTAATGTTCATCAAGGACGCAGTGAAAACCAACAACATAAATGGAATTACACTACACAGCCAGCCAAAACATAATGGAAAACACTATAAATATATATAGGCAAGATTACACTTTGCGACCCACCCGGCTCCCCTTTCCATCGGCCTGGTCGCCCGCATGCTCGCTTCCCCTCCGCCTACCGCGCATCATCCCGCGCGCATCTTCCCCGCTATGGCTCATGCCGGCCGCTACTAAGCGCCGCTTGCTGTGTTAAGCCCGCAGCTTGCTCTAATAATTGCAATTACCATTATAAAAAACAAAATAAAATTTCACGAATTATAGAAAATGTCGAACAATTAAAAAAATACCCTTGTACCAAACATCATATTTCACGATCTTTAAACACCGATTTGATAATATAAAAAATCGAAATGTACATAATATTTCCCAATTTTTAAAAACGCCGTGTTATGATATAAAACATGGCTTAATTGATGCAGAAAAATTCCCTTGCACCAACAGTACTCTTTTCGTAACAAACAAAACATTTCAAAATTTGAAAAAGCTATTCTTGTGTTGACACTCGCGAATGCATGAAGTCACCCTTAGTACCTTAAATATATGAAATCTTTCTTCACTGCTTAACTGTCATTCGTGGCATAGTGGGTTAAGACTCCTAGCTATAACGCTAGGGGTTCCGATAGATAGGTAGGGTGAAGAGGAGGTGAGAGGAAGAGAGGAAAGAGACGGGAAAGAAAGAGAAGAAGAGAATAAAGGAGAAATAAATTATTTTTCTCCCCACCCAAAACCCCTACTTTCCACGCAGGTCCCGTTAGTAGTGGTGGGGGACTCGGGTGGGTCGCAATATATATTTTTCCCAATATATAAACATGTGTAGCATGACAAGTTACCGGTAAGAAACAAGTTTTTCAATAGCACAATCAGAAGAGAGGTTGGCGCAGAACCCTCTTTTCCCTCTTAGCTATCCCATCACTAGGCCACAGCACCAACGAAGTCTCACAGTCGGGCATATTCGCTCGTCGATCGGGTGTTCAGTCTGTTTCTTGGAGTAGAGGGGAGGAGTGGAAGTACAGCAAAGGCATGGACGATGCGCAGCGAGAATATTCACACACTTGTTATTTAACTTTTCGCACTATAATTCTGCTGTTACAAACACTCACACGACTTAGCGAAAACCAAATACTTGCCGCACTCTGGCTCTCCTTCCACTCTTCGCTGCACATTGCTATGGAATGCCAACATAATATTTCACTATTTTCATATTTTTAAAAAAAGACCCTTGTACCAACCATAATATTTCTCCCCAAAACCCCTACTTTCCAGGCAGATCCCATTAGGGAGTAGGAGTGGGAGACTCAGGTGCAGCAAGTAATTGGTTTTCCCATGACTTTCTCTGCCCTATGTACTTTTTTACTATTTTCTCGCCTATGATTCTAGATATTTGAACATACTTTCACTGCCCTACGAATATATTTAGTACAGAAAATAATAGCACATACCCGGTAACCCCATTCTACACAGGGAGGATAGTCTCCTCACGGGTGACAATTTTATTTTGCATTGGGACTTGTAGGAAAAGAATTGCAATCAGAACTAGCACAAAAACCCATTCTATTCACAGATGACAGTTTAATTTGGCATAGAGAATTAAGAAAACTAGTGGGGAAAAAATGTTCTACTCATAGGTGATAGTTTAATAATCCCATTCTACTCACGGGTGACAGTTTTGTTTTACATAGAAACATGGTTATTTAATTGTCATCTGTGAGTAGAACGGGTTTTTGCACTAGTTTTTGTCAAATAAAATTGTCACCCGTGAGTAGGAAGGGAATATTTAACTGCCATCCATGAGAAGATCGGGATCATTAAATTGTCACACCTGTGTAGAACGGGGTTAAGGGCTAATTTTTTCAAAACAAGGACTCTACTCTCTGGTGCCAGAGTTGGAAGTGTAAACAGCTGTCATTGTGACTTTTGAATCATGTAGGCTGTGGCGGATGATTCACATAGACCCCTTTTTGGCGAAACGGTACTTTAGGCCATGCACAGGTTTTCCTTCCACTGAATAATAAAAGACCCTTGCACCAAACATAATTTGTCACAACTATAATTAACAAAATATTATTTCATAATAAAAAAAAAATATACCCTTGCACCAAAAAGGAGTGGGAGTGAAAACTCGTGCGCGACCTGTTCTACCATTTTCCCCCTTTTTTAAATTGTGATTTACAGCCATTCCATGAAAAGCAAGCCTAGTTTACCATTATTGTATTTTTAAGCAAGGTAGACATGTTGTATGTCAAATGAAAGCTAAAAGCTTATATTTTTAAATGTCAGTACTCATTTCTTATGATCTGCAAGTAACATTATGTTATTGATTGTTAAATTTGAACATAACAAAAGCAACCAATTTCTTGAAAACATAACAGTTTGTATTTAAGCCTTATTGATGACAGCCTGGAGAATCAGCTGATTATTTCTCTCCAAAAGTTGTTGTTCATTATATTTCTAGTCTTATGAAGTATTATTATTTACTACCAAGAGGTAAAATTGCAAATTTTATTAGGCTACTTGTATTTCCGACTTACTGTGCATTGTCTGAACCGTAACAAAAATAGTGAAAAAGTTTATTTTATATCATGTTAACAATAATTTGTACAATAGTAATATTTAATATTTTCTAACAAGAAGGGTTATGCAACTCATATCACTTGATAAACTTTTAGCACGTTGATTTATTTCCATTTAATGAGCATTACGGTTCAGACACCAAAATTGAGGACAAATGACCAGTGAAGACTCAAGTTTTAAATTAACCATTAATTTGAACAATTTCTGGGTCAAAGATGAGCTTAAAAGACAGACTATGATAGACTGGATTTTGGAAAAAATCTTAGAGTGAAAGAACTGGTTTCAAACTTAATTATCAACTCCATTATGGAACGTTAAAACACATGTAAGTTAGTCAGTCATCCTGTTTTGAAATGGAACAAAACTGAAGTGGAAATGGATGAACTTGTATAATGTATTACAGATAGATTTCGCTGAGAATATTAATCGCTCATTGCACAGGATGAATTAATTCAGTCAGCTCATTGGGCCCATCAACAAGCAACACTGTTCACAGCTGTTGACTTGCTCATCTACTTAGACGAGATCACAAATGGGATAGTGAATGAAGATATGGATCATGGGAAATTGTAAGGTACCGGTAATGTGTTAATGCATTCCAAGCGATCCCAAAAGTCAGTACCGGTAAGTCACAGGATATGGAACAAGTCAAAGTTAATAAAGTGGAGAATATAAATAATACAATCAAAATGCAAACAAAATATTAGAAAATTCATGTAAATGCGTAAAAACTCAATGTAAGTTTTACCTTTTTCAATCTCCTATTCTTTGGAAACAAGTTTTGACTAGATATTGAATGGAATATTTAGGCACCACTCCATGGGAAAGTGGCAGTAGATGGAGTTGGAAGACGAAGCACAATGTTCGGATTCCAGCAAAGAGCCAAAAATATTCCATGAATACACCTGAGCAGTTTTATAATTTCAGCAGTGAGAATACTGTGGATGCCAGCATGTGAAGTCAAAACCAGAGAAAGAGTAGTCTGGTATTCTTTGTAACCCCCATTAGGCCTACTTTCAGGTTACACCAACCAGAAATAAATTACTAGTCGGTCAGACCAAGTTCAGGTGCTTCACCAAGACAATTTATTATCACCCCTCCTTAATCATCAGAGTGAATTAAATTAATTTTTTTTATTTTGCCCTTGTCAAGCTGAAAGCTTATCCCCTGAAAAAACATACTATGCTGAAGTAGGCCTACATTATCAGTGATGATTACAGACTTAACTAGGCCTGTATGCATTTGGTATTTGCACATGGTATCCAGTGGTATTTGCACATGGATATGTCATCAAGAAAATGCCTTATCTATAGAACAGGCTTCAGTCATTGTTTGTGTTGTCAAACTACCTACTGTCACTAATAATAGGGGACAGTTTGTTTTTAATTAACTTAGACTAACGAGACGTACTCATAAGAATTCACCATTTTTTTGTGACATCAGTTTTATAAACCCTATGAAAGGGCCTAAGTTTATATTAAATTACTTATTTTGACTAGTTAAGTGTCATGGTTCCTAGATTTTTCAAAACATGTGTAAATTTTCTAGTCTCTTAATTTGTTAAGTACTTCTAACGTGTGTGATTTTACACAGTGTCTGAACCGTAACAGCATGAGTCTGGACTGTAACATATTTTGAAAATTTATTGTGTGTTAATTATTGAAAATTTGAGGCTGATCAACAGTGCATAATTATTATCCTTGAACATTTATATAGAAAGAAAAAAAATATGATTCACTGTAAAGTTGTGACAACTCAGAGAGATTTGCATCTCTTTACAAAAATGACATGGGTAACCTTCTTTGTGAGCCTGAACTGTAACAGGGTACTTTTTTAATCAATTTCTTGAATGATTAATGTCGACATGGGATTAAAAATATATCAGGGTTGAAATAGGCTACTGTTTAAAGGCAATTCATACATATTATTAACACTTTTGAAAATTTATCTTAACAATAAGTGTGAGGACTCCTAAAGTGTGTAAATGTCTGGACCATAACAATGGAATGGCTGTTTATTACTACCGGTATTTACACAACTTATTTCCTATTACACTAGGGAATGCGTTTCTAGTGTAATGTATTCTGTTAGGTTGGCTATGTTGTTTAGTTCATTGCTACCTAGACTACCTAGACTGATAGTTGGTAAAATATACGTGAGAGAGTCTTCCAATACACGCAGACCCAAGAGCCAGACATGTTCCTGGAGGACAAGAATTATGATAAAATTAATATCAAACAAATGCTAAACAACATGTTTTACCTCACAGTTAAGCTGCAGCTTTTGGTTTATAAAGGTAACAGTGTTGGCATGCAGTGATGGCTAGTATAAAATGTAAAGACTTGAACAGACAGGCGTTAAATGTTTTGCTACGCGATGTTCACCACAGATCAGTATGATGATGATGATGATGATGAGTGTTCTGCCCGAAGGCAGGTCCAGACCCGGGACGAAGCCGTGGGGTGATGACCACGACTCGTCCGAGGTAATTCAGGCAAGGGTGATACCGCGTAACTTGTAAGTGAGTATGGGGTATTGGTTAATGGACTCCTGAAGGAAAGTAAAAACAATTAAAAACGTTGTTATTGGTTGAAAAAATTGTTGCTTGCAGTTTATTACTGTATTAACCTATGAGTGGTTCAATAATTCACAGCTACATATTATTTTATGAATAAGTAGCTTTTAATTCTGTTTTGTAGTCTTATATATGGATAAATAACCTTCATTTAATTCCTTCGGCTATTTTTATCAGTCAGTTAATATCAGATTTGCTGCATCCCAAAGTGATCACAATAAGCAGCGTGCACTGTATTACAAATAATAGAAATAATAAATTAAACAAATGCAGAGCGGTAGGCTATCTGTTATTTTCATTGAGATCTAAGAGCTCCTTTATCCGCCAGGTCATATGACGACTCTGGGTACTGGTGACACATATGGTTGACAATGAATTTAGGCCCTTGCGGACACATTCCTCTTCCGTAAATCTTGCCTAATTTGATTCTGATGCTGTTCTAATCTTTCAACTTAATCAGTCTTCTCAGAAAGCATGCCTGAATGTTTCCTTGAGTATTTATTCAACACAGAACTTATTTCCTTAAAATTAATTACAAGTTTACGTACCATGCTTCTGTTCGAGATAGGAATACCGGGATATGTTATGAACTTTATATGCACTAAGGAAACAGATAAGTTAGCCCAAAAGAAAATATTGATTTTCCTGCTAGAAAGAGTTTTCAGTGACCTTCGACGTAAATCAGCTGATAATCTCAAGCTTGGTGTCTGCATTCTGCAAGTGTAAATAGGCCTGTATATATTTCCGATATATAACTGACACGAATAGAAGACACAATAAAGAAGAATGTGTGAAAACAGATTAATGCTGTGATTTATTTTGTACTGTATTATTACAGGCAAATAATTAATGAACTTAAGGAAACTTCATAATCACATAAGACCATGTTAAGGGTATTAAATTCCCTCGTCATTTCCACCATGTAACATCCTTGTCTTTTATGTTTACCCCATTTGTTTCTTTGCACTCTATTATTGATATTTACTTCGTCTAAAGCAGAATTAGTGGATAGCTTACTTTTTAAAATATTGTTAAGTTTGTCCCTCCATTTCTCTTTTTAATGTCTCCCATTTTTGTGGTTGATGCTATTCATCATTAAAGAAAACAAAAGTTCTGCATAATGAAGTTCATTCATAAAAACAAATTTTTAACCACTCCCTTCTAGTTTGCTACTGTTCCTATTTCCTTCGAGTGTTAAAATCGTGTTAATTAACCCATGGCCAAAAAAGCATGGTGAAACGCTCAAGGACGAGTTAAAATTTTAGCCCGAAGTTAACAAACCTGGGGTTAGTGTACATTTAATCCCGGTCGATGAGACCAGGCATGAGTGTTATAAAGTTATCAAGTTATAACACTCCAGGGTGACCAACTTTGTTTTCCTGCTTCACAAATTCTCCCTACAGCCTACACAGTCAACAGTTGTAAATCCAAAAAATGTAACAAGTCATGTAATCGATTGTTTTCCTACTTCCTCTACCCAAGAAATTACTATAGAATCAGTATTTCTGTTTATGGTTGCTGAGGGCTGTAGCCTATAGAAAATTCCGTAGAAAACAAAAAGAAAATTGCTTCACTAATTCTTCCTACACAGTCAATTGTTGAAATTCTAAACAATATAACAAATCACTGATGCTAGGAAGAAACAAATTGATTAAAAACTGTTATTAAAACTTTAGTACAGTGGATAAAATTTACCTTTGAACAGTCACTACGTTTCAGCCTGACCTCCAGGCCTTCCTCAGGTGGAAATGAGGAAGGCCTGGAGGTCAGGTAAATTTTATACCACTGTACTAAAGTTTTAATAACAGTTTTTAATCAATTTATATTCATAACGGTGGAAAGAGTTGGACCTGGGTTTGAATTACCTAGTAGGCTATGTAGAATCAAATTACCATCACAGCCTTACTGAGCCTCACAGATACAAAGTAGATAAAAGAATCTAATTTTATTAATATATGTATTTATAAAAGGCAATGTTAGTATATGTGTCCTTTATATACTAAAAACCTACTGGACCAATTTACGTGCATTTTTTTTTGCAAAATGGTCCGCATTGTCTGGAGAAGGTTTAAAGCTATTGAAATCCTCGATGTGACCAGTAGAAAGATACTTAGGGGCCTACATGTTTTATTGAAATATTAAATTCATCAATCGCAATTCAGTTCTCATGACAACAATATTGTTTGAAGTGTTCACATAAGGTTTTGGAAGTTGCAAATAAGCTACTGGGCTTTGACAAATAATTATCATTAGAGAGGCTATCAATATTATTCATTTTTGTAAATCAATAAGGGAGTAAATAAATACCAGTTGTGGTACATCACTTAGCTTTATCTACCCTGGGCAAGGAGGATATGATTTTCTCACTTCACATTTTAGTTTAGAATAAAAGGTTATTGTGGGGAGAGCATTTTCAGTTTCTCAGCCCGAGTTTATGCCAGTGATGGGTAGCGAGTATGCTATATCAGAAGTCTGTAAACAATTCTGTCCACTGATATGTTATTCATTGCTGTAGGCTTTGTTTTGGTTTAGAAATAGGGATGTTTGTTGTAAGCCCTAAGTGTGTAAATAGAGACAAGAATAGGATGGAACCTTTTTAGTCCTATGTGTACAATAAATTATTATGGATCAGATTTTTGGGGAAGAATGTGTGGAAGTAATATTGATTTTTTTTTTACCTTTTGATTTTAACCCTGTCAACATGAAAGTGAGAAATAAAATATCACGTTTTAGACAGTAAAATGTTAAAAACTAAACTCGTGGCGCTACATCCCCGAAGGGACAAGGCCTACCAACCGACTGCTGCATCATCTACCATAGGTAGATGGCAGGATTGAAGGGCATGTGGTTAGCATGCCGACACCAATGGCCGTTAATGGTGGTTTCCATGACCGGCAGTAAAATGTTGTGTTACCAGAATTTCGGTTTCTTCCTATTTCAACCACTACCAGGCATGGTGTGTAAAAGCAATGGGTTGAAAAACTCTGTAAGTTCTATATGAGCAATAAAAGCCATATATCTACCTTTTTCTGAGGGAATAGTTTCACTTCAAACTCTAGATACTTATATAAGGACTTACAGCTTGAAAATCAAAAGTCCTCCATAATTTAATTTTGAATTACACGCAATATACAAACCTGGGCGATGCCGGGCCTTTTAAGCTAGTAATCTGTAATTTGTCTTTTTAAATATGACAACCGTCTAAAAAATAGTTTATGATACTCATGGTAAAATTATTTTATTTTGATCACAAAATTGCTTCACTCGCCCTTATAGGTTCATTCCGCAAACATACCTACTCGCAAAATTAAATCCTTCTTTTAGCCTTTGTATTGTGAATAAGTATTTGAAACGCAGTGTTTTAGTTTTGTTTTTAACATCCTCCTCAGCATTTCTGATGTCCTGCAAGCTGTATAATGGTCCTTCCTTTTTCTTGGTGTAAGTCTAGTGTCTGGGCATTTTTCAGTGTGTAATAAAGAACATAAAGGCTATTGCAAATTTAGGAACACTGTAATTGTAAACTGTGTTTCCATTTAAGTTACGACATTTTTGTTTTTACTACCTCCACTGCATTTATTACAGGAGTCATTATAAACACAGTCTAAATATGTTTGTCCTTGAAGTGTAATTCTTATTACTTATTCAAGAAGACTGAATTAAAAACTCTTGCTTCTTTTTAAATACTACCATCTGTAACACTGTTGAGCTACATGACTGATGGGAAATTTTAATTAATAAAGTGGGTATCAGAGAGAAATATATTTGTATTTGCCCCTAGTTTACAACTACCCCAGACCCTATCTGTAATTATTTGCCCTGGATTAAATATTTCTCTTATGTATGTAAATTTTTGTTCTTATTTCTAGGATATACCACCAAATGTGGAGTATTATCTGTTCGTCGCAGTAAATTATACTAGGCAAGAAAATGTTGAAAACAATTCCATTAATAAAGAATTTAATAGAAAACCAGCTACTAGTAAAGTACAACGGAAGAAAATACCCTGGGATATTAGAATCTTTCGTGGGTACAGTTACGTCCCTGTGAAAGACAAGAAGGGTGGAATCTTGGCGGAAGAGGCTGTGGGTGCTCTTGAAGAGCAAGAACAAGATAGTAAAGGTAAGCATCCTGATGAGGGTGACAAGCAAATCAGTGAAAGAAAATTGTGTTCAGATGAAACACAGAATACTTCAATGACCTTTTCACTTGCAGCATCCGATAGTCACAAAAGTAGTCAGTTGGAAGAGAGTGTTTCAAGGCAAGATTTAACACAAGAGATCATAGATAAATGTGCGAATAACATAGCAGACTCTGAGATTCTGAACGAAACTTTTGCAAAGAGAGAAGAGTTAGAGAAGCATGAACAGAGTGAAATTATTGTGGAAACACTTTCACCTGAAAAACAGATTCCAAATAGTGTTGAAGAACAAACCCAAAATAGTGGAGGCAGGCATCCTGAGTATAAGGACAATCACGACAGGAAATCCTGTTCTATTGAAACACAGAAGACTTCAGTTCCATTTTTTGTTGTAGCACCCAAGAGTTACACATGTGACTTGGTAGAAGGGAGTGATGGAAGTGATTCTAAGCAAGATTTAACACAAGAGAGTGAGAAAAGATGCCCGGATAAAATGGGGAATACCTTTAAGATACACTCAGGGAATTCTTTTAAGAAAAGCTCAAATGGAACTCTTAGCCTTAGTGAATCACATGTTTGTAGGACAGAAATACATGAAAAGCAAAAACCTGCAGAAATTCAATGCTTTGCTCAAGAACCCAGACTTAAACAATTTGTTTCGAATAGTTTTGAAGGTGCTGAAAAGCAAAACCAAAATGGTGAGGACAGTAAAGTAATTAGTGCTGAGAAACAAAACTATGGAAATAATTCTTCTAATGAAGCACAAAGTACATTAACTGTGTTTCAAGATGTATCAAGAAACTGTGCCAGTGGAATAAATGTTTCTCCTGAAGACAGTCAACTTAAGAGCAAAGCATCCTTTGAAGGAACTGGGCAGGTAGGAATTTGCATTTTATCGATTTGCTGTCTGTTGTGTTCTTTACTAATTCTGACTCTTCTTCAGAAAATTTTAATGCATGTTCAGTGTTTATATACCTCGCATATCAGCTGCTATACTCAAATCTGTTTGAATTGAAGCATGTGCGCCTCAAGAAGGTTGGGCTCGCTTACAACCAATTTGCATGTCTGGTTTCAAATCTCAGAAGAAAAAAATAAGGGTAAAGTTTACTCTGCATATTTGAATAAAGGCTACTGGTCGTATTTGCATGCTTGAGCTTCACTGTGCCATTGTAGCCTATTTAGCCTTTTCAGAACCAAATTTATGTATTATGTAGGCAAATACCAAGTGAAACCATCAGTCGATTATAAGTTTAAATCAATACTCATGAAATTTGTCTTAATCTAATAATTCTGCCTTATGCAATTTTTTGTGATGACAAATTTATACATTGGTAGCAGTGAAAAGGTTAAAAATAGAATGATAGTATACATTTTATTCTAAATAATATTTATGGTGAGTTAGGCCTATGTTATAATGAAAAAATACAATATCTGATGTGATACACTCATGACCGTTTATACCAGGGTCCGGAAGCTCATGGTGAGGGAAATTCATCTTAACATCTCACTCCACATTCCGTTCATGTACACAACACGAAATCAGTTCCGTACAGTCACAAGCTTCATCAAGGGCATAGCAATATAATTTGAAGATTTAAAATATTATTTTAGTAAAGAAAATGCAGTTGGTAACATTTAGTGATAACGATCCTTCTCCATACTGAAACATACTTTGAGATTGAAGGGAATTTTCACTGGGTATTGGAACGATTAGTATATCTTTGGTACCTCTTGTTTTCTAGTAGTCTGGTTCTAAAGTAGTGTTCACCAAACGTAAAGTTAAAACTAAATGATAATCATTTACATTGCATCGTGTGTCTATTTTAATTTGATTCATCTTGGAGAATAACAGTTTAATGAAATTGACTGTCTTTACAACGTATATAACATATTTCATATTTGCAGATGCTGCACATAGATTTGCTCGATCTAAAGTCTTTTGTATCCATGCCACTTTCATTTACAAAAATCCTCCAGCAAAATCGTTCACATTTCCTATCATTGCAGGTGCTCCAACAGTGGCTACTAAAACTAATTTACCACATGACAGTTCAACTTTTTTTGTAACATGGAAAACTGCCTCAAATATATCAATGCCACGTGTTTGATCTTTAAGTGGTACCATATCTAGAAACTCTTCTCTCACATTCATGTGTGGTATATACACCAATACATAATTAGCTTTTGACGATGCTTAAAACATGTATATGTCCACAAGCAAATAAATATTATTATTATTATTATTATTATTATTATCAGGGCCTCCGAAAAACATAACTAATTGAGCAGTATCTTCATTATTTGTACTCTCATCCAGTGCTAAGGAATACCACTTCAAAGTTTGTACTTTATTCATTAATTCTGACTTTGCACAGCCTTTTCATAAAATATGGGAATTTTTTCCTCAAAGAGAGATGTTATAAAACCAGTGTAATCGGGTACTCAAATAAAAGTTTAAAACCTCAAATTCACTGAATATTAAAGAATTATATGTATTTGAAGATGTTTCGTGTGTAAAATCTGTTGATTATGTATTTATTACATTAAAATCGTTGTCCAAATTATGTCCCACCCGTAATATATTTTGAAAAGCAAATTTTAAATATTTAAAATAAATATTAAATAATGTTTGCCCATGTAGTATGGAGGTGAAGGCATACTAAATTTCACAGAATGAGCAGTAGAGTTCTACTTCATTATTTATGATATGTAATGAACAAAAATACTTGTCATAATATGCTAGAATGTTCCACCCGTCATTATGAAATGGCTGTACGTCAGAACTCAGTTCCACTATTCTGTTAGCAACTGTGTGACAGACAAATACATTTAAATTGTTCGACTATGTTAGGGCAGACATCTTCTGCAGCTAAAACTAAACAGTCTTCAACATTCTCCCCATTGCAGTTTCATTTGTCCGCAATATATATATATATATGTATATATATATATAGAAATGTGGTAGCTGACAAGCACCAGTTGTTTTGCTGTGGCGTTTTTATTATTTTGTTCGATTCTGTGTTTTGCCTTTTTAGGCTTTCAAACAACTGCTTCCTCTCATCCCCTATAATAGATCAATTCTGATGTTAATGCAAGTGACTTATGTTATGCTGATCGTTACATTTCTTAGTAAAAATCATTTATCGCAGCTAAACATTAATGCATAAGTTCATTTCGTAATTTATTACTTACAGCTTATAAGAAAACAATACCTGAAACGATACTTTTTCCATGATTCATAATGAAGTGTTGTCTGACATTGAAATGTAAAATAAAGAAAATTGTTGCACACCATATCAAGCAAATCGCATTTTCATCTTGTTGAATAAAAAATGTAATTCTCAATCTTTATGGAGATAATACTTAGCAGTTAGCTAAAGGTAACGTACACCACTGACCACTTCCAAGCTCCTTAGAGGTGCGCTAAGCAGGTTGAATTAGAAACGGCGGTAGAAAGGGTAATGGAGGGGAATGCTTCAGGTACTCAATGAGTGCCAGTTCGCAAACCCTGGTTTATACCATAAGAATTATCCATAATTGTGATTCTCTCACTTCATGTTCCCATGTAGACTAAGTATGCAAGATGTACGTGCATTCAGTTGTCTCAGCCTCATGCAATGCTGAATTGTTAATGAAGTACTTGCACATATGGATGTGGAAGAACATGTGGAATCATATCGATGGCTTGGTTACTTTATTTTGCTTGTAGGCCTACTGTAAAAAAATTTTTTGCAGATATTTGCAATTTCATATGGTCTCACCCATAGCTCGTTTGTAATTGAGTTGATACACTTTCTTGAGATGCAACAAATTATTTTTTCGGATGCATTCTCAATCAATATTTCATGTTCCTCCCTCCATTAAATGTTTCAACAAAATATCAACAATTGGTTTATATTTAACAAACCAATACCTTTTATGGACAAATATTATTAAAATTTACATTAATAGATTATAATAAAATTACCAAGCATAGGCCTAAATACAGTACTGCACTAAGAATAATTTTACAGGATCAACATTAATTTAGCATAATATAGTGCGCTTTTGGGAACCAACTTCAGTTTAATGCAAAGTTGTTATTATGTCAAGAGTGATTTGAAAACAAGGAACATTGTGCACAGAAGCCAACTTGACAGGTGTGGAATGGATTGATGGAGTGTCTGTGAATGACCCCCATTTTTACAATCTTTCCAAATGGAACGACCATGAGTGGCCGGCTTTAGGTCCTTGTAAATGTAGTTAGTATACAAATTTAATCATAGTTTTCAAACATTGGAAGAAGAGATTCCAGAAACTTTGTACTTGTGGTTGTAAAAAGGGCGAGTTATTGATAAATTCTTGCCTTCGCCATGACTGTTCAACGATTGCTACAGCTCTTCGACATCAAGCCTGGGAGGTGTATGAAGAGACACACTGCATCATGGAAGATGGAACTGTACTACCAGGGTCTAATTCTGGACCCATCAGCTCATATGGAAGAAAATAGTGAATAGTGACCAAGCTATGTTTGTGAATGAGAGGGAGTCCATGTACTGGCCATGTATCCCCATCTTAGTGAGAGCTTATTTCTAGTAAGAGTATTGGAAATAGTAGTACGTTCATACTCTAGTGAACCCCAATCCAATTAAAATCACCTTGGAAATATCCTTAGATTTGATAGTGTTTCTCGTTAAAACTGCCCCAGTAACTAATATTTGTTAATCAAACCCCATTAACTATTACAGTTTCTGACCCATATCCATACAGTAATAGTTGTTTTGCTTTAGATAGGCATGTTAGAAAATGTTAAGTGGTTGGTGCCTGGAATAAAATGTTATCTATTCTTCCCTTAAGAATAAACCCCATCAACTGTTACAGTATAGCTGTATAATAAAAGTTTTTTGTTGCTTTAAATAGGCATGTTAAAAAACATTTGATGGTTGGCGCCTGGAATAAAATGTTATCTATTCATCCCTTAAGGGAGCTATGTTGGTCCTCCCAGTCAATGGTCACTCACAGCAGCTGGTGGCACAACCTTAGTGTTTTAAGAACCTTGAGCTATGGGTAGGCTACTACTGCTCAACGTGGAAATGGTTTCTTCAGAAAATTTGTGAAATCATGAGCATATTTATTCATCAAGGGTGTGATGAGACTTGACATAATTTCTATTTAGGTTTGAATCACAACATTAATCAGTCAGTTTTATCCAGGACAGTCTTGGGATGCAAACTTAATTTAACAGAGTTGCAGTCTGTTTAAAAATATGCATTACTATAAATACATTATTTCTTAAAGTGCCTTCTGAATTAGTTCTGTATTCAGTTATTTTACCAATAAGTTCCTTGTAAAGTTTGTTATGTCACCCTCAGTATGTGTATATAATGTCCTTCATTGTAAATTTTGTAATGTCTTCTGATAAAATAGTTTTTGCTAATTAATGTGTTTCCTGTTTCCTAATCACTAGGTTCCCCCGCCATTTTCCATAGGTCTACTTAAATATAAAATGCCCCATTCTGTGTTATGCTTATTGTAAATTCTCTTTTTTATATCCATGGAATGCAATTTCTTCATTCCTGTACTTAACTCTTCCAGATGACATACATTTAACTTTTCTTATTTATTTCTTTTCTGCTCAGGATCACCTGGATCAGTTAGGGCTCAACAGCTTTATGGCCTCTGTTGATCATATAAGGATCAAGTCATGGGAAATTGTTCCTCAAATTGCTGTAAAAACTTGAATTTAAAGAATTTCTGTATTGTCCTTTCATAAATCTGAAAGTACAGAGTATGGTGATCATGTTTCTATTGACACATCCACATTTGGGAAGTTGCAGGTTCAGATTGCATGTCAAGCCAAATTTGAATGTGGCTTTTCAGGTTTCACCCACTCAATAGCTCAACCTTGACTTTCAAGCTAAATTAAATTTTAAACTCTTATCGAAGATAACATAAATCATCTAATAAAATGTTTTTTGATCTTTGATAGACCAAAAATTATCTGTGTGCCATCTTTACAACAATAATAATTATTGTAATGCTTCATATTCATTTTTAGGTCACATCAAGAGTGGAAAATTTGGCAGTAACACCAAAAAAGGTTGAAAAACAATTCACAGACTCACAGGAAGTGATCCCAAAGTCCATTCATTCTACAAGTACTCCATCAGTCCAAATTGATTTCATAGCACCAGGTTGTAGAGCTGAAAGAACCAATGAGAAAATGTATGCATTACATGACAGATTGCAAAAGAGGAAACGAACTTCATCACCTCAAAGAATTGAAGATAATCCTGTATATAAGAAACCTATGACGAAATATTATTCTGTATTTTGTGCTTCTAAGTCACCATCAAATAGGAAGAAATTATGTACTACTGATGGTATTCTTCAGTCTAATTCCTGGTCACAACAAACTTCAAAAAGGTGTGGAAGAGTTATGTTAGGTTCACCTTCAAGAAAGGAAACCATCAAAATACCCGATGAAGATGATGAAATTATAGATATCACTGGATGTGATGAGAGCAGTGATGATGACGTTGAGATTATAGAGGTAATAGGTCTTGAAGCAAAACCTGATACAAACAAAATATCTGTAGCTACATCCTTTGATATCAGTGAAAGTGATGTTGAAATTGTAGAGGAAACAAAGGTCGATATGAACAAAAAATCCACAATTAGATCCAGTGACAGTGATGTTGAGATTATAGAGGAAATAGATAATGAACCAAAGGCTGATAAGAACAAAGAATCTCCACCTATATCTGTTGACAACAATGTTTTGGCTGTAGAACACACAGAACATACTGAAGTGACTAGCAACAAATGTTCAAGTATTTCTTTGAATAAGGATCCTAAAACTCAAACAAATACCAGTTCATACTCAAATAAAGACATACCCACTAGATACCGAAGTAATATACCTACCCAACCTCCAAATCTACCATCTGAAGTCCAGGTGCATGTTGTCGAAAGTGAAATGTCACATCATACTAAAGAGACTCAAAATATCACCATTTTTAACACAACAGCATCACTTCATCATGACAGGACTCCAGAAACCCAATTAGAAAATTGTGCCAGTAAAGATGGTAAACTTACGGAGAGCCCATCTAAATGTCTCCAAAAGGATTATTTAAAAGACAGTGCAAAAATCAATACTACTTCTAATTTTAAAGCAATGTGTTCAGATAGTATTTCTGATGAAGCAAATGTACATAAACAGAAATGTCCAGGAAGGAATACTTCAAAAGTAAGCAAACAAAATACAGACATGAATCGAACAGATAGTGCCACTAATAAAAGTGACTGTGATTCTTCTAATTCTCTATGTAAGATTGCACCTAAGCACCAGGAGGATAATAGTAGAATTGTAGAAAACATCAGCTATCGAAAAGATCAGAGAAGTGAAGCACCCAAGCAGGTCATCAGTGCACAACTGATCTCGAAACCACATGGTTCACAGGGAGGTTCAGCACGATTCAATAATTTGGATCATGAAAGAAGTACATTAGCAAGTCTTTCCACAAATTCTTGTTCAAATTTGAAGATTAGTCCTTCAGATAGTTGCATCATCAAGGACAGGATTATTTCCTCTCATCTACCTATGGTTTTGATTACAGATATTACAAATAGCTTATCCAAACAGCGTAAGAAGGATTTTCAAAGCAGTAAAGCATCACCTGTACCAAAATTAAATAAATCAGGTAATTTACCTACCAAAGGTAACATTGAACTAGGAAAATGTACTGCTACTAGTAATGACATCCTTGGGAAAAGTTCATCTAACCATCAAAGTAAGAAAAGAAAGGTTCATGAAGATAATATGCCGTCACCAAATCCTAATTTAAAAGTGAGTAACCACACAGATTGTTGTAGTCTTTCCAGTAAAGAGAAGAACACCTTTAAACAACACGAAAAAATTAATCAAGGAAGTAAATCACAGGACCTAACTGTTGGTGTAAGTCCAGTTTTGGAAACCAGCCATTCCAGTGAAGACAAATTGACCAGAGACAAAAATTCTATGGTTGGAGGCTTAAGAGTTTGGGAAGAAAGTAAAGTGACAGACCTTTCCACAAATGATATTATCATTTCTGGCAATGTACTTAACAGCAATTCCAAAAACTGTAAAAAGAATTTTCAAGACACCACAACAAATCCAGATGTCCCCGTTCATCCAGTAAATGCAGGACTAAATAATTTAGTTGACCATAAAAGCTCAAGAGACAGTTCTACCAGCAGTTCGGTGAGTATCCTAGTGTTTTATTATATTTAATTATTTTTAAAATCCTATACCACTAAATGTACCGCAAACAATGAATCTTTGTGTGGGACCATTGTGTGAAATGCCTTTAGCCACTATTCCATCAATGAACTTGTAATGTTTCTTCGCTAGTGTTCCTATTCTTAAAACATCTTTAGCTGATTTAGCCTATTTTTCTATAATAAGAGGTTTCTCCAATCCTCCTGCCGGATTATCACACTTAAGTATGATATCTTAAAAATAAGTTCCAAAACAGTAATTAGCAGTTCAATGATAATTCTTTCACATTGACTGTGTGTAGGCTAAGGTGGAAAGTTAGAGTCAGACTGAAAAATTCTATGCCATAGCCGGGATTTGAACCAGGATCTTCAGCTCTCCGTGCTGCCACACTACCATTGAGCAAACATGGCAACATGCCGGTACAATTAAATTCTTCAACTGTCTCACATGTCCCAGTGTACCTTGCGTTTCTTTTTAAAGCGGAGATAAAGCGCTTTACGAGTGATGCATCAAAACCGTTCCTTTTTACATTTTGCTGCAGCTCCGCTTTACCCCCACTCTACCTGCCCGTGCAGCTAACTCAAATCTCGCTTTACGACTGCTGCATGGTTTCGCTACAAACTGTCATGGCGGACTAGGTGATCATCGAAAATTTTCTTGATGGATTTAACATCATTGTTCAAATTCCCAAGTACGAACGCCTTCTTCAGCACAGTTAGTATCATGTGATTTTACCTGTACATCATATAGTACAATAATTTTTTATTGCCATCCCGGCATAACTGTTATTTACACGTGTTTTAACCATGTTAGAGGGATGTAAACATTGCCGGTCTCATTGAGCAAGCTGTCAGCTGATCAACTTTGCCGTTCTTTTTTGTCTGCAGCGGTCGTCAATCACTCGTGCATCACTCGTAAAGCGCTTTACAGGTTTGCTTTAAAAAGAAATGCACTGGTACCACCAGGCGTTCTCAATATGAGATAACAACTCAGCGGCGACTTAACAACCTGTAGGTACTTGAAGGCCCTGGCTTCATAGTAAACCATTAGTAGGTCAAAGTGGAATGATAATTCTTTCATACTGGCCGTGTGTAGGCTAAGGCGGAAAGTCAGACTGAAAAACTCTAATGCCATAGCTGGGATTTGAACCAGGATCTTCGGCTCTCCGTGCTGCCAGTCTACCATTGAGCTACCTGGAATGGCAACATGCCAATACAACATTACATTCTCAACTGATTCACATGTCCTGGTATACCACTAGGCGTTCTCAATTAGGAGATAACAACCCAGTGGCAACTTACAACCTGTAAGTACTTTAAGTCCCATTTAAGTTGAAGCCACTGTAACCCAAATATAACATTTTATATGCTACGATTTTTCATTCTCGAGCTAGGCTGTTCACAGATTCAGGGTATGCTATTTCTGAAAATAGCATTTTTGGATTTAGAGTATCTCAAAATGTGTATTTATGTTAAAATCTCAACTTCAAATTTGACACAAGGTCTGATACAATACCTATAGTACCTATGGTATGGGCAGATGAAGTAATAAATAAGTCAATACTGTTTTGGTTAAGAACTTAACTCTGCACACTGAATTTCATGCATATTAGAATATATGAATCTAGTGAACATAACTGCTTAACAGCTAAAGTGTTTGTGTCACTGGATATGGTAGAAGTATTTTCTGCCACTTGTGTAATATCCAAACTTAGAATAGCAAACTCTTCAGTGGTTGTATTTTAGTTTGAATGGTACTGTTGTCTAGTATAAACTGGAATAATTTCTTTTACAGGTTTCTTCAAGGATGGTAAAAGCTAAACAATTGTGTATAGCATATAAAAAAGTGTTGTTTGAACATCATGATCATCCTGCAAGACGGTTAGGAGTGGGATGTATGAACAGCTGCTCTAAAGATCCATATTCCTGTGCATTTACGCATCAGAAAGAATGTGTGAGTTTACTTTTAATAGTTAAATCGAATTTCTGGCACTAACAAGGGAACCGTATGGGTTCCTACCCTCAAATTTGGCATGTTGGTAGATCTTCATTACATATAGACACATGCAAAATATTAGCTGCTCATATGAAGTGCAAGTGGGTCAAAACCTTACATGCATTGTTGCATAAGGAAAGCATGGTGACCGCATGCAGAGATCACTTGAGTAGCCTGCATGCTGCTGCCAAGCCTGGAGTGGGGTAGCAAGACCAATACGTCCATCGCTACTCACCTTAGTCGCTATCTCAATACTGTTCTCTAGTTTGCTTTTAAAGCACTTAATGTTCTTACAATAAACATCTTAATCTGTGTAGGTTTTACAGAATGTAAGCACTCAATAGTGTGGTTAAAGCAAAGATTAACTTTACACCAAGCACAGCAAACCAAAACACTAGCATTGTAATCACTCTGTTCACTATGCTCATTTTTCTTACCGAGAAAAAACTCTTTAGGTGTCAAGAATTCAGGCGGCCGCTCTGATGTGTAATTTATAGCAAACCATGAGAACTTAATCATGTCATGGAATCTTGGAGAAGAAAATTGAAAATGAGTAAAAGACTGCAATTTTAGAATACTGTCTTTTTTGAAAACATCGAAATGTAAATTGTCATATGTACAAAGTTTAGGAATGAAGTTTTTTTGACAGTGAAACTATACTAATTATTCAAAGTAGTCGAACGTTTGAAACACTTTTAGCTCACTTACGTACCTTTACTAGGACATGTTTCAAGAGGTAAGTACCCTCCCATCGTCGGCTAGCGGTCGACTGGCATTCTGGCGACTGTGTTGTGTGAAGTTCTGTGTGCTGCCATCTGTTTTCTTAGTGGTGAGTCTCATTACGTCATCTGCGGGCGGGATCTCGAAGTTCATGGCATGGTCTTCATTCTTGATGATGAAGATTTTTTCCCATACATTCAATTCGGATGATTTTTTCACGTGTTTTAAAAGTTTTATATCTTTTTTAACATGGTGGTTTTCTGTCCAGCAGTGGTGAGCAACTGCGGATTTAGTAGTCGAACGTTTGAAACACTTTTAGCTCACTTACGTACCTTTACTAGGACATGTTTCAAGAGGTAAGTACCCTCCCATCGTCGGCTAGCGGTCGACTGGCATTCTGGCGACTGTGTTGTGTGAAGTTCTGTGTGCTGCCATCTGTTTTCTTAGTGGTGAGTCTCATTACGTCATCTGCGGGCGGGATCTCGAAGTTCATGGCATGGTCTTCATTCTTGATGATGAAGATTTTTTTCCCATACATTCAATTCGGATGATTTTTTCACGTGTTTTAAAAGTTTTATATCTTTTTTAACATGGTGGTTTTCTGTCCAGCAGTGGTGAGCAACTGCGGATTTTTCAGTTTGCATTGGTCTTACGTTTCTTAGATGCTCCTTCAATCTTGTCTCTAACTTTCTCTTAGTTTGTCCAACATATACCTGGGGGCAGTCATTGCATTCTATTTGGTATATGCCTGAGAGTTTGGTTTTTTGTTTGTTGTTTACATCGCAGATGTGGAAACAACATCCAACCTCTTAATAAAAAGACCCAATGATAGGATTGTAGCACTTACAAAATGTTCTGAAATCTTAAAACAGATACCGAAAGAAAAGAATGATGCTGAGATTAAACAAAAAGTGAAAAACCTAAATGAGAAACCCGTTTATTATTTAAAGGCAGATAAGGGTAATAAAACAGTAATCATGGACAAAGTAGAGTATGAACGTAGAACAAACTTGATGTTACAAAACCCTGAATATGAAAAGCTATCCAAAAACCCCCTGAAATTGATCACAGACTCCACAAAAAAGTTAATAGAAAGTAGTAATGTCATTCCAAAAGGGGAAAAAAAGAAATTAATAGTAAGTAATCCTTTCTTACCACAACTATACTGCTTACCTAAGATCCACAAGAATAATGACAGTATGAGGCCTATTGTAAACAATATAGACGCACCCACTTATAGACTATCAAAATGGTTAGTAGAACAATTCGACAGATTAAAGTTTGACACTTTGAGCATTCAAAATTCAATGGAACTAGTGGACAAAATTAAAGATACAACCATTGGAACGGAAGAGGTACTAGTGTCTTTTGATGTCAGCGCCTTGTTCACGAGCATTCCCACAGAAAAACTTCCTAAATTGATTAAACACTGGCTGACAGAGAACAATAAGATAACCTCTGAACAAGCTGAAGGTTACCTAAAGATCATTCAACATTGTATTAAACATAACAGTTTCACTTTCAATCAGGAATTTTATCAACAAACATCAGGCCTAGCCATGGGTAGCCCACTATCACCTTTGCTAGCTGACCTATTCATGAGCAACTTAGAATTACAGGTTACCAAAGCCTTCCCACACATCTTCAAAAGCTGGCACAGATATGTCGACGACATCTTCGCCATTATTCCAAAAAGGTTTGCAGAAGACTCTGTTAAGCTTTTAAACTTACAAGACTCATCGATAAAATTCACTATGGAAATGGAAAAAGACAGTTGGCTACCTTTCCTAGACTTGAAAATCATGAAAGAACAGAACAAAATGAAATTTGGAATTTATAGGAAACCCACACATGTAGATAACTACATTAAATACAACGAACATAACCCCAAAGCCCATCAATTTGCCATCTTTCACAGCCTTATACATAGACTCACAAACATACCAATGACCAAGACAGAATATAATTTAGAGTACCAACATATACAGGAAGTGGCAGTCACTAATGGTTTCAGAACAAACTTCATAGATAAGATGATCAATAGACACACAAAGAGGAACAAAATCAAAGAAGTCAGTACATTAGAAAACCTAGAAACAACAAAAAAAGTTTTTAAGAAATTCAGTTACCATCCCAAATTGTTTCACAAATTTGAAAAAGTTTTTAAGGATTACAATATTAAATTAGCACCACAAAACAAATACACCATTAGGAATCTACTAAACCACCCATTGAAAAACAACAAACAAAAAACCGAACTCTCAGGCATATACCAAATAGAATGCAATGACTGCCCCCAGGTATATGTTGGACAAACTAAGAGAAAGTTAGAGACAAGATTGAAGGAGCATCTAAGAAACGTAAGACTAATGCAAACTGAAAAATCCGCAGTTGCTCACCACTGCTGGACAGAAAACCACCATGTTAAAAAAGATATAAAACTTTTAAAACACGTGAAAAAATCATCCGAATTGAATGTATGGGAAAAAATCTTCATCATCAAGAATGAAGACCATGCCATGAACTTCGAGATCCCGCCCGCAGATGACGTAATGAGACTCACCACTAAGAAAACAGATGGCAGCACACAGAACTTCACACAACACAGTCGCCAGAATGCCAGTCGACCGCTAGCCGACGATGGGAGGGTACTTACCTCTTGAAACATGTCCTAGTAAAGGTACGTAAGTGAGCTAAAAGTGTTTCAAACGTTCGACTACTTTGAATAATTGTCATATGTAATTATTATTTCACTCATTCTCCAGTAAAGGGTTTTTCATTGACGGAAGAAGAACTTGTCAAGGGGCTGAATTTTCCCTCTCATGCCACGTGCAATTTGGAAAAGTTCTAGGGTCTTTCCGGGAGGGATACCTTCTAAGCAAGCAGGATCTTTGAATGCTGTTCAAAAATCTAAAAGCAAGGCGGACTTATTTCCTATAAATGGGTAGAATGCTTCGTTATACCACGCATTTAGTTCTTGCTTTCCCATTTTTCCAGATTTCATAGCTTTTACAATAATATTTTGTGAATGGAACATATGTTTCCTAACTGTAGGGCCGAAGAACTCCAACCATACTAATGGTAGGCATTACTGTGTAGGAGAGTGTAAGAGCATTGAGTGACTGGGACGTTTCTGTGTGTTTTCCCCAACGAATGATAGGGTGTGATTCATTCTCATCTCCTTTTCAAAACCACTTTGATCTGTGCTGTAGATATCAGAAGGAAAATATTGTGCTAGCGAATGTTTTGTTACTTCTGAAAAGTCATTTGCAGTTTTTTCTAGTTCCACTTCATCTCTTGCATAAGAACAGGAAACAAATTTTGTGATCTTTATGCTGTTAATTTTGTAAAATTTCTTGAATTTTATTATCCAGGAACCTGATGCGTTGAAATTTTCCCTTGGAAATAAAGATTTTGCAATTTGTATGGACCATAACTTCAAGTTGTCGTCACAAACACTCTTTTTTGCTTTCCTTGCCTCCACAAATTGAGAAAACAATTTTTCATACATTGTATTTTTGAACTCCGCTGAAGTTACTTTCACATTCTCTATCTGCTTTTTCCATCTGTAAAGTTGTCATGCCTACAAACTGTGGTTAACAAGTGTCTATTCTTTCCACTTTTCATTCAGCCAAAACTTCACTAGTTCTCTTTTGTATTCGGCACTGGTAGGGTTGGTTCGCTTTACCCGAGGACTTGGTGTGTAGTTTGAAGAAGAAGATCTACATGGCGATTCACTAGACTCAACATGCAAGGCATCATCTTGAAGGGGTTCCAGAACCAGCTCTTTAGACAAATCAGAATGAAAGTTCTCATCACTGTATTCACCAGTCAGTTCATCACTAGGTTCTGTATCTTCAACATCTTGAGAGCTTTCAACAGACAGTTGCTCCTAAAGAGTCTTCCTTGATGAGCTGCAAATTTTATCTCTTCTTCACTAACTTCACTCGATACAGAAATATTTTTCCTCTGAAGATAGTTCGTTGCAAATTGCAGAATATTCATAGGATTTAACGCTTGTTGGGACATGTTCAGAGCATTCGCATCACCTGCTAGTACAAGCCACTGGTCATCCTAACATTTAAAAATTACGCGGGGAAAGGGAACCATCCCTTCCAATCAACATTCCTACATACAAGATTGGTTGCATCATTTCCATCCATCTATAAGACAGTGGGAGGGAAATACGTCACAAACACCTGCGTTTAAATTGACACTTGCTGCGATGGTAGGCAGTCAACGGTTTGAATATTGATTTTCACTATTTTTTATGGTATGGAAGCAGTAGACATTCTTAAAAATAATGCAGCACTTAAACGTATAAGTAGTGGAAGAATAATAATGACTTCTGTGAGTGAGAAGGCCAACTGGAAGTAGAACTTGTCATATTCATAATGCTAGACATTATTCATTATTATAAAATTATTCTTCTCATACTGATAAGGGGAGAGACAAGATAAGCCAATTTGCCTCCTAACAGCGCTATACATAGCCCACTGGTACGGATGAAGTGACAAGCCGTTGGCGGGGAGGTAAGCAAGGTAGGCCTATGTACTTCCCTTCCCCTCTGCCAGCTGCGTAAGGCTACTCAATATTTCGAACATAAAAGATTTGCTATTAATTTTCATGCACTTGCACTTCATATGAGCAGCTAATATTTTGCATGTGTCTTTCTGTAATGAAGATCTACTGGCATGCTAAATTTAAGGGTAGGTTTCGGCATGACACCTTGTACTGTTCCCTTGTAAGATTCAGGCTAATGTGTGTAATAGTCTTAATAACCAGAATACAGTCCAAACTCCCCCTTCCGTTTCTTCAAAATATTATCTTTCTTATCATACAACATTATGTCTAAAACAGTTATTTTCCTGTTGTAAAGAGAATAATTCACCAAACATTATATCTCTTAATTGATATGGGTATATTTTTACCTGAAAATTCTGGAAGAAAAATTTTTAATACATATTCTGTCATGTCATTTCTATTCTGTGTGTAAATATAATGCTCTCAGTATGTGAGAAAAGTACTTTAATTGGGCATTGTAGTCCAGTAACTTTATACATCACAGATGCGTCAAATCCGGTAGTTCTGATTTTTTGCAGACTTGTTTATGATATTGGCCTAATGAATAATCCAAGTTTGTGACCTCGAGCGCCGAACGCAACTTTGTCAAAAATCGAAAAAACCGCGAAAAAATCGTGTTTTTTTTCAAATTTTGGCGATTATAACCCTAAAGGACTAGTTTGTGAAAAAACTTTCTTAGGGCGTTTTTAAAGTAGACTAAATTTGCTACAATATGATACTAGAACTGTCTCTGTAGACCCAATAGTTTCCGAGATTAAGCCTTTCAAAGTTTATCATTTTTTTCGAACTTCGCAATTTTGCTTCCGAGCCTACCGAAGCATAGTGCACAGTGGTCCGAAATTCCAATCTAGGAGGAAAAAACTATACTTATAACTTTTACTATTACTTTTATGAAAGTAATTGAATTTTCGAAAGAAAATGTCATGTCTAATTGTATAAATAATAAAAAATAAATTAAATACATAAAAAAATTAATCTCTCTAAAAATAAAAGGCTTTGTCCTGACTGACAGGAATCAACGTAGAGCCTAAACTATAACAGGTAGAGACTTGGAATTTTGACAGTACCTTGGTTTCATAATGTAGGTGCTCACTAAGAAAGGATTTTGAAAATTCATATTTTAAATGCCAAAAATAAAATGTTTTTGAAAATACTTAATCCCTTCTTACACAGAATTATCGAATCCGAATCACATTTGGCATTAAAACATATTGTTATCAGTGGGCTTCTGATGGGTTTGGAATTAAATTAAATGGAAGTTTGACAATTACAGTTGACTTTGTCTATTTTTGTCATACCTTGGAAATTAAACTTTCACGATCGCTTGAATGTTGTAAGCCCTAATATGGTCAAACATTGTTTTATTTGGACGAAACTCACTATACAGGGGTTTTCTGGACCAAGGAACTCGAATCTGAGGTCGCTTTTACCAGGCGATGCTATCTAATCGTGGTATGTAGTCCACGTGATTTAGGTGTTAATAAATATAATGATTTAACTATTATGCTCCTAATTTGTAATTTTTGAAATAATTATCGCGGGCGAAGCCGCGGGCACATGCTAGTGAAATATATTCAATAATATAATTTTTTTATGGAAACATAAATTATTTCAAAAGTACTAAATACGTTAAATTCAATTGATATTTCTCAGATAATAAACAAAAAGTAGCTGCGCTAAATTGCGCAATTTTTATAATATACATTTTTTATTTGTTTTAAAATTGCTCCGTTAGGCCTACTCGTCGCGTGATTTTTGAAAAATTAAAGTCAAGCCCGCACACTCAGATTAGTGATTTAGTGACACGCCTGTAGCACGTTTTTAACCTACCCTAAGTTTATTTATTTATTTATTTATTTATTTCAGTTGTTGACTGGCTTGCTGCCCATCACGTGAGTGCTGTTTGAACTCAAAATCTACAGAATGTCGCAACTTCGGATTGTTGTATTTTATCTGACAAGCACTGTGCACATATATCTCATTTACACCCTTCAATAAACGCTGATTTTCTATGTTCTTAAGGGAAATACTCGACGCAATAAGGGTTTTTACACCTCTTTCCTTCACTAGGCGCACTTCACCTTCACTTAAAGTCTCCTTACAGATAAAACACAAACCCAGGCTGGGACTGGGATGCGACATTCTGTAGATTTTGAGTTCAAATGGCACTCACGTGATGGGCAGCAAGCCAGTCAACAACTGAAATAAAAAAAAAACTTAGGGTAGGTTAAAAAACGTGCTACAGGTGTGTCACTAAATCACTAATCTGAGTGTGTGGGCTTGACTTTAATTTTTCAAATATCATGCGACGAGTAACGGAGCAACCTTAAAACAAATAAAAAATGTATTTTATAAAAATTGCGCAATTTAGCGCAGCTACTTTTTGTTTATTATCTGAGAAATATCAATTGAATTTAACGTATTTAGTACTTTTGAAATAATTTATGTTTCCATAAAAAAATTATTTTATTGAATATATTTCATTTTTTTTTATGTATTTAATTTATTTTTTATTATTTATACAATTAGACATGACATTTTCTTTCGAAAATTCAATTACGTTCATAAAAGTAATAGTAAAAGTTATAAGTATAGTTTTTTCCTCCTAGATTGGAATTTCGGACCACAGTGCACTGTGCTTCGGTAGGCTCGGAAGCAAAATTGCGAAGTTCGAAAAAAATGATAAACTTTGAAAGGCTTAATCTCGGAAACTATTGGGTCTACAGAGACAGTTCTAGTATCATATTGTAGCAAATTTAGTCTACTTTAAAAACGTCCTAAGAAAGTTTTTTCACAAACTAGTCCTTTAGGGTTATAATCGCCAAAATTTGAAAAAAACATGATTTTTTCGCGGTTTTTTCGATTTTTGACAAAGTTGCGTTCGGCGCTCGAGGTCACAAACTTGGATATTCATTAGGCCAACATCATAAACAAGTCTGAAAAAATCAGAACTACCGGATTTGACGCATACTACCCCATACTTTCAGGCGACAAAGTTACTGGACTATTGGGACTTGTTTTGATCGAAGGAATAAGCTGTTAAAACCTGCATGGTTATACCTCTTCCACTCTCTATGGGTTGAATGTATACATAAGGTGCTTCAGAGTTCAGCCAAAGAAATTGTAAAGGATTATAGAGGGATTGTAAATATGTTGAGCTAGGGAGTGTGTGGTATAAGCAGGTAGTTTCATTTAAGTTGAGCTTTTGTATTAATAAGCCAACATCTATGCACTGTTTGTTTGTGATTTATGGCTCAAAAGTCAAAACACTTAGGGCCTGTATTACCACCTGTCCACAATTCCTCCCGATACGTGACTTCCAGATAGCTTAACTGGAAGATGCCTTGTAATACCACCTCTGAACTGCTACCGGCAAGAACGAAGTAACAATTTGTAAAATGCTGATTGAGCAAAGAGGTGTGTTTGTTGTAGTTCGGTAGTCCTCCGCTAAGTGCGGCAGCTCGGATTTGTATTTGTACAATTAAATTACATAATAACACATCGTTTTAAGTGCATTAATCGATTTGTGCACTTCTATTTCATTCACTTGTGAGCATAAAATGACATTTTTGTGTAAATTAAATCTTCCAGCATCAATTCTGAAAATAAGGTGGCCAGAAAGGTTCCGCGTCCTGCCATCTTGTTTCAACCAAGATCCCTAACTAGCAGTTGGTACTTTGTCAGCCACTCCATCCTCCTGCTAGCTTATCTGGAAGTTGTCTTCCCAGACAGATTTTGTCAGGAGACCATAATACGCAATTCTTGGCCAACTTCCAGATATTTTCTCTATCTGGTAGACAAATACGATAGCAGGAGGTCGTCATACAGGCCCTTAATCCTGTTTTGTTAATCAGTAGATTTTAGTATTTTGAAAATTGCAGTCTTTCTGCTTTGGTTCCCCATTAAGATGATTTAATAAGAGTGCATACCACTGAAGGCAGCTTGTGGCACATGAGTTAGCGATGCAACAGTATCTAATACATCAGATCTCCAAGTAGCCTACTGACATTAATTTTTTAGCTTAATCAATTAAAAATAATAACAAAGAATTTAAATAAATTATAAATATTCAGTAATATTCAGTAAAGGGTTCCTATTAAAGGGGTATTAAGTTTAATCAGGCCTTAAATATATTTTTTGCCACTACATGAAATTCTGAACTTTGGTACCATAAGTTCTCCTCTCAAAATGGTTTGTCTATGGAATCATGCGAGAGTTTAAATGTAATTAAAAAACTTGATTGTGAGAAAAAATTTTAAGCAGATGGTTAGTCTAATGATTTCATGGTTGGAATCTTGATCGCTGGACGCCTGGGCCAGATTTTGGGAACACACAGTAAAATTAGTTACAGTGGAAGCTCAGTTATAAGTTTTTGAAGGGGAGTTAGTTTATTTTCTTACACAGTACAGTGTTTTTCATTAACCTACACTTATAAGTTTACATATACTTATAAACTACATTTCTTAAAGTTTAACACACACATTTACAAATTAATAATTTACATACAAATATTCAATACATGTACAATATCTAAACATGCTACATTTTACTACATTATACATTTTAATATTATTTCTAGCTCTATTTTTACAGTATATGGAAGATAAATTATACAAATTGAATGATAAATTTAAGAATACAGTATATACACACTTACAAAGAATAGAGATTACTTATATTATAAAAACAGTTTGATAAAAGAAAGGATTTGAGCATTTTCTTAAATGAAATTTCTGTTTTTTGTGATGTGATATGAGAGGGGAGTGAATTAAATACCTTAGAGCAGTGGTTCTCAAAGTGGGGTCCACGGACCCCTGGGGGTCCATGATGGTGTTTTAGGGGGTCCGCAGGCGGTTTAAGAAGAAATAGGATATCCCATAATTTTGAAGCACTTAACTGTGTTCTTCACTACTTATGTATGTGAAACAGAATTCTCCCACCTCACGTAGGCTACTTGAAATCAAAGTTGAGAAATAAACATGAAGTTGACTTAATATTGAAATCATCAGACATTAAACCTAACATTGCAGAGCTAATTAATCAAAAGCAGCTTCACTGTTCACATTAAGGAGTAAACTCTGTTTGTTACATTGATATTGTTATTTTGTCTATTGAATCAAAGTATTTATTTAGTTTTTTGTTTCAAAACTCAGAGGGGGTCCGCAAAATTTTAATTTTAAATTAAACCTAACATTGCAGAGCTAATTAATCAAAAGCAGCTTCACTGTTCACATTAAGGAGTAAACTCTGTTTGTTACATTGATATTGTTATTTTGTCTATTGAATCAAAGTATTTATTTAGTTTTTTGTTTCAAAACTCAGAGGGGGTCTGCGAAATTTTAATTTTTTTCAAGGGGTCCGCGGATTGAAAAGTTTGGGAACCAGTGCCTTAGAGCATAAGTAGTATGGAGAAGATTCGAATAGATGGGTAGAGTGTTTCGTCAGTGCTATGCTGTTTTTATGTCGGGTGTTGTAAGAGTGGTAGTCAGAATTAACTTTGAAAAGGAGTCTTTGAGAATAAGCAAAATAATGATACATGGTAGTGGGAGGATCTTGTGGGTTTTAAATAAAGGTTTGCAGGAATCGAGAGGCCTGTCATTATAAATGGTACGTATTATGCGTTTTTGTAGGACGTAGATTCTATTTATGTGGAATTGATCCGCTGATCCCCAAGCAATAATGTTATATTTTATTTTAGAATAAATATAGCTGTAATACCATTGCAGAAGAGTTTCCTTATTGCAATAAGATGATAGTTTAACGAATAAAAAGGTATAACTAGATAGAGTAATTATAATCTATATATATTAATAAAAGGAAGTGTCTGTCCTCCGTCTGTCTGTCTGTCTGTCCGCGATGCCCAGCGAAATCTACTCAACGCAGAGATCTGAAATTCTATACATAGGCGGACTAAAGGGTCGGAATGTGCACCTCGAAGCCAGAATTTTAATTTTCGCTTTCGTTCGTGAGTTATGAGTGAAAAATGAGCAAAAAACGTGCATTTTTTTGCGTTTTCGAAGCATCAGTTTCAGTAATAAATTTCAATATCAAATCACTTACAGTTGGCTTTGGCTATTTTTGTCATCATACCTCATACCTTGGAAATAAAAGCAACGCGATCGCTTGATTTTGTTAGTCCATCCTAGACGATTCATTTGTTTAGAGTGTCAAGGCCCACAGACATATGACATTTTCAACCTACACGGAAGAAGGATAATCAAACCTAAATATGGTCAAACATTGTTCGATTTGAACGAAACTCGCTATACAGGGGTTTTCTGGGCCAAGGAACTCGAATCTGAGGTCGCTTTTACGCTACCTAATCGTGGAATGCACTCCACGTGATTTAGGTGTTAATAAATATAATGATTTAACTATTATGCTCTTAATTTTTAATTCTTGAAATAATTATCGCGGGCGATCGCTTGATTTTGTAAGTCCATCCTGGACAATTCATTTGTTTAGAATATCAAGGCCCGAAGACATCTGAAATTTTCAACCTACACGGAAGAGGGATAATCAATATAGGCCTAAATATGGTCAAACATTGTTCGATTTTGACGAAACTCACTGTACAGGGGTATTCTGGGCCAGGGAACTCTAATCTGAGGTCGCTTTTACCAGGCGATGCTATCTAATCGTGGTATGTAATTCACGTGATTTAGGTGTTAATAAATATAATGATTTAACTATTATGCTCTTAATTTTTAATTTTTGAAATAATAATCGCGGGCGAAGCCGCGGGCACATGCTAGTAACATATAAATGAGAAAACGTGCAATGAAAATTCTAAAATTTCCAGTATAAATGAAAAAAAAATTTAAATACTAACTTATTCCACCCTAGAGAGCATAGTGAATAATAATGAAGCAATCCCAAGATTGCAAATACTGATCAACAATAGATTATTACATTCAGAAGCTTGCCATTTAAAGAGTTACATACTAAGTACAGTAAACCGGTAAGATATGAAAATTGCACAAGAAAATATCCAGCAGGAAAATAGGTAACAGCATGGAACGTGTTAAATGGTGGGTTGAGTAGATATTAGCCATTTATCTTATAAGTTTCTGTTTACTTCAGGGTTGTTTCTAATACCTCATCTACATTCAGCTGCTGCCACTGCTACTTGTGTTGCCCTATTTACTGCTTAATACACTTCCCTGGCAGGATTGAAGGCAATGAGTGTTCACATTATGCGGCTTTCTGTCTGACTGACTGACTGACTCTGTCCTATATCCCCAGTGTCGGACGAAGGGCCTCCAATTGGAGGTTTCTGATACCTATGTAAATTTTGTTATGCTTATTTTCCGAGAGCGCAGAGGGACAGGTAGTAAGCCCATCGCCTCACAACCCCCTAGGAAACTAAGGTATTACTTGGATGTGAAAGGCTGGAAAATTTTGTCCAGAGGCTCTAATTTAGGCTTAGAGTTCTTTAAATCTACAACACAGGCCCCCCCCCCCCCAGCTTAAAGTCCCTCCCGGAGGACTCCATGCCTGGATTTTTACGTCCGGAAAAATCGACCGCAGCCGGGTTTGATCCCACGACCTGCGGATCTAGAGGCGGGCATGCTACCCCTAGACCACCGCAGCCGACTGTGGGCAGCTTTAAAGACAATTGGTGGTATAAATAAGAGCAAGCCGCGGCTCAAAACTCACTAATTCATAGCAGCTGCTTGGTTTGGTATAAATAAAAGGCGGCTTCCTCAACCACCTGCCTAGCCGTTGCTCAACGACCTTGACAGCTCAGCCACTGCTTGGGATTTGGTATAAATAAAACTCTCTGTTGGTAGCAGCGGCTTGCTTTTTTCTGAGGCACCTCATTTGCGGACTCAGCTTGCTCAAGTGAAGTTTTTAATCGTATTGGCGGGGTTCATGGGGGTGACTTTTTAACCAATATGAGTAATTTATAAGGAACGTAAGGATTATGATGTGCACAGATGTAAAGAACCGGTTGTACAATAAAATTGTAAAACATGTGTAACTTATCTTTGTTACTTTTCTTTATTATTATAATAATAATAATCATGAAATAATACATCATTATAAGTCTAACACATTCTCATATTTTACCGTTATCAATATGAACTAAAATATTTCAAACGTGAATAATTCTTTTAACACTATTTCAAATTGTAATGCTGTAAACTAAATAACTTCAAATCTATTATGTAGCAAGTAGATTCAAAACGAACGTATTTTATGAATTAATTATGGAAAATAATTAAATATTAATAAAAGAACTACATATATATGTAGACCTACCTTCTTTACTAATAGCAAAACATATTGAAATAAAAATGGAAACTCCATCCTCTTACAAAGCTATTTTATGTGGGACAAAATAAGCTGATCTGAACAAATCTCACACCCTTAAAAGCTTATCCGGGTTTGTTTGTCTTGCTATCAATTTGACTATGCCCCCTCTTCAAACAAACATAAATACTTGGAGGGAATGAAAGAAACGGGGTAGAGCTTTTAGACTCTTCAGTTGTACAGTCTGCACAAGAGCAAACTATTAAAACTGCTAAGATTATAAAATATCCTAATTATTTACCTAATAGGTACTAAGTATACTTGTGATTTTAGGACAATTGCCTACTCTGTTAAGTATTATTTAAAATGTTAAACTATAATACGTTTCTATGACGGTACAAGTAAGCAAAATATCGAAATGTGCTTATTAGTATAAAATGTTAACTTTTGTTTATTAAAATTAAGTAAAATTATATCTGTCTACTGTTTTAGTTAAATGCTTAATTCATTAATTTACAAGCCTAAACATAATTTTTAGTGCCCTAAAATCAAGGTTTTCTAATAAAACATGAATACTAGAGAATACTGTAGGATAAAAATTCCTCTGACACTGGGGCTTGAACCCAGGACCTTTTAATACTAGGCCTAGAGATGTAAAAACTACGAGGACATGTTCACACTCTCTTGTCTCTTTCCTTTCTCCCAAAGTAGCTTTTCTTTCTTTAAATTCAATACTTTTATACATTATATACTGAACTTTAAATTTTAACTCGGTCACAGACAGTCAAGTGGCATGTTTGTTTACACAGCTGTCATGTGTCGAGCGGTATGGGATGCAGGTGTCCAAGCACTTGCTACCAGTAGCCTGAGCCGCGGCTATGCAAGGAGGGGAAATTTTTTATTTATTTGAAACAGCCAGCCGTTGCTAGATTCTCAACCTTCTCATAAGCAACGGCTAGGTAGCAGTGGCTTTCTTTTATTTATTTCACTCAATGAGTTTTTATTACTGCATTCGGCCTCAGACAATGGAATTATTTGCAACTGTGCTGCCTGTCCTTTGACTCGCACACAAGAAACCACTTTCGAAGGGAGCACAGGGCAGCAGTAGGAGCAGTGACAGCTGCAACACTAGTAAGGTATTTACATACTCACCTGCTCACTGTCCTGCCCAATGTCCTGCACTAGTGGGTTGAATGTAAACGGGGTATAAGAGAGAATGCAGATGCAAACGTGTAAATGAACAGGAGAAAGATGTGATCTGTAGCTTGGTAGGGAGGCTCGAGCTGGATTTGGCACTTTGCCCATCCAAATGATTGTTACCTTGTTACCTTCTGTGCTATTAAGCAGTTGAATCAGCAGCATCTAAAAGAGCTGGATAGAAACTTGAGACCACTGCAAATCACTTCAAATGAACAGAAGAATCTGCACAAGTGCCACATTTACAGTATTGCTTCCTGTTTCAAATTATCAAAAATAGTAACGTAAAATTCACAGAATTTCATATGTGGGGACTGAAAGATATAACATATAAATCTAAAAACATGACTGAGATAAATTTTAATAGAGAGATGCAGGTGTCGCAAAAAATATAGCTTATAAGTAAGAATAACTTAGAAGTAAATGACCTATTAGTGAGGTTCTACTGTACTGATATCAGAAAACTCTAAAACTTTGGAAATGATTCATTATTATTTGAGTTCTGTCAGTTGGCAGTATTTGACTGCCTCTGTTTACATATTTTCCGATCCTGACTAGTTTCTACATCTCTTGCTTCCTGAGGCTCAGTTATTATTGTCAGAAGCTCGTTCTTTCTCATACTCTCTTCTGAATTGTTTTTAGGAGTGTTCTGCTCTCTCCAACTCTCCTGCTTCTACTAACTTACTTGAGGTGCCTGATTATATTTCCCAAGAATGAGAATATTCCATACAATTTTTCTGAAGTTTTATTCTTTATTTTTTCCTTAGGCTAGGGCCACACGGGCTTGTTTTCATGTTGGGGTTGTGCGAGTCTGCAGTACTCATGGCCACATGAGCTTGTTCTCACATTGAGAATGTTAGTGTAAACAAACATGGTCTGTTCATTCCAGTCATTGTTTTAGCTGTTGTGCATGTGTGCGCATGCAAATTATGAACAACTCATCATTAACTATTAATGCAGTAGTTGCATGTACTCTTCCGTGCCCCTTTGAATATATAGCAAAATGAAAAATAAGTTAAACTTTAAATGCTTTTCCCCATAAGTTACAGTCGGTCAAATAAAAAACGTTGGGACTCGTATGCAGTTAGAATTAAAGTTTTAACACTTTAGTTCACAAGTTTCCTATAAAAAATATAAAATACAGATCATTCTCGGAACATATGAGGCCATGCGAGAGGAGGGAAAAACTGAACAACGCGGAAAGCGCAACACACGATATTCAACTTAATGTATTGTCATAATTCGTTTTCCTTTGTGTCATCACGCCACATACAAATGCTAGCTTGAGAGAAAGTGTAGTTAGGGCTGTAATTGACGTGCATTTTTCGGCCTCTGAAGCAGCGAGAAGGTTCCATAACATATTTATGAAAGAGCAGCTCAGAGGTGGGAACTTCACTATAATGCAACCGGAAGTTTTCATAGGAAACGTGGATCTGGCCGGCCGTGTATTTCGATGCTAGATTGGTTGCAGAAGTTGAACGAAAGTTATTGATTACCAATACCAAGTACCAATATTATAAAATAAAATCGTCAAAAAATGCTCCTTGAATAAACATATTCCTCGCGAATTTATTCATTATTATTATAAGAACTTCCATGCAAGAATATGGTGGATTTGAGGCATATCGCCACATGTTTGTTTTGGAACAAAACTGCCTAAATAATCAAGAAAATACATGGACAGAGAAGAGGCAGGTGTGAACCTAACCTTAAGCCTTCTTGTACATGTGCATAGGCTCATTCGTGATACTTTATGAAATACCGCCCGACGTTTTTTATTTGACCGACTATACATTTTTCAATTCTTATGTATCTTTTTCTCAGAAACTCTTCAAGATAATTGCATGACACTTTGCACACTTTTTGCTAACAAATAAATGAACATTTCCTTGAAACAGAACTTTGATACAGCTATTTATTAATATTTGCATTAATTAAGAGGACTGACTTTTAACACAAATTTTTATCGAAAATTAGATTTCTTCAAAGTAAATAACTTAATGGGAAGGAATTTAAAAAATGCCTGAATAGAAAGTTACATTGATCCTTTAAATTGATCCTTTGAAAGTAAGCAGGTCAAGTTATCCATTAAGTAGTTTCCATAGAAAAGGTACATAAGTGTGGCGATTAAATTTAAAATAGAACAAATTAAAACAAAATACTAATGGCACAAAAATATATATTTTTTAATGGTATATTATTACCATAGCATACCAAATGTGATTGAAAAATTGTCATAGCTGTGGCTGTAATACTTAGGAGATAGGAACGATTTTCTAAAACTCGCATTCTGACCTACCTCCCCACTTAACATTGGTAGAATAAATTATGGATAATTACCCAAACATAGTACTTAAAACAATATTTCACTTAGCGATATTGGTTTTGTTTTCATTATCCATCTCTTCCCAGTTTTCTCCAACAACAGCTGCAGTTATTGATATCCTGGTTTTTGAAATCACGATCCCAGATATTGTACAAACAAGGATGTTTCTGTACTTCCAGTATAATTAATTCACTATCTAAATGTTTCATTCTTATTGAGATTGAAATTCAAAATGATGGTGTCGCCACTGTAGTCATCTTGAAACAGCAAACAAAAGGACCCCAGCCCATTCTCTGAGTGGGTAACCTTGAAGATGTAGCAGAATGACTCCTTCTCTGTGATGAATCATGCTTGTGTGGCCTGTCTTACATGTGTCAATGTAATCTATACATTTTGCTTGTTTTTATGCAGAACCGCAGCGTGGAAACAAGCCCATGTGGCCCTACATTTATTGTCTATATTATTTCTGATGAATAAAAAAAGACACTCCATATATTTCTTCTTCACTACTATTTTTTTGTTTTTTTGTTTTGTTTTTTGTTTGTTTGTTTGTTTTTTGTTTTTTTGTTTGTTTTTTGTTTGTTTGTTTGTTGCCTACATTTCTAATGAATGAAGGTAAATAGTCTGTTTCATCATACACTTCCTCTGTTTGTTCTACAGTTCCATATCTACACTGTTCTAAAATATACATATCTTTTTAAGGAAAAGTACTAGGGTTTAAACTGTTTTGATTGCACTTAAATTTCTTGTTGGTCAAGCCTAATTTAAAATGCTCTCTAGATATCTATACTACTCCACATCTTCTGTCTTCAAAGGTTTCGGGTTATCTTTTTCTTGACATTTTACTTCATCTTCATTCCTCAGCCCTTTGTGCATCTTCCAGTTGTTATTTTCTTTTAACACGAGAGATTTTATCTACTAGATTTCCCATTTTACCAGCTAATCTTACACATATTGACTTACCTCTATGATCCTTTTTCTTCTTTCAGGGCATTAGGCACTATATCGTGTATATACATGTAAAAGTTATTTTGTTTGCATTTATCATTATTTCGTTGGGTGAAGTTCATTTATGCCTCTGTGTTTTAAATGTCAAGTCTTCAATATACAATGAAAAGAAGGTTTTGATTTATTCTGTTTAAAGTATGTTTCTCATGCTATATATGATTGTCTTCCTTACAGAGTAAAATGGAGTTGGAAAGCTTGGACCTTCAAAGATATTGGGATCAATACTTTTGGAGTTCAGCTTTTGATCTTTCTCTTTCATTACAAAATCCTACTGTGCACCCACCTGTCATGGAACTTCTACACGCCTTTAACATTGTTCTGGTAAGAAACATTGTATTCTTTTCAATTTTTGGGGGGGTGGGGGAGAATGTATGCGTTAGATATTGATAGCGGTCCAGGACTCAAATCACGCAGCATGCATTCATCATGTTTTGGAATGCATAGCTGCACAGTGTGGAAAGTGGAAACGCCTGAATGATTATGCAACATAGCATTTGTTCGGGACTCGTAGTCATGAGAGCTCTTGTGCTGGAGTATTGGGACTCATCAGTGTTCATAGGGCAGTATTGGTTTTGTTGAAGCAGTGTATGCTAGGTGTGATATCTTTGTTGTAAGAAGCAAGCACATCCACTTCTTCAATATAAAACACCAGCCAAATGAATAACTGCTGTGAGCGCAACTCCCAACCAAATTTGAGCAGTCCGTTTATTTTGCTCGTATCAACTTTCATGGTTTTGCCAATCTCTAGTATGCACATATAGTTTCCTCCAATGCTTGTTGTATCGTTGCTCAATTTCTGTGTAAAAATAGAATGAATCGATGCTGATTCCGATACAGAAAAATGACGCTGTTGGAAGTACTCAGCATATTTGAAGGCTTAATTTAATCAGCAACTAGCTTAGCAGTAGGTAGTTATTTCTTTCATTTTACAATTAAACCAGGCAAATTTCAAGCTCTTAGCTGGGGGTGGGGGGTGAGTGGTCCATAAGAGCTGTGGAGCTATGTCACTTGAGCAAAGAAATGAAAATGAAAATGTTAATTTTAATGTTCAGTAAAATTTTAGTGATGTGATATCATAAGTTCTTTTATCCGTTATTGGCGTATAAGAAACTTGCTAGTTTGTCATCTGACATCTGTGGTAACCTAAACCTATCACAAGCCTTTAATTCATGGTTATAAACCATTTAATTCTTTCTTCAAGTCGTACATTTTATGCAGTGTTGATTACAAAAAGAAGTACCTAAGAATATCATAAAAGATTCATGTCCTAATAAACAAGTCTTATTATTTGCATTTAAAATGAAAGTGACCGTTTGTAAAGACTCCACTGAATTTCATGATTCTTCAACATTTGGGATGCTAATATTCCACCTACATTGTGCTGACGTATAGGTGGACATAGCTGACGAAGATAGGGAGGTCCTATCGAAAACCGGTTACTAGTAAGTAATGAATATTAATGAAGTAGTGAATACTTTCCAAGATAGTATGTTTTAATAATGTTTTAATAATATTTTAATACATTGTACTATTCATGGCATTGTAGTGTGATCCTAATAGTTAGGGGGGGGATTTCTATGACCTAAAAAATAGGATATATGCATGCATTTATGACCTAAAAATACTTAAAAATATGACCAATAAAATTTAAAATATGACTTTACCCCTTACACATTATGTATATTTTTTTAAAGTTTCATTACAATTCTTTTTATTAAAATATAATGTTAATTATTTAAAATATCTGTAAATTCTCAAAAAGTATCAGTATAATGCAAAATTTACAAAATGTGATATGAAACTTCAAAATTTCTATGCACACAAGTATGCAGAAAATATGACCTAAATATGCATATTCATACTAAATATGCTACAATAGTTGAAAATTTCCTAAATATGCAGTTATATGCACAATAAAAGCCGTTCCATTTTCACCAGGATGCTTGGAATCCGGTGTAAATTAGTCAGAAACCTGAAATAATGCAAAGGGGAAAAATATGACATGTCATAGAAATCCGCCCCCTACTAGTAGTAATTCTTAGATTCCTCAACTGTAGGGAGGTCCTATCGAAAACCGGTTACTAGTAAGTGATGAATATAATGAAGTACTGAGTGTTTTCCAAGATAGTATGTTTTAATAATTTTTTAATACATTGTACTGTTCATGGCATTGTAGTATGATATCCTAATAGTAATTCTTAGATTCCTCAACTTTTTTTGCCATTCACTCTTCAATGTATTCTTCTGCCATGGTTGACGAGCGCCATCCTCCCAGTCTCTTCACAGCCAACAGGTCTCCTCCTAAACAATATAATATGTACTAAAGATTTTAACTTTTCCATTAGGTGCACATCATTGTCAACTAAGTCCAGAAAATCACCCAACTGCTTTCTTGTTAACCCCTGATTTTTTGGACTTGAAAGCCTTCTGATTGTACCTTAAGAAATGCACTTTCACCCTTGAAAAATACAAAGTAGAAAGATGTTGACAGCAACAGTTGTACTGATAATTGAAAATTGTTTCCATATGCATAGCCAACATTTAATGTTATACTCACCATCCATTATCCACATTTTCATTTACACAGAGCATCTTCTGTATTTAAAAAAAAAATTTGGATTTAAAAAAATTATACATTAGCAGAATTTTGTTCAAGGGCCCAAGGTTTTTATTCAGCACTCGTGGTGGAGTTAAACATCTGAATGAAATTGAAAAATTTTTACCTAGTATTTGGAAAGGTACAATTTTTATCTTTCCAAATACGAGGTCTGTTAGATAAGTATCCGACCTTATTTTTTTCTCGAAACTCTGAAGGATTTGAATCAAGCTCGCTTGCATGAGCCGACCTTGAACCTTCGTGCGCATGTGTGAATTTTTTCCCACCTGTCCATAGCGTCTGTTGCTGGGAAGCAGCATTTGAGTGAGGTAGTGTATAGTGCTCTTGTGGTTTTTTCATTGTAACTCCTGGAATTTGGTTTCCGGGTCGCACCCATACACCAGGACTCGTCACCACTCATTAAGGTGTTCATGAAGTCGGGGTCACTGTTTGTGGAGTCAAGCATGTCATGTGAGACTTCAACACGAAGTTGTTTTTGCTCTGCCGTCAGCAGCATCGGCATTGAATTTCGCCACCACTCTCGTCATGGCCAAATCTTCGATCATAGTTGAATGGGCCGAAAAAGTGCTGATGCCCACCTCTTCCGCAATTTCTCGGATACTCACACGACGGTCCCGCATCACTACATCGTTCACTTTGCAATGATCTGGTCATCTTGGCATGTTGATGGCGGACCGGAGCATGGCTCGCCCTCCACCAATGTGCGTCCGTCTTTAAACCGGTTGTACCACTCCTTAATCTGAGTGATGCCCATAGCATCGTCACCGAAAGCCATCTGAATTTTACGAATGGTTTCCACCTGGCTATCTAAAGGCAGGGAAAAATTCATGCAAGCGCATGAAGGTTCAAGGTCGGCTCATGCAAGCGCGCTTGATTTAAATCCATCATGTTTTCGAAAAAAAAAAAATAAGGTCGGATACTTATCTAACAGACCTTGTACTCTAGGTATAATTTATTTTATCCCTTGAAAATGTTGATCAGCTATTTTCTAATTGTAAGACCCGTACTGTTATTAATAAAAGTACAGTCATTTAGAATGGTCATATTGTATGCTTTCTGAATGTGCTTTAAAGTGTCCTAATGTTTCTGTTCATAGAATACTCATGAAGAAGAGGTACTTCGCCTAGCAAGGATGGAGATCACCTATAATTTTAGTTTGCATCCACCTTGTGCTAAAAATATGAAAAAGTACTATAGAGAGCTACTGACAACAGATACAACTGGAAAGGTAAGTTCATTTCCATCACAGTGGCAGCTGTAAAAGTGCACAGAAGAGAGGCATATGTAAATATAGGCCATCATGAAGTTAAATCTGATTGTAAACCTGAACAAGATGTTACTGTATTGTAATACCCCAGTGCATGAGTAAAAAACATAGCTGTTTTCTCTCTCAGTTTCGTAAATATCTTAACTAATGCAACCCACCCTATCATGCGGTATGCGTTTAATCATATAAAAGACTTCAAGACAGCGCCAAATCGTGTGAAGTTGCAGCATTACTGTGATCCTAGACAAATTAAACTAGCCACAACCCCTCCTTGTTTTTTCATCTTTTGGAAAAAGGGTAATGTTAAAGGAATAAGAGACGGCCAGGCATCAAAATCACAACGAAAATGTGACCCATGGTGTGTCACCAAACTTGACTTAACCACGAACAAGCAAAGCAAAGTTTGAAATAGGTAATAATAATTCTAACTGTTCTTCAGAATATAATTTCCAGGGTGTGTTGGCAAAGAGAGTTAAGTCCACCATCCTAAAAAATTGAGATGTGTCCATAGAGTTATAGATAAAAATGTTCTCTACATTTGTGTGAAGTCCAGTAAGTCATATTCAAAATTGTACGGTAGTTATGGATATGTGCCTCATGGGTTTATCCATCTCTAAAGCTATGTTGAGCTCGTATAGTGTGTTAAGTCACTCTAATTCTCAGTAACAAGAAAGTGGACTTAACTCTCTTTGCCCATGCACCCCGGATTTGATTGATTGAGTAAAATTGTATTCTGTGGAAATTGGATTTGTGTAAGGGTAGAGTAAATAAAATGTCAATTGATATAATCAGGGCAATTATTCCTCCTGATTTGTTAGGAGTAGAGCGTAAGATTACCGGTACATAAGCAAATAAGAAATATCATGAATTATTCATTGCTAATACAGTCTATATTCAAAATGGATGGGGTGCATGACCCTGAGAACTGTAAGTAGAACTGTGCCAGTTCCATCGTCTAGTGAATATTCACAAGAATGAGGAGCTAGTTTTTGTAAATGTTCTCATAGGATTCCACGGCAGGATTCCATATCTTCTTGGCACAGATCACAATAAGATGACCAAAAAGTTGGTTCTAACGTGTATGAGTATGACATAAAATTTATTACAGACTGGAGACTATATTTTATGGAGAAAAATATTTTAATGTAAAAAATGTTAACAACGTAAATGTTTGGAATGCATTTAACATCAGTATTTTATTCTCATGCTGTTTGAAATTTACAGTTTAACAGATTTTTAATTGTCAACCTCTATGTCCACATTTTCATGGATTGACCCAGGTGATAAGAGATCTCAAAAGACTTTATAAAATAATTACTAACCACTCAAATGTTTTAATTGTCTTTTGTAGCAGAACTGGACGGTAGATTCTACTGTGGATAAATGTAGGCCAGTAGGCCAACGTAAGTTAGCGTTGTGGACATACCAAGGTGCATCCACAATGAGTCGTACAACCCAATTCTGTAGAGTATGGATATTATTTGGGAATCACTTTTATATAACTTAAATATATACTAATATAAACATCCTGAAACATGTTGGCTCAAAACACATATTTATCCCTATCAAAACATGTAAAATTTATGTTTTTGTCAAAATGATATGTTCAGTAAACATGTTAATGCTACAAAATTTAAAATCAAATTGTGAAGCTTATATTTCAGAATCCTGTACTGTCTGTTTTCTTTTGTTGCAGGAAATAATTAAAATATCTAGTGAAGGTCTGTTCTGGGCTGTTCTTAATCTACTGACCAATTTACTACCTTCCATTCAAATTCCTGATCTAGAAGATAACAAGAGTGAAAGATCACAGGATTCGGAATCTGAAGAAGATTATGACCAACATGATTCTGGAGTGAGAATTAGTGCTATAGGAAATGCAACTGAAAAAAGGAAGTGTTTTAATAGGTTGAGCCTTGAGGAGAAGACAAACAGAGCTTTTTATTTGTTGAAGCATATTATGGATCTACTTGAAGTGGATTTACCTGTTTTTCTATTTAGATACAACTTTAGAACTTTTTCAGTAAACCATCACCTGTCCATACCTTTATTAGCAGCTACAGTATGGCAAAGTAACTTGAAGAGTAATGAAATAGGTTACATAAACCCAAGTTGTCGAACTGTAATCAAATTATATGTGACCTGCTATCAGAACTCGCTGAGTAGTACATGGGCATTTACTGTAGGTGTAAGTATCCTCATTACTTTTATCCTAGATGAATGAATAGTTTGTTTTCATTAAGACTAACATAGAGAATATAAAACTAATACTGATTAAAACTCACATAGCATATAGCCATTATTGTCATTTAAGTTATTTTTGGTAACTTAGGTGAGATTATCATCCAAATTCTCCTTCACAGAGTAGTGACACTTCTCGGTAGAAAGTCTTTTATATTTTCCTTCAGTACTTTTATTGATAGCTCTTTAAAGCATTTTGTAATTTATTTAATACTGGGCAAGTCAAAATGATGGACCCGATTTCAGAAGTTTATTGTATGTATTCCTTCGTTCTGTATACTCATACTTTCTATAATTTATTCATCATTTAACTTTTCAGAAGCTGCTCTGTCACATCGGGGAACTTGCGTGTGCTATTGACTTCAATTCCCAGAAAGATGAATACCCTTACTTAGGAAAACGGATTGTTGATCTTGCTCGTGAAATTAGTCAAAGCTTCTGTGGTATGTATTTATATTATATCTGCAATTATCGTGGTATGTAATTCACGTGATTTAGGTGCTAATAAATATAATGATTTAACTATTATGCTCATAATTTTTAATTTTTAAAATAATTATCGCGGGCAAAGCCGCGGGCACATGCTAGTATTTCATAAATGAGGGGTTATTGACACCCTAACCCTTTAAACTACTCATTAGTGTACTTTATTTTCATCAAGGCTCAATTAAATTGATGATATAGAGGGACTATTTTTGGTAAGAACAAGTGCGAAATTTTACAAAACAACTTTCTTTAGTTATATTTTGTTGTATAGATGGTTAAAACATCAGTGTTAAGTAAATTACATCCATGAAATATCACAAAATTGGTTGTACTGCTCGAAATGTGTCAATTTGTGCGAATTACACCCCCCTCCCAGATGTATTTTGAGAAATATGCTAGAAAATGTTATTTAAAACTGTTCAGTTATGTTGTGATCTTTTTAGCTGTTAATATTTTTATTGCTAAATGTTTAATTTTATTATGATGGATGGTTGGTTTGATTTCTTTCTGCTTTTCGCCCGTTTTCAGGGGGCCTTGCATTCTCTTCATTATTTTTAAGGACAGTTGAATTTTCTCTACAATATGTTTTTATATTGTTAGCTTTCTTCTTTTCTTCTTGTTTCAAACATTCCTTCTTCGTCTTCGCCATTTTTAAATCCTCTTAAAGGATCATTGTCCATATCTGGACTTAACTAGCAGTGGTTTTTTAACGTCATAATTCCTTATTCTTCGCTTCCTGCAAGTTAAGGCTTCTTTATAATTGATATTAATTGCACAGAAGCAATTTTTCACATTTATTCGTCTCAGAAAAGGCTGGATTCGTTTAGTGCTTCCACCAGGCATTTCTACATGAATTGACTATCTTGATTATGACCTGATTTGGACTTCAGGACTATTTTTGAGGTAATATTAGCTACGAAAGGAATCTTATTACCTAGTGAGTGCATTAAAGCTCTAAAATTATTTCATACAGCTAATAATATTAAATTGATTTTATTGCAACGTAGCTGTATCTACTTTAACACGCAATATAAATTCAGTAACATTATTATTGCGTATTATTTGGTGAATTAAAATATCACAAGATTGACTGTGAACCTTAATACGGCATATAATTGGTACATGTGTGTATTTCATTGTTATTCACATAATTTTATTTGGAATATTGACTCCAAAGGTCCTCCGGAATTGTTATTAAATATATTTTTAAATCAGCAAGCTCTTTCATTTACTGGCGGAATCAATCATCCCTGCTTATAAGAAGACTTCAAGACGTCGATGAAATTTCCAACGAGTGTTTGTGATTCAAGAAGATCAAAGTGTCAGTGTTATCTCACCTATGGTTTATTTAGCTTATAACCTTGTTATCGTTCATTCTAAGCGAAATGTATAGCGTGTGTACAATCTTTATCACCCTTAATTAATTTAATTGTTTTTACAGTCCACTGTCTACGCACGTTATACATTTTTTGGTACCTCCGAGGCCGGATAGAACCACAATATTGTAACACGCATTGTAAACCTACACTCGTTCTATTCCGCCCGTAGTAAACTTTATTGAGATAATTCAAGCTGTTGGTGTTCCGCAATTCATGCTGTTTGAACACAAATATCATTCAAGCAAATAATTGACTTATTTGAAGCACAATTGACATTCCTGACTTAAGTCAGTTTGAAGTTTCTTATTGAAAAGGTAATTTTAATCTCATATTAAGTGCTTCTGCCTCCGTGTTTTAATCTGCACGTGTGAGGCCTAATATTCAGACAACAGCTCTTCAAACTAATTTATTAAAAGGGTTTGATATTATTTACATAATTGCACTCACCTTTGTGAATCCATGTACACACACATTATTGTCACATTTTGTCTAACCGCGGGCAACTAACTTTAGTGCTCAATAAGCTCTCAGTGCGGTCAATTTAAGTCATAAACAGTGAATCACGTTAAGTCGAATACTATTTGAACAATCAATTGTCAAATCATGACTGACGTAGAAGGCACCCTTAAGACTTTAAAGGCAAAAAGAACACCTATTAAGTCGAGAATCACTCGCAAAGTTAATTATATTCTAGACTGTGTTATCAATGAGGAAACCTCTCCTCAAGACCTTCTTGAGCTTAAGATTGATTTAAGTAAGCTTGAATCTGAATATAACAGAGTCCAGTCCGAGATCAATGAACTAGCCTTTTCTGAATCCGAAGATGCCTATATGGCAGAAATTGAGAAAACCATACAAAAGGCCATCTCCCATATTAGCAGGCAGATTAATGCTTTCAATAAGTCTCGAGCGGCTGAGGCCGAAGCTAAAGCGGCCGAAGCTGAAGCTAGAGCTATAGCTAAAGCTGAAGAAGCTGAAGCTAGAGCTATAGCTAAAGCTGAAGAAGCTGAAGCTAGAGCTAGAGCTGAAGCGGCTGAAGCTAAAGCTAAGGCTGAAGAAGCTGAAGCTAGAGCTATAGCTAAAGCTGAAGAAGCCGAAGCTAGAGCCAAGGCCAAAGCCGAAGCTATTTTTAATCTTCTAAAAAATAAATTCATGATTCAAATTCAAACAGTATCTGAATTTGAAATTTTGGACAAGATATCCTATCAAGAGGCCATTGTTCTTAAGTCGAGCCTAGAAAAATTGTCAGATAGATATGAGGTTGAAAGTCTTCAGCATCGTAACATTTACGATGAAGAGGCTGAGTTTCAAGAGCGCCAGCTTCAGTCAGAATGTTCAAGGGCTTTAGCTTATATCAATTCTTCAATTGCAGATGCAAAACTGTTATATGAGCCGAATCAAGAGCAGAGCTCTAATCACAACTCTTCTTTGTCTGCACCTTTACCGAACTTACCTAAATTGCCTGAAATTAAGCTACCAAGTTTTTTAGGCGATCCTAGAGCTTGGCTTGAATTCAGGGATACATTTAACTCATTAATTGTTCAGCAGCACAGTCATATATCCAACATGGATAAATTTCAATATCTAAAATCTTGTTTATCCCCGGAGGTAATGACTGTAATTCAAAATATCCCGGTCTCCAATGCCACCTTTGATGTAGCTTGGAAGACTTTAGCTGAAAGATTCGATAATGACAGGTTAATTGCCAACACGCATTTGGATAACCTTTTTTCTCCACCGCCCCTTAAAGGAGATTCTGCAAGCTCATTGCAACAATACTTAGATCATTTTACAAGTACGGTTCATGCATTGAACGTACTAAATACTGATGTTCCTCTGTCTGACTTAATTATTTCACGTATCATTGTGGATAAGCTCCCAGTAGAATTAATTAAAGAATGGGAATCTTCAATTAAGTTAGGAAAACTTCCCAAGTTGCAGGAATTATTCAGTTTTTTGGAGTCTAGGGTTAGGGTGCTGCAGATGACAGAATCGGTTCTGAAAAGTCGGTCCGTCAAGCCCTCATCTGCTCCTTCTGTCAAGGCTAACCTCTCCTCTCCTAGAGCGAAATGCAATTATTGTAGTAAATCGAATCACACTATCATTTATTGTGACGCCTTTAGATCGCTGAATTATTCATCCCGCGATCAATTCGTGAAAAATCACAAACTTTGTCGTGTTTGCCTTAGCTCAAATGGTCACACTTCGAGCTGTAACACTTTTAGATGTAGACAATGTCAAGGCAGGCACAGCAACTTATTGCATGACCCTTCACGGCCAAGCAATTCTCAAGCCATAAATACGGCCAATATCATGTCTGCCAGCCAGTCACGGCAGAAATGTCTTTTACCTACTGCTAGCGTGATAATTTTAAGTAACAATGGCAGTGCCGTACAGGCCACAGCTCTTCTTGATACTGGATCAGACTGTAATCTAATTACTGACAGATTATTCAAGCAGCTTGGTTTGTTGCCATTATCTCAGCGTACTTCTCTCGCTGGTATCCTTTCTACCAATGCAAGCGTCTCAAGGCTTACAGAAGTCTCTATCAGATCTCAGGTTACGAATTGGCGCTATGATACAAAGGCCATTATAGTTCCTGAGATCTCTGCTTCTAATTTCCCTAAAAACTTTGTTAATACTAGAGGTTGGAACATTCCTCCTAACTTACCCTTAGCAGATCCCAGCTTTAATTCTCCTAAGCCTATTGATTTGCTATTGGGAGTTGAGATATGTTCTCAAATCTTGGTATCTGGACAGATATCTGCTCCTAACTTGCCTACTATACAGAACTCCCAACTAGGCTGGTACTTCTCTGGCAAGTTGCCTTCGTCCCCTCTTAAGCATCACAATATGCCTCCAATGCGTCGTGGGAGATGTTCTGACTTGAATAGGCCTTCATCAGGTAAACCCTTTAATTCTACTGAGTCTTCTGTGAATTACTCAGCCTTCATTACGTCTGATGAGGGTATCAGTAATCAGCTTACTCATTCACCCACGACTTTGAAAACTCTTGTGGCCAATAGAGCCGCTGATATTCAGGAGACTACATCTATTGATTCTTGTTCTCATGTCGTCTCTAAGGAAAATCATGCAGATCTTATTTCAAGAGGATCTTCTCCATCAAATCTTTCTTCCTTGCAGAGACGTTCTAAATGGTTGAAGGCTATGCCTAATGTTACCATAGGTACGCCAGTTTTAATCATGGATGACAATATGCCTCCCTTAAAATGGGTTGTTGGCATCATTACTCAAACTCACCCAGGCCCAGACGGTCTTGTGAGGGTTGTCACGGTCAGGACTTCTACAAGTTATCTGAAACGACCTATCATTAAGCTAGCCCCAATTCCCATATATGACTCTCACGACTAAAGCAGTCGTTCATTTTTTCTTTGTTTAGTTACTTTTATTTCTCAACTTTTAGGATTTATTGGTGTTTTTGAAGATCCAACATAACTTCGCATTTCTGTTTGATTATTCCCTAGTGAATAATCGCGGGCAATATGTTCAGTTATGTTGTGATCTTTTTAGTTGTTAATATTTTTATTGCTAAATGTTTAATTTTATTATGATGGATGGTTGGTTTGATTTCTTTCTGCTTTTCGCCCGTTTTCAGGGGGCCTTGCATTCTCTTCATTATTTTTAAGGACAGTTGAATTTTCTCTACAATATGTTTTTATATTGTTAGCTTTCTTCTTTTCTTCTTGTTTCAAACATTCCTTCTTCGTCTTCGCCATTTTTAAATCCTCTTAAAGGATCATTGTCCATATCTGGACTTAACTAGCAGTGGTTTTTTAACGTCATAATTCCTTATTCTTCGCTTCCTGCAAGTTAAGGCTTCTTTATAATTGATATTAATTGCACAGAAGCAATTTTTCACATTTATTCGTCTCAGAAAAGGCTGGATTCGTTTAGTGCTTCCACCAGGCATTTCTACATGAATTGACTATCTTGATTATGACCTGATTTGGACTTCAGGACTATTTTTGAGGTAATATTAGCTACGAAAGGAATCTTATTACCTAGTGAGTGCATTAAAGCTCTAAAATTATTTCATACAGCTAATAATATTAAATTGATTTTATTGCAACGTAGCTGTATCTACTTTAACACGCAATATAAATTCAGTAACATTATTATTGCGTATTATTTGGTGAATTAAAATATCACAAGATTGACTGTGAACCTTAATACGGCATATAATTGGTACATGTGTGTATTTCATTGTTATTCACATAATTTTATTTGGAATATTGACTCCAAAGGTCCTCCGGAATTGTTATTAAATATATTTTTAAATCAGCAAGCTCTTTCATTTACTGGCGGAATCAATCATCCCTGCTTATAAGAAGACTTCAAGACGTCGATGAAATTTCCGAGTGTTTGTGATTCAAGAAGATCAAAGTGTCAGTGTTATCTCACCTATGGTTTATTTAGCTTATAACCTTGTTATCGTTCATTCTAAGCGAAATGTATAGCGTGTGTACAATCTTTATCACCCTTAATTAATTTAATTGTTTTTACAGTCCACTGTCTACGCACGTTATACAAAAACCATAATTGTTAGTGTTTGAAATTCCTTTTTCATTCTCTAGTAGCCTATTCTCCCTTTAAGCTGTCTCGGTGAATGCTGAGAAGTTATAGATACTAGTGGTCAGTTATAGTATTAGTGGCCAGTTATAGTAATGATGGAAGAATGTATGCCATTTAACAGATTAATTTTTATGGAACATGATCGGCAATTCTGTTTGCAAATGGCTATTTTTTATTTAGCTAAAAGTGTGCAAAACTTCTCCTTTAGGGCTGCAAAATGAAGAGATATAAACATTACAACTTAAAGGATAATACAGCGAGATAAAATATCACAGATAAATTGATCCCAAAAATTGAAAGAAATCCTTGCATAAGATATATAGTAATTAATTATGATTACCTTTCACTGCTGAAACTAAAATATATTTTTATTGCAGAAATAATGTAGCATATTTCTGTGTGATGTTTGAATATAAATGTAAATAATATAGTAGGTCCTACTCTTCATCAGTGTCAAAGTAGAATAAAAAAACTTATTTTGTGAAATATCCACCAAAATATATGGAACTTAACAGTGAAATCAACCATTTGTTTCACCAAAAAATCAGGCTCCTAGTAATATACAGAGTGTGGTATCTCCTTGTCAGATAACAAATTTAATGCATTATGGATTTTGCAATTTTCTTGTCTCACAGTCCAGCATCGAGTATGGAGTGCATGTTCATGTCCATGCAGCAGGAAATTCAAAAGGTGGCAAACATAGATGCCAGAGAGCGTTTCCATAAACTTCTTTGTGATATAAGGTTGACTTTAATCCTTAACTCAAATGAAATGTGAGCCATAATAGTAAGTGGCAAACATAGAAGCCACTATCCTTTAAAGGGTCAGTAGTGGTTACAGTTAGTATTAGTAAATTCAGCGTGCTTAGCCACTGTTAATCATCTTGACTTTAATATTTAATTTTATCTTCTTGGTTAATGTTCGCTGATTGAGCACTGGCAGCACAGAGAATCAGCTGTATGGAAGAAGTTACCATATTTCTGTCATACAGGTCATGCGAGGAGAGAGTGATGCTGATTGGTTGATTTCAAATTTCTGGCAGATAATTAGAAACATTTCTACCCATTAAATGCAATGCAATTGTATGGAAAAACAGGAGGAAATTATGTGCAATGACATTTGTCCATGTTTCATGATCCTGTTTGATGGTTTGCAGAAATTTAGACCAAAAAATGGATCACAGAACATTCACTTAAGTAGTGCAACACTTTTTTTTTTCTCAGCCAATTTTGGTTGAAAAAAATTGGAATTTTGTTTGGGGCATCTTTAAAATATTCCCACTTCATCTCATATGGTTTCATTAATTTCCGATTGGTGGCAGCGCTATAACTAGCCTTCAAAATGGCGTCTGTAACAGAGGTGCGTTTCAAACAGAAAGCAGTTATTGAGATTCTTTTGGCAGAAAACCAGAGCATCACAGATATTCATAGGGGCTTGCAGAATGTTTACGGAGACCTGGCAGTGGACAAAAGCACGGTTAGTCATTGGGCGAGGTGTATGTCATCATCACAACAAGGTCAAGCAAACTTGTCTGATCTCCCGCATCCCAGCTGGCCACATACCAGCTGTGACTCCTGCAATGTTGGAATGTGCAGACACTCTTATTCGAGGTGATCGACGGATCACATTCAAACACCTCACTGCTCAACTTGACGTTTCTGTTGGTAGTGCTGACTCACTTGTCCACCAGTTGGGGTACTCAAAGGTTTGTTCCCGCTGGGTTCCTCGTCGCTTAACTGAAGACCACAAAGATCAAAGATGGACCATCTGTGCAGAATTTCTTGCACATTATGAGGCTGATGGTGACAATTTTTTTGTCAAACATTGTCACAGGCGATGAAACATGGGTTCATCACTTCGAACCAGAAACAAAACGGCAATCCATGGAGTGGCACCACACCAACTCTCCTTTGAAGAAAAAGTTCAAAGCCATATCCTCAGCTGGTCAAGTCATGGCTACGGTCTTAAGGGATTCTGAAGGAGTTATTCTGTTCAATGTCCTTCCTCATGATGGAACGATCAACTCTGAAGTGTATTGTGAAGTGTGAAGTGTAAGGAAATTGAAGATACGACTTCAGCGTGTTCGTCACCACAAAATATGCAAACAAACTTCTTACTCTCCATGATAACGCAAGGCCTCACACAAGTCTGTGCACCCAAGAGGAGCTCACAAAACTTCAGTGGACTGTTCTTCCTCATCCACCCTACAGCCCAGATCTCGCACCTTCTGACTTCCATCTGTTTGGCCCGGTGAAGGATGCACTCCGCGGGAAGCACTTTGTGGATGATGGGGATGTTATTGATGCAGCTAGATGTTGGCTCCGACATAGACCAGTTGAGTGGTACCATGCAGGCATACAGGCCCTCCCGTTAAGGTGGCGTAAGGCTGTAGCATTGAACAGAGATTGTGTTGAAAAGTAGGGTTTTGTAGCCAAAAGATTGGGGAATAATATGTTGTATTTGAATCCTTAATAAACCCAACCTGCTTTTTAAAAAAATAATGTGTTGCATTACTTATTGAACGGCCCTCGTATCATAAAATAGATAAAATTTCATTCCCATTGGCAATAAAGAAATTTGTTCTCATAGTATCTCTGACTTCAAATTTACATATGCAATGTATATGCCTATAGGTGAACTTTTCTGTACCTTCATTTGTATTACTTGGTTATAATGTTTAATTTTCTTTCTTGTTTGCACAGTATTGGATAGAGAATCTATGGAGGAAGCTGTAAGTGATCTCATGCCTGAAAAGCTAAAGCTGCTTGTGACTAATTTTCTGCTTAATCGAGGGGAAGAAACTGTACCCAGTCTCTCAACTGCAGTAAGTTTGTGTATATTATATTCTACAACCATAATGTTTTGATTAAGTTCTGTTTTATATGAGATCTAAACATTTAAATATAAATATAAATATATATATATATATATATAATATATATATATATATATATATATATATATATATATATATATATATATATATATATATATATATATATATATATATATATATACCTATACCTATACCTATATCTAGGGCCCAGATTTGAATGACTTTGCATCTTATTTCAAATAATACTAAGGTAATGTTGAAAACATTTTTTATTTTTTTAATAAATGGCTTTAATGATTTTAATAAAATTGTTAATTTCAAAACATTTGGCTGATTAAGTGGCTATATTGGTTTTTCTGTAAAAAATTTCTTAGGGGGTACATTACTCGTGTCCATTTTCTGTTTTTCTATACTGTTTCTCCTTTACAGTAACTGATACACGAAAGCTTAGTAGAGTAAAGTTGTAGAGGAAGTTAAAATGAACTTTTCTTGTCATAGACATTTCTTTATAAAATTAAAAAGCATCAAGGTAAAAACTAAATAAGCACGACTTATACAGAATGCCAGATTATACATTAATTAGAATGTAAATTATATTCTTTTGTTTCCCATAGTAGCAATAAAACTATAATTAACTTATTGTTATGACATGCAGTGGAGACTACCTGAGTCATAATGAACACTATAAAACCAATCCAAGTGATGTGGTCGAGGTAAAAAATCTTGGATTCAAATCCCAAAACTTTATGGCCAGCCAATTTGACTTGGGTTTTCATGGTTTCTTCATTCAGAAAGGCAAACACAGACTCGTAGGATTTGTTACTTTTCATAACACATCGCCACTTCACATAAAATGAAAAGATCAAGATCACATAAGTTAATATGATAGTCATTTTAGGTACTCAGAATACAAAAATTGTTAAATTAGAGTTAACTGTTTCGTCAACGTAAGTTTTTTTCAGAGAACCAGTGCAATCAGTTTAAACTTAAACTATTTGACTCCCATTAGGATATATAATATTCATGTATAAACCTGTGGAGGTAGATTTATTTGAGGACAAATATCTCAGAACCAGTTTCTAAGGTCTTTCACCACTTGTATTCTGAGTGCCTGATTTATGGAAACCACCTGTTCCACTGAAATTTTCCTGATTGGTTTCAGACTTAGAGCCCACTGATAATTTCACTTGATTGCTTATCCCGCTGGTTCCCAACCTTTTTCAGCTGGCGACCCACCTTTCCTTATCGGAATACCTCCATGGTCCATCGGTCCATGGTGGAGTAAAAAACCTTATTTGTATCGTATCCCTTCCTTATGTATACATAATTTACCATCAAATATTGCAAATATATATAGGGTTTTTGAAGATACAGATTGATTATTGATAAACATTTTGTGTTCTGATTTGAAAATGGTTGGCCCCAGATGCCAAAATTCAAGAACCAAGAAAATAATCAAAACACAATTTTATTTGTTTCAATTTTTCGTATCTTTTCTGATGGTTTATTCGATGGTTTCTGATAGTTTTAGGATTGAGTCGCGACCCACCGGTTGGGAATCGCTGGCTTATACCATATAAATTTAGCTCTAAAAGGGTTAACTTAGTGGATCCCAACTCAACTATTATGTATGAATGAATAAGATCATACACAACATCCCCAGTCCAACAGGACATGTTTGTCATGTTTCTCATTGTTCTCTGTGCCACCTTATTTGTAGCATACATCAGTATTCCAGTCTCTTTGGTTAATTTATTAAAAGACCTTCAAACTCATGTAACATTTAGACCTTCTACTGTTTATTTTTCAACATTGGCGGCCTAAGAGGTAGTGCCTAACAAGACAAAATAAGAAGAGAAGAGTTCATCTTTACCGCACCGCAACTATAGAGAAACAAAATAATGCATTGAAATCTTTTGTAAAACTGCCATTAGGTTGACAAGAATCGAGAGCAATGTAACATTCACTAAACAGTTGCAGCTATCATAGTTCCCAGCACTACATCCCATAAGAAATATAATGGGTGTGCAATGTTGAAGCTATCCCTCTCAAATTCTAACAGAAAGCAATGCCCTGTGTTAGCCGAGACCTTCATGCATGATCCAACCTGTCAGGAAAACCAGTTGGTTGCAAGCTACATACTACCCAATTTACCAGTACAGATCTTATTCTGGAAGCATACATATGTCTTGGACATGAATTAACAACAATTATTGTAATCCAAAACAAATTATATTTGGACCTCGTCTGAGGATGCAAGCAAGTCACTTGTGAAACGTGTTATGTGTAAGTAAACACTTAAAAGTGAAGTTGAGTGATAACATAAGGTTTTATAAACTATATTTTATTTTATTTTCAAAACCTTGTTGATATAAAAGAGAAAAATATGACCATGACTACTGTTACAAGAAATTACAGTAATACTCTAAGAGTGTATTGTTAGTATCATATTTTCTGGTTGAAACATTAAAAACAATAAAACATTAACAAACTTTTTAGGTGCTATGAAAATGGTGTCTTATAATAATTATAATGATGCTTTTAGAGCTATCAGTCTGAGTGTAATAATTGCACTCGGGATGCTCAATTTCTGAAAGATTTATTTAGTTTTGGAAAAACAAAATTGGAAAATGTCAACAAAAAGTCATTGCTAACAAAGTTACGCATTTTTATTGAAAGGTTTAGACCCAAGTGGTTTTCTTTATTTTATGTGCATGAACGAGAAATGCTTCTGTCAGTTACAATAGTTTGGTCAAACCTTTTCATTTTAAAAAAATAAAAAAACCTATCATTCTAAAGGTGGGAAAAAAAAGGACCAGTGGTGTGATTTAGATTTTTGGCTATGTGAAGGATCTACGAAGACTTCAATTTTCATTCATTAACTTTCATCAGCCATAATCCCAGAACAAGTAAATGTTTGCTTTTCTATTTTGCATTTATATCAGAACAAAATATTACAATATTATAAACTGACCAATAAAAGATGAAGGTACTACCCGCGTGCCATTTCTTGGGTGCTGGATTTACAGGGAAGTGAGGGTCGGGGGAACAAAACGTAGCTAGTCCTCCAGTCTTTCTGCAGTGTTGTCAACCAAAGAAATTATGTTTCAGCAGAATTGCGCTTATGGTATTTTATGTAGTGACATTTAATTTACAACAATTTTAATGTAGTCCAACAATATGACGTGGAGACGGTATTGCGTAACAATTAATTACACGTCATAAGGGTTTGGTTATCAAACAAGACACCAAATAAGAATATTATACATAATATAGTCTCAATCTTTTTACACTGGATGACTAATTTTAAGCATAAAGAAGAGTCTTAGCAGAACATGCTTCACCATTTCGTGTTGTAAAACGTAAGAGAGGTAAGGCATCTAAAAGTGGAGAAAACTATAGGCCTAATTTTAAATGAATTTAATACGTTTTGTGAAAAGTTCACTCAACTTTCAGTCCATGAAATTGACATCAGAATTCACGGGACCGTCAGAAATTAGCACATAAGGATTTCTTAAAAAGGTGAGGAAAGTGTTGGATGTACAATGACGTGTTTGTGAAATCAGCAATTTGAAAAATTGTATTTTCCCCCATAACTCCATGCGTCAGAAAAGATAATGTCAATAAATAAATAAGGATCTTGAGACAGAATGAAAGCTTAGTATTGAAGCCACTAGATATCAGGGTGTAGCCTATAGCTCTGTTGTCAGCTCTACCTACTATCCGCGCGCCACTTCTTGAGCGCTGGATTTACGGGGAAGTGAGGGCCGGGGGGAACAAAACAAAGCTATTCCGCCAGTCTTTCTGCAGTGTTGTCAACCAAAGAAATAACGTTTCAGCAGAATCGCGCGTATGGTATTTTATGTAGTGACTTTAATATACAACGATTTTAATGCAGTTCAATAATATAACGTGGTGACGGTATTGCGTAACAATTAATTACACGTCATAAGCCTTTGGTTATCAAATAAGTCATCAAATAAGAATATTATGCATAATATAGGCTCAATATTTTTACACTGGATGACTAATTTTAAGCATAAAGAAGAGTCTTAGCAGAACATGCTTCACCATTTCGTGTTTTAAAACGTAAGAGAGGTAAGGCATCTAAAAGTGGAGAAAGCTATAAGCCTAATTTTAAACGTATTTAATACAAATTGTGAAAAGTTCGCTCAACTTTCAGTCCATGAAATTGACATCAGAGTTCACGGGATCGTCAGAAATTAGCACATACGGAATTCTTAAAGAGGTGAGGAAAGTGTTGGATGTACAATGAAGTATTTGTGAAATCAGCAGTTCGAAAGATTGCATTTTTCCCCATAACTCCATGCGTCAGAAAAGATAATGTCAATAAATAAATAAGAATCCTGAGACAGAATGAAAGCTTATTATTGAAGCCACTAGATGCCAGGGTGTATAGCGTACTTCGTGTTTCAATGTTGTCAGCTTAACCTACGAAGTTGAACGAAACCTACCGAATGAGGACTAGGGAGCCGAGCGCTCAAGAAATCGCGCGCGGGTAGTACGAAGTTGAACGAAACCTACCGAATGAGGACTAGGGAGCCGAGCGCCCAAGAATTTGCACGCGGGTAGTATGTATTCTTCTTCTATAGATTATTATATCGATTCAAACTACGTGAGAATAATAAGAGAAAGATTAATTCGACACCAGAACTCGCTATCCATACTAACGCTTTAACAACTGAGCTAGCCAGAATCCAGAATACCATGCATATTTTGAATTCTTAGTAATCTTATGGGCCTCATTTTTGCAGAGTGTTTAAAATCATGTTGTTGGGCTTGATAGTAAAATAACTATGTAATACTGTGCCGTTATTCTCAGCTTAGGATATTTATACTGCCTAGGCCTTTCAGTTTCACTGAACCATCATCAGGGTTAGTTCATTCTTATCTCTGGTATTGGCATAGTCTATGAATATGTGTGAGCCACCACTGTCTTTCAAGACCAAGAATTTTCAAAACTTTTAAATAAATGAGAAAGCCTTGTGAAGTATCGAATTTGGTGAAAATTTGATGTGCACAAGGAGCTTTAAGATTTAGTAATAAGATTACTACGCATTATTTTACCTTATAGTCTGTAATTTGTTGCAGATTGATCTTGTAAATAGATGTGGTAATAGAGAAGAGGAACCAACAAATGTAAGTAATAGTCAGCACTATCATTACATTATGTGACTAGATAATAAATGAGATACAATAATAGTAAATTACTGAAGGGCATAGATTCTGACACATGTGAGTATGTGGAGATAGGTAATATATGAGCTGAAATTTAAGTTAGTTTGACTGTTACTAACAACAGAACAGCAGACCTAGACTTGGTTAGTGTTTCTTGACTTAATTGAGAAGATTCCTTTTCTTCTTTCATTTCACCCTCTTTGAAGTACGTTGAACCAGTCATTTCTTTGTGTGTTGTTCCTTCCTAAGTGTCCAGTATTTCTTCATTCTTTCTGATCTTCTTTTCCTCTCTTCTTCTGAGATAATGGGTTTGGATTTCAGTGTCGACATGTCTTAGAACCTTGTATTTTTGTCTTAGTTATTGTTTAGCCGTTCAATCAAGTAGTGAATTTTCTGTAATTTTTAACTCGACTAGGTCTTTTTCAGTTTCTTTAAACCAGTTGGGTTTTGTTTTGCGGTTGCAGAAGATTTGTTTGGTTAATCTATCAGAGTCCATTCTGAGAAGATGACCATAGAAATTTATCCTCCTTTTTCGCATAGTATATGAAAGTTTTTCAATTTTCTTGTAGAGGGTTTCATTCTTGATGTATATTATCTTATTATCCTGAAATTTTGGTCCTATGATTCCTTTAACATATGTTACAGATGTTAATTAGTTTTGGAATTCTTATTTTCCAATTCATCCAACCACTGCACTCCCCAATTAGATTGGGATAGTATTTTGTTTACAGTTTGAGAGTAAAACTCGATATGCTGTCATAGGATGCCATCTTTTTACCTCTAGACACTCACTTGGAACATGTGATTTTAAGTCTTGAGTTACCCTTTGACTTTGGTTGGACAATATGAGATTTTTCCTATCTCAAAACTCATACAAAACTAGATTCTGCGACTATTAATATGAATACCCACTACCTCATCTTGAGAGTCAACTATTAAATAGCTTGATACAAATCTCTCTAGATCTCTAGATAGTCTCACCTGATTCTCATGCGAGAGGCTTACTGTGATAACTAAAAATTTGTTTTTAAGCTGCAGAGAATCTCAAGAATTATTTTACTTGAGTTTCTTAGCCGAATCACATATGTTATTAAAGGCCTTAATTGCAGTGAACTCATTTAAGAGAAATATTAAGAAATTTACTGTCATTACATTGTAAACAGAAGTTATTTTTTAATTAATTGTTTAGAAACCGAGTTTTGATTATTAAAATGCTTATATCTGAAAACTTTTCAAAAGTGACTTAGGTTGCTATTTGTCCTTCTCTTTCTCTTAAGTGTGTACTTCATCACAGTGACTGGAATTTTGTACATCTCGTAATAGGACAGAGTGTCTACATTCTAGAAAGTTAGTGAAAGTCAAAGAAATTGAAATTGCTCAGGGAAGTAAAGTAAAGGTAAAAGTCAGGGAAATAGATAAAATAACTACTAACTAGCCCCAGTGAAGGAAATGTGAGGGGTATCTGTTTTGCTGCAGTCTGCTGTAATCCAGACTGTGTAAGCAATTTTCTTTTTAGCATTAAACTTTTAAAGCATTCTTTTCAGCATTAATATTAAACTTTGTAGTTTAATTTCTTATTTTGTTATGGGGATGGAGGAGGCTGGATTTTTTTTGTTTATAAAGTACCTTGAAAACCTTGATTCTTGTAGCCAGGGAAATGTAAGTTCTTTGTCATGGAAAAGTCAGGGAAATTTATTTTGAAATTTCTGTAGACACTGTATAAACATGTTTAAATAGAATTCAGATGAAATTTGTTTTTTATTTCAGGATATGAAGGAGAAAAGAAAAACTACAAAAGATGATATCAACAAAAGGAGTGACACAGGTAAGCAAACACTACATTTAGTTGATGGCATTTATTAATATCATATTTTACAAGGTGCCCCGTATACAGTAGTTATAATCCATAACTCCTAGTACCTTTATTCCTGAAATCTACAAGGGTGATTAAAAAAGTAACAGCAAACTAACTTTTGCAAAGTATATATTTCAATTACAGATACAAACAAGATGCCATTTTGAACATAATCACCTTCCTTTTTGATACATGTCTCACACTATTGCACTAGCTTTTTATTCCATCAGAAAAAAAAAATTTTTTGTTTGTGTAAGCAATCAAGAGTGCACCACTTCTTTAACCTCATCACTTCCAAATTTTTCTTCAGGGTCCAAATACACAATAATCTAAAGGAACGAGTTCAGGGCTGTAGGAGGATGCTGTTAGACCTGAAATCTCAATCTCTGAATGATATCAAAAGTTGCAGTGGTGGTGTGAGAGTGTTTGTTGTATCCACATACATGAGCATCACGTTATCTTGCTAGTCGCATAAAAAAATAGTCATACCGTGTTTTCCCCCGTGTTTTGTGGTAAAGCAAAACAAATTTAATTTTTTTGTAGGTAGGCCTATCAGTGGTGTACGTGAGGCTGTGTAGTTTGTGTGACATGACCTGTTCAAATTATTAATCTTTACCTCTTCCTTTACCTCTGACGAATCATGTTAACCAAACCATGTGGATTCCATGTTAAGCTGTAGATCCCAGTTACTGGGAGAGCAATTTGCAAATTTAATCGCTACCTTCTATCCATAAGTTACATGTATGGTACATTAAGAATACCAGAAATCTGATACTTGAAATGAAGAATTGCTTAGAGAAACTTAGAAATATTTTATATATGGGATGTTTCTTTAAAAAAGTGGAGACGTGAACACCAGTAAGAAAACATCTAAGAGCCGTCAAATTTGAGTTTTGAGGATCTCTATCGCTGAAAGGAAACATCATCAGACTGTATAGTGAATTCACACCAGCTAACAAATGGATATCTGCACCGTGAGAACTGACTTCAACAGAATGGAAAGAAACATTAAAGATGGTGGCTATTGTAAGTGCTAAAAGAATCATATCCGGAAAGTCTCAGGTTATCCACTGTAGGTGATGAATGCCTCAGTGGAATAGATACCCTTGGACATGTTCTGGGATCCTGCCCATAGACACAGTGCATGAAGAAGTCCAGGGAATAACAGACAAATAGATATCACTTTTAAAGATCCTCCCCGTTCCGGAATGATAGTAGATCCCTCAATACATAGGAAGATCGCTATGCCCAAGCAGATGTCCATGAAGAAGAAGGAAAAATTCTACACACCTACGGTGTCTTATTATATTGCAAAATATGAGTTGAATTACTTCACAATATGTGGATTGATGTTTTCTCACATGGGATCCCATTCCCCACTTTATGGCCTCTTTCTCCAAACACCTGGGACTCAGTAATGAGGAAATACTGGATTTGTCTATCAGCATTATTAAAAATGTTGAAACTTCACCTATTTGAAACTTTCATATTGATTGAATTTCTTATCTTGTATTTTTATATCTATGATTTCCATGTCTTTTTGTCTGTTAAACTCTGTCACTAGCAACCTCTGAATGGAGGAAGCAATAGGAAACAAAGTAAAACAACTTCAGAAGTCATAAAACTAGAATGGTGGGATCTTCTCCATTCTCCATTCTCTAATCATGATCATTCATGAAGAGGCTAATAATGTGCTATGTAATTGGGCAAAATCCTAGAAATCAGATGATGAACAAGAAGATTTAATTATTTGATATTTCTGTAAACTTCTGGACTGTTCAAGACCTATTCACAACAAACAAGTTAAATGAAAATCTAAATCTGAAAATTAAATGTCATGGTATACAATTGACACATTTATATTAATAACGCATTAACACAATCTCCTTATTTATAGAACAGTATACTTTATTGCGATAATAGCTTTGTTATGCTAGTTAAATTATTATTATTATTATTATTATTATTATTATTACGTCTGGCATACATTAGGCTCACAATTTCACAGAATAAACATACATAAATAATGCATGTACAGGTAGGGGGAAAAAAGCGGACCTACTGCGCATGCTTAGAACCCCCTAGGCAAGCGCAGTGGCTCATAACGGCAACTTAGATATTTTAGTAGGTCCGCTTTTTTTCCCCCTATCTGTACATAGAAGTTTGCAAACTCCAAATTTTACATCTTATGTCAAGATCAGAAATGAACCTAAAAGATTGAAAAGGTTGTGTTTAAAGAACTGAAGGCTATAGTGTTCATAGTTCTTAAACCTTTCACTGTTACAGCTGTATATATGCATCAATGCACATCACTGCTGGCCCGCTTTGTTTGCCAATAGACCATAGAAATTTTCCGTTAGAGTCATTCAAAGTGAGTCAATGTATAGTGTCATCTGTTGTCTAAATCCTAGAAATATTTGCTGTACTCTTGTTTCGAAGGAAATCGGCAGATTATGTACAATATTTGGCTGTTTATGATTACAAAAGAAATTTGCAAATTAATTTAGCACCACCAGTTTGCACAGTGAATAAAATCATGTAAATTGATATAACAAAGTGCCAGATGAATTTGTTTAATCAGTGATAATTGCAATTATGATATGCAGAAAAGAAGATATTTTTGTAATCAATTTTCGAGTTAAGCTCCAGATCAATTCATTAAGCAGGGCTTATGGAAAAACAAGTTTGATAAGCATATTTGAAGGAATACGTGGGTAGTGATATTTGTCAATAGCCCAGTATATTGCAACTTCCAAAGCCATGTATGAACACTGCAAACAAGATTGTCTTGAGAATTGAATTGCACTTGATAAATATTTTTTCACAAATTAGCCCCTAATTTGGCGTTACTCTGGTACCGGTCAACTGATTTGGTCCGAAATCAATAGGCTTCGTCCCATGGATGTTATAAGTGCATATACCAAGTTTCATTAAAATCCGATAAAGCATATTCGAGTTATCATGTGTACAGACACATGGACAGACATTTTCCCACAATCTTAGAAAGTACCATTCTGGCACTTAATAATTTGTTAGCAGTGAAAGGATTAACAGCTTCATAATCTTGCTTTTTGTCATAAAACTTAATTTTTTCTCTATTATACATTTTTTTTGCCTATATCTCCTTATTTATAGAACAGTATACTTTATTGCAGTAATAACTTTGTTGTTCTATTTAAATTATTATTGTTATTGTTGTTATTATTATTATGTCTGGCATACATTAGGCTTGCAATTTCACAGAATAACGTACATAAATAATGCATTCATGCATTTACAAGTCCTAAAAATATCAAGGGGCATGATAGCAGTTTTGGTATAAGTGATTATACAGTAATTAGACATGGTATGACAGGGTTCTACTACTGTTTCATTGATTACAAATGTTCTTGCATTTTAGGAGAAACTAAACTACACAGAGTGTGTCGGAGGAATAGAATAGATCAACTAAAACAACTTCTGCAAGACCCTGATATCGATGTAAATGCTCAAGACAATTTTGGATGGACTCCTATTCATGAAGCAGTTAAGGCCAGTAATATGGAATGCGTTGAACTTTTGTTAACCTACAAACCACCACCAGGTATTGATACAAGTAATAACTACAAGTCTGAATCAGGCTGTACTTTTTTTTTTAGTAAAGAAAAAAAAGTTATCAAAACCTCAAGTAGTATTTATGACTACTTCATGATAAAATACAGTTAAATTTATACATCTGTAAAACATTCAAGTTTACCATTATAAATAAGAACTCACATAGAAGCACTTAATATAATATCTTTATGACAAGACATTATACAGTAGAACTTTATATTATTTCTCAGGATTCCAACCGGTTGAGTAGGAGGATTGATTTTGAGCTTTCAGAAGCTGTCTTCGCTGCCGTCTTCTGGGAGAAGTGAGCTTGATTGGGAAATTATTAGCTCGGAATCAATCCTCCTACTCACCCGGTTGAAAGCCCGAGAAACGATGATATATTCTCAACAGTGGGAAAGCCTCAAGTCACACGGTAAAACTTTGCCTTGCTTAGTATGACAAATGTATATGCATCTACCTCACAAATAACGTCATTTTCAGCCTCAGTTTGCAATGAGATTTCCAAGAACCAAGATATTTTAGTTAAACTGTTGTTGAAATCTAGCAACCTGATGAATACTTTACCTTCCCCTTCTGTCATTACAGTGTGAACAGTTTACTATGATAGTTTTTTCCTACTTGAAAGAGAAAGATAAGCAACAGACAGATAAAGAAATACAGCAGGTATAGTATAGAGCTGACGAGATGATCCCTGACCTGACTGTGGAGCGTTATCTTGAGCGAGGAAGGACAATTGCGGAAGTTATTGCTATTATGCTAGAGACTTTCGGAACTAATGTCTTCACGTCAGAGAGTAGCAATAACTTCTGTGATTGCCCTTCCTCGCTCAAGATAACGCTCCACAGTCAGGCCAGGGATCATCTCGTCAGCTCTATACTATGGTTACTACCCCATTACGGTGATTCAGGTAAAACAAACTCTTCCTCTGTTCTTGCAGTGGTGGCATCTCCTTCCTCCTCTCGCCCAACCAGAAGACATTTTAAACTTCACATTACACACAGACTTCACAGCGTTTTCAGTCAAAGTCTAGTTGCCACTAGACATCAATTGGTACGTGACCACTGTCGAGCTGAGCTAGTGTAGCGAACCGGTCTTCTTAAAGGCCCTGTTAACTTAAAATCAACTGACTCTCAGAATAAAGATTTTGTTTATTAAAATACAGCAGTGAAAATCCCATGTTTCTATGATGCTTTGTTCTTGCAAATTCAAAGAATAACTTTGCGGCTTCCAGCGGAATGACGTCACAACTCCCTAGCTGCCTTTGCGCCATTCACTGCAGTATTCAAGTTTCATTTGGCCAAGCAACTTGTGTCTTATTATTGTGTGTGTGAATTTGCGTGCCAATCTGTAGGAAATGCCTAGTTGTTGTGTTTTTTGGTGCCCAAACACAATAAATGTTGATATAGGAATACATATTCATAAGTTTCCAAATCGAGATAAATCACCAAGCAGATTCAAAGCGTGGTGGATGTTTAGAATAAATTGGCGCGATTTTGAGCCTACCCGAAGTTTTAATTTAGTGTATTACTTAAAACTTTGGTTTTATTTTCAGCAAAAGTTTCAAATTGGATTTTTTCTCGAAATTAATTGTTCTTCTAGTCGAGGTATCACTTGCATGCAAGTAAATAGCCAAGACTATTAAATACTTACTTACCAAGTTGACTTTAAAAACTGTATTTTATTTTTTTAAACCTCAGTGTAGTTGTGTAATCAGGGTTAAATTCTCAATTAATCAAAATATGAAATGTCTCTTCCTTCAGCAGCTTGAAAGTGTCTGTACTCTTTGTGTCTATACTCTGCCAAATTTGTTTAATTATGCATGAAGGTTCGACTTTTCTGCAGGGCTGGCTCTAGGCGAGAAATAATTTCATCGCCCCCTAAATTCCATTTTTTACCATTTGATTAAACATGGAATTTCACATTTTCTAGCCTGTTATTGGTAAGTGGTTAAATAAAATTGTTTTGAGTTGGCTTGTATTTATGAAGATGTTACTTATAACATATGTAGTTAGTATGGCGATTAAATAAATAAATACTTTTAATTGAAAAGGTTATACCTTTTTATATTGACAGAAAGTACATCATAGGTCAATTTTTTCCCAGGAGCCAGGGGTTGAAAAAATAAAATAAAATCCTAAATGTACTTTTCTTAATAAATAAAAATTGTAACCGGGATTCACAGTGAAGTAATCAAATATATACACTTAATTCTGTTTTCCACTCAACTTCACTTATATAAGTAATGACTTACACATAATGCATTTCACAGCTTCTTAGCTGCATCATCAGATGAGGTCAACTGCCGAGTTTGCTGGAAGACCGGTAGAAGTCTCTGTTGGGCGTATCAGTGTAGTGATGAGGTCGTTTTCCTTTGGGATATCGAAATTAACCAAGTTATTCCTGTTCCTTTGAATGAAAATTTTTTCCCATACCGTTAGTTCTATCGGTTTTGCTACAGATTTTACTAATTTAATGTCATCTTCAAATTCATGTCCTGTGGTCCAAAAATGATGTGCAACAGCCGACTTTTCTGTTTGTTTGTACTTTATATTTCTTAAGTGTTCCTTATGCCTTGTATTTAAATTTCTCTTGGTTTTTCCAATATACAGTTTGTTGCAGTCTTTGCATTTTAATTCATAAATGCCCGAGTTTTTCTTTGGGGGAATCTTATCCATTTGTCCAGATTTTAGTAGTGTTTTTATGTTGGATCTGTTGATGGGGGCCAGTCTTATATCCACTTCTTTGAAAATCTTCTCAAATTTGTAGTGTAGTCTAGGGTGAAAAGTGAACTTCTTGAAAGTGTGATCTTTAATGTTGCTTAAAGTGCAATTTTCTCGTATTAGCTTTTGTTTTTCAAACTTTTTGATTCTCCTGTTAACTAAATCTGTGTTGAAGCCGTTTTTGAGTGCGGTGTCCAAGATATGCTGGTATTCATTGTTGTATTCAGAACTGTTCATAGGTATGTTTACTAATCTAAAAGCGAGGCTATTAAAGATCGCATGTTTGTGTGAACTTGGGTTGTGTCCGTCTTGTTTAATGTAGTTGTCTACATGTGTTGCTTTCCTGAAAATGCCAAACTCAATCCTGTTGTGGTTTCTAATGATTTTGATGTCTAAAAAAGGTAAGAAGTTTTCTGATTCAACCTCTGCAGTGAATTTTATTGAGTTATCCTGTAGGTTCAACAACTTTAATGCATCTCCTGCCAGTTTCCTGTTTACAATGGCGAAAATGTCATCAACATACCTATGCCAAGTTTTGAAAATCTGAGGGAATGCTTTGGTGATCTGGATTTCTAACGAACTCATATATAAGTTCTCATATAACTCATATTTCGCCATTGTAAACAGGAAACTGGCAGGAGATGCATTAAAGTTGTTGAACCTACAGGATAACTCAATAAAATTCACTGCAGAGGTTGAATCAGAAAACTTCTTACCTTTTTTAGACATCAAAATCATTAGAAACCACAACAGGATTGAGTTTGGCATTTTCAGGAAAGCAACACATGTAGACAACTACATTAAACAAGACGGACACAACCCAAGTTCACACAAACATGCGATCTTTAATAGCCTCGCTTTTAGATTAGTAAACATACCTATGAACAGTTCTGAATACAACAATGAATACCAGCATATCTTGGACACCGCACTCAAAAACGGCTTCAACACAGATTTAGTTAACAGGAGAATCAAAAAGTTTGAAAAACAAAAGCTAATACGAGAAAATTGCACTTTAAGCAACATTAAAGATCACACTTTCAAGAAGTTCACTTTTCACCCTAGACTACACTACAAATTTGAGAAGATTTTCAAAGAAGTGGATATAAGACTGGCCCCCATCAACAGATCCAACATAAAAACACTACTAAAATCTGGACAAATGGATAAGATTCCCCCAAAGAAAAACTCGGGCATTTATGAATTAAAATGCAAAGACTGCAACAAACTGTATATTGGAAAAACCAAGAGAAATTTAAATATAAGGCATAAGGAACACTTAAGAAATATAAAGTACAAACAAACAGAAAAGTCGGCTGTTGCACATCATTTTTGGACCACAGGACATGAATTTGAAGATGACATTAAATTAGTAAAATCTGTAGCAAAACCGATAGAACTAACGGTATGGGAAAAAATTTTCATTCAAAGGAACAGGAATAACTTGGTTAATTTCGATATCCCAAAGGAAAACGACCTCATCACTACACTGATACGCCCAACAGAGACATCTACCGGTCTTCCAGCAAACTCGGCAGTTGACCTCATCTGATGATGCAGCTAAGAAGCTGTGAAATGCATTATGTGTAAGTCATTACTTATATAAGTGAAGTTGAGTGGAAAACAGAATTAAGTGTATATATGTACTTTTCTTGCTTTAATTTTGGCAAACTCTCTGACAAAATCGTTCACATCTATTTGAGTGGCTAATTAATTTTTTATGGATATGGTAGGAAGACATGAAAATCTTTCCTTGCTCATTGATATGTTACACAGATATATTTATTTAGTTTTAGGTTCAAAAAACTTCTTTCCGCACACTCCACAGAGATCGGTAGTCTCAAGAGAACCCGAAGAGACACATATACACATATACCCAGTTTCAAGGTTGTGATTGTAAATTTAGTTCAATACTTCTTCTGGTGTCTCTGACTCTTAAATGTTGCTGCCCCTAAATGTTCCTAAAATTTCCCTCCTTAGACAGCTGCCTAGTTTGCCTATATGGACGAGCCAGCACTGCTTTTCTGTTTCCTTTTCCAAAGGGCTTCCAAGAATTAATCATGTAGACAAATTGTGCTACATGACGTGCCTACTAGTGTTCAATGAGTCTCTGTTTAATACAACAAAATGAAAGGATTTATGTAATGTAATCAGAGGTGTACAAAACTGGCTTTTAACCTGACCATTCCCGCTTGGATGGCAGGAAGGCAAGTTGCGAGCATCACAACCAGCATATAGGCAGGTTTCTTTAGACCTGAATAAGTTGGGTTGAATCCAACCCATGGAGGTCAGAATAAGCCTGCAACATTCTGATAAGCTAATCATTTAGTTGCTAAGTGTGGGTAGCACCTTACTTTTCTACAAGATAAGACTGTTGTTGGAGATAAATAGGAGATGGGATATGTAATTCCGTTATCATCTTAACACAAATGCACATTAATATTATATATTCATTATTGTTAATAATATTGATTTTATTAATATAAAGTGTATGGGAAGTGGATATATGGGGGGGGGGTGTTCTCTAGACATAACTTTATGCTTTGATCGATTTTTACCAAACTTTGCACTTAGACACTTTTTTTCTACCAGAAAAACTCTATAAATTAAAATTCAAAGGAACCATTCCCTTATTACCAAACCCTGTCCCAATGTTTTCCGAATTAAAAACTACTTAACTGGCTGTTGTACTCCAAATTTTGCATATGTGGCTTTTACAACCAGGAGAAAGTTGTAGGCAACATTAATATTTGAACAAGCCACCCTGACTTATTTTCAACCCATACACAAACCTCAATTCATAGACCTTTTTTACAAAATCGTACACACATACAGACCTGTAGAGTAATGAACAATTTTAGGCAAAATTATTATTTGAACAGATCACCCCTTATATGTTTAACACCCTATTATATATGTGCACAAATCTACATTTTTGACCAATTTTTATCGAATTTTGCACACAGACCCTGCAGAGCCAGGGAGAAATCTGAGGAAATATTAATATACAAAATTACTCTATGCAAATATGCATTATCTATTATCTATGCAAATATGCATTTTGTGACAGATTTTTACCGAGTTTACACACACATATCATGTGTAAGCAGTAAAAAATGTATGCAATGTTAAAATTCTAACTTCAAACCTTCTCTGTATCCAACCTCATTATAATAACATAACATCTACAGTATACAAAATCTACTTTCTTTGACCAATTTTTACCAAATTTTTCACACCGATAATCGAGAACTAGGAAAATTTAACTATTTTCACATTCAAACAAACTAACCCTTTTCATTTCAACCCCTATTAGCTATTCTCTATACATATCTGTACGCTTTCCTTTTCTTCCCCTATTTGTATGTTCTCGATACCAATCTAAATCCTTTGGACGATAGTTACAAAAGCTTACACTAGATCTCTATAACCATAAAAAATCTAGGTGAGATTATAACGCTATAAAAAACACTAAGTTGTTTTCATCCTCTATAGGATTGTTTGAGGTGCTCTAAATATGTGAACTTACTCCATGTGTTATACATGCCAAGTTCAAGTGAGTTTCAAGTAAGCAAAGGAGAATGAAAAAGTAGTAAGTTCCTTTAGTAGAGTACTGCTGTGCAGTTCCTCGTGCACTGCTGTGTAGTTGCTTGTCAGGCCTAGCAGTTTCTCTAGGACCCGTCAAACCCACTAGGTTATCAAAGGCTTGTGACTCATAGTGATAATATTTCAGGCAGCCACAGCAATGCAAGCCTGCTCTTTCGCCAAGCAGGTTAAATGCTCTAGGTGGTTGCAGAGTTATAAAGGGTTAAGCAAGCTAAATTGAGAATTTTCACAACAGCAGAAACATTTAGTTTAGTTGCTGCATGCATACATACATACATGCACACACACATATGTGTATATACAGTGAGTCCCACGCAAGAGTTGGCCAATGACGCGGGTTTCTGCGTTGCGGCTGGCACAGCTCCAACTCTTGCATGGGACTCACTGTATATATATATATACACATACATAATAAGTACATCGTACCTAGGTAAAATTGAAAATTCAAGTGTCAAAAGCATGTGTCTTTTCTTTTAACAGGAAAAAGAAAATTGAATTTGCGACTGAGAAGTAAAGATGGAACCACTCCATTAATGGATGCAGTTGAAAATTATGATGTCCAATGCTGTAAAGTGTTACTGGATCATGGAGGTAAATATATTCTGTCTATAGTTATTTAGGAAGTAAGACCGTTACATAGAACTTAACAAGCGAGGACAAAGTTAAAAAAACGAGCGCTATCAAGTTTTGTTATTCATGTGAGCTTGTTAAGTTCTATGTAATGGTTGAGCATTGCACAACGTTTTATGCTGTTTCGAATCATAAATTTTAAAATTAAAATAATTTAATTTTCTTTGTGCGTATAATAGTAACTGAAAAACGTTTTTGTAATTTTGTATTGTAGTGAAATTCAGGCTATTTTGGTTGGCAACTGTTTGTTAAAAACAAAACACTATTTGAAAATAGTTTGAAATACTAGAAACATTTGCGGAAAAGAATGAATCGTGACCTAATTATAATGAAATGGTTATCCCTATTAAAGTTGTTTAAAAGACAAGTAACAAACTCTCTCTCTGTAGTCATCAGTTTTACATCAGTTTGATGCAATTCTCCAGTTCTTCCTTTCTTGAGCCAGTCTCTTCATGTCTACATATTTTTTACATCCAAAATCGCCAATAATCTGTTTTGCATATTCTAATCGCAGTCTTCCCTTACAATTTTTCCCCTCTATTGTTCCTTCTAATATAGTGTTGACGAAGCCTGGATGCCTCATAATGTGCCCCACTAGTCTGGCCCTTCTTCTAATGAGTGTCGTCCATAGACTTCTTTGCTCCTCTATTCTTTCTAAGACCTCTTCGTTAGATATTCTGTCAGTCCACCTGATTTTCAACATTCGTCTATAGCACCACACCTCAAAAGCTTCTATTTTATGCCTTTCACTTTTTCCTAAAGTCCACGTCTCACTGCCATAGAGTGCTATGCTCCAAACATATAACTTTAGAAATTTTTTTCTTACTTTTAGGTCAATATTTGACACCAATAGACTTTTCTTGTTAAAGAAAGCCCTTTTTGCTTGTAATATCCTGCTTTTCACATCTTCTTTGCTTCGTCCATCTTTAGTAATTTTGCTCCCCAAGTAGCAGAATTCATTCACCTCCTGTATTTTGTCATTTTCGAGTTTAATGTTCTTCATGTTGCTTATGGCATTCTTGCTGCATCTCATCACTTTTGAGTAACAAACTAATAATGAAAAATCCTTCGCTTTGATAAGAAGTTGAAGGAGTTTAATGAACGGAAAGAAAAAAAGGTCATGAGTAGGGCAAGGCATTTAATGACCATAAAATAGTGGAAAAAATGCATTTATGACCTAAAAATAGTGAAAAAATGACACAATATTTAAAAAAAATGACCAGTAAATTTTCCATTATTCCTTATATTTAGTATTTTTAAAGTAATGATTTACTAAAAGCAATTTAATGGATGACAGTGCGTTATATGTGAGTTTACAATATAAAACACACTTATTTTGCTACTAAAGAAGTAAGTACATCTATACTACTTGAACACCATTAGCGCGGGGGGGGGGGGGGGACTTTCTGAACTGACATGCCCATCAAATTTCCCCTAGCAAATATGTGCCATTTAAAAATAAATAAAAATAATTCTTTATTACTACAAGTCACACTGCTATGGTGTTTACAATAAACCTGAATTAAAATTAACGATGAGCACTTGGTACAGATTCTCAAATAAAAACAATTGTCTGTTGTCTGAAAGTAACAATTTGTACATGGAAAATCTCCTCCCTACCTCCACTGAAACATGACCTAAAATGCCGAAAAAGACCTAAAGTGCCGAAAATGGCCTCATAATGCAGAAAATGACCTAAAAAATTACATATCTCCTGAAAATGACGAAAAATGCAAAATAAACAACAACAAAAAATGCAAAAACAAATTGCCCTTATTTGATCAATTATTTCAGTATACACATTAATATATATTTGAGCTATCTTTTAGCCTTCGTATAAAAAAGATGCAAAATCATCAAATGCCTTGTCCTAGTCATGAGTAATGTTTCAGACAAAACTGTTATGTTGACTTATGTTTGTGTTTTGTCAAAACAATTAAAATGTCTAGTTTATGGACCAAATTTCCAATGCTGAAATAGTTATTTTGTTAAATAATCAATACATGCACGATAATCGTAGTAATAGTGTTTGTGGTGATTAAAATGAAAGACTATGATGTTAAATTGCACGACATAAAAGGGAAGAATACGGCAGTGACATCTGGTGATTTCCTCCGTAAGTATCATCACAGGCTAGCACATTTTCTCTACAGCTATGCTTGTAAAATGAGACTTTACATAGACAAAGAGGGTTCCGTTAAACAATGTTTAAAATTCAAAATAACATAAGCATATGAATGCAAATTTAGTGGAGGAGTATTTAATGGTTCATAATAATTTTACTATTTAGATTTACAAATTCAGATAATGAATTTGTGAGTCCGTTCCTGTAAGCTAGAGTTGGCACTCGATTAGAGTTCCCATTCATCCTGCTTTTCCCAAAACAGTCCTGCTGTTTGATAGAATGTTCCAACTTTTTTCTACATGTCTTGCTTTTTTCTTTTGTAAGTATCCTTCATAAAAGAAGTGCATTTGGCTTATGGAATTCATTCTGTTTTAAATATGCAGCACTCCTGGTGGCAAATTCATGAAACTTAAGAAGGTGTATGAAGAAGGTAATCTAATAAAGATGCTCTTTTTTTCTCCAGGCTTCTGTTTACAATGTTACATACAGCACTAAAAATAATGTGAAAATAAGTTGTGGAGTGAAATGGAGTAAATTCTGTAACAAATGATGTGAAATATTTACCCAATTTAATATACCATATTTTACGGACTATAAGACGCACCTTGGTTTTAAGATGGAAATTTTAAGAAAAAGAAATGTAATTCGAAACAAAAAAATTTCAAAAGGGAATAATATACTTCATTGCATAAACAAATTATAACCTTCTACAATGGCATCAGTGTAAATCACTACTAACTTAAAACCTGCGTTGTACGAAAATCTCTTCTGTACAGGTGGCATCACGTAAATTTTAACAACTGAACTGATTTCTCATAAAATACTGAAAATGCTTTTACACCCTCTAACCCTCAATTCAGCATACGGTAAGTGTAAGGCTGTTTACAGGTCTTTGCCTCCATTTAAACCACTCGGCAGAGACAACTCCTTTTATACAAAAGTACTCAAAATTCCTTTGTTTCTGTGTCAAAATTTGTAAATATCTTATCGTTTACAACACCTTCTTTATAACTATGGAATTCCGGCAATATTTACCATAATTTTAATTTTTTATTGTACTTCGGACCATTAGACGCACCCAACATTCAAGGCTCTGTTTTCAAGGTAAAAAGTGTGTCGTATGGTCTGTAAAATACGGTACTAGAATTACCACTGAGGGACTCAAGCTCCACATAACAGAAACATATTGAAAACATTGCCATATCAATGATTTTATTTTCCAGGTCCCTCGCTGCTAAATGATGTCACGACAACTGGGATGTCTGCATTAGACTTAGCACCAACCAAAGAAATCGAAATTCTGCTAAAGAAGAGTGCATATTTTACAGATGTTTGTCCAAAAGATGAGCTTTTGCCACCTAATGCTTCATGGTTATTGCCTCTCTTTGTAGAATCCTATATTAGAACATACCAGACACAAGAAATCTTGTTAAAAATCAAAGAAGAAATCAGCATCACAGTAAGAGATGAAAAATTAGAAATGGAAGAATCTGAGAAAAGGAAAGGAAAACCAAATTTAAAATTTAAGTATGTTCAGTATAAGAAAGACTTTGAATATTTGATGATTCTTAAAAAACTGGTGAAAGAGAAAATCACAGAAATGCCTGGTGATTACATGCTGAATATGTTGTATGCAATTTTGATGGGATCTCCTTATCAGTTTACTTAAATTTATGATTGTACATGGATGTATATTGTACATTTGGTCGTAAGATGTTTAATATACTGTACATAGGAATAGTAGAAGTTTCTGATACCTACAAAAATTTAGTTTTGAGTGGGTGTTTCTTACAAAAGTACAAATTATTTAAAAATATTAATGTAGTAATTTAGAAAAATATAAAAATTATTTTTTTCTCATTGTACTCTAAAAATGAGTAATATATTTTCAATACAAATCCTTTCTACCAAAAAAATTTGTAAAATCCTAATCAATTTGTGCAAGAAAAACTAAAAGTTCCAAAAGAATTGTAGAATTTATTGCTTCTGTAATTAGATCCTAGTATCTTCAAATAGAATTACCGCATTTAATTATTTATGGATTAAACCATGACAAATGTGAAGGATGTGCTCAGTTATCAATTATTGTACCAATGTCTTTCACCATATTACCCAAAAATTATTATTACGTGCATGATAATGTTTAAAATATATATTTTATTTAACAACAATATGCTAAATGGCCTTTTTTTTAGTATTGTAAATATGCTGTACTGTTTGGTGTGTGAATGAAAGGAAAACAGAGTAAATTGTAATTCATGTATCTTTTATATTAGAAGCAAGAAAGCTGATAAAAGGTACTTGTGATTACAATGCAAATTCACCTGTTATTGTGAAGACTTTCTGTGAGTCAAAATCTTCTTTAGATCATATGTCATGCTTTCCCATTTTATATTGTAGGAAACATAATATTTTCAGTCAGAACGAGAATTTATCCTGCAAAATTTCTTGGTTGGATTTAAAATGATTCTCTACAGTGCACTGCACTTTTTCCCCCCGAACGAAGACCCTAATTAATGGGATATCACTCTTTTATCATTAATGTTTCTGGAAATAAACACTTTTTTCTGGATATTGTACTATTGCAGCATACTAACTTAAAAACCATTTTACTCAAAGAAAAGCACAGTTGCAAAATGTCCACATAAAAAATGAAATTCTGACACTAATAAACTTTTTTTTTAATGGATTAAATCTCAATTATATTCTGAATGATTTCCTTAATTCAGTAAATTCCCACTAGCTTGTAGTGTATTCTTAAATTCATTTACTCTATTTTTCTCTTTGTAACACTATTTTTAAAATCTTTATTTTATTTCTCCTCACATAATTTTTTTATTTTGTTTCTCATTTACATAGTCCCTGAAGTTATAAATTTCAGACAACTACCAAAAAAGACAGGGACTTGAATTTCTTTTTTTTAAATCGATAGTAGATTTAAAAATTTTGTTTGATTTTGGGGACTAGGAACTCAGAAATACTAATTTAAAGAATGCAACTGGTAAAAGAAAATAATTTTTAGTTGATTAAATATCTTTTTGTACATCTTAATGTTTGTAATGGAAATCTAGAAGGACATATGTTATTTACTCAAATCTAATGTGCACCATTATTGTTCATTTGTAGCAATCAAAATTGGGGTGTGCATTAGATTCAAGTGCAAATCCGTTCCCTAGTTTAGCTATAACTTTGATCACTTACATAACAATGTATTGCTGTAATTCTCAACTTCGTTACATTTATCGTTGCCTATTACCTGTGCACACAAACTTAAACACTAAGCTTGTTCAAAGGCAGTGGGATTCAATGCGGAGGTATCTATTGTCCCCCCCTCCACTATCCTTCCTAAACTGTTACACCAATCTTTATTCATCAGCATTCACAAATCTAGGAAACCGTTAAGATAAAATACCAATACCTACCATTGATGTCATAGGATTCATCAACAAACTCTTTTTGTTTTAATTATTATTATTTAAAGTTTCAAAATTTGGATTTGCAATAGATTCGAATAAATACATTATATAAACAGACTTTTAGGAATACAGAATGATAACCTGACAAGAATAATACTGCATATCTCTACAAGAATTGTAGATTACAGTTTCTAAAGTCAATGTTTGTATTTTTTAAGCATTCTATTAACAGAAGCAGATATTATCTACTCTTATACAATTCAACGGCCCTAAATTGCGTGCTCACTCGCTCACCCACTTCGTGAAACATCGGGTATACTCGGCGATGTTCGTCTCTTGCAGTCTAAACTTTCACGAAGAGTACAAAATTAGGAAAACCGTTTCTTTATTATATAAGGCCTAAGTGAAATGAACACAATGAACAAATATTCTAATTTTATTTTTACTTACAATTTTCGTAGCTCTGAACCACAAACATTTTTAATAATCTGCCAGTGTAAATTTCTTAAAAATCCTGGAGTCAATTAATAATGGTGGGCGAAGCCACGGGTAGTATCGCGGACAATAAAAATCCAAACGAAATAACTCCTTCCCTTGAAAAATTATATAATTTCTGAAAATTACACTGAATTTATCAAATTAAATTCACATCATATTCATCTGTCAACAAACAGTTTAGAAACAATACGTATTATGTGTTCACAGGTAGCTTTGGAACTACATAATCAAATCTGAGATCGTTTTTTCAGGTGGCGCTTTCTAATCGTGGAATGTACTCTAAAGCCGGAATTTTAGCTGTTTCATTAATATTATTAATGGTTTAGTTTATGAATGATTCGCGTGCAAGTGTTTATAAATATAATGCTTTAATAATAAAATGATTATACTCTTAATTTTTAATTTTTCAATTAATTATTGTGGGCAAAGCCGCGGGCACCTGCTTGTATATTACACTTCAAAGCATTCAACTTCACATAATAATTGCAAGTAGAAACTTACCAAATCAGAACATATGTTTTGCTGGATTTCCCATCATCATTAGCTGAGATATACTGACAAATTTGCTTCTCAGTCCACTGGATTTCCTCCTGGTTGTATGAATTTGAAAATGAGATCGTTGTCCATAATTATGTGAAGTTGAATGCTTTAAAGTTTAATATGAGGTTCATCCAGAATGTAAGTTCTGTTCGTGTCCACATGATTGTGACTACTTGAAAGCACATGCACACACATAGCATTAGAGAGGGGGTATGTGGGAAAGCTGCAGTGCAGTTTCAGTCTTCTATGCTAGTAGTTGTTGAACAGCAGTAGGGGAAAACAACTGTTAGTTTTCCACTACAATAAATCCCTCAATAACGGTGGCAACTATGTACAGAAGTAGCCAGTGAATCTCTGCAAATATTGCAGTAAATATTTCCTACTTACTTCTTAATATTATTGACGATTGGAACTTACTTTCTGGATGAACCTCATACTTAACATTGACACTATGCAATGTTTTTCAGATTAATTTAATCAGAAGAAACATATGTTTATTTTCTTGTCACAATGTTTTCCTGTAATTCCTTCATAAATTCATAATGTGATCTTACTGATTCTGCGTGCAACAATAAATTTTTTTCCATGACCAGAGCTAAATTTCAATTTGTGGGTTACAAAAGCGAGATAGAAATATCACATTTTCTCCCAAGGAAGATAATGTATTACTTCCATCCCTGTTGGGAGAGAAAATAATATTACCCTATAGTAAAAACAAAGAAACGTGATTACACAGACCAACAGCCATTTTGGTGCCTAAGAATTTATACTTATTCTTGGGTATATTTAGGTCGCTGATGCCAAATCTGCCATTAGCCCATTAGTTTTACCCTATCAGCTTTAGTTTAGGGAGATATGGTATTACCATTATGCATATTATCCCATTTTACGTTTGATATAAATAAAAAAAAAAGTGCCTATTTTTAGCTTCTAAATCATGTGAAGAAAAAAGCAACACACTAACACTACATTAACATCACAATAACCATATAACATGGGGTCTTTCAAAAAATTGATATTATTACATATTGTATGGTCGTTTATGACTTATGAGCTGTCAATTTCAGTGCCAAAAAATAATCCAGCTTTTAGTTTTTCTGTACTTCTTACAGTTTTCATCCTACGTGTCCAAAGTATGATCGAGGACCTTCACTGCTATATTATCAAGCAAGATTTTGTTTCGCTAGACTAAGAGTTCACGAATAAAATCTATATAAAAGTAGAGCTGGTAGAGAAAACTGTTTACATATTTGGAATAAACACACTAAGTATAGCCAAAATCCGGTAAAACATCTGAGACACCAAACGAAAAGTTATTTTTTGTTGGGCTGTGTTATTATTGCATATATTTTCTACTTTATTGGATAGGCTCGATGACAAAAGAAGGGTGATGGCTAAGAATGATCAGTGTCCGTGTTTGGTATGCAGTTAGTTTGAGTGCCATTGTGTAGCTACAGACAGAATGTAAGTTTGATTCAGTTCGGCAAAAAGGAATGATAGTTAATTATTATTTTCCTCCCAATAGTTTAACATTTGATTAGCGCTTTAAAAGACAAAAGTTTGAAGTCTGAAGAATTAACAAAATGTGACATTTTTAGCTATCACCCTTAAAGGCATTTAAATTGTTATTACCAAAATCCCAACAACACTACTGCTACATGTTTTACAGCAATCTAATCTTAATGTGTAATATACCTAGGTACTAAATTACCAAACAAACAAATACATGTTGTCATCCGCTTTCGACAAGAAAGTATCATTCCCTCCTCAACAATATTTTAGATAAATCTCAACAAAATCCAATGGAATTCCTATTTAAAAATGTAATAAGTTTTTCCAAATTTGCTAATATCGATGTTATCATTTACCATTAAACAAGATCCTAACATAAAATATTGTGCCCATGTTATAGATGACTTTTATTTCTTAGCTCTTTCTGTGAAATACGCCAATAACAAATTTTCTGAATACATTTGTACATTCTTTAAAACAAGTTTACACTCTGTATAATCTTCCGGATTTTTTTGGAAACAAACCAGTAACTGCCTCACTAGCATCTTTTTGCTCTTCATAACTATCTTGCACTTAACATGATAATATAAACAGTGCAATGAATATAAACAACGTAACATTACCGAGCAAGGTGGCCGAGATGGTAACGTCTTGGATTCGCATTTGGGAGTTCCCAGGTTCAAATCCCATGGGTTTTTTCATGTCGTAAAGATAAATGCTGAATTGGATATTTACATACCATGAATTATCCTCATCGTTTCATCCTGTACCATATCCACTTAAATTAATATAATTTGAAATTTACTCCATTAAAAATACTAACAATAGAAAATTACTGACAATCAGTAGTTCCATGGCCTACCCTGCTGTATAGACACAGAACCTGAACTCCTGATATGGCCTCATAGCTAAAAGGAGTATAAATACAGCAGAAATAAAAAAAATAAACATAACATTGCTATGCATTTCCTTTCAATCATTCCAAAGCCATTGAATAATATAGTTCCAGCAAAATTACTAAAAATAAATAAAATGCGACTATTTGGCTCCAGTCTCGGAAAAAATATACATCACAAGATTAAAACCTATTTTACCTTCAGTACATTTGTAGCCCCCTTGGGCTCCAATTATGTACTATTATGCGCTGTTTTTAGTAAAGTGTTTCTTGTAAATTGAAAATGCGCTTAAATGGTTATTGATGGCATTTTACTTATTTTTAATTGTTTGAAATATTATACCTAAGGACCTAATTTTTGGTGAAATAAAACAGCTGATTTCAATAGAATGATAATTCTTTCACACTGGCCGTATGTAGGCTAAGGTGGAAAGGTAGAGTCAGACAAAAATTCAATGCCATAACTGATTTCATTGTTAACTTCCTTATGTTTCAGTGGATATTTTTCAAAATAAGGTTATTTTATTGACTACTACATTTGACATTCAACAAGTTCACTACTTTGTACATTAATATTCAAATAAAACAGTTAGAATGTACAACCAGAATTAATTCAAAACATTGTTCAGCAATGAGAATAAATTTTAGTTTAATTGTTGAATGAAGAAATACAATTCCTTACATTGTATTATGTATGATTTCCTTAATTTTTGGATCATTATACCTGTGATTTTCATAAGTTCTGCTGTTGTATCACTTTGTCCTTGTGGTAGCACTCTAATAAGGAAAGTTTTTACAAATAAAGAATTGCTACTTGGAAATAGAAGTGTCAACCACATTTTGTGAAGTATGGAATCTTTTGAATACCATGTAACAGTCATTGCTGTAATTGATCATAGGGTTCACAGAGACAGCATAAAAGGAGTGCATGCTACTAAGAGAATGAAAGAAAAATTTCAAACACTAATGATTACGATTTTAGATCATACTTTTGTACACATTCTCACTAATTTCTCCTGGAGGGGGCATATTTTCCATTTATTTACAAAATTTGCAAAATCCAGCAAATTTTGCGATATTTTATGGCTATAATTTTCTTAGTAGTGATATTGAAACATCTTGAAGCTAAGAAAAGTTGATTTGTAAATTTCCACGCTCATCATTGTTACCAGAAAGTATGGTCCCTATTAATACCTTGTAAATGTAAACTACTTTTATATATCTGTGGCAAGTACCTTTGTATACTTTAATAGTATTAAACACCCTTTTTATAAACTAGTATAAGTTAACTTCATAGAAGAGAAGTAACAATGTCTCTTCTTGGAAAAATTAAAGATTGTCATATATTTCCATTCCAACATTATTTGATTATTTTATTTCTTCCGTATCGACAATTGTTCAGTGTATTGTATTTACTGGTATTGAATACTATGTTCTTTCCTTTCCTTTCCACCGTCCCCCATTTTGGAAATGGTTTGCAGTTACAGTATAGTCTGAGTAAAAGTTCATGTGTAACAACATATTTCCCTCAAATTGAAGTATTGGGATGCGTAATATCATATGTCTACTGGCTTGACAACTAACCAAAACATAAAAAAAATAACATTTTGCATCCCAACAGAGGTACATCAAATTCAGGGACAAGTGTTTAAAAAAAGGACTGTCCCGGCCAAATCGGTTACCTTAAGTAAAAGCATTGTTTTAAATCCTTCATTATTGTCCATTTTCTCTAGATTTAAGAAATAAATTTAACTGTTGTTAAATTATACCTCCACTCACTACTATTTATTGATATTCAAAATTACCTTTCAACCTCATACTAACAACATTGCTCATTGGAGAGATGTCAAATTCAGTTCATATAATGTTACTAGCTTAAAAGACCTGGCGTCGCCCGGGTTTTGTACCTGTTATAGTTTAGGCTGTACGTTGATTCCTGTCATTCAGTCAGTCAGGACAAAGCCTTTTATATATATAGAGATAATGTCCACTGCTGTGGCGCAGGGGATGCATTCGCTGACTTTCTTTACATCAAGTTTTTAACACATTCCCTTCGAGAAGAAATTACAGTTTTATTAGAAATGAAAGGCGAACCACGCAATAAGCTATGTGATGGTAGTAATAGGCTTGAAAATTTTACCTTCAGGGTAGATATTGAAGAGCATTTAAATTTAAAATTTCAAGGGAAAGATCAGTTTGTAATTTCATTGTATGAACATTGCCATGCATTTAAGGCTTTTAAATTTAATCTCAGGCCTTAGGAAGGGCAACTAGTAAGTGGCACCTGAATTAATTTTCTACCTGGCAGGATTTTAAAGGTTCCACATTGCTTTGAACTTCAATCATTATGCATCCAACTTAAAACAGGTGCGTGTAATGAGTGTAAGCTTGAAAGTTGTAAGTAATTTTGAATTAAAGTTATGTTATTTTGGTTATTCACATACTTTCTATGTGACACTATATTTAAAATGTATTGATTAGTATCAAATGGCAAGAATATGTAGTGTTTTATACCTTTTATATAAACTGCGATGTCAAAAGACCCGAAACATTTCGATTGGCTCTCTTGGACAGCCGAGCTGCCACAATCTGTTGAATTGCACTTTTGAAAGCGAACACTGGGTTATTTTTCGCTCTAGTATCATTAAATTGCATACCGTTGAGGTATGATAAGCGTTTTGGCTAATATATTAAAACTATATTTTGTTATATTTTGAAGTCGAACAGAACATTTAGTTTCGACATGTTGATCCAATACCCCATAAGCGATTCATTCAATGAGTACAGCAGTAAACAATGAAACAGACGATAAATACTAGCAATTATGGTCAACTTAAAGAGCTAAAATTATTGTTAAATCTACACAAAACTTTAATATAAGTAGCCTGTACCGGTATTTTATTTAAACACTCCATACTTATTTATGTGTACAGCTTCAATGTGGTTTTGCTGAGCATGTGTCCAGTGGTGGATGCAGAATTTTTTTTTGGGGGGGGGGGGGATTTGAATAGGTAGAAGGAATACTAAAACAAATTAATTAACTTACATATAAAATTAGTTTATAAAACTGGCCACTTAGAGTGCATATATAGCCTTTTTTTCATGCCGCTGCATGTGTCATAACCTATATGTTCAATGAATCATAGCCTATTACAAACATTGTCGGTGCATTCTGTGAAATCAGCATATATTTTTAGCATTTGTTATGTGATTATAAATGACTGTATAATGATGAACCTAATTGCTTAGCTAAAATCTGGTTTTACTGGCTTTTGTCAAGAAAGTCCGGAAGTACCCCAAAACATTTTGACTGGCTCCTGAGGACATCAGGTTAATATTCAGTATTACAAAAGGCTTTGGTTAATATCATGATTTCAAATGATCTCCATTTGTCAGTTCATCTTTATAATGTATAATAATGCCCGAGTAAAATTTATACAAGTTAAAATGCAAGTTAATGATCAATGATCATGTATTAGGGTCATTCTCCAGAAAAGGGCAGATTTCAATGTTAGAATTTTTTTTTTAATATTTTTTATTTTGGATCATGTATTTTTTTATGTAATATTACCTTCTGCAGTGTACTACTGAGGTACTTGCCCTGCTTACCGAGTGGTATTTTGCATTAAATTTACAAGGTTAGAAAATGGCGCATTCATGGAGGTGAGAAAATAGTATGAAATAGTAATTATAATAGAAGTTATGTGAGAATTAGAATTAATTTACTGTATTAAATGTTATCATGAAAATGAACAATATTTATTACCATACAAATGGATTAACACACGACTTTTTATTCATTTTTATCTATGTTAAAATAGATTATCACCTTAAAATCAAAACATGATATATTGTCATAAACTATTAGGCTATACCAGTATCTTCATTTAAACAAAAATAAAAAATGCAGACAGTTAAATATGTCATCAATTACAACATTAATTACACCTCCATGGATAGGACTCGAGAGTAACAGTAACGGAGGTGAGGGTAACGGAAGTGAGATTTTTCTCTAATTTGTCAAACAGCTTGGGAACATTTGAGGTTAGAAAATCTTAGTTCTAGAGTTTAACTTAGCATTCCTTATTATTATAATTTGTAGCAAAAGTAAATATAAAAACATACAACTTTACCGTTGGGTGTAGGTAACGGAGGTGAGGAAGTCCAATTACCAACACAAACAAAACAATAACACTTAAAATCACACTAACAGCTTGGCTTTATATAAATGATAAGAAAACTGCCAAAAGTTGGAGTCCAAGGAAAATAGAAAGACTACAGTGCCATATCTGTGGAAATAATTGAACTTTTATATTGTTTCACGGAGGTGAGGTCTCACCTTGGGACAAGCATGTTTAGTGCAAAAAATTGTCTTTACAAAATGATATATTTTATTTTCAGTTATTAATGACTCATTTTTTGAGCTGTTTGTTCTTGTTACAACACTAAAATGAAATAAAACTTAAAGCCTGTTGAATTATGAAAGAATGAAAATGACAAGTCAGGCATTGGGACATGACACAGAGGTGAGATCTCGCATACTGTGCCCTAAAATGCAGAAAATTGTAACTTTTGTTTAAAAAGTGGAATATGGGATCAAATAGACCTTATTTCAATCTGACTTATCATAACAATTCATAATCCATAAGTACTTATTTTACACCAGAAAATCAACTGCGACATGAATCTGCCCTTTTCTGGAGAATAACCCATTAGTGACAGTAAAGCATTCTGAAAAATCATTCGTGTTTTAGTTTTGTTTGTACTGTCGCTGAGTAGATGCACTACATACTGAAAAATTGTTTTCAAAATAATCATACTAACATCCTGAATTATATATATATATTCCTTTTGGAACTTTAATGGACTTCAATTTATCAAGTCAAATTGGCCCTTAGTATAACTTGAGTTTGGCATGCTGGTGTAAAACAACAACTATTTTGGTTTAAAAGAATTACACTTTGTGTCTTGATCAATGGTAATAAAAAATTGTTAATTTGCTATCAAAACTAGGTATCTCTATGCATCGTCTTTTTGGTTTGACTAAACTGAAACTGGAATTGCATTTAGCTAAAGCATATGTCTTCTTTGGGTGGAATGGTTAGTCACTGACTTTTTGTTCCAGTGTTCTAAGTTATCATGGCCTAGGGTTCTATTTCATAAAAGTTAAAAGTTTCACAGGTGACAGACAGGTTTGCATTTTGACAATTATGTGTTTCATAAACGCTGATAACTTTACAAAAATATTGTGACAATATTCTCTATATTTTTATAACAATTTCTCAAATTTTCATCTCGTGAAACTTTGGTATTGACTGGTAAAAATCTGACAAATTTTAAAATACCCTCCGTTTATAAAACATTTTTTGTTGTATGTTGACAATTTATAAAAAAAAGTAGAATTGTCATTAATTAATGATAGGCAATCTTTCATATGTACCTCTAGTCAGTTGGTTGGGTAAATGTATAATATAACTTGGCTAATTATTTTTGTTAATCTTGGACCCAGTATTAGTGATATTAGCAGTGATTTTATGAAAATGAGTTGAAAACCTGTAAAATTTGTCACATAGGTGTGTGGAATAAGTGTTTGTTTTAATCTAATTTATGTTTTTAATTTATGAAACCTACAATTCTCTTAACATACTGCCCAATGGGTAATTATCGTATTTGTCACGCCTGAGTTATATAAAATAGACCCCAGGTTAATGGCGTTTATGGGTGTGAGTATGCAGGACCAAATTCAGTCATACTAGCGATTGTCACAGATTTAAGTAGCAGTATACAAGATTGTTAAATAGGTCTAATCATAACAAACATCTTTGGATGGCATTCCAAGGTATGCCTGCAGCAAGGTGAACATATTTTGACTGCACGACTTGTCTGTCACATGCATAAGTGTTGTGGACCTCCAAACTGGACTGGCATGAGTTGTTTATAGTGCAAAGCTCCATTTTCAGGTGATAGTCTGCAGAGGGGCTAAAATTCCAAGCCATCGTAGGACATTTCATCTTTCCTGGATAAAATGATGTTTCCAGATTAGCCATTTGTTGAAGTTTACCCCAAATGTCTGGCTGTTTCATCCCATTGAATTGGTTCTCCGAAGAACTCTTCAGACCTAGGCAGCTCTGTTCTTTGCCTTCCATTGAACAAAGCTGCACTCTTATTGACAATAGAAATTTATCATTTTGTGGGCCAGACCTTGAGGTCTTTGAGTTAAATGTCAACATATTTTGACAATTTGTATAGGCTGTTTTAAAATTGCACCTACTCGACATAGCAGTGTGGTGTGGGCATGTTATGGAGGTACAAACTGAAGACAGGGGAAATAAGTCTCCCCTGAGCAACTCCAGCTAGCATGGGAAGATGTGACTGACTATGAAAGGATGCTTCAAACGTCCAAACTGTGTCAAAGGCCTTGGCCACGTCAGTGAATACTGCAGCAGTTAGTTGTTTTTCATCAAAGTTTCACATTACTCTCTCTGTTCAGCCGTACTGTTTCACTGTGAAGCCAAACTAATCATCATGAATAGTACGGTGTCTGTTGGCTTGGCTTAGGATTTTGATTAGCCGAATCTATATGAAGAGCTTCCCTATCGAGTCGAAAAGACTTATGGATCTATAAGACAATGGGAATGTTCGATCCTTTCTAGGTCACACACCACATACCAACTCAAAGACCTTGAAACCTTTCTTAGAAAGTCGACATTTCTGTTAAAAGTTGATGATGCCTGGCGTTTCTCAGACCATATAAATACACAGTTTCAAAATGATCCTAACTAAATAATTGTAGAATCTCGTCAAGTAATCCAAGCTTTCTTTCGTCTCATTATTCAATCGAATATTCCCGCCATATCTGAAAAAAAAAATTACCCGCCAGTGCTCAACAAATAACTCTTTGAATAACTCCGTCCTCAGTTAGTGTCATCTTCGTTTTTCTTTCCTCTATGGGTAGTATTGACTGTTGTTTTGACTTCTTCGCGCGGGTGCTGTATGAAACTACAGTGGTGTAATTCCCCTTCAGCCTTCCATTTGTTTGGAGTTGGAACACGTTTCTCCTGAAGTCTCACGCCCATTGTTCTTTTTTTGGGAAAATCTCAAGCTAAGACAACTGCTGTGGGTATAGTGTGTACTACGAATACGAAACTGTCAACTTGCTTCAAGCCTGAGCTTTGTGACTTGCGTTATTAATGCTGTGAATAGCCTATCCTTATGGAATACGGTTGATTATCTCATCTGCCTGTTGAATCTGCTAAGAAATTGCGCGTTCTTGTTTCGTAAGGTGAGTTACAACGTGTCTAGTGTGTGATCTTTACCAATTTAAGTTGTTACACACTTACATTATAAATTAGAGAAAATAAGGTTATGTCTACGTATGCCGTTGTTTGTGTTAAAGTAACGGACACTATGCAATTAGTATAGTACCCAGTTTGGTAAGAGACTCGAATTTGGCGTTTCGGGGATGGTCCACCTCTCTACTACAAGTGATATTTTAATTTTAGCATAATATTATTCATTGCATAACCGGGCGGTTTATTTTGTTAGAACGATATATCTGCCACGAGCTCAACCCATGGTTTTATTGTCACCACACCTAAAAAAATAGTTACTGTCTGACTGTGAGCTGAAGGCCGAGCTAGTGGCATAGTGGGGGAAAGACATAGACAGTAAATGCAAGCGCATGGTAAGGTAATGGGGGAACGCTAGCTCGCCGCCAAACAGTACCTCAGCTAATCAAAATCTGAATGTTTTCTGACAGCTACCCGTCTACTCCATGTGGAATCAAAAGCAGGTTTGCAAGATCTAGTTACCGGTACAGTAAACAATAACACATGTGAATTGATTAAACCGAAGGAAGGACCGTTCTTGAGGTCAGTGCAATGTTGCTTTTGTTTTGGAAAACGGAAACCAAGACCGACTTGGTCAGATCAACATAAACAAATACCGACTTAATCGTTTAATCCTTTGAAGCCGCCTGGGTATGCAATGAAAAACTACTACACAATCAGCGGGAGACTGTGATAGGCCTAAATCTAGGTTAGTGATAGGCTTACAACAACGATATTGGATAGCATTCTACTGTTCATGATATTTTCATTTTAAAAGCATGGAAAACGGTCAAATTTGATGTTATATTATCCTTTAGAACCCATAGATTCCATTTGTAAGCACTTTATGTTTGTAGGAAAGTTCTAAATGTAAGTAAAATCATGAAGTAGATACAAAATTAATCTAAAATCGCGCTGAGAACTGTTGTCAAAACACGAATCTCCATGGTGCTCGTCGTTCTATTGTCAGGCAATCAGTCACATGGTGATAATCCAATACTGGAAACCTAATGGTAAAAAACTGGTCTCAGTGGCTCAGTCGCTATCAAGGCCAAAGTAGGCCTATCTAAGGGATACAAAACTTCATATCTGCCCTGGATTTCCTTTCTGTTTTTCTGTATTGGGCCCCCAAGCCCCACCCTGGACCCCCCTTCACCGAGAATGGTAACTTCGTATCAGACCTGGATCCCTTTCTTGTTTTTCTTTATTGGTGCTGTGCCCCTCGACCTCCTTCCATGCTTCCAGCAAACCCTCTTCACACCAGGAGCTTCGAGTATGGTACTTATCATAAATAGTAACAGGGGGGAGGGACCTAACCACTTAATTAGATGGAGAGCAAGTGTAAGTTATATAGAACTATTGGCAGCAATGGATAAGCCTTTGCGGGAATGGACAATAAGATGCAAGATCATCAACCAGCCAATGGGCATGTTTGTGTTCAACCTTTGGGTTGCGTAATCACTCTGAACACCTCGTGTGAAATTACAGTAGAGTGCTATAATAAATCTGCGACATTAGTTTAGCAGTGACATTACTAGGTTAGGTTAACAATACAGTAGTGTAGAAGTGGTATTATTAGGTTGGAGCAAACCCTAGAATCAGTAAATACTTGTGTAGTCCCTGTAATGCAAAAACCAAAAACTTTAGCCTAATGATACTCCCATTTTCCCCTAGTAACTTGTATGAAACAATGGGATGCTACACCACAGCATGCTGTGTGTGGATTTTTAAACATGAAAAACTGTCATATTTTAGACCTTTGAGGTTGTAATTTTCTTTAGAACCTCACCCGAATTCATACAGGTGGTCATGACATCATGAGAGGTGGGGAAGGTGAGAAAGCAGTGGGCAGAATCAATCTCATTGTGAAGCAGGGTAGGAAACTTGATATTGATTGTGGTTATGGTGTTGCTTGCTGCTAGAGCTACTTGTCACTATAGGCTACTCAGTGAAGGAAGTGAGACGGTATGTGCTGGTATAGAATACTGGCACTGGTTTTGGTGGTCAAATAGTCTACCACCATTGAAAATCATTATCTAGATCTTAAAAATATTGTTAATGTTCCTTTGTAGCAAAGAGTAGTCCTATTATTTGTTTGCATCATAATATAATTACTTTTCTTTATCATTCATCATTCATTCACTGGTAGCCATTGCTAGTACAGAAGGCTGTGAACGTTAACTTTTGATGGTCTTTGTTACCATCTTAGTGATTGAACCGCTAAATACAATGTTTTTAAAATAGCCTATATTTCTTGGTAAAAATAGTTGTAACTTTTATATTGTTTCAATACGTCTTAAGTAGGGCCTACTTTTTTCGTACATGCTCTCTGAAACAGCTGCTTGTCGAACTGGTAACACACCAAAAAATTGCACTTTAACAACCAAGGCTGCTAAAATTGCATTCTAACTGCATTCAAAATGTAGTTTTATAAGCCTAATACACTAAAGTCGTCATGGCAATCTATAAACAAAATCCAGATGGCATTGACCAGCCACACCAGCTTTAACATGGATTTAGTCATAAAACAACAAATTTAAGCCAACATGTTTCTTTATGATATTGAGAAACTTTACCAGGGTTTTTTGCAAAACACGGTAGCCTACTTCATCATAGGCTATAACAAGTATAAGCCAAGAACTTTTCACATCTTCGTTCACAAGAGAAACATTGCTTACCTTGGATGCATCAGCATTTAATTGCAATATATTCCTTCTCATAGTCTACTGACTGCCATGATGTTGCTGGCAGCAGCTCCAATTCAATGTTTCTAGCTTGGATTAAAATTTCATCGGGATTATCATTCATATTTTCACAAGCTGTTCGTATGCATTATTGTTTACAAAAAGCAACTCATATTTGCATCTGTACTGCATTTCGTGTTGGTACGTACAGTTCATTGTTGTTCTGCGATTCAGGTGGCAGTGAGAATATGACGTTAACAAATGGCTGACTACCTTTCGTTATAATTAATTATATGGTATTTTTGTTTCATTTCATATCATTTAGAGAGCTTTTACTAAAAAATATTGTATACATCATGTATGCAAAAGCTTTATCGGACTCATTCAGTATTTCAGCCTCATCCGCTATGCTAGATTCATCCACTAAAGTGTTATTTTACATACTTAATACATAAATAGTTATTAAAATATCTTTATTGAAATAAATGAAGTTTGATATATCGACACGACAAGACGTTCATAACTTTTTTGACCCTGCTTGGCAATCGTCTATAAAGCAAGGTTGATTATGGAGGAAGTTAAAAAAATATTTTCAAATAACAAAATATCAAGTAAGAAATGAATAAATAGAACAATTTCCTGCATATCACATAAGCTAATAAGTTTTAAGGGAGGGGCGTACCAGTATGCTTTTTTTCAAATTGAGGTAGCCTATGGGAAAAAGGAACAACTCACAACTAAAAGCAGTGAGACATCTAGTGGCCGCCATTTGAGAAACTACTAGTAACACCATCAATTAAATAATTTTTTTCTCCCTCTTTCTCTTCTTGTCTTCCTCTTTCTCCTTTTTCCTCCCTTTTTCTCGCTTATTCTTCACCCTACCTATTTTAATTTCTATTTAAGTAAATTTTCACATGAGTGGTATTTGAACACGGTAGATGGCTTCATAGCCTGTAGCCTTAACCACTATGCCGTCGAGTGATCATTACGCTGTGAAGCAAGAATTCATCAATTTAAGTTTAGGGAGCTCTCTACCGTCAAGCATATGATTTGGCACAAGGGTCTTTTATATGGGCGCAGTGAATAGTGCAGTATAACAGAGAGCTGCACTATCGGCAGTGAGCAATTTGATAGCCAGGGTAAAGGCTAGGGGAAGCAGGCCATTGTCATGGCAACACACGGTGGGAGTGGACTGAGCTTATTGACTTGTTCTCTTTTGCCTGAGGAAAAATCTTGGGATGGTATACCACCTCTGATTTTTTCCCACTTCCTTCACTGACTATACTAAACTAACCTAACATTGTATGTATGCGGCAGCATTCTATGTGGCAACCAGTGAGACAAACTATCATAGCCTGCCAGTTGGGAGACAATCAACAGGCTGCATAACTTGATCACAACATCGAGCAGACTGCATGCAGAGTGTCATCGTAAACCCGAATGTTTTTCTTGTTTCATGGCTTATACAGCTCATATCTGGGTCTTTTTTGTCTTTTCTTTTTGAAAAAATGGCCGAATTTCACATTATCTTGTTCTTCGAAACCTGTAGAATCTATAAGTTATATAGCCTAAGCACCTTTTTCTTTTTTAGGCCCAGTATTGTCAAGAAAGTTTAAACTTAGTTTTTCATGTTATTGCGTATTATAAACCTTAACCTCCAGTTAATCTTCAGTTTAACTTTACAGGAACTCATCTTCGGTTTAACTAGAGGTTAAGGCAATGTTTCAAGATGACAGTCCCAACTATAAATATAAATATTGGAGATGTATTTGAGGAATTGCTGAGCGATGAGGAGGAAGTTATTCAAATAATTGAAAGACCTCGGAGACCCAGAATTTTCTGAGGTAGACATAACCACTTTCAGATGAGGAATGAACACGAGTTTTTAGATTGATTCAGACTGACAAAGGAGACTCTCCTAACCTTATTTCGGCAAATTCGAAATAGGATACAACATGCAACGAGAAGGTAAGAACTCTAAAATCGTGTGTAATGTTATTTGCTTCCTAATGAAAATAATACATATATTTAAGAACTTAGGCTAATATATATTTTTTTGTTACAGAAATCATGCTGTACAGCCACTCGATCAGCTACTAATTACATTGAGGTTTTTTGCTTCTGGAAGTATGCTGATCACAATGGGAGATTTCGGAGGTGTACATAAATGTACTGTATCACGCATTGTATCGCGTGTAGCAATAGTGCTAGCTTCCCTTGCTCCACAGTACATCACATTACCACAGGATGAAAATGAGATCTCTGCTAGCAAAATGCAGTTTTACCAGATTGCAAAGTTTGCAAGGGTTATTGGTGCTTTAGACTGCACTCACATTAAGATACAGTAGGGACGTCTTATATTTTCTCATTTTTCAACAATTATCAGATAAAATACAAGCAACTTACATATTCTTAACCTTACTTTTAGGAGATAATGCAGAGCACTACAGAAATAGAAAGGATACTTCTCTTTAAATGTGCAAGTGGTGGCAAATGCTGCATTAAAAATCAAGAATGTGGTGGCGAGATGGCCAGGATCAGTCCATGATGCCACTATATTTAACAACCCACAGTTGGGAGCTGATACTTCTCTCTAAATGTGCAAGTGGTGGCAGATGCTGCATTAAAAATCAAGAATGTGGTGGTGAGATGGCCAGGATCAGTCCATGATGCCACTATATTTAACAACTCACGGTTGCGAGCTGAGTTTGAATCAGGAACCTTTGGTGATTCTCTGCTACTGGGTGATTCGGGATATTATTTAATGACACCTTATTTAATGACACCTCTCTTATATCCTGGCACTCCTGCAGAAGCACTCTATAATGAATCACAAATACGCACAAGGAATGCGATTGAAATGATGTTTGGTGTATGGAAACGCCGATTTCCTATTTTGTCTTTAGGTATAAGGATGAAATTGAGAACTGCACAAGTAATTATTGTTTCATACACAGTTCTGCATAATATTGCAAGAGAAATGAATGATCCCGAACCAGAATACATTTACCAAGATCATGAAGAGTGGGCTGCAGGGAACAATGAGGAACATAATGTAAACAGAGGAGGTGAAAATGTAAGACAGACACTCATACAGGGTTATTTTGCAAATTTATTGTAATTAAATAAATAAATGCAGTTCTGTTACTAGTTCAATTTCTTTTTTAACAACAAAATTTCCAACTTTAGTTTTTCTTGTATCAGTTCATTTTCAATTTCCATGTATTTTAATTTTTTTTTTTTTTTTTTCATGTTCTTCATTCTTCAAAATCATATCCTGCCTCACACTTTACTTTTGCAGCTTTATCAACTCGGTTCGTGCAAGGGCAAGCTTGCTGTACTTGATGCAGCAGTCTGTTATGAGGTCAGTCTTCTTTCTCTTCGCATTTCTGTTGGATGGAGTTGCAACGTCATCTTTTTCACTGAATTGCACCTCTTCTATATCAACATTTGGCAGTAATGGTGCTGAGATGGGCTCCTTTAAGGTTGCTGGATTCCACCTGATCCATTTATGAGATGCATCGCTTACTTCTCCATTCATGGTTACTGCAATTAGGCCTACATTGTCACTATTGAGAAACGGTTCTAGTCCCGCGCAACTTTCTCCTACCATTTCTTTAATCAAATTATCCATGGGTGTAATGTTTACAGCTATTGGTTTTCCATCACCAGTTTTGTAGATCTCTTGCCTTTCATCTGCAAATTTCTTTGTACTGGTTTTCTTCATATTTTCTTATTTCATTCCGAGATTTTTTACGGTTCTCATAATCGTGCCACTAGCGCTTTTGAAGTCCACACAAAGTTTATCCCACGCATCTTCTTTTTGTCTCCATGTCGTTGAATCGGTTTTTCTACACTCAGTCACTGCACTGTACTTTTTTACAAGGTCTCGGCTCCTCTAATGGTCATTTTCCTTCTGGTCTTCCCATTAAAATTCCCATTCGAGCAACGTATTCTACCCATACTAACCACCTGCATTTAAGTAATCTCACGGTATTAGGAGAACGATAGAGACTGTAAAATTTATCATTATAGAGCTTTCTCCATTCCCCTGACACCCTATTCTTTTCCTATATTTTCCTTAAAACTTTATTTTCAAACACTTTCAACTTGTGTTCCTCCTGCAATGTGGCTACGTTTCACATTCATACAAAACTACAAGTAAGATTACAGTTTTATAAACTCATAAATGTAAGTTAATTTTTTTCTTAGTTTTCTCCTCAAATCCCTCCCCGAAAGAAAATGCTGTGTCCACCACTGATCATCTGGCCAGTTGATTGCTGTGAACTGATGCATCATCATATGAAAACGAATTAACTCACCCAAATGAGAGCTCAGTGTTAGGAGATTAAGCAGTCACCCAAGACCCCCCCCCCCAATACAAATATTGAGACATACTCGTTCATTTAATTGTCTGAAAACTATTTATGAGCTAGCCGTAGTTTTTGCTTTGCAAGATCTCAACCTTGCATAAAGGTGCTTGTTTGGCAGCAGTCTACTGGTATATGAATAAAGTAATTTATTGGGTCCATACTTAGCTTAGAGAATGTCATCCGGGTGTCTCACATCAATTTTTACACTGTACTGTAATTTGTTCCAGGAAGTAAAGCACAATGCCTAACAAAAGAAAATGGAATGGTGGAAAAGCTAAAAAAGAGCCAAATGAAAAAGGACAGTCAAGAGCCCATCCATATGAAAGAAAACAGTCAGGTAAGTTGTTACATAATTTTCTGTTCTATTATTTTTGTCTTTATTTGATTTTAAAAGAAGTTAAAATCTGAAGGGAACCAGAAAAGATGACAGGACATGAAACATAATAGTGAACTCTAGATTATTTGTAGGCTATTGTTATAGTGGAGTCCCAATAAGGTAGATGCACCAGTCTTTGACAGTTTAGTGATGAAATTTCTTCATTTTCTATGTTGTTATTAAACAAACTCATTAAATTAAATAAGATCAGTACTGACTAATTGTTTGAGGTTTTAAGAGTACTGTATGGTAGTCTTAATTATTAATAACCTATATTAAATAAGTTATAATTTTTTTTCTAACACATGTTTGCTGTACCAGTCTTTGACACTCAAGATTTTAGCATATGCTTTCGGTCAAAACAATGAAAGGTCCAAACTTTTGGGCTCTTACCACTCGATTTCTAATACAATATAACTCTAGGAACATCAAATGTTTTGGCAGCAGTAGCTGTAGGCTTGCCATCTCCACAGCCTTTATGGCCTTAGCCATTTGTTCAGAGGTGTACTTCCTCTTAGAAGTCATACCTGAAACGTGTTCCAGTTATTGACAGTTGGGTGTTCCAGTGATTGACACCTATGTCAAAGACTGATAAAAAGGGTCTTATGTTAATATTTTCTAGATAGGAATCCTTAATATTTTCAGCCTGTGCAACTAATGAATAAATAATGTCAATTCAACATATTGATCATTGTACCAATCATTGACAGGGGATGTCTAAAACTGGATCATCATATAATTTAACGTACCAGTAATTGACACCCCTACTATAAATCAGTGATTGAGGTTAGTGTTAAGTTTTACATAATATATCTATTCTTTCATCATCATAGATCAGCCCTTCATAATATTATTTATCAATAGCAATATAAAATTGTTGTTATTAACACACAAAGTAATGCCTCACCTTAAGAGTTGTAGCAACGAAAATGAAAAAATCTGAAGAACTTGTGCTGCAATAATCTCACAATTTTTTTTTCCATCAAACCAAAAAAGAGTTTGGCCTCAGATGCTCATCACTAATGACACATGAACTGAACTACAGCTTCATCATTTCATCATTAACTTACAATATAATACAGTAAAAACATTAGATCAATAGTGCTGGTAGCTATAAGTCAGGTAGCTACAGTGAACTAAAGTCAAGTAAGGCTTGATTAAATTAATCGGGAAAACATTGTGAAGTGTATATTATATATAATCAATAAGAATATTCGTCTTCACACATTTTTTGTAAGTAAAAATTACCTGATGATGGTGAGAAGTCTCTCATCGAAACGATGTCCTTTTGGTAAGTTTTTACTTACAAAAAATGTGTGAAGACGAATATTCTTATTGATTATATACAAGTAAGGCTGTAATTTTATATTATTAATATTTTATCTCAACTTTTGTTTATAATTCTTTCACTTTAGACCTGGATGCATCTTTCCCTGAGTTGATATTAATCATAAAAGCTAATTGAGGATCACAATAAAGCCACCTTCTTCCCCTCCTTACCTATCTTGGCTCTGAAAAGACTGCCCTTAGAATAATAGTATAATTTTCATATAGTATTGATTATGGTTTTACTGAGTGGAGAAACAGTAGCTTGGTTTTCTAGAGCACACAGCGTATTGGATGACCCTTGCTGACTGTAAATATTGTATTTTATTTTGTACATTTCATCAGGTGACATTGATAGCAAAAAGAGGGGAGTGATTTCCTAAAAGCTTGAGTGAAATGCCATTATATAATTTTCACTTTAAGTTCAAAGTAGTTGTAAACAGAGCCATGGGACAGGAGAGCACCTCATTAGCCGGTGGACAAACTACAACTTTTGCTGTTTTATACACTCTCTTGCCCAAATAAAATAAGTTCGGTTCAAATCACAACTCTTTGTAGCTATTTTTGTGCAGATTAAAAAAAAAAAATGTTATTGAAGCAGACTTGTTTACAAAACAAAATTAATTAATTAATCGGTCAGATTTCCTGATGCATAATTACTAGAGTTGAACCACTGCACTAGAGCGTTTACAAAGGCTGTGCTCATACCCAGGTTCGAACAAACCATTCTTGTTACAGCAACTAAATGACTATCTTAAATACTAATTAATTTTGAACAAGGTTCCTTGATCTTGTTCAAAATAACTTCAATTTTCAACAATGGTGCGTATCATAAAAATAGTTATGTAAGCAAATACAATACTATTGAGAGCCCTGCAACCCATATGACCAAACATTTTACATATTTAATTCCCTTAATATCTCCACATGGTGTTGTCACATGCTCGGCAGAGTGATACATAAGAGTTTGTTGACTTCTTCTTTGACCTAATGTGAATACATAATTGTATTGCCAGGGAAGTTTTTGTTCTTTTGTGAAATATGACATCTGAATAATGATTTTGGGAAATTTACTGTTGTTCCTATTGACAAATTTAATGTCACCATTTGGTCTGATTTGTACTTGTACTTTTAGGGACAAAAGGATGTCAGTTGATAGAAGTATATGGAGACTTATTTGAAGCACCTGAGGACCATTCTCTGGCCCATTGTGTAGCTGCTGATATGAGAATGGGAAGTGGGATTGCAGTAGATTTCAGGTAAAGATAATAATAAAGATTATACTTAATGTAGGAAGTTTTAGAAGAGTTTAGACAGGATTCTCCTGTTTTTATATTCTTGGAAATACAACAAAATATGTGGTTGAAGACAGTCCATAGGGCGAAAGATAAGAGTAAGTCGCCCCTTATGCTCTGAACAATGTGTTGCTATTGGCAACCACACGCTTGTTATCTCGGCACTCCCGACCGTTCCTTCTCTCCACACTCCCAATCGTACCAAATACCAGCTACCAACCCTTGCACCAAAATGACAACCCGCTAGCTCACTCGGCACTCCCGATCAGACCACAATCACCTCTGCACATAGTCTAAATAATGCATAACACTATCCACATAGTTAAGTGCACGAGTGGAGGCGGCAGCCAAAGTGAAGCGCCCTTTCATTTTCGAATAATGTACAATACACTGTTTGTAGGTTTCGAAAATGTTGCATATTATATCTTCCAGAGGTTAGTAAGCCTGTCAACTTTTGTTTAGCTGTATGACGACACACTACCTACATCTAATCACAAGTTTCTATGTAATATGAGGACAGAAGAATTCACTAGATCGTGGTATAAAAGAAAGTGCATCGCGAGGGAGTGGTGGGCGGGTGGGAACATTAATCCAAGGTGCAACTTACATTTATTTTTTCTCGTCCAAAGGTGATTCTGTGACAAATGGAATTGTCTATATATTAGTTATTCATGGAACAGAAATGCAATGACACTAAATAATGACTTTTGTTAGGATTAGTTTCATTCGGCTGGCAACTCTAGAACTGGGGAAATTTATGGGAGAGTGTGGAGGGATTGGACACAGGAGGGAGATTGAACATAATACAAAAACTACTAAAAAATTGGCAACAGCAACAGTCTGCCACATTAGAAAGTATGGTGGATGTTATATGGCAACTTTAAGAGAAAACCAACTTACTTCATTTTTGTCAATAAATTATAATTTTTCAGAATTTCTAAATAACCTTGTTATTTTTAAAATTGGAAAATTACCATAAATATTTTGTAACTGATGAAAACGCCTGACTTTTCAGTAATGTAGAGCAGCGTTTCTCAACCTTTTTTAACCCGAGGACCTCTAAAATGTCTCAAAAAATGTTACGGACCCCTAATTTTACATCCCATTTTTAAAAGTAGGCTAATAGAATATATTCTTAATATTTGGGGTATTAATTGTAGGTCATTATAACGAAATAAATCTAAATACTTTTTTTTTTAGTTCGACGGAAACACAGTTATTGCATTGGAAGTAAACTATTGACAGTGAAATTATATTTTGAACAGACTTTAATATTTATTACCAATTTGATAATATAATTAGGAATTATAACACAGGTTTACCGGTATCAGGCACTCGGGCACCTCCAACAATAAAACCCTTGTTAAGAGAGCGTCTCTAATAACAAATTCCGACAAAGTCTTATTTTTCAGGGTTTTGAAAGAAAGAAGGAACCATAGACGTCAGTGCATCAGAGGTTTCAAACTGTGGTTCGTAACTGCAAAAGTAAGGAAACTTGCAATAAGACCTGTATTTTCGAAGATTTTAAAACCTTTGACACCTAGTGTCCATTTTATATGAATATTTTTACTTCTTTACTTGCTTTATGATATTTTTAAATTATGTCTGCGGACCATCTGCACCATCTTTGCAGACCACCAGTGGTCTGATAGTTTGGGTGTTATAAGTTAAATCATGTGATAACTACAGTGCAGGAAGGATGGAACATTCTATATGCAGGAGGGAAGGAACACCATTTTAATGAGAAACGTTACCTCCCATATTTCCTGCAATATTGAAAATCTATTTTAAGGCATTTTTCTTCTGTTTCATAGTGATATGAGTTTATTTTTTTATATGAAGGCTAGATTCAAAGATTTGCTGTATTTCAAAGTCGAACTTGCTTGTTTCAGCATTTTTATGAGAGACTTGTTCTGGGTCAGTTATTAAGTGCCAGTATGGTACTTTATGAGATTGTGTGTGGGGACGAAAAATGTCTGTCCGTCCGTGTGTCTGTACGCGCCATAACTCAAATACGCTTTTTCGGATTTTCATGAAACTTGGAAAACACATTTATAATGTCAATGGGAAGAACCCTATTGATATTGAACCAAATTGGTTCACCGGTACCGGAGTAATGCCCAATTTAGTGCCTATTTTAATAGATTGTATCGGATTTCCATGAAACTTGGTATACCCATTTATGACGTCCATGAGAAGTGCCCTATTGAATTTGAACCTAATCTGTTGACCGGTACCGGAGTAAAACCCAATTTAGTGTCTACCCATGGGAAGACGTTTATTGATATTGGACCAAATCGGTTGGCCAGTACCGGAATAATGCCCAATTTAGTGTTTTTATGTTAATATATAAGAAGTCGCGATAACTCAAATATGCTTTATTGGAGTTTCCTGAAATTTTGTATACCCATTTATAATGTACGTGGAAAGACGTCTACTGATATTGGACCAAATCGGTAGACCGGTACTGGAGTAAAACCCAATTTAGTGTATATTTTAAGGATGCGGTAACTCAAATACGCTTTACCGGATTTTTATGAAACTTGGTATACACATTTATAATGTCCATGGGAAGACATCTATTCATAATGGATAAAATCGGTTGACCTGTTTCGGAGTAATGCTCAATTTAGTGCCTATTTTATGGTAATATACGTATTCGAAAGAATTTATAAAAAAATGAAAATCAGTTATCTTGACAACATAGCCTATTGTTTTACTGTGATCTTATAAGGCCTTGGAAATTAAAATACAGGTAGCTTTGACAAAAAACACTATTGATTTACATGCGCTTATCCAACTAGACCGTTAAAATGACCCAGATGGCCGAGATGGTAGACCTTTCTTCTTCCGTAAGCCCTGCTTAATGAATAAATCTGGAGCTTAACTTGGAAATCAATTTAAAAAAAAACATATTCTGCATATCATAATTGCAGTCATAACTGATTAAACAAAAACATACTGGCACTTTGTTACATCAGTTTACCTGATTTTATTATAATTATCTTGTTGTTATGCTCTATTTAAATGCATTGAAAAAACCATTTTTAATCTTTATGAGAATTTCCAATGTTATTTACATGGAGATTGAGGCTCAAAAGCACTGTCCCATACCTCCTTGAACAGTGTCCCATGCTACCCACCAGGTAGGAGGGATGGGACATTTGATAATTTTATAAAAACGTTATTTATTTGCAAGGTAAATAAAATTTGTAATACTATGTATAACATATTTATAGCCAAGCAGTTTTTAGAAATACAATTAGATTTTGCCTATATTAAACCAAAAAAGTGTAAAGTGAAAAATGTCCCATCCTTCCACACTCTCCTGTACACTGTGATAATAACAATGAAGCATGTGATAACTATTGTTTAGGAAACTTGTTTTTAAGATACCAGTTTACAGGGTTGTTAAAAAACATGTAAACAAAAAAATGTCTTTTTTGTTCTTTTTTTAAAAAAAGAACAAAAAAGACATTTTTTTTTGTTTAAAACATGTTTTTTTTGTTTAAAACGTTTTATATGTGAACAACAATGTTGGTTGTTTTAAACGTGTTTTTTATCGTTTTTTATGTTTACAACAATGTTGTTTGTTTAAAAAAAGTTTAAATTGTTCATTTTGTTTAAATCAACCATTTTAATGTATAGGGCTTATTATATACATATACATATATATATATATATGTATATATATATGTATATATATATATATGTATACACACACACACAGTTGAAATGTTTAAAACATTTTAACAATTTGTTTTAAACATTTTTTAGCATATGTTTATAACACTTTTTAATTGGGTGTTAAATTTAATTATGCAGCCATCTGACATTTTGTCAATCCAATGACACCCTGTGCTAAGATGTTCAAGATTTACGAGTCGTAGACTTAATAGTATTTGAAAATACATTTTGTACCAGTAGTATTTGTTTATGATTTAATAGTTCATGATTAATAAAAAATAATACAAACTACTGTTTAATTACTGCCTTTACTGCTCAACTGATGATTGACTTTCACCATGCTTTACGTGGTCTTAGCCGCCTTACATTATCAAACTTACAAGGAATATCCTACTACAGTGTTGCCAAATTGACACATTCAATATTTAATATTAATAATCTCTTTCTTTAAAAAGGAAGACCACAAAATAGATGGTAGGATGCAGTCAGAAAAAATTCAAATCAATTACTCAAAATCAGAAACTGGAAGCTGGCGACAGAGGATAGAGAAGTCTGGAGGAAAAGGATACAAAAGACACTACCTCACATGATTTTCTGGTATTCTGGCCCTAGTTTTTTTGTTGTTTTCCGTTTACAACACTAACAGGGTGTCACTGACTTGACAAAATGTAAATTGTCTTCATAATTAAATATAACACGCAGTTAAAACATGATTTAAACATATGCTAAAAAAACATGTTAAAACAGATTGTTTAAAACGTTTTAAGCAAACTTAAAAAAAACACAAGCACTTGTTTTAAACACTTGTTTTAAACATTCCAACCCTGCCAGTTTATTAAGTCACTGTTTAGTGTGCTTTCATACATTTTGCCATTTAAAATATAGGCCTAAGGCTTAAAAATAAATACGAAGGCACAAATCTTTAATTTTGAGTTTTTAACATTTATGCCTTCTCATATAGTCCAGGCAACGAACGAAAAATAGAACAAAAAAATCGTGTAGTTTGAAATTTTGCAGAGTTGTCGGAGAGAGTGTCCTGAACAACATACTAAAAGTCCCCAAAGGTGGGGGGCAGGGGGGCCTGCAGAAGGTCCCGGTTTTAGGTTTTTCGCTTATATGTAAACAATGGTGCATCGTAGAGGAAAAGTTGCTATATACAAAATTCAAGCTGATAAAATCTACTACAAGTTTGATCCTACACACTTCTTTCTATTCCCAATAGTTTTTGAGATATCCGCCAGCGAAAATAACAAATTTTCGAAAAAAGCTCTTTCGCCTCACGCTTTTCGACACATTTTGCATTCTAGCGCTTCAGTCCTTAACCCTTTCACTGCTAACGACGGAACTGTGACGGCGCGGAGAATGGCACCTACGTGTGCTATTGACGGAACTGTTCCGCCCGCGAAGTGGGTGCTATGAACGAGACGATTCCACAAGGCATGGAATTTTTTAACACGGTTTTAACGAAAGGATAGTGTCCTGCCATCTATTGGGGTTAGATAGAACTTAATTTCATTGCTTTCCCTGCTCTGTGGTGCAATTTGTAGGCGAAAATGTGAGGCCTTGCACAATGTTGCCGCGAAGTTAGTGCTACGAATAACACAATTGCTCGTAGAATAGAATTCTTTAACATGGTTTCAACGAAAGGATAGTGTCCTGCCATCTCTTGGGGTTAGATAGAAATTATTTTCATTGCTTTCCTTGCCCTGTGGTGCAATCTGTAGCCGAAAATGTGAGGCCTTGCACAATGTTGTGATGTCTGAAGAAGCCATTGAACTCACGAGTCATATGACAAGCGGGGAATCACGTCAAGGCCATGGTATGTTCAATTTCAACACAGTCATTGCTTTCACGAGCAAGGAAAAACATTTCTAACGTGATGACGGAGTTCTGGCGTATTTTAAAACTGCCTTCTTATTTTTCGGATTTAGCGCTGAGTGACAGTGAAAATATCTCAGCAAGGCGGGTATGTCAGCTTGCCAATATCTCAGCAGTGAAAGGGTTAAGTATACAAGGTCTGTTAGATAAGTATCCGACCTTATTTTTTTTTCCTCGGAAACCTGACGGATTTGAATCAAGCCCGCTTGCATGAGCCGACCTTGAACCTTCGTGCGCATGTGTGAATTTTTTTCCCGCTTGTAGATAGTGTCTGTTGCTGGCAAGCAGCATTTGAGTGAGGTAGTGTATAGTGCTCTCGTCGTTGCAAGGAAAATAACAGAATGACTGGAGCAGCGCTATTTGTCTGAAACTGGGCAACAGCCAGGTGGAAACCATTCGGAAATTTCAGATGGCTTTCGGTGATCATGCTATGGTCATCACACAGATTAAGGAGTGGTACAACCGGTTTAAAGACGGCCGAACATCGGTGGTGAGCGAGCCACGCTCCGGTCGCCCATCAACATGCCGAAATGACCAGGTCATTGCCAAAGTGAATGCTGTGGTGATGCGGGACTGTCGTGTGAGTATCCGAGAAATTGCGGAAGAGGTGGGCATTATCACTTTTTCGGCCCATTTAACTATGACCGAAGCTTTGGCCATGAAGACAGTGGCGGTGAAATTCACTGCCGATGCTGCTGACGGCGGAGCAAAAGCAACTTCGTGTTGAAGTCTCACATGACATGCTTGAGTCCACAAACAGTGACCCCGACTTTATGAAAACCTTAATGAGTGGTGACGAGTCCTGGTGTACGGGTGCGACCTGGAAACCAAATTCCAGTCGTCACAATCGTTATTTTCCTAGCAACGACGAGAGCACTATACACTACCTCACTCAAATGCTGCTTGCCAGCAACAGACGCTATCTACAGGCGGGAAAAAATTCACACATGCGCACGAAGGTTCAAGGTCGGCTCATGCAAGCGTGCTTGATTCAAATCCGTCAGGTTTCCGGGAAAAAAAATATGGTCGGATACTTATCTAACAGACCTCGTACAGGAATGTTCTCATAAAAGAAGTTGTAGGAAACTAAATTCGCATTAAAATGAGTAGTCATTTGTTATTTTGTCTTCAAATGTTCAAAAGTTATAACAATTTTAAGTTTCGGTCAAATTTCGAGATTTTGAAAGAAAACCGTACATCGCACTTTCTCTATATTTAGGTGTTATATCTTTTTATACTGCTGTATATTGTGTATTTACGTCATGAAACTAGTGGAGAAATATTACACAACCATTAAAGTTGAATTTGTTAAAAATCCGATCACGGTAGAAGCACAGTACATGTAATGGAAAATACATTATATTCCAGGCAAGAAAGGAAAAATAGGGACAAAAAAATCATGTTGTTTTGAAATTTGGCAGAGATGTGGGGGAAGATGTCCTAAACAACATAATAAAAGTCTCCATGGATAGGGGATGATCGGGGGTGGGGGGCACTTTTAAATGTCATTTCCCTCAGTTTTCCTAAATACACAAAAAAGTATTGGCTCTAGCAAAAAACAGTTTATGCACAAAATTAGACAACATAAAAGTTGTTATAAAACTGATCTGAATGATATTTCTGTAGAATTAATAGTTCAGGAAAAAGAAGGATATGAAGTATGACATAGTTCTGGAAAATCTGTTTTACGTGCACCTATATATTATATTTTTTAACAAAAAAGAAGGGAGATGATAATTAAATTATTATGATGCCAAGCAAGGTAACTAGTTCTTAGAAAAATATACTTATTAATGGTTAACGTTACACATAAAACTCATTATTATTATTATTATTATTATTATTATTAATAATAATAATAATAATGAGTTTATGAGTTTATTATTCTTGTTGTAAAGCTTAGCCATTTGATGTTTCGTTAAAAAAATTAGGGTAATTTGAAAAATGATAAGGAATTAGATATATTTAGAAATTGTAAGAATAGTAAACCTACCTATTCCTTTAATATAGTTTATTGTAGTGTCTATGTTTACTTGTCTATCTATGTGACTCCTGAGAATATTTGCACATCATATTTTGTCACTGTGTAACTCTATGTGGTGGAAGATGTGGATGCCGAAAATCTGGTATTAAATGCTCATCCTTTTGTGGAACCTGTCATGGTACATGCATCAACAGTATACCATTAGAAGAAAGAGATGAGTTTAAAATTGATGACTAAAGCCCGGATTTTCATGCACTATCAAACTTAAAAATATGCATGCATTCATGCACTATCGTATCTCCAAATATGCACTATCAAAAATCCGCACTGTACTACAATATATTTTAATTTATCTTAAAACAATATACAACAACGAGTTTTTTCCAAATTTTCCCCACTTAAACTCGTGTGTTTATCAGTTAGGACATTCTTGAACACAGAAAAGCATTTATCTACTTCACAAGAAGTAACAGGTGCATAGGCCTACTTAAGGGAAGAAATTTGACTGAGGGTGAGATCGAATTCCATGTCTTTCATATTTTCAGAGTTTAAGATCAGGGTTTGAACTAAGTACCTTGTTAAGTTTTTCTCTGACTGTCACACCCGTTTCTCCACAACACGATTCTAAAGTATTCAAAGACTTCAACAATGGCTAGTGACTGACAAATTCAAGCCGTGAACATTCTGTTTAGCAGTTTTCTTTCAATGGAAGGTGGTGGGGGTCGGCGAGTCGGCATTTTCTTTTGTAGCCTTGTGTATTATATTACTGTTTATTTAGGGTAAGTTAAACAGTAGCTTGCACTCTCAATTCATGCAGGTGGCAGACTCTGTTGCCAAGTCAATCAAAATATAACAATGGTAATGCAATGCAACATTTTTACGTTTCTTTGAAAAACCAAGATTTTATATATAATATGCATAGTTATGAATGGTAACTTGATATTATGCACTAAAACCCGAAAATGAGGGTTTATATGCATTAAAAACGTCTGAATATGCTACATTAAGCCCAAAAAATCCAAAACATGCATTATGCATGAATTTTGCCATAAAAAGGCCGAAATATGCAAACATGCACGGAAAAAATATGTTTATTTGGAATCCATAAGTCATGTAATGTGTAACTACAAAGTTTGAGAAGTGTAACCAAAGTATATAAAAACATGCATTTGCATGGAAATCCGGGCTCTATTGATGACGTTTAGGCACTCCTACATAATGTTGTATATGTGTATAAATACTGAGTGTTCGGTAGGTAGAAAAATATATCCCTAACTTATCATACGATGTACTAGGATTCTAGTATTGGAGACTGAAAAAAATAGACAACTAAACATTTATTCAAAGTACTATGTAGGCCTACTAGGTCTTATAATGTCTAAATATATCTAATTCTTTACAATTTTTCCAAATTATATTTCCAACGAAAAATATAACGGCTAATAGTCCTGATTTATATTTCTTATAAAGTGCACTCATACCATGTGATTTTTATAAGCTTTATAACAACAATAATAATAATAATAATCGTAATGAGTTTTATGTGTGATGTTTACGTTTAGTATGAATATTATTCTAAGAACTAGTTAGCTTGGTTGGCAACATGCTAATTTATTTATCATCTGCCTTCTTTTTTGTTAAAAACTATAATATATAGGTGTATGTAAAACAGATTTTCCAGAACTATGTCACACTTCATATCCTTCTTTTTCCTGAACTATTAATTCTACAGAAATATCATTCAGATCAATTTTATAAGAACTTTTATGTAGTTTAATTTTGTGCATAAACTGTTTTTTTGCTAGAACTCATACTTCTTTGTGCATTTGGGAAAGCTGAGGGAAATGACATTTAAAAGTGCCCCCACCCCCCGATCATCCCCTATCCATGGGGACTTTTATTATGTTGTTTAGGACACCTTCCCCCACATCTCTGCCAAATTTCAAAACTACGTGATTTTTTTGGCCCTATTTTTCCTTTCTTGCCTGGAATATAATATATTTTCCATTACATGTACTGTGCTTGTACCGTGATCGGATTTTTAATAAATTCAACTTTAATGGTTGTGTAATATTTCTCCACTAGTTTCATGACGTAAATACACAATATACAGCTTGTATAAAAAGATATATACCCTTATATACCCTTCAATATAGAGGTGTAGGTTTTCTTTCGAAATCTCGTAATTTGACCGAAACTTAAAATTGTTATAATTTTTGAACATTTGAAGAAAAAGTAACAAATGACTACTCATTTTAAAGCGAATTTAGTTTCCTACAACTTCTTTTATGAGAACATTGCTGTATACTTAAGGGCTGAAGCGCTAGATTGCAAAGCGTGTCGAAAAGCGCGAGTTGAAAGAGCTTTTTCGAAAATTTGTTATTTTCGCTGGTGGATATCTCGAGAACTATTGGGAATAGAAAGAAATGTGTAGGATCAAACTTGTAGTCAGTTTTATCAGCTTGAATTTTGTATATAGCAACTTTTCCTCTATGATGCACCATTGTTTAGATATAAGCGAAAAACCTAAAACCGGGACCTTCTGCGGGCCCCCCTGCCCCCCGCTCACCCCCCACCTTCGGGGACTTTTAGTATGTTCATTAGGACACTCCCTCGAACAACTCTGCAAAATTTCAAAACTACACGATTTTTTTTTTCTATTTGGTGTTTTTCGACGTTTATTGACTGGACTAATATATTCTCTTAAATACTCGGTGAACTATTTGTACTTGTACCTTAAACCTCTGCTCAGTTATAAGAAAAGACCTGTGAGACTGCACATTCATTCTATTTCATAACAGCTCCATACAGGCGTAAGGTACACTTCCTATCTGTTATTGAGGTGTGTTTACCAACTGTTTTTATTTTCCGCAGTGCTACCATCCAAGCAAATGTTTATAAAAACTGAACTTGCATTTCTGAAGTGTAACTTCATTCAAAAAGATTGTTTTGCTTATCATTGTATTGATGACTATACTGGTACTCATTGGCTAACATGCAATTGTCACTGTATAATACAGGTTTTTACTAAAATAAAGTAAAAAGAAATAATATGATACAAAGTAAAAAGATTTTGCTAAGCTGTTAAAGTACTTCGGTTTTTGTTTAACATGTTTAGGTACCTCTAGTTGTAAAACTCTACCTTGAAAATTTTCAGAACACTAATTTAGCCCATCGTTCGAAAATGTATGTTATAAAATTAAACTTTAAACCACCTACTTGTGAGTGGTAACACTGTTTAAAAACATCACAATTTCTCGAAACTGTGTCCTTGTGCTTTATGGCCTTATGGAATTAGGCCCTTCATATATATGTGATAAAAATATGTAATACAGTGAAATCCCCGTACAACGATTACCGAAATAACGATAATACTCTTTATATCGTTAAAATATTTTGGTCCCGGCATTCTTTCCATTAAAATAATGTAAAATTCCCCTCGGTTTTACGATACTCTTAATAACGATAAACCTCTCCATTATGATTACATTTAGAATCCCCGTAAAATACATTTTCCTCGGTACAAGGATAAAATAGATCGTGAAAGTACAAATCATGAACTCCCGGAGCTAACGGAAGAAAACATTGAGGAAATCCAAAACAAGCAGGCGGAAGATGAAGAAGAGGAGGTAGATCAAAGTGTGCATCTACCAACCTTAACCGCATTCGAAGCCATTGCTTCTATGTATGTGTTCTGTGCTTGCGTGGCTCTGCAGAATTTTCTGTCGAATGTTCCATCGGTGCCAGAATGTCATTTAGTGAACCTCGAATCGACTAAGGGCATTGTGAGTATCCCTGTTCATATAAAAAGCTAAACAGACTGTCATTTCTGACTTTTACAAACAGGGGCAAAAATGAGTCATCCTGTTCATGGTGCTGTGCTATAATGCAATGTAGTAAAATGTGTTTGCTCATATTGTAATAATTTAAGGGTGGAGTGAATACAGTACAGTATAGCTGTTCTTGTGATAAACTGCTTTATTTCTCTAAATACTTAAAGAATTTCAGCTATTGAAATTGTTTCCTATATACTACCAAAATTTGAACACTTTTTTAAAATTCTCGATATAACAATATATCTCTCTACAACAATATATTTTTCTGGTCCCTGCGAAATCGTTGTATCGAGATTTCACTGTATTTACTGATTATGTAACTTCTACTGTTAATGTGTATAGTGCTAATAAACCTTTATTTCAAGATTACGTTTCAATTTCTGATTCTCTCACTTCATAGATTAGGTTTTCATGCATTGTCTTGACATAAGGATTCATTATTAATAATGAATCCTTATGTCAAGACAATGTTTTATCTTCTTTATTTGTATGGTCATTTAAAAATAGTGTTTTTGTTCAACCTGACTACATGTGACATAACAGTATCATAATGACTTTCATTTCGATGCTGATTTCCATTTCAAAACTGGTATGATATCGATTATTATCGAACACAATGATATTGAGACCTTGAGAGTAGCAGCTGAAATCTTCGTAATAAATAGCCTGCATTTAAAATAAAATCAATTCTGTTTGTGTTAATTTTAAAATCATACTAAAATGAAATCAAATTGTGCTGTAAAAATATGTTGGTTTGAAGAAAACAGCAAAAGGAAGCTTCGATTAGACTGATGCCATAAGCTACCATCTCTCATAGAAAACGTGAATTGTGTCAACCAACTTGATGCAAAGGTCATGGCAGGCTCATTCCCATCTGTTTGGGTAAATCTAAAATCTCAAAATTCAAACATTAAGGCCGGTATTCATAGTCGGAATAAGTCGTACTTATACCCAAGTCGAACTTTAATCTCGTCTTAAGTTGAGTTTCTGACCCAAACAAGTCGTACTTATGACGTAGTTACTTTGTAAAGTCAGACTTGTCAAAGTCGAGCTTATTGCTATTCCTAGTTACTAAAGTACGACTTATTTGTCGAAATAAGTCATACTTGATCAAGTCAAGGGTCCCCCTGACTTATTTGAGTCTAAGCCAGTACCATGGATAGTAGTTTTGAGGATCTGGGCGAGGTATTGGAAGAAATTCGCACCCTAAAGCGTTATTTGAGAAAGATGATGAACCCTTTCAAATTCTACAGTGACAATAAATTTAAAAAGAGATTTAGTTTCAAGAAGAAACAATTTTGGAAATATCAATCGCCTATCTTTCATCAGCATTTCTTTCTGCTGGCATTTCATATCAGCCCAAAGCTTGCTAAGCTGTTTTGAATCTCTCTAAAACAATAATTGATATCGAAATAAATTCATAAGCGTACCGGTATTAATTCTGAACGATCTCCATGCTAATATATACGCAGAATATTCTCAAGAAACTATTGATCAGTTTACTTGCACGGTGCATAATATGACTGGATGAATTGAATTCTTTGTTTACAATGCACAGCGCCGTCTGTATTTTTATATCACAATAGCGAAATACGTAACCAGATGGCTTTGCATTACACAAAATCTGAAAAAATCTTGAATGCGATTGGCTAATCCAATTGTTACAGCAGTGAACGTGTGATTTTTCATATTATCATGTTCGACTTTAATATGTAGAATAAGCAGAGCTTTATGAAGTCAGACTTAATAAAGTACGACTTTAAAGAAGACTATGAATACGAAAAACATATAAGTCGACTTGTTAAATAAGTTCAGCTTTATAAAGTCAGTTATGTCGCCGACTATGAATACCGGCCTAAGACTAATTACTAATTATGGTCGAACAAAAACAATCGTATGCAACTTGCCTATAATGGTAATTATGAATTACATACTCTTATCTTAATAAATGCCATTATAGGCTTGTCGCATAATGTACTCTTTTTTTTATATCAGGGCACCGTGACTAATAATAATTATTATTATTATTTTATTTGCTTTCTTGATTACAAGATTGCCTAAATGACAAAGCTTACTGTGCTTCTATTAACAAAGAAGTATAACACACCCTTCAGTTTGAGAAAAATTCAACTTAAAGTTAGAAGTTACCAGATATTACGAATTCAAGAATTGTATCGTAATTGAAGTAGATAATGAATAACTTTCAAAAAATCAATTATACAAGTGATGGCGCAGTAATGAGACAGATCCCTTCAGTGCCAGTTTCGAAACTTGTAGAATGGTGGAATTAGGAATCCCTAGTCTCTTGCACACAGTCACGAAAAAAGATGGAATGCTGCCCCGTGCTCCAATCAGAAGACCGATGACTTCTATTTTTTTAAGTTTGTATTTGGCCATATAATAAGGTGTTGTAGGCTGATATATGGCTTGCTTCTCTTCATGAACCTCCTGAGGCTGATTTAAATGAGATTCCATTCTTATTGTTGGGTCGAGGATGTAAGCAGCAGCAGAGTTCTCTTTGTAGGCAATAATGTCAATACGTCGAACACTTCCTTTCTCTGCTAAACCATGAACTTCTTCATGGACTACATAGCCAACTTGCCGGAGACTGTTTGCAATGACAGTCCTGATGGAGTGGTGTCTCGCATTGCGAAGTGCATTACCATGGTGACAAGAACCAAGAACATGAGCTAATGTCTCAATCTCGTTGTGACAGTGTCGACAACGGTTATTGTCTAGGCTCCTACCAGGAATGGCACGCACTGCTGTTACATTGCCAACCATCTTAATTGCATCTCTCCACTCCGAACAAGTTAAGCCTTCGTGGTGGTAAATCCATCTGTTAGCTGGAGTATACTCTTTAAACAAGATCACGCCCTTCCCTTTCTGAGGGAGCTGGCACCATAGGTCAAATTCTCTGTTTCTCAATGAATCTCTAACCTTTCTTGCATCCAAGAAGTTTTCTTTTGTATTTATTAGAGAAGTTTCCATTTTAATGCTTAGTCGATCTAGGCAAGAAAGGCCTTCTTCTTTCAGTTTCCTGGTGTTCAGGATGAAAGAGTTTTGCGATTTATTTAATAACCGTAAGCCATTAATCTGTTGTAGTGCTGCTTCCCATTGTGTTCTGAATAATCCAAGTCCTTTGAATTTCCTAAAGGAATACATCATATGATCTGGAGTGTCCATAGGCAACTGTAATATTTCTTTTATAGTTCCTTTAACCATTTTATCGAGGTCAGCAAGAAATCTATGAGGTATTTTAATGAGTGGAATGGTTTGGAATGTATAAATTAGAGATGGGCATATTGCTGTATTTATAATACAAAACTTCTGATCAGGGTGTAAAAGTGGTGAGGATGTTAACAGATCAAGTTTTGTTCGAAGGTTTTGTACTATCTCTTGTTGGTTCAATATGGGTTCATCTGAAAAGTTTACACCCAAGTAAGGCACATAGTCTTTAGATGACAAGCAAGTAATTTTAATATCATCAGAGATATTTAGGTGGCCACTCTTTAGTTTCCCGTTTGATATGTTGATAGCAACCGACTTTCCATGGTTGATGCTTAATCCAATTTGTAGGAAGTGCTGAAAAGTCATTTTTGTCAATTCTACTGCTGAGAATTCATCTTTAGCTATAATAGCGGTGTCGTCTGCAAATCCAAGAACTGAGGGGGGTTGTAATCTGGGAACTAGATTGAAACCATATTCTTTGGCAATTGCCTCTTCGGTAAGTTCGTTTAAAATATGGTCTGTGGCCAAGTTGTAAAGGGCAGGGTATAATGGAGATCCCTGCATAACACCCTTCCTTATTTTGATTGGTTTAGTCTTCTTGTGGTTGACTTCGAAATTTTGTTTCATTATTAGCCTGGAGGTTTAAAATTAGGCTTGCTAATTTCCTGGGGGTAGACGAAGACTCTAGCGTGTTTTTAAGTGTAGGTGCCCAATATTGTCAAAAGCTTTCTGAATATCAAGAAAGACTATGGTTGCATTTCCGTTCTGTAATTTAGATGTTGTAAGGACAGACTGAAGTAGAGAAGTGTTAATTAAAGTCCCAAGTGATTTGGTGAAACCTCTCTGGTGTTCATTGAAGTGGACAAATTGTCTGAGCTGGCGATCTAGAACCCGTTCGATGACCCTTCTAATTACAGAACATATGGTTATGGGTCTATAGTTTTTTATATTGCTCACATCTCCTTTTTTATAAATCAGTATTGTCCGAGCTTGTTGGAGGCAAGGTGGTACCTCTCCTGTGTCAAGCATTCTTGTAGCTATGAGAGCCATAATTTCAGTTGCTGTGTCATCTTTAAGAACTCTCATTAAGACATGGTCTGGTCCTTGGGCAGTATCAATTGCCATAGAAGTCATTGCTCTGATGATGTCATCTTTCGACACTGTAGTTGAAGAAATATCGTCAAGTTCTATTCTTTCTGCTTCATTGAGCTCTGATTGGTATTGAGGCCTAAGACAGTCATTTGGTACCGAGAAAAGTGAAGAAAATTCTTCGTATACCTTTTCTTCATTTATTTTGCATTGTGGTTTATCTATCTCTGTAACTGATCTAATTGCTTTACGCCTTTGGTTATAATAGTTGTATTGCGTGAGCTGATAGAGATATTTGTTTCTTATTTTCTCCCTGTCCCGCACTGTGGCTCTCTGGGGATTCAAATTTTGGGAATATTTCCTTTGCGTGTTTATGTTTTTCTTATTTTTCCGCATAGCATAGTATTTACTGGCTGGATGTTTTGGGCCTGGCAGCAGTACAATCAAACTTGCAAGAAACTCTGCAAATTGTGATGTTAAATTATAAAATTAATTTTCATTCTGGCAATTTTTGAACTGTAAATGCCATGTACGGAGCTCCTTTTTGAAGGGAGCCATTAGATCTAACGAGTGTTGCCTCTCTCCAGATGTAACCGCTGCTTCATTGCTGTTATTACCGATATCTGTTGCAGATGTGTTATGCCAAGGGGTTTGTTTAGAATGAGCCTGTCTTTCGACCAAACGGCCTCTGTGCACTTCAGGATGAGACCGGCTTATATGTATTGCTACTCCTCTGTGGCTTGCGCAATATTTTCCACAATGTGGACATGGGGTTTCACTGATATTGGTGAATTGGTTCTTCACAGTTTCTGTGCTAGTGGTAGAATTAGAACTCAAATCATCTGGAGGGGTATTTGACATGTCTATAGAATTAACATAATCATGGGAAGATAAACTATGACTCCTGGCTGTATGCAGGTCGATTCCCATATAGTAAATATATGTTCACATGTACAAATAATATTGTAAAAGTTTGTTTTCCTGGCCTAGTAACCAGTAAACAACCAGACACAAATTGGCAATATTTCTTTCTTGAATATTTTGCAAACTATCGTACAAAATGTTCTGCGAATACTGTCACATAGATAAAACAAATTCCTCTTTTTTCCACAAATTAAAATATACATCCAAACACCATGCCACTGTTAAAAAAACACATTTCATATCCCTGTCTTCAGACATAACTGCTAGCCATGACCATGGCCATATAGTAAGGGTAATTATATTACGGAGGATGAAACTCGTCAACTCGAGTTGGATTTATTAAGACTATTCCATGAATAAAAATGTAAGGGATTATACAAATTAATAATAATTACTTTCGTATTTGTTATATAAAAACAAAACTGACAGCACTGTTTTTGTGTAATTTCCCTGAATGTAATTTTTTCACACAGGTATATAGGTAATATACGTGGGAAGGAAGTTGTGACTGTTCCTGTGTATGAACTGTCCTTATCCATGAATTGACATCGTGGGTTATCATAATTTTAAAATTTGTTGGTTTCTTTTCTTTTTAGACAAAAATTTAAGCGTGTTGGTGAACTTCTGGACCAAGAAAAAGGTGTAGGTGAAGTTGCAGTTCTGAAAGATAAAAACAGATACATATATTACCTAGTGACAAAGGCTCGCAGCACTGGAAAGCCAACCATGGATGATCTGATTAAATCACTTCAACAAATGAAACAACACTGTGAGAGGAAAAAAGTAAGGAATCTTGCAGTGCCAAAACTTGGATGTGGATTAGATCAGCTCGATTGGAATGAAGTAAAGAGAGCTATTCGGAAAGTTTTCTCTGATCTTGAAATCACTATAACAGTTTGTGATTTCAATCCGGTAAGTTTCTATATAACACTTCAGCATGATCTTTGGTATTGGGAACTTTATTTGTTCCTTCTGGTTTTTATGTGAAATAAGGTTATATCTACTGTGTTTTGATTTCATTTTTTTGTGTTTCCGTTGAAGAATGAAGACATGGAATACAAGAGATGTTATAATAAATAGCCAATTTTTTAAATTTCCTAACCTGTATCATAGGTTTAAGGATTTGTTCATGGCCAACTGAATTTTGCCCTTAGAAAATATTTTTTGCATGCAGTGAAACTTCTTTTTCAATAAAATTTGTAAGGGGGAGCTTTTTTCTTTGTTAAAGGTCCTCTTCCATTAAAAAGAATTACATTATCTAGTCCATTATCTAATAATAAAGTACTTCTTATGACTGTATGTTTGAGTGTCCATTCTTGATTGCTTTAACAAAAGTTAGTTGTTAAATTTTCACTTGACAAGCAAACTTAGATTTACCTTTGGTAATCCGGACGGCCGTTTCGCACTATTTTAGTGCATCATCAGCGGTTTTCGAACTGCTACTGGTGGGTGCCTGTGTTGTACACCTAGGTGGTGTGGGTGTTGCGTTGGTCTTGAGGTGGGAGTGGGAGTATTTGGCGGTGTTTGAATGTCAGGTATCGTGTCAAAAAGTGTGTGTGATTTGAAGTGTAGTTGGTCATTTAGTATAGATGTGGGGTGATTTTTTGTGTGTTTATATATTTCTAGTTGTTCTATTCTTATGCTGATAACAGCAAAGAAAACCATATTACCCTGTGAGATGTAGGTTCAGAGTTACAGCTTATTAAATGTAGTGGCTTCATTGCCCATCACTCATTGTCACTAGACCACATGTGAGTAGTGCATATATGGTAACAGGTGCTGTTTTAAAGTAACTAGACTATTTCTGTAATCTTTCTATAGTTATGGAAAAAATGGGTACAATAAAGCATTTACTCTCGCTCCCCCCCCCCCCCCCCCCATCCCATTCACCACTTAATTTTCAAGCAAATACAGTTGTCAGTTAGGCTATGGCAGTGGTTATGCACCCGTGCTGCATTGGAATTTGCCTTCACTGCTTCAGCAAACGTGAACTGTGTTCCTTTTATTGCAGGGAATAAAAAAAAAGTTGCATGGGGCTAGGACCATTGAGTAAGGTGGATATTCTAAGACAGGGATCTTGTGCTTCGCCAAAAACTGCTTCACTGACAGGGCATTACATGCCAGAGCTTTGTTTTGGTGAAGAATTCAGAAGTCATTCTTCCACATTCAAGGTTTTTTTCTTCCCACTTGTTAACCTAGAGCAGTGGCTTTCATCCTTTTTTAACTAAACAGCCATTTCATAAAATAATGGAATTTTTCCCTCAAAGAGAGAAGTTATAAAATTATTGCAATGGGTGGTCAAAAATAAGTTTAAAACCTCAAATTCTCTGAATTTTAAGGACTTAGGTGTATCTGAAGTGGTTTCATGTGTAAAATCTGTTGATTTACTTATTTATTGCATTGAGTTACTTTTTTTTGCCATTTTTAGCATGATTCACTCTTTAATACCAAGTAGTCAAGAGTAATCAGCTTTGTCCATTTTCATTTGAGAAAATATACATCTTAAGGTACAATTTGGTATAAGATTAACTTCAAAAAATATGTGTGGTTGTTCCCGCTCCCACGGTAGCTCGCAGGCGAAATAGGGACACGGGGAAACCTCTCCGGTTTGAAGGATGCTACACTAAGTCAAGTTTAAATACATTTATTGAGCCCCTTGAAAGATACAAAGAGCACAATGGACAAAATGATAAATAGACCCTTTAAAATACAAGATGGAATTTTGTATCTTGCTTTACAAATAAATTCCTCTTCCTAGCGGTGCCGAAGAAGATGAAATGTTGATGAAGTCAAGGGGAGACGACTTAGTAAGCTCCTTCTGGAAAATAAGGCATGCTTGCCTTATAAGACTGATGAATAGCTCGGAGGACCAGAGCAGAGCAATTTTTATAGTCGCGCTTGCTCGGACGACTGAGAAAGAATTTCACTATTCTTGAAGTGAATGCGCACTATCAGCAAATTATTTTAAGGTCGACTTGCTGCTTCGACCGAAAAGAAGAACCTTTAGATGTTGCTTCGACACTGCAACTAAAATTAAGCACTCTGAAATATTCACTTCACAGCAGTACTTACAGTAAATCCTTTTACTTAATGAGTTACGCATTCAAGTCCATACGGTTTGATCAGGGAAGTAAAAAACTTGGCTTCACACATTTGTAATTAAATCACAAATAAATTACTTTGATGAATGTACTAAATTGCGTCTCTGCAATAACTAGGGCTGGGAAACTTCAAATTCCCAGCTCGACAATAATAACTAGATTCAGAATTCTGAACTGAAAACTAGCCTGGCGAAAACTTCGAACGAGTGAATAAGAATGAATAGCAAGAATGACAGACGTCACGACATGTGACGTAAAGCAAGAATCCCATTGGCCAAGAAAAACAATAAATAATCAATCTTGGAAATAAATCAATTAAGTTACATTAAAATACTAAAACATAAATAAGAGAATTAATAGCATTACTTTAAAACTGAATTGTTTCCTTAAAAACACAAAATCATGATTAAAATATACTAAAAATAATCAGACTGAAATTTTGGGTTTGAGATTATAGACATGACTATCCAAAAAATGAAAGATGCGACAGTCAAATGTCATTTCTTATGAGAATTGATGGGAGAAAGAACAAACAGATAAGTAAGTTCATATTTAAAATTATATTGAAGACACAACAAGAAAAATAAAACAAACGAAGACACAAGCCTGTTGCCATAGCAACACGGCGAATGACCTCGCGAAACCAGCTAATGCCTCAAATCCGGCCAGACACGAATGCTGGACGGAACATATTGCCCGCGATAATTTCGCTTGTGAAATTATCTAACAGAATGTGACGTCAAGCAAATTCGTGAATGCAAGGATTCGAGGCCAAAACAACTATCAAGTCGCAATAAAGTCAAAATCGGTGGAGTGGGATGCGTCCGGCATCAGCACTCTGAATGAAAGCAGGTGTCACTGTCCCTCTTCACTGACAGGCAGAGGAGCCAACTTGATGAGGGGCCTCTTATAAGTGCCTGAGACAGTGCGCACAGTGACAACTCTGACAAGGCCGTCTGGGCCTGGGTGTACTTGGTGCACCAGACCAAGCACCCACCTATGAGGAGGTACATTGTCCTCGAGAACCAATACAGGGGTACCCAAAGGAACGTCTGGCAGTACCTTATGCCACCTTGCACGACGCTGTAGCGTGTGGAGATAATCCACGGACCACTTCTTCCAAATACAAGTGACCATCTGCTGAAGATGGTTCCAACGGGAACGCAGGCTGTACCCACCAGAGAGGTCAGGACTGGGCACCGACACAATGGGCTTGCCAATAAGAAAGTGGCCGGGAGACAAATATCCAAAGTCATCCACGTCCTCAGATAACGACATCAAAGGACGTGAATTCAAGAATGACTCAATTTGTGTGAGAACAGTAGACATCTCCTCGTAAGTGTACTTACAGGACGAGGACATCCTCTTCAAGTGGAACTTCAAAGAGCGTACTGCCGCCTCATGAAGCCCTCCCATGTGTGGAGAGTGAGGAGGCAAGAAACGCCAATGAATGTTCAAATGCGCAGTGGCGTCTTGCACTGCGGAGTGATGTTCTGATGACATCAAAAGCCTAGAGAGGTTCTGCAGGTCGGCGTGGGCTCCGACAAAGTTTCTACCATTATCACAAGTGATTGAACTTGGAATTCCACGACGACTTGTGAACCTTGACAATGCCGCCAGAAAGGCACGTGAGGTGAGCGAAGTCACTAGCTCAACGTGTACGGCCTTCGTGGACATGCAGACAAAAATAGCAACGTAGGCTTTAGTAGTCACCTTGGACCGCGGGCCACCAAACTTGAGAGAGAATGGACCGGCGTAGTCCACACTAGAGTTTGTGAAAGGAGGGAGAGGATTTACTCTCTCAGGAGGCAGATCAGCCATCTTTTGCTGAAAAGCCTGAGCCTCAAAGCGGAAGCAAACACTACAGCGCCTCCGTACACTGCGAACCAGCTTGCGAATGCAAGGGATCCAATACGACTCTCGCAAGTGTGAGATGACTAGCTGAGGTCCTGCATGACCTAGATGCAAGTGCACATGGAGAACTAACTGCCTGGTGAAAGCATGCTCTGCAGGAAGTAATATCTGATGCTTGTTGTCAAAGGGTAGGTTGGACCGACTTAGACGTCCACCTACACGCAGGATGTTATCCTGAATAAAGGGGCATAGTTGCCGGATCTTACTAGAAGAAGGCAAATCTTGCGAGGAAGACAATGCTTGAATTTCCTTTCTGAAAGCATTCCTTTGAATGATTCTAATGCAAGAATGCAAAGCTTCAGTAAGCTCTGACGGCAACAAAGGGCCATTGATAGGTGACTTGAGTTTCAAGTAATTATTGATGAAACGTCGCACATAAGCCATGACCCTGATTGTTTTCAAATGTGAAAACTTAGTCAGCCATGGGCTTAAGCTAGAGGTTTCGATAGTGACTAGCGCTGCTATCTTCACCTCTGGGAGAGACGAAGACTCGAGCTCAGTGGGCAAACTGGGCCACTGAGTGGAGTCGGCAGTAAGCCAAGAAGGGCCTGACCACCACAGAGAGTTGTTAAGTAGGTCAGAAGGGGTGGCTCCCCTAGAGATGAGATCAGCGGGATTGTCCTTAGAAGACACATGCGACCAAGAGCCAATGGCAGTGAATTCTTGGACGTCCGCGACTCTGTTAGCCACGAAAGTCTTAAGTTTAGAAGGTGAATGGTTTAAGTCTGCAGTTAGGAAGGCTGAGTAATTGGAAGACATAGCCTTCGAGCATTCAGGCTCTTTTGGGCTTGCGTCAAGATAACGCTTAGCCGTGGATCGGCGTCGATGACCATTGGAAGTATGGCAACGCTGTGAAGGGAAAGGCGCAGAGGGCAGTTTCCCGGCGAAGTACCAACCAAGGTGCGAGTTCTGAATCGTAGGTAACTCACAGGTGGAAATTTGCCCTGGACACACCACTTGGGCGCAAATCTCCACTCCAAGAAGTAGATCGACACACTTAGGACGACTAAAGAATGGGTCAGCCAAGGGAAGATTCGGAGGAATGTTCCAATCTTTGGTCTCAATGAAAGAGTTCGGGAACCTTTTCTCCGAAATCTCCGGAACGACAATGGCCTGTGCATTGTAGCGCCATAAAGTCACTCGCGACTGAATCGTGATGCTGGTTAGCTTATGTGTGCTAACATTAGTGGACAAAATTCCCGCTAGCGTAGTCCGCTGCGCATGAGGAGCTAGTCCAAGACGCCTAAACAGCCTGTCGCTAATAAGATTGCAGTCTGAACCGCTATCCAGGAGGGCTGTGGCCTCAACAGGCGAGCCGTCTGAGTCCAGGATGCGGACAGTAGCAGTAGGAAGCAAGCAGCGCTGCTGGGTCTGACTAGAAGCCATAACACCTGCAGTGTTGGCAGCCTGGTGACTATCGCTAGTCGGGTCGTGGAGGAATGTGCTATGTCTCCCAGCACATCTCCTGCACTGAAAAGTCCTACAATTGTTGGCATGCCCTTGACTATACAGGCATACGCGACACAGTTTGCGGTCTCTAACAAACTGGTCTCTTTGAGCGAAAGTCATGCTCCTGAAGTCGCTGCATGAAAACAGGTCATGCACAGCAGTACGACAACAGAGACATTTAGGCCTCGAAGAAGAAGACTTTGACTTGGAAGGAGCCGGAGAGCTCGGAACTGACTTAGCAGCCTGACTTTTCGTGGCAGCATCAGTCATCTGCAGTATGCGAACTCGGCTTTCCAAGAAGACAAATAACTCCTTGAGAGTAGGGAGCTTCCCTATTTTGACAGATGACTCCCATTCTCTGATGAGGTTCATCGGAAGCTTGTCGATGATAATTCTGGTAATAATCAGATCTGACAACTCCACTTCTGTATTAAGGGAATTCAGTGCATGCACTGTGCTTATAAAATGATCCAGGTATTTCTGCAGGGATTCTGCAGAATACCTCTCAATCTGAGGGGGAGAGAAGAGATTGTCCAGATGGGTGTTGGCGATTAGCCGGTCGTTATCAAACCTATCAATCAAAGTCTGCCACGCCACCTGGAAAGTCGCAGCAGAGACAGGAATATTCTGAATGACCGTACTAACCTCTGATGACAGGCAGGACTTCAAGTACTGATACTTGTCCATGTCCGAAATGTGCCTGTGTTGAATTACCAACGACGAGAAAGTGTCACGAAACTCGATCCACTCAGAGGGGTTCCCATTGAACTGAGGAAGACGGATTTCGGGGAGTTTCGGTAACAACGGCGTGACAGGGTCGAGCGAGGAGCGCTGACTGGCAGTCTGCGCCTGCTCGGGTTCATATAGCTGTTTCCTTTCAGCTATCATGGAGTCAAAGAAACTGATGACTTTATAATAATCAGATTCCACTGCGTGAAAGTCGAATTCATGATCCTGGTAGGCCTCGTCAATGGCCACCTGAGCATAATCTGACTTATAGGCCTTGAAGATCTCTACGAATTCAGAGCGGCGAATGCGCGCCTCATGAAGCGTAGCGAGATCTTCGATTTCGTACTCTCGCATAATCTGCATTTGACGCAGAAATTGCGATTGCAAGTACTCGAAGCGTCTTATTTTAGCCTTTTGGGCAGCTTCGGCCTGGGCGTGGGCTTCGGCTCTCTTAGCCTCAGCTTCCTCACGGGCCAGGGCGAGCTGGGCCTGGGCCTCCGCTCTCTTAGCTTCGGCTTCCTCACGGGCCAGGGCGAGCTGGGCCTGAGCCTGCCTTTCTGCAAGTGCCTGCTGGGCCAGGGCCTCCGCTCTCTTAGCTTCGGCTTCCTCACGGGCCAGGGCGAGCTGGGCCAGGACCTCCGCTCTCTTAGCTTCGGCCTGGGCCAGGGCCTCCTTGTCAGATAAGGCCTGAAGAAATTTACACAACTGAGAGTTGCCTCTGGAAATGACGGCGTCGACTTCTGCCCTATAGGCTTCTTCAGCATCAGAATAATCCACACCGTCGATTTCAGTCTGCACAAGGTCGAACTTAGCTGCAAGTTCGTCTAACTTAGACTCATACTTTTTGAGTTCAGGATATGTGACATCCTCAATAGCTAAATTACTAATGACATTAACCTGCCGCGTAATCTGGGCCTTAATGGGAACTCGCTTGGCTTTAAGAGCCGTCAAACCGTCTGGACTCGACATAGCGACTTGCTTATACAAATGTCTGAATTAAATAGGTTGCCCGCCTAGAGCCGGTGCAACAATGACAAATTAAGGTTTGTTTATAAGAATGGAGTGAGTTGCCCGCATAGGAGCATACGAGTAGACAAAGAAATAGTGTGTAGCTGTACAGGTGTAAGTACACAAATGTAAATGTTTACACTTTACAAGAAAGTACCAAAAACTTAATTGAAATCTGTCAGAGACCTCCCTCAAACGCAATGCGGAGGAGAACCACAGATACTTATAGCAACTGACTTTAAACTACTTATTACTGATGGCTACTGATGGTAGCGTCTCACACCGGCGGCAAACTATACCGGGAGAACAAGATTGATATATAAGAATGACTAGAATTGTGGCTAATCACTGAGGTCTCTGTAATAAGTGACCAAGACAAATTCAAACTGTTAATTGAATAGTTACTCTACGTTAATTATAGGTCACTAACTATCAATGCATCTTCAACCATAGGCCTCTGGGTCATATCCGGCCCGGAGGACCACAAAGAGATGTTCCCGCTCCCACGGTAGCTCGCAGGCGAAATAGGGACACGGGGAAACCTCTCCGGTTTGAAGGATGCTACACTAAGTCAAGTTTAAATACATTTATTGAGCCCCTTGAAAGATACAAAGAGCACAATGGACAAAATGATAAATAGACCCTTTAAAATACAAGATGGAATTTTGTATCTTGCTTTACAAATAAATTCCTCTTCCTAGCGGTGCCGAAGAAGATGAAATGTTGATGAAGTCAAGGGGAGACGACTTAGTAAGCTCCTTCTGGAAAATAAGGCATGCTTGCCTTATAAGACTGATGAATAGCTCGGAGGACCAGAGCAGAGCAATTTTTATAGTCGCGCTTGCTCGGACGACTGAGAAAGAATTTCACTATTCTTGAAGTGAATGCGCACTATCAGCAAATTATTTTAAGGTCGACTTGCTGCTTCGACCGAAAAGAAGAACCTTTAGATGTTGCTTCGACACTGCAACTAAAATTAAGCACTCTGAAATATTCACTTCACAGCAGTACTTACAGTAAATCCTTTTACTTAATGAGTTACGCATTCAAGTCCATACGGTTTGATCAGGGAAGTAAAAAACTTGGCTTCACACATTTGTAATTAAATCACAAATAAATTACTTTGATGAATGTACTAAATTGCGTCTCTGCAATAACTAGGGCTGGGAAACTTCAAATTCCCAGCTCGACAATAATAACTAGATTCAGAATTCTGAACTGAAAACTAGCCTGGCGAAAACTTCGAACGAGTGAATAAGAATGAATAGCAAGAATGACAGACGTCACGACATGTGACGTAAAGCAAGAATCCCATTGGCCAAGAAAAACAATAAATAATCAATCTTGGAAATAAATCAATTAAGTTACATTAAAATACTAAAACATAAATAAGAGAATTAATAGCATTACTTTAAAACTGAATTGTTTCCTTAAAAACACAAAATCATGATTAAAATATACTAAAAATAATCAGACTGAAATTTTGGGTTTGAGATTATAGACATGACTATCCAAAAAATGAAAGATGCGACAGTCAAATGTCATTTCTTATGAGAATTGATGGGAGAAAGAACAAACAGATAAGTAAGTTCATATTTAAAATTATATTGAAGACACAACAAGAAAAATAAAACAAACGAAGACACAAGCCTGTTGCCATAGCAACACGGCGAATGACCTCGCGAAACCAGCTAATGCCTCAAATCCGGCCAGACACGAATGCTGGACGGAACAGTGGTTAATTACTATGTAAAATAACAAACAAGGGAATTTTTGTCCCACCTGTAACGTCCCACCCGTAACCGTGATAGTTTTGTTAAATTATTATTAATGAGTTAAATAAATGTTTTGACAACCTGGAAACAGTTTATAATTTGTATTTAATCCCTCATACCTTCATTAATAACAACATTAAGACCCTAACAGTAATAGAAGAATAGAAAATGAGCTTTTGTTTTGCATCATTAAAATCAGTGTCCAAATTATGTCCCACCCGTAACAGATTTTGAAAAACAAATTTAAAATATTCAGAATAAATTTTAAATAATGCTTTGCATGTAGTGTGAAGGAGAAGGCATTGTACATTTTACAGAATGTGAAGAACCAATTCTAGTTTATTATTTATGATATGTAATAAACAAAAATAGCTTCTATAATTTGTCAGAATGTCCCACCCGTATTTATGAAATGGCTGTAAAGGGCCATTTCCTTTTTTGTGGAAGACTAGTGGGCCAGATTGATTTATTGATTATTAATAAAATGATACGTAACATAAATATATCAATATAAAAAACAATACGTCGAAAAATTACAAAAGTGGATCTTGATTAAAACAAACTTACTGATGCCGGACCTTCCTCAGGTGGACTGATTGGAAGTTGTAGCCGCCGGTGCGAGGATGTCGTCTCGATCCACTGCCTGACAAGATTCGACCATGAACCTTGTATATCTCCCGTACTTGTCGATACATTCTCTTGGGAAACCATACTCCTTGCTCTCCAAATGATTTGTAGGCACCGGAGGGAATTTAAAATCATATCTCATATCCGTGTTTTTCCTGTTGTTGTTTCTACCACCTTGATCCATTCTTCCCTTATCTTTCTTATCTGGTTCTCACAAAAGCCATTAGTTCTAGCCAATCTCTCTATTTCCTTTCTTTCCCTGTTCAGATCTTTATCGTTGTTATAAATTTATTGCTCTATTAGCAAATTTTCCACCAAACATTATTTTTGATACCATAATGGTGGGCTGATTTGTTATGGATGTATAAATCCCCTTTATTAGCTTTTCTGTGCACCCCTAGGCATACTCTAGGAGGTTGCAAACTGATCCTTAAATCCAAAAAGTTTAATACCCCTTCTTCAGTTTTTTCCAAAGTGAACCTTATCCTTTCATTGCATCCGTTAAGCTCTTCCATTAGCACACCCGAGATGTCTTTTTTTGGCTATGACCGATATATCATCTACATACCTGATATACGAGTATAAGGATATGTTATCAATGTTCTTGATGATCACCTGCTTTTCCAAAGAGTGAACGAATATGTCAGCTATGAAACCAGAATCAGGGTTCCCCATTGCTAGGCATCGTCCCGTCAAACTGAAATATGTTGTGCTCTGTACAAACACTGTACCAATGAGTGTATTCATTAGCCACCACATTGTTCACGCCTTGCACAATGGCTGATTGAAATTTATATAAATTACTAGCAGGTATCCATGGCTTCGCCCATGGAAATTAATTCAGATTAAAAATTAAGAGCAAAATAATTAAAACATTATATGTATTAACACTTACATGCCAAAAATTCATAAACAAAATGATTAATAATTATTAATCATTTTGTTTATCATTATAATAATGATAACGAAACAGCTAAAATCCGGCATGCTGTGTTATTTTCTAGAACCACAAAAAATGGCCATATTTGAGGTCATGTTCTTTAAAACGTATAGAATTCATATATAAACTCAGTTTTTTTTTTGCTAAAAGAATATGGGAAATGAAAGAAAAATCATGAAGAAATGGGCATTTATATAACCCAAATTGGCATAATTTATGTGCACAAAAGTGCTAACTGTTGTGGATAAAATACAAAATCTGTTAAATCTACAGTTTTTGCTGCAATCTAACATAGGCATCCCAAACTCGGCACAAGGATAGCAGAAAAGAAGTGTATCGTGATCACTGAATAGCATGCATTCCTCAATCTTTGCTGTAATCAATCACAAGTATCAATAACTTCTTGGCAGCCATAGAAATAGCAGAAAAGGAAGGAAATGCTACAAGAAATTAAGGAAAAATCACCTGAAACAAAATATTATGATTTTGAATCAAATTTTTGTACACATTTCTCAATTTATGAATGGAATGAGCATATTTTGTATGCATTTCATGCTTATCTAGAGATTTTGCACAATTGAAAAAAATTTGCAATATTGTCTGGATTCACTTTTCTTAATATTGGTATTTTACACATGTACAAAGCTAAATATCTAAGGAAAGCTGTTCTGTAAAATATCGCGCTTATTGATGTTACCAAAAAATATGGTCATAGCTTGCATTTCTTGCACGGGTGACTGTTTGTAAAAAATATAGGTCTATTTTCTGTATTTTAATTTTCTTACCACATGAAATCAAAATTTTCCGTGACAGATTCATTTTAAAAAACATATAATATAATAAAATTATCTGTGATTTTGGGCTTCAAGAACATAAATTTTGTTATTTTTTGTTTTTTACAGTTGGTGAAGCATAGGAATTACTATTCCAAAAAATCATCAGTGAAAGTGACTTACTGCAATTATGTAACAGCACACACTGAAAATGTATCAGCTCATCTGATGTGTGGCTGCGAGGATGGCAGTATTATTGACAAGAATGGAAAGAGTACGCTTTCTAAGTTCAGACTACATAAGGACTTCAAACGAATGGACAAGACAATGGGAAGAATTGTGAAACTTAATAGCAGGTCTGGTCACAATGCTATAGTGCTGATTGTCAAGGAAACTGAAAGTGATGACTTTTCCTATGGAAATTTTGAAAAATGCCTTGTTGAATTACGAGACACTGTGAACATTGAAAGTTGTATCCTGAACCGCTTTTGTAATTTTATGTCAATGGAAAAAGTTATCACCGTTCTGAAACATGTATTTGAACTCACGGGCATGGAATTTTTTATTTGCAATCCACAAAACTTAGAGCAGAGAGCTTTTTCACAGTACACCAAGAAACAGGGGGCCAAAATTGAACAGGAGAGTGTTGTCAGACACTCGAGGTACAGCATACGGAAATCTCTGAAGATCAATCCCTCTTGTTGTTTTTGAATAAAGACCGATACTATATTCATCTCTCTCTCTCTCTCTCTCTCTCTCTCTCTTGTAAACATTACTTACTTAGCGATAATTTAAGTATCAGGTTTGATCACATTTCAGACTAATATTGTCAGCAATCACTGGAGTTCCTTTTTTAAATTAAGTAAATTAGTATGTCCGGGATAAACATCCAAAGCACTAAACGAAACAGAAAGTAAGGCACCTTGGAGCAATAAATCTGTGCAATTTTATCTAATAAAATCTAATACTATGCCAATGTTTTTGGCCACAACTTTATGCTGATATATGCATTTAGTATGATCCTGGTCAATTTTGTAGAGAAAATTATGAGGAACCTTGCACTTTGAAAGGTTCCAACGTGATGCATTTTATTTGCAAAAGAAAGTACAAGTGCTGGATTTGAAATAGAAATCTGTGTATTCTAGATGAATTTGTGAGATGGTTATTTGGATTATATACGTATTCTTTAGATATGTACAGTTATCTAATACATAAGTATATTTTCTTAAAGATAATGCGCAAAGTGCCTTTCATTCCTTGATGTACAGCCACTAAGTCAACATGAAAAATAGGATAGTAGGGCACAGAGTCTAGAACATTGTTATCAGAAAATATGTCATATTATGTATGATATTTATAAGAAAATATGTTTTAAGTAACAAAGATTGGGATAGGCAGTCTTTTTGCCTATGCACTTTTTGCCCATAAGTTGATTTTCTTGTCTCTTTCATCCATTAATATTTAAGCACATGATTTCTTGGGCCATAAAATGTTTTGCCCAATAGTTGTAGTGTGTATACTTTTATTATACCACAAGAATTGTTTAGATGGGTTTTCAAAGAATTTTTATACCTTTATTGCACCACCAAGAATTTGCAAGATAGTTGTATAGTCCCACAAACTCAGTACTTGAGAACCTGGTAGTTCAGATTACTTGGCAACCATGAAGGGAAAAATAAAAATGGGTACAACCCTGGTTGTGGTGAAATGTAAATTATTTTTTTGCAATCTATCGACAGAATATAATTTTTGTTTCATAGAAAAGTAACTAAATCCTTATTAACATGAATGAACACATTTTTAATTTTCGCAATAACAGTTTTAATTTTTAAGTCCTTACTCCCAATAACTCGGAAACACTGCACCCTTTCGATCCACATTAGACCAAGTTTGCGGGACTCTACTGTACAAACAATTTTATACTTTTATTGCACCACAAGAATTTTTTAAGATGCTTATACAAAAAATTCAGCCAGAATCATTATTCTTTGTCATATTTGTTTGCTGCTCAGTTTTTGCATGAAAAGGCGCCACTAGTAGTTTATAATATTCCTCTGTAATATCACCACTGTACTCTGTTATAAATCATATTAATGACAGCATCAAACTTAAGTTTATTTCATTGTAATAAAAGTGAAGATGATCTTAGTTTATTGTAAGTTTAAGGAGTTCCTGTGATAGGTGCATGTATTAATCCCAAAGTACAAACAAAGGGTTACCACTGTTTTATCTTCATTCATAAAGTTACAAAATTACTATTTAGTATAATGCCATTTATATGAAGCCATCTTAAATATACTTTTAAGGACTCATATAGACAAGGCAAATAGAAAGATATTTCTTCTTACACCCCTGAATAATGCAGTTGGTCTTACATAGGTCAAGTTAGACATTCTTATTTTGTTATTTATTAACAAATATATTACTGAGTGGTGTAATTCATAATTCAATATACTTCATCATTCTGGTTCGGGTGTTTCTTATCTTCACAATCTCTTATGTAATTTAAGAGGATATTTAATTGCTTAAAATTAATTTTTTTGTGTAGTATATTGTTCTTTTTATATAATTTACCTACATAAATATAAGCAACATTATTAAACGTAGGATGCAAAGGATGGCTGTCCAATATCAGTAATTAAATACAGGCCTACTTATAATCCTATAGTACATTGTTTTTTACCACTTCATATTATTTGTTTTTGTTTAACTTAAAACTGTAAACATCCCCCTACAGATTTCTTAACACACAATGAATGTATCAGAAATAATTTCCATGTGTAATTAAAATACTTAGTATTTTCATCTTTTATGAATTATCAATACAATAGTGAAATTTGTTATTTTCATTAAGGATAAAAGATCCTGAACTGCTAATTTTTCCCCTGTGGATTTCAGTGCCATGTTAAATAATGGTTATTGTAAATCAATTAGTAGATTTTATGGTTACTTTTAAAAACAACTTTAAAATAATGGCTTGTGAAGAGTAATATTTTTTGTTTCTTTTGTGCATGATATATTATATTTATTAGCATCTTTACTCATACATGTTACAGGTACACATAATCAAGTAAATTACAAGAAACTATTAAAAAAAAAGTTGAATGAGCAATTCAACTTAATGATGCTTTAGTAAATAACAGCTCTGATTGGTCACTTTGTGCATACATTCAAATAATGTGACTAGGCTGTGACGATATACAAGATGTAATATAAGTTGCTTGACTATATAGCGCAACAAGTTAAATAACAAGCGTGTGAATATTTGTACTGTGCCATGCCTTTGGCTTTAGTTTCTCTCCTCCTTTCTGCTCCTAGCACCAGACTGATGTACAAATATGTCCGACTGTGAGACTTTGTACATTTTCGTTAGTGCCAAGCTGCAAGCGTGTAATGGCCAGCAGCTTATACAAGTAACATTTTCTGTACTGGAACAATACACATACAGGGTGTTAATAAATAACATCGAAATATTTTACCTCTACAGAGGAGACTTAGACAAACAACTTTTATTAGGAGATTTTTGCTCTATGACGTAAAATGTGTATGCTAGATGGCATTAAAGTCATTATAATTAGGTGCTCATAAGTCAATAATTACGCGAAACAGGGTTAAAATGTCCATTAAGTTGACTTCACGCCCTCCTAGTGATCGATAAAAACCTGACTCTTAATCATTCGTCAATAGCTATATCATAATTTAGTGTTTTCATAATCTGCAAAATTTACAGACTAATCACATGACTACAGTGTTAACAGCGAAGTTCCTTTGTTTTGCATTTTTTTCTAATGTTAGAAGTCATTGGCGGCCATGCTTTGGGAGATTTTATGCTGTAACAGGAAAAATTGAATCCATAGAGCAAAAATATCTTAATAAAAATTGCTTGTCTATGTCCCCTCTATACACAGGTAAAATATTTCGGTGTTATTCATTAACACCCTGTATATTATGTAATTAATTATCTCTTGATTCTTCATAATAATAATAATAAAAATAATAATACACATATAATTTGAATGTAATTTAAATTTGTAATAGTGAACTCACCTCTAACAGTCTTTCACTTATCCCAGCTCAATGTCAGAATTGTAACATCGGAGAAAATCAATTTACACTTTCTTGCAGTCAGGCTAAGAAACACATGACTGGCTTTGAGGGTTGTTGGAATAGCTAAGTGGGGAAAAGAGGTGTAAGCTGCACCTACTGGCTTCTGCTTGTGCTTCTCTGTGCACCTTGTCTTTTGACTTGTTTCGCTATAAAATTTAACTAGATTTACAACTGCTAATGTCAAGTAATTTATGGGACACACTATATTATAATGTAAATAATTTGTTTAAATATATATTACATTTAATGGCTGTTGTTTAACTAGTCGGGCATTGAATTTGTAATTTGTTAATTCAAAGTTTATGATTATTAATTTTAAGTCAGACTACTTTAATACTGCCATAATGATTAGTGTGGTTTAGTTTTCTATCATGTGTATTTTTTATTTTCCATTATATTGGTACAGCAAACTCCCCGTTATCCATGTTAATTGGGACTGTGACATGCACAAATAATAAAAAAACAAAACAAAAAACGAATAATCCAAATGTTAGAATTAACTGGATGTGAGATTTTGAATTTCCCTCACTTTGTCACCATATTGTGCATATGTCAAAATTAAGTGCAAGGTATTAAAGTCTGTGAAATAAAATGCGGGAAATTGATAATGTATGGGTAATTCGAAAGAAAGAGCCAAATATTTGAAATTAGGTGCAGAAAATTCAAATTTTCTCGCATGAATATTCCGCAAACTGGATAAGCCGTCCATGGATACTTGGGGATTTGCTGTATATAAAATTGTGTGTGGTATGAGTAGCTATAATAGGTGTCCTTCCACTTTGTGATTGTGAATCTTAAAGTGGTTACTTCATATTGTTTATTATTTTTCATTGTTACCTAAGTAAATGAGAGATGTGTAAGATGCAACATTAAAAATATGAAGTAAACTCATACTGAAATTCTTGAAGAACAAAGCACTTACCACTGGTTTATTTATGGCTCTGATGAATGTAATATTGTAACATGATACATACCTGTGTTTAGTAAGTTTAACATGCATTATTTTGTATTTTTTAAATCACTGACCTGGATGCTGTTTTCTTAGTAAGTGCAGTTTTCAAGACTGTCCTTATGCAGAAACAAGTTCTATGTAGAATCAATTCTGTCCTCTTTTTCCTCATATTTGCACTTGGTCAATACAGTCAACTCTGATTATATGTGATAATTGGTGGTAGCTACCCCACAGATAACTGATAACACAGTTAATACAAAATTAGTCATAAATTTGGTAGAATTAAAAACTTACATAATTTAAAATACTGTGCAGTACTAGAATTATTCGCAACAGGGGTTTTGAACTGTTTTACCACAAAACAACGAACAATTTAATTTTGTCACTTTCAAAGAGTTTTACTCCTTGCCAAAATAGTCCATTAACACTTTTTGTTTCTTGTCAATGGTTTCTCTCTTATGTATGTCGGAGTGGAGTCTGTGCAACGTCATTTTATCAGTTAGCAAACTGTCTTCTTCCTCTTCTGAGTAGTCTAACAGATCCTTGCGATAATTAAGGTGGTCATATACACTACTCTGGTAGGAAATTTCGTATAGTTTTCAAAAACCTTATGTACATAAATCTAATATTCAGGTGTAAAAAATAATTATTGCTTAAGGGCGTTTAGCTGATACACTGCTCTGCTTGTTAAAGAAATAATACATCTTCCCGAACAAAATATTCTACATTTTGGTTTCTGCTCTTTTGCTGTAGCTGGACCTTGTTCGACCCACTTAAACTTATTCTTATTTTGAAAGTCAGATACTGTTGTTCACCTATTCTGCCTTTTTCTGATTGCTCATTTATTTCCAAGATTTTCATTCATTATGACTCGTTGTGTTAGGAACTTCTATTACAAACTGTAGATTGAGTTCTTGGAAAGAACATTCAGAAAAACTCACCATACGACTGAGGGCCTAGTAATAACTCATTGATGTATTCTGCTGAATGTGGAAATGTGCTAGTTCGTTTACTTACAGAAGTAAACAAGCTTACAAAAGGAAAGAGGAGTCTTAAGCTAAATTCATAAAGTGCAACATATAAAATATTGCTAGCATTAAGAAAACAAACTCCATGGTTAATCTGCACTTGGATGATTGAGAGTTTTTATATGTTATTTTACAAAGACCTTTAGGACTTTTCCTTTGCTCTTATGAACAGGTCATGTCTATTGTAAATTAGTTTAAAAATACATGAGGACAGAAACTATCTATTGGAGTGGTATTTACCAAAGACATGCAAAAATCCATGTACTGATTTTCTGTTTGCATCTATATACATTTTTTTTTTTTTTTTTTTTTTTTTTTTGTAGGTAGTTTTTTTTGCAGTTGATATGGTTAAGAGCAGTTCTCAACTTGGCTGGAAAGCAGCTTTTTGGAAATGCTGTAGTTTGTTTAGAAAATCTTTTTGTAAGTCATTCTGCTGGTTAAAAAAAAAAAAAATTGGGTCTCTACATCCTCCAACTAGAGATTGAAGTAGATTTAAACGAAGCAAAATGTATCATTCCACCGACCATGTGGAATGTGACATGGAAAATGCAGACAAAATAGCAAATAGTTGAAACGTGTGTTGATTCCGGGTTAAAATTCAACAATAAACTATATTTAAATAATAAAGTAAAATAAATAAATTAGTAATACATGCATGACTACATATACACTGTGTCCGGGGAAAACCTAGTGAAAAATATTTTATTATATCTCAAAAACTAATAAATTTATTGTTTTACGGTTTTCACAATCATAAAGAGAAACTCTAAAAGTTTTGTTTATTCTATACCCAACCTCAATATGAGTGGAATTTGTGGCAAGAATTACATCCAGACGAAACTCAACCTCCTGCCGCACATGTGAGAGCATCTCTCCAGTCACAAGTAAAATCACTTCAATGATCAGGGTCATTAATCTGCCAAGTCTGTCACATGTACATGACGAAACACTTAATCGTTGACAGGTCCCCTAAAAAAAAAAAACAAGTTTACTAGTGAAATCAAGTCGGCGATCTTGGTGGCCATGGTGTAGGTCCACTTTGGCTGATCCAGGAGTCAAGAAACTTCTTGTCAAGAGAAGTATGTATGATGTTGGAGTAGTGAGGAGGGAGGCTCCTTTGAGACTTTTGTTTGGAGAGCCTACAGTTGATGCTACCACCTATCTGACAAAATGGAGAAGTATGCCTTTCTGCAGTTACCAGCAAAAACCTTTTTGCAATAAAGCGGAGCCCCTCCCCACTACTCCAACATTATGCATCTCTCTTAACGATAAGTTTCTTGACTCCTGGATCGGCCAAGATGGACCTATGCCATGGCCACCAAGATCGCCAGACTTGACCCCACTATAATTCTTTTCATAGAGATTTGCCGAGGATCAAATATATCATCCTGTAACTGTGGCAGACTTGGCAGATTTATGACTGATAGCACTTTTGACTCCAGGGATACTCTCACACATGTGGCAGGAGATCGAGTTTCGTCTGGATGTAACTCGTGCTGCAAATGATGCTCATATTGAGATTGAATATAGAGTAAACAAAACTTCTTGAGTTTCTCCTTATGAGTGTGAAACCTCGAAAAAATAAATTTATTAGTTTCTAAGATATAATTAAATATTTTTCACTTGGTTTTCTCTGTACACAATGTATAAACAACAAAATTATGCCTTGTTTGTGGTACAAAATAAAACGAAATAATCACATTAATAAGCCATCACTTCTTATATGCAAAATGTCTGTCTTTTCCCCTTCCCTGTTGGGTCTTCAACCTTGTTCTTAAACTGATAAAAAGGCTTTGATTTTATGGTATTGTCACTCCATATTTTAATTTATCTTAAGTACTACCTGTGCCACAAAATACCTTGGTCCACTATAGCACTGCTATCCCTTTCGGTTAACAAATTCAAACCGATTTCAGTCATTAGTTTATTTTTTGTTGACAAGACCTTTCTTAAATGTAGAGAGTTAGTTGTGATGGAAAAAATTATGTACAATTTTGTGAATTACTAATTTAAAAAACTCATCACATTGTAACTTACAGCCAACACATCACAGTCGGAAGTTATAATCTTACTAACTGTTGATATTTCTTTACGATTACTGTAGATGCTAGTTTCTGAAATCTGATATCAATTTCACAGTTTGAAATGTATTAATTACATAATAATAGGCCTTTAGTTTTTCTCCACTTTTAAATTACTTACCTCTTATGGTTTACAACACAAGATGATGAAGCATGTTTGCCACGACTCTTCTTTATTATAAAATAAGTATTCATAAGCCTATTGTTTAATATTCTATTCCTGGAGGAAAATGGCTAATTTTTTAAGCAAACATAAAATCATAATAATAAAATGATGATAATCAGAACAATTCCCTAATGTAGAAGTAAATTTTGTGTATTTAACAGATGATTATTTTAGTATGCAGAGAATACAATAGAGAAAGCAGAAATTGTGAAACGTTCAAGATCACAATAAGTGGAATTAAGAAAGATCTCCTGTAATCACTTGGTTTTGTTTACATCCACTTCATTCATTAATTAGGTAGTGCATAATGATGGTGCTAAGGCACCTGTGCACTTTTTTGAACTTGTGAAGGTGAAAAGAAACCTTACAATAACAATAGCAAACATTTGGAATGCAGAAGTGTTATCTTTTTTGTTATTATTGCTTTTAGTAATTGATTTTATTTCTTGTTACACCTTTTAGTTCATTTTCTGATATGTAACTAATGTATAAAGAGCAAGTTGTTACCAGCAATACATATAAGTTATTGAACAGTTCTTAAGATAGTTGTGTAATAGCAGGGTCGTAGCTAGGCGGTGACGAGGTGTGCCCCCGCCAAGGGTACAGAGAGGGCGCAAAATTAACCATGAAAAATCCCGCCTTGTTTTAGACTGGTGCATTTTATCAAGCAATAAAAATTCCACGTTAATGGAAGAAATCTTTCTGGTTATTAAAAATGACTGCACGTGAACTATCTGCAGTATTATACCGATTGTCTACAAACGAAAAGCATTCATGCAACGTTCTTTAATTAACACGTTTTTTATTTTATGAACAGTATGGAATGATATAACAATAAAAATTAAAATGTACGTTATTATTGAGATGAAAGTGGTTCAACTATTCTAAAAATACTTTTACCTATTTTAATGTGTTAAACATTTTAGTAGGCCTCAGGCCTATTATGTAATTTACTTTTGATACTAGATTTTATTACTGAATTATTTTTTAAGTAGTTCAATCGTCTGAAAATTAGGTTTCAGTACCTTGAAAGTCCAACACTTGGTTGATTTTCAAATTGAGGATTATGTTTTCTTTGATAAGTGTTTTTATAATAAAATAATCAATTTTTATTGGAGGGTGCAAATTTGTCAAACTCGCCAAGGGCGCAGAAGGACCTTGCTACGGCCCTGGTAATAGATAAGCACTTAAACATCATACTGATAATGATCAACCTATAATATTTTTGAAGATACAAATGTTTACATTATTGTGCACCCTAGCAGATGAAGTGAACTGTTAAGAATGTGTGAATTACCTATTTGTAAGAGTACTTATATATTTTTTAACATATTATGACTTCAGTAGCACTACCATTACTGTTAACAGTGCCTGATAACATTGTCTATTGTTTTGTTATTGTCACTTTTAAGCCATATTAAAAATCATACTCATGAAACAATCAAATCAACTGTGGTCAATGCCGGATTTACCTCTTTGCCAATATTATTGTGTTTTTATGAAAAGAAAGCACTACTTTCACTATTAAATTAGCAGTATGCAGTGTTAATTACAATCCAGGTATACAAGTAAACCAAGAGCTGCAAAATATAACAATGCGATCAGATACAAATTAAATTTTAACATATGCTTTAATTTAAGACCTTCCTCCTTGCTCATCTATCGGTTCATCTGCATCCTCCTTTCTTAAACGTTGAGCCTCTCTGATCACTCACAATGAGTGTAAGAACTTGGTACAGTACAATGAAGTCAATTTTCACTCACATAAAGTACAATGCAATCAGTTTTCACTTCTACTTCTTGAATAAATTCTAACAACTAATTCTCAGTAATGAGTAGGGCCCGGATTTTTAGGCTTTTATAAAAGGTATGCCATTATTTTCATGGAATATCCATGAATTAGGTTTTAAACAAACAACTTTAGCCGTCTTAATAAAACACTAATATTAGCACCAAAAATTGTATTACAATTTTGACACAATTATTCTAGTTTTTGTAGAAAATAAACAAGTAACTATTCCTTAATATTGGCACTCGAAAAATAGCTTAAACAATTGATATATTTATCCATTAATGATACAATTGTTCTTTCTTTTTATGGTATTTTAATGAAAAGTCTGTAATTCAACGAATGAACACTAAGAAAATGGCAATAATTAAAAAATAATGTGTTCATGAAAAATGTCAACTTCATTTGAACCGCATATGCATGTTAGTAAACGTATTTTAAATTTCCTCTTTAGCCCCTAGTTTTTCAGTAAAAGTCCTCCTTAGGACCTTTTAGGCCCTTCAGTCTGATTTAGCCCTTTTTAGGCTCTGTAAGATTCATATATTCGAGAGCAATGGGCATGAAGCGGAAAAATATGTTAAAAAGTTCTAATTAGGAAGCTGGAGGTTAAAATCTTCAAATCCGGGTCCTAGTAATGAGAATACATAACGTCTACATGTGTCAGTACAGTGAGCAGAAATTCAGTATCCTCCTATGAATAAAATTTAATTTAAAAATTACATTTCTATGATGGATCCAAAATATCTGTATACATTCCTCCATGATCTCTGCATAGATGGATGCATCTCCAGGTCCATTCACTCTTTTTCTGTAGCATTTCTGGTGTCTTGTGAAGGCATTGCATACAGATTTCTCCAAGGGATCGTTGGTAGTAGCACCTTTTGTGGACATCATCCTCTGTGATTCCCAAAGAGAATTCTCTGGCATGGTGAAATAAGAGCTTTGTGGTGACCATGGCAAAGATGGAGGAAGGTTTTGATTTTGAACCCCCAACCAATCAAAGTAAATCAACATTCCTTTCCTTTCTGAAACTATCTTATCATTTATAACACCTTGTTTATAACTATGGTATTCTGGCAACATTTACTATAGGCTATTTTAAATTTTTTTGTGTACTTTGGACCATTAGACGCACCCAACTTTCAAGGCTTGTTTTCAAGGTAAAAAAGTGCGTCTTATGGTCCGTAAAATACGGTATATTGTTTTGTTCTGACTTAACATACAAATGACATTATCAACTATATTTTAATAACTGCCTATGTATCCATTTTGAAAAGTGTTATTACAGTATATATTTCTTTCAAATATTTATACCTGATTTTTTTTTTTAATTGTTCACGATTCACATTCATTTTCCTTGGGCAACAAAATTTAAGGGTTTTCTTCTTTGTGGGTGAAATGTGTGCAGAAGCTACTTATTTCATTCATGGTATCTTGCTTGTGCCATTGGCCTCCTTGGACAGTGTTATTGCAACACTTTGCCCTGGTGCCACTTAGTCAAATATAAATTCTAGAATATCTCTAGAGATACCTAGTTTTCATGAGTGATGCATTCATGAATTGTGGTTATTACCATTAATAAAGTGTTTCAAAACACTTCTAGATCGAAATATTGTTGTTTTGCACTCGCAAAAAAGTATTAATTTAATGTTTTGCAAAATTGTTTTTGGTATGAGTTTTTAACAAAATCTCTACTTTTAAAAAGGTATATTTTGTAAAAGGACTTAAGATACGTTTATGTCATATAAATCGATGTGCGCAATTAATACAAATAAATATTCAATAAATGACTTTAATTGTTGAATTAGTAGGAATATCAGTGGTATATTAATAATATAGATTTTCACAGGCTTCCAGTTGGGTGAGAGGGCTTAATAGGTCCAAGCTTATGGCTGTTACTTGTTCTGCAGTCATCTTCTGGAAGAAAGTGAGCTAGTTGGAAAAGTGGGTTCTTACATGGCCGGAAGACCTGCTGGGGGTGGGATGATAGGGAAGCAGGAAATGGCTGTCTCAGCTGGTGTATCTGTTGATGTTGTTACCCTGAAGTTGTATCTCCAAACCTGTGCCCCAGTGTGATATCTTTCTGCCGATGAGCTTGGTATCTTGGAGCTTGATTCACTGTTGGAGGAATGCTAGCCACGGCCAATTGATTGGAATGTACCAGTCTAAGGCAACATCGTTGCTCCTTGTATATATCCTGAATGTTGCGGTCCGTCTGTTGGATATGTACAGTCCCAAACTCACATAGGATTTCCAGATCAGGAGTCCCAGTGAATCTTTTAACGGTCTTGTCAGCTGGTGTATATTTTGGAGATAGGTGGAAAGAAAGGAATGTAGGCTCATCTGGTTTCTGGAGTTTTAGCTAAGGTGGTGGAGTTGGGTCTTTTCAGGGTCTATTCTATGTCTCTCCATGTGCATCAGTTCTGGCAGAAGGTGTGCTTGAGATGATTTAGTTCAGAGGGTAGACTGGCATCATTGGAGATGGTACTGGCTCTGTATGTGAGGGTCTTGAGGATGCCTTGTTTCTGTGAAGGGTGGTGGTGACTGTACATACTATGTTAAGGTAGATGGTCTTAGCCTTGTGTGTGTGTGAGGATGCCTCACTTCTATACAGGGGGTAGTGACAGGAAGCTGACCCACACTGAAATTAAGGAGGAAATGGACACTGCATCATTGTATCAGCAACCAAGTGCTGGCCCATGGTACATGCAATGAACCTGTATATGTAATTTTTCTACAGAAAACATGTCATGAAATAATATACGAAAGAAGGTAGTTGAGGAGGAACTGATCACAGATATGAGAATTCAACTAAGATTCTCTTCATGAGCCAAGTAAAGTCATGGAAAATTCTTGTTTAGTTTGGCTGGTCCTGGGATTTGAACTGGTATCTCCTACAATGTGGGTCCACTATAAAAATGCTTTATTTATGTACTCTCTACTGGACCTGCTATCGAATAGCATACCACTGGATCTCCTTATAAGGCAAAAAGGACCTACATTCTGGGATTACTGGCTCATGCAGAATTCATACTTGACACCCGAGTTGAAACAAAAAGGGACGTCAAGAATATGATCCTGGATATGTGGCAAACCAGATGGGAAGAAAGCAACACAGGACGTAGGACTTATGATATTTTCATGAACGTACATGAAAGACTAGAACTGAGACATCTACAGCCCTCCCAAGGTTTGATTCACCATCTGATGGGCCATGGACCCTATACGGTTTACTTAAAGGAAAAGAGTATTGCGGATACTAACGCTTGCTCGTGTGGGGAATAGGTATCCCTAAGCATGTGGTTTGGGAATGCGAAAACACTGCTCAATTGAGGGAGCCCTTTCAGAGACTATTTCAAGGTAGGCAAATAGCGAACATCATAAAGAGACCCCTACTCATGGAAGTTGTTAGATGAAGCAGCAAATAGAGTTTCCCAGAAAGAAAAAGAAGACTATATAAATAGATACGGATTGACGCCGATGCCTGAAGTCGACTTCCAGACTGAGGATTCCGGTGACGACTGGTACTCACCTGGTTGATGAGTTGGTAGTGCGGACACGGGAGTGTACTTCATCTGTGAAGATTGGTATGCTTAGGCGCAACCTCCCATTCATCATCACCAGGACCCGGATTCTAATGACATGTCATCTTTTTATTGATGCTGCATAGACATTGCCAACTTGTGGATAAATCCTAATCATGGCCTTTAGATTATAGAAATGCATTTTTATTAGGTCATTTTTTGTCATTTTATGCAATTTTATATTTTTAGGGCATTTATTTCAATTTTAGGTCATTTTCGTGTCATTTGCTTCCTTATTTTGTCATTTTCATGTATTTACCTTGAGTGTAATAACTTTTTTTCGTTGCTAGCAATGCTGTCTTTGAAGTGTTTGTTTAATGCAAGAAGGAAAAATTTGGCGTTAAAGTGTTGACATGTCTCAGTCGGAAATGAGAACCAAAGAATCGCCAAAATTTTGTATTTACTATTGTTATTAGATTGACTTGGCACCAGAATCTGCCACCTGGTTGGATTTGAGAGTGCAAACTACTGTTTACCCTCAATAAACAACAATATAATCCGGCAGACCACAAAAGGATGTGCCGAATTTTGACTCACCAGTGCCTCAGTGCCAGTATAAATTTCCGTGAGAAAAATACATTCACAACATTACAGTTATTTACAATTATGTACAAACTAGTCTATAACTTTGTGTGTACAATAATAATTGTTTATAAATAAAATATCAGTTTTACGTCATTTTTTATAAGTATTAAGTCATTTTCTTTAAAATTTAGGGTCATTTTATAGGTCATTTTTCAATCAACTTTAGGTCATCAGAATCCGGGCCCTGATCATCACAAATCCACAAAAATCCCAGATTCAACACTTACTGTAGTTAATGTAGTTAGTTTATTATCAAGTTATCAGTATTTTTTTTTCTTTCTTATTAAATAGTTAAACTTTTTCTCTCTCTTTCTTTATATACATATATTCTTTAGATTAAGTTATAAATAATTTAGATAACCTATGTAAGTTATTTATAAATTGAGTACAAATTGTATAGTGCGTATAGAGGCCTCTGATAGGAATCCAGGACAGGGGCCAATAAGTATTAATGTATTAAATTAATATCTAATAGCCCTTCATTTGCCCTCAGGCTGATTGTATTTTTTGTTCGACCATACTGCAATACGCTTATTACGTGTGACGTAACAGTATCATAATGATATACTCATTTTGACACTGTTTTATCATATTGAAACTGGTATGGTATTGATTATATTGAACACAGAATATTCTAGACCTTGAGGGTAGCAGCTGAAAACTGCTTAATAAATAGCCTGTATTTGAAATAAAATTAATTCTATTTGTGTCCAGTGACGTAGGGAAGGTGGTCCGGACCCTCCCTGAATTCAAAACCTAAAATTCTATTTGTTATTTAAGCTACAATTTGTCAAATATTTAATTATTTTATTTAATAATAAAATACTGAACTTGTAAATGTAGGACTATTATTTCAACTGTTCCATGTCGGGAATTAGTCCTATCTACATAGGGATTTACATGTTAGATATGTTTTGTCTCTAAACCCCCGATCTGTTATATAACTTTTCTTGTAAATAGTAATAAGTGTTATAATTTAGGTAACAATTTCTTGTTTAAGTTGGCATGTATAGTAAACAAATTTTCTAACTAGTTTTTCAGTGCTAAAATTTGGAATACCCCCCCCCCCCCAGCACTTTCGACCCTCCCCGAAATTATTTTCTGGCTACGCCTCTGTTTGTCTTAATATCAATATCACACTAAAATGAATTCTTTTCGTGCTGTAAAATTCTGTTTGAAGGAAATTTTGATTTGACTGATGACATAAGCTGCCATTTCTCGCAGAAGACATGAACTACGTCAGACAGCTGGTGCGAAGGTCAGTACTCCGATACGTAGCCGGTTCGTTTGCGTGAATCTAAAAATTTAGACTAATTATGGCCGAACAAAATTCTTGTGAAACTTGCCTATGATGGCAATTAAGATAGATACTCGTATGAAAATAATGATGTAGCCCACATCTTAATAAATGTCATTATAGGCTTGTTACATAATGTACTACTTTTCTCGGGAAAACGCCAGAAGGTACTATTTGGGATTGAACCCAGGCTTGCTTACTCTCGATTTTTCACTTTAAATTTTGACCTAAGGGTCATGATAATTATTGCAACACGGGTGGTCCTATATTACTTCTTTTTTTTTTTTTTTTTTTTAGATATAAGTATGTAATTTGCATTTCTGTAACGTTGATACGTGGCAACGCTATGTGAAACAAGGCACAAGGTGTAATGGAGAAATTAAGATCTGGCAACGCAGGATAGACAATAGCGGAAATACAAAAGTCTCTTAGAACACTTCCGCCAGCGTAGCGGTTTTGTACAGTGTTAAAACCCGCAGTTTTATTGGTTATGAGTGTTCGCATGCTGTTTTAAAGCTGGTTGGAAAACTGTTAGCTGTTTAGATCAGCGATGGGTGTAGGGGAATTCCCCTAAATCCAGGAGTTCAGCTATTGCATCATTCTGACGCGTCAAGAAATAAGGAATCAGCAGTGAGTGGATCCCAATAGACATTGCCAGGTTTTTGTGTTGTGTACAGATATTGAATATTTGTATGACCGGTACTAAAAGAACTTCCAACAGGTAAGTGCGATATGGTTAATATTAAGTGCCACAGTGCTCGTTTAATACGATGTTTTATGATTTCAAGGTTTATGCTGTAGCGTTGTGCGCAGCGTGCTCCACCCTAAGGAAATGTGATTATTCCTCGTAAAAGTATAATTTTCTGTAGAACAGTAGGCCTAATGTAAAAAGAGCTTAAGAATATAAATGCGAAGTTGAATAATTAAATTACTGTAGAAATGACATAATGAATACATTAGGTCTACTGCGAAAATCCTAACCTAATCTCTCGTGTTTACTGGAACAAGCGAGAAATTTCACTGGTTTCTCCAAATTCTGAAGTGGATGTATAACCTAAAATAGGTAGTGTAATTTATATTGACTATCCGGTTGCTAGACATTACATGAAATTGCAGGAAACAATGTTGACGGGGGGGGGGGGGGGGGAAATAGGCTCCCGGAAATAGTGTTAGGTCGTGCAGTAGGCTCCTCCCACCAACTCTCTAATGGGACCCATGGGAAAACAAAAGAATTGATCTCCACTTAAGCTCCGCCTACTCAACGCTGGTGATGATTTGGTAAAAAGGTTATTTTCATATTGTAATTAACTTAGTGCTTAGTGCACATGCTTTGGTACAAGGGTGAATATAACATTGAGCTGCAGTGCTGCCTGTTGGTGCTGTCGCCAAAGCAACGCGTGGCCGGAGCTTAAGTGGCAACTAGTTCTTCTCTTTTACTGGACCCGCCTGGGAAGATGGGGTTCAGGGTAGGGAGTAACTTCAAATGTCATCTCCTAGATGTCTCACTATTTTAACTAGTACTAGCAACGCCATCTATTATGTAAAAGGGGAACTGGGAAAAAATTAAATCATTTATTTCTCCTTTATTCTCTTATCTTCTCCTCCCTTTATCTCACCTCTTCGCCCTACCTACCTATTTAGGCCCTTTTCCTAACCACAATTTTTATGCATCGACCGGTATACGAACCTATGACCACCACTGTAACCAGCAGCCTTAACCACTACACCTTATCTTATTGTATTATTATATTATACGAGGTGTGTCTAAAAAGTTCGGTGAATGGTCTCATAAGTGGGCATTCAAAGTTTAATAGAAGCACGCGTGCCTGTGTAGACACGTCTGGACATGTCTGGACCTGACCTCTGTCAGTACTAGCGCGAATCTTCTAGCGCAGTGCTTATTGCATTCAGTCTAATTGAGTGTTCCGAGTAGTACGCGTCATGGAGCAACGACACGACATTAAGTTCTGCTTTAAATTGGGTAAAACAGCGACAGAAACCCATGAGATGTTGGTGCAGGTGTATGGACAGGATGCTGTGAGTAGGAAATGTGTTTATGATTGGTTTGTACGCTTTCGCGCTGGTAAGGAATCTGTGGAGGACGAACCACGTTCAGGCCGGCCATCCACAAGCAGGACACCAGAAAACAGTGAACGTGTACGAGAGATGCTAACAAAAGATCGGCGATTGACTCTGCGATTCATAGCAGAAGAATTGGGTATTAGCAAAGACACAGTAAGGACCATCGTCCATGAAGAATTGGGCAAACGCAAGATTTGCTCACGATTTGTGCCGCACATGCTAACAGATGAACAAAAAGCAAGACGTTTTGAGATCTGTGGCGATTTCATCGACATGTGTGACAGGGATCCAACCTTTCTAGGTTCCATTGTTACAGGAGACGAGACTTGGTGTTACCAGTAAGACCCCGAAACGAAAAGACAATCGATGGAATGGCGGTCACCTTCTTCCCCGCGACAAAAAAAAAAGCCGTGCGGTAAAATCCAAAGTTAAGACCATGTTGATCACATTTTTCGACAAAGAAGGAATCATCCATAAGGAATTCGTTCCTGCTGGCCAAACGGTGAATGCCGCATTCTTCTTGGAGGTTCTCAAACGTTTGTTACAGCGCATCCGGCGAGTTAGGCCACAGATGTTCCAGACCGGAAATTGGATGTTACTGCACGACAATGCACCATCGCATACCAGCATCATGGTACGACAATTTTTGACTCAGCGTGGCGTGACAGTTTTGCAACATCCACCGTACTCTCCAGATCTGGCGCCTGCTGACTTTTTTTTGTTTCCACATCTTAAGCAGGCCAGATAAAATGCCTGCATTTTTCAAGTGGATAAAACTGGTAGCTCTGCATTTGCACTGTTCTGAGCTTGTAACTTTTAAATTTGTGATGTTTGGAAATAAAAACATGAAAGGAACTTCAATTATTTTTATTCAATTTGATTTTAGCCAGATAAAATGCCTGGCTTTTTTCAAGTGGATAAAACTGGTAGCTTTGCATTTGCACTCAGTAGGCCTAAGTAGGCCTACTACAGGTTCTGAGCTTGTAACTTTTAAATTTGTGATGTTTGGAAATAAAAACATGAAAGGAACTTCAATTATTTTTATTCAATTTGATTTTAGCCGGATAAAATACCTGGCTTTTTTTCAAGTGGATAAAACCGGTTAAAACCAGGCCGGCTTTTTCATAACAACCCTGAGCTTCTCCCTCACTCCATTCTCTGCTGCGCATTGCCATGGCGATGGTCCACTTCCCCTGCCTTCCCCTAGCTGTGCCATCACTTCCCCAGGCCTTCAGCCTTTCCCCTCACTAGCTGGTCAGTGCCAGTGATGCAGCTCACTGTTGCCGCATGCTATACTGCACTGGGTGCTATTAATTGTACCAATATGAAAAACGATCCTTTGCACCAAAACAGCTCTTTTCGGAGCAAACATAATAAATGACCCTTGCACCGTAACTGCTAATTATGTATTAATAATAGCCTAATTTCCCCTTCACTGCTCAACAATTACTTGTGGCATAGTGGTTAAGGCTGCTAGCTACTGTGCTAGTGGTTCTGGGTTCGTATACTGGTCGATGTGTAAAATTATGGTTAGGAATAAGTCCCAAATAGGTAGGTAGGGTGAAGAGGAGGTGAGAGAAGGGGAGAAAGAAGGAGGAAATGGAAGAGAAGAAAGACACAGATTTTTTCCCCACTTTGCCTTTTGCATAATAGATGGCATTGCTATTAGTTCAAATGCCACCTCAAGTGTCGTCCAGGCATCCCATTAGTGAGTAGGAGTAGGAAGCTAGGATGTTGCAGATTCTTCAGTTTTGCCGCTGTGTTATGTATACAAGTTCGTATTCAAAGCTTAAGCTATGATTTGTCTATGGCATTCATCGCTGCCTGTTGCTCTCAGTGAAAATCAATGCAGCCGGTTTGTCTACGATGATGAGCGCCAGGTTGATGGTGATTGACGGTAGTTGCTTTTGAGGCAAATTCAGGGCGTTGATTGCTGCAGATTATCATGTTTATAGGAGGTCAAGAAAAGCAGAAGACAGCCATTTTATGCTTAATCATGGCCAATGTATTGTAATTTTTCCCAAGTTGCAGATGAAATATTAATAGGTTTCATGTCTAAACACAATGCCTTGTATGACATGAGCTTAAAAAGGACGCAGAATGTACTGATGTCCATGGTGCAAGGCGCTGTCTATAGTTGTCCCTGTTCTTAGGCCTATTCAGCACAATATGAGGGCAATGTTTTGCCACGGCTAAGCGTGCTTGAATGGATTGAAGACTTCAAAAATGGTCAGACGCTTGTGAAGGACGAGGAAAGAACAGGACGTCAATCCACATTCACTAGTGACACCAACATTGAGCAAGTGCATATAATGATTCAGACAAACCAAAGAAAGTGTTTAATGGATTTCGGCTTCTGGTACACCTTCAGGCAACAAAAAACTGATCACTGCATGCTGTTAACTTCTTTGGTGCAAATGCTGAATGGTGCAACTACACAATACTCAATGGAGTCCTAATGGTCAAACATTCCGCAAGCAGAGACAAATAACATGTCAAAATGCATGAGCACAAAGCAGTACAGCCAACCTACAAAAGATTTTAAAACATGTTGCGGTTGCAACCTATTTTCTTCTGAACTGAACAGTTTTATTATTATTGACAATTAAATCGTATATTTTGAGTACACGCGCGTTTTGTTTCTCTATTGTCATTCTGTATATACCAGGCAAAACTAATCTAGTTATATTACTTTTAATACGCTAGTGGTGCCATCTTTTTCTGTGTGTACTATTTTGCGACTAATTTTGCCTGGCTGCTAGAGTTTACGTGAGCGCTTAACGCTACTTGGCTGGCTCTATTCTTCTTCTATCCTTCGTCGGCGACTGTACTAGTTTCTTCTGTGTGTATGGATCGTCGTGTCCGGGCATTGTCTTCATGATGTTAGGTCGTCAGGTGAGCGAAGTATATTTTTCTATTGCATTATTCATGTTGTATTTAAATTATTTCTATTTTTGTATATTTCCATTTATATTCACTTTAAAGCATTTGTATTTTGTATAGTAAATTCACTTTAAAGTTTCTCTATTTCGTAAAGTTAATATTTTTGCTCGCTCACCTGACATTTCAATTTTCTATTTCGGCATTGCAATTCTAAATTAATTTTTTTTATCATGAAGACAATGGGTGTGTCTGTGACGTATGTATGATGATGAATGAATGTTTCGCCGACTACTTTCTTCTCTCTTTATTCTTCTCTTCTTGTATTTTCGTTTTCCTTTTCTTCCGTTCAGGTCATGACCGATATGTGTATAAAGTAAAATCCAGCCAAAGTCATTAATAGTCATAATTACATAACTTTTCTCATTACCGTAAATTTGGTATTCTGACAGAAATAATATAATAGGAAAATATATATTGAATGGAATAGCATAATAGTTTTTATACAGAGAACAATATTAATGACCCATATTTTACATTACTGCAGTATTTGAAATTACGATAGACAAAGTATTCAAAATTCAATGAGTAATCAAATTAATATTTATATTTAGAAATGTATCATTTGGAAATTATTAGATTATACAATATGGCCAGAATAACAGCAAGCAAAATTCAGAATAGGCCAGAATACCAAATTTACGGTAATGAGAAAAGTTATGTAATTATGACTATTAATGACTTTGGCTGGATTTTACTTTATACACATATCGGTCATGACCTGAACGGAAGAAAAGGAAAACGAAAATACAAGAAGAGAAGAATAAAGAGAGAAGAAAGTAGTCGGCGAAACATTCATTCATCATCATACATACGTCACAGACACACCCATTGTCTTCATGATAAAAAAAATTAATTTAGAATTGCAATGCCGAAATAGAAAATTGAAATGTCAGGTGAGCGAGCAAAAATATTAACTTTACGAAATAGAGAAACTTTAAAGTGAATTTACTATACAAAATACAAATGCTTTAAAGTGAATATAAATGGAAATATACAAAAATAGAAATAATTTAAATACAACATGAATAATGCAATAGAAAAATATACTTCGCTCACCTGACGACCCAACATCATGAAGACAATGCCCGGACACGACGATCCATACACACAGAAGAAACTAGTACAGTCGCCGACGAAGGATAGAAGAAGAATAGAGCCAGCCAAGTAGCGTTAAGCGCTCACGTAAACTCTAGCAGAATTAGTCGCAAAATAGTACACACAGAAAAAGATGGCACCACTAGCGTATTAAAAGTAATATAACTAGATTAGTTTTGCCTGGTATATACAGAATGACAATAGAGAAACAAAACGCGCGTGTACTCAAAATATACGATTTAATTGTCAATAATAATAAAACTGTTCAGTTCAGAAGAAAATAGGTTGCAACCGCAACAAACAAAAAATGTGGATACTAATTGACTCTACCCTCGTATTTTGGAAAAGGACGGACATAAAGATATTGATCTGTAATTGTTTAGATCGATCGTTTTCCTGGATTTATGTATAAGTATTACTATGTAGCAGTTTTGAGAGCATTTGGAAAAACACCTTCTGTGAAACACTGATTGAATATATTGGCAAAAGGTTTTACAATATAACTATGTTTAATTATAGATAAATTCAATATAACTTGTTATTTTTTATTCCATCTTTGCCTGGAACTATTTATGTTAATAATGTCACATTCATTAATAGCTCGGAGAAACATAGAAGAGGTTGAACACTTGGCTGTATTATTTTGCACAGAAGAGTTGAACGACAGCTTATTAATGTTAGAGGTTACACTGTGGACCTACTTTTGAGAAGTAGCCTATTTGTTATGGTAAATTCATTTGCGATATCCACTTTATTTGTTTTTTTTTAGTACCATTTTCATTAATTAAATCTGTAAGGGATTGATTTTTTCAGTACGGTAGTTTATGTCTGTGGTTTCATTTATTGTTTGCCAAAATTTTCTAGGATTGTTCTTATCAGGGTTGTAAAAAAGCCGGCTAAAATTGAAAAAGACCTGACCAGTGGTTTTTTTCAATTTTAGCCGGTTAAAATCAATTTTTCCTGGTTGGGGGAGGTGGGAGCGGGTTGAAATTTTGAAAAAATTATATTTAGGGCCCTATGGGGTTTAGAGGGAAACTTTGTCTGCATAAATTAGACACCAATGATTCAGTGGTTGTGGGGGTAAGGGTGGAAATTCAAAATTTTTAAAACCATGTCTTGTGCGGTATCGTTAAAAAGCTCTTGATGAGTAATCTTTAAATCAACAACTAGTTTCTTGATAGCGCTCATATAAGGAGAGAATTGAATTTTTGAAAGTCAAAAACACTTTAAAATATACCTCAGCCAATAGGCATGCCGAAATGAATTTATGAGGACTAACTGAGGCTAAAATTACCAATGAAATAAAGTTTGAAATATTAAAAATAATAGTTAAATATCTTTAGAACAATAATCCTTGGCCAAATTAAAAATGAAATAATAAAAGATATCAATTAATACATAATTAACAACTCTCTTTTTATAAAAGGGATTTTTTATACTTATTTCTCCATCAATTACACAAATCTGAAGCGTAATCATCTATCGCTGGAATTTTGTCAAGCCATAGAATCTTTACATCGTATGCCGGCCAGTTCTGCATCAATCGAAAGAGTATTTTCTTCATTTGGGTTAATATAAACAAAATTGAGAAACAGATTAGGCAATGAAAAAGCCCAGAAGCTTGTATACATCAACAGGCAGAATAAAGCAAATATGCAAGAGTCTGATGAATGGTGAATTTACCATATTTACTCGAATATAACGTGCCCTATTTTTGTCCATTTGTAGATTTCAATACTGATGTGCGCGTTAAATTCTAGTACACATTCGTTTCGTAGGTCGGAGGTAATATTGATCTACATAACAATGCATTGCTATAATTCTCAACTTCGTTCATTTTATTGTTAGCCTACACCATATGAAATTTAATTTCTGAAACATAATGAAAAAATTGTTTTTGTCAGTTCTATAGTGCAAATGTGGAATATTATGCATTGTTGATTTTAAACTCATTTAAGAGAGGTATCAGCTTTTATTGTGAAACATTCATTTAACGTTTTGTTTGTCCATTTAGCAATAAAAAATAAGCACCTCCGAGGATTCCAGTGATGAACACATTAGTGAATAATGATGGGCCATGCCTATAGGCCTACTTGTAGACCTAAAACTGGCAGTTAACTGTAAATGTTTATGTGTTGGTTCATTATTCTATAAATACTGTGACAAAATTCCAAATAAAATATCCTCCTATTGATGCGCATTACATTCGCTAACAAACTCTTTTTTATGATTTTAAGTTTCAAAATCAGAGTGCGCATTAAATTTGAGCATGCATTATATTGGAGTAAATACGGTAATTAACTATTGCTGGGAATTACACAGTGAAGTGGTACAGTGAGTCCCACGCAAGAGTTGGCCAATGACGCGGGTTTCTGCGACGTGGCGGGCACAGCTCTAACTCCCGAGCGATGGGGTGAAATATCTACGCAAAAAAAGCCGCGATCGGTGTAATGATTCAGATTCTCACATTTACAGTTAAAATTACAATGAAAATAACCACGTACCTCATCACAAGAGCTGTTGGAAATGTTCTTCTCTTGCAGCCACACAATACTGGCACCTTTTTAGAAAATTTTCTTTCACACGCATAATTTCAGCTTCCGAGACAGTTAATTTCTCTTGTGATATTGTCTTTAAGTTTTTCTAACAGCATGCAACTATTATTTATGGGGAAACTTCAAAAATTAAGTGTATAGGTCAATTTCCCATACATTAGAAGAACTTGAAGACAATATCACAAGAAAAATTAACTCTATTTCGGAAGCTGAACTTAAGTGCGTAAAAGAAAATTTCCTAAAATGGTGCCAGTATTGTGTGGATGCAAGAGGAGAACATTTTCAACATCTCTTGTGATGAGGTACATGGTTATTTTCATTGTAATTTTAACTGTGAATGTGAGAACCTGAATCATTACACCGATCGTGGCTTTATTTGCTGTGCCCGCCGCGACATAGAAACCCGTGTCATTGGCCAACTTGCGTGGGACACTGTATTAAATTACACTGAATACAATTTCAGGTTTCTGAGCTTGTAACTTTTAAATTTGTGATGTTTGGAAATAAGAACATGAAAGAAACTTCAAATATTTTTACTCAATTTGATTTTATCCAGATAAAATGCCTGGCATTTTTCAAGTGGATAAAACTGGTAGCTCTGCATTTGCACTCAGTAGGCCTAATACAGGTTCTGAGCTTGTAACTTTTAAATTTGTGATGTTTGGAAATAAAAACATGAAAGGAACTTCAATTATTTTTATTCAGTTTGATTTTAGCCGGATAAAATGCCTGGCTTTTTTCAAGTGGATATAACTGGTAGCTCTGAATTTGCACTCACTAGGCCTAAGTAGGCCTACTACAGGTTCTGAGCATGTAACTTTTAAATTTGTGATGTTTGGAAATAAAAACATGAAAGGAACTTCAATTATTTTTATTCAATTTGATTTTAGCCGGATAAAATACCTGGCTTTTTTCAAGTGGATAAAACCAGTTAAAACCGGCCGGTTAAAACCAGGCCGTCTTTTTCATAACAACCCTGGTTCTTATATTCATCAAATTTTAATTTATAATAATTAGTATTCATATTTGGACGGCTCAGTGCCAGAGGTGACTAAGTGCCATCAAGAAAAGTGCTAATATTTGTGTGTATTGACCAGCAAAGATCGTATTCTATCTAAGCCAAACATGACTATGCTGTATCATTTACAAACACAGTTATGGCTGCTAGTCATGTTTCGCGTAAATAAAATATGATTTTTGGTGGTCAATACACACAAATATTAACACTTTTCTTGATGGCACTGAGCCGTCCATTTCTGATCAAAAGAGTGAGCAAATTTCTATAATTTCAATAATACTTTTTGAACTTTCGTTACTTGGATCGTGATTTAATTTCTTCGTGAGTTTGTCTCTAGTATGGATAGACTTGACTATAAATCATATATTTGAATTAAATCATAGAAGATATGGAAATAAGTATCTGGATCTTTACATTTATGCATGGGATCCCAGATTCTTTTTCAATAAGTGAGACTAATTTTTCATTGTTAATGTAATTCAAAGTGTGTATTTGTTTAGCGGGGAGTTAAAAAATTGACCTTTGAGCTGTTTTAATAGAACAATAACAGCAGGTAATGGTCAGTTATGGTGCAGCAAAAAACTCCTGGTATAAATTTCCGGTTTCTGTTGGTTTTTAAAGATATATGGACTTAACAGGTTTCCAAGCTCAGTCTCATAATTGTGTTTAAAAATTTAACAAAGCCATGAGCGTATAACATATCCAAGTACCTGTTTTCAGTAACATCTAAATGATTGAAATGAAATGATTAGCCTAAATGTCCCATTAAGGGTAATGGCCTCCTCAAAGAGGGTAAGCTCGAATACACCTACGGGTCAATCCATATGAAATCATCCAATAATAAAATAATTTGTTGCTGACCTATTTTATTTTTATTTTCAAGTATATATTTTCTGTTTCTATGTGTATCTGGGAGTACAAAACAATTTTTTTCACATTTTTTATCACTAACGCTTCGGCAACTAGTGGCCATTTTGCTTAGAAGGATCTGTCATTTTTGGCATTTTCAAAGGTTAGCGGTAAGTTAAATAACTATTTTATTTATGAAGATATCAACTTCAAGTAAAAACCATCTTAATCTACAAGAAACAGTCTACAGTTCATGTCATGACCAAAAATGTGTTAGGTCTTAAGGAAATAATCAAAAACTTTATTAGAAAATGCAGTTCCGATTAGAAAAAAATAACAACTTTATAAAACTTTTTTCCATAGAGGGACGAAAACGCATGTTTAATATTTTCTCCCCACAAAGATATAGTAGATCACTAGATGCTAGTAAAATTTGAGATCATTTATGTAAATCCTTTAGGTTTTATGAGTCTTCAAATATCGAGATTTTGCAGAATTGTTGATTTTCAAATTAAAATTTCTCAAATGGGATTGAACAGAAAAATTTGAAATTTTCTCAAAATATTCTTCTAGTGCCTAGTAATCAACATATAAAATTTCATCACTGTGTTCTGACCAGAAGTATTTTATTTTTAATAAAGAAAATGCTAAAAAATAACACTGTCAAATGAGCGAATAACAGTGTTAAAATACAATAAAAATTGTCAAAAATAATATAATTATTTGTTGTTGCTAGTAAAATTAAATATGCCATAAAACTAACATATTAAATGTTCCATGGTAGTAGTCATATTGATCAATACTCCAGCGGAAGGAGACCATATTGTCACATTTGCTGAGCAAGCCAGAATATGCTGACTTGAAAAAGGCAAGTCTCTACAGACTCCTCTGTAGCTCCTTTGTTCAGTAATCAGTAGCTGTGCTTGACTGAAGATATAAAAAAAGTTGCCCCTTCAGTTAAAAAAATTGATTATTTTAGCGATGGAGATGGTAGCCAGTACAAAAACAAAAATAACTTTTTGAATATTTGCAATCACTTTGAAGCTGAATAGCATTTTTTTGCCACTTCTAATGGAAAGAATGCTTGCGATGGGATAGGAGGGGGTACAAAGAGGGCTGTCTCGATGGCTAGTTTGCAAAGACCATATTTGGACCAGATACCTTCAGCAGAAGAAGTGTTCAAATTTTGTTCTGAAGAAATTAAAGGTATTTCCTATACACTTGTATAAACATTTTTTAAACCTTTGGCTCAGCTGTGGAACAAACTTCTAGCATCATAAAGTGTTACATTCACTCAAAAAGTGATATTTATGGTGAACATAGTATTTCCATTTTGCCCAAATTTGAAATAAGACCTTTCGAAGTAAAGGACATTGTTGCCTGCATTATGATCAGAACTTGTGGTTTGGTGAAATTGATATTTTTTTTAAGTGAAGGGGCAACTTTTTCTATATCTTCAGTCAAGCACAGCTACTGACTACTGAACAAAGGAGCTACAGAGGAGTCTGTAGAGACTTGCCTTTTTCAAGTCAGCATATTCTGGCTTGCTCAGCAAATGTAGCAATATGGTCTCCTTCCGCTGGAGTATTGATCACTATGACTACTACCATGGAACATTTAATATGTTAAGATATATATAAGCATTCATGAACCACAGATTATTGTCTCTGTTGGACATTACATGAGAATATTATAGGAGAAAAATTCCTCCGGCACTGGGACTAGAACTCAGGATCTTTGGCCAATGCTCTACCAACTGAGCTAAGCTGGAGCTCCATTCACAACACCAGACGGAACCTCTCTCCTATGACTGATTGCCCTAATGGTCTACCTCACAGACAGACAAGTCATGTCATATGCAGTCCGGCTTAGCTCAGTTGGTAGAGCATGGGCGCGAATAGCCAAAGGTCCTGGGTTCAAGTCCCAGTGCCGGAGGAATTTTTCTCCTATAATATTCTTTAATATGTTAGTTTTATGACATATTTAATTTTACTAGCAACAACAAAAAATTATATTATTTTTGACAATTTTTATTGTATTTTAACACTGTTATTCGCTCATTTGACAGTGTTATTTTTTAGCATTTTCTTTATTAAAAATAAAATACTTCTGGTCAGAACACAGTGATGAAATTTTATATGTTGATTACTAGGCACTAGAAGAATATTTTGAGAAAATTTCAGATTTTTCTGTTCAGTCCCATTTAAGATATTTTAGTTTGAAAATCAACAATTCTGCAAAATCACGATATTTGAAGACTCATAAAACCTAAAGGATTTACATAAATGATCTCAAATTTTACTAGCATCTAGTGATCTACTATATCTTTGTGGGGGGAAAATATGAAACATGTGTTTTCATCCCTTTTATGGAAAAAAGTTTTATAAAGTTGTTAATTTTTTCTAATCGGAACTGCATTTTCTAATAAAGTTTTAGATTATTTCCTTAAGACCTAACAAATTTTTGGTCATAACATGAATTGTAGAATGTTTCTTGTAGATTAAGATGGTTTTTACTTCAAGTTGAAATCTTCATAAATAAAATAGTTATTTAACTTACCGCTAACCTTTGAAAATGCCAAAAATGCCAAATCCTTCTAAGCAAAATGGCCACTTGTTGCCAAAGCGTTAGTGATAAAAATGTGAAAAAAAATGTTTTGTACTCCCAGATACACATAGAAACAGAAAATAGGCTATATACTTAAAAATAAAATAAAATATGTCAGCAACACCCATTGGATGATTTCATATGGATTGACCCCTACATGTGGTGAGCTATTCCACATGAGGGATATAAGCTATCTACAATCTGAATATTAATGTCACCAACAATTAAATGGTTATAGCTGTGAGTTTTGAATTTGTTAAAAAAATTGTTCAAAATTATCAAGGAAATTGTATTTACAAGTGTTTGGCAAACGTTAATTAAAATAGAAATTGCTGTTAAATGTAAAATTTAAATGCAGGGAATTGCAATCCGTGATTTCCGTATCACTGAGAGTGATATCAATATTATTTTTGCAATATTTAGAGAACTAAATTATCAAATTTATTGTACTTATTTATGATTTACAGTTTCAAAATTGGGATGCGCATTAGATTCGAAGGCGCATTAGATTTGATTAAATATGGTAATATACTACCCGCGCGCGATTTCTTGAGCGCTCGGCTCCCTAGTCCTCAATCGGTAGGTTTCGTTCAACTTCGTAGGTTGAGCTGACAACATTGAAACACGAAGTACGCTATACACCCTGACATCTAGTGGCATCAATACTAAGCTTTCATTCTGTCTCAGGATCCTTATTTATTTATTGACATTATCTTTTCTGACGCATGGAGTTATGTGGAAAAATACAATTTTTCGAATTGCTTATTTCACAAACACATCATTGTACATCCAACACTTTCCTCACCTCTTTAAGAATTCCGTATGTGCTAATTTCTGATACTCCCGTGAACTCTGATGTCAATTTCATGGACTGAAAGTTGAGTGAACTTTTCACAAAACGTATTAAATACGTTTAAAATTACAGTGGCTTTCAAATGAGAAGTCTTTTCCTTCACCGCCAATCACGTGTATGGGCTAAAAGACTGCCGCTAGCAATGAGAGTCTTCCCTCCGTCTCGCCGTCTCTGATTGGGCCGCGTATCTATGGAGTTGAAGGACATAGGACTTGTCATCTGCAAAGCACCTTAGGCCTATAGTTTTCTCCAATTTTAGATGCCTTACCTCTGTTACGTTTTACAACACTAAATGGTGAAGCATGTTCTGCCAAGACTCTTCTTTATGCTTACAACTAGTCATCCTGTGTAAAAATATTGACCCTATTTATATAACATTCTCTTCCCGGAGGAAAATGATTTATTTGATAACTAAAGCCTTATGACGTGTTATTAATTGTTACGCAATACCGTCACCACGTTATATTATTGGACTGCATTAAAATAGTTGTTAATTAAATGCCACTACATAAAATAGCGAGGATGATTCATTAATTAATTATCCAATTCGGCATCCACACTTATACTGTGATGTGCGCATACCATATGCGCGATTCTGCTGAAATGTGATTTCTTTGGTTGACAACACTGCAGAAAGACTGGTGGAGTAGCTATGTTTTGTTCCCCCAACCCTCACTTCCCCGTAAATCCATCGCCCAAGATATGGCGCACGGGTAGTACATGAAACCAGTTAATTTTTATGTATTAATTTTAGTAGGCCTACTTAGCACTGTAGGTTGTTTAGACCAATCAAGCAAGCGTTTTTTTTTTTATATTCCTATTTTTAGTTTGCATCTGTCTCACCTGTTTCTGTTATGAAATTCTTTTTCATTTACAGTTAAATTCAACGTTGAGTTACAATGAACCCGGACCAAAACAACTGGAATAACATGAGTGGCCATGAAGGTAGTTGGGGTACAAGTCCCAGGTATCCCAACAGTAGAGGTGGCTTCCAAGGCAATAACCATAATTTCTCATCACCTAATTACAACAATGGTGCCCAGCCTCAAGGACCTCAGGGACAGTTGATGTATTTAGCTGGAGATCAACATATGCCTTTTCAAGGACAAGTACCCGGACATAGCCACCCACAGCAGTACCCAGTGAAACATCAGCCACCACGTTACATGAGACATGGAGATCATTCAAATCGAAATGAACAGTATGATTCAAGTTCCACTGGCGGGAGACCAGATAATCATTGGAAGCAAAACCGTAGACAAAACCAGTCCTTTAGAGGAAGACAAGGATATCGCCAAAGACCAGTTGATAGTGAAACCATTGAAGATCCCCGTGAGTTTGTACAAAAGCACACTGCAACAGTGCCTACTGAAATTTTCAATCTTAATACCATTCAAATTCAGGGAGCTGATGAAAGTTTTAATAAGTTTTTCCAACGTATGCTTGACACACATCCGGAAAGGGATAGTTTGTTATTAGAACTTGAGAAATTCTCAGTTGTGCAGATGGAAAAGCAGTCACCTTCTCGTTCGCTGTCCGTTGAGGCACCACCATTTCAGAGTCGCCAAGTGAAGGAAGTACAAGCAAGTGAAATGCAGGCTAGTCAGCTTTCATCGCAGCAACAGTCTTCAATTGAACAGCACAGTGCACAGACTTCTAAGATTCCGGTAAGTTAAGCGGTGCCATTTTACCTTCAGTTTCAAAGAATACCTAATTATATTAAGTAGAGTGTTGTTTACATTTACAATTAATTTATAAAAGTATAGCCTAGTTTACATAATGACACTAGGTTTTGTAACTACTTTCATGAAAGTGTTTTCGCGAAATAAATAGTAGGCCTACCTATTTCCTTCCGAACAAATTCCAGTGCAATCACACTTTTCACCTTATTTTTGAAGTTCAAGTTGTTGAAATCCCATAAACACGTTTGGACTCCATATAAATCCAGGATTTTCCCAATGTCCACACTTAAAATGTGAACTAGCTAAATATGTCTATAACCTTGAAACTCTTTAGTTTAGTGAAAAGTTGGAATCGGCCTAAACTGCGCAATGTCTTAACTCATTGCCACTAATACATCATGCACATGTGCATTCAGGAATGAAACAGAGCCTGCTAATACGAGGGGCGTACTGAAAGTTGTGAGCAACATATTTTCACAACCTTAATCATTATTTGTAAGTGAAACCAAGTATATCATCTCAATCTACAAACCTTTCTTACACTTTTACACATAGTCTCCGTTTTTTGGCAAGTTTGAAAATACCCTTGCGATAGAATTCTGTTCCAGCTGCCTTAGACACTGACGCACTGCTTGCCGAATATCGTTTTGTCGTTTTGTTTCAGGTTCATAATGATGGAACCAGCTTTCATCTCCAGTCACAATACTCGTCAAAAATTAGTCACCTTCATTTTGAAATCTCTGAAGAAGGTTTTGGGCAATGGTTCGTCTCTGACGTTTGTGGTCCTCGGTCAATAAACGTGGGAACCCAACGGGCAAAAACCTGCCGATAACCTAAGCTGTGAATAATTTCTTGCACCACACTATGTCCAACTGAAAGTTTTGCAGCTGGAACGGAATTCTATCGCAAGGGTATTTTCAAACTTGCAGAACAATGGGAAACGTGTGCAAAAAAACGGAGACTATGTAGAAAAGTGAAAGAAAGGTCTGTAGATTGAGATGATATACTTGGTTTCACTTACATATAAAGATTAAGGTTGCGAAAAAATGTTGCTCACGACTTTCAGTATGTCCCTCGTATATTTGAAAAGGAATTTAACACCATAGTTGTTCGCTTCTCAGAAATCTTATCTTAACAAGTACTGTTACCGGTATTTTTGTTATTGTAACAGTAGTGGTAAAAAGTTATTTTCCTTGTATAATAGTTACATTTATGGGTAAAGACTATTTTGATGTATATACTATAATTCTTTTTTTTTTTTTTCACTGAGTACAAAATGAAAGAAAGTTAACATTTCAATACTGTTAGTAATTAAGCATAGCCTACTATTTTTTTTTGGCAATAAAATCAATACCACTATCACTAACACCAAGCAGTCAAGTCTCAATATCTCAAATTACTAGAGGATGCAACAATTAATTTGAGTTATAAAAATTTCGAGTATTTGTAGAGATCACGAATATTGCTGTAGGGCTAAAAACTATATATAAATAGTCTTACCTTTTATTGAATGAAAACACTGACCTTAATAAAAGAAAACTTTATTTCTTAATCTAATTAATAACATTAATAGTGTAATTAAAATTATAACAAAATCCTGTATTGTTTATAAAGGATCCACATTTTTATGACTTCATTTTCTTCTGCTTGACTGACTTTTTTTCTCGAGCTACCTCCACAAAGTTTTCGACTACGTTCAGTGAAATAAACACACACACACACACAGATGGTTGTCCATTTATAAACATTCTTAGAATTTCTAACGCCTGGAATGATTGATTCATTGATGGTTGAACCTTCGTAATGTTTACAGCTTCATCTCCCTCTCCATCATCAGAATCTTCATGATGCTTTACTGCATTCACTATGTCTTCCTCTGATAGGTGCTCTGTAACAAAAACTTCGGAATCCACTGCTAGGAACACCTTGTAGTTTGTTTGCTGGCACTTGAAGTGCTCCTGGAAGGTAGATCACACTTCAGACTCTGGTGTAGCTGTCAACTTCTTCACTCACATTCGCTTGATTGTGAAACCAACTTTCCTAAAACAATTTGCTATTGTTTCTGGCTTCACATCTTCCCAAGACTGGCAATATGTGGATGGCTTCCAGGAGATTGATATCATTCACTGGTTTATTCAACTCAGTGTTCCTGATAATCCTGGTGATGGCCAGTTTCCGGTAGTAGCCTAATGTTGTAAGTTCCTTACTATACCTTGGTCCATGGGCTGAAGCTTCGATGTCATATTGGGAGGCAGGGCAGTTGGCAATAAATAACAGCACACTCCTATTTTCCTGATCGAACTTCCTGTCAATTATTTCAATCCATGATTAAAAAATGGAACTTTGTCATCCAAGACTGTTTATTGTTTTCGTACAAAACTGGCAGGGATTTCATACCTGAAAAACAATGTGGCTTAGCAAATTTTCCAATTGCTAATAATTTCAGTTTTTCATTTCCTGTCATATTGGCTGCTACCATTACAGTGATTCTCTCCTTGCTTCTTTTCCCACCTTGGCATTTTTTTCCCCTTTAAAAGGCCAAAGTTTTTTGTGGGAGACACTTGAAGAAAAGTTCTGTTTCATCAACGTTGAATATGTCATCCGGCTTGTACCCCTCTAATGTTGTTGGGAGAACATGCTGTCGGTACTCATCACAAGCAATTTCTGAAATATCGGCACCCTCTCCAGATAACACTTTTTGTACAATTCCATTTTGTATTTTTAATTTCCCTGAACTCGCTTGAAAAAAGTCTCGTCCTAAGCTCTCTGCGAATTTTTCTGCTTCATGAGTTACATCACTAGACACAGGAATGTTATTGTCGCCCAAGTTACACAACCACTGCACCATACTCTCTTCTAGTTGAGGAAAGCTGGATGGCTTTAGTTTTTTTTCATTGCTGTAAACTCACAGATTCATCAATGCCCTTCAAGATCTTATCTTTATATTTTAATTTTTTTCAGTAGCATCAACATGTTCCATTACAATAGTAAACTACATGTTTTGGTGTACTCCGATTTTATACAATTTTATCTTAATTTGTATAATATTGTAACAAGGGCTCGTCGGGGTTCAAAATCAGAACACCGAATTTCTAATTGAAGGATGGAGGTTTCTTTATTTCCTATAAAACAGTGGTCAATACAGCCAGATAACTCCTGAATGTTCTCCAAATCACTCTTCTGTCTGGTGCTCACTTCCACGTCACAGCACTGTCCCAGTCCAGATCAGCTCACCAGCGCTTCCGTTCACTAGTTCCTCCGTTCACCCTTCTCTCCGGTCACTAGTTCCCCATTGACTAGGTCTTCCGTTCGCGGGTCCCTCCGTTGACTAGTCCCTCCGGTCACTGGCTCCTCAGCTTCCCCAGTCCTCAGCTGCGCTGATCGGTTCACTCCGTCCAGCTCCTCAAGCCACACTTACTTGAGGTTGCGCTGATCAGTGCTCTCCTTCCAGTTCACACTCTGGCGCTAACTCTCTCCCGCTGTTACGGACTGACTGTTCTCCCATTGACTAACTCATCACTCCTCGCGGACCGACTCCCTCTGACTGGCCGTTGCTGTTACTCTCCTCGACTGACTGTCTCTCTGACTCACGAACTGAACTGAACGCGTCGGGTTGCTCCCCCCTTATATAGTCCCGACGAATACTCTGGAGCCGATGTCTCGAACGTTCTGCCCTCGTGGAGTCTAGAATGCCCGCGCGGTGAGCCGTCACACCCCTGAGTATGTGGCCCCTCCTCTGGCCTCTCCCACTCACTGTGCCGTGCTTTACAGTAGGCCGCGCCCATCGGCGGTCGCCTCCCACCCGTCCAATAGGGGAGCGCGATCTTTCTAGAAGTCTGTCATTCTGGCGCTTTCTGGGCGAATCCTGGGCTTTGTGACAATATTATAATCTAATATGACTTAATTTCTCATTATTGTCGTCTTAATCTGTAGTAATTTACAAAGTTATCAGAGGCATATTCTACTAGGTTGTTTACTATTTGATCTATTCCCTATTTTCCCTAGCCAAGTCAATATAATTATTTGTTTATTTTTATGTTCATTGCTTTGATAAATGTTTGAAGTCTTTTAGGTATTTTATAACTAAATCACTATATCTAGGTGCAAGTGTCCTCTGTTTCGAACTATGCTGTCCTTAAGTTGATCTCATTCTCTGTTGTACCTTGAGCATTCCAGCAAGAGGTGATCAGTCTCATCTCTTATCCTTCGTTGCATGGACAAGTTGAGACTTTTGTTACTTTAAATCTGTGGAAGTAAGCTTTTATTGGTTCATGTCCAGTGACCATAGTGGTAAGTCTGACTATAGGATGAATCTTGGAGGACAGTCTTTGTGCCACACTTGAAAAGTATTTCTTTGTTTCTTGTCCCATTCGGTTTCCCATTTTGCATAACTTTCCTCTCTTAACTTTTTTAATGCTTTACTCTTCGACACTTTATTATATGAGAGTGTGTTGGAACTTTCTACAGCATTTTTGGCAAGGCAATCAGCAAGTTCGTTTCTATATATTCCAACATAAGTCTTCACCCATCCAATTGCTACAGACCAGCCTTTATTTCTGATAGTTTTTATAGCCTGTCTTATATCTTGTATGGGGTGATTGTGGGTTTTTGAATTCCTGAATGAGTCTCTTGTGATTTTACTGCCTGTGCATATAGCGATTTTCTGCAGTGTCATTACTGCCATGTAGGGCGTCTATTTTTTCCAGTTCCTTCGTTTTTGCTAGTTGTTCAGCCTGATTGTTGGAACATTCTTCATGCAATTTGAACTGCAGCTGGTGTGCTATCTCTCCGCAAAAGAGAGTTACACCTGAACCAACTCCATCATTAGATTGACTTCCATCTGTGTATATTTCTATATTGTAGAGTTTTTTAGGATCTATGTCTTCTACGCTCGGAAATGCTGCTGGATGAGGCCATTTCTTAAGTTCTAATCTTCAATGTTAATATGTCCGTTCTCCACCTTGAGTGTTTTACATTCCCTTGCAATCTCCTCTAACTTGTGCACCATTGGTACCAGGCCAGTCAGTATGCAAAGTGCCTTGGTAGAAGTGGTGCGATAGGCTTTTGCTATCCTAATATTCATTAGCCTTTGTACCCTTATTAGTTTTGTCCTGTTATACTTCCTTTGTAATGCATCTACCCATACAGGTACTGTATAGGATAGTAAAAGCAATGAGGGAAGTGAGGTGGTATGGGCCAGTATGGAATACCTGCTCTGGTTTCAAAGGCTCAATAAAATACCGGCACTGGTTTCAGTGGTCAAATAGCATATCGCCACTGAAAATTAGTATATCTTTAAAAAATACGTTAACTTTGCTTTGTAATAAAGAGTAGATCCTATTATCCGTTTGAGTCGTAATATAATTACTTTTCATGATCATCCATCAACTGGTATGCTTTCACCAGTAGCCATTGCCAGTATAGAAAGAAGGCTGTGTCTGGTAACCTATGATAGCCTGTGTTGCAATCTTAATTACTATACTGTACTGCTATATCTGAAGTTTTAAAAATATTTCTAGGTAACAATATATTGTAACTTGAATGTTGTTGAAATAGTTAGCCTACTTATTCTATCTTTATTGAAATTAATAAAGTTCTTTCAATCGACAGTACAAGATGTTCGTGACTTTTGTGCTCCTCCTTGTCTATCATCTACAGTGAGTTCCAAGCAAGAATTGGTCAAGCATGCGAGTTTCTACGACGCAGCGGCCACAGCTCTAACTACCGAGTAATCGGGTGAAATATCTACGCAAATAAGGCCGCTAATGATGTAACGATTCAGGTTCTCACTTTACAGTTTCGAATTACAGTGAAAATAACCACTTAAGTTACCTCATCACAAGAGATGTTGGAAATGTCCTCCTCCTGCATCCACACATCACTGGCATCTTTTCAGGAAATTTTCTTTCACACATATAAGTTCAGCTTCTGAGATTGTTAATTTCTCTTGTGATATTGTCTTTAAGTTCTAATGTATGGGAGGTTGACCAATACATTTTATTTTTCAAGTTTCCCCCAAAATAATTGTCACATACTGTTAGAAGAACTTAAAGACAATATCACAAGAGAAATTAACTCTATCTCAGAAGCTGAACTTACGTGCGTGAAAGAAAATTTCCTGAAAAGATGCCAGTGCTGTGTGGATGCAAGAGGAGGACATTTCCAACATCTTTTGTGATGAGGTATATGGTTATTTTCATTGTAATTCTAACTGTAAATGTGAGAACCTGAATCATTACACTGTTAGCAGCTTAATTTGCATAGATATTTCACCCGATCGCTTGGGAGTTAGAGCAGGGACCGCTGCGATGCAGAAACACGCATGATTGGCCAACTCTTGCATGGAACTCGCTGTATATTAATGGAAGGAGTTAATTAAGAACATCCCTAGTGTATAAAACAGTATTTCCTGCATACCTCATAACAATTATGTATGCTTTTTGTAAATTGAGGCATGATAGGAAAAAACCTCGGAATAGCATACCACCTCTGGATTTTACCCATTTCCTTCACTGAGTAAGGGTAATTCTGCTCCTTTGTATATTGTACGTAGTGCAGATTTTGACAAGGCATTGGTCATTGTAGTGCATCTGCCTGCTACATATTCAGTAGGAGCATTGAAGTTGAATTTATCTTGTATTACAATTCCAAGGTACTTTAATTTATCCACTTGTTCTATTTGTTTATTATTGATGAATATCTCAACTCTGTGTCTGTTTCTGTCTCACTTGCATGCAACTAGAAGAACTTTAGGTTTGTTTTCGTTGAATTTTAAGCAAAGTCGCATTGTAGGGGGACCCATCTCGCGATGTGCAGGTTTCCACAGATGAGTGATGTTTTTTGTTTTTCAGCGAAACAGGTTGACCAACTTGACCAACTAAGTAGTGGCAACTAGATTCTAGTTTAGTGGCAATTAGGTTAGGAACGGTGATATTAGTGTTAGTGGCAGGTTCTGTTAGGTTAGGAACAGTGATATTAATTTAGTAGGGCACACTGAATTCTCCCGTTTTGTAAATGTGCCGTATTATATCTCCTGCAGTTAGGTTAGGAATGGTGATATTAGTGTTAGTGAAAGGTTCTGTTCTAGGTTTCTATGAACAGTGATATTAATTTAGTGGGGCATTCTGAATTCTCCCGTTTGGAAATGTGCCATATTACCGGTATATCTCCCAAGTGTTTTATGGTGTTTAGTGACACGGTCTAAGTAATGCATAATATTATCCACATAGTTAAGCTAGGTTTGTTGTGTTTGTGAACATGTTTACCAAGAATTCTAGCTGTTCTGCCAGTGTGACATCACACCTCTAATGTCCAATCACGGGTTTCTTCATCATACGGAGATGGAAATATGGTGGAATTGATGCTACTTTTTGCTAGATAGCATTATAAAAGAAAGTGTATCGTGTAGGGCAGGTGGGTTGGACCAAATCATTCGTCGAGACAACATCTCCTCTCCCCAGAACTACCTAATACATGTGATATTATGTGTTTTATGAACACAAATTTGGTTTTAAAAGTGGGTCCCCTTACATCTCGATTTTACCAAATTTTATTTTATTGTCTCTTGCCCAGTTTGCGATCTTTACCGTCTCTAGTTTGGCATAGTTTTCAGCCTCGTGGATGCTTCTTCCCTTCGTTACTATAACATGTCATCAGCAAAGGGGGTAGCGGTGGTGAGGTTATTCTAAAAAAAATTTATAATAGCGGATGGAATGGAAAGTTGCATGTAAGTTCGACTCCCGCTGGTTCCATCATTGGCTATTTCTATTAATTTATGTATACTGTTAAAGTTACCTTACTTGTATATAAAACTACACTAGCACCCATGAAAAGAACAGGCTTCTTATTAGCACTGATAAAAATATTGGCTTTTATACATTGATGCTGTTTACAGTTTTCTTATGTAAAATGTTTTATTGCAGGTTGTCTCTCTAGCTTCACCTGAAATTCCTCCATTTGCTACAAGACCTGCTCCATATTTCAATAGAGCGGATTCCCAGAAAAAGATCAATGATAATCCACAACAAACTAGTGACAGTCATTCCGTTACTAATGTACAACATACCACTATCAGTAATAGGAATTCTCATGCTATTACTGATACGCAGTCTTCTTCCAAACAATCCAAGATCGAAGCACAACATACTGCTATCAGTGACAAGAAGAAACCTCACTCTGCTACTGATCTACCACCTTCTTTCAGACAGTCTGAATCTGATGCGCAACATTCCATCAGCGAGAGGCAAAAGACTGTTACTGATGTACTATCTTCTTCGGAACGATCTGAGATCGAAGCTCCCAGATCATCAAATAGTCCCAGAAGAGAGTCTAGATCTGGTGGTAGTGCACAGAAAACTACCTCAAGTAGATGGGATAAACCTTCTGGAAGTGAAATGTCATCCTGTTCTGAGCCAGCGGAGGAGGGATGGAGTGCAAGTGGAGAAAAATCAACTGATGTTGGGTAAGATATGCTCTTAGGGCGAATTTCACCAAAATTATGGTAAAGCTTCTTTAGCTAATGGTGGTTTAGTTTAAAGAGAGAAACTAAAGTCAGTTTAATTTGTATGCATTTCACCACTGTAATATGGTAAAGCCAATTAGCTAAGCCTTCTATAAGATTTCACGGCCTTCTGGTTTCATGGTTAAATCGTAAAACAAGAGGCCATGATTCTGTATAGTTAACTGATCGTCAATTGTCATACACAGGTTCGCCACATTACCCATTCTAATTCAAGTCTTTTAAAATAATAATTTAGCTGAAAAATGTACATGTTTCTTTAGAATTACTTAATTTAATGGATTTTATAACTCATGTGACTGAAAATGTGATTACCGATGTGAAAATAAAGGCAATCACTGTGAATATCGCTTTCATTAGAAGAACATCTGCAAAAAATAGACGTCGTAAAGTTCAACACACCACCTGTTTCGAACGTGATCACATCTAAAATGTGGACTCAACATAATTTGCACCGAACCAAGTTCTGGACTGAACGCGTTTTGTATCGAACCCCATATTTCAGGCTCAATTATAACGGGGAAAGGTTGTGATTTGGAACAAAAACATTATGTAGTATCATGCAGAACACTTCAGAGAATGCAAATCCGCAAAAAACTACATTACGATCGGAGGTGGACTTAACACGTTTTGAACCGACACTCCTCATATATATATGGTAGATGAAATCTCTCTCTCTTGAGACTGTCCTTAATGGTCAGCCTCATTGAGAGACATTTATGTCATATATATATATATATATATATGATAAGGCACACTAATTTAATGATTTGTGACTATGTTCCACAGTTTATTGTATAATACTCTATAAGATAAAGTTATAGATTCATGCTTCCACAGATTCTTGTTTCTGTTGACATCAAATAAAAATATTTAAGAGAAAAATTCTCATGTAACACAATTAGGGTTGTCTTATTCCAAAAGTGTCCGTACAATAAATAATTTTAAAGTGGGAGGAAGAATCTCGCAGGGGTAATCACTAGGGAACATATTTTTGCTAAAATAAAAAGGCTGATTTTGGTGTTAATTTCCTTCTATTTAGTGGGTATTTCTTGAAATAAAATATTTTATACAATTATACTTATATACAGAGTCCGCCAGAAAAATGTATACACTCTTTGTCAGACTGTATCGGGATATTGTATCTGGATATTACCAGTATATTACCAGTATGTTGTAGTATGGTCTTATGCTCTACACATGTCGTTACTTTCAACACGATAGTGACAAAACAAAATGGCTGGAGAATGCTTAACGTTCGAGCAGCGAAAATGCATTCTGAAGTGGTTTATCAGGTTTGATAATGCCGTTGAAGTGCAGCGTCAGTGGAAGCGGGAGTTTGAAACAGAACCCCCAACCCGCCTAACAATTAAACACATTATTGGCAAGTTTGAGGCACATGGAACGATTTGTGATATTCATAAAGGAAGATCAGGAAGACCGCGTACAGCTACAAGTCCTGCTTCGACGGATCTCGCGTTGGAAAAGTTTGTTACTTCTCCACAAAAGTCTGCTACGCAATGTGCGCGTGAAGTGGGAATTAGCAGTAGAAGTGTACGACGAATTCTGAAAGGTGCTAAGTGGAAACCTTACATTCCACGATTACTGCATGTGATTAATGATGAAGATCCTGATTGGACGAAGAGGGCCCATTGAGTTCCCTCCACGGTCGCCAGAATTAACCCCTATGGACTTTTACTTATGGGGAACCGTGAAAGATCAAGTCTATCGACGTAAGCCACGCACGTTGGAGGAACTTCGCCAGGAGATTACAGCGGCATGTGCTGCGATCTCCATTGAAACATTGACCGATGTAGCTGCGGCGACCGTTCATCGTTCAGTAATGTGTCTGGCCGCCAACGGCCAACATTTTGAACATCTAATGTAACCACTGAACTAAGAAAGTACTACCGGTAGATGTTTGAATAGTATTTAAATTTAAAAAAAAACCTAATAAATAGTTTCGTTCCTTAAAGTGTGTATACATTTTTCTGACAGACCCTGTAGTGATGCTACAGCACTGTGCACAATGTGTTCTTTTTTTTAGAACCATGAAAAATGGCCGTAATTGAGGTTATAATGTTCTTTAAAACCTATGGAATTTGAAGTACCGGTAATTAATACTTTAAGAAACTTGTAGAGTTGTAAAATTAAATGTATTCGTATTCTTTTGCTATACACAAACTACTGTGACTATTTCCGCCGTATCATTTTTGTAACAATCTAAAGAGGAAAAAACAAAAGAAGGAAAACAGAACACTTAGGGGTGAGTTCCATTATACATGTCCATTTCCTTTGGGAGTAACCTGAGTTTTATGTTTCACTACACAATACACTATACACTCCCCCCCCCCCCCTAGTAACAGCGATGGTGTCCAAGAAATGTGCAGGGTAGTGGACCTTGCTTCCTGACCTAGTAAAATGTCTTGTTGAGGGTTAGTAACGGCATGGGGACCTTCTTCCAGTAGAAAGGCTGGTTTCAGGTGATACTGAGATTTGCTTTATCAATCCCCCGATATTGATGTCGAAGAACTTATTAGTTCAACTCTTTACTGGGTATGGGCCATCGTACGTAGGTTGGAGTGAGGATAATGGAGGTCCATGGTGTATGAAAACATGAGAGCAGTCGGCAAGATGTTTGGACACAAAAACAGGTCTTTTGCCATGGGTCGATGTCTGACTTGGTTTTAGTCCTCTTATTGTCTCCCGGAGGTGTCTCACGAAATCAGACTGTGATACGGTAGGCTGGTTGGTGAACAGTTCTCCTGGATGGCGGAGTGGTGTGCCATAGACCAGTTCGGCAGCTGAGTGACCCAAGTCTTCTTTTACTATAGATCGCATGCCCAATAAAACTAGAGGTAATGAGTCTACCCATGATGAGGATTGTAGTAGATGGCATTTGAGTGCTGCTTTCATGGTGCGGTGTTGGTGTTCGATCAGACCATTACTTTGTGGATGGTATGAGGTTGTCCTGATGCTCTGAAAACTTAGGTACTTGCTTAGGGATTTGAACAATTGGCTTTCAAACTGTCGACCTTGGAATACCAAATCGTGAAAACCAAGTGGTTATTAGTGCCTGTGCAACAGAGTCAGCCATTTGGTTTACTATTGGTACAGCTTCCATCCATCTAGAGTATCTATCTGTAGCCGAGAGGAGATACCTGATTCCTTGGCACACAGGTAGAGGTCCCATATTGTCAACATTTATGTGTTTGAATCTGCCTAGAACTTGGGATTGTCCAACTGGAGATCTGGTGTGTCAATGAATTTTTTATCTTTGGCTGTCGATACATGCTCGTGTCCACTGTTGACAGTCTTTCTTCATAAAAAAACAATAGATGCCGACATGGCCATCAAAATTTTGTAATCGAGGCTATGAAGGAAGGAAAGGTTGCAGCGCTAGCAAGTCTGGACATTAAGGGTGTGTTTGACACAGCTTGGAGGCCCTTCATTATGAAAGCGATCAAGAATTTTGAATGTCCAAAGAATTTATATGAATTGGTTAGGAGTTATTTAAATGATAGAACAGCAAAGTTGTCTGTTAACACAGTAGAAAATGCGAAACATGTGAGAAAGGGATGTCCTCAAGGGTCATGTTGCAGACCCGGTCTATGGAATATAATGTATAATTCACTGTTAGATATTAAATATACAAAGTGTACAAGAAAAGTGGCTTTTGCTGATGAGTTGATGGTTGCTGTGAAAGGAGAAAACTCAATACAAATCCAAAATATTATGAATATGGAAATGTATAAGATAACAAAATGGACCAGAAACAACAAAGTAAGGTTCAATGAATCAAAATCGAAGGTACTATTCATATCCAGACATAAAAGAAGAGAATCAAATGAAATAAACATATATCTAAGAAATAAACAATTGGAACAAGTTGACAAAATCAAATATCTTGGTATAATTATGGACAATAAGTTTAATTTCTCAGATCACATTAACTATGTTGTAGAAAAATGCACTAAATTAATTCACTCACTATCGAGGTCGGCCAAAATAAGCTGGGGATTAAAAAGCGAAGCTCTCAAAACCATATACAAAGGTGCTGTACTACCCCTCATGTTATACAGGGCACCTATATGGATTGAGGCGCTAAGAAAAAAATACAACATAATCAAATATACAAGAATTCAGAGATTAATAAACATAAGAATCACCAAGGCTTTTCGCACTACCTCCATGGAAGCACTCTGTGTTCTAGCAGGGATGACACCAGTAATCCTTAAGGCAGAAGAAGAAGCTGAGATGTATACAGTGAACTCTCGATAATTCGGACCTCAATATGCCAGACTTCTGATAACTCGGACAGATTCTTGACAATCCAGACCCAGATCTACAGTCATTCTACGGCCACTTCAGGACTGCAAGAGAAGTAATTGTTCAAAAGCAACAGAAAAAGTGTACACAGAAGAACATTTACAGTGTCTCTCGGCCTAAATCTCGTCAGAAAAATATGCTCAAAGTGCCCACATCAGTCATTGTATCCCAATAATGTTATAGTGTGTATTTCAGACTCTGACTAGTAATTTTATTATAGTACTGAAATGTTATTTCTGTTTGTTCCAACTGTAAGTTGCCTATATTCTGCCTCATACATTTTTCTTGTGGCTTAAACACGAAATTTCATTACTTAGATATCATTTCCTCATTTCCCTTCCATAAGCCAGACATTTCATAACTCGGACAGACCCCTAGTCCGGTTCATCGAGAGTTCACTGTAATATTAAAAAAAAGATTGACATGGAGTGTGATATTTACTTGCAAGTACAGTGCCTTTTTTTTTACTCGTGGCCGGGCGGTCGGCTGGAGGTAGCTGCGAGCCCACAGTGCTTCTCACCGTTCCTGGCTCCCGCCTTTCTCCCCGTCAGTGCATGTGCGGTCGTTGCTAGCGGAGGTTCTTGTTTTCTTCTTTGTGGTTAAATTCTGATAGTTCTGTTATAATGCCAAGAAGTGTGTATACTTTAGCACACCGCATATTCATGTATGATTCCTATGTGCAAACAGAGTTCTGTAGAGAAGTGACACGGCTATTTGTAGACAGATTCCCTGCTATCCCTGAGCCTCACAGAGAGACAGTTCGTAAACTTGTAAACAGATTCAGAGAAACGGGTTCTGTTCTTGATAAGAAACCCCCCAAAAAACTCGCTGTGTGCTTACAGAGGAAAAACTCGATGAAATAGGACAAAAGTTAGAACGTAGCCCAAGAAAATCTCTGAGTAGGTTATCACAGGAAACGGGGGTTTCACAATTCTCGGCTTGGAAAGCCACTAAACTTATGAAATTAAAACCATATAAGATAACCGTAGTTCAGGAACTGTAACCACGTGATACTGTGAGTAGAGTAAATTTCTGCAATTGGGTGTTTGGTCAAGTTAATGATGGCTCTATGGACCCAAAGTTAATTTTTTTTCACAGACGAAGCATGGTTTCATTTACATGGTCATGTATCGACACAAAACAACAGATACTGGAGTGCAGAAAAAGCCGATATTGTACACGAAATGCCATTGCATGACCAGAAAATTGGTGTTTGGTGTGCTGTGTGTGTGCACTGACGGGGAGAAAGGCGGCAGCCAAGGACGGCGAGAAGCACTGTGGGCTCGCAGCTACCTCCAGCCGACCGCCCGGCCACGAGTAAAAAAAAAGGCACTGTAGAACCAAAACATTGGTTACACCCGGCAGATGTATTAAGAATCAGTGAAAATAGACACAACTCCACTTTTGATATATTTACAGACGGAAGTAAAAGTGAGAAAGGAGTAGGATCAGGAATAGCAATATTTACTGGAAAAGAGCTACTCAAAAAGAAGATATTTAAGCTCAATAATAAATGTACAAATTACCAAGCAGAACAATTAGCAATAATTAAAGCTTTAGAACTACTTAACGATATGGATAATATAAGAATTGAACACCAAACTGCAACTATATATACAGACAGCCAAATATCTCTGGACTCGATTAAAAATCCGGCGAACCACAAACCACTCATCCACTTATGACTACTAGTAAAAACACTAGAGGATCACGAATAGAGGATCTACTTTCAGTGGATAAAAGCCCATGTAGGATATTAAGGTAATGAAAAAGCAGATTAACTGGCAAAAGAGGCAGCGACTTCCTGTGAATTAACACCTTGCCACAATAAAATTCCTAAGAGTGAAATAAAAAGCAATTTCAAGAAGTTAAGCTCTTAAAAATTGGGATAAGAATTGCAAACAACAACAAAGCGACAGACAACAAAATCATTCTTCCCTACACTGAAAGACAGAATGCAAATAAAATTGAAGTTAACACCGAATCTGACTACAATCCTAACAGGTCACGGGAAAATAAGAAAATATTATCGTTTTAGAATCGTAATCCTAATTGTAAGTGCAACCAAGCAGGACAAATGGTGGAACATTTAATTTTTGAATGTCACCTAACACCTTGCTACAATAAAATTCCTAAGAGTGAAATAAAAAGCTATCTCAAGAAGTTAAGCTATGAAAAATGGGAACAACATAATCATTCTTCCCTACACTGAAAGACAAAATGCAAATAAAATTATCATCGTTTTAGAATCCTAATCCTAATTGTAAGTGCAACCAAGCAGAACAAATGGTGGAACATTTAATTTTTGAATGTCACCTACTAAATAACGAAAGACAGGAAATTAAGAATGCAGTGTTAGCAGCAAAGTGTGTTTGGCCACCTGAAAAAACAGATCTATTAAGTAAATATAAAAGTCAATGTATAAACTTTGTAAATAAAATTAATTTTGATAATTTATAAAGGTCAATATAAACTAGGTGAGCACAGCAATTTATAGATAAGAAAGTACAGATTTATAGAGTACTAGCTTAAAAGGCCCGGCGTCGCTCGGGTTTTGTATTTTGTAAATGAAAAAGTAACTTATGAAGAACTTTCGATTTTCAAACTCTAAGTCTTTAAGGTCTTTATATAGGTATTTAGAATTTGAAATGGGGAAGAACGACTTATCACACACAATTCCCTCAGAAAATGCTAATTAGGATATAGCTTTTTATAGCTTATAGCAGATCCCCGCGACTTCGCCCACAAGGGATATTAAGTACAACAAACCTGTGACTCAGTTGAGCCAACACATGATTCAAAATAAACATCACATTGGGGAAGTAAATATTGTGAGTCCAACAAGGTTAAGCGAAAGGTATGCGAAGCATGGAATGTTATTTGTAATCAACAAACTAGCATGAACAGATATGAAGGGGACTTGAGTGAAGACTATGCAATTATAGCAGATCCCCGCGACTTCGCCCACAAGGGATATTAAGTACAACAAACCTGTGACTCAATTGAGCCAACACATGATTCAAAATAAACATCACATTGGGGAAGTAAATATTGTGAGTCCAACAAGGTTAAGCGAAAGGTATGCGAAGCATGGAATGTTATTTGTAATCAACAAACTAGCATGAACAGATATGAAGGGGACTTGAGTGAAGACTATGCAAAAAGATAAAACTGAGTTAACATTTCCCTTGCCTCCCAAAACCTCGGTGGAAAACATAGAATACAGTATCCCTAGTGATTGGACAGATAAATATGCGAGATGTGCGATATTTTTTATTGGTAGTGACAAGCCGATGAGAAATGTTGATGCTACCTTGTCCAGGAGTGCAGTTATTGGTTTGAGTACACCTGATGAAGGCTCGAAGGCGGAGCTGAAACGTGTTTGAAGTTATTTTAATACATTCACTGTAAGTAATTACTTTTAATGGATTTTAGATATTACAGTAAGAACTTTTAGTTATATAATCCGTTACTTTTATTCTTGGAATAATCTTATTAAATCCCACTCGAGGTTACGAGTCTTCATCAGATAAATTTGCTCAAACTTTGTTCTTGCAAATTCTCAAATTTTCTCATGGGATAGTGGGATTAATAAAATTTGGGTTATCAGTGTTGTTTTAAAATTACATTGTTTCATTGGAGCAGATTGTTTTATAAACTGTGAATTTTGCATTTTGTAGGCAACAGGACTCATGGTATGAAGATATGAAAAAAGAGGATGAAGCAAAAGCTGCTACTGCTAACCAGGAAAATACAGGATATGCTTGGAGAAATGAGATGGGTAGAGAGAATCAAGCAGATATTGCTCCTCCTAATCAGGAAAATAGGGGACATGGGTATGAAGAACATAATTGGAGGAGGAATAACAATGGAAGGAATGAAAATCATGATCGGAATGCTAGATGTAATGAATTCCCTGGCAGAAATGGTAAGAAAATGTATCTAATAATTAAATCTACGCATTCATTAATTAAAATAAAATCAGGTAAACTGATATAACAAAGTGCCAGTATGCTTTTTTAATCAGTAATAATTGCAGTTATGATATACAGAAAATAAGTTTTATTATTATTATTATTTTTTTTTTTAAATAGATCTCCGAGTTAAACTCCAGATCGATTCATTAAGCAGGGCTTACGGAAGAACAAAGGTCTAAAGTTTGATTCTTAACCTTAATTCATATTGGTATACACTGATATACTAATTTTTAAAATATGTAAACATTTTACAAAATGCATTGACAATGAAATAGTACAGGAAGCCAATAAGAAGAGGATAGTTCCACCTAGCGGTATGCAGTTTTGTTCTGAGTATAGGCTTATGCAATTTTAACGCAACGCAATAACTTTAAAGCTAGTTTCTGTTCGTGAAATAACATTTATAGGCTTATGTTATTATTTAGGAATGATGTAGGTCAATGAAAGACAATGAATTCCCAGTTTTTTTTTAAGAAAAATGTAATACTTATTTAAGCACATTGACAAAATAGGACACAAGAATGGAATAAGCTCAATTTAACACAATTGATAATAATAAAAAAAAAATTTGCTTCAAGGTGGACTCGAACGTGATATCTCTTGATTACTAGACAAGCATCTTACCCCAAGACCAAACCACACTGCGACTTTTGAGTGTCCAATACCAAAGAATACTATCTCGTCGTAGCTCACAGAAAAGAAAAATCACCGTATTTCGAAATTAGGCTATATTTCGAGCCTTCTAGTTTTCTTATGTTACAATATAGAATAATTTCATTCATTGGTAACATAATATTCGCGATATTCGAGTCATAATAAATGCGAATTTGGCCCTCACTAAAGCAGCGTACCAACTTATGCAAATTCTCAGAAGTTAATGTTTTTATTTATTAAGAGGTCAGGGATTATAAATCTGACATAGGCTGAAGTTAAATTCAATGCTTTAATCTAATTGTAATCAATTTTAGCAAAATAATTAGTCATTATACAACAGCATTTCATCTATAATTGTACATATGGGAACATTTGTTTTTCATGTAGAAGTCAACTGTCCATGGCAACTGAAGGAAGCTTTATAAGCTGTCATTAATTGATGACGCTATAAGAAAGAACCGAGAATTTGATTTTGCATTTGAAGAAGGTGCCTTCTTTTTACCCTCCTTTACTAAAGAAGGTTTCGACAGGAATTGAAGGCTTGTTCCAGAATTCCCCTTTATTTACCGTAGTTACGGGACTCGCCCGCTGATTGGTTGGCCGCGAGCCAATCAAAATGCTTCGAAATGAACCAAAATATTATTATAAATTTGACTGATAATTACTCTTTATTTCGGTACTGGACAACCGATTAGGTCCAAATTCAATAGGCTTATTGCCATGATTGTTATGAATAAGTATACGAAGTTTCATGAAAATCCGATAAAGCGTATTTGAGTTACCGCGCCTTTTCTTATATGATACCATAAAAGGGCACTAAATTGGGTATTATTCCGGTACCGGCCAACCGATTTGGTCCAATATCAACAGACATCTTCCCATGGACATTATAAATAGGTATTCCAAGTTTCATGATTAAAAAAAAAGGTAAAGTGATCCCTATACAGGCCATGGAGGCCCAGAGGGTCCCAGGAGGTTGAGGCTCCCAGATTTTGGACATTCGGCACATGAAGGTGGTAAGGTTGTCAGCCTTACGCACCGGCCGCCTTTACCCCCAGGATTGCTCCTGGTACTCATTTCTGTTAGAAGCTGAGTCGACCCCAGGGCCATAGTGCCACCAGAAGGATTAGGCCAATTGAAAAATCTCAACGACCTCATCGGGAATCGAACCCGCGACCTTCTGGTTAGTAGCGCAGCGCCTCAACCACTACGCTACGGCGTACCCCTCCAAGTTTCATGAAAATCCGATAAAGCGTATGTGAGTTATGGCGCCTTTAAAATATACACTAAATTGGGTTTTACTCCGGTACCGGTGAACCGATTTGGTCCAATTTCAATAGGGTTCTTCCCATGTACATTATAAACGCGTATACCAAGTTTCATTAAAATTCGATAAAGCGTATTTGAGTTAGAGCGCGTACAGACACACGGACGGACGGACAGACATTTTTCGTCCCCCACACAATCTCATAAAGTACCATACTGGCACTTAATAAATGGTGTAAAATGTGTTGCTCTTTCTCACAGTATGTATAATTAATATTTTTAGGTACAAGAAAGATGTGTACATCTTGCCAATTAATATTGATTATTCAGGTTTTACTAGGTTTGGGGATCTTGCTGATATAAGCACAGTAAAACTCCAATAAATCCAAACTCTATCTGGATCGCCAGTTATGCGGATCACTTGAGGCTGTATTCAAGTGATTTTTGCAGCAGCGAGCATTGGGAAACCCTCTTTCAAGGCCGATTATTTTTTCGAAAAAGCAAAACTTTTAGCCGACAAAATTGACAGTTTGTCAGAAACAGTTGTATCTGACAATATCGATGGGTGAAAGGCAGAACATCTTAAGCGCCATTTACATTTTTTTTCAGGAGGAGCAAAAAACGTTTTGCTTAATATTTATTTGCCAAACTGAATAAAATTTTGTCAGTATGCAGCTGGGAGGAGCAGAGTTACATATACATCAGCGTTGTTTCTTGAAACTGATTATTACTTGCCGAAATGGTTCTTAAGTTGTTTTGCCAGTAACTACATTGTTGGTATGTTATCTTACAGTTACTTGAGATGTTCTGGCGGGCATAGTTTTCTTCAGGCTAGTACTTAAGATGTTCTGCTGGAGTACACATAAGGGTATAATTTTCCTACTTAGTGAAATATTTACATGAGTTTCAATAGTCTTGGATGTTTGGTAAGGAATTTTAAGTTTCTGGCATAAAATAAGTCGTATTAACCCTTTTTAATGATAGTGTTCACATAACTAGCCTATACACATTTAAGTGATTGAACTTATAATTTAAAACATCTAAAACATTAAAGCAAGAAGCTACAAAATACAGACAATATTAAGAAATGAAGTTCTCCATGATATTTATTTGGTATAGTACCCTTAGAGCATACTCCTTTCATTGACCACCAAACAGAGAGTTAGAGACTGTTTGCCAGAAACTGATGAGGACGAATAAGCAAATTTAAAAAGAATTGTGATTAACTTAGTTCTTTAGTTCTGTTAACATACTGCATTCTATTTACAAGTTATATGTATTTTATAATATTTTGCAACGAAAAACTTTTCATTAACCACGATTGAAGAATGTTAGTCAGTAACTAATGAGGAGGATAATTAAGCAACTTTAAATTAAATTTTGATTAATGTTTCTTTCAAGCATAGTAATGTTTATATAAATAAATATATAAATGTATATATAACATAAATGTGTAGAGGCTAGTTATGTGAACACTATCATTAAAAAGGGGTTAATACTTCTTATTTTATCCCAGAAACTTAAAATTCCTTACCAAACATCCCAGACTATTGAAACTCATGTAAATATTTCACTAAGTAGGAAAATTATACCCTTAAGTGTACTCCAGCAGAACATCTTAAGTACTAGCCTGAAGAAAACTATGCCCACCAGAACATCTCAAGTAACTGTAAGATAACTTATACCAACAATGTAGTTACCGGCAAAACAACTTAAGAACCTTTTCGGCAAGTAATAATCAGTTTCAAGAAACAATGCTGATGTATATGTAACTCTGCTCCTCCCAGCTGCATACTGACAAAATTTTATTCAGTTTGGCTTAATAAATATTAAGCAAAACGTTTTTTGCTCCTCCTGAAAAAAAATGTAAATGGCGCTTAAGATGTTCTGCCTTTCACCCATCGAATGTAATGTTCAATCAAATAAGCAATACAATCTCGCACACGACTAAAAGAAATAATGCTAAATGGAATGCAGAAGGCGCGCGAGGTCCGCAAACCATTGTTACGTCACATTGTTAATGTTATAATTAGAAATAACTCTAATTTACTACATAGCATTATTACTGATTCTTAATGTGATTGATTTTGACTGAAACAAGGAGATTTTAAGCATCCTATTAACATTAATTATAAAAATAATAAATTATCTTAAGCGCCAACGTTCAGAATTAGTCCTGAAAGAATTATCTTAAGAGCCAAACATTTTATCTTATGCGCCACTTTGTGCTGGCACTTACGATAAAAATGCGGGAACAACTCGTTCTTTAAGCTGTTTTGCCGGGCATTAAAATAATTATTTGGTTCTTAAGATAAAATACACCAGCATTTTTCTCCTGCCACAGAAGGAGTTCGTGCAAGATCTTTTGCCAGGACGTAAAACACAGTTGCCTCTTTCTATTCATGTTAAAAAGTCAATTTTAGAAAAAGTGGCGGTTAAGATGTTTTGCCTTTCACCCATCGATATATAGAAGATGTGACACTTTATGTAAGTACAATAGGCTACTCTACTTTTTTTTTTTTAAGTTACCTTCTTTCATGATTTGTGCAATTATCCGGATATTTGATTCTCCGGATCGGGTCCGGTCCCAATTAATCTGGGTAATTGGAGTTTTACTGTAAGTTCAAAATTGCTGGTTTTGGAATTATGTCAGAAGACACATCAGTTTGGAGTCTTCTATTCAACAACAAAGTAGTGCATCTCTACGTTCTTTAGTATCCACATGGAACAGCACAGACTTCGCATGCTGAACTGAACAGAGAAGCAGTTAAGGATGTAGTGGTGTATGTCTTCTTCTACCGTGATGACATTATTGCTTGTTTTAACTTTGAGTGCAGACTTACTGTGCTGTTGGAACAACTTTCCAGAAAGTGTTATACCAATAATTTTGAGATAATAAACGTCATACTATTATTTTCCCTCCTTTTAAGACATGCATTTCTGCTTTCTCTTATGCATTTCTGCTTTCTCTTGTTTTAAGCTAACCCTCTTAAAAAAAAGCATACCGTATTTTACAGGATAATCATGACTTTTTTAGAGCTTTTTTTCCTATGTGAAAACACATTGTGACCATTATGCGAGGAAAGGCTGGAACTTAACATGTATAGGCCTACAGTAGACATACCTTACAATGAAAGGAAAAAAGTATAATTAAACTACCAGAGCACTTTATTATTTTCAGTTACAGAATTATTAAACTACATGTGCAATGAAATTATGTCAGTCATGATATCAATTCGCAGAAAGATAATCAATCTGAAAAAAAGGTAGAATTACTTTGTGTTATTGTGTTTACCTGTAAATAATACGATTGTGAAAATTTATTGGACATGATGTCTTGAAATACAGTGAGTCCCTTGCAAGAGTTGGCCAATGACGCCGGTTTCTGTGTCGCGGCGGGCACAGCTCCAACTCCCGAGCGATCGGGTGAAATATCTACGCTAATAAAGCTGCGATCGTTGTAGTGATTCACGTTTTCACATTTACAGTTAAAATTACAATGAAAATAACCATGTACCTCATCACAAGAGATGTTGGAAATGTTTTCCTCTTGCATATGCACAACACTGGCACCTTTTTAGGGAATTTTCTTTCACGCACGTAAGTTCAGCTTCCGAGATAGCTGAATTTCTCTTCTAATGTTCTAATGTGTGGGGAATTGACCTATGCAATTTATTTTTCAAGTTCCCCATAAATAATAGTCACATAGGCTATTGTTAGAAGAACTTAAAGACAGTATCACAAGAGAAATTAACTCTATCTCGGAAGCTGAACTTACGCGCGTGAAAGAAAATCCTCTAAAAAGGTGCCAGTGTTGTGCGTATTCAAGAGGAGAACATTTCTAACATCTCTTGTGATGAGGTACATGGTCATTTTCATTGTAATTTTAACTGTAAATGTGAAAACCTGAATCATTACACCGATCGCGGCTTAGAGTAGATATTTCACCCAATCGCTCGGGAGTTCGAGCTGTGTCCGCAGCGACGCAGAAACCTGCGTCATTGGCCAACTCTTGCATGGGACTCACTGTACTAGCTATGTACTTCCACAACAATATTTTTTATTCTTCTTTGCCCAATGATTCTTGGCTGGAGCCTGTATCGCACATTTTTAATGCACTGTCTTCCCCTCCCATTGCATCACTATCTTAGAATGAGAACCCCACCATCCACACCTTGACCTACAAGACTTTTAAGAAACCAATTTGCTAATGTGTGTGAATTACAGTATCATTAATAGCAGTGGAGAAATAATATGGAAAGGGGAAGGGGGTTCATATTGGAAACCCTTTATGTAGAACCACTTTGATGTGTTGTGGTTTAGGACAAGAGTAGCTAGCATACAACATGTCTTGAAACTCATCCCTAGTATATTGTCTGCATTTAAACATGAGAATGTAACATTTCATTACAATTAGTTGTAGCTAATAAACAAAACATAAATGAAAGAAATGAGGTATCTTCTGATAGTGTACATTGAAGCCATAATTATTTCATTATCTCAATAACTCTCTAAGTTTGTACAAAAAATGTTCATTATAACTGTGCCTACAATGTTAATGCAATCTTTTCATGTATCTTCAACCACAGTTGAAATAGCCAAGAAAAAATTGAAAATGAGCACAAGTGAAACTGAGTCATTTTTACAGGAAAATGAATGTACCCATTTTATTGCTTTAAAAGTGGAGTTTCAAAACATGGGCGTCCGGAAGGTGGCTGGGTAGGGCTGCTTCCCCCCCCCCCCCCCGGACATTTTGTTTACACATAAATCTCTAAACTAAATGTTTATAAGTTATAAGCAATGTGAAATGAGACTTATGTTTCCACATACTGTAGATGGAGTTGTTTGGATGAAAATGAGTTAACTAACTTAGATTTGAGCATACAGGAATAATTACTTCCAATAAACTTGAAATTATTTGTTCTGTTGTGGTGGATATGTTATTTTATAGACTAGGTCTACTGTATTTGACACTGAAAAGGTTTACTCCTTTATTTAGGCTTATATTAATGCTCAATTATAGCAGGGAGAAATACAACCAAAATTAACTAACTCCATGGTGCTACATCTCTTGTTGGACTAGGCCTACCAGCTGGCCATAGGCAGATGGCTGTTATTGATGGCTTCCTTGACCAAAGCTGTTACTTCTTTATCAGCTGGTGTCACGAAGCTGAGTGACCCCGTTCCAGATCTCTACACAGGTGGTCCCAGCCAAAATAATTATGAAACATTACTTGGCAATAAAAATAAATTTTAGTTTCAATGTTGAAAAGTAAAATGTAATTAGTTACAATATGTCTTATGTAGGGATTTTTAAAATTTTTACATCATTGGTCTGTGATATTTCGATTTTCATTTTAATCTAAGTTACATTGAATTTTCTAATAAGAGGCTCCACCTAATACCTCATATATAAATTACTGAGAAAGTTCAGTTGACACATTTGAATAATGCAGATGGAATGATGAAATTCATTAATGCTAAGTTATGTTGTTTGTATAGCCATTTTCAAACATTAGAGTCAGATACATCCAATGAAATACAGTATCTGTTGAATACAGCATACCAGTCCTTGTTGTAATTGGTTGTAAATATCTAACTTCTTGACCGTCTTAGAGATAGCACAAAAGATAACATGCAATAAAGAGAATGAAAGAAGAAATTGCAAACATTGACAATTATGATTTTAAATCATATTTTCATACACATTTCTCAATAAAGGTCCGGGAGAGGGTGTTTTTCGTGCTTATTTACACATTTTGCGACATTTAGTGGATATAATTTTCTTAATAGTGTTATTTGAAGCATTTGTAAAGCAGAATATAGCTAAGGATGGTTGTTTTGTAAAATTTCTTAATGCTTTTACCAAAAAAATATAGTCCCTATTGATGTTAACTGGTAAATTAAATTGCATATTCATTTATTTAACTACTAAAATAGTCCATAATGGAATGAAGATAGCATTGCCACCTGTCCCGAATTAGGCAGGACATCCTGCATTTTAAGAACATTTTCAGTGTCCCGAATTATGCCTAAGAGGGATGCATTATGCTGCAGGATGCAAAATTATCCCAAAACAAAATATGAGACAGCAATTATTGGTGCATAGGCAGATGGCCAGATTGGAGGGCATGTGGTCAGCATGCCGACACCCACGGCCGTTAATGGTGTTTTCCATGACCGGAGCAGCTACTTCTTAATCAAGTAGCTCCTCAATTTGAATCATGAGGCTGAGTGCAGCCTGTTCCAGACCTCCCTACCTCAGAAAAATCCGAGGAGGTTCTGAGTATCAAACCCAGGCTGACGGATCTGTAGTCAGCAACGCTAACCACGAGACCATGCTTGCGGTCTAAAATAACAACAACAAAGACAATAATCATGTTAATATTATTTTGCTTATAGATAATCGCAAGTACAAGAAGGTGACTGAAAAATCAGGAGATCTGTTTGAAGCTCCCAAAGATCACTCCTTGGCCCATTGTGTTGCTGTCGACTTGGCTATGGGAAGTGGAATTGCTGTAAGATTCAGGTAATCATGATATAGTACTTCATTATCATACATAAGATAGCACATGCTTTAGACATAGAAGTATGCCAAATTCCCATTTCAGAACTTTACAAAACTTTGACAGAATGTAATAAGTGATGAGAAACAACCATATGCTGAATATTACATTTCGCAGTTTTCAGAAATAATTGGTATTAATGTGTACCCATTTCCACATGAGCTACAAATTTGAAATTTGGTAGACTTGCCGATTTTAGCATGTAACTGATGGGAAGTTAGAATTTTTAATATTGTATTTATTCATCCAGTTATGTCATTACAAGTGACATTGGATATGTCTCATATACAGTGTGTTTCAGGGGCGCCGACTTATAAAAAATATTGGGGGGGCCCATACCGGGGTCCTGCCCCGGGAAATTTTCTAAATTTTAGATGAAAATTAGTGAGTTTTAAAGTTTTTTTTAAGTATTTTAGAGTCATATGATCAACATTAGAACCCCGAAAACTCGACTCTCTATAACTCCACACTCCGGGAAACTCTACAAGCCTGAAACACTTTTTGGCTTTGAAAAAAGAAACAAAACATAAACACGCACGGTATTTTCGTAAAAAGCTAATTTAATTTACAGTAATAATTATGTTTATAGACTATTACAGAGCAGTGAATATATAGCTCTGAAAAGACTGAAATTATATTTAAATAAATCCTAAACTATCATTAAAAGAATAAAACATAAAATATTGCTGTCGCACAGTAATAGCACTTTGATTAATAAGTGAAATAGCTAATTTAAGCTTACTTTGAATAAGGCTGAGGGTTCATTAAATAAAAACAATATCTCAAAGTTAATGCTTTTAATACAGTTAATAAAGTTAATACAGTATGCCTAATACTTTCAGTCAAAAAGTATGTAAATAACGGGCTTTAATTGGGTCTTACACCCTAAAAATATTTAAGTATTTGAAAATAACTAATAGGCCTACAATACTATAGTAATATAGAAATACAGTACTAAACTAGTACTAATATTTCAAAACTGAAAATTTAACATTCTGTATGTATTTAATTCTCTATTTTATAAAGATTTTTAATATTGCTCTGAATACCATTATTAGGGCTAGAGTGTCTTTAGAAAGGTGCAAATGTCGACTGTCTGACTGGATTCCCATTGTTGATCGGAGATATGACTTCAGACGTCTAAGGGCGCTAAATGACCGTTCTGCTGTTGCTGTCGTGATTGGAACTACTTGGAGAAGCTTAATGCACTTCACTACTTCACATAACATTTCTCCAACTGCAGGCTCTTGTGTAATGTACTTTCTCACATCACGCATGTTTTTTAAGACCAGTTGTTTTTTATTAGCGATATCGGATAACATATTCAAGTGTAAGCGCAGTCTCTCAATGTCTAGGTCATTTTTGAAAAACTCAGTTGATTTTTCAAAATTTGTTTCACCTCTGTTTACTAAAAGCAAGCACTCTTGTTCAACTGCAATGACCTGTGTGAGTCCAGTTGATGCAAACCGCTCAGTAATGCAAGATTGCACCATTTCACAAACTTCAATGTAAATAGCTTTGTAGTATTCCTTTGGGGTTTTGAAAGTGTGCGGTGAGCTGGCTTCGTTGTTTTCATACTTCTTTGGTATACGTCGATTCCGAGGAAGCGAAGGATCATCAACTTGTGAAGGTTTTTCTTTTAAACACAATTCCCAAAAGTGTTCAAAACTATCACGCCTTCCATTCAATATACAAATCAAGCCCTCATATATTTTTTCCAGATCAGCAACACTTAGATGAGGGCATTGAATTTTTTCATTGACATCCTCTACTGGGTTCATTGCATGGCAATAAAGACGTAAAAAGAAATAAGTTTTGAATTGTAACATTGACTCAAGGTAGCCTGCACATTTGTAACCTGCCTCTGTTTTGTCCTCTGCAGAAAATGTTTCAAAAAACTCTAGAAGTTCTTCAAAGTTTTTCAATATTCTCAAGATACTAGAAGCTCGCATAGTCCATCGAGTCGGGCAAAGGGGTCGTAGACCAGCTTGGTCGTTGGTGCTCTCACAGCGTATGCTTCTGAAAAGTCCCATCCTTTTGTTGGATTCCCTTACGGTGTTTATTAAGTCCTTGGCTAAGGCCATAATATCCCTCATAGTCCATGTGCCAGACCCATCGGTCATTATAATTTGGGGGGACTGAATGAAACTTATACCACACGTTCCTGGGGTCATGTGGAGCAAAAAAGTCGGGGGGGGGCCATCATGAGGAGGTAGCTTTCAAAAATGGCGGCCATTCAAAATGGCGGACGACTGTGAATTTTTAAATTCAAATATCTAGGGACTGGGTTCATCAATCTTGAATTTTGTTTTTTCAAAATGTAGGTTATTCTTCTGGCTACATGTTTGTTCCACATGTATGTGGCCAAAAAAACAATATTTATTGGTCAAAATTCTAAAAATCGGAAAAATAGATTTTTTGACATTTACGTTTTGCGGTTTATTACTCTAACCGTTGAGTATACAGAAAAAGTGTTCGAAACAAAAGTTGTAGAGACACATCTCACCTTTAAAACGCAAAAATGAAATCGAAGATCGGATCAATAGAATCCGAGATATCCAGATTCAAAGCGGGCGGAGCGGGGTTGAGCATGTTGACCGAGCGCTCGGTGCAGCCTAGTGAGAGGCGAGACTTGGTGTAAAATCCTGCGCTTTATTTATTTTCAGCCTCAGTAATTGCTTTATTACTAGATAAATTTACATTATCTACTAATGTGCACTATTTTTAACATGATTATTAAACACTTTCTCATAAATACAATTAACAACTATATTGTTTATCTGGGAAATGGACGTCAATAATTACCAACTCATATAATATACTGTCAAGGCTTTTATATCCGATTTTTAAGATGAAATCGTTAAAGGAACTTCAAATAGTCGAAATAATTAAAGGAGGAAAAAAGTATTACAGTTTAGGTATGTATCGGAGACTTTTAACAATACTTTCAGAAATGAACACAATATGTAAGCAACTAAGAAATAAAAATTCCCATAAAATGCCTTATACAATATTATTAACAATGTTGAATTAAGTCTTCTTTACTAGAATCACTGAAGTCAGGTATTATAATTATTGCTCTCGTCCTCAACTGCCATTGCTTCGGCAAACCCCTTGCACCCACAGCTCTCGATGATTCAAATTTGAGTTGCTAACTTTCTGGTGCACAGTTGATCAAAATTCCGGCCTGGTAGTTGGCACGTTTATTGTGTTTTCTCAAGGTGTCTTTACAAAGAGACATTTGGAAGCTCTCAATCTGGCCCTCTGAACATCTGGTAGTGCAGCTCATTTCTCCTTGCGTTTGGGGGCATATGACTGGAAGACAAATTCTTCTTTGCTGTCATCAACATCATTATACATCTTCCAATCTTTGCCTAACTTCCTGAATGCTTCAATAAATCTTTGTTCCTTTTTGCACAAAAGCTTTTAACTTTCCCCTGGCCAGCTAAAGCACTGATTGTGTCGCAGCCAGACCAGCAGTAATACCCAATAAGAGCTGTAAAAAGCTGTTCGCCTAAGGCAGATACTATCTGGGAAACTTGCATATCTGTTAAAACTGTTTTGTTTGTTTCCCGATTCAGAAGTTTTTGCTTTTTATGGTTTTTCTAAAACCTACTGTCAAAACTAATACATCTGTATTGATTGAAAAGCAAAGAACTGATTCAGATGATGTAGCGGCGTTCCTTGCATGCAGCATCATTCTGGAATCAGCTTATTCTTGAGTGCAGAACAGCTCGGGAACATTTTTGCTCCTAATATAAATGATCATGAAGCAGATCTCACCAACTGCTACGAAGATTTCTAGGTTTCCAATTATGTTTTCAAATTTCTCCTCTTACAAACTGCAAAAAAAGAATTTTATCATTATATTTTTGCCGTAACTGTTCCTTAGAAGCGTCCTCTAACAAACCACTCTGTGACCACCCTTGATTTCACTAAATTTGATACCTTCAGCTGTTCCGCTTTTTTCCCGCTCCAAAGATTTGATCGAAACCTCTGAATAATGTATGTCAACCCTCCGACCTATATTAAAAACCTGCTTGAGAAAATTCGTTGAGAATTCGTAAAACTTTTTTGTTATCCTTTGATGGACTGAAGCACGGCCATTGAATCAATGATGCAGGCCGAATCTTTTTCCGGCAGACTGGCAGGGGTGGTGTATACTTCCAAAAAATTAGATAACACTGATTTTTAGGTTTTCTTCAAAGGCCCATTAACATTCGCCGGCGCCAGAGGATATCTGAATCCTTCCATCATGTCAAGTTGTTGGTTTTCTGCAATAAAGGTCATTTTGCTGAATAAATTTCGATTGCACTGGAGGATTACTTCTTTGTTTCCAACCTTGGTTTTTTTGCTCTTCTTTAGTCTACTAATCTTAAGACCCACTTTCTTAATACGTTTATGAAACCCTTCTCCTTTAGCTAGCCGAAACGTGAACTCTTAATAAGCTATTTTCCCCTTGTTTTCCGAATCAATGTGATCAGAAGAACATATATTCCAGTAGGCAAATGTACAATATCTTAAGGGTTGGGATCGAAGGGGTTCGTCCACTCGGCTAGAAGGTCAGTGAGAGTTGTCACGTCTTTCTCATCTCTAAGTGTCCTTGGGCTTTGGAGGTCAGGGTGGCACTGATCTGTTTCGCTGGATGATAGAATGCTGAGGAGGTTCTTTAGCTCTGTACTCAGCATTAACATATTACCGTACTACAGCCTACTTTTTCAGACTGAAATCCTTAGTACCTTCAGGAGTTTGGGTGTATTTGTTTACAGTCTCTTTGATGGCTTGGTCCACTGGAATTCTAGAAAATGGGTTGTTGCTTCTTATTGTACTGAAAACCTCCTTCTACATAATATTGGTGAACATATGGGCTCTCCTTCTAGTTTATATAATTCAAGAAAGTGTTATGATAGATAATGTGAGTAGTTCACTCTATCCAGCGCAAAAATTCAAGGCACAATTTGTTCAACAGCAGCTAAAAACATAAAAAAAATTCCTTCTCGATTAGTCCGAAGAAAAACGGAAAGTAGCTCCACTAGGGCGATATATTTCATCCGAAAGGACAACATTTCTTCATTACTTGTAAGAAGATGTATCAAGTAGAGTGGCTTGAACAGTGCTTGAAGTACAGAGTTAAGGGATGTATAGTTCATAATTAGTGATGTTCATTTCCCAGGTAAATTGTATAATTGTTAATTGTATTTATTACTCAAATCCGATGCACCGAGAGCTGTGGGTGCAAGGGGTGTACCAAAGCAACAGCAGATGTGGAAGAGTGAAATTATAATAACTGATTACAGTGATTCTTGTGAAAAAGACTTATTTCAAGATTGTTCATAATATTATAGGCTATAAGGCATTTTATAGGAATTTTTATTTCTTAGTTGCTTACGTCCTGTGTTCATTTCTGAAAGCATTGTTAAAAGTCTCCGATACATACCTAAATTGTAATACTTTTTTCCTTTTTTTAATTATTTCGACTATTTGAAGTTCCTTTAACGATTTCATCTTAAAAATCGAAGATAAAAGCCTTGACTGTATATTATATGAGTTGGTAACTGTTGATGTCCATTTCCCAGATAAATGATATAATTGTTAATTGTATTTATGAGTAAGTGTTTAATAATCATGTTAAAAATAGTGCACATTAGCAGGTAATGTAAATTTATCTAGTAATAAAGCAATTACCGAGGTTAAAAATAAATAAAGTGCAGGATTTTACGCAAAGTCTCGCCTCTCGCTAGGCTGCACCGAGCGCTCGGTCAACACGCTCAACCCCGCTCCGCCCGCTTTGAATCTGGATATCTCGGATTCTATTGATCCGATCTTCGATTTCATTTTTGCGTTTTAAAGGTGAGATGTGTCTCTACAACGTTTGTTTCAGACACTTTTTCGATATACCCAACGGTTAGAGTAATAAACCGCAAAACGTAAATGTCAAAAAATTTATTTTTCCGATTTTTAGAGTTTTGACCAATAAATACTGGTTTTTTGGCTACATACATGTGGAACAAACATGTAGCCAGAAGAATAACCTACATTTTGAAAAAACAAAATTCAAGATTGATGAACCCAGTCCCGAGATATTTGAATTTAAAGATTCACAAGCGTCCGCCATTTTGAATGGCCGCCATTTTTGAAAGCTACCTCCTCATGATGGCCCCCCCCCCCGACTTTTTTGCTCCACATGACCCCAGGAACGTGTGGTATAAGTTTCATTCAGTCCCCCCAAATTATAATGACATGGTCAATTTTGGGGGTCTGGCACATGGACTATCATAGACGTAAGATGGCGGAGACTGTCTACAACTGCCAAGTTTAAACTGTGAGCAGTGCAGTGCACATAACGTGCTTTTGGTTGTATATCCAAAACTAACTTTTTTAGTCCTTTGAACTTACCTCTCATATTCGAGGCACCATCATAGCACTGTCCTCTTAAGTTATCCATTGACAAATCAAGACGAGCAAATACGTCTTTTAAAATACTAAACAGAGTTTGTGATTCAGTGTTGGGGGTCTCGTATAAGCCAATAAAGTCTTCGTTGATAATTAAGGAATCATTGACAGTACGAATACAAAATGACACTTGTTCGTGAATCGAAGAATCACTTGTTTCGTCAACCATAATAGAAAAATGTTCAGTCTTCTTGATTGAAGCCAATACTTTTCTCAACACAGACTTTCCTAGTAGATCAATGATCTCGTTTTGAATATCGTGGGACGTCCACTTATACCTCGAACGCCCTAACCAATCTTTTAACTCAGGTACGTCATTCTTTCGGAGTTCCAACAATTGAAAAAAATTTGAGTTTACATCTTCGTGCCCTCTAATTGCTAGGCCTTGTCGGCATAGAAATTGCACGGTAGTAAAAATTGTCTCAAGAGCTAAACGGCCTTTCTTCATATCACTATCTAACTGTTCATTCAATTGGGAGGCCACACTTCGGTTAGTGATGGCATTAAGTTTCAGAACACCTTCTTTATGCGTAAACGTATTTTCATGAAGACGGAATTTTTCCAAAGCCTTTTTCCAGTTAGAAAACCCTACGGAAATAAATGCATCTTCTTTTTTTGAAGAAAATTGTAATAGATTTTTAGCATCTGCCTCTTTGCAGGTTTTGCAAAAAACTTTTTCGGTAGATGCTTCATATTCTAGCCATGTATATTTGATCAACCAAGACTTCTGAAATGATCTTCCCTTACCGGATTGTCCAGGTTTTGGCTGTGAACAGTTCTCGCCTGAAGACGACGAAGCAATTGACGACACAATTATTGTCGGAGGTTGACTTGCAGTATCATCAACTTCCAAGCGCACCTTTTTGGTAACAAATTTATCCATTGCAAACTTAATTCACAATACACTAAGAGACTAAAGTAAACAAATAAAATATAGTCATATAAAAGAGTCCACTAAACACTAAAGTCGGAACGCTAAACACGTCTGCAGCATGCACTGAACGAAACTATCCACACTGAATGACTGCTCCAGCAGGGTGGGCTTTATATAGCCACGGTGTCGTAATGTCTCGAAGCGTCAAGGCGACGCGAGGTGGAGGGTTCCAGGCACTTCTGCTCCAGTCCTTTTGATGTCGCCGCGGCCGCAGCGAAGGCCCGCCAGACCTTACACGAAGGTTCGCGCACCGGGACAAATTCTAAGTGTGCCCGCAGCACCGTAACACTATCATGATTCACACCACTCGTTTTCAGTTAGCCTGCTTACTACCGTAATAATTATTTGTTTTAACTCATTACTGAATGTATTTTAAAAGGTAACTATCGTCAAACAAGGAAAATAAAAAATACCAACATAATTTTGTGATTTTACAAAGCATAATATAACTAATAATTTTCTTAAATTATTGGGGGGGCAGAGACCCCCCAAACAAATTTTTGAGGGGGCTCGGGCCCCCTCAGGCCCCATGGAGTCGGCGCCACTGGTGTGTTTCAAAAAAATGTATACACACTTTGAACTGTCATAGAAAATTTATTTCCCGTTCTTCAAGGTCACATTTCTGGGAGAAAGTAATGTTATATTTCTTCAACGGGTGGCAGCAAAATAGTTTCAACAATCGTCCCAATAATCATCCTACAATGAAAAGTACCTAAGAATGCTTGCTGATTCCATATTCCCTGCCATTCGTGCATTGTACGGTTTTATTACCAACAAGGTGGTGCCCCGCTGCACTATCATAGGGATGTACGAACATACCTGGATCGAAATTTGCCAAGGCAGTGGATAGGACGCAGGGGAAAATCGAGCTTCCTGCATGTTCTCCAGACCTTACGCCACTGGATTTCTTCTTATGGGGCACAGTAAAAGATAAGGTGTACAAACGTAAACCACATAACCTAGACACACTTTGGAATGAGATTCAAGCGGTGTGCGCAGAAATCTCGTTGGACACTTTGGTACGATGTACGGAATCAGTGGTGACTTGTACTCGGAAATGTATTGATGCTGAAAGCCACCATTTTGAACATTTGAACATTAATCCCATTTTCATCAGAAAGTCATTTATTTTTAAAATTAGACTTGAAGCTTTCCATTTTCAGAAATTTAACCTTGTTGAACGGAAAATAGATTTTTTATGACACTTCAAAGTGTGTATACTTTTTTTGAAGCACATTGTATATACAGAATTGCAAGTTAAAATAAAATAAGTATAAAAATACGTAGCTTGTATATATTTGCAAAATATAAAATACCCTAGGATCAAAAACAAGAAAAACAATACACCAAATTTACAAAATAGTTCTAAGTTACATTAAAGATTTTCTATCCTTTACACATTTCAGTAAACTCGTTAATATAATAAGGACAGCAATTCTAAAGAAATCTCTTTAATATTATCTTAAACTTCTGGCATGTAGGTATTTCCTTAATGTATGGTGGTTATTTATTATACGTATAGTGTAGAGGAAACTTTTCTGGTAGGCATTTGTGTTATGCAATAGAGTGAAGAGAGCATACTTATTTCTAGTATTGTAGGAGTGTACTTCCGAGTTAGTTGAATATGCATGTAAGTTATTTTTCATAAAAATTAAGGTTTCATATATTAAAATACTTGGTAGAGGTAATATGTTTAACTTTTTGAAGAATAGCCTACAACTACTACTGATTTTCATCATAATTCTAATCACTTTTGTTTTGTAGTGTGAAGAAAGCGGTTAGAATATTATCAGGAGCAAAATACGATGACCATTGTAGGCCTTTATTTAGAAAAGAAAGAATCTTAACAGTAATTAATATGTATATATTTTATACTCTTATTATGATTAAGTTAAATCAGGACGAGTATGGTCATAGATCAGAGAAACATTATTACTCTACGAGATTTATACTTTCTTGAGGTGTCCCAAGTGAGACTTGCCAAATCAAAAAACTGGTATAAAAACTTAGGAGTCTCCATGTTTAATAAGTTGCCCCAAGGGGCTCACAATGTAGATTTTTAAGCATTTTAAGTTTCATTTACATCGCTGGCTGCTTAAAAACCCATTTTAGGATGTACAAGAGTTTTCTGAGGCTCAAATCAATATAACATTCTAGTCTGGGTTTCCTGATTTATTGTTTTACTTATTTCTATATTAGTGTATACATTTATCTAACCTGATGATGTCTATAGCAGCACAGTATTGCTAATGACTAAAATTAAATTAGGCTAAATTAAAGTTGTTTTAGTATGTGTTGAATTTCCCCCAAAAATAATTCCATAAGTAATGATCGAATGAAAATATGCATAATATAATTCTTTTACTGTTACGAAATTAGTTATACTATTTATTATCTTTATAACAAAACAGGCTTTACTTAATTTTTGTATATGCATACTCCAGTTCAAATGTTTACCTTACCATAGTATTATCTGGATAACTTATTATCGTGTCATCTAATTTTATAATTGGAAACTGGGGATTCTTGTTTTGAACATGATAAAGACACGCATTGTTGGTTTCACGAGTGATAGTGTCATATTTAACGAATTACATAAGTATATTTACATTTTTTGTGTGTTCTAATTGTTCCTACAGTTCCTCGTTCGCATTACTGTGTTCAAGTGAATATTTTCAAGATATTTATAAGCAATTAACTCAGTGTTGACTGTTTTTTGTGTTGCTGAATTTGCATTCTGCATCTTAGCTATATTGTTATATCGTTTCGTGTTATAAGAAAAACTAAGTTAAATACATTTCGATGGCTCATACCATCAGCCCTGATTCTGGGCATTTAATAATCAACAATCCATCTTCTTCTGCTAATATGATTTCGTCCGCTGAAACTCAAAACAAGCTTCAGAATAGTCAAAACATATCAACAGACCAGCTTACCAGGCGTCAAAGCCTTCTGCACCCACCATCACTAGTGCTAAATCAGTCTGTACAACAGCATTCTATGCAGTTATCGGTTTCAACGACAAATCCTAATACAAACCATTCTCTTGCAGCAGCACATGTAAATAAACAAAATAATAAACGCCAACGCGAAGATTATTCTAATTCAATGGACACTAATTCTATTTCTGAAGGCACTTTTCAAGTCCCTAATAAAAAACATACAATCTCAGCTGCTCATGTTAACAGCAAATATGTGGTTGACTTAACAGCTATTCACAACAAGTTTTCTGTACTAGATGATATGGATGAAACCAGTTCTAACACAAGTGATCCTACACAGTCAGTACCAAAGGTTAAAATACCACCCATTTTTCTACACCAAGTAAATAACTACCAACAAATAATAAAAGATCTGACCTCTTTAATTGGTGATAAATTCTCAACTCAGCAGCAAGGTAAAGTCTTAAAAATAAATACACTTAATGTGTCAGATTTCAGATCCATAACAAAGTTCTTAGAGGATAGTAAGTTGCCATTTCATACTTACAGAGATCCAACTAACAAAAAATTGAAAGTTGTACTACGAAATGTGCCCTTCACAAACGAAGAAGTCCTTGAGGAACTAAAATCTGCTGATCTGCCAGTAACAAACGTAGTTAGATTACTACATCGTGACAAACAGCCTATGCCCATGTGTGTAGTAGAATTACTCAATAACGAGGACGCCAAACGCATATTTGAATTGACTCATATACAGCATGCTATTATCTCAGTGGAATATCGACGTAAATCTCCAAATATTCCACAATGCACTAGATGCCAGCGTTATGGTCATACAAAAAACTTTTGTCATCTTCCACCACGATGTGTGAAATGCAAAAATGACCACCATTTTTCTGAGTGTAACAAGCCCAAGCACATAGAACCAACTTGTGTTAACTGTGGACAGAATCATCCGGCAAATTTCAAAGGTTGTTCCTACTACTTGGCTTATAAGGATAGCCATAAACGGCGTAACTCTACAGTACACAGTGCAACAATAAACAATACATCAACATCACCATCTCCTCCAATCAATGATAAGATGAATTTTTTACCCATGCCCAGGAGGTCTCCTACGTCTGCAGCAACACAGCAAACATCAACTTCTGGTGCTCAATCAACGGCATGGCCCCTACGTTCAAACACCAATACAGGATCTGCTTCTAGTGATACTAGTTCTTCATCCCTGACTGATCACATAATTAATCTTATCCCAGTGCTACTGTCTTTTATCAAACCTTACCTTCCACAAATCAAGTCTTTCATTGCAAGTATAATAACTACTGTATTACAAAATGGCCAATAATTCAAGATGTTCTTTCTCTTCCCTCACTTTACTGAACTGGAATGCAAACGGCATTAAAGCTAAACGCCAGTGTTTCCTTGAATTCCTATCCAGACACAACATAGATGTAGCCTGTGTTACAGAAACACACTTGATTGAATTGGAAAACTTTAAAGTTCCAGGTTATAAGACATACAGAACTGATCGAAATGCTCCAATAGCATCAGGAGGTGTGGCTGTAATTGTTAAAAGTAAGTTGAAACATAGTTCTGTATACTTACCGTCCCTGAAAGGTCTTGAAGCTTGTGCAGTTAAACTTCATTTGCGCAATAATACTGAACTGTTAATTATATCTGCCTATAAACCCCCCTCTGCAGGCCTGAACTCACAAGACTTTCAGAACTTATTCGATATATCCACGCCTACCATTCTCCTAGGCGACTTAAATAGTAAAAATGAAATTTGGGGCTGTAGAGTTACAACTCCTAATGGTCGGCGTCTTCTAGATACAATTAGTACCAATGCAATTCACATTGTAGCCCCATCTATGCCGACGTATTATTCTAACAATCCAAATGTTTTTCCTGATATATTGGACATAGCACTTACAAAGAACTTCTCTTCTCAACTTTTCACGCTTGTCTTACCTGAATTAGACTCTGATCATTGTCCAGTAATCCATACTTTCTGTGATGAACAGGAATTTGCTACCCGACCTCCTAGTTTACTTAAAGGATTTGTAAACTGGGAAATTTTCAAAGAAAATCTAGATTCAGGACTGCAACTATTTCTGCCTTTGAAAGAAAGAAGTGACGTCGTGGCTGCTGTAGATCATTTTACAAACACAATCTGTTCTTCCTTGAAGTCAGCAGTGTCGTCTCCTCGCTCAACTAACCGAGCAAGGTTTCATGAGGAAATTCCAGCAAAAATAATCAAATTGATAAAAACTAAACATCAGGTACGAAGATTATGGCAAAATGAAAGACAACCTTGGCAGCGCCAAAGATTGAATCAACTAATAAGGCAAGTAAAAAAGGCATTGGATGATTATAGATTTAAATCTTACCAACAGCATCTTTCTACCATTTCGCCACATGACTGTACATTATGGAAAGAAACAAAAAGAATTCTCCGTGAACCTACTATAATACCTCCTTTGAAAATAGCAAACGATCATTATACAAGTGACGCAGATAAATGTAAAATTTTTGCTGACTTTTTGGAGCATACTTTTACACCTAATCCTGTAATCAATGACGAACACAATTCAAAAATAGAAGACGAACCAAAATTTTATGTCACCGCACCTTTGCCAATTCGCTTTACTGCTCCCAGTGAATTAGATTTTATAATTAAAAATCTGCAAAGCAAGAAGTCACCTGGACATGACTTGATTCCAAACTTAGCTTTGAAGCATTTGACCAGGAAAGCTCTTGCCTTTCTTGCCTCCATATTTAATGCTCTTCTCCGTTTGGGACATTTCCCTGAGATCTGGAAACATGCTGAAATCATTGTTTTACATAAGCCTGGAAAACCTGTAAATCTTCCATCTAGCTATCGCCCAATAAGTTTACTACCTACATTATCAAAAGTTTTCGAAAAGGTAATCCAGCAACGTCTATGTAAATTTCTACATGATAATTCAATCTTACCTCCACAACAATTTGGTTTCAGAAAACACCATTCTACTACTCACCAACTACTGCGTGTTACTGAATGCATAGCCCGAGGGTTTGAAGCTAAACATCATACAACAGCAGTATTTCTCGACTTCAAACAAGCATTTGACAAAGTGTGGCATTCTGGCCTTCTCTTTAAGTTGCACGCAATAGGTCTTCCTGACTACCTATATAATATCGTGCTAAGCTTCCTCTCAGACCGAACATTCTGTGTCAGAATCGGAAATGATAAATCACCAATCAAGCCTATCAAATCTGGTGTTCCGCAAGGATCAATTTTAGGGCCTATTCTCTTCAATGTCTATACTTATGATATGCCATGCCCATCTTTCGCCACCGTCGCTATGTATGCGGACGACACTGCAGTATATACCTCACATGAAGATATTCTTACAGCAACTTCTCGTCTGCAATCAGCGTTGTCACGAATAACTGACTGGCTTTCTAAATGGCGTATTTCACTTAACTATGCTAAATGTAAAGCAATGATCTTCACCTTACGTCGTCCAATAACTCCTCCAGCTATTACTCTTGATGGCATAACTGTTCCATGGAAACCATCTGACCAAGCAATTAAATACCTAGGAGTTCATCTAGATCGTCGCCTCACTTGGAAGCATCACATTAATATGAAACTAAATTTAGCTTATGCTAGACTTTCGAAACTATATCCTATTCTCAACAGAAATTCCTCACTCAAATGTGACTATGCAATTCTACTGTATACATCATTAATAAGACCTTTAATAACCTATGCTTGCCCAGTATGGGGTACTGCTGCTAAAAGTAAAATTAAGAGATTACAAGCTCTTCAGAATAAAACACTGCGTATTGCTGTTAACGCTCCATGGTTTGTACGAAATAGTCAAATTCACAGAGAACTTGGTCTGCAAAGTATCCATGAATTTATTCGCAAACAAGCTAAAAAGTTCTTCGCAGATTTGTATAAAGTTCCAGGAGCAGTACACTTCAATCTTGGCCATAGAACATCTCAACAAACTAGAATTAAAAGCAGACTACCTCAAGACAATCTCCTGTCAACACCAGAAACATCGGACGAAGATAGTACCTGAAGCATCACTTTATCTTTAAACCAGAAATATGTATATTGTTTAGAGGGGCCATTGGCTGACCTCAGGTCTTGTTTGTTTGTTTGTTGTATGTGTGTATGTGTGTGATTGTTAAGTTAACACTAATCTGTAAAGCACTGATGTTGCTGGGCGATTTTTTAAACTTAAGAACATGATAAAACGATAAAGCAATTGCTTTTTCTTTGTTTATCACTAACCTATTCTTTTCAAACCATTCCAAGTAAAATTTATAGCCTACAAGTTGTATTAGTGTATTAACATTAGTGAAATTAAAGTATTCTGTTATTAAAAAGAAATCAGATCGCAAAGAAGGTATTGATATCAATGGTGATCCGATTGTCCTTTTTAATGCAGATACTGAAATATTTTTCATTCGTGAAGAAGGCTATTGTACAATTTAATGCTATCAAGACTCCATAGAAGTAAGCAGGGAAAGATTATCCTTAATTCCAATTATAAAACTTTGTAGGTTCTCCCGACGAATACATTGTAAAAACTGCTCTCGGGTTTCCAGTCGGGTAGTTATAGATGTGTACTCTAAGCTTTCGGCGACTGTCAGCGTCGTCATCTTCGGAGAAGTGAGATCCAGAGGTTGTGGTGTTGTATATATACCCATGGCAGGACTAGTCAGATGCAGTCGTGGATCCTGATTGGTCGGTGGAAGTAAACGATCTCTCCTTCCGTGATTGGAGCAGAGAAATAGCAGGTTGCCAGGAAGCGGCCAATTGGAACCCTCCGTCTCTATTGATGTTATTTGGGTTCAGTCTGATGTGAAAGGCTTCTTTGATGAGACGGTCCCATAATCCCGTGGTAGAAGCCAGTACCGCTGTGTTGAGGTAGTCCATCTCGTGGCCCATGTCGAGACAATGCTCGGCGATGGCGAACTTTTCAGGTTGCCCAAGACGGTAGTGCCATTTGTGCTCCTCAATCCTGGTGGAAATGTGGCGTCCTGTCTGTCCAATATAAATCTTGCCACAACTGCAAGAAATTCCATAAACCCTGGGTCTCTGTAATCCAAGGTCATCTTTCACAGGTCTTAGTAGTTGCCGGGTTTTGGTAGGAGGTAGGTGTACAGTCTTGATCCCGTGGCGGCCGAGCAGTCGAGAGATCTTCCCGGAGAGAGGGCCAGTGTACGGGATGAATGCCCGCTTAACATTTTCGTCTCTATCACTCGGTGCTGAAGAAACGGTCCTTTTAAGGGCCCGGGTTATATTAAAGTCTGAATAGCCGTTAGCACTGAAGGTACATCGGAGGTGTTGAAGTTCCCCATTAAGGCTATCTGCATCGGAGATGGCTCTGGCTCGGTGTACTAGGGTGTTGAGGACAGCCTGTTTCTGTGCTGGATGATGAAAGCTGAGTCCACTCAGATACAAGTCGGTATGCATAGGTTTCCGATAAACGCCATGCCCCAGAGTTCCATCGGCACGTCGATAAATGATTATGTCTAAGAAATGCAGGCGGCCATCCTTTTCCAAATCCATAGTAAACTTGATGTTATTGTGGATCCCATTGAGATGATCAAGGAACTCTTGCAGAGCCTCTCTACCATGAGGCCAGATCAAGAAGGTATCGTCTACATATCTGGCGAAGATTGTAGGCTTCAGATGGGCGGTCTCTAAGGCACGGTGTTCAAAATGTTCCATATAGAGGTCAGCTATGGCAGGTGACAAAGGTGACCCCATAGCCACGCCATCAGTCTGTTGATAGTACTTTCTACCATACACGAAGTAGGAAGATGTAAGGACGTGCTTGAAGAGGTTCACAATTCCTGCATCAAAAAAGGGGGAGAGGAGTTCAAGAGTGTCCTCCAGGGGTACTCTAGTAAATAATGATACCACGTCGAAGCTGACCATGAGGTCTTGGTCACGGACTCGGAGGCTGTCTAGTGTGCGAACAAATTCCATGGAGTTCTTGACATGATGTTCACAGTTCCCCACTAACGGAGAAGTCTGGTAAGATATTTTGCCAGGTAATAAGTAGGTGAGCCAATAGTGCTCACAATCGGCCGCAACGGAGTGTCTGGTTTATGCACTTTAGGGAGACCGTAGAGCCTAGGAGCTGTGGATGACCTAGGTGTCAGACTCTTCTTCACATCATCGGGTAGCCTCGCCGATTTAATCACTGACGTAGTGGACTTTTCAATCTTCAGTGTTGGGTCACGTGCTAAAAATCTTGTAGGCTGGGTCATTGAGAAGAGCCTGGATTTTCATGTCGTAATCTGATGATTTGAGAACGACGGTGGCAATCCCCTTGTCGGCTGGTAGAATAACTATATCTGTGTCCTTGCGTAATGCACGTAGAGCTGTGCGCTCTGCTCGGGAAATGTTGTTCTTGAAGGGAACGGTCCTTTTTCTTCAGCACCGAGTGAAAGAGACGGAAATGTTAAGCGAGCATTCATCCCGTACACTGGCCCTCTCTCCGGGAAGATCTCTCGACTGCTCGGCCGCCATGGGATCAAGACTGTGCACCTACCTCCTACCAAAACCCGGCAACTACTAAGACCTGTGAAAGATGACCTTGGATTACAGAGACCCGGGGTTTATGGAATTTCTTGCAGTTGTGGCAAGATTTATATTGGACAGACAGGACGCCACATTTCCACCAGGATTGAGGAGCACAAACGGCACTACCGTCTTGGGCAACCTGAAAAGTCCGCCATCGCCGAGCATTGTCTCGACATGGGCCACGAGATGGACTACCTCAACACAGCGGTACTGGCTTCTACCACGGGATTATGGGACCGTCTCATCAAAAAGACTTTCACATCAGACTGAACCCAAATAACATCAATAGAGACGGAGGGTTCCAATTGGCCGCTTCCTGGCAACCTGCTATTTCTCTGCTCCAATCACGGAAGGAGAGATCGTTTACTTCCACCGACCAATCAGGATCCACAACTGCATCTGACTAGTCCTGCCATGGGTATATATACAACACCACAACCTCTGGATCTCACTTCTCCGAAGATGACGACGCAGACAGTCGCCGAAAGCTTAGAGTACACATCTATAACTACCCGACTGGAAACCCGAGAGCAGTTTTTACAATTCCAATTATGTTTACAACAACAATGCTTTTTGTTAGGTTTTGTGAAAATCTGTACTTATTAATTGCATACTTAAGTAATTTTTCTCAACTGATGTTTGATTGAACTGGAAGTGTAAGGTTTATGTAATGTATCCCATTTCGGTATACCAATGCCCCTGTAAGTTACATCTTAAACAGGCCGGATTATATCAATTGAAGCAAATGATATAATATTGTGCATTCTACCAAATGTACGGTTACTGGTTACCTTATACTGTATACATTACACTTTTAACGTGGGTATTTTTCATTTGAAAGGCCTAATGTAATTCCTGGTAGATTGTTTTCAAATTGAATGTGGTTTAACTGTAGCCTAATCCATTCCTGACCTATAAATTACTACTGCTCTGTAGCTACAACCTACATGTCAGTGAATCATATGCTTATGTCATTAATAAAATGGCAGCTCATTATGTAATTTTCTCCACTGGTGTTTGATTCAACTACAAGTGTATGATTTATGTAATATATACAAGTTTGTATACGTAGATCTAATATAAATAAAGCCAACAAAATGCAGAATCATTCGTGTTGTAGTTTTGTAGGTACTGTGGCTGAGTACACGCACTATGCACTGAAAAATAATTTTTAAAATAATCATACCAACATTATGAATCTAGCTAAATTTTAACTAGCACAAATTGATAGTATGTAATGTAAAATTTTATACATAACTTGCATTTTTTTTTTTCAATTTTTCCTAAAGAAGGGTTGCATTTGTAAATTGCAGGAAAGAATTCAAGCGTGTGGGTGAGCTAAAAGACCAGAGGAAACGTGTTGGAGAAGTGGCATTGTTAGAAGACGAAGGTAGATTCATTTACTACTTAATTACCAAGAAACTCAGTACAGGCAAGCCATACCTCGATGATTTAAAGAAGTCATTGCAAGAAATGAAAGAACACTGCGTTCAGCATGGGGTGAAAAACTTAGCTATGCCAAGGATTGGATGTGGCTTAGACAAGTTAGAATGGCGTGAGGTGAAACCAGCTATTGAAGACACATTCTCAGATGTAGACATCAGCATCACTGTGTACAACCTTAATTCAGTAAGTCTTAATTTCTGTATTATTTTATCTGTAAGTTGGGAAAGATTGTGTTCGTTTTGTAATTTTATATTAGTCATATCCAGTCAGATTCTCTGAAGGACAGTTCTGTAGAAGTGTCTAATTGGGAATTAAATTTAACTGGAGGTAAGAAATTAATTTAGATTGCACATTGCTTGCATTGTAGAAAAACTCAAAGTACCGTATTGTTAACTGCTGAAAATAAAGTGAAATACGACAAGACTGAAATACAGGGTGTCCACATTCTGGAAAGTCAGTGAAGGTCAGGGAAATTGAAATCCTGTCAGGGAATTTTGTAAAGTAAAGAAAAAGTCAGGGAAATTTGTAAAAAAATATGGAATAGTCAGGAAAAATAACTAGTCCCAGTGAGCAAAATGTGAGGGGCATGTGTTTTGCTGTAACCCAGACTATGTAGGCAATTTTCTTTTCAGTACTTGAGCTAATAACTTTCTCATTTTGAATATGGGGATGGAGGAGGCTGGTTTTTTTAAATTTTGTTTACAGAGAACCTTCAAAACTTTAATTCTTGTTGTCAGGGAAACATATGTTTCTGTTCATGGAAAGTTAGGGAAAAGTCAGGAAACTTATTTTGAAATAAAATAAAGTCATAAAATGGGAAACACACTACTGAAAGATAAAATAAAATATTCAAGAGATTATGTAACTTGTCTTAGTTATTCAATACGACTGAAAAATTATTTCCAAGTTTCTTTTAACTATGCACAAAGACATGCAATATCTTCCTACTGAGCCAGTAAATAGTATGAATTTGTATTAACTACTTCAATAAATGCCCATTGTCATGGGGGAGTTGGTAACATGGCTGCCTTCAGCCCTGGGTTTGATTCCCGGAAAGCGTGGAAATTTTTCTAAATCCCCTGCCTGGGTTTAAGCCTGCATGTTGTCTTGTCTCAATCTCTCACTGAAGCAGAAATAATTGTAATTATCATTGATTCTGATTTAGACATCAGTGAGCTTTATTAAGTATGTGTAAAGTTGGGCCTATAAAGGAAATGATGTCACTGGACAGGTAGCAATCGAGTACACACTCATCTACTGCAGGAAGTGTGACATCCTTTTAAAACTGCCGACACAACATAAGCGGGATAGTTAAATCCTATCCGCCTCAAAAGTGCAGGACTAAAGAAATCCAAATCTCTTTCAATAATAGACATTTAACTTCAATCCAGTCATTTCATTAAAAAAAAAAGAAATGGCAGATCGAATGCAGTTCTGTAAGCATAAGATATACATCTTGTGTGACTACTACATTCTTGTGATAAGTGTCATAACTGAAGGCCCTGAAACCCTGCAGTGCAGAGGGGCACAAGATCCTATGGGGCTCAAAATGAAAACCAGAAAAATGGAATGTATATAGTTTAATGCGGGGAAGGGGGGACATTCAAAGCAGCAAAGAACAAGAGTTCATATCTTCCAGTATTCATGCCGGTACATATGAATTATCAGCAAATTGAATATTGAAAATTAATTTAATTTTAAAATAATATAACACGAGCCTGTTGTCTCTGTGCCGCAGGCAGTCAGCTATGCATATTATACTTACAAGGGAACCGTAGGGGTTGTCATGATGAAATCTAACCTCAATTTTTGCACATTGGTAGGTCTTCATTGCACATAGACACCTTCCAAAAATTAGCTGCACATATAAGCTTTTAATGGGTGAAAATTAATTGGGAATCTTGTAAATTCAAAATATTGAGTAGCCTCTTATAGCTGTGCCTCAAATAATACTTTGCCACTTCCAGTTACCCTTCAGGATTCTACATATTACAGCGTGCCTGTGCCAAATTTTTTATGTAAGCACTGTGTCTAACTGATAGGAAATAATACTACTTTATTCCTTAATTTCCAACACAACTTCTAGAAGTGGGTTACACCGTGGTGCAGTTGATTGAGACACTGTTCTACAAACCAACTGGAAGGTCGTGGATTTGATCCCCGATGAGGTTATTGAGATTTTTTAATGTATCTTAATTCTTCTGGTGGCATTATAGCTCTGATTTTTTTTTTAATTAACCCTTTCACTGCTATCGACAGAGCTGTTCCGGCGTGGAGAATGGCACTTATGTGTGCTATCGACGGAGCTGTTCCGCCCGCGAAGTTGGTGCTATGAACGAGACGATTCCACAAGGCATGGAATTTTTTAACACAGTTTTAACGAAAGGATAGTGTCCTGCCATCTATTGGGGTTAGATAAAACTTAATTTCATTGCTTTCCCTGCTCTGTGGTGCAATCTGTAGACGAAAATGTGAGGCCTTGCACAATGTTGCCGCGAAGTTAGTGCTACGAATAAGACAATTGCTCGTAGAATAGAATTTTTTAACATGGTTTCAACGAAAGGATAGTGTCCTGCCATCTCTTGGGGTTAGATAGAAATTAATTTCATTGCTTTCCTTGAGGCCTTGCACAATGTTGTGATGTCTGAATTAGCCAATGAACTCACGAGTCATCTGACATGCGGGAAATCACGTCAAGGCCATGGTATGTTCAATTTCAGCACAGTCATTGCTTTCACGAGCAAGGAAAAGCATTTCTTTCGTGATGACGAAATTCTGGCGTATTTTAAAACTGCCTTCTTATTTTTCGGATTTAGCGCAGAGTGACAGTGAAAATATCTCAGCAAGGAGGGTATGTCAGCTTGCCAATATCTCAGCAGTGAAAGGGTTAAATTAAATTTTATTTTATTTTAAAGAGGCCTATACAAAAGTTGGCAAGGTGGCCCAACTTTTCTCCGTTATGCCTCTGATAGCACTGTTCTACAAGGGTCATTTTTCTTATATGAAAATATGTGTTTCTAAAGGATTTCCATATGGTACATTCAAATCTGAAAACAGAAATTCGCTATCAGGCACAGTTTTTAAGTTATACGAGAATATACGTCTCATTTAACTGACATTTTAAGTTTGTAATAAAGTTGGTAAACTTTGCTTAACAACAGTTGGCAACAGCTAATTTTGTCCTTCATTTATTTTCATTTTCAGATTGTGGCATTCCTGTTGCTAGTAAAATTTTATGTTAATTAGCAAGTCATTGTTACAGGATTTAAAATTGGGGTACACACTCCGAAACTCTTCCAGTACCTAGAAGACCAACAAATGAAGACAGTGAAACAGATAGTGCAGAAAGTGTGAGTGAAGCATTGACATCATCTCCTGAAAAAAAAGACCCATCTTATCAGTCCACAAGCACTTCAACTCCACGTTTCTTGACACAAGCATATCTTAACAACCTAGTTCGTGATTTAGGCCTAAGTAAACAAAAAGCAGTACTGTTGGGTTCGAGATTGGAAGAATGCAATTTATTGCAACCAGATACGAAAATTACTGAGTTTAGACATAGGGAACGCATTTTTCTTCCCTATTTTGCAAATGACAACTTGATGACATTCTGCAATGATGTTTGTGGACTAATGAATACTTTGAACTTCAAATACGAGCCACAGGAGTGGAGACTTATATAGATGCCTCAAAATACAGTCTAAAGGGAGTTCTCCTCCACAATGGGAACATAATGCCTTCTGTCCCAGTTGCCTGTGCAAGTATGACTAAAGAATCATATGATATTTTGAAAAATATGCTGAGATTAATAAAATATAATGAGCACAAGTGGAAAATATGTGGTGATTTGAAAATAGTTGCCATGATATTAGGTATGCAACAAGGCTACACCAAATATGGATGTTTTCTGTGCGAGTGGGATAGTCGCGATAGAAATTCCCATTATAAAAGAAAGATTTGGCCTGAACGTAAGTGGAAAGTTGGAGAAAAAAATTTACTGAATGAGAAATTGGTAGCCAGTGAAGATGTTCTGCTGCCTCCTCTTCACATCAAGCTAGGCCTTATTAAACAATTTGTTAAGGCCATGGACACATCTGGAAGAGGAATTACGTGCCTTTCAAAAAAGTTTCCTCGTCTTTCTGCATCAAAATTAAAAGAGGACGTGTTTGTGGGTCCCCAAATTAGAGAACTTCAAAAGGACTCAGATTTTGAACAATGCCTTGCTCCAAAAGAAAGAAGAGCGTGGTCTTGTTTCAAGAATGTAACGCACAATTTTCTGGGAAGAAAAAGAGCTAACAACTTCGAACAACTGGTTCAACAAATGGTAAATGCATATAGCGATCTAGGATGTCACATGTCTTTAAAGTGCATTTCCTAGATTCACATCTACATTAGGCTATTTTCCTGAGAGCTGCAGTGATGTCTCCGACGAACATGGGGAAAGATTTCATAAAGATATAATGTCCATGGAAAAGCGGTATGAAGGGAAATGGATACCTGCAATGCTTGCTGACTACTGCTGGAACATTATCAGAGACTGCAAAATTGAACACGAGAAAAAAAATAAGACTTTTAAATTCTTAGAGAAAAGTGTATTTTTTCATATTTTCTAAACTTAAATAAGTCTTTCCACATAATATAATTATTATATTAAGACTTGTGTATATTTCTTTTGTTTTATAGTGCATAACATGTTTGTAAATAATTTTGCAAGTGACTAAAATATTTATAGTTATATGTTTTGCCTACATAAATACGTAGCGTGGAAACGAAAATTATTTAAAACATGAAATTGCATATAACTTGAAAACTATGCGTGACACAGAGAAACTAATTACAGATTTGAATTCAGGAGGTGAATTTCCATATTAATCAAGAATGTTATACCGAGAAAAATTAATTTCATTTTTATTTGTAGAACAGTGTAGTGATTGTAAATTTACCATATTTAGCTGAAAAATGGTGAAATTTGTTTCAGACAAGAGATTTTGTGAGGTTAGTATTCTAATTCAGCAGCCCGGGAATATTTGAATACCTGTTGGATGGTAATGCATATACCACATTTTGTATTATGTTATTCATGAAAAGATTCTGTCCCTATGAATATTGTTTTTTTGCTACAACAAGATTTTCCTACTGTGGCTAAGAAACTGATTCAAGTAGGGATAGAAACTGGTAGTATTCTGGTGTTACTAATGTTCATTTCAGAATTGGACGTACCATGATCCAGAAAGCTCAGATGAGTCCACAGATTCCAATGGCAAAAGTAGCTCAAAAAACAAAAAGAAGAAAAACAAAAATAAAAAAACAAAAGAAAAGGGTCAGACTAAGAAATCTGTGAAATCTGTCTCAAAAAAGCACAAAAAGAATAAAAAATAGCAGACATATGGTAAGACATAATCACCTATGATAAGCCGATTTATTAAGGTCTTGTTAATTTAAAAACAGTGGAGTACTGTCCCTAAACATTTGTATATAGAGGACCAGTAACAATCTGATTGTCATTGTGTGTGCTTGTTGGTCCAGTGTTCTGTTTAGTTATTGGAGGGAAGGTACTAATGGTGCCATTTAATAGGTAAAAACATATGATGTAATAAATTCCATGGCAACACACTCACAGGTTTCAAATTGCTGCCATTATACTAAAAACAAACTGCCTTATCTCGGTTACTATTGAATTTTTTTATTTTGTTAACTTGTTGGAAAGGCAGTGCTTGATTTCCAGGTAGTTCACTCTGGTACAGTTACCATTAAACTTTTAACATTGCATTGACCTGAAAAATAATAAATATAAATAAAACGTACTGTCTACAAGAAATAAATAAATCACTTTGATAAGTTTTACTACATCTTTTATGCTGTTTACACTGCAATCTGTTGTACAAAAAATATAGTCTTGGCTGTAATTGCGATATGATGTCATTTTTGGAATCATATATCTAGTTTTGACTTCAACTTTCATGATTAATTGAGGCGGTCGACGTAAAAAGGGCACATAGAGCTATGGGCCCTTTTTATGCAGAATGCATACATTTGTTCGCCATTTCCTCTAGCCAATAACGGTGAAAGAATCAGCGGGATATGTTGAAAATTGAGGTTGTTACAGCTGTTTAAAGTTAGCTGTATATACAGCTGTGTTATGAGAAAGTACCACAAGAGGAACAGTTGCAATTGTTTCACTCATTTTATAGTGGTCAACCAAAAAGCCTACAGGATTCCTTCTTAGCAAGGTGTATGGAATTTGTCCCTCAGGTCAAGAAATAAACACTCAACCCCAAGAAACAAAGAGAACACCCTTGGTCATACAATGTAGCTGTGGGAGCAAATAAAAGGCATGTATTTTGATCTTATTTCAAGTACCTGTAAAACGCCTCCATGTAATTTAAAATAAGTTCTTACTAAATGAGTCTTTTGAAGCGAAAAGAGGCTCTCACTCAAACCGACCAAGAAATGTGTCGAGCGATGAAATCACTTTAATGGGTGAACATCTAAGTACAGTACCACATGAAGAAAATCACTACTGCAGTGAAAGAAGTAATTTGATGAACTTCGACAACCCCATGCTAAATATTAAAAAATTGTATGATATGTTTAAAATATCTTTTCAAGAAAAAACTGGTAGGCATTTGGAAATGAAGTACAAAACTTATTTTGAGTACGCTACTATAAAAAAACAGCGCAAGCCTAAAACTGATGTGTAGCCATTTCATTTTTTCATAATCGCACACTATTGTATTAAAATTGGATTAAACTTAACTTAAACACTGTATTTAAGTCTGATTTGGTGAATTTTACCACCAAAAATTCTGTCTGCGTAAAAAGGGCTCATAATACTGATTTCAAAATTTATAATTTATTTAATTCGTGAGCTATATAAGTCATTTTAAATTAATTTTATTCATACCTGATTAAACATTCTAAATAATAACAGACAGTACAGTATGAAAAATACAAAAACACCAAAGAAAAACTAAGACAAATATTTAATTTCCTTTTTTCTCAAAAATGGGTTTTTACCTATGTGCCCTTTTTACGTCGACCACCTCAATTATGCTGTGAAGAGTGTTTTACAAGGTTGTATTAATCACAATGAATCCAAATTAAGGCAAATTTTTTTCTCAACAACACTGATTGTTGAATTTTGGCTCAAGGAAAATAATTTTTTTGACAGGAGGAGTCGCTCTTGTCAAGGAGGGGGGAAAACCCAGGGTGTCAAAAGTTGCAGAAATGTTACATAACTAGGACCGGAAATAATTGAACAAACTATTAATATATCACAACCAGGGCCCATATTCTGATGACCTAAAATTGTTTGAAAAATGCCCTATTAAATGACCCTAAATTTTAAAGAAAAAGAATGACCTAAAACTGAAATTTTATTTATAAAAAATTATTATTGTTCACACAAAGTTATAGGCTAATTTGTACATAAATGTAAAAACTGTAAATGCAGAAAGGATGTTGTAGGTCTAAAAACTTTGTTCTTTGTTCTTGATTGGAGCATTTGGGAAGAAAAGTAAGAAAACTGGTTTTAAAGTACATCCTCAAAAATGTTGCATTATAGTAACCCAGTAATTTATTTAAATATTACCCGTATGGGAAAAAAAAGGTTGTAAACCCTACCTTATTCAGGACTGCAGTAAATCACTCTCAGCGTACGGAGATTATCGAAGGATTGTCTGAAAGGATACATTTATTCGTGGAGATGCTCCGCCGAAACAATGGAAATGTTGTAAAAAGTAAAAAATAAAATCACTGCTAACTGTAACTGTGGTGAATGTTCTTTTCTCGCGGAAATTTATACTGGAACTGAGGCACTGGCGAGTCAAACGTCAGCATTCCTTTTGCAGTCTGCCGGAATATATTATTATTTATTGTAGGTAAATTAGAGGCACTATATGAAATCCAAGCAGGTGGCAGACTCTGTTGCCAAGTCAATCTAATAACAGTAATATAATACATAATTTTAACATTTTTTTAATTCTTGTTTCCAACTGAGACATGACAACACTTCAACACCGAGTGTGTCCTTCTTGCATTAAACAAACAACACTTCAAAGACAGCACAGCTGGGGACAATGCTAGCTAGACGACAAAAAAGAAGTTAATATACTCAATGCAAGTGCATGCAAATGACTAAATATGGAAGCAAATGACATGAAAATGACAAAATAATGATGTAAAATTGAAATAAATGCCCTAAAAATATAAAATTGCATAAAATGACAAAAAATGACCTAGTAAAAATGCATTTCTATAAGCTAGAGGCCATGATTAGGATTTATCTACAAGTTGGCAATGTCTGTGCAGCACCAATAAAAAGATGACATGTCATTAGAATCCGGGCCCTGATCATAACATACAGTTTCCTGCTTTGGTTACACTAAGGCACTAAATATATATATTAGCCTTTTTTGAAATTGAAAGTACCACTTAACTTATTTCTAGAAAATCAGTACTATAGTACATAGGCGTAACCAGGCCGACCATATGGGGGGGGTTATAACATCCGCGGGGTCTGGGGGGTATGGAATACCCCCCAGGGTGAGGGGGGTCCGGGGTCCCCCCTGGAATATTTTAAAAATTAAGATGCAAAATAACGAATTTTAAGCTTCCGGGGGTCCCCCCCCCCCCCCCGGAAAATTTTAAAAATTACGATGCAAAATAACAAGTTTTCAGCTTCCGGGGTCCTCCCCCGGAAAATTTTAAAAATTAAGACGCAATATAACGAGTTTTAAGCTTCCCACGCTTTATACTTGTATTAAGTAAATTATGGGCAGACTTAAAAAAATTATACAATTTTCCTTTTTTTAATCAATGGGGGGGGGGGGGGTTCAAACCCCCAAACCCCCCCCCCCCTCGGTACGCCTATGCTATAGTAGCCCCAGTGAGAGAAATGTGAGAGGCATGTATTTTGCTCCAGTCTGCTGTAACCCAGACTGTAAGCAATTTACTTTTCATTACTTGAGGTAATCATTTATTATTTTTATTGTGGAGATAGAGGAGGCTCATTCCCCCCAACCCTCCCCTGTTTAGTTTGAAAACATTAATTCTTGTGGTCAGGCAATTGTAAGTGTCTGGTCAGGGAAATTTATTTTGAAGTTTCTGTCGACACTGTGTATTAGAAACTTATTCATACTCAGCTTAAAAAGAGAAGTGAAATCAACACAGTATTGTTAATAACATAGGCCTATGTCAGTCAAACAAACATTTAATCTCAAAATATAGTACTGAATACCACATGTGTTAGAACTAACTACAAGTCTGTAAACATAGTGTGCCACTGGTACGATCAACAAAGGAGAGTGTGCTGTGATTCAAAAAAGGTTGTGAACCACTGGTTACAAGTAATCATGATTGCATGAATGCCTGCCTCTGCTGTACTCTTTTTGGGGTAGGGTTAAGACCCATGTCTGATGACTTTCCATTCCTGGTTTGTCCTCTTTTTAACATTTATATGCATACAAGTTGTAATCAAAGTTTTAATTATTATTTTATACATTAACTTAAGCATTGAACTTCACTACTATCAGCAGTTGCTCAGGTCACTTCCAATTTTAAATAATTACTAATAATGAAATTTAATATCTTAAAGTTAATTTACTTTGCTGTCTCCAAAGAAATTTAATCAGCTTGTTTTGTTTTCTTTAGGATGATGGCAAGAACAACCCCAGACCCAAAGTAAAACTGCATGATCGATTTCAACCTTTGGTGGATATGGAAACAGAGACAGGTCTCGTATTTTTTGGTGCTGTAGACAGCAGTATTGATGCAGCTGGTAACAGTCTGGATAAAAAATTCAACTTTCTGCCTGATTATAGGAAAACGAGTAAACTTGTTGGTGATGTATTGCAGTTTATAAAGAAAGAAGAATATTTATATGGACTTGTTATTAGAGAGAAAAGTTCTGACAGGTTTTCTTATGCCAATTTTGAGAAATGTCTTACTGAGCTAAGAAAGAAAGTCAGGGCTGATAAGACTTTTTATCTTGGTTTCCAAGCATTCTGTGATGAAAATGATGATTTAACAATGGAGAAGATTAAAACACTGGTGAAACATGTCTTCTTTTCTGTAGAAATAGAAATATTCTTTTGCCATCCTCAAGAAAGTGGATATAGTCTTGAAGTTGATGAAACTGAAGCTGGTAAAAGGAATGTTGAGACTTCACAGAAAAGTAGTGAAATTGAAGCTGGTAAAAGGAATGTTGAGACTTCACAGAAAAGTAGTGTCACAAACATTGAAGATGAAATAGATTCAAAGGTAGTTGCAGAAGGGGACACTGTTAAGAAGAATCCAAAAGGTATAGCTAAAAACGCTACACTAGTTGATAACAAGAACAATTCACAAACAACTGGAGGTGCAAGTAAGAAAGGAAAACGTGAAAAGAATCCAAAGAGCAATAATCAGAGGAAAGACACTAAAAAATAGAGTACAAATTTCGTAATGGGTTCTGAAGTTGGCAGGATAGCAACCTAGTTATTACCGGTAGCTGTTGTGGGAAAAGTTTCCCATTGAACCATTTTTAGAATTTAGACAGCTCATTTGTTAATTCTTGTAAGAAAATATTTTATTTTGGGATATTATTTCATTTTCTCTCGTGTGTCTTATGAGTATATTGGTAAAGTAGAGATGCAATGATCATTATTGATCATATTTACTAAATAAATGTGAGGAAAATGTTGATTTATTCACCAACTTAATATAGTGCTAATTGTTTAATTTGTCTTCTGCTTAGAACAACTATTTGAAATAAAAAGGCACAGATCAAAATTGTCAGTCGTATACAGGGGATATACTTAGTTAAGTAGAAAAAACAAATTGAGTCAGGATATTTGTAAAAATTACATTTGTCTAACTTCTGCCAAATATGTTCATATTATTCTTCTAGACAGCTTCCATACAAAAGTCTTTTCAACAAGTCTTTAGTATGGTTTTCATTTTCATTATTTTAATCTTAATTAAGTTGCCATATTACTTCTTGTTAGCAAACTTCACATATATCAAGGATATTGATGAACTAATGCATCTATTTTATACTCTCTTTAGAACAAAAACTGATCTAATATATTCGGAACATGACAAATTAATATCCCTGCATTACTGTAGCAATTGATTGTTATAAAAAAATTGGTAAACAGTATCCAAATTACAGCTTTTAATAGGAATCTGTTTATGAAATTTAAGATAATAGAAGAAGAAAATAATATCAAAAGCACTGTTAATATTAGGTGATGTCCTGCCATATCACTTGTATTTAAGATTTTTTTATATATAAAGATGGGTTGAATCATCTTGCAAACTGTTTTGTACAGTTAAGATTGCTGGTCAAATAATGTTTCTAGTTCATGAGACTGAATTTTCTAGTATTTCTTGAATTTACACTTACAATTTTACAATTTTATAATTTCATATTGGTATTATGTTCCACGTGGAATGATTTAAGCTTGTGGATAAAAATTGTTAATTGAGCAGATTCAGTACCATATATTCAGATAATTATAATTAATTTTCTTAATAGCCTACTTGTGTGGTAATGTGAAAAGGAGAGAGGCAGAAACACAATCATGTGGAGAATTCTTTTGAGTAGTAATGCCGACTGCAGACATAGTAAAGAAAGGAAACACACTTTTTATGTGTTTCTTCCTTAGTTTAGCTGGAGCTTTCTTTTACAGCAGAGTTCTTTTATTGAATCAATTTCTCGGTGAACTTTCTTTTTAGAGATGAAAAGGTAGCATAGGGAGAAAGTAATTGAACATGGAGAAAGTTTTGTTGTTTTGTATCTTTTAGCTGATAATTAGGAACAAGGAACCAAATCTGTTTGTTTTTTTTTACATAAACTAGCACAGGGATTTCCAGCTGACAGCCCATAGGCAGCAAGGTCCTTTTCTTATAGTCTGAGAAGCAAGTTTCAAAATTATAAAATTTAATATACAATAGAACTCAGTTATCCAGATTAATTTGGACCGAACCCAATCCAGACAATCAAATATCCAGATAATCGGATAAGTCATGAAAGAACGTAATTTTTATTTAAAAAAAAAGTACTATATTGTATACTACTATACAGTGATGGGAAGTAATTGAGTAAAAGTAATCAGATTATAGTAACAGTTCCTTTTTTGGTCCCATTTACTTGTAATCAATACTTTAAAAAAATGTAATTTCTACTTGTAATTTACTTCTGGAAATACAATTGCAATTGATACAATTTAGCAGTCGTTAGTATTAGTATCATTCTTGCTTGCCATATCATCATCATTACTGTTTTTGCAACTAATATCCAAATTAAAGTTAATATTAACAAAAAGTTACTCAATGTTTCTGAAAATATTCTCAATGATTTTTTTTTTTCATTAATAATTTGGGCTTGTACCCAAAACAAACAAAAACACGAAATTTTTAGGTACTGCCATTTTGTAAAGTAATTTTAAATGTAATTATAATTTTACTGATTACTTTTTGAAAAAGTAATTTGTAATTCTAATTAAGTAAAATGTCTCAGGTAATTGTAATTCAGCCCAATTACTTTCTTTTTGTACTTTTCCCATCACTGCTACTATACTTATGTAAAGTGTCACATCTTGAACATATTGGTCAGTCAGTTGTTTTGTTAACAAACTCTCAATTATGTCAGCTAAAAAGTTTTGGTTTTTTGCAAATAATAGGCCCTGAAAGAGAGTTTTCCAATGCTCATTGCTGCAAAAACCACTTGAAAATGGCCTCAAAGTAATCTGGATAGTTGGAGTTCGGGTAATTAGAGTGCTGCTGTACTTCTTTTTAGATTTATTGTATTGTTCCTGAAGGAACAGCTTTATGCAGAAGGAAATGGTCATAGATGGAATTGGTCAAGTCAGTATTAGTCATGTGTTTAATTCTAGGAACTTTTAAGTATGTAGAAGTAATTGCATTGTGAAATACTGGTGGAATCTCGTTAAGACGTTTTTCTAGGGACCGGAAAAAATAGACATCTTAAACAGGAAAATGTACTACTGAAAAATTAAAAAAATCGTAGGGAATGTTGATATGTTTGCACTGCGGAAACTTTCTACTGTATGTATGATATGTTAGGTTATGGTTATATAAGAGAGTACTAATAGTCATTAATTAATTCTTTAAATTCTTTCATAAACAATGGGGAGAAATACTCTAAATATAGATACCATAAAATTCAGTGCACAAGAAAATAATATTAAATAATTATAAACAGCAAAGATCTTACTAAAAATCTGATCAATTATATTATATTTCAAATCTGCTACCTATAAAAACTCTGGAAGCGAACAATACTGGGTTTGGACCCGGAGGAGTAGATCGAACCAACAATGCAAGGTGAGGTAGGATAGCAAAATAAGAAATGATCTAGGCACAATTGTAAAAAGGGTAACAATTATATATTTTCACCAATGAATGTATGTAAAATGTATATACAAATCTCTATATAATTTACTTGTAATTAATAATTTAATTAAAGGTAATGTCCTCCAAGACAATTAATTGTTTTAAGAATGATATTCAGAATTTTGGTACAGCAATTAATAATTCCTATGCAGACAGCACCTAACCAAGTTTATATATAATAGTATCTAAATCTGGCAAATCTGGCAAATAAGGTAGTCAAGATAGACATGAATCAGAATTAGCTAGCGGCCTGAACCTATCACAGGATACAGCCTAAATACCCAACCTACTACACAATAATGTGAATAGAAAATGAAACGCAGAACTACAATAATAAGAAAAAATTCCCATGAATAACTACTGCAAAATGCAGAGGAAAACTAGTAATAAATTTCCCCCAAGGAATTGGAATAATGGCTAGAATAAAATTTAGAAATAATTTATGTAATATGAACAATATACCCCACATGATCTCTTAAAGAGAAAGCCGAAAATATCAAATGGCGAAACGATCATAAGCACTCATTAGGTTACTGTACTCAGCAGATGGCAAACAGATTATAAATAGCACAGCAGTACAGCAATTAAGACTCCAAAGTACATAACTCGCCCACATATTTAACGAACAACATTAACAGGGCCGCAAAATAGCATAAATGTGATTTTTAAACCTTAAAGAATTTATTTTCAGAAAACTGTAATAAATTTGAGTTTCAAACACCAAAGAATTTATCCCCAGAAAACTGTATCGTTAAGAAAAAGAGCATAAATAACCGGCATTATTTCTATCCCACATCTTCGACTAGAAATATAACTGCATCGGAACAAAGAAATGATGGCATATAATGCAAACAGCAATTTCAATGTCAATGAATAATATGGACTCACTTAACATCGCGATACTGAATAAATTACAGGACGCAATAAATAACATAATAACAGCAATCCAGAAATATGGAACATTGACCTAGATACATCGCGTGATCACAGACCTTGGCACGCACCCAAACTGGAATACTAGGTTTAACATAACCACGCTAATAGGGAAAACCTAAGCGAATAACTGTTATAAATAGGCACACCATATTCTGTAAGGCTTTCTTCTTAAATACAATATACTTCCGAAATATTCGGTAATCTTTAATTAACCTTCTGAGAAAATCTGAATGGGTGGACTCTCACAAATACAACGAACAAGCATCTCTAATTCTGGTAATTACTGTCTAATATGGCCCACTCGTTGCTGAAGGCACTTATGCCCAGACGGGGCTTAAAAATCTTTATCAAGAAAATTCATATTTCTCACTCACCAACCATACGGAGAAAATCTGCGCTGATAGGACAACCTTTTAACTACATTCTGAAGGCAAGCTGCGTGACACACTGAGCTCGCCAAGCAGCGGTACCGCTCAGCTAAACAAAAGCCACGACCCTACGCGCATGCGCTAACAAAAGAACATCGGCTCACGAGAAATTCATAAAGAAGCCAACAAATGCTCTGTTTACTTTTAAAAACGCTTCATGTTTTCTAACCAAAAGTGCAAAACCACCCAAAAGTGCATCCTAATGTATCGGAAATACCCACAGTGACGCACAGGAGCTTCTATGCCAAGCCATTAGTTATGAGAGATTTATGTTATGTAAACGAATACATAGGCCTAACAATTTGATTTAAAAAAAAAAAATTGAAGGAATGTATCGGAGCTATATTTAATGAAAAACCAGACGAAATTCACAAAAAAGCATCCATTTTATTCTAAAACATCACATATGAAACAAGTTGCACTCCACAATCTATTAACAAACACAAAATATTGTAATTGTGTAAAATTCCAAACGTGTCAAAATGTTTCGTAAACAGTCAGTCTCACATACAGATTACCCAAATTGCTAATGCAATGCGATCCAATACCGATGTGAGAAGCATGATCTGCTTTTTTGGCCTACATTTCTTCCAACATTCTAATATTTTCTTTTCACCACACAAACTGTAAGAAATTAAAATATATTTCACTACCTGGAAATCACGATACAAAACAGCTGATGCTGGAAAATTCGCGCCAAGTCAAAATGACCAATGAGAAACAAACTACAGTGGTTCAAAATGGCTGACGATGTTGCGATGGAACTTTTCAAGCTGAAAATCTCACCGATTATGACATATGGACTGGAAATGATTTGGGAATACCTTTCAAAAGAAAATCTCAAAGACCTTGAAAGTGTGAAAGCCACATACATGAAAAAAGTACTGTGTCTATCGAAATTCACGCTCTCGAGACTATGCTACGAACTCACAAGAGAACCTTTCTACACAACGGAACTTAGACACCAACTACTCCTGCCTTCTACCACTGCATATATACAACTACAGGAAGAACTACAAGAAAAAAGAAGGAAATATGGCAAAGCTTCTACTCAACAGATGCTATGACCAACTCAGACTGGATGAACACAGACTATGAACTTAGACACATCACTACAAGATTTGCGACTCATGGTTTCCACCACCAAGTGTGTCAAAATAAAACGTATCACATCCCAAATGAGGGCTGTGTGTGTGCGTTGTGCCACCGGACTTGTGACAGATATCATGTGATGGTTTGCCTCGAGAGGACAGGCTCACTCATGGCTTTCTGCTCAAACTAATCATGTACATTGTGCGCTTTTCTATTATTATTAAAATGGCTTACGACTGGTCCCATAGAGCAAAGTTTGAGACTTGACACCAGAGAGTACAAGAATTCTGACATAGAGATTACACAATCGGATGTGCGAGAACAGGGCTTGTGTTTGGCGAAGTGTGGTTGGCGAGCCAAATACGAACGTACTAAGCGTTAAACCAAAACGTGTTAAGAAACATTTAAACATGTAGTTAGTAAGATTGGGACCGGGACTTCCAAAAACCGACGAACTATGCAGGAAAACGTAGTAATGAGGAACGTGCTAACGAGGTTCCACTGTATTTACATAACTAATTCTGCACCACTGGAAACTAGCACTTGCTTGTGATGTGTTAATAAGGCAGTCAATAAGTGAAATCATCAGGGGGAAAATTTCAATGCAGTATTTGGTTTTCAAGAATGATAAATATGACACCTGAATACAAAACTGCACATTTTACATTAAGCATTACGTTACTAATCTTATATCTCTGCTTTTATACAGTTTTTTTTAATCTACACATTTATACATCAGTAGCAGTGAAAAGGTTAAAATTTCTCGTATTTTAGATTTGAGAAAAGTGGATTTAATAGACACGGTTGTTCATAATTTAAAGAAGAAGAAGTCTGTCTCATCTTCCACAACGTAGATAGCCAGATGAAAGGTCAAGTTGAAGATCGTTACTTCCTGGTCTCGTATGTTCATGTGTTTTGGACATTTTTATTCTATTACATCATTGTTTCAGTTGCCATCTTAAAAATTGCTGTAATGAATTCTTCTTTAGGTCACAAAATTTTAAAAGCCCACTTTTTGATAAATTTCATGATTTTTCTAAATTGTACATGCATCTGCAAAGACCATCAAAATTTGCCTGTCATGAAAGTGATGTAGAGCAGGTTATACTAGGATTAGTACTAGAGTATCTAACACACTGAGTTTAAACTGCAGGGTGTCCATATTCTGGAAAGGCAGGGGAATTAAAATCGGTCAGGGAAAATCAGAGAGTTTTGTAAAGTAACGGAAAAAATTGGGAAATTTGTTTTAAAAAAATGGAATAGTTGGGAAAAATAACTAGCCATGTGAGCAAAATGTAAGGAGTATGTCCTTTGCTCCAGTCTGCTATAACCCAGAAATTTAAGTTTCTGGTCATGGAAAGTCAGGGAAATTTATTTTTAAATTTCTGTGGATGCCCTGAAGTATCTTCAGTTGATGTACATTTCACAAGTTTTATTCACCATAAAATCATGTCCCTATTCATAATCACCTACAGTAAAATGGACACAGCAAAATAGTGAAAACTTGCTTGGAATATAATCTTCAAGATTATTTTTTTTAATCTTGCAGTCTTTTTTATATCCATGATTTTTTTTCTATCAGGGAATTTATGAAAACTTTGATGAAAACTTGCATTACTGCTCTGACTATTCTCACAACAATAACTGTACCCAAAAACACTACACACAGATGCATGGGGAACTTCCACAGCTAATCATGCTACTTCATTCAGATTTTCTGTGCATTTAATTTTGGGAATGAAATCTTTTCCGTTATTAAAACTTAAAATTCAACTGTACTGGGCTTTTAAATATATATTCATGTTTGTGATTACTCAGCACTGTGTTTAATTTTTCTAACATAATACTTTGTGTGAGACAGAACCATATCTTAGCTACAAAACAATGTTTTCTTGCAAGTTAATATTCTGTATATAAAACCGAAATATTAGCTAACTTTCCCATTTTTATATGCAATTTCTCTTATTACATATTATTTTGTAATATTTGTGTATATACTCCCCCCCCCCCCTTACATTCCACTTTGTGTACGTCTAACATGAATATCAACTTTATTCAGTTAATAAAAACCTGGGCTTCACTCTCTAGAGTTCACTTCAGAATATTTTCTAACAGAAGACCACCTTAATTATGTTATGATTAATGTTTTACTACCTAATTAATTATTAGCTTATGGACAAGACTGACAGATGACCAGCAATTTTTATGTGTAGTTTAGATTTATTTTTAGTGTAAGTGATAAGTAATGTAATCAAGTCCTATGTAACAAAGTATGTGATAAAATGTGATATTTGAGATCACCTTATGAACAGTCTTTGCACTTGTGTCTCAGATTTTTAGATGACTATGAAGTCTAAGACTGCACGTAGGATTGAACAGAAACCTTATATTTAAATATTGGGTTAGCCATAAGTAATTAGGCCAACTTCTGTACTGTTGAGAACTTTTTAAGAATATACTATGGTTTAACTTTTTTTCCTATTGGGAAAATCACTCCTCTCCATTCTCAATGTAGTCTTCTAATAATAATTTTCATTGATTCAGTTCACATTCGGATGAAGGGTAAGTTTACATTAGCACGATCATCATCTGTTAAATTCAGTCTGGGTTAATGCTAATTTCTATTGAAATTACACTAGATGGAATTGAAGTTTAGAATTTCCATCTTGCTGTTGTGCTAAGGTAATGACAACTGTATAAATGGTACTTCATTTGCAAAAATGGCTTTACTATCCATGAGTCTCAATGGCAAAATTAATTTTTGATTATTTAAACCAGCATTGCAAGGAAGATTTCAGCTCAATTACATTCTTGAAGTATTAACATTGTTCATCATTTTATTTTTATTATCTTATCATGATTTCTTTTTTGCTTACCTAGCCTCAATTAAAATTTCATATCAATATGAATTAAATTGAAATGGATCTTTCTGCTTAAGTCACTTAATTGGGCACATTATGCCTCTAAAAGCAGGAAAGTTTATCAACATACCATAGCCATCGTATGACGTACATTTATTGGATATTTCTCCCTCATCCACAGCAGTCGCACACTTTCTCAGAGCAGTAGGTTGCTGAAAAAGTGGGTAGGACAGTATCCCTTCAGGCAGCCTTTGTAATCTTAAAATGTATCATATATAAATTTTACATATATTCACCCTCATAAGATGAAAATCGCTGTCCTTTTCCTGTTATGTTTTCACTGACCAGTTTTATTGAGGTGTCTGATGCAATGATTGTTCCTACAGTAGACTTCTGCAAACTTGGCACTTGATAACCCACCACTTTGGGTTACTCTGAAACCATGACGGGAGTATCAAACAATTTTTGACAATAAATGAGGTAAACTAATTTGTTGTATAATTTTTGTTTCATAGAGGAATAACTGTATCCACATGTATGATGATTTTTAATGGTGTCTGTTATATTTGGGGCCAGTAAACACAATTTTAATTTTTCCAATATGAGTTTAATTTTAAAGCCCTTGTTCCTGATAACTCGGTATTTCAGAAACTCTGCGCCCTTTCAGTCCATATTAAGCCAAGTTTGCAGGACTTAACTGTATTACTATAAATTTTGAGATATTTCCTGACATCCCTTGTGAGACAGCCCCTACCATCCAACTGCTGCATCAGCTACCATGAGCAAATTGCAGGGGCATATGGTCAGCATGTCCACTCCCATGGCTGCTAATTGATGACTTTCGTGTCTGGATTCTGTGATATTGGAGGAGTAAAATGCGAGATATTCTTGATCCTGTCTTCATTTTGGAGGATGATGATAATGGCAACAATAACAATAATAATCCTGAAATAAATCCCGATTGCTGGCGTTTTGTTTAGTAAAATCTTCTTGTTAGCATGCAGAATTTTTAATCAAGGTTCAGATTCGTTCATGCTTATATGAAAAAGAATAATAGTGTTAGTTAATAAATTTTAAGTCTCCATATTCAGTATATAATAAACAATTGTATTTTAAGTCCATGAAGCCAGTTTTTATGTTTATAAAATGTGCATACCATTCGGCAAACTGTAGGGTTAACAGGGATGTATTCAGAGGGAGGCCGAGAGAATATTTTAAACAGATAGACAGTTTAATTACACATCCTGATTCATGTAAAGCAAATCTTGAAACAGCTGTGCTGTTATTGCTTTCTCATAAATTCAGCCTAACATGTGACTCAAGAGGGCATGAACACACATCTACCTCGCCTAGGTACTAACAGCTGATCAAGCTGACAGCTCTGCCCCTGCAAGCAAAGTGCTTCAAATGGTGCTTGATGCATTTTCAAACTGTGGGAAAGCAATAAAACTTAATTTTGTTCTTTGACTGAGCAGGTTTAATATCTTTACCTTAGTTAGATTAAACAGCAAACCTGCATACTTGCATACTTTGCATACTTTGTGTCAGTATTGTATAGTAATTTTATTCTAAAGTGTGAAGGTTCATTAACATAATTGTGTGTGATAATAGTATGTTTGATTTACCTTAGCCCCTCCTGAAAAAAATCTTGTTTACACCTTTGAGGGTTAATGTATGTTAATTCAAATTGTATTGAATTGCAAGTAATTATTCTAATATTACATTATTACATAAAATATCTCTAAAGACTGAGACACTGGTGTAAAGATGGACAATGTGCTGTGGATTTAGAAAATACTTTTATAAACATTTTCTATGTAATTTTATATATGCAATATATTATATTAATGAGTGTAGCACAGACAATATTTTATATACCATAAATCTTGTTATCGTTAGCTTAGTTATTTAAAAATCACAGTTTGTTAGTGTATATGGATTTGTTTTGCTGGTATAATTATATTGCAATAATTGTTGTATTATTTGCTAGTTGTGTAGCATATTAGCGTAAATGTCTTTACAGTGGTTGGCATTAGAAAAAACAAGCAAAATTTGCTCCCATGCTCTCTTCCTAAGTGCAATTTGCAGCATTTGTTACAGAAGACTAATGTTGTCAGCTTCCTTCAGGTTTGTAGTAATTTGACGTTTCCTTCTCACTGTAGACACGTGTTTCTAGCTCTTGTTAAAGATTAGTCTAATATTGTTAACTTCTTAACCCATTGACATCTGATTCTACTGTCTCCTAATCATAGTTAATTTCTTATTAGGGATTAATGGCCCGTTTCTAAAAAAATAATATAATGCTCTAGATTATGTAAGCTTTTAACTCAGTAAATTCAACAGTGAGTTTTATGAATAACTTGTGGATCCCTACACAAGTGTGTGTTGACCAGTTCACATTATTGTGAGCTCTTCTACTATTATGTAAGTTACCGATATCAAAATGTATAATTAGCAGAGAGGTTTAAGATGATTAAACACCTTATGGAACCATATGTATGGTATAAAAAGGTAATAATTTTTATTTGTTCTTATTATACTTAAGGTTACCAGACACAGAAAATCATGCCATGCTAACCAATGCTAAGTGGTGCTGTGACACAATATGGATGCTGAGCTATGCTCAGCCAGCCTGCTGTGCGAGTATGACAATGCATATCAGTACTGGTTTAAAATGTTGTATAAATTAATATTTTAATTCAAGCTTACTTTCTAAACGTGTAAACTGGTAAAAAGGTTACAATATACATAAGCCTATTATATTATAATATTTACATTGTAACTAATGTGTCTACATTAAATATATTTTTAACCTTTAATTACTGTCAAAACAATCTATAGTACCACATGAAAATTCAACAATGTGTTTGAGGTAAATAAAATTTTGATTAATTATTATTAAGGTATTATTTTCAATATAACAGCCTAACTAGTCTGATAGATGCCAGGGAAAACAACTGATATACATGTGCAAAGCAAGCTCCGGGGAATTACTAGCATAGCTCAACTGCGCAGAGCTTCAGTACGTGCCATCCTGTATAGATTTCATTGTAGAGACTTTTTAGCATAGCATAGCTCTCTGTGTTTCCTTTATCATTGCATTTTTAAAATTCTGTTTTGTTTCATTTGCATGATATTGTTGAGCTTTGTTTTTTATATTAAAGAAACTGTATTTCTTATTTTCTGTCATGTTGGCCATCACAGATATGAATCAGACTCATGGTTGAAGCTTTCTTCATCTGACAGATCACGGTTTCTTAGTCCAGAAAGCTTCAACAATATGGACAATGGCCATGAAAGCCTACATCATTTTATGAGACTGTTAACCAAAAGATACTTGACCTATGTTAAATAGCTAATGATAATATGTGGGATTTAAAAGTCACAGTTTTTCTTGAATTACTGTCCCAAATACAAAATGGGTATTACAATCATAAACAAAATCGAGTGTTTGTTTTTTAACTATGTGATTTATAGTATTTCAGTATGATTTTTAACTATTGTAATTATGTAATTTATATCTATTGCTTATTAATTTGAAGATGCAAATGGTTGACCTCTGCCTTTACCTAAAACACTTTGCTGTTAAGTGAAGCATGATTCCTGAATACTATAATAAGAATTTCAGTAGTTGTTAACCTACAATGGTGAGATCATCTGCCCCTTTAGCAAGGTGACCATATTTCTGAGTCTTTACGTTAAAGAGAACACCTGGTAATAAAATATATATATATATATAAATTACAACATTTAATTAACATAAATGAGTAGAACTCGCTGTAACTAGTTTTGAGCCCAGTCATGGTAGTACTACCATCGCGTTTAAATTCCCTTGCCCCTGGGACTGCTAGTACTACAAGCGGGGTGCTTGCATGAGTTTAAAAAACTACAAGTATTATTGACATGGAAGTTGTGGCATTCAAAAGATCAACTCTTATAAATTAACTGGTAAAAAATAGTGTGCAGTAGGGTGGCATACTGAAGTGTTGTGCCACCTACAAGAAAGCACTGTAATAATTCAGTTGTTAGATGATAAACATGTTCTCAAAGCTGTTTCAAGGGTATAACTTATGAGCTCTGGTGTCAGCATTTTTATCATGAAATGAATCACATATCCCTTACATTTAGCTTCTCTAAATCAGCTCTTGTGTTCGTAATTCCTACACATTGGACGTGCTGGGACTGCGTGGGCGTGTTTGAATAAACATACTTTTTTGATTCCCCTGACAAACTCGACCTTCCTCGAATTACATACCTTAGTCACGTGATACGGTAGTGGGAGAAGAAGAGCCACCCGCTGCATAAAAAATATAACCATAACATTAGACTACCACTTCTATTTACAGCATACGCTAGATAGCTTTAAATGTATCTGTATTGGAAGTTATTTCCAATATTCATGTTCAAATTTTTTTAAAAATAATGTCACTTCAGCTAACTAGGTTCCTTGAATCATTTTAATCACCCAATTATAAATTCGTGCATAATAAGCTAAGTAATAGATAACAGCTACAATACCTTATCCAGAGTCCAAAAATGTATTTGTGCCTTCTGCTTCTGTATTTTCATCTTTGTCCTCTTCCTCCTCCCCTGAAGCATCGTCATCAGAATCATCTTAGGGGTGGAAGTTCTACTCACCCCAGCATTCGGAGGATACATCTTCAAAATTTCAGTGGGCAGAATCCATTAACTCACCAAATACACTATGAAAATATATCCTAATTATAAAAAGATATTTAATAGTGGAAACATTGAATTGAGATTTTTCTGGTGCAGAAAACTAACTTTCAACTGATGTTGAAGTACCAGAACCTGGTAAACACAGCACTGTTTGCACAATTTTGCCAAAAAAGAAGGGGGGAAACAATAATTTGATTGTTCATTTTTAAAAGAATGTTAACCCAGCCTTCAGAACTTGAGATATTTTTAATGCTCTAGTGATCTGTATTTCTTGCATCAATTACTTCCACACAGCACCACTGATTATTTGTTACGTTTATTATAAATCGTGAAAATTTAATATATTATTATTATTAATTAATTTTTTTAAATGTGTAGAGAATTCTTAAACTTGATAGAACAAGGAAACAGCAATGTCCAAGGAAAAACTGGACGTATGGACGCCCTGTTCTTAGGGGTTCATCTAGCCACTGCTACCCATATGAGTATTTGTGAAAAGTCAAGTAGGTCATAGGTCTAAATAAGAGGAGGAGGAACAAGAAACAAATTCATACAGTTATGGACTACAGAAATGGCCGTTTCCTCTGCCATTTTGTTGCACTGCATAATGCAGTATGTTATTGGTTTCTTATTCCTCAACGGTACATAGAGAATTCATGAATTAGGTTGAAAATTGTATGAAGTTTGGAAAATCTAGTTTGTACTTACACTTTCTATAATGTTACTGAAAACTTATATCCCCTTCCAGAAGATAAGTCTGGTATACATTACAAGGGATTTTAAAAAAATGGTGTTATAAATTATGCCAGTATGTACTATTGTTGCGCAAGAAAATTGTTATGGCTTCTTTTAAAATGCATGACATTGCTTGATTAAGTGTTGCATCATTTATCTAGCAGAAAAAGTAAATATAAATATAATAATACATTAAATAACCACATGTATCCTCAGTTCTTCTGGGGTTAGTCATTGCTAAGTTTACAATGCATGTTTTAGATTGATAAAACGTTTTAGGTTTAAGTACTTATTGTAATAATTTTTTTCCCCTACATTTTATGAAGCATGAAGGGAATTATTTTAGAAATCATCTTAATTTATGGGACTAGAAAACTATTTCTGAGACTTGAAAAAAAAAATTACAAAAAACAGGTATTACTGTACAGTTCACTACAACAACTCTGTTCATGCAGCGGATAGGGTGGCCATTTCCAAACTTAGGACATGGAGGACAAGCTGAGTGCGAATTAATGGGAGGGGGGGATTCCTTGGCTTGTGAAACTGTTTCCCTGGCAGATAACAGCAATATTTTTCCCTGTGAGGGAAAAATAGCTCAAAATCCAGACTGTCCAGCAATGTACCATTTAAAGTACAATTTAAAGTCAGCAAAACACCTGAGTAGGCTTATGCCATAATCCAATGTTGGTGGGTTAGGAAGATTCTTCTTGGTCATTTTTGTCCCCTTTTTATGTGCTGAAGAATGTTTTCAATGTTCCTGTATACAATCACTTCTCTTAACCATATAGAATCATCTCGTTTGGATTCTTTAGCTGAACAGATGGGTTAGTTGACTTCCTGGTTTTTTAAGTGTCCAATATTCATAAAAAAAAAAAAGAGCCATATTCATTGTTTAAGTGTTCCATGAACTTTCCAAAATTATATACAGTGCAAACTGCTTATTGTAATCACTTCGGGACGCAGCTAATCTGATAATTTTTTACCCATTGATAACAGTAGCCGAAGGAGTTAAATGAAAGTTATTTATTCATTAGGTATAAGATAATACACTACAAAAACCTAATTAAAAGCTATTTATTCATAATATAATACTGTGAATTATTAAACCAATCTTAATACAGTATTAGACTGCAAGCAACTATTTTTTCAACCAGTAAAAGTTTTTTAATTGTTTTTACTTTCCTTTAGGAGTCCATTAACCAACACTCCAAAACAAGTGTTTTTGGAAGTCTACTGATCTGTGCTGAACACAGTGTAGCAAAACATCTGACCCCTGTCTGTTCAATCTCTTCATTTTGCACTGTATCTTCAAAAATCAGTAGCTGCAGCTTAACTGTGGGGTGAATTGCTTAAAAGAGAAAGTTAGGTAATGCCACCCCATTGTTCATCCTGTAGCTGGGAACTGTATTGCTACCTTCAGTACAAGACAATACAGTTGAGTTAGAAACAAAACCCTTAAAAACGAAATTTTGAATGACGTACAATACTTGGAAATAAAGCCATAAAAAGGAAAATGTGATAACGAACTGAATCTTTGATCACAATAAACAGCATTTTTTCAATGTATCAGTATTAATCCATACAGGACCTCATAAAAGTGATAACATTATCTGCAATTACATTAAGCGGCATTCACTGTATATTTTAATTTCTTAGTTAGAATCATATATATTAAGTCACAGAATAAAAACCAAAGATTTCAAGTTAAAAGATTCCTGCAACCCTTCTAGTGTTTTCATATTTCATAAATCATTATTGTATTAGTGAAGGGTAGCTTTATTGTAGCAAGAATGTTATTTTCTCTCAAATTCAAATAAAATGTAAGAGAAGTGGTTATATTATTCTATAATAGTTTCTATTTAATTTTGTTTTATTCTTTTGTGTAATGTTTACAATTTTACTATTAGTGGTTTATCTCTGGTAATAGCATATAAATACAATTAAAATTGTATTTTTTTTTCTTATTAGACTCAAGTTTAAAACAGCATTTTTTTCTTAAACCCAATTTTGATCTTATTGTACATAGTGTGTCAAATTCGTAATTCAATAAGGATTTACTGTTTGAATGCCATATAATAATAATTTGTGTAAATAAATTGCAGTTTATTGTAGACTGGTTTCTTTAAATGTCTTAACCCTTTCAGTTCCAAGCAGTGGAGTGGCAGTCTTTTGATTACGTGCCAGATACGAATGAACTGGCCTAGACAAGTCCACCCTGTTTAGTGCCAGTGACATCTCTATCAGCTTGCAGAATATGGTTAAGATATTTTATAACATCCTTTAGCGATGGAACGCAAACCCTTAATAATCTCTGACTTTTGCGCATTGACAGACAGGTATGTAATGGTACGTATCCCTTTTGCTTTTCATGACACCAAAAAACAATGTTGGGAGGTGGTACATTTCACACATATATGACTAGTAGTTCTCGTGATTTTTTCACTGTAGGGGACAACATAAAGTTTAGACAGCTGTGAAGCGAATGTGGATAATCTGTTATCAGATATAGATTGATTTGTTTTATAGTTATATATTTTTTTTTATTAAATTAATTAAATATCATCATTAACAGTTTTTAACATTATAAAGGTAAATGCAGTGTGAAAAATTAAGTGTACGGGTCAACAGAAATATTGCAGAACAATGTTTTGTGGCTCTAAAATGATAAATTTACACTTCAGTTTCTTGGGTGAGTAGGTTAACACTTCTGCACGTTATTGTTTAAAATAAATTCAACTCTAGAATATTAATGCATGTTATTTGTTTTAGAGAAAGCATTCTTTATTTTAAAGCATTTTGTTTTTCTGTGCATTTTGAATACCAAATTTTTAAACAAATATGAAAATAATATTTTTAATATAGTTTTTTGATATATGAAGCTGATATTAAGTTATTGTATCTATTAATATTATAAACAAATAATACACTACATTGGCATATTTAAATTAAATAAAAACTTCCATCAATTTATTTCTCTGTTAGATACCGTCACTTATACACATTTTTTCGTAATACATCTTTTTGGCATAAAACCCCTTGGCACTTGAGTGGCAGGCTGCTGGCACTTTCCAGCTGACTTTGAGAATATGAGCGAATCGGCTCTTGGCACAAAAAGGGTTAGGGGAACAAGGTGCTCTGGTATGGTTGAAAATCACATTATTTCTTTGTAGCTGGGAAAAAATTATCTGGTTCTTCCTCAACAAAAATTTATATATTTTTATGGTGTTATACAATATTTTGTCCACTTAAAAATTCATTTCAATTGAAATTGCATCCCTTTATAAAGCCCTAGAAAGCATTTCAACTGATTGACAAGAACTCCATCCCCCCATGCTGAAAGAGCTGCTCAGGCAAGTGCAAAGGAAGCTAGGACCAAAAGAAAGCAATGTGAAAGGGGGGAAAAAGAATGAAAAATTTAAAATATGATCCTGGAATGCACTGATGTAAACCAGAGATTTTTTAAATGCAGATACCTCCAAACTAAATTTTCGTTACCCTCATCTTAGAATGTATGTGAGCTGGAGTGCTGAAATTTTGCACACTCCATTAAACATATGGTAATGAAGAATTGGTACCATATTTACTTTGATACTGTATTTATTATAAGATTTAGCAATATTTTTATGTTATTAATTTTGCTACTTTCTGTATGATTAATTTTTATTAACTGATCAAATGAACATAGATTCAAAATTATGCTGCAGGAGTTAGATATGATATGGAGGATATACATGGAGTGTTTTTTTTTTTTTTTTAACAAAAAATAATGGGTGAATTTTAAGGGAACAAGGTACTCTTGCTGTACTGTTTTTGGAGTGTACTTTAAGTGGCTATTGGTTAAAAACCACAAAGGGTATTCATATCAAATGTTTACATGTTAGTCTTGATACTTTCAGAATTATGTTGCTTATAGGCTCGTGTATAGGCATTGTGGAACTGCAGCATCCCCTATTTCCACTTGATATTATTGATAACATTTAATATAATCAGTCCTTTTTTCTTCTTATTTCTTTATACTTGTCCATCCCTCAATTGACGAAAAAAAATGTGCTCTTCACAGTTCCAGCAGCACGGCATGGTGTTTGACTGTTGTGCACATAGGAAGCTGCACACGAGGCTGTGAGGGAGAGAGAGCACTGTCACTTCAACAATACCAACCCTGGCGTGCTGTGGAAGGTATATTTTTACTCCGCGTGTATTGTGCTTAAAGACTGTGTACCATATTCTTGAATGTGATAAAGTGTAGAATTAGGTCCTGCTTCCAGCCATTCTATTTTGATTTGATCAAGTTTCTGAATAAATTTTCTTTTTATACATGTTTGTTTCCTTTTACACAATTTTTAAACAAAGGCTAAACAATTTCTGGAAAAGCACTCCCACTAATTTTAACTATGAACCGCCAATGCTTATTTGTTATGGTAGTGGCTTCATTAGCTAATTTTTTTTATACAAACAGAAGTACAATTTTTTAAAAGAATGGGTTACTTTATGTACCCAGATCTCTGAAATTACTGTACTTTATATTTATATATATAAAAAGAGGATAATGTAAAACTTCTCTCACCTAACTGAATTATATGCTTTTTTTAAAAAATCTACTTTTTCTCCAAGCTCTGGTGAATATTTGATCAGTGGTTGAACTATTTTGCCTAAATTCATAATGGGGTTAATCTTGACAGTGGTATATTAGACAATATTTGGATAACTGCAAACGACCTGGGCCAGGATTGAACCCATGTCCTTGTGCATACAAAGCCAACTGCACCAACTAGGCTGACATTATGTGGAGGTATTAGGTAAAATAAGAGATATTCTCAAACTTTTTTTTTTCCAATATGGAATACCAATTTTATCCCATAAGAAAAATACTTACATCACTGTCATTTTCTTGACTTTCTAGTTTCGCTGTCTTGCTTTTAAAATATACTTTTTAGACAGTTGAAGGTACAAGAAGCACTTTTAATGGTAGATGATATTAATTAAAATGAGTAGTACAAAATTTAATGATTTAGCCTATTATTAAATAGGCTGTTTGATAAAATTGAAAATCTCTCATGGCGATTACAAAAACCATAGGTGGGTGAAAAGCGTTGAGCTTAAGTTGGCAGCCCTGCAGTGGCGTAGCAAGCTTAGGTGGTACCCGGTGCGGAAAATTTCTTGGAAAGATGAATTTTGATAAAAGGACAAGATTTTGTATTTATGTCAGGTACCTTTCAAGATGTGAACAGAAGATTGGAGACAAGTTTTCCTTATTTTTACATAAAGAAAGTTTTCTCGAAAATCATAGGCGTAACCAGGCCGACCATAAGGGGAGGGGGGTTATAACATCAGGGAGGTCTGGGGGTTCGGGGGTCCTGAAAAATTTTAAAAATGAAGATGCACAGTAACGAGTTTTAAGCTTCCCACGCTTTATACTAGTATTAAGTAATTTATAAGCAGACTTAAAAAAAATTGTACAATTTTCCTTTTTTTTTTAATCAATGGGGGGGTTCAAACCCCCAAAACCCCCCCCTCGTTACGCCTCTGCGGAAAATCATACAAAAACACAATTTTGTATTTGGGTTAGGTACCTTTTGGGGATGTGACACGAAGATTGGCGACAACTTTCTCTTATTTTTAAGGGGAGGCTAACTTTTATTTGGGCAGAGGAAGTTATGTGAATTATACATCTTTATTTTATAGGTTGATCCTAATAAATTTCATAAACAAGTAATGTAACTATTTTACGGAACTGTATTATTAATAATGTATTCTTAAATTTGCGCACATCCCAGTTCAAAATCTAGATTGCCGGAGAATTCGGAGTAAACTCACATTTGAAGTTCATTTTCGTCAAAGTCATGGCTGCCGCAGCGGGTAGAATTGGTTGCGGCTTGTGTGATATAAAATATCACCAATTGTTGAAGTCTCATTTAAATTAATAAAACTGCAGAGACAAGCATCGGCAGAAATAAACACCCCTGCCTCTAACCATTATATTATTGTTCGTATCTACACAGCGGCCAGTTCAGCCGCGTTTTAATACCTTTGTTAACTTTATTTAAAACTAAAAGAAGTTTCAATATGCATGTTGACTTGTTAAAAGTTGTTAAGCTTATATAATTGTTTTAAATATTATTACTATTTCTTTAAATTCCCTTGAGCGATTTTTTACTTACAAAGACACATTTTTATTTTGTCACCCCCCGTGTGATGGCACCCGGGGCGGCCCGCACCCCCCTTCCTACGCCACTGCAGCCCTGTACCAGGAAATCAGTAACAGTAAAATAACTGTTGGATTTAAAAAAAAAAAAAACAAAGGATGCAGCTCATCACCGAGTCAAGAAATTAACAGTTAAGCTGACAGAATCCTACAGATTAGGAAAACTATACTGGAATTATTCTTTTCTGAAATGCTATGTGGTAGGTAGGGTAAGAACTAAAATGAGGAGGAATAATAGTTTGATTTTTTCTTTCTTTTTTGACCCTCCATTAGAAATACCATATTACTACTTATGTTAATTTATTGAAACAATAACTATATACACAAGGTCAATTGGGAGTTCTTAATGTCAATTATTTTACTAAAAAGTTTATTCAGCAGCTTTCACAAGAGCTTCTCCAACTTCCACAGCAATTGCTGCTTCAGCCTTCGCAACCTCTGTGGAGGCAGAAGACAGATCACTCTGAGCCTTGCTCAGCACTTCGCGAGCTGCTGCAGCATCCAGCTGGTCGACAGTGCAGGCTTCTTCTGCTATAATCTGAACTGAAGAATCTTCATTTATACTGATGATCCCACTTGAAACGAAGACCTTTTTCGGAGCCCCATCATGTTCAAACACGGTTACCACCCCAGGCTTCAAAACAGCAAGTGTAGGAACATGCTTTGGTAAAATACCAAATGTACCACTAAAGGAGGGCACATCTACTTGCTTCACATCTGCATTATCATAAAATACCTGCAACATCCAGAGGGAGAATAAACGTACACGAAATATATATAGTTCAGCTACAGTATATTAAACATAGATATGAGAAAAAATAGGAAACTTATTACTTTTATCAGGCTTTTCATAGATAATGGCGGAGGGGGGGAAGCTAAAAGCAGTGAACCATATCAGATATGAACTAGCATAACCAATGCTAACAAACTGTGAAGACATTGTTTATTGATTTAACACAAAATATGTACCATATAATAAGTTCCTGCACTGGCAGGTTGCTGCAGACAAAGTAAACAAAATAATATACCCCTTTTTGGCATAATCCATACATGCTTGACCCATTCGCGCGATATGTATGTATGTTTGTACGGGCGATGTAACGTTTTTTCTATCTGAGTGAAGCAGGTTGACCAATAGGGACAGACCCACCTCTGCGTTAAGGTAAGTAGTATCAGGTAGATTCTACTTTAGTGGAAGTTATGTTAGGTTAGGTTTGGTTTGGTTTGGTTAGATTAAGTTATGGACAGCGATATTAGTATAGTGTGTTTGTCAACCTGTTACCCAGAATTCTACCTGCTCCGCTGGTGACGTCAGAGCTCTGGTGTCCAATCATGAAAATTTGTATCATTTTGGGGAAGGAAACATGGCGGAGATTTGATTACTTTTTGCTAGATCGTGGTATAAAAGAAATTGTAACTTTTAGGGTGGGCGGGTCAGACCAAATCATTTGCCAAGACATCTCCTCTCCATGTAACTATGTAGGCTATAACAAAATATGTGTGATATTAGGTGTTTATGAAGGGAATCAATTGTTTTAAAGAATGGGCCAAGTATATATGGATTTGGGCCCAGCATATTATCATTACTTCCTGCGGCTCAATTGCTGATTTACGGAGATCAAATTGTTTCCAAAATTTCATAAAAAATGAAGGCATAGTTCTTTGAGCACTCACCATGACCAGGACAGTTACTTCTTTCAACTCTAGATGCATAATTGTGAGATGGGGTGTTTTACTAGTCGGTAATACGCACAGACAAAAGGAGACAAATTAACTGTGATTCTAGAAATGACCTGTTTTAGGCTAATCTGAAACCCTTGTAAATGGAGCAGTAAAAATTCTGGGTAAGGCAAAAGTAGGCTACAAATTAAATGCCCTACTATAGGCTACTTATTTTACCTGATTTCCTGCAGCGAAAGTGAATGACATATCAGCATAAGTTCTGACAGCCGCTGCTGATACCTGTTTCATAGATAGAAGACGAACTGACGACCTTAAGGACCTAGCAATTGATGCCATTTTTACCTGGAAATGATATAAAATTCACTTTAAAATGTCTTTCTTGTAATGACCTAAACACTTCAGGGGGCACAAGCATAATTATTTTCAAGGCAGCTAGGTGTGCTCTAGCATTAACAGTGTACAGAATTCATAAATAATGCTACAAAATTATTTTCTTTTATTACCGGTGTATTTATTGGCCGGGATAAATATACGAAATAACTATCCTGCTTCCTACAGCTGTGAGGAGAAACTGAAATGGAAGGTCGAGAGGATGCCAACTTCTGCCCATTAAAACTCCCTTTGAGTCAAGTTAAAATAAATAAAATAAACATTTAATTGATGTACAGCATTAAAAGCATTGAAAAAAAAACATTTTTATTTCGAATAATATGCAAATTATTGTTTTTATTAATCAACACAATTTTAAACCCAGGGATATTTATGTTTCAAGAGTATTGTTTTTCTCCAGGAGTTGTCGCAGACAAATTTCACTGTCGTCTGCTACGCATGAAAGAAAGTAATTTCAGGGGGCACTGAAACTAGCGCTAGCGATTGGTTAATTGATCTGTGACGTCGTGCAGGTAATTCGAAGCGGGAGTGAATTTCATTTCGGTAAAAATAGATGTAAATCCTTAGTATTTAATTATATCGTAATGGTGACTTCTGATGCGTCTTTGATCGTTTGACACAGTAAGTAAGCGAATTGTTCAGTCTAATTATATAATACTGTTTAACATTATAAGAATAAATAGAAATACCGGTAGGCATTGGATGGAGTCCACATGGAGTGGAGGTTTGTTGACATGTTTATTGTAATGTTATGGTTATTTACTGACAGTTGCATACTGCCAGAGTGCTCAGACCTATAACCGTCGCTGGAATTTTGTCGCAAATTTTTTTTATATGAACAATAATCTGGAGACATGTGACACTGCGTTTGATGATGTTGATGATATCCCTTTACTAGACTTCTAGTGGTGCGAGCAATCAATTTATCACAAGATAATTTCTTTGTTTAGAAGTTTCACTTGCCTTTTCTCTCAGTACACACATGGGTTCTCATGCTGTTGTCTCTATCAGCATATGCCACTGTTTCCTTCTCTCAAACCTGTCTTTCATAACTTCCCATTTTATTTCAAGAACTGTTTTTGTTTTAACTAGCCAGCACACTCTGTTTTCTCTCTTTCTGAATCCATCCACTCATCTCAGCATGAGTCCTTCTGTTGCTTAACACTGTCCAGAGAAGTTAAATTACCTTATATAAGGTTTGTTCGCAAAGCAAGTCTGAGATTGCTTGAGAATTTGTTGTACTGCGCATGTCCAGTCTGTAACTTATCCGTGATTTGCACTTAGCGAACGGTTAGAAGAATTTGAAATCGATAGTTTCTGCATTTAATCGATATGATATGTGAATAGAATATGTATTTCTCTTTAACATTTTATACATGCAATATACATCGCCAATATAAACTATATTTTGGGATGCTTTTAATTATCTTCCATTATTCATACACATAAGTAGCCCATGCTTATAAATCAGGTGCAAGGTTATTGGAGGGAGGAGTCAGGCGCGTGAAAATAGGTTACTGCGCATGTCTCTGCTAACAATTCATGGTAGAGCCTGCAAACTTTTCTTATAGTACAGAAACTGTCCATGAGAACACATCGAACAGAAGATTGAAATCAGAATCACAAATTCTCCCTTTGTGAACGTGTGTGGAGAAAGAGCGCATGCGTGAACGACGTATTCCTGGTTTCTGACTGCTTTGCAAACAAACCTATAGTTTCTTGGGCTTCCAACCAAGTGTGTAGGAGGGTTGATTCCCAGCTTTCAGGAACTATCTCTGCTTCCATCTTTTGAGAGAAGTGAGCTTCTCTTGGGAAAATGTCTGCATTGTAGAGGAGAGACTGGAAATGCTAGGTAGGGTGGGGGACCAATAGGAAAAGCGGAAAGTGGAACAATTAAATGGTGAACTCTGGTTGAAAATTAAAAATTTAATTTAATTGTAGTACGAGATGCCCAATATTTTATTTGGGAGTGAAAGCCCAATACTGGCCACCAGGCATGACTAAACTGTAGAACACCATCCCTATTGAAGTTTCGGTCTTGGATCTGGATTTCCAAGGTCTTTGCTACAATATAGCCCCAATAGTATTTCTACCTCCCTAGGATTTTGGTCTGGTCGAATTGGATCTTGTGACCAGTGTCGACACAATGCTGGGCCACTGCAAATTTGTGGGTAATACACTTGATGTATCTGCGATGTTCATTGCATCTTTCCTCTGTGGTGTGGCCCATCTGCTCAATAAAAATCATCTCTTTCACAGTAAATTTGGTGGAGGCCTTGTACGCGCAAAGACCCAATGAATCCTTCACGAGGCATACCACATGCTGTAGGCTGTTTTAAGGATGGGATAGATGGACGATTTTGATTATTGTGTTTTCCTAGAAGCCTTGATTTTTATTGGAAATGGGAGGGAAGAAAGGAATGTAGGTTCAGCAGGTTGTAGGTTCAGTGGTTTGTGGTTGAGCTCCAGTGGTCTGTTTGGTTGCCAATTGGATGTCCCCCTGGCAGTTTGAATTTTGGAGGAAGGTGATTTTCAGGTGATAAACTTTTGATGGCAAGAATACTGAATCGGATACTGCTCTAGTTCTATGGACGAGGGTTCTGAGTATTCCTTGTTTCTGTGCCATCCAGCGATTACTTTCCCCAGAAGATGGCAGTGGAGATATCTGCCGAAAGTTTGGAATCAGTCTTCTTACTTACCCAGTTGGAGTCCCGAAAAACCATTATATATTCTCTACACCAGGAAAGCCTCAAGTCACACACTGTGCTTTAAACGATCTTTTGGGTTTCACTTTATCCAATATCATCAATTTACTAGTTAGGCCTAATCTCTGTAGTCTACATCCCTGAAGGGACAAGGCCTACCACCTGACCGCTGCGTCATCTACCATAGGCAGATGGCAGGGTTGGGATGCATGTGGTCAGTATGCTGACACCCACGGCCGTTAATGGACTAGTTAGGCCTACAGGTGATAAACCTACTCATTACTGTTTGGTAATTTGAAAGCACTCTAGCGAGGTAATTTCAAATTACAGTAGAGAATGTACTGGTAGTTTTTAAGTGTTAACATTTATCACTTAATAAATTTGTGCTTACCTTTGTACATGAGAATCATAAAATTCTTCTCCCTATGCAGTGTTTAAAGCATCTGTTTTTTTCCCCCTTTATTTTTTCCTGACAACCAGTTCTTGTGTATAACTGCTACAGTAGGAATATCAGGGTTTCTGTAATTTTAGTTTTTGTTACTTTTGCGGTAAGTTATCTTGATTTTTATATGATTTGTTCATTGCCATCCTTCCAAATTTTGCAAATCCTCTCTTAATTTCTTTATGGCAGTATTAATAATTTATAGCCTAAATAAGTTGTTATAAGTGTTTAATGGTTCTATTCTGTGGCATATATGGGTCATTCTACAGAAAACCTGCATTTTAATGTCACAGGACAATATATTGGAAACTAGTTATAATATTTGCATTTTTTCAAAATCAGATATTAAAATACAATATTATCTAGTAGTTAGTACTTAACTTGGGGGAAATTAAAAAAAAAAAATTCGGGGGTTCGAGTGGGGGTGGGGGATGAAAATTCGAAACTTTTGAAACCACGTCTTGTGGGGTATCGTTGAAAAGCTCTTGATGAGTACTCTACAAATCAATAAATAGTTTCTTGATAGCTCTCATATGACGCGAGATTTTAATGTTTGAAAATAATAACACTTAAAAGAATTATTATAATATCATAATTTTGTCTTGTTTAGCGGCTTTGCTAATTTTATTCATTGCTGATCTTTCGCACGGCCTCCCAGAATATTATATCCTATTCTTGTTGTCAAAACAAATGATTGTAGGCTCTTCCTCTTTCCTGCAGGTTTGCCATGCCAAGGCTAAAAAAGATGAGTGCTGCGCAGCGATAATAAATTAAACCAAAAGCACTTTGAAATCTACCTCAGCCTGTAGGCCTGCCTAAAGGGGTATGCATACCCCCAGAAAAAAAGCACTGGATATATATTGAAAATATGAGATAATTTACATTTTTAAAATGAAGTCAAGCCACACCAATTAAAATCAATGCTGGCTGAAGCTTTTATTCGGATTATCCGTGCAATGTTCTTCCTACTTTTTTTTAACCCTTGCAAATGGAATACAGATCTAACCTGGTGCTGGATTTTAGATTTCCCACACTTTATGTTGCCATATTGTACATACAGAGAAGTTACATAATATCAAAGATGTTAGCATAATATATCTTCCAGAGAAGTCAAGTAACATTCTCTGTGCACAATATGTCAACATGAAGTGCGGGAATTTTGAAATTAAGTGTGGAAAATTTAAAAGCTCACACCTCTGCTCTCACTCCGAGCATATGAACATTATGACAAATTAAGTAGCATTTACAGCTTATTAAAATTACATAAGATTAAATATGTTCAGCCCATACCAACATTGCCTAAAGCTAGAATAGTAATAATTCTAACATTGCCATGGTCCCAATTAATGTTAATACTGGTAATAGGGAGTTTCCTGTATAGCGAAAAAATGCCATAAAATGAATATAAAAATCTAAAAAATCTAGCGAAAGTTCCTCTATACTCATATTTAATTAATCTAATCAATTACTTCCAGTTTAGGACAGGGAAGATGTAAATAGGGTTGGTTCATTATTATTATTATTATTATTATTATTATTATTATTATTATTATTGTTATTATTATTATTATAATTATTATTATTTTCTTCATAGGTGAAATGAACTTGGTAAAGATCTTCTCTGCTGAGTGAGCCAATTAGCAGATGAGTGGGCTAGCCTAATATAGCAGCAAGCCAGAGATGAACGTATCAGAAGAATTAGAAACAGGTAAGAAAATAATGGAATTAAGTTATAGTAATTATTTTAAATTTAATTAATTTTAATCAGGAATCAGTTTTCTATTAAAGTACGTCGTTGCTTAAGTATGATGAACAGTTGTCTGGTTGATCACCTCACAAGTTCACCATAAGCTGTGTGCAAGTTCTTTATGATTATTTATTCAATATCCAAATTATAAACCCTGCTTTACCTTTAGGTACATTAGGGTTATATTTTACCATTCTATTTCTGGGGTAAAGCCATATAGTCCTACATCTTTTTAAAAATGTAATATACATTTAAACGTTTCTTGTGCATGAAGTTGTGGCAAAAAGAACTTAAATGTGCTTCAAACTTTTCCTGGTGCTGGGACCAAATCCCCTTTGCTAGTTCCGACCAGGGTTTTCTGTGGTTTTCCCTGGTTGTAAGGTGAATACCGGAACTTAAATAAAAAAAAAAGGGACACGGCCCGAACCCCTAAATTCATTGCAGTTGCCCTGCATAGGTTCAAGTCCTATGCGAAACACCGTAAGCGTAAGCAAATTTAAGTTATAGGATAGGAACCTGTTTTCATTTCCAGCAATGCATTTTGTATGCAGGTATGGAATCGGAGTCGAGGTCTGCCTCAGTTAGCTTATTTGGTCCTGGTGCTGGTAATATTGAATATTTTCCCAGGCTTCTAACCAGATAGTTATTTGGAGGTATTCTGATGTTGATAATCTCCTTATCAATGCTGGCTCCGAAACATCGAAATATCTCCGTGAATAGGCTAGTTACCTGGTTAGAAGCCCAGGGGAAATACTCTATATTAAAACCTGAAGTTGAACATAGCACTTCAGAAAATGAAATAAACTGAGTTAATTACAGCTGAAGAGAACAATCTAATAATACAGCTACCAGCCGATAATAACTGTGCAATATATAATCACTTGCCAGGCATACCAGCGTACCCACAGTCTCCTAGCGGTCTGTTGTAGGATGTATTCTATAAAGCCCTGCCAGCTAGCAGAGGGATTTTACAGCGATATAGCAACATGACGTCAGGGTAAACTGGCTACATCGTAATGACCAACACAACAGGAAAACAAGTCAATATAAACTTTCACTAACGATACTTGTATTTTTTAAAAAAGACATTTAGTAGGAGTACTAAACATTTTCTTAACAAAATGTTCAAGCGTTACTGTTATAAGCGACTAATCTGTCTGCTTCAGATGACAATTGTAGGTGAGGCTTGGGACATGATAGCACTTTATAGACTATTCGCCAGATAGCAGGCAGAGAATGCTTATCAGTTTATAGGTAGGCAGTAAGAATACACTAACCAGGAATAATTATTATTTCACTGATTTTTAAGTTATAAACATTAATTTGACAAATGAATAAAGTTCTTAGACTGAGAAACCATTATCTACAGGCCTACATCCATGCTTCTTACATGGCAAAAAAAAAAAAAAAACACAAAATTACAAGTTTTATGACAACCTGCACTCCATACATGGAGCATATGGCCTCCAAGTGGAATTTTCATTACCGAAGGCTAATTTAGTTTATAAAACCTAATTTTCCTATAGAGGAAAGAGGATATAGGGTCAGGTGAATAAGCCCATCACCTAAACGAATAGCTAGGGAAAACTAAGGTACTATTTGGACGTGAAAAGGCCAGGGTCAGGAAAATAAAAATAAAATTGTAAGCCTAGACTCTAGTTAATTTCAGAACAAGCAGTGAGAGGAATCATGGAAAGAATAAAACACATGAGAATTTCCATATATTTTTAACTTTATTTTTCATATTTACACAGGAAAATAACACATGAAGATATTTTAGTTAGGGTATTGGAAACATGTTTACATTAAATAATATTTAATTAAATTCTGCTTTATTGTCACATAAATCTACAAGAAAACTATTTTTTTGATATTTGACTGAATAATTATTGTTTATTTAACGAAACGTTTGTAATTAACAGATAAATATATAAATTATTTTGATACTATTTCATAAAATCTCTTGGTAGATGTGATAGAAATTGTGAGAAATCTGAACAAAAACTGTAGGTACTGTTCTGGAAAATTTCTTCCAGCCATGCTGGTGAAGATTTTATTCTGCTTTTAATTAACAGATGTCTATATGTCCATAGTAATCAATAATAATTAAAATTTGTGCTATGAGTGAAATTAAAATAACTTATACTAGTACCAATTCTGAGCGCTGGTTCTTAACACGATAGTTAATTTCTATGGACATATAGACATCTGTTAATTAAAAGCAGAATATATACATATATATATATATATATATATATATATATATATATATATATATATCTGGAAAGATAGAATTCGTTTTTACACTCAACTTTCAACTCCAATTATGTAAGTGAAATAAAATAGACATAATACCAGCTGCTCAACTATGTTTTATTTTATAATATGCCTAGGCCTTTCGTTTCGGCGTATTTACGCCATCTTCAGGGCATCTTTTTTTGCTGGTTTGGAGTCTCAATAATTAAAACCAAAACTGCATCTTGTCACATTTATAAAATAAGATAAAATTACTAAAAGCTCTATAAAAGCACTACCAGCATAGGGATTTTAGAAATTTTATCTTATTTTATAAATGTGACAAGATGCAGTTTTGGTTTTAATTATTGAGACTCCAAACCAGCAAAAAAGATGCCTTGAAGATGGCGGAAATACGCCATAAGGCCTAGGCGAATTATAAAATAAAACAAGGTTGAGCAGCTGGTATTACGTCTAATTTATTTCATTGATCGAGGTCAACAGTATCTAACATGTATTTTAATAATCATATAAGCGAAGCAGGCCTAGTGTTTAAAAACCTACTTTCTATCTTTCCACTTCACTGTATAAAAATCCCACTACAAATGAGAAGCGTCGATTCAAAACGTGATTAGTACACCTCAGATCGTAATCTAGTTTGAAACGGATTTGCACTCTCTGAGGTGTTCTGCATAATACTAGGCCTACAAAAGTTTTCATTTCAAATCAGAACCTTTCATCACTAAAATTGAGCCTGAAATATGGGTTTCTCCCCATTACACATCATGAAGGTCTGAAAGGGTTATAGAATCAATCACTCTGACCTCAAAAGAGTCCAGTGGGAAACGCCATCCCAGGTTTCTCACATTACAAATAATTGCATCGTGGCAATTATACAGGATGGAAGTAATATAACTGTGCAGATTAAATGGAGTAGTAGATAATATTAAAATGAATATAAACCCTACTTTGCAATTTGTGATTACCAGTAACTGTATGGTTAATAAGATAATTATTCTCTACAGTCTGGAAACAGCACCCTATCAGATCTTTCTTCTGGTAGTAATGGTCTGTCTGTCACTAGTGCAAAAACAAACCCTCTACATAACAAAAGACATTTATTTTGACATTACCATATTTTATGGGTCTTTAAGGTTGCCAACTCTCCCATAATTTGTCCCCATTTTGTTTACTCTCCGAACTCCAGAATTTTCTTCATCGAAAATTATATTTCCTATTTTTGTAAAACAATTTTGGGCTATTAAATTAAAAAAAATAAATAAAGTTCCGTGCAATACCGATCATAGTAAGTTAAACAATATTTGATTATACATTAAACTTTAAGGCATTCAACTTCACATTTTTGTTCTAAGTAAAATTTTACCAAATTAGAACATATGTTTCAAAGGCTTCCCCTTCATCCTCAACTGAGATATACTGATCTAGTGTATAATATTGACACTTCACAATGTTATCCTGATTAATTTTATCTTGAAGACTGCTGGACATAGTTCCAGTACATTATTTTTATAATTGGTTTACTGTCATTTTAAAGTAAGTTCCGATTTTTGGAGACAAGGAGCTTTTTATAACAATTATAATGTTAAAATTTAGCATATACATCTTGTAATATTCTACACTCGGATCATCCTGCATCATTCTACTCCCGTCATGAAGGGGTAACCAAGCAATTTTTATGGGGAAAAAAGAAAGACACTGGGAAAAAGACACAAAAATGACCCCTAAAATTTAATTTTGCTCTCTTTTGCAAAGATATGTACTTTTGCACGTTATACTAATTTTGAGTTTATTGCCTACATATAGGTAAGTTATAACTAGAGCCCGGATTTCCATGCAAATGCATGTTTTTATATACTTTGGTTACACTTCTCAAACTTTGCAGTTACACATTACATGACTTATGGATTCCAAATAACCATATTTTTTCCGTGCATGTTTGCATATTTCAGTCTTTTTATGGCAAAATTCATGTGCATGTTTTGGATTTTTTGGGTTTAATATAGCATATTCAGACGTTTTTAATGCATATAAACCCTCATTCTCTGGTTTTAGTGCATAATATCAAGTTACCATGCATAACTGTGCATATTATGAATGTGCCTCCCTAAAATCTCGGCTTTTCAAAGAAACGTAAACATGTTGTATTAAGTATTACCATTGTTATTTTATTGACTTGGCAACAGAGTCTGCCACCTGCATCAATTTGAGAGTGCAAATTACTGTTTACTCTAAATAAACAGTAATGTAATACTCCAGGCTACAAAAGAAAATGCCGACCCCCACCACCTTCCATTGAAAGAAAACTGCTAGAATAAACAGAATGTTCACTGCTTGAATATTCAGTCACTAGCCATTGTTGAAGACGTTGGGTTATCTTTAGAATCGTGTTGTGGAGAAATGGATGTGACAATTAGGGAAAAATTTAAGAAGGTACTTAGTTCAAATCCTGATCTTAAACTTCTGAAAACAGTAAAAGACGTATTATGTGGAAAAAAATGTAAAAGACATGGAATTCGATCTCACCCTCAGGCAAATTTCTTCCCTTAAGTATGCACCTGTTACTCCTTGTAGAAAGATACTTTTCTGCAGTCAAGAATGTCCTAACTGATAAACGCACAAGTTTTTTAGTGAGGAGAATTTGGAAAAACTCGTATATTGTTTTAAGAGAAATTGAAATATTATATTGCAGTGCAGTGCGGATTTTTGATAGTGCATGTTTCGCCCTTCATTGTGCATATTTGGAGATACGATAGTGCATGAATGCATGCATGTTTTTAAGTTTGATAGTGCATGAAAATCCGGGCTTTAGTTATAACATTAAAGAAATACTAACTTACTATATCACTATATAGTATCACAACACTACTATATCAGTTAACAAAGTTAATTTACATTATTACACTATTCTACATGTTACCCATATTTATGTAGAATTTGTTCATCAGTATAACCTTCAAGGTAGGCAGCGAAATTTGATTCGTACGAAAACTCCATTTTGTTATTAGTGAAATCTCTCTTTCTTAAGTAGCATTGGTACTTGAGAGACATACTTTGATATCTCCCATTCTTTAATTTCATTTATATTCAAATAACTCTGTCAACATGTGGCTTATAATCATTCCACACAGTAACTTTGCCACATATTATACAAAATTTAACTTATGCTTTGACATCTTTAAGTGATTCTCTTGACTAGAACATGATCACTAGATACTTCTTTGGTGAATAAACAGAAAGAGAGAGGAAACAAAAAGCAGAAAATGTTGTCAAGATTCCAGTGGCTTCAATTGTAGATGCTGTATCGAACATAAGAAAGCAGGAAATTTAAATTGAATTTTGTGAAATCAGGACAATTAAGTGTTCTTGTTGAGAATTGGGACATTTGTACATTTAAATATGGACTTTCCTGTCAAAAGCAGGATATCTGGTCCCTTTAGTAATTCTTATCAAGTAATTTTCTTATTTAAAGAAAAGTTTTCACTTGGGACAAACTTTGTATTTGAATTTTTTTCTACCATAGGAAGAAGCTGTTAAAATCTGGAGTTATACTACTTCCACCCTATTTAATCAGTGCACATTGCAGAAATTAATACAACTGACTGTAAAACAGGTGCAACATTGTTGATTTGCTTGTGCATACAGAATGAGCAAAAGCTTGTAATGTGATTGATGTAGTAAACTGAAGAGCTAGTCATTGTTCAATGTTACATACTCATTGTTTGCCACCTGTTGTCCATGATGGCTACATCATAATAAATGGAGTGTGGCATGCTAGCTGATTCACTTACACTACTAATTTATAAGAGCTTAATTCAAAATTTTACTCCTTTATATACCTGGACCAGGATCCTCAATCTGCTAAGGGCGTTTGAAATTATGAGATAATAAAATAAATAAAATATAATAAATTGCTGTTTAGAACATATAATTTAAAATTTGTGTATATTTTAATTGGTTCAGCTTACTGGCTTGTGCTCCAGAGCAGCAACAGGCTCTTCATTCTGTGAACAAGGTTATAAATTAGTTACAAAAGTTAAATTTTGTCAACACTTCCAGTTAATCTGATGATGTAAACAAATAAGAAATACATTACAGAAAAGTTAAAACCTGTATTACTGAACGAAGCTAAAGCTATTCACAGGTTAATTGATCTGTACAAAATCTGTTAATTTTTACAAGAACTATAATTTTATATATTTTTAATAGACCTACATGCTGTGAGCTACATATTTAATGAAACAAATCCTAATGTGGACATCAAGTAATGATGTACACTTATCTTCTTGGTGATAAATGCCTTCTTGGTGAATCATCTGTCTCCATTTTTCAATTTCATTTAAAGTTGGTAGCATTGGTAGGGGGCATTTGGTCAGCATGGTGACTTATAAACTTGTTATTGATGGAATTTATACTGGAACCACTCTTCTTCATCGCGTTTTTCTTCACTTTACCTCACAAGGCTGTGGCACCTTGTTTCAAATCTCCCAACCTCGGATCATTCCAAGGAGGTACTGGGATTGAATCCAGACCTCTGAATCTGTGATCTGCAAGATACCCATGCTAAGTAGCTACTTAGTGGTCACATTTAACTGATGCCAGGGGTATTTTATGAATCTGATTCTGAAATAGTGTTGTGAATCTGCTCAGTTATAAGTAGACCTACATATTTCTCAAAATAGCCTATGCTTTTACCATGTTTTATGCCAATTTACCAACAGTTAAAATTTTTGATATTTTTTCCATCACTTTTCTTTTGGCATTACAGTGAAGGTACATTTTATGCGACATTGTTCTTCCTATGTGTACAAATTTATCGGTCATATTTGTAGAATTTTTGTAAGCACCTAACTTTTTGGTGAAATAAAATGGCTGATTTTGGTGTTATTTTATTTTGATGGATATTTCGTGAAATACTGCATGTTATTTCATAGTGTACTACATTTAATATTCAAGAAGTTTACTCCTTTAATTACATTAACACTCTAAAATACCAATATAACAATACGACCAAAATTTATTATTATGAAGCATTATTTGGTAATGAAAATGAACTTCAGTTTCAGCACTGAATTTTAAAATATTTGAATCATTGTATCTGTGATATTTCACTGTTGATTTAAACCTAAGTTCGGTTGTTTTTATCGCTTTGTCCTTGTGGCAGCCTCTAATGAACTATTTTGGTGGTAAAAAATAGGCATTAGCAAACAAGTGTCTGTGGAGAATGGAATTGTTGAATCATTGTTGTAATCGATCATTAGTATCTGTAACTGCTCTGTAGTCATAGAGACAGCACAGAAGGAGAGCATGCTACTAAGGAAATGAAAAAGAAATTACAAACACTAACAATTATTTAAAATCATATTCACTTATGAATTTCTCAATATTTGTTCTAGACGGGGCAAATTTTGCTCTTATTTACATATTTCGTAAAATCCAACAAATTTTGTGACATTTCGTAAAATCCAATGACATTTCGTGAAATCCAACGATATTTCGTGGGCATAATTTATTTAATAATGGTGTTTTATCATTTTTTGTTATAATTTTGTGAGTACAGGATACTGAGTCCATTGGGTTACCTCCAATGGGAGGCAGTTTATTTGTTTGTTTGTAAGGAAATCTGCTTCATGCTTATCACTGTTACAAAAAATATGGTCCCTAAATTTTTGGTAAATGTACATCCGTGCAGCACAACAGCAGCCTATATTTCCCCTAAGTTTCACAACCTTAATGTATATATATATTAACACAAATAGTGACGTAAGTAAATATCTTTTTCTAGCCTTAATTTTAATAGCATATACCAATAAAAATACTATAAATGCAAAGTTCTAGACAGGTTCAGAACCATTTTTTTTGTAATATAGTCCTAACGTATTTCAAAGTAATGTTACACCATTACTACTTTATTCAAAACATCTGAAATTGTATTTGATTTACTTACGGGTTTTTGGGTTTGTGCTCCATCTTGACTTTGGAGCTCTTCTGCAAGCTGGGCTGATTTTTCATGTTCTCTATCCTTAATTAACTGTAAGACACTTGATGACTTGAGGTGATCATAATTTGGAACTGGGGGAGCCCACTTCTGGAAGTTGACCCTTAAAAACATTAGGAAATATGGTTTATAAATAACATTTGAGAATATATCACCTTAGAATTGAAATAAATTTTCAATTATTTTAAACATTACTTGCAATTATTTATTATGGATTATTAAGTTAGTAAAAAAATTACATAGAATCATTTTCCACCCATCTTTTTTCCCCCTAAAAAAACATTGTCTCTTGAAGGACCTTCTAAGAAGCCTTTCTTTTAGGGTGATAGAGTGAGTTTGGAAATAGTTTATTGCCCATTTGTTTAAATAATTTCTAGAAGCCTTTTGCTTTTGATGGTAGGTTACCATTTGCACCAGGGATCACCAAATTCTCTACTTCTGGAGCTATGTGGCAAGCTACCTAGGTGAACAACTAAAAAAATTACACCTAACAAGTATAGATTAATTTATTTTGATACACTGAAAGAAATGTGTATTAGATAGTCCATGTGCCAGACCCATCGGTCATTATAATTTGGGGGGACTGAATGAAACTTATACCACACGTTCCTGGGGTCATGTGGAGCAAAAAAGTCGGGGGGGGCCATCATGAGGAGGTAGCTTTCAAACATGGCGGCCATTCAAAATGGCGGACGACTGTGAATTTTTAAATTCAAATATCTCGGGACTGGGTTCATCAATCTTGAATTTTGTTTTTTCAAAATGTAGGTTATTCTTCTGGCTACATGTTTGTTCAACATGTATGTGGCCAAAAAACCAATATTTATTGGTCAAAATTCTAAAAATCGGAAATATAGATTTTTTGACATTTACGTTTTGCGGTTTATTACTCTAACCGTTGGGTATATCGAAAAAGTGTCTGAAACAAAAGTTGTAGAGACACATCTCACCTTTAAAACGCAAAAATGAAATCCAAGATCGGATCAATAGAATCCGAGATATCCAGATTCAAACCGGGCGGAGCGGGGTTGAGCATGTTGACCGAGCACTCGGTGCAGCCTAGTGAGAGGCGAGACTTAGCGTAAAATCCTGCGTTTTATTTATTTTCAGCCTCAGTAATTGCTTTATTACTAGATAAATTTACATTATCTACTAATGTGCACTATTTTTAACATGATTATTAAGCACTTTCTCATAAATACAATTAACAACTATATTGTTTATCTGGGAAATGGACGTCAATAATTACCAACTCATATAATATACTGTCAAGGCTTTTATATCCGATTTTTAAGATGAAATCGTTAAAGGAACTTCAAATAGTCGAAATAATTAAAAGAGGAAAAAAGTATTACAGTTTAGGTATGTATCGGAGACTTTTAACAATACTTTCAGAAATGAACACAGGATGTAAGCAACTAAGAAATAAAAATTCCCATAAAATGCCTTATACAATATTATTAACAATGTTGAATTAAGTCTTCTTCACTAGAATCACAGAAGTCAGGTATTATAATTATCGCTCTCGTCCTCAACTGCCGTTGCTTCGGCAAACCCCTTGCACCAACAGCTCTCGATGATTCAGATTTGAGTTGCTAAGCACGAGTAACATTCTGGTGCACAGTTGATCAAAATTCCGGCCTGGTAGTTGGCACGTTTATTGTGTTTTCTCAAGGTGTCTTTACAAAGAGACATTTGGAAGCTCTCAATCTGGCCCTCTGAACATCTGGTAGCGCAGCTCATTTCACCTTGCGTTTGGGGGCATACGACTGGAAGACAAATTCTTCTTTGCTGTCATCAACATCATTATACATCATCCAATCTTTGCCTAACTTCCTGAATGCTTCAATAAATCTTTGTTCCTTTTTGCACAAAAGCTTTTAACTTTCCCCTGGCCAGCTAAAGCACTGATTGTGTCGCAGCCAGACCAGCAGTAATACCCAATAAGAGCTGTAAAAAGCTGTTCGCCTAAGGCAGATACTATCTGGGAAACTTGCATATCTGTTAAAACTGGTTTGTTTGTTTCCCGATTCAGAAGTTTTTGCTTTTTATGGTTTTGCAAAAACCTACAGCCAAAACTAATACATCTGTATTGATTGAAAAGCAAAGAACTGATTCAGATGATGTAGCGGCATTCCTTGCATGCAGCATCATTCTGGAATCAGCTTATTCTTGAGTGCAGAACAGCTCAGGAACATTTTTTCTCCTAATATAAATGATCATGAAGCAGATCTCACCAACTGCTACGAAGATTTCTAGGTTTCCAATTATGTTTTCAAATTTCTCCTCTTACAAACTACAAAAAAATAATTTTATCATTATATTTTTGCCGTAACTGTTCCTTAGAAACGTCCTCTAACAAACCACTCTGTGCCCACCCTTGATTTCACTAAATTTGATACCTTCAGCTGTTCCGCTTTTTTCCCGCTCCAAAGATTTGATCGAAACCTCTGAATAATATATGTCAACCCTCCGACCTATATTAAAAAACCTGCTTGAGAAAATTCGTTGAGAATTCGTAAAACTTTTTTGTTATCCTTTGACGGACTGAAGCACGGCTATTGAATCAATGATGCAGGCCAAATCTTTTTCCGGCAGACTGGCAGGGGTGGTGTATACTTCCAAAAAGTTAGATAATATTGATTTGTAGGTTTTCTTCAAAGGCCCATTAACATTCGCCGGTGCCAGAGGATATCTGAATCCTTCCATCATGTCAAGTTGTTGGTTTTCTGCAATAAAGGTCATTTTGCTGAATAAATTTCGATTGCACTGGAGGATTACTTCTTTGTTTCCAACCTTGGTTTTTTTGCTCTTCTTTAGTCTGCTAATCTTAAGACCCACTTTCTTAATATGTTTATGAAACCCTTCTCGTTTAGCTAGCCGAAACGTGAACTCTTAATAAGCTATTTTCCCCTTGTTTTCCGAATCAATGTGATCAGAAGAACATATATTCCAGTAGGCAAATGTACAATATCTTAAGGGTTGGGATCGAAGGGGTTCGTCCACTCGGCTAGAAGGTCAGTGAGAGTTGTCACGTCTTTCTCATCTCTAAGTGTCCTTGGGCTTTGGAGGTCAGGGTGTCACTAATCTGTTTCTCTGGATGATAGAATGCTGAGGAGGTTCTTTAGCTCTGTACTCAGCATTAACATATTACCGTACTACAGCCTACTTTTTCAGACTGAAATCCTTAGTACCTTCAGGAGTTTGGGTGTCTTTGTTTACAGTCTCTTTGATGGCTTGGTCCACTGGAATTCTAGAAAATGGGTTGTTGCTTCTTATTTGCACTGAAAACCTCCTTCTATATAATTTTGGTGAACATATGGGCTCTCCTTCTAGTTTAGATAATTCAAGAAAGTGTTATGATAGATAATGTGAGTAGTTCACTCTATCCAGCGCAAAAATTCAAGGCACAATTTTTTCAACAGCAGCTAAAAACAGAAAAAAATGCCTTCTCGATTAGTCCGAAGAAAAACGGAAAGTAGCTCCACTAGGGCGACATATTTCATCCGAAAGGACAGCATTTCTTCATTACTTGTAAGAAGATGTATCAAGTAGAGTGGCTTGAACATGTTCATCTTGAAGTACAGAGTTAAGGGATGTATAGTTCATAATTAGTGATGTTCATTTCCCAGATAAATTGTATAATTGTTAATTGTATTTATTACTCAAATCCGATGCACCGAGAGCTGTGGGTGCAAGGGGTGTACCAAAGCTACAGCAGATGAGGAAGAGTGCAATTATAATAACTGATTACAGTGATTCTTGTGAAGAAGACTTATTTCAAGATTGTTCATAATATTATAGGCTATAAGGCATTTTATAGGAATTTTTATTTCTTAGTTGCTTACGTCCTTTGTTCATTTCTGAAAGTATTGTTAAAAGTCTCCGATACATACCTAAATTGTAATACTTTTTTCATTTTTTTAATTATTTCGACTGTTTGAAGTTCCTTTAACGATTTCATCTTAAAAATCGAAGATAAAAGCCTTGACAGTATATTATATGAGTTGGTAACTGTTGATGTCCATTTCCCAGATAAATGATATAATTGTTAATTGTATTTATGAGTAAGTGTTTAATAATCATGTTAAAAATAGTGCACATTAGTAGGTAATGTAAATTTATCTAGTAATAAAGCAATTACTGAGGTTAAAAATAAATAAAGTGCAGGATTTTACGCCAAGTCTCGCCTCTCGCTAGGCTGCACCGAGTGCTCGGTCAACACGCTCAACCCCGCTCCGCCCGCTTTGAATCTGGATATCTCGGATTCTATTGATCCGATCTTAGATTTCATTTTTGCGTTTTAAAGGTGAGATGTGTCTCTACAACTTTTGTTTCAAACACTTTTTCGATATACCCAACGGTTAGAGTAATAAACCGCAAAACGTAAATGTCAAAAAATCTATTTTTCCGATTTTTAGAGTTTTGACCAATAAATACTGGTTTTCTGGCCACAGACATGTGGAACAAACATGTAGCCAGAAGAATAACCTACATTTTGAAAAAACAAAATTCAAGATTGATGAACCCAGTCCCGAGATATTTGAATTTAAAGATTCACAAGCGTCCGCCATTTTGAATGGCCGCCATTTTTGAAAGCTACCTCCTCATGATGGCCCCCCCCGACTTTTTTGCTCCACATGACCCCAGGAACGTGTGGTATAAGTTTCATTCAGTCCCCCCAAATTATAATGACATGGTCGATTTTGGGGGTCTGGCACATGGACTAAGAGTTATGACATAACTTTCAGCAACACTTTGTTCTATTGTCTTTTTCGACAAATGTGAGAAAACTCTTAGTTAATTAGAAATATTACACTCACTCTCAGCTAAAATTGCTTCAATACTGGGTGTTTGGATAAGCAGCCGCGAGGACTGTCCACGTGTCTGGTGAGTGGGTAGCCACGGATGCGCCACGTGTCGGACATGCTCCCGAGAGGTGCTTGTCAGGTGGTAGCTTTGACGAGAGAAGCATTACAGCCACGCCACGCTATAGTCCAAGCGTGCATCTAAAAGAACATGGCGCGGGTCAGGTCATAGCTGAATATTTCCAGAGCCATCATGGCTAGAAGTAGTGTTTAATTATAATGAGTGTAACCAACAGTTCAATAAATGTTAATAGGTGTTATTCAGTTATTTATTTTGGTTTGATTTGACGAACACACTGAACCAGCATGTTTTTCCTGGCGCACAGACGTTCCTAGGGAAACGCTCCGAACACGGTCGGAACATTGATCCTCCTGGGCCGGAAATAAGTGTTGTTAATTCGAAATAAGTGTCGTTAATTCAAAACAAGTGTCGTAGAATTACGTGGTCCTCCGGTGTAATAAGTGAAGCGGAAATATACAAATCAGAAACACTGACAACGCTACAAGATCATCTCATCAGCATCACGCTCCTCGAGGCTAGACTACACGGCGGCTCCACAACACGGGAGACTTCTCATCACAGCTAATAAGTGCTATCAGGTCAGTCAATCCTTGTAATTTTCCTTCTATCCTCTATTTACCATGGAGTCAAGTGAGCGGGATAAGTTGGTCAAACAAAGAGGCATAATAAAGGGTTCTTTAACACGCATAGGCAACTTCGTGGATAATTTTGTGCATGGTTCTGATGTAAATAAATTACGCACTCGGTTGAAGCAGCTACCATCCCTGTGGGAAGAATACTCAGCAGTCCAAAGCAAGCTAGAACTGAATGACGACGAAGGTAACAGTGAAGCCCACGAGAGAGATAGGGAGCAGTTTGAGGATAGCTATTATGACATAGAGGCTAAAGGAACCACACTAATTGAGAAAGGCGTTAGTGCTAGCGAGAACAACGATGCATCTCAACAATCTCATTGTTCTCCCGCGGAAGTTAGACTGCCAGTGATTAACCTCCCAGAGTTCCACGGTCAGTATGAGGCATGGATACATTTCCATGATACGTTTCAGGGATTAATTGTAAACAATGACAGGCTGTCCAACATACAGCGATTCCACTACTTGCTCTCAGTACTTAAGGGAGAGCCTCATGACTTAATTCAGAACCTACCTATTTCAAACGATAATTTTATAGTCGCATGGAACACTATATGTAAGAGGTACAGCAATAAAAGGTTAATTGCCACACAACACATAAAAGCCCTTTTGTCCTTGCCAACTTGTCATAAGGTTGCAGCTTCAGATCTCAGGCAATTAAATAATCACCTAACGAACAACTTAAATGCTATTGAGTTCATGAAATTGGAAGTACCTTTACATGAAATTCTATTGCAACAATTAGTACTCGATAAACTGGACGCAGGTACACGTAAAGAGTTTGAGATGCAGGTCTCCGGTGATTCCTTCCCCAAGCTAAGTGAGGTATCTGCATTTCTAGAAGAGAAAGCGCAAGTTCTGGAGCTTATGCTTGCAGCTCGTGACCAAAAGGGAACCTCATCCAGTACCCCAAAGAGTAGCCAACCTAGGGGTCCCAGCAAACCACCCCAAATGAACTCTTATGTTGCAACTAGTGATGAATGCAAGTATTGCGGTTCAAATCACCCGTTACACAAGTGTGACGCCTTCATTAAATCTACAACCAGACAACGTTATAAGTTTGTTAAAAACAAGGGTCTGTGCTTCAACTGCTTCAGACAGCATGGAGTTCGTTCTTGCAAGTCGGGCAACTGCAGACTATGCAATCGTAAACACCATACATTACTCCATTTTGACGTCATACCTCAAGCCATGAACGATGCCTCCCCGTCCAGCAACAGTAGTAATGTTGATAACGGAAGTCAGAACACTTCAAGTTATTGTGCTGTGAAATTCAAGAAGCATTCTCAAGTCTTGTTATCCACCGCTATGATTCAAGTTTTAGACAGTGATGGCCGCTCGCAGCAATGCCGCGCCTTGCTGGACAACGGATCTCAATCTCATTTCATCACCGAGAGCCTTGCTAAAGCACTGAGGTTAAGGCGATGTAAGAACACTATTCCAATTAATGGAATTAACAATACCGCAGTGACTACATCACAGAGTGTCGATGTGTGTATTCGGTCCAATACGTCGAGCTTCCAAGCAACAGTTACATGCTCCATACTCCCACAAATAACTGGCAACATCCCGGCAAGCAATATTGATTGCAGAGCTTGGAACCTGCCTACAGACATACAATTAGCGGATCCAAACTTTAACAAACCTGGGCCTATAGATATGCTCATTGGAGCAGAGTTATTCATGCATTTGTTACTCGAAGGCTATCGAAAGAACAATTATGATCTTCCCGTCCTGAAGAACACTGAGTTAGGGTGGGTTTTATCAGGACCTATTAGAATGTCGGATCCTGATAATGATGGTTCAGCAACACAATCTACCCTTTTCGTCAGAAAGGATTGTGCGCTAGATACAAAATGGAAAACATTTGTGGCAAACCGCGTCTCTGAAGTACAACAATTGTCTATGGGTGCTAATTGGGGCCATGTTCCCTCCGAGAGCAACCCTGCTGACAAACTTTCAAGGGGAGAATCAGCATCTAGTCTTCGAGGCGACAAGCAATGGTGGCAAGGACCATCTTGGTTAAAACAAGATCAAGCAAGCTGGCCTAACCCCATTCCTGCCTGTGTAATGGATGAAGTACCTGACCAACGAACAACAACGCAATGTCTCGCCAGCACTGTTCTCAACGACATCACTACCAGGTTCTCCTCACTCCATCGATTACAAAGGGTGATAGCATATTGCAACCGGTTTTTGTCTAACGCTAGAAGGAAGGGCACCAAGATCACCGGAACACTGTCCAGTGAGGAACTGGAAACAGCCTTGGGAACTTGTATAAGGCAGACGCAGCACTTAGCGTATGCAAAGGAGATAGAGGCCTTAAAGACAAGTTCGGAGGTATCGCCGAAGAGTCAAATAAAGAGCCTCAACCCATTTCTCGATGGCCATGGTATCCTCAGAGTAGGCGGGCGGCTGAACAACTCTCTGAAGCCTTTTGCAGAAAAACACCAAATTATACTGCCTCCAAAGCACCACCTTACAGAACTGATCGTGGCTGCAGAACATGCACGACTCCTTCACGCTGGCTGCCAACAATTAATTGCGTCGCTACGATGCAAGTACTGGATAGTGAACTTGAGACAAGTTGCGCGGCCCATCATCCACAAATGCATGAGATGTTACAGGCTAAAGGCCTCGGCAGCATCACAGCTCATGGGACAACTGCCAACCCCACGGGTTACACCGTCCCGTCCATTCTTGAACACAGGTGTGGACTATGCCGGTCCTCTCTACATCAAGCAAGGTGGCACAAGGAGCAAAATTAAGATCAAGTGCTACGTGGCGCTATTTGTTTGCCTTGCAACTAAGGCGGTGCATCTGGAGTTAGTACGTGACTTAACCTCACAAGCCTTCATTGCCGCTCTACGGAGATTCACAGCCAGAAGAGGGAAATGTGCCAACATCTACAGTGATAATGGCACCAACTTCGTCGGGGCAAAGACCGAGCTAGAAGAGTTAGAAAGGATGTTGAAATCTGATAAGACTAGAGTCGAAATCGAAGACCATGCTGCTCAGGAAGGATGTAGATGGCATTTCATCCCGCCAAATGCTCCTCATTTTGGTGGTTTGTGGGAAGCGGGCATCAAGTCCATGAAACATCATCTGAGAAGAACTGCTGGAAACGCAAGCCTGACGTATGACGAAATGTACACTCTGTTGTGTCAAATCGAAGCTTGCTTAAACTCGCGACCGCTCACTAGGCTCTCGGATGACCCAGACGACCTTTCGTACCTTAGTCCTGGCCACTTCCTAATAGGAGCTCCCCTTACATCCATTCCTGAACCTGACTGGACTGTAGATGCTCACAGTCATGTCTCAAGGTGGCGCTTCATCCAGTCACTGCAGCAAGGATTCTGGAAGCAGTGGTCCAGCGACTATCTTAATAGTCTACAGCAGCGACCAAAGTGGAAAGACAGTCACCCAAACCTGGCACCTGGTATGGTTGTAATCGTCAAGGATGACAATCTTCCTCCATTGTCGTGGCGACTAGCTGTCATCAAGGAAGTCATCCCTGGGAAGGATGGGCGAGTCCGGACAGCTGTCATCCGCACTAGCAGTGGGACCCTGAAGCGTTCCATACACAAACTCTGTCCGTTGCCAAATCAATGATTGGCATACTTTTGTTCTCTTTTTGTTTTAGAGTATGTTGCTAGTGATTCTCATGTATTTTTAAGAATCGTTAAGCACTTGTTCATTTCTTTATTACTTTGTAGTTCACAACTCAAGTTTGATGACATTGACGACCAGCCTGAATTACTGATGCAATAAGGCTGTATAAGTTTCATGACCTCAAGGTCAGATTGAACAATTGAACTTTCAGAAAGATCTCTCATTATCACCTCTTGTTTGTGTTTTTTGTAAATTTTTTAAATGTGATACATTTAGGTGTGGCGGTATGTTTGGATAAGCAGCCGCGAGGACTGTCCACGTGTCTGGTGAGTGGGTAGCCACGGATGCGCCACGTGTCGGACATGCTCCCGAGAGGTGCTTGTCAGGTGGTAGCTTTGACGAGAGAAGCATTACAGCCACGCCACGCTATAATTCAAGTGCATCTCAAAGAACATGGCGCGGGTCAGGTCATAGCTGAATATTTCCAGAGCCATCATGGCTAGAAGTAGTGTTTAATTATAATGAATGTAACCAACAGTTCAATAAATGTTAATAGGTGTTATTCAGTTATTTATTTTGGATTTGTTTAACGAACACACTGAACCAGCATGTTTTTCCTGGCGCACAGACGTTCCTAGGGAAACGCTCCGAACACGGTCGGAACACTGGGTGAATAGTTAGTCACAGTCATCATTCCATTGCAATTGACCACTTGTTCATTAGTTAGTCTGTTTCTGAACTTTTTTTTATCAACTTCATGTTTGAAAACGAGGATTCACACATATAGGTATTGCTGGAATAACGCCACCACTTGAAGAGAAATACGAAACAAAACAGGATATGTTACCTTGGAAACAAGTGGCCAAATAGATTTTGAGCTTAACATAGTCTTCAAACTTTAAAAAAAATATGAATTTCCACTTCTGCTGCCAGACAATCTTCTTTGTTGAAGAAGGACCAATCTACTCTTATACAATTCAACGGCCCTAAATAGCGTGCTTGCTCGCTCGACGGCTTTGTGAGACATCGGGTATACTCGGCAATGTTCGTCTCTTGCAGTGTAAACTTTCATGACGACTACAAAATTAGGTAAACCGCTATTATATAAGGCCTAAGTGAAATAACACAATGAACAAATATTCTAATTTTATTTTTACTTACAATTTTCATAGCTCTGAACCACAAACATTTTTAATAATCTACCAGTGTAAATTTCTTAAAAATCCTGGAGTCAATGAATCATATCGGGCGAAGCACTGGGGGCACCAGCAGTAAAATATTGATGGTTAGACTCTTGAAATATCGCTGATAATAATCCAAACAAACCATTCCTTCCCTTGAAACATTATATTATTTCTGAAAATTACACTGAATTGATAAAATAAAATTCACATCATATTCATGTCAATAAACAGTTGAGAAACAATAGGTATTATGTGTTCACAGGTTTCTTTGGAACTGCATAATCGATTCTGATATAGTTTTCCCAGGGGGCGCTTTCTATTCGTAGAATGTACTCTGAAGCCGGAATTTTAGCTGTTTCATTAATATTATTAATGGCTTAGTTTATGAATGATTCGCGTGCAAGTGTTAATAAATATAATGCTTTAATAATTATTATACTCTTGATTTTTAATTTTTAAATGAATTATCGTGGGCGAAGCCACGGGCACCTCCTAGTATATATACATGTCAAAAGTTCTTCAACATTATTGTTCATAAAAGGTGTTGTGGTGAACTGTGCTGAAGTTCAATTTTCTTGGAACCCTGGGTGCATTTATGAAATTGCTCCCTCATTCTTGATAGAATTTCTACATTCTTTTTGCCACTGTAGGATTGTAATGAACCCTATTTTTCAAGTCTTTCAAACAGGGAAAGTGTTCGACATCACCTCAAATGAGATTCTGTTCTCATAACACTAGTTTTCTTGAAAATACGTGAACATCAGATGTAATTTCTCCCAAGTCCTTGTTTGCCTTGCAGTTGGAAATTGCATCTGTTAAGCTTTTCTATGATATCCACAAAAATTCCAAAAACCTGCAGCCGTCCTTAAATGATATCTTGCTTTGAGCAATTATTTTTGCGATGTGGTATGATGCTCCATCACCACTGTGCTCTTCTTCGTTGTTCTTGGAAAGATAGATTGTTGTCCAAGTAACTAGGCCTTTAATTAACTGATCTTTTCTTTCCTCATAGTGGAATTTTTAGGGAACGACTTCTCAGTCGTGAAATGAACACTTTTGTACTGTCGTTAAATGTTTCCTTTCTTTCTAATGGATATTCTTGCATTACACAACAAACATAAAGATTAACCTTTCACATCTGTAAAGAAATAATCCTCCTCCCACTCAGAATGAAAATGATAGGTCTTTTGTTTCTTACTTGAACTCACCATTACAGGAAATAATAAACTAACATGAGAAAGAAGATGTTAATAAAGAAACTACAACCACCATTACACAACAGTTACCTGGAAGTACAGTGTAGCCAATATCACGGAGCCAAGTTCATTGATAAAAGGAGGCAACTTTCTGCGAGCAACTCAAAATATGCCTGCGAGTTGGAAGCTCATGATTGACGGTCTGGCAAGTCCTGATATACACTATAGTAGAATTTGCCATTTACAAAATAATATTAAGGATACAGAAGTGGAAGAATAATAGTCAAGGGACCCTTTTCTTTAGGTTGTGGAAGTGAATTCAAAAATAGTTTTCACTCATTAATTTTAAATAATTTCTAAGACCTTTCTCTTTGCACTACTGTAGGAACTTGAGTCAATTGTACAAACCGCGATGATACAAAAAGAATAGTACTTTCTATTTTTAATGGTTTCTTCTCCCCCTGTACTTGTTAGTTTGTTGTTATTTAAGGATGGTTGTTTACTGATAGGTAGGTCTGCAACTGTTCTCGTTATGCTGTTATTTTGTCTTACAGGAGTTCTTTCACATGCCTGTAAATCTGTAGACATGGGACTCTCACATTTACGTACATGTAAATGCCATCAACCTAAGCTGAGATCAGACCTTCAGACTTGAGAACAGAAAGTCCTTTCCCTAATCCATGTCCATTTGGACATTCTTTTTCTCTCTTTCTCTTTTTCTCTTTTTCTCTCTCTTTTCTCTTTTTCTCTTTCTCTCTTTCTCTTTTTCTCTTTCTCTTTTTCTTTTTCTCTTTTTCTTTATCTCTTTTTCTCTTTCTCCTTTTCTCTTTCTCTTTTTCTCTTTCTCCTTTTCTCTTTCTCTTTTTCTCTTTCTCTTTTTCTCTTGCTCTTTTTCTCTTTCTCTTTTTCTCTTTCTCTTTTTCTTTTCTCTTGTTCTCTTTCTCTTTTTCTCTTTCTCTTTTTCTCTTTCTATTTTTCTCTTTCTCTCTCTTTCTCTCTCTTTCTCTCTCTCTTTCTTTCTCTTTCTTTCTCTTTCTCTCTCTTTCTCTCTCTCTTTCTCTTTCTCTCTTTCTCTTTCTCTCTCTTTCTCTCTCTCTCTCTCTCTCTTTTTTTTTTAACAGAAACTCTAGTGAACCATTTAGAGTACTCTTAATAATAGAAACAATACTATGATATTTTTGTAATACTAGCAAAAAAAATCTGATGTGAAAGTCACATAACTTCCTCTGCCCAAATAAAAGTTAGCAATATTCACATATCCTTGTACAGAATCGCAAGACACAATTTATCGCTAATTATGCTGTAAATACCTCATAGACCCTCATTTGAATGTTGCGACTAAAATCACAGGCTATGGACAAACTAAAAAAAAGAAGAAAAAACAAGCGACTGCAAACGTTTATTGAACTTTCCGCCATTCAGAATAATTTCCAAAATTTATCGAATATTCCCCTCAGATATTTCTTTACTGTAAGCATGGCCAACAATACATCTTTCTCACTTCACGTACTTATTTAGAATGAGATGCCGTGAATGTCCGCGTATTGAGTTGTTCACCAGGCAAGACAGAGTATCTACAAACAATGGGTAGTTTACAACCACCCTTCAGAGAATTTTTTTTGAAAAAAGTTTCAAATAAAAGTTTTAGCTCTTGGTATATAAGCACTCCATGTACAGAATTTAAAGGAAATCGTTAGAGCCGTTTTTGAGAAAATCGTAACAAACGAAAATTTATTCGTGTAAAGTCCCCTTAAAAGTAAGGGAAAGTTGTTGCCACTCTTCGTGTCACAGCCTCAGAAGGTGCCTAACCCAAATACAAAATTTTGTTTTCGTACGACTTTCCGTTACATGAGGCCGTATTGCAAAGAGCGTGTATTCACAGTGGGTGGCTCATAACTACCCTAAAGAGAATTTGTTCGAAAAAATGTTTCAAATAAAAGTTTTAGCTCTTAGTATAAGTAATCCAAGTGCAAAATTTAAAGAAAATCGTTAGAGCCGTTTTCGAGAAAATCGCGAAAAACAAAAAATTCTTCATGTAAAGTCCCCTTAAAAATAAGAGAAACTTGTCGACAATCTTCATCTCACATCTTCAGAAAGTACCTGACCCAAATACGAAATTTTGTTTTCATACGATTTTCCGTTTTCGAGCTAGCCTGTTCACAGATATTCCACACAGACACACTGACACACAGACATGTTTCCAAAAATAGTATTTTTGGATCCAGGGGGCCTTGAAACGTGTATATATGCTAAAAACTCAACTTCGAATTTTGGGGTCGAAAACAATATTTCCTCTACCTATATACCTATGGTACGGGCAGAGGAAGTAAATATCTAATTCTTCTCATGGGTGTACATAATACAATAATTAGCCATTAATTACTGTTTCTTTGCAACTTAAAGTGATGCCCAAATATTCTACATTTAAAAATCTTGCCAGGCAATAAACACTACGCTGAATAACAAGCTTAACTAAAAACACAGATTAAAATACACTTATAAATTCGAGTACTTTGACCTATTGGGCAGTAAATCGACATTTACCTCATCCCCAGCTCTGATTAAAGGAAGAAAGTACACAGCAGCTGATGCCACATTACCAACTCATGTAGTAATATAGAGGCATTAAATTTTGGTGTTTTAAAATTCAGCTTACACTAAACCTCTCCATTGTGATGTACTCCAGAATCATTCTTTATCAGATTTTCTACCCACATTAAAATCAAGATTCTGCGAGATATTGTTAAACTTTTGGGACACTTCCAAACTGGATACCTGTATAAAAGTTGATTATTTTATTATATATACATAGATGAAAATAAAATTGCTTAATTAGGTTAAAAAAAATGTATGGAGATTTGTTCTGTTCTATTGAAGATGCTTTTTTGTCATTGTTTCTCTATTATTGAAAGTTTATGAGGAAAATAAGCTATTATGAAGACTATTGAACAGTCAGGCTTGTACAGCTTTTTTGCTATAATAATCATGATATATTAAAACTTACCCAATGGTTTTACCAGCGATGATTTCTGCATTTCCAGTAAGTGTTTCCGCAATGAATTCATCTGTAAATGCTGATGGGGGCACACACATCTCTAGTTTTAACTTGCGAGGTAGAACAAATGGTTTGGGAGGTGGAGGCAGTGGGAAGAGTCGCTTGTTGCCTTCAGGTTTTTCATGTTGCCACTAGAAAAATAATCATACATTTGAAAGTTAGAAGACTTCTTATGATTCTTTGATATAGAATGGAGATTAAATACATAATATGAATATGCTAAAAAGCAGTGTTGCTGTATGTAACATCCACAGTACTGTTGCTATTTGCCCATTTCACTAGAGACTTGTTCATGGAGTGGAATGATAATTCTTTCACACTGTCCTTGTGTAGGCCAGGTGGAAAGATGAAGTCAGACTGAAAAATTCAATGCCATAGCTGGGATTTGAACCAGTATCTTGGGCTCTCCGTGCTGCTGCTCTTACCAATTGAGCTACCGTGGCATCATGCCGGTACAACATTAAATTCTCCAACTGACTCAATATCCCGGTATACCACCGAGCATTCTCAATATGAGATATCAACCAGTGGCGACTTACAAACTCGTGTTTTAAGGCCCAGGCTTCATAGTAAACTACTAGTAAGTCACATGGGTAATGGGTAATTTAAATTTCTTAGAGTAGAGTAGGCGCTTACGACTGCCGGCGTGGTCTTGTGGTTAGTGTCGCTGACTACGGATCCGTCGGTCCGGGTTCGATCCCCGGTTCCTCCTCAGATTTTTCTGAGGTAGGGAGGTCTGGTAGGGGTGCACTCAGCCTCGTGATTCAAATTGAGGAGCTACTTGATAGAGAAGTAGCGGCTCCGGTCATGGAAACCACCATTAATGGCCGTGGGTGTTGGCATGCTGACCACAAGCCCCCCAATCCTTCCGTCTGCCTATAGTAGATGATGCAGCGGTCGGATGGTAGGCCTTGTCCCTTCGGGGATGTCGAGCCACGGAGTTTAGTTTTAGTTTTAGAGTAGGCTTACACCATTCAAGTAAAATGAGCTCGTGTTAGAGTTCCCTTGCCTAAAACTACCTAGGCATATTGTTATCAAAATCAATTAATATTTTCCCATTTAATTCTAAATACACGATCCCCCTTCAGTCCACATATGTAAGAATTTTTAAATCTCTTCATGAAGTACTTGACTAATTGATGCATTCTGTTGCTAAAAATCATGTATTCAATCAGTTTTTCACTCATAACTTCCAGATGAAAACAAAAATTAAAGATCCGAGTTCAAGGTGCACTGAAACCCCCCTTTCATCCACCTAGATGTTAAAATTTTCAGATCTCTTCATTCATAGATTGGCTGGGAATCACACACAAAGAAACAGACATCTCAGTATATAAAAATTTGTTTACTCATTCATTATTAGTTATGGATGATGTCTTCATTATATTTGTACGTTGAAGGAATCTCTTGCAAAAGGTAGTACAACACAGTGGCAGCCTCTGATCCTGTTGCAGTGTTGCACAATGACCAGTTTTTTTATAAAGAGTATTTAGATTTTTTTTACTTTATTCTATTAAACTACTTTCAAATCGTCTTTGTGGTAGGTTTTTACTGCCTGAGAACATGCATCACAAAATATTTAACAATTTTAAATAATTTAAATGTAAATGCGCGTTGGTTGTCGCAATCCTGTTGCAACGACTCTGTTTCTACACCCACGATTCATGATCCAAGTACAACATACTTTGTCACTTCTGCTAGTGCCTGCCCCATCTAAACTTTGTATGCACTGAACTTGAGGCCCTAATCCAGAATAGGCCTACATCTGACATTGAAATATAATATAATAAAGAATTGAATGTCTAGGACTACTGCAATATTCACATACTGTTAAACCTCAGTATAACAAAGATCGATATAATGATAAAACCTCATTTAAGTGATATTTTACTTTAGTTCTGCCTAGTTCATTAACTACAAGAATAATATTTTTACAACCAATATTTTGAAGTTCAACTGTTATTGTAAACCTGTAGCTTAGCCTTGTGGATGCCCTTAGAAGTAAGTATTCAAGTTATAGAATTCATTTAAGTGTTAAAGATATAATTTAAGCTTCGATAATATAAAGATTTTGAGTTGGAGAAATTCGAGTTAAAGAGACCAATTATAATTGTAATTGTAGGGATTTTGTTCGAGAAATATAAATTACTTCGAAAAATCTAAAATTCGAGTAATGGAAGTTCAGCTGTAAGTTGTAGTTATATATTCATGCTTTCATAGTTTCTTATTTCTGTTGGCATTACATGAGAGTATTAAGGAGAACAATTCCATCCCACTTTGTCTTGAACTCTGACTATATCAATTCATAAAGTATCTGAATTCAAATTCAATTTTTCTGCTAAATATTCTCACACATTATAATGTCAACAGGAAGTTTGTCTGATTGTGGAAGCTAAAACACTTACCTACATCTTATGCATTATAGTCAATAATCGTTATGTTTATACATTCACACACAGTATATTATACTATACTTAAAAGTATTTTGATTTCTTACCTTAATGTCACGCTTCCTATCTTCTTTGGACATTTCTTGACTGTTTTCAGCTACTTCAACTTCCTGGGGCTGTGATTGTGATTCGTGCTCTTGAGCTTCTGTTGTGATCACTGAACCCTCAGCATAAACTTGTTCAGCATGATCATCTTCCTCTTTTCTCTCTGCACCTGGGCCTGCTTCTCCTTCTTCTTTTTGTTGATATCCTACCTCATCTTCATGTGTTGCCTTTTCAGCTTCATCAGTTTCATTTTTCTGTAACTCCTCTTGTGTTTGTGCATTGTTTTCTAAAATTTTATGCAAATTGTTATTTTAATAAATTAGAACTTTAAAAATAATGCAACATTAAAATTATTGTATGATCAATCTTTTGTTCAAGTTTATTGTTAATTATTACTTGTTCTGTGAATTGAGATGTGCAAAATAAAATTTTAAGTATTGTTAAACAATATTTATTTTAAATATAAAGTGTAGCTGTCACATTAGAAATCGCTTTATTATTACTATATGAAATATATATATATTACTATTATATATATATATACACACATATATAATTGATTTTCAGTTTTCAAAAGTATTTAGTATTGGTACTTTTAGAGTTGGTTTAACTTGATCATATTACAGCTATAAATCATGAATGATGGGCATAGACATAGGCGTAACCAGGCCGACCATATGGGGGGGGTTATAACATCCGCGGGGTCTGGCGAGTATGGAAGGAGAGGGGGGTCCGGGGGCCCTCCCCCGGAAAATTAAAAAAATTAAGATGCAAAATAACGAGTTTTAAGCTTCCGGGGGTTCTCCCACGGAAAATTTTAAAAATTAAGATACAAAATAACAAGTTTTAAGCTTCCGGGGGTCCTTCCCCGAAAAATTTTAAAAATTAAGACGCAAAATAACGAGTTTTAAGCTTCCCACGCTTTATACTTGTATTAAGCAATTTATGGGCAGACTTAAAAAAATTATACAACTTTCCTTTTTTTAATCAATGGGGGGGGGGGGTTCAAACCCCCAAAACCCCCCCTCGCTACGCCTATGGGCATAGACACAGTTTGCCTTTTTAAATGATGCGATAATTATTGTAGTTTGAAACCACAACATATCTCTTAATCGTAGCCTGCTTGCAGTAGGAATTAAAGCTAAAACTTCGTAAATGTAAGGTGTTTATGATATTGATTTTTGTAAACTAACCAGTTAGATATTTCTGAGATTGGCATGTTGGGAAGATAATGCACTCAGCCTCGTAAGGACAATTGGGAATGAAATTAATGGTGAGCAGAATCAAATGATTTTAAGAATCAAATAATCTGTTTTCGAGTAATACAAAGAATTGAATGATCATTCGAATGAAAACGTTCTCAGATGAAAGCATGATCCGAGTAATCATGATGTGAGATGTGAGAACTCGAGTCAGTAGCCAAGAAGTGAGAACTACTAAAAACTGACTTGATTTATAACTCAAATTGTTATTTGAATGTTCAGCTTAGCAGTTTCATCATATTACAAGATCTACTGCTATTGGTTCCTGCAATGGGTGTGGTGGCTCAGCGAACCACAAACCACTGAGAATATTTGCTTCATTGATGACTTATAGACTAAACCATAGCATCCTTGATAATCTATACACAAATTAGGGCAGTGATTGGTGCATACATGTCGAATAATGGTTGTGTGAAGTTATTAGTCATCAAATGGCTAGTTTCTAGCACACAAGGATTTCAGCTTTCAGACATGGCCGTAATGTAAGCGTACTGTGTTCAACTGATCTTTCAATATAATATTAGGAATAAATCTGTGAGACTACTTATTTTATGAACTGCAAAATGTTCAGGAAGAATTTTAGAGATGAAAATATAAAACAGGTAACTTGAATTTTATGAGTGAAGGTTATTGGTGATCTCTTCATTGGTTAGCTTCAGTTATGGCTTCAGATTCTAGCTCTGAGATTTAGTTTATGTGGCAAAGAAAGAGAATATGATACAACTGCAGAAGATTTTTGTTGCTGTTTTCTTGAAGATGACTGTATTGAAAATACTGTTCCATTTAAAGAATTGAGGTTCAGCTATTGTACTCGGTAACTTATATCTGCTTATAGAACATGAAGACTTCTCTGAAAATATAACTGAAAATACTGTACCTTCATTGTGTGCTTCAGCGTACTCCTCTTGGGTAACTAAGGGATTTATTTCAGCTAGCTTCTGTGCTACCATTTCATTAATTTCCTGCAGCAGTGATGATAACTGTTCTTGCAAAACTAATGGAAGTTGTTGCAAAGCTTCCAGTTGTTTCTGAATCATTGCCAACTTGTCTTCAGGTTCCATATATGCTTGTTGTAGGAGAGCATCCTCACTTGTAGCTTCGGTTAAATTTTGTTCTTCACTTGATACCTGCTGTTCCGCACTTATCTCTTGCATTTCAGAAGTTGGTACTTCTCCTTCTGATAATATTTGTCCATCACCTATTTGTTCTGGGTTTTCAACATTTTCTAGACTTGTTAGAGCGTTTTCATTTGTCTCTTGTTCTGTGATCAGCTTCATTTGTTCTTGTTTTCTTTTCTCTTCTGGGGTAAGAGGGGCAATTCCTGATGCTGCACGGATGGCAGCCTTGACAATCTCAGCTGCAGCAGCTGTAGCTTTTTGATCCCCAGCAGTCTCAGCAAGAAAAATCACAATATCACCAGCAGCTGTAGAAAATAAAGGAAAACTTGTGTAAATGTACGAAACATAGCTCTTAAATATTCTAGAAAATTATTTTAGGATGTTCAGCCCTTTTCAATGATTATAGTGTCCTAAGTATGTGAGTGCAGGACTTACAGGAACCACAGGTTCTCTTATATCTTTAACAAGACCTCTTTAATCAGAGAGATTCTATGGTTCCTTAATTATCTCAAGACCAATAGAATTGTATGGTTCCTTCATTCTCTTAGGATCAATATAAATCACTACTACTGAGTACAGTAGGATGATGTGTGGGTGAGGCCTCTAGAGGCATGAGCATGCCAGCATTTGATGTAGTGTCTTAAACTTAGCAGTAGCATTCTCTGTTAACCTTCGTGCACACAAACTCAGGTAAGTCCTGCCATTGTGTGAGACAGAGACAAATGAATATGCACTCCCTGCACAGTCCTCTTATTCTTTACCAATCTGTGAACTATGAAAATATTGACCATACCGAGGGGAAGTACATTTCATCAGGTTTTTATTGATGTGGATTTCGATTACTATTAATTATTTATAGGAATAAATTCTATTTAAAGCTCTCTAATTTGATTGGTTACACCAAATTCCAGTATCATGAGATTTCTCAAGCCACCTATATACAGTGAAAAGTGTCATCATGGAGACTGCACCTTGGCTTCATTACCAGCAATGTGAATTCCATGAGGTGAGTTCAGTGTAAGATCTTTATTATGTGTAACGGAAAATGTTTTAACATAAACTGAATATTCTATGTCAGAAATCTGTAAAAAATTCCTATCCATTGATACCTTATTCACAGGTTTTGTATTAGTTGGGAAGAAGGGTTATTGTTAACAGAAATAATATATATTATAAAAGGACCTTGTTCTTACACCACACAGGGTTTGCTGATGACTGTTAACAGACTTGTTAGAAAATTATTAGCCATTATAGCTCTTAGGAATTATGGTGCTGGTGCGATACACAATGTTAAACAAGCATGCACTTGACGTACTTAGCCGGCGCTTCATGAATGGAGCTGCAGCTGACTTTGATGCCTTAACATTTGGGTCTGCAGTGGCTTGTTGCTGAATTTGACCTTCTATGATTTCTGATGGTTGTCCACTTTGCTGATGAATGAGAGCCTGTGGAAGATTTTCTGCTTGTTCTTGTTGTGGAAGCTGAGGTAGCTGAGGAACTTGCATTTGCTGTTCTTGTTGCCCTGGTTCCTGCTGAAATTGAGCTTCTGGAAGAATTTCCATTTGTTGGCCTTGTGGAAATTGGGATTCTTGAACAACTTCCAATTGTTGTTGAGTCTGGTATTCTGGAAGAATTTCCACTTGTTCAAACGGTTGAAGTTGGGATTCTGGAGGAATTTGGACTTGTTCTCTTTCTTGTAGCTGTTGTAGCTGTTGAGCTTGGGTGTGACCACCTTGCTGCTGAACCAATTCTTCAACCAGTTCATCAAATGCACTTTTACGTTTCTCAGCTGGAGGTTCTTCTAGTGGACCAAAGATGGTCTCAAACATACTTGGTGATTTAGGTGGTGGCGGTGGTTTGAGTACAGTCAGCGGGTCCACAGGCCCTTGTGCTTCAATTTCAGCTGTCTTTATTGCATCAGCTTCTGCTTTTGCTTGTGCTTCTTCTGCAGCCCTGACATGAGCCTGAAATATAGAGGATTCTGGTAAAAATGTTTTTGAGTATGTATAATGAACATAAGACAGCAGTTGTTAAATTTTTTTTATGAAGAACTACATCGTGCCCGAAGTTCTTGTAAGTGTAATGAATCGGAAAAAAGAATAAAATATATAAAGAAAGAAGGAAATGGGGGGGGGGGAAATTGTAATACATACTGCATGGAAAATGTAAATAATATATTTCCTGAAATAATTTTACTGCTTCTTGAATACTATTACTCCACTGTTTTTTCACTTTTGATGAGTGATATTACCTCTTGACTCGGGTAACCCATTGCAACACTGAAATATAGCCTAGTTCAATTGAAGACATATCATTATATATAATTAAAAGAGTGTTGTATCATTTAGTCCTTGGTATTGATTCAGCCGTGATTTTAAAATGTTTTGAATCACACTTATGTAATGGGACTGCAGTACTCCTTGAGTACTTTCAAGAATTTGGTGAATGACCCTAATTTTTTCATTGAAGAGAAATACAAATTTATTTTTATTTTAAAAGTAGCTCAGGTTTTGTATTTTGAAAATTCGAAAATAACTTATAGGTCCTTATATAGGTATTTAAAATTTGAAATGAGGAAGAACGACTTATCACACTGAAACTATTCCCTCAGAAAACGATAAATATAGCTTTTTATGGCTTATAGCAGATCCTTGCGGCCTTGCCCACGATAATTAATCAAAAGATTAACAATTAAGAGCAAAATAATTAAAATAATATGTTAATTAACATTTTGCATGTGAAACATTCATTGGTCTAAACTAAACGATTGATAGGCCTAATTAATGAAACAGCTATAAATCCAGCTTTGAAGTGAATTCCACGATTAGAAAGCGCAGCATGGGAAAATTAACCTCAGATTCGAGTTCCCTGACCCAGAAAACCCTTGCATAGTGAGTGTTGTCTAAATCGAACAATGTTTACGCATTGAGACCTATATTCATTATCCCTCTTCCATCTAGGTTGAAAATTTCAGATATCTGCTTGCCTTGACATTATAAACAAATGAATCGACCAACGTGGGCTTACAACATTCAAGCGATCGCGATGCTTTTATTTCCAACGCATGAGAAAAATAGTCAAAGCCAACTGCAACTGATATGACAACTGAAATGTATTACTGAGAACCGATGCTTTGAAAGCGCAAAAGAGGCATGTTTCTTTCCTTTTTTTTTGCTCGTAACTCACAAACAAAAGCTAAAATTAAAAATGTACTATGTCAGAAACCTTCGCGGGAGTGTACTCAACAATTTCCCAAAGTTTCATGGCGATCGGATGAATGGTGTAGTAACACATAAAGGACAGACACACATACCTTCGTTTTATATAGATAGATTAACTTATAACCACTTGCTTTCGTTTCATTACCTTTAGTTCCTTAGTTAGGTGACAGATTTTGTTTAATGTTAACCCTTTTAGTTAACTAATCAAACTCACAGCTATGATGATGATGATGATGTTGATGACAACGATGATGATGATAATAATAATAATAATAATAATAACAATAACAATAGAAATAACATTAAAATAAAAAAGATGGTAAAAGTAATATAGTTTAATAATTATTATATAATTATATAATTATTTATATTTATATAATTTATAATAATAATTGTTATTATAATTTAACATATACAGTAGACCTAAACTTGACCTGGAAGGGATCAGATAATGGAAAATATCGATTAATGCAGAAAAAAACAAAGAGATATGTAATAAAACAATGAAATATTAAAAGCCCTTAGCTCTCGCCTCTGACTGTTGTTCCATATAAGTTAACAATATCTCCAATGCACTTATTCCTTCACTCTGAGTCATCTTGTTTGGTTTTTACTCTGCTCTAGTGCTTTTGTTCTTCTTAATCTTCATTACTAGAGCCTGGATTTCCATGCAAATGCATGTTTTTATATACTTTGGTTACACTTCTCAAACTTTGTAGGTACACATTACATGACTTATGGATTCCAAATAAACATATTTTTTTCGTGCATGTTTGCATATTTCGGCCTTTTTATGGAAAAATTCATGCATAATGCATGTTTTGGATTTTTTGGGCTTAATGTAGCATATTCAGACATTTTTAATGCATATAAGCCCTCATTTTCTGGTTTTAGTGCATAATATCAAGTTACCATGCATAACTGTGCATATTATGAATATACCTCCCTAAAATCTTGGCTTTTCAAAGAAACGTAAAAATGTTGTATTGCATTACCATTGTTATATTTTGATTGACTTGGCAACAGAGTCTGCCACCTTCATGAATTTGAGAGTGCAAGCTACTGTTTACCCTAAATAAACAGTAATATAATACACAAGGCTACAAAAGAAAATGCCGACTCGCCGACCCCCACCACCTTCCATTGAAAGAAAACTGCTAAACAGAATGTTCACTGCTTGAATTTGTCAGTCACTAGCCATTGTTGAATACTTTGAATACTTTAGAATCGTGTTGTGGAGAAACGGGTGTGTCAGTCAGGGAAAAACTTAAGAAGGTAGGCTGCCCTACTTAGTTCAAACCCTGATCTTAAACTTCTGAAAACATGAAAGACGTATTATGTGGAGAAAATGTAAAATACATGGAATTCGATCCATAGGCGTACCAAGGGGGGGGGGGGGGGTTGGGGGTTTGAACCCCCCCCCCCCATTGATTAAAAAAAGGAAAATTGTATAATTTTTCTAGTCTGCCCATAAATTACTTAATTAAAGTATAAAGCATGGGAAGCTTAAAACTCGTTATTTTGCGTCTTAATTTTTAAAATTTTCCGGGGGAGGACCCCCGGAAGCTTAAAACTCGTTATTTTGCATCTTAATTTTTAAAATTTTCCGGGGGAGGACGCCCGGAACCCCCTCTCCCTGGGGGGTATTCCATACCCCCCAGACCCTGTGGATGTTATAACCCCCCCTCATATGGTCGGCCTGGTTACGCCTATGATTCGATCTCACCCTCAGTCAAATTTCTTTCCTTAAGTAGGCCTATGCACCTGTTACTTCTTGTGAAGTAGATAGATCCTTTTCTGCATTCAAGAATGTCCTAACTGATAAACACACGAGTTTAAGTGAGGAGAATTTGGAAAAACTCGTTGTTGTATATTGTTTTAAGATAAATTGAAATATATTGCAGTACAGTGTGGATTTTTGATAGTGCATGTTTCGCCCTTCATTGTGCATATTTGGAGATACGATAGTGCATGAATGCATGCATATTTTTAAGTTTGATAGTGCATGAAAATCCGGGCTTTATTCATTACCATTCACTACAAGTTTGTATAAGCTGTTTTAAAAAATAATCACTAGAAGATTAACAAAAATTCTGGATGAAAATCAACCACACGAACAAGCGGGTTTCCGCTCTGGATACAGTACTGCAGACCACCTCCAAACTGTGAGCCAGGTAATGGAAAAAGCTGAAGAATTCCATCAAACAGTGTATATTGCCTTCGTAGACTACAGCAAGGCTTTTGACTCGGTCGAGCATGAGAGTGTAATACAAGCTTTACACACACAGGGAGTCAACAACAAATACATCAGCATACTCAACAAAATTTATAACCAGAGCTGTGCCAAGGTGAAAACAGAAATCGAAGGTGAAACATTCCAGCTCCATAGAGGAGTACGTCAGGGAGACCCAATATCCCCTAAATTATTTACAAGCGTACTAGAAAGCACGTTCCGCAAACTACACTGGAACCAGGACTGTGGAATAAGTATAAATGGTAGCAGGTTAAGTAATCTAAGGTTTGCTGACGACATCGTACTGTTTGCCAAATCACCCAGTGAACTTCAGTCGATGCTTCAAGATCTATCTAACTCCAGCAGATTAGCAGGCCTCCAGATGAACAAGACCAAAACACAGGTAATGTCAAACGGACCGGCAACACCTATAACTGTAGATGGCACAGTACTGCAATATGTATCAGAATATGTGTACTTAGGACAAATAGTATCATTCCACCAGAAGACTGAGAAAGAAGTAAAAAGAAGGATTTCTCTCGCATGGAAGGCTTTTTGGTCCCTCAAGTTCATCCTCCTGGAGAAAACTCTCAGCAGAAAACTCAGAACCGAAACGCTAGAGACCTGTGTAATGCCGGTATTGTTGTATGGTTGTCAGACGTGGGCTCTCTCTTCCAAACTTCGCAACAGTCTCCAAGTGTGCAAAAGAAATATGGTGAGAAAAATCCTAGGCATATCGTTGAGGGACAGAGTTACAAATGAAACACTACAGAAGATGTCAGCAGTTACCGACCCTGCACTGCAAGCCACCAACACCAAATGGAAGTGGGGAGGCCACGTCGCAAGACTCAAAGATGACAGATGGACATACAAGGCCACAATGTGGGACTCTCGTACTGGAAGAAGATCCCCCGGAAGACCAAGACAGAGATGGGCTGATCTCTTCAAGGAACTTGTAGGACGACAGTGGTCAACCAGAGCAAGAAATAGGAATGACTGGAAAGTCTTAAGAAGACAAGTGAACAGTGACTGAAACCAGTGCATATGCGACCGAAGTCTTACGAAGACAAGTGTATAGGACCGTAACAAGTGTAAGGACGTAAACTACAATGAAGTGCACAATGACCCAGACTAATGTAAGTGGACAAAGACCAGGAATTGCATAAAAGCCCAAGAGCACAAATATCCCTCATGTGGAATAGCTCACCACATGTAGGTGTATTCGAGCTTACCCTCTTCGAGGAGGCCATTGCCCTTATCGGGACATTTAGGCTAATCATTTCATTTCATCAGATTTACAATGCCAGTGTTGAACAGTTCAAACTGTTGTTCCTGTTTAGACAGTTTTGCAGCTCGACAGTGCAGGATACTACAACCTACCACTGTAAAATCCCACCAGAAGTACAGTAAAGAGAAAAAAATTGTCTACCACTAACAGAGACAGATAATGTGGAATGTTGGATGACTGATAGTCGGAAAATCGAGGCTCTACTGTATTGGTAGTGATATACAATATTATTTTGTTACGAGGACTTCGGTTTCAATGGACATAATTGCTCCTAATTTTGCCAATTATTAATTACGAAAATGATTTTATATTTTTTATTATTGTGCTTTAACCCGTAATTCATTCTGAGCTTTATAATTTGGCCCCAACGTAAAGAATTTAAGCCTTGCACTAGAATAACTTAAGATGAATCTGAGACTTTTTGTAAATAATATGGAGTTTCAGACTCACCAGTTCCTCCTCTGAAGCCAATGGTGGCAAAACCAAACTGCCCCTGAAAGTTCAAGAATTCAAGATATTAACAAGTTTTTTCAGAAACAAAGCATGATAGAAATCAAGAGGAAGAACTTAGTTTAATTACCTTACAACAGAGAGTTCGATGAAGTTACCAGCTTCATGTAGAAATTTATATGCTTCATCGTGGGTAAAATGTGCCAATTGTTGTCCATTGGCTGTTAAAACTATATCACCAACATGTAGACCGGCTAATTCAGCTAGGCTTCCAGCTGTTACCTGTAAATATTTAATTTCATTATTTACATTATTTAACTTTATTAAATGACACTCACTATTACATTTAGGCAATTTTCATTACCTTGTTGGAGCACCGTCAACTGCATAAGCAGCCAACTTCAGCAAGTGACTCCCATGCTGCCAACGTTGCAGTCAGGAAGGTGTTTGTATGATTTTGATGTGTAGTGCAGATGATTTGAACTGTAGTTGTTTGTGTTTTCTTGTGTGGTGTGTTTGTATACTTCATATTGTTCGAGTGTGTTGAGGGTATGACCATTGTGGTTAATGTGTAGGAGTTCCATGTCTGCATTGATGTCTGCATATTAATATCCTATATACAAGCATTCATGAACCACAGATTATTGTCTCTGTTGGACATTACATGAGAATATTACAGGAGAAAAATTCCTCCGACACTGGGACTTGAACCCAGGACCTTTGGCTATTCGCGCCAATGCTCTACCAACTGAGCTAAGCCGGAGTTCAATTCGCAGCGCCAGATGGAACCTTTCTCCCATGACTGATTGCCCTAATGGTCTACCTCACAGACAGACAAGTCATGTCATATGCAGTAGCCTACTTGTGAGGCACACTAAGTAGTGATGCTTATTAGGTGGCTTGCATAGACAGAGTCTGTTTTGTTTGAGGGGTCTGATGTGTTCTGTATATCATGAAACTTAGCCTGTTTGTCCAGTATAGAATTTTGGACATTAATTGCATTTTACTTTGTAGACTCCTGGTTTACTGTATTTATCTTTACGTTGTGTGTTTTTGTGGGCTGTGTTCTGTTGAGTATATTGTTCTATGTTCTAAATGCTGCTCTGAATCCTTTTTTTTTGTGTTGGGCAAGTTTCTATGTTTATGTGTTAAAGTATGTTGGTATGATGTATTTATCTTTATCCTTGTCTATGGGTGGATTGTATTTCTTCATGTTGTTCTTGTGCAGTAGGTTGACAATGAGTGTATGATTGTAGCCATTGGTTTCAGCCAGGTATTTTAAAATGTTGAGTTCTTCTTTATAGTCTTCATTGGATAGTGGTGTGATCGCCAGTCTATGGAGACTGGACCGGAACACAGCATGTTAGAGCTGTGTTGAGTGATTGGAACTGTTGTGTATGAGTGTATCATGGTAGGTTTTCTGTATATTTTGAATTTGTGTTCTTTTGTGCTATCTTTTGTGATTGTGAAATCAAGGGGGAAAAAAGACAGAACTAGTAATTTTTCACAAAGGAGGAAGACCACCGAAAGAGGACATTTTTTACAAGGGAATGCCATTGAAGAAACAGAATGTGTACAAATATCTGGGCGTAACCATACAGATGACTGGAAGATCCTTTTCAGTACAAATTAAAGAAAGGATGATAAGATCAGTTAGATCCATAAGCGTCATAAAGAACTTGCAACTCTTGTCAATGAGGACTGTCGTGAGGCTATTCATAGCTAAAATAGGCCTACTGCATGCACTAACATGCGGCTTAAAAATTATCTGAGAACATCTCACAGTCAAACAACTAGAAAGCATAGATGGACTCAAGGCCAGATTCTTAAAATGGACCATGGTGCTCTTGAAATACACTCCCTCCTGATTGGTATATGTAATGGCAAGGGAAACCTTCCTGCTAGAAGACCTAATGCTGGAACACCTACTGCCAAGCACTTCTGCAGTGATGGAAGTAATGAGAAGGAAGTAATTTATTTAGGTTATGCTCTCCTTCTTTGTGGTGTATTTGTTTAGCTATGGAGAAATCATTGTTATTATTGTGAGGTGGATTTTCTTACATGATGTGTACAACGGTTTTTCTGAGTTCATATCTGATTTTGTCTTGTTCTTGTGTGTTGATTACATCTTCCTGACTGCAACTTTGGCAGCAACATGTTGATTTTATTTTTTAAAATGGGGGCCAGTTGCAGAAGATGGTGCTCCAACAAGGTAATTCACATTGTCTATTCGTAGTTACTAGCAAGTGTCAACCAATAAAGTTAAATAGTTTAACTAAGTTAACTAGTTATTACATCAATACAGAATGGACAAAATTCAACAATTTTACTAATACTTTTTCTTTGTTCTTGCTTAGGAAACAGAAATAATCTTGAAAATCTTAAATTTCAAGATTTGAATTGATTTACACATATTTGGAATCCCTGCTTAGTGAAAATAAAATTTAAAAAAGGAACAAATTGATTGTGGATTTTATTATTTAGCCAAAAAACTAGCACACTATGAACAAGTGAAAACCATTTCATTCTGTATCAGAACTTGAAATGAAAAGTTGTATCATTGTCTATGCTTAGAATAGAAAAGTTATGTGAGTGTACCACATCAGGTTTAGTCTTGGGCATGCTATAAAAACCACTACCATCTTTTGTGTGTAATTCTCACATTGTATCAGAATTAGTGTGAAGTCATGTGAGGATTAAAAAAAATGCTAACAGAACTAGTTTGAACACATTTTGGCTACCAAGCACGTTGTTTGAGGTTATTCATGATGCTTGTAATGCCAAACATGCTTTAAGCATTTTCCTATACTTCGCATGACCTGTAATCCCTACAATGGGGCATAGGACCTCTAAAATTGGAGGTTTCAGTACCTAGTTTAATTTTGTTATGCTTATTTTCCAAGAGGGAGGATAGAGGGGCAGATGGTAAGCCCATAAGCCTTAGAAACCCCCTCCGGAAACTAAGGTATTACTTGGATATGAAAGGGCCAAGGGGTTTTATCCAGAGGCTCTAATTTAGGTTTGTAGCTTTTGAAGTTCCGCAAATCCATGACACAGGCCCCCCAGCTTAAAGTCCCTCCAGGAGAACTTTTTGCCGAGGAATGTTACGTTCTAAAAAGTCCATTGACTGTGGCCGGGTTTGACCTCAGGACCTTCCGATCTAGAGGAAGTCATGCTACGTCCACATTACCGAAGCTGACTATACTTCATTTAGTTGCTTATATTTACAACAAATGGCAGCGAAATGCAGTTAAACTTTCATAGATGATCTAAGAGGACTTAAGATAATTAATTTTTGTATTAAAAAATTTATCAATAGAAAATATTTTGATTCAGCTTTTAATCATGTGGTTTTAGCATCTTAGTTGTTAAATTCCCTGCACAGTTAATATAATTCACCACTTAGAAGTAAGGCAGCGATTATGTACGTAATAAAAAGAAGAACAAGTAATGGTTTTATTGATGCAGTGTGACAGATTTAAAGAGAGACAATCCAAAATATGTCACCTTATTGTACATCCTATATGACAGTAAACCAATGCAATATCAATGTTAATAAATGAAATTGTACCTTTACAACTGTTACTGGTGTACCAAAATCAAGTCCGCCAGTAACACGAAATCCCCATGATGTGTTGTCTACCCTCGACAAGTTCACTATTTCTGCAGCTTCTGACATCTCTGGTTGCATCATGATTCACTAGCCTAAAAATAAATAAACAGCAGAACAAAATACAAAACATGGTGTAAAGTTCCCCGTGAAAAATATTTTCCATTATTTGTAATAACAGTAATAATAATAATAATAATAATAATAATAATAATAATAATAATTAGGAAAATTATGGGACCAATTGTGAAGAATAACATATACAAACTGAGACCAGAAAACTTTCAGGAAAAGAAGATAAAGATTCTATGGTCACATTTTCAGAATGGAAAGAGACAGACTCACCAAACAAGTTTTTGATGTAAGTAAAAAAAAAATACTAAACCTACATTTTTCAAGGAAGTTGAAGATTTGAAATTACTCAATATCAAAAAGGAGTAGCGTTGCCACCTGTCCCGAATTTGACGGGACACTCCTCATTTTAAGAACATTTTCAGCATCCCGAATTATACCTAAGAGGGACTCGTGTATTTTTTATTATTTTGCTAGCCTTTTCTTTTCTAATGTTAGAGTTACTGTTACATAGCCTATTCAGTTTTGGCTTTGTAACGAATATATACCATCTTTCTCTTATTAATAAATTGTTCCATGTACAAATTTAGGTATGAAGATCGGCGATATGCATATATTCGATAAGTATCCCTCCTTAGCCTTACCAAAAGGTGGCAACCCTAAGAAGGAGGATATTGTAAACAGAGAAAAGTTTAGGAAAGCAATATTTGATGGCAAATTTCCACAGAAACCCAAGAAGAAAACGGGAAGTAAATGGACGGAAGAACGGAAACAGCAACATCGCGAAAGAATGAAGAAATTTTGGGAAGACAACTGTTTCACTTGGCCTAATCGAAAGGAAATGGAAGAAAAAAAAATGATGATGATGATGTTGATGTTGATTATATTAGTTATATGTCGTAGTGATATGACGTTTGATGACAATAATATTTTATCTATAATTCTTTGGGTAATATGGTCGATATGGCTCAGTGATTGGAGTCCCAGGTTGTGGGTTCTCAGGCTGCTTATGGTAGATAATGCAGCGGTCGGGTAATAGGCCCTGTCCCTTCAGGGATGTCATGCCACAGAGTTTAGTTTTAATAGGAAGTTGGGGACTTTTTTGTGGAACCAGATTTTGGTGTCTGGAGGTATGGCTTAATTGCTTGGCACTCCTGGGGTAATGGAGGGCACAAAAAAAACTGATCAGGAGCGAGTCAGGAGCAAAGAAACTTGGTTGTGAAACGCTGATGTCCTATTGGTGGAGCTAAAGATCAAGTTAAACGTATTTACATATTTATAAAATTTATTTCAGTTCCACTGGATTTATATTAAGACTAAATTTACAAATGACTGGAATTGTAAGACAGCTTACACTACACAGGTATTACTCCCAGCACTAATGAGTTGCTGTTCAGATATGAGAGTACATAAACACAAGAGCCTTCCTGGTGTAGACCTGTGCATACATAACTTAGTTACTCTGCTGTAGTCCCAAGCATGGACTAAAACTGCCAGCCCTGCTGATAATATTCAGCATAGACCACAGAAAATAGTTTCATAAGAGTTCACATGCCTGTTCCTTGACTCTTAGAATATCCATTTCAGAGGAAATGGTTGCAGGACTATGCGTTCATCTTTTTCTTCTCATCCTGTAGATAGGTCCTTTTATAATACCCTGTGGTATAATACACTTTTACATTTAAAGTGGATAGTAAAAAAGGTCTTTTTCTCACTGGTACTGTGTCCTATCAAGGGCCACAGCCTCCTGTCTGATAGTGCATCGTTTACTTAAATTATTCAACTTCATTTGTAAATGGCAAGATTGGGGAGCCACTACTTCATTAAATATTTCCTGTTGTCCTCATGAGACTGAATGAACCCTGATCCAGATTCCCTATCTCAAGATCCATAGTTAGCAAAGTTTATTACTGAATCATCATTAAGGAAGTTATGCAAATAATAGTTCAAGCCAAAAAAAATGAAAATGTTATCTTAGTTCTCGTGTAAAAGTAAGTATGATATTAATGTGGAATTAGTATATAATTCAATGAATTTGTCACTGCACTGTGTAGTCCTCTTCACTGTTAACCTATTCAGAAAATACTTGATTGATAAATTTTCTTCCACTGTATTATATCCATTATTTTGTAGTAATATTTTGGTTGTATGTACACTTTAAAAAATGTCATTTGAATAATACTTACACTTTTTACACTACTTTCTATTCACTATCTGTTCGCACTGAAGTCACTTCTAAATAAACAATAAGATTGAGGCAATGAGTGAGAACAAATTTAGTGCTTCAAGACTGGTCCAGGGCCTTCTTTTCTTGACATTGACTGCCGTTGCATAGGCATCATGCCAGGGTATGCAGAAGTGCATTTTGACTTATGCAGACTATTGAAAGAATTATTGGCAACTTTTCTGATATGCTCAAGGTAGATGCCAATCTCTCTGAGGTAACAAAAATATGCAGTTGTTATTCTTGAACCTTTCTTCAAATTCTGAAATAAAATTGTGCTTTTACAGTTTTTTACAGTATTTTAAATGTATTTAAAGAAATGCATTACTATTTAGGACAAGGTTGTGCAGTAGAAAGCAATATTCAAGACCAACCAAGAGAATTGAATACAACCATAGTTTATTGCTACAAATAGAAGTACAGTAGAGTCCCGCTATTCTGAACTAATTGGGACTGAACATTGCTCGGTTTAGCAGGAATGCAAAATAGGCAGATTTCATGAATAATATAAAACGTATTGACTTGTTAAGGTGTAAATTAAGTGCGAGGACATCTGCTAGTGTCAGCTCTATACAGCGTTGATCGGCTCATGAACAGGTTCAGTGAAAGTCAGAAGGGAAGGGCAGCGACCTTCGACAACTCATAGCGCAGACGCCCTACCTATCCCTCTCCCTCCCGTGTTCCGAACATATGACTCACTGTACTGAGCACTGTCTAGTCATATCTAGGTCAGTGTTTACTCTAGCGGAGTTTGATGAACTGTGTGCGCTTATTTCAAATTTATTGTAAAGCTTTGTTCCTTGAGTGTTGAGTTACTTTACCGAGTCACTGCCTTTTTGATTTGTGTTCATAGTCCTTGACGTCAACTGTTAAACATTAAACATGGCAAGTAAATGAAGTCATTCTGAATAGGTGGATTTTCGGAAAAGCGGGACTCTACTGTATACTAAACTAGCATACTACATGTAATGTCCAACAGAGACAATAATTCTGTGGTTCATGAATGCTTGTATATCTAGCATACTACATTTAGTACAACAGAATTTGAAGTACAATCCTTACTACAGAATTTTACTAGGTTGATCTTTGTATAGTTAATTGGCCCCTTTATCAATCCATCAGCTAGTATGTCTCTAATTAAAAATGCCGTACAAATATACAATTCAAAAGTAAAAAGTACTGTTACATATGGAACTGAAACATGGAAATTGAATCAAAATTTAAAGTAAAAATTGTTATCAGTGGAAATGGATTTCTTACGGTGGTCAGCAAGACATTCAAAAATTAAGAAACGCAGTTATAACAGAAAAAATGAAATCAAGAATTCTATTTTGGTCCTTGTAAGATATAAACAATTAAATTGGTAGGGACAAGTAAGAAGAATGGAAGAAGAAAGGATACCAAAGAGGGTATGGGAATGGTGTCCATCTGGAAGAAGAACTAGAGGCAGGCCTTAAAACTTATGAATACGGGAGCTCAGTACAGGAATGAGAGAAAGAAATCTACAAGATATAGATTGGATTTAAAGAGATGATTGGAGGAAAAAAATAAAGCTTAGGCACAGAAAGATGTTGTAAACATTGTACTCTGTATATATTTATTTCGAGAAACTTCCCCCATTAGGAGGCTGGCATGACGACAAAGTATAACAATGATCAATAGAGACATAGTACAAGACAAAATAAAAATTCACATAAAACACATTAATGGTCACACACATTCGATGCATAAACATGATAATATTATTATATATATACTAATGAATAAATAAATAAATTCAATTAGTATAGAGATGGTTACGAAGGATTGCTATTGAACCACGTATTGCAGATATGGCCATATCTTGAAGACGTATCCTTTAAAGGCCAAAGGAATCCCAGACCTGGACAAGGTGTTGTGGAATTGTACCTCGTGCGCCGATCATCAGCCCATGGACAGAGATACGTTCTAGTTTGTATTTAGTCTTATAGAAATCAATGGTTGGTTCATATATTGATTTCTTCTCGGCATCAACTTCTTCGGGTTGGCCGTTATGGGTCTCGAAACGTATAGTCGGATCCAGGATATATCCTGCTTTATTAGATGGTAAAAAAGCAATCATGTCTATACGCCGATTACTTCCATCAGTGGCCAGACCGGAAACCTCTTCGTAAACCGAGTAACCATGATCTCTCATCGAGTTGGCTATCATATGTCGGATGGTGTGATGACGATGATTTCGCAGTACCTCCCCGTAGGGACAGGCTCCCAGGACATGGGCAAGGGTTTCATGCTCTCTGTGACAGCGCCGACAGAGGGTGTTGTCCTGGGATCTACCCGGCAGGGAATGCACCGCACAAACATTTGCAGTAATTTTTATAGCCTCTCTCCATTCGGCGCAGGATAAACCTTGGTGATCTCTCATCCACTTATTCGCCGGTGTATATTCTCTGAACAGCTCTACGCCTTTTCCTTTGTGTGGAAGTTTGGCCCACAACTCGACTTCCTTGTCCCTTAGGATTTGCCGCACCTTCCTAGCATTGGGAAGGGCACCATGTGGAGATTGAATTTGTTCATTTATGTCTAAATCTAGGTCATTTAGGCATCTGTGACATTCTTCATCCAGATTTCGGATGGCATTAATATATCCGTTGTTAGCTTGCCTGAGCTTGTTGCATATGTTTATATGCTGTAATTTGGCTTCCCAAGAAGCGCAGAACAAACCCAGGCCTTTAAATTTCTGGTCGGTATAGACCATATGATCCAGAACATCTGCTGGTAGCTGCAAGATTTCCTTCGCTCCACTTTTTAGAATTTTATCAGCGTCTATTAGGAAACGCTGCGGAATTTTATTAAGTGGAGTAACTTGTAGAGGATATATTAGAGTAGGTGAGACTGATGTATTCATGATGGTGAACTTTTGATCAGCTTTCAACAAAGGTGAAGCGGCAAGAGTATCGATTTTATTGCGTAATTTATCAAGCGTAGCTTGTGAATCTAATTTCATCTCGTTTAGGAAATTCACTCCTAAATAGCGAACAGCTTCACCATTGCGTTGTGATCCAATTTTGCTGTTCTCATTGATGATTAGTGCTTCTTCAATAAGCTTGCCTTTCTTGATTGTAAGGGATACCGATTTTGAGGCATTGATGGATAAGCCAATTTCTTGGAATCTGTTGATAGCGATCTTCACCAGTTCTATAGCGGCTTTGGGATTTTTCCCAAAAATTACCGTATCATCAGCAAAACTCATGATTGTGAGGTTAGGTTGCTTTTTGTCTAGTAGGTATCCATATTTTTCCGCTAAGTGTTTCTCTGATAGTTCTTCCACGATATGGTCAGTGGCAATATTAAATAAAACTGGAGACAGCGGTGACCCTTGTAACACTCCACGGTTAATTTGAATGGGTTTTGTTTTTCTCTTGGAAGATTGTATTTGTGTAATAATTAAAATGGTTGTACCATTATTGATATTGTGATTAAGGAAAGGATTAGGGATTAAGGGAATTTAATTGATAGGGAAGAATTAAACTTTAATAGAAGGGAATTAGCTTGTATAGTTGTTTTACAAAATTTTCGTTTGATAACTTGGTGGGAACACCGAGGGATTCTAAAGTACGTCTCAGATGGTCATGTCCGACATTATCAAAGGCTTTGTGGATATCCAGAAAAACAACACATGCATCTTCCCTGTCTGTTCGAACACGTTGTAAAACAGCTTCCAAAATTGATGTGTTTATGTAAGTGCCGGGTTAAGATGTAAAACCCCGCTGATTTTCATGAAGTGTTACATAGCTGCGTAGTAGTTTATCAAGGGCCCTCTCAATTACTCTTCGGATTACGGAGCAGATTGTAATTGGGCGCCAGTTAGTTGGATTATTAACACCTCCACCCTTATAAATAAGAATAGTACGAGCTTTCTGAAAAATCTTTGGAACCATACTACATGTTAGCATTCTTGTTGCAACCTTGGCAATTATCTCTGACACAGTGTCATTTTTAATAACCCTAACAATAACATGATCCAGGCCACTTGCTGTGTCTATAGAAATCTTTTGTGTAGCATTCAATATATCTTGTTTGGTTATAACTGTACTAAATAAGTCATTTTCCATAAGAAATTCGTTTTCAGTAACCTTACAGGGATATTCAGATCTTTGATGGTTATTAGGTTTGGAAAAAATACCTGAAAAATGGGTTTGCAGAATATCTTCATTCAATAAACATGCTGGAGTTTCATTGCAAAAAAACATTACGAATGGCTCGTCTTCGTTGATTATAGTAATAATACTGAGTTAAGTCATACATATATTTTGCTTTTCTCTTCTCACGGTCTCTTTTTGTTGCTCTTTCTGGATTAGAGGAAGCCTTGTAAGAGCGTTGGGTACTGACTGCAATATTATTTTTTCTCTTTTCATAATATTTCTGGGCCGGATGTTTTGGGCCAGGTAAAAAGGCAGGCGCAGAAGCTAAAAAAGTAACAAATTCTTCCACAGTATTTTTGAATTCAGTATCACTTAAATTATCGGTGAATTTGTTCTTCCATTTGTTAAGTTCACTGTTGTAATCAAATGCTTTCTTCGATGTTTCATCAGTGATATTTTGTTTGATGTCCTCCAAAGGGTTCGTTGAAGTTAAGGTCTTATGCTTGTGAACTAGGATGTCCCTGTGTACTGTGGGATGAGCTCGGGCGATGTGGATTCTCACGCCCCTATCCGAACGGAAATATTTTCCACAATGAGTACACTGCACTCCAGAATTTTCCTGTGTTGCCAATGTCTCAATATCCACTTGACTAGATTCTACTAAACTTGATGAACTATGGCTTTCTTCTTCAGCCATTAATGACAAAACAGCAGTGCCTTACCTTATCTAAATTCAGTGTGCACTTGTTTTACCTCTATTCATTTAGTCAAATATGACTGATATTTACTTCATTTTCACATTAAAAAACATTAATCCACTTGAAAAATTAAGAAATATACAGGTTGTCAAGGGAAAAAATCAACAAAATGAAATAGTCAATTTTAAAACGGAATTTCCAGGAAAAATAGGCACTGAAACCATTCTCCAATATTTATAGACATGCATCACCCTCAAAAACCTCATCAACAGCCAGAAAATCACAACTTATGATTGTAGAAATAACGAAATATTGTAATTATAGCCAAACCATACAAGGAAAGATCTGAAAAAGTCATGGAAAGAAATTTCAAGTCTAAAGAAAGTAACTAAATCAAAGCTTTTAGTCTCCACATTTTAAAATAATTATGGTATTTTGTTACAACCAGTTTAGAATTATGAAATAATACTACGACTTCGCCTATTTGTTCTCTCTTAACGGACACCCCTTCTTTACAGCCGATTTTTCTGGTCCCTACGTCACTATAATGAAACTTCATAATAATTAACCCCTCTAACATGGACACCCTATATTATGGACACAGATACAAAAAATCCATTTAAAAAGCCTCTTCAGACCTCTCTTAACGGACACTTGACGAGAAAATCATATATTTACAGTATACTGTACTGTATTGTACTGAACTTCTTTTCTTCTTCTGTTGACTTAGTTTTGACGCAGACTGTAGTTCTTGGAATGTAGGCCTAAAGTGGACTACTGTATAGTGTTCAGGATTTTCGCAATACAGCATAACATATTTGTGTAATGAATTAGTGTAAACTAAAGAGATTTTCATTTACTTTATAATACTGTCATGTAAGTACTGTACAGTAGATTATTTTACTCCAGAATTTTTTAACCTCTCTAGAGCAGACACCCCTCTATAGCAGATGATTTTTACGGTCCCGGACGTGTCCGTTATAGAGAGGTTTCACTGTACATATAAAATATAAGACCATGTTCTTGTTTAAGTATCATGCTTCAGCAAGCCACATTAAATAAAAAAGGAATCTGGTGTAAAACACATAATTTCTTTTTCCCTTAATATATTCCAGCATAGAGTACACGTCTGTATTGCAATAGTGGTCATTCAGTTGTATCATCCTCATTCAGAGTTGCATTCATGAGACAAGACTTAAAACCTTAGTTTGTGTATGTAACGAGTAGTCCCTAACTACATTTCAGAGAATTTATTGCAAAAAATATTCCAAATAAAGTTTTAGCTCTTGGTATAATGTACGTTATTATAAAACTAATATACCATACATTATTATAATATAATATTATAGGCCTACAATTTGTGTAGGAAATTTCGACACAATCCTTAAAATCTTTCGAGGAAGAAGGTAAATGAAAAGAAAGTGGTTCTATGTTTTGAATCGCATTCCTGAAGGATTCAGAACCCTTATAAAATCTGATGTAATGCATTTACTTAATTTCCTTTACCTTAAACATGGGCCATACAACTTTCTCACTTCACATCCTATATACGAATAAGAGGCCAAATTGCAAAGAGTGTGCATTCAGTTGTTTCAACCTGATGCAAAGATTTATTGTTCACCAGCTAAGACTAGGCTTCTATAAACGGTGGCTGGCTTATAACTACCCCTCACTAAGCACCTCATGTACTGAACTTAAACAAAATCACTTGAGCCATTTTAGAAAAAATCACATAAATATAAAAAAATGTCATGTCACCTGAAGAAGGTCTAATGGTTATGACCGAAATGTTGTGTGTTTTGTAGAAAAGACAAATAAATATCCACTAGAAACAATTTTTATTTTATTCTTGTGTAAATATATTATATTGGAAATCTGGACCATCATGACAGAATTAAGAGAAAGCCATTGTCAATCTTCGTGTCACATCCCCAGATGATATCTAACACAAATAGGAAAATTTTGTTTCTGTATGATTTTTTGTTCTCGAGCTGTGTTGTTCACAGACACACACACACAGACATGTTTCTGAACATAGGTATTTTGGATTTAGGGGACCTCAAAATGTGTATTTATGTTGAAAACACATTGAATTTTTCGGCCGAAAGAATACTAATAATACTTACAGAAGACACAGAGGAAGAAATAAAGAACACACACTGACTGACTGATATTTTCAGCTGATATCTCAATTAATATAATTAAATTGATATAAATAATCATTGTGCAAAAAATAGCATGCAATTCTCGTTCCGTAAGCGCATAACAGATCTCGGAAATTGAAAAAACTCGGTGCAAGCGCCTCGTTTTTTCATACTCTTTCCTCAATCCATTTGCACCGCTTACGGAACTAGTATCCAATATACTATTCTTGCATTAGTTTTGTATTGCCATCATGAGTAATTACTAGTGGCAAACTGAATGCAGACAAAATTAAAGAAAGTGGTGAATCTTCCCAAGAGGTAGAAACTATAGAAGGAAATAAGGTAAAAGAGAGGATAGCTTCAAATTTTTAAAATGAAGTTGTTATATCAGCCAAAAATATGATTATCTCATTACATTATTTAACCTCAAGAATTTGGAATATCTAAACCTTCCTCTAATATAGCACATTAAAATAGGTAAGAAAAATGATCTGATTTTCTTCTGTCTCATTTGATTACTCAGTAGTATTTTTCATAATTTCAAATTATTGAATAAATTATTTATCTAAAAATATATTTTATATTGCGAGAATTGTTTAAATAAATATCCTAAAACAGAGAATTTAAAAATTGTGTTGTCATGTCCTTTTCTTAACCACTATCTGATAGGTTTGGGCATTAGAAACTCGTAATTTGTAGCAGCCACGGGTATCTTAGAATATTACATTAACATTGGTGTCGTAATCTACTGTTAACAATTTCAGAAAAATTTATTCTTTTGTAGCAAACAATCATTTTCAAATTTAATATAATTATAAATGTCTCCTTTTTGGCATTTCTTCACTTTACCACCTATTTGTTATGTACATACTGTATTACAATTCTTGGTAGACTTAGACATTGGGTCTTCTTGGTCAGAAACTGGAAATGTATCCAGGAATATGAGACTCTGGACGCCTGTGGAATTGTGGTGGGAACACTCAGGTTAAATAACCTGTGGTTAGCATGTTTGAAAATTAACTGATTTTTCCTTCACCTGATTAGACCACTGGCGTGGTCTTGTAGTTAGCATCGCTGACTACAGATCTGCCGGCCTGGGTTCGATTCCCAGTACCTCCTCGGATTTTTCTGAGGTAGGGAGGTCTGGTAGGGGTGCACTCAGCCTCATGATTCAAATTGAGGAGCTACTTGATAGATAAGTAGCGGCTCCGGCCATGAAAACCACCATTTAACGGCCGTGGTGGATGAAGTTAGGATTTTATTTAGGTTACCCGGTATGTTTTTTCATAGGGTTCTTCTGTTTCCCCATTTCATTCCAGCTATTATTATTGTTAAATGCACACACAATTGCACTTTGGGATAAATACCTTAGAACTAGTTTCAACCTCCAGATATACATCTGGAGATGTTTTGACTTCACTGTGTTATTCCCAATATTAGTTAGTTATCTATTCATTCCACCTGTGCTATCCATCTCTCTTTCTCCTCATCTCTTTCACCACACCTTTCATCCCCCAAAAGTTGTTCGACTGGCAACCATGTGGCTAGATAGGGTGCAGACAAATCCCACTCCCACCATCCTTAAGAGTTTTGACTGGAACTAAGATTTTTATGAGATTTAATTTGGAAAATATGTACATAAATATGTAGTGAAAATGATGAAATATGTAGCAAAGTATTCAAAAACATAAAAAGATGTAGTAGACCTATCACATATTTAATTACTTATCTATCTCTGATAGTGACTAAGAGACAATCATGTACTATATTTTTCAACATAGTTAACAATTACATATTTTTCAAAATTCTCTGGTATGATTGATATATGTCAGAGAGAATCTTGTTATAAGCAGAAAATGACCTTTCAACATCACATGATGTAATGTGGGGAAATTTTAAGAAAGGAATCTTTTCTGAGGAAATACCATCAGGTAGTTCAATAATGCCTCCAATGCCGTGACACAGACTAAATATTCTAGGCAAACAATGTAGATTTGATGAGATTCAATCTAAAATCTTCCCTGAACTTACATAGCCTTGTGTGGTGGTGTAAGAGAAAATTGTTGTGTCTTGTCGAAGACTTACACTACAGTTAATTGGAGTCTTTGGTGAAACCTATTTAAGAGGTTCCTTTAGCTTTTGGTCATCCTCTTCCACCTCTTTGTCATTCTCTGTCATTTCTTGAGGCGTAGAAATCACTGGCTGTAGGGCGAATGTTTAAACACCTCCCAGTCAACTTCTGCAGACGACTTGCTGGGAGACGTTTAAAAATCCAGATCTCGCTCCCATTGATTTCCATCTTTTCCAACACCTCAAGAAATGACAGAATGACAAAGAGGCGGACATGGTTGTCACATAATAGTTCAAATCCCATGCAGCATACTTCTCCGACACAGGTATTCAAATGTTGGTCCCATGGAATGAAAAGGTCTCAGTTTCGGTGGTGAATATGTTGAAAAATAGCTGAACACTTGCTGTATCTGTTGCAATAAACATTTCCATAAAATTGTGTTTTGTTTTTGTAAACAGCCTCAGGAAAACTTTGTACATAGAGTAGGGAATAATCGTATCCCCTTGATGATCTACACGTATAACATTTGACTAACGGAGGGAAACTTTGCCATTGAAAAGCCTGTACTAAAAAAAAAGAGTGCGTGGAACGCCACGCGACAGAAGTAAAACTTAATTTAATTTTTTTATCTTTTCAATTTTTTATTATTGGATTTTTTCAATTTTTCATTATTGGACTTTTTAATATTGGATTTTTTCAATTTTGCATTATTGGACTTTTTAATATTGGGTTTTTTGACTTTTTTAATTTTGAATTTTTTTTAATTTTTCGATCTTTGAATTGTTTATTTTTGGATTTTTTAAATTTATTATTTTTTTATTTTTAAATTTTTTATTTTATTATTTATTAATTTTGGATTTTTGGATGTTATAATTTTTAATTTTGTTTTTTTAAATTTTGGAAATTTGTATTTTTTTATTTTTATTTTTAAATTTGGATTTGCACGGTAATGAACCTCCGGGTTCCATAAAATAGATAATATACTTTTAGATTGCTTAGGAATTGTCTAATGCCATTGAGGAAGTAAGGTCTGAAATATTTCCTTTGATTACTCCTAATCATTGAGTTGATTTTTTCTGTGCAGTCCGCACCGAAACAAGTAAGAGTGTGACTGATTTCGTGACTGATTGTGACTGATTTTGTGACGGTTTTAGTGTGACTGATTTTCCAGATTTACCCTCTACCGCCACTAAAGAAGTTTTACTTCAATAAATCTAGACAGGACATACTTTCCATGTTGTAGTAATACATAATTTTGCTGTCAAAGCTAACTTAGAAGCTCTAGGCAGTATGCAGACAGCAATCCAACATCACGTTCTGCCACTGTGGGAAATGTTGACATGTGTGTTTAGGGAATTAATTGTTTTTTCATGAAAAAATAAACAAACTAGTATCTGGCTGTCTTGAAATACAGTTTTATTATATCTTGTGTCTTGCTTCTTCAATATAGATTTCAACTGTAACTTAACATTTTACAAATTATTTGAAAGACATGAATTTTAGAGTTTACATTCATATAGTCCTTTATCACTCTTTTAAAATTGCTTTCTGTTTTATGAAATTCATAAAATCTACTATATATACATACCATATTTAATTATCACTACTTTATGTAAAATTTACATCTTGATAGGATATTAACATATCACATGATATAAACAAAATGTGTGTGCATTTACCTAAATTATGTACATATTTACATTTGATAATACATGAAATCCTTGTATTATGTCATATGTGATATTGAAAATCAAGACTTGATCACTTCTTCGGTTAGTATAGGTAGGCCTACTGTATAAGATATTGTACTTTAATTTCATACCTAAGTATTTAGAATTTAGATGCTTCTTTGCCATAAGTGAAAGAAGTTACATTAAAAAAAATGCACTCTGGAATTGACAGTTTTGAAACTTCCTTTCACAATATGGCAAAAAAGCATATGCAGTTCCATAATTTTTATGACTACTAACACACAACACAGTATGAAGGTGAATATCATTCTTATTTCATTTCCAAGATTATACAGGTCCTGGCATTTGGTTCTGATGAGTTTCAACATGCTGCTGTAAATTGACCATAAGGTTTAAAAATTAACAAATAACACAGTATATTGCTTAAACAATTCATTTATTGGAATCTTAAGGTTTGTCGATAAAATGACTTTTAATACTCATGTTTTGTTGTAATCTTGCTTGAAAGTTGTTCGTGACACTTTGTAATAAACTTGGCGTTTCTTTTGATTTTTTCAAATTCTTCCTGTAGGCAGATTCTCACATCCTGTATAGAGTGTGGTCTGGTTTGGTATACAAAAAGAAGTCAGTAGCTGTTAGGTCTGGAGACTGAGGCAGCCAATTGATATCCCTAAACCGAGAAATTAAGAATCCTGTTAAGAAAAATTAAGTCGAGAGAACTAATCTTGTGGTTTCAACTTATGAGTAACCTGAAACTTGTAGTTATGAAAGGTCCTATCAGATATGCGCAAGGCCACAGCATGTCATAATGCAGATCTTATTGGACTTCGTTCAGGGTGTCCACTGGTCGGGAAAATCCGGGAAAAGGCCGGGAATTTCGTATGGTCGGGAAAATCAGGGAAAAGTCAATGAATTTGTTAAGATATCCGGGAAAATTCGAAAAATTGCAAAGCTGAAGATAAGAACTAGAAGAGAAGAAAATAAAACTACTCTTAGTCCAGTCAATGAATGCTCAAAAAGAGGTGTAGAGGGAAATGGAAGGAACACAATTTTTGACTTTGGGACTTTGTTTGGACTAGTTAGGAGGTGAACATACTAAAAGTCCCCACTCCTAGGAGGTGAGCGGGGGGCAGGGGGGGCCCTTAGAAGGTCCCTTTTTCTGGTTTTTCACTTATATCTCGGAAACTAAGGGTCCTAGCGATAAGATCTTTCTATACATAATTAAAGATGACAAAATGCTCCACAAGGTTGATTCTTTTCATTTTTTCGCTATCTCGCCTAGTTTCCGAGATATCTGCGCTCAAAATTAGCTAATTTTGAAAACAATAAAATTGCCTCGCGTTTATTATTCGTTAGCTAACTCTTTGGCCCTTTGTCCTACGAAAAAGTTATTGGGAAGGAAGTTGTAGAGCATTAAATTTCCTTCAAGAATATGTGATAGTTTACCTTTTTGTCTTCAACCGTTCAAAAGTTAGAGCAATTTTAGTTTTATGTGTAAATTCCGGAATTTCGCAGAAAAACTTAACTTTCGTATTTTCCATTATTTCACTGCTCTAACTCTGTATAAAAGCCAATATTACGTATTTATATGTATAAATAGTATGTACTATATATATATATATATAAGTTGTACATAAATGAATCAATATATATATATATATTGTAATATATTTTCAAGAAATATATATGCTTATGTATAGTCCATTCAGTGATTGAATGAATAGATGGAAATGGAAGGAACACGGTTTTTGACTTTGGGACTTTGTTTGGACTAGTTAGAAGTTAAACATACTAGAAGTCCCCACTCCTAGGAGGTGAGCGGGGGCAGGGGGTTCCGTAGAAGGTCCCTTTTTTCGGTTTTTCGCTTATATCTATGGATCCTAGCGTTAATACCACTCTATACAAAATTAAACCTGATAAAATGTTCCATCAAGACTGATTCCTTTCACTTTTTCGGTATCTCGCACAGTTTATTTTAAATTTGTTGTCATCGGAAATTAATTTTCAAGAATAACAATTTTTTTCTAGAGTTTGAAAATAAGTATCAAACTGTCTCGGAAAGATTGAGCACTCCCCCTTTCGACTGTTAGCTCGTCAATCAAGATCAATGATGAAAGGGTGTCTGTGGATCTTTTTTTGCTATTCCAGCGCAAATCCATAAGCAAGAAAATGGACGAAGATTTGAAAACTTATTTGCAGTATGAATTAGCCCTTTTCCCTTTGGCCTTCTTCAATGAGGGTGGGATGAGGAAATCGACGAATTCAGTTCTCTAGAAAGAGCTCAATCCAACTATCAAAGATGTATGTGTGTCACACTTTGACATTGTTATAGACGGAGGACTTCTCCTGCACAAAGTTATTTAGCAAAGAGTTTCCACGACATCTGCCATTTGTGATGGATACGTCAATTTTATGAACAGTCACTATCGTGGAAGGAGTTGCACTGTAGTGTTTGATGGGTACACGAGCTCATCCTCAAGTACAAAGGTCGCTGAGCAGCAAAGGCGGTACCGACTCGGCAAGTCAGCCGACATACATTTCAATCAGTAGACAATCATAACTGCGAAGCAGGAAGACTTCCTGTCAAATTTCTACAACAAAAGTCTGCTGATTAACATGCTGAAAGTCACACTACAGGCACATGGAATCAGAACCCTGCAAGCACGGAATGATGTGGATGTCCTCATTGTAGATATGGCTATGGAGTTGTCACATACCACCGCTGTTGCAGTTATTGGTGAGGATGTCAACCTAATAGTCCTGTTGATGGCCAAAACACCTAGTGACCAGAACATAATTTCCATCAAGCCTGGGCGTGGAAACATAAAATCTACATTGTTTTCTACCCAGGGGCTGCGAGACATACTATTTCTGAATGCCTTCACTGGGTGCGATACCACCTTAGCAGCCTTCTGAAAGAGTAAGCTGAGATTTATCAAACTGTATTTGAAGTCTCCAGATATCCAGGGAACTGCCGCAGTTTTCTCAGTCCCTTCCTCAACCAAGGATGATGTAGAGGAAGCTGGAAAAGTGTATTTTGAGGTGGTACGGGGCCCCACCTAAAGAGAAATCTCTAAACGCTTACCGTTACCAATCCTATGTAAAATCGGTAGCCAATATCAAACCGGACATCTCGTGCCTCCCACCAACTGAGGGGGCAGCGAAACAACATTCTGAGGACATATCGCAAAGTCGAGATGTGATTGGGACATTAGCTGCCTCCTCAGATGTGTGGGTGGGAGTTAACCAACAAATTTCTAACGCCGGTGCACAGTGAGCACCAGGCTTCACCGTATGAAATATTATTATTTTTTTTTGTCGGTGCACAAAGGATTGTGCCACCACCAAATGCGGATGCAGAAAGGCATCTCTCAAGTGTTCCCCTGCGTGCCAAAACTGCCAGGGGAACTGTGTTAATCGGGGTCCCCTCTTAGAAAATGAGGATGAAGAACTCGGCATCGATCCTCTGCCAGTTATCCTAGAAGATGTATTCTAGAAGATGAAGCAGAATTATACCCAGGACCAAGTTACCATGACGCGGAAGGACCCTCCGGCTCCAAGAGAGTTAGGAATTTATAATTATTATTGCTGTTCATTGTACTATAAGGTGTAAATATATTATTAAAGTAAATGAAATACAGTTTCAAGAAACATTTACGAGTTAATGTGTTAATAAAAAAAGTTATGTACAAATTGTTATTGACTCTGAAATCATCCTACCCCATCCTACCCCAATGCCTTTGCGGAGCGGATGTATAGTTAATATAGGCCTATATATTATATTAACTGTACATTATATATTATATACATTGAATAAAAGTATTATTGCCTATGTAGAGGGTAATTATGGCTCCTAAATAACAATAAAGATTCGTCTAAACCTCAATAAATTGTCAATTTTGAGTATTATCAAAAATTTACATATCTATTATAGTAATTGTATTTCTCTGGGGTAAATGATGGAGCTCTCAAAGTGGTTCCACTAGGTATGGGGTTCAAAATTAGTAAACGACACCAAACAATATTACTTTTGAAGAACTCCATATATACTTGAAAATATATTATAAATACATAGCGTATATACACACATAATTTATTTATGTGCCATTTATATATAATACATACTATTTATACATATAAATATATATAAACATATATATTGGATTTTATATAGAGTTTCAGCAGTGGAAGAACGGAAAATATGAAAGTTAAGTTTTTCTGCAAAATCCAGGAATTTACACATAAAGTTAAAACTGCTCTACCTTTTGAACGGTTGAAGATAAAAAGTAAACTAACATATATTCTTGAAGGCAATTTAATGCTCTAAGACTTCCTTCCTCGTGAATTTTTTGTAGGACGAAGGGTCGAAGAATTAGCTAACAAAATAAGGCTAAAAACGTGAGGAAATTTTATTTTTTTCAAAATTAGCTAATTTTGAGCACGGATATCTCAGAAACTAGGCGAGATAGCGAAAAAATGAATTAAATCAATCTTGTGAAGCACTTTGTGAAATTTAATTTTGTATAGAAGGGTCTTATCTCTAGGACCCATAGTTTCCGAGATATAAGCGAAAACCCGAAAAAAGGGACCTTCTAAGGGCCCCCCCTGCCCCCCGCTCACCTCCTAGGAGTGGGGACTTTTAGTATGTTTACCTCCTTACTAGTCCAAACAAAGTCCCAGAGTCAAAAATTGTGTTCCTTCCATTTCCCTCTACAACTTTTCATTGACTGGACTATCTTAAGAGTCCGAAAAAGCTGCAGCTGCTCTAGATCAACAAATTAAGTTGCTCAAGAAAAAATAAATGGGATCAAAAAGACTTCCAGACAATAATAGGCCTATATGAAGGCATATTTAATTTATTTTACTGTTCCTTACTTTTGTATCTGTTATACCCTAAGTAATTATTGTTTGCAATTACTTTTGTTACTAAAAGTTTTTCTTATTTAAAGTATGTATAATCCTATAATTTTTCTTATACAGTTATTAGAAAGTGCTTCATAATCATATTTTATTTCTGAAATGATCAATGAAAATCAGGGATTAAGTCGGGAATTTCTTCAGCATTACTTGGTGGACATCCTGTCGTTGCACAGGCAATCTCCCTCTTGGGATATTTTTTGCAGACTTATGGTTATAACACCCCCACCATGGATTGGATATTTTTTGCAGACTTATGGTTATAACACCCCCACCATGGATTGAAGGTTTAAACTACCTGTAGAATTAAACATGTTAAACCAACTCACTATTGTATTCCTCAAAGGAATCGTACGTGCCTTTGAACATTAAACTCATGGCAAAATAGACATTGTTTGAACAATGAATTTACTTTCCGTATGTGCTGATACCACAAATACATGTACGTTAGCTGGCCAAGCATCCTTGATTAACAAAATTGCATGTTTGGAAGTTCGTGTTACTTTGACAACATTTCATTTTACAGCTCTACCAATTTAATCAGAACCAAATAACGGACCTGTACATCATATTAAAAGTTACAAGAAAAAGTAATTATTAACAACATAATATTTTTTCATTCCTATAACCATGCAGTACAATCTTATATCTGATTACATTTCATGTTAGATATATTGTGCAGAGACATTTTTTCATCCCAGTGAGTAATAGCAGCAATTTGCAAACTTTGCTTCTAATTTAACTTGTACCAGACTACCTTGCATGTACTGTACTGGCTTATCCTGCAGTGAGTGGATGGCCTTAAAAGGATTAGAAATATAGTAGCAGACCATGGTAGGTCCGTGGGCAACAACCATTGACAATATTCTTGCAATTAGATTGAAACATTTGCCCATGTTCTTGGTTCTTGTCAGCACAGTGAGACTCTACGCATTATTCGACATATCAAATAAATGCATCCATAACTCAGGCCCTCAGAACTACTTAATTTACTGTACATGAAAAAGTGCGTGGTTTGGCAGATGATGAGAGCACTCGGAAGATTGATATAATGACATCACCATTGGGTACGTAACAGATGTCTGTTTTGAATCTGGAGTAAACCTGCCTGATGAAATAAATCAAGAAAAGAGAGCCATATATAAACCAACCATTCCCACCTATAAAAAAGTTTACAATCTATTTATATTACGTCACATTCCTCACCATAAGAAGAATGTCATTCAGCAACAGAATGTTTATTCTAGTCTATTACTGCCGTGAGAAACCCTTCCGCGCGCAGATGACTCATTCAAAGAAGTCGGCCGGATCATCCGGCGGCCGAACCATCTGAGGCCGGACTAGAGCGAGTCAACTGTACTCATAACAGCAAGAGAGGCTATATTATTGATCAATCTGTGATAGGTTACTGATGGCGAAACTTTATTGTAAAATTAACGTGGAGCATATGATAGCATCTGAGTGTGTTCTATCTACAACAAAATAAAACGCTCGGCATTGAAGGTTTAGTTTGTTTGTTATGGCTTTTAACAATAATTGTTGTGTACATAGGCCTTTACCATTGCCGATGTCCCAGAATTTCGTCCTGAGCAGTTCTTTACTTGCAGTACTGTACTTGCATGAAAATCGACAAGCATTTGTGCATTATGCACACATGAAAGCCAACAACCTGGCTGGGCTGGCATGTGGTCAGTGTGCCAACACTCACGGCCGTTAATGGTGGTTTCTATGAATGGAGCTGCTACCTCTCTGTCAATTTGAATATATCTATCACTGATATGAAAAAGTAAAAATTGATAGAAAATAATTTATTCGTAGTGGTTTTGGAGTGGTCACAATTGGTCTTTAAATTTATTTTTACCCAAGCCCCACAAATGGACAGGATGGTGGCCCTACCTGCATGTGCTAAATTAACTTAAGAACGGGGTACGCTAACTTCTTAAAAAAAAATGATACACATGTGGCAGTAAACGGAGAACATTTTCCATATTTGTAGAAGAAGTGAACACAAACATAAGCATTGTGTAATGCTGGAGACACTCAGGGCAGTGTGATGGGAGTTGAGCAAGGAGTAAGGCAAGCAATTTGCTATTATTACTCATTTGAATGAAGGAAAATGTCCTTGTATTACAATTATGTGGCATATCGTATGTTGTACCGTAAAATAGTTGCAATAAAATCTTGTTTCAATTGGATTATCACATATTCACATTATCACATATCACATACATACAATTATGTACAAAGAAACCTAAATTAAATGGAGCGGTAATAGTATTATTCGTTTAGTTTTCATCCAGGAGAAAACTTATTGTGGTATAGCTAACCAGAAAAATGAAAGTTAAATATTTTAGTGACATAATGTGAGGAGAAGGGTTGTCTAGATATTTTCCTCATTGTCACAATAAGAAAAAAAAAAATGTAATTTGAAAGAATAACTATATTTATACTTTGTTGTCCTTTAAATTTAATTGTACGAAGTGTTTCATGCCATAGCCCCAACCTATTGTGGCTGACAAAAGCTGACGCTTGTGTGTTACCATCTGCCAATCTGGCATCCATGCTCTGGATCATGAGGCGATACTTCAGTCTAATTTGTCTGAATGCAAATATTTTCTCAAATACCACTAATGTGTGGCAATGGAGGGATAGTACTTCTAATACCTCTTTTAATTAATCAAAGTAAGCACATTAATGTACAATTATCATAGTTAATATTGGTATTTGCAAGATTGAAAGAACCCATTCCTTTCCATTATCGACTGTACAGATGTTGACTTACACAATATTGCTAAGTGACCATGCTGGGCAGCGGAACTGAGAGGCTCAAGGCTAATAGAATAAAACACTTCGTACTTAAATCGATTTGTACTCATTGCTTTGAAAACTTAGTTCTGAGGATAGTTCGGATGTTGAAATCACACAGTGTCTATTTAATTTTGTTTAATATATTAATGGTAGGACAAATCATATTTTAATCGCCTTAAATTTTCTAAGGTTTTAATTCTTTGTTCTTTGTGATAGTGTTGGTGCTGATTTCCTTCTCTTGCAATGCTGTGTACTTCTTGCAGAAAATAACTATATTCTAGTAAAAATATATTTCTTCTTCATGATTCTGAAAAAGAAATTGAAACATTAGATTATGTCATGGTAAGAAAACTCCCCATGAAATGTTAAGGGAAATGTTAAGTGAAGGCAAAAATAGAACCATTTTATAGCTCAAAAGCTATTTCTTTCATACAAGACAAAGCTTATGTGAAATTCCATATGTAAAATTTCAATCCAGTTTGATTCAGTCTAGAACTATATAGTGAATTTGCAACACTAGTGATAAAACTAATACTTTGATACTACATTCCTTGTGGGACTTGGTCCATCATCCTACCACTGCGTTATCTACCATAGGTAAATGGGGGCATGTGGTCAGCATGCCTACTCCCAGGACTATTCATTATTAAGTAGCTCCTCGGTTTGTTTCAAGAGGCTGTGTGCACCCTATTCCAGACCTCTTTATCACAGACAAATCTGAGGAGTTATGCGGATCAAACCCAGACCTGCCAATCCACAGTCATGTTAAAGACTAGACCATACAGGTGGCCTGCAATAATAGTGATACCATACCAATTTTCTTGCTTTATATTAACTAGTTTTTAAAGCATTAGGAATTTTATATTTTATAGCATTTTAATTATTAGGTTCTGAAAGACCTTTTCTACATTGCAACACATTACTTTATTATTTGAATGTTGCTATTTCACATTTAATTTGAGTACGTTGTGAAATTTTTGAAGTGTCTTGTGTGTATTCAAAATGATATAATTTTAAAATAATAGTTTTAACATTTAAATCAGTATGTCATTGTCTTTATTGGTTAATTTTTTAATTTTCGTTGAAATTTTTATCAAAATTGTATGGAAAATTGTTAGAAGTAGACTTGTTTCACACGGAAATGCAGGAAATTGTTATAGGTTTAATAGAATATTATCAGATTTTGTGTTCACTTCCCAGTGATACAGGACCTCTCTTCCATCACTTAATTTCTCTATGATATGGAAGGTTTCTTATATGGTAATTGTAAGGTAGGGGCAGGAGCTGGAGGTGAACATTGGTCCAGATTTTCTGAAGGTTTATTACCTAGATAAAATCTTGTTCCATTATGTGTAAAAATACTGAGGCAAATTTTGTCTATTTTTACTCCTTTTCATTCGAAAGAGTAGAAAAGTTCAAATTTTTGTTCAGTGATTCTAAAGGTTAAAAAAGAATGAATAATTATTGATATTTAAATTCCAAAATGTTTTAAGTAATTTTTAAATACCTGTTTGTTAAATTTCACTTATTGATTTTTTTTTGCGGGGTGGTGTAGGCTACATTCCAATGTTTGTAATTCTACTGTATGTTCTATTTTATTTTGTATAGTTTAATAGTAGAATTAGAAGAGTCCTCTTACCAAAACATTAAGCTTCTTATATCTCAGAGCTCCATGTACAACGTTATGGTTTTGGCTCCCCATTGTCAGTTGGTTCATCTTTCTGCAAAATCAATTGAAGTGGTGAATAAATTCATACGAACTTCAGAATATCATTCTAATATGTCTACTTTATTTGTATCGCTCATATTTTCCTTACCAAGATTGGTGTAGGCTCCTCAATGGCTTTAGCAATCGGATCTGCTACCTAAAAATAATATATTAAATTATTGCTGGTAAATAATATTGATCTAGAATTTTTCTATTTTTATCATAATAGTTTTTTCAATTCACTTACCAGATTAGACTCCTGAGCAGCTGGTTCTTCTTTCTGAAAAGAAAGAAAAAAATCTAATGGCAAAATCATACTAAACTAACTACAATACGAGGTCTGTTAGATAAGTATTCGACCTTATTTTTTTTCTCGGAAACCTGACGGATTTGAATCAAGTTCGCTTGCATGAGCCGACCTTGAACCTTCGTGCGCATGTGTGAATTTTTTCCCGCCTGTAGATAGCGTCTGTTGCTGGCAAGCAACATTTGAGTGAGGTAGTGTATAGTGCTCTCGTCGTTGCAAGGAAAATAACGATTGTGACGACTGGAATTTGGTTTCCGGGTCGTACCCGTATACCAGGACTCGTCACCACTCATTATGGTGTTCATAAAGTCGGGGTCACTGTTTGTAGACTCAAAAACATGTCATGTGAGCAGTGGCATCGCGTGGGTAAAATATTTGGGTGTTCACATGGGGCTAAAAATATAAAAACAAAATACAGGACTTACGAATCTCATCATTTCTTTCTGTGCAGCGAACTTCTCCATAACTTTAAAGTTGAAGTCTTTCTTCTCGCGCACTAGACGTTTCTCTATTGCCAGCATTGCAAGTGATGCACGGTATTCACACATTAATAAACAAAATTACTTTTAAGTTCACTGGTAGTTAACGAACTAGCCTATTGAATGCATTTCCCAAATGGTTATAGTAGTGAACTATATATACTGTTCTACTCTTTAACTACTAATTATTAATATTATATACACTACTAAACTAAACAATCAATCGCGACATCACAAAGAAACTACTACTTCACGCTGTGAGAATTCCAATTGAACTGATACGGAATTCCTGTTTGGGAGAGAATGTAACTGTAAACTTTGTACCCCTTACTACAAACATGAACAGCACACCGCCTACCACCCGCTGGTTAATCTTTGCTGGCCAGAAATAAAATATTATATTTTGAAGTTTTGAGCAAAACTCATGGTTTAGACAGGGATAGAAGACTGTGTTGCAACTTATACCTTCCACCTGAGGGTGAAAGAGAAATCACTCTTCGGCTATGTATCAATGTACTAAAGTAAATATTTATTTATTTATGAATAATTATAATAATGGCATATTGATGTAGGTAATTGTGACATAAACGACGTAATGGAGAGGAAATAAACAGCAAATCAAAGCTTCACTGTGAATTGGGACAATGCGACAACACTGTTCACACCTATATAATAAGGGAAGATGGATGGGTCATAAAACAAGTTCCCTCTGGCAGCTCGCAAGTTGGATGAGATGGAGGGGTGGTAAGAAAAATACATCGGAGAACTGTGGTGCCATAGAGCTCTGAGTTTACCGATGTTGCCGTCTTCAGTTGAAGGGGGAAAAATCAGATGCGTTGCCCGATGCTGCCCTCTTAAGGTCGGGTGCACGAATGACGTGTGATCCTGTCACACGTGCTAGCTGCGGAGCCCCTACTAACTTTAGGTTATGCAAAAGGCAATACTAAGAGGTTCACCCCTTAGCTAGTGAACCACCTCGAGGAAGCCCACAAAAGGGAACAAAATACACATCTTTCTATACAGCGAGACGGCAAACCATACAAGAATTATTATTTATTCAATAATGCTGACAAAATTAGGTAAGATAAGAATTATTAGGGGGTTCACGTGCTCATGTGATCCTATGCAGGAGACGCCACTGCATGTGAGACTTCAACACGAAGTTGCTTTTGCTCTGCCGTCAGCAGCATCGGCATTGAATTTCGCCGCCACTCTCTTCATGGCAAAATCTTCGGTCATAGTTAAATGGGCCGAAAAAGTGATGATGCCCACCTCTTCCGCAACTTCTCGGATACTCACACGACAGTCCCGCATCACCACAGCGTTCACTTTGGCAATGACCTGGTCATTTCGGCATGTTGATAGGCGACCAGAGCGTGGCTCGCTCACCATCGATGTTCGGCCGTCTTTAAACCGGTTATACCACTCCTTAATCTGTGTGATGATCATAGCATCATCGCCGAAAGCCGTCTGAATTTTCCGAATGGTTTCCACCTGGCTGTTGCCCAGTTTCAGACAAATAGCGCTGCTCCAGTCATGCCGTTATTTTCCTTGCAACGACGAGAGCACTATACACTACCTCAATCAAATGCTGCTTGCCAGCAATAGACGCTATCTACAGGCGGGAAAAAATTCACACATGCGCACGAAGGTTCAAGGTCGGCTCATGCAAGCGGGCTTGATTCAAATCCGTCAGGTTTCCGAGAAAAAAAATAAGGTCGGATACTTAATCTAACAGACCTCGTAAGACCCATGAACAATTTCATGGTTTTGGCTCCCCATTGTCAGTTGGTTCATCTTTCTGCAAAATCAATTGAAGTGGTGAATAAAATCTTAGAAACTTCAAAATATCATTCTAATATGTCTGCTTTTTTTGTATCACTCATATTTTCCTTACCAGGACTGGCGTAGGCTCCTCAATGGCTATAGCAATCGGATCTGCTACCTAAAAATAATATATTAAATTATTGCTGGTAAATAATATTGATCTAGAATTTTTCTATTTTTATCATAGTTTTTTTCAATTCACTTACCGGATTAGACTCCTGAGCAGCTAATTCTTCTTTCTGAAAATAAAGAAAAAATTTAATGGCAAAATAATACTAAACTAACCATAATAAGACTTTTACTGCTTACTTGTATAAAAATTTTGATTCTCGTGATTAAATCAGAGATTCATTTTCTAATCGAGACACTTTGCCAAAGTGTTGATAGATTGAGAAAAAAACAGAGCATTGAACTTTCGTGTGATTTTTAAAGTATCCTCTTTCTGACTTTTGGATTAAAGCATGATCTTGCCGAGAAGGCAGTCATGTTCTTAGTACCGTACCTTTTTCAACAACATATTTGTGTGAACAAGGATTTTCAATACTACTTTATTGAACTGTTTAGAAATTGTAAATGAATAAATGCACAAAGTTAATACGTGGAACAATAAACAAACAACAAAGTTTAAACTTGTTATGTAGCATGATCATGCATTAAAAGCTCAGGAAACAAGCATCAAATAACATAAATTAATGGGACTAAAGAGGGAATGGTACTCGAAAAGTGGAAGTAAATAAAGCATAAAAAATACTCAATCTTCTTGGCTTATGGAACTATCTTAAAGGGAAAAGGAGAAAAATTTTCCTGTTGAATTTAGAACTCAGTTGCAAGAAGGTTAAATACAAAAACGTCAATGGATTGCAAATAACGATATTTGATATACTTAAGATAAAGTGGTTTTCATGTTCATTGCCATTAAAATTTCAACTTACCAATTTTGGAGCTTCTAGAGCAGCTGGTTCTTGTTTCTGCAAGAAATTGATTCATTATTAGGTATAACAATCAATGAATTTAAAGAGAAAAGAAAGAAATGTAAAAATAACTCTATCAGAGTTTTATGTGGTGATTGTATTCTTTTGAATAAATTTTACTTCCTAATTTAAAGTTCCTGAAACAAACTTACTCTTTTTTATTTAAAGTACCTTATTTACTTGAATCTAATGCACACCCCAATTTTGAAACTTTAAGTCATAAAAAAAGAGTTTGTTAGCGAATGTAATGCATAGGGACCATATTTTGTTGTAAAATAAAATGGCTGATTTCAATGTTAATTATCCTCTGTTTTACAAATATTTTGCTAATTAAAATATTTTATGCATCGTATACCAATAAATCTTTCGGGGATGCTATTACTTTGCACAATGTGTTCTTTTTTAGAACCTCAAAAAATGACCACATTTGAGGATGAAATATTCTCTAGATACTATATATATAGTATAAACTCCATTTGTTGCTAAATAATATGTGAAATGAAAGAAAAATCATGAAGAATTGGGCATTTACATAACCTAAAATGGCATACTTTATATTGGTTATTTGTAAGGTTCAGCATAGGTACATAGGTGGAAAGTTACTGCTGTTCTATGGAATGGATTTGCACTTGAACTTAATGCGCCATCACATCTAATGCCCAATGCCCAATTTTTAGTTCTACAACCTGGCAAGTATAGTAAAGTCTGGACCACTCACACTGTCAGTAGGGTATGTACAAATTGCAACATTGGAAAGCTATTCCCATGTGCACACGAGGCCAATTTCATTTATGTACATTTCACTTACTTCTTCAGAGTTGCTGGCAGCATTAATTTCTTCTTTCTGCAAAAAAAAAATATTGAAATTAATAAGGAAATCAGCTTTCTGGGTTCAGTGAACTTATAGTTCAATACTATTTTCAGCTACATTCATATATCTTACCACTGTGGAATCTTTAACTGGAAGTGGTGGTTCTTTCTGAAAAGAGAATCATAAAGCAGAGAAATAAAGTGCCAATTCACATCGATTTCAATTGTATTTTATTATGATTGGTATTACACAGATCACTTACCTGTATAGAGTCCTCAGTAACAATTGGTTCTCCTTTCTAAAAGAATCAAATAAAGAAGAAAAAAGATTTTAAATCTTCGTATTTATGTGCATTATTGAAGTGTTAATATTTTTCTGCCAGATAAAATAATAATATATAGGCCAATATATTTAGTTTCATCATGAGTGTAGTTCCCTTGGATGAAACAGGTTGCTTTCTCTCTAAGTAGGCTTTATAATATTATAATAATTATAATAAGTAGGGACCAGATCTTTAAATTAAATTAACTTCCTCATTTTGGTGCTATCACTCCTTCCATTTTGAGCTGTAGTGAAATGAATAATCATTTTTAAAATATAGCTTGGTTTGCATTGCTGGCCATGAATCTGCAAGTCGTGATTCGATCCCTGGTACCTCCGCTGATTTTTCTGAGGTAGGGAGGTTTGGAATGGGTGCACCCAGTCTCGTGACACCAACTGAAGATCTACTTGGTAAAGAAGTATGGCTCTGGTCACACAAAAACCATCATTATCAGCTGTAGAAATCGGCATGCTGACCACATGCCCCCTAATCACACAAAGAATGTAGCGCCATGGAGTTTAGTTTAAAATTTACACCCAAAATATGTAAAGGTAATATGATTTTGGTGATATAAAAGTTTGTATGACATTTAGTATTTTAGTGTGTAAAGTAAATACTGACCTGCTGTTAATACTACCTGCAATCATTTTAGAAACAATTCTCTCTTGTTTTCTAAAATTTTTCATGAATTGTATTGGTAATGCATCTGCATGACTCCATAAAAGATAGGAAGTGGGATGTACCATCAAGCCGCTGCATCATCTACCAGAAAGGTAGTTAGCAGAATTGGGGGCATGTGGTCAGTATGCTGTCTCCCGTGGCTATTATTATGGCTTTATTGACTGGAGCTGCTACCTCTTATCAAGTAGCTCCTCAGTTGGTGTCATGAGGCTGAGTGCACCCTGTTTCAGAACTACCTATTTGAGAAAAATCTGTGGAGGTTCTGGGGATCGAACCCAGACCGAGGGATTCATAGCAATGCCAACCACTAGAGATGCTGGCAGTCGGTTTTTCAACAAGCAGGAGACAAATTTACTATTCCACCAGTGAGCTGCATATTATATTGTATATCTTAAGCTGGAAAAATACTGAACACAATTTTGAGCATGTTTTGCAGGTTTTTGTGAAAAAGAATTTACATTTCTTACAGTTTAATAAGTATTGAAATATCTACAGTTTTGTTTTACCTCAGTACAGTAAATTGATACCAGTGTCATTAAATATCTAGACAGCAATGCACCCAAACAGTTTGATCTTGATATCAATAATTTTTTTTCCTAGTTGGAAGTATCTTGTGTTTTTAAACATCCATAATATAGTAAGACCTGCCCTAAACAGACCCTTTATTCAAGAGAAACCTTTCTTAAATGAAATTATTTTCAAGTTCAATGAATTAGGACAGAATAACTTGTTAAATTCCCTGGATTAAATGGAAATTGTCTAGACAGAAACTGAGAGCAAATAAGACATTTTACAGAAAACTTCCAATTGCCCACAATTGTTTAGAGACTTTTAGGCACTGTAATATTCTACAAAAATTTGTCTTTGGTTAATCTGTTTTTTTGTTGTTGTTCGATTATTGAAATTTTATGGCATGTATACTTATTTTCTCTTCATACTTCTCTGTTACGGAATTCTGTACAGTAGGTTCATACTGTAAGTTATTATCTGTACCACTATTCTTCCCATTTCGTGCTATTACCTCTGGAATGTAGATTTTGCTAGATATATAAAATTGAATAAAATATTGCATACACTGATGCTCCACTAAGTCACAGTTCTTAAAATAAGCAGGACTAGTTTCGGGAGTTTTCTCCCATCCTCGGCTGCTGGGAGCAGCTGGAGTTGACCAGAACTAGTCCTGGTTATTTTAAGAACTGTGACTTATGGCCGGTTTCTATAAACTCGCGAATTACCTATGGGTAACTTACCCAATGGACAGAATTTACACAAGAATAACACCACACAAACACAAATAATTTAAAGATAGCAATCACTTACACTTGTGGCGAGTTTCTAGATAAATGTCCTCTGAGTAAATATGAAAATGACAGAAGAAATGTTCCTACAAACTTGGGCTAGATCTTTCCAAGGGTAAATCGTTGGGTTAATTTATCCTTTCATGGATGGCTGGATAAAATTTAACCTCTTGGTAGGATCAATAACAATGAGAATCAAAGCCTTCTGAATTAAATTAACTGCACAACTCCAAGGCCTTGCTCATTATATCATTGTGGTTTAAATGGGACTTATTTATCCATGGATAATTTACCCATAGGTAATTCACAAGTTTGTAGAAACCGGGCATTAGTGGAGCATCAGTGTATGCAATATTTTATTCAATTTTATTGATTTAGTATGTTCCACTGTTTATATTACTTCGTTTTTATTTATTTTAGCTAGATCTTCCAGTCCCTCTTAAATTTAAAGCAATAGTAATTCATGTGAGTGAGAGAGAGAGAAACTGTCTATTATGCAGATTATGTTCATTGTCAATAAGTCTCAAGTCAATGAGATTCTGTGTGCATATGTTTAATTACAATCTGAGTAAAACATACTGTGTGTTTTACATGTCCATGGTTTAATTATTAAACCATACATTCTTTAAATGAAAACCTGGTTGTAATGGAAAAGTGCTGTGAGCCCTTGCGAAAACTTTAAAGAAGGTTTTTCTGGACTAAGAACAAAACTTTATGCTGTATTAATCTTTTCTGTTATTTTTATAGAACATTATGTTAGATTTACTTACTGCTTCTTCTACTGCTACTTCTTCAGAAACAACTGATTCCGCATTCTGTAACAAAGATTTAATGTACATTCATATTTGCCATTTCCTCTGGGATGTTATAGCATATAGCAGGGGTGCCCACAAAGGGGGGGGGGGTTAGGATGCAGAGCGCGTTATTGAAATTTCTAGGGGGTAAAAATTGTTGCAAAATTAGTATTTTATGTGTTGAAAATAAAAATAGTCAAGTTTTATAACTTCAAAACGTTAAAAAATATATATATATTTTAATTCTTTAGAAGTGAATAAAATATACTATACCTAGGTACAACTAGTAGGCCTAAAGCTCTAATCATAGTTAGCAAAATGCATTTATGCATTAAAACATTCAATTCTTCTTAACCTAGTCTTAGAATGTAGGCTCCCATTTTGGGGGATGGGGACAAGCTACATTTTGTATATATCATGAATGTAAAATCAGCCTCATTAAGCATACTTTTTCAATTGACACTTATTTTAATTATAAATCGAAAGATAGACTTAGGTCTGTGAGTTTAATGTCTTTGTAGTTTTCCTTGGGAAGAAGTTTTAGAGTAAGCCTACTATTATTCGGACACTATTGGTAGGAAGAGTTACTTTTCATGAGGTTGGTGTGATACGAAGTTGGGGGTTATTTTTTATGAAGCTGGGGAGTGGGTGAGTCATGAAGCTATGGGGGGATGGGCACCCCTGCACAAAGCCAATGTCTCACAATCCAATCTTTTGTACAAGTATCTAAAAACCATCAAATTGGATCTTGTGACATTAATGACTGCCATTGCATGCAATTTCATTCTATGTTTTCTGTACAATTATATTGTATACAACAGATAAGGAAAGATTCTAATTATCTGTCCAAAAATATTAAATCAACCATTGAATGCTATTCTCTTCCTGTGAGACCCACATGACATAGAAACATGTCAGTTTGTCCTGGCCAATTCTCTTTGCTGCCAGTGCTGTGGTCAGTAGAACATTAACCAAGAAGATCAAATTAAATATGAGGGCTAAGAAGTTTAACAAATGCTAGGACAGACTTTGAATTTACAACAATACTGTCTGTAACCATTATCACATCGGGTATAAACATTGAGGTGCTCTGGAAATTATGAAAAAAGATTCAGCAGTGTATAGTTTTGTACATAATATCGACTCCCATGTCAATTGCAGTGGATTTACATTTTGGGTGAACAGTTGATGGTATGTTGGACTAAAATGCTCTTGTGTGCAGTGCCAAAAATAATTGTATAGAAATGCAAGTCGATACAACCTTTTGATAAAAAAAAATTTGATCATGGGACACTGACTTAAAACTCGTACGTAACTTAGTGTGTATCTGGTATCTGGGTCATTCCATGTCAAGTGAACCAATTTTTTGTCAATTTTGAACATGACCATCTCCGATTTTAGTCATACTTGGTTGTCATGAAGTACCACCTGAGATATGTTAAAGTGCAAAATGTCAGATTTTTATGTGTTGTAGTTTTCCAGTTATACCCTTCTGAAATATGGAAAAAAACCAAATTTTCTGCATAAGTGCAATCACAAAATGACGCATAAATCAAGCTGGAATTGACATAGATGAGTGGGAAAAGTACCAAAATGTAGCTTATATTATGAGCTTTAATTTGATATGTCACACGAGTACTTTCGAAAAAAAATATTTTCAAGGTTACCCAAAAAAAATTTGAAAACTGAATTTTTCAAAAACCTATATTTTGAAAATTTTGAAAAAAATCTCACAGAAACATACATATTTCAGCATCATGTCCTACAAGTTTTGTTATGGGATCGAAATGGGATCATATTTTTTTACATTTATAACAAATACTATGCACGCTGGGTAAGAATATATGACACAGGAATATTGCACTTAATTCTAAAATTTCATTACAATCAAAAAGAAAAACTTACAGAAAACATGTTACCTTCCCTTCTTCAATGACAAAAACGTGAATTTATTGTCTACAGTAATTTTCTAGAGCCATGGTTGCCGCATCCATCTCTTCCTTCGAGAGGTAATAACTACGGCCAGTGGGACATGTAGGTTGCACAAGGGTGAGGATCTGAGAGAGAGGCACAGTCAGTTTATTTGGACAGTCACTTTTGAAAGTAAATGATGGAGAAGGACCTGCAGGGTGCAGAAACATCAGTTCCACTATCTGTGCTGTCTCATTTTTGTCCACAACTACACCAAGCCACCAATGATTGTTGTTCTCACATGTAACATATCCTTTTACTTCTGCTAGCTTCAGCCTCTGTTGCACACGTGGTCCTAACACTGAAAAAGTGGATGACTGTTCACTTCTTGAAAATACCTTTGTCAACAACACTTTATCTAACAATGGGATGAAACTGTGGAACTTCTGTGTGCCTGGTATTGCTTTTGTAGACAGAAATCTGTCTGCAAGTATTTTTTCCTCTTTGTTGTATTGTGCTTCATTGAAGAAGAAGAACTGCATGGAGTCGATGTTTTCCTCACTCCATGTAAACAGCTGTGCTGGTGTCATGATTTGATGCTCGTATGGCCGCTGTAGGCTTGCCTTTCCTGCAAGTCTTTTCACAGTACCACCCAGACCGTCACATACTCCTTTCCCATGGGCTGTTGCATAGAAATGCCACTCTGCCTCAATTCCAAAATCATGAACATGGTGGCATAAGTTTGAAAAGTTTTTTCTGTTTTTAAATTGCGCAGCTGCACCATCTGAGAAGTAGTAAATTTTTTTCAAATCTCTAATTACTTCCAACTTCAAATGAGAGATAAGCCTTTTCTGGAATAAATGAACAGCAGTGGTGTCATGCTGTAGACATTCAGAGATACATACAATACTTTTGTAGTGTATATTATGATCATTGTAGTAGACTGCTATAGGAAAAATAGTTGCTTGATCATTGTTCCAATGAAAAGACTGGGCTTCATCCTGTAGTACAAACGAATAATTTTCTGCAAAGTCCATACATACCACAGCTTCATTTACTCCAATATTCTGCTTCAAGTGATTATAATATTCTGCCTGTCTTCTTGCAATAAAAGAATGTCTCTTCAAAATCAACAACTGTTCACACAAAGTTTCTATAAACTCATCTGCAGTTTTGATGAAGGTTACTAAATTACATCTGTCAACAGAAACCCACTGCTTGTATGTAATGTTGTCCACCAGTTCATTATCTAGCAGCAACTGTAACTCATCTTTCAAATTATCTACACCTGGACATGAAGGACATTCATTAAGGTGGCATGCTGTGCCTGGCTCTTCACACATTAACTTCGCTAAACAGGAATTATAATTACTTATATCTGTGCCATCATTCAGTGTAATTTGTTTGGATTTCAACACTTGTAGCATTAATTTAACATTCTGATGCACTGTACAAACGCATACTGTGTGGGTACCACTTCCTCCAGCCAAGACGCAATGTTTAGGTCGTAAATCAGCAAATTTCGAAAATCCAATCTTATCAGTAGGATTTTTGTTTTTGAACAGCTCGTACACTTCCTTCAAGTTGCCCATCACTAGCCTCTTCTGTACATGAATTCTACTACTGTCACCCGTTTTCACAGAAACAAAGTCTTTTTTTCCAGGCATAAGACGGCTGACATCATCACTGTTGTAGAACCCCATTACCTTCTCAATCACAGATTCATTTAAAACCTTTCCTGGTTTAGGATTTGGTGTTGCCAGAATACCCTTCGCTTTCACCAATGCTTTAGCTTTTCTTGCCATTCTGTTGCTAACCTGAAATTCATTTTGTATTTCACTGCATGACCAGCTTTTAGGTAGTACTGTTAAAATTTGCAATTTTTCACTAACACTTATATTTTCTTCTTGAAACTTTTCTTTTAGCTGACAAATGACTTCACATGATTCTGATTTATGGTCAACAGTTTTCTCTGTATTTGTACTTGCTGCTGTTAGTACCTTTTCTGTCAAACATTTTTTTATTTTACTGTATTTTTTATCACAGTATGATTTCATTTGCAACTTCCTCTTAGCAACAGGTGACTCCTCTAGAGAGCTTAGAGACTTATTAAGGTACTCTAAGGTAACATCTAAAGCTACAAATGATTCATCAACATTAGTAGGCCTAGTGGTATTGGCTACTGGTACTAAACAGTCATCTGTTGTATCTGTAACCTGTTTCTGCTTTGATAGTTCTTTCCTACAACTGTCACAAATTTTCATACCTACCACAATGGTGTCAAACATGTCACACATCCAGTCAGTAACAGGCCTCACACTTCTTTTCACACCCTGATGTCTGTCTTTCTTGAAAGGGTTGCAGCAGAAAATCTTTGCTGTTTCACTTACTTTTTCAGCCATACTGGGGAAATACACAATGCCTATTTTAATCACTGAACCCACTACTTTACATGCAGCAATACAGTCTTTGTACAGCCTTTGAAGAAAGGAAGCACACTGCATGAGAGTCAAGGCACAACTGAAGCCAGGTCCAACAGGTTACAACTTGCATTCCCTGGCTGACTCACATGCTTGCAGACTGTGTTTACTCATACCCATTTGACCACTTGCACAAGTTGGTATATGCATGTTGGTAAACAACTCCCTGGACAAAGGAATGGATTTTAGAATTAAGTGCAATATTCCTGTGTCATATATTCTTACCCAGCGTGCATAGTATTTGTTATAAATGTAAAAAAATATGATCCCATTTCGATCCCATAACAAAACTTGTAGGACATGATGCTGAAATATGTATGTTTCTGTGAGATTTTTTTCAAAATTTTCAAAATATAGGTTTTTGAAAAATTCAGTTTTCAAATTTTTTTTGGGTAACCTTGAAAATATTTTTTTTCGAAAGTACTCGTGTGACATATCAAATTAAAGCTCATAATATAAGCTACATTTTGGTACTTTTCCCACTCATCTATGTCAATTCCAGCTTGATTTATGCGTCATTTTGTGATTGCACTTATGCAGAAAATTTGGTTTTTTTCCATATTTCAGAAGGGTATAACTGGAAAACTACAACACATAAAAATCTGATATTTTGTACTTCAACATATCTCAGGTGGTACTTCATGACAACCAAGTATGACTAAAATCGGAGGTGGTCACGTTTTTCCATTGGTTCACTTGACATGGAATGACCCATCTGGTACCCTATGATCCCCAGGTGGGGCGAAGGGGCCTCCAATGGAGGTTTCATTACCTATACTAATTTTGATATGCTTATTTTCCGAGAGAGGTTAGAGGGACAGGTGGTAAGCCCATCGCCTTGCAACCCCCCTCTGGAAACTAAGTATTTCTTGGACGTGAAAGGGCCGAGAAATTTTGTCCAGAGGCTCTAATTTAGGCTTGGAGTTCTTTTACATGCCGTAAATCTACGACACGGGACCCCCAGCTTAAAGTCCCTCCCGGAGGACTCCGTGCCCAGGATTTTTACGTCCTGAAAAATCCATCGACCGCGGCGGGGTTTGATCCCACGCCCTGCGGATCTAGAGGCGGGCACGCTACCTCTAGACCACCGCGGCCGACAACTTAGTGTGTACCGGTATAAAAATTATAAATAATGATCCACCTCTGTAATTTTTTCATTATTACTGTTATTGGTTCACTTACCGGTATTTGTTTAGATTCCTCCAAAGCAATTGGTTCTTCTTCCTGTAACAAAGTAATACACAAGATTTATATTCTGTGGTGTGCATAGCCACTGTCATGATAACCTCTGTTTTCCAAACAGTCCTATTATTGTAAAGAAATTAGTCTATAAAGCAAATGCATGTCATATAGAGGAATTTATTAGTTGTGTAATTCATATGTAATTATTAGATACTGTTGCTGTGGTCTATACTTGTAGCCTATGTATTCAAATCTTGGATTATTTATCTTTTTATTGGTTCACTTCTGGTTCAGATTCAGTTGAGTAGTTCAGGACAGTCAATTCTGATAAGTCAACCACTTTTTCTTTAATCTTTCTTGTACATCCTATCCCAGTGCAAAATTGCTTAAGTGGATCATTGTCAGCCTGTTCTTGATGAATTGACTAAATTGGATTAGGATGATGTGTGGAATCCATTACATTGGTGTTTTGTGGTCACCTCATACTGGCTCCAAAGCATAACGGGTATACTAACTACATCATGGTCAAGTTGTTAGTGTTGTTGGCTATGGATCTGGGGCCTGTTGCTTCAATGCATAATATGCATGCATTTATGATCTAAAAGCATAAAAACATGACCAATATAACTCAAAATATTACTTTCTCAGCATCACGTACATACATATTATGAGTAGGCCTAATATTAATATATATATAGTGTTAAGCATGTCAGACATTAGATAATTAAATGTTAATTACTAGAAATTTCCATCTTTAAAAAAGTATTGCAATACAGCATTCACATCACAAACTCTGCAGAAGGCAAAAACAACAGGACTGGCATCTAGTGTACATCCTTGCTATGCTGTAGATGTGTGAACATCCTACACAGGAGAAATTTTCTTCTATAGAATATAACATATTCTCTTCAATGAGATAAAACTGAAACTGTCATTAACTAATCCCATTGAAAGTTTGGTTAATTTAAATCTCTATATTTAAAGAAACATCAAGAGTCTGATGCATCCTCACTACATTGCAGGTATGCGAACATCTATATTTAAGATGGATGTATGCATTCATGAACCACATATTATTGCCTCTGTTGGACATTACATGAGAATCATCTACATTTAAGTCAGTAGGGGTTTAAAGAAAGTTTTGAATTGGGACTGGGTATGTCCTGTGGGATTCTAGTGGTCTAGCCATCACTATACAAAAGCAGAAAACCTAGGCTTAATTCCAACCCAGGAGAAAACTTTCTCTATATTTTAATCTGGTTCACTTACTGGTTTTGGCTTATCCAAATCAACTGGTTCTGCACCCTGTAACAAAGAAGATATAATTAAGCCTACATTCTTTGTGGTCTAGAATAGCTTATCACAGTACAATATATTGTAGTTAAAATTATTAGTGCACTTACAAGATTAGACTCTTTTGGAACTGATTCTGCATTCTGCAACAAAGAAAATAATATATTACTTGGTTTGGATTGCATAACAAAATGTATTCTACACACAGTGCTGAGGTTGGACCGCAACGACTCTCCGGCAAAGTAAAAATCTACTGTTCATAGCTCAGGCATAAGCGCTGGGAGGAAAAAAAGTACCTGTGAAATCTGCATATATTTTGGCAACAGCCATTATTGGGGTCATGATGTCCTGTTCTTGTTGTGACAGTTGCCTTGCCTGCATGGTTGCCATAGATTCAATGCATTGGTGATGAAGTTAGTTGGATTGGTTGTAATGTAATTTTTTTGTAGTTCATTTAAAAAAGTAATTTGAGTATAAAGTTTGATATTATAAAATGAAAAATACATAAATACACGCATATCAAGTTACGGGTTCTCCCTAGACAAATAAAAATTTCCAACTTCAGCACTGTCTACACAAATAAAAATAAAAGTATGCTTTCTTAATTTTAAGTGGTTTTTAAATTTCCTATGAATTTTAGACACTTCCAAAGTAGTTATCACCAAAATCTGAACTGTTGTCTAGGATACGATTCTACTACCTCTTACCTCCTAGGTGTAAGCTACAAGTTTGCAATAACAATTGAGCTTCACAATATTGTTGTAAAAGGGTCTTTCTAAAATAACTTGATTTTTGTAGTGAGTGAAAATTGACATATTTAAGATAGGAAATTGCCAGGGCCACTTAAAGGCATCATTAAAAGCAGGTTTATCATTATATCAGTTTTCGTTACATAAAGGTTTGACTGTACCGATTCAAATTTTTCAGGTAACTATTTTTTCCTGTTGATAAGTTCTTTTGAACTGTACCTTTTTGGTAGTCCTTGACTAAAGACAGCTGTCCTTCTGATTAATCTCTCTTAACATGGTTTAGCATACTGGAGGAGTTGTAGCCTATAACATGTAATACCGGTACTATTGTCTGTTGTTACGAATGTAATGTATGTAGCCTACTTAATTTTATTACTTAACAATTTCAATTCACAGTACAGATATATATTTTAAATTTAATTCAGCCTTGTTTATACTTCTTTTACCTGCGAGGCTTTATCAGGAGTTCGGGATGTGTGTCTATACAGTAGGGAAGGCCATGGAACTATGGATTGTCAATTGTTTCTATTATTGGTGTATTTATATGGAGTAAATTTCAACAGATATTTACTACGTTTTCATGGAGAATTCAGATAGATCTGAATCCTCTTACTGGATTGAAATTGTCATGAAAACGCGAACTCAGATCGATCTGAGTCTCAAGGTCAATCCACCTAAAAAGTAGGATTGAATCGAACTGAGATCGTATTCAAACGCCATGAAAACACTACCCGTATTCAGTTCGATCTCAATACGCTAATCAGGCATTTCATTGGTCCTCAATGTCCTCGCGACATTCTCGTGTGGCGAGAAGAGTTTCATTGGTCGTGGTATGTGGGACTAGCGCATTCTGTGGGTTCTCTCGGAAACGTCGTTTTCAATATCGGATCGAAAGTTTTACATGAAAACGGGATCGTACTGGAATGGGATCGTGTTCAGATCGATCTGAATTCTGCATGAAAACGTAATAATTTTAAATGGCTATGATACAAGATGAAATGATGAGGATGATTCATTGTATGTAAATATCCAATTTGGCATTTACCTTTACAACAGGGGAAACCATGAAAAACCCATATCCAATTGGCTGGCCACAGGATTTGAACCTGGGACCTCTCAAATGCAAGTGCAAGACATTACAATAATTTTTGTTTGCATTTATTCACTTACCATGTTAGGATCCTGAAGAACAATTATTGGTTCCTCCTTCTGCAAAGGAGATTATTAAATTATGAGACAAAAATATATTTAATTAAACAGGGTGTTTCTATACTATGTTACAAACTATCAGGGATGGTGTAGAATGGTGGATGTATCAAATTGAAAGAGGGAACTCTGATCTTGAAAAATGTCTGCATTTCGGGTGAAGACGTAAAATTCGTAAGATAGATGCCAGATTAAAGGCATTGAAGAGGTTAACTCCACTGATGCAACATGTGTACTCCCATGATGTGTACATACTCCCTGAGTTCTTACAGCATGTCCCGCTTATTGTCCATCAACACATGTGGTTTCAACATGATGGGGCCCCAGCTCATTTCATACATGGTACATGTGACCTCTTTAATCTAACCTTCCCCAGAAAGTGGATAGGAGGAGGAGGTCCTGTTGCTTGGCCATCTCGGTCACCTGATCTGTCCTCTCTTGATTTTTACTCTTTGGAAAATATAAAACGTTTGGTCTACAAGACACCTATCCAGACTGCAGAGGATCTCACCGCATGAGTTCCAGCTGTCTGTGAAATTATTCGCATGACTCCAGGTTTAGGGATTTTCGACCAGATGCGACGGAACCTTTTGCGATGTTCTCAGGCCTGCATACATAATTTTGAATGCCTTTTAAGGAACATTATGATGTACTTTACCAATGCTGTATTGTATTATTGTTATTCCATGTTAATAAATTTGGCCTATTAACTTGCAACAGGGACATTTATGGACCAGAGTTTCCTATTTCAATTGATCTATCCATGAAATTTTGTAACAAGCCCATAGAAACACCCTAAACCAGCATATAAAAGCTATAAAAAATATCAAAAGGTTCAGAATTGACAAATCACTTACAGGTTTTGACTCCACAGTCACAACTGGCTCTTCTTTCTGGAAAGTAAAGAACCCAATGAGGCTAAGTGGATGCTATATTAAACAATATAAGAACATAAATTTATTAGTAATTTTCAGGTTATTTCTGTTTCCTTACTTGTTTAATGATTTTGGGTGTAATTAGTTGTTTTGGTGGTGGTGGTAAAGCTGATGGTCGTCTCCCTTCAGATTCGTTAATCATACGTAAAACACTTGATGACTTCAAGTGATCGTAGTTTCGAGTGTACTTTTGGAAGTTAACCCTTAAAAATAGTAAAAATAGTGCAATTAATACAGGACATACAGTTGTAATCACACAATAAAGTAGATTAATTCTTTGATAGCTTCCCTTAAGTTCGAAGGTTGATTCAATTTCTGACACGCTACCATAGTTTGAACATTGAATACATTTGCTGTCAATTGACTACAAACAAAAAAATTAGCTCAGTTAGGCAAGACAGTAAATAGTGAGGTGTTTCTAGTTGCTGACCGATTACCATATACAAATACACACACCCTTAAGTCCATGGTGCTACATCCCTTGAGGAACTAGGCCTGCCACCTGACCAATGCATCATTTACCAGGCAGATGGTCATTATTGATGGCTTATTGAACTGAAACCCCTACTTCTTTATCAAGTAGCTCCTCTGTTTGTGTCATGAGGCTGAGTGCACTCTGTTCCAGACCCCAACCTCATAAAACTCCAATGAGGTACCAGGGATCGAACCCAGATCTGCAGATTCGTAGTGAACAATGCTAACCACTAGACCTTGCAGGCGGTAATAAACTCTATAGTAAGACGTCCCATGAAGAGATGTCCTAATTTCTACCTGAGTTTATTGACTGTACTGGTAGATGGCATGTTTAGGGCATTTAGTCTACTACCAGTTATTTTTTGCAATCTTCTTGACTGGAGCATTACTCCAATATTTAGGAACTGATCTCAGGAAACTTGATGCACTTCCTTCCAAACTATTCTACCTCAAAAAAATTTAACATACTTGGATCAAAGCTAAGCCTCCAGCTCTGTAGTCATCAATGCTAACTGAAGAATCATGGAGATAATATAAAGTGATTGTTTTCATGTATTTAAGTATTAAGTAACACCGTTGTACAGGGTGCGGCATTTATTGTTTCCCATTTTCAAAACCATGTAACACATTTATTTAACAAAGAAATAAGCTTAACTGAACGTTTTTAATTGTCTTACAGTCTTGGATTTGCAATGTTGGCCTTACTTTTTGAATATGATGTCCTTGAGATGCCCTCCATTAACTTCAACACATTGGTGCAATCTCCCTCGTACACTGGCCATTACACATTGGGTGGTGTCTTGCGTAACATTTTCAATTTCCTGCAAATCCACGCATAATCCACAAGCGCCCACTTCACAGTTCTAAGGTCGTGGTGTGGTGTGCCATTGCAGCACAGGGTATTATTGGCCTTTATTTCTTGAGAGCGATAATGGTGCTTCGGTGACTGTCAACTCTGAACGTTACAATCACATGCTGCAAACTTTCTTCCTACCAGAATTTACACATCGTAACTTGGATATTGAGAGATTGTGGTTTCAACAGGATGGTGTTGTAGCACATATTGCACACTTTTCAATGGATACCCTTCATGCTGCTTTCCCCAGCTGAATTCTTTCCAGTTTGGTGATATCCAATGGCCCTCCAAATCTCCTGACCTAACTGCACCAGATTTTTCTTTCTGTGGGATTATCTGAAGTCTAAAGTTTTCGCTCATGCCCTTAACAGTCTTAAAAATGCAATTCAGCAGGAAATTGCAAATGTTAAGCAAAAAACCACACACCGCGTAATAGCCAGTGTACAAGGGAGATTGCAGCAATGTGTTAAAGTTAATAGAGGAAAACATATTCAAAAAGGAAGACCAGAATTGTAAATCCAAGACTGTAAGATATTTAAAAATGTTCAATGTATCTTATTTCTTTGTTAAATAAGTGTGTTACATGGTATTGAAAATGGGAAACTTTAAATGCTGCACCCTGTATTACTGAGCCAATAAAACTTCAGGCCTATTCTCAATACACAAACATATGTCATGCACATAAGACCAGTGGCAGCCTAAGTGGTAGTGCCACCGTGCCACGCCACTGCCAAGCCTAAATAAGAAGAGAAGAGTTCATATTTACCGCGCCACAACTATAGAGAAACAAAATAACACATGGAAATATTTTATAATGTTGCCACCAGATTCATGAGACTCGAGAGCACTGTAACTTTCACAAAACACTTGCGGCAGTCATAGTACCCTGCACTACATCCCATAAGAAATATAATGGGCTGTGCATGTAATGCTGAAGCTATTCTTTTCAAATTCTAACAGAAAGCAGTGCCAGACATTACCCGAGGCCTTCATTCACCAACCAACTTGTTGTGACAACCAGTTGGATGGGAGGCTATACACTACCTAATTTATCAGTACAACTCGGAATAACTAAATGTTCGCTTTTCAATTTTGCATTTATATCAGAACCAAATCTTCCAATATTATAATATTGTAAACTGATTAATACAAGATGAAGATATATATTTTCATTTCTACAGATTGGTATATCTATTGTCAGTACATGAGATTAATAAGAGAAAGATTCATTTGACACCGGGACTTACTATCCATACTGACGCTCTACCAACTAAGCTACCCAGAATCCAGAAAACCATGTATATTTTGAATTTGTAGAAATCTTATGGACCTCATTTAAGCAAAGTGTTTAAAATCATGTTGTTAGGTATTGCTGGACAATTTCATAAATATGGCTGGCTACTGTACCATTCGGCAAGGGGATGGTTTTCAGTTTTATTGCAACCTCAACACTGATCATAATTGACACTGTATCAGTCACACAGGGTAGGATAAGATCTTTAGATCTTTAGCTATAGTTTGTGGCTTCATTTCTTAGCTAGTCTTAAAGAAACTTGAAATAATGCATGAAGAACCTTTTCACTACAAACACTAATATTTATAATATTCACTTATTGGTTTTGAAGTTGGTAAAAGCTAGAAAAACTCATTAGGTTCATTTTTTACAGTTGTATGTTTTGTTTCTAAACGGTGCTGTGGCTATTTCCATATACTGTAAATCCAAGCTTTAAATAGTCATTATGTTTTCTATGCTTCTTTTCATCTTCTTGAGAAGTAGATGGAATTGTTCTTTTCAGGCAGCCTACTTATGCATTTTAAAACCACAGTAGATTAAGCGATACCAGTAATACAAGCAAAAGAATTACGTATAATTACGAATAATTCAACTTTTTTTATTTATACTTACCCTATGGTGTTGCCCATGATTATTTCAGCATTTCCACTTAGATTTTCTGCAATGAATTCTTCGTTATAAGCTGATTCTGGAAACATCTGAAGCCTCAGTCTTCTAGGTAACATCACAGGTCTGGGACGTGGAGTTTTCGGATGAAATTTTATCTTTGGTTCCTCGTGTTGCTTCTGCAATGAAAGAATGTTACCTTTTTTAAAATTTCAGAGTGTGAAAAGCTTATAATATTCTTGCAATTTTATAACAGGAACAGGACAGGAATTGAACCAACATTTTCAGCTTGGTGTGTTGATGCCAAGAACCCACTGATCCTATAGGCCATACCCAGTCGCATTCTAAACATTTCTCAAGACTTCTAGTGATCTTGCTATGTATGTTTCACAGCTACACTGTAGTGAGGATACAGCTAACTGTGATGCTTATTTAACTTTAGGGTGCAGTTAGGCATCATGCCATATGCTCCTATCATGAGGTCTATGACTTCTAATTCCTACTTGTAATACTTCTCCATATTGGTGTTTGGAATTGTTGGTACATAACTAGGGACTGGATTCTTAGGTTTTTACCTATTTTTTTTCCTTACTTCAAAAGCAAAAAGCGCTCATACACTTTTTCGAATCATGTCCATAGGATTCACCCACATTAATTCTGTGTCACCTAAAAATACCTAAATGGGGTAGGAAAACCTAAATATACCTAAACGGGACATAAAACCTAAAATATCTAATTTAGGCTCCTTTTTTGTCTTTTTTTGTTTGTCAGTTGAGAAATCGATATTTTGCGGGGAGAGAATAATTACTCACTAAATTACAAGCATCGGATTCGAATCCTGAGAAGGGTAGTGTTTAGATACAGTATTAACTATTAACTAAGAGATAACAGGAAGAACTTCACAGTTGAGAATCTTGAAACATATTTAGTGATATACTGTGACCAGGAAATGTGAGGCAATCTTATTTTCTGTTTATGCTTTCTTTCTTCAATTGTATAATATTGTCTTAAAGCAAGTTTACACAAATTTAAGTCAATTTTGTTAAGTTAAACTTTACAAGTATTATGTATTCAATCCTATGTAGCACAATCAAATGCATTAAACCAATTATTCTACCCGAAAACGATATTTTGGACAAAAAACCTAAAAAAAACTATTTCACCTAATGGAAAACCTAAACACTGTTTTTAAAAACCTAAAAATCCGGTCCCTATACATAACTATTCCTTTTCCCAGCATTGACCTCCTCTGGTTGCTTTTTATAATTGAAGGGTTGATTACGAATCCTTTATCATTGTTTTTAAATACTATTCTTCTTGTACTGATATTGATTGACAAGCTGTGAGCTTCTTCATTAACATTAAAATCTATCTTGCCTAGTTCTTTTTCAATAGTAGACTTTATTTTGTGGTCAGTAGTCTTTTTGGTATGGCATGATCCCAAAATGTGAAACAAGGCTTCATTTTCACTGTAGCGTCATCAATAATTGGTACCGTTCGTGAAATATTAAAAGAAGTAGGAGTAGAGTGCCATTTTAGTATGTAAGAGCATGCTTCTTCTCAGTGCCTACCTTTCTACTGCATTGTGTCACCTGCTGCATTAACTGACTTGGCGATCTTTGAAGTAAACAGTGCTCCCTTTTCTAGATTACTTCCATTTCCGTCTGTATAATGATCAACAAACTGACTTGAATAGAGACATACATTCACATAGGCAGATAAGAATGCTGAAGCACATAGAAGTTGGTGTCTTTCAAGTGGATAATTAATTAATAATTTTTCAAAAGAGGATAGGGAACATAATCCTTGTGATTCTGTTTGCATAGTTTAATTTATTATCAATATCAACATTATTATTAATATTATTATTACTATTACCACACAATCATCATTAAAAAGTATGACCACTTACCTGAACATTACTACGGTTACTGCTTCAACTAGTAGCCTACTCTTATTATTAAATCATATTTATTTTATCTCATAGATACCAGTAGCCCTACCTCGTTTTCATCCATTTGTTCATCCATGTGTTCATCACTTGGATTTTCTGCAGTAATTTCAGTTGCTTCACTCTCCTGAGACAGTGATGCTTTTGTTGAGTGCTCTTGGTGTTCTGTAGCCTTTGCTGATCCATCAGCAACACCTTGCTCAGTATGTTCAACCTTTTCTCTCGTCTCTGAATCTGATCTTACTTCTGCTTCTTCTATTATTTTATTCTCTTCATCTTCATGTTTTGATTTTTTATTCTTATCTTCCTCATTTTTGTGTAGCTCATCCTGTCCTTGCACATTGACCTGCAAAACTTAAAGAATAAAGCTTTAAAATAATATTTCTTGCTAGTACCATCAACAGAATTGGGTTCGAAACACTCATCCAATGAACTACCCAAAATATTCTGTTTAAGAATTAATTATAAAGAACTTAGTCTAGTAAGATTTAGCATTTGATATATGAAGTCCTTTGCTGGTTTAGTATGTTAGAACAAAGGTAGCAAAAAATAAGTTCATCCTTTTGTCCATGCATGAGTCATCATTTGGTGTAATCGTGTAAACCAGGGGCGGCTGATGATCATGTGCTAATGTGCTACAGCACACTGTAAAAATTGGACTAAAATGACCCTTATTCTCTTCGAATGCAAGCCATTATGCAAACAATATGGACGAAAATATGTTTTGTAGCATTTTCTCCAGAAAAACTAGAAACTGCAATGCCGAGTGCTGAATTGGCTTAAGCTGCTACGATCTCACTCAGAGAGACACCAATAGCCTACCATCTGACATTTTACCATCTAAATCCATCTTTCTGTTTCGTTGGCAATTGGACAGGATTGGGGTGCAATGTGATTAGTATTCCAGTTTAAGGTTAACACTCACTGGCCTGAATAGACCAGAGCAACCCCTCCTCCCCCCCCCCCCAAATAAAAACCCTGTCAGCACTCATACGAAAGTACTGAAAGAACTTCACTGGATCTTTACATAAATCTGGGAAAAGATGACTAAATTCACTAAAAATACTTCTTTTTTAGATTATGTAATGATTCTAATGTTTTTAATTTCTCTCTTTTCCTTTTCCCCATTTCAACCAAAATGCACAGTAAAATAAAATCATCTTTGGAATTGCTTTTGACACTAATATGCATTCCATGAATATTGAAACTAAACTGACTGACAACTGGGACAAAAATATTCCATACAGTGAGATTCAGAGCTTTAGGAGAAATGTATTGCTATTACTATTGGTTCTTTATAAAGTAACTCTGTATCGTTCTCATGAGCTCCCTATCTCATAAATCTGAGGAATGTTAGGGATGGATGAGAGTCTCCTCCCAGGAGATAGCTGCAAAGCTAGTAGCAGCCAAAAACTCAGAATTTCTAAATCCATTTACCCGACTGGAAGCCTGAGAGACTCTCATTCATTATCATTGGGAAAGTCTCAAGTAAAATGTTGAACTTTAGGATCATCGGGTTTACCTGTAGGCCGTGAAATATTGAGGTGCCTCTGTTTATTTGTTGTTTTGTCATGGCTTGTGTTCATTTTAACTGATACTGAATTTTATTGATAATAATTTTAGGTAAAATAGCGAGGCGAGTCTAATACTTTAGTCTTATAAGCTTTCAGGGTGTAAAAATTATGTTCATGTAGAATTTCAGGTCAATCAGTTTAGTAGTTTCTGTGACAAATCAGAATAGATGATTGTATAAGTATATATTTGTAAATACATTATACCAAGAATTTTAATTTTAAAAGTAATAAAAACAAATTATTCCAAACATATATTCGTGCTCTTGAATTTTGTTCATTTTATAGTGATGTAATGACTCATGAACTTAAACAGTATTTAACTTGAATAATTAACACTCCTTACTATTATGAGTAGGCAATGTTAATTACCTCATTGGATAGCTTTCAACTGCATAAGCAGCCATCTTCGTAAGCTGCTTATGCAGTTAAAAGCACTCCAACGAAGTAATTAATTTTGCCTAATCAATATATTTGTGAATCAAGCATTCCATTACCTGCAATTGGTGCTTCTATGTTTTCTTTATGCTCAGCCAGTTTATTTAGTTGCGCTAATTTTTGTACCACAATGTTACTCATTTCTTGCTGAAGTAAAGAAAGTTGTTGTTGCATTGCAGCTGGGAGCAGTAATAGTGCTGCTAATTGTTTTTGAAGCACTGTTAGTCTATCTTGAGGTTCCTTTTCCGTTTCATTTACTTTATATACCTGCTGTTTAGCACGTTCTTCTATACTTTCAGCCAGAAGATGTTCATTCTTGTCTTCTGTCCCTTCTGTTTCAGATGTTGTTACTTCCACTATCTCTTCAGCCGTACCAATCTGTATACCAATTTGTTCCTTTTCCTGAGAATCTAATTCCTCCACTTCTTTATTTTCTACACTTTCTTGTGGTGTTAGAATAACCTCCTTGACTTCTGTACTCTCTTGATCTGTATTAATTACAGATTTTGTTTCTGGTTTCTCTGTTGTAATTTCCTGATTAATTTCTTGGGGCTTTTGCTTGTCTTTTGTACTTACAGTACTTTCTAATTTCGTTTCTGTTTGTTTCGGTTTTTCGTTGGCACTGTTTACTGATTTTATTTCTAGCAGTTTTTTATTTTCTTGAGGTTTAGGTTTCTCTTTTGGTTTTATTTTAGGTCGATTTGGACGAATTAAAAATGTGCTGAACTTCTTTTTTTCCGGTTGATTCTGTTCTTCTTTGAGAGTTTTCAAAACTTGTGAGTGCTCTATTACTTCATTATTAGATACAACCAATTTATCAAAGTCTACCCTGAAATTTAAATTTTCAGTATTAGAATAGTATTTAAAAACAAACCTTAAAATCACAAAAATAATAATCTTATTTTGGTATCTATTCGAGAATAAAGTAATTTTAGGAATTGAAAAGGACATTTCATTTCTTCATTCTTCAGGTAAGAATTAAGTATACAATGAAATTTAATTGCAGCTATTTTCATTAATAACACAGGATGATGTTTTTGTCCAAGGTTAAATAAATAGGTCCTTCCCTCCAGCCATCTTTCTTACCATCAACATAGATATAACATGTTATGATAATGGGATCTGCTTTAAGGCTCTTTTCACACTGGGTTAGTTGTGCCGGTCACCGCTACTATTGCCAATAGTAAAACAATTTGTAATCGCTTTTGACATCCCAAATGGCAGGTTGACATTCCACCTCACTTATAAAATCTTCAGTATTAATCAAATCTAAACTCATGGCTGGATAACTAGATAAGCTGAGCTCGATTATACAACTGAATTATGTATATACAACTTGCATTGTTGGCAGTCATAAATTCGGAGACCGAGCGGTGATGTCACAAGTGACCCAGTGTGAATGCTCCCATTTAAACCAATGCTTCTTCGCTGGTGACGGTCACCAGTGACCGTCACAAGTGTTCGGAGTAGACACTGCAGCATCACTTGTGTTTGGGTGGGTTACCGCGGTGACTCAGTGTGAATACTCCCATTTAAACCAATGCTTCTTCGCTGGTGACGATCACCGGTGACTGTCACAAGTGACTCAGTGTGAAAAGAGCCTAAAGGTCTTCCTTCTCAGAAATGAGTGCCTTCACCACACCAAGAGGCAAATCCCAGAAAGATCTAATAACCAACCCAAAACTGCAAGTGTCAGAAACTAATATTTTACATGGAAAAGTAGAGTCACACTGAAAAATTCAATGCCATAGTTTGGATTTGAACCACAGATATATGGGTCAGTTGGAGAATTTAATGTTGTACCAGCACATTGCCATAATAGCTCAAGTAGCACGGAGAGCCAGGATCTGTGTTTCAAATCCCAGCTATGGCATTGAATTTTTCAGTGTGACTCTACCTTTCCAGCTTTGCCTACTCATGGTTAGTTTGAAACATTTTACATTTTACATACTTCTGACCAGTTTTCATTTTTATCTGATTGAAGAGATTTGCATTACAGTATTATTCTTTAGAGCAGCAGTTCCCACCCAATCTCATTAGAAAGAAAAGTTGTAATTACTTTTATCACGTAACTTTTACGAGGAATGTATGAGTAATTACCATTAGTTCTTTGCAGGTTCACAGTGATGCTGTTTAAATTTCTTGCCAAGAATATACTTGCTTTCAATTTAACCCTTTCTCTTTTAGCAATTAAAAAATGGGAATTGAGATGCCACTTTTTATATTCCATGTGTTATGGTAAGCTTACTGTTTTCAGGATAGGCCTAATGCATTGCTATCACTTTATTAGACATTATTTAAGATAATAAATTTTTTAAAAATATTTATGGCGGTTCTCCAAAACAAAAGTATTTCAAGGGGATCATGATATTTAAAAATTTAAGAACTGATGCTTTAGAAATAACGAAGCCGAGGTTTACAGCTTGCTACATTGCTTCTGAGACCATGCACCTTCCCAAGAACATGCTTGTCTGATTCAAAGTATTACTCTAGAACAGGCCTGTCCAACTTCATAAGTACTGGGGGCCAAAATATTTCGACAATTGATACTGAGGGCCAAACAGTAAAAGCTTCACTCATAAATATAACAGTAAAGTACAGCAGACCAAATTTTTGAAATAGGATTCATTACCAGTAGGCTGAAATTAGAACTTAATGTGAGCACTGAGGATTTTAAGACTGCTTCACTAAAGTATGAATGTCCACTTCTATGTTAGTAACTGCCAGTCTTAGTAGGTGTAACAAGGAATCATCAGTGAGACAGTCCTTATATTTATTTTGTATGAATTTCGTGTTGGAGAAAGCACTCTCACATAAAGTGCTTCCAAACATTGAGGAAAGCTGCAAACCAAAATCTCTAAGCTGAGGAAACCTGCCCTCTGAAAAAGTTGAGCCCTCTCTCAGACCTGGTTTGAAGAAAAGGATCAGCCTGAAGATCGCAGAACACCCAGTGCTTTAGTTGGAAAATATTTTTTGGGGGTACTCATCTTACTTCAAAATTTTCCATATCGCCTCATACTGAATGTAATCCTTCGGTTGACATTTTCTGCATGCAGTTTCTTCTGCTGACCTATTGCCTCCTTGTAGTCATGACCTGACGTATGGAGCAGGATCAAAAACGTCTAGTGGTGGTCCCACACATTTTATGAAAACAAGGTGGCTAGCCAACATGTGATCTAAGGAGAAAGTAACTGTAAAAATGAGCACGAAGGTGAAGATTAGAACGCATATCTGTGGCGAATTTAATAGTGCTTGTCATTTTTTGTATTGAATTAGACAATTAATAAGTATTTTAGGACAATCTCGTTCCTGTACTGCCAGTACGACGTACCGGAGCACATATTTTTCCCGGTATGGTAGAAGGAAAATTATTTTATACCGGTACGCAGTACCGGTGCGTACCGGCCCAACTAAAGCACTGAGAACACCAGTTGATACATGGATGGCTGATCCTCAATATCCATATTCAAAGGGTCATTAAAAAGCAGCAGTTTACCTTTATTATTTTCAAAGTCAGAAAATCTTTCATTGAATTCTTGAATAATAACTTCAATATTTTCACAAAACTCAGAAAAATTACCTTCTTCAATTTATTCTGACAGCTCTTGACAACATGGAAAGTGTGTTAAATCATTTCTTGATAAAGTTGATTTCAGAAATTTTAAAACCATTAACATGACCTCTAACCCTCAAACACTTTGATTTTTGCCCTGAAGTCTCTGGTTCAACTCATTCAAGTATTGTGTCAGGTCAGTCATGAAAGCAAGCTGCCTTAGAAAGTCTGGATCTTCAACCCATCGAACAAGATTTTCACTACCTGCACTCAGCCAGCGTACATTTGCGTGGAGTGATAGATCTCTCATCAAAAAATTCCCGGAATCTGCAGTGAAGTTGTGTCTTAGTGCCACCACGTATCTTGTTGGAAACCGTAACCACTATATTCATTGCATCGCTTTGTTTCACTGACTTCCCACACGTCTCTTGGTGAATTATGCAATGGAACATGAGGAAACTTACCCCAGCTTTCCTAATTAATCCTACCAGTCCTTTCCACAGTTTCATTTACTGCTTTAAATATATCTTCAACCTTGGTTATCCACGTAAAGAACATAATTGAAGAATTTCTTCTTGTGTTGAAAATTCATTGTTGATCACAGGGCCGTCGCGTGGTTTGTTGACGCCCGGGGCAAGATTTCGTCAGGCGCCCCCCCCCCAAACTCAAACCCACGTGCACCCATCCGATATTCCACCTATACTATCAAATACATATAAACATATGGGAAAATACGCAATGAGAGACGCGACTTGGGGCGACGTGGACTGGACAAGTTCCAAGTCACATCGCGTCCGGTCGCTAATTAGCAGAGTTGCGCGTCGGGTTGCGTCGCTGTCTGTGTTTTTGTGCCCAAAAGAGACAACTAATCGGATTACCTTACAAAAATACCAGAAATAAAATCATTTAATTTTTTTTTTAATAAAATTATTGAAAATCAAATTAATACAAGTTTAGTAATGTAAGAAAATCTTAACAATCATAAAAAAATATATACTATAGGCAATAATGGACTACAAATTAATAGTGTGGGAAACCTCGATACATACATTGAATAGAATATAGAAAAGGGAACCGCGTTTATCAAATAAAGATAAGGTATTAAACGTTAAATGGCATTCGCGTGGTTTTTTGCACGAGCAAATGTCGTTAGAATTTCCTTCAAGTCTATTTTTTGTGCTTCATCGTTTTCAATGGACAAGATGGCCAGAGAATTCAGTCTCTCCTGTGACGTAGTTGATCGTAAATATGACGTCTTTATAAGGAAATATTTATTTTGGGATAATTTAGCAAATATAGGCCTAAAGTTATTGGTATCAAATATTTATTTGTTCAATAAAATCATACAACGTAATATTCAAAATTAAGTTATACCTAACTTAAAAAATACGTTATGTACATCCTACTTGATTTTTTCAAATTTTGTTATTTTATTTTTGCCGTTGCCACGGCGCCCCCCTGGTCGCGGCGCCCGGGGCGATCGCCCCGCTCACGCGATGGCCCTGGTTGATCATTCGTATGAAAATCAAGAGTTGACTGGTGTCAGTCTGGTCGACACTGTCATCCAAGCATAGTGAAAAATAGCTGCATTTTCCAACCATATCTTCTAATTTCTTTGTTATTTGTCCTCGGGCCACAAAACTGTGAGAGCGGGCCGCATGCGGCCCGAGGGCCGCGGGTTGGACAGGCCTGCTCTAGAACCTACAGACTTCACCTCAGAGACTAGACTTCTACAATGTAACTAGGATGCAACTGTGATGTTAATTTTTTTAATAGGGATTTAAAAATCAATCAATACAGTATTTTACATTACTTTTATTAGTAGGCAATATAGTTACTGAGACTCTTTTCACTGAAATCACTGAAAACTATATACCATACCAGGAAAAGTTTGTTTAGTCTTGAAAATGCTATTATAAAATTGACATCAGGTGTAGATATATCCTCACCATATTTTAGAGTCTATAGTGATGTCTAAAGTCTAGAGGAATTTTATGAATAGGACTGCTACTTTCTTGGGGAGATGAGTGGTCTTGGGGTCAGCATACCAAGCTGAAAGCCTGGCTTCAGTTCCCACCCAGGTTAAAATGTTCACTTTGGAAGTAAATTACTATAGAATTATTAATAGAATTATAGAATTTATTAATATACTATAGAATTGTTAAAAACATATGGTAACTGTAATGTACCTCTGTGTAGTCAGGCTATTACTTACCCAAGAGCCTTCCCTCGCAATAATTCGGCATGTCCTAGCATAAATTCTTCCAGTTCTTCTTCAAGTTCTTCTTCTGTGAAATCTCTCCGTACTTCTTCAGTTATGGGTACTGTTTTCTTCTCCTGTTCTTGCTGGGACAAAGAGACAGGTTCAGGTCCAATATTTTCAGTAGTGGCCATAGCAGAAACAGTATCTGAGACAACTGCAGCAGTATTAACTGGGGAGTCTTTGACAGAATCCATGTCTGCAGCAGCTGAAACAAATAGGGGGATTTTTAAACGAGTTATAGTGCTCTAGAGAACAAAGTACAAGGATTGAAATGTTAACGCAAGATTCCACTTGTCCCTGCAATGAAGGAGAAGAGACGACCAACCACCTTCTGCTGGAATGCTCGAGGTACAACAGAGAACGAGCTCAACTAAAGGCCAGCATAATTCGAAACAGAGGACAGTGGCCACCTAGATATAATGATTTAGTCATAAAATACCTAAAAGACTTTAATACATTTATTAAAGCAATGGACTTAAAATAAATAGATCAATGGATTTCAAATAAATAGATAAGTAAATATACGGACTAGGATAGGGATATAGTAGATGTAGTACATAACTAATAAGTATGAGATTGTTATCTGTCAATTTGTAAATTACTATAGATAAAGTAGAACAAAACTAGAAACTAAGCCGTATTGAAATATAATATTGTATTAATTAACAACATAAGGATTACACCGAAACATGTAGTATTACTATTGTAATGGAACATGTTGATGTTATACATTAAAAAAAAAAAAAAAGGATTGAAATGATAGCAATAGAAGAAATCAAAGAAGTATGCAGTACACCCTTGATTAACTGGTACGAAAAAGGGAACAATCTCAGACAGTGAAAATCATAGTTAATTGCTTTCACTTTACAATTTAATTTTGTCTCACAGAATGCTATGAAGAATACTCAGAATAATTATGTTTGATTGGAATTGTGACTGCAACATGACATAATAGATAGCCTATTCCTTTATTTCTAGCAGCAGTGAATTTTATTTCTGCAATATCTAAAGTACCTGTATACACAGTGGCAGCTCTTAGCTAAAATTAGTGGAGGTACTGCTCCAGAAAGTTTTTAGCCTGTGTTTTAAAATTTTGTAAAAGGAAACATAGATATAAAAGGAAAATTTATTCAGAAACTTGATAAAACTCTTAAAGAACAAAATCAAAACTTTTTACTTACTTTAATATAAATTGTTACAGGTCTAGCTTGATCTACAGTGTGTCCACGCTAGAGGGATCGAGAAATAAATGCTCGCCAGTTAAAACGAGATAAGGATATTGCTGCATTCTGCATATGACAGGAAAGGGAAACTCTCCGAGATTGTGCAACACTGTTTTCAGACAGCTCCACGCGCATGCGCATGCGCGTCAAGATCTTTTGTCTCGAAATGTGGACACCGCAACAGAAAGTTCAGTGTGTGTTATGGCTAGCAGAAGAGAAATCTGTTACTCGGGTGCAACGCCGTTTTCGTCGTACGTGGAATGTGGATCCACTTGGTCATAAAGCGATTCTCCAATGGGACAGAACACTCCGAGAAACAGGTTCTTTACTACTCTCGATCCCTCTAGCGTGGACACCCTGTATTTGTTTAAAAATGAAATCCATTCTTCTTGTTTTAATTTCCACAAAAAAATCAATTTTCTCCTTGATCTGCCAAGGTTAAGTTTTCTGTTAAATAAAAGAACTGAAAAAATGAATCAAATAGAATAGCTGGAAACAAAATAATAGTCAATTCTACACTTTATTGCATTCAAGAATATGGTACATGGCTTTTTAAGCACAACACACACGGAGCAAAAAAAAAAAAAAAAAACAACACTATTTTCCATCAATATGCTGCAGTTGCCACTGTGGGAGCGACAGTGCTCTCTCTCTTTCTCTCCCTTGCACCTTCCTATGTGAGCATGCACACAACAGTCAAACACCACACATTGTGAAGCGCATAGTTCCATACAAAGATTTTCTTTTCTCTTTTTAATCAACTGAGGGGTGGCTACTGGCATTAAGATTAAGGATTATAATATATTGTACAAGTACAAATAAAGAATTAAAGAAAAAAAAGATACATTATATTAAATGTTATCGATAATATCAAGTGGAAATAGGGGGTGCTTCAGTTCCACAGTGCCTATACACAAACTGCCACTGTGTATAGTGCAATTCTGTATTGCATTTACAAATTTTTATACCCTCCTTATTTTGCTCCTGGCACCTTGTTGCAGTGCCTAAAGAGTTCATTGTAATCAAGAGTAATATAAGAAAGACATATAAGATAATAGAGAAAAAGGAGATTTACCTGGAGCTGTGGATTGTTCTGTCACTGAAAGCTCTGGGACTTCATTTTCTGCACTTGCTGATTCTTCAACAAGGATATCTGAAGGAATTTCTATATCCTTTCCTCCTTCTTCATGGACCAACTCATTGACCAGTTCTTCAAATTCATCTTTACTTTGGTCTATTTGGAATTCTTCCAAAGGACCAAAGATGGTTTCAAATACACTTGGTGTTGCTGGTGGTGGGAACGGTTTCAATACAGTAAGTGGGTCTATAGCAGCCTTTCTTGCTTCTTCTTCAGCTTTTACTTTTGCTTCTGCTCCTGCTTTTGCTTGTGCTTCTGCTTCAGCCTCTGCTTGGGCCTGAAATACATGAATCATTCATCTATACAGACGTTTTTCTTAAAGGCTTGAGGGGGTTACAAAACCTTATTGCAATAAGATATTAAACTTACATTAACGAAACCTGTTTGTAAGGAACGAGAAACTCAAACATTTTGTGTCTCTATGTTTTCTTAAGCCGCAGATTCTCTTTCCTGCCACTAGGCAGTTAATTAATTTCATATATGTCATTTTTGTTGTGAAAATAGCTACATGTGTTGAGAAATCATTCTGTGTTTTGGAATTTCACCATACTAGGTCAGCGATTACTGCCCTTTGTAAATTTCTTTGAGTATACGACAAGATAAACAGTCATCAAACTTTCCCTGTCTCATGGGTACATGCGAAATTGAATATGATACATGACAGGTTGCAGAAGTCACTTCACTCATTTGTTCTGTCTTGAAAGACTTGGCACCTACCGTATTTTATGGACCATAAGACGCTCCGAACCATAAGACGCACCTTAATTCCAGGATGGAAATTTAAAGGAAAAGAAATTTAATGTGATTCTAAACGAAAATTTTTAAAGGGAATAAACTTGTATACTTAATTGCATAAAAAATGGAAACAGTGTAAATCACTTCTAACTTAAAATCTGCATTGTACAAAAATCTCTTCTGTATAGGTGGCATCGCAAAAATTTTAACAACTGAACTGATTTCTCATGAAAGACTGAAAATACTTTTACACCCTCTCACCCTCAATTCAGCACACGGTGAATGTAATGGGAGGTCATGCCCTTCATTTAAACCACCCGGTGGAGACAACTCCTTTTGTATAAAAGAACTAAACATTCCTTTCTTTCTGCATTGTATACCTGGCTTCCAACTATCCTCATTTTACGATTGTTACAAGTGCACAGTCTGTGCTAAAATTTGTGCCTTACTTTTGTTTATAGCCCTAACTATGGTATTCCGGCAACATTTACCATAATTTTAATTTTTTAGTGTACTTCGGACCATTAGATGCACCCAACTTTTAAGGCTCTGTTTTCAAGGTAAAAAAGTGTGTCTTATGGTCTGTAAAATACGGTAATCATAAAGATGTGACAAAATTACAATCCGTAAAAATATTGAAATTATATGGTAAAAACTAAAAGCAAGATTCGTATGCTTGCAGATAAATAGCCACCTTCTGCAACTGAAAGATGATTTATTAAATCACAACATTGTTCATAAGTTGAAAGCTGTAAGTTACTATATTGCATACCTGTAGACCTAGAATAAAATTTTATGGCACAGTATTTTCATTTCTTGGTCTTCTAATTAGAAGTTGCAAAGAATTTACTGTAGTGTTATTAGAAATAAACACATTTCATTTAAAGCATGTTAATAGTTTATGTTAGATTGGGCAGCCTCCCTCCCAATAATGGACACCTACAAGATGTGGACAGATTATGTCCCTTCGATGTCCATAAACAAGAAGTTTCACTATATTCCTGAAGGGCCAGTCTAACATTGATGGTAATATTAAATCATTAACTTTTGTATTCTGTTTGTTAAATGTGAACATGAAAGATATTTGTACTCACTATTTCTTCCGGAGTAGCTAAAGGAGGTGGCAAAACCATACTTCCCCTGGAAAAGATAAATTTATATAATTAATATTTATTCACATTTGGTCTTGATGGCTGGTGGTTATCAATATTGGTATACATAAACCCAATTAACTTAGTTATAAACACAATGTTCTTCAAAAGACAGGTGGTAAAACACAAGATTACAATATGTTTTAAATATCTAAAGTAATTAGTTCTGCATATTAAAGTAATGTGATTGGCAGATATTTAAGATATTAGGCTTTAATATTAAAGTCAGTTCATTTGTTAAAAAATTTCAAACTGGGCTAGGGAACTGTTAAATTTTAGTGATGCGTGGGTGACATGAAGTAAGGATATTCACTGTGTCTTACCCTTAAATCGTTAGAAATTTATTTACCACTAGCAGATACCTCTGGCTTCGCCTATGATTATTTACTCAACTGCTAGATGTTTTATTTAAATGATTTAACAGAAAAATAATTAAAACAATATAATTATTAACACTGACATTGTTTTTACATAAATTGCAGAATTACATGATTTTATTTTTAACTAGCATGTGCCCGCGGCTTCGCCCGCGATAATTATTTCAAAAATTAAAAATTAAGAGCATAATAGTTAAATCATTATATTTATTAACACCTAAATCACGTGGACTACATACCACGATTAGATAGCTCGCCTGGTAAAAGCGACCTCAGATTCGAGTTCCTTGGCCCAGAATACCCCTGTACAGTGAGTTTCGTCCAAATCGAACAATGTTTGACCATATTTAGGCCTATATTGATTATCCCTCTTCCGTGTAGGTTGAAAATTTCATATGTCTTCGGGCCTTGATATTCTAAAGAAATGAATCGTCCAGGATGGACTTACAAAATCAAGCGATCGCCCGCGATAATTATTTCAAGATTTAAAAATTAAGAGCATAATAGTTGAATCATTATATTTATTAACACCTAAATCACGTGAATTACATACCACGATTAGATAGCGTCGCCTGGTAAAAGCGATCTCAGATTCGAGTTCCTTGGCCCAGAAAATCCCTGTATAGTGAGTTTCGTCCAAATTGAACGATGTTAACCATATTTAGGTCTATGTGTAGGTTGAAAATTTCATATGTCTACGGACCTTGACATTCTAAACAAGTGAATCGACCAGCGTGGGCTTACAACATTCAAGCGATCGCGATGCTTTTATTTCCACGGTATGACAATTGATTTGACATTGAAATGTATTACTGAAATCTGATGCTTCGACAGCGCTAAAATCACGTTTTCTGCCAGTTTTTCGCTCATAACTCGCGAACGAAAGCTAAAATTAAAAATCCGGCTTCGAGGTGCATTCGCCCACCTTTCAGTCCATCTATCTTTAAAATTTCAGATCTCTGCGTTCAGTAGATTTCGATGGGCATCGTGGACAGACAGACAAACAGCATGTGCCCACGGCTTCCCCCGCGATAATTATTTCAAAAATTGAAAACTAAAAATTAAGAGCATAGTTAAATCATTATAATTATTAACACCTAAATCACGTGGAGTGCATTCCACGATTAGGTAGGGTCCCCTGGTAAAAGCGACCTCAGATTCGAGTTCCTTGGCCCAGAAAACTCCTGTATAGTGAGTTTCGTTCAAATCGAACAATGTTTGACCATATTTAGGGTTGATTATCCTTCTTCCGTGTAGGTTGAAAATTTCATATGTCTACGGGCATTGACATTCTAAACAAATGAATCGACCAGCGTGGGCTTACAACATTCTAGCGATCGCGATGCTTTTATTACCACGGTATGACAAAAATAGCCAAAGCCAACTGCAATTGATTTGACATTGAAATGTATTACTGAAATCTGATGCTTCGACAGCGCTAAAATCACATTTTCTGCCCGTTTTTTCACTCACAACTCGCGAACGAAAGCTAAATTAAAAAATCCGGCTTCGATGGGCATTCGCCCACCTTTCAGCCCATCTATGTTTAAAATTTCAGATCTCTGCGTTCAATAGATTTCGCTGGGCATCGTGGACAGACAGACAAACACGTCCTTTTATTATTTTAAGATAGCATGTGTCCGCGGCTTCGCCTGCGATAATTATTTCAAAAATTAAAAATTAAGAGCATAATAGTTAAATTATTATATTAACACCTAAATCATGTGGACTACATATCACGATTAGATAGCGTCACCTGGTAAAAGCGACCTCAGATTCGAGTTCCTTGGCCCAGAAAACCCCTGTATAGTGAGTTCCGTCCAAATTGAACAACGTTTGACCATATTTAGGCTAATATTGATTATCCCTATAATAATAATAATAATAATAATAATAATAATAATAATCCTCTTCGGTGTAGGTTGAAAATTTCATATTATGTTTGCGTGCCTTGACATTAAAAACAAATGAATCGACCAGCGTGAGCTACAACATTCAAGAGATCGCGATGCTTTTATGTCGAAGGTATGACAAAAATAGCCAAAGCCTAGTGTAATTGATTTGTATTACTGAAAACTCATGCTTCGAAAACGCAATAAATACACATCTTCTGCCCATTTTTCACTCAAAGCTCATGAACGAAAGCGAAAATTAAAATTCCGGCTTCGAGGTGCACATTCTGACCCTTTAGTCCGCCTATGTATAAAATTTCAGATCTCTGCGTTCAGTAGATTTCGCTGGGCATCGCGGACAGACAGATGGAGGACAGACAGACGGAGGACAGACAGACGGAGGACAGACAGACGGAGGAGGACAGACACTTCCTTTTATTAATCTAGATTATATTGTTTTACGCAGTATTAATAATAATTAAACAAACAAAACTGATCTTGTAGTCAAATTAAAATAAAATTGCCTTCAGTGGATCACATGTTTTTCAAACCTTCACAACGTTTCAACCGATCCTCCGGGCCTTCCTCAAGTGACTGATTGGATGTGCATGGAAAATCAAGTCCAAATATTATATCAGATTATCATAATCCTGTTAGGCCTATACAGTTTGAGATAGTTTTTCATTTCTGAGGCGTGATCAGTAAATACATCATTTCAGAATAAGATAAATGCAGTCTCTATTGGCAAAAAAGAATGAGGACGTATTTGGTCCATTTAGTCCAGATTAGCAGGACTCTACTATAACTCAGTACAGATAACCACTTTTTTTTTACCACAATTAAAAAAAAAACTAAATTCATAAAAGCTTTTTCTGTGACCCTCCATTCAAAAGCTATAAATTTGGTTGACTCTGACAATATTTATTATAAAGAACCTAAATAACACAGCAGATAAGATGCCAAATTGTGTTTCTTGAACATTTCATAGTTTACAGCTAAGCTTTCAGCCATCATTAGGTCTGTGGCCTTCATTGGGTTCATTTGAATATACTATTTTGAAGGTTAAAGGAGAGGTAAATTGAAGGGCTCTGATCCATAGTGGACCATCTCCACCAACAGCAAAAATGAGATAGTGACACCTTGCAGTAGTGTTATGAATTGCGTATCACGGTATCAAGTATTTTGTAATATGGTCCATGTCTATGGGCCTCTCATTTATGTAATATTGTGCAGGTATTGCAATACATTAGAAGAAGAAAATCATTTATTATAAACATAAATGAAGCTGCTTGCCTCTACGCAAGTTGCCATTAAGACACATCTTAACAATTTCATCTGACAAGACAATTATTAAGTACATGGCGTACATAAATATATACAGTTTTACATTATTCTTCTAAGCAGAAGCTCACTTTTACTTTTGGGAGTAAATATGGTGATTCAAGATTGATATTGAATCAACAATTATGCTTTCAGTAAGGTGTTTTGTTTCTTTTTTGGTTATCCCTAGTTTTTGCAGTTGTTGTGCAACAGAGCGATAGATCGTACCTCTGGAACCAAACAAAAGACCATGTACTGAAAAATGACAGCCACCAAATCTTGCGTGATATTTTTCTTTAAGAAATGGAATGCAGCTCTCATAGATGCTCTTTTTCTCCATGTCAACATTTTCGGCTTGATCATCGTCGTTAGATTCATAACGAATAGTTGGATCTAGGATATAAGCTGTTTTAGCCCCTTTTTTGAATGCTATAATATCTATGAAGCGATTAGATCCTAATCCATCTTCAGCATGCACTTCCTCAAAGCATTCATATCCTTTATTTGTCAGGAGGCCGGACAATGAGTGTTTTACCCGATGATGTCTCTTATTAACAATCAGTGAATTAAATGGACATGATCCGAGTACGTGACTCGGTGTTTCTAACTCCTTTGCACACCTCCTGCAAAGGGATGATCCATTAATAGCACAATTATTACCAGGGACTCCTCGTAGGTTCGCATAATTAACATTCAGTTTCAGCATGGCTGTCCATTCAGATGATGTTAGATGCATCTTTTCCACCATGAAATTGTTAGCAACAGGATATTCTTTAAAATGTGACACTCCGATACCTTGCCAAGGCATAGATGACCATTCACCAAAAGACTTAAGGCGCATTAACTTTCTAAGTTGTCTAGAACTTTTATGGCCATTTGTTATTTCCATTGGCAGGTCTAAGCGAGCAAGGCTATCTCTAACTTCTATGATACTCATTGAACTTGACTCCTTGGTTTCTCCTTTCTTAAAAATGGCACATGGCCCACTATGGCTCTGAACCCTTCAATTATTCTCTGAATTGCTGGGATAGTTTCTATGTACAAACAGTGCTGAGGTTGGAAATTTTTTCTAGGGGGAACCCATCAATTTTTATGTAGGTATTTATTTAATTAATTGATTTTTCATTTTTTGATACCAAACATTTATAGTCAAATTCTTTTTTTAGATTAATCACATACAGGGTCTTTATTATAAGTTGAGACGGGGCGACCGGTGTTTTCACTCTCTGCTACGGAGTCCGCATTAGCCGCGGGTGACGCGCGTGCGGCTTCCCTGCTTAAAGTGTAGGCTATATAAAGTATTACATATCTTACCTTATAACATATGTTGGAAGTGTCGTCCTTCCTGTGTTATACAGGCATTGTATCTGGAAACCACATTCTTAAAGATAAGGTTTATCGAACAAATCCTCACACATTGGAGAAGCTGAAAGAAAACATCACGAATGAAATTAGGGGCATTACAGTGGAAGAACTCACTCGCGTCAGCCAGAATGTGGTTTCCAGATACAATGCCTGTATAACACAGGAAGGACGACACTTCCAACATATGTTATAAGGTAAGATATGTAATACTTTATATAGCCTTCACTTTACGCAGGGAAGCCCACCCGCGGCTAATGCGGACTCCGTAGCGGAGAGTGAAAACACCGGTCGCCCCGTCTCAACTTATAATAAAGACCCTGTAGAAATTACATTACAATAACCACAACCAATGCTACCAACTTCGTCACGTACACATTGAATCTATGGCAACTGAGCAAGCAAGGCAACTATTGTGACAAGAACGGGAGTTTATGTCCCTATTAGCCTAATGGTTCTTTATTTTAAAAATGTTGCCAAAATATATGCTAATTTCATATGCACTTTTTTCCTCTCTGTGTTTATGCCGGAGCGATGAAGAGTATATTTTTACTTTGCCATAGTACTATTCCAGTCTGTTCCGGCCCAACTTCAGCACTGTGTACAAACAATCAGACATTGCATTGAGTCCAAGGAGAGGTGTTAGCAGCAGGTTTATTAGAGTACCGGTACCTTACTACCAAGAGATCAACTGAATTCCCAGCTTCCTGAAGGAATTTGTGTGATTCGTGATGATTGAAATCTGAAAGAGGCTGCCCATTAGCTGTTAAAAGTATGTCTCCAACTTTCAGACCAGCCATTTCAGCCAAACTTCCTGCTGTCAACTGAAAAAAAAAAAATTGTGTTTATTAATATAAAGCAAGTGAATTGTGGTTACAGCATTTATTTAAAAAAAATTAATTAAATGGAAACTGAAGGGTGATAAATAATTAGATAAATTCTTTATTCACCTGTAGGCTAATGTATATTGTGTATGTATGGCTAATTTTGTTAGTGGAAGTTGAATAAACTCCTACTGAAAACAAAATATCTTCAATTGAATCATGTGGCCGAACAATGGGGCAGGCAGCACATTCCATTAACCTGTTGTTCGACAGAAAGTGTGATTCGTGTAGCCAAACAATTTAATTCAAGTTTTTAATAATCTAACCCAGAGGAAATTACAAAAATTAATAGTAGTATACAGCAAATTAGTGGTTGTAATAGAACACACTCAATATAAATCTACAGTTATCTGCTAAAAGTGCTTCCTCCAATAATTGCTCTTACATTTTATGTTAACTTTTAATTGATACTTGATTATGTTACATGATCAAATTTTGTTTATAACTCAGTATTTGCTTCTATTTAAAAAAAATATGCTTGTAGACACATCATAAGCCAGGCTGTTTATACCAATAGCACTTGGTGAGTGGAGGCAGTTCTCTTATATCACACAGTTCGCAGACTTATTAGATGAAATATTCATGGTTCTTTCTACTGATGTACTGGTACCTTACTTTGTGCTTTTTTCATAGTTTGTTGTAAGAAAATCATATTTAAAGTTTATATAACATGAACTCTGATTTGCAGATTAAATCTAGTTATTGTTACTTTTCTTCAGAGGTTTGGTTTGGTCTATTTCTACACAGATATGTGTATTGTAGGTATAGAAAGTATTTTGTTCAACACTGAAATTCAACATAAATACATGTTTTGATGTCCCCTGAATCAAAAAATAGAGTTTTCAGAAACAAGATTGTGTGTTTGTGTGTGAATGAAAAATCATGTGGAAACAAAGTTTTATGTTCAGGTTAAATATCTTCTAGGAATGTGACACAAAGGTTATTGATGACTAGAGACGAGACTTTCATGCACTATAAAATTGCGAAATATGCATGCATTCATGCATTATCAAACCATGAAACATGCACTATCAAGGGAAAAATACACTAAAATATGCACTAACATTTATGGCCCAATATGAAATTTTGTAGTACACTTTATCTGAAATTATAATAGATCGCTTTTGGAACATTTAGCTGGAGGCATAGTAAAATCACAGAACACAATCACACTAACCACTGCACACACTGTAAAGATACTGCAGTTTTCCGAGCCCTGACAAAGTACAATGCACCCCAAGTGCGGGCCGGAAATAGGTGGGGGTGGACAAAGGCAAGGTCAAATTCCTTTTCGCACATCTCGCACCACTTCACAAACGTCTGTAAAAATGGGTAGTAAAAATCGAAGATAGGGAAACTTTGCCACGATGTCACTTTCTTGAAAACCCATTAAAACATGCATTTAAACTGAATATAATGTATATTATATGCATGATTTAGCCAAAAATGCCCTAAATATGCTTTATGCATGTTTTTTCCTCCGAAAAGGTCAAAACATGCAAACATGCACGGAAAAAGTATGCATATTTGGGACCAGAAAGTAATTACATGGGTAAGTACTCAGTTTGAGCTATGTCCTAAGTTCTCATAAAAACATGCATTTGCATGAAAGTCTCGTCTCTATTGATGACTTTCTTGTACTTTTAATGCCACTTTCCATGAAGAAAATTTAATTTTTGCGATTTTCTCAAATACTTCTTTAACAATTTTGTTTAGATTTTGTACACAAGTTTCTTACAGTATATAAAGAACTAACACTTTTATTTGAAACATTTTTTTTTTGCAAAAATTCATTGTTTCTACAAACTCAGACTCTCTCTTAGTCTATAGCAGAACTTGAAGAATGCAAGTTGTTTTGCCCATCCTTCTAGTAGAAAAAGTTTTATGAGTGTATTCATTAGATTTTATTTGGGTTGTGTATCCTCCAGGGATGTTACACGAAGACTGATGACTTTTTCTTACTCTTTACTACCACTTTACATGAAGATAATATAATTTTTTGCAATTTTCTTGAAAGCAACTCCCATTAATTTTTTAAAAATTTTCTACAAGAAATGTTTTTTTCAATAAATTCACCGAAGGGTAGTTATAAACCACTCATCCCATCTAAATACTCAGGTTTTGAGTCTTGCCATGGAAATAATGCAATTTTAAATGGGGCTTACACAAGTGAATGCACATTAATTTACTGCAATACAGCTGTTTCTACAAGTTGGAATATGTAGGGAAGAGAAAAATCCTGTGGCCGTTTTCACATCAGATGTTTATACTAGAGATAGAATCTACTCAATATTTTATTCATTTATTCATTTATTTTGTTGGTACTTACTCTTAAAACTGTTAATGGTGTTCCAAAATCTAGGCCCCCAGTAACACGAAATCCCCATGGTTTACTATCTTGCCTTGCAAGTTTCACTTCTACTGCTGCTTCAGCCACATCTAACTGCATCATGTTTCATCAGCCTTAAAAGAAACGTATAAGACATGAAATATTAATTGGTTTCTCAAATCTTGTCACAAAGAACCATGTACTATATACAAGAATGAGGAATTGTATAACAATTTTATTGTCTAAGTTCTGCTGATAATACAATAATCATATTAATTTCTTCTGTACATTTTCCTTTAAATTATGTACTTCAGAGTTCTGAGTGACCAAGGCAAACTTAGCTCTAAAACCTACAGTATTCCTAATAATAAGCCCAAAGCTTTTTTGCTGATCCAACCATACCACAAGGTTTGTGAGAGTAAGGCCATGTCTCAAAACTTCATTTTCAACTGAAGTGAACCTGGTAGTTGACTAAATAACCAGAAATGACAGCAGAAGCATGATCAAAAAGTGCATGTTCATTGTAAGCAAGTCCTTAACAGCTAGAAATTGAGAATGACTTGTAGACTGAACATAGCATCCTTGATAATCTGTAGACAAATGAAGGCAGTGCTTGAGTCATGTCAAAAGCTTCTAGTATTAGTTACTAGATTTAGTAGTTACTCAGCATTAAGTTGCTAGTCATTAACACCAGTCGTGGCTCCTGGCCTAAAACAGGGTGTGCTGCATTTACCATTTCATAGGCCTGTAAATATTTTTAAGCCTACTTACATAATGAAGAGGGTATAAGTATTATTTATATCATATTTTCATATTGCTCCCAGTGGTGAAGTGAGGACAGAGTAACAGGTGGTAAGCCAATTACCTCACAACCCCTGCCCCCCCAGAAACTAAGGCATTACTTGGACATGAAAGGGCAGAGGAATTTTGTCCAGAGGCTCTAATTTAGGCTTGGAGTTCTTTTACATGCTGTAAGTCTACAGTATGGGCCCCCCCAGCTTAAAGTCCCTCCCAGAGGATTCTGTGCCCAGAATTTTTATGTCCTGAAAAATCCATTGACCACAGATGGGTATGATCTCGTGACTTCAGATCTAGAGGTGGGCACGCTACCTCTAAACCACCACAGTTGACATTGTTTATATAGTATATTAAAATTAAAAGGATTCAACAATGTTGACCTTCTAAATATAACAAAACATCTTAATATCTACTGCATGACACATCAGCCTACAAGCAATGCTTTACTCATGGCTGCTTCCCGGATCATCATCTTACCCAAAAATGAAAAAAATAATGGAAATACAAAACATGATCCGTACTATCCAAAAACTTGGTAAACATGTAGTAATACAATGGGTTCCAGCACATTGTGGAATACAAGGAAATGAAAGAGGGGATGTATTAGCAAAGAAAGGGTGCACAATTAAGCAGAAAGAAACAAACGCCTTTTCTTATGAATCAATTAAAAGAATCATCAAAAAGAAAATGAATGATACCTACAGTGCTAAATTAACTGAAAAAATGGGAAACAGAAATATAAAAATACTATTAGAAAACCCCCTAGTAATACCAGAGCTACCACGGAAATCTGCAGTTGCTAGTATGACTGCCTACAGGACATGACTGCCTAGGAAAGCACCTACATAGAATTGGAATATTTACTTCTCCAAATTGTATACTGTGCTGTCAAGAAGTTGAAATGCATAAACAATATCTAGAACATTGTGCAGCTCTTCAAGATTATCAAGACCTGACTTCTAAGTATTGGGAAGCATGAAGGAGAAGGAGAATGACTTCGTTGTTAACTCCAGAGCATTAGATACACACACACACGCACGCATGCACAATCATAACAGAGAAGCAGGAAACCCCAGCAGACCATTTGCAGTGGCAGTTCCACTGTGAGTGAGCTCATCACGGCTGAAGCTACTTTAGCACTCGTCACTGTATTTTCTAGTTATCCCGGAGAGGGTGCTACAAAATATATTTTTGTCCATTTTGTTTCCATGGCTCACGTTTGAAGAGAATAGGAGTAATTTTAGTGCAGTTTTTACAGTATGCTGCAGCATATTAGCTCATGATCATCGGCCGCTCCTGATTAGCATGTAGTTAAAGGGTGGTGTTTCTGATAGATACTTTTGGGTATTCGGAGTCTTGAGTACAATGAGTATTCAATGTGAATTTGATAGTCTAGCGTAAAAATATTGCTAATTTTTTTCTTGCCAACCCTAATCACAATATTCTTGCACTGCACAACTAAATACAAGCACAAATAAACCATATTTCACTTTCACAAACATTTTTTAACATCATCTTCAAATTTTCACATTTTGCTAGTCCATTTCACAGAAAATGCCCAAGATCACTAAGTGAACTTCATTTTGGATATTTGAAATATACCTAACAAAGAAAATCTGTCCATTAGTGCTTCAGTACATGATATTGAAGGAAAGAAATTCAAAGCCTAATAGTCAGATGTAGATAGAATGCCAGTATTCTTGAAATAAGAAATTACTTAATTTTCTGAAAGGGATGAAACAAAATGTCATTTTATGATAATTGATACAGTTCCTCATAGAGAAGAACAACAGTACTACAGAATGTATATTTGTATATTATAACACGAATGGAAATAATACATACTTGGTTATGTGCTTATTCTTTCTACTCACTACTTCTTCAAACTGAAATCACTTTAGGATAAACAACAAGATTGAGCTAATGAGTGGGAACAATTTTAGCACCACACTTAAGGTCCAGGGTTCTAATAAAGTTTAATCTGAATATAGTGAGGGCTGACATTGATTGGGTTGTAAGGGCATTCTGCCAAAATATGCGCAAGTGCATTTTGCAATGGTTGATATGTACCCTGTTAGTGACAGGAATTTATTGGCAGCTCTTCTAAAATGCAGGCCTATAGTGCTTTGTTGATTTTAGTAAATGTAACTACTGTAGTCTTGATTGCACCTATGTCTTTTATAGTGTCACAATGTTGTTACCTGTTGTTGCCCAGTTTATATTATATACACAGATACATATTTTTTTATTAATTGCCTTGATGGGCAGTGACATTGCAGTTTCTGTACAAGGTTGGTATCTTATTGAATAATATGTTCACATTATTCAGGTGTTAGATGGAGCCTGTCTTAAAATATAATTGTAACAATAGATAATGTTAACAAAAATAATTTTTAATAGTACAGTAGAGTCCCGATATTCCGAACTAATTGGGATTGAACACCGATCAGTTTAGCGGGAATTCAGAATAGGCGGATTTCATGAATAATATCAATATACTGACCTGTTAAGGCATAAATTAAGTGCCAGCTTTCATTCCAATTTGGTTTCAGGCGTTTTCATCAAGCTTAGGCTTTATGTATATCTCTATTTAACTTCTTTGTATAACAATAAATGTACGTTTCTTCACGAACTTCTTTTTAATTTCTCCTGTTTTTAAGTTTAAAAAAATCGGTATTTTTTCTGAACTCTGTTCGAAATAGGTGGATTTTTGAAATAGCGGCACTGTACTGTATTGTTAATGATTTAACTATGTATTGTTTGAATGCTGTGTTGTAAACATTCTGGATCTAATTGATCATCTGTAATTGAGGACAAATGAGTTCATTTAGCATTTTGCAACATTTTTAATAATTTACTGTCTTTCACCATTTGATTAATTGATCATTGCTGTAAAAATTGTTGAAATGTACACTTGCTTTATTCCTTCATTTTGTCCTGGAATATCTTTCCACATTCGACAAATTCCTTCATTTCCTACAACTGCTCTTGCTTTCTTAAAAAATGTCATTGTATGTTCTATTAATGTCCACTGGCGTGGTCTTGTGGTTAGCGTCGCTGACTACAGATCCGTCGGCCCGGGTTCGATTCCTGGTACCTCCTCGGATTTTTCTGAGGTAAGGGAGGTCTGGTAGGGGTGCACTCAGCCTCGTGATTCAAATTGAGGAGCTACTTGATAAAGAAGTAGTGGCTCCGGTCAAGAAAACCACCATTAACGGCCGTGCCCCCCAATCCTGCCATCTGCCTACGGGAGATGATGCAGCGGCCGGGTGGTAGACCAAGTCCCTCCAGGGATTTAGCACCACGGAGTTTAGTTTTAGTTTTTATGTTGTATTAATTAGCGTCTACATTCTAGGGTTAAATTTTCCTTTATGTTTGAATGTCCCTGGGAGCAGCCAATTTTTTTTCATTCTCAGCAATAAAACCTCTAGTTTTTATCGTTGGAGTTAAAGTTGAAGTGAGAAATGTCTTTATCTTCCGTTGTCATCGCACCATAGTATGTCCACAATGATATTCATGACATCTTGAATCTTTTGATAGTGAAGGAAGAAATTGCTAACTTCAGTACAAAATATTTTCTTAGATTAAATCAGCCAAAATTTGTATGAAAACCTTGATAACTTTCTTCTGGAATAAAATCTCGTCATCATTGATATATAGTTAAAATTATTATTGATATCCCATGTGCAAATCATCATGAAGTAAATTTGCTAGGTAATAGTGAATAACTAAGGACACTTAACTTTCTTTAAAAGAATTTGTACTCTATAGATCTTCCATTTATTTTCAATTTGTCTGTCTAGAATTTTACTTTGTCTTCTGGAGTGTTGTCATGTTGTCTTCCTTTATGCCATTCTTGTATAACATATTATACTTACTGTCCATGCTGGACAGTTTGTAGATTTAACTGAATAAAAATATTTGGTAAAGAAAACATTGCACTTATCAAAGAATCTATATTGCTGATTTAACTATTACACTATGAAAAAAGAACAAAACAATATAATGAAGTATAGTTCATATTACAGTACACTAAAAATCTACCAGAACTGTTATGTTACATATAATTTTATTGTATTACAAACCACAGTGACCAAACCCTGGCTCGTGAGCCACATGCGACTTTTCTAACATTCTCGTGTGGCTCTTAAAAAATTCTGAGGCTAAATGAAAATTGTTTAAACTGCCTTAAGTTGCCATCTACCAGATTTCAAGCAACTAGCAAGTAAAGTGGACTGTAGAAAAAGTTAACGTTAATAAAAAGTCTTGTAATTTGTGGAAATTATACAAATGTGTATTAGTGTGCTACATTAATACTGATGAGATGTAAGATAAATATAACTTTTACTGCTGTTTTTAATTATATCTCCATATTTGGCCTTCAAAAAATTTAAATTTAACCTTAAAATATGTGCTGCTCTTTCCAAACGTTTCCCTCAAAATGTGGTTCCCAATATCCTGGTAGCTGGCCACCCCTGTATTATGATCTTTGCTTTAAAGGAAATTCTCAAAATGGACTTTTTTTCCTTCATCTGAAATTATCTAGATCAGGGGTGACCAACTTCTTTACTTACAAGAGCCAATATATGATGTGTGTTGGCGTCATGGGCCGCACATTTTTTAATCCAGTAAAATGATTGTTAACAATTAAAATTATAATTTATTAAAATGCAGTACACTTAATGAAAGCACTTTTTTGGATGCAGTAAAATTATTATTTAATAAAATTCAGAATACATTGAGAGCACTTTTTTAGATGCAGTAAAATTATTTGTTAAAATGCAGTATACATTAATGAGAGAACTGTGGACGCTCGTGGGAAGTACCAAGTTCACCAAAGTAAATTTCGAAATATGCTGATAATCTTAACAAGTCCTAAAGATGCATGATACTGTATGCACATGGAAAATTGCTTTTGGCATGCCTTTATCCTGCTTATTTACAAAATGTAGTGAAGTCAGTTTTGCACAACTGGGATGATCTGTGTAAGGTAGTTTAGATTTTATATTTAACCCTTATCCTTTACCCAAAGAATGTAGTTTGGAATATAGTAACAAAACTATCCATAATGTAAAACTATAAATAAAACTAATTATTTTAAATTTTATTAATTGGCTTTATCATGGGCCATACAGAAGATCGAGGGCTGCATGCGGCCTTCCCTATCTAGATGAATACTATTTGTGCCAGGTTTTACTTTGGTAATTTAATGTTGCTTTCAAACTCATGCTTGAAGATTGAAAAATAATTTATCATGACAAGAAATATTCGTTAAGCCCAAATAAATTACTGTCAGCTCCTGATTATCCATATTAATTGGGACCATGACCATTAGTAAAAAACATGGATAATTTGATTATTAAAATTTTTCGTAATAATTATGTAATGAGTTGAATTTAACACTAAACTTCCCCTTTGGTATAGTTTACCTTTACTAGTTTCGGCATCTTCGCTACCACTGGCAACAGCTATACATCAACTGCCGTGGCACCCTACCACGTACGTGGAACAAATTTTGAGATGGAGTCATCAATGGTCAGGATGTTGAAGTTCATCAGTGAATAAAAATTCTCTCCCAGACCGAAAGTTTCTTGTGGCTGCGGACACATTTTAATAGTTCTGGATCCCTGTCAACTTCTTATCCTACATCTCAAAAGTGTGCCTCTACCGTTGATTTGTCCGTATTTTGATATTTTATGTATCTTATGTGTTCTTTACTTCTAACTTCCAATTTCCTCTTGATTTTTCCTGCATAGACTTTTTCACAATCATTACATTTAAACTGGTAACTTATATGCCTAATTTTTTTACTGTTGTGGGGTTCTCTAAATTAATAGCTTTCAGTAGGTTTTTAAAAAGTATCTACCTTATTTACAGGTGTGGTTGTGATGCCATGATTTTTTAAAAACTTTTCTGAATTTAATATTGGCCCAAGAGTGGTATGTAATTTTCTTGTATATCAAGATTTCTAATAATAGTTTCAAGGTGGTTATCTCTCTGGTTAATTTTTTTTTTTCTTGTATTTGTTGATATTTTGTCAATTAGTTCTCTGCTGAACCTATTATGTTCTGCAGTGGAGATGATTGTGTTGTATTCCAGGTCATATTCTGATTTTCTATTAGTTGTCATATGTGGCCCTCACGACAAAACAAACATGACCAATATGGCCCTTAGTAGACCCTTAGTTTGACATGTCTGTTTCAGACTATCAGATGAACTATCCTTAAAGCAGAATTTTGTAATATTTGATTACTTCACTGTGATTCCCACATATAATAGTGTTAATTAAGAATTTTGTCTTTTCAGGTAAGTTCCTTGTCAGCTGAGCCATTTGCTTATTCGTTCATCGTTTAAGATGTGCTAATCCATAACTGGGTTTCCCTTGATGACTACATGGCCATGTTATGGAAGTTGTTGAGGTAAGTTGCCTGCATATGTGAATTACCAAAAAATTGTTGTATATAAATCACTGATCATAATTTATTCAGAAAAGTTAGGACTTATAGTACAGTTCTAACAAAAAGCAGGGCACTCCTAGAAATGCTTTTCATAAGGTATAGGTAAGACCTGCTAGAAACTTGCATTATTTCCTTCTCACAGTGTGCAGCAGCTAAAGGTGTGCTTTTTTTATATTAATGATAAACGCAAAATATGTTAAGACTTAAATGTGGAAAATGCAAATTTCTTAATGAAAGTCATAAATTTATCCATGAATTACTACGAAATCACCAAGTAATCATGATATTTTCAATTAGGCCCTAACAACATGTTGCCATATCTCATCCTTCTGGTCTTGTAAATATGAAGAGGGCCATGATAACAGAAACTTTGCACAGTTACTAAATATATGAATGAACCTTGCATTAGGAGAGAGAGAGCATGTCCTTGAGGTTAAAGCATCACTCACTTCTTGCCAGGGTGAGCGACGACTCAGAACATGGCAGGTTTGAATCTCCGGTCAGTGCAGTGCTAATGTGCCTGTAGTATAGCATATAAATGGGCCCATGTAAAATAAGCTGTGTATGGCAAGTGTGGATGTTGATGAGGTACGTTGACACTGCACTGACTGAAAAACAATTTTGCTTTAGGTGGGGGGAAACACATTAAAATTAATTTGTTTGATTATATTTCTATTTTACTTCATATAAACAGTTATACATGTCTTAAAGTAATAAGCAATTAACCAGTTTTTAATCCTAGAATAAGCTGACAGCCAATTTAGTCAATTTAGATCCTTTGATAGGACCCACTTGATAAAATATAAATTTGATTGTGCACTAATGTGTTAAATGTGTTAACTGCTCTGTGGGAGTCAGTGTGTTAAGTGAAGCAGGGACACATCCAATATTTTTTTTCCTTTCTTCTCTGGAGGGGGTTATGATAAATCTGATACATTAGTATCACATACAAAATTATATTGAACCTCACATTGTTATTAGAATGGCATACCTGTACAATGATACTGAAACAAAGTATGCAGGTTTGTTTGTTAATATGTATGTCAAAGTCACACCTTAATCCAACTGAGGTAAAAGCATTAAAGCTGCTGAGGTGTAGGATAAAATAAAATTTTATTTCTTATCCTTTATTGGAAACTTTATCTAGCTCCATTTCAAGCACTGCTCACTTTGCCACTTTGGCTGGCAACGGCAGTAACGGCATTACTATTTCATGATTTATCTTTCACATTACTATTACTATTTCATGATTTATCTTTCACATTTCATGAGTCAGGATGCTGTAGCCCCCTCAACCCCCTTGAATATGCCCCTGAAGTGAAGCATACAAGTGCCTTCAAGGTGCTTCAAAGTCCATGCTAAGCTGTAGGTCCCATCTGCCACTCACTATTCTTTAATAATAATAATAATAATAATAATTACTGGCAAAATGGAAGAACCTGCTACACCTTATTATATAATTTATTATAATAAATGACACTTGCACCAAAACGGCTATTTTCAGAGCCAACATAATATTTTATAATAGTTCCCGATTATATTAATTGACCCTTGCACCAAAAAGTCTATTGGCAGCTATTTTCAGAGAGTGGGGAGCTAGGGTGTAGCAGATTCTTCTGTTTTCCCTACTTACTTACTTAATGGCAATAGACAATTCCTCAGCAAGCTAAAGGAATGTTATCTATTTTATGGAACCCGAAGATTGATGCCGTGCTTACCTGACCCACCATTCAGCCATATTCTGTGCTAACTCCATCCAACCATCCCTCACAAAAACTACTTCCCTTAATTCTATCCTAATATTGTTCTCCCACCTATGTCTAGGTCTTCCAAATGGTCTTTTCCCTTCGGGTCTCCCAGTCAGTAGCCTACTTTTGAGATATGTCTTTCCTCCCCATGTGCACAACATGTCCAGCCCATTTCATCCTCCGTGATTTAATTACCCTTACTATAGCTGGTGAAAAGTGAGTAATAATAGTAATAAAAAAAATAACAACAATAATAATGACGACAACGATGATGATTATGAAAATAAAAATCACGAAAGAGGAAAGAATTAAGCATTTCAAGAAAAGTTACAGTTTACTACTTGTAATTCATTTTTAAGATTCTAAATATTTAGAGATGATAAATCATCATTTAGCAATACAGAGCACACATGGAAGTTCTTTCCTTATGTATGTGATTTAAAATCCCAAAGGAACAAACACCCTCTTTGTTTATTCGTGGCTAGCTGAATAGGATCTAAGCTACCACTTCTACTCCGTTTAATGTATATCAGCCATTGTCGTTATGATTGCTATCATTGTTATTATCTTCACTATCGTAATTGACATTTTTGTTATCATCATTGCCATTGAGCTAAATGCAAACATGCATTCTGCAGTATATTTTATTTTATTTCTTCCTGCAACACCTGCAGGTTGCCATTGACAAAGAGTACCAACAACAAAAATAAATTAAAACAGTAAAAGAAAAGGATGTGTATAGAAGTAGGGGTAGATATACAAGAAATAGGAATCAAAATTTGTGAAAGAAGGCAATTAATATACAGACAACTCCTGATTATCCATGGGTAGATTATCCAGTTTTGAGATTATCCGTGCAAGGTTCTTCCTTTTCAATCCTTTGCAAGTGAAATAAATTATATGTGTAGCACATGATGACATTGCCTGAAGCCAGAATAGTAATAATTCTACATTTGGATTATCCATGTTTTAAAATTATTTCTGCATTTCCTGGTCCCAATTAACACGGATAATCTGGAGTTTGCAATAATAGAAAAAAGATACCATACAATGCAGTGAACCAATAAGATCACCGACACAAAAACTATGGTGAGGATCTTAAAATGAATAAAAACAAAATTGAAGAAAAATTCAGTGTGCTTTCTTTTATAAATTCAGTTTTATTTGTCACATATATACATAAATACACAAGATATACAAGGTTATTTAGTGAACAATTAATTTATTTACATGTAGTGATATAATTAAATACTGCTGTATTATTGTAATTAGTAAATATACTTAAAAAAGGGTGGTACTGCTATTAAAAAATGTTCATGTGATAACAGTGTTCTAATTTTCTCTACTGCTAACAACCATTGTGTATAATTGAAAAATTGTATTTCTCACTTAATTCTGATACATTAAATTTCTTATATTTCTACATGCATATACTTGAATTTAATTAAGTTTCAACATTTAAATTTGGACTTGTTATACTGAAGACAGTTTGCAGTTTTGTGCACTGCATGGCATTCTTTTTATCCCTAAACTTAGGCATATGTGTGCTAGCTTTACTGAACAAATATTGCAGTTATTTATCCCTTTTGAATGTCAACTCAGTTGAAAAACTCTAAGCCTATACTGAATCGTTGCTGGAGATCCTAAAAACACAGAACTTTGAAGATCTAATGCCCAATGCATCACAGACAAAATATAACTACCCTAATTAATGTGCTTCGATATAAAATGTATGATCATTGAGTAAGTTACAGAAAGAAAACGTTTCCAAGGAATTTTACTGCTATTAAACAAACACATACACATACAACAGAGTAATGCACAAGGAGATTTGCAACATTGAAAATTGTTGGGAATGAATTGAGGAAGTTCTTGAATTATAGAATTCAACATCAAAACACTTCTATGAAACTAACACGACAATACTTTAACAGTGGATAGTTGCAAACAAAACTAAATTTTATTCAGTACTAGTATAAAACACAAAAATGTGACTGAACTCATGGTAGAATCAGAGTAATGAAAGAGGATTTTGGGATTAATGACAAATATCTATCCTAGCCTTTGAAACAGTCCACATGAAATAGTCTAAACATAAGCAGATATTTATATAGGCCTAGATGGGTTGCACAAATATAATAAGAAAACAGTGTTTAGCACATTTGAGGAGAATAATAAGGACAGTAGGCCTAAGGTTCAAGAGATAACATAGACAACTGAAGGAGTTAACTTATGTGATACAAAAATAATCTATATGGACTATTAAGACACCATGGTTTCCTCATGTTGTTTACACAGGATTACAATGCAGACACCTAGACCAAAAACTTTTTACTGTACATACTTAACGAAACACACAACGAACAGACAAATTCCTATGGAATCAAAACAGACACAATCATATCACTAAAAATACTGGACCTTATTCCAGAACTTCCATGAAGAGCAGCTATAACTGTATTCCCTTGCTTATTTGGCAAAACCGCTTCGTAAATATTTCTGAAAAATAGGAATCCAGGAGTCATTAAAGAACAGTATTTACTATTGAAATGTAGTGATAAGTCATCTATGGACATATCCTTCTGTGCTAAACTTTTATATCATAGCCACGTCTTAATTTTATTAAGAACGTCTGTAGTTATTGGTTGATGAATTCCAAAATGTTCAGAGAAATAGAACATAAATAAGAGTGTCCAAATTTTGAGTTGATGCTCATTTTATTTTTATACCAGTACTTGAAACGTGATGTGTAAAATAGAACTTTAATCTTTACTTATACCATTAGGTATCATGTTTGAGCTAGGAGAGAGTTCTCTTTTCAGTTACAAGTAGGGTTCGTGAATCCAGCAAAGTGTTGTAATTATAAAATTCCAAGAATTAATTTTTGACACAGCAGGCATTTAGTACTGTGTGCAGTGCAATTGGCAGGCATTTTAAAGCCATGAGTGCAGCCAATGTTGTTTCAGTTTGGTAATTAAGTGATCAGTTTTCTAACTGAACTGTTGCATCAGTATGAGACATCATGTCTTCCAGTCATGCTTCTTCCTCATTTTCTGATCTACTGTCACTTTTCTTACCTACAGCTGATGAACACATGGTGATAATTTAATCATCCTTAACGAAGCTGTAGCCTCAATCATTGTCTGTTTGTACCAATCATTAATGTCATTAATATTGACTTCAGCACAACCAGGAATTGTCACGTATAGGGGATCTGTACAGGTTGTCAAGTTGAATCCTACCTTCAAATTTAGCTTGTTGATAGGTCTTTGTTACAGAATTAATTATCTGCTCAATTTAAATGCAAGTGCGAGAAAATTAATTGCGAATCTTGTAAATTTGAAACATTGAGTAGCCTCACACTGATAGGATGGGGGAAGAGAGCTAGGCCTACATGTCTTGTCTACTTTCTTACCATCATGTCGGCATCTTCTCTCCCTGTCCATATCACTATAGGAGGGAATATTATAATAATAATAATACCCTCCTTTTGTTAGAATACTATTTACAGCACATGACCTAAAACTCATTCACATTATTCAATATGAACAGTCAACTTCAACAGTCAACAGTCCCATTGTCTGCTAAGCTATTCCTAGCTGTTATGTCCGGATGCCATCTTCTATAAGTTGTTATATATTTTAGAATTTTCCATCTGTTCCTGACATTTTGATGGAACCATACGTTTCTGTGGTTTAAAAACTAGAGGTTATCAAGTAATAATTGAAATGATGAGAAAAATGTAGCCACATCTTGTGATATCATGTTTCAAGAAATTTAAAAATGTAAAACATAAGTTACTGTTAAGAATTTTACTCTGTAATTTATGTTTATGTCTAAGAACACCCTGGAATTCAGTTTTATTCAGTTGTAGAGGTTAAGTTTGTTCATCAGTAGTAATGGGATCTACCATTTTCATGTAGCATTAGTTTTGTCGTTAAAGGCTAGTTTACATGACGAAATTAGGTTTCATAACTAAGTTTCGCAACTGTTTTTTACTTGAATGCGCAAGCGCGAGATGTACTGGCGACAATGAGTTATGAAACTACACAGTTTCAGCTGATTCCAACTTTTCACGAAACTATAATAACATTTTGATATTTTACGCATATTTATCTTGTTCGCTTTTGGTAAAATGAAGTGGGGAATTGAGGAAATTGTGAAATGCCTAGGTTCATACGTGTTTCAAAGATGTTTGTGGGATTTCAACTACTTGAGCATCAGAAATAAGATGAATTATGCGGTTGCATTGGAATAGAAAATGGGTGTAATTAGTTTCACGAAATCACTTTCATGAAAGTGGTTACGAAACCTAGTCTCATCGTATAAACTAACCTTAAAAGAAAATATTGAATTACAGTCATAAAACCATATTCTTTCATCTGCTTGAGGTTCTAGTGCTTGATTTTCTTCATGGTCTACAAAGTTCATCTCTTTCTGTCCTTTGATCAAACTGCAAAGCACTTCATGACGAGTGAATGGTGTGCATTGTTGTGATTTGAAGCCCATTCTTGAAGCTGTAGGATGAGATAAATAAGATTGATTACGCATTTCACAATATGGGTTCACTATATTTTTCAACCGAACAGATAACTTGATGCTAATAGCAGTAGCAGTTTCCTGTTTTGTATGTTTCTTTAAGAAACGTAGCATTTCAGATTGAAGAAATGTGGATTATTAACTTCCTATAACATTAGGGTTACCAAATGGTTAAGGATGGTAAGGAAGACATATGAGACTAAAAAGGACGAAAGCAGGACACATTAAAATTATTGAACAGGTCTGTTTTGGAGGCCTACGTTTATCCGACAGTCGACATTTATATCCATCTGAGCCTGCTTGCTTGAGATACACATTTATCTGATGAGGCTCCATGGTTAGCAACAAAGCTTTGCCAAATAAACAATCGGCTTCCTCATCAGAAAGGCCATTTTTTAAGCATTTGTATCCCATCTCCAACTCGGCAGTAAACTTGCATTTTCTTTTCCCCATTTATGAACTGAATGCATAAAATAAAACTTGCAGCATAAGATGGTACTTAATATTCCATAACATTCTGGTCATTACTACCAACAGCAGGATCTAGATTAGAAGTTTCCTACAAAGAGATTATAACAAAGGGATTAATACCAGTAATAATGAAAGTGAAGTGTGCACAAGTGTGCAAAAAGATTACGATTTCAGTGGAAATTAGATTGTGATACTTTGCTCAAAGACATCATTTGGTAAAATCTGGAAATAAAAGCATCCTTTTCAGTTGTTAAAAGAATTGCTTATAGGCTACAAAAATAAGGACAAATTGCAGGTTTTGAAAAATAAATAAGGACGCCAGGACTTCCTTAAAATATAAGGACATGTCCTGCTAAATAAGGACATCTGGTAACCTTCTATAACATAAATGAGAGGACTTGAACTTTTTTAATAAGGAAAGTTAAGTATGTGTCTCACATATACTGTGAGAGTACTTGTGTCTCGGTGGAGACCAGACAGGGCTTTGTTCAATATACAAAGAAAAATAAATCATAAAATTTATAGGAAGCTTATATAGTGAAGTTAATAAATATTTATTAATACTTGAGATGGAGATTTAACATACATAACTTCACTCAATTCAAACTAACAATTCAAGCCAACATCCTGACTCATTCTCAGCTATACTCCATGTGAGGTAGGAACAGCAGCTGTGCCTCCTGGTGGCTGTTTAATTACCCTCTTGATAAGATCATAATCAGCGGGTATATCAAAATTCATCAGCTGGTCCCAAACTGTGAGCTGCTTATGTCACTGGACATACTTCTTTAATTCTGGCTCCAAACTAACTTCATGATCCTTTTCCCACAGCTGATGAATTTTGATATACCCGCCGATGACAATCTTATCAAGATAAACACCACCAGGAGGCACAGCTGCTGTTCCTACCTCAGATGGAGTATAGCTGAGGATGAGTCAGGATGTTGGCTTGAAACATGTTCAGGTTAGTTCGAGTTAAGTGAAGTTATGTATGTTAAATCTCCAACATATAAAGAAAAATAATTTATGGGAAACAGTTTTTATATTTCAATGATCACCTAAGCATGTGTCCATTTTAATTTTCATTTCAACGTATAAATATGAACGTTTTTGTAGTAGCAGTACTCTGTTTGCATAACAGTTACAGAGTATAATGAATAATAAGGAAACAAGACTGGTAGGCTTTGTATTTTTAAGCTGCCTTTATGGGTTAAAAAGGTTCATATGAATGTTAAAATAGAGTATTAAGTTCAGTGACATAAATAATATTTTCCCAACACTTAAAATTTTAAGAGCAAGGCTAATGGAAACTTCCTCATAGTAAGTCAGAATCTTCAGAGTATTGTGACATTAGTTACAAAAATAATAAAAATTGTAAGTAAATAAATCGAGACAAACATCACATAAAGGCCTGGGCATGATGAGTGCAGGCTGTTGTTACAGGCAGGACATTGTGAAACCAAAGACGGGCTGCGATCTGAAGGTGTCATACACATTGCAGCATGGTAGGGCAAAGGGCAGCTGCTAGAAAGGCCACTTGCTTTTTGTCAGCAGAGGAGAAACATATACAAATATGTGGTGGTCTTCTGATGAAGAGGAAATGTTAGTCTTATTTGTTCTTAATGAAATAGACAAAGAAGCAGAAATAAATTTTCAACTAGAACAATTAGGCGAATATCACTGATTATGTTGAGAATTAGAGAGTTTTCAAGATAGACTTTTTACTTACTTTGTAAGTGTTTCAAAATGTTATACCTGTGTAATCTAATGGAACCAACTACAAACAATTCACAACAAACTGGAGTAGGCCTATTCCTGCAAGAGGAAGTCTGACAATTAAAATTAGTCATATAAAAATGGGTATTTTATCACTCCTTTGATCAGGCCTTTCATATCCATTTCAACAAAAACACAATGCACTAAACGAGCAGCAGACTCAAAACTCAACTGATTGCAGCCAGTTATGTCCTAGATGAGATCATTATCGCAGACCGGTGTGTGTTTGATACATATGATGCAATATTATGAAACACTGTTTGATGTCCAGCCTGATACGGGTAAAGTTTGCAGAATGTGGCTGCAGCCCACATTTTGTGTGCCAGGGCCTTAATTTTTTTTTTAATGTGAAAAACTGTAGGGAGATTAAATAATTTCAGTTCTGTTCATAACTATAGATTCCTTTATGGTATGGAATTGTAGTATTGTTCTTCCTAATTACGAACAAGCTGAATCTGCCATAAAATGATGCCTGCTTTTGTTTACAATATTCTTTAGACCATTACTCTTTGAACCACTGCCAAATTCTTAAAATAATTAAACTACACTGAAGACTGCTAGACAGTCCTCTTTTATGAAAATAAAGATTATTATATAACCAACCAGAAAACAGCTAATTTCCTTACCTTACTGCTATACAACCAAGATAGGAATAGACCTCATTGTGAAGCTATATATTTTTGCGTTCTTCTTGGGAAGCTAAGTGTTCAATCATAGCATGAAAACTTCCCTACTGTTTTTTTTATTCTTCAGGACACACAATTCAGCTTAGTACACATCCGATTATGTGGGTATAAGAACAAATTACTAGTAATTTCTATATGCCTATATTACACTACAGCCTACAACGTTATATCCTTCCCATGAACTGATCATCTCATCATTATGTGTGCATAGAAGCTGCGCACTTCACCACTAAGCCTCTCTATGGACTGTTGATGCCCCTCTATTCCTATCTTGACAGTTTTATACCCTTTTTACCTGTGTTTTTAACGTTTACAGCTTTCTTTCTGTTGACTGCAGTGCCACCATCTCAAGCTTAAGCTTGCAAGGCATAACATACGGCTTTGGGGGTGGAGGTAGTGGGAAAAGCCGCCTGTTCCCTTGAAGTGACTCGTGTTGCCACTAGAAAAATGCATAAGTAAATGAATACTCACTCCTCTAACCTACAATATTGCAAAATTGCAGAACAAAAATAAATCTTTGGTTTTGTTGCCAATAAAAAGTAGTGAATTAAAAAATACGTTTTGGCATTTCATTACACTGAATAGCCATTATGTTGTATTGCCACAGCCATTATTATTTTGTGTATAATTATATAACTTCTTCTTATATTAACCTGGAAGCCCTGCTTTACTAAATTTAAACACTGAGTGACCAACTTCATAAGTTGGCTTCTGTAGACATTGGTCCCCATTAAAAATGTGTATGTTTACATATATATATATAGGACACCTAGCCATTAAAGCATTAGTATTCTCATTGTATGTTTCTGAGTTTAAGTAATAAAAATATTCTGCAATAATTTTCAATTAGTTTTGTTTGTGCCTCTCATGAAGAAACATGTGACCTATATGGTCATGGGTGAACCTTCAGTTTGACATGTCTGGTCTTAGTCTTTGATACTACTGTTGATGGCAACTGAATCTGCAGGATGAAGGCAGTTCATTGGTTTTTCTGCATGTTCTAACTATAGGCACCTGGTTACTTCTATAAGTTTTTATGTTGTAACACTTACATTTTTTTACATAAATTGCATGAATTACATAATTTTATTCTTAATTATATGGCTTTTCCATAACAAATATAAATAATTCCATAAGAGCATAAAGATTCGAAATGAAACAATTAAAACTTACACAGATTCATGAACCTTACTCAAATCATGCATAAACAAAAAAATTGATAATAATAAAAAAAACTAAAATCCCGGTTTTCATGTAGATTTCATGATTAAAGTGCAATGCCCAGGGGAAAAGATTCGAGTTCCCTAGTCCAAAAAACCCTCGCATAGTAAGTTTTGTCCAAGTCATTCAATGCTCTGTTTTTCCCAATTGCTATGGCAATTAACTTCACAATTGAATACTGTCTTGTCAGTACTGTTGGCTGTGCATTCATGAGATATCTAAGAAAGTTGGTTTTTATATAGTAGACTCACTTCACTCATTGGGAGCTGCGCCCCCAAACCCCCACTGAGGTTCTCGGGAAAAGTTTTTTTTAAAAGATCTATGGAAGATAGAGTGCATGTATTTAGTCTGCTGTATTGGCTAAATATTTTGTTTACGTAGATTTCATAGCCTCTCTATGTAAATATTCAATTTAGCAATGCCTTTAAGACCGGGAAAATCATAGAAAGACACAAGTAAAAATGCGAGATTTCGTCTACGAGTTATGTTTAAAAAAACTAAACTCCGTGGCGCTACATCCCTGGAGGGACTTGGCCTACCACCCGACCGCTGCGTCATCTCCCGTAGGCAGATGGCAGGATTGGGGGCATGTGGTCAGCATGCCGACACCCACGGTCGTTAATGGTGGTTTTCTTGACCGGAGCCGCTACTTCTCTATCAAGTAGCTCCTCAATTTGAATCACGAGGCTGAGTGCACCCCTACCAGACCTCCCTACCTCAGAAAAATCCGAGGAAGTACCGGGAATCGAACCCGGGCCGACGGATCTGTAGTCAGCGACGCTAACCACAAGACCACACCGGCGGACACGAGTTATGTTTAAAGAATATAAATTATGAAATTTCTTTAGCAGATAGAAGAAAATTTTGTTAGTTCTGGACAAAAATATGTTAATTGGATTTAATTATTATGAACCTGAGACTTCAGAATGCAAGTCCAAGACGTTACTATCTCGAGTACCCCGTTAGGTTTATGGAAATAATTATTTCTAAACTATCAGAGCCCTATGTGAACACTGTTTGATAATACCGTTGCCCTGGAAACTGAGCCCTTTTTCGGGAGTTTTAGAACTAAAAATGAACTTTTTGGATTTTTCCTGTGGTTTACGACCTAAACACTATATGTGTACCAAATTTCAAGTTTCTAGCTCATCTGGAAGTGGGCAGACATTAATGTCAGTGATTGAGTGAGTGAGTGAGTGAGTGAGTGAGTGAGTGAGACAGTCAATCCAGTCAGTCCAGTCAGTCCAGTCAGTCCAGTCAGTCCAGTCAGTCCAGTCCAGTCAGTCATTCAGTCAGTCAGCAATGTGGCTTTATATTATAGGGATGATATTAAAAGTTGTTCTAAGTTAGATGTACATTTACCGGGCTATGTGGCCATGGTCACATAGCCCGGTAAATGTACATCTAGCTTTCGCCGGCCGTGAAAGCCTAGCTTCTTACATTGTTCTAAATCATATATGGGCAACGCCCGGCCCGCGGGCCGGATGTGGCCCGCCCTGACTTTTGATCCGGCCCGCGGAACTTTTTAAAATCGCCCTCGAAAAAGTAAATATTTTCGGTTCTCGCTAACTAGAGAGTGAGAGGGGGGAAACAAAATAATAATAATAATAATAATTATTATTTATTTCACCATTGAGCAATACATTGGCTGCTATAGGCTACTTAACAATACTTAAAATGTGAACTACGAGGGTGTTCCTTCCGGTCAGCGCTAGAAAAATGCTGCAATAGGCCTACATCAAAGTATCGAATCAGACTTACAGATGAAAATTATGAGAACACTCTGCACTTGTGTATTAGTGGGATTGATGCCAACATTGATTATCTTGTTTCTCAAATTCAAGCGCTTCTCATTAATTTCTGCTGATTGTAAGTAAATACCTAATCAGTTCAATATTGTTCTCATTCATGTAACTTTAGCATTTTACTTTGTAAATATAAAAAACCGTAATATGATTATTTTTCACAACTACCTATTTTCTACGGCCCGCGACTTCATAAATATCGTAAAGTTTAGCCCGCATATTTCCAAAGGTTGCCCATACCTGTTCTAAATTGTTCAATATGCTTGTGCAGTATGGTATAAATCCAGTTCGTGTTTATGATGTAAATATTATTTTGATCACTTACCTGAATGTTACTCTTCCTATCTTGTGTGGGACTGTCTGTTCTTTCATGCTGCACTGGGCTTCCTAAAAAAAAGGAATAGTTCTGTTTATAATACTTAGCACAGAGTTTTAGATTTATTTTATAACCACAATCATACAGGGTGATATGATTATATAATTAATAAAATACTAATAAATTATTTATTATTACTTATAATTAGAGTTTTAGAAGTAATAATTTGATTTTAGAGACCAATCTATTGGATGACAGTGTTAGATTTAAATTTACAATATAAAACACTTATTTTGTTACTAACAAAGTAAGTAAAATTTATACTATTTGGACTCCCTTGCAAAAAAAAAATCTAATCTGGCATGCCCATCAAATTTACCCTAGCAGATATCTCACTCAAACTCTTATACACAATTGAATGACACAGAGAAAGTCCTTCTGGTATACTGAAATGAGTATGTAACAATGCACATGCTCAGATGAGTTCTTTATGCACATTTCTTTAAAATAGGGGAACCAGGTACTGCCTGTACCATGTTTGATTGGAAATATAGTCTTAGTTCACAATCCACATGCCTTAAAAGGAAGGGAACAGGTATTGCTTGTTATACGATATTTTCTTGGAAATGTAGTAGAGTTGAAATCCACATTCCTTCCAGTTATACTGCAAGACTGCTTTGTTCCCCACGGACGTTATTTGCTTATAAAGTTGTTATAGACAATCACTAAAAACATAAATAATTATGAAAACTTCAAAATATAACATAATGTAACATTTTATTTAAAAACAAACTATTAAAAATTCCAAAAATGACTTAAAAATTCCAACATATCTCTTGAAATGATGAAAAAAAAAAAAAAATTGTAGGCTATTTATTCGAGCTATCCTTCACCTTCATATAAAAAATCATCAAATGACTTGCCCTACTAATCACATTCATCATAAATGTTGGGAGTTACGATGTATTAAGGCAGCCAATCTTCTAGTAGTTATGATGCATTAAGGCAGGTTATCTTCTGCTAGGTCCAAAATGTAAACATCATGTGAATGGGTGAGACATTGACTGCTTGCCAGTGTTGGGGGAAGGTGAATGCGAGTAAGATCCATTATTGCTTGGAAGGGGTTGGTACTGTAGTCCAAAGCAGAGTACTTCCCTGCGGGGTGCACTGCTGATCAGAGGGGCAAGAGGCGATATATTGCTCCGGTGGAGAAGGAGGAGGTGAGGGGTACCATCACAGGTGGCTAGGCAGATTCTTATTGGTCGCCGGCATGCTTGCGCGCGCAACGGTCACATTCCTTGCATTCCTCACAGGGAAGTTCTTTGCTTTGGAGAACAGTAGTATACCCACACATAAAGGTTGTTCATTGTTCATTGAACTGTTAGTCTGGTCAGCTGTGGAACAATAATTTACCTGTGTTAGGTTTTTCAACAGGTGTTGAGGTGGTTGAGCGTTCTGTTGTTCTAGATTTTGGTTCTGATGTAGAACCAATTCCCAAATCTGGAGGGTGATAGAAAGGAGCACATGGCTCTATTTCCAAGGCGTAATCCCAGGTTTTGGGTTCTGTAACAAAGAAAAAATAGTACAATGGAATAGAATAATATCTAAAATAAATAAAACAAATTCTAAAAGTGTGTAAAATATAAACTTAAAAATAATTAATTTCAGTGTAGGATTTAATTCAGATAAGTATTAAAATATGAATAAAACAAATGGATTATATGGTGTTCAAACATAATAATTTTTCAATGTACAGTAGAACTAACTATCCTGATCGCCAACTATCCAGATTGGTTTGAGGCCGTATTCATGTGATTTTGCAGCAGCGAGCATTGGGTTAACTTCTTTCAGGACCAATTACAGCAAACTCCCGATTTTCTGTATTAATTGGGACCATGACATACATGAAAAAAAAAAGAAGAAAAAATGCACACAGTTAATCCAAATGTGGTGCGAGATTTTGAATTCTCCACATTCTGTCACCATATTCTGCATTTATGACAAAATTAAGAGCGGGAACTTCAATATTTGACAAAATAAAGTGCAGAATATTCAAAATAAATTCCGGGAAACTTGAAATAATGTGCGTAAAATTTGAAGTTAAGTGCAGGAAATTCAAATTTTTGCACACGGATAATTGGGAGTTTGTTGTATTTGTGAAAAAGCAAAATTGACAGTTTGCCAGCAAAACAACTGACTGACCGATATGTTCAAGATATGACACTTCATGTAAGTACAGTACTGTATAATTTATTTTTAAAAGAAATGACTTTTTTTTTCCATGATTTATTCACTCATCTGGATATTGGATTATCCGGATAGGGTCCATCCCAATTAATCGGATAACTGGAGTTCTACTGTATTCATAATTTTGTTTCTGCCTTATGTTTTTCTAGTTTGAAAAAAAAATTAATGATATCCCTATAATGAAATTGAAAAGTTCCAGTTTAAAGGGAATATACACATTAAATTACTTTTTTTACACATTTGCAAGACTTACAATATAATTCATTTCCTATAGCTAAAAAAGAGTACCAGTAATACGTAGCCTATTCATGTATTAATTCGTGTCAATAAAAAAACTCAAAATTTTCGCTAATTGAATCATTGAACATTTAGCATTAGTTTTGTAGAAATAAACAAAACAATCCAGTAAACTACTCAGGTTATGTTTCCAAATTTTTATGTTGTATTTACCCTAAAAGTGAAAGTCTATTTGCTAAGCACTTGACTATTTTATTTCAGTCACTATCAAACAGATTTAAAACTTTGGGTTAAAAATTACATTGTACTGTATAATTTAAATTTAAAATTGCATGATTTGCATTGTATCACAAATTTGTATCCCTTTCAGATAATTGGTTTAAACATTGTGCCTTGTTTTGGCAGTTAAAAAAAATAAGTACCATTATGTATGTCAAAAATATAAAGTAACTTTTTAATATTCACATTAAAGTAATCTATTTATCTACATACAATATAATTCCATTATTTGTGGAAAAATATGAGAAAACTATGGCCCAATGATGATTTGAAATGTCTCATTTAGTCCTCAGAATTATTAGAACTGTAAAAGAATTGTTAGAACCATGTAATGTAAATTTCTGTATCTGGTTGAGTGGAAGAGAAGGTCTCAAGGCCTTAACTCTGCCAGATAAAATAAAACCGTTTATTATTATTATTATTATTATTATTATTATTAATTTGTAATGGATTCAGAATTATAAAATTATTCAAAATGTTGGTTTTATGGTTCAGAATCATGTATCAAGTACGCAAAATAACGCTTTAGCAGACGAATCTAGTATAGCGGCCGAGGCGAAAGCATACGTGGTGCATACAATATTTTTTAGTAAAAGCTCTCTAAATTATATGAAATAAAACAAACATACCGTATAATTAATTATAATGAAAGGCAGTCATCCATTGGCTAAAGTTATATTTTCATGGCCGTCTGCCTCATAAAACAACAATGACCGTACGTACCAATACCAAATGTGGTAGTATAGATGCATAATGTATGAGTCCCTTGTTTGTAAACAATATTGCATACCAACTAGTATTTTTGAAAAGCTTGTGAAAATATAAATGATAAAACCGAGGAAATTTCAATCCAAGCCAGAAACATTGAATTGGAGCTGCTGCCAGCAACTTCACGGCAGAAGTAGACTATGAGAAGGGATATATTACGGCATTTAAATACTGTTGCGTCCATGCTAAGGAATGTTTTTCATGTGAATCAAAATGTGAAAAGTTGTTAGTTTATATTTGTTGTCATGTGATGAAGTGGGCTACTGTGTTTTACGAAAAATCCTGGTAAAGTTTCTGATTATCATAAAGAAACGTGTTGGCTTAAATTTGTTGTTTTATGACCAATTATATGCGTAAATCCATGTTAAAGTTGGTGTGACTGGTCAATGCCATATAGGTTTTGTTTATAGATTGCCATGACAACTTTAAAGGACAAGGCCGATAAAAGTGCATTTTGAATGCACTTTTATGCAATTCTAGCGGCCTTGGTTGCTAAAATGCAATTTTTCGGCATGTTACCAGTCCGATAAGCAGCTGTTTTAGAGAGCGTGTACTAAAAATAATTTTTTTAGTTTTATGGTTTAAAATGAAAAATAATGTTTTATAAAAAAAAATCACGGTCTGCTTGGTATGATATGGTCATAATGGCCACCTGTTAATAGAACTGGTTGCTGCTGTGTTATGTTTAGTTTATGGAGACTGTGTGTAACTCTTTGTATCCGGCCATGTTTTATGAAATGTTGAATGTATAATGAAGTAATGAGTGTATCATTACTCGTCATCAGTGTCATGAGAAGGCCACCAAACCGAGAACGTGTTTTGCAAAATGCAAGACATCGATTGAATTTTGAGAACAGACGTGCTATTGATTATTACATTGGCAAGCAATCTAATTTTTAGAAAAAAATTTATTCAACATAACTTAGGAGCAATGAATATTCCTTGTGTGAAGTGCCACTTTTACATTTTGCTAATGAGGCAACAAATGGTAATTTTATTTTCTGCTGCCATAACGGCCTTATTTCACTACCAGAACCACCCATAAACACACAACTGAAAAACTTATTTACATACATAACATCTGAAAATATAACAGTGCAATGGCATTCACTTCATTTTTGGCTACAAAAAAACATATTCCAATATATAGTGACCCATACTGTTTTAAAATTCAGGGACAAGTTTACCGGCACGTTTTGAATTTATTACTAAAAGAAGATTTCTTTCCTTCGTATTTCTTAAGACTATAAGTACTCATATTGTTAATCCAAGTGAAGAGCAACTTTTACTGCTTTAGTCCACTAGTTTTATTTAAACTTTAAAGTAAATTGTTTTTCTTAATGAAAAGCTCAGGGTTTATTCATGATAAAGATACGAAAAGAATTGTATGTGTGAAGTTCATCTTCATAAATTTGTACAAAAGTTATATCTTGAAGATCTGTAAGGAAAGATCCCTGTTTAATAAATGGTTACTTTAAGGATTCTGTAAAATGTGCTTTCAAGTCATGCCTCCTGTTCTAAAGATTCCTTAACCTTCTTGGGTTAATACAAAAAAAGTGGCTAGATACTACAGTATTAACAAATATAATTAATAAAATGATATAAGCAAAATGATCTGAGTATTACCTTCTTTAGGAGGTTCAGGAATCTTCTGTATAAATTCTCCTTCTGTAGCTTCTCCTTGTTCAGGGGCTGGCTTTATTTCAGCCAACTTCTGTGCTACCATGTCATTAATATCATGCAGAAGTGATGACAGCTGCTCCTGCATATTTGGTGGCAGGTGTTCCATTGTTACTAACTGTTTCTGGATCATTGCTAGTTTCTCTTCAGCTTCCAGTTTTGCCTGCTCTAACATTGCTTGTTGCGACAAAGCTTCCTGCCTTGCAGCTTCCTTTAAAAGTTCTTCTTTCTTTGCTTCCTCAATTTCTGCTGGACTTGGTTTATCTTTTTTAATTTCGGCATTCTTTTCATTATTTAGATCTTGTTTGCGTTTCTCTTCTGGTGTCTGGGGATCAGTTCCTCTTGCAGCACGGATGGCAGACCTGACAATAGCTGTAGCAGATTCTGTAGCATTATTTTCAGCAGCTGTCTCACCAAGAAATCGCACAATGTCCCCAATAGCTATAATAAATAAAGTTACATGTACAGTAGAGAGTTACAAGTAAAGCCAACTTTGCATTCATGTGTAACCAGTGGCGGATCCAGAGAGACATTTTGGGGGGGGGGGGGGGAACCAAAGTAGAGAGGGAAGTTTTTACTCATAAAAATTAATTATTCCCAGTACACAATTGAAAACAAAATGAACATTTCAGCATTTTCTTACAAAGGTATTTCAAAATAATGAATGTCGTTGCTTTAATTTAAGTATTTGGGTTATGTTCTAATAAATTTTGAATAATTTGTGCTTAATGTTACAAATTTTGGGGGGGGGGGAAATTTCCCCCATTTCCCCCCCCCGTGGATCCGCCCCTGTGTGTAACTTGTATGTTAGTACGAGTATTCTGAATGTGTTACCCATTTACATTATTGTTAGTTACCAGCAGTGGCGGCCTCTGATCATGTTGCAGTGTTGCACAACGACCAGTTTTTAATGTAAAGAATATTTAGATTTTTTTATTATAGTACTGCATACGCCTACTATTAAACTACTTCGAAATCGCCCTTGTGGTAGGCTTTTATTATCTATAAACACGCTACACGCGATATTTAACAATTAAAAATCATTTAAACATTTAAATGCGCGGGGTTGTCACTTTCCGAAAGCAACGACTTCCTGCCTCATTCTGCGTGCAAGAGCGCGTGCGAGATGCTTGACTGCATGGTAATACTCCCGGGGTTTAAAGGTTTTGGGCATCGCTTTCAATCTGCGAACGAAGGCGTGATTCTTGTCTTCACCGCTAGAGTACGTTGCGTCGGCTGCTGTGTGCAAGCAAGTAAGAGCGCGAGCTATGAACTATGAAGTCCCTCACAGAGATGCTAATTGCCAATGTAGTCACTTTGTGGCGAAACCTATATTGCTAATTTCATCGATCTATTAGACACTAAACTAAACTCCCTGGCTCTACATCCCTAGAGGGACAAGGCCTACTATCCGACATCCTACTGCTCAATCAAGTATCTCCTCAATTTGTATCAGGAGGCTGAGTACACCCCATTCCAGACCTCCCTACTTCAAAAAAAATCGATTAAGTACCGGGGAACTAACCCAACCTAATATTTACCCACTTACCCATGAGCTAGAAACTTGAAATTTGGCAGCTTTTAGCCTACAACCGACGGAAAATTCCAAAAAGTTCAAAATTTTATTTTTTTACCCTCCAAAAAGAAACTTCGAAAATTTTTACAGGCATTAATGTTGACCCACTTCCACATGAGCTAGAAATCTGAAATTTGACAGACTTATAGCTTTTAGCGTGTAACCGACGAGAAAATTCCAGAATGTTCTAAATTTAAATGTTTACCCCAGAATAATGTTAAAGTCGTTCCACAGATTTTTTAAAGGTTTAGTATGGCTAAGTAGTTATTATGGGCTACGGTAGTCTAAATACAATGAATGTATATTCGATAAAGTGTCAGTTACTTTTTCTTAGAACCACACAGAGAGGCAGAGCCCCACTGGGAGTTTGGAGGTAGAGCCCCGAAGAGCAAAGCGACTATTTATATATTATCAGGTTATGTATTTAATTCCTGTAAAATCACCCCCCCCCATGACTGAGTGGTTAGATTGCTTGCCTTCCACCGCTGGGACCAGGGATCGAATCTTGGCGGATCCATGTGGAATTTGTGGTGGACAAAATGGGGTCGGGGCAGGTTTTCTCGGGGTACTTCTGTTTCCCCTGCCACATATTCCATCAGAGCTCTATTCATCATACTATGGCCATTGGTTGCAATAAAAGAATTATAATTCCCGTAAAATAGTGCAACACCCTGTTCCTACACCCACGATCCGCCACTGGTTATCAGTATGCAAGTAGTCTGCTCTTGGGCTGGTATTTTGTTGCTGATATTAAAAACAAGCTGCAAAAAGAATATAAAACAAAATTGAACTGTGTAACTCGTTAGACTCCACATTTCCTGCTGACATCCTATCAATATATATTATATTTCAGTATTTGCTTCTAATATTAATTCATTGATGACTGGTTACACTTTTTTATCATATGTTTCAATGTAAGCTACACCAACTGTATTGTTATTTTATTTCTAGTATTTTGTATTATCGTATTTTTTGAAGGTGTATGCATTTTGTATTCAACCTCATTAAGAGGAAGAAAAGGCCCTTTGGCCTTAACTCTGCCATGTAAAATAAAACATTATTATTATTATTATTATTATTATTATTATTATTATTATCATTATCATTATTATTATTATTATTATTATTATTATTATTATTATTATTATTATTATTATTATTATTATTATTATTATTATTATTATTATTATTATTATTATTATTATTATTATTATTATTATTATTATTATTATTATTATTATTATTATTATTATTATAACACTTTTAAAACTGTGTAACTTGGATGCAAGTAAAAAGCCATTATAGTTTCACTGTTACTCATGATTGAGATGCCAGTACTTGCAAGTTATCAATTACATTACAGTTTCTTATCCAAAGAGCCTACTCATGTACAAGTTACTTGTAAGTGTGAAGCCAACTTTAGGGGAAAAAAATATAAGTAGCATATCCATAGTGTTTTTGTGTTTGTTTGTTTTTGTTTTGTTCTCTCCCAAAATAACACCAAGAGTTTCCTTACTAAGCTCTCGATTTAAAAATGTAGCTGGAAGTGGCTTTCGTACTGGTGGCTTTGGGGCTTCATTTTCTGTCACGGTTTTTTGTTGAACTTCAGCTTCTTGTACTGATGGGTCTTGTTCTTCTTCCTCTTCTTGTTGGAACTCTTCAGGAAGAGTTTCTGTTTGTTGCTCGTCTTCCTCTTTTTCTTGTTGAATTTGTGTTATTTCTTCGTATTTGTCTTCTTCTTCTTCTGCTTCTTCTTCTTGGAGCTGAGGTCCAGGAACCATTTCTGTTTGTTGGCTCTCTTCGTCTTCCTCTTCTTCTTGTTGGAGGTGAGGTTCTGGAACAATTTTTATTTGACTATCTTCTTCTTTTTCTTCCTCTTCATCTTGTTGGGTTTGAGTTTCAGGAACAATTTCTGTTTCTCTTTCTTCTTCCTCTTCATCATCTTGTTGAAACTGAGGTACTATAGTATGTTGCCCTTCTTCTTCCTCTTCTTCTTGCTGGTACTGAGATTCTGCATTGTCATAATCCCCTTCTGGAGGCTCCTCAGACGTATCATCTAACCTGGACAGTTTTACTTCCTCTTCTCCTTCTACCATATCAGGATCCATTATGATTCACCAATCTAAAAATGAAAACATTTCTTTAATCAGTTTTAAACATAAACATTTCTTATAAGGGATTAATTACTACTGTGAAACCTCTAAATTTCTTATTTTCCCTAACAGTACAAAATATTGTAGGATTTTATATTTACTGTAAGTATTGATTCTTATTAATTAAGGGAAATAGGTAAAGAAAAATGAAATAAAAATGTAATTTCTCCCTACGGAAGCAGTCTAGTAGGGGATCCTCATTTGATGAACTACCGAAATACAGATTAGCTTAGATTAATCTGACTATTCAACTCATATGCGTGTTTGATATTGACCAATAACATTTAGCAATTCCTCAGATATGGACCAATCACAGCCATTTATCTTGCAATATTCTTGTAGGAATCACGAGGATGGTATTTAATTGTGATTAAAAATCATCTGCTCGTTACTGGAGACGCGAGTATCAGTGTGCAGTGATTAATAGTCAGATGTTGCCACTAAGCGGCACGAAAACAGATTATTTTATACAACATAACTTGTTTGAAATTGAAATAGTAGAAATGTACATTGATTCAGAACACAATTTCAATTTGGTGCAAGCCAGTTCATGTGGTTTTATTCTGTTCTGCTGTTAGTTTACCTGAATGAAGTTAACTATGTCTTATATGCACCATTGGTAGCATAGGCGTAGCGAGGGGGGGGTTTTGGGGGTTTGAACCCCCCCCATTGATTAAAAAAAGGAAAATTGTATAATTTTTTTAAGTCTGCCCATAAATTGCTTAATACAAGTATAAAGCGTGGGAAGCTTAAAACTCGTTATTTTGCGTCTTAATTTTTAAAATTTTCCGGGGAAGGACCCCCGGAAGCTTAAAACTTGTTATTTTGCATCTTAATTTTTAAAATTTTCCGTGGGAGAACCCCCGGAAGCTTAAAACTCGTTATTTTGCATCTTAATTTTTAAAATTTTCCGGACCCCCCTCTCCTTCCATACTCACCAGACCCCGCGGATGTTATAACCCCCCCCATATGGTCGGCCTGGCTACGCCTATGATTGGTAGCACTGATTATATTATGGTAGCTCAAATCGATTCGGTTATGCTGTGATCTCACAACTGTTAGTTTTGTTTTTATACAACAATGCACAAAAGTAATAATTATTTATGTAATCCGTTACATTTTATTCACGGAATAGTCTTAATAAATCCAACTCGAGTTCACGAATTGCCTCAGATAAATTCGTCAACTCTCATGGGATTACCTATGATAAATTCTTGTGTTTGTTAGGGTGATAGTCTAACTCCTGGTGGATATTTTATAAAAATACTTATCTCTGACTTTGGTAAAAATTAAAAATAATATATAAATATTTTTTTTGTATTTTGTTTGTATTTTCTGAAAATTAAAAATTATACATTGAAGTCAATGACATTATTTTCTCAAAATCTTGAATGCTAGCTCATTTGTTTGATGTCCTTAGATTTTTCTTAACATCTCTGGAGCATGTTAGCCATGGGCAGTATGTCTGTTTGTTATCTCTGAAGTATTATTTCAGCCTCCTGAGAAACTGTATATGTGGCCTAAGTACTAGTAATTACCAAGGCCTAAAATTTTTATTCCAAAATATTGTAAAACATAGTATTATGTTTAATTATGTTAATTTTATGTTGTTTCTCATCTAAATCAAAATTGTACCGTACAAATTTCTTAAATGTTGATTATCAGTAGCCTGTACTTTGTTCCACAGTGGTATTTTATAATGGGGAAATAAAGTAAATAAAAACAATTCTTTCTGAAGCAAGGTTGGCTCCATGATCTTGATGAAGAGAGGGTGGTAACAATTTTTAGGGTCGAAACCATGTTCAAATGGGTAAGATTGTGTGTATTTGACAAGTCACTGGTCTACTCAACATCTAGTACTTACCTTTCTTCCTATGGGCTCTGTGTTGAAATGGAGGTGTGTGTGGCATGGACATTTTTGCAGGTCTAAAAATACTTCATGAAGTAAGAAAGAATCTCATCTCAAATTAATTACGGTTTCTCTTGTACTTAGCCATGTTAAATTTGACTAGCTTGACCTTTTAGCCTTCTGAAGCTTTTTATCCATTATCAGTAAAGATTGGGCATTAGGCACTAAATAACTTCAAAATGGACAGACAAAAGGCACAAATGTAAGACGCTTTCAGTGTTTCAAGATTTTTACTGGGAATGTTCTTGGGTATTATAAGACACCATCATAATTCTTGTCATCATCATCATCATCATCATTGGTGTGCCGGTGAAATGTTAGGTGAGGGAAGCAGTAACATAAATTTTTACAGACTTATAGTATAAATTTATTTGAAGCCTAAATTCGACTCTTCTTTGCCAAAATGTCACTAATTACTCTGCATTACTCTATTATTACAACAATAGGCAACATTATATACACAATATTAAACACAACAACATTGGTACTTTTTTTTTTGTATACTGTTCAAAATTAAGCTTTCTAATGCACAATTTCATCTATTCGTAGTGTTCTATTATTTAACATAATGGTTGTGCAGAAACAGTAAGAAATATTTATTATTATTTTCAGAAAAGCCTTTAGAACCTAATCCATGTTTTAAAAGCTTTTCAATTGTACAACTATGGCAGGAGAGTTGAGATTAATAATCAGGGCCCGGATTCTAATGACATGTCATCTTTTTAATGATGCTGCATAGACATTGCCAACTTGTGGATAAATCCTAACCCTGGCCTCTAGATTATAGAAATGCATTTTTATTAGGTCATTTTTTGTCATTTTATGCAATTTTATATTTTTGGGCATTTATTTCAATTTTAGGTCATTATTTTGTCATTTTCGTGTCATTTGCTCCCTTATTTAGTCATTTTCTTCCTCATTTAGTAATTTTCATGTATTTACATTGAGTGTATTAACTTTTTTTCATCGCTAGCGGTGCTGTCTTTGTGAAGTGTTGTTTGTTTAATGCAAGAAGGAAAAATTCGGCGTTAAAGTGTTGACATGTCTCAGTCAGAAGTGAGAATCCAGAAACACCAAAATTTTATATTATATTACTATTGTTATTAGGTTGACTTGGCACCAGAGTCTGCCACCTGCTTGGATTTGAGAGTGCAAATAGTTGTACATGGCAATAGTATTCACATATTACTAAGTTGTTGTCACTGTATAAAATAATGTTACCCAAGGATGCAGGGGTTAAAATCACTATAGAAAAGTCTTAAAATATCATACTATAATCATATCTCATATTACTTGTCCCTCATATTATAATACAGTGCATCTCAGTCCAGTGGCGGACGCAGAATTTTTTTTCGGGGGGGGATTTGAATAGGTACAGAAGGAATACTAAAAAAAAAATAATTAACTTACATATATAATTAGTTTATAAAACGGGCCACTTAGAGTGCATATATAGCCTTTTTTCAAATTTCGGGGGGGGATCTATCCCCCCAATCCCCCCCTCTGCGTCCGCCACTGTCTCAGTCAGATTGCACCCGCCGTGCCGCGCATTGAGTTCCCCGCAGATGACGCTCCTATCCCCGGTATGCGGCAAAGGAACTGCCCGGCAGTTGACTGACTTTGTCCTATTATGTCTGTCTGTCAGTCTGCCTCTGTGTTTGTACGCACGATAACTTAAGTTGCTTTATCATATTTTCATTTTAGAATAGAGATAAACTCAGTAGCGGAAGAGCAATTAATGCGTGTTAATCGGAATTTTCTATCACGATGCCAAAAATGTGTGGATATAGGAGGAGGACGTTTCCAGCATCTCCTGTAATAAGGTAGGTGCCTATTTTCATTATTTTCAAACATTTCATTTATTTTCATTGTCGGCACAGATGAAGTCAGGCAACTGCCGGGCAGTTCCTTTGCCGCATATTGGGGAAAGGAGCGTCATCTGGGGGGAACTTATCTGGCGCGGCGGGTGCAATCTGACTGAGATGCACTGTACAATAAATCTATGTTGTGTAATTACCACAGCTACCTATACTTTGATTGTTATTTAGTTATTTACTTACTCACTGGCAACATTCCTAAGCAAGCTAAAGGAATATTATCTATTTCATGAAACTCATTGCCATGCTTATATGGGCTTGCCATTCTACCCTATTCTGTGCTAACTCCATCCAACCATCTTTCAAATCCTGTTTCCCTTAAATGTATTCTAATTTGTCCTCCCCCCTATGTTTAGGTTTTATGAAAAACCCAGTCCTAATTGATGGTTAACATTCCTTAAACTTGTTAAAATTCTTGCTTGTTAGCAATCAGGCGAGGTCATTTAAATTCATCGAAGACTATTTTGATCAGTGTATAGCTTAGCAGACCTTTCATTCTTAGCTTTTTCTGTCACTGGCTAACACTGCCGATCTGGGTTCCCTATGGTAATGCAGTTATAGTACACTATGCAATGAGTATAGCAATCAGCTGTTAGTAATTTCTCATCGTTCTTGTCTTTTGCAATAGATGGTAGGTGATGTCGTGCAGGGAACTTGAAGCTTCTCTTGACACACTAACCTCAAACCAATGGATTTTAAAACAGGAGGTGAATTCACTTTAGTATAATATTAAAATTAACATGAACAGAATTGATTTTATTTTAAATAGGGGTTGTTTATTGTGCAGTTCATTTGCTGTTCTCAAGGCTTCAAGATTGTTCCATGTTTGATATTAATCGATACCACTACAGTTAAATTGAAAGTCTGTCATAACATTGCTACATCGTATGTAATAAGCTTACTATAGTACAAAAAATAGTACAAAAAATAGTACAAATGGTTGAACAAAAAAATACACTCACGTTCATTTTTATTTAAAGAAAAGTTATATATAGTTAGTAATATACCAGTGTTTCACTTCAATTCTCCAGCTAGATTTGATTAGTTTGAATTAATTTTTTTAAGTTTTCATGTATGAACACCATTTTACACTGCTAATATCTGACAATAAATTACTGGATCACTGGAAATATTAAATTGCACTATATTGAAGTAAGTTTTGTTAATTATAAAATTCAAACTGACACCACACTTATAAAATCATTTCTACACACAATACCATCATACCATCTTTAAAATATTTAGTAAGGATAATAGTACATACCGAAGTTTCTACTCACAACTTTCTCAAACTGAAGTCACTTAAAAATAAACAATAAGACTGAGGCAATGAGTGAGAACAATTTTAGTGCCTCACTACTGGTCCAAGGTCTTTTTTACTTGACATTGACTGTGTAGGCATCTTGCCAGAGTCTAAAGGACTTTATTTTCAAGAATGCCTTCTGCTGAAAGGAATTATTGGCAGCTGCTCTGAAATGTTGTTGCCAATCCACGTGTAACAATAGGTTTTATATTTTCTCATCTTGTTAGCTGTATGGTATGTGTAGATTCATGCAAGTTCTATATAAAATAATACAACCAACAAGGTTTAGAAATTAAGGACTTGTCACTGAAGAAAGTGGTAGGATTAAATACATAAGTAAATAAATCAGAAAGAGAAGAAAGGAAAAGAAGGAAAGAAAAGAAAAGAAAAAAATAAATATTTTTTTGCCACAGCCCATTAAAAGGAATTTTCAATATTATAATATGATGTGGAATATTTTTACTTTCCCTACTCATGCCCTAGATAGTTAACAATGGCTTTTCATCTGAAATACATAGGCCTATTTTGAAATCAATAAATAAATAAAAACTTTTCCGGACTGTTCTTATATTGTTCTTATAGGTAAACAATGTAGATTGAAAATGAAAAATCTTATCAAAATAAAATTGTGTATTCAAATGATACATTTTCCGAGGATGAGACATTTCTCAGCTTTCTCATAACAAAAGTACATACTTGTCGGATCACACTGCACAGTGTATAATTATTTCTAACCTCAACAAATCCCAAATACTAAATAATAATACACAAAAAAATAAAATCTTTGTCAATCTAACCAATGAGTTAAATTTATCAATTTTAAAGAAAACTCTAAATTTTATAAACTGGTCTGATATATATGCAGAAAATAACGTAAATATCAAATTTAACAATTTTCACTCAACTTTACAATACTTAATGATTTATGTATAGCGTAGAGCTTTATCACTGGTACTCACTACTAAATTGCGGTATTTTTACCTGTTTGGAGCGCTTTCAACCGCATGGAGCGGCCATCTTCAGCAACTGACTTCCGTGGTGTTGTTGTTGTTGTTGGGAAGACATTTCTGGATAACTGTATCGTACAGCGCGTGCGATTTGAATTGTAACTGTTCGTTTAGGATGTTGGTGTTGTCTTGTGTGGTGTGTCTGTATATTTCATATTGTTCGAGTGTGTTGAGTGTGTGACCTTTGTGGTTAATGTGTAGGATTTCCATGTCTGTATTGATGTCTGCGTATTCGTGTCCTGTGGTTAATATATGGTTTGCATAGGCGGAGTCTGTGTTTTGTTTGAGAGCTCGTATGTGTTCTGTGTATCGTGTTTTGAAACTTCGGCCTGTTTGTCCTATGTAGAATTTTGGGCAGTCGTTGCATTTTAGTTTGTAGACTCCTGGGTTATTGTATTTGTTTGTGTGTTGTTTGTTGTCTGTGGGTTGTATTTTGTTGATTGTTTTGTTCTTTGTTCTGAATGCTATTTTGTATCCTTGTTTTCTGAATTGTTGGGCGATTTTCTGTGTATGTGTGTTGAAGTATGTGAGTGTGATGTATTTGTCTTTTTTCAAATACATCACACTCACATACTTCAACACACATACACAGAAAATCGCCCAACAATTCAGAAAACAAGGATACAAAATAGCATTCAGAACAAAGAACAAAACAATCAACAAAATACAACCCACAGACAACAAACAACACACAAACAAATACAATAACCCAGGAGTCTACAAACTAAAATGCAACGACTGCCCAAAATTCTACATAGGACAAACAGGCCGAAGTTTCAAAACACAATACACAGAACACATACGAGCTCTCAAACAAAACACAGACTCTGCCTATGCAAACCATATATTAACCACAGGACACGAATACGCAGACATCAATACAGACATGGAAATCCTACACATTAACCACAAAGGTCACACACTCAACACACTCGAACAATATGAAATATACAGACACACCACACAAGACAACACCAACATCCTAAACGAACAGTTACAATTCAAATCGCACGCGCTGTACGATACAGTTATCCAGAAATGTCTTCCCAACAACAACAACAACAACACCACGGAAGTCAGTTGCTGAAGATGGCCGCTCCATGCGGTTGAAAGCGCTCCAACAGGTAAAAATACCGCAATTTAGTAGTGAGTACCAGTGATAAAGCTCTACACTATACATAAATCATTAAGATTATCGCTACAGAATGGACAAAACTCAAGAATTTACAATACTATTTAGATGCCTGTTGTCCGAAAATATGCAAAAGATTAAAAAAACACATAAAAAGAGGTAAGCATACTAAAATCAAAGGACAGTGGATAACAGATGAAATAAAAAAGATCCGCATATTACTCAATATTGCCAACAACAAACTACGACTTGGCGAAACTAATATAGCAACAGTAAAAAAATTGAAACAACAATATGATAATGAAGTCATTACAGCAAAATTAATCATAATCAATAATCATAAATTCTGACAATAAATCAAAAACTAGTTGGAGCATTGTGAACCAATTAAGGGGTAAACAAAACAACAACAATAACATCACGACCAAAATAATATACAATGGTAACATAACCTTTGACCCACATGAAATCGCCAATGCTTTCAACAAATTCTTCATCTAAGTCGGTCCTAATAATTCAAAAGTTATGAATACAAACCCAACATTGGTAAATAAAAACATAGAAAATAACACTTTATTTATGAGGCCCACTACGAATATGGAGATTATCACTATAATTAATAACTTGAAGCCAACTCATTGTGTTGGTTATGATGGCATTCCTGTTTGTGTTATAAAATCTAGCAAGAAAGAAATTGCAGGTCCACTAGTGTCCATTATAAATACAATGTTGGAAACAGGTTTTTCCCAGACGCTTTGAAAATTGCAAAAATCACACCTATTTTCAAAAAAGGAGACCGTGAAGAAATCAACAATTATAGACCTATATCCGTGTTACCTGTGTTATCAAAAATTGTTGAGAAAGTAATTCATAATAGAATTATACATTTCCTGGATACATATAAACTATTTGCAACCTGTCAGCACGGTTTTATGAAAGGCAGATCCACCATAACGGCTGCAGCAAATCTCATTGAATACATTATAAACAGTATTGATGCCGGCAAATACACAGCTTGTGCATTGTTAGATTTAACGAAAGCCTTTGACTGTGTGGACATTAATGTTTTACTGGAAAAGTTACAATATCTAGGCATTAGAGGCATCAGTCACAACCTAATAAAGTCTTATTTTACTAACAGAACACAATTTGTGGAATTCATCAATGAGAATGGCTTGTATAGATCTAGCAAAGCCAGCATAGTTACTGGCCTACCCCAAGGATCCATTCTAGGGCCTTTATTGTTTATATTATATGTATACGATATACAAAATATTATACCTATACATAGTGGCCTTACAATGTATGCGGATGATACAAGTTTATGTATCAGTAACAATAACTTAGAACTGATGGAAGTAGATATAAACATTATTTGCAATGCTTTGATACAATATTTTAATGAACTCAAATTAAATGTAAACCCAACAAAAAGTGAATTTATCTACTTCAACTACAAAACCGGACCATTTCAACCTGCTCTTAGAATAGATGATAACTTAATAGAACTTACAGGCGAAACAAAAGTGTTGGGCTTAACCATAGATGACAAATTAACGTGGGATGGCCATGTATACGAACTTGAACAAAAAATAAGAGGGCACTTTTTGTACTGAGTAATATTACTAAATATGTACCCCTGAATGTAGCAAAGGGAGTGTATTTTGCTCTCATCTATTCACACATATCATATGGGATTGAGTTGTGGGGATGTACCTCTAAAACTAATTTGAACAAAATCTTAGTATTACAGAAGAGAGCAATCAGATATATAGGCAAAATACCATACAATAGTACGTGTAGGGAAACCTTCAAAAAACTTAATTTATTAACAATTCCATGCATCTATATATTTAGAACCATTCTATTTGTTCATAATAATACACTACCACAATTGAACTCTGACACACATGGGTACAATACCAGAAGAACGTGTGACCTAGCAGTAGATAGACATAGAATAAAGTTATTTGAGAAAAAACCCAGCTATAGTGGCACTAAGTTTTTTAATAAATTACCAAAATCTATTAAATCATTAGTACAAAATAAATTAAAATTCAAAAACACACTAATGAAATACCTAACACAGAAAGTGTATTATAACGTAGAGGAATTTTTGAAGGACAACCATTAAGGAAATTCGCTATGATATCAAGTGTGCGGACAGCAAAATGAACAATATGTGAGTAATAAATTAAACTGCAAAATGGTTAAATGTATTGGGTGTGAGTAAATGAAGACACCATCTTTTAGTTATGTAACTCTCCAAAAAACGATAATATTTTTGTTTAGGTATAAATCATTTGCGTTTTATTGTTTCTTGTATATTGTAGATATAAGATAAGTTACTTATTTTTTCTCTCTCTCTCTAGTTTAACACACTTTACTAAAATAGTTTTATTTCATGTAACATAGACTAAATTCACTGCTGTATATGTATGTATCTAGTGTATAAGAATTACTTATAGAACTATGTTAGTGTATTTGTTTGTTTCTTCTTTTCTGTCTCTGGTTGAGTGTAAGAGAAGGCCCTAAGGCCTTAACTCTGCCAGATTAAATAAAGATTTATTATTATTATTATCTATTTTAAACTTAGGAAGTAAGAGTATGACTTTGTTTCACTTGCATGTCGACAAATGAATAATTGTATATATGGGAACGTGTTGATTTTTTATGTTTTTCTATATACGTTTTAGTAGGGACTGACTTAGTCCACTTGTGTATTCTACACTGTATTGGACAGAAATAAATTATTATTATTATATTATTATTATAGTCACTAGAATTACATTGGGTTGTACAACAAATCAAGGTAGATCTTAAAAGCACACTACTCTATAAAGGTACCTAGGTTGTAAGATATGTGGATGACCTGGATATAATGGGAAGGTTAATAAAAGCAATAGAGGAAGTATGTAAGAAGTATGTGTCTAAATGAAACCTATATCAGAGTCAAGGTAGGGAAACTTATATCAGATAGGTTTGCCATTAGAAGCGGCTTGAAGCAAGGCGGTGCACTATCGCCTTTACTTTTTAATTTTGCTTTGGAATATGCCATTAGGAAAGTTCAGGAAAACAAGATAGACCTAGAATTAAATTGCAGTCACCCAATTTTAGCTTATGCAGACGACGTTTGATTGTTGGGCGATGACATAAACACAATCGAGAGATATGCAGAAAGTCTTTTTGATGCCTGCAGGAATGTTGGTTTGGAAATTAATACAGAAAAAACTAAGTATATGGTCATGAAACGTCAAAATAATGTGCTACAAAATATTAGAATAGCCGGTAAATCATTTGGACAAGTGGAGAAATTCAAATATCTGGGAACAATATTTAACAGACACAAATACAGTAAAATACCAGTATAATGAAATTTAGGGGACCTCAGAAATGAATTTGTTATACTGAAATTTTACAGGTGTACTATTCTGGACTTTATTTTTTGAAAAAGTCAAAATAGTCACCACCACTGCTCATGAATTTAAAACGGAATCTGGCATATTGCTGTTGTGATAGAAGAAAATCTTGAAGACTATGTACCATGTGTTGCCTGTACAAGAGTCAAACTCTGTTGATCACAGTGATTGCACACCTTCCTCTTCAACCTCATCATCACTCAAAATGTCTGCCACAATTCCATCATCTGTGATTTCTTGTTACACTATCACATCGCAGTCCACACTGACATAGTCATTAAGATTCACCCTTGCAGGCCCGTCTTTTTTTCCAGTTCTCTTTATAAATCATATAGCATTTTATTCCAGCTTTTCTAAAGCAGTTAGCAATTACTATTTCTTCTTTAAGCTATTTCCACTCAGCATTCAACACTCAGCATTTGATATCTCTCCCTGAGGCAATATTACACAGCATACACAAGAAAAAATAATATTATATACAGGCAAATAAGCAAAATTTTATTTTATTATACTGAAAGTTCTAAATTTGTTATAATGAAATGTTTTAACACATGTTAAATAGGGAAAAGAGAAGGGCCAATACATAATTTTGTAATACTAAACATTTTGTTATTCTGGTGTTTGCTATACTGGTATTTTACTGTAATATTAAGGCAGAAGTTAAGTGTAGACTCAAATCAGGAAATGCATGCTTTTATGCAGTTCAGAAACTCTTATCTGCAGTGGCTCATCATTTCTTGTTTGCTGGTCATGTTTCAATAGTGTTCAGAAACCACTTGATTTTAACTTTTTGCGAAAAAGTACACATCCAGAAAAACAAAGGTAGAGTTATAAATTTTGACATCCCCAAGGATAATGACCTCATTTCAATATTCATACAATCTGGAGAACATCTGGTGGACAGTGAAACAAACTTGTCACTAGATCTCACCTGATCATGGAGGCAAAGAAAAGGCCTTTGAAACATATGTTATAATTTGGTAAACTTTTACGTACAATAATTATGTGAACTTAAATCCCTTAGTTTAATGAGTAGACTTCGGACTTTTAGGTCGCTAAAAATGCTGTTTTAGGTACCTAAAATAGGCTCTAAAAATTGGAAAATAGGTTCTAAAAATCGTAAAATAATCTCTTACAAAATCGTTAAGTTGCCAATTTTCTGAAATATCTCAATTGTTTTGCAGAATATCATATTTATTGAATTCACCATTAACCAATTATCATGATAAAACACAGATATAGGCCCATGATACACAGAATTATATAGACCTATTACTAGGGCCTTTATTACTACCATAACAGTGAAAACCTAATCCCTGCGCCCAGAAGCTACGCATATCATATTAGCATATTCAGCCCTTGTATCCCTCAGTGATTCAGCCAAGTACTTTTTTGTTTGTTTGTTTGTTTTTGTTTTTGTTTGTTTTGTTTTGTTACTGGATGTGGGAGTCGGGAGAAAAACACTACATTTTCTTGGGAATTCCAAGGAATTTTTCTCCTGAAGACGAAACATTCCTTACTACTTAACCATGTCACAAATGTGTCATGTACTGCACATTCCGAGCTAAAAATAACTTATTTTGAACTTTAGAGAAAAAACAAGCAAAAAGGCAATATTAGGCTCTAACGTAAAAATAGGCTGTTTTAGGTCCTATAAAAGTATCTGTTTTAGGCATAGTCACTTATGAAACATGCATATACAAGTTTTCGTCCAAATATCACTTAAGGATTAAAATAGGTTTTTACCTAAAATCCGAAGTCTATTAATGAGTAATGCTAAATTTTATATTGGGTTTGGATAAGCGAGGTTCTACTGTATACTGGTTATTGAGATATTATTCCTGTAATGGTAGTGCTATAATTTAAGGTAGTAGTTGGAAATGTATGGTTCAGTATAATATACAAAGATACAATAATATTTCTTACTGAGAGAGTATATACCTTTCAACTCTTAATTGACGCTCCCCTAAACCAAACTATTATTATTGTAGTGGAAAATTGTGAAAATGGTTTTAATTACCTGACAATGAAATAGAACATTTCAGTTTTACAATATTGTTTAATTTCTACTTCAATTACAAGTTTCCAAAGTTTAATATATCAGATATACTACAATTTTATAGTTTAGTGTAACAAGTTTCGTAAATTATATTGTTTGTAAATGATGTTAGAAGAGATATGTTTTGATCTTAACATCACTGAACACAGTAATAAACAGTAAAATACTTTATTTGGATATTACATTATATTGGATAATACATCTAGTGTTACCAGCTGGCATTTGCTATGAAGAAAATATAACTTACAATGTATGACAAACCAGTATATTTTAAAGAGAGCTTTGTGCATAACAATAACTGAGTCATTCCATGTCAAACCGAGTGAACCATTTGGACCATATTTCATTATTTTTACTTCCTCTGCCCATATCATAGGTATTATAGGTAGAGGAAGTGTTGTTTTTTACCCCAAAATTCAAAGTTGAGGTTTTAACATAAATACACGTTTTGAGATTCCTGGATCCAAAAATACTATTTTTGGTAACATGCCTGTGTGTGTCTGTGTATCTGTGAACAGCCTAGCTCCAGAACAGAAAATCATATGAAAAAATTTTGTATTTGGGTTAGGGGTGAGGATGTGACATGAAGATTAATGACAACTTCCTTTTATTTTTAAGGGGACTTTACACAAAGAAAATGTTGTTTTTTGCGATTTTCAAGAAAACAAATCAAACAATTTTCTTTAAATTTGCACATAGGGGTGCTTATACCAAGAGCTAAAACTTTTATTTGAAAAATTTTTTCAAAAAAAATTCTCTGAACAGTTGTTATAAGTAGAGACGAGACTTTCATGCAAATGCATGTTTTTATGAGAACTTAGGACATAGCTCAAACTGAGTACTTACCCATGTAATTACTTTCTGGTCCCAAATATGCATACTTTTTCCGTGCATGTTTGCATGTTTTGACCTTTTCGGAGGAAAAAACATGCATAAAGCATATTTAGGGCATTTTTGGCTAAATCATGCATATAATATACATTATATTCAGTTTAAATGCATGTTTTAATGGGTTTTCAAGAAAGTGACATCGTGGCAAAGTTTCCCTATCTTCGATTTTTACTACCCATTTTTACAGACGTTTGTGAAGTGGTGCGAGATGTGCGAAAAGGAATTTGACCTTGCCTTTGTCCACCCCCACCTATTTCCGGCCCGCACTTGGGGTGCATTGTACTTTGTCAGGGCTCGGAAAACTGCAGTATCTTTACAGTGTGTGCAGTGGTTAGTGTGATTGTGTTCTGTGATTTTACTATGCCTCCAGCTAAATGTTCCAAAAGCGATCTATTATAATTTCAGATAAAGTGTACTACAAAATTTCATATTGGGCCATAAATGTTAGTGCATATTTTAGTGTATTTTTCCCTTGATAGTGCATGTTTCATGGTTTGATAATGCATGAATGCATGCATATTTCGCAATTTTATAGTGCATGAAAGTCTCGTCTCTAGTTATAAGCCACCCACTGTTTTGCCTGGTGAACAATAAATCTATGCATCAGCTTCAAACAACTGAAAATGTGCTCTTTGCAATATGGACTCTTATTTTAAATCAGAATGTGAAGTGAGAAAGATGTATTGGTTATGCTTAGAGCAAAGCAAATTAGGTGAATGCATTAATCAGATTTTATTTGGGTTATGTATCCTTCAGGGATGTGATATGATGTAGTTACGACATTCTATTCATCTACAGTGAAGATAATGACAAACATAATTTATTATACTAAGAGGCAAACTTTATTTGGGCAGAGGAAGTTATGTGAGTTTCACATCAGATTTTTTTATTTTATTCTACATAAAAGTTCTCTGAAAAGTGTACACATTAACTCAGATAAATTTAATTTTCTCTTAACATGTTTTTCATATGAAGCATAACAATTATGGGTTTTATTCTGTGTAATTAGTTTTTGTTCCTATAAAGATTAACCCTACATTTTGCATTAGTCATTACAGAAATAATTATTCTTGTTACGTTCTTGGTAATGAAATATCAATTTGAAAATATCAAAATGTTTTCTGTTTAATTGTTGTTTAGAGTACAAAATTTCAGATTAGGAGAGTAATAAATGACAGAGTAAACATTTATTTAAACAATCTGTGCATAGTTGTCAACACAGCGACTCTGAATGGGACATGTGATGACTGTCTTTATCTTTAATGAGGGAGGACTGCTGCCTAATTCATTCCTGGAACCTAATTGCTTTGGTGCTCTTGTCTATTATCATGTGGTATTAAAATATTTGATACACACCACCAAAGGTTATTTAAACAAAGTAGGGGAAGCTATTATTTTCATTTTGTTCAGAGGTTTTCAATCATTTGAACAGCAAAAAGAACTTCTTTATGTGAGGGTATGTAGCGTATTTTTATGTTAAGTTCATAGCATGTTTCTATGGTGACACTCCTATTCAACAGCCAGGGCCTGATTGGGCGAGTTAATTTATTGCAGATATATTTATGTATACTCCATTATGAAATTTCGGACACATGTAGTTTAGAAATTACAAATACAATGATACGTTCTTACTTTTTAAAAAGTTTGATAAATCTATAAAAATTTCATTTAAAAATAAATTTTCAATAAATATCACATTAATTTCTACGTAGGATTTTGGTCTAGACAAGGGGTTCATCCAGCAGGTGACAAGAGCGGCAGTAAAGGGGTTTCTTTCAATTCTGAGAAACCATTTATATATCAACAGTGATTTTATATCTAAATTGTCATTTCATAATTGTGTACCTGACCTTACAAAGGGGCTAAGTGCCAAAATTAAGTTTCTCAGATAACCAACAATCCTTGTAAAGAAATAACATTGGTCCTTACCTGCGGTGGTCTCTCTCGAGCAACTTTGTAACCACATTATTATGAATTTCACTTAGCGCCTTTGTAAGGCAATGCAGGATGCCATGTACCACCATTGTATAGTAAAATGTCATTTTTTAAAATTTGGCGGTTAGCCCCTTTGTAAGGTCAGGTACACAATTTTAGAAAAAATGTATATTGTGTATTATGTTCTCTGTGTAGCTAGCAGTGTTTTCCTCACATTTGTGATCTTCCTTTATTGTAATTTTTTCCTCTTGTAACTCATTTTTTTACTTTGTTAAGTTGTCTTAGTAAGCTTTGTTTTATGCAATCCCTAAATTGGGAAAGCTGTAGTATATGCTACGAAATAAAAAAATACAACAAATATTATAGGAGTGCATATTATAAGGTCTTACATGGTGTAAATTTGTTAGGAATGGAGATTTATGGAAATATATCGGTGCACATGCTGTCACATAAATTTTGAATTTGAATAACTGCAATGAAACTTTTATGAAAATAAAAATACATGTATAAGTTATTTTAGATCTTTCAATGAAATAAAAAAAATCTTAGAAATCAAGATCGTAGCGGTCATATTTTCATAAAATTTGTCTAGTTTGACAAGGAATGACTCAAGGAATGAATGTTTTTGGGTTTTATTTCTAGCAATGTACACTTCATAAATGAAATAGGATTTGTCTTACATTACACCTGAAGAATTAAGTATGCAAATGTTCCCAAGTGCCAATTTCTGTACTTTTTGGGAAGAACAATGAAGTTCACACTAATTAAGATAATGAAATAACATTTATTCAGAATCATCATATAACATTGTGAAAACATAATTTACAAAATTATGATGCACAAAAAAAAAAAAAAAAAAAATTACTTATTTACAATATAGTATGCTCTCTTCAAAAAGGCTCAAATTGGTAGAAAAGTGTAATATTAATCCTTCTAGTATTAGAACTTAACAATAGAACCACTTAATGCATATTAACATTCACATTTGTACTTTCATACCTTCATTCACTTCTTGATAAGACATTTGACTTTTAGGTTTCAGAAAATAGATCGTGCATTTCCGAGTACGTCCAGGTTTTTTAAAAACTTCTTGTTGGTACCCTAATCTGTATTCCGCACATTTCACACTGTGTAGTTATTGCGGACTTCAGCAAGGCTTCTCTGCAGCAAATCATTGTTGAATTGTAACATAAACTGTTCTCCATGGCTCTATATCCCTGGCAAGGATCAGGCCTATTGTCTGAATGGTGTGTCATGTACCTCTGGCAGATGTACCATTGGGGCATGTGGTTAGCATTACAACTCCCACAGCCATTAACAATAGTTTCCTTAAATAAAATTTGCTACGTTACTGCTTGGGATATTCTAAGGTAGCTGGTATTCAATGCGTTTCTTGCTGCATCATCCAGTTGTGCATTTCCCTGACTTTATTACTAGTTCAGGTATGTTCAAAATGGCACTTGGGCTTATGAGTAGACCTGGGATTTTAAGGCAAATGCCTATTTTGTTCCTTATGAAATAACATGAAAATTTTGAAATATGTTGACATTTCATGATAAATCACTTATATTTATAGAGTTTAATAGTGCCCTAAAATGCCTATTTGGACCTTTGGAGCCTATTTTTACTATTCTAGTGCCTAAAGTGCCTATTTTGCACATTTAAAATAAAATTCAACTACTGTAACTTTTACAATCATTTAATGGGCATTCCTGAATGAAGAGCAGAACAGCAAAGGGTTTTTCACAGAAATTTCCCAAACATTTGTCGCCAAAGGAATGGTGACTGACGGGGGAGGATTCGCTCAAAACAACAAGTAGCAGGCATATAGTAAGAAGGGGCATACTGTGTCAGTTTTTCATATAATCCAAAACTGTTTTTGATAAATGTATTTTTAATTCTGTCTTAATTTTGCAATTATTTCTGTTGAGAATAGGTATACACGTTTTTTTACAGTAAAAACAGATCACATTGCAGTTGCAGTTGAAGAGCATATTGTAGTATTTTAAAGTCTATTTTCTGTCTATTTACACATTTTTAAAGCATATTTTAAGTGCCTATTTTATATTTTAAAAGCCTATTTACTTGTTTTAAAAGCCTATTTTAGGTGCCTAAAATTATTTTTTTAGAGCCTAAAATCCCAGGTCTTCTCATATGTTTACTTCCATTCCACACATATTTTACAATCATTTATATATTATATATTATACAATTTCTAATATAACATTGTTTAGCATTGTATCAAAAGTAATTAGTGTCTTAACAAATAAATGAAAGTTTAACACAGGAGGAAGTTTGAGAATCGATAAATACACTTTAGCAATCCACGGTAACAGATTGGAACAATAGGAACGTATCCATGGATATTTTATATTTTACTTCTTTGATATTTTTTTACACTTTATTTGATAGCATTTATGCATCTTAATTTTGTTTTTTATTTACACATTTTGAGAGCTTATATGCGTTTTTAATATTGTTTATGAGTTTTTTAGCTTCTATGCATGTTAGTTTTGTTTTTTATTTTGAAGAAGTCGCTTGTTGGGTCGCCTACACAGGTGAAGAACTATAGACTTGGACAACTTTAAGAAGTATGTTGAAGATCTGGCATCATCAAAAAAGATGGGAATTGTATAACAAACTGGTGAGAAGTCTCAAAAACTGGAGCAGTGGATAGGTTGAAAGACACCTCGCTCTACACTGCAGAGATTTGATGCTTCTGGTAAAGGCAAGGAAACAGAAGATCGTGCGGATGTGGCTGACAATTCTGGCTATGTATCTGGCTACAAGGAAAAGGATACATAGGATAAGAAATATGACCCAGACTCCAGGAAAGGATGGAAAAATAATCTAGGAAATGTGTGAAATTATTAGCATTAATAGAACTCAAAGTAATGAATTTTGTACCATAAGGCACATCAGTAAATAAAAATCCATGAAACCTTAAAAGAAGAAGAAGAAAAAGAAGAAGAAGTTGGGAGAAGAGCGAGGCAAGTCGCCTCTCTAAAACTGCCCACAGCAACTACAGAACTTAGAAATCTTCATGGACAAACGCATTGTACCTGCGCATAAACAGGTACCCAAATACAAAGAAGATACCACAGTATCAGCAACCCCGGGACCTTCCAGATCCTATGACTACTCAATGCCGTGATGGCACTGTCTGGTGGTTTCTAAACAGAGGTGTATCTGTTGATGGGTAGACATTTACCGAAGAGGTATGTCTTGAAACGAAGACTGAATAAGGAATATTCAGACCCTGAATACGATGGCCTTCAAGTACAGACTACAGAAGACGCAAGCCTTCAAGTGAAGATACTGGTCCAGGGCTATCCAGCCCACGGTGATGGAGATGACAATCTTCCTGTGCCTGTGTCGCTCCGCGATGGTTCGACGTCTGCATGTACTACAAACCACGTAGTACGTGATATAACTGGTGAAATTTGTAATATGATGAAATAAAAGTAATCGATTGTGTATTTCATCTTTTCTTCCTGTCTATACTACAGTAAAGTTGTCTGTAGATTCGTGTGTTAGGCCGGTATGACATTATGAAAGTAATTTTACAGATAACTAGATAACAGTGTAATAACCCAACTTTTATAAATACCATTTTATCGTAGTCAGAATCTTGGAAGATATAAGTGACAAAATTAGAAACGCCTTTGAGGATTGTTATAAATAGGGTTCGGATGTTTATGACCTAAGAAAGTGGAAAATATGACTGCAAATATGACCTTAAAATGACTAAATATGACTCAACAATCCTAAATATGACCTAATAAAAGAACGTATTTTCTAACAATAAATGTTCTAATTTAAAACGTTTAATAAATATACTTTACTTGTAAAGAACTTCTAATTTGATAATTTTTCCAGATACCACTGCAAATGTGAACTGAAAATATTTTTAAAACATGTCTATTGGAGGCAATTGTGCTATTACTTGTTATTGTCCCTTCACATTTCAGTTACAGTAAGACCAAAATATTCATGACTCTTTTTCGGAAAAAAGAATTAAGTCTACAATTTAGTGCACACACTGCATGTTTGTGCTCTTTACCGAATTTATAACTGAAATATGAGGTTAAATTACAAATATGACCGAAATATGACCATGACCATGAAAATAACAAAAATAGGCTATAACTTTTTATGCAAAATAAAAACTGTCCGATTAGAATAAAAAAATGTGAAATTCATGTTTAATTTGTGTTTGCGGCGAGAATGGAGTTCAGGATAAAAATATGACATGTCATAAACATCAGAACCCTATAATATGTCAGAATGTAGTACAGCAGTTTGTGAATCTAGTTTCTCTGTCGTAACAGTCCTGAAAGACTCCCTCAAGAATAATTTAGTGCATTTAGCATTCGAGAAAAAAGGACATGAAAATGGAAAAGGTTCTAATAAAATTCAATGTTTTGAAGAAGAGAAGGCTTCAGTTGTATTAGAAGAGTTCTTTGGATGTGGGCATATTGTTTTAAAGTAAAGCTTAAATACACTTCTTATGCTTTAAATTGAAGAACTCTCCACTGCCTACACGAGAGACAAAGGATAAAATATCTTTCAGTTAACAATTGTTTGTAATATTTTGCAGTTAGTGATTTGCTTTTAAATTTAGCTGTTTATATTAGGAGTTCGGGATCTGTGTATATATAGTAGGGTAGGCCGTGGAACTATTGATTGTCAATTGTTTCTATTGTTGCTGTATTTTATGGAGTAAATGTCAACTGATATTAATTTAAATGGATATGATACAGGATGAAATGGTGAGGATGATCTATGGTATGTAAATATCGAATTCGGCATTTGCCTTTACGGCTGGGGAAACCATGAAAAAACCCATGTCAAATTGGCCGGCCACACGATTTGATACGCATTGCTCTGAGGGCGATGAAAAAGGAAATAACTACTCCTTTTAGATACTAGGCAATATCAGGAGTTCGGGATGTGCGTCTATACAGTAGGGTAGGCCATGGAACTATTGATTGGCAATTGTTTCTACTGTCGATGTATTTAATGGAGTAAATTTAAAATTAACCCTAGCCCACCCTGATCTTGAATTGCACAATACTACCAGAGTTGCAAAACGTATTATTCAGAACTTTCGCCCAAGATGACTCTGCACATCGATGCCAGCTAACTCAACATTTCGTAATGCTCTTGTGACACTCTTCTTTGCAATTCGTCATTATGAAGATTAAGAAGGTGAATTCCGATGTCAAAACACAGCTAAGTACGAATGATTGTCACTTTTAAATTCAGACTGTAGATGGTGCATCGAGTGTGTACAAAGCACGCTAAAACTTGGAAAATTGTTCTCATTTCGACAAATCTTTGCAAACTTTTATTTTCCGGCGCCCATAATAAAACAAAAAATTGAATCTAGAAATAACGAAAAAATATATTGACTGGGAAACCCGGAGGGAAAAGAACACTTGGAAGACTTTCAAGGTTTCAGTCCAATTCATTCTATTTTTTGTTGTAAATGCTATTTTTACCTCTGGTTAAGGCTAATAGTGCCTAATTATTTTTATTTACATGTACTCAAAAATTTAGAACTTTTTCGTGTATAGTATACTGTGCAGTGGTATGTGATTATATTTATATTAATCTACTATATCCCCTAAATACAAGCGTTGCTCATATAGGAGCCTGTTTGATTTGAATTGTTTCTACTTGTATTAAATATGTTACAATAATAATAATAATGTAATGTAAGTAAGTAATGTTAATAAATGTAAATGTAAAATGTAAAAACCTAGACGTAGGTGGGAGGACAATATTAGGATAGATTTAAGGGAAGTAGGATTGGATGGAGTTAGCACAGAATAAGGTTGATTGGCGGGCTAAGGTAAGCGCGGCAATGAACTTTCTGGTTCCACAAATTAGATAATTCCTTTAGCTCTCTTAGGAATTGTCTATTGCCATTGAGTAAGTTGAGTAAGTAATAATAAAATACTGAACCCTTGAATGTAGGCCTATTATTTCCACTGTTCCATGTGTTATTTAACTTTTCTTATAAGTAGTAATAAGTGTTATAACTAGACCTGGGATTTTAAGGCAAATGCCTATTTTGTCCCTTATGAAATAACATGATTTTTTTTAATATGTTGATGTTTCATGATAAATCACTTACATTTATAAAGTTGTATATTGCCCTAAAATGCCTATTTGGGCCTTTAGAGCCTATTTTACTATTTTAGTGCCTAAAATGCCTATTTTGTACATTTATAATGAAATTAAACTGCTGGAATTTTTACATTCATGGACATCCTTGAATGAAGAACAGAACAGCAAAGGGTCGGTTTTTCACAGAAACTTGATTTTCCCAAACAATTGTTTCCAAAGGAATACTCATTGACGGGGGAGCAAGCAGTCAGAAGGGGCATACTGTGTCAAGTATGTCCTGGCCGTTATTGAAATCCAAGGCCTGTAGTGATCTATTTTTTCTAATGACCAATAACTGCTTTTGATAAATTATTTTTAATTCTGTCTTAATTTTTCAGCTATTTCTGTTAAGAATAGGTATACCACCTTTTTTACAGTAAAAAGATATCACGTTACAGTTTAAGAGCATATAGTATTTTAGTCTATTTTCTGTCAATTACACATTTTTAAAGCTTATTTTAAGTGCCTATTTTCTCGTTTAAAAGCCTATTTACTTGTTTTAAAAGCCTATTTTAGGTGCCTAAAGCAAAGTTTTTAAGAGCCTAAAATCCTAGGTCTACTTGTGAGCCATAATAGTTTTTCTGCACTTTTTAGTGGCTCTTGGTACTTAAAGCAGTAATGATGTCTATTTTGAATAAAAGTGGCATTTGGGACTTTTGCGTTTACCTTTTGCTTTCACTTTTAATTTCAGAAAACAGTCCTGATTGAAAAGAATGATATATTAAAATTATGTAAAAAATCATACACAGGAACAAAGTTTAAAGTTATTCCTCAGGTTCGCGAGCGACCCCTGGTGATCCCGTAAGGGGATATTCTCAGCGGATTTGTTACCGGGGTGCGCCAGTCCCCTACCTACTTAAACCTAAGGACACACACACACCCAGTCCTGAACCCGTGAAAGACATTTTTCACTACTGAAAAATCCCCGGCCGGGAATCGAACCCGGGCCGCCCAGGTGGCTGGCAGTCACGCTACCAACTCACCCACGGCGGCAGACAGGAACAAAGTAGACATGAATTAATTATTTTTTAAAAATAAAATGATTAACAATAACTTATGCTGAAATTCTCTTCACTCCAAAATTTATTAATTTTTTTTGTTTTACAATAAAAGTTCATTTTTAAAATACAACTTACATTCAATAGGCATGCACACTGTAGTAAGTAGTGAAATTATTAGTAAGAATAATTGTATCAAACAAATCTGTACACAAATTAATCTTATTTGAGCTATGGACGCAGTTATTTGTAAGCTTACTAATTAAACATAATAAATCACAAAATAAACACAACCATATTTTATATGTAGGGGTAGATTATTTTCACAAGTCTCTGAGTTTTTAAATACAACATAATATACATCCTGGAGTGCTCCATGAAGTCTCGCTAGAAGAGGGCTGGCGCAACATTTCTGGTCCAACTCTTAAAAGAGCTGTGTGTTTCTGTCCCCCTGCTTGAGAAGTATTCATTCTCTGATAGTTTCCTGCTGCTGCTGTTGCCACAGTTAACACAAAACAATATCGGGTTTCACCAGTCTTATTTGAATATACCCTTTTTCCTTGTTGACACTGCAATGTACTGGTCCCCAGTGTGTTTCTCCGATCTCTAAAGAACATCATTCACACAATGTCTGAATTTGTGTAGATGCTGTCAACAAACTGTGTAAAATTTTGCACAGAGCTTTTCTATAGCATTAACCCTTTGCAGCGTGGGATTCAAATTCTCCTGCACGACTGTAATAACCATGTTTTTTAAACTGTGTATTTAAATTTTGAAGATAGAGGTGCCTAAATACACCTCTTCAGGAAAAATAAGATATTAATAAAATAAAGTAAGCTAAGTATATAATTCCTTTTGCTCTTTCATTCTGAGATATCCATAAATTTTTATTTGTATTTCCACATTTTGCTTCTGGTGGTATTCCAAAAAGCACCTATTCCAAGACGTGAAAATTCCCGATCAGCTGTACTAAGTTCAATCTGAAGGTTAGCTGTTGATTATATGCGCTGTAAGGACTGGCCGATAATTTAGATCTTAGAGAATGAAACTGTTTACAATAACACATTCTCTCAAACAATAATAACTTCTAACTGAGGAGGGATTTTGTACTTGCATCTGCATGGAGACATGGACAAAGATTAATCCGGTTTCAAAGTGTGGTAACTCCACAGTGTGCTCTGTCCTCATTTCTTAGAAAAATGTAGCACTTTGAAATCAGAAGAATTTTTTTGATACACCTTGTGTTATACTCATGATAAATTATGGTAAGCCAGCAAATAACCAAAACCTGACACAATCCAGCCCACAACCATGAAGCAATATGAAAAAGGTGTAAACAGGGCACACCTCACATGTTTTCTATTGTTCAATCATCAATGCAATATTCAGTGCATTTTACTAAACTCCAGGTTTAAAGTTATGTTGCAAATTGATGTTGGTGCATTACTTTGTGCAGATGAAAGTGGCTTGTCGGTTAGGATGTATTTTAAAATCAGAGACCTGGAAATAATCTGCTTCAACTAAACCTTATAAAATTTGATCTCATAAACATGCAAAATTGATAAAATAGAACCATATTGACAATCCTATGAGTTAGACATTTAAAATTTCATTTTATATTGACAAGGCAGAGATTTCGCATTTTAAACTCATAAACACGTATTAAAAAATCACATTTAGATCACATCAGAAAATATTTTCTTAATAAACTTAAAATGCCTTTTGATCACCCATCAACTCCTTTATTCTCTCATATAAATTAAGTAATCAAAATGATTGCATGTGTCCCAGAAAATTTATTAATAAGTAGGTAAATTTGATCTTTGAATACATTAAACAATATAACTGAAGAATATCAGTATGAATAATCATACTTAACAAATATATATATATATATATAAAACCCTGTGACTTAGTTGGGTTAACTAACTGCATGAATGCAGGTCCCAACCAACACAATAGTTAGTTATCTTATAATAACATCATGAATAAATATAGTCCACACTTTCCACTGAATAAAATGTCTAGGTCAAAGTTAATAAAATTATTTAGCACAGTGGATAAAAAGCAAATGGGCACGACATTTCGACTATTCCTTTTAGTCTTCCTTAGGCTGCACTCTGTAGCTGACTGGGCCAGACGAACAATCCTCGACTTGCTCCCTCGATATATCATGTTCGATCCTAAATACTCTTATCACGTTTCTCCATGAAACGAATGCATGGAGGAAGTAGAGTATAACTTACCAGAGACATGGAAAAGGGAATATCACAGAAACATGATATTTAGATTCAATCATGACATATCGAGGGAGCAAGACTAGGATTGTTCTTTGTTGGCCCAGTCAGCTACAGAGTGCAGCCTGAGGAAGACTGAAAGGAATAGTCAAAAAATTGCATTTGCTTTTTATTCACTGTGCTAAATAATTTTATTAACTTTGACCTAAATATCTTATAATAGGTTGTCTCATAAATAATGTTCATTTTAGATTTGTATTTTCAATGATTTTAATGGTTTATTTTGTTGGACAATGGTAGTTATATGATATTATGGCTATTATTGTGTGCATTATGAGCTGAAAAATGGCTCAAGATATGGAATTGACATTTATTTTGAAGATTAATTTAATTTCTTGTCAGAACACTCTGCAAATAAAGTTTTACTTACAACAACATTACTTATGAGACAGAATCTGTATATTGATGAAAACTACAACTAGAGGATAAACTTACTTGCCTTACAGCACATAAATCACAAGATATAATATCACAGTTAAAAATATGGAGTAGTTGACTTATTATTTATAAATATATATACACATATATAAATGTACAATAAAAATGCAAGTTCACATATTTGTATATTGTCGGAATTAAAATAAACACTATTATAGTAATAATAATCAACAGAGATTGGAAAACACATAGGAACTAATGCAGTTTTTAAGAATCCCAAATCTATAGTCATGTAAATGTTCAGTTTTAAACTAGGCCTACTGAAGAATATGGAAAGAAATTCACATCTAAATTAGTGTAAGAATGGAAGGGGGAGAAGAAATAAAAGAGATGGGGAAATAATGCCCCATATAGGCACGTAATTTTTTGAAATGTAGGCAAATAGACGTTGAGTATGGTATTTATTTATTGTATCTACAAATCTTAATGAACCCTATTTTGCCAGAAGAGGCATGTTAGGGTTATAGCTTACACAGTAATAAATATAGTAAAATATAGAATATTAATTACATGTGGTTGTGAATATATGTTGGATACTGCATAAAATTATTATAATAACATTGTTTCATGAAAATTTTTTGACACATGGAAATTTCATCACAATCTTCAAAAAGCAAATTTAGCTGGAGTCTTTTTGTTTTGAACATAGTACAATCGAACAAAACATGTTTTACAGTTAGTATGGATTCCTGACACTTACAATTATAACCATTATCTGAAATAATATGAAATTGAAAAAAGTAACTCCAAAATTTTCCATGGCCTGTCATAAATTGTGTTAAAATAAAATTTGGTGTAAACATTTTAACATTTAGCCGAAAGTGCACTGTTAAGTATGGTAAGGTAATGGAAGGAATAATTTTCCTTGATGTTTTCACAGTATAAAAACACTTTAAACTACTGTGTCAATGAATACAAAACTAGTTAGTAAACAGTTTATAAATTATAAACAATTGACAGATAAATTTAAGGACTAAGTTATGGAATGAAACCTGAAAAAAGAATTTATATACTGGTAAACCCATGACAAACTGCACGGAAAACAGCACAATGATTTGGCCATAGTTTATTTCTGGCTACTTTGTTCTGTAATTTATACACAATTCAATTTTTTCTTCCAGTTTCTTTTCCATCCTTTTGATACAAATTTAAGACAAACTACTGTATCCTATAGGACACATTATCAATTTAAGGTTTTCTTCCATTTACAAGAACAAGAACAATCAAAGAGTTCTGCTTAAGTTTTAAGAGAGTCATTAAGTTATGGTTTGTATAGCTTTATGGTGTAATTTGATTACGAAAGCATAGAAAAGTGTGGTCAGGAAGTATTGGTTAAAGATATTCCTGGTTCTGAAAACATTATACTTTTGTATTATAGCATGGCAATAAGGTATGAAATTTTGGGAACATTTTCAGTTCCCTTTTCTTTCTTATCTTTTACTTGACAAGTTAGAGCGTCAGCTGGGAAGTACATCATAATGATAAAAAATAACAATATATAGTGACTGTTCATAAACTGAAGTCATACAAATTGTCAAGTTTAATATTGGATCATCTCCTAAAAATTACAGCATAAAACATCAGAAACTCAAAATATTTTTGTTAAAAATGGTTTTTGGTTGCACATTTTCTTCATACCAGTCTTAACTATTTGAACCAGGTTAATATTACAAAGAGGTAATGCAGGGTTATTTTATCAATTGGAGATTAAAGAAGTGAGTCGACTTTAACTCTGAAGTTTTAAATGGTGAAACTTCTTTTTGGTTTATAGAACCAATATTTTATTTAGATTATTAAAACAAATAATTATTTATCAATATAAATATTAGATGGAAATTTACAGTGAAGTGTTCAAATCTGTAGCAAGATTGAGATTGGAAATATACACACAAAACTTCACTAAAAAGGTATATTTACCCAGAATGATCATTTCAACGGAATCAGCTGATGATGGCGGGAAGACCCGTTGAAATGGTCATTCTGGGTAAATATACCTTTTTAGTGAAGTTTTGTGTGTATATTTCCGATCTCAATCTTGCTACAAATAATTATTTATTTATTTTCATATTTTGTTGATGTGGTATTTGGAAATTTTCTTCTAGTTGGAAGCATTTGCTAGTATTGGGATTCTTAAGTACTGCACACACAATTCAGAGTTGAGTAACACATTTATCACACATTTCTTGAGAGTTTCAGTCACTAAGAAGTTCTGTAAGTTTCTCTAGACATTATTACAGTATGAAAAATAGATAAAAGCAGGAACTTAGAGTGAAGAATAGTTTTTGAATTTCCACTATATTACATGAAATGGAAAATGAAGTAAAGTTCTGACAAATTCTGTATGCCAACAGTTCTAACATTTAGACAGAAAATGGAGAAATATCACATTTACATGATGGTTTCAGAGTGTGCAATTCATCCAAGGCCACCGAGCAGTATGTATCTTAGACTAGTGATAAAATATTAAATTATCCTGTTCTGGCCATAGCTGATGTAAGTACCTAGGACAAGATAAAGAAAACAATATTTCTGCCTATCGTTATGCACATTATTCTATTTAACCCTTTCAGAGGTGAATTTATATTATAATATAAGCAACCAGGAAGTGAAATCATCAGTAGGCTCTAAGTTTGATATCACTGAGGAAAATTTCAGTGGAATAGCTGGTTTCTATAAATGACAATAAGCTCACATTTCATATAAAGCATTGCTCTATTAATCCCATATCTCTGCTTTTATACAATTTTTAAAGGGACGAATTTATATGTCAGTAGCAGTGAAAAGGTTAATAATATTGTAAATTTTTCAAAAGAAATACTTTAATTATTATCCATATGATTTGCAAGAATATCTTTCTAAATACAAAATAATAACAGCATTTCTCAGGTATTAAAAGTTTAGAAATGGTTTCTTGCTTTATGCAAATTATAACAAATAATCTTTCATGCTTATAAGATAATCCTTACCGCACCCTTTCCAATAGTAATTGATGCCAGAGTTTATGCTGTAACTCGAGTCCACTTTGTACCTTATATAGGTATGTATGTTATATGGGTATGTGTTATTTTTTTCAGTTTTGCTTAAATCATAGTAGTAGCTTTGTTGTGTGTGTGTGTGTGTCTATATATATATAGATATATATATATAAATAATAATAATAATAATAATAATAATGTGGTTTGTATGAGCCGACTGTAACCGTGAACTTTTGCTAGTATTTTCAGCTGAAAAACTCTGCAAAAACTTTGTTTTGGAAGTAAAGCCGCGTTTACACCTGTGCACCTTGCACCTAGTTGTGCCTCTGTGCATGCAACATTGAAAGCTCTTGCATGCATCTTGCCTCTTGCCACATGATTATTGTAGGCGCATGCCTCTTTCTGTTCATACCTAATAGAAGTGTGCAGATGAAATGTCCACTTTGGATTTAGGTGCCATAGCTGCTGCAGCTTTTATTATTTTGCGACAAAGACAAAACCGTAAGAAGTGTGAATGCTGGATTAATGCATATCTCTCAAATTGTATATGTGCAATGGGTATAGTAGAAGAAGTCAAGATGGCAAGCAATATGCTCTTCACTCATATGTCATCGAGCGACTTCAAAACACTTACTCAGCTAAACAAATGCGAAATACAGAGACACTATACCTGTGACCACAAGATTAGCTCTAACATTGGATTACTGGCAACCAGAGTTCATTACCTAAGTCTGATGTTCCAATTCAAAGTTTCTAAATAACACTGGGCAACAAAAAAGAAACTTTTTTTTGTCTCAGAAAGAAAAATATGTGAATCTGATAGCATTTCTTCTCCTGGATTCAAATATGATATCGGTTTTTCTCCATCACGCAAGGTTTCCGAGAGACAGGCATTTATAATTTCAAACACTTTAATATTTTCTACATTCTTAAATACACAATATCCGAACATTCGGACTCGCCTAGAAAGTAAGAAATGACGATTTTCTGCTATATTTCGCATGTGGAGCATCCCTCTTGATGGTCCAACAATAATTGGCCAGCATATTAGGATTCCACTTGCCTTGATAACTCTTTTCTATAGCGGAAATCTCCTGATGAAAGCGTTCCCCGTGCTCATCGCTCACTGCACCAAAATTTTCCAGGAAGAAATCTAGGTGCGAGTGCAGGAAGTGAATTTTTAAGGACATATTACAGCCCAAATTTTTATAAGATGTTATAAGATCATTGACAATATCACGGTAATTTTCCGCCTTTCGATTTCCCAAAAAACTGTGAGTTACTTTTTTGAATGCTTGCCAAGCTGCTTTCTCCAGTGGATTCAATAGTTCCTCAAACTTTTCATCATGCATTAGTGATCGTATTTGTGGACCCACAAATATCCCTTCTTTAATTTTTGCTTCACTAATTTTAGGAAACTTCTGTTTTAAGTACATGAAACCAGGAGTATTGCCCATGGCTTTCACGAAATTCTTCATCAATCCTAGTTTGATATGTAAGGGAGGTAGATACACATTTTTAGGATTACACAATGCGTCATGTTTCACATTTTTCTGTCCAGGAATGAATGATTTGCATTTAGGCCATTCTTTTCTGATGTAATGGTTTTTTCTGTCCCTACTATCCCAAAGACACAAAAAGCAACAGTACTTTGTGTAACCAAGCTGCAGACCAAGAATAAGTGCAATTACCTTCAAATCACCACAAATATTCCATTCATACACTGCATATTGAAGCTTTGCCAATATAAATTGAAAGTTTTCATATGTTTCTTTCATACTAGCAGGGTGAGCCACAGGTATTGATGGGAATTTATTTCCATTATGCAGAAGCACTGCTTTTAAACTTGCTTTGGAGGAATCAATGAACAAGCGCCATTCTGTTGAGTTATGTTCAATACCAAATGTCTCCATAAGAGAAGAAATGTCATTACAAAACACTAAGACATTTTCTTCAGAAAAATAGCCTTTAAATTGAGAATGACGACTACGATAAGTACATATCTTTGTATTCTTTTGAAGAAGATTCCATCCTTTTAGCCGGGAACCAAGCATTTCAGTCTGGTTTTTGGATAATTTTAAATCTCGTATGAGATCGTTAAGATCTTCTTGAGTCAATAAATGAGGCTCAGATGAACAGCTTTGTTCAAAAGTTGTATCACCAAAATCTGTTTCTTCTTCTTCCTTACTTCCATCGGAATCTGAGCTCTCTTCATCTAATGTCACATGTTCTGGAGGCTTTGGTATGGGCAATTCTTCGCTGTGTGGAACTGGTCTCATTGCAGATTGCAAGTCAGGGTACACCACTGTATGTTTTGATTTTTACGTAATCCCTTTAATGTTTGTTAAGCAGAAATAACAGTCAGAGGAGTGATCTTTGGGTTCCCTCCAAATCATAGGGATAGCAAATGGCATGTGGCGTGTGCCATTCTTCCATGCAGTGAGAAGCCTAGTACACGATAAACAACAGATATGTGGGCCCCAGGTCCTTGTTTGGTCCCCCACTTTACACCCAAAATAAAGTTCATAACACTCTTTTACTACTGGAGTAAGGTTTCGTCTTTGGGACTTGAGCGTCACTTCACCACATATATTACAAAAGTTGTTAGGATGATTTAAACAAGCTCTAGGCATTTTGTAACTAACAACAAATTAAAAGAAATAAATTTGTAAATATGTAATATACAATATACAATAATCCAGACACAATGCACTCACAATTACGTGTTTACTGGTTCACTGCTCTCTCACAACTGACATCGTTGTAATGAATGCATGCATGATCATGTTTGTGCCTGTCTGTACAGTCTGAACTTGCACAACAGTAGCAACGGTACCATTTGAGTTAGCTCATTTGGTTCCATCACATTTACAATGCTCTAGGAGTTTTTATTTTACAATGGACAAATGGCCGTTTATTAAAAAAATATATTTAAATCCATTAATTGAAATTGAAATTTAAAAAAAACTGTGGGTGACGGAGAAATTCCGAATACATATTTGAAAACATGATAAAAAACTGCATTAAGTACAACTATTGATGCTCATGAGACAAAAATCATGTTGACCAGTGTAATCAATATGTGCTAATATTCCGGAAGTGTGCAAAGCTTGGTGAAATATATGCAAAGATACAATAAGGTCTGGGTGCCGCTGTTAGTGGCTTTCTGTTCCCAAGGTTGCAGGTTCGATCCCGGCCCAGGTCGATGACATTTATGTGTGCATAAATGTGACAGACGCATGTCAGTAGATTTACTGGCAGGGAATAGAACTTCGGCAGGACAAAATTCCGGCACACTGACGATGGTAATAGGCCTAAGTTGCAGTACATCCTCGTCGTTAAATAACCATATACCAGCCAACCAACATTAAGGTAAGTTAGAAATCATCGTAGGAGGATAGGAGTGTTTAAGGATGTCAAGTTAGAACCCAAAATATATTATGAATAAAGTAGAATCACAATAATCTGGACTAGCTGGGACCGGACCTAGTCTGGATCATCAGAAGTCCGGATTAAATGGAATTTGTTATAAAATGCATGTATTGTACTGTGATACAAGTTTTAGGTGGGTAAAACTATAAAAACTGATGTTTTTTCCCTTAAATATAACTTTTCCTATAACTTAATTTTAGTTTTGATACTACTGGATACGTAGTCCTAAGTTTTTAACCTACGAACAGATGTATAATTAACAAAACAAAACATCTTTGTGATGTCACATTTGTTTCTCAGAAACTGCAAGGAATCACTTCGTTTAATCCTATCTATGAAGTCCAGGGAGCTAGCCATCCACAAATGTGGACAAGAGCGATAATCCTCAATGAACTCAATACTTTTTCATTGCACCACTCCGTCATAATGAAAAATCGCCGTAAGAACAGAACCGAACCTTGGAAGATGCACAACTGTTGCATGTGTCTCCCTATCTCAAATGGGGAGCTACTTGCACTTACGTGCGCCTGTGCAAGGTGGTCCATGCACACAGATTCCACGCTTACCTCACCTTGCACCGCGTAGCATGCCCCGGCTTGCATCTCCTTGCAACAGGCGCATGTCTCTTGTGTGTATGAAATGTTGCACAGGTGAGAAAGCGGCTTAAGACTTCCACACAGCTTCTGCCACATGTTTCTGTTTACATCTACTTTCTGCTAAGGAAAGTACATACATAGTATATATCAATTACCTATCACTTATGTGTGCACTGTTTTGAGGCCTTTCATTGGAAACAAGCAGCTAATTTTTTGTGTGTGATCTTTCAATTTCATATTTTTTCTGTCATCAGAATTTCAATGTAGGTTTCAGCATGAAGATTTTTTTCTTGTAAGTTTAATAATAATAATAATAATAATAATAATAATAATAATAATAATAATAATAATAATAATAATGGCATTGCGTGTTTTGTAAACATACTTTCAGTACAGCCTCTGCATTACTTTGAGAGGAATAAAAACATAAAATGTGACTGGAACTCTTTTACTGATGCTTAACACAGACAGGAAGTCATAGATGTGAGATGATAGAGAATTAAGAAAATTTACATGTTAGTGCCATTGAGATCACATTCCAATAGATTGCCTTCTATTCACAGGAGCCAGCACCGTATGGCATATCTTCTGTAGAAGCATGGGACTGGTCATCTCTGCAGAGAGCATAGGTGTCTGGAATATCAGCCCACTTCTGCCTCTCACCTGACGCAAACAACCCGTAGAACAATGCTCCTGCCAGGTAAACACCTCCTGCTATATAAAATACAGCCTGCCATTCTTCCGGTGTCTAGAAATTAAAACAGAAGCACATTTTTAAAAAGTCCATGCTCCCAGTACTGCAACTATGCATATACTGGTAAATCATAAAACCTCTTTATATCCATTAATTTCATGGATTTTTTAAAATGAAAACAATGTAAAAGTCTCTCTACCTTCTCCTTTTACAATTAAATATAATAGGAATTATAATTGTGCTGGAAATATAATTTCTAGATTCTGGTAGAAGTTGAAGTGTTTTGTTACCCTTCTTAGCATTGCTAAGTGGGGATCCTGATTAGCTATCTTTAATGTGAACATCCACCTTATACCCCCATCCACCTTATACCCCTTCACCCTGTCACTAGTAGACTTATGTTCAACCTACGAACTCTTCCTTAGCCTTTATTACAACAGAAGGCATCCTTACCCAGTTTCAATATAAAATGATCCATTTTCTTGTGAAGTAATTATTAACTTCATTTCACAATATAGAAACCACTTTTACATCAGTCTTGGCAGTAGAGATGGGAGAATTGTGATCGAGTCCATAATGAACTGCTTATTATACTGAATAAATAAAAATGATTCAGTTAAAGAAAAGAATTAATTCCTTTGTGAATAAAATATGAAAGCCGTGATTCGGTTCAAGAAAAGAATTGCAACCTCTATGAATCGAAAGTCTTCTCAATCCTCGAATATGCTGATTCAGTGATTCGTTTTGTCTTCTCAGTATTTTGAATCACGGTTCACTCAAAAGAATACTATGATAGCAAGGGTGCTGAGGGGAGGGGTATAATGTGAACGAAACACTCGCTATGGTGTTTGCAGCAAAAAATTGTGATTACATTGAAAAATAAGCAGAAGAGTTATAATAATGTGAAATAAAAGTCTTTCAACAAATAAATTAAACTATGTTAAAAGTTTTTCAACACCAGGGAAACTTATTTATTGGATAACCCTCGTAGCTTAGATAGCTATGTGTCTGTTTCTCATCTTATTTATTGGACAACCCTCGTAGCTTAGATAGTTAGGTGTCTGTTTCTCATTGAGTGATTGGGATTCAATCCCAGAGTATGTACATGTGGAAAGACTGCACTAGGTTAGCATTCTTGAACGTATTGATTTCCCCCATCATCATGTTTCATCTTCCTCTGAGGAGTGCAATAGGATTGATCTCTCTGCTTGTTCCATGACTAGATTATGATCTCAGTCCTAAAATAATATGACCTCAACCCTTCATATTGACTTATACATTTCAGAAGCTGGTAACATTATGTTTATTAGTGGCCGTATTTTTTGGTAATAGCGATAAGTGTGAAATTTTCCAAAACAGTTAAATCTTTAGCTATATTTAGCTTTACAGATACTTAAAATATCACTGTTAAGGAAATTATATCCATGAAATACCACAAAATTTGTTGGATTTCATGAAACATATAAATAAGTGCAAAATACTTCCCCTCCAGGATAAATATCGAGTAATGTGTATGTAAATAATATCATAAATCATAATCATTAGTGTTTTTAATTCCTTTTTCGTTTTCTTAGTAGCTTGATCTTTATGCTTTTTCTATGAATGCTAAGTATTTATTTATTGCTTAAATGCAATAACAGCTCCCCCTATTTGTGAGCTGCCAAATATGGGTAGAGTGGACAAGAGGCAATTACAGAATTGAAATTTAACAGGAATGATATGGATATAGAATATAACAGTAATGAACATAAGGGTGAGTTATATAATCAAGAAGTTACAAAAAATGGTTATTAAGGTGGCAAGAATAAAATTGTTCCTAGTTGTATAAATGATGGCGAAGAAGAAATAGAGACCCTCGGGAGATCCGTGATGGCAATGTCCTCTTCATTGCTTCTTTTTAAACCTGAACCTTTCCCATACAGAAATAAAATCTTGTGGAATTGTAATATGAGCACCAACCATCGAACTACTTCAATCTCATGTAGTGCATACTTTTCGTTGAAGTATGGGATTGTCGGGTTATAGATGTCTTGTTTTTCTACATGCACTTCTTCAGGTTTCCCTTTGTGTTTCTCATAATGGAGTGTTGGATCTATGACATATCCCTTGTTGCTGAATAGAGGGATGACAATCATATCGATAATAATGCATAATTGTAAGCCATCAAAGTAACAATTAAAGAATGTATGATATTTAACAGATCCATTTTTTATGGTAGGTGAATGGCAGCTCTGTTTGCAAATGACTTTAAATTAACAACAACTGCCCTTAATAGAGGAATGCCACATGAAGTGGTACAAACAATTGAACTTAGATTGAAATGAGATGAAATCTCACAGATAGAGTGATCCATAAAATATACAGTAATTTATTATGTTTTATCTTTCATTGCTAAAATGTATTTTCATTGCCAAAATGTTTAAAAATAATTTTGTTTTTATATGTTTCACTGTTATATTACAGTGTTAATGTAAACAAAGGAGCAAACTTTATTTTAAATGTCAAATGAACTATAAAATAAAAATAACTTATTTCACAAAATATCCACCAAAGTAGAAGGAAGTTTACACCAAAATCAGCCACTTCATTTCACCAAAAAATGAGACTTCTAATGATTTTTATTGTTATGTGCTAGCAAAGTAAATGAACTTGTTGTTAAAACTAATTTTACAATGCATTTGAAATAAATATCAACTGATGCTAGTGTTCTTAGGAAAATAATTCCCTGGAATTTAAAAGGAAATAAATTAATACACCATTACTTACCTTATCCTGTACAAGATGTCCTGTCAGCAGTGGACTGATCATTCCTGGCAATGTAGCCACAGTATTAGAGAGTCCCATGAGAATACTGGCAAATTGAGGGGCTATATCCAAGTGATTCACACTGAAAACCACACAAACAGTTATACAGTGAACACCGTTTAATGTAATCACGGATAATGTTATTACTTTTATGAAGTCCCGTACAAATTAATACTGATACACTGAAAAAATGCTGTTTATTGTGGTCAAAGATTCGGTTTATGTTATCATATTTTCGGTTTTGCGGCTTTATTTCAAAGTATTGTATGTCAATCAGAATTTTGTATTTAAGGATTTCGTTTCTAACTCAGCTGTACTGTGTTTATTAGAAGGGTAGTGTTCCCAGCTCATAGGATGACCAGTTTGAGGGGGTGGCATTCCATAACTTTCTCTTTTAAGCAGTAAAACATGTTTCACCCCTCAGTTTAGCAGTTGCTTTTGGTTCGTAAAGGTCACAGTGTTGACATGCAGTGATGGTTAGTGTAAAATGAAAATACTTAAACAGACGGGCATTAGATGTTTTGCTAAACAGGTCAATAAACTTTCAACAAACACTATAAGTATGAAATATTGGTTAATGGACTCCAAAGGGAAAACAGAAACAATAAAAACTTTTTTTTGATTGTGAAAATAATTGTTTGCAGGCTATTATGAGTGGTTGATTGATTCACAGTTACGTATTATCTTAAAATAAATAAAAACGAAATAATAGTGGAGCATCAATGTATGCAATATTTTATTCATTTTATTGACGTATTATCTTATATGTTTGAATAAATATCTTCAGTTAATTCTTTTGGCTACTGTTATCAATCGGTTAATATTATCAGATTAGCTGCATCCCGAAGTGATCACAATAAGCGATGTGCACTGTATATATGTATACACACCAGTACTTTATGCATTTTTAAAAATCTCATTCATTTTTATGGCTGATCTTTAATTTTACTGCAGAAAGGTTGGTACGTGAGAATTATGTCATAACCTGCTGTTGCTAGGGCATGAAATTTTGGGGGGCAGCAAATTTTTGATGGTCCGGTACTCAATAATATAGCATAAAGCATTATTTTTAGTGCTAATTAGACACTAAAGCATCATATGCATTTCTTCATTCTAAGTTTAAACTGTATACTGGCATGATATCAGATTCTTCATAATAGATAGCAACTTGACAACATTCATATGCAGAAAGTTATGACTTGGCACACAAAGGTAATAAAGATTGTAGTATTATCATTAGAGAGGTTTTGTAATAGCGTATTTTCTATACATTATACTGTAATGTCACATGATCAAACACTGCAAATGGAATAACACCTTCTACCGCAATCAAGTTTTTTCCATCGTTAATTTGATATGATATGGTAAACTTAAGAGAGAAAATTGAGAAACTGCTTCAGAGAGGTGTTAAAGATGGTTTATTGGCAAATGAAATATAGAATCATACAGAAGAAGAAATATCTAGCAATGAGGCTTGGTGAATCCAAGACTGGATTTAAACTACCAATACTTAACTGATGAGGAATGCTGACGTTTATTTCTGATTTGCGAAAATAGATCTACAAAGGCTAGTAGATTCATTACATAATGCGGTATACCACCAAGAATTTATAAGAGAATAATGATTTTCTGTTACCATAAAATAAAAATGAAGTTTACATTTATCAAACATTATGGTACCAGTAAGACTATAGTAAATTGAGGTTATGTTTTACAGCTAGTAGGCCTACACATTTTGCAAAGTTCAGCTGTGTAAGCATGTTAAATCACAGAATATGTGGAGAAAGTAGAACATTCTAGGACAAATTTTGTGAGCCATAAAGCAACACGACAAATTTACTATGTTTATAGGTTCTGATATAGGTAGACCTAAATTAACTATGGGCATGTTCTTTGTCATTTAGGCCTACTCAGGGCCCAGGGGTGGGAAATTAAAAAAAAAAAGGCATTGAAAATATTGGTATTATGGCATTAATAATGAAGAGTGGGCATTTTTTTGTTAGTATTATAATATAAATACCTGAATCCAGCCCAAGCAAAGCCTCCAAACCCAACTGCAACAGTCAAGCTAGCAACAACAGCAGCTGGAGTTGTAGAATGTGCGGCCGCCAATAAAAACAGAGTTTGGCAAACAAAGGCTCCACAGTTGCATAGTTTTCGTACCTTGAAAAATAATGTTTTGAGTAGTGTTAATCATAATTATCTGACATATAAATCATTAGCTAACAGTTGAGTTCGGATACTGTGATTTATAAAGTCAAACAATGACAGAAATTGTGCTTTCTTAGTAACTGTATGCATGATAAAATATGATTTATGCCTGTATGTTTGTTTTTACTGGACCTGCCAGTAGAATATTTTCAAATTTCTACATTCTATAACATTTATTAATTCTAAATGGCATGCAATCTGAAATTTAGCAGCTTGAAATGAAACATTTCCTTATATAGGCCTAGGAACAAGTCTACAACCTGAGTACCAACTTCACCAATTTCTTTCCCCTACAATGCACATTATTCTATATAAGCTGTTCGTGTTTCTAGGCTTGGTATCTGTAGGTCAGAGTTCTCCAACAGAATGCCCTGTGAAGTCACTTTATGGGAAAGACTTGCCCGGTGATGATAAACAGTTGGGTTAGGTGCAGAGTGGGAGATATGTGAATGAGAAACAGTCTCATTCCCATAAAGAGTCACGTTATGGGACAGTCTTGCCCGGTGAATGAGAAACAGTTGGATTAGATGCAGAGTAGGGGGATACGTATTAGATATGCATCTCCTTCCAGCAGACCTTCCACTTGTTGTTTACCCTAACTATTGTGCCTGCATACTGAACAACACGTGCCCTGATATTATGTTGGCAGTTGCGAGCAATGGTTGTCTACTGAAATAAACCAATAGAACAGGCAGGTTTCTTTTGCATGGTGTAATACATTAACATAAAAAAGTTATTACTTCTGTCACTTTCAATAGAATGTTTTTCTTTTATTATTATGATTCCTTTGAACATTAGATATGCTTTATTAACATATTTTGAAAGGTTGTTAAACAACTTTCTGATTTTTATGCTTATCCTGGTTCATTATTTTCTTTTACCAAACTATACAGATCATACTGGTATAGGGTAAAGATGCAATGCATGGTAAGAACCCATCCTTCCAGGCAGCACTAACAGAAAATTCACTATCTTGTTTTGTGAATGAAAAGCAAAGCTTAATCATAACCTGTGTTGTTGTAAGGTGTCCCTGAGATCTAAGCCAGTCTGCTAAAAATCCACCAATTTGCACAACAATGCACATAACTAAGTAAGGAAGAGCTGCGAGTAGACCTGCATCTTTCAAATCAAATTTCAACACGTCTGAAAAAGAAAGAAAGAAAAAACCAGAATATTACTGTTTTTGGAAATACAGCTCGCTTGTACCTCCTGTTCTTTTTTATAATAAACATACCTTTCATGAATGTAGGTAACTCAGTGAGAAGCGTGTAAAAGCCCCAGTTTTCACTGAAATGTGCTATCATGATTGCCCACACTGGCATTGAAGTGAGAAATCTCTTCCAAGGAGGATCAACATTCTAGGAGAGAAATGGATAGTTGTGATACAAGCAGAACATATTATTTACTACATATCCTGGAAAAAAAATAATATGAAACTTCTCATTATGTATGGTCTACATTGTCAAAATGAGAATGAATACTGCAACCACAGCAATTTTGAAATTGAATGCATATTTAGGGTAAAAGCAAAGGTTCTTCTGCACACATCCGTGCCTAAAATCTCCTCTAGTGATGTTATATAGATCTTCTAAAAATTCTACTCCAAGTCAGCGGTGCAAAGGGTCGAATGAAGAAAGGTAGATGCCCCCGGCGAATGAGAACTATATACAAAAATTATATAAAAAGAGGATAATATTAAAACTATCAACTATAATAACAATAATAATAAACCTATTTGGTATGAAAGCAAGGACAATAGATAAACAAAGTGTACTTATAATTATACAGTTATTAACACTCCACTCTTCCCTTATTAATTACTGTCTTTACTTCTTTAGAGAGGAACTTTTCTGCACTTTGAGGAATCGAAACTGTAAATTACGTCTTCAAAATCAATTTTTGCCAAAATGTCATGATCAGAACTCATCCAATATAAATTATTTAAGTGTGGATTTCCCATGCGATTTCATAACTCATCTTTTATTAGCTTCATCTTAAAAAATAAACATTTTCAAAGTGCATTAGTCATAAATAATGTGAGAGGTAAGTCAAACACATTGTTAATGTTCTTGTACTCCCTTGTTATTTGATCAGTTTACAAAATACAAAAACAGCAACTATGAATACTGCAACCACAGCAATTTTGAAATTGAATGCATATTTAGGGTAAAAGCAAAGGTTCTTCTGCACACATCCGTGCCTAAAATCTCCTCCAATTAGTGTGTTGGAGGGGATTGTTTTATCCACTATTGTAAATAAGTATTATTGTTTGTATTATATTATTTTTTAATAAAATCATAGTGGAAAGAATAGGACCATAAATAATTTTCAATTGAATATGTGGAATCGTTTATGAAATTCCTGGAACAATAAGTTGGAAAGTGAATGTGTAAGAATGTTATTGATGTGGGTGCTTAGAAAAGTAATTTCTAATTATTAGGGTCAGAGTTTAAGAAATGAGTTTTGGCAAGCTCTTGATATAGTATTTCAGAGCAAGCCACACATTAACGTATTGCTCAATACGATAATCCTTTATTGGATAACATGACTCCAGTTTTGAAATAGTTATTAATTAAAATTATCCAGTAAAACTGATATCTTGGTAAAAATAACTTAATATAATTCTTGAATGTTTTATTTTATTGTAATGTTGATTGTATTTTTTGTAAGATTAGGAGTAGGCATAAAGTTAAGGACTTGCAAAGACACGTTTTAAGCATGACGAGAAGGTGTAATATAAGATTATTTTAAGACAGAGGGAAGTGTGGGGAGTCAGACAGAGGTGATGGTAATCTGGTATTGTATTATGTGTACATTATTGTAGGAGCAGCAAATTGAATCGTAAATTGTTCAGTGAGTAAATCTTTGCTCCACAACTGTTAATACTTGATTGAAGACTGAATGCTAGCCCTCCTTAGAGTCTGAGGCACCTGAGTTCGCCCATGCATTAAAACAGCATACTGCAGAGGATATATAAGTGTTGGCTAGATATACAGATTGACAATGGAAATTTTTTGGTAAAAATATAGAAGAGGAGAGTTTTGTTAGGTCTTACTAAATCTTACTTTCATTAATGACTTATGGCACCATACTATGAAATGGAAAATTCCAGATTCAATCCCTAATGAAGTCATTGGGGTTTTCAGTTTACCTTATCTTCTGCCAGCACTGTAATCATGGGATTGATATGTCTCTAATGAAATAGTAAACAAAGATGGTAAAAATACTAACAGCTTTGTCCCTTTCATGTGCTGATTGTAAAGTCTCTCCAGAAGCCCTCAAAAGTCTGCTAAGGTCTAAAGGCTTATGAAGATAGCAGTACAAGAAAAGGGGTAGTAAAAATGTGACTAATATCTGAAGCAAAATTTTTATAAACTTATACTCAGTGCTTTTTTTCTAATTAAAAAGGTGGCGGTACTCACAGAAACTTTTTAACTCAATCTCACGGGAGCTCTCACACTTCTCCCAGACGTCATTTTTCTGAGTTAATGTCCAACAATCGGGCCTATCATGGCCAGAAATGTTTCTCCCCTGAATTGCAGTAAAATTACCGGTACTTGCGATGTACTCTTCAGATACAGTTTATTCACAGTTGGCAGGTTTATGAGATACCGGTACTTCAAAAACATCGACATGCTTTCTTTTATTACGCACCGGTACAAAATAATTATGAATTCACTTGTCTGTGCAACACAAACCAAGGGTTTTCTTTTCAAATTATATGTAAGCAACGAATGCAGTTAAATTTAAACGTGCACTAACCCCTGATTAACTATGGTAGTTAGCTACTTACTACTTGTTTGTTACTATGTTAGCATTAACTGCATTTGGTGCAATTCTTATACCGTTAGAATGGCCTTGACCACAGGAGCCGTTTGCTGAGGCCTGGAAAACCCACCCCAACCCTCTTGCAGTCCAGTAGCCACGGCAATTTACAGGAATTATCATGTGCTCGTATGTATGCAGAAATGTAACAAAACCAACAAACAAGCTTGATTTTAAATAAAACATAATTTTATGGGAATTGTGATAGAAATATTTTGAGTAATATCCAAATTTTATTTTTAAAAAAGGTGCCGGTACTGCGTACCGTTGCGTACCGTCACAAAAAAAGCACTGCTTATACTCTAAGTAAAATGAAGCACTTAAGAAATGTATTAAGCGAATCAATGAGGGGAAATGAGGTGGTATGGAATACCACCACTGGTTTTAAAGGTCCTATAGCATACCAGCACTGGTTCCAATGGTCAGGTAGCATACTGTCAATGAAAAAATGTTCCTTTGTAGCCATCATCTGTTTGAGTCATAATATAATTACTTTTCATAATCATCCATCCACTGGTAGACTATGCTTTCCCCAATAACCAGTATAGAAAGCTGTGACGAGTAACTTGTGATGACCTATGTTGGCATTTTAAAGACAATACCGCTTGATCCGATGCTGTGTAAAAAATTCTTGGTAACAAAATGTGTAACTTTTATATTGTTTAAATACGTATTTAAAACTTTTAAAGTATAATCTATTAAATAAAACGTCCATATCGGTCCTGAATTCCACAGTTTCACATATAATTAAGAGATGTGGCGATCATCTATAAATCAGGGTTGGAGGAAACTAATTAAAACCACCGCCGACTGTATAAAACTTATCACATAACGTACCTAATAATTATGCTGTAAGGGAGGGGGCTTTTTTTCAGATTGAGGTATGATAGGGAAAAATCTTGGGATAGCATACCGCCTCTGGTTTTTTCCCACTTCCTTCACTGAGGCGAATCAAACATGAAGTCACGAGACTTCTTCTGAGCAAAGCATGCAACCTTCACTGGGAATCGGGTAGCCGATTGCCTCAACAGTTTTTAGCTAACTCCACTACTTTCACCTCCCCCAGAGATTCAAGTAAGAGAATACCCAAATGAAAAGAAGAGTTTCAGTTTTTAACTTATCTGTCTTAAAGTTCATGTTGAAAATGCTGTCCCTTCTAATCTATACATATCTGGCAATGACGTATAAATTTTATATGGACAGAACCTTAAAATTTTATGCCTGCTTATCACTGATGTTTGAGAAACCCCAAATTCCTGAGCCGAATTTAATATTAAAAAGAAAAACTTTGCAAAAACACAAATTATCACATTTTTATATGAGTGTAAAATGACAGTATTTTGGCCTAAAAGTGTTTGAATCAAAAGATTTTCAATTTATAAATAGTAATGACCATAATTCGTGAATTTGTCACTCATGAAAACTAGGGATGTCTATTTATTGTAAGTAGAGAAACATGCAAAAGGCTCAATTTTCTTTATGAGCAAAGAAAAGTAATTTTGAAGCAATGCTCCTCATTCAAGCTGCCAAGATCAAACAAGGCTTCTTATACAATATTGTTAAATGTCATGCTTATTAGTTATTACACTGTTAAAACTGTACCACTGAGTCCTGAAGTTAGTTCCTCCACCACAGAGTTAGTGTAATAAATGATACATTACCACCTTGATATGGTTGGCTGATGGTCCAATAGACGATCTTATGTATTCTAACTCTGAATCTGTAATCTTTCTGTCACCTTGTGGTGTTTCTGCTACAATTAGCCACCACAGTAAACACCAGATTAGCGCAAGAACACCTGAAAGAGTGTACAGAAATAAATTATCCCAAATATGATTAGTACAGGTTTGCCTACATAAAAACTAATCAACTAAAGTCATATTTATACAGAGGATATGATTTTTACCTATTGCAGCTACTATTATCCATTCCATTTTTTTAAGAAGTCCAGTGCATGTAAACAAATGCATGTGACTTAGGGTGTCCATATAATGTTTATATAAAAATGGGTCATTTTAATTTTTGGGGGGAAAAACCTGAGACAATTAAGGAAAGGAAACAACAATTTTATTTTAAAAATTTAGGGAATATTTACAATTTACCTTTGTCTCATGCATACAAATTACCCCAAATGACTTCTTAAATTTCTTCTACAGACTGGTGTAAATAATTTATTTCCACAGAAATAGATGTCTCACTGTCACGGTACTTTTCACTTTTACGTTTTCTATCAAGAAGTGCGTTTTTTCTCATAAGTTATCATAAGAGTTAGCAAATATTACTACATTAAAAGTATGTTTTGACCTTCACTGTTGTAATTTTTATTAATGTAGCGTGAAACACACTGGCCAATCACAAAAAAGCGGGATATTTGAGTGTCCCCAATAAAGCTTTTGGGACAGAGGGACATTTTGTCAAAAAAAGGGACTGGCCTGGGAAAAACGGAACAAATGGACACCCCAATGTGACTTGAACCTCAGCTAGAAGACAATATAGTCCCATACCAAATTTGATTTTTATAATAGTAAAAGCTCATAATTTATGACGATTATTGAAACTACTGCTAGGCCTAATTATTCCACAGTACTATGCCTTCTGTATATAACAGTATTTGTGTAGTACTTCCTCATTTTCAGCTTGAACACCGAAATAAACAAATAACATGTCTTTATTGAAGTTATAACGTATTATTTTGACACACAAGCTTAACACCGCATGTTCAAAGCATGTGGATATTTAGTATGTCTATGGTTCAAAGGGTCGGCCGCGGTGGTCTAGAGGTAGCGTGCCCGCCTCTAGATCCGCAGGGTGTGGGATCAAACCCGGCCGCGGTCGATGGATTTTTCAGGACGTAAAAATCCTGGGCACGGAGTCCTCCGGGAGGGACTTTAAGCTGGGGGTCCCGTGTCGTAGATTTACGGCACGTAAAAGAACTCCAAGCCTAAATTAGAGCCTCTGGACAAAATTTCTCGGCCCTTTCACGTCCAAGAAATACTTAGTTTCCAGAGGGGGGTTGCGAGGCGATGGGCTTACCACCTGTCCCTCTACCCTCTCTGAAAATAAGCATATCAAAATTAGTATAGGTAATGAAACCTCCATTGGAGGCCCCTTTGCCCCACCTGGGGATCATAGGGTAACAGATACAGATACAGATACAGATGGTTCAAAGGCTGTGGGGATTAATGCAGAGGTATCTATTGTCCCGCAACCCCCTCCACTATCCAGTCAAACTGTTATACTGATCTTTATTTATCAGCATCCACAACTCCATTGTAGTACAAAATAAAATACTAAGATAAAATATCAAATAAAATGTTCTACCATTGATGCACACTGCATTTGCCAACAAACTCATTTTTAGTTATTTAAACTTTCAAAATTGGGGTGCGCATTAGATTCAATAAATACAGCAAGTTAAAAGAAGGATCACACTAGCCTTGACGTTATCTGTCGAATGAAAACTGAACTTACAGCTGGTATTTTTCTGTGACTATTAAACCTGGTACGGGTATCTTATGGAGAAGTAAAGCACGGTAATAGAAGTAACTCAAGGAAAGGCAGTGAGGAAAATACTTAGAATACCACAGTGAGATAGAGTATTAAACTTATTGTTGATTGTACTCTTCAGCATTGTAGATTCTCAAGCTGGATACAGACTGGTGTGGTAGAAGCAGAAGTTTTCCAAATCACTACATGCACCTTCTCAAGTGTAGGTTTTTGAAATGAATACAAAAGAATTTGCTGCTATAGTGAAAGAAGTGAGAATTATTTAGAAAAGCATTTAATGTGTGGAGTAAAGACACTAATGTGTACTTTTTTAAGCAGTGCAAACTGGTATTTAAATGCGAGAGAAGAAATTTGTTAAAATCAAAAGGATACAAGATTATTAGATTAGATTAGATACAAGGGTCGTGCAAAAAGTAAGTTTCCCTATTTTCTTAAACAGGGGAAAATTTTTGTGGGACTCTCATATTTTGAGGGATTTTTATTACATATGTAGTGGCAACACTGAACCTGTTACCATTTCTTTACAACAATTAGTTTGGCATCAGTAGCTTCTTAACCATGGAGACACCCCATCGAATTGTGTTCTGTGATCCGTTTTCACTATGCTAAAGGAAAAAATCCAACTGAAATCCACCGAGAAATTGTTTCTGTGTATGGCGCGGGTGCGATGAGCATCCAAATGATGCGAAAATGGTGTTCTGCTTTAACAGAGGGCTGTCAGAATGTTTGTGATGAACTGCGCTCCGATCGTCCTTCGACCTCCACTGAGGGGGACGGTGTGCAATGCGGTTCAGAGACTGTTGAACATGATAGGCGCCTCACCCTCGATGGTATTGTTGCTGCCTTACCTCCCCACATTGAAATCAGTCGCAGGTCAGTGGCTAACATTTTAAAAAAGAATTTGGGAATGACAAAAGTGTGTGCACGTTGGGTCCCCAGCGAGAAAGATAGTTGTGCTGCTTGAAAAGTTAAATTGGGACATTCTGCCACATCCACCCTACTCCCTAGACCTTGCTCCAAGTGACTACTACCTGTTTCCGAAGTTGAAAGTTCACCTGGGTGGACAGCACTTCCACAACGATGACAAACTCAAGATGGAACTCAACCAATTTCTGAAGGAGGTGGTGCAAGCAGAGTATGAGGCTGGAATGAAAATGCTTGTACCACGGTTACAAAAATGCATTGAGAAAAACTGTGACTATGTAGAAAAATAGTTCTTGAGTCGAAGAATTGAAAAATAAAAGAATTTTTTCGATATATCCTGTAGTTTTTTTTCTAAAAATAAGGGAAATTTACTTTTTGCACAACCCTCGTATAAGCGCAATGTGTAGCCATGTAGAGGAGATATGTATTTATATTTCTTTTAAGAATTGTTATGGATGTTTACCTAGGTACGGTATATGGTTTTCTTTTCATAGAAAGACTCACCAAAAAAATAGAAAATATATGGCCAACCAACGTACTCAGCCAACATCCCTGATACTGGAAGAGATATAACAGTTCCAAAATAACTTCCTGAGAAAGCTATTGTAGCAAGTCGACTTCTTTCCAATGGTGGTGCCCATCGACTCCATATAGAATGAATTGATGGATATACCACGCCCTATAGCGAAAAAAAACAATTACAACTATTATGTGAGAAATACAGTATTAATGCAAAACGTTTGCATACAGAACTACATTTAGGTTTTAAATATTTATTAGGATTTGCTCCCAAAATATTCAGCTGATTTTCGGACATCAAGTTTTCCCCCCGTATTGGGTGAATGTATCTTCTAGTCAGGTTATCTATTGCGGTCTTGAAGACTGTGGCTTTTTCTGTTTTTCCATGATGAGTAATTTTTCCCATAGGCTACAATTCATTATGTTTGGCTTCAACATTTCAGAATCTTGGAAATTTGGCTTATATCATTGCTTTTCATAGCAAAAAAATGTATTTTATGTCCAAAGTGTTCTTTTGCTCTAATTTCAAGGTTCGTTATTGTCCAAAGAAGTAGCAGGTTTTCTCACCTCAATCTGTAATCTGTAAATGCTGCCCAATTCTCTGTCGATTGGATGGCTGAACAGTGGAAATTAAGGAGCATTTTTTGAAAACTTGATAAATACAAAAAAATTTGAAATAGAGTTAAACATACCATTCACACAATATCAACTTTGGAATAAATCTGATAAAATTATACCCTAATTCAATATAGGAAACATTAAATCTTGATATAAGTTACTTGGAAATTTCATTTGAGATTATACAAACTGGTACCGGTATTGACCAAAATATGTAATTCCTGAAATGCACAATTCTAGGCAAGATTTTAAAAAAAAATCTTTCTCTGGAAAATTGCATTTGCTGCATACATTAAGTTTTGAAAAATTGATTTCAATTAGCTTATGATGGGAGCAGCGGCTGGAGTATAATCAAGTAGCCAGGTTGGTAATGTAATCTAAAAACCACTTAACATCTAGAATTTTTTTTTTTTTTTACATTCTTATTTATAATTTGGGGTAGCAGGGAAAGTAATTTTTTTTATTAACTTTTGAAAACAGGGAAAACCCAGTCTCAAATTGACTAGGCTTGGAATTTAAACTTGTGACCTCCCGAATACGAAAATTTAAAAGTAAAATTATGTGTGTGAACATATATTTGATTAAATTTAAACGTTTATATTAGGCTATATATGAGAACAAAGAAAATTTTGAATTTACTTCATGAGCAAAATTAACATACAGAAGATCTTTCACAACGTACCTCAGCTAAGCCTTCAATAACTCGACCCAAGACTAGTAAGTAAAGGTTTGTTGAAGCAAGAGCTGGTGTTAGCAAAGTCAATATAGCAGATATGCCTACACCAAATCCAAATAGCTTTCTTCCACCCATCCGCATTGCCAGCCAGCCTCCAGGAATTTGCGTTACGATATAACCGTAGAAGAAAGAGCTGAGGACTAGCCCTTGGACTTCTGAACTCCATGGATAATCTTGTCTCTGGAAGATAACAAATTGAATATATCCTTTGGAAATGAAAATTTAAAAACACATACCTATTTGCGATAGCATGCGACCTTTCTGCCTGCCCAAACCAACAAAAATTGCAAAAGCATTCAAAATTGCACAGATGATGTGTGAAGGGGGGAGGGTAGTGTTCTGAAATAGATTGAGACTCAGCAAGTCTTGAGACCCGGCATATTGGTGTGTTGTTTCATACAGTTCTTCTTCTTTTCTTCTTCTTCTTCTTAAAGCTGTAGGCCTAAGCCCATTGAGCCTCCTTTATTTGTTATATCCATCTTTTTACTGGCCTGCCAATACTTCTTTTCCCAATAGGTACATATTCAGCAATTATTTTCGGGATTCTTTCTTGGCTCATATGTTGTACGTGTTCCCACCATTTCTGTTTATATTGATCTACAATATCTAACAGGCTACTGACACTTAGGTTATTTCTTATTTCATCATTTCTGACGTGATCTAGCTGGGTTACTCCTGCTACGCTTTGGAGAAATCGCATTTCAGCTGCCTGTAGTTAGATTCTATCTTTCTCCTTTAAGGTCCAAGTTTCGCTTGCATATAAGCCTGTTGGTATTGCCATAACTTTATATATTTTAATTTTTGTATCTTTCCTTGTCTTATTATGGAGAGTGATAAGTGACATCCAAGGAAATTAAAAGTTTTAACTTGTTCTATGATATAATGTAATGTAATGTTCATACAGCTCTTGAAGTATCGATATCTGGAGCATGTGTACTATGAATCTACAATGTACTTTGATGGCTGCATGTTCATGGTTATTGATTTAAAAACAAAAAACAAACACACACACAATAACCGATTGTCCCAGGAGCTTGTTCAAAGTATGTTCATGATACATCATTCCCGATCAACTGACTGCCTTGTTTTTGCAATGTAATAAAAAAATTGTTCTCTCAGTGCTGGATTAACTTGAATAAGTACAGAAATCAATGTGTAGAAGTACACATTTTTTGTATATGCATTGAATACTATTAAGAGCTGTTTGTACTAAGAACTGAAGGCATAAAAAAGAGAAAATGGCTTAGTTTAAATATCCCATAAGTGGTGGATGATATAAACAAAAGAGATGAACAGGAGAGCACAAAAGCAATTGCAGTGGAATTGGCACCAGTATAAACTAATATAATTATACGAAAGATAAACAGGAGAGCATAAAAGCAATTGTAATGGTATGCCTCTATGAATTATTAGATAGAAGAGATGAACAGGAGAGTACAAAAGCAATGGAATCAGACTTAAAAGTGTGTGTTTTGGTACAAAAATAATGTTGCCACTTATACAGCCTCACTAATAAAAGCTGCTTATATCTGCGTTGAACGGTTGTTTGGTTGTTCACCATGCAAGTTCTACATAAGCCGTATTACCAATAAACGTAGTGTAACTCCCGAGGTTTACACCGGGTTTGTACGTTAATGTCATCAAACACGTCACTCTAGTCGTGACGTGACTAGCCCCTGGCTATGAAGGGACTGCTGAACGCCATCTGTTGGAGCTGCGGGCAAACAGCGATGCGTCGTCTGCAGACAGTAATTCTAGTTTCAGTATTTCATTATATTGTTTTCAGAAAGCTGTAATCATGGGTACAAGTATGGAAATATGTCCCGCAAACAAGGAACAATGTTTATAATTCCGCAAAAGCAGCTCAGAATATGCGTAGCCTCAAAATTCAATCTCAGACATCTACGAAACAACCGGCTGTTACGGATATCGGCCATCTTGATTATTTACGTCAAGTTTATACAAGGGGCCAGACTGTGTAAAGCGTTGCACCACCGTCGTCTCGAGAATTACACTGCCTGTCCTATGCTTTATTTTAACATGGAGTTCAGAGTATTGCTAAATTGCCTATTTTCTCCAGTAGAGGTGACACAGTTCACACCCAGATAGCATGAAATTCCAGCATATTTCAGTTTCCGAGTTTATATTTCAGAGGGCAACACAGAGCATACGGTAATGTAAAAGGTATTGCAGCTGGGTGTGGTAGGAGCTGTCATCTGTAATGTCGCCACATATGCAAAATTAGCCGTATAGGAAAGGCAGTGTATACACGAGTAATACAGTCTAGAAGGCAGTGCGTTGCACACATTCAGCCTTATGCAAGGATTATTAGTACACCAGCTGTGTATATTCCTGGTATAAATGTTACAACTGGATTATTAGTAAGACATATAATGCTTATACCATGTAGTTTCCACATTTAAAACTCATCAAACTTTGCCGACTAAGCACTATAACGGTGAAAAAAGGAAGCCTTGTAAGTAATGCCTTGAACTTAACATAAATTACCCTGATAGTGCAGTTGCCTGTAGCAGATTGAAGAACAATTTTCAGGCAAACACGTTTACCTTACTTCTCTCTGAATTTGGGATTAAAAGGTTTGGAAAATAAATTATCAAGGGTGCGAAGGTTTTATTTGACTCCAATCTTTAATCACCTGACCGCCGGCGTGGTCTTGTGGTTAGCATCGCTGCTACAGATCCGTCGGACTGGGTTTGATCCTTGGTACCTCCTCTGATTTTTCTTAGTTAGGAAGGTCTGGAATGGGGTGCACTCAGCCTCTTGATTCAAATTGAGGATCTACTTGATAGAGAAGTAGCGGCTCCTGTCATGGAAACCACCTTTAATGGCCGTGGATGTCGGCATACTGACCACATGCCCCCCAATCCTGCCATCTGCCTATGGTAAATGACACAGCTGGGTGGTAGGCCTTGTCCCTTCAGGGTTGTAGTTCCACAGGGTTTAGCTTAGTTTAGTCTTTAATCACACAATATTTGCTGGTAAGGTTTGGAGGAAATGATTTATTGAACCTGGTTACGTTCACACTTACAACAATAACGAGACAGAGACAAAAGAGTAAAGACTAACAACAAAGAGGAGGAAAATGATTTTACTGTTCACCTGGCTTTGGATTAGAGGTACCAACACAGTGATAATACCAAGAGAGGTTATGGTTTTACCAGTAAATTAAGTACGATTGTGCTTGTGCAGTTCAGTGACCCACCTTGCACCGACTTTATGAAAGCCAAGCCTGTTATGAATAATATCATATGCAGAACCAAGGCCAATTTGCATATGGTTTGCCACTTCATCGACAGTCACTCCTTGGTTTGTCTGAATCATGATACACACTTGCTCAATGTTGGCATCACTAGTGGATGCGGATGGGCATCTTGTTCTTTTCTTGTCCTTCACACTTGTCCAACCATGAACTTTTTAATCAATTCGTGCACGCTTCGCTGTGGTAAAACATTGCCCCCATATTATGTGGAAAGTCTTTGATGGATTTCGGCTCCTGGTACACCTTCGGATGACAAACAGATCACTGCATACTGTTCTTCTTTGGTACAAACTCTGAGCGGTGTAGCCATGTTTAATGTGCAACAGCACAACAGTCAGTGGAGTCATAATGGTCAAATGCACAAGCGGAGACAAATGAACATGTCGACATGCGCGAGCACAAATCAGTATAGCCAACCTACAAAAGATTAAACAAGTGTGGATACTTATTGACTTACCCTCATATATGAATAATAAATTGAAAATAATTTAGTCTTTAAATACACTTACAAATTTTTCTGTGCCATTTTCAATGTAGGAGTAATTGGCAGTCATCGCCACTATAGCAACACTTAAATTTACTCTTAGAGCATAAAGGTTGCAAAAGCCGAAGAATGCCATTATGGCAACCACATAACGCCGAGGTACTGAGAAATGCCATTCTGAGCTGAAAAAAGGAAATATTATTATTTATACGAGACATTTATAGGTCTATGTAATTGGCTTCACTATAAGGGAAAATCACTTTTATTATGTAGGCCTATATCTGTTACCATCTAACAAAGAAATCATTTGTAGAAGAATATGAAAGATTGCACTTGTACACAATAATATAGCCTACTAAATTATTTACATTTAAATTTTAACACTAATCAATTACTTTTTGAACCTATTTATTAATGTGATATTACAATCCTTTTTCTATTTTCCTTAAATATAACACAATACCTTGGTTCTTCTGGAATTTCCGATAAATCTTGAGTGAATGACTGTGATTTAATAGCTGTTTTCTCAGTGGGACTCTCTGGAGATCCTGAGAGCTCCATGGATTTTCAGTGTATTTGATTTATTTATTTTGCAGGAGTGACATATCTGTAACAAGAATTATTTACTTAATCACGAATATCAGTTTCCGTAATGTGTTTGTTTGATATTCTTATTTAATGATGGTTGTTGACTGCTGTAACCATTGCTGGTTTGCCAAAATTTTGTCCTGCAGGAATCTTAAGACATGGGGTTGTTACATACATAAATACCATTGACATGGGTCGAGACTGAACCTAAAAACTTGGGAACAGAAAGCCAGTGCCTAACTTACTGTTCTAAGCATTCTGACTTTTTCCTTATGTGGTGTCACCCACCATCGTTACAAGAGCTGCCAGCAAGCTAACATATAGGTATTCTCATAAGTATTTCTCCAACCAATTATTCAACAGAAAAAATAATAAAAATGCATTATGATTTAAGGTAAAATTACCATTAAACTACAGCATACTGTATTATTAATTCAAGAGTGGATCGAAAAGTAAAGTACAATAATTTTTTTTGCAAAAAATTTAATAGGTACAATTACAAACAAATGCACACATGAAAGGACATCTATTTTTCTATACAGTCGCCAAGTTTCTCTACACATTTTTCCTATCGTGATACCAGTTTTAAAATACCCTGTTCATAGAAGTTCATTCGGTTGGAGTATAGCCATCTGCGGACTGCTGCTTTCGCTTCTGCATCTGATGCAAAGGGTTTACTGGCCAGGAAGTGAAAGTTCGAGGACAATGCTGCTGCAGCTGTTCGTGAGAAAATCAAATTTGGTTGGGAGGTGCTCCAGCATTCTCCATACATTCCAGACCTAGCACCTTCAGACTTTCATTTGTTTGGTTCCATGAAGAAATTCCTGGCCAATAAACACTTTGCGTCAGATGCAGAAGTGAAAACAGTCTGCAGATGGCTATACTCCAACCGAACGAACTTCTATGAACAGGGTATTTTGATACTGGTATCACAACGGGAGAAATGTGTTGAGAAACTTGGCAACTATATAGAAAAATAGACAAAAGATGTCCCTTCATGTGTGCATTTGTTTGTAATTGTACCTATTAAACTTTTTTGTAAAAAAAGTTATTTTGCGATACTTTTCAATCCACCCTCGTATAATGGAAACAGTATAGATATTATCATATTTTAATTAAAAGAATTTTTTTGTATAATTCTGTATTTTCCCACAATATCTCCGTAGCGCGACATCCCCAAAGGAACAAGGCCTACCACCCGACCGCTGCATCATCTACCTGTAGGCAGATGGCAGGGTTGGGGGCATGTGGTCAGCATGCCGACACCCATGGCCGTTAATGGTGGTTTCCATGACCGCAGCCGCTACTTCTCTATCAAGTAGCTCCTCAATTTGAATCACGAGGCTGAGTGCACCCCTACCAGACCTCCCTACCTCAGAAAAATCCGAGGAGGTACCGGGGATTGAACCCGGGCAGACGGATCCATAGTCAGCGACGCTAACCACAAGACCATGCCGGCGGTCATATTTCCCCCACAATACCAAGTGATAACTTTGAGATGCATTGTTACTAGTCGCAATGTTATTTGCATACATAGCCTATGGCAGTGGCCTGCTAGTTGACCGGCAAGCTTTGAAACATATCTGCAGTGATTTGTATCTTTTCGACTTTATCGATTACTTCCATACGAAGTATGCATTTTTGTAAGAATGGTGATTCCTGATTCATCTGGAGAAGAACTGCTATCAGTTTTCGCCTCTAAGTGGTGAAGACATTTACATTGCTTTTAAAGATTATATTACTAAGACACAATTTTCGACACACATGTTAGTGTCCATTACAAAAGATGGCACTCCAGCTATGACTGGAAATAAAATTGGTTTCATTTCACCCTTTAAGGACCATGAAGATATACAGCCTACATTCACATCATACCATTGTATCATCCATCAACAAGTGCTATGTTAAAAAATTCTGAGTTCAGATGATGATATTATTGTGTATCTTTTTCATGTTCTTTGTTAATTAAGTTTATATATTACACAAACTGGTGTTAGTATTAGTAATTAATATTGTTATGTTATTAGTAATTATTAACAAAACATAGTATCAGTGTGTTTCAGGCTATATCATTAATTTTGTATAATTTAATTGTATTTGTAACATTTAACATATTTAATATAATATTAGTCCTTGGTGAAGTAACAGAAATAACCTTTTGGTCTTAAACTGATTAAATAAAACTATTATTAGTATTATGATCCCAGCATTGAAAACTGTCAGCTCAATTCAGGCCAGGAACTTATAAAGATATAAGTTTCAAGCTTTGCTTGAAGATTGTGGAGCTGAACATGGAGATCACTTTTTGCGTACAGAAATGCATTGGCTGAGATGTACTGTATTTTCAAGAAGGTTCAGAAGTCTTCTTCCAGGAATTACGGATTTTTGGAATCCAGGGAAGAATGTAATCATGTGCTAAAAGATCAACATGACTGTTGAAGCTGCCATTTCTTTTTGATGTTACCGAAAAGTTCAATGAAGTAAGTCTTAGTATGCAAGGAAAAAGAAGAAATTTTTTATAGAAGTTATGAGTGTGGTCAAGAATTTTAAGAAAAGGATTAATTGTATGGAAGATGAGTGCAGGGGTAAAAGAGCCTCCAGTTTCGAGTGTATTGCAACACAACTGGATGATTTGCACTTGGAATTTCAAACAAGATTTAAGGAGTTCTTTCAGTTAGAAAATGTTGCAACTTTTATGGCAATTCCATTAAGGACCTAAAAACTGAATGCATGGATGAACTCTGTGCTAAGTGTCGGAATTAGTGATAGGAGGTCCCAATAAAATAGAAGAAGTAGTCAATTTGCTCTGCGACAACACACCTGAGTTGTGGAAATTACTGACTGAAGAATCCTATCCAAATATTCAAATCGTGGCATATTATATGGCAATTATCTTTGTATCTACATATTTATGTGAATCAGCATTCTCTACAATGTATGCTGTAAAGTCTAAGAAGAGAAACAGAATTACTGACGAGCATTGGATTTCTTGCTAGAGAGTAGCATTTGCATCATATGATTTGCAACATGATAAACTCATTCATGAATAACAGTGTCAAGTGTCTGGCAACAAACCAGCTGTCTCCTGAAATAAAAGCCGGCTTATAATTTTGCTGCAGGTAATGTCCATCAGTAAGTGAAATTTTCTTTAAAAATATTAATACTTGGACTGATGGTCACACGCAGAGGAATCTATTGTTATGAATGTTTTCAACGTTCCACTGCCAGTGCCATTGAAAAGCAATTCAAGCTAACTTGTAATATTGTGTGTTCATAGTGGAGTGTATTTGTACAAATCTGTTGTGTAATGAATAGGGCTTGTCCATTTTGATGGTTTACCTTATATTTGTGCCTATGATTATTGAGTATAAATACGAGTATTACAGTGCATAGCAAACCCCCTACAGCTTGTCAGCTGTAAGCATATAGCAAACTGATACAGCGATCAGATTGTTTTAATTGCTCTACGGAAGTCACAGGACATTACAGGAACTGGGAACATATAGCAGAACATTTTTATGTGCATGCATGTACGGAAGTGCAAGTAACTCCTGATATTCTCATATGTTTTCCCTGGCAACCCTTCTGTCTCAACATTCCCATTGCTAAAGACTGGTGGAACAAACCAGAACTGAATCCTGCTCTATAATCAGGGCATTCCGGTCTGTTTGCAAGAGGCAATGGATGACTGCAATGAACCAGAGCCACTACTTCTTTATCAAGTAGCTCCTCGGTTTATGTCACAAGACTGAGTGCACCTGGTTCCAGATCTCCCTATCTGAGAAAAATCAGAGGACTTACGGGCATTGAACCCGGACCTACAGACCTAAAGATCCATAGCCAACAAAGCTAACAAATAGACCACACAGGCAGTCATAATCCACAACAGTCAGTGCTAAATGTTGCTATTATGATCATTTGCTCTAGGCATTCCCTGTATGGATCTAAAGTAGTAAATATATAGGATTACCAGATTTTTCTATTGAAATATAGGACACTAGTTGTTTAAAATGTTTTCTTTATAAAGAAAAATGTTAAATGTAGGAAAACTAAACTCCCCAAACTAGATTACTGCTCAAAACATGCTTGAATAGGTTTTATATTCTTTTATACCTCTTTGCTAAATTGTCAGTAAACTTACATTTTCTCTTCGGCATCTTAGCACACATATTACACCGGAATGACAATGGCAATAGACAATCCCTCAGCAAGCTAAAAGGAATATTATCTATTTTATGGAAACCGAGGGTTCATTGCCACGCTTACCTGAGCCCGCCATTCAACCCTATTCTGTGCTAACTCCATCCAATCATCCTTCGCAAATCCTACTTCCCTTAAATCTATTCTAATATTGTCCTCCAACCTACGTCTAGGTCTTCCATATGGTCTTCTCCCTTCGGGTCTCCCAGTCAATACTTTTGAGGTATGTCTTTCCTCCCCCATGCATGCAACATGTCCAGCCCATTTCATCCTTCGCGATTTAATTACTCTTACTATATCTAGTGAAGCGTACAGGTCCTGAAGCTCGTCGTTATGCAATTTTCTCCAGTCTCCATTTTCATCTCTCTTGGGCCCAAATATTTTTCAAAGCACCCTGTTTTTGAACACTCTCAGACTATGTTCTTCCCACAGAGTAAGCAACCATGTCTCACATCCGTATAATACAACCGGCAGATTTCTAGATATTTTTAGATTTCTGGACAGAAGACGAGAAGTTAAGAGTTTCTGAACTGCATAAAAACAAGCATTTCCTGTTTACAGTCTACACTTAACTTCTGCCTTAATATTATTTGTGTCTGTATTATTGCTCCCAGATATTTGAATTTTTCCACTTGTTCGAACGATTTACCGGTTATTCTAATATTTGGGGAGCATTATTTTGACGTTCCGTGACCATATACTTAGTTTTTTCTGTATTAATTTCCAATCCAACTTCCTGCATGCATCGAAAAGACTTTCTGCATTTCTCTCGATTGTGTTTACGTCATCGCCCAACATGCAAACGTCATCTGCATAAGCTAAAATCGGATGACTGCCATTTATTTCTAGGCCTACCTTGTTTTCCTGAACTTTCCTAATGGTATATTCCAAAGTGAAATTAAAAAGTAAAGGTGATAGTGGATCTCCTTGCTTCAAGCCGCTTCTAATGGCAAACCTATCTGATATAAATTTCTCTACCCTGACTACACCTGAATGACTAATTGTAAAAATAAAAAAAACACAATTACAAAATACAAATGGGAGAGTGTTGGAATTGCTATTGTTGCTGTCCATTTTGGATCCTCACTGCACAGAACGTCTTTGCACTGCACTGTTGCAACAATAATTAAGAAACACTACCGTATAGCCTTTGATGATAATTTATATTGTTATGACAAAATGCTAAAAAAAATTACTAATCTTCCCTGAGTTGCTGATCCATTTGAAACTTATGAATGTTTACATTTCTTAGTTTATTCTGCCAAAAATATATTAATACAGTTCATGGGCATTGTTAAAATTTAACTTAACCTAGTACCTGCTCTGTAGCCTATATATTTTTCTTATCGCTAAGTTTGTTAAATATTTGGGAATAATCCTAAGTTCATGAATTCTTCCACTGTGTAAGACATGTTATAAAAGTACTATTTTAATGGTTTCTTTAAGTTTACTGCAATTTACCGGTAACTGCTTATGTGGTCTTGATATCTATTGTAGATACTCCATCTCTACATACCAGTACTATTAAGACTTCTGGTAATTCTGTGAGATGATTGATGAATCCAGTTCTATTTATAGGATAGTTTGAATTCAGTTCGAAGTGATCTCTGTTTTTATAAATAAAAGCTACTGTGATAAGAATGTATATTACTAGGAGGTGCCCGTGGCTTTGCCACGATAATTCTTTTAAAAATTAAAAATTAAGAGTGTAATAATTATTAAAGCATTATATTTATTAACACTTGCACGCAAATCATTCATAAACTAAGCCATTAATAATTAATGAAACAGCTAAAATTCCTGCTTTAGAGTACATTCCACGTCATGAAAGCGCCTCCTGGTAAAACTATATCAGAATCGATTATGCAGTTCCAAAGAACCTGTGAACACATAATACGTATTGTTTCTCAGCTGTTTATTGACATGAATATGATGTGAATTTTATTTTATCAATTCAGTGTAATTTTCAGAAATTATATAATGTTTCAAGGGAAGGAATGGTTTGTTTGGATTGTTATTATCAGCGATTCAAGAGATAAAACCATCAATATTTTACAGCTGTTGCCCCCGGCTTCGCCCGCCATTATTCATTGACTCCAGGATTTTTAAGAAAATTACACTGGTAGATTATAAAAATTTTTGTGGTTCAGAGCTATGAAAATTGTAAGTAAAAATAAAATTAGAATATTTGTTCATTGTGTTCATTTCACTTAGGCCTTATATAATAAAGAAACGATTTTCCTTCCTAATTTTGTAGTCGTCATGAAAGTTTACACTGCGAGAGACGAACATCGCCGAGTATACCCGATGTCTCACGAAGCGGGCGAGCAAGCACGCTATTTAGGGCCGTTGAATTGTATAAGAGTAGATATGTATGGGGTATTGGACAAATATTTAGTTCATCAAATATAATATATTATTCTGGTCTTAAACCAACATGAGGGAAACATACCGTAGTGCGCTTACATCACATCATGATGTATGATTATGTAAATTGTCCAATTTTCATCTCATTCAATGAAGAGATAGGCTAATGGAATACTGGTAGCCTTATCTCAGAATCATTTTCATAAATTGAGAGGGTTTTTTCGTAAATCAACAGCTACTATGTTAAATTAATCCAAATAAAAAAAAATAAACAAAATATAAACATATGGTACTGCTGAGGATATACATGATGCCCACAGGAGAAATCTTTAGTGACTGGCTATCCATAATCATAAGAACCTGGTAGCCTAAATAGTTTTAAACACCTGATTTGAGAACAATTGCCTGATTCTATTTTAGTGTAGATAGTCTACAGCACCATTTTACAACCTTTCTCTGTAGCGACTGTAAAATTTCTGTGGCTCCCTATGAAATCAAAAATTATTTTTGAAAAAATTTTAAAAATGATAAAAATGAAATGATAAATTACATTTTTACAACACTAAATGTGTAATTTATGATAATGTAATACTGTTATAGACGGAGATATTAAGAAAAATATGATCATACCAGTTACGCCTAATATTATGAATTCACCACTCACTCAATGTGAGGCTGATGCTGTTTTTCAGATGTCAGTTTCCGTATGTCTGGATCAAAACTTGATAATTTCAGCCCTAGATCTGGCTCCATTTTAAGTCTATTCCTGTATTAGTTTTTCATATGTATGAGATGATGAATTTATGATAGCATATGGTAACAGATGTCTTAGGCAACAGTCCTTTGGCAATTTCAGTATAAACAGCCTAACATTAGAACCAAAACTCCAGTAAAGGTAATGACAGAAACAGCATTTTGAACATTGAATCACAAGATAGCTGGATATGAAATGTATATTACAAATATCCCAGTGTGAGCAGCATGATAAGATAAAATTTAATGAAAGTAAAATATTCCCGCGGACCCCCTTTCAATCTCCCGCGGCCCTCTGGGGGGGGGGGCTATTTTTTATATTTATGAAAAACAAAAACAACACGCAGTTTCTCCAACATAAATATGATTTAATTAATCTGTACACGAAATAAAGGGAGGGATGAATTTCAAAAATTAAAATAGGAGTGATAGATAACGAGACCCGTAGGCGCCGACTTTGGGGGGCAAAGTACTTTCTGCCCCACAACATTTAACTTTTTATCATATAAGGCCTATGTATAACTACTAAAAATCAAATTCTTGTCCCCCAACATTTTTTTCAAGGGGCACCTCTGGAGAACATTTAATTATGTCTATTTTTAGCCATTTTTCACTTAATTGTCTATGCACAGCTGTTATATAACCGTACTGGTAGTCTATGTATGCAGGGGCTGGGGATAGTAGATTATTTAATTAAGTAGGGGATTGTACAAAGTTATAATGTAAGTTCTTTTGCACTGCAGGGTTGAAGGTGCGGCATAATTATTAATATTAGCATTACTCAAGACTACTGTCATAGAGAAGGCAAAAGAATCCAAGAAAATGCGTCACAGGGTGCTGACATAGAAACCCGGCTCATCAAAAACAGTGCACTATAAAATTATTATTCGAAGCTAGAACTGGAAGGCTTAATCTTATGGGCTCACATTATTCATAAGTCGATACAAGATGGTTTTTAATATGAAATATTCTTAACCATCTTGTTACAGGTAATCGAAGACCTGTCAGCTGTTTCACTCTGACAGATGCGAACACATGTGTCAAAATAACAACAGTGAAAATACCATAACTGCCAACTTACTTGGAACACAAGAAAACATATTTACACACACTCGCGACGTTTAACATGCTGTAATATGTAATTTTACTCTAGCAACGTGTTCCATATGTTAGTTTGTTGCCACCTGTTAGCTCGTATCGCTCCATCTCACATTGAGCTTTGTTTGGTGCTACTGTACGCTGGTCAATACCGTAATAATTACCGTACCAACTGTGGAGTGTTAAAAGTTACTAGGATTGGCGGGGATATGATTTTAAATATTCTTTCAACTTCGATCCCTGGGACTTTGGTTACTGTCTTGCTATTGGTCCTTTCTAGGCAGTTTGGAGGTATGACCAGTGAGATGAGGTACCCTTTGTAAATGTGGTAGCTTATAATGTCTAAATGGGATTAGTGCGTTTTTTCTCTGGGATCTCCTGTTTCACCTGTCTTGTATGATTCCGACGCTTGCCCCATCATCATAAACATAGCCAGGAGCAAAATTGTGTATCACACCGCATAACATTACCGCAATGAAATTTTTAGGAAGATATTTACATAAAAAAGGATATAATTTATTGCGCGAGCACTTGGCTGAGAGCGATAAATTTCTCGGAGCAAAAATCCTCAGTGGATTGAAACAGTTCCGATAGAACGATTTGTTATTAAATGTTCTAGATATTAATATTCAGAAAAGTGATATTTTAATGAAAGGTAATTCTTATTAAAATCTATGATTTTGTTTTTTATTGATCGGTAATTTCGCTCTAGGGCCCTCTCAGAGGCCCCACTTTAAAACATTGTTGGGGGACAAGAATGGGATTTTAGTAGTTATTCATAGACCTTATATACCATTAAATTAAATGTTGGGTAGGCAAAAAGTACCTAACCCCCTATAAAAAAAAAGTCGTCGCCTATGGGCCCTCTAGTTGCTATGATATTATTTTACGCCCTGTAAATCTATAGCATGGGACCAGCGGCCTCATCTCTCTTCCGAAGGATTGCACACTGGGCCTTCACGATCGAAAACCTATCAGTCGAATTTGAGATCCAAGATTGTTAGGAGAAGAAAGTTCGTAATATAACATACATAGGCTGCTTTCATACGGTTCTGGGCACTATTCTTTTTTGCTCATATAGTGTCTCCATCTTATATGGGGCCCATGGAGCTGAAGCCCATCAATAATTTGTCATGTATGATCATCATAATTTATTATTTATTGCTATTATTAAAAATCGTGTTTCTTTGTTAATGGTACTATGATCTTATCTTGTTCTAATTCACTCACTATCGTCTGAAATCGTTCCTCATTTCATTTAATTTTACGTCTTACTCCGTCAATGCTGTTTTCACAGCCACTGCCGAAATATATTTACTTTAGGCTTTGAAAATACTGAAAAACATTACTGCATTTCGAAAAAAAAAAACACACACACACACACACTGCTATTCCAAATATACATAAGGCGAGTGCGGAATAGTTTGACCAGTTAAAAAAAAGTCGTACGCTAGAAAGAAAGAATGGATTAAGAAAGCCTGGGAAAATTAACCAGAGAGAAGAAGTTCGGGTCGTCCACGAAAAAAAGAATTGTGTGATTAGGAAGAACAGGCTACTGGTATAAAGAAAAAGGTGATGATAATGATGTTTGTGACAAATTTATTGGAACAACTCCAGTTAGGAGAAACATGTTTTGCAATACGTCATGCTACGTAATGGTCAGTCCATGTGTAGTTTTACTTTATTTTATTTTATTTTATATTGTTACCTAAAACCCGAAATTGAAAAAAAAAAAATTCATAATAGTATAAACTTCAATGAATTTTCGTCGACTAGCTTGCACTACACTTTTCTGGCGATTGAATTACAAAGTGTGATTGCTAGGCCTATTATAAAAAGTGAAATCGTTATCGTACAGTTCTATATTGATCTCTAGTCATATCAATATTATGCAAGTCCATTTCATCAACCTAATAAGGAGCGGGAATAGGAAAATTTTTAAATCTTTGAGCTCACCCAGTGTTTTTTTCTAAGTTGGCGCCAATGCTCATGAAGCCTGTGCACAAATAAGAATGCAAACGTGACTGGCTCCTATTGTCAGTAGGGCAGCTAATTCATGTACCATGAACATTTTTTCTCGTTGTTATTGTAGATCAGAGAAACCACAACTAAATGGGGGAATAGTTACTATGTTGGCACTGCCTTCTGGAATGGGTGGGGTAAGCATTCTACACTGCTAACCTATCTTCGTTCCCAAATACATGAACAGTGTTTAAAACAAAATGTATTTATGCAGTTTACGATGTATCTAATACTTCCCTCGTCTGCATGAAGTTCATTCGGTCTTCCGATACTTCACTTAAACATTTGCGGGGGGGACCAGAGAATGTTTTCTCTCGTACCGATAGTAACACATGCTTGGTTACGTCATGATCGCGCGCAAGCGCAGAACAGCTCCAGATTCAAAATAGCAGACGACATTCTATTCATGTACTGTCTTCAATTTTAGACCGCGGGAGTTGTGTTTCGTCGCTCAACAAGTTAACTTCGATTTCGATACAACAAAAAATTAATTGAATAAGTTACTTACATACAATTGGTGTTTGAAAACGATTTAAAATATGGCGCAATTAATTAGCGTTAAATTATCTCGATTCGACGCCTCCCCGTGGGGATTTCGTCTACAGGGAGGCAAGGACTTTGGAGCACCCTTGCTTATCCAAAAGGTAATGCCTACACTGAACATATATTTATTATTAAGCCAGCCAAACTCAATTGTTATTTATAACATGCTGCAGCCGCTTGTAGTGTCTGTGTGGTATCCGATATTATCTACGGAATATAGTATGATTAAGTGCTAATTGACATCTTTGTGGAATTACGCATTTATGATTAAAGTGACTAGTTGTGGTTTTACTATCGGAATTGCAAAAATTCTTCCCAAAAATTCGTTTGATTTAACGTGAATCACTTTTAAAACCCGGTGTTTCCAAATGTGGCATCGAGCCCCACCCCCTTCCAGCGAAACAACTTTACTGAAATGTTATTGACATTGATTAATGATTAAAATTGATTTGGTAATATAAATTTAATTAAATATTCGGTGATATGCAAACAGTAATTTGATACCTAGTGCTTTGATTTTCTTGTTTCCTTTTTTTTTTTCTGCTGAAGAAAATTAAAATGTTGAGATTTTAAGTTGTCCCCTACTGTGTTTGAAACTGAACTAAACCTTTATTGTATGTTGATTGTACATTTACTTCGAGTTTATTGCGTGTTAATTTTTTATATTTAAATTCTGATACAACCATTGCATTTTATTGTTCATACTGCAGAATACTAGGCATATTGTAAGCGTTATAGGCTTGTGTTGTGGAACTTCCAAGTTCGAAACGGAATTAAATTATACTGGTTACTATGGATTTAATTTACTTAATTGATTTTAACGGGCATTTAGTGATGACATTATGATAATCAATTTGTATGGTGTTAGTTTTATTATGTTGAAGATTATTATTATTATTATTAATATTAATAGCAATATTCTTATTTTGTTATCGTAGTCATAATCGCGATGACCATCAATATAGTAGTAGTATGATTACAGACATAGCTGAGAAAATTTATCTATATGAGGTAGGAGCCTAACGAAGCATCCTTACAAAATGTCTTTATTTTTAGACCTGTATTGAGTTTCATTGCAAGTATTTTGGACATCATGGAAATAAGAACTCCCTTGTTTTTTATTAAGTAATAAACTATAAGGATTAGCGTCTTACAGGAATTACTTGCGTTACCGATTAAATTCCATAAATTATGATAAACCGTAAACTGAGCTAATCTTTAGCTATCTCCATCTTCCAAGTTCGTTTGTATTGATATAGAGTGACCCACTTCTTAAGCCATTGCAACGTTTTTGGAAAGAGTCTTTAGTTTTTACGTGAATCTAAATACGTAGTGTCCTGAATACCTGTAGGTCCTATGAAGTGAATCAGAGAGGTCAGTGTCAGCATGATGAAATGTTAAGGGAAAGGTAGCCAATAGGATTTTTATTTGGTTTATTTTTAATTGAGCGTACAACGTTTTTGCATTAAACTATAAGCAGAATACTATTCCAGCCCGGCTCAATTAATTGTTTTTATGGAATAATCTCGTTTTAATTTCCATTTCTAAACAAAACCTACAATTTATTCTAGGAAGTACGTAATTGTATTCTTCATCATCTAATGTCTCCACCCCTTGTCTATGCAATTCTCTGCCTTATAAATACTAATTTTAATGGCAGTAGATTTTTTTCACTATACTGTATATTATTAGGTCTCGGGTTCGATCCCCGATGAGGTCGTTGGAGTTTTTCAATTGGCCTAATCCATCTGGTGGCAATATGGCCCTGGGGTCGACTCAGCCTCTAACAGAAATGAATACTAGGAACATTCCTGGGGGTAAAGGCGGCCGGTGCGTAGGGCTGACAACCTTACCACCTTCATGTGCCGAATGTTCAAAATCTGGGAGCCTCAACCTCCTGGAACCCTCTGGGCCTCCGTGGCCTGTATAGGGAACTACTTTACTTACTGTATATTATTATTATTATTATTATTATTATTATTATTATTATTATTATTATTATTATTACTGTGTCCTGGATAGCGCAGTGAGTCTGGCTTTCTGTGCTCAAGGTCGAGGGTTCGATCCCGACCCAGGTCGATGCATAAATGTGAAATGCCTTTGTGTGTAGATTTACAGATATGATACATATAAAAATCCCTGAGAGACCGAATTCCTGCACACCGGCGACGGTCACAAGCCTAAGTTGCAGTATTCGTTAAATAATCATTTAACCGATCAATATTATTGGTATAATATTTCTGAAATGTGTATTACTCCGTACCAGATATTCTACTTTCACTTATTTGTATTATTATTTTGATGATTTAATATTGTGTGTAGCTTTTCTTGCAAAATGACCTGATCTTTGTTGACGATGATGATAATAATAATAATAATAATAATAATAGTAATAATAATAATAATAATAATAGCAGCAAATACAACAATTCATTAGGATCTAATTAATATTGCTTCAAAGGCATCTTTATTTCGCTAAAAATAGCACTGTAGGAACGGGAATTAATTGTGTAGTGAAATGTGTTACACCGATAGAATGAAATGAGTAACAAGGGATTACCTGTAGGTTATCATTGCTGTGCTTTATTCATATTCATTGCTTATAATCGGCGCGAAATTTTTTAGGGATGGGTAGGTTTTGTCCGCTCTAGAACCGATCCTAAAGAAAACAATGTAAGTTATATCTGTCGCATTCTTAAAGTAGATACGTGTAATGGGCTAGAGTGAGACAGACTCACTTGTTTACTTTAGGGCAGGTTCTAGAGCGGATAATACCTACCCAACCCACTGTCGAAAACAATTCCACCCCGATCCTAGTTTAGCATGTTAGGACAATGTTATTAAGATTTATAAATAACAAAAGGCATGTAATAATATCAATTGAAACTAATTTTTCCGCCATTATTATAGTGCCGTTGTTTATTGTGATTATTATAACTATTATTATTACTGTCCAAAAGCCGTCGGTCTTTTCTGAGTACCATAAGTAACTTAAGGGACATGTTAGATGATAGCGATATATCTTTTATAAATTTAATGTGTTACTAAAATATTGGCTCATTATTAATATAGGCCAAACTGACTTCTCAATTAAGATAATACAAACTATAATACAATCTCAAATAATACGTTCATTATTAATATGCATATTAACCTCCAGAAATTATTACACTTTACTTCTAGGTGAACTTGTTATTTTCTGATTCTGTTTACTCAGAGATTAGGTTAGAGTGTGTATTAGCAATGAACTCCACCCCAAGAAATTCTTATTTTTAAAACATTTAGGTTGCCTGCGTTAGGTAAAAATGTTACCTTTTGCACCATCCGTTTATGCACCTTGTGCATATACTCAACTTAAACGCAAGACTGACATAATAGAACCTATGCCTTCTAGAAAATTACCTCATCGGTAATAGTACTATTATTATCATTACATTATTATTATTATTATTATTATTAATCGTTAAGAATTGATAAACAGTACGTTAATTTTTTTACCTGATGTTGATAGTGACAGTCACTTATAATTTTATGTATCTGGACACACAAAATCGTTTAATGTATTTTTGTCCGTCAGTTGTAACAATGATTATTAACCTTACAATTTTATAATACTCAGAGAGCAGATACATTGGTTCATTCATTATAAAAATTCCAAGAAAATTTATCATTGTTATGGTTCATTCATAATGAAAATTAAAAAAAAAATTAATCATTGTAAACCACACTATCTAATCTGATATGGCGCAGAATATGATGGAAGTTGCAAAACAGATAAACGTAGTTAAGTTACAATATTACTCTTTCTTAAAATGTCAATTTAATGACCTTAAACCAACATTTATTTACTAAGCATAAGATGAATTTCTGATACCAGATTTTCTTTGTCATATTTTGATTGCATAATATTCCACAATTTTAACCTCATACGGAAGTTTTCGCAAATGAATGTAGCTTCGTAGAGGGCATATAGAATCAATATGAACTATAAATTCACATGACACTATTTACTGGCGATATTATTTCTGTATGTTCAAGGTAAAAACTTGCTAGTTTTTAATAACAGATTTTCGAATAGGCTATGTCAATTTATGCATGAAACTTCCTACTTTTTGTAGTTTATAGTTTGACAACATACATCGTTAGATTGCGTCACAGACATACCACATGTTCTATCACTACCTAAGACTATAAATAATTATTAAAAATAAAACACCTTCCTTATCTGTTTGACATTTTAAGATGAAGTTTCTGTTCATACATTTTCTTTCATTTTCATTTATTAATTTCAGTTGAAATAACGTGGTTTACAGGTAATCTTAAACATAGGATAGCAGTAATCGGTTTTATTGCAACACGTTAAAAACATTTCGTTTATTTATCGTACGCCCTACACGTTTACAAATGTGTTACAATTTGTGAAATAGTAAAGAAGAACTTTTAGTACGGTCTACCTTAAATATGAAAATAAAACTTCAGTTATGGCAATATACTCATCGCTTATGGGATTGCTGTGCAATGTACTGTATTTTTCACAATTAAGGCAATATATTACTTCGGTATTTATTAAAATGACTATCGTATGATCTCATTCTCAGTCATCTCGTAGCATATTAATGGATGGAATTGTAAAACATTGTGATTTAATGGCGTTGAGTCATGTAACACCAATGCTAACCAGCTGCAAATCTCTATTTTTGAATCGTGACCATGGAATAGCATATGCATCACGTATTGAGGTACTAGATATTTGCTTCTTGTAGAGCGATTACTGGATAATCTCGGGACAGCCTGTTCTTTCCTTATTTAGCAGTTTGTACTGTAGTTAAAAATTATATACAGCATCACGTTAAAAAAAAACATATCTAGTACTGTTTCATTTTTTATTTTAACTATTACAATCTAAAATTTTACGTCTTATTTTTTATGGAGACACCACCCGAATGAGCACACGAAGCCTAAATTTCAAGAAAAGTTTTAAATACCCATAGGTCTCCTCTGCCAATAATAATCATCATATCATTGACGATAACGGATATGCCTTAAACTCATCCTGAGAAAATAGTCTAGATTCCATCGTCTCCCAAGCGGGCAGAGATCTGGAAAGTCTTAACTGATCATACATGAAGGTATCAGGGAAAAAATAAATAAATAAACATTAGAAATACTTTAAAAGAATCAATTTGTTGGTGCTAACATACAAAACAAAGTAGAAAGACGATTTTCTGGATTGAATGTTGACTTATGATCCCATAGGGGCCAAAGTTTAAATTCGACTGAGACATAGATTTTCGGAGCGTAAAAATGACATCAAAGGGTCTCCAGAAGATGCTTTAGCTATGGGTTCCCATACGAGGATTCAAGCAAGCCTAATCGGAACCTCTGAGCAACTTATGTTATTATTATTATTATTATTATTATTATTATTATTATTATTATTATTATTATTATTATTATTATTATTATTATCATTATCATCATCATCATCATCATCATCATCATTATTAATATGCTACCGGTACTTCAGTGCATTTCCAAGCGGATCACAAGACAGGTTTGCCCCTGATGGTACGAATAAGCAGCTCAATTCACATGCCTGATTGAGGTCGTAGTATCCTGAAGTAAAGGGCTCTCCGATCATTCCTTATCTCAGGTAGCTAGATGTCTGCTTGTGAGCCTGTCACCTCTTCACGGATTATGATAACGAAGTGTCATTGAACTCCTATATGTGAAATCTAATGATTCCTTCTCATCGCAGTAAAAATACTTAGGCATATACTTCCCCTTAGGTTGAGAGAGTTCTTACATGATTAGCTGAAATCTGTAAACATTTCTTCTGTGACTGCTAAGCATTTACCGTACACTGCTTATAAAAAGGGCATTATCTAAACTTCGGCACGACCTGACAATCAGTAAGAAATCTCAATGCGTTGGTTGTATATTGCACCATGTTTGAAAGTTTCACTGAAGCTAACAAAAAGGGGTAAAATTAATTATTTTTAACACAATACTTATTCTTGTGCTATCATTGCTCTTGATTAGGGAAAGCTTATACCACTTGGCAAGCACTGGGTAAAATTGAAGAGCTTTGTCTGCTCGGCCTTCTATAACACGCTAGACAGTTATAGATAGCAATATTAATTATGTGCTGGATTTGTGATAATGAAATATACCTATTTGGAAAACCCATGAATATATATATTTTTCTCCCGAAATACTGTACCCAGTTGTTGTAGTTGGTAAGATAGTATTTGCAAATTGTAATGAACGGCATCCTAGTAAAATTATTAACTAATCTTACGAAATACGAGTACAATACGAAAGCAGCAAGTAAGATAAAGTGAAATGTTTACGATCTAAATAATTACGATCTAATAATTACGATTTAAAGTAAAAGGATTCGAGAGTTCAGTGCAGCAGCAATAAACATTCTCCAGTTTTTTTTAGCACCCAGTTTCTTCTTTCTCAAAACTAGATGCATTTATGTAAACTTTATTTTCCAAATATGGCATACCAGTTACAGCGTTCTGTTCCCCTAAGATGCACCATCTTAAGTTGACATATTCGTCATGAACTCATCCGAGATCTAGATACTGTACGAACTTGGTACATCCAAGTTAGAAGCACGTGCAATGACCAGTAAGTTATCGGACAATGCAGAAAAGATGTAGCCTTTTGTTCTCATCATTCCTTGTCTTATCTGATGACTTCTGGGGGCAAAGCTTTCTCAACAACGGCGTCTCACGTCGGACATCATTGAAATATTACATTCGGACACTTGAATCAGTCATGAATGAATGTTTTATGGATCCTGAGTCCCAGAGAGCGTGCATTAAAAAAATGCACTTCGTATGCAGAAGGCCTTGCATGCATTTCAATGATTACGTAAGCTGTTATTTTTAGAAAGGGCAATAATCTCATGAAAGTATATCAAGTAGCAAGATCCGTAGAAAATGGTAATATGACTAATATCCTTATCGTAGTAAATGTCACATAATGTCTAACAAGTTTCTCACCTTGAAGGAGAATAAAAAAAGAAACTTAAAATTTTCAGTGAGGTAGAGCAGTGCCCCTGTGGCTACAGTTTCGTAGAAATGAAGCTGTCCATGGAGTTTTTATACTGTGAAAAATGTGTACATATTATATATGTTACACTTTCTTAAGGCGTATAGGGCCTATATTTTTTTTCCTTGCGTCAGATTGAAAGTAAATCCTTTGGTATGATCATGTTAAAGAACCCCAATTACTAAAGACTAAAGAGAACATTATTTTTCACGCCCAGTCTGTTTCTTCATGATTTCCTGGTTTTTCGTAGGTTATATAGATCGAACTGTCGTCTCTTGAATGAATGGAGTAAATGAGGAATTGCACATTGTGTGCATGTTAAAGAACAATCTAACTCAAAGAATTTTTTTTTTTTAGGCTTTTGAACACACAAGGGATAATTTTAGTCTCAGTGATCCTATTCTCCATCCATCATGAACCTTTCTTTTCTGGAATTTCTAAGGATTTAGGCACCCAGGCAACATTATGTGACTTGGGGAAGGATACGGATCTAATACCAGCTACCATCCATAAGGCTAAGTTAAGGCCTACTGGTTTGAAGTTACAATTCAACCTCCAAATATCGTTATAAAAGAGTGTTTCTAAAACAGCTTCATCATTATAGTGAGTTACATTTAACATTATTAAGATAGGAAATTCGCCGGGACCAAACAAAAATATTGCTATAAGCGAGTTTATCGTTATTTCGATCCTCGTTATACAGAGGCTTGACTGCATAAACTATACACTATATAATTAATATAAATAATAACTAATAGCTCCATTTAAATTATTGTAGTTTGGAGCAAGTAACCGTAGAAAAGTCTTCCATAATTATCGCCCTTCGCTCAAAGTCCATTGTACGTAGCTTACATTATATCATTCTAAAATGGTATTGCATTATAAATAATACCTGCCCTTTCAAGCCTTTTTATTTCCTTTAAGAAAGTTCCAACATCGATGCTCGTTTGTTACCCCTAATGGTCGATTTCTCTAGCACATGCCAGTGCTTAACATCGCATTAGCATTAAATAAAAACTGGAAATATTGGAAAGTTTTAAAATGAACTAGAAATGTATTAAAGTGGACAATTTACTAATGTACGATTTTAAAATAATTAAAAATAATGAACACATGCGAAAAACATACCTTGAAAGAAAACAAAAAGGAGTAATTCTTTAAATATTAACCCAAAGCGAATATATTCCTGAAAATTACTCCATAACAGATAATGGTTTGTTTGTGAGAAACTTTTGTAACAAAAATGATCAAACACCGGTAATACAGTAATTTATTAAAGAAGAGGCCAGGAGTGGTCGACAGACTTAGCCTATACTACGGAAAGTCAAAGAGAAAAACTATGGAATAAGTTAAAGCAGTTTCAAGATGAAACAACATTGCATTAATAAATTTCCTCGCACACTGTTAATTTTTCGCTTGATTTTCTTCAAACCTAGGTGCATTTTAGATAAAAACCTAAGTACTTATCTTATCGGAATGTCTTATCTGTTAATGTAGGGTGTATCAGAGTAGCATACTGCTGCTGTTATATAACCTTTTCTAAATACGTCATCTTACACCTGTGCTTTGTTTATTTCAACAAACTCTATGTTGTGTCTTCAATGCTTAGGCCTGTGACGTTTCACTCAGCTGGTTGTGTTTATTCGTTTACTGTATATCAGCATGAATAATTGAACAGGTAGCTTAGAACTGCCTATTGTGGGAATTTTTGATGAATGTTTCTAATTTAGTTTTGAAACAAAAACGATCAAACATTAATTACGCTGGCAGAAGATAAAAATAACTGTTTTTGGCTGCAATGTGTGTAAGAAACGATTAGTAATAATAATATAATAGTAAAAACAATAACATTAATAGTAAATGACGAAGTCGACGGTTATGATAACCATGGGAATAATGGTTAGGCCTTACACTATTGACGGTATTGAGGGTGATGAGTAAGGCTTGGAAGTTGATCACCTAAAAATGCCTAAAAATGGCCTTAAATTTATAAAAATAAGACATCAAAAATTGAAGAAAAAATTAATACTTCTAAATATGCATTTTAAAAAGTATATTAACAAATACGTGTATTAACAAATAATAATAATAAACAAAGAAAAGATTTTATATTACTACTTTTATTATTGTGTTTTCTATTATTGTGTTTTCTATTATTGTTGTTATGTTTACTATACTTATTAATGAATGTTGTACATTTTTATCTCACGATAAGATGCCTATTCAATAAGCATTTAACTGTCTGCAGGTAAGGAATTATGAGATCGCTTTGTCTTATTGTTGGGAAAAGTCAATTCTGATGACAAAATATGGAAAATGAAATGAAAGAATGAAGATTTCATAATAAATGACCAGTGGAGTATAACATGCCTAAAAATTCCACAGAAAAGCAAAATAAAAGTTACTATTTTTGTTCGTTTTTGAGGAGAGACGTATTTATACATTCTGCATTGTCTGTGATGTTTCACAAAAAGGATGACATTTCATTAACTTCCGAGCTCTAGTGATGAGCTATTACTATTATGAAGGCGATTCTTAAAATGTCTAAAGGTATGATTGCCAAACGTATTGCAAATGAGAGTATTTTACTTGGTGGAAACTTAAAAGAAAAACCTACCGTTTTGGGGGAATAGATGCATCTGGGGCGTGGGAATCAAGGACCCAACTGTAGCAATTTGATGGCTCATGCTGGAGACACGTAGAGCACATTTGCGAGTTTGTACCCTGTAAGAATATGAAGGCTTCTTGTTCAAGTAAAACTTCCTTATCTTACTTAACTGACTTCCTTTTTTTTTTTCGATTGCAATAATTAGGCCTATAGTGTTCTTATGTGATCTTCTTTAAATTATCTTCTATTGTTCATTTTCTGATACTTGGGTACACTATATATATAAAGAAGTAAAGCAGATAAAAGACCACAAAGCATCCTGGAGTTTGCTCTATGCCTATGCGTTACATAATCTAGTTTTCAGGAAATCACAAGTCTCATTCGGTCACATGAGATTAGGTGCTCTTTAGAATATCTTTGAAAACATTTGTCTTGGCAGCTGTTCTTGTAATTGTAGACTTTTCATATAAATATAAAAAACAGGCCTCAAGGAGCTTCACAACCTCCATAGGTAAAACCATTAGTTAATTTTATTATGCTAATTTTGCTATATTTGTAATTGATCAAGAGTAGAATAAGAGCATCTAGGAAAAGAAAAAGGACCTGAAGATGGCGGAATAAAAGCCGAAATATATCGTCCATCCCACAAAATACAAGATTTTAATGTTTTATAATATTGACAACTATGGGTTTTAGAATAAAACACAATTATATGCCTCGTAGGAAAAAATATGAAATTTATTAACACTACTAATTTCTTATTTTGTTATAGGGATGGAGTAGACTGTGTGTATGTGTGTATATACGAGTATATATATATATATATATATATATATATATATATATCGCTTCATTGTCATGTTCATCTCATCCGCGCCTTCTTCGGCATGATTGTGTGTGTCCTTGTCTGGTCAAAAAAGTGTATATATGGTCCCAAGATAATCCCTCTCCCGGCAGATCGCTGTCCTGTAAGGCCCGGGTGGCGTGGGCTGCATAATCGTCTCTACAACGTGAGAGGTAAATCTAAAAACGAGAGAATACCATTATTACAATATTCATTATTAATTAAATAATTCCTTAACGTAGTGGTTGCCACAGTCAGTATGGAATTGGCTTTCGGTGCCCAAAGTCGCGGGTTCACTCTTGGCCCAGGTCGATGCATTTATGTGCATAAATGTGAAAGGCTCATGTTTATAGATTTACAAGCATGCGTTAAAATTCTGCACACCGGCGACGGTCAAGGGTAGTCTGTAAGTTGCAGTCAGCCAACCAACCTTAAAGAAATCCGTCGTGCTAAATCTTGGAGAATGTTCAAGCTAGTGGAGGTTGAGGCTCGCGTTTTTTTTTTTTTTTTTTTTTTTTTTTTTTTTTTTTTTTTTTTTTTTTTAAAAGCCGGTACATGAAGATATTAGCCCTGTGCTGGCCGCCTTTATACCCAGGATTGTTTTTGGTATTAATTTCTTTTAGAAAATGAATCGTTCCCAAGATCATAGTTACCACCAGAAGAATTAGGCTAATAGTAAAATCTCGCTGATTTTATGAGAGATCGAATACGCGATATTTCGGTTTTTAGCCCCAACCAACTTGCACTGCGGCGAACCACGAATACGTAGTGTTAATTGAATTTGAAACGTAATTATTTGGTAAATACTTCTAAGGATAAGATGTGAAATAACGAACTTTCCATGTTTGGGCCAGAACAAAATACTACACGACTTGAAAGGAAGCTTGTGATTATTGTAAATAATGTTACCGTATCTCATGAAAATACTGGAATATCGTGTACTGAAAAGAGTAGTCTGTTCCCCATTAAGTATTCCGCCTTGTTACGACAGTCTGGTACAGTTTATTTTTCTGAATACCTCTGGGCCACCGCAATAGGGCATCTTGCCAAAGGCGGGCGGCAGCCAATAGAAATAGAGCGTGTGAAATGGAAATGAGAAGGACGTGGTAGTTTGAACAGCCTTGCACGTATATACCGATTTATTAAAAATTTAAGGTGAATCTGATTAGAAAATAGAAATTATTTTTCCATTCCACTTTTAATTAGGTCTACGTATAATCAAAACGACGAAGATACTCTACTGAACTAGTGCAGCATCTTACTTATAATTGCCGTATTGCTTATAATTTATCAATAATTCATATTAATAGATGGACCTACAGTAAGTCTGTTAGCTGGAATTTACCTATTTGCAGGGGGGTTGAAATTATAATAATCTATCAATCTAACGTTTAGAGCAATAATGAATTACTGTTCTAACTGTATTCCCCTCTGAAATGAATTTGAGTAGCTTAGTACTACTGTTCATATAGGACAGTGTTTTCTGTGCCCCCTCCATATATTTTAATGTTATTTATTTACATCCAGCTTCCTTCAGTTAAAGGTTGCCCTAAGACAAAGCGTAATAGAAAAAAAGAAGTGTTTACAAGCATTTACAATTATTATTATTCTGTTTATTATTATTATTCTGTTTATTTATTCTGGCAGAGCTAAGGCCATTACAATAAACATTAAGAAAAAAACTCATATTAACTACTTAGGCCTATATAAAAAAAACTTATGAAAGAACAAGAAAAAAACTAGAAGGCAAATATATACAAATCAGGAATATAAGTGATCCCTGAGTATAGAGAGGGAACAGTTGTTATGAAATATCGTATGATACGTGAAATTAAATTCAGCTTTGAGGACGTTCCTTTCACTTCATTCCCCGCTATTTTAAGTTTTTTGTTGTTGTATTCTTTTGTATGGTTCATTTGACTGTTGTATACTGCAACATAGGCCGTCGCCGTCGCCAATGTGGCGGGATTTTGTTTTGCAAGAGTTCTTCTACACAAATTTTACAGAAATAAAGCTCAGCTTTAAGATGGAGACTTCAGCAGTTCTCATAGTGAATTGTTGGAAGAAATGTAGTGCTTCTAATTAGCAGCCAAATTTATTTACAGAATCACTCTGTATTGCTGTGCTTATCTCTGTGAAGATATAATTGAATATTAATGGAAAGTTAATACACGAACTATTAACTAATAAACAGGACCCGTATTTTGATGACAATGTCATCTTTTAACTGGAATATCATGGACGTCTACTAGTGCAGATATTCTGATCATGGCTCCTAGATTATAAAAGTGGTCATTTTTTGGTCATTTTCCCCATTTTCTTATTTTTAGGTAAATTTTAGAATTCATTGTAATTTGGTAATATTTGATCATTTTACGGTCTTTTTTTTTACATTTCATATTTTTAGGTAATTTAAGAAGATATAAAGTCATTATTTTCTTATTATGTGTTGTTTCTCGCATTATACAGGGTGTTAATGAATTACACCGAAATATTTTACCTGTGTATAGAGGGGACATAGACAAGCAACTTTTATTAGGAGAATTTTGCTCTATGGATTCAATTCTTCCTGTTATAACATAAAATATCCCAAGGATATGCACGCCACTGTCTTCTAATACTTGAAATGATGGGAAACAAAGGAACAGTGAATATTGTGTAGTAGTCGGGAAAATTGTAAAAGATGACGATCGATTTCTTACAACTCTTGAGGGAAAAAAGACAAAAACATTTGTTAGGTTTGGAATTAGGAATAAAAACATAATGCAGTGGCGGGCAATCATGTGATTAATCAGTAAATTTTGCAGATTATGAAAATTCTAAATTATGGTATAGCTGTTGATGAATTGTTAAGAATCAGGTTTTTATCGATCGCTAAGAAGGCATGAAGTCAATTTAATGAAAATTTTAACCCTATTTCGCTCAATTATTGAGTTATGAGCACCAAATTTTAAGGACTTTAATGCCCTGTAGCATACACTTTTACGTCATAGAGCAAAAATGTCCTAATAAAAGTTGCTTGTCTATGTCCCCTCTATACACAGGTAAAATATTTCGGTGTTATTTATTAACACCCTGTATAGAGTTTTTGTGCATTTACTTAGAATGAATATTATCGGAACTCTAAATAAGCATAAATAAATAGATCTTGTTATCATTTTAATTTTGATACAGAAAGCAGGTGTTTGCTGTTTGCATTTAACCGTATGTATCCTACAATTGTCAACAACATAAATGTAGAGTAGACACAAATCTGATGAATAAACTAGTATTTTCGTACAAATTTTTTGGTCTCTACTTATGTTTTTGTTTTTTTTTAAAATTATTTTTGCAGTCATTTTGTAGCTCATTTTAAAAGTATTTTTATGTCATCAAAATCCGGGCCCTGCTAATGAACAACATCCCAAGCAACAAACTAAGTTTTATCAGTGGTAAATGCTGAGTTTTCTCTGGCGAATCTGCCAAGTGCACCCTGTTCCTGAGCAAGCTCAACTTCCCTAACAGTGACTTGAATTCCAAGTTTGCAATTAAGTACGTTTTCTCATTTCCGTTCTCACAGAAATTTCGCAAACTGTTGTGTGTGCAAAACAGGATAGCGAGACACTTGAGTCAGTATAAGATATTCGGTTACCGTTCTATTCATTTTCTGCTTAGCTTAGCATAACAGTGATGTATATGTGAAACACTGCCTTACTTTCCCAATGCCTACTATCTGTTTCAATTCTAACAACACTCCATGAAGGTTACTGTCTTCATTCTGTATTGATCGAAAACTATAAACACATGTAAAACATTTGCCAAAAGTTTGCAAAATATTAGTTTATTTGAGTTTGAATTGAATAACTGCTCATTTAGTCCCTTTTATATTAAAATCATTTGTAATGAAATAGTGCTGCCGGTAACGTTAAAGTTTTCAATAATTCAGCCAAATATTAGGCCTATAATAAAAATTAATATTTCTGATATTACTTTCTAGAAAAAAAAACTAGTATATTTCGTTCAAACTACAAACGTATTTTAATATTATTTACAATAACATAGATAAATATCATTATTAACATTATTACTAGCTTTATTAGAGTTCGCTTCTAGCAAAGAATATATTATTTTTCTTTCTGTTATGCTACCGTGGTAGGGCAGAGGAAATTTCTTGTAACAATGACTGAAAAAACTGAAGGATCTAGAGAAAATGTATAATAAAAAATAAAAAGTTGACCTGACTTGGTATTTAAATCCGTACTGACTGAATTGACAAGTAAGGTCACTGGTCGTTTTGCTGCAAACACTGAAACAGGTAGCACAGCGTTGAGAGAAAATTACAATTCAACTTTTTGTGTGTGTAATCAGTTGTAACGTGAAAAATGCAAAGCGTCGTGTGTTTTTCGATTGGATCTTGCCTTGAAGATAAAGTTAGCTGTATGACTTGTGATCCTTGGTTTCGCTTATGAATTTATGATGTAGAGATGTGTGCAGATATTACTATCCTTTCCGTTTCTCAGTTTTCTTGACTACCATAAGGATCCCAGCGGTTTATAAGAAATGAAAACTGCGTATCATATAGAAAGTCCATAAATATTGTTTGATGTGCAATCTGTTTGCTGAGCTTTATCAAAAATTTAAACACATATTTGGCCTTTGCTCCTCTCATAATCTCAATTTTTATGCAATCGGGAACCTGTCACAAAAGAACTTTTACTTTTCCCTACCAATTTCTATATTTCCACAGTCACCAATGGATATTTTGTTCCAACTTCAAGATTAGAGGAGATGGGGACACTTGATACAACTTTTAAAAAATCTCCCTTTATTTTCTATTTTCTCTCAAAACTTCTAAGCGTGTTTGTTCGATAAAATAACTTTTCCTCTATCGCGTACAAATGTTTTGGATCTAAAAATTACACTTTCAATTCTAGATTTTAAATTTTTTTAGAATCTGCGAAGTATACTTCTGGGAGACTCTGTTCTATGTACAAATTAGTATGCTAATTAATAATTTACAAGAATTTAAAATTATTTTCATATACAAGTTTATTTGGGTTTTTAACAATAGCGAATGATAAAATCTTAGTTTGTAAATCAAAATTCTTCATCATCTAGAGATTTTATAATTGAAAATCATTTAAAGAAGCTAAACATATTTGAAAAAATTGCTAAAGTCTGACCATCCTAAGAAAGAAACCTGAAGTAACAAAAACTAGTATGCCTGTCTCACTCTAGCATTACTCGTAGGACCTAAGAGTGAGAAAGACCTATTGGTTTTTGTTTACTTCAGGTTTCTTTCTTAGAACGGCCCGATTATACAGTAATAAAAATTAAACCACTGAAGAAGAGCACGAACCAGAGTAAGATTTCAGAGAAATCGCCTGGGCTAAATCCTTTGGAGGTGACAGAGTATCAATGCAAACTTTCGAAAATATAATCTATCACGAGGTGATAATATTGTACCAATTGGTTCTAATAGAATGTACTGTATTTCCATGTATGATAATAATGTTACGTCGGAAACATTTTAAAATCAACACTATATATAGCACCTCGGAACGTTTCTCGTACTTGGTCTCTCTTCTAACGGAACCGCTTAAAAATGTGGTCCTATCCAATGAATTTCCCCACTTTCTACGCATGACATCAGGTTCTTAATAGTGTGTGTATCGTTTCTTTTTTCTCTCTGTGCTTGTGATAAAATAAGCATTTTCAATTAGTTACGCCACTAGTTTGGAACGTTACTGACCTTCCGCTGTGACGTCACATAAGTGACGACACCGGGGTCAGTGAGGAGGATATGGTATTCGATGAATTTAATTTCTTCAGGAAGCTGGGTGTTCGTGCTACCTGTCTTGTCTACATAGGCCTCGTTAGGTTGCAATATATATTCTGCGTCTATGCAACAACCACTTTGCCATATGTTCCACTTTAATGCTGCAACCTTTTCAGGCTGACCTCTGATCACGAATTCAATGACCGAGGAACAAGGTCTGTAAGGAGAGTTCTCATCCTGTCAAGGAGAGGGTACTCTGGGTGTGGTGATAATTTTCATATAGGCCTGCTGTATCCAGAACTTGCTCAAATTTTCCATCCGCTGATGTAAACAAAATCCAAAAGAAATGATACTTATAAATTCATCCTTGAAAAAATAGTTCTTTATGATAAAAGTTCCTGAAGAGTATTTTCTTTTTTTGGGTGTATAATTAAGAATATAGAGGAGAGCCTAAGTTCACACTTTTTATAGCCTTTAAAAGCACCTATTTTACACTAAATAAATATTTAAACTTACAGTAAATACTTAAAATTATAGAGGGATTTCCTGGAAACTGAAACGATCAGGCAAAAATTTTTGAATAAAAAATTTCTAGGAATTAACGTAGAAATAGCATATAAGAAATCAACAACGTCGAAGAATATGAAAACTTGGAAGGAAATGGGGAGCAAGACAGTGATGCCATGATTTGTAAGTGCTCAGAGCTTTTATGTTAATATTAGTTTGTAATGGTAGGAGATACACCCTATTTTGAAAACCTCTGTAACGACAAGGGTGTAAATATTATGGCACAAAAATAAATTACATATTAAAATTACATATCGTGGCCATCCGAACCTGCGATCGTCAAGCGGATTTCTTTTCCGGTTGGTAAATGGAGAATGCGTCAAGAGATGCTTGGCCAAATTGGAACCTGGCGCACTGGAGTAGTCCCCCCCCCCCCCCGAATTTAGTACCTGTACCTTAATAATAATTAATCATTGGAAATTTAAAGTTCTCAAAGTGCAGGCACTGCAAATCAACATCAGCCTCTTTACAATTCGTTTCAATTCGTTACAATTTCGTTGACATAAGATATTATTTAATTAGGCCTAACACTCCTATGTGACATTCATTCATTCATTCATTCATTCATTGTATCATATCACAATGCATGTATATATTTGCCACCACAAGATTCTGTGATTTAAGGCATAATTTTGATAATAAACCCATTATTTAGGTGAATTAAAATACGACTTTTCTACATGACAAGTCACCTGAATATTAAAAAAAAAATGCTTAAACTGATTTCCCATCGATAAGGCATATCCATGAGATGAACGCATGCCCGAAAAATATAGAATTTAGGGTTAAAAAAGTTATTTAATGAATTTAATCAGTGTTGACACAATTTTTTGTTTATATTTGACTAATTTATTGTTGTTGAGAAATATACTTGGCAAGCTTTCGGGAGATAATGGAATGTCTTTTTTTTCCCCTTAGACATCATTGACAATGTAGGATGTAGTATCAAGTCGTTTCGCCTCAAAACGAACATAAATAGCAGCTTTTATTTTGCATTGTGCGGCATTTTATTCTATACTGGTCATTTTAAAGGAAATTTTCATTTTTTGTTGCATTTTCCCTCATTTTGTGTTCAGAATGGACTTTTCCAACATGGCAGACTAAGAGAACTCATAATTCCTTACCTCCAGACAGATAAATGCACATTTATTTGGCATCCTTATCGTCAGAGAAAAAAGTACAACATTCATTAATAAAAAATAGTAAACAGAACAATAATAATAGAAATCATAATTATAGTAGTAATATTAAATACTTAAATCTTGTCCTTTATTATTATTTATTATTATGCTACTGCATATTCCCCTTTTAAATACATAATTAGAAATATTGTAATTTTTTCAATTTTTCTTGAAATATTTTCATAAATTTAAGGTCATTTTTCAAACATTTTTAGGTCATCGACTTCCGAGCCCTACTTATCACTTACTCCTTTCATAGAAAGTTTGGTAACTTGTGGCGCATGTAGGCTTCTCCAAAGAAGAAATTATACACAGCATAATTAATTACCTTCCTTTAGTTTCAGGCTTTCTTTCTTACACTTACTGTAGTACCATTATCCTATCCTATTTTTAAATTTTATTTTTAATTTTACTTCGTTCTTACTGTCGGAATGTTGTTCAGGTGGAAATGGAGTTGCCACTTTTCTAATTGGTGATTAAAAAACGAAGACGATAATTATCTGGCTGCTTTTCTTAAAGCTTCTGTTCACATTCGGAAAGTCTTTATGCAAGAAAATATAAAGAGATAGAGTACTTTGGGAACAAGGACGGTTTATCTGGTGAGATAGCCATCGTGTAATACGAGAAGAATATCAACATTTCGCATCCCAGCATTCAAAAGTAGCAAAGCAACATTAATTACAGAAACGCGTACACAGAACGGTAGCATCTCGGTGGCAGGGTTGAACAACTCTTTCTCACCAGGGGTCCTCCATTCTGTCGGCAGGTCATTAATTTCCATGATGAACGTGATGAGAAATCAAATTAGGTTCAATATCCCACAAACATATGGATGACCTACTGGTCTCGGGCATTGGGTCACTGTTTCGGGTAAACCACATCGCCTTGTAGGTTACAAGCAGTAGATTAGGTTAGGTTAGATTACGAGAGTTCACTGTGTTAAATGTGAAATTAAAACTTTTTTCTGAATCTGAAAAGTCTTCACTTTTTAAATGCTTTACATTACGTTCACTGCTGATTATTAAAAATAATCGTATATTAAAGAGTAGGCTTTATAAAAATAAAAATCTGTTATTCTAACATGATATCAATTAAACAAAATTCTCACTGTTATACCGGCTTTATTTAATATCTAAAATATTTTATACATTACTTGATACTCTGATCCGGGTATGATCCTGTTAATTTTTAATGACTTTCTTCCTAAATAATGTTTTTGGAATGAACCATTGTTCTTAATTCTTTGGGAAAACTATCATTGTATTCATTATTTGCTGATCTAAAATTTTTTAACGTCAGCCATTCAAATATTTTCTATAACGCGACTTCTTATATATTTATTGTAACATCCTTAGTTTACTCTCTAGATCTCATTGAATCGAAATGCAAAACAGCTGAAATTTTAGCCCTATTTTGTATAATTTTTTATTGCAGTAAATCTTGATTTGAAATTACTGAATTGCATAAAACTACACTTAATAGCCATGGGAATATGTAGTCTACATTTTTTATATTTTTGTAATGTGCGTTCTTTTCTGAAGAATTTTAATTTTATATTTCATTATGTACCTTTTTGTAACATTTGAAAATTTTTGAAATGAATTGCTTTTTCGGATAAAGTAGTTTTGGTAAAACCTGAAATAATTTGTGAAGCTTGAAATAATTATTGTAATTTGTGTAAAACAGTGAATTATAAAAGCAGTTGGGGAAAAATGTCTCACTTATTTATCATTATAAAAATAACGATACAAATTTTCTAAATTAAAAAAATCCCTTTCGATACTGTAAGAATAACAAAACTTAAATCCATTTCGTTTCAAATTCGTAAAATGAATATGGTAAGTGGAATTCGGATTGCTCATAAAATAAATAACAAATCTCCGTAAGACACTAAAATAGTTCTGTTAATTCAAATGCTAATTCTTAATAAAGTATTTCAACAAAATAACTTTTTTTGCAAAAGAAGATAGAGAAGAAAGCTCAGAAAATTATATTTGTCGTTTATTCTTTGCCACGTTTCTAGCATGTATGTTTCCACTTAAAATCCTGTATGGAATTTAGTTGTAAAGCAGACTACTGGTCAAAAGCGTAGGCCTGTCGTTATAAATAGCTTACTTAAAGCAGGTTAGGGTTTTTAGGTGCGCACGTTTTTCGTAGGACCAATTACAGCTCCTGTGAAAGAAACTACAGTATGAAAAGTTGTCTCTAGCTTGATAATGGAGGCAATTTTCTAGCGCCTTCTTTCCTTTTTAGAGTTTTTATCCCCTATTTCTCCAACATGTCCATAATCCCCTTTTTTTGTATTTTACTGCAGCTTTTAAATAATATTCCAAAGCGCTTTTCATCGTTTATAGCCTATGAATTTTCAGTTTAATTGCTTTTTTATTTTATAATTATCTTGGTTTGGTTCCAATGCTTACGATTTTTAAGTAACTTTTCATCAGCTCCCATTGTACATGGGAATAGTTAACCTGTTAAAACACGGAAGTAAAGGCACACCTGGCATAATGAAAAATAGTTACTAAATTTTTTTTTTTTTGAGCTGGAATTAGATGCTTGAATGTCTGTTACACAAGATTTTAGTAGCACTGTCCCCTATTTTGCCTCATTTTAAACACCTTGTCCCTTCCTTTCTCCTTACGGAAATTGCACCTATAAATCCTAACCTTACTGTTCTCCGGAACAAGAATTTCATCCTACTATTTGTAATAAATGAGGTGTAGATAATTAAAGTTTCACACCTAACATTGACAATTTTCTTTAAGTGTGAAAATTCTGTCTTCCTGACTTAATAATTTCATATGTTTTTGTATTAATTACAATATAATTGATTAAAAATTTGAGCTAGGAAAATTGACAATCATTTGCAAGCCTCCTTTGATTTTAATGCAACTAGAACGATAACTCATAATTCCCTTTCTCTGCATACAGCCCACAGTTTGTTCATCCCTGCCCTAGACTTCCGCTATGCGTTGAAGTCGGTTCACAACAAAGACGGAAAGAGGGCCTAATATCAACACCTGAGATCTCCTCACACTAATGAACTAAGGTGATTCCGACCTGAGCGAGACAATGACACACATTTCCCTAGTCATGATTCACACCCACTGTATTTAAATTATAGTGCTCTGACTTCATATTTACACATGAATGACGTTCAGATGGGAATACCGTTTCTCAGCTTCACACACTTCATTATTAGGCTCACCGGGTGTGACACATACGGGAAAGTAAGAGCATTATGCTGCGCTTTCTTTAAAAAAAATCCTTAGTAGTTGAACGTGAGTCTACAGATACGCGCCCATTGTTAAAGAGAGGTATGAATAAAGAAAGAAATGTATACTTATGAACGGTTAGAATATTTAAAAAAATTAAGTTGAAAGTATAACCTGCTTTTCGTCACGTGGGTATACCGTGGGGTATTTAATACAAATTAACATTTGCTGCGTAAAAAAATACCTACAATTGAGTCTTATATAGGCCTATCTCTTGCATGAACTTTGTGCTGAGATCGCTTTGCACAGACAGCACTTGGTTTCGTGGAGTTGTTGAAAGTATCTTTTCATCTTGTATTTTACACCGGGTAAGGAGATGCACTGTAGCATGTCTTTCTTCATGTGGGTATTGCGGTGGAGTAATTTTTCATATTCTGTGGAAGTACGAAAGAAAAAGTTCATGAATGGCAAGGAACTGTGCTAATAAAAGTCTGGAATGGTTTTGACTGTTTTAAGGAGTTGTCGTTTGGAAAGCTATTTTGGTGTAGAAGGCTTCTAGAGAGGATATTATACAGTCTATTCCAGAGGTGTCTGAGATTTCTGAGCTTTTGCTTACACAGAGATACTGGGAGCTTGTCATATGATACTGACCTAAGCTTTGTGGAGTCGAATTTCGCCAGATAATAGCACATTCATTTCCGAAATGCCAGTGAAGTGTTATCCCTCCGGCTAATTCCATTGTAGAATAATTGTTGTATACAGTCTACTTAAAAACACCAGCCACAATTTGAAACATAAACCAGCTCCATTGATTTTGCCTTGATGGCGTGCCTGGCTTTAATTTGTCAGATCCTACGATTACATAGCACCATTGACATAATTGCCAGACTTTTCAGAAAATCTTCAAAGAGGATGTAAAGACAGATTGAGTAGCCTACTAAAGTCATCATGGGTGGTACTCGATGAAGGGAACTGAAAGAAATGTAATTTACGAGCTCTGTTCTTTGTTGAGAAAGATATTCCTGGAAGTAATTGGTTCTCTTTGTCCAGCATATTTATCTTTGTCGTCCACTTAAAAAATCGACTAATTACCTCATTCGTTGGCTTAGAGACGGATTGAAATAACCTATAAAACTAAATTCTTCACTATTTTTCCATCTGTTCACCTGTTAATTAAACCTTTTTTTGTGTAGCTAACTGAAAGAATCTCAGTTTCATGAGGTTGTATGTCTACTTGTCTAGTAGTCAACTTCTTGACTACAATTCTGCAAGGCTGGTTTCGAGTCCCAGTACTCATTGAATTTTTCTGAGGTAAGGAGTTTTCAGACTCATGGAGACAACTGAAGAATTAGTTGATTAAGTAGTTGCTCTGGATACGGAAACCTTCATTGGTGGCCTTGGGAGTCGACATACTGAACTCTTGCCCCCAATATTGCCATGTGTCAATGAAGTTCAAAGACGGAGATAATTTGACACAATGGACAGCCGGCTTATGCAGGCCTAGAACGTAGCACAGTGGAATTTACTTTACTACCGATTGAAAGAATCATCTGAAAACTTCTGAAGGGCAATGGAAGAACTTAGTGACAGAACAGTGAAATCCTTAAGGTTTTATACAGGCAACTTTTTCTGCATTGCAGAGTTGATTAGGCCTACTCTTTTTTTTTAACTACAATATTTTTCTAATTTTGGTGCTTGTTTATGAAAATAAATAGGTGTTCTTTAATAACTGGCAATTCTTCTCTCCGAAGCTTAAGTCCTAAAATATCCTTATGAAGATTAAATGTAAATCTGGCATTCTAGGTATTAATTGTAAGAAATAGCGTTTTTACAAAATCGGCATATTTGAGCAATTTTACTTCAAGAGGAAAATGGCATGTTATCTTTCTTGGAAGCATCTCGATATGTCTATTGTTCTTTTTTATTCTTTTCAATTCTCTCTTTACTTTCGTTTTTTCTCTTATTTTTTCGTATCCAATTCATCTCTCCTTCGTCTTTTCCACGCTTTCACTTTATTTTTCTACCTGTTCCTTTAAATTTTATCTTTGCTTATTTTTACTTCTTTATTTTCTTTTGAACTCTTCTTTTTTGTTTCTTCCATTTTGCCTATGTTTTCTAATCTTCTTCCAGATAAAGCTGCAACGTACTTCTGCATTTACATAAGAATTGCTTGTTGTTTGAGTCTGAAATGTAAATCCTTCGTAGACAAACAAATATTTGTCTAGAAATACTGTTACGCGTATTCTTAACCTTGTCCTCTTTTATGTTTAAAGGGCTAATGAAGTATTTGCCACCACTTTGTTTCTGAGTCTATTAAGATTTATGACTGAAAATGTTTCGTCATCCGCAAAGAAGCAAACATGAAACGGAATGTTGTACAAAAACTCTTATTGAAGGAAGTTTCAGGGTGTCAGTCGTAACAAATTCCGAATTGGAGGGTTTTTTAAACTTCTATACGTTTAAACGCAAAAGGCATTTTATATATCAGACATTTTATTATTACTGCATTGATTAACAGGCTTACTGTACTTATCACTTCCGAAACAGCATAGTTACTATGCTGAACTATGCTGTTTCGGAAGTGATAAGTACAGTAAGCCTTCCGTACCACTAACGAGCCGCGAGGTGACCTAAAAAGAATTCAAAACCAAGAAATCTGATATAATTATGGCGGTACATTAAATTATTTTCGAGTCATCATGACAAGTGATGTGATAAGAATTCTCATTATAAGCATGTCTCTAGCATGTATTTATTTTCGTTTTCCTTTCTTTCCTTTTTTTCTATAATCATCCTCTGCCCCTATCTCTATCTCCCTCCAATCATTCTTTCCCTCTGTCCTTTTTGCCATTATCTCTCGCTCTCTCTGCTTCCCCTCGCACTCTTTATATATATATATACCTAGGTAGTCTATATCAACAAGGAATATGGTATTTGCATATGTGAATATAAGTATACATCCAATCATTTTTTTATTTTTATTTGTGTGGTATTTTCTGCTTATCCTATCCCCTTTCTGCAATCTTCTTTCATTCTGGTCTTTTATTTTCCTTGCCTCATTTTTCTGTTTTTCTACCTTTCTTGCTTTCCTGATTTTATATTTACTTTTTTCCCTCTTATCTTTTTATTAATTTTGCTTTCAACTTTTATATCTTTTTTACACTTCTCGTTTTAATTATATTTTTGTTTTCTTATTTCTACAACTCTTTCATACTGTATTTTTCTTTCTTTCTTTAATTATTCATTTTCCTCTCTATCTTTATTACTTTCTTATTTACGTTATTTCAATATTCTATTTCGTCTTCTTACAGATCATCCCTTTTCTTACAAAATAATCAGGTGCTGTTTATTTCAATTTGGCTGAAGGGAAGTTTTGACACAGGTGATTTCTAACTGTACAGATGGTGTGCTTTTAAATAAAGTGCTCAAAACATTGAAAGCAGCTTATCAGTACATACTATACATGGGACGTATGTGCAGATAAGTGGGCCGCTTATTGTAGAGTATGACGCCATAGACAGGTATTCAAGGCAAAATCATCCTCCACTTCCTAGAAGGCGGCTGATAAAAATGTTGCAGCTCAATAGCTACAATAATGGGGCGAGTCCCTTGTCATGGGTAAACAAGAAGATGCACTATCTCCCCTTCTCCAAACATAAGGTACATAAGCTAGGAATTCACGAGTCGTGTTTTTTCGATTATCGTGGATAACTGTACAAGATTTCTCGCCAGTTCTGGAATGTGCTCCTTACTTCTGACGGGACGAATCTACCGTGAACCAACGAGTTAACATGGTTGAGGTCGCGTTTGTTAAAGAGAATTTGATTGAAATTTATATGATGCCAGTTTTAGGCAACTTGACCTAAGGACCTGAGAGTAGAAAAGATACGCGATAATAAATTCTCAAAAATTTACACAGGTGAAACAACTGACAGATATCTAGTCATCAAAAGGCCAAAATATATTGCTGTACAAAATTCTGTCTTGTTAATTACGAAATTGTTCTTTGCGTACACGTTGATAATAACTAGGGGGTGGATTTCTATGACATGTCATATTTTTCCCCTTTGTATTATTTCAGGTTTCCGACTAATTTAAACCAGATTCCAAGCATCCTGGTGAAAATGGAACGGCTTTTAATGTGCATATAACGGCATATTTAGAAAATGTTCAACTATTGTAGCATATTTAGTATGAATATGCATATTTAGGTCATATTTTTGGCATATTTGCGTGCATATTAAATAAATTTTGAAGTTTCTTATATTTTGTAAATTTTGCATTATAATGATACTTTTTGAGAATTTACAGATATTTTAAATAATTAACATTATATTTTGATAAAATTAATCGTAATGGAACTTAAAAAAATATACACATGTGTAAGTGGTAAAGTCATATTTTAAATTTTATTGGTCATATTTTATTGTTTTTTAGGTCATAATTGCATGAATATATCCTATTTTTTAGGTCATGAAATCCGTCCCCTAATAATAACCTTAGTGGTAACAATAGTAGGCCTAGGCCTAATAGTAAAAAGCAGGCCTAGTGTTGTTTCATAATTTGGATATTTAGTTGTGTATTTTCTTTGCTAACGCAAATTATTACATAAACAGTGTTTTATCTTCGTACCTTGTTATCTATACACATTTGGTATAATGCAGTGGTCTGAAATGGACAAAGGTCATGTGAAGTTGCAGCTTGTGAGACGTGTTGCACACCTCAGGGGCGGGTGATACATTAGTAATGAAGAGGAGTAGAAATCTGTCCTACTGGACTGTCCAGTACAAATCCCACATTGAATGACTGGGATCGAAACTACGTCCTACAAGTTAGAAAGAAACTGCGCAGATACCCAAGCACCCACGAGCTATGTGGCACACGTTTAATATCTTTTGAAACGTGTTTATCATAGGTAATCCCACAAGAGATCACGAGTTTATCGATGTATTTGCGAGAACGAAGTTCGTGCAAAATTATCTGATGAAACTCGTAACCCCATGTAACGGATATTGTAAATAATAATTACTTTCTTACTTTGTTGTCAAAATTCTAACAGCCGTAAGATCACGGCATACTAGATGAAAGAACAGTCCACTAATCGTTTCGATGAATCGATCCAAGTTCCCAATGCTGCCAATAGTGCGCATCACAAGATGGAGGGGTTGCTTACATCAAAAAGCTATAAAAGCACACGAACTGGCTTGCACCGAATCGAAATTGTGTTTTTAGTCAATGGACATTTATATTGTTTCAATTTCCAAAGAAGTTACGTTGTATACAATAATGCGTTTTCATTCCCCTCAATGGTAGCATGTGACTTTGATGCCTTATGTGTCCAGTAACGAGCTGACGTTTTATCAGATAAAATTGCATCCTTGCGATCCGAGGAAAGATATTATAAGATAAACGATCGTGATTGGTCTATATCCGAGGAATTGCTAAACGTTATTGGTCAATATCGAACACGCGGCATATGAGTGGAATAGTCGTTAAAAAATAAATACATTTTCATGCAATAAAATAATAATTTTCTATGGTATTCTATCTACGCCAAATATTTAAATGTCTCCTCCGAACTGTACATGTGTCAAGATAAAATATGAAGCCATTTAACAAAAGGGCGCGAGATCCTAATTGCATTCACCTTAATATACAAAGTGAAACTATGCAGATTTTAACAGCTTATTCGTGAGGTAGAAACAAACAACAAATTCAAACAGAGTACCATATTTTTCCCCAAGTAATTTTTTTCTCAGAAAGTAAAATCCCTAAATTTGAACCCTGCTTACTCGGAAAAACAATACATTATTCTTACTTTTTTAATTTTTTCACATCAGCATAGAAAAATAAGGGATCAAATTTCCCTTTTCGATTTTTTAATAAATTTGATAGTTTTCATGCAAATAGAACACAATTCGGCGCAGTCTGGGAACGTCTAGGCAAGTATTGTCCGTTTATGTTTTTGAGTTTATTTACATTTACATTTACATTCACATTTACTTACATTTACATTTATGTCATGAGCATCGTGAATGATGCTATAGACCAGCGTTTCTCAACCTTTTTGAACCCGAGAACCTCTAAAATGTCTAAAAAAATGTTACGGACCCCTAATTTTACATCCCATTTTTAAAAGAAGGCCTATATTCTTAATATTTGGGGTATTAATTATTATAGGTCATTATAACGAAATATGTGAAAAACTTTACTTCTTTACTTTCCACTTGCTTTATGATATTTTTAAATTATGTCTGAGGACCATTTGCGCCATCTTCGCAGACCACCAGTGGTCCGCGGACCATAGGTTGAGAAACGCTGCTATAGACTAAGTGTAACCCAACACTAGCACAAACCACAAGTAATAAACAGTGTCCGGCAGTCACGGTCATTTCCTCCAAAATGCAGATCTAGAAGTACGCTGTTGCATGTCTGTGGGACTGATAATGTAATTTTCTTTTAAACACGTACTTCATCATAAACGCCAAATTGGTTTTATGTTTATTTTAATGTCACCTACTGCCTCCTTGTATCTGCACAGTTATGCACTTTCCATGCTGTACAGTATTTTCTCGATAATTACGAATTTAAACAGTTAATACATAATATATTACAGTATATTACATGGAATTCTTGGAGTCACTATTCAGATTAAGTAATAGTGAAATAGACCATAATGAGTTTTTATACTAAACTTATGCAGGTTTCAGTTCATTCGATTGACCTACAGTGGAGTCTTGTAATCAAGAGAATTTTAAAAACTAGAAGGGTTATTGTGGTCGTTTAATTTAGTGGGTTTATACGTAACTATACTGCACTCTAACGGGCAAAGCAACCACATCTAATATGTCCGCGAAATTGAGTTTGGTGTTTCTGCCAACATTACTTGGTAACGTTTCCTTATAGGCTATAGAATTCTGCGCGCAGACTGTATATTTCATCGCTGGATAAAAGACTCAAATTAAATAACAAATTTTCTTCACTTATTGTATAATATCGTGGGCTTGCAAGGAAAAGGTATTAACTGCAAAAATTCAAAAAATAAGTTATTATTGGCAATAAGCACAACAAATTGTGCTTTATCCACAGGGATAACGAACTAAGTCCTAATCCTTATAGTTTATGAGCAATGGAACTGTCACAAAAAATCCACAACACAGAGAATGTTGTTAGAGAAAAAGAACTAAGTACACTTCATACCTTTTGCCTGTGTACCTAAATATAAAATATAACATCTCTACAGGCAGAATGATTTAATTAGGTTTTAAAAAATGTAGTTTGTGGGAAAGAGTGTTAAACTACTATAATATTAGTACACAGGTGACTGAAAGCAGCTTACAGGAACACGCAGCATCTTGCATTTAAATTAATAAATTCGAAAATAAAGCAGATATTTAAATACTTTTTTTTGCGCCAAAATGAACTTAGAAAGTTTCTGCATTTATTTGAATTCAACTCTCGTTGTTCATGTGCTTTGCTAGCGCAACGGTTAAAATGTTGGATCGTCACGCTATAGGCCCCGGGTTCAAATCACGGCCGATCGAAATGATAGTCTACGACACGACGCAGTGGGTGTTTACGGCATAATCTGAAAACGCCAGTACTGCATAACTTCTCAATCCGCATGATAATAGTTGAACTATATTCTAGTCCTGAAAGTTGTAATGTTTGGGCACGTTTAGGCCTTTCACGTCATAAATAAGTACTGATTATAAATATTTATTGTACTGAATTTTTATTCATTGTTTATTATTTAGCCTATTATTATTATTATTATTATTAAATTATATGAACATTATAAATTATGTGGACATTATTTATCTATCTATGAAAAACTGTTTGGAACATAATTTCAGTTTTTCATTCAAATAGCATTAAAAAGTAATGTTTTAATATGTGTTAAAATTAATATTTTATGTTGAAATAAAATAAATATTTGTTATTATATCATGGCTTATTCAAAATTCTTAAATAGTTTTGCTGTGAAAGAGACACTTAAGTATTACTGATGTAATGAATTCTGAGCGATGTATTGCCAAGGGTTTCTTTCAGTGAGTGTTGTCTAAGCTCAACAATTTTAAGAGATGGAAGCGTCGAGACAGCCTTCGCGGATGCTACTTTGAGAACATTCTTATGTTCCTTACAATTTTATAGGGTTCCTTAAACATGCTGTGTGGTTCTTATCCTTGGAAATATGCGAGGAATGTGTTCACTGGGTCATTATTACATAGTAGCTCGGCGAATACCTTAGGAAATCCATCCTTTGTAGATCATATTCTGAGAACTCCCTTATGAGACATTTCCTTAACTAATATTGATGCGTTTGATTTCCTTAGTGGTGCGATTGAGTAATAGAGGGTAAACTATTTTCCACTTAATCACTACTAAATACCAAAGTTAAATTTTTAAGATCACAATTCCAAGAAGGCACGTCGTAGAATTTTCATTGTATAATTATCTGAATTGTTGAGAATTACAAATTTATACACTTAACTGTTAGGTAACAAATAGGCTATATTACAAAACATACGTACAAAATATTTAACAGTATTTACAAAATAAGTCAGTTTTTGATAGTAGTATACACTATGATGTTTGGTTTTACGAACAATTAAAATAAATTTACATTGAAGTTTAATTTTGTATAATCATTTATTTCACTTCGCTTCATGCTTGAAGCCTTATTTTAATGAAAATTGCGTTGTGATTGCAAATAATCTACAATTATTTATAACTGCCAATAGAGCCCGTTCATCTCGCGAGAACACGTGATGTGTATTATATTTCATAAGGAAGTTGTAACTAAATATTAGTATTGAAAGGATGACGGAAGTGTTTAGCGTATCCGATTTGAGTTTATTATATAATAATTTAAACTATATTTTTTCATTATGCAGAGTTTTGTATTGCTCATCTTAAAATATACTCTTATAAGATTTATACGAAAAATATTGTAGTTTAAAATTTATCATGGCGACTGTTGTAAGAATGAGCAAAAACCAGTAACCTGTTACGAACGTAATATTTCTAGTCATTCTTAAACCGTATACTGTATAATTAATGTCTGTATTAAATATTCATTTTATCAATTTTTACGAATGTCAAAAGCTGTAAATATTATTTGAGATAGTTTTCACATGTGATTTTTGTTAGTAATGTCAATTTTAAGGGAGACAATTCAGTAACTAACTTTCTATGCCGCTTCATTATTTTCTGCATTACTAAAGTATTAGACTATAATTATGAGATAGCAAGCTTCTTTCAGTATCTCTTAGCAATGTTTAAATCCTGATTAGAAAGCAATCTTTTACTCAACAAGTCTTAAACAGAACTTAATATAGAATAATGTTCCATTATTATCTCCTCTGATGATGATTATGATGTTTAATAATAATAATAATAATAATAATAATAATATACCGGTAGCACTTTACTGTGGAAACATGCGATTTAAACGAATTGTAATTTAAGAGACGTCGATGCTATAATAGTAATCATTGCATTCTTACTTAAAGACACAGGTACTGACATCGAATTAGTTTTACAACTAACATATTGGTATCCAGCAAATAAAATACTTCTTATAGGTTCAAATAAACATCCTTTTGTTTGTAATGCTAATTATAATTATAGAGGGCCATAGATGAACATGATATGGTCCCTACTGCGAAGGGAAATAATAATAATAATAATAATAATAATAATAATAATAAACATTGATATGTACATCTATAGAGTTTCCTTGTAGTAATAACCTAATAATAAACCAAATACCGTATAATATAATACTTCAAGATGCAATTTGATGCAGTTATAATATTCCAGTATAATCAAGATTTAAGAATATCGTAGTGAAACTTACCCTTCAACACCAGATTTTTTTCTCTTACGGACTTTCATAATTAGATTAAAAGTTGCATTGGTCATTTAGTACAAATCCCTATCTGCGTAATATCATAGCTGTGGATGTTTTTTTAGTTATTAAATTAAATTAGTCTATTTGGAATACAGCATTTATGTCTGGTTTTTACGCGCTATGGAGAAACATTGAATGTTTTCTCTTCATGTAATAACAATAAATTGAAATAAGTAGAGACGAGTTATAGTAGTCACTACTTCATTTTTAAAAAGGGATCTATGCTAGGGCTCTCATGACACCTGTTCCCTGGATTTAAGTGGAGTAATAAAATGAGTACTGTTACGAACACATTGAGCAGGTATAATAGCAGCATTTATTCCACAAGAATGAAGTGTTGTGAATGGGAGCGCGTCCTCCTCAGCTGGTAGCCTACTTCTTGCTTCTTGTCGTCCTTGAGGAAATACTATGCCCACACGAGCTTCAGTGATGGGATCCGGAAATTTTTGTTCGTAGCTATTCTCAGTCAAAAGTATGTGTAAAATGCCTATCCTACGGACGTAAGCACAGACATTTCAGTTATGCGATTTCTTAGAGGGGATAAAAAAAATTGAATATCGTTGCTATAAGACACTCTGGGTTGAGCGTCATCTATATTTATTCATTGCTTTATGTACCCTATCATACGGACTAGGCCTAAAGAGGAAGGAATGGGTTCGATTTAATAAGACAGTTTCATGTTTTCAACACAAGCCTCCTATGAGTTCAAAAGTAACATTTTCGAAATGTATCTAGAGGTAAAACCTATGCTTTGTTCTGTAGGAGAAATAGGAAAATATGAAAGTGGGATGGTTTGCACCTATAAATGTAACTTCTAAAGCGGTGCGATGTTTGCCCTATACCCTAATCAAATAATTCATTCTACCGCATTCATTTTACCGCATCAAGCGAATAGAGGTCCGGAAGAACGTATGGTCTTAATCAATGATTCGGTGAATGTTAACATGATTTATTTAAAAAATAGAAGTTTTATTTTGTTACAGGATTTTTTTTAATAGTGAGAAATTGTATATAGATCCTCATATTTTGTGCAACTTCTTTGTATATAGTGTGCATAATTATGTACTGCATTACACCACGTACATCTGTGGGTGGGTGAGTGTGTGTGTGTAAGAAAGAGAGAGAGGAAGATTTCATTTCTGTATATGAATATAACTGACTTAACACATGGAACTGCATAGGAGTTATGCTTTAAGAGACTGTTTTAGGCCTAAACCAGAATACGATTCTGATTAGTACTGATCAACTAAGTATGTAATTTTCATGTAGTTTCTAATATCTAGTATAGTGCAGTTACTCATTGGATGGCCAGTCGGCTTCAAAGGTTTCGGTGTTTCTTTATGTTAATTGATCTGACTAAATCGGTCTTGGGCTTCCGCTTTCCAAAACTAAAGCAACGTTGCAATATTCTCTCATTGTTATCACTGACCTCAGTTCTTCCTTCGCTTTATTCAATTCACACGTGTTATTGTTTACTGTAACTTGATCTTGCAACCACGCATTTCACTCCACGCGGAGTAGACGAGTAGCTGTCAAAATCGCCACAGGACATTCTTAGATTTTGATTGGCTGGGGTAACTAGCTGATTGGTGCGGTAAAACCAAAGAACATGGGTTGAGCTGTCGGCAAACTTTTCCTCCTAACGAAAGGAAGCCGCCTGGGTATGCAATGAGTAACTGGACTATACCATATAGGCTGAACCCGCGTCGGAGACCGGAAACGGAATAGTGGGATGGAAGCCACATCTCACCCACAGCCTTTCTAAATCTGCGGAAAGTAGATGTCCTCATGAGGATTTTTTCCGGGTCCACTTGAACCGTAGGCACAAGCGCCAGCGATGAACTAATAGGGGCCTATTATAGACTAAGACTATAGACTAATAAAAAATTGTATATTACTAAATAACCACCATATTATACTGATTTCGTGGAATAATTAAAGACCATAACTCTATCAAGATAAATGATTCGGAGTTAGTTTTTACAGTTCTCTGCTGGCTGAGCCCTATAACAATGAAATAAGAAGTGTGAATAAATTTGGCAGCCTACTTCTCCATAGCACTTATGAAACTTTCATTAGTGACCTACGTTTGTATAAGCAAATAAAGAAAGATAGTAGGCCTACATAATTTTTGTTATATTTTCATATGTGAAAAATTTTAATGGGAATTAACGAAAAAACCTTATTTGAAAGTTGCTTGTTTTTCGTGTTATTATTATTATTATTATTATTATTATTATTATTATTATTATTATTATTATTATTGAATCTCCAAGTATAATTAACCCTAATTCACCTTTCGGTATGCTAGGGTTTTAATTACAGTACCGGTTCTAATTAATGCAATTTACATTCATTTACATTTTGATTACTTTCTATATTAACAATAGCCTATAGCATAGAAGATATGAATAAACTAAAATACTAAATAAAAATTTCTTGTAAATAGAATAGAACCTTCTTGGAAGGGTGAAGTCATACTGAAAAATTCAATGCCAGAGCTGGGATTTGAACCAGGATCTTCGGCTCTCCGTGCCGCTGCTCTTACCAACTGAGCTACCATGGCAACATGCCGGTACAACATTAAATTCCCCAACTGACTCACATGTCCCAGTATACCACCAGGCGTCCTCAATATGATATACCATACTCGTAAGTGCTTTATGACCTGGGATTCATAGTAAATCACTAGTAGGTCACAGTGGAATGTTAATTCTTTCACACTGGCCGTGTGTAGGCTAAGATGCAAGGGGGAAGCCAGACTGAAAAATTCATTGCCATAACCGGGATTTGAACCAGGATCTTTGGCTCTCCTTGCCGCTGGTCTTACCAACTTCTTGTAGCAGCATTTGTTATGCAGAACATTTTCCTATTACAGTAGCAAAATCTAATTTCTAAAAATAATAATAAAATAATCAAGGCCTATTAAAAAAATAGAAGAGGGTGCATGAATAAAACCTAAGAAGATATCAGTTGGTAGAGTTAAATCTTGCGTTGTTAGAAGTAACACGCGCCGAAGGTTTTATGGATATAAGGAGGGATATTTAGAACTTTTTCTGTTTTTTGTTAATTTGTTCACAAGGAAGAGCATCATAAGTAGTATGTTGTGAATATACTTACTAATGTGGTATTCAATGAAATAATACCCCTTGAAAACATTGATGTGGCCACTCTTTTGGAGTCATTACATTAGCTATAATCATAACATTTCACAGCATGGCTAAGCCTGTTGGTATATCTATATAGCCTACGTTGGCGTTAATGAACAAAATGTAAACATTGTAAAATCTACTATGCAATAATTCTTACAACAGGTGACTGAAGGAATGTATTTATATTGCCATCTGAAGGTTTCCTGTTCCATATTAATAAGAGTAATAGTTGCTTCTCGATGGCAAAATGTTGTCTGGCCTTCAGACAGTTTTTTGTATAATTCTTCTTGGTGTGCTATAGTGCATTGCTTTTTACATTTTCTGTAATTTCTCTTAATATCCTCTTTTTTGTTTTTGTTGTTGATGATATTAACTTAATTTTGCCCCTATTCAAATATTTATTGTTTTTCTTTTTATGATTCTGTCTTTTGTCTGTCTGTCTTTTTATTTCCTCTTATTTGTCTTCTTTCTTTCTTGCTTTATTTATTTATTTATTTGTTTTGTTCATTTTTTAATCTTTCTTTCATCCTTGTTTATTTGTTTCTTTTTCCTTGATTATATTTATTTATATTTTACATATTCATTTAATTAATTTGTTTGCATTCTTTATTTGTTCACTTTTTAGTTTTTCTATTTGCTTTTTTGTATTTTACTTTCATTTTTCATTATTTCTTTAAGTATTTTTTAATCTTTCTAGGCGCCTTTATTACTTTCTCGATTTCTTACTTTTTTCCTGTCTTAATTATATTCATCGTAATTTCAATTTTCTCTTTTGTTTCCTTCGATATATTAATTTAACTTAAATCACGTCTTTTAATATAATTGATTCTTTGCTTAATCCCTTCTTGCCTATCTTTCTGTACGAATAAACCGAAGCGACGGAAGACAAGGCCACATTTTATTCGGGACAGCTCTAAACTCTTAAAGCCTGGTTTGAGACCGTGGTGCTGTATCTAAGGAATGTGGTTTGACACGTGGCTGTATCAATATGGAATTCTTGCACGTGTTTCTTCTCTTTAAGCCCCTTCGCAAGCGAAAGAATTTGATTCTGCAAGTTGCTGTAACTCAGATATTTACCAATTAATTTTACGGAATGTATTAGATTTAATTACTCATTGAAGAATGAAATACGAATTTAATCTCTTCTGTTGATTTGAGGAGAGGACAGAAAAATGAAAGTTCCAATCTAATAATTCAGATATGCTCATTCCTCATGCAACTTAATGCCGCGCTTACTGTTTTATAAGGCTCATGATTGTGTTGAAAATGGTGTTATTTGTTATGTGATAATGACAGCGTTAGTAGGGGAAAAGGTAATCTGCGTCACTTCTACCTTTCCCCAACCTACACTATGTAAACTGCGCCATCAACATATGTAAACTGCGCCACCGACGTTTATATAGCGTCACCGTTATACTAACGCACTAACATTTTCCTTCCCACTTCTCCAGTCTTAGGACTGGCTATGAAATTGCATTGGTGTGGTTAAAAATGTTAGGCTTAGTAGCTTTGACATTTTAAAAATGTTAAAAACAGTACCCTAATTTCTTTTACATGAACGCTTCGTCACTTATAAAATTGTTAAAAACACTACCGTAATTTTTTTGCATGAGCACTTTGTTCTCATATGACGCCTTCTTAATAAAATCAAAACGAGATATTTCATTGTTTATAGAGAGCCTATTGTTCTCTCCACTTGAATAGACGAGAATACTTGCCATTCACATATTAGATCTAACTTTTGTTTGCCTATAACTACTGCCGCAGCCTACATATCTCCGTGGCGCAGTTTACATATCTGTGTGCCGCAGTTTACATATCTCATTTTTATTCTATTTTAAATTCGGTGTCAACCGTGGCGCAGAATACATACACCCCGTTAGTAGGCCTATCGATGAAATCTGTTACGATAACATTATTTTAAAACGATATAATTATATTATTTATTATTATTTATTATATAATTTATTATTATACAATTTATTATTGTATAATTTATCATAATTTAATTCTAATGTTAAAAAAAATCAGTAATCATATCAGTGATATAAATACAATCATAATTATTAATTTAATTCTTAATAACAAGTAAAGAAGCCTCTTAAATGGGTTTTATCAAAGATTCCATTTAATTGTACTGTAAGTCCTTGACAAACATGGTCATCTTTCCTTACACCACTGCAAATGGGTGACTTAAGTTCAGGGCAGATTTAATTAATTTTATCAAAGATATGTTACTTGCCTTTTTATATTAATGCTTACAAGCGATTGAAAGGCGATAAAGGTTTGGAAAATAAATCCTGAATGTTCAACAGTCAGAGTATGTCGATTGTAAATGGAGACATTCTTGAACCTTCCGAGTGACTTCCTCAGAAAATATTCCCTTAACAAAATTTGTCATCGTTACATCATGCTGAAGGTCATTTCCCCCTACAAGAACATTCTTTCTAGTGTACCAAAGAGAACTTAAAAATGTAGAATATGTAATTGCTCACTGTGGTAAAAAATCTAGTGTTAAACATAATAAATGATCAGTATTATTATGTAATAATACATATTTTTATGATTTTAAATATTTTTCAAAATATTCCCTCATTTTTCACTATATATATACATATCTCCCAAACGAAATTACATAAAAGCCCTAACTCTATTCATAAGTCATAAAAGCCAGTCCAGTTGGTTTTCAAAGAGAATTCCGTCTGCTTTGAGACTTAGCCTTAGAGGGAGAGGGAAAGAGAACAGTGCTGGTACTGTTAAATAAAATATGTAAGAAGTACAAGGAAATCATTATGATTTAAAATTTCTCATTCAAGTATCTGATTAAAAATAGGGGACGGCGTCTTGAACATGCGACAGTACAGTGTGTTTCAAAAATCACTATCCTAAGAGCAAGTAGCAGAAAAGAACTTAACTTCTGATTTAAGTACTTTACAAACAAATTTAGTCATTCTTATAACTTATTTCTTAGCGATTTAATATGGAAACAATTTATTTTGGTTGGAGATAGGATGGTAGAAATTAAATTTACCTTATAGTTTGAGGTAGCTGATACTGCATATTCTAGGTTTTCCAGTTACGCTATCCAAATCAGGCGAAGTATGAATTTTTCTATCTTTGTTTCTATGTATTTATTTTTCTATTCATTCGTGAAATATTGGATATTCTACTCTTTGCGGTAAGAAAGTAGCCACTTAGATTTCTATTTGTTATTGTTTATTTATTATATTTATTTTGTATTTATTTTATTTTCGATACCCAATATGAATATCAGTATAGTGTTTAATGCAATCTTAAGGAATTTCTTAATAATAGGGACTTATATTTCGAAGCATGAAGAGAATGAAATGTAATTCCTCAAGCTTCAAGCATATTTTATTACAAGATATGGCGAGAGAAACTGAATCTAAGGAAAGTAATACCTATTGGACCACAGTTCAAATAATGCCTTTTGCATGGCATAGTACATATAAAATTGTTCAATCATAGAAAACATTGTAACATTGGTGCGTAAATCTATTTGTCCCTAGACAGGGTTTTACGTGTTATAATATATGGTCTATGTATTAAATTATACTGTGTGGGATACACGCTGAGAATTCAGCTTTTTATTGTAGCCTATATAGTCTTTCTCACGTGAGCTTTGTATACGAGTTTAGTGATAAATAATAATAATGATATTAGTAGAAAGAGGTAATAAGAGTGACATCTATTATTTATTTATTGTATCTCCAAATCTTTATGAACCCTATTTTGCTACAAAAGGCATGTTAGGGTTATAGCTTACACAGAAATATAGGCCTATACAATAAAATATAGAATATTAATTACATATGGTTGTGAATATATGTTAGATAGTGCATAAAATGTTTATAATAATATTGCTTCGTGAAATTTTTTAGACACATGGAAATTTCGTAACAGTCTTCAAAAAGCAAATTTAGCCAAGTCTTTTCGTTTCGAACATAGGGCAATCGAACAAAACATGTTTTACAGTTAGTAGGCCTATGGATTACTGACACAATCATAACCACTATATGAAATAATATGAAATCGTAAAAAAAAAAAAAAAAAAAACTCCCAAATTTTCCATAGCCTGTCATAAATTGTGTTAAAATAAAATTGTAGGGAAGAAAAGTTCTTTAGTCAAGGCACCAGTTATACTTTTTATCCTAATACCATTCCAACAATTAAAGATGTAATGCAACATTTTGTTTCTAAGGTAAGATATGGGGCTAGTGACAGCTGTTAACAATAATAATAATTTAAAGTAGTACTAGTAGCAGTGATTAGGAGAGTAGTAGCGAAAATAACTGCAGCGATGTCTTGATATTTATTTACGATGTTGGTAATTTAAATTTAAAGAATAATGACCTTCGCGTTATTTACCCATAGGCTTTTCGTCATACGTAATGAACCATGACAGTCTACTTTAATTTTTACCTACTAAGAATTGGCAAAATGTGTGGAGTTCATGGGCGTACGGTGAAATTTTGTTCGGGAGGGGTTCAATATAAAGTCGTCTCAGCTTCATGTCCTTGCGCACATTGTGAATTATTATTTCTTTAAATTACTGAACAGTTGTTTTGTGATAATTAATACACTTCCATATAAAAACATATATAGCATTTATCGATTATAACAAAGCCTTTGATTCCGTGAACACAAATATGTTCTACAAGCTCTCGAGAAACAAGGTATTCAATCCAACTACATCAGGGTCCTAGCAAAACTTTACGAAGATAGTCAGGCAAAAATAAGAACAGAAAGGGAAGGCAACAGCTTCGTTCTAGGCAGGGGGGTGAAACAAGGGGACCCCCTCTCCCCGAAACTCTTCACCAGTTTACTGGAGCACCAATTCAGGAAACTAAATTGGGACAGCAAATATGGTATAAACATTATGGGACAGAAGTTAAATCACCTACGGTTTGCGGACGACATCGTTCTGGTTGCAAAATCGGCTTCGGAACTATCACGGATGATAAAAGAACTGAATAAAATAAGCACGAAGCTCATGGCAAACTCAGCAGAGGATCCAATCTATTTAAATAACGCTCAACTAGAATATGTGGAAAACTATACATACCTGGGCCAAAACGTGTCATTCCATGAAAGTACAGAGAAGGAGATCAAGAGAAGAATAGGACTTGGATGGAAAAAATTTTGGGCAATGAAATTCATACTAACGGACAAATTTCAAAAACTATCTACAAAGACAGAAACCCTTGAACAATGTGTCTTGCCGGTTCTGCTCTACGGCTGCCAAACCTGGTCCCTAAATAAAGGACACAAGCAGATGCTTCGGAGATGTCAGAGGAAGATGGAACGCATAATACTGAAAATATCTTTGAAGGACAAAGTAAGGAATGAGGAGATCCGTCGCAGAACAGGCATGAAGGACGTCCGCAACACAGCAGATGTACTCAAATGGAGGTGGGGAGGCCACGTCGCGAGGATGGACCAAAAGAAATGGACGTACAGGTTAACAATGTGGGATCCAAGAATCGGCTGGAGGAGCATAGGACGACAAAGAACCCGATGGGCGGAATCCTTCAAATCCAGAGCGGGAGGACAGAGGACTAGAAGAGCAAGGGACAGGCAAGAGTGGAAAGCACTTGAGAATCAGTGTTAACGACATAGTGCAAATAACAATAGTGACAACAATGGTGACAAATTTGGTACTGTTATTAGTTATAAGAATAGCAATAGATACTCGCTAGGACTGGCTCACCTAGCGAGACTACACGAGCCAAGTCCCTGCAGAGCAGGAGGCCATAGCCCTTATGGGATTTTAAGGCTAAAATCAATCAATCAAATTAATATATAGCTCAGTCTTTGAAACTGTTTTTCTTGTCTATAAATAAAAACTTTCTTTTGAAAAATTATCATAATGCTGTATGGTGCTTAGGGCACGTTTTTAAAGTCATCTGTAAATCCACCGGTGGAAAAGCCCGCTTAATGCTGATTCCTTCATGATAATTTTGTGATGAGCTCGTGATTACTGTTGGCTATATACAAACAGGTTGATGGATTTCGGCGGGAGTATTCGAGTTGTTGTTGGAGAGATTCCAAAGGGATTTTTGTTTACTAGTAATACATCACTGTTATTAAGCTGAAAATCTATCAACACACGAGGTTTTGAAATTTGAATCTTAAATAAATTACGATAAATCATAAATAATGCTTTGATATGTATGAAATTGTAAAATATGTAACAACCTAATCAAAGTTTTTTTTTTTTTTTTTTTTTTTTTTTAAATTTTAAATTTCGTTCCATGATTTATAATCTTCAAAATAATGCAGATATTTCGGGACGGGTTTCAACCCCCTGACCCCCCCCCCTTACCGTACGCCCATGGTGGAGTTACTACAAGTGTCAACAATGTATCAGATCTCTCCTATACACATTTATAAATAAATTAATATGTATTAATTGCATAATTAGTTCTACCCTTCTTTTTAATCTGTAAACGTCTGTTTTGTAGCGTTTATGTTAACTTGCATTGTCTGCTTTCTGCTCTACTTGAGCTTTGCACTTCGTTTCCAGGTTTGTTCTGAGCAATTTCGTGTTACCACGCTTATCAGAATATTTAATTAATGCAAGAGCATCTCCGAGATCGTTAACATTCTGTAAACAAAGCGATAAGAGCTCTTGAGTTTTTTCTCTCACGTCTTCTATTCTGATTAATACGAACTGCGACGTCTAGGTTACTTTCCCAAGGTTGCTTTGTCTTTCTTTTGTCTTTTGATTTGCTTTATCTCAATGGAAATCAACTAGGAAACGGTATAGTGATAACAGTTTAGTTTCGAGTACACTAAACCAGTCGGTATAGGATAGTTCTTGGAATGGAATACACACTGAGAATTTTATTCAGCTTTTTGTCTCAACCTACATAGTCTTTCTCATGCGAGCTTTGTACAAGAGATTTAATGATAAACAATATTACTGATATTAATAGAAAGAGGTAATAAGAGTGACAGCTATTAACAATAACAATAGTTTAAAGCAGTACCAGTAGTAAAACGATATTTGTGGCCCCTAGTAGTTTGTACTGTTATACGGGGTATATTGTTATATTGAGGGGCTGTAATGTTTCCCATATTAGGAAGACTGCATGAGGAAACCTGTAAGATCTACAGCAGTGGTCTTCAACCTTTTTTAACTAAAGGGTCATTTCTTTGGCCTTTTTGTTTAAGAATGTAAAAAAAATTAGCGGGCCGCATTGATTTATTGATTATATTAATAACATGATACTTCCGTAACACATATATCTGGCTTGGTTCTAAAAGGGCCAATGTCAATTTCTTGCAAAGATGAAATCTATGCATTATTGAGCTCGGCTAGTCTTTATCTTTCGTATAATAAAAGTGCCAATGTATGTTGCTATTAATAGACATAATTCAGAAACCTTAGAGGCCAATGTCGGGAGTTCTCAGCAAAAAATGTTACCTCCACAAAGGCTTCAAAGTCAGTTATCTCAAAAGCAAGTTTTATGACATTGACCCTTTTAGAACCAAGCAACAGATTATGTCATAATTATATTACAGTAACTGTTAGGGTTACTTAACATATTTGATTTATTAACATTATTCATGTGTATGTTTTATATTTTGTCTCCCACTTCGCAATGTTAATGAATAACACAAATAACAGTAAGTAACATTCTTAATTTAATGTGAGACCTGACACTTTTTTTGTCACTAAATTGCCAATATTGGCGTTGTGATTAATATTAGTATTTGTTTGTGGACCGCCAAAAAGTAAGCCACCGGCCGCGATACAGGATAATTCAAGGACCAGACATACAAAGAAGCTAAAACAATTAACCACAAGTAAAGCTAATTTGCTTTAACAGTGATTGATTTCCAATGAGCAGAGATCATCAAGATACTTACATTGCATTTATCTTAAGATTACAAGGTAACTTTACATGATTTGCTTCTGTGGATGTTCACCATTAAGAAGAAAATAAAAATTACTAGTTATTCAGAGGAAACCTTTTCCATCGGCAAATCGGTCATCGACATCCCTAGTTCAGAAGCTTTTGTCTTAGTGACATCGCGTTCTCTACATGAGGAAATTTCTATGATATGAATCAGCGAAGAACGATTTTAAACGATGAGGTTAATGAAGCCACATATTTGTGGTGCAACGCTGATACCTGAGAAAGGCCTTTGAACTGGGTTTAAACGATAAGTGCCGACAAATCTCTGCCATCGGCTAAGATAACTGTCATTCTGATTGATCTAACAACCGGAGAAGTTGTTGACAGAAGTATTCCAGTTATACCCGAGTGAAAATAAAAAAGCTTCATTAATCCTTTAGATTTTAGGTGTTTATGTCATCAGGCTTATTTTTTCAAGGATTTTATTTTAGATTAGCTATTGCCAATGATTACACTCAATATTAGCGTACATTAATATGTATAGGCAATTCTTACGTTTTCCTCTTGGTTACACTTCATATTATTTTCCTGCATTCAGTTAGATGTGTCTTATATTATGCTGAATCTCTGACTGGATGTACATTAGTCAAAATTACGCGTTGGTTGGTTAATTTTGTTGTTCGGGAGTCACTTGAAAATTGATAATTACCAAAAACCCACTTTTCTTTAAAAGAACGTCTGCCCAACATACTGGGAGACCCTGAAGATCCAGAAATAGTTACATTACTCTTTACATAAAAAATAACAATCCATTGTAAAAGAAAACATATCAGCAATTATGCAAACAATTTAAAACTAATTTACATTATATAAAGGATTGTGCAAAATGAAAAGAGAGTCTCTTAATATTTTTAATTATTGACTATTAATTACGTCAATCTCAATGGTGAGAAAGTTGTAAAAGGCAGTGAAGTATGTTTTGAAATATTGGACTGTAACATAATTTAAAGAAACCCGAAGGGTTGTGAGTTTCTTGGATGCTAAATAATTAATACCTTTCTTATTTAAGAATAAAAATTACTGAAATTTATATTTAGTGGGGTTTCTGATGAGTAGAGCTAGGTTTTTGTGCAATTTTAATTAGGAAATATCAACATACATATTTAGTGGAAATTATGGAATATGTAGGCCTAACACAGTATTTAAAATCATACAAGATGTAGTATTGCATATTTAATGCAATTTATTGCGATGATGGAATCTTGCATTGCATACTGAACAATTAATTAAAAAAATTTCTAAATTCTCTGGGGTCATTGATGTCTATAAAAATAATGTTCTTATAGCCGGAAATCTACCTTTCAACGTCAAATGATATAAGGAGGATACATTTTAAGAAGAGAGTATTTTCAGAGGAAATCCTCTCTACGAGGATTTAGAATTTGACATAGGCTAAATATTAGTATAGGCAAATAACTACCTTTGACAAGATCCAGTAAAATCTACCCTGAACTTACGCAGCCTTGTGCGGTGGTGTGAGATAAGATAATTTCTTGTTGAAGGCTATACTATAATCAGTGGGTATCTGGTAAAAATCAGAGGTTTATATACCTGTTGTTGTAGTCACTCTCTTCAAGAGCAACCAGCAGAGCTTCAGTTCTGAATTTCAACAAAGTAATTTACATAGATATGAGAACGGCTAAATAAGTATTTCATATAATATCACGTATTACATAAATGTGTAAAAATATGTAAAATAAAACTTCACTAAAATACCTGGCATATGGTGTACCATAGTCATTTATAGTTTTCCACAGTGTGAAAGTAAACAGTAAAATGTGTAATTACATAGAAATCCCAGCTGTACTAATTCACTTTTTTAGGTAGATTTCGAAGAAAAATCTACCTATTGCAATGGATACCATGTCATGATTTTCGAAAAATTCTTTCATGTCTTTACGTTTCATGCTCCCCTAAGTACGAAACCACCGCCCGTTCTAATTTTTTTTTGGTGATATATATATATATATATATATATATATATATATATATATATAGATATATATATATCTTTACACGATAACGGCCGTAATTTTGAAGATATTTGAACCAAATTTTAATATGTTATTTCTAGGCCCAATAGTTCGGACAAGTTCGTTAATGAGCAAAATTGGCCCAAGGGGGTGGTCGGGGGTTGAAATTTTAAAACATTTTTATCTCGGCCCCTATGAAGTATAGAGGGAAACTTTGTTTGAATAAATTAGAGTACTCCCTATGGAGTTCACAGTGACACCAACGATTCGGGGGTTCGAGTGAGGGTGGGGGTGGGGGATGAAAATTCGAACCTTTTGAAACCACGTCTTGTGGGGTATCGTTGAAAAGCTCTTGATGAGTACTCTACAAATCAATAAATAGTTTCTTGATAGCTCTCATATGACGCGAGATTTTAATGTTTGAAAATAATAACACTTAAAATAATTATTATATCATAATTTTGTCTTGTTTAGCGGCTTTGCTAATTTTATTCATTGCTGATCTTGCGCACGGCCTCCCAGAATATTATATCCTATTCTTGTTGTCAAAACAAATGATTGTAGGCTCTTCCTCTTTACCGAATTCAGTTCTTATTACTGCAGGTTTACCATGCCAAGGCTAAAGAAGGTGAGTGCTATGCAGCGACATTAAATTAAACTAAAAGCACTTCGAAATCTACCTCCGCCTGTAGGCCTGCCTAAAGGGATTTTTTTTCATTCAGTTTACTAAAGAATTCATTGGCGAAAGCGTTCCGTTGAAAATTTGGAATGGTTTTCATAATCTCTATTTTTTGAAACTGTAAGAGGAAATTTTATGTAATGTATAACTTGATCGGTAAGACCTGAACCAAACAAACGGCTGCGCAGTAGTCTACGATGACGTAATATACACCTAATCTAATCTTTCATAGCACGTGGAGTCCATTGCTAGTTCATACTGTACAGACCGTGTAAAAATATCTTAGTTAGCCTCACAGCATTCAATAGTGAAGACACAACAGCGATATTCTGTAAGTTGCATACCATTGCTTAAATAACATTTCATAACTAAAAAAACAAATACTTTATTCACTTTATTTTTGTTTTCAATAGTTACTGGCTATTATGAACCGCATAGTTTGGAATGAATATTACAGTATATGCATTCTCTTCTGCACTTACTCCATTGCTACCGGTGGACGATAAGCTATCTGCGCGTGTTTGGCTCAGGTCTTACCGATCGAGTTATACGTTGCTATTTGTTGTATCTGATGCTGAACGGAACAAATGGTCAAGTTTATTTTGATAATAAAATACTTCTATTAAAATATCGAGGTCTGTTATGCTTGACTTACAAGATTAATAATGTGGATACGAAAAGGAGTGACAAAATACCAACGTTCTCAGATTATTGGGATATCTTGCATCTTTATATACCGTATTTGATAAATAAGTAAATGTGTTTTCTGAAAGGAATATTTTAATGCAAATTAGTTTGGAGAATTGCAACTAAATTAGATTTGTACATTGTTCACAAACAGGAAACTATTTGATTGCAAGGAATTTTCATAAGAAACAGGAATTAAGTAAATTAAATAAGTGAGTTTCTTAGTATCGTGCGAGTGATACATGTGACAGCACTTATTATGGCATTGCTTTCTTATGTTAATTTTATTACATATGTTGGTGCCCCATTTTGTTGCATTTGAATTATTTATGAGTCACAGGTAGAATATTAGGAAGAGAGCACATTGTTTGATCTGAGAGCCTCGCTCTGATAGTGGATTAAACCTTTCTGTTTAATTTTAGAGCTCAGATTAAGTCATTGTCAGTATTGTAATAGATGGATAGACAGCAGTTTTAATATCTGAAATTGTGTTAATGAATTATTTAATAAAAACTATTATACGTGGCGCTACAACCCTGAGGGACTAGGCTTACCATCCGACCACGGCTTCATCTACCACAGGCAGATGATAGAATTGGTCAGTATGCCTACACCCATGACCGTTAATGATGATTTCTGTGACCAAAGACATTACTTCTTAATCAAGTAGCTCCTCAATTTGAATCACGGGTCTGAGTGCACACCATTTCAGACCTCCTACAACAAAATCCGAGGAGTATCGGGAATCAACCGGGTCTGTGAATCCATAGTCAGCGAGTACATTGTGATACTCGTGTGGGAAGTCTGTTTTAACAGAATCGAGGAAATGTCACAAAAAGCTAGCCGAAATCGAGTTTTTTTCTTTTTCCGAGAGTCTGTTATACATTTCACACATCGCGCACCTGTTGCATGCTATTTTTTCTATAATAGGGAAACATACTTGAAAGTAGGCCTACGTAAGGTAAAAAATATTGTGATTAATTACAATCAGACGTGTGAGTAGTTCCCGGAGATCGAACTCAAACTTCCATATCCGAAATCAGAACGGTGTCTACTAGACTTCAGAACTATGGAGATGCATTTCTTATTCTAAATTAATACAATTTATTTTTATTTTCGCATGGCCAACTAAACTTTCGGAAATAAGATTACCGAAATTCTTTGACTCACTTCTGATGACTTAAGGTAATATTAATGACGTAGGTGGGGAGAGACTCAGTCCCAAAATGGAGGTTGTGCCTTGTGACTTTGAAATACTGTAGTATTAAAGTAATAAAAATAAGCTCGAAGTATAAATTATACGAATTCAACTAAAATTAGTATTATTTGGGTGTTGTTGTTAATGTGGTTCTTTTTTATTTACAGGTGAGTTACAGATTCAATTCAGTTGGTGATAGTTCCATTGACGCTGAAGAATGTGAGTAATTTTAAAACATGTCTTAAGTACCGTGCGCTTTAAACTGCCACTGCATGCATACACAAATCGCTTGCTTTCTTGGTCTCAATTTTCGTTTTATGTAGTAAAAAGCTCTATCTGCTTCCACAAAAATAGAGATGGTGCTCTAAGTTTTGTCACAATGTACTTCAGAACGTATAACAACAAAATTTATTACTAATATGATTTTTTATAAAGGCCTTAGTAATTTTTAAAAAATATTTAGTATCGCCAAACTTTTCTTGACTCTTAATTTTTCTATCTAAAATATTTTTTTAAAAAACGAAAGTATAAATGAGATATAAAAACCGTCAATAATTGTGTAAAGCAAAAATCAAAGAATGTTACATAAAATTAGAGGTTCATTTTGTAATATTTCTCGGTAATGTTCTGTCACAGTTTTTGTAGGTAGGGGGATTCCGTGTAATTTGAGCCATCGTGTATTTTGAGCCACTGACAATTTTAAACTTTGCAACACTGGAAACCACATTCCATTGGCAAGGTCATATGAACAATGCAGTGAAAGTTTCTGTCCGGAATTTTCACCCCTCTGGTCTGACTAGTTGGGGGCGAGAATTGAAAAGAATTTTATTGCAGTAATTTCTGTAAACTTGTTGAATGGTGTCACTTGGTGTTCTGGGAGCTAATATCACGAAGAAACCAGAATTTTGCTAGAAAATCATATCTATTATATTAAGTGTATAAATTTTTAATCACTTTATTATATTTTTTAAGATAATTAATTAAACATTAATAATGTGCTATGCGTATAATTTGAGCCAGTAAAATCCGTGTAATTTGAGCCAGGAGACAAATTATTCCAAGGAGCTATAATTTAATTTTAAACTCGTTCTTCTCTAAGTGCATTACAATTCAGACATAGTATTCCTTTATGATATTGCTCTGAGTTGACTTGTTGTTCCAAGGTTCGAATCCCAAGAATAAATTATAACAATAAATTATAAAAAAAATTTCTTGCCAAAAGAAGGAACTTGTTTAGAAACTATAAATGCTAAGACTATGAATTTTTTACAGATTTTAATTATGTTGTATTTTTATCGACTTACGTTAAGCATTTTAAAAATAAATCTCTGGTCTTTATGAAAACAATGGAATATTTTTAATTTTAATTTTTTACTGCATGTGGAAAAATAAATATTATAAATATTATTTATTTTTGTTAAGATGTGAAAGGATATGTTATGATATATGATAAATTTAAGAAGTAAGTATATAAATTATATGATATAAGTTATATTATAGAAACAGTTTGCTAGAAGAAAGGATTTGAACATATTCTTAAATGAAATTTCTATTTTTTTGTGATGTGATAAGAAGGGAGTGAATTGAATATTTAAAAACATAAGTGATAATTATGGAGACGATTCATAAAGATGGTTAGAGTGTTTCGAGTGTTAGTTATCATTGACATCAAATTAGTCCGTTGCTTGGCTCAAAATACACGGAAGCAGCCCAAATTACACGGTTGCCTGGCTCAAAATACACGATACTAGCCCAAAATACACGGTTGTGAAATTTTTGGTAAAAAGTATTTTTAAACATTTAAAATCAATATTTTGAAACTTCAGCCATGCCAAATTGTTTAGAACATTATATTACATAGTACAAATTAAATGTACATTTTTTTACTGCTTGGAAAAAGTGTAATGATAAATATCAATTAAGTAGCCCAAATTACACGGACATCCCCTACTATAGGCTATCTCTAAGAAGTACGGTAAATCTATTAAATTACGCTATATCTTACATAAACGGGTTCGATTCCCGATGAGGTCGTTGGAGTTTTTCAATTGGCCTAATCCTTCTGGTGGCACTATGGCCCTGGGGTCGACTCAGCCTCTAACAGAAATGAGTACCAGGAGCAATCCTGGGGGTAAAGGCGGCCTGTGCGTAAGGCTGACAACCTTACCACCTTCATGTTCCGAATGTCTAAAAAACTGGGAGCCATAACCTCCTGGAACCCTCTGGGCCTCCATGGCCTGTTATAGGGAACACTTTACTATATCTTACATAAAACACTTTATAGGGGTGATAACTAGACACCGAACTGCATTTTATATACTGTAATCACATCGAAAGAAAAAATATAAAAATGCCTTATTGGAACCGGGACTTACTTTATAAGAACTGTATTAATGTCGTGCTGTGACCAGGAATGGATGCAAGACAAAATCTTAATAGTTGCAACAAAGTGACTTAATGGTTCCGCCTGCCGTTCCACTTCATTATTTTGATAAGAACTCCACCCATGTCACGGACCACAGTTTTAAACGCTTTGTGTCGCAAGATGACACACCTGGCGCCTCTTTTTGTGCACTAATAATTCACCATAGTGGCGGCTTCTGTCAGACTTTTGTGCAGAACTAATTTACTGTCTTTACCATGTCTGCATTAAAAGTTAATAAATGTACGTGTCGAGATATACTTCATGTAAGATCCTCTTAGAGATTTTTTTCTTATTTTCGCGTTTTTTCTTTCTTTTTCTTTTTCTTTCTTCTTCTTCGCCTTTCTGCTCTCCCTGTACTCCTCTTTGTTATCTCCTTCTGTATTCCATTTCTCCGCATTTTGTAGTTGGTCATGTTGTGGCTGACTGCTAAAATACTTCTTTTTAAAAACTTCACTTCCACAATTTTTCCTAATAGCCTATATAAGCGTTAGACTGTATCTTGTGGACTTGTTCTGAATCCCTATATCATTATGCTGTTGCAGTTTTTTTTCTGTGCCCATCACCTCATACACGAATATATAATTATTTCCGTAGATCCTAGAGTCTAGGCCATCTTTTTATCATTAACATGATTCATTTCTTAACATAAGTTTCAGGAAACATAAGTTTCAGCTAACGATCATGTCGGCTTAGGTGGATCAACCTGCAAGGCACTGGCTTTCTTCTTTCAAAATCGCGGGTTCTATGCCAGCTCAGGCAAGACAGTTACATGTGGGATATGACTAGGTTGTAAATTAACAATGCTTATTGACTGGATTAACGACAAGTACCGTCTTCTTGCTTAGTGATGTTCATTTTGGTTTAGGTAGAAAGCTTTTTGGGAATAATATCAAATAATAATAAACATTTGAAGATTCTTTTGAAAAGTAGTGTATAGCCAGAAAGATTCCCCTTAAAATTTGGGTACTAAATTGTACTAATGAGGAATGATATTTCAATTAAATAATTAAGCGTAAACTCTTAATCATGCAATGATAATTCTTTATTTGGCAAGGCTCAATTTCTCATACATTATGTATGTAGGCCTATCTGTAAAAACATTTCGGACTGCATAGAACATAGTTTCCATGATAATAGCCTAGTCATATGTATTTCTTGTACAAAATTCTATAATTTTACGTGAAATTTACATTTATTTTCCTAACCCTTTTCTCTTATTTTTGTTTAAATAATTAAAAGACAAACAGTTGTATTCAAAAGGATACATTATTAATTTAAGGGTTAAGCGAAGTCCCAATTACGTTAACTATGAAAGTTTATTCCTATAATATTGTCGGTGGGTAAAGTTAAGAGTTGTTGCTACATATGTGATCTACTTCATGATTTAATAGTTCTTAAGTATATTTCAGTTTTTAAGTAGTTCTTACGGCTTTATTGTTCATAATTAATGTAAATACGTACTTAAGTATATTTCCATTTTTTAGTAGATCTTACGACTTTATTGTTCATAATTAAAGTAAATACGAAACATTAGTTCTCATCAAGAGCGTAAGATTAGGCCTATATTATAGGCTTCGTTCCAGAATAATGTTTTTAAAGATTTGGGCAACACTGTCTTTAGTCATCTTGGCGCTAAGTTCAGAATCAAGAGTCTTGTATGCAATTCAGAATGGTGTTCGAAATATTTTGCTTGTAGTAACATAAAGTATTGTTTGAAACTGAAATTGTCTCATTCAAGACATTTAGCTGAAGCAGACATGCAGAAACGTGACTTCCATGCTGTGTATTGATACTGTAGTTTAGTTCACGGAGGCGACATTACAGACAGGAATGTCAGTGCAATTTCTACGGTGTTACACTGTAACGTAAAACTAATGACTTCATTCAGTGGCGGCTAGATATTCAGATCGGTAGCTTGTAACCAGTTTATCTTCAGCGTAGAAAATAACCAGCGGAACTACTTTATTGAAAACCCAAATGCACTCATTTTGTTCTATGACCTAGATTTTTTCATTGTATAGTACTTTGCAAAACTTGAAAGCTGAAGTAAACATAAAATCCAGTTAAATTGTGTGTGTGTGTGTGTGTGTGTGAGGGGGGAGTAAACAAGATAATATGGTATGATGTATTAAAATAAATAAATAAATAAATAAATACTTTCCAAGTTTACAAGCAGGATTCAAATCGTTCTGAATCCGTTCCCCGTTTCGAGATTGTCATGTAAACCCAGACTCAGTCCGAAATGATTTTTCAATCCGATCCTCTGGAAATTGAGGAACGAATTGGGTTGAATTCGAATGCACTTCCAAATAAACTCAACTCCGGTACTTGCGTATAAACTCCCATGCTCGATCGCTTTTTTTTTTGTTTTGGCAGCCGTTTCGTCGATATGCCGAACTTGTAAACATTAGTCCTAAAGAAATTATTTATTATCTCATTAATTTTCAGTTTTTTCTTATAGTGACACAAAATTATTAACATATTACATTTTTTTTATCACACGGAGGTGGTTTTATGTTAGTGTCGCTGGCCACGGATCCTCAGATCCGTGTTCGATCCCCTGTACCCCCTCGGATTTTTCTAAAATACGGAGGTCTCTAACGGGGTGCACTCAGCCTCGTGATTCAAACTAAGGAGCTACTTGATTAAGAAGTAGAAGCCTGTAGTAGATGACGCAGCGTTTGGAGGATAGACCTAGTCCCTTCAGGGATGTAGTGTCTAGGAGTTTAGCTTATTATCACACGGAGTAAATATCGAGATTATTTATACAATCTAGACACACTAATAGCCATACATAACCAAGTTAGCCAACAGTAGGAAAATATCAGTACACTCTTTAGAACTTTCTATGTAAACAGGTAAAGTAATGAGTTCGGTTTGGATTATTGTATGATTATGCTGTTGTTCTTCGTAGTGTTGTTATTACAACGATTCTACGAGAACCAAAGATGTTTCTTCAAGGGTATTGTGGCACCACAGAAAAGTCGGTAAATAAAGATTCGGCCGGATCTGTTGCACTCTTTTTTTATCAAGAAGTTCGGCGGTTCGTCAATAACTTATAGCCTAGTTGAGAATCAGCTTATTTCATATTAACTACCGTAAGATCTTCATGCTCAGACATTCTGGTCTCTAGTTTAGATATAGGCCTAGTAGGAAATACAGAACTTACTCAGCTTGTGTGCATTATATATTATGTGTATTCTGCAATACGGCGTGTAAGTTATGTTAAACAAAAGGTAAGATAAAATTTGTAAATTAAGACATTTACTGTGCATGGCAAGATATGTATTTTTAAGTTTCTTTGAGAAATCTATCACAAAACTGAAGAATAGTTTCATTATATTTTTTAAGCTTGAAGAATGTGCCTGATGTTATTAAAGATTTTATTTTCGTGAACTTTCCTTCCTTTCGGAAAAGAAATAAAATGCGCAAAGGCAATTCTGCTTGACTAACAACACTGACTTACATCATATTACAAATTATTCGTTTCACCTTCTTTGAAAATCAATGACCTAGGCTAAACTGTTCTTTATATCGGAAATTTACGGTAATCCGTGGAAGCATGTGTTCATCGTTCTGTGTAAATATGAAATAGAAAGCAGAGTGCACGGTTATGATAATAATAAGCCTAGGGCTAGTATTACTTAATTTCTGTATTACAAATTCTTTATTCACTTTGGACTGTTTATTGATAATAACGTCTTATTCATCCAAAGGTAATAAAGTGGAGCTTACACGTATTCCATCTTGTTAATTCCTTATTGAGTCACGTCTGGAACAGAGTAAAATTTATTACACGCAAATAAGTGGGCTGATTTTATTGACATAATCTTAATGCTCTGAAACAGTAACTTAGATTTTCAGTGAAAGGCCACTCTGCGAGATTCTTTAATGTCTTATAGGTCGAACCTTTCCACACGAATGATCTTGTTTCGCAAAGCTATTCAAAAAGGAAGTGGGGGATAATAAATGAATAGTACCGAACGAAGGGTTACTATACATGATGCAGTCACATAACTTTATCTGCCCTAAGCGTGGATATTAATATAATTTTCTCATTTCACATTCAGTTGTATAAAAAGAGGTCATATTGCAAAAACAGTATTGTTAGCAAGCAGTTGGTTTCTGAGTATTTCAATAAAAAAAAAATCAAATATTACAATACTCGTGTTAAGTGTGTTTTAACAGAAGAAAAGAGACAAAGTTAGAAAAATAATTGTCTATTTCCGAGGTTCTATTGTACACTTCACACACATGTGTCCCGCAGAATTTTTTGTACGATAGTTAAAAAAACCTATAACTTACGTGAAATATTAATTAAATACGAACATCTATTCGAGAAGCTAGGCTTACTATTTTAATCATGGCGCACTGTCTTCTTGATTTCATGCATGATCACATAGGCGGTCCTAGGTAGCGATCGATTGCTTTCGCCTGGCGGTTCTCACAAGTTCTCAATGCTCAATTTGTATGTTCCTTTTTTTGTTTGTTTCAAAAAAAATTGGAGGCACAACTAGTCGCATAAGCTGCGCAGCAACCGATCTGAGTGAGGTTTTCGGGGAGTTTCCCTCACACTATCAGCTGAATACCTGATCGGGGATACTTCCCCCGCGACAACATACAGATGAACAAGAGTAAATTTAACTGAATAAATGCCAAAGACAATTCATCAAACATTTTCCCTGTGTTCTGTGATCAAGAGAAGGTGACACGACGATCTTAGAACAAATGCTAAATCGGTTGTTGAACCGGAGATATAGCCTCTGGCTCAAGTAATCTAGGGTGGAAGGCGGGGCAAAAAAAAAAAAAAAAAAAAAAAAAAAAACCTTTAGTCAGGCCTACAGGCTGAGGTAGATTTCGAAGTGCTCTTGGTTTAATTTATTGTCGCTGCGCAACACTCTTCTTCTTTAGCCTTGACATGAACCCGCAATAATAACTGCAAAAAAGAGGAAACAGCACTTTTTCAAGCATTCTAATCTCGCCTTATATGAGAGCTATCGAGAAACTAGTTATTGATTTGTAGAGTACTCATCAAGAGCTTTTCAACGATAGCCTACCCCACAAGACGTGGTTTCAAAAATTTCGAATTTCCATCCCCACCCCACCCCCACTCGTACCCCCAAAACGCCCGAATCGTTGTTGTCACTGTGAACTCCATGGGGAGTACTCTAAGTTATTCAAACAAAGTTTCCCTCTATACTTCATAGGGGCCGAGATATAAATTTTTCAAAATTTCAACCCCCGACCCCCTTGGGCCGATTATGCTCATTAACGAATTTGTCCGAACTATTGGGCCTAGAAATAACATAATACAATTTGGTTCAAATATCTTCAAAATTACACCGCTAGCGTGTAAAGTTATGTATAAATATACCAAAAAAGTTTTGAAAGGGCGGTGGTTTCGTACTTAGAGAGGCATGAAACGTAAAGATATGAAAGAATTTTTCGAAAATCATGACATGGTATCGATCCCAATAGGTAGATTTTTCTTCGAGATCTACATAATAAAAGTATTTAACTTCTGGTTACTGGCATTAAGTTTGCTATAATGGCGCAGTTGGGGGGGGGGCAATGTGTGCTATGATTTAGGTTCCAGGCACTGGGTACTGGAAATTCGACTGTCCACCACGATAACGTGAATTGGAAATGGATGAAAAAACACTATCATAGAAAAAGGAAGCTTTTATTGGTCAACCGGCGCTTTACAACAAAAATTAGGGCGGCGCACAAGGCATTTGCCCGAATGCCCATATGTCCAGTCCTACCCTATTTATAAACTTAACGTGCGGAACAAGGTGAAACTGGCTAGTGAGAAGAATGTCAAGTGGATGTGAGCACTGAGCGTATCTCATATAACTTTTTCCTTCGATAATCATAATTATAATTTAAATCCTTAAATGTCAACTGTGCTAGTTTCTCTCAAGAGGCAAATTAAGATGGCGTCCAGGAATATAAGTGGACAGTTTCAAGTTAATATGTGGATAAGTTATGACATAGACCTTCAAATTATCACTCGTAGAAAGTGAGCCGCAATAAGTCCTCATAGATGTACGTAAGTGGAAGATAGGACAGTTTTGACGTGACCTTTAAGGATAATATTCATTAGGTAACTTGAGCAGCTACATGCGGAAGTTCTTAAGAAAAATAAGTGAAGTTAGTTTAATCAGAATTGATAAATTTCAGAACTGTTCTTTGAGGGAATTATACTTTTTTAGTAAAAGAGGTTTATGCCTTACGCCCTGGAAAAAAAAAACACACAGAGAAACAAAGGAAAATTTCAAAGTACAGCCCACTTTTATTGTATCTGCAAGATTGTTTGAGTAATAGCAGCATTAATTATTTTGTAATGTTGGTATCTATTTCAATAAAATCCTATATACAAATTATGTTAAAAGCATATATTTACAGAGGTATGCTAAAAACACATTTACAAATTATACTAAAAGCCTATTATTAAAATACAGTATCTAGCCTATATCTAAAAAAGTAGGCCTGCCGTTTCTAAAATGTATACATTATAGTCTGTTAACAGCTGTAGTTTAAATTTAACCTTACATGACAAAATTGAAATTTTTCTTCATGTTGCCAACTGCTTCACTTTCTTTCCGAAAGTCTCCTCAAAACCCATATCGCCAGCTATATATGATCCTCGTTCCTTGAGTCTAATGAAAAACCAGTTCACCTTTAGCCATTGAGAACGTATTTTTTTTTTTTTTTTTTGAGAACGTAATGTAAACCGTATTTGTGATGAAGATTTGATGATCTTTTACACAGCCAAATTATTATTTTATCCTAAATATTCAAGTTATGATAGAAAGTCTTCATTCGGGCTGGCTTTTTGCTACAGTTTCGCTAGGTCACGCATGTATGGACACGTATTTTAACCTTTTTAGAGAGAGAAGAGTGGAATTAAATTTTTATAATAGGCCTATGTTAAAAGATTGTTTATATGTTACTGCATTTTTCAAATATGATGTGTACCGAAGATAAAAGGCAAAAGATTGTTTATATGTTATTTCTTTTTTCAAATATGTATACTGAAGATAAAAGGCACCATGTCACAAATTAATATAGATCTTTACAGTAGAGCAAAAAATATGTTATTTGTGGGTAGGTTTCATTTGAACATTTTTAAACCAAAAGGTTTAAGTTATAAATGTCTTTTACATAAAAATTTTACGCATTTTTGATACCTGATTTTCAAATTTGAATTGATATGTGTTGTGGAATAACGGATTTTAATGCTATTTATCACACACAATATCAAAGTGGAGCATAATAAAATATATCCTTTCCCAACGGTTAACTCGATTATTAGCTTTGCAGCCCAGAAAAAAAGCACAAAAGTAAAGGCCTATAATAAACCCAATAATAATAATATTAGGTTTATTATTTTTTAAATATTACATACGGATTCTTATCCTTATACAAAAATGTAATGGTTCATACCTGTCTATAATGATTTGTCGCAAAAGCTATTAATCGGATAGAGATGAAATTTTGCATAAACATAGATTTTATACCAAGAAAAAACATAGGACTATAATCGTTCACTCATCTCCGCTTTTTAAAATGAACGTAAATTAAGCCACAACAGGATAACAGAAGCGACATCAATAATTTCACGGTCTGCTGGTAAATCCTATAATAATAATAATAATAATAATAATAATAATAATAATAATAATAATAATAGTAATAATAATAGTAATAATAACAATAATAATAACTTAATAATAATAATAAGAAGAAGAAGAAGGAATATGTACTATATGAAATAAGAGGCCGTATTATGGGTAGTGCGCTTTTAATTAAATTGTCTGAGCCATATGCATAGGCGTTGTTCCCCACTCAACTCTCAAAGCCTGAGTATATAACAACGATAAATGACTTTTAACTACTCTTCAGAGATTTTTCGAAAAAAAAGTCAAATCAAAGTTTTAGCTCATAGTATAATCACTTTACGTACAAAAGAAAAGAAAATCGTTAGAGCCGTTATCGAGAAAATCGCAAAAGAATATCTCTCTTCAAACTTGGAAAGAGCATCAGACGCACTAAGAAACAAGGTATTAACACAGTTACCTCCTTATGGTGTTTCTCGGGTAGGCTAAAAACAGTGCAAAATACTTTGTTATCCGCTCGAAGGACGCTTAACTAGCTAGCATTATGTAAAAAAAAAACTCGATTTTGTAAACAATAGGCAACGAAATGTAACTTCTGAAGCGATAAGAAAATTCTGTGTGCGCTGTGACCTCCATTAGTTAACATGTTTCTAGACAAGCGATAAAATATAATTAATGACCAGTAAAGTTATTATTGAATGTTACGTAGTGACTTTCATTGATTATAAAAACCATCCAACGATAGAGTTTCATTGCAAGGGTCAAGGGTTATATTATATTGCATGTCAAGTTCTTCTATAAGTACTATTGATTACGGATCTGTAAGCTAAAGGAGCTGTTTGACTGTCAGTAGATAATAATTCTTTTCAAATAGCCACACCCTTCGCGTATCACCTTATTGATTATTTGTATTTCTTTATCTAACATATCCTGGAAGTTACTTTGCAATGATATTGAGAGAAACTAGTCAATGATATCCAGCGATTATCTACGTTGTATATTGTCTAATGCAGTGGTAATAAATTGAAGGCGTCGTAAACCTGACAAAAATACAAATTAATTTTTTATAAGTAACAATTTTAGTTTTTTTTTAAATTTATACTGTTCACTGACATCCATAGGCCCACACATACTAATATATATTTTTTAAATAATATTTTTGAACGTGGGGAAACCAAAAGTGTTTCATTTCTGCCATCTCTACTACGAATTAGGCCTTTAGCTAGAATAGATAATTAAGTCGGGCACCAAATTACTTAGGGAGGGCAAATGAAGTACAAAGTATAATATCAGGTTAATAACCATATAATATATAAATTTTTGACTAATTTTAATAATCCAGTGAATTTATATTTTTTTTATAATTACATAAGAAAAGGAGACAGAAGCAGATTTAACTTTTGAAGTTAAAGAAAACGACACAACAGTAATTTAATTTTTCTAGTTGTAGAAGTAGATTTAACTTTTGAAGTTAAAGAAAACGACACAACAGTAATTTAATTTGTCTAGTTGTAGGCTACTAGGAATGCCTAGTTTCTTACACAGATCAGCAAAGAATTTAGCGATTATATTTAATTTACGTTTCAAAATAGCAAGTAAGTAAATTATTGGATTATTTCATTCCTATCCTGTCAGCATAACATCAGTCTGCGATTTCGTTTGCCTACTAATTGTTTTATCAAACTCCAAAGGCCTGTGCTCAATGCTATTCAAAAGTGATTTATGATCTTGTGATTTTTAAGGAGAAGACTTTCTAACCTTCTGTTTGTGTCTTCACGTCCATTTCTCAATTAAGATGCACGAAAGGGATAAATACGGAAATTCATCAGTATGGGCAGAATTTCTATAATTTTTAGGCAGGTTTCGCAAGGTCGTATGCAATGTTGCATTTCTTTTAGTACGAGAAAGAAAAAGAATAAATTGATTATGTAACTTGTATTTTATATTTGATATATCAATAGGTATTTAGCCATAGGCTACGCCTCTTTTGGAACCGTAGAGGGCTATATTAACAAGAGACAAATGCTAAAATTTTAATTCATAAGGGAACCACCCCAAATAAAGCAACGCTTGAATAGCACGTTGTATAGAGCAAGTTCACCGATCCTTGTCCTGAGTAAATCAAACTACTGCCAAGTTAATGAGAATTGTGAACACGAATGACGTTAGAAGGCGAAGCTGTCGTCACTTTGATTTATTTTAGGTGATTGTAGCATCATTCACCTCTCCAGAAGCGAAGAAGAAATGAGCTTAATGATCATTTCCTCTATATTACACAATGATGCGTAGCAATTTCTACTTTGTTAACAGTCAAGGTTGGTAATAAATTCTCAGAACTTCTTATTCAAACTTCTCCTTCTTCAAGTGGCTATCATATTTATCTTCGCCCATGTTTAGCCGGATAAATCAGCATTTGTATCTACGGTGTTCCAGGCAAAGTTCATGAACCTATTCTTGCATCGTTAGACTTGTTTAAAGGCGTCCTCAACGAAGTGTACGAAGTACACGTGTTTTCATATACGAAGGTTGTAAATTGAGTTATTCAAACTCATCTGAAATCACGGTGGAACTTGTGTCAGATACCCAGCATACCCTTTTGTTGGACACCCAGCAAATCTAAGGCAGTTCGAGTCCTCTATAGCTTTGTATATCTTCATAGTAACAAAAAGAAATTGTCCCAATCAGCCGCCCTAAAATGAAATTTATATTGAATAAAGGTTCAATTTAGTATAGCCTAATATTAAAACGAACAGAATTGGTTTTATTTTATATGCAGGTTGTTAAAATACGCAGTTTCATTTGCTGCTCTGAAGATTTCAAGATTGTTCCGTATTCGATAATAATGCTGTAATGAAAATTTGTGTCGAAATGGATAGCATTATGATACCGCTACAATGAGCGTATTTTACTGTGGTCGAACAAAAATTGATGTAGCCCTCATATTATGCTACTGGATCGTTTCCATGTTATAACAAAACATTACTAATTATTTTACTCCCAATTTCCTGCACTATTGTACTAACATCTATTCTAGCGAATTGATCACTAGTATTAGGCCTACTAGAATATCGGTTGCTAAGAGAGGGACGAATATTCAGTACATTTTGGTCATTATGCACTATTTAGAGTCCTTTCTCCATATGATAGACTTTCCTCAATATAATATCTCCAGCAAGAATGCTTTGTCTCAAAGGTAATTTGAACTTAGAACACGTGCGCACTCTGTGGAAATAAAAGTCAATCCGCCGTGTAAAGAAACGGGAGAATTGCAATTTTGTTTGCACATTACTGTGAAACAAAAAAACACATTAATGCTCTTCTCATCTTATGTCAAAGGACCTAATCCATTGGATTTCATTTCAATTCTTCCTGTTACCGTGCTAAAGCAGGACTTCATTTCTACGAATTGCTGAGTTTGCAATCTTACTCCATAATTACTCAGTTTACAATTACATTGCAATGTAGACTATGGCAATAACTAGAACTCGATATTAGAGTAAAACGTAACATGATGCTAATGTCATCGCTGTTGTTGCAGTTAAGTAGAGAACTCGTGCACATGTTCTTCTCAAATGTCTCATACTAATTAATGTACTGATGTCATACATATTGCGTCCTATCATCGAATGAGGATGTGACTGTAATTATGTGATACGTGCCATTGAGGTCAACGAGCTATTAAATCAAGTTGTACATTCCTAATACTAAGTTTTTGTTTTGCTGATACAATATTTGGACGGAATGTGGAAATCTGTAATAATTTTCTGCAGTAGAATTCTTTTTTATAACTCTCTCTCTCTCTCCCTCTCTCACACACACATACACACACACACACGTAAAAATATAAACTTAGGCCTATGTTGCAGCTTACACAAACAGCCGGTTCAAATTCCAGGCGGCAGACTTCTACGACACAAGTGCTCAAAAGTTGGTCCCACGGTATGACAAATGTCTCAATTCCTGTGGCGAATATGTTGAAAAATAGCTGAACACTTGCTATATCTGTTGCAATAAATATTTCAATGAAATTATGTTTTGTTTGTGTAAACGGCCCTAGGGAAACTTACTTTATGGACGCGCCTCGAAGTTTAAAACCTAAGAATCTAGTCATTAGATATAGGCTTAGATATTGCATATAGTTTTTTATGTTTACAAGTATTTCACAACACAGGTTTTTAGCACGGAAATCTCCATGTAGTGTTATTGAGGAAATAGCGGAGTATTTGCCAAACTTACAAGGTGTCGCGCGAAGGATACATGTGACCTGTGACCCCCACACATTCCATGAGGTGTAATTTTGACGGGCGGTGGCGTATAGAATTAACCTCCTACATACTTGCATCTTAAACTCAGGAGGCATTCTAAACAACACGAACATTTGTTTCTCTCTTAGATCTTTTAGCATATAAAAGATAAATTTAACAGCTATTCCAACGAGGAATTCACACTGTGTTAGGATAATTATTCCACGAAATGAGATTTTGCAAATATTTCACCCGCGGATTAAATTAAATTACTGTAAACCCTGTACTGCATCTTTAGAAGAAGAGGTTTGTTTTAGATTGACTGTTCTATTCATACAACGTGTATTTGATATTGACAATTAACGTTTAACAGTGCCTCAGATATCGACTAACCAGTTGTTTATCTTATAAATACTTGCTAGGAATACAAGGATTTGATTTTATCTTATAAAACGTCAAATATCGCTTCACCAAAACAAAGCAAACGTAAGATATCAATATTCAGTGATTATTACGTCACATTCTGCCAGTGAACAGAATGAAAACACATTTTATACAACTTATTTGGAAGTTGAGATAATGTAAATGTAAATTGATTAAAAACAATTTCGATTCAATGCAAACCAGTTCGTGTGCTTTTATTCTGTTCTGTTCTTAGTTTATCTGAATTAGGTTAACTATTACTCATACGCACTATTGATGGCATTCGCTAGAATCTGGTAGCTCTTTCGATTAATAGATTGTTCATTCATTCAATGTGCCGTGATCTTAAAGCTGACAGAATATTGATATGGTTTAAAACAACATAAAGAGGAAAGTAATTGTTAATTACATAACCACTTACAATTTATTCTAGGAGTGATTGCGACTGGCCAGTTGAAGATCTTTGCTCGTTGTCAAAACATACTTTAATGGAGTAATATGTGCTGACTTTTATGATAAATTATAAGGAAAAAAAACGCACTTCTTGATAAAATACATAAAAGTGAAATGTATAGTGACAATGAGGCATCTATTTCTGTGGAATAAATTATTTACACCAGTCTGCAGAAGAAAATTAAGAAGTCATTTGAGATAATTTGTGTGCATGAGACAAAGGTAAATTGTAAATATTCCCGAAATTTTGTGAATGAAATTTTTGCCCCCTTTTTATCTTAATTGTCCCAGGTAAAAAAAATAATTGAAAGGTCCCGTTTTTATATAAACATTATATGGACACCCTAAATTAGGAAGCATGTTAATTCTTACAAAAGTATTTCGATTACGGGGGGGGGGGCTGAATATTCCTTCGGCTAAACCTAGTCTAAATAAATAAACAACTTTGAAATAATTCGTTGATGTTACATATCAGTTTGCTTGATTAGGTGAACAATGTATAGAAACATGTGTCGGTATTGGACGTGGGCACATTATGTGTCATTGTGGACGACCACACAAGTCTTGAGGTGAGGTGAAGAGGTTAAAAGTTTCTGTATTGATTTACATGATATGTTTATCGTCTTCATGCCAGTATTGCATGTCACCTTCCTTACCACTGTGGGCTCACCGATATTATATGCTAAACAGCTGCAGCTTCCTATCTGAGCCTCATCTCTGTGGTATGTAGCCGCATTCCTTGTGTGCTTCAGATACCTGTGCTAATAGATTTAATTCCTCTCAAAGCATTTTTCAAAGGAAAAAAAAATAATATTTGAGGAGTGGAAATTTCATAGGTTTTAAGTGTCATTTTCTTTATTTTTTTTTTTTGCACCATGTGGTTCCATGTGCCAACGCCAGTAACACTTTTAAGTTTTATGTGAAGTTACAGTACAGTACAGTACAGACAGTACAGAAATGCGAGAGTCTTTCCTCTCTTCCTGCACAATTTTCTAAAAGGCTCTTAAAACCTTTGCAATTTCCACTCATTTATTACATGCATCTTATTATTACTTAACATTCTTTGATACTATAAATTGGTTTATTTCAGAAAACTGGGCTGGCAAGGTAAAAGTTTGGAGTATGGAAACTTACAGGAATACGAAGTAATATCGAGAAAGGATAATGCCTATTCTGTGTAAATAGAAAGGACGCAGATATATAATTTTAAAATGTCCACAAACCCAAACGATAACGCATAATTTTTTAAAAATAATATTTTAATACGATAAATATAGAAGTATTGTAATAATAATAATAATAATAATAACAAGACTTAGGCTTAACGAATACATTTGGATCATTTAAATTTGGCCGAAAAAGAAGAATTAGAGGAATATAAAACAGAAAATAAGAAAATGCATTTTTAGAACCAAGATATAAAAAGCCGTGTAGATGATAAAAGAAAAAAATCCCAAATGGTTTAATATAAATAGTATGACAAATAAAATTGAATATAAGAAAGCATAAGCAAAAGTAAGAACGAGGGTAATGGAAGGGAAAATAAAAATTATTGGGAACGGACTTGCCAAAAAATCCGAAGCTACATTGAGGAAAGAAATGCTTAGAAGCATGGGAGTATTAAAACAATTAAGAGGCCAAGGAAACAGTAAAATTAAGGTTCAGGGTATTTCTCTAAATAAATGGAAGTTTTATTTCGAAAAATCATCGAATGAGGATCGTCTAGAATTTTTAGACCACATTGATTAAGAGGAGCATAATAATAGAGAAAGAATAAAATTGGATATTGAAATAGTTAAAATGACAATTGCCTCCCTAAAGATTAGCAAAGACAATGGAGTAGGTAGTCCAGTAAATTTACCTAAAAAAAAAAAGAATAATTTTAAGCCAAATTTGTTTCAGGTTTTATTCGTTTAGCGTAGAAAAATACATAGAAAACGATATTCCATTTGACTATATAGCTTCACCCTCCTTCAAACCCCCCTTCAAACCACCACTCAAAAAGAGGGAAGGGTACAACAGTAAGTCGGGTACTTTTGAGGTAGTTAGAATGACATAACAATGCTCTCTGAAAAAACAAACCCTTGGCTTAAAACTATTCGGAAAAAAATGCTAAAGTTACTGGACTAAGGAGGAATTCCACCACAAGGAATTAAACACCGAACAGAGAAATTAACTGAATTAATAAGAATTTATTTTGGAAGGTGTCTAAATGTGGAAGAAATGTCACAACATTAAAAAAAAGTGGGCTGATTTCGGTCATACATAAAAAGGGAAGAAAATATTGATGTAAAAATTAATGAACATTTTCAATCGTCTGTATGCGGAAATAATTAAATACTATTTAAAAGGAGAATTAAAAAATATGGAACATAAAGTTCAGGCAGGATTTAGGTCAGGAAGATCTACAGTAGATGACACATTTGTGGTAAAACTGCTGATTGAAATAAACAAATAATTTTAAGCAAGAAGTTCACTTTTCATTTGTGGATCTAGAATAGGCTTACGACATGGTATCTATAACAAAATTCTGGAAAACCTTAGAGGACATGGGATTTATAAAAATTATCATAACTTCAAAAAACAGTTGTAGCCTATAAAAATGCTGTGTCCAAAGTAAAAATAGGAACATTTTTATCAGAGGAAATTAGTTATAAATGGTTTGCGGCAAGGACGCAGTTCATTAGTTTATCACCAATTAAAAAATGCTCTATTGTATTATCAGAAAATTAATAAAATATGTCGTCACTTTTCTGTTATTTTCTTTCATGTCTCGTACACATTTTAAGACTCGCATCAATAGCATCATTATTAAAACTTTCGGTTTTCATAAATTTCATAAATGTCTGACTTTAGTTACTTCTGCTCTCCGGAATAATAATAATAATAATAATAATAATAACATTAATAATAATTATAATAGTAATACATTTAATTCAATGATTACTCATTTTGTTATTTTTCATACTCCGTAGCCATGTTTTTATTTTATGTTTATGTGTACGTTTATTCTTTTCATAATGCTGTACATAGTGATGGGTTTCTATAGTATATGAAGGTAAATGTTATCGCTCAATTTGAAGAACAAGGCCAGCTTCTTTTGAGTCATCGCGTATTAATGGAAAAGGCGTAAACCTTATCTGCTTGCCTGTACTGCCTGTTATCTGAAACTGGCAGTGTTTATTCCTTATATGGTATTTGTTCTTTATTCTACACTTGCTATCATCTAGCTTACTAAGGGCTATCAAAGTTTGCCATGAGCCATGGCTTATTTTTTTTACAGTATGCAAATCTATTACCAGCTTCCAGTGAAACATTTGCTAAACTCTTAATGAGCATTTCCAAATACGAGGGTTGTCCAATAAATAAATTTACCTATTGTTTAAATATATATTAAACACAATTTATATGTTGAAATAACTTGTATTTTACATATCAGGCCTACAACTCTTCTGCATACTTTTCCACATAATCGCCATTTAAAAAAATCCCTTTAGGCAGGCCTACAGGCTCAGGTAGACTTCGAAGTGATTTTGGTTAAATTTATTGTCGCTGCGCAGCACTCTTCTTCTTTAGCCTTGGCAAGACAAACCCGCAATAATAACTGCAAAAAAGAGGAAAGAGCACTTTTTCAAACATTCAAATCTCGCCTTTTATGAAAACTATCGAGAAACTAGTTATTGATTTGCAGAGTACTCATCAAGAGCTTTTCAACCACACCCCACAAGACGTGGTTTCAAAAATTTCGAATTTCCATTCCCCTTATCCCCACCCCCACTCGTACCCCCAAAACCCCCGAATCGTTGGTGTCACTGTGAACTCCATAGGGAGTACTCTAATTTATTCAAACAAAGTTTCCCTCTATACTTCATAGGGGCCGAGATATAAATTTTTCAAAATTTCAACCCCCTCCTCCGACTCCCTTGGGCCAATTTTGCTCATTAACGAACTTGTCCGAACTATTAGGCCTAGAAATAGCATAATAAAATTTGGTTCAAATATCTTCAAAATTACGGCCGCTCCGAGTGCCAACAGAAGGAAATGCTCTCGACTTTTGACTCGTAAAGTCCTCTTGCTGTATGTTGCCTGGTACAACAGTGGTTTGGTGTCACGCTATCAAAAAGTTTGCCAAAAAGTAGTGATTATGTGGAGAATATGTAAAATAATATTCTTTCAACAAATAAATTATGTTTAATATTTTTCCAGCGCTAGGGAAACTTATTTAGCCCTCGTATGTCGCACCTGTATATCATCAGTCATCACCAGGGCCCGGATTCTGATGACCTAAAGTTGTTTGAAAAATGACCTATAAAATTACTCATAATATTTTAAAGAAAATGACTTAATAATTATGAAGAATGACCTAAAACTGATATTTTATTTATAAAAAAGTATTATTGTACACACAAAGTTATAGACTAGTTTGTACATAATTGTAAAATCTGTAAATAACTGTTATGTTGTGAATGTTCTTTTCTCACGGAAATTTATACTGGCACTGAGGCACTGGTGAGTATAAATCCTTTTTGTGGTTTGGCGGATTATATTGTTGTTATTGAGGGTAAACAGTAGTTTGCACTCTAAAATCCAAGCAGGTGGCAGACTCTGGTGCCAAGTCAGTCTAATAACAATAGTAATATAATACAAACTTTTGGCGTTTCTTTGATTCTCACTTCCGACTGAGACATGTCAACACTTTAACGCCGAATTTTTCCTTCTTTCATTAGCACGGCTAGCGACGAAAAATGTTAATACACTCAACTTAAATACATGAAAATGACTAAATAAGGAAGTAAATGACATGAAAATTACAAAATAATGACCTAAAACTGAAATAAATGCCCTAAAAATATAAAATTGCATAAAATGACAAAAAATGACCTAGTAAAAATGCATTTCTATAATCTAGAGGCCATGATTAGGATTTATCCACAAGCTGGCAATGTACTCGTATATGCAGCATCAATAAAAAGATGACATGTCATTAGAATCCGGGCCCTGATCATCACCTTTATATTATATCATAGTAATCTGTCAGATTCCCAAGGATGTTCTTAATCAGCCGCCATTATACCAATCATATTCTGGGTAACCACTTATCGTTACCCATTGATTACTATTGTCCTTTTGGACAGATTGTTAGGCTGTACCTTCAAAGTAATCCTTGACTAAGGAGAGCTATCCTTCAGTTTATTCTCTCTACAATGCGATCGGTTATTTTCTCCGCGGCACGAGGTTTTTCCTGTCTTACCGACTATGGTATTCTGTGTTAAAAGTATAATATAATATAATAATATATTATATTATAGCATGAACGCAAATACACGCTTATAAAGCTGAAAAAATATCTACACAAAAGTACGAATGCTCTGTTGAAGTCGATTCAATTTAGCATTATTTTAATGTTTTAGATTTAGAACCAGTGTTGTACTTAAAGAACATTTAGAATATGTTATTATATGTATATAGCTAGCACTTCATTCATTATTACAAATGTTTTATTACTGAAATTACCTGAGAAACTCAACCTCTTTTCTTACAAGAACCGTCACAGTTCCAGCAGAACGCCCAAATTAAAAGCAGTTCCCTTGAAGATTCGCACAGGTGCTTAGAGAATCTGCTTCTCCTACGACCTCGTTGGCACTGAAGTATACTTATTTTTAGTCTTGACTTATACCGTAATAACTTTACATATGTGAGTTTTTAAGGTCGAAGATGAGAAGAAAAATTAGTTCAAACTGATTGGTGATTTTTAATGACTTGGTATGTTTACCCACCATACAAAAATAATTTCATAGAATATTTTATTCAAGCCAGTTTTCTAAATCTTACGTATAAAAGAACGAAGAACTCAACGACAGGGAGTTTTAGAAAATTCCGTTGAAAGGAAACTTCTTCATTCATACTGCAGCCATTTCATAAAATATGGGAATTTTTCCCTCAAAGAGAGAAGTTATAAAATTATTGTAGTTGGGTGGTCAAAAATAAGTTTAAAACCTCAAATTCTCTGAATATTAAGGACTTAGGTGTATCTGAAGTGGTTTTATTTGTAAAATCTGTCGATTTACTTATTTATTGCTTTGAGTTACTTTTTATTTGCCATTTTTGGCATGTTTTTAACACTTTAATACCAAGTAGTCAAGAGTAATCAGCTATGTCCATTTTCATTTGAGAAAATATACATCTTAAGGTACAATTTGGTATAAGATTAACTTCAAAAAAATGTTAGGTTAATTACTATGTAAAATAACAAACAAGTGAATTTTTTTCCCACCCGTAATGGTGATAGTTTTGTTAAATTATTATTGATGAGTTAAATAAATGTTCTGACAACATGGAAACAGTTTATAATTTGTATTTAATCCATCATACCTTCATTAATAACAACATTAAGACCCTAACAGTAATAGCAGAACAGCAAATGAACTTTTGTTTTGCATCATTAAAATCAGTGTCCAAATTATGTCCGACCCGTAATAGATTTTGAAAAACAAATTTAAAATATTTCAAATAAATTTTAAATAATGATTTGCATGCAGTGTGGAGGAGAAGGCATTGTAAATTTTACAGAATGTGAAGAACCAATTCTAGTTTATGATATGCAATAAACAAAAATAGTTTTTATAATTTGCTAGAATGTCCCACCCGTAATTATGAAATGGCTGACTGCAATTTTAACCGAATATTCACATCATACATGAGGGTGCCTAGAATACGGAGGTTTGAGAAACATGGTAATCAGAATGATCCACATGTAGGAGGGCTGTAGATAAAGCTAGGATGCTAGAATATATTAGTAAAACATGTAATATTTCTCACTATTTTTCTCTGGAGTCGACTCAGTCTCTAACAGAGGTGAGTACCAGGAGCAGTTTCGGGATAAACGCTGCCGATGCGTAAGGCCTTACTACCTTCACGTGCCGAATGTCTCAAAATCTCAATCTCCGGGAACCTTCGGAGTCTCCATAGCCTGATTTAATATCATCATTTTCTGTATTGTTTTAATCAACTTTGATTCAATTTTCGTAGTAAAAGGTATAATATATCTACATATTTTCGCACATTCATTTTATAAAACAATTTTGCTTGATTATTTTAATAACTTACTGAATATCAGGTATCAGATAAATAAACATAACAAATAAGGTGGAGGCATGGAATTGTTTAAACTGTGTTTTGTGAATGTACCTGACAATTCACATGTCGAAGAAATTGAGATCTTACGGTAAAAAGCTGGATTCTAAAATAAAAACTAATTAAATTTACAACTTCAAATTTTGAGGAAAATTGTTACTTCTTTACATGATACCCAATTAGACACAATAGAAAAAGTTACCTTTTCTCAGTGGAGTGTTCCCTTACACACGTATGCAAACTGGGAATGAAATGTTGCTTTATTGTACAATGCATGGTGGAATCACACAGTATTTACTCCTAATTTATTGACCTGTTATAAGTGACAACGCTTCAACTTCTTGTAATGAGCTGCATAGACCTATGTAAGAAAATCCTACAACGAAGTCATAACTCCTAGTTAAACTTTGTTATATCAGTTTTCTTGTGACCTTGCCCCACATGCTTAAACAAGTTCAAAAATCATCGCACCAATTAATACTGAAGTTCAATAACACTTAGTTCATTCTATAGACGTAGTCTACAGGCATTCGTCATTGTCTTCATAAATAAAATTACACTTATTAACCCTATTTTCAAGCTAAAATACAGCATTTGTTCATTAAAGACCGTTCATAAAACGCTATTTCTCCCATTTCATGGCGTTAGACTAAATCAACAAATGTAAGAATTATGTAATCACGCCTGCAAACTTGTGATGCAGTCAGTCTAGTCACAGTTCCCAGGCTGAAATGAGGTTTTTAACTACTGTGATGCACACTGTATTCGTATGGTTATGAGAAATTCTGTGCACATTAAAAAAAAATCTACATTAAAATTTGGGAACGTTAACTAGTTCAAATAATTTTACATACCAAGCAAATTTTTCCATGAAAGATTCACTTTAAATAATAGATTGTGCAATCGTGCAGGGTTATATATTCCGTGGACGTCCATGTTAGTGTGCCAACAATTATGCTGCTATTTATTATGTATATACGCAGTGTGTCCAACTGAAAAGTTTTAAAATAAAGGACAGACACACCGAGTGAAAAGGGGGGTGTGGAGAAGCTAAATAAAAGTTCAGCTTAAATTTACGGTTTTTAACGTATTATCTATTAAATAAAGGAAATAGTATATTCTTTCTTTCAAAATGACCTCCTCTTCACCCCTCATAGCCATTCTGTTCCACAGTTTTAATTATTTACTTTTTATTTTTATAAGTTTATTTTCTACATTTATAATTGATTGTACACCTTATACAATAACATAAGAATACAAAAATCTGCATGCTTTCAGCTTAAATCTGTGTTTAGACATGTTAAAAAAGCTTTTTTTTAATGGCGTCTTGATAGGCTATAATATATCAAATGAATACATTATGTAAAAAAAGTTCAAAGTACAAAAAAAAAGTATATGATCTACAAGTATGAAAAAGACCCTTAATAATACTGGAAACTATTCTCAACTCGCTGAAAAAAGGACAGCACTAAAAAAAAGGACAGTTAAAGTACTTTTTTAATAGTCACATTTTAAAGTACAGTCAGTCCTTTAAAAAAAAGGACCGTTGGACACACTGGTATACGAAAGAAAGAGTTTAAATATTGATAACTAAGGCATATTTATTCAAAATCAGTCCACAGTTGCTAAGTTTGTCTCTCCAGTAATTCTATAAATCAAACAGGGTTTTCACCATGAGTATAGGATATTTCAATTACAGAAACAGCATATTCCTATTAAGGGAGGACATACAGGTTTGGGTATTGAAGAATAGGTGAATTTCATTTCTTCCCTCAGCAATGAATTGCTCTGCAACTTCGTAATCTGATCTACTTTTTACTGACTAATTCAACAATTACACATTATTTTCAGAATCAAATTATTAAAGTTGCGTGTAATTATCGTTATCGTTAAAAAATGGCAGCCACGTTTCATGCACTGAAATGCCGTTTCCGTGATAACTTCTACAAGTATAAATTTTTCTGATTGATTCTTTTTTTTTCTATTTATTTGTTAATAGCATATGAGCAACACTATTTGTAATCATTGATTTAATATTAATAGTTATTTTTAAAAAATATTTCTAACGCAAAAAATTTAAAAAATTCTATTAATGGATTAAAAAAGACTTAAAAATATACTACAGATATTCAAAAGATTATAGATGATGATGTCCATATGATATTTACAATTAGTAGAAAGAATCACTCAATTTGAAATAATTGATAAAAAGACGATTGCATTAAATTCTATTAAGAAAAATTTGTCCTGGGAGGGTATCGAACCGTGTTCCATGGACGCTGAGATTACTCTCCTCCTTTATATTCACAGACGCCAATCCATTTAATAATGCCCCGGTATTACAAAATTGAACCAAGTGTAGCAACACATTCCCACTTTTCTTTAGTAGGGATTTTGCAAATCCCATTAACTTTGTAACAGAACTAGTAGATGCCCGTGGCTTCGCCCACGATAATTCATTTAAAAATTAAAAATCAAGAGTATAATAATTATTAAAGCATTATATTTATTAACTCTTGCACGCGAATCATTCATAAACTAAGCCATTAATAATTAATGAAACAGCTAAAATTCCTGCTTTAGAGTACATTCCACGACATGAAAGCGCCCCCTGGGAAAACTATATCAGAATCGATTATGCAGTTCCAAAGAACCTGTGAACACATAATACGTTTTGTTTCTCAGCTGTTTATTGACATGAATATGATGTGAATTTTATTGTATCAATTATTCAGTGTAATTTTCAGAAATTAGGCTATATAATGTTTCAAGGGAAGGAATGGTTTGTTTGGATTATTATTATCAGCGATATTTCAAGAGATAAAAACATCAATATTTTACAGCTGTTGCCCCCGGCTTCGCCCGCCATTATTCAATGACTCCAGGATTTTTAAGAAAATTACACTGGTAGATTATTAAAAATGTTTGTGGTTCAGAGCTATGAAAATTGTAAGTAAAAATAAAATTAGAATATTTGTTCATTGTGTTCATTTCACTTAGGCCTTATATAATAAAGAAAGGGTTTTCCTAATTTTTTAGTCTTCGTGAAAGTTTAGACTGCAAGAGACGAACGTCGCCGAGTATACCCGATGACTCACGAAGCGGGCGAGCGAGCAAGCACGCTTTTTAGGGCCGTTGAATTGTATAAGAGTAGATTTTAGGTATACTGAGGACAGTTAAAAAGCATGTGTTTCAATTCTGGATATACAACTTTCTTGTTACCGATCGAGGTGGCCGAGATGGTAACGTTTTAGACTCGCATTCGGGAGGTCCCAGGCTCAAATCCGTGGGGGGGCAATTTGACGTGGGTTTTTTCATGGTTTTCCCAGTCGTAAAGGCAAATGCTGAATTGGATATTTACATACCATGAATCATCCTCATCATTTCATCCTGTATCATATTCATTTAAATTAATGTTAGTTAAAATTTACTCCATAAAATACACCAACAATAAAAACAATTGGCAAGCAATAGTTCCATAGCCCATCCTACTGTAGGCCTATAGACACAGATCTCGAACTCCCGAAATGCCCTCGCAGCTAAAAGGGGTATTGAATTGAATTGAATTGAATTGAATTGAATAGGCGCCCTTAAGGCGGGAGGCGTGGTGGGAACGACCCCTAAGCATCGAAGCCGCAGCCTTTTTTTACCTACCTCCGGGATGGGATGAGTTGCGTGCCCACAGGCCGCCCCGGACCGCAGACCCCCCGCACCCCCCCCCCCCACGGAGCTTCCCTACATCCAACAAATCCTATTACCATGCCACGTGTGCGCCACCCCCTTCGGTCCCTCCAACCGGAGCCCCGACAGGTCCGCGACACACATCACCAACAACCTCTAGACCACAACCAGCGGGGGAACGGAAGAGGCCCCCAAAGGGCGCTGACTGCCAAAGCAGGCCCGATACCGGAAGTGGAAACGGGATGATGATGAAAAGGGGGAAAGGTGAGACGAAGTGGTGTTGGTGGAATGAGAGGGGGAAACGGGAGAACCCCGAGAAAACCCCCCAAGGCACGGCTTCGTCCACCACGAATGACACACCCGCCGGCCCCGAGATTTGAACTCAGGACCGCTAGCATGCCAGGCTCACGCGCTCCGGCTAAAAGGGTTATAAACACAGCTGGAATAAATAAAAAAAAATCTTTTTATAACAACTTATACATCTTATTACCACACATTTTACATCTTTGTTGATACGCTATATGCAATTCTAGAAGAATCGTCCCCTGAATTAAAGAGGAGCATATAATAATTCTTCTGTTTTGGGACTTAATTGAATTAATGAATACGCAGATTTTTAGAATAGACTACACAACCGTCGTTATATAATTAACTGTATGTAACAAACAAGTCGAAAATTAAAGCGACCAATAATATGTAGCTCTAGCAACGATCAGAACAAGAGAAGACGACGTCGCCTCTTATAGCTCAATGGTAAAAGACGTCATACAAGCTATTAAAAAGTTGCTTAAATATGTGCAGTTACAGAAACCAAAGGAAATAGGAAAGGAAGCATGTGCCAAGCAGGTTACTCATACTCGCATCAATTTCTCTCACCGTATTTGCATAGGCCTAGTATACTTACGTATATATGAAAAAACAGAAATCAAAGAAATAATAAACATAAAATATATCTCTTATAATTTATCAGATTTTTTTCGATATGGGCCTTTTAGAGTACGATTACTTCCACAAAGTCTCTGGGTTTTTACGTATGTACCTTAGGAGCGAGTGTCACCGTTCCTAGAGTTCCTGCCTAGGGGAGGTAGCTGCACCCTGATTGGCTCAGCTCTTCTATCCCACTCCACGTGTTGTCTGTATCTGTCTCGCTGCGGCATTATCCTTCCACTCAACTGTTATAGTATTTTCTACGACTGGCAACGTGCTGCATGATCTTCACTCTGTGATCAACAGTAGCTAAGTGATCTTACGTGCATTGAGTCTGCGCAAGCTGGTAACGAGAAGCTCGCTGGCTGGGTTAGTCTTCAAGGCCAGAGACTTTGTGGAAGTAATCGTACTCTAACTGACACACTACTGTTGTTAAACTTGGGCAAGCTTTGTTTCTGGCATCGTTCTAGCCAATGCTACCGTCTTCAACACAGTTACAACCAGGATGGCTGATCTATGCACGTTCACAAAATTTATTCTTTTCACTGCTACTGGCGCATAAATGCGTCGCCTCAAAAACTGTATAAAAGCAGAGATTAAAATTAATATCATAATGCTTTTTTTGTAAAATGTGAGAATTTTTATCATTATGTTGGAATTGTCATTTATGGCGAACAGCTATTGCACCGAAATTTTCCCTATTGATTTCAAACTTATTGCCCTGTGATGAATTTAGTTGATGAATGCCTTATTACCAGTGTATACATTAAACTTTTTTCAAAGGGGCAAGAACATAGATCATTCCATATGAATCGTCCAATTTTTAAAAAAATGGTTGCATGACCATTTTAGAAAAAAATAATTTTTTTCTATATGAGTTCATACATGTTTCAAGATATCAAAACAAGTTTAAAAAAAAATCTAGTGTTCTTGGTTTCCCAGGGGTGTCCATTTTTCAATTCTGGTGTAAAACATTTTTTGCGAATGTAGCTGATTACAAATATTTTCATAACTCAACAGCCATAAGAGTTAGAAATTTGAATTAAGAACCATTTTGTAACTATTGAAGCGTACTTTCAGAAATACTTTATTGTTTTCTTCAACACAAAATTTTTCATATAAAAATATGAGTTTGAAATCCGGGTAAATTTTTCCAAAAAAATCACTTTTTGGTCCAAATTTTATATGAGAAGGAAGTTATTGTAAACGTTCAAATTTTTGTTATGATCTAACCTGCATGTGATTTGTCTGTGAGGAAAAAATCAGGGTCTAAAAATACATCCCTTATTCCTAAACTGGCCTCAATTATTAGAGTTTTTCCGATTTTAACTATTTATGGACTTAAATATCTCTGGTGGGTACCCTTCAAAAAATCTGAAAATTTGTATAAAAGAAACCTTTTATGTGCCTAACTCACAGTTAAAATTTCTATTTCTTGACGCAACTCCTTCTATTAATTTTATAAAACTGAAATATCACACTTTTTAGGGTAGCGTATTTGGGAGAAACTACATATAACTCAACAACCATAAGAGTTACAAATAAGAATTATGAATCATTAATTTATCATTATTGAAGCTTGCTTTCAGAAATAGTTTGTTTTCTTCAACACAAAATTTTTCATATGAAAATATGAGTTTGAAATTCGGGTAAATTTTTCCCAAAAAAATCACTTTTTGGGCCAAATTTAATATGAGAAGGAAGTGATTGTAAACATTCAAAGTTTTTTCATGTGCAAACCTGCATGTGATTTGTGTGTGAGGAAATAATCAGGGTCTAAAAATACGTCCCTTATTTCTAAACTGGCCTCGAATATTAGCGTTTTTCAGATTTTGACTATTTTTGGGCTTAAATATCTCTTATGGGTACCCTTGAGACGATTGCTACTTTGCAATTGAATTACTCCGCCCATATCATTATAATGAACAAAATAAGTTTATTATATAAACTTATTAATTAGAATAATAAGATAAATATTAATCAATTAGGGCTTTGCATTACTAATAACAGTATAGGAATAAGTAAAATTCAACTAAAATTATTTGAACAAGTTACAGCAGAAATGGAATAAGAACATAATATTTGCAATATTATGTTCCGGCTGGACGTGTGTGAATATTGAAACGAGACAGATTTCCCGGAACGTAAGAATGGGCTTAAGAACTAAACTAAAGGATCTCAGTGGGGTGTAGGAGACAGTCATTCATCACGAAACTCACTGCTATTGAACTAAAAACGCAGAGAAAGGAGAGCTTACTGACTCTATTGAAATCTAAAGGCTTAGTAAGTGGGAAAGTTCTTACTCTATAGCGCTTCGGGGAATCTAGCATCATTTCTTATTACTGACAGCGTGGCCAAGCACTGCTATCCACGTGTATTAGCGTCTATGCTGGGTAAGGAGCATAGCCAATGAAATAAGGGTTTGTATCCGAAGATTCGGAAACACAATGTAATCTGAAGTAAACATAGCTATTAGAGGGTAAAAGAAATACTAGGCGTATTGGACTTTGAACGATGAGAAGTGGGGAATCGCAGTAAATGGTATCGAGACTCTCTCGTCTACGCTCAGGGTGAGCGGGACGATTCTACACAGCATCCAGCTTCCGACTTAGTAGGAGTCGGGAAGCTATTAATATTCTTCGGTCAGTAAATGATTTAAGTATCATTTACTGCAGTATTATTTAAATTTACGAATATATTCAGGTTTGGGGTACAGCTTAATTATAGCTGAGTACCAACTTAAATTCAGTGTGTATCAAACTGTAAGTACCAGTGAATCAACGACTTTACAAGGTATTCTAGCGAATACGTGAGATTAGGGAGAAAGACACCTTAATAGCGACATCCACTCATCTGAAGTCAAAGTTCACATACGACGAGTATTCTGCATAAGCCTATTAACTGTTTGATAATTATAGTAAAATAAACAACACTCTTACCAGTTAACCAGTGAGTTTTGATTGCATCAGAATATAAAGTAGACTGTTTGTAAGAACTATAAATACCCAGATTTGCCCCCTTGATACTGAAGATAATCTCTGCTCTGACTGTAGCGACACCGTGGCTGTAATTGGTTTCGTAACCCGCGAACCGTTACATACGTGGCTTACCCAATCTGTGGGGCTTGAAAAGGCTCGAAGCTAAATTGTGTTGACTCAGAATATTTTAAATTAAAACAATAACTGTTACACACATCATTAAGTAGAGACTACAGACATTGCAACGATTAACGGGATAGATAAATTCAAGATCCGAGTAAGAAGAATCAGGAGTGGGCAGACCGAAGATAGAATACCGGAGCAGCAGTAAAAAGCCTTGTAAAAATATAGTTTATAAGAGGGTATTATTGCTAGCTATAAGAGGGTATTATATGTATTTTGTGTTCTGTGAAGGGTATGATTTATATGTATGTAAAGGTGAGTGAGCATGCTTTTTATACATTGAGTGATCCCAGTGCAATAAATAAAGCTAGGGTTGTGTAGAAATGATGACGTTAAGGAACGGAAAAGCCGTAATTTCAAATATGGAAACTGAGGAAATGAATAACAGTCAAGATGTGCTAACTAATAGTGAGATAGATCAAATTCAAGGGAACGAAATTGTAGTAGGTAACCAGGAAATTAATAATAGTAATGAATCTGAAATGCTATTAGCTAACGAAAGCCGAGTAATTAATCAGGAGACTAGTGAGGAGAGGGAACCAGAGATTTCATTAGTTCAGGAAGATAGGCCTTGTGAAAATACAATGTCAAACCAGGTACAGGGGGGAGAAGGAATATCTGCGTTAATGGCGATGATGATCAAAATGGAGGAAAATAGTAGAACATTAGCTAAAAATTTAGGGGAAAAATTGGACAGGAATACAAAAGACAGTGAAGACAAAATGGAGGAAAATAGCCGTAAATTAGCCGAAAAGATAGGGGAAAAATTGGATAGGAGTACTAGTGAGCTGAGAGTAATGATTGATCAATTATCTGATAAATCAAAGAAAAATGAGGATAGAGTAATTAAACTATCAGAGGAATGTAAAGTAACAACTGTAAAATTAACTAAAAGGATCGACCACGTGCAAAACAAAGTCGAAGAAAATAAGAAACAGTTGGAACAGAAAATAGAGCAGGATATAAGAACTCAGAATAAAAACTTAGAGGAAAAATTAGTCCAAGCTTTGTCAGTGGATATGGGGGTAATAAGTACTAATATTCAAGGGCAGGTTAATGACATTAAAACTGAACTAAACAAAATAGTTGCAGTACAGAATAATGTGACTAAAGAGGTTAATGATCATGCTGATAAACTAAGTAGGATGAGTAATGACATTTCTTGTACCGGAATTCAGGCTAATGGTAGAGGGGTTTGTTCACAATTAATTCATTGTTCGAATGGGGAAAATACTCACCCACACGGAAGTCAAGATGGTGAACCGAGGACTCCGAGCATAAGCCTAGAATCAGAAAATTCGCGAGGTGACCTAGGCCTACATGACAATGTTGTTATCCCAGTAACTGGTTATAGTAATACTCATGTAAATAAAATCGCGGACTTAGATTGGCCTTTGCCTTATTATAATGATGAGAAAAATGCTAATCCTCATGAATTTATAAGGGAGCTAGAGACATACTTTAAAGTTAAAGGCATTCGAGAAGAATTTAAGATATTAGTTGTTCAGAGATCGCTTGGAGGTAGTTGCAAAGACTGGATGCCAGTCGTAATGAGAGAAGGAACTGGGTACCAAGAATTTAAAAAGTTATTTATGGATAAATATTGGAGCGATTCGCGTCAGAGTGAAGCTAGGACTGAACTATATTCAGGGCACTATAATGAGCAAGGGAAAATGTCGTGTACTGAACATTTCGTAAGACTCATAAAATTAGCCAAGTCGCTAAATATAGTTTCCGAAAAAGAGGTGATCCAAATTTCAATGAAACACTTCGGTCCAGATATTCATAAATTATTAACTGTGGCAAGACCACAATCTTACTCGCAGATGCTTAGCTTGTTAACTGAATTTGAGGAGGGCGAGAGAGCCATAAAGAAATTCCATAGTTATCAGCGGTACCATAATACTCAAAATCGTGGAGGAAATCAAGCACAGTACGCAGGTGCCAGCCGAAATAATGAGAATTATAATGACAGTAATGGTAGGCCTACACAAGGTTATCAGGATGCCAGGGGAAATAAGCCGTGGACTAATAACGGAAGATATCAGAATAATTCTAATTACGGAAATGGAAGGAATGAGAGGGTAAATAATAATAGTTACAGAGAAAACCAGAATAATAATAATGGGTTACGTAACGCCAATAATAATCACACTGATGACAGAAATAGGTCACGACCTCAAAGCGTGGGAATAAATCACATAGCCTTCCAGGAACAAGAGAGAGGAAATGTAGATCAAGTTTACCGATTTGGACAGTTACAAGACGGTCGGTACATTCCTCATCAAAATAACGGGACGGATAATTGTAGCCACGTGCCAGATTCACAACAAAGATTAGATCCTAGTGTGAATGCATTTCATCACTCTCAAGCCGACACAGCAGGTGTAGGAATTGACAGGTGTCAGCCAGAGGCTTTAAACTTAGCATAGATGCGGTAAGAGGTCATACCTCATCTAACTTATGCCCAGTGACCTCAGGGGACTCCCCACAAACAAATAGAAATGACATAAATACCGTAGAAGTGCCTTATGACTTGAATAAAAAGTTAAACCAACAGATTTTATGTCCACCACAGATTAACGCAAAGATAGGCAAATTAAATGTACAAGTTCTCGTAGACTCTGGTAGCGTTTTAAGTGTATGCAATGAAAAATACTACTTAGAACTCAAAGCACATAACATAAAAATGCAGGAGATGAGCGTACCTGGAATGTACTGTACTACGGCCATTAAGAAAACAAAGTACAAAATTAATAAACAAGTAATGATACCGTTAGAGATAGGTGGGTGGCACACAGAGATTTACATGTTAATTGTCAAGGATCTTACCCATAACTTTATATTAGGGTGAGACATGTTACAACAATATGAAGGGATTTTAGATTTTGGCATAAATAGTCTTACAGTAAAGGATGGAAATAAAGTTACTGAAATTCCGTTTCTCACGACTCATGCAACAAATCATCATACATGCTCCGAACGGGAATTAGCTATCCAAGATGAATGCTTTATTATTGAAAGTTTATCAACTGTGCAATTAGATAATGAGGGGGAGGAATTTTCAATTATGCAGAATGTAGGCCTATCGAGCCCAAGCAATAATATTGAGAATCAGAATGGCGGAACGCCAGATCAGTATCAGAAACGCACGGAAATTGATGAATTTAATAATACATTTGTAGAGGAAGTATACGAAGTAGGATCGAGTTATGAGATAAACATGTGTGAGACAGATGTCCGTGATCAGGGAAATTATAGTGAGAATAACGGAGACGACGAGGCTGAAAAATTGCGAGAATCTGAGATCTTAGAAATTTTAAGAAGTAAAGTGGCCAGCATCACGTCTATTACGGATCAACAAAAGGAACAATTGTTTACTGTACTGATTAATAATATGGGCGTATATAGTAGTTCTCCGGGGTGTTGCCTTGTATATGAACATGCCATACAGATGGACAACCCGCCGATTTTTAATCACAAAAGTAGGCCACTGCCATTATCAATTAGAGAGGAGGCGAATAAAGTTATCGCTAAGATGTTAAAAGAAGGGATTATAGAAAAATCAGACTCCCCATATGTCTCTCCGGTTTGTTGGGTATATAAGCAGGATAGATCTTTGAGAATGACCCTGGATCTGAGAACAGCGAATACGTATATGAGGCCCGACCGGTACAAAACCGAACCGATTGACCACCTATTAGCAAAAATGGGGGAAGCAAACTACTTTTCAAGTATCGACCTCACTTCTAGCTTTTGGCAGGTTTCGTTAAGGAAAGAAGACCGAAAATACTGCTCTTTTGTCCACCAAGGATCGGTGTTCTCGTTTACACGCACACCATTTGGGATGAAAACTTCAGGAAGCGCTTTACTGCGGGCACTAAACGTTATGTTCCCTGAAGGCACTGGGCCGCATATTACTGCGTATGTTGATGATTACTTAATTCATACGCCTGATTTCGAAACCCACCTGGAAAAACTAGACTTGGTATTGAGAACTTTCTTAAGTTGTGGGATGACTATAAACCCAAAGAAATTGAGCCTATTCCGTGAAGAAGTAAAATTTGTGGGGTACATCATATCTAGGAAAGGGGTGTCAGCAGATCCCGACAGGATAAAATCAATTAGCAATATTAGTAGACCAAAGACGGTGAGGCAAGTCCGAAAAATCCTCGGAATATTTAATTACCAGGATAGGTTTCTCCCCGGTTATGCAGAGCATGTGGCACCCCTCAGAATGCTGCTTAGAAAGCAAAATACATTTAGATGGACTGAGGTGGAAGAGGAAGCATTCCAAAAGACGAAAGAACTCTTTCAGAAAGCGGTTTTGCTAGAAAGACCTAGAGATGACCTGGACTATATCGTATATGTGGATGCCTCATGTGTAGCCGTTGCCGGTGCACTAATGCAAGAATACGAAGACGGAAGTCAACATTTGATAGCCACTACATCGAGGGAATTGACACCTGTCGAGAGTAAAGGGTCGGTGACATGCCTAGAGATAATCGGAATGTATCACGCTTTGACTAAGTTTCAGCAGTACATATTCAATCGAAGAACTATTGTATACACAGATCATATCAGCCTAACCTTCCTGAATAAAATGAGACTTGGTAACAGTAAATTATCACGTTACGTCCATGAGTTGAGTCAATTTGATCTAGAGATAAGAGATGTTGCGGGCCGAGATAACTTGCTATGTGACTATATGTCAAGGAACAAAACAGGTATTTCTGAAGTAGCTGGAGGCGAAACAAACCCTGTCGCTATAATGCAGGTCAAGATGTTTAAAGAGCTGACATTGCAGCGGGACTTTAAACATATAGTGGAATTCCAGAGGCGTGACCCGGAAATAGAGTTAGTCAGATTAGGCCTAACAGAATTAGATCAGAATGACAATGACGTAGCGGAGGACGTGAAGTACCGAATATTGAATAATGTTGTATATAAATTATGTGGCCAAGGGAAGAAGGAATGGAAAATGTACATACCGGAAGAGCTAGAGAACAAAATTATTGCAATAGTTCACGAACGGTTAGGCCATTCAGGTACTGGCAGAATGATGTTGTATATACAAGATAAAATGTACATAAAGAACTTGGGAAGGAAGATTAGGAAATATGTGAGCTGCTGCGACTTATGTCAGAAAGCGAAGCCATTGAACATCAAATATGATAGAGAACCCATGCCCGTGTTTAGGGAAAGTAAAGGGGAATTAGTAGCGCTAGATTTTCATGGACCACTAGTCGCTGGAGAACATGGTATGCGGTACATTCTGATAGTTTATGATGTATTCTCACATTTTGTTAAATTGTATACAACCCGTACGGCAACTACGACTGCGGTTATAAGGAAATTGGAAACGGACTATCTGCCGAAATATCAGCCTATCTCTGCTATCATTTCGGACAACGGGACGCCCTTTGTTAGCAAGAAGTTTAAAGAAAAGCTATCTGAACTTGGTATAAGACGGTACAACGTGGCAAAATTCCATCCCCAAGTAAACGTGGCAGAAAGAGGGTTGCGTGATTTGTCCCTGTACTTGCGTGCGCTCTGTCATAAAAGGCACAATGCGTGGGTCCGGTATATTCAGCCAATAGAGGATATACTGAACCACACGAAGAATCCGGTGACCGGAGTCGAGCCCGTAAGACTTATGGCAGATGACGAACCGAAAACACTCATACCAGGCCTACCAATAGCTATCCCGCATGATGGAGTAAACAGAAAGCTAACAGACTACTGTCGCATTGCGATTGAAAACATTAGAAAGAGTGTCGCGAAGCGCAAGGGAAAAGCTAAGAGACACAAAGCAAAATGGAGTCCCGTTGTGGGAGATAAATTATTGATACGCAGAAAGAATCTGTCAAACGCAGCAAATAACAGAATGTCTCGCCTCGAGTTAATTTATAGAGGACCGTTTATAGTGACTAACATTTTTAATGGAATTTGCTATGAAGTGACTGATCCTAAAACTAATAAAGTAGTGGGACGGTACAATCTTTCATTTGTGAGGCCATACAAAGAATAACCAGTTAAATAGGTGAAACAACATTGGGATAGGCTTGGGTCATTTCACTAGAATTAAGGCACTGAAACTGAGGGTATTATTATTGTAAGTATACATGTCCGCGGAGCAAATATGAAGCGAAATGTAGGCTTTCAGTATAACCTCTAAAAAGTGAAATTCTTGGGACGTGCATAAAATATATCCTATGCCGATTATATTGTTGTTATTTAATTGTAATATGGACCTCGACACTTAAATCCGTCGATCTTTTATTGTTGTTATCTCTTTTTAAATCTGGACGTTGTACCAAATATATCCGGTCGCGCTTTTATCTAGGTTAGAATAGATTTAGTAAGTGTTTTCAAGTGTTTGTATTCATAGGGTAAATTAGGTTTTGTATTAATGTTTCATTATTACCTGATGAGGTGAGGTATCTGTGGTCATGATCTAAGATAGCCTACCGTGTGCGAAGGGTGTGGTGTGTGAGAGAGTAAGAAAATATTGTAGTATGTGAAGTATGAATGAAGCAGTTGTGCCAGGTATAGGAAATGTCATTCACTCATCAAAACAAATAGTAGTACTGTGAGAAGGTTGGAAGCTATTCCATGTAATAGAATACGAGTTAGCACGAAGGTCATTGTACTGGGATCCATAACAAACTCTGCTCACTTATGTCACACTAAGCACTTCATGTCAGGAGTAAAACAGAATTACTCCGTAAATTTAAAATTTTGAATACAAAACATAAATTTTCGTAGAATTCTCTTGGGCATGTGAGACGATTGCTACTTTGCAATTGAATTACTCCGCCCATATCATTATAATGAACAAAATAAGTTTATTATATAAACTTATTAATTAGAATAATAAGATAAATATTAATCAATTAGGGCTTTGCATTACTAATAACAGTATAGGAATAAGTAAAATTCAACTAAAATTATTTGAACAAGTTACAGCAGAAATGGAATAAGAACATAATATTTGCAATATTATGTTCCGGCTGGACGTGTGTGAATATTGAAACGAGACAGATTTCCCGGAACGTAAGAATGGGCTTAAGAACTAAACTAAAGGATCTCAGTGGGGTGTAGGAGACAGTCATTCATCACGAAACTCACTGCTATTGAACTAAAAACGCAGAGAAAGGAGAGCTTACTGACTCTATTGAAATCTAAAGGCTTAGTAAGTGGGAAAGTTCTTACTCTATAGCGCTTCGGGGAATCTAGCATCATTTCTTATTACTGACAGCGTGGCCAAGCACTGCTATCCACGTGTATTAGCGTCTATGCTGGGTAAGGAGCATAGCCAATGAAATAAGGGTTTGTATCCGAAGATTCGGAAACACAATGTAATCTGAAGTAAACATAGCTATTAGAGGGTAAAAGAAATACTAGGCGTATTGGACTTTGAACGATGAGAAGTGGGGAATCGCAGTAAATGGTATCGAGACTCTCTCGTCTACGCTCAGGGTGAGCGGGACGATTCTACACAGCATCCAGCTTCCGACTTAGTAGGAGTCGGGAAGCTATTAATATTCTTCGGTCAGTAAATGATTTAAGTATCATTTACTGCAGTATTATTTAAATTTACGAATATATTCAGGTTTGGGGTACAGCTTAATTATAGCTGAGTACCAACTTAAATTCAGTGTGTATCAAACTGTAAGTACCAGTGAATCAACGACTTTACTAGGTATTCTAGCGAATACGTGAGATTAGGGAGAAAGACACCTTAATAGCGACATCCACTCATCTGAAGTCAAAGTTCACATACGACGAGTATTCTGCATAAGCCTATTAACTGTTTGATAATTATAGTAAAATAAACAACACTCTTACCAGTTAACCAGTGAGTTTTGATTGCATCAGAATATAAAGTAGACTGTTTGTAAGAACTATAAATACCCAGATTTGCCCCCTTGATACTGAAGATAATCTCTGCTCTGACTGTAGCGACACCGTGGCTGTAATTGGTTTCGTAACCCGCGAACCGTTACACCCTTCAAAAAAAATCTGAAAAATTCCATAAACAAAGCCTTTTATGTGCCTAACACACAGTTAAAATTTCTATTTCTAGAAACAACTCCTTCTATTACTTTCATAGAACTGAAATATCACACTTTTTAGGGTAGCGTATTTGGGAGAAACTACATATATGTGATAGTGTTATATTTCAATTCTATAAAATTAATAGAAAGAGTTGTTCCTAGAAATAGGAATTTTAACTGTGAGTTAGGCAAATGAAAGGCTTCTTTTATGCAATTTTTCAGATTTGTTGAAGGGTACCCATAAGAGATTTTTAAGCCCAAAAATAGTCAAAATCTGAAAAACGCTAATATTTGAGGCCAGTTTAGAAATAAGGGATGTATTTTTAGACCCTGATTTTTTCCTCACACACAAATCACATGCAGGTTTGCACATAAAAAAACTTTGAATGTTTACAATCACTTCCTTCTTATATTAAATTTGGCCCAAAAAGTTATTTTTTGGGGAAAAATTTACCCAAATTTCAAACTCATATTTTCATATGAAAAATTTTGTGCTGACGAAATCAAACTATTTCTGAAAGCAAGCTTCAATAATGATAAAATGATTCATAAATCTTATTTGTAACTCTTATGGTTGTTGAGTTATATGTAGTTTCTCCCAAATACGCTACCCTAAAAAGTGTGATATTTCAGTTCTATAAAATTAATAGAAGGAGTTGAGTCAAGAAATAGAAATTTTAACTGTGAGTTAGGCACATAAAAGGCTTCTTTTATACAAATTTTCAGATTTTTTGAAGGGTACCCACCAGAGATATTTAAGTCCAAAAATAGTCAAAATCGGAAAAACTCTAATATTTGAGGCCAGTTTAGGACTAAAGGATGTATTTTTAGACCCTGATTTTTTCCTCACAGACAAATCACATGCAGGTTTGATCATAACAAAAATTTGAACGTATACAATAACTTCCTTCTCATATAAAATTTGGCCCAAAAAGTGATTTTTTTGGAAAAATTTACCCGAATTTCAAACTCATATTTTCATATGAAAAATTTTGTGTTGAAGAAAACAATAAAGTATTTCTGAAAGTACGCTTCAATAGTTACAAAATGGTTCTTAATTCAAATTTCTAACTCTTATGGGTGTTGAGATATGAAAATATTTGTAATCAGCTACATTCGCAAAAAATGTGTTACACCAGGATTGAAAAATGGACACCCCTGGGAAACCAAGAACACAAGATTTTTTTGAAAACTTGTTTTGATATCTTGAAACATGTATGAACACATATACAAAAAATTATTTTTTCCTAAAATGGTCATGCAACCACTGTTGGATGATTTGGTATGGAATAACCCATGTACCAAATTATCTAGTTGTGACAGTTATATGAATCTATGAGGATGGATTTAGAACATCCCTGTAATTCAGACAGAGCCGGCAGTACGTAAATCAACTGTAGTTAATTGTTATTTCTTCATGTTAGCTCCTGTTAAGAAGGTGTGTCAAGAAAGAAGTTGAGCATGAACTACCCCAACATCCCGTGCCTTATCCGACCAGTGCCATATGGATCTGCCTATACCTAACCCTCTAGAGGGGTACATTATGGACACAGATGAAGATGTAGACATTATGGAGGCGAAATTATGTCCATACAATGAGGCTTCGGTATAGAGCTCTGGGCTTTTTTAGTTTTTCCTCCTGCCACTTGAGCGCGCTGCTCTCCAAATTCAGGTATTGTGAACTTCCGGTTTCCTCATTCTTGTGTGTTTTCAGTATGAGTTTGGGACGGTTCTCCAATTTTACAGTGATGGAATTAAAAAGGATGTTATTCGAAGATGGTGCAGCAAATATTTCAAAGTTAACGAAGGGAGAGTTGATTACAAGGTGAGAAATCAAAGCTATATGTCTTCTGAAACGTTTGCTAACTGTTTTAATATGGTGCAGTATGCCTGCGGTCTCCAATATTTTTTCGATTTATTTTCATGTGTTTTTTTTAAGTGAAACTTCTTTAGCCGCGGTAGGGGTAAATACAGAGTTTGTGTCACGCTCAAAAATCGTCACGAAATTAATTTCACATTCAAAATCGTCACGAAATTAGTGAGGTGTGACGGAACGAACTGCACAGAAAACAATCAACACATTGATTAGGAGTAATCAACTGCTATACGATTTAAAAGATCAAAATTTTAAAAAATTAAAAAATCCAAAAATAAAAAATTGAAAAAATCAAAAAATTAAAAATTGAAAAAATCTGAAAATCGTTAATCCAAAATTTAAAAATACAAAAAAATTCAAATTCAAATTTGAAGAATCCAAAATTTAAAAAATCCAAAATTAAAAAATCCAAAATTGGTTGCAGCTTGCTCAGGCGAGAGAGAAATCCGGATAGGAACTTTGCCTTATTCGAAGTTCAGATTATAGAACCAGAAAGTACCCACGACTTTCCTTCGACAAATTTCTTGAAGATAAATTTATTCAAGAAAGAACGGCTTAAACTTTTCGACGAAGACTCCGTAACCACTTGGTTCGAAAAGCGTAGGGCAGGCAGCAGTATGAAAGCTGGCCGGACTCTAGCAATTAGAAAATTCATCAAGTGCATTGAAGTGAACGTGTTGATGGACAAAAACAACGTTGAGTTTGCTATCTCCAGAGCACATAATCTAAAAATTTGTATGTGGTTTGTTTTTTATTCAATTACAATACAGATTGGCCATTTTATCGGTTACGGGAGAAATTTCGATTGACATTGACATTCTTAAATCTCAAAATAAATTGGCAACAAAAATTACACTGAAAAGATGAAATGCTAATTTAACATGCCTAAACGAGGTTACGTTGGTCGGGTATACTTTTTTTTTTTTTTTTTTTTAGTTGTGGCTTCAATGGGCATGCCCCATCGCGAGTTCGCGATACTACATGCCTTGTAGAAATCTACTTTTATTATTTATACGACTTATTCCTATTTATATTTTAACCTCTCCCAGTTGGGCTTGTCCCCAGTTTATTTGTTAAGCACTATTTATCACTTCACTGTGTCACTTCCACTGTCTGGTTAATAGCACTTAGCACAGATTATTTTAATTCTCCAAAGTTTATACTCTGAATGAATGTCTTAAAAGTCCTAAGATTGCTTGAGAGTAACTGTTCTTTAGACACTGGCCATTTGTAGCGTTTTGATTCGATAGCTGTCTTCATGATGTATTTATCACTTCACTGTGTCACTTCCACTGTCTGGTTAATAGCACTTAGCACAGATTATTTTAATTCTCCAAAGTTTATACTCTGAATGAATGTCTTAAAAGTCCTAAGATTGCTTGAGAGTAACTGTTCTTTAGACACTGGCCATTTGTAGCGTTTTGATTCGATAGCTGTCTTCATGATGTTTCTTTGTTGTTTAAGTTTGTGGCACCGATATATCAGATGTTCTACTGTTTGTTCTTCTTGTAAGCAGATGCAAGTAGGATCCTGTATTATTCCAAGCCGGTGTAAATATGATTTCGTTAATCCATGCCCCGTAATAATAGCTGTTAGTGCGAAATTTAAATTGATCGGTGTTTTCATTCTTTGGACGACTGATGGAATGAACTCTCTGCAGGCTGTTCCCTTAGGTGTGTTGGACCACTCTTCTTGCCACTTCTGGAGCCCTTGTTCTTTAATTTCATGAACAATTGTTGTTTTAGATTTTTTGCTATATGCATAGTCCATAACGTTATCTAGTGCGGCTTCCCTGGCTAGCTTGTCGGCTAATTCATTCCCGACATATCCAACATGTGCTTTGATCCAAGCGAAATGTATAGTCCATTTCTGTTCTTTGAGGCTTCTGATTTTATTTTGAATTTCTTCTACTATGTAATTGTGCTTCGAATTGTTTCGGATTAGATCTAAAGAAATTTTGCTGTCTGTATGTACTGCAGTAATTCTTTCCTCTGTAATTATTTCATAGGCTTATATATTTTTCTCAACATCTACTATATCAAAATTATCTTAATCACTCTAGAAAACATGAAATGCTCACCATAACTGCTCAAAGGAACATTAAAATCATCTTCTGTGAAGTGACAGCTGCAAACACGAGAAAACTGGGAAGGTGTTTTTCCATGGCGTAATTTTACCATCCATTCTTGAAAAATAGCCTTTTCTTTTGGAAAACTGTGAAAACTAATGCCTGTTGCTCACGGTCAAATTTTTCTTTAAATTTATTGCACAACTATCACTTTTCAACAAATTGGTATTGCTAACGATCAAATTCGCCTTTTGTCAAGCGTTTGGTTATTCGCGTCGGCATATAGGACTTGTTCTAATTCTAGCAAAAAGGCTGTCAAAAGCCAATCAGCGCAACGAACGTGAACAGCCCGCGCCCCGGGCGGCATTGTGGAGAACTTGCTGTCTGCAAGCCAAAAGATTGCAGTGCAGCCATTTTCCTTGCTCACATATTCTTCTTTTCCTAGCGTAGCAACTACATCAAAATAGCATGGGTATATACCTGTGTAGATATCGTTATTCCGAACGGATTAGTATAAAAATCATGACGAGAACACGACTTGTTGCCATACAAAAACGAAATGAAAATTCGAAGCGGGATGGCATAGGAGCCGTATTTGTATACGCACGATTCATGCATGCTTCCATCATTCCTTCATAGCCTTGTGGTAGGATGCTAGACTGTGGAGCTAGAGGTCTCGGGTTCGATTCTTGGTATAGTAATTTTTTTTTCTTTCATAATTATTTTAAATGATCGTAAACAATGTATGATTTTAATATTTCAAAGCTTCACGCATTGTTTGCTTTCTTTTATATGAAAAATTCAAATACACAGGGCAAAGGAAACAACAGGATGTGAAATGTATAAAATTACAATAATAATTATAAATAGCTAAAGTATTAATGTTCGGCAGATTTAAAGGACAACTTTAATAAAATCATGGCAAAAACCAAATATAAGGTGCATCGTCGCATGAGAAATAGCCCTCCCCCAGCGAAGCACTTTCTTTTATACCACGATCTAGCGAATTCTTCGAGGATACACAGGCTGACAAACTGTTGGGTACAAGGCAAACCTGTGGGAACTCTCGAATTTTTAATATTAGGTACAAGGGACACACTCACAGTTTTAATATTTTTTTACAAGGGGCACTTCCGCATTTTTAATATTTGGTATGGTCGGGAGTGTCGGCGACAATATACAAGGATAGTTTGTCGCCATGCTGCGCGGAGAAACAAAATGTGAATATCGAGTGGGCGGAGCTTAAACAGCACGTTATATTTGTCTTTCGTAAATATCATAACACTGAAATAAATTATTTATAAGTTTTGTAAATTATCTTAATAATGTGATCTTGTCCCATCCCAATTAATCTGGATAATTGTTGTCTTTTAATGTAAACGATACAACAAACTACCATTTCCAGCAGAGTATGAGTAGCTGAAACTTTAGAGTACAGGAGTCTACCACTAGGTGGCAGGGTAATACTACGATGTTGCGAAATTTAGTACACAGAGGGAGAATCATTTGCTAGTATCCATTTGATGACTCATTTTACCGTTAGCAAAGGTGGTTTTGTTTAAACGTTTGCTTAAATTTGTTGTACAATAAATTTAACGAAACAATTTGACCGTGAGCAACAGGCGTCCTCAATTTTTGTTTGCAACGGCCGAACAGCCGAAAACGTATCAGTTAATCGGCATAATTACTTCCAAAACAAGATACAAGCACAGAACTGTAGTGTAAACACGGGCCTCTGAGATAACCGGAAGTGGATAATACCTCATTCTCGGCGGCCATCTTAAAAGCGCAGAGCTCTATTACAGGATCTTGATCTTGCACCGGGGTTACTGGATGAGCCACCCAAGATGAACTAAGCGATTTAATTCGAAACTTGGAATACCAAAAGACAAAGCTAGTGACGGGAATCCTCCAGTAAAATAATCGGAATTATTCGATTCTTAAAAGTTCTCGAGATATCAAGAATCGTATAAAAAGTATTCGATTGATTTAATGCTATAAGAAGCAAGAAATGGGCACGAGTCGTATCACTTCGGTTAACTTCATTAACGCGGTATAATTTTTGTACGCGAGAAAGGCATGATATATCAATATATGAACCCGCAGCTACCTTGAGCAGAGGTCAGTTCAGTGTTGCCAGACTGCCGATTCTTAACAGAAAATCGCAGGTCAGACGAAACATCGTTCGTATCTTATGGATCTTTACTACGTAAAAGCTAGTTATACAGTCAGATTAACGCAATATCTGATAGCGCTGCGTAAAACTATCTCCTATTGGTTTGTGATTCGCATTGTGGGCAAGCCACACCCATTTCGTGAACCAATAGCAGTAGATCTTGTAACATGATGAAATTGCCGAGCTGAATATTCGAGTAGCGATTTGAGCCATCGAGTCAATTTTCAGTTTTTAGTAGTTCTCGGCTTCCAAGTTTCATCTCGCATCGGACTTCTCGAAATCTGCTTGCATCCGAGAACTTTTTCATTCGAATGATCATGCGATTCTTTATGTTACCCGAGAACAAATTACTCAATTCTTAAAGTCATTCGATTCTGCCCATCACTGAACAGATCCTAGCTTCCAGGCTCCAGGTTGAAAGAGTGGGTTCTTCTAGAACAAGGTATTAAACTATCACTATACAGGAGTCGACAGAAAGATTTTCTTCTATATAAAAAAAACAAACTATAATAACCTAATTGCCTGCTGTGGTGTGAATGATTTGCTCACAGCTTTGAATGTGGAGCACAAGCCACAGGACTGGAGGCTATTCATAGACTCAACAGTCCTTAGTTTAAAAGCTGTTTAGCTACACAATGACAGTTCCCTTCCTTTAGTTCCTGTAGACCATGAGGCCCATATGAAGGAAACATATGAACATATGAAATTACTCCTGGAACCTGAAGGTGATTGCTTTTGCTGGGCATGCACTTGGGATACACAAGTATTGCTGTTTTCTGATTGAGTAGAGAGCCAAAATTTATTTAATTTAATCTATTGCTCGGACTTTTGAACAATTGTCATTAGCCTTCTGGCTTCCCAATACAACTGTCCATGTGACTTGTCCCAGTATTGCTGAAGAGCAGAGCACGTTCTAAGATGTTCCCATTTTGAATGACATCTTCTTGGCACAGTATGCATTTCAATGATGCGAATATTTTCATTTGGTGCAGGTGTTCTGCAAGACAGTCATATTGTGGTGCTATCCGAAATGCTGCAACAGCTTCACTTTGAGGTAGTTCTAGTAGCCTATAGAGTTTCTATTGCTGAGAACAATGGCCCATTTCTTTTCACTGCTCAGTCTGATGAATTCGGCTCTTTCAATCCTGGAGGAAGGCTTGATTTTCAGTCTTGCTAAATGGAAGGATAAGGTATTATTCTTAATAAAAATAAAAGCTAACATAAGAGGCACAGCGCAGCTATGAAATGAATATATTTGAGTGAAGTGGGCAGTATGTAAGTGTATGAAAAAGATAAGCAACGCAGGGGACAGCATACATTACACGAAAGTGAGTGACATTCATAGAAATTATGGCGCCAGTGTATTTATTGCAAGTCATCTTGATATAAACCACTCCTATGTTCCCGTATCTACCATCTTCGTCTTCCGATGCTCGGTTACTATGTGGATAATACGGAAGTTTCGCGATAGATTCTATTTCTATCAATAGGGACGCTAGTCACGACAATGAACAGTAGAGTTCAGGGTCGTCGCGTGGTTTGTTGGCGCCCGGGGCAAGATTTCGTCAGGTGCCCCCCCCCAAACTCAATCTCACGTGCACCCACCCGACATTCCACCTATCTGTAAGGATTCAAACACAAACACACAGTGAGCGACGTGATGCGACACTATCAAATACATATAAACATTTGGGATTAAACACGCAATGAGCGACGCGACTTGGGGCGACGTGGACTGGACAAGTTCCAAGCCGCATCGCGTGCAGTCGCTCGTTATCCAAGTTGCGCGTCGGGTTGCGTCGCTGTCTGTATTTTTGTGCCCAAAATCGGATTACCTTACAAAAATACCAGAAATAAAATCATTTAAAATTTTTTTAATAAGATTGTATTGAAAATCAAATAATACAAGTTTAGTAATGTTAGAAAAGCTTAACAATCATAAAAAATGCTATAGACGTTATTAATGGACTACAAATTAATAGTGTGGGAAACCTCGATACATACATTGAATAGAATATAGAAAAGGGAACCGCGTTTATTAAATTAAGATAAGGTACTAAACATTAAATGGCATTCGCCTGGTTTTTGCACGATCAAATGTCGTTAGAATTTCCTTCAAGTTTATTTTTGTGCTTCATCGTTTTCAATGGACAAGATGGCCAGAGAATTCAGTCTCTCCTGTGACGGAAGTTCATCGTAAATATGTCTTTAGAAGGAAATATTTATTTTGGGATAACTTAGAAAATATAGGCCTAAAGTTATTGGTGTCAAATATTTATTTGTTCAATAAAAACATACAACGTAGGCCTAATATTCAAAATTCAGTTATACCTAACTTTAAAAAATGTTATGTAGGCCTACATCCTACTTATTTTTTCAAATTTTGTCGTTTTATTTTTGCCGTTGCCACAGCGCCCCCCTGGTCGCGGCGCCCGGGGCCATCGCCCCGCTTGCCCCGCCCACGCGACGGCCCTGGTAGAGTTACACTCTAACGGTCGGTCAATGTAAGATTGCTGCATACAGAGTGCCCTTACATTTTAGAACCTGAACGTTCTGGAGAGGTGGTAGTCCTTCAGTTTTTTTAAGGGGGGGGGGCGAAAAAACATAACATTTCACACGCATTTCTATTTTTTTAACTCTATTTATTTATTCTGGCAGAGCTAAGACGTGGTCTTCTCTTTCGCTCTACAGTCAAAACAATACAATTACATGATACATAAATACGAAGGTCAAATTGCTATTAGATCTATATAAAGGTAAAATTTCCTAATATAAATTTCCTAATATTGCTAATATAAATTTAAAATTAATTACTAAATTAATAGAAAAACCTTGAAAATTGTGCTTAAAAATCTCTAAATTATTGAAAGAAAACACTAAAATTAACAATTTAGGATGTCTCTAAAACACTAAAAATTGAAACTGGAAATTACAAGACAAGGGTTCCAAGTTACTACAGAAAGGGCATTGAAAATGACTAGTTTATTACTTGCAGCTTGTGCTCAGATTATAATTCTATAGGCATAGGACTATATTGTAAATATTTGAAAATGCATTACATCTCTAATCTTAATAGGCCTATACCTTTGGGTGACGTAGGGTTTAATCCAATTTTGGAGTTCAGTAAATAAGTAATCAAAATTCCTAATATCATTAGTCTATATTATAGGGCAGCGTTTCTCAACCTATTTGAACCCGAGGACCTCTAAAATGTCTAAAAAAAAAAAAAAATTACGGACCCCTAATTTTACATCCCATGTTTAAAAGAAGGCCTATATTCTTAATATTTGGGGTATTAATTATAGGTCATTATAACGAAATATGTGAAAAAATGTTTACTTCTTTACTTTCCACTTGCTTTATGATATCTGCAACATCTTCAACATCTTCGCGGACCACCAGTGGTCCGCGGATCATAGGTTGAGAAACGCTGTTATAGGGGATATGCCTACGCCTTGGTTTAGGTACTGCGCTATACGCTGGCTATACTATATCCCATTCTAGTTTGATCCTAGTCAAAACAAAGGGGAGGAGTACTCACAGAGAGTGCACGTGTTCATAGTGTTTATGTTAGTTTGTTTATTCTCAGTACAACTGATCCGCAGGGTCGTCGTGAACAATGAATCCTTTGTTTTGTTTGCTAATTGATATACTATAATGATGACGATGCCAGTGAGAGTTTGTTATTTCACGTGTAAATGTTGATATTATTGCTGCATGAACTTAAGAACACTCGTTAGCCACACCCTGCTAATGGCGCATGCTAATGGCATTAACCAATCACTTTTGTCACATGATGCGAATTTTCCGCGAACTCTCTGTGAGTACTCCTCCTCTGTGTTTTGACTAGGATCAAACTAGAATGGGATATAGAATAGTAAAAGATTCGATCCCCGAATAAATGATTTTCAATTGGCCTAACCTTTCTAGTGACACTATGCCCGTGGGATCAACTCAGCCTCTGTGAGAAACAAGCAGCAGGAGAGAACTTTGAGATACGCCGCTCTGTGCATAAGGCTGAGATCCTTGGAACCTTCATGCACCGTTTAAATATAAATAGGGAAGTCTCAGTCTTGAAGGAACCCTAACGGTTTCCATGATTTGCAGGGTCCATACAGGGAACGCTTACCTTTACCCAGTGGCGAAACGGAGGAAGGTTGGGCCCCTCTGCAAAGTTTCATTTGGGTCCTCCTTAAAAAAAAATATATAATAATAATAATAATAAAAATAAAAAAATAATAATATTCCAGCATATGAGTTCAGTATCATACCTTCGACTGCGGGAAATACCTAATTTCATAGGCCGACAGCACTAGGAAGTATTAAAATATTCCTGTATAAATATTACCGGTAGGAGATAGCCTATTATTATTACTATTATTGCTATATTATTCTTATAATTACATTAATAATAATAAAATCAGGTACATTGATTTAGCAAAGTGCCAGAATACTTTTCTTTAATAAGTGATAATTGTAATTATGATGTGCAGAAAACAAGTCATTTTTGTTAACGATATCCGAGTTAAGCTCCAGATCGATTAATAACAAAGATCTAGTTTGATAAGCATGTGTGAAGGAATATGTGGGTAGAGTTATTTGTCAAAGCTAACTGTATTGCAACTTCCAAAGCCGTATATGTATACTGTAAAACAATATGATATCATGAGAATTGATTTGATAAATTCTTTCTAATATATTGCCATAAAATAGGCACTAAATTGGGCATTACTCCGGTATCGGTCAACCGATTCGGTCCAATATCAATAGATTTATTCCCATGGACGTTTTAAACGTATATACCAAGTTTCATGAAATTCGATAAAGCGTATTTTAGTTATCGCGCGTACGTACACTCGGACAGACTGACGGACACCACACAATATCATAAAGTACCATTCTGGCACTAAATAATAATAATGGGGGTGTGCCGTTGCTCTGTTGGTTGAGGCATTGCACTACAAATCCATTGCGGATTCTATTCCCGATATTGGGTTTTTCCAATATTGACCTAATTTTTCTGGTAGCACAATGAGCCTGGGGTTAACTCGGCCTGTAACAGAACTATATACCAGGATCAATCCTGGGGGCAAAGGCGACCGTTGCGTAAGCCTTATCTTCATGTGCCGAAATAACTGGGCGCCTGAACCTCCTGCAACCTTAAGGGCTTTTACGGCTTGTATAGGGATCACTTTACTTTTAGTAGGTTAGTAGTAGTAGGCCTATTATAGTGTATTGGTAGTGTAGGAAATGGTTAGTATTATTTCCTAGTTGACAGATACACCGCTTACTTCCAAACTCTGTAATAAGATACGTTTTTAATAGCTCAATATTAGGTTTGCTGACAGTTGACACACACCAGAGCGGCGTATTCAATGAAAGTTTCCAACTCATGTTGCTTTGCTGCTTTGTATGTTTTCCCCCCTGTTTTAACAACCTTATTACATTATCTTTTTTATCAGTTTTCATTTTGGCCCCTAGGACTTCTCCCCCCCCCCCGCATCGCGCAGTCTGCGGGTCTTTCAGTTACGCCACTGCCTTCACCTTACACTATATTTATAAGATAATATTAGAATGCATATGCTGTATTGCAAATACCTTGTTTAGACTTGTATGTATATGAAGTGTACAGATATAAAAATTAATATTTAAAAAAATACTTGATAGTCGCAACTATTATAATGGAGAAATAGGCCGCGAAGAATTTAAATTCAAGCTTAATTATCGATAGATATCATAGAATCATACATGAACCACAGATTATTGTCTCTGTTGGACATTACATGAGAATGTTATAGGAGAAAAATTCCTCCGACACTGGGACTTGAACCCAGGACCTTTGGCTATTCGCGCCAATGCTCTACCAACTGAGCTAAGCCGGAGTTCAATTGACAAAGCCAGATGGAACCTCCCTCCTATGACTAATTGCCCTAACCCTAAATTACTAATTGCCCTATTTAGGGCTAGGGCAATTAGTCATAGGAGAGAGGTTCCATCTGGCGCTGTGAATTGAACTCCGGCTTAGCTCAATTGGTAGAGCATTGGCGCGAATAGCCAAAGGTCCTGGGTTCAAGTCCCAGTATCGAAGGAATTTTTCTCCTATAATATTCTCATGTAATGTCCATCAGAGACAATAATCTGTGGTTCATGTAGGCTATGCTTATATGTCTATCTTGAATGTTAACTGTACAATAACAGTGGGAGCCCGGTCACAAAAATCACTACTTAGTGTGCCTCACAGTACTGCATATGACATAGCTTGTCTGTCTGTGAGGTAGACCATTAGGGCAATTAGTCATAGGAGAGAGGTTCCATCTGGCGCTGTGAATTGAACACGGCTTAGCTCAGTTGGTAGAGCATTGGCGCGAATAGCCAAAGGTCCTGGGTACAAGTCCCAGTGTCGGAGGAATTTTTCTCCTATAATATTCTTAATTTATGATTAGAATATTTATAGAATTAAAATTGTCTTTAACTCGTGTGACGAAAAAATGAGCATTGATCCAAATACTTTGATATGCTTGCCAATAATTACAAAAATTCCTATGACCCCGCACTGAAATGAAGCAATATCGCAACATAACTCAAATAGTCTGTACATCTGGAACCATTCCAAACAAAGCGTTGAAGAGATAGATCTCCCGAAATACATATGTGCAGTCAAACAATGATAATTATCATGCAAATAAGAGGGTGCGGTGTTTTTGCATAATTGTAACGTAGAGTTCGCATTACGCTGCGGTAATCACAATTCTCTGATACACATTCAGATTCGAGATGTCTCGTCCTGCAGCCCTATTCTGCTCCCTTTATAAGAAATGTCGTACAGCATCCCTGGCATTTCATTGAATTTCATTGCGGTCTTCGTATGGTTAGGGTATTTTATCTAAATTAATGCACGTGGTGAATACAATGCAATAAGAATAATACTCAAATACCTCCTGAGCTGTAGTTGAGAATGGATTTCTTACTTATCCACGGCACAGGCATTTTAGTCCGAATCACTCTTTTTCTCTCTCTTTTTTTATATTTATGAATACAATCTATTACCATGTGTGGGTGGTGAAAATGTTCAATGTTCAACATCTGCAATGTTCAGTGTAGCATATACTGTGGGAGTGTAGTAGACTAGGAAAAGAGAGAGAAGTTTTCCGGAAAAGTGTAACAAGAATGAGCAGGCAGTGGCGGATTGAATGTAGTGAACTCATTCAAACATTTAGAAAGCAGTTTCAAAAATTTGTAAATAGCATTAACTTTGACAAACTGCAACCCAACATATGCCCAACATACGATCAAATGGAAAAAAAATAAATATATATATATATATATATATATAATTATAAGAAATAGTTATTAAGATAGGAATGTAGTAGTATTTAGAAAGCAGTTTCAAAATTTGTAAATAGTATTAACTATGACTAACTGCAACCCAACATATTAAGGAAATGTACTATGGATATAATAAGTAAGTTATTGCATATAGTATTACATAGTGTAATGGAGCATGCAGATAATAAATATCTTTAAAAAAAACTATTACCATACTATGTCTAATGTACAGTCTACGAGGGGTGGAGCGTAAGTCATGGTCACTTGTTGTCTCAAAGTAAGGCGATGGTACCATGAAATGTTGTAGGCTATGTCACGGGAGAGTGTGGCCTCTCATAGTGTATGGACACTATTTGGTAGCATTGTGATGTAAAGGTATACGAATAGAGGCGATGGTAATTTAGTTGTGAATTCTCCGCCGTGCAGGATGAATATGACAAGATGTGGACAGCATTCTGACGTCAAGGGTAGTCACTGTTCGAGGGAGAAATGACAGAGAATACCAAAAGGAGCTGACGGAAGCTTGGGGAATGCTCATCCGTACAGAACTCCAAGGTCGGGCCTAACTACCACAGTACTTAAGAGTGTCACGATGCAATCGCGTAAGGATGTTATGAGTGAGTGTTTCTTTCACAAACTTCATCTAGTACCCATAAGTAATCTGCATTATACATACATTCCATACCCTGTCTTTTCATTTGCATATTCCAAAATTTTAAATGGGTCCCACATTTGAAAATAAAAAATAGTTGCCATGACTTATGCCCATCTCTTGTAATTACATAAGTTACAGTCTAATACAGCATGCGTTTACAAATACTTTCCAATATACTGTACACAACAATTTCATAAAAGCACCACTTATTCACTTATATTACAACGAAGAGTTTCTATAAATATTCTTGACTTGAAATAAAACTGTATTAAACATCCATCTATTTCGATATTTCGCGATGTGATATACACTGAAAGGCAAAAAAAAAAAAAAAAACAAAAAAATAAATAAAAAAAAAAAAATCTCGATCACTTAAAGAAATTAAAAAAAATATTAAGTTTAAATACAAATTATGTAGTAAGCCTAGTGCTTGAATTAAAATTACTGCAATTGTATACGTTTTTAAGATTAAAATTTAATGACACATTTCACACTTAATCCCCCATGTTGCCTCTTGCACCGTGGTGTATGGTGAGCCTAAGGTTGCAGCGGCATAACGGAGGCTGCACCCATCATCAATAAATTAGAGCAACAGCTTTGGCAACGTCTTCAGGACTGAGAGGCTTAATTTCAACTAAACTTACTGATAGAATCACTTCGATGCGAAGGGAGACAGTTTCCTTTCCGTTTGGAAGGAAATGAAGCAATATAACAATGAAACACCTTTCAATATGTTTGACAAGCTAGTGCACATAATCAGATCGGAAACGCCCTATTGCGATATTTTTTTGTTTTGTTTGGTGATAAAGCGAAAATATGAAGAAAGCAGATATGCTGTATCTATAGCTAATGGTCCAATAAAAATAATAATTCATCCTCACCAACAACAATGTATAAACATCCAATCAAAATTATGTTTAATCTGAAAGTAGTAGTAGTAGTAGTAGTAAGTATTCTGCCTTCCGGCAGGTTTTCAAACTTGGTACGCGAATTTTGTTTTCCAAAACTGTCTATCCTCTGCTTCCTCCTTCAGCATCCAATATTTCCGCTTTTCCCTTAAATCGTCCAACAGCTGAATTCTTCTTCTTCCAAGTCTAGTTGTACCCTCCAATCTTCCTTCTACGACATCATGTAATAAGCAGTTCCTTCTGAGAATGTGCCCAACCCAGTTTGCTTTCCTCTGACGAATTGTGTGTATGATTGACTTCTTCTCACCCACTCTACTCAGAACCTCTTCGTTTGTCACCATGTCCATAATCTGAAAATTACAACAAATTTTAAAGTGATCGTTTTTTTTTTTGCCTTCCAGTGTACTATGCTTCATCGTGTAATAACCAATAAGATAGGAAAAAATTCCATATAATTTTGCACTAGTTGTATTGATTTCTCAACAATAACGTTTTGAACAACATTACGGGATTTTGTTGAGAAAACTTTAAGTGTTACTATAACATCTTGAAGCTGAATTATTCCACCCCTTTCGATTTATTATAAACAATAGTTAATTCATATTTATTCGAATCATTCAAATTATTATTATTATTATTTCGGTATCAAAATTCTCGTTTAGATTATTATTATTATTTCCTAATTCCAAATTTGAAATCTTAACTGTAAAAGAAACGTATATTTCGAAAATACAACGTACTAAATTCATAGTTTTGGCCCGCGAATTGTTTTAACCAATAGAACTGTTTTACGTAATGAAAAATACAGCCAATAAGAGAGAAGCATCCTTTAGCCGCGAACCTAGCGTGGTCAGGAGCTCACTTCCACCATATTCGCCGAGGAGAGCAGACCTCCGTACGTTGCTCTTGTGGAAAGTCGCGGGAAATATTACCTAGCATAATTGCGATTCTCACTAAAGCCACTTGTAAAACACGTATGTATATTATAAAAGATAGCGTGTGAGTTTTCATTTACTTTGTGAGAAATAAGAAAACAGAAATACACGTAAGTACTTGATAAATGCAATTGAAGTGGTGAATTTACACAAACATCTACGCAGAACACAGTTAATTTGAATAAATGCCGATATAAAATGTTTATAGTGAAGTTATCATTTATAGAGACATAACTAGCTATAAACCAATCCCTCAGATGATTCGTGTGATACCCTGAGCTACAAAAGCCGTGGAAAAGATATAGGTGCAGAACTGAAGGAGCCCAACGGAGAATCGAAGTAAGTACATTTCCATAACGAATCCAGCTCCCAACAAAACACTCAACCAAACACCCATCTCAACTTGTCGCCCAATCCATCACCTATATCAATTTGGTGCACCAACGTGTGGCTTTAGAAGAACAATCGAACTGTGTAAAGACTCTGTGAACAAATATTCTAATCGGGACATTAGCAAGCAGATTGTGATACACAGAATTAAGCGAGAATCGTGAGCTAGGTACGGTTACGCGCAACAATCACCACGCCATCACGAGGTCAGCCCAGGTGTTCGACATCATGCAGTAGGCAGCAGCTGTGACCATCCAACATCAACCGCCAACAATCAGCTTCCAGAATGAAAGTAATTGTAAGAAGCCTGTGAAGCCTGCGAAGCCTACAAATAAAGTAAGGTGTTATTTTTATGATTATAAATGAAACTCAGAGGCCGCGAAATAATGTCGCCACAGAAGGAAAGTTCAGATGTGTTAGAAAATGGACAGGACTTGCTAACTAGTACTGAGATGGAGGGTATTGTAGACAACATAAGTGCTGATAGTAGTTTACAGTTAGTAGATGAGATTGTTACTGATATGGAAGTTCAGGTCGAAACAGATGTTTCCGTTTCAAATGTAAACGTGACTAGGCGCGAAGATAGTGAATCTTCAGATGACCAGTTAGAGAACTCAATTAAAAGTTTTATGCAGCAAATGTTCAATAAGCTTAGTAATAAAATTGATGATGTTAAAAATGAGGTTAAGACAGATATCAACGATGTTAAGACTGACATCAATGATGTAAAAAGTGACGTTAGCAAAGTTAGTACTGATGTAAATAATGTAAAAGCAGATGTAAATGAAAACATTAGTTTGAAATTAGTACAAATGGATGAAAACTTGACAAAATTGAAAGATGATTTAAAACAAGAAGTTGTAAAGGAAGTACAAGAAAGATTAGGTGTCTTCAAAGAGCAGGTTAATAATGACGTCACAGTAGCTCTAGAGAATATTCAAACTATTGTAAATAATGATATATCAGAAGTAAAAGAGGTTATTTCAAATGTTAGCACTAACTTGCAAACAATGCAAACAGATGTTTCTAATACTAGTGAGGAAATGAAAGTTATTGTAGCTAATGTGTCAGAACTAGATAATAGTGTGTCACTTATGAAAATGCAGATGAATGCTTTCGATGAAACATTGTTAGGTTTTGCTAAGATAAATGATGAGGCTAGAAATGACTTAGAGAAGAAGAATCAGCTGTTAAAAGTGAAACAGAAAGACATTGAAATACAGATTGTAGAAGCGCAAGAAGAGTTGACAGTATTGAGTAAGAGAGTACACAAAGATGAAGAGTTACTGACAAGTAGAATTTGTGTATTGGAAAATAGATTAAATATTCCTGTAACTTCACCTGTAATTAATGATGTGAATGTACCTCAACTGGGAAACAATATGAGTAGGAATGTTGTTGAAGAAACTTACTCACAGTTACCATGTAGATCTCCTAGATGTCAGGAAAGGATAAACAGTCATAATGGTTCCCAGGTGCAGGATATTAATGTACCTTTGTCCACAGGAGTTAGTCAGTTAGGCACAAATTTTCCTAGCTACTTAATGAACGAAATTAAGTTACCTGTTTTTGATGAGAATAATAATACCAACCCACAAAATTTCTTAACTGAACTTCACGATTATTTTAGGTTAAGAGCCATTCCGCCTAACATGTACATGATCATAGTAAGAAAGGCATTGCAAGGTAGATCTTTGAATTGGTTCAATTTGACTACAAATGAGACTACGACGTTTGAAGAATTCAAAAGAAATTTTATCAGTAGATATTGGAGTTTATCCAAGAGAAACAACATTAGGATGCAGTTAGCTAATGGTGTGTATGAGCCAGAGTCAGGTCAGACGATGATTGACTATTTTTTAGAAATGGCCGAATTAGGACGACAAGTAGATCCTCCACTAAATGAGTTCGAGTTACTGGAGACTATTGTAAATCACTTCCCAGAAAATGTGAGACTAAATCTGATAGTAGCAAAACCCAGAACTTTTTCTGATATGTTAGAATTGCTTGCTGCTTTTGAGCAAAGGAATATTTTCAGGAGTAGGCAGAGCTATATGAATTCAAATGATAGAATGTACCCTCCCACTAACAGGCTTACAAATTCTGGGGTAGGGGCAGAAGGCAATGCAAATTGTGACAGAAGTTATGATGCTAGGAATACCTACAGAGACCCTATGCCTAATCAAAACAGGAATAATCCTAGGTATTTCCAGAATAGATCAGAGAATAGGTCATATAACAGAAACAATAATGGAAGAAATCAGATAAACCATGTCACTTTCAATAGGCAAAACGTTGGAAATGGTAATCATCCAAATTCTTGGCGAAAAATGCCATGGATGAAGAATCAAGGCTATCGTAGGAGGTACCAGAACCGTACTTATAATAATAATAATAGAGGTAATAACAATAGCAATGATAGTCAAGTTAGGCCAGGACAAGTAATTAACAATGGTAAGTGGCGAGTCAAAAGTGTTGAGACTCAGCAAAACAGGCTAAATCCTAGAGCCAGGCCATTCAACAGTAATACACGTAGCGAAGATGTACCTGATGACGTTGTAGAAATCCATGATCAGGAAGATAGTGGTAATGCACAACAGTTAAACTAACAAGCCAATATCTCGAGGGTTCGGATGGTGTTGGCGCAAGTTTAGTCAATTCAGGCAAACGTATAGAACCCATAAATAGCATTCAGACACAAAGAAGCTTTTCAGATAATAGGCCTAGTGAAGAAAAGAATAATGCAAGTAGAAGTGAGGTTATTATGGATCCTCCTAGAATAAAAGTAGTGATAGGAAATTATGAGACAACTGCGTTAATAGATACAGGTTGTTCAAATAGTGTAATAAGCGAATGCTTATACAATAAGCTTATTCAAAACAAAGTGAAGTTAATTTCTATTCCTATCTGCGGATTATCTTGCACAGTAGCGATCAAAAGAGCAAAACAATCGGTAAAATTTCAATGCATGTTGGATGTCAAAATTGGTAATTCGAAATTTGAAATATTTTTCTTAGTAGTCCCGAAATTAGTTACAGATATTATTATTGGAGTTGATGTTTTTACGGAATACAACAGTATCATAAGTTTTGAGGATAACAACTTAATATTAAATTTACAAGGAGACAAGATGAGCATTCCCTTCGACAATGAGCTGAGTATAAGAGATGCGTCTAGTGAGTTAGGTGGCAACGATATTCCGTATGAGACGTTTATTGTAGAAAATATTCAGATAAATGATATGATGATTCATAAAGTAGGCCCTTGCTGCGATGATATAAATAATGAGGTAGAAGTATGTAGATGTATGACATTAAATTGTGATGACTGCGCTGATAGGTATGAAAATAGTGTTGACGGAGATGTCAACATAGGGCAAGTAGAGATAGGTTATGTCTGTACGAGGAATGTAAAAGAAGCCGACCCTAGCGCGAACTCTATGACAATGAATATTTTGAAGGAGAAAGTTGATATGGCTCACAATTTAAATGAAGATCAACGTGATAGGTTGTTATCGATATTAATAAAGAATAAAGAAGTATTTTCCGAAAACGTGGGACTTTGTAACATCTACGAGCATAAATTTGACATCGAACCAGTTGATGAATTCACTTATAAGAGTAGGCCAATCCCGATTGCATTGAAGAAGGAAGCCGATATGACGATTCAGAAAATGTTAGACTCAGGAGTAATCGAAATTTCCACCTCAAAATACATAAGACATTGCATTGAACATCCAAGAAGAATTAATCACTTGGCTATAGTAAAGGATAGTTGTGTCAAAAATAAAATAAATAATTAAAGAAGTATTATGCAGCGTTATTGTGTCAAAAAAAAGTAAGAGATTAATAAGTTGAGAGATTGAATACAAAAGAATGTGATTAAAAAAAAAATTGCTTGATAAATAATTAATATTAAATATGTGGTTCTAACTTAAGATTGATTAAGCAAAGAGAGATAAGCTGAAGTTAAATAAAATGATTGAATTGCTAAACTGTGCGAACGCGATCCGACACCGAACCCGAGAATGTAAAAATGTTGTAAATAAACTATACATATATACCTATGATTTAAATATAGAAGTTTAAGATGTTGTACATAGTAGAAAAGTAGAGAGATAGATTGAACATTAATGTTGATGTACATAAAATGTTTATTATTTAAGAGGGTTATGTTTGTACATAAATTGTTTATTATTCAAGGGTAATGTTGTGATGTAATGCAACATAGTGTGATACTGTATATATTTATTTATTTGTCAAAAGTGTGTTGTATTTGTATGATGTATGTACACATATTATAATAGTGATTCAAAGGAAAGAGAATTCGTGTAAAGGAATAAGATAGTGATATTTTACAGACGATGAGTGCCTCGATATAAATAAATTTTTCAAGTATGGACGATGAGAATCTCGACATATATATATATTTTCAAAATGTTTAAGAATTCTCGATATATATAACTAACAAGAAGTGTTGTCATATACTAGACATGTTTGTTTTTCAAGAAATAATTTTCAGAGTTAAGAATGTTTAAATAGTATTTTTCATTTATTGTTCGAATGTTTGTCATTTTTTAAAAATATTATGTTAAAAGAATGTCAGGGTAATACAAACCTGATTTGATTTAATTTGTGTATATCCAAATAATCTTGGTCATATTCATTTAATTCAAGTTGTAATGTTTAACACATACACCTATTGTTACACTAACATTTATCATCATTCACCATTTCAATGATTAATTTAGAATTTTTACTAATCCAAGCGTAATTTAAATTTAATAAGAATAAATATTCTGGGGTATGATGTGTTAATTTAATTATTTACCTTTTCGGACATAATTAAATTAACACAGGGGCATTTTGAAGCTGAATTATTCCACCCCTTTCGATTTATTATAAACAATAGTTAATTCATATTTATTCGAATCATTCAAATTATTATTATTATTATTTCGGTATCAAAATTCTCGTTTAGATTATTATTATTATTTCCTAATTCCAAATTTGAAATCTTAACTGTAAAAGAAACGTATATTTCGAAAATACAACGTACTAAATTCATAGTTTTGGCCCGCGAATTGTTTTAACCAATAGAACTGTTTTACGTAATGAAAAATACAGCCAATAAGAGAGAAGCATCCTTTAGCCGCGAACCTAGCGTGGTCAGGAGCTCACTTCCACCATATTCGCCGAGGAGAGCAGACCTCCGTACGTTGCTCTTGTGGAAAGTCGCGGGAAATATTACCTAGCATAATTGCGATTCTCACTAAAGCCACTTGTAAAACACGTATGTATATTATAAAAGATAGCGTGTGAGTTTTCATTTACTTTGTGAGAAATAAGAAAACAGAAATACACGTAAGTACTTGATAAATGCAATTGAAGTGGTGAATTTACACAAACATCTACGCAGAACACAGTTAATTTGAATAAATGCCGATATAAAATGTTTATAGTGAAGTTATCATTTATAGAGACATAACTAGCTATAAACCAATCCCTCAGATGATTCGTGTGATACCCTGAGCTACAAAAGCCGTGGAAAAGATATAGGTGCAGAACTGAAGGAGCCCAACGGAGAATCGAAGTAAGTACATTTCCATAACGAATCCAGCTCCCAACAAAACACTCAACCAAACACCCATCTCAACTTGTCGCCTCAATCCGGCACCCATATCAATCTTGTTTTATAGCAATAGGCATACAACGATTGCAGATAGTCTTAAACAATAATACTCTGTATAACGTAAAAATACTGTAGTCCCGGCATATTTTCCATTAAAATGTAATATTCCCCTCGATTTTACGATACTCTTAATAACGATAAATCTCTCCATTAAGATTGCATATAGAATACCTGTAATATACTTTTCACCCGATACAACAGTAAAAAGATGGCGAAGGTGTAAATGAGAGCAAACAGGTGGAAGAAGGGGAGGAATAACGAAGTGTGAATCTACCAACCTTAACCACACTAGAAACCATTGCCGGTTGCGAAATTCTCCAGAAGTCTCTTATCAATTGCCCCGTATGTTCCAGAAGTCATTTAGTGATCCTCGACGCAATAAGGCCTTACGTGTTTTCTTCACTACGGAAAAAGTGAAACAGACTGTCATATCCGACTTTTTAAAAGACAGAAAGAAATTTATCCATTTGTTCATAGCTTGCTTTCCTTGACTGATACTGTAACGTAAAATGTGTTCGCTCAAAATGAGCAAAAATTGAATATAGTGCGGTAGTAGTGTAGTATATTAAGTTAAGGTACCGGTAGAGTAAAAGTTCGTGTGCTAAAATCGATTAGATTTTCTTAAATAATTAAAAAACTTAAATTACCGGAGTGGTTCCCTATATAGGCTACCATAAAAATTAAAACACTTTGTGCATTCTTGCTATAACAATAACATTCTCTACAAGAATATTTTTTCGAGATTTCACTGTAACATTTAGTTTTTAAACGTAGGCTATAATTGTTTTGTTATTGAGCTACGGTGTTTCATAGAGGCGCGCACACACACACATTATGAATATAAGATTTTTGAATTCTATATATTTATTAATGCTAAAGGCTCAAAATAGAAGTTCAGGGTCGAAAACAATACTTTCCCTACCTATGTCTATAATATGGATATAGAAAGTAAAAATACCTTAACATTTTAGCTCATATCATTACATTCAACAAGAGAACAGAAATACAGTACTCATTTTAAAAGTTGTATTTTCTTATCATAAATAAATAAACGAACCAAACTATGTAGAACAAACTTTCTCACATATACATGTTAAGAATTGTATTATTGAGGTTACCATAATGTAGGCCTACCATTCAAAAATTAATGTATAACCTCCAGGTTAAATAGATTTAAAATCTTACCGAATTTTTCATAACGCGCGTACAGACACACAGACACAGACGCTCAGACATTTTCCCGTCCACCTCACAATCTCAGAATGTACATTCTGGCACTTAATAATTAGTCCGACTATTCAATAGATTTTGATTTCCTTAGTCATGTAAATCTCTATCTCTATATAAAAGAGGTTTTGTCCTGACTGACTGACTAACTTAACGAATAAGTGACTGACTGAAAATCAACGTAAAGCCTAAACTATAATAGGTAGAGACTTGGAACTTTGACGGTACCTTCATTTCATAATGTAAGTGAAAGGATTTTGCAAAATTTTGAATTTAAATTTTAAAAAATCACATTTTTTTGAGGATATGAAATACCTTTTTACACAGGATTATCAAATCCAGTTCTCATGACAACAGTGTACCGTTGGCAGTTTTCACAGGTAGCTTTGGAAGTGCTTGATACAGGACTTTACTTTAGAGAAGCTATCGATAGAATTCATTGGTGTAAATAAATATTGAAGAATGCAATCCACGAAAATAAGCACAATGCGATGCAGTCACATAACTTTCTCTGCTAAATCCAGCTGTCTCAGCCCGAGTGTGTGTCAAGAAGGAAGTTATGTCATATCATAAATCGGTAAAACTTTCTATCCAATGATACGTTATTCATAGCTGTAGGCTTCGTATTTTTAGTTGAGAAATATGGATGTTTGTCATAGGCCCTAAGCATGTAAAAGGGGACAAAATAGGATGGGACATTTTTAGTCCTTTGCGCGCAGTATATTATTATGTCCCAGGTTTGGGGGAAGGAAAGTATGAAAGTGGTATTGAATTTATTTTTGATTTCACCCCCGAAGTGGTTGAATGGTAACATGAGAGTGAGAAATAAAATATTCCGTAAAGGCAACACAGTTTTATGTTACCGGAAATTCTGTTTCTTCTTATTTCTTATAGCTTGGTATGTAGAATCAATAGGGTGAAAAATTCTACATCCTCTATGAGCCATAAAAAACTGTATCAAGAGTCTTCTGAGGGAATAGTTTGAGTGTGATAAGTGGTTCTTCCTCATTTCAAATTCTACATACCTACATAAGATAATTTCTAATTACAAAAATACAAAACCCGAGCGACCACGGGCTCTGCAAAATAATTTGGGAAGTTTAGTACTGCTTTAGCAATAGAATTAGGTCAGTGTAATTTGTACGTTATGTCAGGGAATTCATGCAGCGAATTTTTGTGCTTTATATTCTGGAGCTAATTTATTGTTTGAAATTTATAAAAATGGTACAATTATCCAAGTACTGTGTAATAATGCTCACCATATAAAACTACGAAGTACTCAAATAAATAATCTGTGAGGTAAGTATAACATTGAAACAAAATTACAATTTAATGAAAGTTGTAAACAGTTACGATAGATGGATCATTCACCCATAGGATAAGCAGCGTTCTAGGAGATAAGCGGCTTTGTCCTGACTGACAGATAATAAACGTAAAGCCTAAACTATAATAGGTAGAGACTTGGAATTCTGACAGTACCTTCGCTTCGTATTGTAAGTGCACACAAAGAAACGGCTTTACAAAATTTTGATTTTTAATGCCAAAAATCAAATGTTTTCGAGGAGACGAAATTCCTTCCCTAAGGCTAGTTTACACGACGAAATTAGGTTTCGTAACTGAGTTTCGCAACTGTTTTTTACTTGAATGCGCAAGCGCTAGATGTACTTGCGACAATGAGTTACGACACTACGCAGTTTCGGCTGATTCCAACTTTTCACGAAACTATAATCGTAATTTTGAGGTTATACGCTTATTTAGCTTGTTCGCATTTCGTAAAATGAAATGGGGAAGAGGGAATTGTGAATGTCTGTATTCATACGTGTTTCAAACGTTTATATGGTCTTTTAACAACTTGAACTTCAGAAATAACATGAAATGTGCGGTTGCATTGGAAAGAAAACGTGTGTAATTAGTTTCACGAAATCACTTTCATGAAAGTGGTTACGAAACCTAAGAAACCTAAGAAACATACGAGCAATTCGATTGTTGTGGAAAACATTAGCAATACACAATGCAATTGTGAAATCAAATAATTATGACCTTGCTCGGTTGCTATCTCGATTCATTTGTTTACGATACGAACGCAGAGATCTGATTTACACAGAAGGGGATAATGAAATCCCAGCTAAATGGGACGAAACTCACTATGCGGGGGTTATTGGGCTAGGAACTCGAATCTGAGGTCTTTTATCCCCTCGGTCTTCGCACTTTATTTGTGAAATGCACCTCGAAGCCGGGTTTTTAGTTTATTAAATTATCAATCGTTAGCCTATAATTAAATTATTTATGCATGATCATGAATCCATGTTTCATTTTAATCGTTCCATTTCTAATTCGTATGCCCATTTGGCAGCATAAGATTCGTTTTGATCGTTTATTTATTTATATTTTTAACGTTAAACATCATAATTAAGATTAAAATTATGTAATTCCTACAATTTATTTAAAAACGATGGCAGTGATATTAAATATATTTTTTAATTATTTTTCTGTTAAATGATTTAAACAAAACATCTAGCAGTTGAGTAAATAATCGCGGGCGAAGCCGCGGGCACCTGCTATTACTGTATATATTAAATATTATTTGCAGACGACACTAACCTGGTTTTTAATGACGCTGACTCAACTACACTTCTAAAAAAAGTTGATTTGACAATTTCACACTTACAGTCATGGCTAAAAGATAACAAACTCCACCTCAACGTAAAAAAAACAATACTAATGCGATTCCACCAAAAGAAACTTGACAACCCTTTTGCTATTCATATTAACGGAACAACCCTTGAGGAAAGTATAAATACCAAATTTCTGGGAATTTGGTTTGAATCAAATCTTTCTTGGAATACGCATATAGACTACACAGCAAATAAACTGAGTAGACTTGACTTTGCCTTCCGTATTCTTGCTAGAGTAGTCTCTCTCGAAACTATTAAATCTGTATACTTTGGACTTATATACTCACAAATTACTTATGGTATCTGTATCTGGGGTACATCATCAAAAATAACAACCATTTTCAAATTACAAAAGAAAATAGCAAAAATTATGTTGAAAGTGCCAGTCCGCACTCCTAGTAGAGAAGTTTTTAAAAAGTTGAAAATTTTACCAGTACCCAGTATCTATATTTTAGAAACTGTATGTTTCGTACATAAGATTAAAGAATCTTTCACAAAAAAACTCAGAATATCGTACTCATAATACCAGAATAGCTAATCATCTTCATCTAAATAAACATAGGCTCACAAAATGCCTAAATAGTATAACATATTAAGGAATAAATATTTATAATAAGTTACCCGATGGGTTTAAAGCTCTTTCTAACAATGCTTTAAAAAATAAAGTTAAAAAAATCCTGTTATTGTATCAACCCTTTTCTGTCCACGAATTTCTTGATATTCAGATGGTAGACTTACAATTTAGTTATGCTTAATTATGCTTTTTGAAGGAGAGATTTCCTCTTAATCCTAATATAAGTATTTTATATCTCAGTGTTAACAAGCTGTATCATATATTGTATTAGACTTAAGTGACGAAACCATGAATTTTGTAACAAGATTCTTCTGGTGAATAAATTGAAATGAAATGAAAAATACAGGCTACAATTATGAATTTATCATTAGAGCCGATTAATTCTCGAGTCGCTGGATCCTTGAAAATTCTCAGTTTCTGTAGGCGACATGGCCTACCGGCCGACATAATTGTCAGTGCCAATGTGCTCTGCTATTAACTGTTTTCAAAGAAATTTCAAGAGATGTAAATCAATTCACTCTAATTAATATATTTTAACAGGAAACAATAAAAAATGTCGATATTGTTATGAAATAAATGTGCAAATATATATTTAATGATTATAATTCCTAGATGAAGGGCCACGTTGTTTCTTTATAAAAACATGAGTCGTTCAATCAACGAAGAAGCCGCACAGAGGACACTCGTCTTCATCATGTTATTTTTGTAATCGATCTCAGAGTTTTACTCCAGATCGTTTTTTAAAATAAAAAATCCCTTTAGGCAGGCCTACAGGCTGAGGTAGATTTCAAAGTGCTTTTGGTTTAATTTATTATCGCTGCGCAGCACTCTTCTTTTTTAGCCTTGGCATGGCAAACCCGCAGTAATAATAACTGAATTTGGTAAAGAGGAAGAGCCTACAATCATTTGTTTTGACAACAAGAATAGGATATAATATTCTGGGAGGCCGTGCGCAAGATCAGCAATGAATAAAATTAGCAAAGCCGCTAAACAAAACAAAATTATGATATTATAATAATTCTTTTAAGTGTTATTATTTTCAAACATTAAAATCTCGCGTCATATGAGAGCTATCAAGAAACTAGTTATTGATTTGTAGAGTACCCATCAAGAGCTTTTCAACGATACCCCACAAGACGTAGTTTCAAAAATTTCGAATTTCCATCCCCTCACCCCCACCCCCACTCGTACCCCCAAAAACCCCCGAATCGTTGGTGTCACTGTGAACTCCATAGGGAGTACTCTAATTTATTCAAACAAAGTTTCCCTCTATACTTCATAGGGGCCGAGATATAAATGTTTTAAAATTTCAACCCCCTCCCCCGACCACCCCGTTGGGCCAATTTTGCCCATTAACGAACTTGTCCGAACTACTGGGCCTAGAAATAACATAATAAAATTTGGTTGAAATATCTTCAAAATTACGGCCGCTATCGTGTAAAGATATATAAATAAATATCACCAATTTTTTTTTTTTGTACGGGCGGTGGTTTCGTACTTAGGGGAGCATGAAACGTAAACAGTGGCGACTCCTGGTTTTTTAGTTGTGTAGGATGGTGTGGAGAGAGCGAATTAACCCATTCACTGCTATTGACGTACATAATAATAAATAATAATAATAATAATAATAATAATAATAATAATAATAGTTTATTTAACCTGGAGAAGTTAAGACCGTAAGGTCTTTTCTTCCACTTCACCAGGGACTAAAAGTATGCGTCGCCGTAAAAAATACATAAAGGCTGAGATGTAAATTTAATACAATAATGCTTTATCCTAAAATATGAAAAGATTTAACCACGTATGAAAACTGTCGTTTACGGAAATGAGCTATTCCGCTATAATTTTCATAGTTCATATCAAACTTGATATTACTCCAGGAATACTTATATTGAAATATAAACAGCACTGTAAAGTTTAATAATAGCTAGGCCTATAATATATACCAAGAAATGAAATAAATAAATATTAATAAAAATATGATCACTCCCCTCTTAGAAAACAAGCTGTCGAACGTGAGGAACACAAAACACATGTGAGGAAGGACTGTAAGACGTCCTCAACTTCGTCCATATGAAACTGGCTTCTCACTACCTTTTTTCTTCCCACCTCCCCCTTCACATGCCCAAGAGCTTTAACAACGGCATGGACTACGTAACATCAACAGTGAGTGACTGAGGACATCCTCGCAAATACCAACCTGCTCAAAAAGGAACCGCTAACTTCCTTCCCGAGTGCTCTACAATAACGCTGTTTTGTCATTTTATTGTTTTAATTTTGACAATGAATGCTAGTAAACATTTATGTTGATCAATTATGAAGTGTAGGATGATCCTCACATCCTATATGGAATAATCGCCACTGAACGTAAAGATATGAAAGAATTTTTCGAAAATCATGACATGGTATCCATTGCAACAGGTAGATTTTTTCTAAAAAGAAATCGTGTGTCTATAGTGGTTAAGGTAGTGAAATATGCCTATATAGCACACTTGAAAATATTTCATAATTTAGTTTCACCAAAACGACCTCTAAAAGCTCTTTAAATGTCACGTAACAGTTCGTGTGCAAAATGAAAAAAACGCGTGGGCTATATGTATATTCCTTTAACAAGCAGAAAAGTGTATCAGTTGAATGCCCCTTTACAACAAATATTTGTTTATATGTTAATAATCGAATTACAAACAATACATTTTTAATGAAATTTCCTATCACAAGACATAAAAAACATAAGATGTTAAATTTGTGGTAAATCTCTATCTCTATATATATATAAAAGGCTTTGTCCTGACTGACTGACTGACTGACTGACAGGAATCAACGTAGAGCCTAAACTATAACAGGTAGAGACTTGGAATTTTGACAGTACCTTCGTTTCATAATGTAGGTGCTCACTAAGAAAGGATTTTGAAACATTCTGATTTTAAATGCCAAAAATCACTTAATCCCTTTTTACAGAGAATTATCGAATCCAAATCACATTTGACAAAAAACATATTGTTGCCAGTGGGTTTCAGATGGGTTTGGAAAAAAATGAGACTAGAATTTGGCAAATTAGAGAACTATCAATATCCACGAAAATAATGCAGTCACATAACTTTCTTTACCCTGGACATAGAGAAAACAATACGAGGTAGGCCTATGGTAATATATATATATATATATATATGTATGTATATATATATATTATTATTATTATTATTATTATTATTATTATTATTATTATTATTATTATTATTATTATTATTATTGTAACGCAGGTTTTTGGAGAGAGAAGTATGAAAGGGATATAACATTTCTGTTTAATTTCATCCCCAAAACGGTTTTATGGTAACATGCGAGTGAGAAATAAAATATTCCGCAAAGACAATAGAATTTTATGTTACCGGAATTTATGTTTCTTCTTATTTCAACTCCTACCCGGCTTGCTGTGTACAAGCGATAGGATACAAAATTCGGTATAGGATAATTTCCATGCTTGAGAAAATGTTGTTGTGATCACAGGTATCGATATAATTCATTAAAATACGTTATGTTCAGGTACTGTGAGCCATGCGATATCATTGTTGCATGTTATACACAGCGTAGCGTGAAATAAATATCCTATTCGGAATGTATACTCAAAGGATTCCATTTTATTTATTGATTTGTCGCGTTACACAAAACAATTATGGAACAGAAAAGAGCTGCAGAGGATTGGCCGTCTCCAGATTCAAGATCATGTGAAGTTAAAAAGCGATGAGCGAGGTGTAGTAGTGCAATACGCAAACAGCAATTAAAATCGGCTAAGAAAACATTTTTGGGAAAAAATCCCAATGCGCATCAGATTGCTAATACTAATTATCAGAAAAAATTATGCAATTCCTACAATTTATGTAAAAACGATGTCAATATTAATAAATATGTTTTAATTATTTTTCTATTAAAAAAATTATTTAAACAAAACATCCCGTAGTTGAGTAAATAATCGCGGGCGAAGCCGCGGGCACCTGCTAGTCTCTCTATATATGAAAGGCTTTGTCCTGACTGACTGACTGACAGAGAATCAACTTAGAGCCTTAACTACGAGGGTTGGTCAATAAGTAAGGTCTCCAACACTCTAGCCCAAGCTCACAACGTCGGACGAGAGATTTGGCACCACTGCCATGTCCCGCTATTTCTCCTCTTTCAAACGAGCCATTGCTGAAGCCGCTGAACATTCTAGTGTCCGAGATAGAGCTGTTTGAAATGGATCTCCCGATTTCCATCCCCACCAAGTGCGCCTACGCGAAGTCATACGGTTTCTTACTGCAAAAAATGTTCCGCCGATTGAAATTCACAGGCAGCTTTGCGAAGTTTATGGAGGGATGTATGGACATAAAAAATGTGCGTAAATGGGTTCGTGAGTTTAAACAGGGCCGGAAAAATATTCATGATGAAGAACGAAGTGGGAGACCAGCAACAGCCGTCACAGATGAGATGGGGGCAAAACTCGATGAATTGGTGCTACAAGATCGACGCGTAACTACCCGTGAACTTTGTTTATTGCTTCCTGATATTATTAAAGGTTCCATACAGACCATTTTGAGTGACAAATTGATGTTCCATAAGGTTTGTGCGAGGTGTGTTCGCGGAGGCCGCACTTGGCGGGGACGGAAATCGGGAGATCCATTTCAAACAGCTCTATCTCGGACAATAAAAGGTTCAGCGACTGCAGCAATGGCTCGTTTGAAAGAGGGGAGATAGCGGGACATGGCAGTGGCGGCAAATCTCTCGTCCGACGTTATGAGCTTGGGCTAGAGTGTTGGAGACCTTACTTATTGACCAACCCTCGTATAACAGGTAGAGACTTGGAATTTTGACAGTACCTTCGTTTCATTATGTAGGTGCTCACTAAGAAAGGATTTTGAAAAATTTTGATTTTAAATGCAAAAAATTAAATGTTTTTGAGAAACTTAATCCCTTTTTACACAGAATTATCAAATCCAAATCACAGTTCACTTGACAACAGTATTGTTGGCAGTCTTCACATAAGGCTTTGGTAATAAATGAAACGAAACTTGAGAATCGTTATAATAAAATTGTTTATGCATGATTTTGGTAAGGTTCATGAATCAATGTTTCATTTTAATCGTTTCATTTCGAATTTGTATGCCCCATATGGCTGCATATGATTCGTTTTGTTCGTTTGTTTATTTATATTTTTAACGTTAAACAATATAATTAAGATTAAAATTATTTAATTCCTGCAATGTATGTAAAAACGATGTCAGTGTTAATAAAGTATTGTTTTAATTATATTTATGTTAAATGAATGATTTCAACAAAACATCTAGCGGTTGAGTAAATAATCGCGGACAAGGCAGCGGGCACCTTGCTAGTAAATCATAAAAGTGAATTCAAATTAATCAAAACCATTATTGTATGACTTAGGTCTGCTTTAATTATTGCTATTTTTAAGTGGAGATGTTTTATGGACCTGTGTAGTACAATATATGCATACTTTTCATTATGTTTTTAAAATTCAGGCTTGTTCAAGAAAATACAGTAGGCTACTTGTAATCGACATTTAAGCCTACTATTTTCTTTATTAATAATACCATTACTATGACTTATTTAGCATGCTTTAACTACATATAGGTCATAACTCGTGCTTATATTGTTTTGCCTGTACCAGTTGTCTCTTATATTACTTGATTCGTGTGCATCTGGTTCTATTGTTCAGTAATGTCTTCTTTTCTGATATTCAGTTTAAACGAGCGGCGATGAGTTATGGAAAATAACAACCAGGAAAAATCTAAGTCAATTGACCGGCCACGAGGTTCGATTTGAACCCAGGACCGCCTATTAGCCTATTATCTCAATTACAGTGAGATGGTATAGGCCCTATACCATCTCACTGTAATTGGTTTTGGTGTGTTCATTACGACTGAGATAAACTGACTGCATCTCACTACAATAATTGGATTATAGTTTTCTTGTTACTATGGGCAACAATATCATCTTCCTTTCTTTCTTTATCATAGTTTCACCTCTCCCTTTTAGGATTTAAGCGACCCAAGCCGCCCGGGGCCTTACAGGGCCGCGACCTCTCGGGAGAGGGATTATCTTTGGATCACATATAATATATACTTTTTTGACCAGACAAGGACATGGAGGGCCTCCCCGGATGAGTGATCAGCCCAACGCCGGGGCCACCTCCGAGACAACACGAACACATAGGACGAGACACACCATTCACACACACACACTCACTCCAAACAAGGCGAGGATGGGATGAAGATGATAATGACGGCCAGATGATACCTGGGGACCACAAGGGCCTAAAGTTACCCGACACTTGTCAAAGGTGAGGGAAACCCCCAGAAAAAACCCCACCTAGGTAACTTGTCCCGACCAGGAATCGAACCCGGGCCCGCTGCGTGAGAGGATTGAACGCATCCCCTGAGCCACAGCGGTGGACTAAGAATATCATTCATGTTTTAATTAATGTTTGCTCTGACATTCTCATTTAAGTCATATTTATTGATGCCCATTAATTTTATAAAGATATTTGTATTACAAAAAAATGTACATTTTAATTTTCTCTTCAACTTGACTGAGCTAGATTTTCATGTAGGCCTATCGCCTATTGAATTGGAGATAATCTAGAAAAATTTAAAATGGATAGAGTAAAGTACCCCCTAAGTCATTTTCGCAGGAAAACTATATATAAGTATTTATTTTTATATTTTTTATTAATATTGTGAGGGCCATTTTTTAAAATTGAATTCTAAAAAGTTTAAAGGTAAAGTCCCCTTAATATTTCAGTTATAAAAGCCAAATTCTGAGGAATTCGATACAATTCCGAGAAAGTCCCTCTGTGCTTGTCCACAGACAGAGAGACAGACGTCTTTTTTCTGTTTCTAGGCATCGTGAATCATTGTTTTCCCGGTGTTATCTCGACTCTCGACTTTGATTTTTTTTTGTCACGAACACAATACTTTCTATATTATATTGAAATAAGGTATTATAGATACAGCAGCTGAGTATTGCTCATTTAAAGCTTATTTTCGTTTGCGGTCTCATAATTTTGGATACTAGGAAATATGAGTATCTTTCCGATAAAAGTGGACGGTTTTATTACTACTGCCATCTATATTAGGAAGGGCGTGATCTCTTAATTAGCGTTATATCTCCACCCGGATTTTAATATTGTGGCTGTGGCGCAGCGGGCCCAGGTTTGACTCCTAGTCGGGACAGGTTACCCTAGGTTAACAGGGTTTTTCCTCACATTTAAAAAGAATGTCGGGTAACTTGAAGCCCTTCTGGTCCTCAGATATCATCAGACCGTCATTGTCAGCTTCATCCCATCTGCGTCTTGTTCAGCATGAATGTGCGAGCGACTCCTAGGTGTTCATGTTGTCTCGGAGATGGCCCCGGCATTGAGCTGATCACTAATCTTGAAGGCCCTCCATGTCCTCGTCAGGTCAAAAAAGTATGAATGTGATCAAAATCACCAATTTAATGCTAAAATCCTTAAATTCGAAAGTATTCTCAGTGGAAGGACTGTTTTTTTTTAAATGGTGACTGTTAAAAAGTCCTTTAATTGTCCTTTTGTTAGTGCTGTCATTTTTTTCAGAGAGTTGAGAACATTTCCCAGAATTATTTAACCAACTTCTAATGTACACTCTTCTCTCTTTTTCATACTTGTAGACCATGATATACGTTGTTTTTTATTTTTTGTACCTTGAATTTTTTTTGCATAATGTATTCAATTTATATACATATAGCCTATCAAGAGGCCATTAAAGAAACAAGCCTTTTCTTTTTAACATGTCTAAACACAGATTTAAGCTTACAACGTGCAGAGTTTTGTATTCTTATGTTATAATCAATTATAAATGTAGAAAATTAACTTATAAAAACAAAAAGTAAAAAATTAAAACTGTGGGAGGAACGGAATGGCTATGAGGGGTAAAGAGGAGGTCATTTTGAAAAAAGAATATACTATTTCCTTTATTTAATAGATAATACGTTAAAAAACTTAAATTTAAGCTGAACTTTTCCTTCAAAGAACTCTTCTTAACTGTACCATATTGTTATTAATGGTATATTAGTGTAATGGGTTGTATTTAGCTTCGCCCCCCCTAACACCCCCCCCCCCTTCACTCGGTGTGTCTTTCCTTTATTTTAAAACTTTTCAGTTGGACACACTCTATCCTCTACTTCATGCAAAAAGAAATACATGGAATGAATACATTTTAAAAAAGGCTTCAGATATTCCAATGCCAAAGTCAGTGACCTGAGAAAAATGCTTTAATAATTGAGAATCGGAAGGTTTCGCTTAGTGGACTTTGTTTTGCTGTCCGGGGGAGATCATGGTTTCATTGATGACGTAACTCGAGTATCCTTTTATGGGGTCGCTGGCGTCTTTCCAGGGAAGTGTGCCCGCCTGCGAGCGTCCAGGAATAGCGTCTCTACAGCACTCACGCTTACGTTCTGGTTCCTCACCACCACCGCTGTCGATATTACAGTATTTCTGCATTATTTGTATTCTCCTCACACCACCTCGTGGTGACGTCACCTCAACACTCCACCCCATTCATAAAATTAGTTCACGTCACATCAGAATCTTTCTCAGAGAGATAATTTGATCTGTTATTTTTACAAGGTATCCTCAGTCAATCTCATGCTTTGAATCTATTTTGAAATACTCCTATTATTTGGCTTAGTTTCTCAGAGCAGAAGATTAGGCCTACTTATCCAGCGCTTTTTTCCCCGCTCCTCAAGGACACTTTTCTTAACGAAATGTCATCAATAGGGGGCGGATTTCTATGACATGTCATATTTTTCCCCTTTGCATTATTTCAGGTTTTCGACTAATTTAAATCCGATTCCAAGCAACCTAGTGAAAATGGAACGGCTTTTATTGTGCATATAACTGCATATTTAGGAAATTTTCAACTATTGTAGCATATTTAGTAAGGATATGCATATTTAGGTCATATTTTGGGCATATTTGTGTGCATATTAAAGAATTTTGAAGTTTCATATCATATTTTGTAAATTTTGAGAATTTACAGATATTTAAAATAATTAACACTATATTTTAATAAAAGTATTGTAATGAAACTTTTAAAAAATATACACAATGTGTATGTGGTAAAGTCATATTTTAAATTTTACTGGTAATATTTTAATGTTCTTTAGGTCATAAATGCATGCATATATCCTATTTTTTAGGTCATAGAAATCCGCCCCCTAGTCATCAACCATGTCTCGAAGCAGATTTGTTCAGTCTGATATGACTTGCTTAATGGCCCTATTTTTTTCCGAGATATTCTTAACTGACTGTTAATTTTTAGCAAACAGTCATCGAGATATCTCCTATTTAGCTGATTAGAAATACCCAATTGCTCTCACGTTAGGTTCTGTATTTTATTCTCACTATCAATTTCTTTACATTTTTTTGGAGATATCTGAGCATTTTATAGAACCCCAAAAACACTTCAGCTTTCTGTTGATGTATTGTTAGAATAGATATAGCAACGTTAAAATTACCTTTAGATTTTTTTTATTATTTTTTTTAATTTTTAATTTTTAGATAACTCAGCAAATTAAATAAATTCTGCTAAGTTTCTAGAAGGATGCCCCTTGCTACTATTTTCTTAATGAATGAACAATCTACAATCTGTGTGTCTATTATTTCCATTTTGCATTAACTACTGTGACCGCCTACATGGTATAGGCGCAATGGTTAGCATTGTTGACTACGGTCTGGGTTCGTACCGTACATTGTAGACTTTTTCTGGCCGTCTGAGGAGCTACTTTATAAAGAAGTAGTGGCTTCGGTTAAGAAAACCATCAATCAAGGTCGTTGGAGCCGCAATGCTGACCACATGACCCCCAATCCTGTCATCTTCGTGTGATAGATAGAGTCACTGAGAAAGAATGAATTATTGTGCTCTCGCCATCTGAAAATTTGCTTTCAGTAAATAAATATTTTAGAAATTAAGACAAAAATTAAGTTAAAGACTCGACGAAAATAAATGTGCAATAAACATTTTTGTAGTGAGGATATTCCTACCGTTATGACTTAGACTACACGTATTTCGTAAACGTTAACAGAGCCAACGTTTTAAAAAGTATTTCAGAGCAAGTTTAATTGTGTTTTCCTTGCTCTAAAACTAGCCTAGAATTAATTTTGGTTGCTTGGTTTGTGTGAAAAAACATAATTTTCTATTGTATTGTTTGTAAATGCCTAAAATACAATATTTTTTTTCAAAATTCTCATTCGTATCTTACACCTTAATCTATATTGTTTCGTATTTTTCCTTTAGTATTTAAATCCAAAACGATCATGTCAATAGTTACCGTATTTTACGGACCATAAGACGCACCTTTTTACCTGGAAAACAGAGTCTTGAAAGATGGGTGCGTCTAATGGTCCGAAGTACACACAAAAAAAATTAAAATTATGGTAAATACCGCCGGTAATATCATAGCTATAAACAACGATAAGATAGTTGCATACTTAGGCATAAACTTGACATCAGTGCACTTGTCACAATCGTAAAATGAGGGTAGCTGGAAGCCAGGTATACAATGCGAAAGAAGGGAATGTTGAGTTCTTTTATGTGAAAGGAGTTTTTCTCCACCGGGTAGTTTAAATAAAGGCAAATGACCTCTAAACAGCCTAGTACCATTACACTTACTTTATCCTGAATTGAGGGTTAGAGGGTTTAAAAGTATTTTCAGTCTTTAATGAAAAATGAGTTCGGTGGTTAAAATTTACGAGAAGAGATTTTCGTACAACGCAGGTTTTAAGTTATAAGTGATTTGCACTGATTCTATTATACAAGGTTATAATTGTTTATGGAATGAAATATATTATTCCGTTTAAATTTTTGTTTAGAATCACATTGAATTTTTTCCCCTTTAAATTTCCATCCTAAAATCAAGGTGCGTCTTATGGTTCGGAGCGTCTTATAGTCCGTAAAATACGGTACCTAATTTCTTTGGTAACCTTTGGAATCTTAATTTAAAATGAAAAATGTTACTATTTAGTAAAACCTGAACCTTGCCATTAAGCATACCGAGAGTCGATTCGTTCAAGTACAAATGTAGTATGAACACAATACTCAGAGAGGAAGAGACCTTGGATTTCAAATTTACGAATCAGACACTGGCCCTGAGTTGTCGACTTGGGCGAAGGTAACATGATGAATGCGGTTATTCAATTTTAATATTTACAAGCATGTCACTAGCTTTATTTCAATATTTGTTTTCAATCTGCTAGCTGGAGAGGTAGCATGACCAGACATCATTTGCATCTATCGCTAAGTAGGTCGCGAGTCGGAACTAATTCTCATTTTGGAATAGGTGGGGGAACATCATTTCCGTTTTTATCTTCCTCTCTCGATACAAGAATAAACATTCCTGACTCACCAATGACCACTTGTATGCATAAACATATGATTTTAAATAAATACATTCAACGAAGTCATTTAGTCGGTGCAGTCATAAAATGAATTATTTAGGCGACAGTAAATATTGCGTTTGGCGTTAGAGTCGTTTATTTCCGGCTGCAGAATTTTGTTGAAAGTTTTCTTGCAAAATTGTGTTCCTTTGCCTCTCTTTTTCTCTCTGCCCCTCTTTGCCCAATTCTCCTTCCCTCTCTCCCTACTCTTTGTTTTCCTAGCTCTCTCATCTATCTATCAATCAATCACTCTTTCTCCCCTTTTGAATTCTCCTGTCTCCCTTTCTCTTTCTCTTTCTCTCCCTCTGCCTTTCTCTCTCTCTTCCTATCTTTCTCCTTGGCCGCAGAATTTTATATTGTTTTTGTAAAATTTCTTACCTCTCTCCACCACTCTCCACCTCCTATCCTATCTCCTCCCTCGCTCATTTATCCTTTCTCTTCCATTTATTCCTTCCCACTCCTTCCATTAAATTTTCCTTCGCGCTCTCTTTTGTTCTCATTCCGTGTCACCAGTGAGCCCCCTTTGTACACACTTGAGAAGTTTTGGGACAAGAAATCCTGCAAGATCTGCTCAGGAGCAATAATTTAGGCCCGTTGGTTTTTTTATAAGTCGTGCCGCATGCACGGTATCTTTAAAGAATTCGTGCTGCAGAATTTTCAAAGCTCAGCCTGAATGGAATCTCAAACCCACGGACTCAAAAGAAAGGAAAAAAACAACAACAACAACGCAACCATCTGAACCACCAATATCAATTTTAATTTTTCCTTTCAGTCGTTAGTTACTAATTGGCATTTCTAGAAGGAGAACGATCTGACTAAAAAATTACTTCCAGAAAATAAATAATATCCATGTGTTTTGATTTTGGACTTCATACGAACTTTTTTTTCTGACTGCCTTGATGATAGGTGCGTAACTGTTTCGCATGCAGGGGCGCCTGAAAATTTACGTTAAGATAAAAACGATGTTGAAGTTCAATTGGAGCAAAGGAAGAAATAGAAATTCTCACAGTTAGTAAAATTTGTCCCGAGTGTGTGGTACACGACTTAGTATGCTTTGCTGTTTTGGAGGCGATGCCCAGAGTGCTATCCAGGCCCCTATAATGGTGTACCTTGCGTGAGTTATGTCGACGTAATTCTTCAGATTTGTGAGATTTCCATAGGTCATTTCACGTTCTGGTTTTGCATTCCTGAAGATAGTTCTGCATATTTTTCTGAATGCTTTTGCCACTTCCTTCTTCTCAGCTGCCCGTGACCTTTAACCTTTTTCTTTACAACACCGCAGAAAATAGCTGGTATGCGTTGGCGGGAAGGCTAAAGAAGATAAATCGTTTTACGTTTAACAGTCGGAAACACTGAGATACCATGATGTCAGAATAACATAATAGTGAAAACTCTTTCAGAATCTTTAAAAGGTCGAAAATTTAGTGGTGTTTCACTGTTTTATTGCAAATTGAACAGGTCAGAATATCAAAGCGATGTAGTTGGAAGGTGACGGATTTTACACGTTCACGTGACTTGATTACACGAGTGAAATTCATTTCAAATCGATTAAAATTTAATAAAGCGTAATGACTGGATAAACTCCATAAATAAAGTAAGCTACGGTTTAACTTTACGCTTATCTGACATATTGCATTCGAATTTTTGCCAATTTTTGTAATAATATCTTAGTGAACATTTGCATTTGAAAGGTTGGCTAGATGACGGGAGTAATTAAAAAAATCATAGTTCTTAGATGATCAGTAAAAACTGCATAGAAATTAGAAATTCTCACAAAAATAATAAACAAATTATAAATGGCAAGAAGAAACATATTTTTTAAAACATATTTTTTTTATTATATTTTTGTGAGAATTTCTAATTTCTACGCAGTTTTTATTGATCTTAAAAGTACCGTATTATTTTAAATTATGCCTTCTTCCAGCCAACCCCTCATTTGCTGCAAGTGTTTAACTTAGAGGTTCTTTTTCTTAAGGTTCCTTATTCTGTTGGGTATTTTAAGTTCCTTTTTTCTTCTACATCTGATCTGGGTTTTATTTTTATTTATTTTTTTTTTCTATGGGTAACACAACTCAAAATATTCACTCAAGAGTTGTAGGCCTTTGTAATTTTTGTGCGAAATAAAAGTTGACAGCGGATGAATGGAATCCTATAATTTCGTGAGACGTTTGTTCTAGGTCTTTTACTTTACAGCTTCTTAATTAATATTTTTTTAAAAATATTTTGGAGGCTTTAGTCTCGATTCAATTAATATCACAATTAGCGTTAAACTTTGCTTAACTTTTCTGGATATTCCGTACATTGAGAAAATAATTAATCATAATAAGAGGCATATGACAGACGATTGTAATCGGTTGTTGGGTATAATAGATTGTGAATTTAAGAGCATAGACCTATGTCAATCTGTAACCAGATGCTAAGGAAATTATATGTGGAATAAGTGTTGCATGTGACTTTATATTGGGGACCAAAATTCTTTAAATGTTGCATAAATATTGTTTTATATTATTGTTTAAATATTGTTCTACGCTATCAACATTTAAAACTAGGTTAAACGAATATCTATTAAAAAAACGCTAATTTTTAGGTATAAAACATTTGTCTTTTTATTGTTTATTGTATGTTGTAGATCTAAGTTCCTTCTTTTCCTAGTGTAACACGTCTTGCTAAAATAGTTTGATTTTATGTAATATAGACTCAATTAACTGCTGTGTATGTATATAACTAGTGTATTCTTATTAGTTATAGAACTATATTAGTGTATTTGTTTGTTCCTTTTTTTATGTCTCTGGTTGAGTGTAAGAGAAGGCCTTAAGACCTTAACTCTGCCAGATTAAATAAAGATTTATTATTAATATTAAAATTGCAGACTAAGTTACTGGTACAGTAGAAGACGTAAAAAAGAACCTCAGCTGAAATATATTACAGAAGTGATTGATTCCTGTCAGAGTTGGAACCGTTCCATTGTACCTGCTACTAAATAGAAAAGAGAAAAAATCCCTTTAGGCAGGCCTACAGGCGGAGGTAGATTTCGAAGTGCTTTTGGTTTAATTTATTGTCGCTGCATAGCACTCTTCTTCTTTAGCCTTGGCATGGTAAACCTGCAGTAATAAGAACTGAATTCGGTAAAGAGGAAGAGCCTACAATCATTTGTTTTGACAACAAGAATAGGATATAATATTCTGGGAGGCCGTGCGCAAGATCAGCAATGAATAAAATTAGCAAAGCCGCTAAACAAGACAAAATTATGATATTATAATAATTCTTTTAAGTGTTATTATTTTCAAACATTAAAATCTCGCGTCATATGAGAGCTATCAAGAAACTATTTATTGTTTTGTAGAGTACTCATCAAGAGCTTTTCAACGATACCCCACAAGACGTAGTTTCAAAAGTTTCGAATTTTCATCCCCACCCCGACCCCCACCCTCACCCTCACTCGAACCCCCGAATCGTTGGTGTCACTGTGAACTCCATAGGGAGTACTCTAATTTATTCAAACAAAGTTTCCCTCTATACTTCATAGGGGCCGAGATAAAAATGTTTTAAAATTTCAACCCCCTCCCCCGACCACCCCCTTGGGCCAATTTTGCTCATTAACGAACTTGTCCGAACTATTGGGCCTAGAAATAACATATTAAAATTTGGTTCAAATATCTTCAAAATTACGGCCGCTAGCGTGTAAAGATATATATATATATAAATATAAATATCACAATTTTTTTTTGAACAGGCGGTGGTTTCGTACTGAGGGGAGCATGAAACGTAAAGATATGAAAGAATTTTTCGAAAATCATGACATGGTATTCATTGCAATAGGTAGATTGTTTTTCGAAATCTACCTAAAAAAACATATGCATATTCCACTTATTAGCGATTAATTTTGTGGTTTCTCCAACGTGGTTCAATGTAGGTAAAGCAGAGTTGAATTTTGAATTGATTTTAACAGCCTGTTAAAGTTTTAGCGCAAGCCTTCATTCGTTTTAACGTACCAGTAGGCTACTAACTCAGTGATTTGTTAGAAAGGAATGAACTTTAATTTACAATCTTAAATGCAGTATATAAGTAATAATAATATCTTCAGCGTCAGTAGATATGATGGAAAAAAATTATCAAAATGTTAGTATTATTCATAAATAACAAAAATGTATTCCATATTTTAATGGAGCATGGGAGATATAGTTCTGAATGCATTTGAAATAAATAAAAATATTTTAAATGAACGCCTATCTATTAATTATCTCTCACATATCTTGCAAAGCTAGAGTATGAAAAATAATTTCAGAATTGGGTGAAGCGATATTAATTATAAGAAGATAGAAATTCACGTTTTTCCCCCACATGAAGACATAGGAATGCATGTATGTTAAATCTGTAACAGATGATGCAACATAACCTCCTCTCGAATCGGTTGCTTAAAATCGTGTGCAAAACTTAACACAACTCACACATGCTTTCGTATAATCTTTAGTTCGGTCAGTGGTCTTTAGAATAAGTCAGACAAGTCAGCAGATTTGCTTGAATCGAAACCTTTAATATGACATTATGTGCATATCTCTGTAGAACAGTTACACAGCATCTCTAACTTGTATTGCGAATGACTGAGTAGTTCCAGTTCTTGTAACTATTAAAAAGTAAAATATTTTCAGTGATAAATTGAAAAATAAAATTGTCCGTCGAATATTAATGATTAATGATTAGAGATACCTAGTTTTCGCGAATGACGGATTTGCGAATGACGGATTCGCGAATTGTTGTTATTACTATTGATTAAGCAATAATCTTGTGTTTCAAACATCCCTACGTGGAATTATTGTCGGTTTTTAACCGCGGAAAAACGCGAAATTTTGTGTGTGTGCGAAATTGTCGTTTTTTGCGCGAAATTCCTCTTTTTTTAAAGATTTTTTTTACTTTCAAGGGAAATCTCGGGTTTCAGAAAAAAAATAACTAAATAATTTGTGCTCATTAATGGAACAAAAAATACAATAATCAATGTTAATGACAGTTCTTAAACATGTAGGCCTATGTTCTGAATATAAAAGCATTTTTATTCCGGTGAATAATGTAGATGCTGAGAGAGCTTTCTCAGGATATTCAGACATTCTAACCGATAAGAGGACAAGACTTCTTCCTCAAAATGTGGAGACTGCTTTAAGTTTGTACTTTTGGGATGGGTGCAATTTAGAATAAAATAGGCCTATAGAAATACTCTAAACTTTATTTTTATGGATAATGGTGCACATTTTCCATTCAGGTTTTCTTGATCATGCTCATGTGCGGAAATACACAATTATTTGCACCACAAAGGCTAAAAATGTATTTAGTTTTTATGCGAAATAACACCGAAATTTAGTTTTTTGTGCGAAATAACACCGTAACTGACCCAAATTTTTATACCGAAATTTAACATTCTTACTCACCGCAAAATAGCATCTCTATTAATGATTAATAAATGATGACTATTCCATTCATATGACACCTATGCGGACAATGAAGTAAATTAGGAAATAACGTTATTGTTCGGTCATTTACATAATTTCCCAATACTACCGAACGTTGATTTATGGCCAATAACGACAATGGCCGGTAATTTACGCAATAGACCAGAAAGCTTAGGGAATTCTTGTACACTTCATACGAAACAGTCACATTATCAGACATTGCCCGGACAATGACGTGAATGGCCAGTTGTAATTGGGCAATGTTGATAAATATAGAAAATAAGCACATGTTCGTCTCAAAATATATTATTCATTTCCTATCATTTCAACTGCAATGACACGTTCAAATTTAATTGTGGAGTGATGAAACCGGCTCTCCGTACATATTCCTGAATAAATTTTATTCAGGTGCTCTCGTTTGACGGTGGCGGAGTATATTGCAGAAAACTAAAAATTTAATGGTATAATCTGTACATTACCCATGCAACCTACTAGCCCGGAAATATATTGTTGTTTTCATTAATCATTATTTTCTTTCTTTATCGTAAATAATGTCTTCCCCAAATGAAAGCCACCAGGTTTGAAGAAACATACCCAATTTCAATAACATCGCTTCCATTTAGATTCACTGAAGCTTGTAGACTGAAATAAGGAACATTTATTAAAGTTAGAGAATATAAATTTATTGCAATCTTTTATGCTGTTAATCAAAATAACTGTATCGTAAAAGAATACGCGAGGCTGGTTTACACAAAATTATATAAGGAACTGTACTGAATCAGCACTGCTCTCTGTCCTCTTCTATATGTTTGGTCTGAATTTACCATCCCTAAATTCTGTTCCTCCTTAGGAACAGCCCAGATTGGGAAAGGGTGCCATCAGAGACTGCCGATGTAACATGGGAGGAGGCAGGGGACGAGCATTATGCCAGATCTTCCCCAAATACAGAACTCACGAATAGGGAGACGAAGTTGTCGAATGGAATTCATTACTAATCTCAGTACACTATATAAGAACCAGACGTGCTACTGACTGTAGTATCAGTTATAAATATTGAATACGTACACATATGATGTACAGGTAGGGAGAAAAAGCGGACCGACTAAAATATCTAAGTTGTCGGTATGAGCCTAGGATAGCAGGGAATGTATTGAAATTTGTTCTACAGCCGATAAATTGCTTGAATTGAGAAATAATTTCACGTAATTTGGATTGCTTGTGAAAACAAACGTTTACGTTACATCTCTTACATTTATTTACGTATCACAAGGCTCTGAAATCAGCTACAAGAGTCGGCTCGCTTCCCCCCCCCCCCTCCTACCTGTACATTGAGTTAATCCGGACGGTGTTGGTGAGTCCTGTCCTGGAATACGTTCACGTATTACACAGTAGAATAAATAAAAAAATGGCAAGTTCAGTCTCCATTTCTAGTTAAAGTTACGTCAGGCTAAGTCGCTAATAAAGTCATTAGCACGGTCTTAACATTGTCTTGCATTCTATTTGTCAGCCATCGTCACAATTCTTGCTAATGACGTCCAGGAGTAGCAGACGTCCGTCGTCGGTATGCCTACGAATTTTGGCAGCTGTTCTACTACTGGTCTTTAAAGATTACGTCCACACCACAGAATCTGTGACACACACACACACACCATGTTATAAAACGATGTCGTGCTCCTCCGCTTTACTCTACTTGCGAAATAATTAACCAACTTTTCTGACCAATTAAAATGAAAGCTTTCAGTATAACATTTTACACTGAACCAAACAAATTAAGTATTAATGAACTTCATTTCCAGTAAGGTGTAATCGATATTTAAAATATTTAAACATATATACAACCTTATAAGTTACCCTTATTAAAAGTTTTACTGGGACCCGATCTCGAACATTAGGCATTCATAAGTAAAACATCACACAGACATTAAAACAATGTGTTCCAAAATAGCCCACCATTGATTCCGAAATGCAACTTTTTATTGCACGACAATCTGGGATCCAGTAAGAAGAAGGCTTGACAGGCAGCATCATAAGCAATTGACATTTTAAATATCGTGACATTGTTTTAATGAGTATGTGTGTATGTGTGCTATGTTTTATTTATGAATGCTTAATGTTCGAGATCTGGTCCCAGTCAAGCTTTTAGTAAGAGTATAAGTTAAGGTTGTATATTCGTTTATCAAGCTTTTAATATCAAACAAATAAAGTAAATTAGTTATTAACTATTAACTATGTAGCCAAGGCTACTCATATCATATTCAAACTTGTGTCTTAGGCCTTGGCTGAGACTTTGAATGAGGCTGAATATCCACTACTGCAATTCAGCCGTGTACTGTAAACTGGAGGGTACCGGAAGTTACTTGTTTTACATCAAATGTTTACTTTAAACTAAGCTTACTTGAATGTTTTTACGTGAAATTTCTGCTGAAGTGCGTGTAAATGTGTTAGGACTTTTTATCATCATAATCATGATCATGATCATCATGATCATCACGAATTTTTAATTTTTGTCTACATCTTACGTCTTCTTAATCTCCAAGCCTGAAGCCTCTTTATCCTCCCATAGATTCTCCGGAATGTTTTTCTTCTTCATGTCTTCTTGTATCCCATTTAACCATGCCGTCTTTGGTCTGCCTCCGTTCTTTCTGCCCGGAGGATTCCATCTGAAGATCTTCTTTGGTAATCTCTCCTCCCCCATCCTTCTCACATGACCATCCCACACGAGTTGCTTTTCTTTAATTTCATCTATTATACTGTGTTGTACTTCCAGTTGTTCCCGAATTGCTTCATTTTTAATTCTTTCCGTCCTAGAAGTTTTATTTTCTCTTCTCCAAAAATCTATTTCTGTTGCTTAAATTTTATTTCTTCTCTCTTTTTAATTGTCCAAATTTCTGAACCGTATTGTACTATTTTCTTAACTATTGAATCATAAATATACTGTTTTTTCCTTCTCGTGATATGTCTGTCCCACAATACTCCATTTAATAGGATATCTCTTTTCTGCCCAGTGTGTTTCTATTCTGAATTTCTTTCTCCATTCCAGCATCTTTATGAATCGTTATGCCTAAATATTTTTAGTTCTCTGTGTTTTTAAAATAACTTTATTATTTAACGTCAAATCTTGCTGTATACCTCCTATGCACGTATATTTTATTTTTTTCCTGGTTGTTTGTCAAACCACCCTTCTCATACTCTGAAATCAATTTCCTTGTCATGAATTCAATATCTTCATAGGACTTTCATAGGACTTTCTAACAAGGTTATTATTACATCAAATTTTATTAACTCATATTATATTGTGTGTTATACTATTGTTCACTATTTTACTCTGTAACGTAGTATTTATTTACTCTTCAAAAAATCACTGCACTTAAAAATATGGGATAGGTTCACTTTTAAGAGTCCTTGGTAACTTATATTTATTTCATAAAAGTTTATCTAAATTTGGTTTTAAAATAAAAATTATCAAACTCATTTTAAGGCACTAGAGATTTATGTTCAGAAAATAAATGTATAGTCTAAAAATAATTTATTTACAAGTAATAGAAATAATGGTTCTGTTATCCATATTAGGCTTGTTTACTTTGATGTAGCCGAATTCATTTGAAAGCATTAAAACTTAGCTCGTTAATGTTAAGTAATAAAGTATTATGTTGTATGCAACCTAAATTTTACGAAATCCGTCGCACGCACGCTAGATTCCTGTTGCGCGATTTATTATTATTTCGCTCTATAGTTAATTAATCTTCCGGAATTTGTTTATAGCTTGGACAGTATATTGCTTGTCAATAATTTATTATCCATAACATGACAGCCATATGCCCACACAATTATTTTGGCTGCTGTATACTTCTCAAGAGTAGTAATTTCGAACAGAGCCTCATTACGTTCTTTAAAATTGCTCCTCCTTTCCAAGTCATCGAGTGAATGACAGCCTGCATGTGGTTTATTAGTAGTAAACTTTAAACATTCGAAGTGAATTATAGATGGAATATACAGATAAACTAATGTTAAAACAGACCTGTCTTAATTCTGTTGATAAAAAATGGAATTGCTAGGTCTTCAAAACTGATCTTTAAATATAACTAGGCCTAGTATTAAAACAGACCTGTCTTAATTCTGTTGATAAACAGTGGAATTGCTAGGTCTTCAAAACTGATATTTAAATATAACTGTAATTTATAGTCAAGAACGTTATTGTTGGCGAAGGTACGCTCTGAAAATTCTCTCTATAGTGTTATAGTCCATGTGCCAGACCCATCGGTCATTATAATTTGGGGGGACTGAATGAAACTTATACCACATGTTCCTGGGGTCATGTGGAGCAAAAACGTCGGGGGGGGGCCATCATGAGGAGGTAGCTTTCAAACATGGCGGCCATTCAAAATGGCGGACGACTGTGAATCTTTAAGTTCAAATATCTCGGGACTGGGTTCATCAATCTTGAATTTTGTTTTTTCAAAATGTAGGTTATTCTTCTGGCTACATGTTTGTTCCACATGTATGTGGCCAAAAAACCAGTATTCATTGGTCAAAACTCTAAAAATCGGAAAAATAGATTTTTTGACATTTACGTTTTGCGGTTTATTACTCTAACCGTTGGGTATATCGAAAAAGTGTTTGAAACAAAAGTTGTAGAAACACATCTCACCTTTAAAACGCAAAAATGAAATCGAAGATCGGATCAATAGAATCCGAGATATCCAGATTCAAAGCGGGCGGAGCGGGGTTGAGCGTGTTGACCGAGCGCTCGGTGCAGCCTAGCGAGAGGCGAGACTTGGCGTAAAATCCTGCGCTTTATTTATTTTCAGCCTCAGTAATTGCTTTATTACTAGATAAATTTACATTACCTACTAATGTGCACTATTTTTAACATGATTATTAAACACTTCTATTCTATTCTATTCTATTTTGTGCCCTTTAAGGCGGGGAGGCGGGGTGGAAACGCCCCTAAGCACCGCAGCCGTTACCGACTCATTGTACCTACCTCCGGGATGGGATGAGTTGCGTGCCCATAGGCCGCCCCGGATCCGCAAAGCCCCCCGTGAGCCCCCACGGAACTCCCCTACATCCAACAAGCCTAGTACCATGCCACGTGAGCGCCACCCCCCCCCGTACCTCCAACCGGGAGCCCCGACAGGTTCGTGACACACACCACCAACAACCTCTTGACCACAAGCAGCGGGGAGAACGGGAGAGGCCCCCAAAGGGCTCTGACTGCCGAAGCAGACCCGATGATGATGAAAAGGGGAAAGGTGAGATGAAGTGGAGAGTGTTGGTGGAATGAAAGGGGGAAACGGAAGAACCCCGAGAAAAACCCCCTAAAGCACTGCTTCGTCCACCACGAATGACACATCCGCCGGCCCCGAGATTTGAACTCAGGACCGCAAGCATGCCAGGCTCACGCGCTACAGCATGAGCCACCGCGCCGGCTTATTAAACACTTACTCATAAATACAATTAACAATATTATATCATTTATCTGGGAAATGGACATCAATAATTACCAACTCATATAATATAATGTCAAGGCTTTTATCTTCGATTTTTAAGATGAATAACTTTGCATAACTAGCTGAACGCTTCAATAAATCTTTGTTCCTTTTTGCACAAAAGCTTAAATCCTTCAACTTTTCCCTGGCCAGTTAAAGCATTGATTGTGTCGCAGCCAGACCAGCAATAATACCCAATAAGAGCTGTAAAAAGCTGTTCGCCTAAGGCAGATACTATCTGGGAGACTTGCTTATCTGGTAAAACTGTTTTGTTTGTTTCCCGATACAGAATTTTTGCTTTTTATGGTTTTGCAAAAACCTACAGCCAAAACTAATACATCTGTATTGATTGAAAAGCAAAGGAATGATTCAGATGATGTAGCGGCGTTCCTTGCATGCAGCATCATTCTGGAATCAGCTTATTCTTGAGTGCAGAACAGCTCAGGAACATTTTTGCTCCTAATATAAATGATCATGAAGTAGATTTCACCAACTGCTACGAAGATTTCTAGGTTTCCAATTATGTTTTCAAATTTCAAATTTTATCATTATATTTTTGCCGTAACTGTTCATTAGAAGCGTCCTCCAACAAACCACTCTGTAACCACCCTTGATTTCACTAAATTTGATACCTTCAGCGGTTCCGCTTTTTTCCCGCTCCAAAGATTTGATCGAAACCTCTGGATAATATATGTCAACCCTCCGACCTATATTCAAAACCTGCTTGAGAAAATTCAGAAGCTGTTGATTCAACAGTAGGCAAATGTACAATATCTTAAGGGTTGGGATCGAAGGGGTTTGTCCACTCGTCTAGAAGGTCAGTGAGAGTTGTCACGTCTTTCTCATCTCTAAGTGTCCTTGGGCTTTGGAGGTCAGGGTGGCACTGATCTAGAATATCTTAATTGCCTTGAATTTTTGCGCTGGATAGAGTGAACTACTCACATTATCTATCATAACACTTTCTTGAATTAACTAAACTAGAAAAGGAGAGCCCATATGTTCGATTAGTCCGAAGAAAAACGGAAAGTAGCTCCACTAGGGCGATATATTACATCCGAAAGGTCAACATTGCTTCATTACTTGTAAGAAGATGTATCAAGTAGAGTGCCTTAAACATGTTCATCTTGAAGTACAGAGTTATGGGATGTATAGTTCGTAATTATTGATGTTCATTTCCCAGGTAAATTGTATAATTGTTAATTGTATTTATTAGTAAAATCCGATGCACCGAGAGCTGTGGGTGCAAGGGGTATACCAAAGCAACATCAGATGAGGAAGAGTGCAATTATAATGACTGATTACAGTGATTCTAGTGAAGAAGACTTATTTTAAGATTGTTCATAATATTATAGGCTATAAGGCATTTTATAGGAATTTTTATTTCTTAGTTGCTTACGTCCTGTGTTCATTTCAGAAAGTATTGTTAAAAGTCTCTGATACATACCTAAATAGTAATGATTTGTTTTCCTTTTTTAATTATTTCGACTATTTGAAGTTCCTTTAACGATTTAATCTTAAAAATCGAAGATAAAAGCCTTGACATTATATTATATGAGTTGGTAATTATTGATGTCCATTTCCCAGATAAATGATAAAATATTGTTAATTGTATTTATGAGTAAGTGTTTAATAAGCCGGCGCGGTGGCTCATGCTGTAGCGCGTGAGCCTGGCATGCTTGCGGTCCTGAGTTCAAATCTCGGGGCCGGCGGATGTGTCATTCGTGGTGGACGAAGCAGTGCTTTAGGGGGTTTTTCTCGGGGTTCTTCCGTTTCCCCCTTTCATTCCACCAACACTCTCCACTTCATCTCACCTTTCCCCTTTTCATCATCATCGGGTCTGCTTCGGCAGTCAGAGCCCTTTGGGGGCCTCTCCCGTTCTCCCCGCTGCTTGTGGTCAAGAGGTTGTTGGTGGTGTGTGTCACGAACCTGTCGGGGCTCCCGGTTGGAGGTACGGGGGGGGGGTGGCGCTCACGTGGCATGGTACTAGGCTTGTTGGATGTAGGGGAGTTCCGTGGGGGCTCACGGGGGGCTTTGCGGGTCCGGGGCGGCCTGTGGGCACGCAACTCATCCCATCCCGGAGGTAGGTACAATAAGTCGGTAACGGCTGCGGTGCTTAGGGGCGTTCCCACCCCGCCTCCCCGCCTTAAAGGGCACAAAATAGAATAGAATAGAATAGAAGTGTTTAATAATCATGTTAAAAATAGTGCACATTAGTAGGTAATGTAAATTTATCTAGTAATAAAGCAATTTCTGAGGCTGAAAATAAATAAAGCGCAGGATTTTACGCCAAGTCTCGCCTCTCGCTAGGCTGCACCGAGCGCTCGGTCAACACGCTCAATCCCGCTCCGCCCGCTTTGAATCTGGATATCTCGGATTCTATTGATCCGATCTTCGATTTCATTTTTGCGTTTTAAAGGTAAGATGTGTTTCTACAACTTTTGTTTCAGACACTTTTTCGATATACCCAACGGTTAGAGTAATAAACCGCAAAACGTAAATGTCAAAAAATATATTTTTCCGATTTTTAGAGTTTTGACCAATAAATACTGGTTTTTTGGCCACATACATGTGGAACAAACATGTAGCCAGAAGAATAACCTACATTTTGAAAAAACAAAATTAAAGATTGATGAACCCAGTCCCGAGATATTTGAACTTAAAGATTCACAGTCGTCCGCCATTTTGAATGGCCGCCATGTTTGAAAGCTACCTCCTCATGATGGCCCCCCCCCGACTTTTTTGCTCCACATGACCCCAGGAACGTGTGGTATAAGTTTCATTCAGTCCCCCCAAATTATAATGACATAGTCAATTTTGGGGGTCTGGCACATGGACTATTACGCCTTTTCTGACCCGGGTATTCATGATGATTTGGAGACAGAGGTTTCATACACTAACTTCTTCAGCCGCAGAAAACGAATGAACTAGTGTCGAGATCAGCAGTCTTATTTCTCTGAAGTAGCTCTATTGCTGTACTAGGATAGACCTAGGCCTAATTGTATCTTATTGTAAGTACATTAGACATTACGCATTTATACACTGGAATATGATAATTAAAAAGGATAAGTTATGTTGCATTTGGTTTAGTTTAGCGATTTAGGGACTGGTTAGTATCACTTAGACCTACATGTATCACTGCTTGCTGTTACTTCTATGAGTAAGGATAACTGAGACGCCCTTGTGGCTACAAAACTCAAATTGACGACCAGAAAGGCTGAAAATAAGTATAATTAAACGTTTGAAGCCGTCAATTCACTGTCATACATATGTATAAATTTTATAAATTTTTAACTTGTTATTGCCTATAACTTTGATTTTACCCATTATTTTGTTAATATTTTGTAATGTATTTTTGTCCCTCTCTCGTCCTCATTTTTACTCTTTTTCTTACATTGAGAAAATCGATACTATAGAAGGGCAATATCGATATCACGATATTATCGAAACTGGAATATCGATGCCAAAATATCGGATATCGAAACCAAAATATCGATATTCAATAATATCGACATTTCGATAGTCAATAATATCGATATTTCGATAATCAATAACATCGATATTTCGATATTCAATAATATCGATATTTCGATATTCAATAATATCGATATTGATATCCCATCTCTATGCCAGTGATCTTCAGATAAACGTGTTATCGTACAATTTTAAAATTTTAATAGCATGTGTGATAGAGGTGTGGCTCAATCACATACTAACTTTATTGCGATATCATGATGGGTTATGAATTGTGATTAATGTCGCACGTTTGGTTTGCTGCAGGTGAACGGTGGAAGCCCTGCAGAGAAGGCGGGCCTTCAGGCTGGCGATGCAGTCATTAAAGTGAATGATGTGGAATTGTTTAACCTCCGCCATAAAGAAGCCCAGGATGCGATCGTCAGGGCCGGCAACAACTATGAACTTACCGTGCAGAGGTGAGTACCACCTACTATACAGGGTGTTCGGAAATATGCTAAGCACAGGTAGGCCTATAGGTGAAAGTGAAAGACAATGTGTAGTCCTAATCTTGAATACAATAGGGAAGATTTCGTGAATAAAATTCAAGTGATAAAGAATTAAACGACAGCTGGAGCGTCCTACATTTTTGTGTGATATGAATTATACAGCTTTTTTTTTAATTTATTAAATTTAATTTGAGGCTTTCTCGGCGCTGATTATTAATAATGGTTTCACGGGCTATAAGCCGAGTAAAAAGATACACAGCACCCAAGCTTTTCGGTCGCTGACATCTCTGCGGCCCTGAGGAAGGCGCCCGAAAGCTTGGATGCTGTATATCCTTTTACTCGGCTTATAGCCCGTGAAAGCATTATTAATAATGTTTTCATACTTTGTTTCTTGAGACTTCATGGTTATAGCGAATATTACTCGTATGTTAGATAATCTGTATAAATTTTGATGGAAAAAGAGAGTTCCGGTGCAGAACTTTATCTAAAATGGTTACATCTTAGTCATTTTAAATATAATTTTGATGGAAAAAGAGAGTTCCGGTGCAGAACTTGATCTAAAGTGGTTATAATCTCAGTCATTTTTAAATATAATTTCAACTTTTTATGTTGCGGTTGTAAAACATGCTTTACAAATTATCTAAAATATGATTTTGATATTTGACCTTAATGTTGAAAAGTAAACTATTAATTTTGTTCAACTATAATTGTATACCTTCACCTAAAGACATTCCTGTTTAATGAAACAAAACAGCAAATTTGTGCAATATAAAAGGCTTTCTTACAGTTTAAAGAGTGTGCATACAACATTATATGAAATTGGTGTAAACACACACACACATTGAATGCATAATTTATTACCCTAATGATTCATAAGAATCTAGACGGAACCACATCACCTGTAATTAAGAGTATTCGTTAAACATGGCTGAGTGGTTAGACAGCTCGCCTTTCACCGCTGGGACCCGGGATCGAATCTCTGTGGATCCATGGGGAATTTGTGGTGAACAGAATGGGATCGGGGCAGGTTGTCTCGGAGTGCTCCTGTTTCCCCTGCCCTAGAGCTCTCTTCATCATACTGTGACCCTTGGTTGCAATAAAGGCATTTATTAATAAGTATTATTTTGATTCTCATGTTTTTATTGTTTCTCCTTTTTAATAAAAAAAATTTGTATCACGTGCATCGTTGCATTGACTTTCCATTGTCATTCAAATTGATATTCCTATTCCATATAAAAAAAGTATAATTTATCCCTAATGAACTTAGAATAAGCAGATAAGGAACTGTGTGCTACTGGTAAATGTTTAATTGTTCGAGCCACCGAATAGCTTTTTTTGTTTACTTTTACTCGTACACGTGCAAGCTCTTCCTTTTTGTTCCCTTCAATTTAGGAATAAATTTCCGACACTACGGCGTCCGGAAAGACTTATGTTACTGAAGTCTTACTCCCCTAGAACAGAGGGGGGTATTTGCGTTACGTAAATATTCTGACAGGATATATTTAGGAGCTCTGTGCAGACAGAAGCCTCGTACAGAGATCGCCCATGACCTTGTGTCACATTTGGGTATACCGTAACACTGAAAATTACAGCGAACCGTTCGAAAGACTTCGAAAGAAGAATTGCAATGAACTCTGCCGAAAATAGAAATTCACGCTACTTATTTTATTCTTACTTCGTTTTAACTAATCTGGCGAGTAAATTACTGTGGTAAGAGAAGAAAAATATTTCCTCTTACATACTTTCTGCAATGGATTTTGTTTCTCCCGTTTTCGGTGCTCACAAAATCTCAAGAAACGTGTAATTCCATCGGCCAAAAATACTTAATTATAACGTTTAAATGAAATGTATTTGTGAAAACCTTGAAAATAATTCTTCACGTGTATTTATAATTTTATGGTTAATTTTTTTTGCAAGATCTATAATTCTGTTAAAATTTGAATTTGAAATATTTTCATTTCTCAAACCTGTAACTTATCTGCCTAGATATTAGAATGTTAAAATCTTCACAAGGTTTTATAATATTTCCTGGAACTTGGAATGTGTGTAAACAACATTACTGTGTTTAAACAATATTACACATATCACTATTTTAAAATTATTTAGGCCTCTTTTGTATAACCACTGCTGTTTGTTCATTTTACCACGTTTTACCATAGATTCGAAATATTTAAGTGTACTTAACTCACCACGCAAATGTTGAAGCAAATGTATAAAATTGTTCTTATTTGAAAATAGATCGGTACTTGCGACAGTTTTATCTATATACATTTTTTTTTAATTCCTAAGAAAAATATTCTTCTTTGTCGTTCCCCCCCCCCCCTCCACAAATATTTCACGATCAATGATATTAAAACCTATCACTTCACAAAAAACACTTTGAAGTACCTTTCCCCCCCCCTATGTTCATGAGTGTGTCCTGAATTTTTTAACGCCACAAATCTACAACATATAAAACTTGCGCGAAGTAGCATTATGAACATTGGAAAATATAGGCAAAATTTAAGGTAAGAAAATTGAGCTGAAAGTTCGGCAAGGGTGAATATGCTCATTTCATTTAATGATTCTCGATAATGTAAGTTGGTTGTCGGGGGGATTTAAATAGGTACCGGAATATGAGCACCATAAAACGCAAAATAGGACATTTTAACATTCTTAAGAAATTTTACCTATATTTTTTCCTACATTTACATACGTTTTCTTATGAAGATAAAAAAAATTGTTCTGTTTTTAGAGGCCTAACATTCAAAGATTTCTCCATTAGCTCTTACATAGTAATTCTTTTAAACGTACATTCGCTTATTATTATGATTATTACCAGGGGCGCCAAGTTTTTAAAAATATTGGGTGGGCTCAAAGATTTTAAAATTTTCGTAATTCCGCCCCTTATTTCGTTCTTCCCTCTGGTTTATTGTCCCTTGCTGGTTTAACTAATCTTTCTTATGTCATTCTTTCTATTTGTACATTTCACTTTTACTTTCTTCTTCTTCCACTCACCGATATCTTGTACTCCACACTCTTGGCTTATTTCACAATTCTTTATTTTGTCAATTAATATCCTTCCTGTCATTTTTCTTCATCACAAGTATCATCTAAATTATAAATCGAAACACGATTTTTAGTATTGGCAATAAATAGTTATGATAATGATGCACAGGAAATTATTGGGTGGGCTTGAGCCCCACGGGCCCATATAAGTTGGCGCCACTGATTATTACTTCTATTCAAGTTTCCCTCATTTGCAAAATGAAGTTCATTAATAATGATTATTATACTTTGGGTTTGAGGTGATGATATGGATATATGGGAGCATTGTGTTGTTTATATGCTTAGTGCAATAAGATAGAGAATACAATGTAGAATGCACTATAATTTTTAGCGCAGTTTACCAATAAATGGCTTAAAATTATTGATATTCATATAGAAAGTATGCCACATCCCTAAGAAATACAAAATATCTATAAGACACATAGGCCTAGTTTAATTAAGAATCAATTTCTGGGTAGATCTTTGTAAAGAAAAGAACGGCCACGTCAGTTGCCATTAATATCTAGCCAAAAGAGATTTGTGCATTCTATAAATAATTAAAATAAGATTATCCATCATTAATACTAGGGATGGGTCCTCGATACTTTCGAAACTTCGATACTCTCGATACTTGCATGGTATCGGCATCGAGCGATACTTTAGAAAACTCGCTCGGTACTTTTTCGATACTTTGGTAACTCTGCAATCCTGCAATTTAAGTGAGAATGATAGTATTTTTTTACAAAAACTTGTAAGTGGACTGTTTCAAAAACTAATTTTAGTTTTAATATAGAGTTTAAATAATTATAGGCTACTGATGATATTACATATTGTCTCATTAATTATGCACACTTAATTAATTTAGTTGGTATTACACATTTATCTCAACTTTTAATTTTTAATGTCCTATTTATTGAAACTGGAAATGTTGATGGTATCGAGTATCGAGGGAAAAAATCATATATCGGTATCGAGTATCGAGAAAATCTGGTATCGACTCATCCCTAATTAATACCATTCTCTCTCTATTATAACATAGGCTTCAGCAAGCTCCTCAGATCGGTGAAGAGGTTATTGGGATTGCATCCAGACGGCTGAGTCAGAAAAACGCATGAATTGATAGAGCCTACTCCCGTAAGATACAACACGTATCTCACACATTGTTCGTGTCTGATTTATCTCTAGCAAGTGTCCTGTTATCTCTCTGTGCATACCTACATGCCTTCGGGCAAAGTTACTCATACTGAACAAATCACAGCCTAATTAGGCATATCACTTTATGAAGTGCAATGACATGTTACTATGATACTATGGCATGCGTTAATACCACAAAGATTAAAGTTCAGGTGACTAGTAAATTCTTCGGCAGTTTTAAAATTTCGCATTCAGCTCTGGGTTATCGTCAGGCTCCTAGATAAAATCTGCTTGTTCACGCTATTTTGACAGCAGTTAAAAATTTAGGATATTAATTACTCTAATAAATCATACAAGTCTCAACTTCATCCCTGTGTCCGTATAAAAATGCCATTGCCATCAAATTACGTGTCGCTCTGTGCGTATAAAAATGCCATCAAATTACATTTCGCTCTGTGAGTATAAAAATGCCATCAAATTACGTGTCGCTCTGTGCGTATAAAAATGCCATCAAATTACGTGTCGCTCTGTGCGTATAAAAATGCCACCAAATTACGTGTCGCTCTGTGCGTATAAAAATGCCATCAAATTACGTTTCGCTCTTGCGTATAAAAATGCCATCAAATTACGTGTCGCTCTGTGCGTATAAAAATGCCATTAAATTACGTGTCGCTCTGTGCGTATAAAAATGCCATCAAATTATGTGTCGCTCTGTGCGTATAAAAATGCCATCAAATTATGTGTCGCTCTGTGCGTATAAAAATGCAATCAAATGACGTGTTTCTCTGTGCATATAAAAATGCTATGAAATTACGTGTCTGTATGGCATCTTTTTTCTAAGACATCACAGACAATAAAGGGTGCAGTATAAATTTGTCTTGCTTCAAAACGAACCAAAATATCCTATTTTTATTTTGCATTTTGTTTTCTATTGGTCATTTTTTTAAGGAAATTTTCATTCTTTCGTTGCATGTCCCCTATTTCGTCTTTAGAATGGACTTTTTCAACATCACAAAGTGATCTTATAATTTCACCTTTAGACAGTTAAATGCGTATTGATTTGGCATCTTTATCGTCAGACAAAAAGTACAACATTCATTTATAAATACATTAACATACTTATTTACTTACTCACTCAATGGCAATAGACAATTCCTCAGCAAGCTAACGGAATACTATCTATTTTATGGAACCCGAAGGTTCATTGCCGCGCTTACCTCAGCCCGCCATTTAACCCTATTCTGTGCAAACTTTATCCAATCATCCCTTGCAAATCCTACCTCCCTTAAATCTATCCTAATATTGTCCTCCCACCTACGTCTAGGTTTTCCATCTGGTCTTTTCCCTTCGGGTCTCCCAGTCAATACTTTTGAGATATGTCCTTCCTCCACCCATGCGCGCAACATGACCAGCCCATTTCATCCTCCGTGATTTAATTACCCTTATTATATCCGGTGAAGAGTTCAGGTCATGAAGCTCGTTGTTATGCAGTTTTTTCCTGTCCCCATTTTCATCTCTCTTAGGGCCAAATATTTTCCTAAGCACAATACATTAACATAACGATAATAAATAGAAAATATACAATTACAAAGAGCAGTTATATGAAATTCTTAAATCGTGTACTTTATTATTATACTTCTGTATATTTTCTCTTTTTAAAATACATATTTATAAATATTCTTTATGTATTTTTTTTTTCAATTTTCCATATCATATTTCATAAATTTAAGGTCGCTGGCATTTTGAGGTCATCAACTTCCGAGCCCTATTGATGAGAAACGTAATTTGCCGGTATTTTTATACGTACAGAGGGATTAAATTGTGATTCGCCCGATGTGCAGATGGGATGTGGCAAGATGAACAGTGTTCTTAGAACAAATATGCCAGAAAATGCAACAAGGAGTTGGAGAACCTACAGTACCAAACTTCGAAGGTTTTATAGGTTGGGCTAAGCGTGATTTCATGCTTCCAACTACTGCAGTACAGTAGAGTGGCACGATGCTGTCATGTATGCATGTTTATGGGTGTCTGGTCCCTACTCTACCTACATCTAATGCCCATAATCTGCATCATGCATACATTCCATATCCTGCTCTTTCATTTGTATATTTCAAAATGATCCCACATTTTCAATAAGTAAATTTGCCATCACTTATGCCCCATCCTTCGTTATATTATGTCAGTATTATTTTCAACATGCATGAAAATAATTGCATTAAGTATACCTACTGTATATAGATTTAGAAATTTCCCAAGTAGGGTATATTCTTAGTCACCATTATGCTAAAGATGCTGCTAGACAGGATAGCAAGTGTGACTCATACAAGATGAACAATGAAGTCGTGATTTGTTAATTGCCTACACATGCATCCCTCACACCTGTTTCTTATTATATCTAATAATAAGCATCTCAATTAGTTGTGTATAACCTTGCATCACTGTTGGAAAGATCCTTTTCAACCTCTTCCTAAAAAATGTTACTTATATTTCTGGGGAAATATATATATATATATATATATATATATATATATATATATATATATATATATATTCATATTCATATTCATGTAGTCTACGCATTTGAACCATGAGGAGCGTTAGAAAGTTGTAATTCCTTGAGAAAAAATAAGTTTTACTCTGAACGAGAAGTCTGATTGTATTTTCAAATGTAGAAGAAATTTATGCAGTGTAAGAACAATTTTAAAATTCTAAAGCATTAGAAAAGGAATAAGTGTTCTTACATGCAGGTGTATGTAGATTAGTGATGGTAAAGTGATCCCTGTACAGGCCGTGGAGGCCGTTAGGGTCCCGGGAGATAGGGGTTTCCAGATTTTAAGAAATTAGGTTGCAAGTTTGTCAGCCTTACGCACCGGCCGCATTTATCCCCAGGAGTGCTCCTGGTACTAATTTTTGTTAGAGACTGAGTCGTCTCCAGTGCCACCAGAAGGATTAGGCCAATGGAAAAATCCCAGCGCCCTCATCGAAGATCGAACCCGCAACCTTCCGGTTTGTAGCGATGTGCTTCAACCTACTGCGTCACGGCGTACCGCAATCTAGATTAGTAAGATATAATATTAAACAGTAATAATGTAGAGATAGCTTTATTCAATTCTTACAATCACATCAAGAATATTTGCATGGATTTGAACTATTTTATTGGTACAAAATTATTCACAATGGCATTCTATACTTTCCACTGTCCACTTCTTGGAGTTGGCGAACACTTTTATCAGTAAAACCCTTTCTCCTAACTCTGCCAACAGTGCCACGCACTTCAAAGGTTTCGTTAGCAAAGTTCTCAACACATTCCTCCCTAATAAATCCTCTTTCCACTAGTAATGCCACAATAATCCAGTGCTTCACTAAACATTAACTCTGTTTCAGTAGAAACAATGATCCATGTTGATAAACTGAGTGATAGAACTTAAATGTATACTTGATAGAATTTCCCAAGTGGGCTGGCTAACTTTACATTTGGAAGGCCATGGGTTGAGTGGGGATTTGAGAATTTTTCCAACCTGCAGACATTTAAGAATTGTCTGTGTATCAATGAAAGTAGGTCCGAATGCACATCTTGCTTTCCTAACATGGACTATAAGTCATTGCAACTATTTTTTTTTCTAAAAATAAGGCGATGGTAGCATGACATATTGTAGATCATGGGAGAGTGTTGCATCTGTTGTATATGGACACATCGTTTGGTAGCATTGTACGGTTATACTAATGTACTATAGTATACTAATATACTACGGTTATACATTGGTTGTGATCGGCTGCCGTGCAGATTGGATACGACAAGATGTGAACAACATTCTCATGCCAAAATAGTCACTATTCCAGAGAGAAATGCTAGAGAATACCAGGAGGAGCTGTTGGAAGCTTTGTGAACTTTAAGGTACCATGGAGTGGATTGTATGTTTTAATGCTTCCAACTACTGAAAGACATTAGAGTGGCACGATGCAGTCGCGTATGAATGTTTATGTATGTCTTGTTTCTTTCACTATTCTACATCTAAAGCCCCATTATTTACACTGTACATACATCACATATCCTGACCTTTCGTTTGTATGTTTTAAAAATTTTAAAGGGTCCCACATTTTCAAAAGAAAAAAAAATTCCCATGACATATGCCCATCCCTCGTATACGCTTGGAACTGTTAAAAAGTTGTATTCCTTTGATTCAGTAAATTTGCCATCAATTCCTTTCGATTAGGTTATGTTTGCTCAAGCTACTTGCAACATGTTCAAAATCTGTTCAGAATTTTCTTTCGCTACAGACTCTTAATCCTTCATTTATAAAGGCATTATATTATACTCTTGTGTCCTTATTCCACATAATATTCAGGGCGGTCCCGGAAAATGACGTCATACGAATGAAGTGTAAAGTTCTGTGGGCTTAATTTGCATTGTGAATGGCGTAGAAATGTAAATAATTGCAAAGTCACGTACGTGGTAAGTTAAACATTAGTCATGAAACCACACCTTGTGTAGAAGCTGCAATATAGTGTTTTTGTCACTAAAACAAAGTACTCAAGAAATCTATTGTCCGAGCCTGTACTCGAAACCGTTGAATTAAATGTAGCAGAAACTCCAGACAAATGAACTCCAGACGCTACACAGGAGTAAATTTCTCACGTTCATTTCGTTGTGAAGCTAAGGGCAGATGCACATAGCACGACTTCCTCACCTTCTACTGTATGTATGAAAATTAGGGATGGGTCGATACCAGATTTTCTCGATACCGATACATGATTTTTTCCTCGATACTTCGATACTTGATTCCTTCAACATTTCCAGTTTCAATAAATAGTCCAATCGAACTGTCAAAAGTAGATGCAAAATTTAGGGTAGAGCTAATTTTTTATATGTTGTCTGGGATGGTTTTGAGAGTAATTTCTGACATTTTGCCAACAAAATTTTTTGCCGCCGGAGCCGCCATCTTGAAAAAACTTCAAAATTTTCTATTTTATTTCTGTGTTTGCCCATTATCTGCCAAAATACGCACCTGACAAAAATGTTTTATTACCCATCCTAAAGGGACTAAATGTTCTACAGTTTGAGATCTAAGTTAGTTTTCTACCATGAATAGTTTCGGAAATACAGCTCTCCGAATTTCAGCAACATTTTGCAAAAAATAAAAAAATCTGAATTTTCAACTAGTTTTTGCTCGCTATCTTCTAAATGTCCAAACCTATAGTAAAACTCCATATGGAAACTTAAACTAGAGGTAATTTGAAACTTGTCGAGTACTTTAAACTTATCCTACCTCTTTCAGGTCACAAAATACAGAGGTTTAAAAATATATATACAGCAACGATTGAATAAATGCATGTGCGTACAAGTTAGGAGCAATAACGGCACAGAACATTCATTTATATACAAAAAGATTTTATTTAGCTGGAGTTCTGGTGAAACATTGCATTGAGTTCTTTAAACTTATCCTACCTCTTTCAGGTCACAAAATACAGAGGTTTATAATTAATATATATACAGCAACGATTGAATAAATGCATGTGCGTACAAGTTAGGAGCAATAACGGCACAGAACATTCATTTATATACAAAAAGATTTTATTTAGCTGGAGTTCTGGTGAAACATTGCATTGAATAACTTGTTTGTTCATAGTCTTCGGCACTTAGAGGGACTTGGGCAGTTGACGTCTGCTATTTCGTCCATGATGTTCACAATCTAGCCATTGTTGATAAAGTACTCTTCAGCGTCTTCATCCAAAAACGAATTAATTGGCTCATCAGGAGTGTCATCATCCTCACTGTCGGAGGACAGGACTATTAGTATGTTTTCACACGACTGCCCATTGCAATGTTTGCATATCGTTGTGCACTTTAATCCAGCTTTACGACACCCACAAGCGTTTAAACACCCCTTCTTGCAGGTACAGGAAATACTTTTCAGAATTGATTCTGGAGCTGGCTACTTCTTGGCTTTAAGGGGAAAGAGGCCTCTTGGTGTGTTCACCCAGCCCCACTTCAAAGGGTCTTTGTATTCACTGAGCCATGCCTGAACTTGGTGGTATGTTCGCATGGCATGAAGTTGAGCCGCATCACTGGTTGGGGGCAAGTTCGCTAAGTTAAATTTCATTCTTCCTGCAGCTTTTACAAATATTCCGTGCCGAAGTTCGTCAAGTGTTTGTGTAGCAGGGTCTCCTCCACATAAGTGACCCAAAAAATGTTGGCCCACTTCAGCCACTTCTCCTGATGTAGCTTGAGGGTTCAGAATTACATTAGCCTCCTCTTCTAGTTCAGGATGTTTCAAAATCGGCGAACAGAAGTGGGTTTTCCCGTGGCCAAAAACTGCAGATGTTGTGTCACAACCACTGAAAGCATGGATGAACAGCAGCATGTTGGAGAAGCTGTGGCGAAATGACTGCCTTGATTAGAAGATGTCTGCAGCTTTGCTTCTTCCGTACCTTTGGATATATGTATTCTTTATATGAGGGGATGGTAATGTAGTGAGGAAATAAGAAGGTCTATGTCCTCCCAACTACAAAGACAGTGTCGTATTGAGATGCTTTTGAGAAGGCAGTGCTAACAATCAAGACATCTGCATCTTTAACAGCCTATTCCAGCTTTTGCCAATTCTACGAAGCGCCTCTTGTTGTTTTCATTGGCGAGAAAAGTTTCTTGTGAACTTTTCAAAACAGTAGTTCTATCAAAGACGACATCAGGAGATGGACTCGTAGCCCGTCGGAGTCTCACAATTCTTTGTGCTTGTTTGATTAGCGTCAGAAGGATAACCATCGAAGATAACTGAAACCTTTGAGTCATAATTTGTTTGCAAATATTTCAAAATGCCTAAGGTTGTCTGGTACAAACACATAAAAACAGATGTATGCAAGAGAACGGTATGCGGAGCAGTGACAAAGAGCCTCGTAGCGCCATTCCTCCGATAACATGTTTCCATTTTGGGACAACTGTATATGCTATAGGAAGTAATTTTTATCAGAGGACACTGCAAAAGTGTTCTTCTAAAATAAAACGCCGTTCTCTCCAAATCAAAATGCTGTACCTACACCAACTTTTCTTATTTTCTTTTTACATTGTTTTTTTTAGTCTTTTATCATTATAAATTGTTGGAAATACTGTTTTGGTTGTTAATTACAATGTAAAACTTAACTATAAGACAATACAGGTTTTTTACTGATAAACGCCATTTAGAATATCCTAGGCAAAACTAGACTTTCGTACCTTCGATAAGTTTTCTGAAATGTGAGGAGTTGTAGATACCTCTGTATCTGGTGACCTATAATAGGTATGAAAACATTAAATACTCAATTTGTTGCAAATTTACTCTACTTTAAAAGTTATCCTTCGAAATTTTACTCAAGGTTTGGTCATTTAGAAGATAGCGAGCAAAAACTAGTTGAAAGTTCAGATTTTTTAATTTTTTGCAAAATGTTGCTGAAATTCGGAGAGCTGTATTTCCGAAACAATTCATGGTAGAAAACTCAATTTGATCTCAAACTGTGTCAAATTTAGTCCACTTTTAGGATAAATAATAAAATATTTTGTCAGGTGCGTATTTTGGCAGATAATGGGCAAAAACAGAAATAAAATAGAAAATTTTGAAGTTTTTTCAAGATGGCGGCAAAAAATTTTGTTAGCAAAATGTCAGAAATTACTCTCAAAACCATCCCAGACATCATATAAAAAAATTAGCTCTACCCTAAATTTTGCATCCACATGACTTTTTTTGTGATAATTTGACTGGACTAAAATAGGTACATTAACAATTAGAATTTGAGGGAACTGTGTAATACCAACTAAATTAATTAAGTCTGCATATTTAATGAGACAAAATTTAATATCATCAGTAGCCTATAATTATTTTTAAACTTTACATTAAAACTAAAATTAGTTTTTTAAACAGTCCACTTACAAGTTTTTGTTAAAAAATACTAGCATTCTCACTTAATTGCAGAATTGCAGAGTTACAGAAGTATCGAAAAAGTATCGAGCGAGTTTTCTGAAGTATCGTTCGATGCCGATACCATGCAAGTATCCAGAGTATCGAGGTATCGAAAGTAACGAGGACCCATCCCTAATGAAAATGTATAATGGGCACTCGGCTCCCCAGTGATCCGTTTTTAAGCATTCCTCTAAATCCTTTCAGATCTCACTACAAATGCTAGTACACACCTAATGTATAATGTAGTGAGGAAACATCGAACTTGGTGATAAAGTGGGGACATGCAGCTTTCGGTGAAATTCAAAGGTGAGAAATAGGTGAATTTCATTATGTTTTTCCTCAGCAATTTATTCCTCTATAATCTTGCAGTCTGACGTAGGCTACTCTTTTTTGACTACTTCTACAGTTACATTCAAAATTAATCAAACTATTACAGTCACGGGTAATTATCTTTTCAAAATGGCAGCCACGTTTCTTACACTGAAATGCCGTTTCCTTGATAACTTGCACAAATATTAATATTTCTAAGATTTTTTTCTGTGTATTTGTTAATATCGTATGAACAACACTATCTACAATCAATAATTTAACGTTAATAGTTTATTTTTTAAAATATATAATATATTTTAATGAAAAAGGAAATTAACGAGACTGTCGAACGGAAGAGACTGCAGTGGAATGGTCACGTACGCAGGATGGAAGAAGGAAGGATACCGAAATATATAGTTGAATGGGAAATTGGAAGGAGATGGGAAAGAGGACGTCCTACAACTACCTGGATCAACAATGTACAGATATCAATGGAAAGAGTTAGTGCAGTGGAAGAAGACACACAGGACAGAGAAAAATGGAGACAGATTGTAAAAGAAAAACGTCGACAAGCTCAGAAGAGAGTAATTGATTATGTTGAAATATGTGTCAAAACTTTGTTTAATTAAATATAATTTATATTGTTTGGCTGGAGGAAAGCCTCTGCATTGAGGAAACCCTCAAGATAGATAGATAGAAAATTAAAAAAAAAATGATATTTTAAAAATACTTATACTGTAGATTTTCTAAAGATTGTAGATGGTGTTGATATGATGTTTGCAAGTAGATAGAAAAATGAATCACTAAAAAATATTGCCATTTGTGGAAATTTTCACAGAAACGGCATTTTAGTGCACGAAACATAACATAACATAATTACCCATAACTGTAATAGTTGTATTAATTTTGAAAATAGTATGTAATTGTAGAAGTAGTCAATAAAAAGCATGTGAGATTACAAGATTATAGAGGAATTCATTGCTCAGGAAACAAATACTGAAATTCACCTATTTCTCATCTATGAGTTTCACCGAAAGCTGTATGTCTCCCCTTAAATCTTAGCAAGAATTTCCTGGAACATAATTACTGAAAAGTTTCAGTTTATATGGTACATGAGATCTACATTGAGGAAAAGTTTCGTTCAGTTTAAATTACATAGACTTGCACAATTTATAACTGACCAATTCAGTATAAGAATTTGACTTTATATAATAGGTTCTTTAAATCTTAATCTCGTTTGAAACTTATACAGCTATATGTCAAATCAAATACATTTCCTATTGAACAAATAAACGAATTTACAGGAGCAATATAAATTAATTACGTATATTAAGTAGGCCTAATCTATAAACGACAACTATTAATTTAATATGCCCATGTGCATACAACCAATAAACCTGCTTTAAAAGGGGTTCTAATTAAAAAGTATGGTTACTATATCAATCATTGCTTGACAGTAACTATCAATCTTTCTTTAATGGATAGAGGAAATATTACACATGTTAACAGAGTTTTCCAATTAGGCTTTCTTTCTTCAGGTCGTACATGTCTGCATATGATGGAGAATTTCAGTTCATTGCTGTCTTCGATTTGCTTTCATAAAACTTTGAATTCTGCGGATGTTAACGTGCAATATTATTATGACTCTTGGAATTAATTACATGCATTAGCCTATAGTCTTTCAAAAAGTTACCTTGTATCACCATTCTCGTTCTTCTTCATCCACTAAGCGTATCTTACTCCAAGCTTCAACTTATCCATTCTTTTCTACTTCTCCAACTGTACGGTGGATAGTCTATTACTAACAGAGAAAGTAACTTATTGCGTTCAACCCTGGAATTTATTTCGAGTTTTCTGCGCTAATACAATATGTTTTCAGTTCATTGAGTTCAAAATTGTACATTATGCAACAAGCCTATAATGGCATTGTGTTCATTGTTAAGAAAACCACTTTTTCAGTTCTCTCCAAATAAAGAGATTTTACATTAAACTGTCAATTCTTGTAGAAATTTTACAGCTATTTTATAGACTTTTGTAGAGAGAGACTAGTTTACTTTAGTTAGACTATATGAAACTAGCTTAAAAGACCCGGCGTCGCCCGGGTTTTGTATTTTGTAATTGGAAATTAACTTATGAAGGATTTTCAATTTTAAATTCTAGGTCCTTATATAGGCATTTATAATTTGAAATAGGAAGAACGACTTATTACACTCAAACTATTCCCTCTGAAAACGCTTGATATAGTTTTTTATGGCTCATAGAAGATGTAGAATTTTGCATCCCATCGCGTGTACAGTGCACAGCAAGCCTGGTAGAGAAATTCCTGTGAGATAAAATTGTAATATCGAGGCGGAAAATTTCCCACTCTTATGTTACCATAAAGCCGTTTTGCGGATGAAATTAAACAGAAAGCATTATCACTTGCATACTTTTCTCTCCAAAAACCTGCGATATAATATAATAATATACACATTACCATACCTCGTTTTGTTTTCTCTATGTCCAGGGTAGAGAAAGTTATGTGATTCCATTATTTTAGTGGATTTCATTCTGTAATATTTATTTATAACATGAATTATTTTGATAACTTCTCTTATTTGTCAAAAGTGCATTTCATTTGTCTTTTTCCAAGCCCACCTGATACCATTTGGCAACAATATATTCTGTGATTTGGAATTGATAATTCTATGTAAAAAGGGATTAAGTATTTTCAAAAACATTTAATTTTTGGCATTTAGAATCAGAATTTTTCAAAATCCTTTCTTAGTGAGCACCTACATTATGAAACGAAGGCACTGTCAAAATTCCAAGTCTCTACCTGTTATAGTTTAGGCTGTACGTTGATTCCTGTCATTCAGTCAGTCAGTCATTCATTCAGTCAGTCAGGACAAAGCCTTTTATATATATAGAGATATCAAAATATGCTCTATATAGCAAATGTACATGTAAGTTTGTATAATAGGGAGCAAAATTACTATATCACCGTACTAATTCCTTCTTAATTTTGTTATATTAAGAGCATTTACATTTTTAAAAATAGGGTGTTTACAAACATTAGCGAACTTCCATTCACATGTTACAATACCATCTGTACAAAACTTAAAATTATAAATATTGCATATTTATATCCTGCTTTTTTAACATTTAAGGGAATAAACACACATATGTTGTCTTGAATTCTGTATCCTTGTGGTCACCCTCAATAGAGGGCTGATGATGTTAAATCTTTCTCTCTATTTGTACTATATAATTATAAATTCTTCCTAAATTGAATTTACTTTTTTCTAAAATCGACCTAAACTTTTTCCGAATTACTTTTTCCTATTATAAATTGATTTTTTTCGAAAGTGGAGTTGAAAAGGTGTATAAATATGGGACTCTATTTACCCAAGGAATGTAGCGTCTTGAAATTTAGATTTTTATTTAGCGGAACGTCCACTGAAAATCTAACTATGAACAGATGCTTTGTTATACTGTAGAAATATTGACTAGATCTAAAAGGGTTGTGTTTTTCTTAATATAAAATCTTGTATGTTTACCAAACTTATATTTCCGCATTAAAAATGCAAATGACAATGCTTTCAACACAATTCTTAATGTGGGTTACCGAGATAAGAGTGCGGATGTCCTGACAAAACCGATTACCGATTTTTCCGGGAAGATAGAATTAAATCTCTCGTAATGCTCAGACAAAACAACCCTGCCATTAATATTAACACTAACAATTACAATTTTCTGCACAAAAAGATTTCAAAGTACTAAAAATAAATTAATCACTCACTAGAAAAAAGAAATTCCTTACGTGCTAAGGTGCATATTATTTTAAAGTCAACATTCGTGGAAACATGTAACAGAAAATACTGTAATTCTGCATTCTGCAGCCTTATACTTATTAAGTCTATAATAGAAGCATATATTTTAATGGAATTTGCAATCGCTTTGAATACTGGATTGAGAGAAATTAATATTGAATTTTTATTCAAATATCCAACATTTAAACTGAACATTTGCTATTAGGCACCGGTGTCTATCATGTGAAGTATTCTACGAAGTTGTACTTGGACAACTGTAGAAGTTTTAGGGTTACTGATTTTATGTGACTGATTAATACTGATTACTGATTAATAACGATGAAAGATGAAAATCTGAAGACTTAATAATTCTCCTTTTAACGGGGAAATAGTATTGAATTGTTCAATCTTTTTTTTCTTCTTCTTTCTTTCTTTTCTTTTCTGTTCCTTGAATGGTTTAAAATATCATGTCTATTCATGTTATTTCCATAAATGTACTGTCAAAATTGAAAGGTAGTCAGTCATATTGTTTGAATACTTTTTAGGGTGGAACATTTTGGATAATAAGACATGTACAGAAATCATTAGCGGGAAGACTTAAGTGTCATAGATTGTATGTCGATTACTGACAGATGCACTCCGTTTTAAAGGTAACAAAACAGCTTCAATTTGGCTATTAAAAAAAAAAAGTTTACAAAATTATTTTTAAAATTCAGAGTATCAAAAAAGAACATTTATATGTTTTTTTTATATTTATTTATCAATAAAGACCCCAAAGAGCAATAATGCTCATAACACAAAGAACAAGAATATATTTAATAAGTACAAGTACAAGTACAATTATTACATACAGTCTAATGAAAAATGGCTCATTACTAAGATTATCTCAGATGCCATAAATTTAACAGAAAACATAGAAAAATAGGAATCATGAAAGTAGTAGTGACGAGAAATGAAACTTAGTCTTTGAAGCAAAAGTCTTTATACTTTATTTCTAATATCCTTAATATCTTGGGGTAATTTATTATAATTTTTACCAAGGGAATAATAAATTCCTTTAGTACCGTATTTGACCGATGAATTTTGAGGTAAGTGTATAAAATTATAATTTCTAGTAAAATAGTGTTGCTTTAAAGAAGAATCTGTTGTCTCTTTCGCTAATTCCGGATGACATATGCAAAGGCTGGTTTTCTATTATTATTTTTCACACGATGTCAATTTCTCACAGTATATTTTCTCAGGGATTCATAACAAGAACTTTGGAACTTTCCGTGCACTTTGCCTTTCGTGTTGTCCATTTACACTTAATTAACTTATTAGCAAAAAAGTAATACGCCAGAAATTATGACAATTACCACTTCCGTTTTTACAGAACATTTACAGATTGTGAAAACATGAATATGAAACAGTTTTAAGGATAAAATTTAAAGAACAATCCTAATGTTTATTTTTTATTTTACATTTCAGCATTTTCAAGATTTAAAAGTATGTTCCGCCGGCGTGGTCTTGTGGTTAGCGTCGCTGACTACAGATCCATCGGCCCGGGTTCGATTCCCGGTACCTCCTCGGATTTTTCTGAGGTAGGGAGGTCTGGTAGGGGTGCACTCAGCCTCGTGATTCCAAACTGAGGAGCTACTTGATAGAGAAGTAGCGGCTCCGGTCCAGAAAACCACCATTAACGACCGTGGGTGTCGGCATGCTGACCACATGCCCCCCAATCCTGCCATCTGCCTACGGGAGATGATGCAGCGGTAGGCCAAGTCCCTCCAGGGATGTAGCGCCACGGAGTTTAGTTTAGTTTTATAAGTCAATCGTTTTTGTATTCATTGCTTGAGGTCTCGTGCTTTTCGGGTTAAGCTGTCATTTTAGTCTACTTGTGTATTTATTTGTACCCTAACTGATTTCTTCGTTATTCGAAAGTTTTCAGCTTGAAAATGAGATATTCGCTAATAAAAAAAAATAAAAAATAAAAATTAATACACGGCAACTACGCTATCAAACGGATTCTTACTGTGGCGGATTGCGCAGTGCACAGAGAATCTAATTATTGGTTGCGATATTCGAAAAAGGACATGAGCAGTATTCAGTAATGTCACAGAAATTACACCTAGAAACCTGAATACCTCCACAGAGATGCCAACTGCTACGGAATTTCCGTAGTTTCTACGATTTTCTTGAATTTGCTACGGCAATACGGAAATTGTACTGAATATTACGGATTTTACGAATCTCCCGCGAACATAACAAAAAAAGTTAATGAATGTGTCAGCAGAGATGCCAACTGTTATCATGAGAAATAGTTTGTAAAAGAAATCACCCGTTGTGTTGGCGACATTGGTCACTACAATCTTTGACGTGAGTGTGTGTTAACCAAAGATGTTATATCTTACAGATATAACATAGCCTAATTGTACTTATAACATCTTTGGTGTTAACATATTCCTCTTTTTTATTATCACTGTGATGCCGGTGATGACTGCCGAAGTCGTTGCTTGCTTTATTGAATGTTGCAGTGCAAGTAGAATATTGAGGAAATATGTCGTGTAAACGTAAAACCAGTGAAGAGTCTGATGGACAAAAACGAACAGCGGCAAATCAGCAGTATCGAAAGGAGTATACGGAAGAGTTTTCTTGCCTCGGACCTTCAAAAATTTCGCAGAGTCACGTATTTTGTGAAAACTGTTATTGTGATTTTTCGGTTAAACATGGCGGACGCGATGACTGTAGACGCCATGTGATCTCAAAAAAGCAGCACAAAAGACGCATATGTTAATTTGCCCGAGGCATCCGATTAGACTCACACTACTGATAACCACCTTTCAAGGTTGGCATCTCTGCCTCCATTTAACCGTCTCTATTTGAGTATTTTATAAATCATCCTTAACCGAATGAGGTGACTACGACAATAACTTCGCAGACCCGCATTCGGGATGTCTCGGCTTTAAGCTCCATGGCCGGACAATTTGACTAGGGGTTTTTCGTGTCTTCCCTAGGCAGATACTCACGAAGCACGTTTACAACTTTCTCTTACTTTTACTTCCATTTTACTTTTTGATTTTCTCCATTTACTTGAACTGGGTCCCGACGAGTTTTTTTTTAGCCTAAATTTTGTGCATTTACTACTGAAACTGATGCCTAAAAAGTTCGACAAGTTTTCGTAGAATTTCCATGAGGAATAGTTATAGGCCTAATTAAACAATTTCTTCCACAAATCCGACTTTTAAGTCTTGCTTTGCGAGCAATACGGCTTTGTTTTTCAGAGGCCGAGATAACTGAATGCGACCACTTGATGTGTGTCGGAATGTGAAACGAAACAAATCGTATTGTCCATGAATAAGGCAAAGAGGTTATTTGGGCCTAAGGGTTTGACATCAGTTTTCTCCTTAATTCCGTAGCTATAAACCCAATTCCAGACTCATTTTTTAGGATGAAGGATTAAAATAACATTTTCAGAATAATATCGACATATCGATGGCTAAAAGCACAATCATTGTATGTCCATTTTTTGGCGAAAATGAGATATTGGTGTCAATATGTAGGTTGTCTCCTGCACAAATATTGTATCTCCCTTCGAAATAGTAATTATAAGGTGCAGGTTAAAAAAAAATATATATATCAATTTTGATCAAGACAGCTTTTGTATGTGCACACTTATTCTATGTCCTCACTTTTCACAGCCATGACTTGTATAAGATGAATGCCTGAGTGCACACTTATTGTATATATATATTACATCAACGGCATGCTCCGTTACACGGTAGTAGCACTACATGCCTATAAGCATTTACATTGATTATTAGTACTTAATACACTATACACTGATTATAAATGTCTGAGGACTTACAACATCTGAGCACATGAGAGTAGGCCTATACCGTAACCGTCAACAGCTTTCAGTTGTGTTGCAGTAGCAGAGACGTTATGGTTTTGCTGTAACGAGTTTGGAGTGTACTACAGTAATTTTCAAATGGGAAGCGTTTTCCTTCACCGCCAATCACGTGTACGAGCTAAAAGAGTACCGCTATCAGGAAGGGTCTTCCTTCCGTCTCGCCGTCTCTGATTGGACCGCGCATCTAAGCAAGAGGAAGAACAAAACTCTTCCCATTTGAAAAATACTTGTAGTGTTGATTTTCACTAGTTATAAATATTATCGTGTTCTTCTGAAGTTACCATTATAAGTATGAATTGCAAACAAAATTACCATTCAAAAAGCTCAGTGTAAGCCTCGATCGCGAACCTCCATTGTCCTGGGACTCCATCACACTAATACCTAAATATAATTCAGTGATTCCTGTCTCAAATGTCAAAAAGAAAGATCCGCTATCTCTTTTGAAGACAGGAGTCATTCCAAACTGCTATGTTAATTTTGTGACTGATATTCCATCTTCGAGGAAAGCTAAGGATATTGTGCCATACCCCATTGAAAATGAGGGCGACGAACCTATCTCTGGAAAAACTGAACAATCTGTATCCAGGAGAATTACTCGTAAGAACATAAATTGCGAGAAGAACGTGGAGAAAAGTCCAAGAAACATTAAGGGAGAAATAGAGAAAAATGATAAGAAAAAATTTAAAGGGCAAAAAGATGGTCAAAAGAAATAATAACTGTTTCAAGTAAGTCTAACTGTTTGAAGAAAGACCAGTGACTGTTTAAAAAATTCTTATTTTCGTTTTCAAAATGTTGATAATGTAATTGACTTTATTGACCTCTTTTTAGGAAGTAAAAAAAAAAAATGAAACAAAAGAGTAGTATTTTTGTGTTATTTATTAACTTAAATTCCATCCTGCTATTACCATAGGGCACTTTTATTATACGCACTCCTTATAGTAGGCCTACATCCACAAGTCACTTAATCTACTAGAGCACAAATATAGTATGTCCGTTATTGATACATGTTTCATTAAAGTTTCCAGAACTAATGAAAATTACCTTAAAACTGATATTGTTGACTAATAAAATATTAACTGTTGCATAAATATTTAAGCCTATTGAGTATTTTTGGGACTTTGGGAAGTTTTTCCCCAAGTTTAAAATCTTCTTTTCGCGATTTCTCAGAGTTTACAAAAATGAACATGCAATGATTGTGCTTTTAGCAATCGATATATATTATATTTATGCTTACAGGATAATAAAATATGTTTTGGGCCAGAATCCTTCTCCTTTTCTTAAAGATGCTGTACCACTGGTGTCGTGCACATCGGCACAGTCGCATTTTCGTGCACATCGGCATAGTATTTTTATCTTGTAATGGTTATCGTGCTCATCGCCACACACCACGTTGGGGGCAGGGGTGGACATAGAGACTCAAACCTACGGCCTCTTTCACCACGGCTCCAAGGCTTACCGGAGACTTACGGCTCCACGGCTCCAAGGCCTTAGCTACCGCGGCCAAGGAAACCGACCGTTGATATCGTAGATAGGTTGTCAAGTTAGGTTAGGTTAGGTTAGGTTAGGTTAGGTTAGGCTAGGCTAGGCTAGGCTAGGCTAGGCTAGGCTAGGCTAGGCTAGGCTAGGTTAGGTTAGGTTAGGTTAGGTTAGGTTAGGTTAGGTTAGGTTAGGTTAGGTTGGGTTGGGTTAGGTTAATTCAAAGTCTCATTCATTCGCAGGCAGATACTTCATGAATGATTTCTAAACAATATAATTATAATATTAATGTACACAGTATGTATCTATAATATCTAGCAGTTACTGTGAACTCCATTGCATTCAATGCAATAATGTAATTACAACTTTGTCTCTATGTCCACCCCTACGAAGGGTGTGTGGCTATGAGCACGATGATATTGCAAGATAAAAATAATATGCCGATGTGCACGAAAATGCGATTGTGCCGATGTGCACGTGTGCCAATTGCAAGCCCCACACACAAGTTCTTTACCACACTCCTGGGAGCGTACGGGCAATATCGGAGGAAAGAGCTAGCAGGCAATCACGCGCGGTGAAAAAATGCAGCCCAAAATGCAACACGTTCTTCCTCGCATGATAGAGTGTCAACAAAAGAGTACGCGCGGAAGATTGTTCGTGTAAATGCCAAACACGCGCGAATTCTCTCTCAAAAGAACGGCGCGTGGAGTGTGTAAATTTTGTACACGCCAGCTAAGAGCGTGCGGTATATTGTTTAAAGTTCAGAACAGAGGAGTTGATCTGCTCTTGGAGAGTTTTGTTTGTTTGTCTTCTGCCTTTACATACACACACACTTCCAGGCGAAAGAGTGCAGCCTTGCACGAATGACGTACCGCGCGGTTTCTTTTGTTGTCTATTGCCTATTGCCTTTACATGCACATGTTTTCACGAGCATTTGAGTGCACACCTGCCTAAACTCGAGCGATAACGTTTGTGTGTAAGGGTAGCTAATGTGCACTCAACCGTACCACTGAGCAATTAAACTCTTCCTCTAGTTCCCATGCGACCGGTAGACAACAACTAAGTATAATTCGGAATTACGTTTAAATATTTAAATAATACCCACAATTTTGGCAACTTAGTTAATAGAATATTTTGTAATAAAATTCTTGCAATCTTACATTATAAAGAGATCATAGGATATTTAACCTGGAGAGTTCCAGTGGTCGGCATATAAACTGATAGGCCTATAAGTCCGCCTGGTCCAGGTCAAAGGTTTCTTTTAACAATATAAGCCTAATGCAAAACAAAGGGATCTATTAATGTTCATGGCAGTACTTTTCTGATTCTTGGCATAGTATTTTTAACAAATCACTACTCATTATTTTAAAATGATTATAGGTGCTAAACAAGTCTTAGACATTAGTATGTTTACTTCGAAGTTAGATCAGAGTTGAAGGACCACCCTTGAAGGCTATTTGGGATGTGCGATGGAGAGATTGATCTGTTGGGATGTCACTGTTGATGTGTTTATCTTTCTGCCTGCCAAGGAGATTTAATTAATTAGTCAGGAGACTGGATCAGTCCATAGGACTCCCCAGCGAATTAGTTATTCCCAAAATAATGTATCTGCCAAGCTCAGCTTAATGGTGGTGATTAGCTGCTTAGAAAGTACATCTCGTTCTCATTGTCTCTGGGATTTCATCTCAAGATGGGGGCCAATGTCTCCGAGAAATTTAAAGACATCTTTTGAAATATTTTTAATTTGCATTGCCGTCCGCTGTCGCAACAATAACATGTTAAAGAAAATGAAGATAGCAATAAATGAAATATAAATTTTTTGAATTGAATTTAGCAAGGCCTCCTTTAAAAGGGGTGGCTCATTATTCCTCGCTTGATGAGCCACTCCAAGCTAGGTGATATTTGTCAGCCTCCTTGTCACTAGTCTAAGTCTTAACACTAATTCTAATACCACTATTTCCCTATTAGATTGGTCCTGTTTAGTTTCGCATTGTCACTTTAGATACTTATAGGACATGTAGGCCTACGGTAGGAAACTGGTACTGTTTTATTTGAACTTAGAATTTCAAACATCAACTGTACTGATTTCTAGAGATCTTTTTACTATAGCATTTGGTTCGAGTGAATGAATCTAGACTAAAAATTGTAGGCTACGGTTTGTTTTTTCTCAATTAGTGGATAATATTTTCTGCTTATTGGTGAAAAAACTGGTACAAAAATATAATCCTGAATGTCCGTACAGCCTATATCGGAAATACAAATGTTTAAACTGCGGTTGGAAAATCTGAAAATTTCGTCGATAATATATGTATATATTCAAAGCATGATTATGTAAGGAATTCTCCCTATTTTGAAAAATAAATTATTACAGTAATATTGAGAGACATTCATATGAATGAGCAAAGACTACCGCGTACGTGGTTTTCTCAAAATAAAATTGTGTTTTCGGTTGCTTTAGAGGCTTTTAAAAGTGCAATATAGTTTACTTTCTCTATATATGTACCGTAGGCCTACTATCTCTCCATACGCTACTGTGAATGGAGTAATATTGTGTTAGATTCTTAAATTGCATCTAGAATTTTCAGCATTAGTAGGCCAACAGTTATTGTGGACTCGCATTCGGAAGGTCCAAGGTTCAAATCCCGTGGCCGTGGTTTTTTTCTCGGTTTCCCCGAATTGGATATTTACTTACCATGACGCATCCTCGCTATTTCATCCTGTATCATATTCATTGACATTAATATAATAATTTATGACCACACACTAGCTACATTAGGTTCCATTAAATACATCACTACAGCATTCGGAGAATAAGTTACTACGAATTAATCAAGCATTTCAGGCATTTAATAAATTATTTATTATTCCAGAAATATATGTTCTTGGGCTCTATTAAAACAGAAACAGTGATTTCGCAATAGTGTCTAGCTTCCTTAATAAGCTAATAGAGTATACAAATAGCAATGCATACTCCCACATATACGAAGATGTTTCTTGGCACGCGACCGCTGAATTCTCCACGCCTTCTGGCTATACACGATGGGTGACGGACAGAGACAAATTTAAACTTCCCTACACTTGTATAGTGTTCATAACTAAGGGGTGTCCATGTCACTATAATACCTTTAATATAGTGTGTCGGATGGAAATAGAAAAGCTCTTTTACGAAGAGGCATTTAATTTTTCCAAATTGACCAAGTTTGCAAATTTGCCTCATTAAAATATTTTCACAAACGTCGAATAAAATATACATGCAATGATTATGTATATAGCGCTAGACGAAATAGTAATCTACCTCTAATAGAACCCAATGCCTCGCATCGGCAGACTGAAACAGTTTTAATTTTGGTCCCCGTTTTTATAATTAGAAAAGCTCCGAATTCCATATTCCTCTGCTAAATCTACTAGGTACAAAAAAATCAATCATTTACATTTTTGTCATGAGCATCATGAGTGATGCTGTAGACTAAAGAATACCACAACTGAAACACAAACTACAAGATCAGCATAGATAAATAATAAACAAATAACATATACCTGGGTACAATATAAAACAGGAAACATCAGAATGCTGTATCTACTACAGGTAGTTTAATAACGTCACTAACATTATAAAAAGGATGTTTGGAGAGCCAGTTATATAAAATACCTTTAAATCTTTTTAGTGGGACATAGAGAGGCTGCTTTTTTAGTAATTAAACATCGAAATGGTTATAGTATATAACCAGTATTTTGTTTTTGGCCAGTTAGCCTACATCAAATACTTCTAAATATTTTTAGTGAAACATAATGAGACTCATTTGGTAGTTTAATAAAAAAAATTATATGTAACCAGTATAGGTGATTAGTTTATAAGGTGGTTATTCCTATGTGATAATATCTCTTTTGAAAGTAACAGAATCTAGATTTTTTGTGTATGTAACCAACAAGTAAAGATAAACATAGGCTATTTTTAACTGTTAAAATTATTAAAAAATTAAAGGCTTACAGTATGCATTGGGACCAGAGCCTCTTATTATTATAGGCCTATGTATTGCTTTTTTTTCCCCCGAGCCGAGAACTTTTCAAATCCCTGTGTCCATCACCACAGAGACGAATACTATAAAGCAAGATGCTAATGAAAAAACATCTTTATAATATTCGCTGTTTTGTAAAGTGTTTTTATTGATTCTTTTAAAACGTTATTTCAAAATGTTACCTTTAATAGATATCAATAAATAGTGGTAGGTGAAATTCCTTATAGTTAGCAGATTGTTTCTGCAGAATTTCTTACAGTTTGGGGCACAAATGTGGAAGCCTTGAATACCTCAGTACAAATAACAAATTAATTCATTAGGCCTATAAACAAAGAGCGAAACATGTTCGTAAAAATGCTGAAAATATTTAGGCATAATGGTAATATAAAAGTGAAGTTAAAAAAAAATCTTTTATGGTTTTACTGCACTAAACAATTTCAGTTCAATGGTTATTCATTACCAGGGCCCGGATTTTGATGACAAGTCATCTTTTAACTGGAACATCATGGACGTTACTAGTGCAGATATTCTGATCAAGACTCCTAAATTATAATAATAGCAATTTTAGGGTCTTTTTTTGTCATTTCCCCCATTTTCTATTTTTAGCCGTTTACGGTTTTTTCCGCATTTCATCTTTAGGTAATTTTTAAAATACAGAGTCATTATATTCTTATTTTATGTTGTTTCTGGCGTTATAGGCCTATATAGAGTTTTGTGAATTTATTTGCGATGAAGATTATCGAAACTCTAAATAAGAAAGACTGTGTGCGCTGTTTGCATTTAACCGTATGTACAAATTAACTAATTACAAGTATATAATTATGTCAACAACATGAATTTACTAGTAGAATAGACACAAATCTGATGAATAATGACATTTTCATACATTTTCATTTTTAGTATTTCTGCAGTCATTTTTGGGTCTATAGGCCTAGCTAATTTTTTATAAGTATTTTTAGGTCGTCAAAATCCTGGCCCTGTTCATTGCAGTTGTACAACTTAGATTATTCTCAGAAATTAATATCATGGACCAAATCTGAACCTTCATTAATTATACCTACTTAACTAGTATAAGTTTTAGCATCGGTGTGGAAAAGCAGTGTTGTCTTCTGCACTACGAAGCATCTCAGGTCTACCTAAACATTTATAAACAAATTATCTGACTTGTAAAGTTATAATCTTAAATATTAGTGCATAGCATTTCATCTCCTGAAAACTGCTAAACTAACTTGAGTAAAGTCGCATCCGTAGCTTGCGAGCAACAGGTTGGGAACCCATGATATACAACATCGACCAAGTCGCGGACACTGGTGCCAATTTCAACCCCATTAAAGATTACGCACAAGATGAAGTTGCGTCTTGGCACCTGATTACCGGTTTAACGCCTATTGCTGTATCTTTAATCTCCATCTTGTTTTTCTTTTATAAAAACAAACTGGACTCGGTAGGCGATTATCATTGGCAGTTTTGTCTGTTAACATGACATTGGCATTAAGAGAGTGTTATACTAATTACGAGTAGAATGTAATGAAAAGAAGTTTAGCTATACACGCCAAGGCTGCATGATCTGGTCTGGGAGACTGGGTACTTTATGTGTATTGCATTGCTGTAGGTTCTCTTAATGCAGTGATCAATATTACCAGTATTAGACATTAAGTTTGACCAACAAGGACTTGCCAGAAAAGATAAGAAGCTAGACAGTTAAGCCTACTCGTTATTGGTAAAAAGAGTTTTAACACCAATGATTTTTATACTGCTGTAACGACTGTCATTAACGGAAACCAGCTATTCCGCTGAAATTTTCCTCATTTTCAAACCTAAAGCCCGCTAATGATTTCACACGATGATTGCTTAAATTCCTCTCCTTGCTGTCCTCTATGCTCTTGGCTTGAATAAAATCTAAATCGGCTGACAATATTTTCCTTACACTATATAAACTATGTAATGTAGCAAATCGAGATACTCTTGACAGGAAGATATCAGTAAAGCTCCATTTGCTGGAGTAAGTTATGGTCCTTTGAAAAAGAACACGCAATTAAATTAGACGGCAAGCGTTTTACAACAGAGCCACCACAACCTTACACCACCATCGAATTGGATTGAGCCCAACTAGATTTCAATCAATTATCTGATCAACTTTTTTTTTGTCTGCTAAATCTCATTCTCTTTCTAGGAACTGTCTTCGCATTCTCATGGTCACTATTTGAGAAATAAGCTTCGTTTGTTAAGCGACGTTAAAATCTATTATGCAATGAAGATTCGTCTTCATTTGTCTTCCTGTAACATGATCTGTGTGCTGTAACAGGTCCTTTAAATACCTCATTATTTATTCGTCAGTTTTCTCATATTTCATTTCACGCTAAAAGGTTGCCAAGACCAGATGATGCCAATAGTGATTTGAGTAATTAATCACAGTTTTTAAAGCTAAATTTAATGACCTTATTTAATAATCTTTTTTTATTTCAGTTGATGAAGATATTGACGACGAAGATGTTGATAGCAATGAAAATCACTACAATAATATGAAGCTACTATTTAATGAGTAATAAAATAGGCTACATTTTAAGGACATGCCGATATGAAATGTTTTAAATAACTTATATAAAAATATCTGAAAATTTATACGGTTACACATCTGGCATAGGTCTACAGAATTCCTTCAAGACAACCTGCAGCCTATCTTTAGTAGGCCTAAATAATGAGTAAATCGTATATTTAGGAAGTTTTTAAAATATAAATTTCACAACTTATTTACACTTCCTATGACTGTGGAAGACCGCCGGCGTGGTCGTGTGGCACCGTCGGCCTGGGTTCGATCCCCGGTACCTCCTCGGATTTTCCTGAGGTAGGGAGGTCTGGAACGGGGTGCACTCAGCCTCGTGATTCAAATTGAGGAGTTATTTGATAGGGAAGTAGCGGCTCCGGTCATGGAAACCACCAGTAACGGTCATGGGTGTCGGCATGCTGACCACATGCCCCCCTCAATCCTCCCATCTGCCTATGGTCTAGACGGAGTTTTTATGTCTGTGGAAGCAATCAATACTTCCCTCCTTATATTCTTTCGTTCATAATTAGTGAAAATTTGTTCTATACAGTCATGTGAAAAAAGAACCACTTCCCTAATCCGGGTATGCTTATAGAAAAAATGCAATCAAGACATTTTAAATCTTTACTTCCTTTTTATTCCTTATTATTGGCGCCTTACGATTTCATTTTTCCATTAGCTAAATATGATCCTACTAGTTATGCCTCCCCGAAGTAATCGATGCACCGGTACTTTTTAAGGTTGGTACCGTTGCAATTGGATGACACGTAGAACAGCCGTTGTTATTTTTACATAAGTAATTTGTTTTTATTCACTGTTGTAGAAGAATACACATGTTCGATTATGCAATGATTCACTTCCCACTCATATCGCAATGTACTATGTCATCGCGCCCAAACGAACCCCAGTCGGCTACAAAGCGAGCGGAACGCTTTTAAGTCTGACCACTTCCCTCATCTGGAAAAGATTATTAGGGTCTACCCACCCCTAAACGCTTTTAAGTCGGACCACTTCCCTCATCTGGAAAAGATTATTAGGGTCTACCCACCCCTAAACAAATGCGGTGGTCCCTGCCACCAGGTCAGGCCTTGTTGCAATGTCACTTGTGTTGTTTCTCCAGATTTGTGGAAATCAGCTGCAAGGCTTTTAAACTGTGGCAACAATGCGCATCTTATGCTTAGGCACGCGCAACATTTCCCTTCCTTCCATTTCGGCTTTTCAACTCCAAGATGTTTATGGAGGTGTTTATGGAGGGTTTGATCAGGGGTGGGGTTGAGATACTGTATTAGAGGGTTGCCGCCTGAGGATCCTTTAAAAGCGGTGACAATCGGCAGCAAAAAGGATGGACCTCCTAAAAGTTTAATTCCAAATATAGTAACAGTTATTTATTGCATACCCAGGCGGCTTCCTTTGTTAAGGGATTAGGAAAGGTTAAACGAAAATAATAATGTCACTTCCCTTTAAACTGATTTTGAACATAGACTACATACACGCTCGCATATTTAATGAAAATTATATTCCTGTAAGTCGGCTGCGGTGGTCTGGAGGTAGCGTGCCCGCCTCTAGATCCGAAGGTCGCGGAATCAAACCCGGCAGCAGTCGATGGGTTTTTCAGGACATAACAATCCTGGGCACGGAGTCATCCGGGAGGGACTTTAAGCTGGGGGGCCCGTGTCGTAGATTTACGGCACGTAAAAGAACTCCAAGCCTAAATTAGAGTCTCTGGACAAAATTTCAGGTCCAAGTAATACCTTAATTTCCGGAGGGGGATTAAGGGGCGATGGGCTTACCACCTGTCCCTCTGCCCTCTCTAGGAAAATAAGCGTAACAAAATTCACATCGGTAGACAGAAACCTCCACTTGGAGGCCCTTCGCCCCAACTTGGGGGCATAGGATGAGAGAGAGAGAGAGAGAGATTCCTGTAAGCTTAAAATAGTTTTAGCGTTATGTTTATATTTGAGGTGCAAATTGGAAAATGCTAAACAGAATATTAATTAAAACTGAGGTGACTTTTCGCCAATTGCATCTAGTTCGAGTTTTGTTGTTAATTATTTTCATTTGTCGACTCAATCTGCGCAGAACAAAGCAATGCCAGCTATGTTTGTGTGAATAATTAAAGAAGAATGCGACTCAAGCCTTATATCATCCCAGCACGGCATTTCCATAATGAATTCTGGCCTTGGTATGTAGCAGCGTCTTTTTCTTATGCCCCAAATATTTAATGTAGTTGTTGACTAATTAAATCTGCATTGCGACGTTAAGGAGATGATGATGCTGTTTATAGCATCACTTCCAACGAAAGAATTTAGTTCATCGTAACTGTTTAATAAACAGGGGAACCTTGTGATGTAATTGTTTGCAGATTGTTCGTATTGTAATGTCACAAACGGAGAACAGAACGTGTGAGCATCCACTCACGTGCCCTTCCAGAGAGTGACGAAGATCTGTAGAGCTCAGTCATTTCCGTAACGTCTATGAGTGATTCCTATTAGCAGCTTCGTTGCGAGTTACCTACTAGCTATCACCACGCCTACGTGGTGGCTAGACTGGGTACTGGGAGTCAGCTTTTACTCAGACTAGAAAATCCTTACACCGCGTGATTAAACTCGTAATCTTTAATTAACCCTTGGTCGGATTCCTGTGAAATTTGTGCAGGAATAATCTACACACATCAGCCCTACTGTTGGTTAAAACAGAGCCTTAAAAAAGCGGGCACAAATGTTTTTATTTTATTTTATAAACATCACCCGTTGCACAAAATTCATGGAGGGAGAAGCGAATTTCACTATGCGACAATTTTTTGTATTTTTGTGTCCCGAAAAAACTTCAAGCGAGAAAGTTTTAGTGAAATAATTGAATTTTAATATAAATGAAGTTCCAGCTCTATATCTCGAATGGTTTACGAGTAATTGAGTGGTAATTATTATTCCATGCGCTTCAATTGTCGGACTGATTTGTGACGACCGTGAACTGTTCCGGAAGAAGCATATTTTGACTATGCGACAATTTGTTTATTTCTGTGACCAGAAAATGATTCAAGCATGTAAGCTTTAGGGAAATATTTTAATTTTATTATACATCAAGTACCACGTTTATATTTTGAATGGTTTACGAGTAATAGAGTGGTAATTGCTCCAGCGCTAAAGCTATAAAATATATAGGCTATAAAATAGGCCTACTAGCAATTACGTAAAAATCCTTAAATATTTTATTCGTGGACTCAATAATAAAGGATATTTACTGGCTACTTGTATCCATACTGAAAGATTGACCCGCTGGGGAAGAGAATGAATTAAACTTTTTCCTAATCTTGTAAATCTGCACTACATTTATTTAGATATTTGTTGAATTATTTATTTTATATTTTGATCCTTTTTGCTAGTAGCTTTTATGTCTAATTACCTTATCAAATGCCTTATTAGTTTAATACCTTGTTACGCCCTTTTCATATTTTAATATAATTTATCAACATGAAAACGTATTACAGTTAAAATGGGCGGTGAATTGCCGAGGCTTTATGAGCATGCTATCCGGTTATAGATAGGGCAAGACGATGGTACTTTTTAATGAAAAATTCATGGAAAAATCCTTTGAAATATTGTGTGTTTTATGTAGAATGCATTGCGAAGCAATTTGTGCGAATGTGTGTCCTTTTTTTATGTTGAGACGCCGATTTTAATGATCCTGCGCCTCTTTTTGTTGTGTTGCTCATGAAAGTTTCCCTGCTCTGCAATTCACAAACCATCCCCTAGTTTATTAGGTCTATATTATCTCTGTTGTCACATAATTTGTATACAGATCTACACTTTTGGCCGTGTTTCACCAATCATTACCTACATAACTTACCCCATATAACCCGGAGAAAATTATTATTTATATTAATGTATTGCTATGATGACAATATTAATACAAATTAATAATCTACAATAGTCTACACAATGTAATAATAATATTAGTACTGTACATATTAATATTAATATATAAAAATTCCCGTAGTTGTTTTCTACCCTTATTATAAGGTGTAATTGCTATACAAATATAGGATACATACTTTAACAAATTTTCATCAAATTATACTAATATAACCTCTAGAATGAGAAATATTTTCTAGGCAACAAAATATTAGATCAAATCACCCTTTAGTTGTTGTATAGGCCTACCTATATTATATAATTTCTATTCAAATCTAGATACTTTGAGAGATTTTTACAAGATTTTAAAGACAAATGCTGTAGAATCAGAAGAACATTTTAAGTAACTTGAATAACAGAACAGTTCACATCTTAGCTGTTTTCTACCCATACGTTGTGATGTCTGTACAAATCTACATTCTTCGAACAGTTTTCTACCCTATTACATAATCTATATATAAGTATAAATACTTCGAAAGATTTTTAGCAGATTTTTAAATAGATTCTGCAGAATCAAATGACAATTCAAGGCAGCAATAATAACAGAAAAGGATCATACCATAGCTCTTCTCTACCCCTATTTCCAATCCCTATACAAATTTAAATTCTTTGAAGGATTATACAAAACCAGATCCTATAGAATCAGGAGAAAATTCTATTCAACAATACTATCCTTCCCTTAGCTGTTTTATACCGCTAATATATAATCTCTATACCCGTCTACATTCTTTGGTTAGTTTTTATGAAATCTTACACACAGATCCTTCAGAAACATATGAATTATGACACAACATGAATATCACTTGAGAACGGCTCGACCGATTTGGCTGATTCTTTTTTTGTTGTGTTCGTAATTGTCAGGACAAGGTTTGTATGAAAGAAAATTTATGGAAAATCCACGGGAAAAGTCGGAAATGTGAAATGAGGCAGAGTTAGAAAGTTCTGCTTTCAATTGTTTACATAACGAAAGTTTTGTTTACGGTGTTCGCATAGGACTTTGGAAACTATATTATATTACTGGGCTCTAACAAATTCTGATACAATCGATGTAAATGTGAAAATAATTCTTGAAGAATAAAATCCACGAAAATAAAGCAGTCACAAAACTTTCTCTACCCTCGACATGGAAAACATCATTTTTTCACTTCACATTTTGATGTAGAATAAGCGGTCGTATTACAGGGACAACTTAGTTGCAGTGAGTATGCTATATCAGAAGTCGGTAACAAATTCTATCCACTGATACGTCACTCATAGCTGTAGGCTTTGTATTAGTTGAGAAATAGACCTAGGGATGTTTATCAGAGGCCCTAAGCAACTAAAAGAAGACAAAATGGGATGGAACATTTTCAGTCCTACGCGCGCAGTAAGTTATAGTATGTCCCAGGTTTTTGGGAAGGAAAATATGAAAGTGATATTGAATTTATTTTTTACTTCAGCCCCGAAACGGTTGTATGGTAATATGAGAGTGAGAAATACAATTTTCTGTAAAGACAATACAATATTATGTAACCTGAATTTATTTTTCTTCTTATTTGCACTCCTCCCAGGCATGGTGTGTAGAAGCAATGGAATGCAACATTCGACATCCTCTATGAGCCATAAAAAGCTATATCTAGCGTTTTCTGAGGGATTAGTCTGATGATTGTCATATGTCGTTCTTCCTCATTTCGAATTCTACATACATATTATATAAGGACCTAGAGTTTCAAAATCGAAAGTCCTCCATAAGTTAATTTCATATTACAAAATACAACACCCGGGCGACGCCGGGCCTTTTAAGCTAGTATATATAAAGTTTATGTAATTCCTGCCATTTCTGTAAAAACAACGTGAGCGTTAATAAATATAATATTTTAATTATTTTAATGTTAAATAAAACATCTAGCAGTTGAGTAAATAATCGCGATCGAAGCAGCGGTCACGTGCTAATATAATATAATAATTATATTCCTTAGGCGGATTCCACTGGTTGACAACAAACGTTCACACACAGGTCTAAACAGTGAATGACTATGCGCACACAATGTCGCGCTTCCCCACCACTACCAACCAGGGCAGGGCAGGACAGAACAGAACGCGCGCCAACTGCGTCATTTCCTAGGTCTGCTGACTAGCACCCCATAGACGTTCCGAATCTGTCCGACCTCTACCCCAGGACACGTGCCTTACTGTCTTACTCAATGGCAGTAGACAATTCCTAAGCAAGCTAAAGGAATATCTAACTTATTTTATGGAACCTGGAGGTTCATTGTCGCGCTTACCTGAGCCCGCCATTCAACTCTATTCTGAGCTAACTCCATCCAACCTCGCAAATCCTACTACCCTTAAATCTATTCTAATATTGTCCTCCCGCCTACGTCTAGGTCTCCCAAGTGGTTTTTCCCTTCGAGTCTCCTAGTCATTTTTAGATATGTCTTTCCTTTCCCATCGCGCAACATGTCCAGCACATTTCATCCTCCGTGATTTCATTACCCTTACTGTATTCAAGTTATGTATAGGTTATGAAGCTCGTCGTTATGTAGTTTTCCCCAGTCCCTGTTTTCATCTCTCTTAGGTCCAAGTATTTTCCTAAGCACCCTGTTTTCGATCACTCTGAGATTATGTTCTCCCCGAAGAATAAGCGAGCATGTCTCGCATCCGTATTCGTAATAGCCTACAACCGGCAGGATAATATTGTCTTATATTTTTTTTTTTTTTATTTCTGGACAGAAGACGAGAAGATAAAAAGTTTCTGAACTGCATAAAAATAAACATTACCTGATTTCAGTCGACATTTAACTTCTGTCTTAATATATTTCTACCTAATTATTGCCCACAGGTATTTGAATTTCTCCACTTGTTCGAACGATTTTATCTACTGTTCTAATAACTTGCAGCTCATTATTTTGACGTTTCATGACAATATATAGTCTAATAAGTTTTTTTTTTCTGTATTAATTTCAAATCCAACATGATGTGCCTTCTTCCTCGAAATATTCACTCTAAATAATTACAGTATTTACTAAGCTTCAAAAAAGCCCTCCAGGAAAATATCAGGGCTCTGCATACGGAATAAACGTCGAACGGCTTGTGTGAAGTCAGCAGTGCTCCCAAAGCGCCTTCCGCCGACAGTCTTTTTCAAAGCCGGAAACAGATGGAAGTCACTGGGTGCGAGATCAGGACTGTATGGTAGATGGGCTAGGCGTTCCCAACCAAGAGTTGCAATATGGTTTTGCTTTGTCGTCGCCGAGCTTGGTCTCGCATTGTCATCCAACAGAATGCCAGATTGGAGAAGGCCAGGCCGCTTTTTTCGAATCGTCTCCTTCAATTTCGACAGGGTGTTGACAGTACCGCGTAGCAGTGATGGTTCCATCCTCCAAAACGTCCAGTAACAAAACCCCTTGGGCGTCCCAGAACACTGTGAGGAGCACTTTACCAGAAGAGGGCGTTGTTTTGAATTTCTTTCGGACAGGTGATGACAAGCCGTTCGACGCTTCTTCCGTATGCAGAGCCCTGATTTTTTCCTGGAGGGCTTTTTGAAGCTTCTAAAGCGTTATGACAATTGTCTCAATGTACGTGGTATTTAGATGGAAAAATAAAGGTACGTCTTATCTTTAATGTCTCGTATTTTTTGTCTTTCATCCACACCTCTGTACACAGTCGCCAGGGGAAACTTATCTTCGGATCACCCTCGTAAAAAACAGCTTATTTTATTGTTATTTATTGATCGATATCTCATTCGTATAAATTCTGTATCACATACTGTTCATGTTAATCTCCAGTAGCATGGATTTTATTACAGCCACAGCTGGGATCACTCGATCTACTTACAGGATGTTCCATTTCCAGAAGTCTGAATCATAGCTTTTAAAGCAGTACTTCACAGATGTGAATCATTGCGTGCTAATTTAAAAGCGATGTTTATGATTGTGCCGGAGCAACGCAATTTGTGAGGTGACACAGTTATGCGGAAAGTGAAACCAGGAATGTAAGAGCTTATGCTAACAAGATCTCTGTGTGCTGATGACACATTCCACCGAAGTGCATGTGCGATCGTAACTTCTCTTTCATGTGTCGCCATTCTCGTTAGTTTACTCTTCCAAAATACACCAATCTAATTTCCATGGGTACGAAAAGAAATAATTCACTGATGTTTCTTGAACGGAAACGATACCAAAGCACAGAACTAAAAGTAGTAATATTTTAATAGAATTGCGTCTGTACAATAAAATATGTACCATATTTTAGCCCTGTGTAATTTCAAGAAGAGATTTTATCGCTTCCAAAGCCCCATGTGAACACTGTAAACAATAGTGCTGTCATGAGAACTGAACTGCATTTGATAAATTTCAGCGTAATATTTTAAGAAATTATAATGTTTCAAGGGAAGTGATGGTTTGATTGAATTTTACTATTGACCGCGTTTCTTTCCGGGTTGAAATGGGTATGTGTGCAAAATTTCGTGCAAATTGCTCAAAGCATTTAGATTTGTAAAGGGAAGAAACATACAAACATACCCTCACACTTTCAATGTTATATATTAGACGAGAAGATGGCCAATGAATCGTGATCTGTTTCTGTTTAAGATTGTGCTCCTAAATTGAAGCACGCCGCCAGTCGACACGGTCTCCACACTCCGCTGAAAACCTAATGCAATTTTGTGCTGGTGTTTCCATGTAGACAGTATTAAATTGTGAAATCAATTGCTCGATTGCCATAACAAACTGAGTAAGAAGAACATCGTCAACGTCGGTGAAGTTAGACAAAGTTGAAATATGGAGAATCCAAACAAAAGATCAACGAGCACTCCTGATGAAAATTCATCAAAACGGACGAGAGAAGAACCATGTTGTAGTAAAGTTATCGTAATCCAAGATGAAAATGAGAGGTAGCATATGGCAAAGCAATCAAGGATAAAAGAAAATAGCATGAATGAGTCGAATAAACTATTACCTAGGGCAAACGAAAGTGAATTAGGAGATTTTTTCTTTCTTTCTTTTTTTTTTTCGTTTCATAATTTGGAATTAATCTAGAAGCCCGGAATTCTGGGATGGGCCCACCAAGCTAGTACCCAACATACTAGCAACATCAGCTAAACGGGTATTTTAATTCAGTCTTATTACATAATAAAATTATTATAATTATTACAATTTACAAAACATGAATACAATGAAACATGTAACAACGACAAAATAAATTACGCTTACATTTAATACAAATGCAGCACAGTATCTTAAATCATTAATGTAGTATAATAATTTCCGATTAAGCAGTTTTTTTTGGAGGTACAATTCAGAACAAAGAAAGATTAGTGTAGTATCGAAATGTTGAGTACAATTTGAAGATTACATTTCATGTTCGAATATATATGTTAGTCTGCTCTTCGTAACTGTGCACTTCAATAATTTTTATAACATCATTAGAAGATAAGCAGGGATATATTTAATGCACAGGAAGTTTTCTTTGCGAATGACACTATGGGATTGGGGTCCCACCACGGGTGCGGTCGATACCGATTGGAAATAAACTTCCATTAGAAAGAAAAAAAAAACAGTTGATTTGCAGATGAGTGAAGCAGAAGTCATTATCATACTTGCTTATCTTGATTACTTACTGAAACATGAGTATGTACTCGGATGTCGAATTGTTTCTGGTTTCAATTGGACCACGTTCAAGGTTAAGGCATGCACCTGTTGTTCTCATGATTTATATATTAAGCATCTCTCACACACAAACACACCTGTGATTGCGACTCTGCTTGCATCTTGGGGCAAACCGTAAAAGCATAGGCCTACGTCTCTTCAAGGTTTCAATGTGTATAGTAGACGCCTTCAAATATTCCATTATTTTATTTCATTACAAACTACATTTCCTTTCTTAACAGCGTCCAAATTTTCCAATTCACAATATGTTTATTTTATTCTTTCCTTCTTTTTGTTTATTAAATGCTACATCAAATGCATTCAATTTAATTTTTTTTTAAGTACGCATTTCGAACAATTCTAATTTGTCCGAGCGGGATAGCTCAGGCACTAGCATCCGAGACTTAAATGGGGAAGGCCTCGGGTTCGAAATCCGTTGCTGGCCAATTTTACTTAGAGTTTTTTTTAAGTTTCCCAAGTTGGTAAGTAAATATCCAACCCGTTTTGCCTTTACATGACTCTTTCGCCTCTATTTCATCCTATATCGTAATTATCAAAATTGAAAATCAGTCAACATTATCAGAAGCCATAACACACCAACAATAGACATTACAAATGTACATGGAGTTACAAGACCTACTGGTGTGACCTTGATGTTGAAACGTATATAAATCAAGTTGAAGTTTAAAAATATGGAATACGAAGAAAAAGCCTATTTGTTCCTATACTTTTTTATGCTAAGTATTCTTTGAGTCCCTTGCCATTTTGTATGTAAGATATGTACTCCAAATTGTGATATATGTCTCACGAGAACACGAATTTTTAATAAAAAAAACTTTCTCTAATAAGGACGTAAGTAACCGACGATATAAGAACTTTTGAGGTTTTTCTTTTTCTCATATAGGTATATTGCTATATTCTTATACACTTTAATTTCTCATTGTCGTCGATCAGTGATGGGCAAATCTCAATGGGAGCGGGCCAAATAAAGAAACATTTCACAAGGCGAGCCGGAATACTTTATTGAAACGCTGCAATGGTGCAATTATGAGAACTACTTTGTCTGTTATTCATAACTTATATGAAGAAGTGTAAGATGAGTGGACCTGCGACTGTGCTTCCGATAGGTTACCTAGTCCGGTTGCAACTGAAACGAGATGAGCCTCGGGAGTGAAGTTGAAAGTCTGCCAGTCAGTCTGTTTTTGACACAACTTTTTCGAAGCTTCAAAGAAGAAAACACTTGCTCACGCACATATGAAGATGCAGACATGGTGATAACCTTCTGGGCACAAGAAATAAAAGTTTGGAAACTTGATTTTGGTAAGGACGTGTAGAATTCAAGTTTTGAGACGTTAAGAAACTACAGTTGAATGTTACTTTGCGACTCAATTAATTTGTAATGAATTACCGGTTTTAATGTTTGCAGTCCACGGTAAATGGAATAGCGAAAATACCCAAGGCTTGATCATGGCTAAAAGTCTTGAAATTCTGTTAAACTTCACCATGGAGTCATGCAATAGAAGGAAAAACAAATAGTAAAAAAGTACTCCTTTCCTGTCGCGGACCGCATTGAACCTGTCTGTGGGCTGCATCTGCAACAGATAGCGTAAACAAAAATACATATTTATTCAACAACAAAATATTAAAAAAAAATATATATGGCTAAATCCTTCCGAAACTACGCCAACTGTAATTGGGATTTATTTATGTAGTAGGCAGAATAAATAAATAAATCCCAGTTGTGTCTTCGTTATAGAGACCATGAGGAACTTAAAAAAAAAAACAGCATTTTCTTTTCGCTCCTTAGATTTTCTGTGCAATAAGATATATTGTATCCAGCCTAATATCCCTGGAATCTTGCTAACGATGTAGCTAAAATTCTCGCCAGAGGGCCCTTTTAATTCTCTACGGGTATCATGTAGACAAGACTTTTTACGTGCCCCCACAAAAGAATTAAATTGGATCAAATCAGGCGAACAAGCTGGCCAAGAATCTTTATCCCGAACTGATGTTTTCCATTTCTCCATCATCCCTGATAGTTTTTTTTAACGTCACCACGAAAACATCATGAATAGATAGCGTAAACAAAAATACATATTTATTCAACAAGAAGATATTTAATAAAAATTATGGCTACATCCTTACGAAACTACGCCAACTGTAACCGTAAACATTATTATTCTACATACTTGGAATCCTGGACGTATATAGTGAGGAAAATGGACTTGCTTACAAACGACCGCCATTAGAATTGAAGTATATTTTTAATTCTCAAGTCAGAACGATGAAAGACCCTTACATAACACTTTAAACAGAGAAGCGCTTATGCAAGTGATTTATAGAGGAAGCCTTCAGCCTAATTTGTAAGTAAATTTCATTTCCACTTGATAATCTCGTTATAAAATTCGACCACCGGGGAAGCATGGAGTCCTGATATGGAATGCCCTTCATTCAAAGCAACTGCTGAGTTCTGAACAGCAGTGCATCTGTAATAATTCTTAATACGTTCAAGTCATTCTGTTTGGTATGATATATGAGAAAATACAAGGTCGTTGGCAGAAGAAGTGCTTAGCTTTCTGACAACCTCTTTCAGTCGGTGGCTAACATCTTGTGAAGACTTAATTCTCTGGAAACCAGATATAGTTGAATTCAGTTCGGGTTTTAGGGCTCGCTGTCATTGAAGTCTGGCCTCAAGAGACTGTATGCATCCACTTTAAATAAAAAGTAGATCCCATCAATGACAGCTTCTTTCTACATTTGAAAAAGAAAGAAAAGAAACAAAACCGAATTAAGCATGTGAATAATAATTAATACAGAAGGAACCGTGCTATTCTTTATGTGTAAAAAATAACATAAGTTTGCTTTTCATCAGTATTTTACATAGACCTATAATTTTGGTGATGAACACTTCTATAGACTATTCATTCATATTGATATTGTCCAATAACGTTTAGCAATTCCTCGGATATAGAGCAGTCACGATCGTTTTTCCTATAAAATGCTTGCTATTAATTCGAGGATGTTATTTTATCTGATAAAACGTCAGCTCGTTGCTGGAAATGTAGGTAACAACGCGCAGTGTCTAATATGCTGCATGCTGCCAGTGAACACAATGAAAACACATTATTTTATACAACATATCTTATTTGGAAATTGAAATAATATAAATGTACATTGATTAAAACACACACTTTCAATTCGGTGCAAGCCAGTTCTTGTTTTATTCAGTTCTGCTGCTAGCTTACCTGATTTAGATTAACTGTCTCATATGCACCATTGGTAGCATTGGTTACAACATGATAACTCGAATCGATTCTTGAATGGTTGATTCATAGTATGCCGTGATCTCTCTCAGGTGTTAGATTTGTTTTTATATTACAAAGTAAGAAAGTAATTATTATTTGTATAATCCGTTACATTTTTATTCATGGAATAATCTTAAATTCAACTCTAGTAGACGAGTTTCATCAGATAAATTCGCTCCTGCTGCACAGTCGCGAATATAATATAATCTAAAAATAAATAAAAACTATCCTAAATAAGTATATATGTCATCAGGCCTGTATCCAGGGTCAACTTTTCGAGGGGGCAAATCAAATTTCAGAGGGAGCCGTCAGGTTTAGCATGTTTATGTGTGTATATATAATGAACTGAATCATAAGTAAGGAGATAACCATTCCATAAGAAGATAAAATAATTTACTAACAAAAATTACAGACAGTGAAATTAAGATATTGAAAATTACAAGAAAAATCTACTTTGAAAAGAAGTGAAAGTTATGAATAGATAAGAGTAATATTTATGAAGCCAACTTTTTTACTTTGAGTTTGCAAACTGTAATACAAGTTGATCCACATCAAGGGTCTTTGATAATACTTGTTTTAGTCAGTGGTCTCAATGTTATAATGTGTAGGCCTATATCCCTGTTCATACTGCAGTTATCGTCGTAGTCTACCAAAATAACATCACACGTAAAAGCAGATGTACTATACATTTAAAAAGCAATTTTAGAAGATTTCTGAAGTGGGTTACTGCTTGAATAAGTTTTTATGGTTTTAAATGCTAAAAATCTAGAGCGGGGGCAAGGAAAGTTTTAAAGGGGGCAGCGCCCCCTCTAGCTCACTCCTGGTCACGGGCCCTTATATGTAATTACTGATGAATATTGTGTTGTATAATGAACTTCAAAAAATACTTTCTCTCTCCCCCCCCCCCCAATCTCTAGGATTTGCGATCAAAGATCATGAATGGGTTTTTAATTAAAACGAATAAATTGCGTTTTTATTTTTAATTTGAGCATTATGGGTTCGAATCCTTGCAGGTGCAGCTTTACCCTCTTCTAGGTAGGGTAGGGAGAAGCCGTTGAATTAATTTAATATTGAAGCAATTTTGATGAAATTTGGTATACATTTTTGTCAACTAATGCGTGATACTAAGTAAATACAGATGACCTTAGATTCTAGTGTTACAATTTGTGCTGTTTTCGTCAAGTTAGCCCAGGCTTATAATGTGGAAGAGCGGTCACACAATTTCAACAAAAGTAATTTTATATTCGCAGTATATATGTAGGCCTATACTCCATGATAAAATGAAGATTTTACTACTGCGGCAATTTAACTGCCGGGATTCCTCTAGTTATTATTATTGTTATAACTATTATTATAATAAATTGCATATGGCGCCTTCCTTCATTCCATTCTTCGAGAGAGTTGGCTGAAATGCTCGCTAGAAAGCTAGGATCAGGAAAACTGGACACATTACACTAAATAAACATTGCACATTCCTCTAGATTTTTATTTGATGCTATTCGTGTTGCCAAGACAGGTTTCAGTACATTTCTGATATGCGTTTGCTCTTTCACAAGCATGCTCTTATGCATCCAAAAGACCATTTTAAGCCGGATTTTGTGGAGTATTCCTAACACGTACCGGTATATATTTATATTTTGCTCAATGCTTGGTTATTCCCAAAGTAATAGACCGTAAAAAATAAAGTGAAATGTCTCCGTACATCTGTGATCAAATTTAATGAATGCTCATTTATAAAGGAATGAATGCTCTCCCCTAATGATGTTGATACCAAATTCCAGAACATGTTCATGGTAAAGTATTGACAGTAAGATTAAAAACTTTCTCTGATGACTGAATGGCCAAAACATTGGACATGTTTATAATATTAAATCATGATAACTGTACCCTTTAGAATAGTCGTTTCCTTTGCGGAAAACATATTGTTTGTCTTATATTTCAACATTGGCTTTACTTTTTGTTTTCCGTGGCTTTAATATGAAGCAGTGGTCAATAATTATCAATCAGCTGCCCCTTGAGATACGTAAAATCACACTTTGGCTCGGATTTTTAGGTTTTTATAAACCCTTTATTAGTTTTTAAAACATATTAAAATAGTGTTTTATTTTGTTACAATTTTCAGACCAGGTTTTGTTTTAAGTTTCACTTTAATACGTACATAAACATATTAAAATAAATGTATTAATTACTTTTATTTTTACTTATAATTTCCATTTGTTCTGAACCACAAAACTGTACTAACATTCTTCGCTTATTTTTTCACAATTAATAAAAAAATATATATATAAAATTACCCCTGTCATTTCCAACTCCACCGCCTGAACTCAAGAATATTTTAAATCTCTATATATATAAAAGGCTTTGTCCTGACTGACAGGAATCAACGTAGAGCCTAAACTATAACAGGTAGAGACTTGGACTTTTGACAGTACCTTCGTTTCATAATGTAGGTGCTCACTAAGAAGGGATTTTGAAAAATTCTGATTCTAAATGCCAAAAATTAAATGTTTTTTAAAATACTTAATCCCTTTTTGCATAGAATTATCGAAACAAATTCACAGAACATATTGTTGCCAATGGTATAGGTGGGTTTGGATTAAATTAAATGGATGTTTGACAAATTAGAGAAGGTATCATTATAATTCATATTATCTATATTAATAAAAGGAACTGTCCTCGATGTCCAGGGAAATCTACTGAACGCAGAGATCTGAAATTTTAAACATAGGTGGGCTGAAGAGTCGGAAAATGCACCGCGAAGCCGGAATTTTAATTTTAGTTTTCGTTCGTGAGTTATGAGTGAAAAACGGGCAAAAAACGTGCATTTTTTGCGTTTTCAAAACATAAGTTATCAGTTATACATTTCAATGTCAAATCAATTACAGTTGGCTTTGTCTATTTTTGTCACACCTTGAAAATAAAACTTTCGCGATCGCTTGAATGTTGTAAGCCCTAAATATGGTCAAACGTTTTATTTGGACGAATCTCACTATACAGAGGTTTTCTGGGCCAAGAAACTCGAATCTGAGGTCGCTTTTACCAAACGATGCTATCTAATCGTGGTATGTAGTCCACGTGATTTAGGAGTTAATAAATATTATGATTTTACTATTATGCTCTTAATTTTTAATTTTTGAAATAATTATCGCGGGCGAAGCCGCGGGCACATGCTAGTTGTTAATAAACTTTTAGAATACTTGACTTTCGGGAACTTGCTTGAGCAAACACTGTGAATAAACTGCTTCTTAAAGAATGCCTTTAATTTTTTCTAAAAAAGCCAGGGATTTTGATTCCGTATTTTCTTTACCGAGACAATGGAGTTACAAAATGACAAAATTACAAAATGCAATGCTATATTTTCCCTTAAAAATGTAATGAGCTAATGACTAATGAAGTTTCCAGTTCTGATACTTATGCGTGGAACTGACCCTACATTAACACAAATATTCCTGTATAATTTCTTCCACATAGACTACGGTATATGAATAAGGGACTTTCCGGTGGAATTTAACAGTCACGTGATTTTCCTTCAGTGAATTCCCTTCCAAGATTTTGTGCATTATATTAGACACTTCAATTTTATGATGCTAATTTCCAATTATAGAGTAGCGGGATGATGATAGGCCTATTGATGATGATGGTGATGATAATAATAATAATAATATTTTATTGTCATTCAGCATTATATAGCAATAAACGTCATGATTTTAATAATATAGGCTAATGATCATATAAATACAAACTCTAAAACGTTATTTACAATAGCCTGTAGTCAAGTTGCTTCATTAAAAAAAATATTTTGCAATAATATTTCATAGCTTAAATTAAAATCTGCTAAAATCAATTAAAATACCAACGGAAATTTACAAGAAATGAATTTCATATTTACATTGTACTACTGAAGAATTCTTGTGTATTATAATAAGGCGTTTGAACTAACCAGTTATGTAGGCTAAATTTTGTTTGAATATTGCAATAGGCAGCTGTAAAAAGTCTAAAGGTAAATGATCATATAACTTAATCTTGTGCCTAATACATCGAAACTATTAACACAGTATCGGAATAATTTTGAGGCAGTGGAATGAGTATGAGACTTATTTGATCACTTTAAGGCCGGTTCTAGGGCGGACAATATCTAATATCTACCCATTCCCCTGTCTCAAAAGACTCTGACCTAAGTATGTTATATCCATGAACCTGAGTTTACTAAACAATGTCTTGTAAATGAGCTAAATGGTGGAAATTTGACACAATTCTAATAAATAATCTTTTTGCAGTAATAGAATATCAGTGACGTGATTGTTGTTTCCCCAGATTAGGATACTATACAAGGACATATTTAAGAGGGGTCCGGGCCTTTCAAATTGTAAGATTTATAAAGCATTAGTTAGAAAGAACCAATGTTTTGTGCCCCCCCCCCCCGGAAAGTGATGTTTTGTCATAGGTATTCCCACGAGAGTTGAGTTTATCGATCGAGTTTATCCATTCCATGAATAAAAATGTAACGGATTATACAAATAATAATTACTTTCGTGCTTTGTTGTATAAAAACAAAACTAACAATTGTGAGATCACGGTATACTATGAATCAACCATCCGTGATTCGATTCGAGTTACCATGTTCTAACCAGTGCTACCAATGGTGCATATAAGACATAGTTAACTTCATACAGATAAGCTAACAGCAGAAGATAATAAAAGCACACGAATTGGCCTGCACCGAATCGAAATTGTGTTCTTAATCAATGTACATTTCTATTATTTCAATTTCCAAACAAGTTATGTTGTATAAAATAATCTGATTTCGTGCCGCTTAGTGGCAGCAGTGACTATTAATCACTGCACACTGATACTTGCGTGTCCAGTAACGAGCAGCACGTTTTACCCCGATAAAACGCCATCGCGATTCCTACAAGAATATTGTAAGATAAACGGCCGTGATTGGTCTATATCCGAGGAATTGCTAAACGTTATTGGTCAATATCAAACACGCGGCGTATGAGTGGAATAGTCATTTAAAAAGGGATAATGTCAGTAATTTACGGTTAATCAGTTTAGGGCCCCCTCCGAAATCTGTTCTAAATACGTGCTTGATACTATAAGCCAGCGGTTCCCAACCGGTAGGTCGCGGAAGGGTTAAGGCGCAATTCCACTGAAGCAACACTGAACGACATGTGGCATGCTACTTGTATCCTAGTGTTGCCTGATTGTAGGCGTGCGACAATGTGCCACAAAAATCAATAATGCCGCATGCGGCATTTGTCTCCTCATGTCGCATGCGCTTTGTCGCCTATGCGTGTAGCATATTCAACGATTCAACTGAAGCAACTTCAGTCTGGTGCAACATGTCTTTACAACAATCGCTGCAGCTGCTTATTTGGTAATAGCTTTGAATCGAAAAAAAAGGAACAAAGTTATTATTTTCTCAATATAAAATACTAACCATAGTTTATCTGTATATTTATTCAGTTTTAGTGTATAAAAAAACAAGTTACCGGAGCTACAATGTAGAAACATTATTCACTTTCATAATACCAGATCCAATACCCATATCTATATACAACACCATAGGCTATTAAAATGTCTGAATAGCTGTCAAATTATTGGGCAGACACTATTTAATAAATTACCAATAATTTATCAAAATTTACCTGTAAATTTATTTAAGATAAGAGCACATGACTGGTTGGAATCCATCAGCAGGGACTTTTGGTATAATTGATTTTAGTTATTCCACTCTTGAGAATCGTATCAGAGAATTGGCATATTTAAACCCCCTTTTGTAGCATAGATGAATTTTTTAATAGTAATATAACGTAACAATGTAATCCTAATATTGTCTTATTCCTATTTAACATCAATCAGACTGGTCTATAATCCTTATATTTTATTTTTATTTTTTTAAATTATTTTTTTTATTTTCTATATTATTGTGTCTTGAGAATACGCTAACTTGGTCTATTGCAATAATTGTAAAAATGTAAGATTAATTATATATACATAAGGAAGGGATACGATACAAATAAGGTTTTTTACTCCACCATGCACCGATGGACCGTGGAGGTATTCCGATAAGGAAAGTGAAAAAGGTTGGGAACCACTGCTATAAGTGATTACAGGCTACTGTGAAAATAAAACAAATTAAGAACTTTTCGAATCCATGGAGGAGGCGGGATTACAGACCGCACATGCATAATTACGCCCACTGATTTTGAACTGGATAGTACGATGCAGTTTGGTTGATATCGGAAGTAGCTAAGGAACTCCTTATCTTCCTATTCCTTGGGTTCGTTCCAACATTCCTCTGGGTGGCACTCCTTTCCTACAGCTCTGTTAAATAACATCGTTCTTTCGCTAGACGGCCACTAGACCGGGTCGCAGGCTGTTTTTAGAAGGTCGGCATGACGACCTTGGAATCTCCCTGTCCTCATTCAGGCCTTCCTTGCTCTCTTTAGCATTATCTTCTTCATCCAAAAAAGCTATATTTTTTTGGAGTGCTAGGAGTTCTATTTTAAAGTGGAACAGTCACATTATATCTGTTAGTAATGAATGTGAAAAACAAGATTTAGTTATTAGAAAGCTTCCTTGAAGGAAGTGCATTTCCTGGAGTATCTTGTTTTGGAGAACCCATGACTTACAATGTAGTGACATCCTAAATAATTTGGAAGCATGGTATTCAAATATTACGGGAAATTTACATATTTAGAGGAACTTGGTTCTTCCCCACTCCTCATAAAAGCAATGCATTTGCATGATTTGAAATAAGTCATTGGTAGTAATCGATGTTTACGAAAAATATGTATTTATTTTAGAAGTATTTTGCAATGTTTTAATCTGTTTCCTTTCTATATACTCTCGACTCTCCATTTTAGAATTTATTTGGATATTCACGTCTTTGTGTTCCTATATATATATATTTATATAGGAAATATATATATATATATATATATATACATATTTACATTTTACATTTATGATGTTTTGACTTGTTTACAAATTATTTAAAATATTAAATTACATTGTTTCCCTAAATTGCATTGCCGTAAAATCAAAACACCTCGAGTTTAAAAACCGGATAATAGCAGACAGGAAAAAACTTCAGTTCTCAACTTAATTATTAAAGAAATTAACGTTTTTAATTTTCTAGGTTAACAAATTACAGACAACGATTTAATAATGTGCAACCTGACCTACTTTATTTATTTATTTTTTGTTATTTTTTGTTTGTTTGTTTGTTTGTTTGTTTTAAATCATATTTCTGGTTTAAGCAAGCATCACTAAACAGTTTAGGTCTGCTTTCATAATATTATATTCTATGAATTCAACTCAAAAGTTTGCATAGTTGACCTTACCCACACAGAGTTCGGCTATAACTAGTGCCTACACGATTCCTAGCTTTTGTCATTGTAGTATCAGGGGGCGTATTATATGATAGCGGACTGTAAAAGTCCCTAATACCTACACGAGATTGTAAATTTAATTGTGCTTAACACTTTCCGTGCCAACCACAATTAATAAGATCTCTGGCGGAGGACCACCTCCATAATGGAGGAAATGAAATGAATAAGCTTTATAGCATACATCACTCAATGAAACCTTGAATATAAGACATAACAGTTAATCATAAGCTAAGCACACGAACAAATACACTTTCACTTGGTTGACAAAGTTGAAAACGAAGATAGTAGGTCTTCAGCTAACAGTCTTCTTGATGTAGCATTTATATATCCATACAATGGTTGACAATCTTCAGGTATGTAGAGTTTATGTTTGATGTAATATGTGAGTCATCTTAACGCATGAGATTGAATGAAAGTTTGTAAATAATGGAGTTGAAGATTCAGTCTTGAAATCACATAAAATCACATTTGTGAATAAATATATATATGTGTCCGTGAAGTGTGACACTTGTAGAAGTAGATTTCAATATGAGAAACTGAATATTAAGTCTGATGTATAAGCTATTTAACGATAGCTAAATCTCAACAATAAGATCGATGTTTAATGCGTAGATGAATGGAGAATTGAAGCCACTTCTAGTAATACTATTGATAACTTACTTGAAGTGAAGTATATGTCCTCGTATAAATTGAAATTAGCAGAATCTTTACCTGCTGTAAGGATGAGCATATATGTCGTGATGTCCCAGCTATTTAGCAATTAGCAAAACACCACAAGAACGCCATTTTGCCAGGCATAAGTTGAATGAAAGACAAGCACATTTCTTGATGCACTAGAAGTATTGCTTACTTGAAGCATATGATGAAGAAATGTAGAATCTGTAGGATATGTTATCCTTACAAATAGAATGAATGAAAGTTGATGTTCAAATTATATCTCAATAATCTGAAGCACCAGAGAAACACATGAATCCTTTCATGTATAAGTAAAATGGAATTGTTGTAGTGAAGAAGAAGGAAGTAAGTCATTGAGCTATATGAAATGCATATAAACTGCTCAAGAAATGTATCCTGAAGACTGGATACAAAAAAAATAATCAAATATGAATAATAAAGACAATGAATAGGAATAATAGCTTACAAGCTAGAAAATGAATGTTATTTAAATAGTAATATGAATCAAGTTGACTTCAGAAACAGGAACTGACAAAAGAAAGATATCCAAAGCCAACATGATAGGCTAAATATAATGTTGTAAGTAAATGAATATAGGATGTAATGGAAACTTAAAATCTAAACTTATAACAATAAAAATTAGAGAAAAATGATGAATAGTATATACTGCTCTCAAGTTGGCAGCAAAATATTAAACTTGTAGATAGTTTAAATCTATGATTGAACATAAGTTGCCCGCAAAATTATTTTCTTGAAAATAATTTTAAAATATATTAGATTATGTGAAAAAGAGTAGATTTAAACTTTGAATAATAAAGAGGTTTACTCATCTTCAATATTAGAAATGGGAAGAGGAGCAAGCTTAACAATTGGTCGCTTGTAGAAACCTGTAGAGGTTCTAACTGTGACTACTCTAACTAGTCCGTCAGATCCAGGATGAATAGAGTGTACAACACCCATAACCCAACGTAAAGGGGGAACGTTGTCGTCGAGTAGAAGAACAGGAGTTCCTATTTCTACATTAGGAAGAGTCTTTAGCCATTTAGAACGTTGTTGTAGAGAATGTAAATAGTCAGATGACCATTTGTTCCAAAAACCAAGTAGCAATTGATTCATAGCATTCCATCTTGAACGCAAAGAAGTGCTACTAGATAGGTTTGAGGTGGGTAATGAAATCAAAGGTCTTCCTATAAGGAAATGACCTGGAGAAAGATAATTCAGGTCTTCAACGTCTTCATGAAGAGTGACAAGAGGACGTGAATTCAAAATAGCTTCAATTTGAATTAAGAGAGTTGACATCTCTTCAAAGGTAAGTATCATAGAAGTCATTACTCTTTTCAAGTGATGCTTAACTGAGCGAACAGCTGCTTCATGCAAGCCAGCCATATGGGGACTGTGAGGAGGAACAAAATTCCACTTTATGTTAAGATGTGAAGTAGAATCTTGAACTTTCGATTGATGTTCATGAGAAGATAGAAAATCTGTAAGTTGTCTGATATCAGTTTGAGCACCAACAAAGTTCGTAGCATTATCCGATGTGACTGAAATCGGTATGCCTCTTCTACCAGTAAATCTGGAAAAAGCTGCTAAAAATGCATTGGAAGTAAGCGAGGTGACTAATTCAAGGTGAAGAGCCTTGGTCGACATGCAAACAAATACAGCTATATAAGCTTTAGTAGTAATCCTTGATCTAGGTCCACCAAATTTAATAGAGTAAGGCCCAGCATAATCAATGCTGACGTTAGTAAATGGGGCAATAGGAGATACACGAGAAGATGGTAAATCAGCCATTTTTTGCTGAAAGGGTTGAGCTTGAAATCTGAAACAGACATTGCACTGTCTGATCACAGAGCGAATTGTTCTCCTTACAGAAGGTATCCAAAACCTTTCCCGTAAGTGAGCTATAATAAGCTGGGAACCAGCATGACATAGTTTGAAGTGTGTGAAACGAATGAGATGTTTAGTGAAAGGATGCTTAGCTGGAAGCAAAATCTGATGCTTCGCATCAAAGGGTAATTCTGAGTGCTTCAGTCTTCCACCAACACGAAGAATACCTTCACTATCCATGAATGGGCATAATGAGTGTATTTTACTAGATGAAGAAACGACATCAGACGAAGTCAAAGCATTGATTTCATCATGATATTCGACTTGCTGAATTATTTTCACACAAGTGTAGAGTGAATTTGAAATTTCACTAGGTTCAAGAGGACCTGTGAGCTTAATTTTAGCAGGCCTACAATTATTTATGAATCGTAGAACATATGCTATCATACGCAAAGTCTTCAAATGTGAAAACTTAGTTACATAGGGTAGAAGTTCAGGAGGCTGACTTTGAAGAAAGGCAGAAATCCGCACTTCTGGAAGTGCTTGAATAGGTTTGATAGGTTCCCTATGAGACCAAGTGGAATCTTCTTTAGATAGCCAAGAGGGACCTGACCACCATAATGCATTATGAATTAACTCATTAGGAGTTGAACCTCTGCTTATTAAGTCAGCAGGATTATCTTTAGAGGAGACGTGAGACCATAAATAGTCAGCTGTTAACTCTTGTACATCAGCTACTCTATTAGCTACAAAAGTCTTTAACGTAGTGGGCGAATGATTGAGCCAACTCAAAACTATTTTAGAGTTAGTCCATAAGTATGTTTTAGCAATGTTTAACTGTAACGTAGGTATAACTTTATGAGTCAGATTAGCAAGCAAGTGAGCTGCTAATAACTCAAGTCTAGGTATGGTAACTAGTTTGATAGGTGCTACCTTAGACTTAGCACAAAGTAATACAGTAGTTACTTTATTATTACTGTCAATAGATCTCAGGTACAAGCATGCACCATAAGCATTTTGACTCGCGTCGCAAAAACCATGTACTTGAATTAACATAGCTTCTGAAGGGAGAGCTAATCTTGGAATAGCTATTTGTGAAATGTCAGGTAATTGTTGATGGATTGATAGCCATTGTTTAGCTACACAATCTGGAATGGGTTCATCCCATGTGTTAGTCATTTTCCATAACGATTGAAAGATCATTTTACAATGAGCTACAATAGGGCATATCAAACCTAAGGGGTCGAATATGGACGCTATACACGAAAGTAGAGTTCTCTTGGTACAAGTTATAAATGGTTTGGAAGGATCTATTGAAGTTGTATCTTTAACAGATCACTTGAGGGTTGCCATAAAAGACCTAATGCTCTTATTGCATTGTCATTAGATTCGTCGAATGAATGAATATCTTGTTTTTCATGCAATTCGACTGGAATATTATTCAGAAGACGTGGATCATTAGACGTCCATTTTCTAAGTTCGAAACCACCAAGAGGTAGCAATGTAAGAAGTTCTGATACCATCTTTTGTGCTTGATGGATATCAGCAGCACATGACACTACATCATCAACATAAGTTGAATTATTAATTATTTGAGAAGCTAAGGGAAACTTATCACCTTCGTCAATGGTGAGCTGCTTTAGAGATCTCGTTGCTAGAAATGAAGCAGGAGCGGTACCATAAGTAACCGTTTTCAAGTTGTAAACACTGATTGGTTCCGTGGGAGTACTTCTCCAGATAATTTGCTGAAGAGGTTGGTGTTCTGAATGAACTAATATTTGGCGGTACATCTTTGCGATATCCGCAGTAAATGCTATTGGATTAAGTCGAAACCTGAGCAAAATAGAGAATAGGTCAGGCTGCACAACAGGACCTATAGCTAGAATGTCATTCAAGGATTTTCCATTGGATGACTTAGCTGAAGCATCGAAGACTACTCTAACCTTTGTAGTAGTGCTACTAGGCTTAATTACTGGGTGATGAGGAATAATGTATTCACAAGGAGCATTAGTAATGTGGTCAGCTCGTTGCATATGACCTAAATCCTCATATTCTTGCATGAACTTGACATATTCAGTACGTAAGTATTCGTTGGATGACAGTCTTTTTTCTAAGAGCTGAAACCGTTTGTAAGCTTGTTGCTTTGTACTACCTAATGTTTCAGGCGGAGCAGTAAAAGGAAGTTTAACTATATATCTTCCAGAGTCATCTCTGATGGTAGTTTGAGAGAAATGTTTCTCACATTCCGATTCATCATGGAATGGAGCAGAAATATTGACAGCTTCTAATTCCCAGAACCTAGCTAATTGTTCATCCACAGCTGATTCTGAGTGCAAGAAAGCAGAGTAGTTTGAATCGATCGACGAGTCAGAACTAGGAAATAAGGGATTAGAATGAGCTTGCTTGACATGAGGCTTCTCACGCCTAATAGCTGCTTTAGCTTTGCTGTGAGAAGTCATTTGCTTAGAAACATTCATATGTTTAGAAGCAGTACTTTGCATAGGAATACTATGCTGCGAAGAAGTAACAGGTTGAGGGACTTTACCCATAAAGTACCAACCAAGTTCTGAATTATGTATGCCAGGCAGATTATCAGCCATGATTTTGCCTGATAACAGTATTTGTGAAAAAAGCTCTGTACCAATGAGCAAATCTAAGTACTTAGGTTGGTTAAATTTAGCATCTGCTAAATTCAAGTTAGCTGGAATATTCCAATTGTCAGTATTTATGTAAGCACGAGGGAACTTACAAGTAGCTATGCATGGAATAACCAAAGCATTCGTTTGGCACGACCAATCAGAAACATTAGATTTCAGTGACAAAGATGCTACCTTGCAGAGAGTGCGCTTTTCAAACACTACTCCTTGCAAATATTCTCTACGAGGAGTTGGTTTAAGTTTGAGGCGTTGAAATAATCTATTTGTAATTAAATTACAAGTAGTAGCTGAATCAAGAATGGCTGTAGCCTCAATGTACTCGCCATTAGCATCTGCTATTAACACAGTTGCTGTAGGGTATAGAATCTTTGAAGTAGCTGGACCACTTCTTAGCATGGCACATGGGTTTACTGGTATGGGAGCGTTTGAAGGATGAAGCAAAGTGCTATGTTTACCTTGACACTTCATACAAGTATAAGAAGAGCAGGCTTGTGAATGACCACCTATTCTCAGGCAGACATTACATACATTGTTGCGTTTCACAAATTCAAATCTTTGGGGCAAAGCGAAAGCTCTGAATGCTTCACAGAGAAATAATTCATGATCACGAGGGCGATTACAACATATACAAATAGGTTGAGACCACGAAGGCTTTTTCTTAGCTTCAGTGGACTTACGATTGTTGTTAGAATTATTATTAGATTTCGCAGTCACATTTTTGACTGGAGATTGATTCGACTGGGACTTGATAGCTAAATCAGTCATTTGAATTACTCGAACTTTGGCCTCAAGGAAACTGAATAAGTCCTTCAGTGATGGAAACTTATCAGCTTTAAGCGAAGATTCCCAATCTCTAATAATAGCTGGAGAAAGTTTATCCAGTATTATTTTTGAGATAATAAGATCAGTCAGCTCAATATCAATGTGCAGTGACTGAAGCGCGTGGACAGTACTTATGTAATGATCTAAGTATCTCTGGAGCGAATCAGCAGAGTTTCTATCAATAGAAGGGGGAGAAAATAAATTCTCTAAATGAGCATTAGCAATGAGTCTGTCATTGTCAAAACGCTCTAACAAAGTTTGCCAGGCAATGCTAAATGTGGCAGCACTGACAGGAATATTATGTATAATAGTCATAACCTCAGGGGTTAAGCATGACTTTAAATATTGAAACTTGTCCATCTCAGACACGTACTGATTCTGCAGTATTAAGGATGTAAACGTGTCACGAAACTCTAGCCACATAGTGGGATCGCCTGAAAATGTCGGTAATTTTATTTCAGGTAACTTTGGAAGAGAAACGTGGTTTTGCTCAGTCAGCACTGGTTGCGGACTAGGCGCAGACATAGGATCTGGATCATATACTTGCTTGTTTGCCTTTATGGAAGCTTCAAGTCTAGAAAGTGCTTTGTAATAGGCTTCTTCAAACTCATAGCGTTGAATTTGCCTGTCATTGAATGATTCAATGTCTTCAATTGAAGACTGTTCAGCTTGATAGTGCTGAAATGATTGTTCGAGTTCAGCGCATCTCTTAATACCTTCAAAGTAAGATGCATGATCCTCGATCATAAGCTCATTTATTACTTGAATATGGTTTAAGAGCTGTACTCTTACTTGTTTAAGCTTTGAGAGATTAATTAAAGTCTCTACCTTAGCGATGGTTTTGAAATATGCTGTTTCAACTTCTTCACGAGAGTTGGCCTCAGCATTCGTAGCATGGAGTTGTTCGAGCTGGGTTTGAACCAGTTCAAAACTCTCAAATAATTGTTTGAGTTTGTCTCTACGAGAGAACAAAGCATGTAACTCGATTTCACGAGTTACAGTAAAATCTGATATTACTTGAACTTGAGTGAATAGTTGAGCTTTGATTTGCTGCAGCTCAGAAATCTTGTTTGAAATTACCTGCTGCGTTTCAGCAAGTTTAGAAAGAGTTTCTATCTTAGACATAGCTTCGATAAAGTCATTTTCGACTTCTTCATGGTAATTAATTTCAGCATCTGTTGGCTGAAATTCTTCTATTTGATCTTGAATTAGTATGAACTTATCAAATGTTTTTTCAAGAATGTCTTTACGCTTCAATAATTGTTGGTGATTGAGTTCACCTGACTCATTAAGATTAGTAATATAATTACACTGACGTGTAAGTTGTGCCTTAAGAGGAGTGCGTTTTCTTTTGAGGTCTTCGACCTGTCTTAATGTTTGATCTTCCATGATTCAAAGATAGGTATACGAAGAATGAAAACAATGTAGGAATTTGCCCGCTTGCCGGGATACAAGGAAGCAATGCAAGTGAAATAGTATGCGAGAAGAACAGGACCGTTTTGCCCGCCTATGAGATTCAAATTCTGGACAACTTATTGTCAAGAAGACAATGAAATATATGATAGAGGAGAATGATTGCAATTATTTGCAATAAGATGGGTATTGAATTGCGAAGAACGTTAAGAATCGTGTTCGTGTAAGAGAATTGTGTGTTAATGTACTGTTGACAGAGTGTGTTGTGTGTCTGTGACTTACAATGATGTCACAATGTTTACAATTGACATATATATATCATACAGTACACTTTGAAGTTTCAATGAGTGATGGCATATGGCTCAAATGCTTATGGCAGAGCACAAATCAATGTTAAGTCAATCTTTAATTGCTTAAGTATCAATATATATCTCTTGAGATAAAATAATAATGCATACATGAATGTGAGCAAAACAAGAAGGCTCTTGTATGCAACCCAAGTCTGTCTGTGACACAGAGGGTGAATGATGTAAGAGTATTATTGTATTATTAAAATCTTAATAGTTTGATTATGGTCAGAAGGACCAGATGAAGGAATAACTTATTAGTACAGTCTTGCTGGTAATATCCTAGATGTAGGCTAGGCCTATTAATACAGTCTTAATAGTTCTATCCGGCCCGGCAGGACCATATGTAGTATCAGGGGGCGTATTATATGATAGCGGACTGTAAAAGTCCCTAATACCTACACGAGATTGTAAATTTAATTGTGCTTAACACTTTCCGTGCCAACCACAATTAATAAGATCTCTGGCGGAGGACCACCTCCATAATGGAGGAAATGAAATGAATAAGCTTTATAGCATACATCACTCAATGAAACCTTGAATATAAGACATAACATTTAATCATAAGCTAAGCACACGAACAAATACACTTTCACTTGGTTGACAAAGTTGAAAACGAAGATAGTAGGTCTTCAGCTAACAGTCTTCTTGATGTAGCATTTATATATCCATACAATGGTTGACAATCTTCAGGTATGTAGAGTTTATGTTTGATGTAATATGTGAGTCATCTTAACGCATGAGATTGAATGAAAGTTTGTAAATAATGGAGTTGAAGATTCAGTCTTGAAATCACATAAAATCACATTTGTGAATAAATATATATATGTGTCCGTGAAGTGTGACACTTGTAGAAGTAGATTTCAATATGAGAAACTGAATATTAAGTCTGATGTATAAGCTATTTAACGATAGCTAAATCTCAACAATAAGATCGATGTTTAATGCGTAGATGAATGGAGAATTGAAGCCACTTCTAGTAATACTATTGATAACTTACTTGAAGTGAAGTATATGTCCTCGTATAAATTGAAATTAGCAGAATCTTTACCTGCTGTAAGGATGAGCATATATGTCGTGATGTCCCAGCTATTTAGCAATTAGCAAAACACCACAAGAACGCCATTTTGCCAGGCATAAGTTGAATGAAAGACAAGCACATTTCTTGATGCACTAGAAGTATTGCTTACTTGAAGCATATGATGAAGAAATGTAGAATCTGTAGGATATGTTATCCTTACAAATAGAATGAATGAAAGTTGATGTTCAAATTATATCTCAATAATCTGAAGCACCAGAGAAACACATGAATCCTTTCATGTATAAGTAAAATGGAATTGTTGTAGTGAAGAAGAAGGAAGTAAGTCATTGAGCTATATGAAATGCATATAAACTGCTCAAGAAATGTATCCTGAAGACTGGATACAAAAAATAATAATCAAATATGAATAATAAAGACAATGAATAGGAATAATAGCTTACAAGCTAGAAAATGAATGTTATTTAAATAGTAATATGAATCAAGTTGACTTCAGAAACAGGAACTGACAAAAGAAAGATATCCAAAGCCAACATGATAGGCTAAATATAATGTTGTAAGTAAATGAATATAGGATGTAATGGAAACTTAAAATCTAAACTTATAACAATAAAAATTAGAGAAAAATGATGAATAGTATATACTGCTCTCAAGTTGGCAGCAAAATATTAAACTTGTAGATAGTTTAAATCTATGATTGAACAGTCATTGAAGCATTTATCAGACTGAAAATTCGTTCTGGAACTGATAACACAATTTGAACTAGATTTAGCATGTTTGGAGAAATTAAACCTATACTTTCTTCTACAAAAATTTACTTTGTCTTAAATTTAACGAGCCTGGAGAAAAAAAAAATAGTAATTGAACACGTAACTAGATGCGGAACAACTCGCCCAAATATCTGATGTCCAGTGGTTCAAAACCAGACAGGTGGCAACCCTAACCATTCATTATAACCTGAAAACTGATATTCATAATTTTGGCTTCCAATCATTAACTGAAAACCAGTTCTTAGCAATGTTAACATTTTCTGCAGTTAAGAGATTCAGTTGCTTTCTATTGTGATGATGAATTCTTAAGATCTTCATATATAAGTGGGAGTTCTGGTACATCATAAAAAAGATTATTTATCTTAGCTAACTTAGGTTACTGCCAAGAACAGAAAAGGACCTAGAATTGAGCCTTGTGGGACTTCACGTGCAATATTACTTCTTCTTCTTCTTCTTCTTCTTCTTCAGTTCCCTTTACTGCCTTTTCCGGCATCAGGGTAGCCTCGTTCAATCCATATCCTCCATTCTAATCTATCCTCATTTTTTAGCTCTACATGTTTCTGCCCAATTTTCTCTATCCTATCCTCCCAAGTCGTTCGTGGTCTCCCTATGCCTGACCTTCCTTCCACTTGCATTTCAAACACCTGTTTCATTTTTCTTTCCTCACCGATCCGTCTTACATGTCCAAACCATTTTAGTTGTCTCTCCTCTATTATATCAACCATTGCTTTCTTCTGCCCTATTTCTGTCCTAATTCTTTTGTTCCGTAATCTATCTCTTCTAGTTTTTCTAGTTTTCCAAACTTTCTGTTCTATATAATGCTATTGGCTCCATGATTGCTTTATATATTTTCAGTTTCGTTTTATTGTTTATTTCCTTTTTTCCTATTATTGTATTGGTGCAATATTACAGCAACTGAAATTTTCAGAATTAACACGAACATATTAATAAACTTCATGCAGGTGGAAAAATTAGATTATGCTTTACAAACATATTGTTGCTAACAGTAAGGACTTTATTTTTACAGGGGGGGCAGTACTTGGAAACCTTCAGTGACACCTGTTGGCCCAACACCTGTCATTGGAAACGTTCAGCCTGTTGTGAAGACGTCTCTGGCTGCTAACAAGAAAGAGGCACCTCAGGTTGGGTCAGGACACAACTTTTCACCCAAACCTTTTGCAGGAGCACAGGTCTGTTCAGTTGATTGCTTAGCTTATCCAGTGGCTGCTTCGTGAAGCTTTGTAGCTTTCAAAATTCTTTAGCGTTGCAGACTAATCTATGTGCTTCTTCTTTGGGCGAGGAGGAACTTTTTTATTTTTATGCTTCCTATGTGATATGAACTTTCTGTTTGTGTATTTTTTGTTTTCTGTGTTTTTCCTTCCAACTCTGTTTTCAGTCAGCAGTTTTTTTACTAAAATTTATCAGTGCCTACTAAAATTTAACCTGTTAACAGTTTAATATTGAAAAATGTTAGAAATTATTAAGACTTATGCTTGAACTTTCTTAACAAGTTTGCAATAGAAGATGTCTGAAGAATTTATTATTAACATTCACAAAAATAATATACTGTATTTTCAGTTTAACCTTTAGTGCATATTATCTGATAAACAGACTTAAAATAACATATTTAATGGCATTAAAAATAGGAATTTTTACTTCCAAGAGCTGTTATTTTGGTTCTTTCCAGTCAGTCATGAGTTGACCTTGAAATATTAAGCAAGAAAAATTGACATTTTTGGCACTTATAAGCATCACATGTTACTTGTTAATTGTTATTTGCTAATAATGATAAAAATAATTCTAATATCTCACAAGAAGAGTAGGTCTACGATTTTACTTTTCTTAAAAATAGTCTTAGGTTAATTTTTGGCTGAGTGTTATCATTAAGTAATCTGAAAATACCACTGAAAACTAACAAATTCATTACCAGCTTGCCACCCTAACAAAGAGACTGTCTCATTCTTACCTGTTTCTTATATAACTGACAAAAAATTATTTTACCCTTATAACTAAGATCATTATAATCCACTAGCCAGGAATGAATTAAATAAATCTTCAAAGTTCTTGGCATTCTTTTAAAATACTTAAAAATTACTTGTTTTCTGGAGGTTTAGGCATAAAAAGGAATAAATAGGAACTGACCCCCATTTTAGGCCATTTTAGGCACTATAAAACTGCTCCAAATGAGTATAATTTTCCATAAATTGCAAACATCTGCAATTATTTTGCACTTTTGCCTAAAGAAACTAAATAGGCATTTGCCTAAAATCCTGAGGTCTAGTCATGAGGTACGGATTATTATTTTGGGGGAATCCAAGTAGAGTTGGAGATATTCTGAAGTTGGAAAAGAGAAATCTTAGAATAATTAAAAATATCCTTGTAAGTCTCATTTAAACCCTTCTTCATTGAGTATGACATTTTAACAATTGTAAACCTTTATTTGTTAGATCTCTTAGTACAAGTAGGCTACGTATCAATATTAATAATTAAAATCTTGAAAAGATGTGCATGGATAAATCACTATGAAAAATTGTAGCCTTAACATTCCAATATTTACATTAAGTAAAATAGAACATTCACATTTACATTTAGGTCCCATGTTATAAAATGTTATCTCATGCAATAAAAGAGTACAACAAACAAAGGTTTTCAAATACACTCTACAAATGGTTAATAAGAAATGCCTTCTGTTCTCTTGATGATGCTTGTGCTCTGTTTGTGAGCTTTAAATGCCTATATCTGTGCCTAAAGACAGTATAATAAATACAAATATTAGACAAAAATACAAAAAAATTCTTCCTTTGTTTGAGATTCTACAGACTTGTTGCAACTATTAAAAATCCAATTCTTGTAAATTTAAAGGAATTTACTACCCTTATTATACTTATTGTTTTCATTAAAAATTTAAAGTATGGTACTCCTGACTTTTGTAGTTTCTAAAAATTTAAGCTCCTATTTCACTAATGACCAGATTTATTTACGTTTTTCATTATACATGCTTTGGGTCTGAGCCATTAATGTCATCTGGTATTTTCACATAAAAGATCCTAAATTTTCTTTAATTATGGTTTTGAATTTGGCCATTGATTTTGACACTAGATCTGGGTACTGTGAAAAAAAGTTATAGTATATTTTTGCCATAATTGGAGTTATGTTTCATTGCAGAAGTCATTGCACATTTTGATTCTGTAAAATGGAATTTAGCATTCTAGTGTTACATTTATGACAATAGCTATAAAAATTATTCTTATTTTATGGAAGAATATCAGTGTAATATATCCATACATTTGTTCTAATTTGAAGATGTTATAAACATTGAAAAATAAATTTAGGAGAGATATCAACTTCCTTCAAGCATAAAAAAGAAGCTAGATGATGCAGCTAAATCACTAAACAAAAGTCACAAATAAAATAAAAACGGACTACTGGTAGCTTTGAATAAAAAAAAATTAAAATACTTGTTTAATATTTTATAGGCTATATTTTTTCATGAATACATCTAGAGCGCTGATTCTGATGTACAACTACCTATGTGTATTTTAGATAATGTTGGTGGAAATATCAGTACTGTAGGCCAAATGATTACAGAGCTTTGATTTTTTAAAACAATTCCTATGTGAATACAAGTAAGAATCAGCTTGAAAAATTTTATGTCATAACCGGGATTTGAACACGGATCTTCGGCTCTACCATTCCTATGTGCCCCAGAATCTTATTTTTGTTTTATGTGTGGATTTATTTTTGTTTTTATGTGTGGATTTATTTTTATTTTAACTCAAAAGAATTTGTGTAAAAATGGGTATTAGATTGCATTGTAAATTTGGATTTTCACATCCAGGGTCGAATACCTTAAATTGTGATTTTCACTGATATAAAATGTACCTTATTTACTTGAATCTAACGCGCCATGGAATCCAATGCACAAGTCAATTATGAAACTTCAAATCTTAAAAAAAGAGTTTGTTGTGCATCAATGATAGGATTTGATATTTAGTCTTACTAATTTATTTTATTCTACACTGGCTTTGAGAATGCCGATAAATATAGGTTGGTATAATGGTTTAGGAGGGATAGTGGAGGGTATGTGGGACAATAGATACCTCCAAATTGCACTCTTCCACCTTTGAATATGCTTGATTTAACCGAGTGTTAATATAATACATTAACTTTAACCCACATTATTTTGTGCGCACCAGTAATAAGCAAACAATAAATGTAACAAAGACAAGAATTACAGCAATGCATTGTTAAGTAAGCGATCAAAGTTTTGTACCGCCAAACTATGGAATGGATTTGCACCCTAATCTAATGCACATTTCAATTATAAATGCTACAAATCAACAAAATAGTGCGCATTAGATTCCGGTAAATATGGTACATAAGACAATGTTGAATAAGACCACTGCAACTAAGTACTGAAATTGATTGATCAGCTCCTTAAAAAAAAAAGTCAAGAATTAAATTTTATTTGTAATTGCTACACAGGTGAATGGTGTTGGTGGTGACCCAGCCACTGTGAAGTCAATAGTTAATAAGCAGTACAACACGCCAGTGGGTATCTACAGTGAAGAAACTATTGCAGAAACCCTGTCAGCCCAAGCTGAGGTACTTGCTGGAGGAGTTTTAGGGTAAGTCCTTCTCTGAAGAATAGCTGACATAGTCTTGTATTGGTATGGCACAAAAAGTGTAAAAAAAAAAAAAGAAAGAAAGAAAAAACCTATTACTGACATGAATTTTACAAGTTTATTGGTTTATTTATTTATTTATTAAATCTCCAAGTACAAGAGCCCTATTTTACCTAGGTATGCTAGGGCTATAGTTTCAGAATAAGTATGTTATAATTATGACATGCAGAAAATTTTAAAATGTGGCAGGAAACAATAAACAAAAGTGAACATAAACACAAAGCATTCCAAAGTTACATTAAAAAAAAAGTTCATAGAGATTGTTGTGAGAATTGATCACAGCGTTTTAAAAACTTTGTTGACAAATATTTTAAATTCTGTGAAATAGCATTGGTTTTTTAAAAAGTCAATCATTGGATAACCCAAAATCTTATTACACTTAGTTAATTGCTTCTTTAGCATGTGGCGCTTGTAACCATGAAATGGGCAGTCTAAAACAAGATGTTCAACAGTTTGTTCATCATGTCCACATGGACAAAAATATCCATCAATAGAGGGTATTTGAAATCTTTGAAAGTAAGATTTAAATTTACCATGTCCTATCATAAATTGAGTTAAAACGAATGATGGTTCGAAATATTTCATCAGCAGTCTGTCTTGAACTGTAGGAAAGTTCATCACTCTTGTAACAGCGCCATTGATGCTATTAGCCCAAAGTGAGGACCATTTATTTAGATGATCAACTTTCAGCTCTTTTTTCACATAAGAAATGGGACAAGTTTATTGGTTTATGTTGCTATAAAAGTAACAGCAGCCAATTAATTCAACACCATCAGTAGGCATTGATGAATGGGCTTTTCATTTTTACTTACATCATTTTGTATAAATTCCTGATATTATAAGTAAAATGACATATCGTTCATCGAGGCAACACCTTGCAATCACCACTTCTCCATCTGTGAACTCACAATGCCATAATAATTCATCTCTTAGATATATAGGAACTAGAAGTTGAAATAACTGTATAGCTTAATTTGATATTCACTTTTCTAACATAGTTTTTCAAGTTTAGTCACAGAATCATTGCATTAAACTTGTTCACTAATTTTAATATTGCAGTTCATGTTACGAACTCTACATTCAAATTTATGCCTTGTCCTATGACATGAGTGGAATATAGACATACCCGAGTGTGAGTTTTTAAATTTCCCACATTTAATTTTGAATTTCCCACACTTTAGTACATCATATTGTAATAGAGAATGTTATCAGGCTTCCAGAGAAACCAAGTAACATTTTCTGTGCAGAAAATTAAAAATCCCACACCTGGTTTGATCAGTATTCTGCTCGCAAAAGGTTATAAAGGAAGGAATAACCTTGCACAAATAATCTGAAAATCGAATAATCCACCATCGGGTAATCAGGAATTTGCTGTACATGATTTCTTGCGCTTGAAGATTATTTATGTAATCATTCTACAATACCAATCATGTATTCAAATGTTTTAAAAATGCATTTAAATTCATGCAATGAGCAACCATTGCCTAACACAAAGAATATAATATTGGTGGATTTTGTGGTAAACAGCCAGATTGTTTCTCAAAAATTTAAAAGAAGGGCACAAGTGTGATTACTTAGAGGGGGAATGAATTAGATACAATGGCACATTTTAGAACAGTTCTATGGGCAATAGTAAGATCTTTAACTGCTTTATGTAGTTCAGTATTTCATAAATTTATAGCAGTAAAATTGATCATCCCAATTATAACAAAACAATTAAAACTATGATCCTTAAAAGGACTGGGCCTACCATCCAACCGCTGCATCATGTATCATAGCCAGATGGCAGATTTGGGGGGGGGACTTATGGTCAGCATGCCCAAGGCTGTTATTGTTGGTCTCCATGACCATAACCGCTACTTTTTAATCAAGGAGCTCCTCAGTTTGGATCATAAGACTGAGTGCACCCCCTTCCAGATCTCCCTACCTGAGAAGAATCCAAGGAGATTACTAAGATCATACCTGGGGCTGCAAATCCATAACCAGCAAGGTGGTCAAATTCAAGTAAAAATTGTTTCCTCCCTACTTTTAATTTTTCCCAAATTCTTCTCTCTTTTTTTCTACAAAATATCCATGGGTTATGGACCTGATGGTATATGTTTGGCATTGTAACCAATGGAGTAGCCGACCATCACACACTTTGTTCTTATGTATTATGAAGTTATGGTGGCAGCTGCTCCATTACTGTGTTTAAAATAGTGGTGACTTAAATTACATAGGCCTACAGTCTTAATTGGCCATTACATATTTTTTTACCTGTAAGATGTCTTTTTTGAGATACTATAACAACACCTCTAGGAGATAATAATTTCAGATACATAATTTTGATAGAAAAACTTGTCTTTAGGGTGACTTTATATTCTGATTAATTGGGATTATCCTCTTTTGAAGAAACAAAAAGTGATCCCACTTTGTTGTGTGGAAAAACTTGCATTTTGTCCCGATCTTCATTGGCAACATACAGAATCCTCTATAATATTACTACTGCCTGCATGTCTTGTGGTTAGCATGGCTTACTGTGGATCCGCAGGTCTGAGATTGATCTCTGGTATCTCCTTGGGTTTTTCTAAAGTTGGGAGGTCTGGAACAAGATGCACACAGCCTCATGACACCAATTGAGAAGCTTCTTGGTAAAGAATTAGTGGCTCCAGTTGAGAAAGCCATCACCAAAGGCCATGGGAATTAGCATGCTGATCTCACGCTCCCAATCTTGCCATCTACCTATGGTACATGGTGCAGAGTTCAGTTGGTAGGCCCAGTCCCACAAGGGATGTAGCATCCAGGTGTCAGTTTAGGTTAGGTTTAATGTACAGTAGTACAGTAAAAGTACTGGTAATACACTGCACATAATCAATATGACACATTATTGATTATGTGCCGCTTATTGACATAAGCCGAACACTTCATCATCATCATCATATTGACATAAGTGAGGATTCATCTTTAAAAAGCACTGAAGTTTAGTTTAGTTGCAGTGACTTTTATAATTATTTACGTGATAAACTCGACTTACTGAATGCAGTTGAGACTTCAGGTAAATGAAATTGGAGTGGAAAACCTAAATAAAATACTCTCTTGGCATACTGCCACAGGCTTTGTCTTAGTCTTTTTATATATATATATATATATATATATATATATATTTTTTTTTGCCCAATTGCAAAATCGAATTGAAGCACTTATTATAGTAATGTGATAACACGCAAGTTTGAATTATGTACTGCTGTAAAATAAAATAAAAGTGTATGGTTTATTAATGAATAAGTAAAATATATATGGAAGCTTTCAGCATAAATAAGTTCTTTTCTTGAGGAAGAATTTATGTAATCATTTGAAAATTAGAGTTGTTGTAACTGTTCATGCATTTCAAAATGAACACATTAAGGATATATTACTAGGGGAGAATGGTGTCGGGTGTCCTAATTTTGGATGATGTTCACGATAGTTGTGATTGGATAATTTTTATTCCAATCTCAAATAGTAGTGGTGCATGTATACCATCTAAGGTTTAAGTAAAATAATTTATTGTATACTAAACATATGCTATACTTTCACAGAGTAAACTTCAAGAAGAATGAAAGGACATACAACCCTGCTAGCAGTGAGGTGCTTAAAATGGTTCAGGAAATCGACAGTGAACCTAAGACACCAGAGCCAGGTATGAATAGGCCCAATATAGTTTCAAAAAAGTTCCAAGAATATAACATAATTCCAATATAGGAATAATATAAAGTGTAGGGTAAAATTTTCAAGTATTTCAATTTGTAAGCTATGCTACCTGTGAATATTTTAAATACTAGAAACCTATGAAAAACTTTGAATACCAGTATTGCTACCCGATAATGATCTCTTACGGACCTAATATTTACAAAGAGTAATTGGATATTATGCAGTTACTTTTTACTGATATTTAAAGTTATATTCACTTTATTTTTTTATTATTTTTAGGATAATTAGAGTAGTTCCTTTTTCAGTTGCTTTTGAAATTTGAAGACATGTATTAAGTTTAATAATATGCAGTAATTCTTCTTTTCAGTATCACAGAAATTAAAAAAAAAAAGTTTTTCCTGTTTTTCATAAACTCGTGAAATTTTTCCACCATTATGTAAACTACAGTGAAACATTGTTTATTTGAGTGAAGCGAGTGTTAGCGAGCTAGCTTCCATTTTCCCTGAAATTGCCAATTATTAAAAATGCTATCACATTTAAACTGCTTAAACGATGTCTATCAAATTTTGCTTTTGATTGAGGTGATTAGGGAGAGGCCAGGTGAATAAATATAAAAAAATAGAAATGAGCTTTATCTTGAAAGAATAATCGTTAAAAAATTGGGATATATACTTAATTTTATGTTGAGTAAATAGCTGAATAAAGCTTCTCTTTCTGTTCGTTTCCAAAATAAAATTCTAGTAATCCTTTGTTCAACATTGAACTAGAAAGATAATGTATGCAGGCTACTTAGTACCATGGCCTTCTCAAATTTAATAGTGTGAGAACCTTCGGTTATCAGTAATTTGTTAATTAATTAGTTAGTTAATTAGTTTTCTGATTTTCTATGTCCTTCAGTATGAACATCATATATTAGGAAATGAAATGTATGGGATTTTAAAAGAGAATTTAATGTAAAAGAAATACATTCCTACTTTGCTCTAATTTTGGTTTTTGTAGCTTTACGGGAAAACCAACCTAGTTTTATATTTTGCCAATAAACAATTAGTTTTGCATAGTATAATTAGGGATGTCTGTGGGGTAATATTTATAATTCTGAGCATACAAAGTATTTATCATTTTATTACGTTATTTTATTTTAAGTACATGATTTTGTTTCAATTATTATTTTGATGTAGGCTACATTTTTCTGAAACATAAAGTAGAAAAAATTAGATGAAATACTCTTTCACTTTCTTTGGAGAATTTTATGGGCTTATTATCACCTACTGTAGAAATTGAAATACTAATTAGACTTAATATTCATGCAGGTCTTTTAGTGTAAAGAATTATTTTTCTTTTAACTTTTATCTGCAGAATGTGCAAAACTGTATTATTGTCCGTGATGTAATATTTCCGAAAGATTAGGTTATATACTCACTAAAAAAATGCACATGATGATATCATTATTTTTGTGGATTTTCATTTGGTCATGTGCTATTCAATTGGATATCTTACCATAGTTTTTAATGACTGAATATATATAATGGAAATTTACCTATAACTTAATCATTAGCACCAGTATGGAGTTTAAATCTTCCTCTTCACTGTGCCTAGTATTGAATTTAGAATATAATGAATTCTTGGGGCTAACAGGTCTGCCTGAAGAATATCGTACACACCTGGTCATTCCAAAATCTCGTCCAAGAAAACCAGCATCTCCAGAATTGCTCCCTCGAACATCTGTACCACCAACTGTTGGTCTCTTAGGCCTGAAAGTTCTTTCATCCAATGATGAAGATAATGGCTATTGTTTTAATTGGTCCGTGGTTAATAATTTTGAAACATCTCTCCCCTGTGTTTGTTCCAGTGCATGATAGATTTTGGTAAAGCAGCTATTTGAAGACAAGGAAAAGCTGCTCTTAAAAGAATGTTTTTTAAATTTATTTTTGTAGCAGATCAAATGTATGTTGAGTTTGATAAGAATCATTCAAATCAATTACTTAATTAATACACTTTGATTTCCAGTAATGTGTTTGTATTTCTTAATTTTTTGGGTTATACTTTAAGATATCAATATTTCTAAATAGAGAATTGTGTATTCTCTAATTATGTAATATTTTGTGTATAATGTGGAAATTATTAACTTTTCTTGTACACGCTATTGAGTAATGTTTTTACTGTTTTCTCTGATAATTTTTTCGTCTTTTAATGCATTTTTTATCTTACTAAACTGCCTGTATGATTTGTAGAACAAATTACTATAATTTTTCAAACTTCAGCATATATTTGTAGCACCAATCCTGCACTATAAATGTTGTAAATAGTAGAACTGGGAGCATGGGTATTTTTAAATATTGTTTTTCTTTTTCGTATATGAATGTTTTTATAAAATGTTTTTGAGTGAGATTTTTTCTTCTCTCATGCTATTTTTGTGTTTTACTTTTCAAGTACGTATTTTTACAGTTCTTTCTTTCTAAAAACACACTCTTCTTTGTCAGTTTCTTTCACAATACAAATTCTTGTTTAGTTATTTTTAACTCTTGAAATGATATACTCTACAATTCTTACCTAATTCTCTATTGCAGCATCTTCTGGCAACCTCTCTTGTTAATACATAAATACTTTTGTGCATGCTTAAGTCTTTCATTTAGAAATACTTCTCTCATTTGCAGAGTAGAATGTTGAATCATCTTACTGTTTTCAAGCTTCGTACTTCATGTTGTGTAATATGACTTAACAAATTCATCACAGGTGCATCTTCAAGTAAGCTCTCTCACCGTTTTTCTTCATTCATATGTAAAGCACCATTGTTATGTAAGAAGGGAAGAGTTGCACAGTCTTCTCATCTACTTATATTACCATCAAAGCAGAAAATATGATTCTTCTTTTCATTTTCAAAGCTGAAGTCTTTTTATGCCTGATTTTTCATTGTTCATTTTCAAAGCTCAAGTCTGCTTATTCCTGATTTTTCATTTTCAAAGCTCAAGTCTGCTTATGCCTGATTTTTCATTCTTCATTTCCAAAGCTCAAGTCTGCTGATGCCTGATTTTTCATCCTTCATTTTCAAAGCTCAAGTCTGTTTATGCCTGATTTTTCATTCTTCATTTTCAAAGATCAAGTCTGCTTTTGTCTGATTTTTCATTATTCATTTTCAAAGCTCAAGTCTGCTTATGCCTGATTTTTCATTCTTCATTTTCAAAGCTCAAGTTTTCTTATGCCTGGTCGGGTGGTTTCCTTTCTATAAAACTAACTTCCATTTATGATAATACGCAAGATTTGATTGAAATAAATCTGTAATTAATTATAGGTCTGTAAACAATTATAATAAAAAATGAAACATAAATAGAATTTTCATAATGAAAGTTCTGCATATAACCTCTTGAGAAGTTTTGCCGATGCATATTCGTACTGTATTTAAAATTTAGTTAAATACGTAGGCTAATTAACAGTTAGTTTACTTTAAATATAAAAGTTTGTGAAAATCATAACTTCAGAAGGTGGAGAGTAATGTTTTACTAAATCATTTTGTTATCTCTATTTACAATAATTCTGGTTTTCTCTTCCAGTTTTCTAATACTCTTGTACTGTTCAGATTTTGTGTTCATGTTTATTTTGTTCAGTTTTCTTGTTCTGTTCTGTTCAATTTTGTTTGTTTTAATTTATAAGTGTTTCATTTGTATGGTGCATATACAGAGTGATTCAGATAAAATTAATTATTCCTTTTTAATTTGGATGGACAGGCATCACCCAATGCCTTATTTTCCTTTCAGTTTACATGGGAGCTCTGGGAGTTAGGTTCATGATCATTGGTTCTTCATGTCTGTTTATACTGACAATTTGAAGAATATTACTAATGGGATTAGTGGCTTTGACAAAGAATGCTCCAACAAACTACTATTAATATAGGGCAGAACAAATACGAATGCCACGGTGCCTAGAAAATCTTTTTGGCGGCAGAAGTTTTCCCTAGTTAATGATCAGAGCAATCCATATTTTTCATGTTTTATATTTTAGCATATTATACTTATTACACCTTCCATTTTTATTTATTTTCTCACAATATTAAATAACTATCTAGTGGGATTGAAAAATATCGTAAATACAGTACCTAATTTATATTCAGGAACTAATACTTTCTGAAACTGAATTTTGATTTTTGACAAACTTATGTTTCCATAATCTGTTTGACATAGGCCTACTGTACATGAGATTTCCAGAGCAGAACTTTTAAAAAAATACATAGACCTATACTTTATAAAATTTTTCTTTTTTCAGCCATAAAATGATATTTGTGGTGCTTTCAAATCGTGTGAACTTCAGTTATACCATGTGTTTTTTGTATCAGTGTACCATGTGGTTTTGGCATCAAGTTTATTGTCTAGATACAATATGTGTGAACTGATCTGATTGGTAGCATACACTGACGGAAACTGTTAAATCAACATTCTGCTAATTTCAAACTAACAGTGGTTCCAATTTTTTGTGCAAGAATTTTTATTTTTTAAATTTGAAATCTCATATGTTTCCAGGGTTAGTCCAATCGAATTGTCAAAAGTAGATGCAAAATTTAGAGTAGAGCTAATTTTTTTATATGATGTCTGGGATGGTTTTGAGAGTAATTTCTGACATTTTGCCAACAACATTTTTTGCCGCTGGAGCCGCCATCTTGAAAAAACTTCAAAATTTTCTATTTTATTTCTGTGTTTGCCCATTATCTGCCAAAATACGCACCTGACAAAAATGTTTTATTACCCATCCTAAAAGTAGACTAAATTTTCTACTGTTTGAGATCAAAGTGAGTTTTCTACCATGAATAGTTTCGGAAATACAGCTCTCCGAATTTCAGCAACATTTTGCAAAAAATAAAATAATCTGAATTTTCAACTAGTTTTTGCTCACTATCTTCTAAATGTCCAAACCTATAGTAAAACTCCATATGGAAACTTAAACTAGAGGTAATTTGAAACTTGTCGAGTACTTTAAACTTATCCTACCTCTTTCAGGTCACAAAATACAGAGGTTTAAAAATATATATATACAGCAACGATTGAATAAATGCATGTGCGTACAAGTTAGGAGCAATAACGGCACAGAACATTCATTTATATACAAAAAGATTTTATTTAGCTGGAGTTCTGGTGAAACATTGCACTGAGTACTTTAAACTTATCCTACCTCTTTCAGGTCACAAAATACAGAGGTTTATAAATATATATACAGCATCGATTGAATAAATGCATGTGCGTACAAGTTAGGAGCAATAACGGCACAGAACATTCATTTATATACAAAAAGATTTTATTTAGCTGGAGTTCTGGTGAAACATTGCATTGAATAACTTGTTTGTTCATAGTCTTCGGCACTTAGAGGGACTTGGGCAGTTGACGTCTGCTATTTCGTCCATGATGTTCACAATCTAGCCAGTGTTGATAAAGTACTCTTCAGCGTCTTCATCCAAAAACGAATTAATTGGCTCATCAGGAGTGTCATCATCCTCACTGTCGGAGGACAGGACTATTAGTATGTTTTCACACGACTGCCCATTGCAATGTTTGCATATCGTTGTGCACTTTAATCCAGCTTTACGACACCCACAAGCGTTTAAACACCCCTTCTTGCAGGTACAGGAAATACTTTTCAGAATTGATTCTGGAGCTGGCTACTTCTTGGCTTTAAGGGGAAAGAGGCCTCTTGGTGTGTTCACCCAGCCCCACTTCAAAGGGTCTTTGTATTCACTGAGCCATGCCTGAACTTGGTGGTATGTTCGCATGGCATGAAGTTGAGCCGCATCACTGGTTGGAGGCAAGTTCGCTAAGTTAAATTTCATTCTTCCTGCAGCTTTTACAAATATTCGTCAAGTGTTTGTGTAGCAGGGTCTCCTCCACATAAGTGACCCAAAAAATGTTGGCCTACTTCAGCCACTTCTCCTGATGTAGCTTGAGGGTTCAGAATTACATTAGCCTCCTCTTCTAGTTCAGGATGTTTCAAAATCGGCGAACAGAAGTGGGTTTTCCCGTGGCCAAAAACTGCAGATGTTGTGTCACAACCACTGAAAGCATGGATGAACAGCAGCATGTTGGAGAAGCTGTGGCGAAATGACTGCCTTGATTAGAAGATGTCTGCAGCTTTGCTTCTTCCGTACTTTTGGATATATGTATTCTTTATATGAGGGGATGGTAATGTAGTGAGGAAATAAGAAGGTCTATGTCCTCCCCAACTACAAAGACAGTGTCGTATTGAGATGCTTTTGAGAAGGCAGTGCTAACAATCAAGACATCTGCATCTTTAACAGCCTATTCCAGCTTTTGCCAATTCTACGAAGCGCCTCTTGTTGTTTTCATTGGTGAGAAAAGTTTCTTGTGAACTTTTCAAAACAGTAGTTCTATCAAAGACGACATCAGGAGATGGACTCTTAGCCCGTCGGAGTCTCACAATTCTTTGTGCTTGTTTGATTAGCATCAGAAGGATAACCATCGAGTCATAATTTGTCTGCAAATATTTCAAAATGCCTAAGGTTGCCTGGTACAAAGACATAAAAACAGATGTATCCGGAGAGAACGGTATGCGGAGCAGTGACAAAGAGCCTCTTAGCGCCATTCCTCCGATAACATGTTTCCATTTTGGGACAACTGTATATGCTATAGGAAGTAATTTTTTTCAGAGGACACTGCAAAAGTGTTCTTCTAAAATAAAACGCCGTTCTCTCCAAATCAAAATGCTGTACCTACACCAACTTTTCTTTTTACATTGTTTTTTTTAGTCTTTTATCATTATAAATTGTTGGAAATACTGTTTTGGTTGTTAATTACAATGTAAAACTTAACTATAAGACAACACAGGTTTTTTACTGATAAACGCCATTTAGAATATCCTAGGCAAAACTAGACTTTCGTACCTTCGATAAGTTTTCTGAAATGTGAGGAATTGTAGATACCTCTGTATCTGGTGACCTATAGGCCTAATAGGTATGAAAACATTAAATACTCAACTTGTTGCAAATTTACTCTACTTTAAAAGTTATCCTTCGAAATTGTACTCAAGGTTTGGTCATTTAGAAGATAGCGAGCAAAAACTAGTTGAAAGTTCAGATGTTTTTATTTTTTGCAAAATGTTGCTGAAATTCGGAGAGCTGTATTTCCGAAACTATTCATGGTAGAAAACTCAATTTGATCTCAAACTGTGTCAAATTTAGTCCACTTTTAGGATAAATAATAAAATATTTTGTCAGGTGCGTATTTTGGCAGATAATGGGCAAAAACTGAAATAAAATAGAAAATTTTGAAGTTTTTTCAAGATGGCGGCTCCGGCGGCAAAAAATTTTGTTGGCAAAATGTCAGAAATTACTCTCAAAACCATCCCAGACATCATATAAAAAAATTAGCTCTACCCTAAATTTTGCATCCACATGACTTTTTTTGTGATAATTTGACTGGACTAGGTGGTTGTAGGCTGGAAATGTTAGTGATTTATACAAAATGTGAATAATTTTATAATTGTGGCTACATGGGTTATCACTTATCAGCCATGTCAAAATTATAAAACTCGAGTTCTCGGCCATCCTTAGCTCTATGGCCATCATCAGGATATCCTGTGAAGCCATAATTCTGACATGGCTGATAACCTGTAAAGCCATACATACAAATCAGGGCCGTAAAAGCTTGAAACCCTACATGAATAAAATCAGGTAAACTGATGTATCAAAGTGCCAGAATGCTTCTGTTTAATCAGTGATAATTCCAATTATGATATGCAGAAAATAACTTTTTTTAAATTGATATCCGAGTTAAGCTCCAGATCGATTCATTAAGCAGGGCTTATGGAAGAACAAAGGTCTAGTTTGATAAGTGTATGTGAAGGAATATGTGGGTAATGTTATTTGTCATAGCTAACTGTATTGCAACTTCCAAAGCCGTATATGAACACTGTAAAACAATATGTTGCCATGAGAACTGATTTGCATTTGATAAATTCTTTCTAATATATTACCATAAAATGGGCACTAAATTGGGCATTACTCTAGTACCGGTCAACTGATTTGGTCCAATATCAATAGGCTTCTTCCCATAAGTGCATATATCAAGTTTCATGAAAATCCGATAATGTGTTTTTGAATTATTGAGCGTACAGACACATGGGCAAACAGACAGACATTTTCCTGTCCCCCACACATTCTCATAAAGTACCATTCTGGCACTTAATAATATTGCTGACTTCTGATTAAATGAGAATGTTAAGTCAATTTTTAAAAGCATTAGACTTTATGTTCTATATTATGCTTTATTTATTGAAATTATGCTTTATTTATGCTTTAGAAACTTCTTCTTCTTATGGCGTAACAGCCCTGAGTCGGGCCTTAGCCTCCATTATCGCCTTCCTCCATTTCTCTCTGTTAGCTGCTGCAGTCTCCCAGCGTTTGATCTGTAGCAGGGTTGCTGCATCATTCCCTAAGGCTTCTTTCCAGCGATCTCTGGGTCTCCCCACTGGCCTTCTCCCTTCGTATTTGGCCTGCATTACCCTCTTAGATATGCGATGTTTGGGCATTCGGACCACATGACCTGCCCATTCTAATCTTTTAAATCGGATGGAGGTTACAAGGTCTAGATCTTTATATAGTGAATAAATTTCATTATTATATCTTATCCTCCATCTTCCATTCTCATTTACAGGTCCGTATATCCTTCTTAGGATTTTCCTCTCGAAGGTGTTGATAATGTTTGCGGCTTGTGTGTTGAGGGTCCAGCATTCGCTACCATACCATACAACTGGCCTTATCAGTACTTTATATAATGTTATTTTCTTTATCTTATGTACATCTCTTGATTTCATAACGGGTGTAAGTGCATAATATATTTTATTTCCTTGTATCCTTTTCTTAATTTCTTCTATTTCTTCGTTATTATCTGTGATCAAGGACCCCAGGATCTAGTGATACCTCGAGATACGAGTTTAATTCGTTCCGTAACCTTGCTCGTATGTCAATTTGCTCGTATCTCAAAGCAATTTTCCCCATTGAAATTAATTGAAATGCCATTAATCCATTCCAGCCCCAAAAATGTTACCCCCAATTGTTTTTGTTACGTGTTTTTGAATAAGAAAAGTGTATTTATAAATGACAAATATTGTATAAAAACAATACTGTACTGCCTCGCCAAGTCAGCTACTCGCACACCTTGCTCATTTTTTTCTATGATTTCTAGAAAAACTTAGCAAAGATGCTTCGACAGCGAGGTAAACAAGCACACTGGGGGAATACGTGGGATAATGCGCAAGACACACGATGCGCAGGCGCAGTAAACTGGTGGGCCGTGTGCAGCGTCGCAGCTGGCCGTTCCTCGTATCTCAAATGTCGCTCGTATTTCAAAACAAAACTTCGCACGCTCGACAGCTCGTATCTCAAATAACTCGTATGTTAGGGCACTCGTATCTCGAGGTACCACTGTACTTGAATTGTGGAACGACTTCTATTTTAGAAACTAGCACTAATAAACCCTTAGGTCACCAGCATCATGTTTAAGATAACAACTACTGTATATGTCTAAAGTAGGATTATGCTTTTTTAGGCTTACACTTTCTTAGCTTTGCTATGGATCGAAGTTGTGCAACGAAGATGTGCAACATGAATGGTCTATCCATGAAATTCTTTGATTCAATGAAAGAAGTGCAGTGGTGGTGCATCAGCAAAAATATTACAAGATACTTACATATACAAAAGACCAAACTTATTTGGCTTCTAGATTTTTTGACTGGCTCCTTGAGCCATGATAGATTTGTTCTGGCCTGTACTAAAAACATGGAACATTACTTTCAATTGTGTCTTTAGGAGAGGGTGCCGGCATTTTCAGTATTTACTCTTTCCACAAATGCTTTATTTTTGAAGCACAAAGAATTATTGACTGCATCATGTTTGTTTAAATTAACAGAAATATGTTAGTTTTATTTGAATCTCCTTGCATTATTATAAATTACCATGTGTAATTTTATGTCTGTGTATATTTTATATGAAGACTTGTGTTCTTGGGGAGAGCAGTGTATAAGACCTGTAGACAATTAAAATTACCGGTAAATCCTTTCTTCGAAACAGTTGTAATTGCTAGTAAGTTCTTACTGTATATTATATTTAATTAGGTTTTTATAACACATCTTTTCTATAAAACATAGTTGGTTTATTTTTGTAGTACAGCAAACTCCCTATTATCTGTTTTGCAGATTATCCATGTGCAAAAATTTGAATTTCCCGTACTTAATTTCGAGTTTTCTGCACATCATTTCAAATCTCCCACACTTTATTTTGAATTACTGGCACTTTATTTCGTCAGATTTTGAATTTCTCCCACTTAATTTTGTCATATATGCGTAATAAGGCGACAAAATGCAAGAGATTCAAAATTAAGTGTGGGAAATTCAAAATCTTGCACCCGATTTGGATTATCCGTGTTTTTTTATTATTTGTTCATGTCACGGTCCTAATTTACACGGATAATTGGGACTTTGCTGTACCTAGCATCATGAGCTTACATTTTAAGAAATGATTGTGCTGCTAGACAAGATAAAATTGAATCTTAACAGAGACGTTATTGTTGTCTGGATTTGAAGACATTATGGTAAAAAGAACACACTGCTTAACCCAAGGATTAAATGTCAGTAGGACAGTTCCTATATGATATATATATATAATTTATCCATGTTACCTAAAATGACTGTATTTCCTAAGTTCTTATAAAGTGTTAGTTTTGGTTTTAATATCCACTTGTGTGACTCCATTTAGAACCTTCAGTAGGGGCACCAGTAACATCACCTCCAGTGACTGGCTTGCGACATGTATCCGCCCCTGAGACCAAGCCCGCTCCTACAACCCCCAATGATGACCCATTCAAGGTTCTACCCCCTGGACAGAACATATGTGCTGACTGTGAACGTTTAATTGTGTAAGTAGTTTAACGTGATGTCACCTTATATGTTTAATAATATAATTACTTTTGTCTTTCTAGGAAGTTTTACTGTCCATTAAGTAAGCCAGCCCTGAGTACAAAAACATGTTTTTGTTTAAATAAAAGTATGAATACAAGGCAAAACAGTAAATGAAATAATAAAACTGTTCAACTGTATTAAATTGTTTATTCCTTTAGCAAACATATGATTTATGTTAGCCAGGTTATATTCCTGTTTAGGGATAGGGATAGGATTGGGTTGGTTAGTTGAGATTTAGAGTTCAGATCTCAAATAAGAAATGTGAAATAAGGCCAACGGGCCATGAATACGTGTGTATTTGAGAAGAATTGACATAGAAGAAGTGAAGAGTTATAGCACAGCCATTCCACGGAATGTGAGCCTGAAGCGTCCAGACCGTAACAACATTTTAATATTAATTAAAAGTATATGCAATCACTGAAAAATTATGAAATTAATTTTGAGAATTAGTTCTTCAGTAGACTAGTACTGAAAATTAATTTTTCAATAATTACATATATTTTTAAAAAATATTAAAAGGTTGTTACAGTCTGGATACTTCAGGCTCACTTTCCGTGGAATGGCTGAGCACACACTTTGGGGTCTACAAGCCGGCAAAAGGCTGAACTCTCAGTGGTATAGATAGCTCGCCACAGCAAAAATATATTATGTAATAACTTAAATTAAATAATAAATAATGAGAATTCACAATAAAACATTAATACAAAATTAATTCATAATAAAAACACAGTTAAAATATTAATTTAAATTAATCTTGTGTATATGAAATTACTCAAATTAGCATAATGAAAAATAAATGAATTCAGATACAAAACCTCATTAGAACTAATTATGAGTGGTAATTGTTGGAGCATGATGTGCAAGAAATAGTGTGACTTTGAGCTACTGCAGAAAATATACACAGAAGGACATGAAATAGTTGGTCGTGTAAAGAGAATTAATTAACAGAGTAGACAAGTAAAGGCCACCTATGAACCAATGCAAAGTTATGATTACCTTTGGAGAATTAAGATGAAATTTATAAAAGACATGACAAGAATTATGATAAATATGAAATAAATGCTACTGAACATATTGCAAATTACATATATTTTCTGATATTTATTAATGTATCTACTAGGGTGGATCGAAAAGTAACGTAACAAAACGTTTAATCCTAACATGAAGGGACATCTTTTGTCTATTTTTCTATAAATTGTCTCCAAATTTCTCAACACATTTCTCCCATCGTGATACCAGTTTCAAAATACCCTGTTCATAGAAGTCCGTTCGGTTGGATTATAGCCATCTGCGGACTGCTGTTTTCAATTCTGCATCTGATGCAAAGCTTTACTGGCTAGGAATTTCTTCATGGGACTAAACAAATGAAAGCGTAACGTAATAGGTGACCCAAGCTTGTCATCATTCGTTGGTTCTTGTGGTCATCTATCAGTGAGCACTAACTTTACAAAACTTCAATGTGCCGTGCACAATATCGTACACCACACTGCACTGCTGAGATAAGTATGAAGAATCAAGAAATAATGCTCAGATAAGGTTCATCAGATGCAGAAGTGAAAACAGCATGCTGCAGATGGCTATACTCCAACCGAACGGACTTCTATGAACAGGGTATTTTGAATCTGGTATCACGATGGGAGAAATGTGTTGAGAAACTTGGCGACTATATAGAAAAATAGACAAAAGATGTCCCTTCATGTGTGCATTTGTTTGTAATTGTACCTATTAACTTTATGTTAAAAAAAATAAAATAAAATAATAATAATAATAATAATAATAATAATAATAATAATATTAATAATAATTGTGCATTACTTTTCGATCCACCCTTGTAGTAGCTCTTAGAAACGATAAAACTTAATAATATACTGGTACCTTTTTTTTTAGGATTGCATTTTTACAGTCAGTCTTTAATATTCAATTAAGAAGCCAGGTACTTTTAAGATCATGATGTATCTTTTACTTTCCTACTGTATTTACTTCTTATCTACTCTGTCTTTTCCAGTTTTCAAACAAAAACCACTTCTGATTATTGTAACCTTTCATCTTTTTAATAGAAGTATGCAAATTTAAGTTCCAAACTTAATTACAGTACTCTAAAGCCTATATATTTGAAAGCATTCATTGCTTGTACTTAGGGCAGTTTTAATTAATGGACAGTAGCTACTAGCATGAAGCCAGTGCCATGGAGGGATAATGCAGTAGATATCTTCCTCTGGATTTTACTTGTTGATAATACAGCTTTAGTTATTATAATTTTCTTTTTCTTTCATCATCATCAATTGCATAAATCCTTGGGCTTCTCATAATCAAAACCAAACAGAACGACCATCCAGCACAACATTTTTTGCCACTGCCAGTCATGCAGTGGGTGGACGAGCCACCACCCCCCGCCCCTTAACGCCACTCGCACAGCATATGCAGACACCATCTGCTCCTAGCAGCCATCTACCTACAAATTTCCCATCAGCCGTGCCTAAGTGTACGGATTGTGAGAAACCCATTGTGTAAGTAATGTGGTGTGCTTTCGCTCGATCGGGAGGTGCATCTTGGTCTTCCGGCATGTCAAAAAATTTCATATTCTGTCATAACTCCCTTATTTTGCTCATAAATTGTATTATTCAATTTTAGTGTTTAATATTTACCGGTAATCATTGATGGGAAAAGTACAAAAAGAAAGTAATTGGGCTGAATTACAATTACCTGAGAGACATTTTACTTAATTAAAATTACAAATTACATTTACAAAAAGTAATCAGTAAAATTACAATTACATTTACAATTAGTTTACAAAATGGCAGTACCAATGTTTTTTTGTTTGTTTTTGGCACAAGCCCAAATTATTAATGAACAAACAAAAGAAAAAAAACATATCAATGAGAATATTTTCGGAAACATTGAGCAACTTTTTGTTATTATTAACTCTTTGGATATTAGTTGCAAAAACAGTAATGATAACGATATAACAAGTGAGAATGATACTAATACTAACAACTACTAAATTGTAACAATTACAATTTTATTTCCAGTAGTAAATTACAAGTAGAAATTACATTTTTAAAAAAGTATTGATTACAAGTAAATGGGACCAAAAAAGGAATTGTTACTGTAATCCGATTACTTTTACTCAATTACTTCCCATCACTGCCGGTAATATAGTATTCATTCCTTCAAATCCGCAATTTTTGTTCATATGTTACAGTAGTAATTCTAAAAAGGCTAATTATTTTCTAAAAAGACAATATTTATTATGTTTTAAAAGTAGCAGGAGGAATATGGCAGAATTCTGGAATTTGACTGCAAATCAGTGTCCAGTCCTGTTCATAAATTGTTTGTTTTCATATAATTTTCCTTCCATTGTAAATTATCTCATCTCTTACTCCACATCCTTTTTTAAAAGCATGATCATATTTTTAATGGTGAATTTTAGATTTTCCATTTTTTTTTTCAAATCACACTCACCACCTTCTCAAGAACTATACACAAAACTTTTTTACTATTCAGCATACAGTACAATGTTTTAACAATAGGAATGTCGTGAATTCTTATGCTGTGTGGATTATAAAATACAATATAGTGCTTACTTCAGGTTTGTTGTATTTTCATTCATTGTCTTAGCTTACAATTATTTGTCAGAGTTTTCCACATGTGTCTTCTGTCTCATAAGCTGAGCACCTTTCAAATAATTATGTCAGACATTTCTTCACTATGTTGCTTAGAAGTGGTGTTGTCTTTTTCATCTATTTTCTTCTTCCTTGTGTTTGTCATCATTTTGATTATCAGACTATCATCAAGGATTTTCAATTCTGCTTTATCACAATCTCATGTTGGTGTCATTCATTGTTTAATGAAAATGTAACTTATAAAGAAACTGTATTTTGTCAGAGCTTTGTCATTTCTCTTATCTTATTCTATTGTGTTTTGTCTAAAGTATTTTGTCCAAGTATATTTTCTTGTAATTTATTTTTCTATTCCAGTAGATAGACTTCCTCCATTGAAGGCATGAATTCACTCTTTCAACATGCACATTTTGAATTGTTTTTCAGATAATTTTGTGTACTATATTCTTGGTCTGATTGTCCTATTGCATGAATTACTTGGCTCAGATTTTGGTTTTGCAACACTTTTGCTTTCATGTTTTTTAAAAAATGAAAGCCACATTTTTTACTTTTGAGTGGTTTTGATATTTTTGTGGTAGAATTTTATATATTGGAGATCCTATTTTTCATTAGCTTTGATGTCCTCTTTGAGTAGTTGTTTTAAATCAGGGTTATTTATATATTACCTTTTTGACTTCAGTTGCCTTATTATTGGTGTTGTTTTGTTATAAACATCTGTTTCTATTTTTAAAAAGTTCAATGTCTGTTGGAACCACACTATTGTATTCCTTTTGAACTTCATTTTTTATGGTGTTCCAAGACTAAAATGCTTGTTTCTTATAAATTAATGTTGTGAAAAAGCAGTATGCATGAGATATAATGTAAAAAAGTGGAATTGTTAAATTAATTTTAATTTTAGTTCATATAGCTTGAACATTTCTTGAACTTCCATAAACTTAAAGAAAAGTATGCACTGAATATGCATTACAAAGCACAAAATAAGGGCTTGCAGTTTAGTGGTAAATGTCTTCAGAGTTTTATCTTAATGCCTGTAGTCATTTCTATTCGTCATTGAATGAGGAAGCAAAGTAGGACAGAAAAAGAAAACTTTTTGTGATTTACTAACTTAATAACAGCTGAAGTCTTTGACACCAAACTTTGTGTCCAAAACGCTTTAGCCATATTGAACTTCCATTAGATTATCACCTTTCCATGAGGATTAATTTTAGCATACTTAGCACATGAGATATTGATGTATGTATTAGATCTCAAAGGGCTGTAAAGAGTGGTATACTTTTTATTTTTTTATATTTTTTATTTTACCTTTGTAAAACAAAATACAATCATTACTAGTGCCCAAATGACCTAAAGCTCGTGCTCGGGAGAGTTCAGTACAGTAACAGAAGATATAATGACTATTGGAATTACAAAGCAAAAATTTAGAGTAAAGTTACTCTACATACAATGCGTACACATACATATATGTTACATACAAACAAATATACATGCCAGTGAGGTAAATAGTACATAGAATAAACTAAAAGTAAAATAAACATATTAAACATTATATATTTTTGAGATAAATGCTGCATATGAATAGCGAAAATGAAAAGCAAAACATTAGGATAATGTAAAATGAGTCATGCATTAGGTTATATAAATTTTATATGTACCAAAAGCTACCCCAAACTTATAAAAAATATAGTCAATTAATTTTTGTATTACTATTTATTAATAAACAATATTTTAATTTATTTTGACAGTATAAAAATTTAAGTCATCCCTGAATTTTCCCATCATGGTTGAAATTAATTTGAGATTAAGCTTGTTGGCATCACAATTGAAGTGAGTACAGTTCCTACCAAACTCTCTCTACTTCCATCTTTTAATTTCATTAGTAAATGACAGAATGGAGGAGAATGTAATTAGCATGTGATTTTATTCTTTCTTTTTTTTTTTATAGAAGATCCTATTATTGGTAAGCACTAAGGTATAATCAGTACTTTAGTTGGGCCGGTACGCACCGGTACTGCGTACCGGTATAAAATTATTTTCCTTCTACCATACCGGGAAAAATATGTGCTCCGGTACGTCGTACTGGCAGTAGAGGAACGATATTGTCCTAAAATACTTATTAAATGTCCGATTCACCAGAGTGTATTTGTTAATAATGACAAACACTATTAAATTCGCAATATATATGCGTTCTAATCTTCACCTTCGTGTGCATTTCTACAATAATTACTTTCTCCTTAGATTACATGTTGGCTATCCTGATAAGATGCTCGGTTTTTTAAAACTCTTTTTATGAGGCGATATGGAAAATTTTGAAGTAAGGTGAGTACCCCCATAAAATATTTTCCAACTAAAGCACTGGGTATAATACAAATTCTTATAAATTTTATTTCATTTTGGGATCGACTTTCCTAGCGTAAAGATAGTCTATATAATAATTACTATCTTCAGTTGTCTGCTTGTCTTCATCTATTTGTCTCCTTCCAAAATAGGATTCAAAGAACTTTTGCACTCTTAAAATGAAATTGGGATAGTGGTGAACATGCAGGTTTATTGTTTTTATACTACACGTGTAACTAGGATTTCCAGATTCTTTAATGAAATGTACGACACTAGTAGTCTGAAATGTAGAACATTACATAGAAATGTAGAACATTATAGAAAAATATCTAATGTAGAAAAATTTAACTCCAAAACTAAATTACTTTTCAAACATATATGCATAGGTTTATATTTTCTTTATATCTCTTTGCAAATCATCAGTAAACTTATATTTTCTCTTTGGTAAATTAGCACTTATCTCTCAGTTGAATGACTAATTATAAAATTCTTGCTTCCACACTCTTGACAAAGAAAATGCAAATAGAAGAGTGTAGTTTTGCTATTGTTGCTGCCCATCGTGCTTCAGATGATCGCTGCAGTGATACAACATCTTCCTTTCACTGTTACGATAGCAAGGAAAGCCTTTGACAATAATTAATGTTGTTATGTCAGACGGCAACAAATATTTTTTTCTAATTTTCTCGAATTGCTAATCCATTTGAAACTAATGAAAGTTTACATTCCTCAAAATGCTGGACATTCCAGATTTTTCAGAAATTCTCCTCGACATCAAACATAAGGTTAAAATGTAGAGCAACCCTATATACAGCTTAATTTAATGTAACAATTCACTTTTATAATTGAAACAATGAAACTTTGATTTTTTCTTCCATTTGTATCTCATTTCAATAATTTACATTCCACATTGTACATAGATACACATGTACATGGACCTTATTTGCATGTGAAACAAGCATCTTAGTTCCCGATGAATCCTGTGCGTGTATTCACTCTTTGCGGTGTGGTCTGCAGTGGTGTGTTTGTGCGTATCAAGGACAAGAACCTGCATGTGGAATGCTTCAAATGTGCTACATGTGGAACATCTCTCAAGAATGTTGGGTACTACAACATAAACAACAAATTATACTGTGACATCCATGCCAAGTTGGTGGCTAGGCAAAACCCACCAGCACCTAACCTGGAGCCAATCACAATTCCTCCGTAAGTATTCCTTTTCTGTTGTTGGTTATTTCCCTCGTAAATAACTGCATGTAATTCTGGTACTGTACTTGTTTTTACTGTATTGCACTAAGATTATCACATCAATTGTCTCTAATTTTATTTTTTATATAGAGACTTTGAAATTGTACAAACCCTTACATGATCGGTGTCATTTAAAAAACCCTTATATATTTATTTCAGCTCACTTTTATTTATCAGCATATACAGTGAATCCCACGCAAGAGTTGGCCAATACATGGGTTTCTGCGTTGCGGCAGGCACAGCTCCAACTCCCGAGCGATCGGGTCAAATATCTATGCAAATAAAGCCGCGATCGGTGTAATGATTCAGGTTATCACATTTACAACAGATGGTGGAAATGTTCTCCTCTTGCATCCACTGGCACCTTTTTAGGAAATTTTCTTTCACGCGAATGAGTTAATTTCTCTCGTGAAATCGTCTTTAAGTTCTTCTAATGTATGGGAAATTGACCTACACACTTTATTTTTCAAGTTTCCCCATAAATAATATTCACATACTATTAGAAGAACTTAAAGACAATATCACATAGGCCTATCACAAGAGAAATTAACTCTGTCTCGGAAGCTGAACTTATGCACGTGAAAGAAAATTTCCTAAAAACATGCCAGTACTGTGTGGATGCAAGAGGAGAACATTTCCAACATCTCTTGTGATGAGGTACGTGGTTATTTTCATTGTAATTTTAACTGTAAATGTGAGAACCTGAATCAGTACACTGATCGCTGCTTTATTTGCGTAGATATTTCACCTGATCGCTCGGGAGTTGGAACTGTGCCCGCCGCAACGCAGAAACCTGAGTCGTTGGCCAACTCTTGTGTGGGACTCACTGTAGAATATTTACCCTGGCTTCTAACTAGGTGGTTACTTAGATAAATTCTAATGTTTAGGCTCCATTGTCAAAGAAGCTTCATTGTATATAACATCGGAATTTATTCAAGTAACCATTTGGTTAGACGTCTGGGAAAATATTCTGTATTACCAGCACGAGGAAAACATGTTTACTTTGTTGTGATCTTCTCATTCTCTAGGCATAAAATTAGTGAGTAAAATTAGTACCAGTAATGTTTTCTTGTATAAGAATTACTGTTGATTTGAAAAGTTAATTTGTTTTTTGTAGGCCTATCATATATTCTTTGTGAAAAATTACATGTAGGCCTAATTCAGTAAAACCACTTTATTAAATACGATAACCATGTAAAATTGAAACCACAATATAACCATAATCATCACTCATATGAAGCTAGTGAATAGGCATTTGTTAGAATTGAACTTAAACCTCTTGAGAATGTAAAATAATTTATTAACTCTAATGCTGTAAATAAACTTTACTTTGCACTGCTGCTTTTCTCAGTGTAATGTATGATACTTTACAGTTTACAGATAATAAATTCTAACAAAGTAATCTAGTAATCATTCATAATTCAAGGTTTATATAGAAAATACTATTACTGTCGGCTGTGCCTAAGGTTGCAGGTTCGATCCCGGCCTAGGTCGATGGCATTTATGTGTGCATAAGTGTGACAGGCCCGTGTCAGTAAATTTATTGGCATGTAAAAAATCTCCTGCGGGACAAAATTCCAGCACACCGGCGATGGTCACAGGCCTAAGTTGCAGTACATCCCCGTTGTTAAATAACCATATACTGTACCAGCCAACCAAATACTATTACTTTCAGAAATTATTTAGATTTTTACATTGGCTGATTATAGACTCTCTGTTTATATTTTGAAGTGATATAATACGTTTCCAAGTTAAATTTTCTCAAATTTTTTGTCTCTCATTATTATTATTATTATTATTATTATTATTATTATTATTATTATTGAGGAATGTGAAGGATTAACTTTGTCATAGCTCCATGAATCCCTGTTATCATTTATGATATGATATGGCTGATGACATACCGGTACCTGTATATTGTTGCCTTCTTGCGGTTCTAATAAAAGTTTTTATGTTTCACTGAAAGTCTGGTCACTATTTTCGTAATTAACTTCACATTTTTGGTAATAATAGTAATAATAATAATAATAATAATAATAATAATAATTATAATATTTAAATTTATTTCTGCTTCCTCAATTCTAAGGCTACCAGATATATGGCATACCTACTAATCAAATAAACATTGAATATTACTTGAAATAACCCTGATAGAAGTAATTTATTTTTATTGATTGTTTCTTTTGACAGTATATCTTTCTTCTTGGCTAAAATTTTGTAGTATTGCAATTGTACAATTAAGATTGCCTTATTTCAGAAATAAGAAATAAGACCACCTGTAGCAATAGTGACATGTGTCCATTAAATGACACATGTGCAAACATAAAATATAAAAATTAATACATTTTATATTTGCACATTCAGAGTTGTAATTTTAATGTCTTACACTGAACTAATACATTAAAGTAAATAAGTTTTCAAAAGTACTTCGTAAAATAAAATGGTTCTGCTACAAATAGCCTACCTTACTACAGGTGTCCAGGGGAACATCATTGAGGGTGGTCAGTCCACCTCCAGAAATAATATAGTCATAATATTTTTACCACATTTTCAGCATTTATATCTTACCATATTATTCTATTATTTATCATTTCACCAGCGTGAAATCAAACTATCTTGATATCTGCATGCTCCTGCTAATCATATTGATGATTAATTAATCCAAAGTAATATACAGTCTCAGATAAAAAAAAATAGCTAAGGAGGAACATTTTAGCTAAATTCTTGTGTTTAGTAAATGAAAATTAAATGAATGTTGAATGTTGTCCACTTTATAGTAATGTAATAACTTGTGAACTTAAACTATTTAATATTAATGATTGACACTCATTACTGTGGTTAGACAATGTTAATACCTCATTGGAGCTCTGCTTGTGCAGTTGAAAGCGCTTCAACATGGTAATTAACATTGCATAATCATAGGAGTGAACATCAATCATTAAAGTTAAATAGTTGAACTAAATTCATGACTTTTTAGATTTGGCCAGGTTTTATTTTAGCCTGGCATTAACTTTACTGCCAATGATGAGGAGTCAGTATTTGAACTCCAACTCTGGAACAAGTTTTTAAAGGAAAACATTCAAGTTGGTGTGAGAAATGACATAAGATGCAAATTTCATTTCTTTCCTCATGTAAAAAAGCTTAAGATTAATATGACAGAAGCCCACAAGTACAAGTGAAATATCTTTTTTTATCCCCACTCTTAAAGGTTAAAGTTGTGTCAAAGAAACAACATGGGAAATGACCACCTAAATTAGGGGGGCTGTTTTTTAGAAATGAAAAAAGGACACTCAGGCAGGTCGCTCAGGTCACGAGAATACAGAACCCATAATTAAGTATATCTTATACAGTAAAATACCAGTGTAACAAAATTTAGGGGACCTGAGAAATGAATTTTTTATAGTGAAATTTTGTTATACTGAAATTTTGTTATACTGAAATTTACAGTTGTACAATGTTCTGGACTTTATTTTTTGAAAAAGTCAAAATAGTCACCAACCACTGCACATGAATTTAAAAAGGAATCTGCCATAGGCCTAGTGCTGTTGTGATAAAAGAAAATCTTGAAGACTATGTGCCATGTGTTGCCTGCACAAGAGTCAAACTGTTGATCACTGTGTTGCACACCTTCCTCTTCAACCTCATCATCACATGGATTTCTATCAGTCAAAATGTCTGCCACAATTCCATCATCTGTGATTTCTTGTTGCACTATCACATCACAGTCCACATTGACATAGTCATTAAGATTCACCCTTGCAGACCCATCTTACTTTTCCAGTTCTCTTCTCTTTCTGTGTCATCTAGCACTTCACTTCAGCTTTTCTAAAGCAGTTAGTGATTATTATTTCTTCTTTAAGCTATTTCCATTCAGCATTCAACACTCAACATTATTCTCTCTCTCCCTGAGGCAATATTTCACAGCATATGCCGGAAAAAATATAATTATATACAGGCAAATAAGTGAAATTTTATTTTGTTATACTGATAGTTATAAATTTGTTATAATGAAATATTTTAACACATATTAAATAGGGAAAAGGGAAGGGGCCAATACATAATTTTGTACTACTGAAAATTTTGTTATACATCATCACTATACTCACTGTCAAACTTATTGTAAAAGTATTTGCGGTAAACTTACAAATAGATTTCAAAAAATACTTTTACCTCATTAAATCCTGCCTACATCAGCTTAATTGAAGTTTCTTAGGCAGAATCTTATTTACACTTATTTACACAGGATCTGAACCAGTCTTTCTTTGATATTTCTATAAGTTCTGTATTTCATACAAAACTTTTAGAAACTTAATGCAAGATACATCACAGAAATGTGTTTTTTGCCATAACCATAACCTTATCAGTTTCCACATAAAACCTGTTCTTCTCATCTGACAACACAGAAAACAAAAAATCATTAAAAGGTACATTAAGAAATGAATTTAGAAGGAAACAATCCCCTTAAAAACAGGACGGCTAGTCACCCTAGCTAAATAGTCTGGTGATGTGAAATATCCATTGTGATATCCTGTGTTTCACCACAGGATGTTATTAAATCACTATATAAAAAGGCAAGAAGATTGAAATGTGTTTTGAAAAAAGAGAAAAAAGAACATAAATACTAGAAGACTCAGTAGGTAAAAAGTATTGTTCATTTCATTTAGTTACATCCTTTATATTTCGACATGGCATTAAGTAAATATTACCTGTTCAGCAGTTGGATATTACTGTACCAGGATTTGTCGTTTTCAAGTATTCATAAACAGGCTTTTCATTTTAAAAATTTACATTTGTATTATCTGCAGATAAACTCAAAATCTGGAGTATCTTTAACTTTTGTGTTGGGATCTTTTGAAAGATCTGCTCAGACATTACAATTGCAAATTCTTAAGATTATTTTTAAAAATTCAAAATGTAACAAGTTTTGTCTAAGTTTATATTTTGATACACAGGGTGTCCAATGGTCGGGAAAATCCTGGAAAAGGCCGGGAATTTCGTATGGTCGGGAAAATCCAGGAAAAGTCAATGAATTTGTTAAAATATCCGGGCAAATTAAAAAAATTGCAAAGTTGGATCAAAAAGACTTCTAGACAATAATAGGCCTAAGATGAAGGTGTATTTAATTTATTTTACTGTTCCTAACTTTTGTATCTGTTATAGCCTAAGTAATTATTGTTTGCAATTACTTTTATTACTAAAAGTTTTTCTTATTTCAAGTATGTATAATCCTATAATTTATCTTACACAGTTATTAGAAAGTGCTACATATTTTGGTCGGGAATTTCTGAAATGATCAATGAAAATCAGGGAATAAGTTGGGAATTTCATCAGCATTACTTGGTGGACACCCTGATACAGGATTTAAACAGGCAATATAATTATTTATTTTCAAAATTGCAATAATTGGCATCCAGTTTACTGTTGAACCAAATGTGGAATAATACTGAAAAATTCTGTAATATTCGGGTAAAACCATATATCTGGCAACCCAGTATGCTACATGATTTTTATTTATTTATTTTTTGAACAGTTTGTAAAGTTGGAACTTACTGTCATTAAATTAATATTCAGAGGATAATTGGGATAATAGTTCCGTGTGATAATTTTTCAGAGGTGGTCGAGTTCCTGCTGGAGCTATTTCAGCTGCGCTTGGAAAGGCACCAGGCTCTCAGTTTGCCCCTTCGCAAGCTCGAGCTCCTGCCCCAGCACCAACCTACGCACCAGCTCCGGCACAGGCTCGAGCTCCTGCCCCTGCCCCTACTTATGCACCACCACCAGCAAGGGCACCTGCGCCAGCACCGGCTCCTGCTCCCGTAAGTCCTGGAAATCTCTCCCCAGGCACTCTTGGCCCTATCCCCTTCCATGTAAGTGTTTGGTTTTTATTTTATTTTATCTGGGGCATATCATGATTCATACATTTTAAATATTTTTTACATTTTACATTTACAAACTTATGTACAAATACAAATACAAAAATACACAAATAAAAAAAAAAAACATTTACAAATTTCAAAATTAAAGTACAATACTTTTTAAGAAAAGAAAAAGAAAGAAAAGAACAAAATATTTATTTAGAAATGCACCCGAATGAGCAAACTGCTCGTGCTCGGGTGTAGATTCAGAACATCAGAGTGGAGAAAGAGGAGAAACAAAAAACAAAGTGAGAAAGAATGACACACTTATAAAAAAGGTGAAAAATGTTAAACAGAGCTAGAAAAAGAAAAGACAAATTTATAAAAAGGAGACAAAAATATTAAACAGAAATACATACAATAAATAATAATAAAAATAAATGACTTCAAGCTAATAAAATTACAAAAAATGTTTTACATACTTATTAAATTTAAAATTGGGGTAAACTGCGAGATCGGGGTACCTACTGATCATAGAGTTATAGAAGCGGGGACCAAAATTAATGCTATATACAGTGGACCCTTAGTAATTCGAACCCCAAGGGGAATTAGAAAAAATTGAATTAACCAAAACTGTGACTTTTTAAACGAAAATGCCGTAAAAGTGTTAAAAATAAACTCATTGCAATAAATAATAATTATTGTATAGTGAATTTTACCTTAATGACTGCCATCTGTTGTTAAAATGTTAAATGACACCATTTTTTTTCACACTAAAACTGTAACCCTAAATTTAATAAAGGAATTGGTGTATGCACCATGCTTTTACATTTTCAAACACAGTCACACTTTGAGGATAGAATGAACACTAAAGTTTTCACAGAAATGTTGAATCCCTCCAAGACTGTAGCGGAGGGGGTGAACTTCGCATTCCATTGAACATCTATTCAGCAGGAGGAAGATAACGGTGGTTAAAAATACACTTTATTATGGTATCTGCTGGCTGCTAGCGACTATATGGTGTTCTTAAGCAAAGTAGAGAACTCTTGTGGAATTCCTGGAAGCAATGGACTCTTGGAATCCTTACAACATTAACATGAGACAAATTTTGGCTTCGATTTATCCAAATTAACCTTAAAAAATTCGAATTAATTGCAATTTTTTAACATACATTTATATAGGAATTTCAAGGGGAATGAGTATTTATTCGAATTATACTGTATTTTGAATTATCCAACGTCGAATTAACCAAATTCGACTGTATCAGGTTAGGCATGAGATGGCTTATGAGGTAACCTGCACTTTTCCCATTCTATACGTTTTTAAGAAGTCCTTATTAATGGGTCTTTCAGGCATCCAGCTGGGTGAGTGAATTTAGACTTTTGAGCTTTTGGCTGCTACAAGCTCTGCAGCCATCTTCTTGGACTTCTTCTTGGGCTAGTTGAGAAAGGTAGGTTTAATATATAGATGGGATAACTGCTGGGAGTGCCAATGAAGAAGCAGGAACTGGTTGGTATGAAAGGCCAATTCTCATTGGTTCACATTGTGGAGCTCTCTGGTTGGTCAACATCTGCCTGTTCCTGCTTCCTCATTGGACCACTCCTAGCAGTTCTCTCAACTATATATTAAATCCTTCTTGTTTGACTAGCTCACTTCCTGTCAGAAGATGGCTGCAGAGCTTGTAGCAGCTGAAAGCTCAGAATGTCTAAATCCATTCACCTGACTGGAAGCCCATTCTCAATGTCAGGAAAGTGTCAAGTCTTAAGTCCTTATTAAGTTAATAAACTCCTGTAATATCTTGTAGATACGACCAGAGGCACCGCCAGGAATTTAATTAAGGGGGCAAACTCAACATAATTCCAAACACGATCATTCTTGAGAGTATGTGGACAACGTGAACAAAATATCTATGACAATTCTTATTTATTAGACTGAAAGATGTGGAAAGGTTTTCTCTAGCTCCTCCCTTGTTCAGGGAAATGTTCCTGCTTTCTGGACAGTCCTAAGCAAAGAACATTGGCACCACATGTGCTCAATCCACTTTAAATCTTGATTCCGTGCAAATGCTGTTTGTGTATCCTATTTACAAAGACACCTGTGGTTTCAAAACATTTGGAAAATGCTATGTAGCCAATCGAGGGAATTTGTTGGCCCAGGTCAATGTTTACCAATGGGAAGTCTGGGTAAATGTCCAAGGACGCACGACCCTAGGGGTGCAAAAGTTTAGGAATATGCGGCGTGGCAGCACTTGGCATTGGTGTTTTATGTGCAAAGTTTTAAGGAATACATTTTGGGTAGTTTCAATTACAGTGTGAATGAACGTCAGTCACAAGTCGTTAAAAAGAGCTTTAGAGGACATTTCCCTCCCAAAACAAAACTGGCATATAGCCTATACTATTGGGTGCTGATGTAGGGGGTGTTAATGATCATTAATCTTTGTTCAGGGTGCCATTGACCCTAAATGCAGCCCTACTTCCAACCTGTGTGGAGTGGTAGCGGACAATGGTAGGAATGTTTCTAGTAACCATAGTGCACTTCCCCTCTCGCACACCACATGTCACATTTATTATGATACATATTAACTGTATACGTTCTTCATTGTTATGGATTTAACGCTTTTGATCAGGTAGTACTTTGATGTGCACCCAGTTGCAGACTCAAATAAAGCCTATATCAGGGTAGCCTATATATTTCATTTTGATGTAAAACGTAAACAGTGCTTGTCATTGTTTACAAGTTTTTAAATTAAGAGATTGTCTGTAGCAAGATTGAGATCGGAAATATACACACTAAACTTCACTAAATGGTATATTTACCCAGGATGATAATTTCAACGGGTCTTCCCGCCATCAGCTGATGATGGCGGGAAGACCCGTTGAAATGATCATCCTGGGTAAATATACCTTTTAGTGTAGTTTAGTGTGTATATTTCCGATCTCAATCTTGCTACAGATATCAACACTTCACTGTTAATTTCCATCTAATATTTATATTAAGAGATTGTCTTTCGAGCAACCAGCTTGGGTGACGGATTATTATAAATACACTGATAATACTTACTAAACTCATTACAAAAAATTTATATTTTTATTCCCTCTGCAACAACTGCACCAAGAAAGACATTCCAGAATCTAGATGGGGCTATCTGCCCTTCCCTCCCTTGCCCTGCCTTGGCGATGCCCATGATTACTGCTGTGACAAGTTGACAAAACAAAGGGACTGCTCTCCACTGAATTTTTGAGACTAGCACTTAAACAAAACTATTCAAAATTAGAAGAATATTTAATAGATTATCTCCAATTTTAAGTTATATTGGACATGTTAGTCATTTTATTCAATGCAGAATTTATTAAATTAAATATTTCCAAGCAATTTAAGGGAACATATACAGTTTCTTCCTTGTGAAAGCAATAGACAATATTTCAAAATTTAAGTATTACAATACTTGTTTATGAAAAAGTATCTTCTTCTGATTGTTTTGAAATTACATTAAAGGCCTGTATGTTTTTGGTCTGAGGTTTAGTTTGTCCACTGATAGCTAGGAAGCCTACTTTGTGCAGAAAGTTGATCCAAAACATAAGTTATTTTAAAGAATAATCCTTTATCAGCTTACTGAGTTCTTAAAATTATTTTGAAAAGTAATACATAAAAAGTATGAATCATCTTATACCACACATCTCAAGGTAAATTTATTATAGCCTATTTTAAGTTATGGTGTTTTTGTCACTTGAATTTAACATTGTGTTTTATTATTTATAATAATTAAATTGCACTTAGTGGCTTATAAACAGTTCATTCTGATTATGATAATTATAAAACATGGTCAAATGTTTTATGTGTATTAAAAATATTTTCTTTACTAACGCATTGTATTCATATGCATTTTCAAAGTTCAGTCCCTAAATTCAACAGTCCTGTTAGCCTAGAACTTGGTAAAGTTACACCAAAACATAAATAATTAAAGATGCATTTTTATTTTATTTTTTTCAAATCAACAGCTAAAAGTTTGTGCTGTAAAAATATATTTTTGGTCATATTTTCTTGAAACTTTTATTAATATTCCATAACACTAGTAGTGAAATACTATTTAAGCATTTCCCAAAATTCAACTCCTAAAGGGTATATAGATGAAATGGGGTCATAAGGGGGTACAAAGCTTAGATGGAGAAACATTATACTCGTAGCATTCATTTTTCTCATTTTAACGTAACTAAATTAATAAAAACTAAGAGTTGGAGTACCAAGAAGGAATTCTTTTTACCAAATTACCAAATCTACATGAGCGAAACTGTTGGCAACAGATAGTTAAGTACATAAAATAAACATTGTGAAATTAAAATCTTTATAATATAAGTTAAACTAAATCACTTATGCTTCACTTACTAACTTTTGGTAGTACATGACAAGTAGCTGAGGATGGGGACAAAGGTCCTTGATACATGTACTACCAAAAAGTTGGCAAGTGAAGCAAAAGTGTATTAGTTCAACTTATGTTATAATTATTTTATTCTAGTTCCATCAATTTAATGATATTTACACTGTGAAATAACTTACCAGTCAGAATCAGCTGATGATGGTGGGAAGACCCATTGAAATGATCATCCTGGGTAAATAAACCTTTTAGTGAAGTTTAGTGTATATATTTCCAATCTCAATCTTGCTACAGATACTTCTTGTACTTTTTCAGAATAAAATATAAATAATTCGTTTTTCTGATGTAACCTACTTTATACCGAGGTTTCGCTGTTTCGCTGAAAATTTTCAGCTGTTTATAAGCCACTGTGATTTCTTGTGTGTTTTATATTTACTGTGTATCCCACTTAAACCATTTTTTGTTTTTGTTGGTTTTTTAATAACATTTTTACCCAGTTTTTGTGTGTTTTTTTTATTTTTCTACTCAAATTTGACATTTTTCAGCCTGTTCACCAGCATAGGATGACTGAAAATAATTTTGTAACAGAGAACAATATCAAAAATATCATTACTACTTTCCCTGCACTTGATATTGATGACTCAGATTCAGGAATAAATTCTCCTGAGCCAGTTATCACTAGACCACCTGAACCAGTAATCTCTAGACCAAGCAAGGTATTACTTTTAATACATTCACGCTTTCATCCAAACCTGCTTTCGGTGATGGGATTATATTTAGTTGTAGTTATTGCTAAAAAGGTATTTTAACCAGAGTCTTTGTGTATTTCAGTTAATACTGAATAGTTTATTACAGTTCCGAAGAATTTGCCATAATTCAAAGTTTATTGAAATGCTTTATGATCTTCCATAAATTAATTTGGACAAGAAATTTCTAATCGAATATAATGTTCATAAAGCTCAATATTACTGCAAAATTGTATAACAAAAGTTGTGCAGATCTTAAAGTAATTAGGTAATTGGTCTTAAATCATTTATGTCTAGTATGTATTATATGCAAAATATGTACCTGTAAAGGAAATTAATACTTGATTTAAATTATGTACTTTGTTCTATTTGGTAAAACTGTAGTGTTTGAAAACTTTATAATGCCACTATGTAATGAATTTTTGCATTACAAAGACAAGTTTGGCTAATAATGGTAGTATATTTCCCTTGGGATTTTCCCCCATTCGATTATATCTCGCTTCCTCTATAGTGGGTGTAGAATTTTTCTTAATTTTTGAAAATTTTTAAAAAGTAATTTTTGAAGTGATATGAAGTATATTCATAGTACAAAGAGGTATTCATGTTAAGTTCAATGCACAAAGTAAGTATCCTATATTAAATTATGTAACTTGTACCAATAAATGAACATCTACATAAGTGTTTCCCAGTTTTTCAAATGTTTAATTCTTCCACAAGTTAATTTATTATGTTTTAATTTAGAGCTTGAATTTTAAAGGATTTAAAAACAAAATAACTACTTGCATTAAGTATGGGCATATTTTTAAGAGCTTGACAATGAAGTGAAATGAGGTGAAAAAGATTAAAGTTTTAAAAGAATAAAAACAGTTATAATTTTAGTCTTATTTCACATACTTCAAATTTAGAATTATTAATGAAAGTCCTCTATTTTCCTGTATGACTATTTATAATTCACCACTAGGAAACACTTCTGTAAATAGAATACAAATTGTTGGGGCATAAAAGAAAGATAGCAGTATTTTAAGAGTGAAAGAGAATATTGACATAATTTGGGATTAAATTGTGGATGTTAGAAGATTTCTTAGATAATAATTATATTTAAGATGTGATTAACTGAAATGGTTTCAGCGTACACATGAGTATGACATACAGGCATGTGTGTTTTATCGTAGTATGGTAAGGAAGCATTCCACAAATTGGATTTTCTTCAGGGAAACTCTAATTTGCCCCACACAAAAAATAATGTGCACGCTTAAAGCCCGGCTATGTTATTTAGTAATATCTATCAAAGGTAAATATGCTACCTGCATAATTCTTTTTTTTCCATCAGACCATAAACTCTAGTTAACTCAGAATGCTGAATATCTCAAATTCAATTCCTGGTATGGATTTTTCTTCTGGTGACTGTATAATATCACTAGGCTATATCAGAGGTCATGGGATCAGACCTGGTTGCAATCAATGGATTTTTCAAGTCATAAAAATCCTGAGCATGGAGTCCTTGGGAGGGACTTCAAGCTGGAGGGCCCAGGTCAGAGATTTATGGCATATAAAAGAACTCCAAGCCTAAATTGAGCCTCTGGACAAAATTTCCTGGCCCATTCACGTCCAAGTAATATTTAGTTTCCTGGGAGCGTTTGTGAGACAATGGGCTTACCACCTGTCCTTCAGACCTCTCATGGACAATAAGTGTAGCAAAATTAGTCTAGGTACTGAAACCGGAGGGGTTACAGAAATATAGATCAGATATCAGAGATACTTTTACAAAAATATAAAAAAAATATAAATCATGAGTTGTCTGCAAGAACATCAAAATTGCAATCATAAGCAAGATTTGTCTTGCAGATTAAACAATATTAATTACTATAGTAGCCTATGTAATTGGATTTTACAAGGAATGGTACTGCTTTCTTTCTTAAACCTCAGAGTTGTATAAAGTGTAATGATGATAGGAGCGATTGCAACATGCGAAGGATATATGTACTTCCAGGCTCCAAGAGGAGGCACCACTCATGTGAATGCTCCTCGTTCATATCAGGTAGAAAAAATTCTCACTTGGTGTATATTTCTCTTAAAAGCTTCTACTAACCTTTATAACTGTATAGAGATAATCTTCTGCTCTAGTTGTATCTTTCACATATGCTGTGGCCCAGGAATTTATGCCACAGTACACTGAAAAGTGTTACTGTAACTGTGACCTAACCTGCATTCATTAGTAGGAATAACTGTTCGTGAGTCTGTGGTTATATTCATGTAGGTGTAGTAATGTAACAAATTTATTTGCTTTTATTAAGTTTCTGAGATTTTACAGATTGATTTTATGCTGAAAATACACAGCGTTCTAGGCTGCTTATATCTGGATGTTTATTTGGAATGAAATGCTCGTGCTTTATTGCTGATATTAATTTGTTTTTAAGAACTTCATCTTGAAAAAACCTAAAACCAATATCTACCACCATGGTTCTTATTACAGTTAGGTACACAACTTTATACACCATATCTAAGTTGGTATTTTATGTTATATAGGCTATCTACAGTCAAAACTGTTTATAATGACATCGCTTGTAATGATGTATTAGGTATAATGGCAAATCTATCAGTCCCTTATAAATTCCAAATAAACTTTGTATTGAGGGCCGCTGGGAGCAAGCACTGGGCCCGGGGCAGAATGTATGATTAGGCCCTCTCTTAAAATTTATTATTCTAATTTAACTGATGTTTTATGTAAGGTTTGACGTGATTTATTAATTCCGGTAATATTTCTCCATTAAAAAGTATTAAAAAGGAATATAAAATTATTATTATTATTATTATTATTATTATTATTATTATTATTATTTTACTGAACAGCAAACACAGCTCACAAAACTGTAAAAATAACAGTCTTTTACCTATAACACTGTTACTGGCGCTTTATGAGCCTTTCGTTTAGCAAACGTTTTATATATATATATATATTTTACATCAGAAGGCAACCATTAAGAATAAAAAATAAAGCGAGAGGCTTGGGCCCCGGGGATTTTGCCCCCCTCCCGCCCCCCTCTCCTCAGGCCTGTCTGTATTTAAAAAATCGCTTATTATGACCTTACATACAATTACGTGTTATTGTAACATTTTTGGAGAAATGTATCGGCTATAACGTTGAATGTTGATATTTGTTATGTTTTAAGGACTGCCAACAACAATGTGATGCATATTTTCAAACTCTTCTTTTCAGTAGATTGTAGATTTCAAATCAGTATGTCTGTTAAGTCAAGGAAAGTATTACTGTCAAGATGACACTAAAATAAGGAGAATGTAATATTGAAGAGAAGTGACATAATATGGCGATTAGCAATTGGGGAAACAAAGTTAGCATCGCGAAGGAATTGGTGTATCACACTCAACGGTTTCTAAAATGTGAAAGGTTAGAGAGAAAATATAGTCTCTTTGAAACAAAATCTTCTAAAAATTAACATGTCAAGCGATAACCAATGAATTTGCTCCTCGGTTGGACAATCCAACGTCGGTTGTTCTTCCTCTTGAATAAAATGTTGTGTAATGCACAGTGTGAAAAAAGAAACGGGAGAAAGTGTAGGACTTCATAATTTACAATATTGCATTTACTGTAGGAGAGCACGTACAATAATTTATGTATAGAGTACGTACTGTGATACATTTCTGTAATATATTAACTGGAACGAGATTATTTCATTCATGACTATTATAGCACATACAAACAAGTTCAATATATCAAACTTAATGTTCAGGAAAAAATCCGGTATCAACTATAATGACTATAAAATGATGGTCCTTTCAGAGTCGTTAAAACTGGATTTGACTGTATTTACAATATTGTTTTAATTTAATCTAAACCAGTCATGTTGTTTTTTTTAATTCAGTCCCTACAAAAGGCTTTCTGTTTAGGTGGTGTTTAGGTGAGACTGTAGTTTTACTTTTATGTTTTTCCATTACATCTACTTCCATTTTAAGCGGCTTTAGCAAGTGACAGATTTTAATGAGTTGAAGTTACACATCAAAAGAGTGTATAAACAATATTGATAAATAAATGACTTCGTAATAAATTGTAATACTCTACATGTACAATTAAATTAATTTAGTTTAGATTAGGCTACATCCAGCACCCTACTAAAAAAAGACTGCTTTATATTAGTAAATCTGTTCGTTAAACTATTCAAAAAAATTCAATTATTTTTGAATGGATGGTTTTTAAACTTAAAAAGGTTGTAATAATGGTTTGTTTATTTCAAAATTAAATTGATGATACAACTTATCTTCATGGTAGGCCTACATATTTGACATTTATACCAAATTTAAAATTGTTGGTAGCGTAAGTTACTGAACAACACTGACTTAGGAAGTGAGCATACTAGTACATTGTAGAAGTTAGAAATCATTAGTCTACCACTGTCATAAATGAAAGATGGTTCTGCACATCTTAATGTATGCAGCCCCTGAAGTCAGCTTTATTCTTTGGAGGTCTTTCTTTTCAGTAAATTTAAAAATAATTAATCCTGAGATTGTCAAAGTGCCTTTTTCCTTTTCTAATATCTTATAAGAGAACATCATTGGCATTAGAAGACTACACATTTGGAAGGTAGGACTTCAAGAATTACAGCACTTGAAATTTTATTTCTAGAATTGTTATCAACATCTTTTAAGAAAGTAAGTTGCATTATCGATTTAAATTTAAATGATCAAACTTTTTGTAGCAGTTTCCGAGGTTGTAACATCACTAAATAAAACTTACGATAAAATGTAAGATAAATGCTTACTGGTTGGCAATGTTTAGGGCTGTAATGGTAGTAACTGCATTGCTTACATTTATTTACGTGTTTATTTTTTTAGATACATTATTTCTTGAATGTTGTCGATTTTGTAGTGATGTTATAAAAAAAATTAATATATTAGCTATTTGTTAACATTTATGATGTTACTACTAATTTGAATAATATGAAATCTACAAAATCTCCATACAACATAACCTCTTAAAAAATAAACAATGATTACAATTCAAATCACATACCATACACACCATACAAAAATATCTTCTTACCACAACGTAGGCAATATGGGAATCAGTTGATGACTGTTGAAAGAGGTTCATCGAGGTAATTTCAAATTCCCAAGTTACTAGATAGTTTCATCATATATGTTTCAAATTAGTTGGTTACCTGTAATAAATTATTTTATTTTGTACTTTTTATTTATTTATTTATTTACCTACTTACAAATTGTTTTCTTGAGATGCAAGCATGCTTTGTGTACATAATTTCAAATAAGATACTGATCATGGTTAATGATTCCAAGTCAAAGCCTTATTTGCAAATACAGTGTTGAATATGTATGTAATTTTAGTATATCTCATTTCCAATGCATGATTATATGAAAATTTCCCCAGCTAATGCTGTTTAACTGGACAGAAATTTTCTTAGCAGTTATAATTGTCTGTATTGACTGTTCTGACAACTGTTCTGATTTGTCATCAATATCTGTAGAACATTAAATAATAATATATAATATATATATATATTATATATTATATAATAATATAAATATTCATTCAGGTTGGACAACCATTTACTTGAATCCTATACATGCTGATGTAATTATAACATCATTCTGTAAAAAATTTTAATTTATATTAATGGTGTATATTTTTGTTTTGTTATCCCAGGCCCCATCAAGTTTTGCTGGCCCTAAACCATTTGGCAATGCACCATCTGCTCCAACCACAAGCCCAGCTCGTCCTGCTCCAGGTGAGATTACTATAATTACTGGTATATTTTACAAATAATCATAGTAAAATATATTAAGGCCACGTTTATGTATTTTATGCATTTTCTTTGTTACCGGTATTCTTAAATATTATAATTTGAAAATAATTTTTTTTTAAATTTAATATTAACGAATTTTGTTTTTTTAGTAATTGTATATTAATTTACATTCACCATCTGCATAGTGGTTAGCTAGCTAAATATCCTCGGAACCCCGTTGGATTTTTCTGAGATTAGGAACGAAGTGCACTCAGTCACTTGAAGACAATTGAGGAACTACTTGATAAAGAAATAGTCCCTCTTGTCAAGAAATTGATCACCATCAATAATGGCCATGGGATTAGGCATATTACTACATACCCCTCAATCCTGCAATCTACAAACAAAATCAAAAGATGGAGATAGATAAAGTAGAGGCTAGGTCTGTCCCTCGAAGTGGCATCACAGAAGCATAGTTTAGGTTATATTAATTCACAATAAGTGAAGTCTTGCCTTTGGCAAAACAGATTATAAGTAAGGAAATTTTTAATCACTTCGTCAGAAACTTCAGTATACTGTTTAGAACTGAAGACTTACAATAAAATAATTGGAAAATGTTCATTTCATAAACAGGCCATAAAGAGATTCCATTTTATGGAATAATTATGAGTATCTTAAATAACCCAGAACTTTCAGGCTTGGACAGTTTTAATTCTTTCGTGTCAAGGTGTCAAAACTAAGTTATCACTATGACAGTTTCTTGCCCTCAGAATTTATCATACTTTTTTACAGTATCGCCCTACTTTTTTTTTTTTAAGAAACTGTATAAAGATAATTTGTTCTTTGATAATTAACAGGAATATCATCTAATATAATATGCTAGAATTCGTAAAATCAAAACCTAAGGTACTGGTGCTTAATATTTTCCTATTTCATTCTTGAAGACAAAAGTTATATTGTCTTGTTGTCTGTAGTGTAGTGTTCATTAATTTTTTTTCCCCCTTTCTTTTTCTTTTTGTTTTGTTTAATCAAGCTTTTAAAAGTTGATTTGTTAGTTTGAATTTTTTCCACTATATTACGTTATGGAGTCGATTAATGGTTTTCATAGTCAAAACAAGTTGTGTGCTGTGTTATAGAATAGGCTTTATTTTATGAATATTGATACTATGTGAAGTGTCTATAATAAATGTATTATATGACTTGACTGTACAAACTTTGTTGCTTCACTTACCATTATTTAAAATGAGGATACTATTCCTTGAAACATGTTTTACCTAAATAATGGTAATTGAAACAAGTAAGTGTGTAGGCCTATAGTTAACTCGTATAAGAGATTTAATTTAAGCTTTATTTTATTATTCTTGTATGAATACCATAAAAATCTAGGAGTGTACAATGAACAATAGATTAATTGATTATGAAATTGAAACATATTGAAAAAACAGCAATTTTATCCATTTCAGTAAAAATAGTGTATTAAGAATTTTTAAGCATTCTATAACCAGTCTTTAAAATAAATTTTTTTTAAATTCTCAATAAATAACACAGTGCAGCTAACTAATGATTTAATTCTTAAAATAAACTTTTTATCCAACACTGTGCTAATTTGTTGTTCATTGTATGCAAGATTATCCTTTATTATTTTAGTTGTTAAAATTGTGATAATTATTATTAATTACAAAAACATGATTTTATGAAATGAGAGATTTCTTTGTTGATGACAATGTAAGAATTTTTTCCCTCTAAGCCTAGAGATATTTTTATATTAAGTTAGTTTAGTTTTCCTACTCTAATGGCATGGATTTTTTTGCATTGGTATTTCAACCCCTCCATTCATCCCTCCCAACCCTATTTTTTATTAGTTTTGGTTTCCTAAAAGCAAATGTGAAATCATTGTGATATCAAGTATTATGGTGTCTCAGAATTAATAAATAGTGTAATCTCTGAAAATATGTGTGCATTAAATAAATGTTATTCAGGAGGTTTTCTTGTTTTTAAAAAGATCTCATTTTATCTCTCTTGTTAAAGAAGAGTTTCTCAGTATTTAGGTGAAACATTCCTAAAATTATGGATAAGTATTTTAAAAATACTAGAGTAAAAATGAAATTTCTTTAGCAACATATTTTCTATAGCTGAACAAATTGAACCAAGTTTGCATTAACTTGGATATTGTACACAGTAAAAAAAAGGAGAGGGGGTAAACATACACATATCCATATAATGAAATTATATATTAATTCTAATTATTGATTACTGATAGCAATTCTGAATCTGCTATCCTGAAATAAGCATTAAGCATTGCTAGGGCCCTGATTATTGGTGAAATAAAATGGCTGATTCCGGTGTTAACTTCCTTCTATTTCGGTGGGTATTTAGTGAAGTAAATTACTTTATACAGTCAACTCCCGATTATCCGGGTGCGGATCAACCGGTTTGCGGATTAACTGTTGAGCTATGCCTTAAAAAAAGCTTTAAAAATATTCACTTAGTTCACTTAGTGATAACTTGATGTTACGCAGGCTCCGTTCCGATATTCACAAAAAGGAAAATGCGGCCAAAAAACAAAAAGTGTTAACAGACTATTTCAGCAAAGTGTAAAAATTCCTTGAAAGTGCCAAAACCAAACTGTTAATAGAGTAGTCTCAGTGTTTTATTGTTGTGCTGAAACAGTTTGTGACCTCAGATGGTGAATGATTCTAGCACTGTAAGACATTCCCACATGGGCCTATGTAGAGTTTTAAATAATTTTTCAATTACGGTATGTTTAGGTAAAATTTTGTTTTAACCGTGTTTTCGTTTATCCGTGAGGTGGCAACCACCCATTATTCCGGATAATCGGGAGTTGACTGTACTACATTGGGAACACTGGGCAATGATAAACTTTGCTTCTTTATTTACATGAACTAACACCCCCCTCCCCTCATTTCTATATTCTTCTGCCCTTGTGTGAACTGAAGTAACTTTCGATTTAGATTTTTGTGCTCATTTCTCACTTTACGGACAGAAGGGGTATACTCGTATTTTGCGCTTATACACACATTTCGTGGAATCGAGTAAATTTCACGATATTTCGTGGATTCAATTTGGTTCGTATTGGTATTTTAAGCATATAAAAGCTAAGTATAGCTAAGGGAGGTTCTTTTATAAAATTTCGCGCTTGTTACCAAATAATACGGCCCCTAAGCATTGCCTGTGACAAATTTTGGAACTATTTCACTTAGGGATTTCTGTCAAACATACAGAATTAAGAAAATGAAAAACATTTTCCCAACATTCAAAAAATAAAATCATTTAAGGTAATTCTTAAGGAAATCCCTGCTTTAAAGAATTGTTCAAAGTGATGCATTTATACGTCAGGGACAGTGAAAAGGTTAAAAGTGATTGAAATCTCTGGGTCTTAACAATATTTAATACCACGCTTACCACATTTGTCCACTTTATTGTTAATTTTTTAATTGTATACAACAAACTGTGAATTTGATTTCACATTTGTGAACTTTCTTTCCCGTTCCCTTCCCAATTTTTGTTTTATCTAACACACATTATATCTTACATTGTCAGTCAGCAATAAATAAAAATCATAAGAAAAAATTTGATATTATAATGTTAGATAAACATATTTGAAACCGTTTTAATTGTTCAGGTTATTACTCAACACTGAGGCCTATAAGCAACATTAAAGGTAAAACAGAGCAAAGTAGTAGTAAAAGTTTCTATTGCACACTGATCACTTTGGTGCACTGAGGCACTTAAATGTTGTGTGCTTCACAAAATTGCACTGCCGTTAACTATTGTGACACAATATTCTTGAGCATGGCTATAGTAGATATATAGTCAAATCGCTGATGCAAATTCAATATACTTTTGAGAGCTGATTTTGATAGAGTTAATGATTTTTAAGTTGCAAAGATATTCTTTTTTTTAGAAGTGTTATTTTTGAAGTTACCTGTACTTCAGTTTTTTTATTTTTTTATTTTAATTTTTAAGATTGCAGTTAATAATTTGGATGTTCTGCATTTTTGGGCTGAGCAACATAAGTTAGGTCTACATGTAATAGTTTTTATGGGTTGCTTCTGTTAACTTCTGTTCTTACATAACATTCGATTCACATTAAATGCTAGAATTCTGAAAATTATTTAATTTTCTAATAATACTTCTACAAGTGTGTACAGAACATTTTCAGGACACCTTAACTACCAAAGGGACCAATATTAAAAACCAAACCAAAAAGTATTGCATATACATAAAGGGTTCCATTAATTCAGGGGTGAATAACTACGACATAATTCACCAAATTGATAGTCTTATCTTCATACCATATTTTGAAACTACTTTATGTTGGATACAGTACTAGAATTTTCAGTCACATTAATTAGATTTAACAGTTTTGTTTATACTCTTTAAAATCAAAATTACTCGACTAGAACTTCTTTTTTATTTATGCCTTTTCATAAACCATATTAGTGAAGTAATTTCCTGGGCAGGGAGACTTTTGTAAACTGCACTGCAAAAAAAGACACAGAATCTTTAAAAGTGGGGTCTCAGCTCCTGATAAGGGCACAAATACATACAAATTGTTATGCAGTATATTCTAAACATACATCAGAATATTTTAAAGCAAAAGAAAAGTTTTCAAAATATAGTAATTTTTTACCAAAACTCACTGTCCTCTCCCTTTAGAGAGTAATCATATTATTGGGATCAAGTTTTAGAAGGGTAGTGCTCTTTGCCTAGCTATTATTCCAGTATCTGTGTCACCTTAATATTATAACATATTCATCATGATTAGTGGTATAATTTCTCTACAACCAGCAAGTCTGCAATATAAAATGGGATTAAACAGACTAAGGGGGAGGGGGGAATCTAGCACATAGTAGTTTACTTTCCTTTTTTAAATTTTTTAAAAATTATTTTTTAAATTTTTATTATATCAGATGGATATATTTTTAAATGCAGAATTATAATTTGCTTTAAAATTATAATAATGCTTTGCATGGACAGCTGTTACATTAGGCTAATATATTGCAAAATTTTTAAAATATTATTTTCATTGATATTAAAAATTACCTTTCCTCATATTTTCTCCTTAAACATGGTTAAAATGTTGGCATTTTTCAGTTCAGGAAATATAACATTTTGAAAAAATAACTCTGGTTTTCAGATTTGTAGTTTTTAATGTACAGTAAAGTAATAAAAAAATTAGTGAATGCATTTATTAAAATCTTAAATGGGCTTACTAGACATGCTTCGAAGCACTGTTTCCTTGTAATTTACCCTGATAATTCCAGCACTTATCTTAACTGTAAAGGTAATGGTAGACTTCCTGCATGCTTGCTGAGTCAGGTTGGGAGACTTAAATCCGTTTACTCATACTTCTATGGTATAACTGAGCATAATTGCTATGTAAACCTTAAAAAATTGTAAATTGAAGCAAGAGATTACCTGTGTGGTAAATTGATGCAGTGTCAATATATTTTGAGAATAAAAATAGAAATGGTTATTGTAATTATGCTTGTTAGGCTAGAACAAAGCGTTTCCTTGTTCTACCATTTAATGCAAAATTCATATTAATAATAGTTTTGTAGTCTATAAGCTGAGTCAAGGGATCGAAAATATCCATCTTTCAGCCGCTGTCATCTCTGCAGCCTTCCTCAGGGAACTGAGTGTCAAGTTAGGGATGAGAGGGTTTATATATGATTTGGGAGCTAAAGGATATTCTGGGATTGGTGTGAAAAGGTTGGAGAGCATCAACCAATTAGGATGGAGGATTTAGGATTGGTAGTGAAATATGTAACCGCCTGCATGATCTCGTGGTTAGCTTCACTAGGTATGGATCCGCAGGTCCGGAGTTGATCCCCCGTACCTTGGATTTTTCTGAAGTAGGGAATGGGGTGCATTCAGCCTTGTGTTACAAACTGAGGAGCTACTTGATTAAGAAGTACCGGCTCCGGACACGGAAACCATAATTATCGGCCATGGGTGACAGCATGCTGACCACGTGCCCTGAATCCTGCCATCTGCCTATGGTAGATGATGTAGCTGTTGGATGGTAGGCCTAGTCTCTTCAGGGATTTAGCGCCATCGAAATTAGTTTTTAGTGAAATAAGATGCAAATGCAGATGGTTCAAATCAGGACCAGAGTTACAAGATGAAGATGATAAAGGTTTATAACATGGCTCAAAATAGAGTGGTTTAAGAGTGGGATAATGGAGGTCAAAAAAGATAAGTGTTCGGTCCAGTCAGTTTCACCTATTGGCCCTGAGATAGAAATAATTGATGGATGAAACTAATTGAACCGATTATTTTATCTTTTCTTCACCTCTGTTATTCTTCATAAACCACTCAGTTCTGATCCATGCTATAAACCTTTATCATCTTCTTCTTGTAACTCTGGTGCTGATTTGAACATCTGCATTTGCATTTTATTTCACTACCAGTCCTAATCCTTCATCCTGATTGGTCAATTACTACGTTTTCATGCAGAATTCAGATCGATCTGAACACGATCCCATTCCAATACGATCCCGTTTTCATGTACAACTTTCGATCCGATATTGAAAACAACGTTTCCGAGAGAACCCACAGAATGCGCTAGTCCTACATACCACGACCAATGAAACTCTTCTCACCACTCACGTGAATATCGCGAGGACATTGAGGACCAATGAAATGTCTGATTAGCGTATTGAGATCAAACTGAATACGGGTAGTGTTTTCATGGCGTTTGCATATGATCTCAGTTCGATCCGATCCTACTTTTTAGGGAGATTGACCTTGAGACTCAGATCAATCTGAGTTCCTGTTTTCATGACAATTTCAATCCGCTAAGAGGATTCAGATCGATCTGAATTCTCCATGAAAACATAGTAAATGATCTCCAATCCCAGAATTTCCTTTCACTCCCAAATTTTCTCATTCCTAACTTGACACTCAGTTCCCTGAGAAAGATCGCAGAGATGACAATGGCTGAAAGCTTGGATATTTTAGATCCCTTGACTTAGCTTATAGCCCATGAAACATTTATTGATAGTTAATGCCAAGAAAGCCTCAAGTCTTATCCAAAATTCATAGTTTGGAAAAGTGATGCATAAATGGAAACGGTTATTGTAATTATGCTTAGTTTAGTTATCAAAGATGTTAAAACAGAAAAAGTCTCCATGATTTGCGTGTCAATGATCTACCACATGTTAATGCAGAATTCATAGTAAACTGGCAAAGTGAAATTGTATTATGTTAGTTATCTATAATATAGTGTACTGTACCGTAGAATGTTTCTGCAATCTTATTTTTGTTTAATAATTCATTTGATGAAATTGAACTGAAATGCATGAAGTTACTGGTTTACTGTTTGTCAACAGCATTACATTTTGTTATAATAACACCTGGATCAAATCTGGGAGTTTTATGACAATAGAGTCATTATTTGTAATTTCATAATTGCTTCTCCAGTAATTTCTTTCTGATTTATTTTTTAGTACGTTATTAAACCTTAGAACCAGTCTTTCCATATTTTATATGAATTAATTTGTGAACAGTACTATACATATGTCTAATTCATAATATTACATCTTTGAAAGATTGTTAGGTGAAGAGGCCATAAAGAATTCTATTCAATTTTAATATATTTTAAAAGTAAATTAATATGTTTGCAATGTTGGCAAGAAAAATAATATACTAAGCAATTTATTTGTATCCTATTATAGATTTTTTTTCTTTTCAGCCTTCAAATCTTTCAATCCCAAACCTAGACCTTTCTCCATTGCAAATTAATTTAGATGACAAAAGCAGCTCTCAAAAGTTAATGGCTTAATTATTTCTTAATTGCTTCATTAATTGAGCTAATATTTGTAGAATGCCATATTGCATCTTTTGCTGTCTTCCAAGATATGTGATAATTTTATTAAAGTATGCTACTGTGACTGACAAGCATATATTATGAGTCTCTGCTTTGGTATTGGGCAGGATAGACTGTGCAGTCTTTCAAATCAGCAATCATTAATAGTTGTTAATGATTGAATGATTTCATTCTAATTGTATTCTATAGGATTTTCTTCATGAGGTATTTTTAATTACAGGATAACATGATAAATAGCTCATTACTAAATTTTACAGTATGTATTATACCTAATGCTTATTGCTTTTTGGAGTAATAAGTAACACCTTCAAAGTAATTAAATATTATTTAGAAGAATTTTCAGCAGACTTTAAAGTAGGTTCTAATATCAAATTTTATTTTTGGCTTTTACTAATTATGCTAGGCTTATTTGCATAATGTAACTTCCTTTTTTTCTCTTTCTCTTTTTTATTTTTCTTCCTTAACTTTCCAAAAATATCGTAACCAATATACTCCATACACAATCTCAAAATATTATCGAATTAATATTCACTAATTTCCATATCTTTCTAATGTCATCCTGTGTTCACCTATTTTTATTTCTCTGTCTGTTTACTAACAATGTTATTAATTTTTTTAATGATTATTTTTAACATTTATGAAAAATATATTTAACACTGGGGGCTTATGTTTTATGTGCCAATTTTGTGTGAATGTGATTGATTGCATATTTATGTGTCTAAAATGCTTTCTTTTTTATTTAATATTTTGTTCTGCTGATAACAATGGTTTATAATATTTAATGCTATTAAACTTAGCTGGTAGTAAATTTGCGTGGCCCCCCAGAGGCGAAGAAGAGGTTACCTCTGCCCCTACTGCTTCTCCTCTGTATATCCCACCAAGCCCAACGACCAGTGGTCGAGCAACACCAACTGGTCATTTAACTCCAAAACTACCTGCTGCTCCTGCTGTTAAGACTGCAGCTGCACCACCTCCTCAGACCTACGCTCCTCCACAGCCTGCATCTCAGGAATTCCCTCAGAGTGCATCTTCAAATGCTGTCCCATTCCCTCAATCATTCTCCACTTATATGGCAAAGCAACAACCTCCAATGAGAGCGGTAGCCAGTCCTGTACCATTTGAAAAACAACCACCTCCTCCAGTTACTCTTCCTCAATACCAGAATCCTCTTCTTCCTCAAGAACCAGTCTCCATTCCACCTGAAGTAACTGAAGATGTCCAGAATGTACAGAGTGCAGCATTTCACAAAAAATTCTCCATGTGTTCCCAAGAAGTTCTTTCAATCAATAAAGACAAACCAGGTCCAACTTTTGAGACATTGTCTGAGACATTGGAAACCCAAATGCTGGTAACATCATTAACCCCTGATCCTGTTCAGCGTCCTGAATCACCTACTCCGATGCAAGGAAGCAAAGCTAGTTCTGTGGTAGATCTTGCATCCTTAACAGCTGAACAAACTGCTCAACTTTCTGAGCCTGAAGATCAGGTAAAAACTGTCGGAACAGAAACTTCACCTCAATCAGTCCCACCATCAACAGAAACTGCTGTTCCTACAGGGACTCAGGCTGTTCCTGGCAATCCTCATCCAGCAGTAAAGTTTGCTTCTGCAGAAGTACCTGTTCAATCACAGTCAGAATCTGTTTCAGTTCAGTCTCAATCAAAAGTTGCAAGTATTTCTGAGCAATCTGTTTCCTCTCAAGTAAGTGAGAAAAATGTAGAATTTTCTGATGTTAAATCATCTTCTGAGGCAAGTGTAGAAGAACAGGTGCACAAAGAACTTGTAACGGCATTGGCAAATGTGGGTAATGTTTCACAATCTGAAATAGTTTCCTCATCTCATCAATCTGTTATTAGTGAGTCACAATCATCAAGTCAAGTGTCTTCTTCACAGCAGTCATTTAGTGGCTTTGTACCAGTCTCACGTGAACAAGAACCATCAGCCACTCAGTTTCAGCAGCAAACACGCCAAATTTCATCCCAGAGATCATCCATCACATCAAGTTTCACCTCCGAATCTCAGCAGCAGTCTATTCTTTCTCTTGGCCAAGACCGGCAAGCAGCTTGCCCATCTCCTATGCTGCAGGCTCTTACAGTAGCATCTGACCAGCCTTTCTCCTCACTACCTCCTGCTACTTTGCCTATGGCACCAGTACCAATCCAATCAGGAGCAATAAGCACTCAGGCAGCTCATCCTACACCAATCAAACCTTTTGTACCTTTTCAGCCTCAAGCTCCACAATCTTTTGCTCCACAACCCCAACCTTCCCAGACTTTTGCCCCAGTCCAGCAGGCTCCACAAACTTATGAACCACAAGCACCTCCACCTTTTGACACATCTTGTCCTTCACCTATGCTATCTGCACTTACTATTGCTCCAGATCGTCCTTACTCTCCACTACCTTCTGCAACAAAATCAATGCCAACAGTTCCAGGACGGTCAGCTCCTGTCAGCACCCAGGTTCCTTTTGCTCCTATTAAGCCAGTGCAGGCACCAGCTCACACCTATGCACCTCCTCCTCAACCTGCACTTGCACCTGCACCTGCACCTGTACAAGTGGCTCCTTCTGCACCAGCAGCATTTCATCCACCAAGCCGAGAAGCTGCTTGCCCTTCACCCATGTTGGCTGCATTGACAATTGCTCCAGAGCGATCATATTCTCCTCTACCAGGGGCCACAAAATCTATGCTTTCTGGTTCCACTCAGTCAGCACCTGTCAACACTCCTGCATCCATCCCAGCTCCTGTCCAACCAGTTCAACCAAGAGCACCTTCTCCTCTTCATACTGGTGTACCAGCACCGCTAGCTCGTGGAGGTGCTTATCCATCAGTTCCAAAATCCTCTCAAATTCCGTCATACCCTTATGCTCAACCTCAGCAGCAACCAACATCATTTAAACCTGCACTACAGCCTGTTCCCGCTTTCAAACCTGCTCCTCAAGTTACACCTTCTTATGCTCCACAAGTTCCTGCAGCAACCAAGTCTGGAGCTCCTGCTCCACTGCCCCTTCCTGAGCATAGACCTTCTCTGAAACCAGTTATTCCTGCTCAGTTGGCAGCTAGCCAGCAAGAAATAGCACCTTTGGACCGTGAAGCTGCATGTCCTTCACCTATGTTGCAAGCACTGACCATAGCCCCAGAAAGATCATATTCTCCTTTGCCTGCTGCTACAAGACCAGGGTTTGCTTCTGCTCCAGCACCAGTAAGGCGTACTAGTGCTCAAATTTCATCAGCCCCACAACCTTCTCCTGCCAGACCTGCTCCAATTCCATCAGTTCCACAACCTTCTCCTGCTTTTAAACCTGCTCCCTTGCCTACAACTAAATTTGCTCAAGCTCCTGCTGCCCTCAAACCTGCCATTGCAGCTCCACGTGCTGCTTCACCTGCTCCTGTCAGATTAACACAAACAGGTTTCACTTCATCATCTGTGCAACAGTTGAGAGACGAAACACAACAGGCATATGCTGGTAAACCTGCACAGCAAGCTCCTGCACAGCCACCTGCTCCATTTAAACCTGCTGCACAAACAGCTCCTGCTTATAAGCAGTCTCAACAGGCTGCACCATCTTTCAAGCCGGCTTTCAAACCGGCTTTCAAACCTGCTCCACAAGCAGCTCCAGCCTTCAAACCTACTCCTAAAGCTGCACCACAACCTGCACCAGTTTTCAAGCCTGCTCCCTTACCAACAAGCCAGCATATTCCAAAACCTGCACCTTTAGCAGCCAGAGCTGCTTCTCCTGCTCCTGTTAGATTAACTCAGACTGGTTTTACTTCTGCTGCCAAACCAAGAGATAGCGGAACTCCATTATCTTTCACTGGTATGGCTGTACACCAGACTCCTTCTGTTCCCCAACCAGCCCCAGCTCCATTCAAGCCTGCTACACAAGCTCCTCCACCCTTCAGACCAGCTCAACAGGCTCCTGTCCAGCAACAAGCTCCTGCTCCAGCTCCACCCAAACCTGATCCTGCACCACCAAAAACACCCATCCCCAAACCTGCAGCTTCTACATCCCTTCCTGTAATGGGAGGTTTCAGACCTATTGTTTCCCCAGCAACATTTAAACCTATTCAATCTGATGAAGTATACTTGCCTCAGTTTGATCAGCAAAAGCAAGAATTCCCAGCACCTCCTGTTCCTAGACCAAAAACTCCAGCCCAGCAGTTACCCCGAAGCCGTAGTGCCACTCCTAGTTTATCTATGAAGACAGGTTTACAGAAACCAGCTGCAATTCCTTACTATCAGCAGGAGATGGGAGAATATCCTGGTCAAGTACCTCGATCAGCTACACCCACATGTCCCATGCTAGAACCTCGTCCTGTAACACCAAAATATCTAACAAAACCAGAAGTACCATATGTACCACAGAAACCTTCTGCTTCTTTCCAACGCCAGGCACCACCATCCAGGCCGTATGAGTCATTCCAGCCTCAAACACAATCACCTGCACAACAGCCACAACAAAGGATACAGCCACAATTGCAGCCTCAAGCTGCATCTCACGCACTCTCTCAGTCTCCTATGCCTTTCCCTAACATCCCTTTTCCTGAGGGCGTCCATCCAGAAAGCATGGGATTTATACCTGTTGCACAACCAACTCATTCAGCAGCCCCTCAACAGCAGTCTTTCCCCCCACAGCAACAAGTCTTCAAGCCTTCTCCTCTAGCTGCACCCCAACCTGCACCTGTGGCTCCGATCTTTAAACCTTCTCCTTTGGCTGCACCGGCTCCAGTGTCTGCACCCCCAAAACCCTCCCCTGTGTCAGTCTCTGCCCCTGCCCCTGCACCTGCCCCTATGCCTGCTGCCCCACAAACAGTCCCGGTTGTGGCCACTCAACCATCTTCTTTTGCTAAAACCCCTTCAGCTCCAAGTTCTTCATCAGTCCCAAATGCAGGTGGTGGTGGCGCTGGTCCTGGTGGAGATAAGAAGGGTGCGACCGTTGCTGGTTCCACTGCCCCCCGTAGGGGAAGGGGTGTGCTGACCCAACAGAGTGCAGCGCCTGGGGGTAGAATTCCCCTGTGCGCCCACTGCAATGCACAGATCAGGTACTTCAGCATGGAGACACTTTGTGTGTTTGTTATGCTGTAGCAATTGTCGAATTAGTTTTGTTTTTGATAACCATCACCTTATATAGGAAGTTTTTAGCATGTTTTGAATGAAGCAATTAAAATTGACATGGCATAACAGTAGTGCTGAAGTTCACGTCCATTTAACTTGTTATATAACTGAATACTTGTATAATGGTGTTCTTATTAAGCTTAACTTGTATTAATATTTGTGCTGTAAATATTAAAATAGCCCTCATTATTTCATATTTCTCCTTAAGAATTTGATTTTTGAAATTGTGTTTGTATAGGCCTGTAGTTAAATTTTTTTCTACATAACAAACTTTGTTGATGCTCTGCAAAAAACACACTGGGGGTGAAAGTTAATTGAATACAGCATTTTCTTCCATATGAATCTCAGCATGTCTTTGAGTTAATAACACAGGATTTTGAGTTATGAGGATTAATGTGAGTTGCTATTCACCATAGGAATAGCCATTGAAGTGAGAAAGAGATAATGAACCTAATAAGAAGAAACATGTAAATTTATCGATTCATCACTCAGAGTTAAAACAGTAATCAGTTCTTTCTATTTGCAAATGGTAGCCCAGGAAACAAATTCTTGACATTGGATTTCCATGCTGTAAGAAAGGACAAAGTAAAATACAGTAAAACAAACCAAAAGTAATCAATATTTTCATTTAATTCAAATATTTTCATTACTGGTATATGGACATCTGAGGTCAGAGTTAATGATTGAATTCAGTGGGTCTCCTTGTTAGTTTTATGAGTAATTTTGTAGTTCTTAAGTTTGTTTTTATTTTGTTACACAGTGATAAATAATTCTTGATTTTATTATAATTCTTTACATAACTATATCATTTAGATGTATATTTATGACACAGTTTAAATTGTTATATTATTCCTTATTTGTTCACAATAATTGTTTTACTTGCAGGAAATCTATACTGAAAGAAACCTAAATTTTCTGAAAATTCTCTTTTTCCTTTAATTTGAAGCTGTCTGCTATACTTGCTGTCTGCTTGTCTGCTGTCTGCTATGCTTGGTTGTGCTTTTTTTTGCATGAAGCTAGTCAGAAATTATATTTATCAATATGCAATAAGGAAATAACAAGGACATATTTTCCAAGACAAATGTAGCAAGACAAAGTCTTCATGTGCAATGTTTGGTGAAGAAACTTAAAAACTTGTGTATAACTAGACCACGCAAGAACTAACCAACGGGCTCAGAATTCGGAATCCGAGACGACACAGTTACATTAATGACATGCAGTTTAACACCACAACAGGTATAAAGTGCAGTTATAAGTTTATGCATCTGGCTAACTATGTTTCGTTACCAAAATTTCAAGGTAGATTTGGCTTTGATACTCGTCAGAAAAATAATATTAGGACATCTACCAGCAATTGATCTTTCTTTGTACTTTTAAGGTGCATGGCAAAATAATCTTTCATGTGTTTTTCAAAAATGCTGTTATTTTTCCATATAACAGAAATATCTTTGTGAGACCTGATACACATATCTTTCCCATGTATCTGTCCGAGTTATCTGATTTTTCTGAATTGCCTGACAAAAGCAAGTTTTTAAACACATTTGAGATACACAGATTAGGATTATAATACTACTACTTTAAGAATCAATATGATTCAGCTGTTTTGATTTTTGTACAATAAGGTGCTGCTTCATTTTTGTGTGTGTTATTTCAAATAGTTTAAGTAGTAATCCTTAAAAACTAATATGACTGTAATTTTTCTTTTGTTAGTAGATGTCTGGAGTGTGAAAACTATTTATGATTACAGGAGTTACAGGAGTTTTCTAATGGAATTCTACTTTCAATGTCTTGTTAACTATAATTTGAATAGAAAGAGATTCATTAACTCAAATGTTCTTATTAATAATTTTCTTAAAATTCCTTTCCATGATAGTAGTTTTCATGCTTCATCATCTCTGCAGATGTAGTTGTTAATTCTATGTTAAGATGCTATTCTAGTGCACTTATCTTAATAACTCCATAGATATGGCTAATAGAAATATGAGTTATGTGTGTGATTTTGTTTAACTAATTGGAATGTCTAATTTTGGCATGTTTATTCCTAACTTGTGTGTCGTGTATTTGATGTTAACAGAAGCATTAGTCCAGAATATAAGGGAGTCTATTGAGAATGATATCTATCCCATCTGTATCAAGTGCGACAAATCAATACGAAGGTAATTCACTCACAATTCTGTATTTTCAAATAATATGTTTAAGTTTCCTCTAACGAATTATTCAGAATAATATTCAATAAAAATAGTCTACACAGAGAGAGGTGATAGAATTTTTTTAAAATATTTTTTTAATGTCTTAAATTTCATTTTATTTTATTTTAAAATTACATGAATACATAGATAATACATAATGTCCTGAAACCCTAAAAGAGCAGAAGCTGAAGCTCAGGGGCAGTTCCATGCTTATATTTACATGGTTTACATTATTGAAATATAATCTTAATGTAAAATTACAATAAAACTAAATAGACAAAAAATTAATTATTGATTTTTTTACTTTGAATTAATATTAAAATGAACACTTCACTGTTCTTATTATTCAAAATATTTATTTTCAATGTAACTATTTCTTGTTTTATATTGTTAAAAGACTTCTATTTAGGCCTATTATTCCTACAAGAAGTACAGAATAAAGTTCTTAATTAGCAAAAAAACTAAAATTGTTACAATGAATTAATTGAATTTTTAAAAAAATTAAAAATGAAGCAAACTGAAATTAATAGCTAAGGAGGGAATATTCTAGCATATAAAACAGGCAGTAACGAAAAATTGAGGTAGTGGACTGGGCAAACATCTGAATGCTCTACAAAATTGTTCATTGTAAATTAATTCCAATAAAAAGATTATGGTGCAACAACCATACAACCTTATGATCCTGAGATAAAAGCACAAGCCATGTTTGTATAAGTATCCTTGCATTATAATATTTACCACTTCTTGTATCAGATTGCTTGTTATAATAATTTTGTTGTACAAACAAAATTTTGTTATATGTGTTTAAAGTAGTAAGAGCAAGGAAGACACCTTATTGAGTAGGCCTACAGTGAATCCTTTCTGAATATTATTTTAATGATATACATAGGTGCCGACTTGGGGGGCAAGATACTTTGTGTCCCCAAACATTTAAGTTTTTCATATTTTATCATTCTTGCCCCCCCCCCCCCAAAAAAAATCAAGTCTGTGTTTCTGATGATATATATAAACATATACTTATTATTAGGGTGGTCCTAGTTTTTCATTTTTCGAAATATGAAATGGGTATTCCCTGAAGGTACCGGTATTCCAAACTGGTTCAAATGAAACCCCCAAATTATTTTTCAAACCAGTTAATATTTAGGGTATGCTCAGTGACTTTGGATTTTTTCCATAGAGCGTCTGTAAGGAATGGTCTTTGATTATATGAAGACGTTCCATTTAATTTGCATTTGTGAATGTGTGTTGAAATATTATGGTATCAAGTCCTTGCTGTGCCAGAACAGGACAGGCCATGTTCGTTGCCATCATTGAAACAATCGATGACTGAAATCTGAGAGAAGATGTTAAGGCTTTCAGTTTTAATACCTCTGCTCCCAATACTGGATGAATGAATGGAAATTGTGTGCTTCCCAAATCAAAACTTGGTCATAACATACTGTATTTCCCATGTCATTATATTCATGAAATTATACTGGAGCTTTTTCTACCTGTATGGGCCTTTCCCTTCCTCCAGAAATACCACTGTTCAAATGGTTTGAGGTGTTCTGATTAAATATCATCTAAGATGACATGAATGCTGGAATTATTGACGAATCTGTACTAACCAAATTGAATTCTGCCACAAATGAATCCTCTAATTTGCCATTGATTGAACATTGATCACCCTAGATATGATTATAGAGATTTATTGGAACTAGCTATTATATTCTTGGGGGAATTTTCTAACTGCTCGTGAACTAAAGGGACTCAAGGAAGTAAAGTTTTACATCAGAAGTTGGGTCTCTTTGCATCTTGGACTATCTTCGTTGAAGAATTATCTTCTTTTAGCATAACATTTATTGCTTTCTACAAGTAGAATTCTTCTTGGTTCCCTGAGGAAGCTCAGAGGACACTAATGGTACCTTTCTGAGGACCTGGTTGGCTTTTCTTTCTTTGATGACACAATCTCGGTTGAAGGTAATTGGATTAGACATGCCTCCTATTTTAGAAGAAACATTGAAGAGACCATGTCTCACCATGACATCCAAGTGAAAAAGATTCCTGATTTCATGACAAGGAATTCAAAGAAGTTGTTGAAGCTCTTTAATTAACACTGATTTACTGAACGAACTTGGTCTGATAACCCTGCAAACTACAACGAACTTTGGCCAACACCAATGACACTGCTCAGAGAGGAGTGGCTCTCAGGCAAGGGTACAATGGGCTGCACACCAGCTCACACTTCTAGCAAACACTCTTCATCCTTCTAATAGTGGCTTGGCACCGTAAGCTTCTTCGTCCATCACTAAGGCAGCTGTCACCAAACAGATTTGAAATGTAAATCACTATCGGCTACAACTTTTTGTCATTGCATTTTAATTCAATGGTATGTCAATTTTGCATTTAGAATAAAACAATATTTGTGTGCTTAATTTTTTTATTAATTTCTTTACTATTAACAGTCATGCCCATTGAGCACGCCCTAAATATTATTACAAATAAAAAAAAAAAAAACTGGAGTGTTTTACGTAAAATGGGACCTCAACAGTCCTTTGAATTAAAAATTTGATCCCATTTAACAAAATTTTTATAAAAGTTGTTTAAAAATTTTATTGTTATCAACACTCCTGGCCCCAAGTAATTTAATTGTATTAACTTAGGTTTTAGTTTTTCTAATAACACTGATAAACAAGCTTTAGATATCTGACATGCTGTATACCTTTTCTAACGCAGTTTTTTATGCTGATTTCAATTCTGGAAACCGTTTTGCTCTATCACGTCAGGTTTTGAAGATATCCACAAAAAATAATTTTCATTGAACACCGTTCATCAAAATCTTTATGTAGTTTTTAGTAATTTTTCATGCAACCTCACAGGCCTACATTGTTGTGTCATTTGTGAAATCAGTTATACTTAATGTAATATATCAAAATATTTTCAATATCGCGAATCCATGTCGCTACTTCTTGAAAAAAATACGCAATCACTAGTATAAATTGTGTATCTGTGGTGATTTAAAAGTTATCACTATTATCATGGGAATGCAGACGGGATACACCAAGTACTGCTGTTTTATCTGCGAATGGGACAGCAGAGATAAAAAACACCACTACATAAAGAAAAATTGGCCGATTAGAGACAGAATGCAGCGAGGAAATAAAAATGCAATTTGTGTACCGTTGATTGACCGTGACAAAGTTATCATGCCACCGCTTCACATCAAGCTGGGGCTCACGAAGAATTTCGTGAAGGCACTAGACAACGATTCAGATGCTTTTCGGTACTTGTGCAACAAGTTTCCGGAGTTGAGTTATGCAAAAGTGAAAGCAGGCGTGTTCATAGGTCCACAAATAAGAACGATATTTGCTGATGGCTACTTCCAAGATTTACTGATTGGTACTGAAAGACATGCATGGGTAGCATTCAAATCAGTCGTGGCCAATTTCCTTGGAAATTATAAATCTGGTGACTATGTGAATGTTGTGAAGAAGTGAATTAGTGCATACAAACAGTTGGGTTGCAACACGTCCCTCAAAATTCATCTCCTTGATTCACATCTTGTTTTCTTCCCTGAGAACCTAGGTTCAGTCAGTGACGAACATGGTGAATGTTTTCATCAGGACATTTCGGTGATGGAATCACGGTATCAGGGTCGATGGAGTGCAGCAATGTTGGCTGACTACTGCTGGATGCTTCAGCGTGACATGCCAAATGCTCATCACAAACGCAAGTCTACAGTCAAGAAATTCAAACCAAACACAACTTAGATTAAGAAAGTATAGCAATTTGCTTGGATTTTGTATTATGTATCTTATGCCTTTAACTACATATTTATGTACAGAATAAGTGTCCTGTGACTCAATCGCACTATTTTCTTAGCTAACGCCATGCTCATTAGTACTGTCTGTATCAGCAAGTGTTCTAATGATATATAAATAGTTGAAGATGTACATTAAAAAAACCATGGGTGATAGAGACAAATGGTTTGCATATTCTGAATCAGCACGTTTCAATTGTCTTAGAACAAGTGTTGGATACCAAGATATCCTCCGATTCTATTTTTTTGTTTTTCAGTGTAATTAGACTGAATAGATAAAATTGTCAGAATTTAAATAAATGGTGCAAAAATATATTGCACAAACTTTCTCCCATATACGTGTTAAAGGCTAGCACAGAGAAAAGTAAATTAAAGAGATAATTAAATTTTACTTATTACATTTTCATAAAAACTAACAAATATCTAGAACGGAAAGCATCAGGGTCGATCTTTATGTTCAATGCTTTTACTGTGAAATAATAATAATAATAATAATAATAATAATAATAATAATAATAATAATAATAATAATAATAATAAATAATAATAATAATAATCATAATAATAATATCAATGGCAGTAAAACTTCATATTATTAGTAGGCCTACTAATATACGGGAAAATTCAAATATAAATTGCACCATGGGATGAATCGGTCCCACCCAACCCACCATCACCGATGCAGTTTCTTTTATACCACGATCTAGCAAATTCTTCTGTCCTCGTATTATGAAGAAACTCGTGATCGGACGTTGGAGGTGTGACGTCATACCGCTAGACGAGAGGTGACAGGCTGACAAACCTCGCGGGAGATATAATATGCCACATTTTCGAAACCTACAAACAGTGTATTGTCCTTTTTCGAAAATGCAAGGGCGCTTCGCAACGGCTTCCGCCTCCGCTTCGCGCACTTTAACTATGTGGTTAGTGTTATGCATTATTTAGATATATGTAGAGGGGGATACAAGGCACTTGCGACAATATACAAGGACAGTTGGTCACTCTGCTTCGCTCAGAAACAAAATACATCACACAGTCCATGCATATGTGAATATCGAATGGGCGGAGCTTATGGAGCGACTTATATTTGAATTTCACCACTACTGCTACTACTTAGGTTATATTGCACGCTTTAACTGCATGTAGGTCATATAACGTGTTTAGTATGTTTGCGTGAACCATTAGTCTATAGTAACAGCTCATCTGCATCTATTGTTTAGTGATGTCTTCTTATGTAATATTCAGTTTAAACGATTATAATATCCACTGACATAGCGGCGATGAGTTATGGAAAATAAACAGGTCCTACAAACCCGGCGTTTGCCTTTGCGAACGAGGAAACCATGAAAAACCCAAGTCAATTTGGGCAGCCACGAGGTTTGATTTGAACTCAGGACCTCTTGTCTGTTACACTATACCACCTCGCTGTAATTGGTTTTAGTGTGTTCATTACGACTGAGCAAAACTGACTGCATTTGCAACAATAAGTACATTAGGCCTATAGTTTTCTTGTTGCTAGGGGCAACAAAATGTCATTCATATTTCAATTGACATGTATGTTCTGAAATTCGCATTTAAGCCGTCCTTATTTCGTTTTTATCTTGATATCTATTAAATGTATAAAGAAATGTGTTAAACAAAAAATGTTCATTTTAAATTTCTCTACAACTTTACTGTGGTAGGTTTTCATGTATCGCCTACACTAATGGATATAATCTACAAAAATTGAAAATGGATACGAGTAAAGTACCCCTTAAGTCATTTTTGCAGAAATACGGATATAGCCATTTTATTGGTCATAGATAAGAGTTTCCAATTTTAATTTTTTATTAAAATCGTTAGAGCCATTTTTTCAAAAATAAAAAATTTTAAAAAAGTTTTCATGAAAAGTCTCCTTAATATTTCAGTTGTAAAGCTAAATTTCTGGGCGGTTCGACAAAATTTCGGAAAAGTCCTTATTTCAAAAAATGAAGTAAATACAACGAGCCGTTTACCCGCTGTGCTTGTCCACAGACGGACAGACGGACAGACGGACAGACGGACAGACGGACAGACGGACAGACGGACAGACAGACGGACAGACGTCATTCCAAAAATACTTTTTTCGGTTTCTAGGCTTCATGAAACATGCTCTCCCGGTGTTATCTCGACTTCGATTTTTTGTCACGATCACAATACTTTCTCTATACTACGTATATGGGAGAAAGTAAAAAGGAAAAAAATATATACTACCAAAAATATAAGGACCACCCTATATATATATATATATATATAAGGGTTTCCAATTTTTTAAAGTGGAAATAAGGGACAATAGTGTATAAAAAAGTAAAAATAAGGGCCCCAAAGTTTACTACTCATACAGCATAAAGAATGGTCATTTTGAACTGTATTACTATTCTGTATTTAACAATACAAATATTCCTGCCAATACGAAAATACATCATAAACACTTCAGAGCTGGGGTTTAACACTTGAGAGATTACAGTGATTTTCAAACTGTTATCTTTTAAATTCTTGCTGGCTTGCTGTATTTGACAACAAATCGTGCCTCTTTCTGTATACTTTTTAACAGATTTTATAGAAGTGAAAATTTCTTCTAGTTGGGGATTTACTGCTACCTAGGCCTGCGACCATCGCCAGTGTGCCAGAATTCTTTTACATGCCAGTAAATCTACTGACATGGGCCTGTCACATTTATGCACACATAAATGCTTTCGACCTGGGCTGGGATCGAACCCGCAACCTTGGGCACAGAAAGCCAGCGCGATACTAACTGTGCCACCCAGGCCGACGAAAATTTCTTCTAAAACTAAGGAAGAGGCAGAGAGCATCCAGCCAATTACAACTACCAATAATATGTTCTCATATATGAACATTATGAAAATATCATACCAAAATGAATATAAAAGAATGCATAGCAGGATATATCTTGAAAAATATGGGACCTGGTTTTTTTTATCTAAATTAGGTGAAAATATGGGATTTCCTGGGCAATACTGGACATTTGGCAACCCTATTATATATATATATATATAATTGAATTTATCTCTTAAATATCTCCTTAACTAAAATAATGATACATATTGCAGCATTTTTATAATTCAGTACTACATAACTAAATTAAGTAGTGTACTTTGTTCTTATGTCAATATCATTTATACATATTTTTTCTAGAAATAAGTTTTATTTCTTACAGAGGCCCATTTATCACTGCATTGGGCAAGAACTGGTGCCCAGAACACTTTGTATGTGTAAATGCCCAGTGTCGTCGCCCTCTGGCTGACATTGGCTTTGTTGAAGAGAAGGGAGAACTGTATTGTGAATACTGCTTTGAGAAGTTCTTGGCACCATCTTGTGATAAATGTTCTCAGAAGATCAAGGGAGTAAGTATTGTAATATGATTTTGTCTCTTTTGAAAGTAGTCATAAGTTTCAAACTTAAATTTGGATTACATTCAGTTTATGATTGAAAGTCTGGTAATTATATTATTAATTGTAGGTTTTTTTTTTATCTCAAATATCATTTAAAAATAATTTAATATTAAATATATATGTGCATTAATGTGAAATGGAAGATTTAGCTTAGAGATTTCCATGTTATATTTTACTTATTGAAACTACAGCCTTGAAGAGTTCACTGAGAAAATTCTAAAAATATTCTTTAAAAGAGAGTTTCTTAAAAGCAGGAATTAAATATATTGTTCTTGTGGTAATTATACGAGCTTCATCTAGAAAGTAAGTTCTGATTGCATCCAGAGGATGGGCATGCACATGCATAGCAGTAGAATGTGGGAATGCTATAGTGCAGTTTCAGTTTTGTGATGTCAATAGTTGTTGAACTGCGCTAGGAGAAAATGGCTGCACTGATATTGTCTCTCGTCAACTGCATCTCAGTGGTGTTGCTTCTAATTCACCACTCTGTATTTATCTATGTTGTATGTACACACCTCGTACACAGATATAAAATTGTAGAATTAAATAATTCCAATATATTCATCACAGCCAATAACTTGATTTTGATTATGATAATATGAAATATGATAGGTTGATTTATTCTTATTAATTCCTAAGTGGAACATAGGGCCTCTCATGGAGGTTTCCAAGAAAGGGCAGAGGGATATGTGGTATGTCCCCTCAACAACCCTCAAGAGTAAAGTAAGATATCACTAGGATGTGAAAGGGCCAAAGAGTGTTGTTCATAGGCTCTAATTTAAGCTTGGAGTCTTTTAACATACTGTAAATCTATGACATGGGCCCCCAGCTTAAAAGTCCTTCCTTTAGGACACTGTACTCAGGTTTTTTACGTCCTGAAAAATCCAATCACAGCTGGGTTTGAACCCACGACTTTCGGATCTAGAGGCAGGCATGTTACCTCTACACCACCGTAGCTGATTTTATGATATATACAGTAATATAATAAAAAATAATTTATTTAGCCTTAGCCATTACAATATTTATGACAAGTGAAGAAACTGTTCATTGCAGTACACTTCCATGAAATGAAATGAATTTTCATCACAGAAGGAGTTTGTGTGAAATATGTATCTTTTGTTTGTTCGTTTCAGGATTGTCTGAATGCAATTGGCAAGCATTTCCACCCAGAATGCTTCTTGTGCGCTTATTGTGGCAAATTGTTTGGCAACAATCCATTCTTCCTGGAAGATGGCTTGCCATACTGTGAAGCAGGTAAATTTCAAACACTTAACACCAGAATTTATAATAAGCCCTAGCAGAGAAATTTACTGTGAACTAATTTAAAATCAACCCTGAAGCAAGTAGGGAAAAATTGCAACACAGCTTGCTGATGTCATTCTGTTTTCACAGCATCATGATTAAAGATGTGCACAGACTATTTTTTTTTGGGGGGGGGTGTGCTTCAGGACAGTTAATATGTTTTTTTTTTATTATTTTTTTTTTTTGTGGACTCCAGATTAGCTTTTCGTGTCCTCTATATCTAACAAACCATTACAATTTATTTGTAAATTAATTATGACAAATAAAAAATTAAATCATTACAGCAAATTTATAAGTTAATTTATAATTAACAACTTAATTTCTAAAACTGCAAAGCCAGATATCTCTCGTATGACACTGATTCCTTAAATTCCTCAAATTCCTCAATAACATCAGTGATATCTCCTGAGGCAGCTATTTCCTGTTCAATATTAAGTAGGAATTAAATTGTGTTATTGTGCTCCTGGGTTTGTTATAGATATGTGTTACTTTGGAAAAGGCTCTTTCACAAGAACAGCTAGTATTGGGAATGACTATACAAAAATACAAGTTTTGATTACTTTGTACACTGATGGAACAATGAGGTCCTACCCATATTCTGCGTAGTATTCTTTGACATCCCAATGATAACAGATTGAAAAAATGAGTATGTGCTTATACTTAAAGCTGTGTGTTCACATGGTATAACATAATACGACTTAGAATAAAGGCTTATTCACAAAGTTCAAGGTGTGACACATTTTTAAAGGTGTTTGATGTTTTACATTGTTTTAATTTCTGACACATTAGGAGATGTTCAGGCTCCCCTGGCACAAGCCAATTATCATATGTCATAATTGTGCTGTGGGAATGAATTTTCCACATGGTAATCAACAGAAATTGATGGAGCACTTAAAGACTATAATCTACTGAGCCATCACTCTTAATGTTGTATATCAAGTATGTTATGTTAATGTATGTTGATGTAATAAGGAAAAATTTGTTTGTACTGTACAAAGATTTTTCATAATTTCCTTTTGACATATATAATAAAGTTTGAGAAACTTAGAATTCTCGTTTATAACAGAGAAGTGATTGCGGTGATCGGAATACAGTACAGTACAGTAGATGTTAATGGGTAATGAGAAGTAACTTCATTTCCTGAAAAGTATTTCTTGTAAAGCTTCTTTTCTTTGGATCAAAACTGGTTTATAGACTGGAATAAAATAGACTTAATACCAGCAACTCAACAATATTTTATTTTAATATTTGCCTAGGCCTTTCGGCATATTTTTGCCATCTCCAGGCCATCTTCTTTTGCTGGTTTGGATGCCTCAATTATTAAAACCAAAACTGCATTGTCTTACATCTTGTCAAATTTATAAAATAACAATTTCTAAAAGCTTTATAAATCACCAGTGTGATACAGCTGAAGACGATTCAGTGATAGTGTTTTATAAAGCCTTTAAAAATTTTGATTTTATAAATGTGACAAGATGTAAGACAATGCAGTTTTGGTTATAATTTTTGAGACATTCAAACCATCAAAAGAAGATGCCCTGAAGATGGCAAAAATACACCAAAAAGCCTAGACAAATATTAAAATAAAATATTGACTTGCTGGTATTAAGTCTATTTTATTTTAATGATCGAGCTCAGCAGTATATAACATGTATTTTTATACCTCCTTGTTGAAGTTAAATCATGCTCTTATAGAGAAGGGAAGTTCGATAATCTTTTATGAGAGCTTCCTAGACTGATTTAAAATGAGAATATAGTAGTGATGAGAAGTATTTCTGCTTCTTAGTTTATTTTCTTAAAATCAAATTGATTGATTCAGGATCTGGTTGTCATAGCAGATATGTTGTTAATTTTATTGGGAGAGATGAAAACTACTGAGGCCTTTCTGTTTACAATGAAATTTTTTTATTGAATATAAATAGGTCTGGCCATGCAGTCAAATAAATGGTTCTATCACTTACCACCAGAGCTCAAAGGGAATTATATCAGTGCAGGGTAGCAACCTCTTACTAACTAAAGCTCTAAAGCTCTAATGCCTGCTCAGAGTATATTAGCGAAAGATCTTTCTAGCAGTTGTCTCTGCATTTTAGATAATTCATATTAATTTTACTATTTAAAACTAACATCTGTTTTGTAATTTGTAATTTGCAGATTGGAATGAATTGTTCACAACCAAATGCTTTGCTTGTGGATTCCCAATTGAAGCTGGTGATCGCTGGGTGGAGGCACTTAGCAACAATTATCACAGCCAGTGCTTCAATTGCACTGTAAGTATTAAGGATATATTTCATCTTAACAGTTTCCTTGTATCAATTTAGCATTTGATAATTTTGTGTAGTTGTTAGAGGGATGTCTGGTCATGAAAACCACCACTAACGGCCGTGGGTGTTCTACTGACCACATGCCCCCCAATCCTGCAATCTGCCTATGGTAGATGACGCAGCGGTCGGGTTGTAGGCCAAGTCCCTCCAGGGACGTAGCACCACGGAGTTTAGTTTTAGTTAGAGGGATGTAAAATCTTGATTTGTCAAAATAAAGTAGGGGGCATGGGATCTGTAACAGTATTGAAAATTCAAAAGTATTAAGAATTAAAAATGGTGTTAAGGATATTATGTTGTATAAGTATACTTTGAACTAGTTGTCATAAAGGATGTGCCCTATGCTTAATGGAGAAAGTGAAAACCAAAATTCCATGCATTCCTTAAACGTTGTTGATTAATACTTGTAAGAAAATCCATACTATTAATTAGAAAGTATTTCCTTGAAGAAGAGGGAGAAAGAACTGCTTTGATATAGTCCTTCTCTCTTGTTTTATCTTATATTTAAGCTCATTAAATCTATGGTCTTAAGTATCAACTTGAACAGGTAATACTACAGTAGAAAGAATATTTTAAGAATATGCATTTATGAAACTGGTATCAGAGGAAGTTAATTCTAACTTCTTCTACTTACAGAACTGCAAGAAGAACTTAGAAGGACAAAGCTTCTATGCTAAAGGAGGCCGTCCATTCTGCAAGGCCCATGCTCGTTAAAATGGTCACCAGTAATATTTTACAAAAAGTTTGAATCAAATTAGTTTGTGTTGCTGGCAGATTGTTTATAAATTCTAAAAGTAACAAAAAAGAGTTTTATTTTCAGAACATGAAACTCGTCCTTGTATAAAGTGATAATATTTCTGGTTATGAGTAATATTTTTGTTTGTTTCAATGAATTGAGTGAGTCAGATTATTGGAACGCTTATAAAGACCAAATATCTCAAGCTAGAGAACCTAAACCCAAGTCAATCATATATAGATTAATGTTACCCATTTAAATCAGTTTTTGCAGTGTCCTTTTTTGCTTTATTTTAAATGTCTGTTTGAAATAAATAACAACAGTGCCTCTTATTGCAAAAACTGCCCCCTCGCAGTAAGCTAACACTTATTTATTAATGTAGTAGTTCTCCTACATATTTTAATGTATCTAATATTTATGAAAATGAGGAACCAATGAAGGACCTTATGTTTCATAATTTTATCATTCAAATGTGATCAACAGTGCCTTAATTATATTTCAAATCAAAGAAGAGTACAATTTTGGCAAGTACAATGCACCCAGTGATGTTGTAGTTATAAATAATGCCCAGTGATAATAGAATCTGAATGAAATTTTATGCTTAGAATGTAATACTGTTACCTTATTTATTCAGATGAGAATAATGCTCATCAAAATGGTCAGTTTACAATATTACTGGACTAAGCTTTGAATTGAAGAAAAATACCTTATATTTTGTGTGGGCATTAAAGCCATAATTTCCGCACTGTTAATTAAAAGCAAACTTGTATATTCATAAAAATGAAATACAATTTAAATTATTATGTTTGTCGTGTGTGTTTTGCATTTTTCATTTCCCACATCTTTATTAACAATTAAGAGACGACCATGATTGAAATCCCTATATCATTAAGTTATTTTCTAAGCTTAAGAATATCATCATTCTGTGGATTGTATCTTTCGTATACTGAGTTTAGCATATGACAAGATAAGCAGAGGATAACCACAAATAAAAACCTCATATTTGAAAGGAAGAATCATGAAAGCTTTACGATCGAGTAACCATTACTCAATACGAAATGTTAAAAGAAGAAGCATAATATTTTCTACTTGTAGATTATTTTGAGTGATTGTGAATGTTCCTAGTATGTATTCTCCACTTTCAGACAACTTTTATTTAATTTTTTATTCCCCAAAATCAATGTGAATTCTTGAAGTTGCCAAACAAAGCTTGATTTAGGTAATTTCTGTTTAATACAGGATAGAGAGCTTTTAATTATGCATCCATAAATTATGGATTGTTAGTTTGCACTTCCTTATTTACCATTTTTAATATTCCAAATATGGTTTGAATGCCTATCAAGTGAATGCCAGTATTTAGTTATTCACTTGACTCTTAAAATGCTTGAATTGAAAGTTTTATGCAATTAATTAATTAAGAAATCATAGAAAGTTATTATTTTTCTTGTTTAATTTACATGATGTTTTAATTATATTGCATTGAATTAAAAATGATAATCCACTTTTTGGTCAACCTTTAATTATTCTCTTAGCTGGTGTAATAATTTTCTGTGCTATGCTTGTACTATGCTTTTATTCTCGCCTTCAAGTTAATTTTTATTTTAAACATTTAAATGTTTACCAGTCAGTGTACTTAAAAATACCACGCTTTATTTTTGAATGGATTTTGTTCATAGCTGTGTTAATTTTGTAAATACTAAGAGTAAATATTACGTTTATGATCCATTGTTAGACACTTGCACTATTTGCAAAATGTTAGAAATTGTAATTTAAAATGTTACAAAGATGAAATGTGTGCCACTTTTATTATATATATATTTATTGTAAAGCTTGTTGTAAATGAATAAATGAAGGTTTGAGAACTTTCTAAATTGTGAATTTTCTAAATACCGTGAATTAAATGAAACTTTGAGAGGAAATTTCACATAGATGGATTCTCCTTTCTTATTCTTAAGCTTCAGATACATTGGAGTGACATATTATAAGTACTGATTTGACTCAAGTAATTTTTTCTCGAGAAGTAATCATTTTAAAAAGTTATCCTTTTCTTCTTCTTATGTGCCCCTTACAAACATAAGTTTTTCGTATAGAGTAACTGAGAAACATCTATCTCCTTATTTTTCAACAGCATGATGGTTGAACACTTTATATGGATCCATCCTGATGGTCAGAGATAAAAGAGGGCCAGAATAAGTGGGGTACACATTCGAAAGCTAGGACACAAGTAGGATTGGCAAACTGTTAATATCTTAACTTATGCTTTAAAATTGATAATTGTTTTTAATCCTTTGTAGAAGCTACCATTTGGTCCTGTGTTAGTCATAAACAGGGTTAGGATTTTCAGGATTTTTCATAGGGCAAATTAGAGCTCCCATGAAAGAAACCACAGTGCAAAATATTGTCTGTAGATTATTTAGAGGCAGTTTTCTAGCACCTTTTCCCCCTCTTTTTGGGGTCTTTTCCCTTCTTTCACCACTGTGTCCATAATCCTCTTTCCCCCCCTTTTTTTGTATATAACTGCATCTTTTTGATAATCTTAAGTGCATTAATCATTTATAAATTATGCCACTGTGACATTGCCAAACTGCATGGAATTTTTTCCCCATAAGATAGCAAAAAGGAAAATTAATTCCTTATTCTTTCTCTCTTATATGTCCAGTTGTATGATAACCTCCTTAAGAATGTTGTCTGATGTTAGTTCAGGATTCGTGACTGGAGAAAAAAAAGTTTAATTTGTATAAGTATAATAAGCATACACTTGCAATGCAATGTATTGTTAATCCTGTTGTAGGGCAACAGTGTCCTTAATAGCCTCTTGTTGGTAATTGTCACTAACTAATTCAGTTAGGAAAACAGAGAACTAGATTGACATACTATACAGTTTGAGGTGCATTAGTTTTAAAGTTACAGATATAAATTCTGTTAAATTTTAGTAAGCCTAATATATTTATAAAATTATTTACTATAAGCTATTTTAAATTCTGATCCTTATGTGGTTCTAACCATTCTGTGTGTAGTGTCAAAAAAAAAAAGGATAATATATTAATGTATTTTTACTAGAAAAAGCATGGTCTAAAAGAGAAAAAATGCAAGTTATGGGAAATTGTTTAAAGATTTAACATAGTTTGCGATTGTTGTGGTTCATCCAGAAAAACAAAGGAAAATTGATTAATTTTGACATCCCAGCAGAAGAACACCTATCAATAGGTACATCCATCCACCATCAGAGGTACAGCACAACATCCGGCGGTTGAGATCAGCTGATGATGAGATGAAAGTCTTGAAATGTATGTTCTGAGGTAAAATATCTTCCAAGTGAAATATGTGTGTTCGAATAGTTATTTACGAGGGTTGGTCAATAAGTAAGGTCTCCAACACTCTATCCCAAGCTCACAACGTCGGACGAGAGATTTGGCACCACTGCCATGTTCCGCTATCTCCCCTCTTTCAAATGAGCCATTGCTGCAGCCGCTGAATTTTTTAGTGTCCGAGATAGAGCTGTTTGAAATGGATCTCCCGATTTCCGTCTCCGCCAAGTAATAAGTAAGGTCTCCAACACTCGAGCCCAAGATCACAACGTCGGACGAGAGAGTTGGTGCCACTGCCATGTTCCGTTATCTCCCCTCTTTCAAATGAGCCATTGCTGCAGCCGCTTAACCTTTTATTGTCCGAGATAGAGCTGTTTGAAATGGATCTCTCGATTTCCGTCCCCGCCAAGTGCGGCCTCTGCGAACCCACCTCACACAAACCTTATGGAACATCAATTTGTCACTCAAAATGGTCTGTATGGAACCTTTAATAATGTCAGGAAGCAATAAACAAAGTTCACGGGTAGTGAGGCGTCGATCTTGTCGCACCAATTCATCGACTTTTGCCACCATCTCATCTGTGACGGCTGTTGTTGGTCTCCCACTTCGTTCTTCATCATGAATATTTGTCCGGCCCTGTTTAAACTCACGAACCCATTTACGCACATTTTTTATGTCCATTCATCCCTCTCCACAAACTTCGCAAAGCTGTCTGTGAATTTCAATCGGCGGAACTTTTTTTGCAGTAAGAAACCGTATGACTTCGCGTAGGCGCACTTGGCAGGGGCGGAAATCGGGAGATCCATTTCAAACAGCTCTATCTCGGACACTAAAAAATTCAGCGGCTGCAGCAATGGCTCGTTTGAAAGAGGGGAGATAGTGGCACATGGCAGTGGTGCCAAATTTCTCGTCCGACGTTGTGAGCTTGGGCTAGAGTGTTGGAGACCTTACTTATTGACCAACCCTCGTATAAGAGAAGTGGTAAAAATAAGATTTTACTTTGCAAGTAGGTATGTTTGTAAAATGAGCTTTTAAGGGTTTATCATTTACTATAGGCCTATCATTCACTATTTTAGACAGCCATTAATATTTGTGAAATAATAAATTTATTATGTACTGTGCAGCCATTTTTGGAGCCTTCCAGCTGTCCGTGAGCTGTCCTGCCATCTAGTATGCACTTGCACAGGCCGAAGTTGCTGATTTTGTGGTACAAAGCTGCCATCATAACAGACGGAAGAACATTATGACTGGTACAAGGCACCAAGTATGACTATTTTTGCGACATTTAACAATTGAAGAGGTATTTTAACATTTTCAATTTTTATCAAACTGAGTCTATTAAATATTATTACAAATATTTTAAATTGAAAGGGTTTATTCCATGTGAAACAATCAAAGTTAATAACCTTGGAGTGTTATAATTTTATATCACTCATTGGCATAATGTGCTCCTTTTAATTAATAGGCCTATCATCTACCGTTAAAAGTGCTTATTTTACCTTTGACTGTCTAAGAAGTATATTTATTGATATGATAGAATTGTTGTTTACAGGTTAGAAATGCAAACAAACTTGCACTTACTGAACACCTAAACTAAATGATGTTATTCTTTGTAGCTTGCAGTATTTCTATTTCTTGAAGTGATCGTGTGTTTGTAAAATAAAGGGAAAATGCTGTGGTACAAACCCTACATGAACCTGAAAGCTTGGATGTTTATCAGCTTTTCAGAATAGACCACAGAAACTTTCAACTGATTGTTCACTAAATGATAAGGATGTAAATGATTTAAATAATATTTATACTACCAAGCCAGCATTTTACTTTCTGTCTAGACCCAACTGAATATTAAATCCTGTGTAATATAGCTTCACCGTGTCAACTTTCATTATATTTTTGAACTCCATGGGCTGTTAGTTATTTTCTGTACCCCTGAACTCACAACTAGACATAATTATAATGTGAGTTCATTCAAAGCAAAGAAAACACATGCCCCAGAGTTAAGAATAATAAAAAATAAATAGGCACTGTATTTTTTGGTAAAATAAAATGGCTGACTTCGGTGTTAACTTCCTTCTTTTGTGGAGGGTATTTCTTGAAATAAAATATTTGCATTATTTACACAAAAATACCAATTATGCCCTCTAGTTCATAATGCCCCTTGTTTCTGTATTCTTTCTATGAATTCTCATAACTTTCGATTTTGGCAAGATTTATGTATAAATAAGATAATTCTAAAAGATATCATCAGACTTACTATTAAACAACTTTAGATAGCCATTTGGAAACAGAAGTGCCAACAGCTGTGGATAAAATAAATCTGTTGACTCTTTGCCACGTTTTATCTTAGATTCATAGGCATCCCAAACTCAGCCCAGAGATATCAGATAAGGACTGAATAACGTACGTCCCTAAGTGTTTCCTGTATTCGATCATTGGATTAATATCTTCTCGGCAGCCATAGAAATAGCAGAAAAGAAAGCACACTATAGGACACAAAGGAAAAAAATCAAACTAAAACAGAATATTACGATTTTAAATAAATTTTTTGTGCACATTTCTCAATTTAAGTATGGAAGGGGCATATGTTGTGCTTATTTAAACGTTTTGCACAGTAGAAAAAATATTGTGATATTTTGTGAATTCAGTTTGCTTAATAGTGAAATTTTACATATCTGCAAAGTTAAATATAGCAAGGAAAGCCGTATTTCACTGCCATGTCATTCTCCATTTAATCCATTCAGCTTTGCAACAAGAAATTATTTACAGGATATGGGGGTTGACCTTAAGTCAATCCATTTTCCAGTGGAACTGGGAGTCTTGATTTGCAGTTTAGTAGCCCCAACGTCCATCATCTCTGCCTTTTAATTCTCAGTCGCGAACCCAGCCACCTTCTGTCTTTGGCTTCATGCCAGTACTGGTGAAATTGCAAAAATAACAACATAAAACCCCTACAAAATATAACAAATAATTTACACTAAGGAGAAAAGCAACTGGCCTATTGGTAGACCCAAATCAATATTGGAATTGTTCACCTTTTTACTGCATCGAAACTAATACACTTTCCGAAGTGTCCCACAGTGTCTTTGAAAATATGGTTTTCTTTCTCTTTTGCTTCCTGATCACCTAGTTTAATGAAAATATGTTAACTTTCGTTTGAATCTGCAAGAATGTTTGCTAGGGGCTGTCAATAATAAAAACACATGCTACTGTTTTGAAGTACAGTATTTTATATTCTCTTCTCTTTACATTATTACTAATTCTAACTAAGTAAACTTATAAAACTAAAAATATAAAAATCAATCACATTCATATCATGGTAATAATTTTCATAGGATATACACTTTTCCTCTGTTCATAAAACTGAAAGTTGTGCAAAATTTAATTGCATAAATTCTTTCAATTTTTGTATAATTAATATATAAAAGAGATATAACATAGCAAATTATTTATATAACATACAAGGTATTTTATTCAAGCATTCGTGCTGCTTCTATATTTTGAAACTGTCCCTCACTGTTTTGATAACTGCTATTCAGTTATTTTGAGCCTGTTACCACAAAAAGATTGAAAACAAAATTTACTTGTGTGGGACACTATATGCTACTGTTTCACCAAATGGGTACCAATATTTAATTCATGCCTTAATCATTTGCTTATGAAACTTGCATGTGGCATGAAATTGAGTTTCTAAAGATTTTGATTGAACGACTGTTGATTGTGCGTTGTAATACTTAATAATATTTGTGAATTTCTAAAATTTTTTACCCTGAGGTTGAATCATTACACCGATTGCGGCTTTATTTGCATAGATATTTCACCCAATCGCTCAGGAGTTGGAACTGTGCCCGCTGCGATGCAGAAACCCAAGTCATTGGCCAACTCTTGTGTGGGACTTACTGTATATATACATATATTTTTTAACCACAATAACTGGTGGAACTTTGGTGTCAGTTTTAACTGATTACATTAATCTATTATGTAACAATGCAATGAGTATATGGATAGTTCCATTTCTATAAAAATAATTTAGATGAAATATTTTAATTGTCGACCAATTTAAAATTACGAAAATTTTATAAAATGTGTTAATTTTTTCTTTCTTGTCAACATTATTTTCAATTCTTGCTAGTTCAAATATTTAATTTTTCTGCTAAAATATAATCACTGTACACTAAAATCGTGTTATCAATTTGATGGAATGATTGAGAAACTGACTTATGATTTTTAAAACGTGATGGATGTCTTATTTGAAAATACATTATGTTCATTAAAACTTCAGATAGTGTTCTTAACATTATTAATAGTTTTGATTTGTCTTACAATTATTAGGATGGCTTTGGAGATTGTAGCAAAACATTTATTTCTTTCTTACTTGTTAATCATCACTACATTGTAAACTCATTCCAATTACCAGCTTTCAGATTTTAAAACTCAGCAGCTAAGCTTATTTTTATGTCAATTTCTGGCTGGCTATAAATGCATAGGCGAGAGGAATAAAACCTAAAAAAGAGAGGTTGTACTGATATAATTATAGGAAAGCTGGAAACTGTTTAAAATGTTTTGTTTTACTCCTAAATTCATTTGCTTAAGTTTGCCCCAATTTCAAGGTTCTGAACTACCTGCAAGCTCAAAAAAAAAAAAAAAAAAAAAAAAAAAAAAAAAAAAAAAAATGCTAAATTGTTAATTTTATTTAAGTTCTTCTTTTTCAAATAACTCAGAAAGTACATTTCCTACAGAAAAATGTTACTGTATCTATTCATAAGTTGATGGAGCATTAAATTCTGTGTAGATTCAATAACTCAAGTTGAAAAATTGGTGGAAATAAAGTGCTCAAACCATCTTTTCTAAAAATTGGTCTGAATTACTTGAACATTCTTTGGGATTTTGAAAATAACTTGCAAAGTAAGCTTTATGTAGATTGAGTACCTCAACTTTGAAAATCATTTGAAAATATTGCTCAAAAGCTGCTTCATAAAAGTTTTGGGAAACCACATTTTTTCAAAATTGGTTTGAAATAGGCCTACTTCTTATTTAACCTTTTTTTAAATCAGTTCCAAAACTTTTTTTCATATAAAAGTAATACTCACATAATAAGTGTTTATAGATTAGAATCCGGAAGCGCAGAAGTTCAATGACCGAGATGCAATTGACTTTATGTGTGACTTCATGCATGAAAATGAAGAGCAGTGCCAACCACACTGACATAGTTTTGGTGCCAGAATGTAATCAATTTAGCAAAATACTGAGTATGGCTTTATCACATCATCAGTTCATTGTGAAGTTTACGACAAAATGAACAAACACATAATATCATTATTCCCTAGATATATAAAAACAAATCTTATGCTGCACTATACTCTTGTTAAGTAAAATTGAACAGCCTTTATGCAAAAAGTCATACAACTGCATTATTCAGTTGTACAATCATTTACCTTACCTGTCTTTTTATTTTCTGTCGATTATAACACCATAAACCTTTTTACATTCTTAGATCCTATTTAAATAATTATTCTATATTTATTCTATATGCCTTATAAAAATTTTGTAGGCTACGAGTTCTATTTCATAGCTTCACTAATTCATTTCATGCCACACGTACCCTTTTCACCATCGGTACAGAATACAGGACATTTAATATTGCATTACTTACTAAACCAATTGCCCTTAAAAAGTTTCTAACTTTTCTACTTGCTCGTTCTATAAATTTATCAACAAATGGTGTACCAATAGATGTAATTTCTTGTTCAGTTTGATTGCCTTTTGCTGTTTCTTCATCTTCTATTTGCTTTGTCTTGTTGGTGTAAGTGTACATGTAACATGCGGGTGTTTTTGATACTGTAACGACTCTGTGGAATCTTCCAGCAGGAAGTTTTATACTTTCTTGTTTTTCAAGTCTTCTTCTAGTTAAACCAACTGCTTCTCTTCTTTTCTTTTTATTTTCTTCAGTCTCTTTCTCTAAAATTTCTGTTTCAACAACAACTTCTCCTTCCAGCAATGACAATGTTACATTGCTTAAATCTTCATTTATGTAGTTTTCAAGACTCAGACCTATAAAAATTCATACAATTATTATAGGCTATATTGGAAATATGTCATAACTTTAGAACATGTATAATATTTAACATGAACCTATGCTAAATAGAATGGCAATTGCATACACAATGATTATCACATTCTAAAAGATGATTTTCAATTAGACCTGTACTTTTGTATGGCGCAGAGACCTGGGCGCTCTCTAAACAAGATGAACTACGGCTCAGATGTTTTGAACGTAAGATTCTCCGGAAGATTTTTGGTGCAATACTGGAAGGGGGGAGATGGCGCCATAGAACAAATTCCGAACTTTATTTGTTATATGATGAGCCTGATGTTATTAAATGCATAAAATTAAGTAGACTAAGGTGGGCAGGCCATATCATTCGAATGAATGAAAATGAACCCACTAGGAAGGTTTTGCTGTCAGATCCTGGTGGAAAGCGTCGTAGAGGAAGACCGAAGCTACGGTGGGAGGAAGGAATTGAGGAGGATGCAGCAAGGGCAGGATGTAGGAATTGGAGAAGAGTCGCCCAAAATAGAGAAGAGTGGCAAAAACTCTTGAGGGAGGCCAAGGCCCACCCCGGGCTGTAGAGTCAAAGAAGAAGAAGAAGAAGAAGAAGAAGAAGAAGAAGAAGAAAAGATGATTTTCATCTGAAACTATAACATTTTACAAGTTTTAGAATGAAATTATCCCTGCAGAATATTGCAATTTTATGAAGAAATATTGGCATGACTAATAATTAATGTAAGAGGAGAATACTTAAAAAGTAAAAATCCGATGAGAAAAACGTAACTTCCTCTTCCCAAATACACTTTGCCTCTTAATATAATATTATACATGACATTCTCTTTGTGTAAATTGGTTGTAAAAGTGAAGAGAATGTCGTTACCACATTATATCACATCCCAAAGGATACATAACCCATATAAAATCTGATTAATGCACTTACATAACTTTCTTTTCTTAATATTTTTACTTGAGATTTAACATAACTACTGGGGGAAAAAAATTCAGTGAGATGAAAAAATGAGAAAATAAACATTAGTAACTTATTTATAACCAGGGCCCGGATTCTAATGACATGTCATTTTTTTTATTGATGCTGCATAGACATTGCCAACTTGTAAATAAATCCTAATAATGGCCTCTAGATTATAGAAATACATTTTTATTAGGTCATTTTTGTCATTTTATGCAATTTTATATTTTTAGGGCATTTATTTCAATTTTAGGTCATTCTTTTGTCATTTTCGCGTCATTTGCTTCCTTATTTAGTCATTTTCATGTATTTACAATGAGTGTATTAACTTTTTTTTTTCGTCGCTAGTAGTGTAGTTTGTTTAATGCAAGAAGGAAAAATTTTGGTGTTAAGTGTTGTCATGTCTCAGTCGGAAATGAGAATCAAAGGAACGCAAAAATTTTGTATTATAAATTACTATTGTTATTAGATTGACTTGGCATCAGAGCCTGCCACCTGCTTGGATTTGAGAGTGCAAACTACTGTTTACCCTAAATTAAACAACAATATAATCCGGCAGACCAGAATTTTGACTCGCCAGTGCCTCAGTGCCAGTATAAATTTCCGTGGGAAAAGAACATTCACAACATTACAGTTATTTACAGTTTTTACTATTATGTACAAACTAGTCTATAACTTTGTGTGTACAATAATATTTTTTTATAAATAAAATATCAGTTTTTAGGTCATTTTTTATAATTATTAAGTCATTTTCTTTTAAATTTAGGGTCATTTTATGGGTAATTTTTCAGACAATTTTAGGTCATCAGAATCCGGGCCCTGTTTATAACCTATGCATTTCATTCTTTTCTATGTAAGAAGAAAGCACACTTACCTGGAAAATCTGCTACAAATAACACATCACTCCACTGAGACCATGAATACACTTCTTTTTCTAATTTCACAATCTGATCTCTCCAGTCACTGAATTCTGTTAGCAGTGGCATTAGAAATGAAACTTCTTTGAAGGGAGACCACTCCACTGTTAAGAGGTCTACTCTGGGATTGAACATTCGCTGCTGGAACCGACCATTCAAGGAGCACCACACATCAAGGTATATTGAGATATTGTTACTCAGAGTGTACTGATGGGTTTTTTCACCATCATCACTTACTCCTGTCAATAATTTTCCTTTCAAGCAATGAGCATATTGTATTAACATGTCTCCATGTTTCTCCCACCGATTTGATTGAACCCATGCCTATAAGAGGGAAACATAAGTACAGTACAGTAATAAATTATTCAGAATATTTTACAGGACTACTAACCAAGTCTTTGGAATTTCTCCAAATAATGACTTGGTTGTTAGACTGAGAAAACATTCTGCATTATCAGAATCGGGAAAAATACATTTTATAGGAACCATTGTTTATATGGTGTGTGGTCTGTATTTTAGATATTGTATATGCATGTGACCGACATTAATACAAAACTAAGATTGGAAGCCCTAAAGACCTGCGTCATACCGGTCCTCTTATATGGCTGCCAAACACGGTCACTTACCGACGCACAAACTAAAAGGATACAAATATGTCAACGGAAAATGGAGAGAAAGATTTTAGGAATTAGTCTCCAAGAAAGGGTAAAATACGAAGAATTGAGACGGGAAAGCGGTGGAGAAGATGCAGCCGAGACAGCTGCAAGACTAAAATGGAGATGGGCAGAGAGTCAGACCATCAGAAGTTGGAATAACTGAGTTCTACTGTATAGCACATTAAACTTGAAAACAAATTACAGCATTCTTGTATGGCACAACATAAGTTTCTGCATGCCATAGTGCATTTCTAGTAGCCTAATGTTGACCATGTAGCAAATAGCTTCATTTGTAATTTCTAGAGATTTTAAAATGTGAGTAACATTAAAATCACCTATAGCCACTACTAATGTGGGGTTAGTTTAGGATAAAATAATTTTCTTGTCTGCATGGTAGTGGTCATACAGAACATAACTTACCTCTGGGTCAAGGAAGTGTTCTTTCCCACTTTCATTATCCACAACTTTCACTACAACAAGCACTGTATCCCAGGTATGGACCATCATATCCCATGAATAGCCATAGAGCCCATATGTCCAATTATTGTAGCCCTGTAAAAAATGAAAAATGATTAGTGTTGAAATTCTGTTCTTTAAAACAGGGGTGCCCACCCCCCCTAAACGTCATGACTCACCCCCCCTAAACGTCATGACTCACCCCCAAATTTTATTGCTCACCCCCCAAACTTCATTGCTCACCCCCAACCCAATTGGCTGTCGACAAGGGCGCCCATATGATATTTTCTAGGGGGGGGCAATTTTTTTAATTAATTTAATTTTTGTCGCTTTAACTTCTTGGGCCACTTTGTAACATTATATTAATAATATAATAAGTGCAAGAATGACGTAACCAGAAAATAATTGCGGGGAGGGTCGGAAGTGCCGGAGGGGTTTGGAATACCCCTCGAAAAGGGGGTCGGGTCCCATCCCCAGAAAATTTTTAAATATTGAACTAATGAAAATCACATTTTATGTTATTTTAGCACAGAAAAACAAGTTAGGAAATTTGTTTACCATACTCGAAGACATGCCAATGTAAATAAGAAATCATTACCTAAGTGGGGGGTCCACCACCAGAAAATTTTTAAGTACCGGTACTGAACTAATGAAAATCACATTTTACGCTATTTTAGCACTAAAAAACTAGTTAGGAAATTTGTTTACCATACTCTAAGACATGTCAATGTAAACAAGAAAATGTTACCTCAGTCGGATGTCCACCCCTGGGAAATTTTTAAATATTGAACTAATGAAAATCACATTTTACGCTATTTTAGCACTGAAAAACTATTTATGAAATTTGTTTACTATACTATACTATACATGCCAATGTAGATAAGAAATCAGTATCTAAGTGGGGGGTCCACCCCCGAAAACTTTTAAATATTGAATTAATGAAAATCACATTTTATGCTATTTTAGCACTAAAAAACTAGTTAGGAAATTTGTTTACCATACTCTAAGACATGTCAATGTAAACAAGAAAATTTTACCTCAGTCGGATGTCCACCCCCGGGAAATTTTTAAATGTTGAACTAATGAAAATCACATTTTACGCTATTTTAGCACTGAAAAACTAGTTAGCAAATTTGTTTACTATACTCTAAGACATGGCAACTTAAACAAGAAATTGTTACCTAAGTTATAATACTTATTACTATTTATAAGCAAAGTTGAATAACACATGGAACAGTGGACATAATAGGCCTACTCATTATGTTATGAAAAGAAAACAACTGCTATATCATATTTGACACACCAACAAATCTTGTTTAATTAAATAAATATTTTTTTAAAAAAATACAAATATAGAATTTTAGGTTTTGACTTTTGGGGGTCCAAACCCGCTGAACCCCCCTTTCCTAATCCACTGTGGATTCTGCTTCCATGTTGTCGATTTGGTAAAACTTCTGCAATTCAAATAATTGTCTTAAAAGAAAAACACCTGACTATAATAATTATTAATATACATTTTTTCCTTGCGCCCCCCCCCGCCCCCGGGTATGGGCGCCCATGGCTGTCAAAATTATTCATCTTTATCTTTATAAAGAATTAGAAGAGACCTTTTGAAGTTATAGAACTTGACTTTTTTATTTTTAACATATAAAACTCTAATTTTGCAACAATTTTCAAACCCCCCCCCCAGAAAATTCATAAATGATAATATTTTGCCCCCCCCAGAAATTTCAATGACGCAGTCTGCGTCTTAACCCCCCCCCCCTGTGGGCACCCCTGTTTAAAAATACGGAAAACCACATGTGTGACTGTTCCAGGGAAACCCAACCATAAGTCAGTAAACAAGTTTTCATGTAGCAGAAGAAAACAGCTGTAAGTGTGTGATACGGTACTGATTTTTAGATTTTGATTCCATCTATTGATTTTTTTCTTGAACAACGTTCTCTGATCAGAACAAACATAAGGAGTGCATTACTAACCATAATATTATTATTATTATTATTATTATTTTTTTTTTATTATTATATTTTTAAATGTTTTATTTTACCTGGCACAGTATGGCATGTCATTATGATACTGTTATATCAAATGTAATAAGAGTATTGTAGCATAGTCAAACAAAACAGATTATATTCTTATTTCTTACCTTTGTGATGAAGTGAGAGTATGGTAAGAAAGCTTGGACTCCTATATGTGAAATCAGCAGACCAACAACTAGTTTGTGTTTCCAGCCAATGCTTTCATTGTACAATGATTCTTGTGATTTCCTAGATTTGAGGGCTGTGAAAAACAAAATTAATTATTCACAAATTCTTAGTTATATCTTGCTGAAGAGATTTATGTAGGGGTAATGCTAGGATGTTTATAGAGGGGAGTCAATGAAGATCAGGATTGGGCAAGAAGGGGCATAAAAATATAAGAAACATAAAAAAATGTAATTTATAAATTTGTCTTATTCCAGGTTAATTCTTCTTTTTTATGGAGAGTCACAAACTGGATATCAGTTTTGTCTAATTAATTTTTTAAAGTTGTTTATTTTTAAATACGGAGGATGGGAATGTCTCAGATGATCATCACTAAGGCCAAGAGGTTAACACTCCATCAGAAGATGAAATATGCATGAAATATGCTCTAAAGTTTGTAAAAAATGGTCCAGAACCAATGCACTATGCTCTATCATATAAGCAATATTAAAAGTTTATGTTCCATACTCTCCTTCAGTATATTTAAAAGAACAATGTGATTAAGCTTTTTTTTTCTGCTGAATGGAAAAAAATCTTGGATTTTTGAAAGCATAAAACGGTCTTTTGGCTGAGGCTATGGAAATTGCATTGACAGTGTAAGAAGTAAAAATTTATTGAATTGGAGAACAATTTGAAAACACATTCTATCACACCACTAAGGAAATGAAACTCATCAATACAAATTTCAAAACGATCATGAGTGAACTGAAACAAGATGAGATCATACTATATATGTGAACAATAGCTTGATTTTTGCTTTACAGTGATTCAACAATGAAACACGAGTTTTAGTAATAATTATAAATAATTATAATAATGCACAGGAAATTTTGATTTCATTTTATTCTGCCCATCGGAACATATTGTATGTTATGGGACACGTGAATATGTTTAGAAATAAGAATACAAATTTACAGTTATAAGAAATATGTACAATTAAATATTTCTTTAACAGAATATACAACACAAACACCAGTGAATTATTATATATATTTACAACATTGTTGGGTGGTCTTGAGCCCCATGGGCCCACATAAGTTGGCGCCACTGAGCCTACATAACCAATGAGCCTACATAACCAATGAGCCTACTCAAAATCATTAACAATTAATTTTTAAGAAACTGAAGGCTTTGTAATTATTTTTTGCAACTTACCAGTTTTGGAGTCATCTGGGGAGTTTTCTTTATGTTTATCACTTCTTGTTCCAGTTGAATTTGTGCTCACAAAAACCTTTAATATTTTTCGAGGCCAGTTTGCATCACAGAATATGGGCATTGTTGCCAAACACACGTATGGAAACATGCCTATAACAAATGACATAGTGTACAGTGATTTTCATTCAGTAATACTAATATTCATGTTACTAAACCCTTTATTTTTTTTGTTTGAATTTTATTGTTAGCATACACAACAGCCTTTTTTTTAAACTTGATACCATGTATTGGGTTCTTGATGTATGAGAGATATAGGCCCTATACAAAAAATAAAAAAATAATCTCAATAACACAATAAACTTGCTAACTGTTGGAAACATTAGAAAACAATCATAATGTAAGATTTACAAAGAAGTCAGCTCTATTCGGCTGTTGGTTCACAAGAAAAACAGAATACTCATGTAAAGCTCCTTTAAACTAATTTTATATTTTGTTCGCTGTATTTAAATTGAACATGATAAATTCATGAAATACTCAGTTAATGAGTGGTCCCTGGTTCAAATCTTGAAGAGAACATTAAATATTTATTAAGCTTTTGATGGAACTACTGTTTGTGGCTTATGATTTCAAAGTGGTTCGTGGCTTGTAGTCGTAATGTAGATTAGATTAGATTAAATACCTCATATTTATCAAAACATATCAAAATTATAAGACTCATCAAAATGACAAAAACAGTATGAAGTATAAATTTACAATCCCAAAACAAATTTTAAAACATTGTTAAATTAAACAGGTGATTTATACCATTAATGATGGATGGAATATCAATGGCATCCAGTTACCTAAAATGTGTCCAAGGCTAATAACAAAAAAATAATCACCGGCTGAGATGGTAATGACTCGGACTCACATTCGGGAGGTCCCAGGTTCAAATCCTGGGGCCAGCCAAATTGACATGGGTTTTCTCATGGTTTCCCCAGTCATAAAGGCAAATGCCGAATGGGATATTTACATACCATGAATCATCCTCTCCATTTCATCCGTATCATATCCTTTTAAATTAATATCAGTTAAAATTTCTTCCATTAAAATATACCCACAATAGTAACAATCGATAAGCAATAGTTCCATGGCCTACCCTACTGTATAGACACAGATATCGAACTCCCGAAATGACCAGCTAAAAGGGGTATAAACACAGCTGGAAAAAAATAATCACACAAATATTGTTATGCAGGATTAAAAAATAAATATATACAGTAATCTGTAATAAATGTATAGAAAGAATATATTATAATAGATTTAATAATATATAATAAATTTACATAAAATAATACTTTATACTGGTATATAAGCCTTTGAACTGGTGCTATTTTTATACTGTCAATCAGTGACTCATGATGCAGCAACAAGTCCTTTTTTTCCTTCATTACTGGTCCTCCGGGAGGGACTTTAAGCGGTGGGCCCATGTCGTAGATTTACAGCATGTAAAAGTACTCCAAGCCTATATTAGTAAATTAGAGCCTCTGGACAAAATTCCTCCGCTCTTTCAAATCCAAGTAATACCTTAGTTTTGGGGGTGTTGCGAGGTAATGGGCTTACCAACTGTCACTCTCCCCTTTATCAGGAAATAAGCATAACAAAATTCAAATAGGTAACAATAACCTCCACTTGGAGGCCCTATGCTTCACCACTTGGAGCAATATGAAATAATTCAGTTCAACAAGGTCCCACTTTCTTTCCTGCTGTAATCCGAGCAATTATCTTGGAGTTTTAATGTTAAGTACAGTTTTCCCTATACAGGTCATGCAGGCCCTTACGGTTCTAGGAGGTTAAGGGTACTGACTGGAATTTTAGACATTTGTCACATAAAGGTGGTAAGGTTGTCAGTCCCATGCACCAGTAGTGCTCTTGATACTCATTTTTGTTTGAAGCTTAGTCTACCCTAACTAAACGTACCACCAGAATGTGGTTAAAATCCCAATGACCTCATCAGGGACCGAACCCTTGATCTTCTGGTCTATAGTGCAGTGACTCAACCAACTGCCCCATGGTATACTCCAGAGTTTTAATGTACTGTATTTAATATTAGTATATTCTTATATTGCCAGTAGATTCAACTTACCAATTGAAAATAACTGTGAATTCATGACATGAAACATTCCTAAGAAAAACAAGCCCAATGGGCGTGTCTTGTTGATCATGAGGAAGAATCCAATGCTTAAATCTAGCATAAAACCAGTCACATGGATTAGCCAATAGTCCACTTGCTCTGGAGTTAGTACCATTCTGAAAATAAAAATCAACAATGTTTAAAAATCATCAGAGAAAATTTCAAGAAATATGTATGGTAATTAAGTTTAAACAGTAATTCCATTCATTAAGGTTAGTGTATATCTAATCTGATATGTTGATAATGTTATGAATGCTCATGGAGTCCATGGGGTGTACCAGTAGTAGATGAACAAATAATTAGATAGTGAGTGTATGAGAGAGAACATCGGAACAGATTTAGCTATAAGTACGGTATTTACTATATCTGAGTCTATACATAACTAGTGCTCAGTTTACATAATAGGCAAGGGCAATTCTCCTATGTAAATAAGGACTGAAGATGATATCTTAATATGTTGAAAAGAACTCACATAACCAGACTTTTCAGTGTTTTATCAAAACTATTTTAAATCTATAGTCTACAATTAACACATCACAATTTATTGCCAGTATTTTATTTGCCAATGAGATAATTTTAATTTTGGGTTGTTGACTACATACCACAAGTGTTTTTACTTTACGTTCAACAATACTAGATAACTTTAAATGTGTTATGCAAGTGTGGAAGATAAATGAGGGTTATAAGTAGACTTCGGATTTTAGGTAAAAACCTATTTTAATCTTTAAGTAATATACATACGAAAACTTGTATATGCATGTTTCATAAGTGACTATGCCTAAAACTGATACTTTTATAGGACCTAAAACATCCTATTTTTACGTTAGAGACTAATATTGCCTTTTTGCTTGTTTTTCCTCTAAAGTTCAAAATAAGTTATTTTTTGTTATAAATTCTAGCATTTATTTTTAGTTCATACTAAATTTTTAGCATGGAACGTGCAGTACATGATATATTAGTGTCTTGGTTAAATAGTCCTATGTTTCGACTTCAGTAGAAAAATTCCTTGGAATTCCCAAGAAATTGTAGTGTTTTTCTCCCGACTCCCACATCCAGTAAAAAAAAAAAGAAAAAAGTTCTCTGAATCACTGAGGGATACAAGGGGTTGAATATGCTACCGTGCGTAGCTTCTGGGCGCAGGGATTAGGTTTTCACTGGCATGGTAGTAATACAGTCCTAGTAATCTAATATATAAAATCGAAAGTGTGTATGTATGTATGTATGTATGTATGTATGTTTGTTCCTTATACAAATCTACATTTCTTTACCAATTTACACGACATTTTGCACACATACCCAGTTAAGCCCGGGAAGTATAGCTGTCGACATTAAAATTCAAACAAAATACTCCTTCCCTTGAAAATTATATAATTTCTGAGAATTTTATACTGAAAAAATGAATTGCTGTTTAGTTCACATGGCAACAGTGAATTGTTTATTATGATTACATAGGGCCTTGGCAAGTATATAGCCTAATGCTTTAACGAATTATGATTCCATCGATGTAATATATTGGCGAAAATAATTACTGAAAATGAAATCCACGAAAATAAAGCACAGTGTGATGTAGTCACATAACTTTCTCTACCCTCGACATAAGAAATATTTACTCACTTCACATTTTGATGTAGAATAAGAGGGACAACTTAAGTGTGTGAGTATGCTATATCAAAAGTCTGTAAATAATCCTTTCCGCTGATAAGTTATCCATACCTGTAGGCTTTGTATTAGTTGAGAAATAGGGATGTTTATCATAGGCCCTAAGCATGGGATGGAACATTTTGAGTCCTATGCTCGCAGTATATTATGTCCCGGGTTCTAGGGGAGGAAAGTATGAAAGTGATACTGCATTTCTCTTTTATTTCAGCTCCGAAACGATTGTTAACGAGACACTGAGAAAGACGAACACACAAATCCAAAGTCTACTCAGAATATAAGTAAAGCCAGAAAGAACAGATGGCAAAACGCTAAAAGCGAAAAAACCAATTCAGAATGAAAGTCGAAAGATGTACGTATGTCACGAATGACAAACATAGCAAGCTTCGAAGATCAGAAAGCTGAAAGAAAATCCAATACAGAAAGAAAACGAGAGAGTTCAAACAATTCAGAAGGAAGGTGAATATGCACCTCAGATGTCTATAGAACCAAATTAGTTGAATAATCATTTGCCTAAAAAAGCTACCATGTTTAGTAAGATAAAGTACCAAACAGATCAAGTGAAATATCGGGAACTTCCACAAGTATGGCCTCTGGTCGGGGAACTTGAAAATCAGAATAACAGGCCCAAATCTTCTTGTATAGTAACATGAGAATGAGAAATAAAATTTTCCGTCAAGTCAGTACAATCTTATGTAATTTGTGTTTCTTCTTATTTCAACCCCTCCCAAGCATGATGTGTAGAAGCAACGGAATGCAGCATTCCACATCCTCTATGAGCCATAAAAAGCTATATCCAGCGTTTTCTGATGGAATAGTTTGAGTGTGATAAATCTTTTTCTTCATTTCAAGTTCTACATACATAAAGTCCTTCATAAGTTAATTTCTAATTAAAAAATACAAAGCCCGGGCGACGCCGGGCCTTTTCAGCTAGTAGGTCTATATAATTCTGTGTACCATAGGCCTATATCTGTGTTTTATCATGATTATTGATTGATGGTGACTTCAATAAATATAATATTCTGCATTGGAATTGAGATATTTCAGAAAACTGGCAACTTAACGATGTTTTAAGAGACTATTTTACGATTTTTAGAACCTATTTTCCAATTTTTAAAGCCTATTTTAGGTACCTAAAACAGCATTTTAGCGACCTAAAAGTCCGAAGTCTAGTTATAAGGTATAAACTCGAACAGCATATACAAGATGCATGGACCGAGTGAGGTGGCCCACATGGTAATGTCTTGGACTCGCATTCGGCAGGTCCCAGGTTCAAATCTTGGGGCTGGCCAATTTGACATGGGTTTTTTCATGGTTTCCCCAGTCGCAAAGGCAAATGCCAAATTGGATATTTGCATACCATGAATCATCCTCACCATTTCGCCCTGTATCATGTCCATTTAAATTAATATCAGTTGAAATTTACTCCATTAAATACACAGACAATAGAAACAATTGACAAGCAATAGTTCCATGGCCTACCCAACTGTACAGACACAGATCCCGAACTCCTAACATGGCCTCGAAGCTAAAAGAAGTATAAACACAGTTGAAATAAAATAAATAAATAAAAAAAAAAAAAAAAAAAGTCTCATTACAGTGAATCCCTGATAATACATGCCCTTTTGTTACGCTATCCCATGTTATACGCTCTTTTCATCTGGTCCGTTGACATCACTATATAAAACTATATAAAATCCACTCATTTGCCAAAAATTCTAAAATATTGTGCTTTTAAGGATACTGATAAAACATTTTCTGGACTTATACGTTTACTGTTATCACCCGCATGTTCAAGGATTTGTCTTTGATTGGTGGATACAATAAAATGGAATGCAACTCTTGAGTACCTGCAAGACTATTCAGAGCATGGATTCAGTCCTCCACGGTTCTCTTGCTACCAGTTTTAAATTGCATTGTCAGTGAATACTTGTTCTTGCATAGAAGTGCAAAGTAATTTGTTAGTGCCAACATGAGTAAAGGAGTGAAACAGAAAGCTACAGTACTGTACTGTATTTGTTCTTATTTTTTTCTGAAAGGAAAGAAAAGAAAACACCTCTCAGCATAATTACAGTATTTAATCCTTAATTTGCTTCAACAAATGTTTATTCTGATTCATATTGTGTATTACAATTTTTAAAATCTAAAAATGACTCACTCTAGCTAATACTGGGTCCCATGTAACATGATATTTTTATGTATCCCCTTGAAGAGCATCTTGCCGATTACTATATTTATATTACTATATATTACTATATTACTATATTTTTAAATACATTGATTTCATCTTGTATCAACATAAAGTCATAGAGCATAGTATATATATATATATATATAATGGGCCATCAGTCCTGATTTTCAGAGCCCTCGACCATAGGCCACACTCTGTGTACGACCTGTTTGCATTTTTCGTTCTCATTGTTTCATATCTTCTGAATTTCTTTGGTATATGGCATAATGATATTGCTTCTCGTTTATACTTTCTAGACAGTATTTGTGCTATTTGTTCATCCATCTCAGCTTTTTGATCTTTCTAGCTGTCTTTCGTTCTGAATTATTCTTAGCTCTATTTGTTCATTTTTCTCGATATTGTCTCTTTCTGTTAGACATTTATCTTTCTCAGCTCTCTGATTTTACTAGCTTCATTGAATTAAAACAAGAACTATGACTCTCCTGGGTAGCTATAATGTATGGTAAAATCCACTGCATTGAGTTTATTTTACTGATACAAGTACAAGGGAGAATCAAATCAAAACCACAGTTATTTTTTTTCCACTATTATTCTGCAGGAAGAATGCTTGCTTGTACATTATTTTTCCACATAGTCCCCTCCCACTTCAATGCACTTACGCCATCTGATAGGAAGTGCTTCGATACCGCATGAGAAAAATTATTTTGGTTGACGCTATAGCTACTCGTACACTGCTGATTGGACGGTCTTCATCAGCCTTGAGCTTATGCCCTCCAAGGTGCTCCTTTAATGGACCAAAGATGTGGAAGTCTGATAGTGCCAAAGCGAAGGGGGTTGCTGAGTGCAGGTGTTTAGCTTGAACATGATAATGCCCGTCCTCATGCTGCTCTTGCAACCATGAAAACCATTGATGACATTCGTTTCAAGTGCCTCCCACATCCACCATACTTGCCAGATTTGTCACCACCAGATTTCCACATCTTTGGTCCATTAAAGGAGCAGCTTGGAGGGCAGAAGTTCAAGTCTGATGAAGATGTCCAATAGGCAATGCATGAGTGACTACAGCATCAACCAAAATAATTTTTTTCATGCGGTATCAAAGCACTTCTCTCCGATGGAGCAAGTGCATTGAACTGGGAGGGAACTGTGTGGAAAAATAATGTACAAGCAAGCATTCTTCCTGCAGTTAGTGAAAAAGAATTCAGGTTTTCATTTGATTCTCCCTCATACTTAATGCTTGTTTAAAAAATCATAGGACAGTTTATATAAATTTCAGAGAGTTTAGTTTTGCTTAAATCTCCCTAGGAAAATGAATAATTAAAACATCCATTGCCACTCCTTCGAACTTCACAGTCTGATTTCTGTAACACTAACCAATCTAACTTCCACCTGTTGTGCTTTTTGACCAATTTCTTAAGAATGCTCTATTCAGGTAAAACTTTTCTATTATCACATCATAAAATTGCTAATTGCAATCTTAAGAACGCAATATCTAACTCATTCTTACCTAAAAGGTTCAAAAACCCAATGATTGCTGAGGTTCCTCATAGAGTAACCTTGAAGCCAGTCCATGTCCATCTTTTTCAATCCTGCATAGAAATATAATATAAAAATCTGAAAACGTAGTATAAAATAATTCCAAAGAGGAACAGGACAATTGCTTTGCACCCTTCCTAGCAGAATATCTAATGACCTGAAAGTAAAATATTTTACTTTAGAAAACAATTCAGTTTAATAATAACATTACTAGCAACGGCCTTAGAAGTAGTTAATAGACAGTTTTTTAATAGGCCTAATCAACTATATTATAAAAATATTAGGTGTAATCATTAAAATGTAAATAACCTTTTTTTAATGTTTTTTTATACATTACAAATGACACATATTAATGTAGCGAAGTACCTACCTAGTGATGTAGAACCATTTATTGCAATGTTAAATAAGTTAAATCATGGTGACATACTGGTACTTTAAAAAATATTTTTATTAATTATTAAAATTAAATTAATTTGAAAAAAAAAACATTGTGAAATGTCAATCCAGTATATTAAACTTTAAATCAATGAACTTCACGTAAATTAATGTAAGTAAAAACTTACCAAATTAGAACATATTTCAATGGTTTCCCATCATCATCAGCTCAGATCTACTGAAACATTTGCTCTGATTTGGTAAGTGTTTGCTTACAATAGATATGTGAAGTTGAATGCTTTAAAGTTTATATATAATTCTTATTCATATTCGTTCACATTCAACTGTGAAAATCATTTTTATATGAGTGCATTTGAGCTGGAGATGTAAAAAAATTAATTATAAAAATTATATTACTAATCCCCATAGTAGAAATAATAATGATAATAATAATACCAATATTAATTTCAATAAATTCTTTACTATGGCGCACAGTGTAGACAAATATAACAATTAAAACTCTTATTTTAACAGAATGAATAGTAGTTAGGCTACTGTAATTAAATGGTTTATGTAATATATAATAGATGATCAGATACATATGGTCCTAAATAATTTGAATTGAAAAGATATTCCAAGTTTTACTAAAAATCTAATATGAAAACAGTGAAATTTCCATGTATGCTTAATTCACCAGGGCAACATTTCCTAAACGTTTTTGGTCATGGAACACATTTCGAGTAAGGGATATAAATATATGGAAAACTCTCACTCAAAGTAAAAAGTTATAAGTTTCTTTGTGATAGCTTAAAATAAATTTTAAAATTTTAGAAATGCACTCAAGTTATTACTTAATGAAAATTTGACCTCATAACCTAGAGTTGTGTTTTTTTTTTTTAATATAAGTAATTCAATATAATTAAACGATTACCAAACAAGTTAAAACGATAACATTGAAATCTGGAGATTCAATGTGACTGACATAAATAATTTTCCTGGGCTTCTAACCAGGTAGATACTTCAATAAATTCCGACAATTTGAGGCTCCATTGTCAAGGAGAATAAAGTGCTGGTTCAAAGATGTTATGAGTGGTGTAAGTATTGACTGGACGGAGTTCTTTTTATAAAGCTGATGGATCATCTGAATTCGAGAAAGGATCAGGAACATGCCCGCAACATCCTGTATTATCTAGAGAAATCTGCAGTAGAAGAACATGCCATAATCATGGGTCACTAAATTTAGTTTGGCAAAACTGCTCTTCTTGCCAGATCTTCAAGTTTCTGGGAGAGAAAGGAACTGTGGTGATCTGCTTGGAATCCCACAACATGAATAGAGACAGTGACATCCAACTAAGCCATGCGCAGAAATGTTGTCAAGGGGGGGCCAATGAACGAATTGCTGCCACCACCACCATCACTACGCTTCTACAACCACTTTATTATTATTATTATTATTATTATTATTATTATTATTATTATTATTATTATTATTATTATTATTATTTATTTATTTCTATTACTATTCATGTTATTATTGCTATTATTATTACTATTCACATTATTATTATTATTATATAATCAACATCCTTCATTTACTTTAGCTGGACTATGGCCATGCATATAAAGAAAACATCTGATGTACACACTCACATGACATTTACAATTTCTATATAAAATCCCTTATCCGCATTATAATAAAATGTTTGGGTATAAATTGCTTAATTTTTAGGGGAAGTAAGTTAATTATTCGTACAAGCTCATAGCTAGTCAACTGTTACAGCCCGTTTTCATCCAAACAATGCGAACATACAGTAATATTTGGAGACTTAAACCTCACTTCACATTAGCTGCTTATAGTCATTTAATTTAGAGGTTTATGTCTAAAAAAAATTTCCAGAGAGGGGCAGCGGCCCTACCCTGCCCCCCCTTCCGGACGACCATGGCCATGCCTGGTTCCATGTTACTGAATCGCTCAAGACCAACCGAGCCAAACACATTTCTAACAGGGATTTATTATTAGGCCTATTCTATGAAATTTTATTTTAATTTATTCTAAGCATCTTCTTTTAAATAATAAGTAACTGACAAAATGCAAACGTAAATATTTAGACTGACATGTACACATGTAACATGTACAAGAACAAGAGCAGTATATAAGGAAAATGTAAATAAGCCTTTCTGTAGGGATTTATTATTATTCTATGTAATTTTACTTTAATTTATCCTAAATATCTTTCTTTTAAATAATGTATATATTATATTTATTCAACTTGAATTTATTTCATGTAATGCATGTAATATTACTCCGTAATGGGGCATGCTGTAATAAAAAAATAAATAAATAGTCCCCCACACTAAACTACTATTCTATTTATAGGACAGTAATCCAAAGACTACCTATTCTTCAAAACTTCTTGACATAGTATTAAACTGCTTGGCAGTAAGTAAGAATTCATTTACTCTAGTAATATCATAGAGCAACTTAACGTATTACTAATACAGAAATACTAATATAATAAACGTGCAGGCCTATTGTAAGATTGTAAATAATGATAGACTGAATTATCATAGCTTAGGTTGTTGAGAAATATTATAATATAAGAAAAGTAATTTAGGTGCCTACATATGAATTTTGGGGTACGCCGTAGCGTAGTGGTTGAGGCGCTGCGCTACAAACCGGAAGGTCACTGGTTCGATTCCCGATGAGGTCGTTGGAGTTTTTCAATTGGCTTAATCCTTGTGGTGGCACTATGGTTTTGGAGTCGACTCAGCCTCTCTCAGAAATGAGTACCAGGAGCAATCCTGGGGGTAAAGGCGGCCAGTGCATAAGGCTGACAACCTTACCAACTTCACGTGTCGAATGTCCAAAAATCTGGGAGCCTCAACCTCCTGGAACCCTCTGGGCCTCCATGGCCTGTATAGGGATTGCTTTTACATATGAATTTTATAGAAAATCTATTTTGTACAAAAGATTGACATCCTTGCAGTTATATAGGCTACAGTTGCCTGTAGAATTTATTCTGAATAATTGAACTTGTTTAATGCTTACCAGAAATGATTTGCTTGTGAACCCAAGAGTAAAATTGATATCACTCCATACATGTAGGAATGATTATTCCATGAGGTTTTATCCAGTAAAAATAGGTACCAATAAGTTGCCGAAAATGCTAGACAACTTTTGTGAAAGTGGAATCCAAGCATTATTCCAAGTGCCCCTGAAAACATTAAAATACATTATTATAATTGTTAAGATTTGAAGGGCCTTATCATAGAAAATAAGTAAATAAATAAAAAAGGTAGGAAAATGCTCTTTATCTCAAGTATTTAAAACAATGTTGTTTCACCTATTTTTATGTCATTGAATCAATCCCCTTGAAACTATATACCATCTTAGACAAGGGAAGTAACTGATGTCTTTAACCATAAATTCGTGATAGTCCCATTTTTCTAGGCGCATGATTCAATTTGGATAATATAATTTATTTAAACCTGAATAATTAATAAGATTACAGCTAATATGATTCAACCATGCACTTTTATATTTTATGAACTAGTACAATTCTTTGTACAGCCTATTTATGTCCATTGTAAAACTTTTAACTTCTATGCAAGAGACCAGGGTTAATGTCTACTTGCATACTTAGTTTATTAAAGTACTTTATACAGTTGTATTTGGTTTAATTTCTACTTATTTTTAAGTGGAATTTCTTTTCGTATTGAAAACATAAATATTTTAGTGTTATGTTGGTTATTTGCTGGTCTTATTTATTTATTTTAACATTAAATTGCTTCCCAGAGAGATGACATGATTTTTTATTGAATTGTATCAACAGCAATTTGTGGGCACTGCTGCTAGCTGTTATGGTCCCCCTCCCCATAATAAAAAATAATCTTATACACTATCATAATTTTGAACAGAGATGTTTGAATTTTGAAGCATTTTCCACAGTATAATCGTAAAACATACTCTAGGTTTATGTAGTGCTGCCTAAAGGTTCAAAATTCTCTCCCAAACATTGTGACTCTTCCCCATAAAATACTATAAAATCTATCTATTAAGCTTAAGCACTTGCATACATTAAGTGCCTGAAAGTATTAGAACACACTCAATTCTCATTGAAATTCTCATGCTGGTTGAAATATAGAGTGAACGCCGCTTAATATATTCGCAGATAATGTTGTCAGTAGGGCAATGTTATCACTTTTATGAAGTCCCATATGGATTAATATTGATACATTAAGAAAATGCTGTTAATTGTGATCAAAGATTCAGATTATGTTATCACATTTTCATTTTTCCAGCATTATTTTTAATTATACGTTATTAAAAGTTTCGTTTTTGAAAGCTTAGTTTCCAACTCAACTGTATTGTGTTGTATTGGAAGTAACAGTACTGTTCCCAGCTCACAGGATGACCTGTTCGAGGGAGTGGCATTCCCTGACTTTCTCTTTTCGCCCCTCAGTATAGTTGCAGCTTTTAAATTTTGAAGATGACAGTGTTGACATGCAGTGATAGTTAGTGTAAAATAAAAAGACTTGAACAGAAAGGCATTATATGTTTTCGTGACATGGTTTTTATCACACTTCCAAAAAGTTATGAGTGTCACAGATTGGTTAATGGATTCCTAAAGGAAAAAACAGAAACAACTACCGGTATTTAAAATTATTTTACTGATTAAAAGTATAGTTGCTTACAGTTTAATACTGTATTATGAGAGGTTCAATGATTGACAGTAATGTACTATATTATCTTATGTATGATTAAATATTCTTAAATGGATTCTTTTGGCTGTTGTTATCAATCAGTTAAAATTATCAGATTAGCTGCATCCAAAAGTGATCATAATAAGCAGCATGCCATAGATGATAAATATAATAAGGATGCACTAGCCACAGACATTAGACATGCACTAAATACAAGCACAATTCATATTTGTTTAACCTGGGTCCGAGGTCACATGGGAAATTTAGGAAATGAGAAAGCTGATGAATTAGCTAAGCTAGGTGCTTCTTCAAATGTTAAAACTTCTTATAGTTTATGCCCTATATCCTTCATTAAGAAAACATTAAGAGAACATATGCACAGCCAATGGGATCGGATTTGGCAAGAAACGAATAACGGCAGCACAACAAAAGATTTGTTTTTCCCAAGAGTGCAAGATAGAATAGCTTGTACACTTTTGATTCCGGATTATATTATGACTCAATTCTTAACAGGGCATGGGAAATTTCGTGAATACTTACATAGATTTAAAATTTCTACCTCTGCAAATTGTAAATGTAAAGAGGAAAGCCAATCAGTTCGGCACCTCTTATTTCATTGTCCATTATTTACGCATGAACGTTATCAGTTAATATTATATTTAAATTTTCTAAATTTTGACTTTACTACACCAATCTACCGTCTCTTCTTAAATAAGCAAAGTTATAAAGTTGTTTTAAGTTTCATGAATAGTGTTTTTGCAAAACTGTAATATATATATGTAGTTTGTATACTCTGTATATATGTTTAATCTATAAAACAGTAAAATAGGGTTCTGTATTTTTGGAAATTCAATAATAATAATAATAATAATAAGCAGCATGCACTGTGCATACTGGTTGAACAAAACTACAGTTTGAGTGTATGTCTTATTTCTTAAGTAATGACCAGTTTTAAGAAGACTAGAGTAGAAACAATGAACTTGTCTCTTTCACTTAGTTCAAAATTTGCCTTCATTTTAAATCTCTTCAAAATTTGTAACATTCTCAAATCTTTTTGCAAGATATAGGTACAAACTTTTATAGTTTGAATTTTAGTTCATTCACTTACATTATACCAATCGTTATTCGTATTACATTCAAGTTCTACATACTACTTAGTCTGTCTGCTCTAAGAACTAACCTAAAGTAAATAAAATCCAGCACATCTGTCTCACCCCAAGGTCCTGTGAGTAAAATTCTAGAGTGAAAACATGTACTGGCTTTGTTTGTAATTTCGGTTTTTGAAGTAGCAAGCATAGAGTTGTTATCGAAAGAGGGGGCCATGGGAGCGCGCAGGGGAAAGGTATCAGGCATTGAGTGGGGGGATATTACTGCTTCGAGCTAGTGGCATGGTGAGCCCTTCACCATCATAGATGACTCTACTTGTTGCGTGAGCATCATTTACACATCACTAACATTCTCGGAAACTTAACCAAAGCATCCCATTCATGTAAACAAACACAGTGGCTATGATCAGTGACAGTTTGGGCATTAGTTCATCACAACTGTGTTATTGTTTTATACGTATTCAATTTAAAATGCCGAAAAAGTTAATTTCTTATATTTTATTTTTGAAGTGAAACTTCTTTAGGCGCGCTAGTTTATTCAGATGATGTCCTTCTTCCATTTGATATAATTATATGTATTCCTCTATTTCACACTCAATGTTGCCAAAGAAGTTTCACTTCTGTCGCATGACATTCCATGCACCTGATTTTTTTTCTTAGAGCAGATAGACTATAGTTTTAGTACCTTACCTAACCACATGATGAAATATATTATGCACATCCACTGCAATTGTAAAGGCTTTAGAAAATTGAAAAGTGGAAATCTACATTCAGTTGGATCTCCCCAGTAGATATCTGCATTTGCCAAACCTCTTTCTTCTGGTATATCGAAAACCATTAGGAACCCTGAAATAAATGTTCATCAATTTTATAAGAAGTTATATTTCATGATTTGCTTAATATTAAAGATTTAAATCAGTTTTGACTTACCGAACATTATCCTTATTAGTCCAAGAGATGCTGGGTCCATAGGTTTGTACATAAACTTTACGAAATTCTCCCAGCTTCTTATGTCTTGTAAAGTAAATCCAAAATCTTTTCTAAATTTGTGAGGTTTATGTTGTTTTGATTCACCATTGTAAAGTTTTTCTTTTTTTGATGAAGATTTCTGATTATTTGTATTGGCATTTTCTTTTTGTTGTTTGTTGCCTCCATTCTTTGAATTTGACCCTTCTTTTCTTCTTCTTGCAATCATTTTGTCCCTGACCTTAAACAAATTGATAATATATTAAAAATTATAATAACAAACAAAAACGATGTTAGCCAGTAAGATTACAATAATGTGGGTGTGGACTTAGGGTTCGAAGTTGCCAATTACTTGAGGATTTGTTGAACTGTGCATGTCCAATTTATTAACTGATCCATGATTCGCTGGAGTGGAACAGTTGGACCCATGCACAGTCATTGCTGGTAGTGTCTATTGATACAAGTTATCATTAATAAAATTTAATTCACTTTTAACTAAATTCATACTATCTATATTTCTTATGGCATTCATTATTTAAACTTAAAATTATATGAGGCATTTTATAGCATAGCATAAAATTTCATTTAAATCTGATGCGAGATGGTGGGTGCCATGGTACTAATGATATATCCATGAATTTATATGTCTTCCCTTATACCCCTAAAATCTGATCAAATTTGGTGTGAACTACCTAAGTAATGGAAGTTTTCTTACTGATGGTTGAAAATTTACTGAGCATTGTCATGGTATAATCAAACTGATATAAAATCATCATCATCATTGGTGTTAGAGCGCAAGGCGAGCCAAAGCCTCCTTCAAGAGATTGTGCCATTCCTCATGGTTGGCAGCAACATTCTTCCAACTTCTACATCCAGGCCTATGCCCAATCTACAAAGTCTGAGAAATAATAATGTAGAAGACCAAGTTGCTAGTTATTGAGAGTTATTTCTAGTATGTAGGATATAAGAATGCTATCTTTAAAAAGAAATTAATCCAGCTACATCCAGCTCTTGCTGCATCCTCCTCGGTATCATTCTCCCAATTTAATTTTGGTCTACCTCTGCCTGGACCATTTAGTAACACTTCCCCTGTTGGGTCACTATCAGGTAGTCGGATGATGTGGCTGGCCCATCTAAATCTACTCAGCTTGATAAAATTTAACTCTGTGTCACCATATAAGTGGTAGAGCTCATCATTAATCCTTTAACACAATCCAGTGACATTAGTTTAGCAGTGGCATTCTAAATTGCACGTGTTTTATGTACCATATTGAATCTCGTCCTGTACTAGGAAATTTTATTACTGCGATAATCGTTCCTCTTTTGCATCCATGGATCATGGCTAGTGCTGTTCACACTGACATGAGAGTTCTCAAGCTGTTCTGATGTTTTTATTAGTACCTACATTGGAATGTGTACATGTATTTTGATAATTGTGTGAGTTTTAAGTCTGATTGATTTGGAATGGTATGACCCTAACTTGAAGATAAAAACGTTTGGAAAAAAAATTGTAATAGTCTACTCATACAAAATGTACATTTATTATAACAACAGATATGATGAGCACTGAGGTCTATCCTTTAGAATGTAATCTCAGAGTGTAAAAAAAGTGTTAATTTTCAGTAACTTCCTCGCTTTGATTAAATTATGTTTTAATGGACTTATTATTTTTTCATTGTTAAAAATCATAATATATAAAATGATATGGGCATGAGGTTTATTCCTACAGCCATGTTATGTACCAGTGCCTTGACAAATGTGCACATTATCAAATTACATCTCTCATGTAGATTGAGGATGCAACATTTTATGCAAATATGTAGTCACAGTAAAATATTTCAAACTTTTGTAAAAAGATACTGGTATAGGCCTACATTTTATCAATTGGAGATGATTCTGTTTAGACAGTGAAAGGCATAGGGTGAAATTAAAAATAAAATTGAGCAATAGCCCTACGGGTATTGCTGAGCCTGTGCCTGAGGTCATGGCCAACCTGTATTGTATTTTTGGGCTGAATAGTAAAATATCCTGAGTCACTCATTATTGTTATTATAACCATTGTATTGGACTGCGCTTGGATCTCTTCGAGGGTAAGGCACATAATAGGTGAACATGTAGCATATTTAGTTATCTTTATTGCTGGATGCATATAACCGAACAAGCCATAGATCCAGTGTCGTAGGGAAGGGGGGGGTCCAGGAGTCCGGTATTCCATAACCCCCAAACCCCCCGGCACTTTCGACCCTCCCCGAAAATATTTTCTGGCTACGCCACTGCACAGACCAGAGGTTAATGATGTCATTAAAATTGGTGCATGAACGGGCTAACTCGAAGAGAAAATATCCATGAAAATACCGTTGAATAATCAGGGATGATGATGTAAAATAATAACTAAAATACCGAGCTTTAATAATTATTATTTATAATGAAGAAAGGTGGGTTGCTCTGCCATCTATTGGACTTCGGATCAAAGGGATTTTTTCCCGTTGCTTGCCATACTAGGGTGATAGGCCTATTATCAATTGGCACGACTGATTATGGATAGCAAGCAGGTGACATGGTGGACGACGAAAATGTGCGTGTACGTGTGCTCTTTTTACTTACGGTATTTCGAATCTTGTTATTAAGTGAAATTTATCAAACGTGTGAACAGGGAGTAGTGTAAAGTGAGTTTGATTTATCCAGGTGAATTAAAATATTGTGATACGTAGTCAAGAAGGGAAGTTCATTTACTACAAGGTTCAGTTTCCATCCAGGAAGGTAAGTTTGCACGTTAATTAACTTGAACACTATTACTGTAAAGAAAGTTCCATAACAATATACTGAATGTTACGATGATGAAAATTGTGTATTTTAGTATTCTTATAGTGTTATACTGTTCCTACACTTAACAGTGAAAGCTTTTTGCGGTTATGGCATTCACCGGCACTAAAGACCGCCATAAGTAAATAAAGGGACTTGCTAGGACCTTGAAAGTAGACTAGCCTAAGGTAACCAAGTTCCAAATTGCGACTGAACTACAGTATGTCGAACTCGTTCAGTTTATTGGAATTTATTTTCTCTTAGCCTATAGATTTTTTTTGTATGGTGGCCGATATCAGTCCATGTTACATAAAGGAAATGAAGGTATTAATGCGTTAGTTGAACACGCAACATGGACCCGTCCTAAACAACTTTAGATATAGTGGAGGCAACTTCTACATATACAACTTTCTTCAAAGCAATGCCGACAGACCCTTATAATCCGCAGTAAATAACTTGAAATGAGGGTGTCTTGGACAATAGAGTTGTATATTCTGGATTTTCAGCGTGTTTTCTTGGGCGTTGAATTTGCCTGACAGCCAATAGAATTTCGTGTGCAACCAATCAGTGCTCATTTCTGAATTTTTGACATTTTAGCTATGACTCCACGTGGGGCACCAGACGATTGCCGTTCAGTCAGTACCATACCACTCCTTAAGTGCCAGACAATGGCTTAATCCTCAAAGCATCCCGACTGTCTACATAGGTCTAGCCTCCACTATACATCTTGTCAGGCCCGACGAGAGGGAGGGGCAGCCGGGGTTACAGCCCAGGGGCCCGGGCTCCAAAAGGCCCGACTGACCAGGTTTTATTCTTGAAGAAAAATTGCTAATTTTAAAAGTATAAGCAGAAATCCTTTTGGACTCAACACTAATGTTCGGCATTTAAAATCATAATTTTCAAAAGATTAAACTGCTACATACAGATAAAATTGTTCCTAATTAGGACATTTTAATGTATTTCTCCGTTTCATGCCCGGCATCAGTGAACCGATATGGTCCAATATCAATAGGCTTCGTCCCATGTCGTTATAATTGGTATACCAAAATCCGATAGAGCGTATTATTGAGTTATCGTGCTTAAAGACACATGGACAGACTGACAGTCAGACAGTCCTGTCTAGAAGACAATCTCATAAAGTAACGATACCATTCTGGCACTTAATAACTATGTAATATCATTACATAATCTTTTTGTTGCATACATTATAAAGGACGAGGTTGGGTTTCAATGGTGAATTTAATATTTGACGGGGGCACGGGAAAATTTGTCCCTGGGGCCCTTGCTTCCTTTCCACGGCCCTGCATCTTGTTGACTCCGTCCACCACTAAACAACCAAACATTACCAAGTTCTAAAATAATACATCAAATGTTTACTTGGGGCTATCCCTTCATTTTCATGACATAGGGGATTATATTCGAAAATCAAACCTAGCCGAATCAACGGATAAATTAGCCATTAAGCCCTGTGTGTGGAAAGCAACCGCTTAAACAGGTTGTTTTCACTTTGGCAAATTCTTACAATGTGAACATGTTATGGCTTCAGTTAAAATGATTTCATGATAATATCATGACGGTCATATATTATATGACCGTTGCTTACAAAGTTAGGTTGTCTGAATTTAAAGAGATTTTTAAAATTATTATTGCATTCATAAAGATAATATTACGATTCATTTTGAAATTTACTTACAAGGGAGGTTTCTCAACCAACATAGCTAGGTTTTGATAAAAGCTGTTATTTAGTTTATTTGAGGTCGCTGATTGCTGTGGTGACAGTCGTACTTTTCGAAAATGGTATGTTTTTCATCTCCCGAAAGAATGCGTTAAGTCACTTTTGCACGCAGCAAACAACACTACCACCACTCAGCTGGTTAGAGACAGCAATGCTCCCCCCCCCCCCCCCGTTCACCGTAAGCGTATTGTGGTTGGGTTTATTTATGTTGAGTCTTAAATATAACATTATCTGCCAAATGCTATCACCCAGAATTCTCTCTTTTTCTGACCTATTTTAGTTTTATGCTTTGACGAGGTTGCATTTATTATTTTTGTTGTTATTATTTATTAGCTAGTGATCGGGAAATTCCGCATCGTGATGATGTAGTTTCCAATAACACAATTTCTGTATAATGTAAACTGTAATGAGCACTGTTAATAAATGTGCTAAACAATCTCTAAACCAATTTCATCTTCTTGCACTTGTAGGAGTACTTTGGACGCTTTCATTTTAAGATAATGAGAGTTACCAACAAAATGTTCTAGACCAGTAAGAGCAACACATTACAGCCGAGCCCCCGTGAATTCCACTGTTTTTAGTTCACAGTATTGTTTTCAAAACATTACTGAACATAAAATTCTTCATTCGTTCTCCAGTTGTTTAGTCCTATGCGCTGTTTTGCCAGGCGCGTAGGCCGGTGATAATGTTTTTAAAATGATGAAACCCTAATAAACGATAAGCACAATAAATAATAAATAAGTTCCATATTAATAAGCAAAATGATTAAACAAATGAAAATAGTTTCAGTACGAATATGTCCATTTTGTGATTAATCTAGTTCTGATCAATTTGTTTCCAATAAATGGGAGATACATATGACCTATACCTATGGGAGGAATGATACCATGTCTTATCATTGCAACCAACAACACAAACCACACTACCTGGGAAGCCTGCATGGCAATACAGTATACTGTACTACGAAGTGAACGGTAGGTTATATCCATGCAAAGACCAGCGCTGTGTTCTTGCTTGCTGCGCGCAAAAGTGACGCATGTACAAACGGAACGTCTAAGTTTCGCCCGTTTTGTACTAATTGATTGTTAAATGTCTTCAATTATCACAGCACTGCATACAGGCGTATACTATGCGCAAAGGATATTCGTGTTATGTTCTGTTTTATTTATAGAATGTCTCGCAGTATATCGCAGTTAGTTTCGTCATCTCCTTGCTTATAAAACTTCCCTCGCTGCCTTTATGCTTTCTTATGTAATGTTGTACAGGTATATTTTGACGCGTACCTGTATACTGTAGGTATACTCTGTGTTGGTTTTTAATCAGGTTTTTATTGAGGGGAAGTTAAAACGACGAAATACACTATCTCCATAAGACTTCGGATGCAAGTTCTGCGGTGTTTCATACCCATGAGACTGTAGGCCTATAGCCCAGGAGCTAACAAAAATATGCGGCGTTGCCATCATCACCTTGAACGTATAAACATTTTCATTAAAAATATTTTTCGAAAACTTTATAGAATCTCGTGTAAACTTTCATCTGAGTATCGTAGACTTCAAGCTTTAGTAACTAAATACCGGCACTTCAATTGCCAAACTTATTTAAAGTTACACTGTAACTTAGACATCTTACCGAAATGAGATTTTGCACGCTATCGTCAGCGTCGCCAGTCGTACTACAAAAACATCCCTAAGGTCTGACCATTATAAGAAAGAAACCCGAAGTAAACAAAAACCAATAAACCTGTAAACTGTAGGTTCAAACGTATCATCGTTCTTGCATAGTGGATGGGGAAGAGTAGGGAAACCGTCACATTGACCATAGGGGAAGCTTTTTTCCATCGGTACCTTGACCCGTATAATTCAAACACGATGTCCATAGTGTGCACTGTAGCATCTAATTTGTTAGATTTTACTATAATTTTTTTCTGAAAATGTAGCTATTTTCAGTGAACTTCGATATAAACAGGGGTAGGTGGTTTGGCATGGAACTTAAGAAGTTAGCTGTACCTTATTGTAGAAATACCGATAAATTAGAGTCTAAAGAGGTCATGATATCGGATTTAAAACACTGTTCGGTTCAGGTACTGAAGCAGTCTAGTAGAATAAACCAATCTGATTGCTGTAACTAATAATAATTGTCACGGCGATCGGTCGTCCAGTGCCCGGTAACGGCAGCACGGTAGAAATCCAATGGCTTCATCTTTGGTTCCCACTGTATATTACATCATTAGTAGAACATGCATCTTATTACGAAACTAGGCTACTTGGTATGTAATCAGGAGAGGTAGCGTACAAATTGTATGCATGGGTTCAGGGACTGTTGATGCGGTATTGTTTATCTACACTAAGAGGAGAGGTTTGGATCAGTACACTAACTTCAATACAGTTCTTGGAATATAATCCAGTGAACTTCTCTTTCGAAAACTGTCCGCCCCAGTGGCTGAGTGGTCAGACCGCTCGCCTTCCACCGCTGGGACCCGGGATCGAATCTCGATGGTGTGGAATTCGTGGACAAATGGGGGTCATGGCAGGTTTTCTCGAAGTGTTCCTGTTTCCCCTGCCATATATCATTCCCCCAGAGCTCCATTCATCATATTTTGATAATTGGTTGCAATAAAGGAATTATTATTTCTTTTTCGAAATTTTCTTAACCTAATGAATGAGTACTTTAATTCAAAACTGGTAACAGTAGCTCAATGAATTTCGACTATGTAGCATTACTCGTTATTCCCATCCCATCCTTTTGGGCCCTATATGATAGTGTTATCAAAAATTTAAATGACTATTTATGTACGGTACCATGAATACTTAGGCTAAGTAAGAGGTTATGTGAGGTCAAAGTTCTAGATAAAGCATGCACATGCTACGGAAGCAAAACCAGTATTGATTCATCGACGGAAAATATTAAACCTTGATGTGTAGAGAACCAACAAAATTCTAAAAAAAAAAGTGTTCTTTAAGTTTTGGATAAATATAATAAAAGTTATTCGTAAAAGGAAGAACATTTCTTTACTACAATTGCATGATTCAAGCCAAAAAGTCCCGAAAGAATATTACATAAGTTTATATTACTTTACATTGTCATACTGGCATTCTGTGGCAATAGGAATTAACAATATGTATTTCGACTTGATCAATATTGCTTAGAGAAAAAGCTGGTTTGATCCCCGATGGGGTCATCGGGATTTTTCAATTGATATAACCCTTTTGGTAGCATATGGACAGGGTCGACTCAGCCTCTGACAGAATTGAGTAAGGAGAAATTCTGGGAATAAAGTCTTTAAGGCGGGTGTCTTGGCAACTTTATTATCTTCGTCTGTCTAACGTTAATAATCTGAGTGTCTCAACCTCCTGGAACCCTAATTGCCTGTACAGTCTGTGTAGAAACACTTTCTTTTATCTTACTTTTAAAACGAAAATAGACTAAAAAATACACGAATATATTGATTTATATGCACATTCTCTAATTCTGAATCAGTTCCATTTGCCATTCTCAGATACGTTTAGCTCTAGCTAAGATAACATTTGAAACTATTTCGATCTTGGATTTCTGTAAAACGTGCAAGATCTAGAAACTGAAAAATACATTCTGTTCAGAGCATACACTTAATTTAGAGACAATTATTTTAAATTATTGAAAAAAAAAAAGCCATGAATAAGCCTAAAAGTAAAAAAAAAAATCGTGAATGAATGCAATTTAAAATTAGCAAAATTTCCTTTAACATATGTCGTAGAAAACATGTTTCAAAGATTTAACATAGGCCTCTCATAAAACAGTCGAACCTCTGAATATCGAAGATCGATATAACGATTAACCCGCCTTTAGCATTATTTTTCTTTGGTACCAGCAAATTTTCTGCCTTATTAACGTTGAATTTATTCACTACAAAGGTGAAGTTATTTTAGAAATACACTTTTATATTAATATTTTTGAAGTTCAACTGTTATCTCAAACCTGTAGCTTAGTCCTACGCATGGTAGGATGTGTAGATTCGTGTCCTTCCGAGCCACAGATTGTTTTCTGCAGGCTTGATACCATTAATTTTCTTTCAAATTTCACAAGAGAAAAGGTCAGTAGAGGATAGAGCCATGGTAGCTCAATGGTAGAGCAGCGGCACGGAGAGCCGAAGATCCTGGTTCAAATCCCGGCTATGGCATTACATTTTTCAGTCTGACTATCTTTCCTCCTTAGACTACTCACGGCCAGTTTGAAAGAATTATCATAGGTAATCCCACGAGAGCTTACGAGTTTATCGATAGATTCGAAAACTGCGCAGCAGAGCGAATTTTTCTGATGAAACTCGTCAACTCGAGTTGTATTTATTAAGACTATTCCATGCATAAAAATGTAACGGATTATACTAATACTTAGCCTAAGTGTTTTGTTATATAAAAAAATACAGCTGCGAGATCACGGCATACTAAGAATCAACCATCCATGAATCAATTCAAGTAAAAATGTTGTGACCAGTGCTACTAGTGGTGCATATAAGACATAGTTAACTTAATTCAGGTAAGCTTACAGCAGAACAGAATAAAAGCATACGAACTGGCCTGCACCGAATCGAAACTGTGTTTCTAATCAATATACATTTACATTGTTTCAATTTTCAAACAACTTATATTGTATAAAATAATGTTTTCGTGCTGCTTAATGGCAGCTTGTGACGTATTAATCGCGGCACATTGATGCTTTCGTGTCCAGTAACGAGCTGACGATTTTATCAGATAAAATCCTATCTTATTAATAGCAAGCATTTTATGAGATAAAACGATTGTGATTGGTCTTTATCCGAGGAATTGCTAAACATTATTGGCCAATATCAAACACGCGGCGTATGAGTGGAATAGTCATTCTCATATATCAGTGTTTAGCATTATAGAGTTTCTGTTTTTCAACCTATGAATTGAAGGTACAGTCTTCTAACAGTTTTACTGCAATAGTAATACGTAATAAATTGTACTAAATTTACGATAGCAATACTTCTTTACATAACGGAGTATACGAGCTCAGTTAGGAAAAAAACCCATGCAAATGTGGTCGACGAAGAAATAAAAATGCTAAAGAATGTCTGTGTGCCAAAGTGCAATATAAACATGCAATATTCATTTTGCACATTTCGGCTGGAATCATTGAGGATCGATGAAGATGAGGGAAACTTCGTCTTTCCGGCAAGGTCATAAAGATTTTGTCACTGAAAGTTGAATTAGCTAATACCTTTTATAAGGAATTGGATGTAATTTAATTCAACGTTATTTGTATTTTATGTCCGACCATTCTGTAATAAACTTATTACATGTGACGCAGTGCTTTAGTTGGAAAATATTTTTTGGGGGTACTCATCTTACTTCAAAATTTTCCATATCACCTCATACTGAATGTAATCCTTCGGTTGACATTTTCTGCATGCAGTTTCTTCTGCTGACCTATTGCCTCCTTGTAGTCATGACCTGACGTATGGAGCAGGATCAAAAACGTCTAGTGGTGGTCCCACACATTTTATGAAAACAAGGTGGCTAGCCAACATGTGATCTAAGGAGAAAGTAACTGTAGAAATGCGCACGAAGGTGAAGATTAGAACGCATATCTGTGGAGAATTTAATAGTGCTTGTCATTTTTGGTATTGAATTAGACATTTAATAAGTATTTTAGGACAATCTCGTTCCTGTACTGCCAGTACGACGTACCGGAGCACATATTTTTCCCGGTATGGTAGAAGGAAAATAATTTTATACCGGTACGCAGTACCGGTGCGTACCGGCCCAACTAAAGCACTGATGTGACGTATCAAAATGATATCCATTACGGCGCCGATAAAGATTTTCAATTTAGCACAGGTATGATTCGATTATTATCGAACACGGAAGGATCTTGAAACCCTGGGAGTAGCAAATGAAACTGCGTATTAAGTAACCTGTATTTCAAATAAAATCTATTATGTTCGTGTTAATTTTAGTAGTATATTAAATTGATTTCATTTCGTCTTTAAAAATTCGTTCGTTTCAAGAAAAGGGCCAAGAACAAACTTCGACTTGACCTACGCTATCAGATGTCATTTATCGCATAAAACAAGTACTACGAAAACTTGCTAACAGCTGATTGCCGCGGTCACTTTATTTTTTATTTTTATTTATGAATCTAAAGCTCAAAACTTAAACATACAATAATTATGGTCGAACAAACACACCACTTATGTGTGCCTATAAAACATTCCAAAACCTGGAAGTTCACTGTAGTAATCAGGATTAGGAAGTTCATGCATTTGACATATTTTTCAAAGCATGTTATGCTGATAATTGTGTTCACGAATTACGAAATGTCTAGCGCTCTGAATAAATTTATTCGGGCGTATAATGACAAATTTTCGCGGCCCTGTAAGGCCCAGGCGGCTTGGGTCGCTTAAATGTCCCTAAAAGGGAGAGGTGAAACTAAGGTGAAGAGAGAGAGAGAGAGAGAGAGAGAGAGAGAGAGAGAGAGAGAGATAATGACAAGTTTATGCTCATTTAAGTAAATGAATGAAGCTTTAGTAAATCTTATGTTTATATGGCATCCTATTTTAACACTCAAACGGGGAAAAAATGAGTTATTTTAGTGAAATTGTGTTTTTTTTTCTTACAACCGAAGCAAGGGTACCCCTCAGTCCTCATAGAGTGTCACTTAGGCAAGAAGTTAATTGAGAATTACCCTTGCCCCCAGTGTTAAAGGAATTTTTTTCTCCCAAAAATATTTATAAGTAATATTCAACAGAAACAATGTTCTGCGGTTTCATGAATTCATATCTACACAAATAATTCAGTAATTCATGGTCAATGCTTTACGAAGTGAATTTTCTAGTGATCGTATTACCGAAGTACAGATGGCAGTGTTTCATACTGTAAATCATGTAAAAAAATATTGAAAGTGAGAACAAAAGGTTTCGGTGGTTTAAAATATTAATAAGCGAAACACAAGAAAATTATTGTAAAAAAAGTGTGACAGAAGTGAATCTGTCCAACGTTTAGGCTATTAGTCGAGAGTACCATGGAAAGTGTCCATCAGGCAATAGTGGTTAATTGTAACTTAACCCTTATTTTGGATGTGGAGCCATGTGCATATGCTTCTCAGTAAATAAATGCGGGTTTGCACGAGTAGGCCTGCAGTCTTATGCGAACAATTTTAATGCATATTTCGCACATTTTAAGAACATATTTCATAAATATTACAAAAGTGTTTAGAGCATGAACTTCCTAACCCTGGTAATAATATAAAAAGCCAATACATATTATTCATACAGTAATTTCTGTTTGTTTTTGTTTTTCGGTTGTATTTTTTTTTTACAAAGATGGGACTAGTGTCGAAAATATTAAAACATTATAATACAAATTATGAATATTTTAGAAATATCTTTATATTTTAATTAATTACAATAAATTCAAAGTTTTGAACATACGATTTTAAAATCATCACTTAATACCGAGAAACTATACATTTTTACAAACATTTACTATCAATTAGTGGTAATGTTCAACATTAGAGTTAGTTGTGATGAGGCGGTCACTGCAAGTTTATGGACAAGCCACGATCAGAACACGAACTGAACACAGCCAAGCCTTTGTACTAATCTTATTAATAACCTTATTGCATGAAACAGTGTTTTCATAAAATATATATAATTCGTAATTCTACGTAGTATACTATATACAGGGAGAGCCAGATACATTTCTAATTCTTTTAAATGTATTTCTTTACATCTTGTTGTGATATATTTATCGAAAATTAACAAAAATAATAATACACCATTATTTGCGGCTTATATTGTGGGGTTGATGGAGCTGGGAATCAGCTGTTGTATTTATTAGTGAAATGCTGCCATCTGCAGGAGGAATTGAGAACTACATGGCGTTTCAATGCTGTTATTAGGTTTGTTCGCAAAGCAGTCAGAAACCAGGAACAAATCGTTCGCGCATGCGCTCTTTCTCCACACGCGTTCGCAAAGCGAGAATCCGTGATTCTGATTTCAATCTTCTGTTCGCAAAGCTCTCTCGGACAGTTTCTGTACTATAAGAAAAGTTTGCAGGCTCTGGCATGAATTGTTATCAGAGACATGCGCAGTAACCTATTTTCACGCGCCTGACTCCTCCCTCCAATAACATTGCACCAGATTTATAAACATAGGCTACTTATATGTATGAATAATGAAAGATAATTAAAAATTTCCCAAAATATAGATTATATTGTCGATGTATATTGCATTTATAACATGTCAAAGGGAAATATATATTTTATTTGCATATCATATCGATTAAACGCAGAAACTATCGATTCCAAATTCTTGTAACCGTTTGCAAAGTGCAAATCACGGGTAAGTTACAGACTGGACATGCGCAGTACAACAAATTCTCAAGCGGTCACGGATTTGCTTTGCGAACAAACCTATTGTAATAGCGGTTATAACATTGATTAGTACCATTTCTAATTCCACTTTTTTGCAATTGATTCTTTAAGTCACTAGAGATTCCACCGTTTCACTTTTGTTTTGCATAATACCGTAACACTAGTTGATGCCTGATTGAGCGTCAATTTTCTTTTATTTAATTTTCATACACCACTTCTTCATTTGAAGGTCGATTTTATTAAGAAGCATCGTGCACAGACGGATAAAAGCATTGCATTAAAACTGTGAGTATGAAACACTGTAATCATGCCAAATTATATTAACACTCTCACACACTACACAACCTACAAATGCACTTACAACATTAACTTACTGAGGATCCAAGCGGCAGTTCTGTTCTATTCGACGGATGAACAGATAATGTTTATGTCGAGACAGTGGCTAGAGAGCAGAAGGAAGTCATTTAGCTGTTACTATGGCAACCTAACATGTGGGTGTCTGATGTCTGATGCCGCCCGGGAGTAAAGATAGGTTCAGAAAAACATCCGCCATAAATCGATAACCAGCAGAACTGTGTTACTATGGCAACGTGACGTCATGGGGCGAAGCTAGAGGTTTCGTGTAATATGAAAATATTGACACCTCGTCCCCCACCTCCCGCGCTTGGCGTTATTTTGTTTAGGATAATACTGTTTTGACACTTAAGCTTTACACTTCAGTGGAATCTTTTCCGGGAGGAATAATTATTACAGTGACGTGTGTTAATTTAAAAGGGATGAGTTAGGCGCCAATGTCCTCAGTCCTCATTACCTTATACCTCATCCGAGTCATAACAAAACCCGCAAACACGTGGGCATTAAACCTTCTAGTAACTCTACTGTTGCGATCAATATGACCCCAGAAGCACTTTTGAAATAAATAGCTCCGTTGGTTTTAAAACTATAACATTTCAAATTTTTCACTTTATTGAGTAAATTGTATCCAATTACGTATTATTAATTTTTGTATTTTCAACGCATTGAAATGTACTTGTTGTTTTTGCACGAGTACCATTGAGGTCAATATGGTCCCATTCAAAATTGGCTTTTTTAAAAATTCAACATTATGCAAAATTGCTTATATACATACTAGCCCTGTTTTCAAAGTAGAATGTATGTTTTTATGCCAGTTTATTAAAACAATTGCAATACTGCCATTTATCCCATGTAATTTACTTGGGGTCTTTGACCCCAGTGGTACTCAGTGTAAGAAGAAGGATAACAAAGATAACCTGGTAGGAGGACGGATTAGGGTAATAATGTGTGTATGTATGTATGTATGTATGTATGTATGTATGTATGTATGTATGTATGTATGTATGTATGTATGTATGTATGTATGTATGTATGTATGTATGTATGTATGTATGTATGTATGTATGTATGTATGTATGTATGTATGTATGTATGTATGTATGTATGTATGTATGTATGTATGTATGTATGTATGTATGTATGTATGTATGTATGTATGTATGTATGTATGTATGTATGTATGTATGTATGTATGTATGTATGTATGTATGTATGTATGTATGTATGTATGTATGTATGTATGTATGTATGTATGTATGTATGTATGTATGTATGTATGTATGTATTTTTTTTTTTCTTTTTTCTTTTTTTTTTTTTTTTTTTTATAAATTCACTTTATTTACTACATGTTCCATTACAGGTAATACTACATGTATTTCTTTATCTTCTACAACTGTTTTTGTTCTATTTTACAATTTTGTTTGTCCATAAACTAACTTTGATCAAGATAAAATTTGATTACAATATGGTGCCAAAAGGTAAACTGTTTGCAAATTTATTAAAGTTCTTGAAGTATTTTTTTAGTAAATCTTCTTTTTTGTTGGGCCAGTTTTCAGTCTTTAGTACTGTTGCGATTAGTGAGTCTCTTTCTGTTTCGATTAATTTGCAGTCATATAATAGGTGGTCTACTGTTTGCAGGTCGTCGTCGCAAGGACATGTGGGGTTTTCTATAATTTTAAATCTGTGTAGGTAAGCTCTAGTCTTGCCGTGACCAGTTATCATTGCAGTTACATTAGGGGTTAAATTAATTTTGTATTTTAGTCTCTCTGCTATTTTTGGGATGAAAGTTTTTGTTATCACTCCTTTGGTTGAGTTGTCCCACTCGTTTTGCCAGATGGCAACACTAAGAGCTCTCACTTCACTGGATATTACACTTTTCGGTATCTTCTTGTAACATTCTTTTAGATCGTTGTCTGATGCCGCATCCTTGGCCAGCTGGTCTGCAAGTTCGTTTCCCTGGTTTCCTGCGTGGGCTTTAATCCAATTGAAGTTGATGATCCAATTTTCTTTGTTCATTTTGACAGTTTTTCTTCTTATTGCTTCTATTAAGTAAGTGTGATTATCTTTATTTGTAAGTGAATCTATTGTTATTTTGCTATCTGTGTAGATCGTTGCATGTATGTATGTATGTATGTATGTATGTATGTATGTATGTATGTATGTATGTATGTATGTATGCATGTATGTATGCATGTATATTATGTATGTATGTGTGTAGGCCTATGTGTGTGTATGTGTATGTATATATATATTTTTTTCAAGGTAAAAACATGCCTGTTTACGCCAGTTAATTGAAGACTAACACATTGCAATTCCATCGATATTTGCAGGGCTTACGGAAGAACGAAGGTCTAGTTTGATAGGCCTAAGTATAGGCTACGTGAAGGTAGTGTTATTTGTCAAAGCTACCTGTACTGCAACATCCAAAGTCGTATATGAACACTGTAAAACAATATGTTGCCATGAGGACTGATTTGCACTTGATACATTCTTTCTAATATATTACCATAAAATAGGCACTATATTGGCATTACTTCGGTACCGGTCATCCGATTTGGTCCAATATCAATAAGCTTATTTCCATGGATTTTATAAATTCGTATACCAAGTTTCATGAAAATCCGATAAAGCGTATTTGGGTTATTGAGCGTACAAACATACGGACAGACAGACAGACAGACATATTTTCCCGTCCCCCACACAATCTCATTGAGTACCATTCTGGCACATAATAAAAATAAGTTTATTTTCAATCAGTAAGCTTTGAATTGGTATTTTATTCTTTGCGAGTTTCATGTTTGTAAGATGAATGCGAAGTTAAGTAAAAAGTAAAGTAATATGGTCCCTATACAGGCCGTGTAGGTCCTTAGGGTTACAGGAGGTTGAGGCTCCTAGACATTCGGCACATGAAGGCGTGGTAAGGCTGTCAGCCTTACTTAGGCTACTGGCCGCCTTTGCTCCCGAGATTGCTCCTGGTATTCATTTACGTTAGAGGCTGGGTCGACTACAGGACCATATTGCCACTGGGATTAGACCAATATTAAAACATCCTAACGACCTCTTCGGGAATCGATCCCGCGACCTTCCGGTTTGTAGAGCAGTGCCTCAACCGGGAATCGAACCCCTGGCCGTCAATGAATCCTCGGAGGCATATGTTGTTAAGGTAGATTACATGTTTAAAACTATAGTTTCGTTCATAATAGGCTTTATTAATGAGATCACCTGTCAGACATATTAATTTGTGTGTATCGTCACAAGTAGTTAAGTACATTATAAAACTCGTTTTTTTTATGTGTATGAAGTAATAGGCTATGCATGACACGTATTAAAAACAGACTATTTTTTAAAACTACAAAAAATGCTACAAAAATGCTACAAAAACTATAAAAGTGTAATGCCTTTTGTTCCGATAGTCTAATGCCGGTTGTCGATCAAGAGCTAAGCTAACTTAGCTTAGCTTAGCTCACATACAGAGAGGGATTTCATATATAGTTGTGCCGGATTTCATAGGTAGTTTTGTCGGCACTACTACATATGAAATCCCGCACTGTATGTGAGCTAAGCTAACTTAGTTTAGCTTAGCTCACATACAGTGCGACAACCGGCATATTGTATTGCTAAAGCTAGTAGTTCCGTGAACAGTAGACCTCGCGTCCAAAAGAAATCAAAATTCTGCACTTCGTCTTGAAATAGGATACAAAAAATTCTTTCACATACGTCTTTTTAATCTTGCTGTGACCGTGACAGCGAGGAAAGTTTGCTTAAATGTGTCCACAAGTGTACAGTATTGCTATGTTAAAAGTGTAGTTCGTTATTCTTGTGTTACAAATATCACTCGTAAAATCCAACTATTTCACTAAACTTTTCTCAATTTATTTTAAAAATAAATCTTCTGCAGTCATAGTGACGGCTATAGCATTTAAAATGTTAATGACTTCTAGGAACATTCACGCAAAACTGGAAGAAAATAGAACAACGATTCGTTCTGTGTAACAGACATACAGACGAAATGCTTATAGCCTAAACCACGCTGTAACATGATGTTCATGAACTTGAAAATGTTCGGATGACTGCGCTGAAAATATACATTGAATTCAGAACGAAATGATTCTACTGCAATTCTGGTTTCTTTCCACTCGTGAATATTTTCGTATCCCCATAATGCGGGGGGAAATACAGCTTCGTCAGAGATGTAATTTTCACTAATGTAGTCACAACATTCATCCAGCTTGTCATAATTAGGTTTCAAAGCCATTAAATCATCTGTGGAAAGAGTCTTTTACGTCTTCAGTTTTCAGAAAAGGAAGACCAAAGAAATAGAGTAAAAATGTTCTTACTTCTAGACACTGTGCGGAGAATACTTTACTGAGTCCAAGTCCAATTTTCACCCAAAAAAGGACGAAAAAATGGAAAATTATTGCCAAAAAAAGGTGCAGCTTGCTCTACAGCTGCAGATTCTGTAACATCTAATTACTGAAGAAATTTTTTGATCTTGTTGAAATTCTCACAGAGGAAAATAGCACACGAAATTCATGTTCCTCACCTTGTTATAATGGGAAACTTAGGCAATGACAAGCCTGTGATTTCCCTGTAACGCTCTATTCTGCTGGGAGGAATTATTTTTTCGATGGTGAATCAGTGAAAACAATTTTTAATGTTTTCATATTACCAAATACTGGGTAATTTACGAATTTTTCAAAATAAATTAGCAAAAAAGGTACTGGAAAGGGACAATTCCTAAAAAAAAAGGAAATGAGCCTAAAAAAGGAAAAAAAAGGACGTTAAAACCAGGCCATTTGCATTTGAAACTTACTCAGTAATGTCTTGTTCAATTTTATCAAGTTTTGTGATGAAATATAAAAAAAGGAATTCCCTTTAAAATCCGGTCTCTACTTATTATCACGTGAACTAACTAGTGTTTTGTAGTTAGCTGTCAAGTCAAAAATAAGATATTTCTTCTAAGGAAGAAGAATTGTTAAATGTATTTCGCTTACTTATTTTTGTTAAATCTTGTCTTCAAGTGTTATATTTCTTTATGTTTGATAATGTAGGGCACGAGGATAGTAGTACTTCTCTGTGAAAGATTCCTTGGTAAGATGTTTGCGACTCTCACAGAGCGATTTCTAAAATTGACAGCTGGAACTAATCATGTTACTTTCATTAGCATCTTGTCTGTTGAACTTTCGAGTGTTGCTTCATTCGTCAGCGGAAAAATTAATGTGCTGGATACTGTTTATTTGTTATGTTAAAGATTTTGAGAGAATGAGGGTCAGAGACAGCACATGGGACTATTGTACTATTTTTTATGTTGTTTATGATCTAAAGGTTTAGCCCTATTTTACTGTAGTATTTATTAAACTTACAGTTTTTTAATAAATATATAGCCTAATACTTTTTAAATAGCATATTAGTACATAATATTTATAGGCCTAATGCATGAAGTTGTTAACAGTTGGCCTAATGATAATGGAAATTCAGAATTTTGAAACAGGAATCGACTACGAACTTATCTTTGGGAATATTTTCTTTAAATATGACGTAAATGATTATTTATATGATTTATAGTTTATAAAACGTTGGTGAGTTGTTTAGAACATCTAGGCCCAGATTCTAACAGTAGGCTACCTTTTGTTTCAAGTTCGTATCTTATTGTACTGCAATTAATATCGTAGGCTACTTGAAATGATGAAGGGGATGAAGATAGTAAGGGTAGAAAAGTGAAGAGATGTAATGAAAATTATTAAGGAATCCGAGAAAACTTCTGCTCTAGCCTCATTGAGAACTGAACTAGGCATATATTCTCTGGTCACCTAAGCCCGTGCGCTTGGCAACTGACATGTAGTCATCTGCACGGTTCACGGCACGTAAGTTAGAAATTCTTTGTGATATCACAGGAGCTGGAGATATAGGCCTAGGTTAAGCTAAAAATTTCACAAATATTATATTACTAATAGTACCCGGATTCTTAGGTTTTAAACTATTTTCCCATGATAGCTGTGATATTTTAATTTAATCATTCGTTTCATTGTCATGGCACTCAAAACTCGGAAGGTCACAATAATAGACATAAAAATGACTAAATATGACGTTAAGAATAAAAAACTGCTAAAAGAGTTTTAAATTAAAATAAGATAAAAACGTAACAAACTGAATAAAGGCTTCTCGGATTGACAGAAAGGTTTGAAGACCTATGGTCTCCGATGTTTCAGAGGCGCACGCTGCCTCCAGCCTCAATTATACTTAACAAACTAATCATATAATATATTTTTCTACTAACAATTATTTTTTAAATATCTGCCTGAAATGTGCATCTGGCTCATTATTGTAAGATAAAATATAGCGTTGCATTTTGTAGTTTTGCCATTTTGTACCCTATCATCTCGGAAAGAAAATCGTCAGTGAATCGAAATTCTTTATTCAAAAAATTAAAAACATTCTTAAGAAGCTTACACTTGCAGTTTATTTACAGTGTTGGCTACTGCAAAATTCTCCAGGAAATATTCTAAAGATTGATTGACTGAAAAATGTTCTTGTTGAGTTTGTATAGTGGATTTGAAAATGATAATGGGTCAATCTAAAATTAACTGTGTCCTATAAAATGTTAACAATTAAGTAAAGAGTGTTCACAGTCATGGAAATTGGCAGTAGAAAGAAAAATAATATATTTATTTCAATGTCTTTAGCGTACTTATTGAAATGAAACTTAAAAAAGAAAATTTATCTAAAAATTGTAAAGACTAATCGCATGGTTTATTCTTCCCTGTGAACTCCCCCTCTGTTTACATCATTTTGTTTACATCATTTTGGAATCCATAATAATAATAATAATAATAATAATAATAATAATAGTTTGGAAACAGAAAAACTAAAACCGCGATTTTTCATGTTTCGTAAAGACTGCATAAGGGAATAGAATGACTTGAATACTTTCAGCATTTTCGCCCTTTGACGATATTAGATTTATTATCATTTATAAACCGACGAAATGAGAAAACCTGTTTTACCTCAATATTACATAGAGCTACCCCATGGGAACCAACAGACTGAGGCGAGTCGAGACTTCTTTCGAGTAGTTCCAAGATTCACGAACAGATGTCCCGCTGGTATCCAAAATGTTACCGCAAGCCCTGATAGATGTCACACTTGTAGTACTCATGTTGCAAGAATGGATCTTTTTGTTACCTTACCAAGATTTATAATAGTGCACTCAGACTTCATATTTTCCCAACTGCGTGGAAGCATGCTGTTATTATAACAATTCCTAAAGGAAAAAAAGGACCCAAAACTTCCTCAAAATCGCAGACCCATCAGCTTATTGGATACCCATGGAAAAGTGCTAGAAAGAATCATTCTTATCAGACTATTAGAATATACTCCAAATATTATACCACATTATCAGATGGGATTTCAGAAAAATAGATCGGTAATATATAACATCCTATCTCTTGTTGAAGAAATAACGAAAGGATTCAATAGACAATGTTACACTGGAGCTCTCTTCTTGGATATTGCCAAAGCTTTTGACTCGGTATTCCACTGTGGTTTAATTTATAAACTCATTCCTCATCTTCCAGATGCTCTTACAAAACTCATAGCCAACTATCTACAACAAAGAACTTTTCAAGTACGTATTGATGGAAAATACTCTTCAGTCCGTGCTGTCAAGGGTGGAGTAGCTCAAGGATCTGTGCTCGGTCCAATTCTTTATTGCATATATACCTCAGACTTTCCTTTGGCATCAGACACAACAGTCTCTCAGTTCGCTGACGATACAGTTATATATTGTACCAAATATGATCCAAGCCAAGCAGTCGCAGAAATTCAAACTCATATCGGCTTGATTGAACGATGGTTACTTCTATGGAGAATACAAGCAAATGCCGACAAAAGCCAAGCAGTCATTTTCAGCAAGTGCTTCAAACAACCAGACAAGAAGCTCAAACTGTTTGGAAAAGAGATTAATTTTGTTGATCAAGTTCGCTATCTTGGAGTTATTCTAGATAGACGATTGTTATGGACATATCATATAAAATCAGTTGTCAACAGGGCTACAGCTAGAATAGTTCATATATACTCTTTATTGAAATCTCCAGTGCTTAGTCTAAAACAGAAGGTAAAGTTATATATTCTATTAATTCGTCCAGTTATAACCTATGCTTATCCTGCCTGGATTTATGCTTCTAAGACAACAATTAAACCTTTACAAATTCTACAAAACAAAGCTCTTCGGATAATCCATGCAAGTGATTGGAGCACAAGAAACTCTCAAATTCACGAAGACCTCGAAGTTCAATATCTGTGTCCTCATCTTTTACAAGCTTTAGAAAAACTTTATGATAAGATCAAAAATCATGAAAACCCTTTCATATCAGCTATTGGACAAAACGAACCTAGAAATTACCCAGTGTACAGAACCCCGAAGTCAGTTCTACAGAACTTTTAAATCAGATGAAGAACAGAAAGGGACAGTAGGCCTAACTTACAAGCTATTTAGTTGCTGCTAATTTGATGGCGGTGACTAAATTTTTTTGAGTTTTCTTTTTGTACTATGACAGCAAACACTTAGCTCGTAGTCAGAAAACCTTCTGGTTTTGATACTACCTCATATATTAATGTATTTGAAAAAAAAAAGAGTGGATCTTGTCTATGCTAAGGCCCCAATGCTTATGCTTAGACGTCATGATGTTTGTCAAGGTCTATTACCGATCTAATTTTGGTTATAGGCGCACATGAGAACTTCTCTGGATTTTTAAAACTGAACTGTGATTGTGCACTCTTGCTGTTGAAATAATAAAATAGTAGTGATAGGCTATAAGGAAGTCAGGTTTTTTTAAAATCTTTGATCCGATTTTGAAAATGTGATAATATTAATTACTATTGTCATTATGACATTTTATACAAGATGCCGTTTATAACTGCGCGGGAAGTAAAGAAAAAAAGTATCTCAAAATAATTATCTTAAAATGATGCAAGCAAAACTTGCCGGTCTTCAATTTCTGCTAAGTAAATTTTCTTAAGAATACATACTGCATAAACTTGCTGTTGTCAGTTAATGCCTTACTTTTATAGTATGCTGTTGCTTGGGTTTTGTTGACTGGTACACGCATCTTGAAAATTATGTCTATTAAATATGGGAAAGCTATTCATTTATACCAATCACAACTAATCAATATCTGGAAAACAGATAAATGTTACTATACGTTATGTATTTTTATTTTTTATTTTTTATTTTTTATTTTTTTTATTTTATTGTATAACATCAACATGTTCCATTACAATAGTAATATTACATGTTTTGGTGTAATCCTTATGTTGTTAATTAATACAATATTATATTTTAATATGGCTTAGTTTCTAATTTTGTTCTACTTTATCTACAGTAATTTACAAATTTACAGATATCAGTCTCATACTTGTTAGTTATGTACTACATCTACTATATCCCTATCCTAGTCCGTATATTTACTTATCTATTTATTTGAAATCCATTGATCTATTTATTTTAAGTCCATTGCTTTAATAAATGTGTTAAAGTCTTTTAGGTATTTTATGACTAAATCATTATATCTAGGTGGCCACTGTCCTCTGTTTCGAATTATGCTGGCCTTTAGTTGAGCTCGTTCTCTGTTGAACCTCGAACATTCCAGCAGAAGATGGTTAGTCGTCTCTTCTCCTTCGTTGCAGGGACAAGTGGAATCTTGCGTTATTTTAAATCTATGAAAATAGGCTTTTATTGGTCCATGTCCTGTCAGCATAGTAGTAAGCCCTACTGTAGGATAAATCTTGGAGGATAGCCTTTGCACAACACTCGGAAAGTATTTCTTCGTTTCTTGACCCTTAGTTGTGGCTTGCCATTCAGTGTCCCATATTGCATAACTCTCTTCTCTTAACGTTTTTAATACGGCACTCTTCGGGACTTTGTTGTATGACAGAAAGCTAGAGCTTCTTGCAGCATTTTTGGCGAGGCGATCAGCAAGTTCGTTTCCATGTATTCCCACATGGGCCTTCACCCAGCCAATTGCTACAGACCATCCTTTATTTCTCATGCCTTTTATACCAATTCTGATATCTTCAATGAGGTGATTGTGGTTTTTTGAATTCTTGAGTGAGTCTATGGTTATTTTACTGTCTGTATATATAGCGATTGTGTTCATAGTGTCAATACTACCATGTAGGGTGTCTACTTCTTCTATTGCCTTCACAATTGCTAGTTGCTCAGCCTGATTGTTAGAACATTCGTTATGCAATTTGAGCTGAAGCTGGTGTGTTATTTCTCCGTTGATAAAGACTACTATACCTGACCCAACACCATCGCTGGATTTGCTTCCGTCTGTGTATATTTCTATATTGTAGGGTTTTGTAGGATCTATGTCTTCTATACTCGGGAATTCTGCTGGATGAGGCCATTTCTTCAATTCTAGCTCGTTGTCAATATGTCCGTTATCCATCTTGATTGCTTTGTATTCCCTTGCAATCTCCTTATGTTATGTATGTTTTTGAACAAAACAACCCCTAATGGATGCAGGTAAAATGAATTACATTTAAAATAAAGTACTATGCTTATAAGTTTAACTCCCATTCAGTTACTTTATCCCACTCTCCTTTAGTCTCTAAGCACTAAATAAATTACAATTCTTGCTTGTACTAATATTTCCAAAATTTGGTAAACTTCAAACTATCGCTGATAAAACTGTTGTTTCTGTATCAAAAGGATTAAATTGCACATACCTTTAAGCGTACGCTCAAATTTACACTTCAACTTCATTCACTAACAATAGCCAAAATGAAAGTAATAGGAAAATGCATTAGGAAAAATATTTTATTTATCTCATTGTAAAACCTGTAAATCTAGAGAAAGAAGAACGGCTTACTGTACGTTTAAAAACATTAGTATAGGGTTTAGTTTATTGAGAATCTAGTGGTATAGTGAACTTGTGGAACACACTCTCTAAATTAATCTCGTACAGCTAGCTGCAAAAAGAATGGGCCGTCTCTTGTTCGTTAGAAAGTTCTATGGAGTAGTTCTAACGAAATTAGGCCTTCTGAGATGTTTCTTTGTTGAAAGTCGTCCTTCTACAATGAATTAAATGTACTAAACCACAGTATAAGTGATACTTATACTGTAACTCTTTGAGGTGTGTCTGGCATTGAAGTAAGGGAGTTTGCTCTACGGTAGAATAATATTTTGTATTTGTTAATTTTAAGTGTTCGATGCCATTCGTTCATAGTAGAATGTTATGCAAGAAGCTTATAATGACTTTTATGAAGATACGAGTATGTTTTGCAATTAACATATAATTCATACGATTATCTTAATTGCCATTATAGGCAAGTTGCATACGACTGTTTTTGTTCGGCAATAATTAGTCTGAATGTTAAATTTTGAGAATTTAGATTCATCCAAACAGGCGGCAACGAGCCCACCGTGGACTTCGCGTGGACTTCGCATTAGGATGGTTGATGTAATTCATGTCTTCTACAAGAGATGGCAGCTTACGGCGTCAGTCTAATTGAATAAAAAAAAATGCTTTCTTTAGTTGTTTTCTTCAAACCAACTACCTTACAACAGCTCAGTCCATTTCTATTTCAAAAACCTTAAAACAACATGTTTAAATAGGACATGCAAAATAACACTCATTACAAAGTTAATACGTTCCACCAACTTCAAAAACTCAAATACAATCACAGACAGAAAAAAAAAACTCACGATACCTATGCAGTTTTGTAAACTACAATAGTGGTATGATGCCATGGAAAACCAGTCGTTCAAAAAAACCGAAGTTGAATTTTCAGTCTGGGTATCCTGTCGAGGAGGCAAAACGGCAGTTTTATTGAGAATTACCCTATACTGATGTATTTTCATAGTTAATATAGAGTGTTTAAATGTTACTTCAAGTACCCACGGAATTATAAGGGTCTACCATTATTCCCAATAGTTATTCGCGGTGAATTAGCGTGCACGTGCACTCAAGTAAACTTTCACACAGTAAATAAAGCAACTTGCAGAAAGCACCAACAGAAGTGAATTCGATGGGAGAGGGAGTTCGATAACCTTTAATGTTTAGGTAACAGTTGCCCATGTTGGCCTTACAGAAAAATAAAACAAAACATTTAACTCAGGAACTTTATGCCTATTGGATGTGTGTACATAACAGCATGGAAAATGTTAAGGATGAAAATAAAATTCTCACTAAAAATTCTTTGTTAGAGTAATTTCAATTAGGTTTGAAATTTATGTGAATAATGCCCAGTTTTTATAAACTCGTGAATTACCTATGGGTAAATTATCCAAGGGTAAATTAGTTCCAAATCACCCACAATGATATAATGAGCTGGAGTTGTACAGTTAATTTAATTCAGAAGGCTTTATTTCTCATTGTTTTAATTATTACTGATCCTATGAGATGTTAAATTTTATCCAGACATCCATGAAAGGATAAATTAACCCGACAATTTACCATTGGAAAGATCTAGCCCGAGTTTGTAGGAACATGTTTTCTGTCATTTTCATATTTACCCAGAGGACATTTATCTAGAAACTCGCCACAAGTGTATGTGATTATTACTTTTTTATTATTTGAGTTTGTAAAAGTTATTCTTGTGTAAATTCTGTCCATTGGATAATTTACCCATAGGTATTTCGCGAGTTTATAGAAACCGGGCATAAGAAGGAGACATAATGCAAGTACAGTCCTTCCAATATTAAAACGATAATTATAAAAAGAAAATTAGGTAAACTCATATAACAAAGTGCCAGATGGAGTTAATAGGTTATGTTTGAGAAACTATTGAGTTTTAGACCACTGTTTCATGAGAAAGTTTGATGAGCATATGTGAAGGAATAAGTGGAATAATTCCTATTGATAGCATGTCCAATTACGAGGGTTGGAATTTTGATAGTGGCATCACATCTATAAAATCAAAGTGAATTAAAGGAAGTTCGAATAGCTTTTGTTGGATGGTGATTGGATATCCAGAATATTTCAGAGCAAATGGGAGCCTTCTGTCACTACGAATGCTTTCATAGTAACCAGAAGAGATTGAGCTGGCTCTATCAACCGAACTGTGCTATAACTTCTTTCCAATTGATAGATGCAAGCAGTGGAAAAAATAAGCCATAGTTAAAAGTCGTTCTGCTGTATGCTGTTATATTTTATGTAATTAATATAATTTCCATCTGGCATTTTGTTTTATCGGTATACCTGATTTTATTTCTCAAGGATTTTCCGGAGGATATTATATTAATTTATTACTACGATTTCCTATATCTTCAGAATTAAGTTACCTAATGCCCGGTTTCTATAAACTCGCGAAATACCTATGGGTAAATTATCCAATGGACAGAATTTACACATGAATAAATTTTACAAACTCAAATAATTTAAAGGCACCAATCACATACACTTGTGGCAAGTTTCTAGATAAACGTCCTCTGGGTAACTATGAAAATGACAAAAAAAAAAAAAAATGTTCCTACAAACTCGGGCTAGATCTTTCCAAGGGTAAATCGTCGGGTTAATTTATCCTTTCATGGATGGCTGGATAAAATTTAACCTCTCATAGGATCAATAATAATAATTTAAACAATGGGAATCAAAGCCTTCTGAATTAAATTAACTGTACCACTCCAAGGCCTTCCTCGTTATATCAATGTGGGTGATTGGGAACTAATTTGCCCATGGATAATTTACCCATAGGTATTTCACGAGTTTATAGAAACTGGGCATTAATAATTTAAATTTATGGTCTATAATCTGAGAGCTGCATAAGCGTTTTTCCAAAATTCCATGCAGATCCTTTGAAAAAGTTGAATAATTGTCCGGCCATATCCCCCAATAATAAACGACCGTTGTTAATAATGTTAATTTCCGTGACCGCAGACCTTGATTTCCTTAAAGGCTGTCCTCTCTCAACTGTGACTGTTCTTGAACCTCATGGTTGCTCCATTTAGACATCATTAATTCTTTTCACTATTTTGAAGGAGAGGGGAGAAAGAGATACAGAGACTGATTCTGTAAGTGAGAATGAGAAAGACAGCAAAGGGGAAGAGGCGAAAAAACCTTTCATTTAAGCCGTCTCAGACGTGTTGACTATCTTGCCAGCCAGATTCACTTTTGTAGCCAAAAATTCTGCCACTGTCTGGTGTGGCTGACTCACAAGCTGGCCACCTGGGCATCCAAGAATTCATGATTCTACACCAGTTAGTACATTACTAGGTTCCAAGTGCATGTACACCACTTTACGTCCAGCTGTTAGACTTATTTTACTATCAGAACCAGTGGCGGTTCTGACTAAGTACTTAAACTTGCACATTCCCCCCCCCTCCATCAAAAATACATTTTTATGCGATTCAGATTGTTTACTATTTACTCACATTGCCAAATAGGACTGAAGTACGATTTTCATTAAGCATGGCTCACTGAATAAGATCTGTTAATATACTTCGATCTATCCATATAATTTAAAGTTCTTTGGAAACACTTTCCATGAGATTAAATTCTGAAGTCAGTTGGTATGCAATATATTTTCCCCTATGTATTTTGTTAATATCTTGCTTAGGCCATGAGTTTAGTGATAGAAAATTGTCCTATTAAAGGTTTAATAGTTAGCATTGCTGACCCGTAGGTCTGAGACTTTGAGTTTCATCCCCGGTACCGGTACCTCGGATTTTTCTGAGGTATGGAGCTCTGAAGCTAGATGTCGTCAGCCTCGCGACACCAACTAATGGTCTACTTGATAAGAAGTAGCGGCTCCGGCCCAGTGAGCCATCAATAATGGCCGTGGGAGTCGGCATGCTGATCACATGCCCCCAATCCTGTCATCTGCCGGTAGATGTCGCAGCGATCAGACGGTAGAACTAATCCCTCAAGGGACAGTTACGTTAACTAATACGAACTAATTCATTAATTTATTTGTTTCTTCCATACAGAAGTTGCCCTAAAACAAAGCATACCATTACAACTTAACATAACATAATTTAAATATAAAGTATTTACCTAAAGGATAACTTACGGATTTGTCTGAAATTTTGTCACGTTTGATAAATCGATATTGGTAGCAATACTGATCCGATGGATATTATTATCCAAAGATAATAGTTCAAACCAAATCAGCAAACCAACCCAAATAAAGTCATACTGGTAAGCTTCTAATAGACTTACGATCAGCAAACCATCCCAAATAAAGCCATACTGGCAAGCTTCTAATAGACTTATCAATTAGATGCAATCTTGATCTTATATTTCACCTAAAACCACAAGTAATAATATTAATTGAGTGGTTAGACCGCTTGCCTCCCACCGCTGGGACCCGGGATCAAATCTGGGTTAATCCCTGTGGAATTTGTGGTGGACAAAATGGGAAAGGGACGGGTTTTCTCGGGATGCTCCTGTTTTTCGCGACATATATCATTCCACCATTGTTCCATTCATAATACAAATAGAAGAGAAGCGTATTAATCATTATTATGTCGTGACCTGTCTCTTCATTGGGAATTCATCTGTGAAATAGACGCCATATCTTACTTTAAAGAGTATGCCAATTAGAAAGAATAAATTAGCCTATCAATGCTTACACCATGAGAAGGAGGGATTAAGTATAACTTGTTACAGAAACATTTACAACATACTGTATCAATAAAATATGCTGGAAATCAGCAGCCAGTTTCCATCCAAGTAACCCAATATATCATCTGAATTGCATAATTGATAGGGAAATGATACAACATTTTGCTTAAAAATCGGAGCTTGCAGTGGATATAGTCAGAACTTGTAGTCTTAGTTTAGCACATCTTTGAAATTAAAGTTTAACGGTAAATTTCGGCATGAAAATGTTGACACTTTAAACATAAACGTAACATTTTCCGACACATAGGCTACTGATTATTGACTGGAATTAAAACTTTAACCTACTTTAAGGTTATGAGTACCGCCACTGAGCCGTCGTTTCCTGGAATGATTGTACCGTATAACATTTTGTGAAATGTTTACATGCTTTCTAGAATGGATGTTAGCGACGGAATCAAGATTAAGTATATGTCTGGCGCAAAACCACATGATGTAACTGTGGGACTCTATTAAAATGTCATGGCAACGTACTACTATGACATAAAAACTGAAATTAGATATTTTGAGACTTTTTCTTTCTTATTCGGAATGCAAAATGGCAAAGCAATAACGAATCAATTCTGCAATTTTCTTTTTCCCTCCCATAAAGATAAATGTGTTCTAAAACCAGGCAAAGTCTCAATTTTTAAAACTGACAATTTCATCAGTTATCGGAAATATTGAGATTAACGTCATATTACATACTGAGACTTCTTAAGCTGAAATTTTGACGAGGTTGCCATTATATCCAAGATTTATATAAAGGCTACATGGATTAGCTGGTTCAACCGAGTAGAGAGTTTTTAAGTTTTTCTACCGTAGGAGTCCACAGCATGCCTTTCTTCTGATAATAAATTGCGCCATTATTCTTGTCTTCGAGTTTTGCGGCATGTTAAAGGACCCCATGTCTAGAAAATTTTATCTTTTCTGTATATTCTGCTTCCTTTTATTTTTGAATACATTATTTTATTTTATATTACAGCATGTTAATTTATTCTATTATATATTTAATTTATTAATTTAATTCATACGTTAATACCTGTGTTCAAACTTAATTGCACCTGAGCACGAGCATCTGCACCTTCGGGTCTCTGATCACCGCGATACCTCCTCCGAAGATTCGAGTAAAAGAACATCTTAAAAGTAGACGTAGAAAATGCTTTCTCTCATGTCCTACTCATAACTGTCAACGCTGCATAAAATTCTGGAACTATCTTTGCAGCTCTACTTTGGATATTTCGCGGATTTTTCTTGTCATTCCAGTCTTTAATTCTCCTAGTGTATGCGGATTATTAATGCTGTGGCGTAATGGTTGAGGCACTGCTCTACAAACCGGAAGGTAGCAGGTTCGATCCCCGATGAGGTCGTTGGGAATTTTCAATTGGCCTAGTTCTTCTGGCTTCCCTATAGTCCTGGGGACCACTAACGCTCTAACAAAACTGAGTACCGGGAGGAAGGGGGTTAAGGCGGCCGATGCGTAAGACTGATAACTAGAGACAGGCACAATATGAAGAAAATTTTGCCAAAATATGAAATTTATTTATGCTAAATATGAAATTATGAAGAAAAAAATTAAAAATATTATGAAATGCAATACATCACCAATTTTATCATCTGAATATTTGTTATTTGATTTAAGACAACACACAAAGGAATATCTACCATATTCACAATGAGAGGGTAAAATAAAAACACTAGTTAACTGGTAATTAATACGTTAAATATTCACAATATTCTATTCACCTACATTTTTCACATCACATCATCACATCAACTAATATTTATTACAATAAGATAAAAACAGCTTTTCAATGTTTTCTGGCAAAAATTACATCTTCTGTCGGTAAGAAACGTCTGAACTGTGTGTGTGTCTTTTTAATTTTCATTTTTTTTAAATGTATAATGCTATTTGTGTGTTGTTTCAGCTGAAACTTTGTGTTTGCAGATACCAGTATTAAAAAATAAATTAATAACAAAATTATTATGTAATTCAGTCACCCATTTGTTCAGAATAAAGATAACGGCGAAAGCCAAATATTAAGTGCACTTTAAGCTCCGCCCACTCGATCACTCAATATTCACATTTTGTTTCTCAGGGAAGCAATCAAATCACCACGAATCGCAAACAACACATAAATGAATATTCCCTCCTCCCTGCTAGTGAGCTGGTTCCTCTAACTGTAAACATCCCCTACCCCCACCCTTGCTGTCAAGTTACAATATACAAGGATAGTTATCCTTGTATATTGTCGCCGACGCTCCCGACAGTACCAAATATTAAAAATGCGAGAGTGCCCCTTGTAACAAATATTAAAACTGCTAGAGTGCCCCTTGTACCGAATATTAAAAATTCTAGAGCACCCCTTGTACCAAATATTAAAAATTCCAGATCGCCCCTTGTACCAAATATTAAATGCGAGAATATGTGCCTTGTACCCAACGGTTTGTCAGCCTATTCATCCTCAAAGAATTCGCTAGATCACGGCATAAAATGAATTGCTTCACTGGGGGAGGGCTGGCCGGGATATGTCTCATACGAAGATGCATCTTATATTTGTTCTTTCCCAAGATATCAAATGTAGCGTAAACATAATTTGAATGTTAGTACAAATTTGTCAGGTAATACACAGGTAATAAAAAGGACTATATTCCATATTGTCAGGTAATACACAGGTAATAAAAAGGACTATATTCCATACTTAACACTTTTGTCACAAAATGTGCACATAACAATCGTTCCATCTGTTTTAAAACAGTTTAACTCTGTCACCAATTGCGCATTCAAGATTTAGGCACACGATCCAAATCACCACGAATCGCAAACAACACATAAATGAATATTCCCTCCTCCCTGCTAGTGAGCTGGTTCCTCTAACTGTAAACATCCCCTACCCCCACCCTTGCTGTCAAGTTAGCTTTCGGAATGCAAAAAAAATTGACTACCTCCACTCAATATGTAGAAATTCCATTCCTGATCATAATGGAAGTAGGCTATTATTAGAGCGGAATGGTGTACGGTACCTCTTAAGAGTTAGAAGTGTTGCCAAATGTCTTAGCTTCCTGGAGTTAGCGGTTTAGGGATTTGAGATGCGATTCCAGGGAAATTTTTCAAAACATTTTAATAATGTGGAAAACTCGATTCATTTGTCAAATAAGTATTAATGAAGGAAAAATTTGCAAATCATACAAAATATGAAGCTTTATGAAGATTTTACCAAAATATTATGAAATATGAACTTTTTTCTTGCTTGCATTGCCATCTAAACTTCGTGATTCGTAAAGATCCGAGTTTTCAGAGCGCTAGTAGCCATATTTTAGAATATGAAATTTCATATTTTGCCTGTCTCTACTGATAACCTTACCACCTTCAAGAGTCGAATGTGTAAAATCTGGGAGCTTCAACCTCCTGGAACTCTTAGGATGTAAAGGGAACACTTTACTTTGCAATTTTGGTAAATAAAAGAGCTACCGGATATTTACTTTTTTGTTTAAAATGCGGTAACTCCGCCTTGTCTTTTTATTATACTTTTATGCGGATTATTACGGTACACTTTTGTTTTAAGATTATCCATAGATAAAATATACAACACTGAAATCTTGAGTTTGTTGAAAGTATGCATACTGTCTCTCTTTTTCAATGAGCCTACCAAAAAATGGTGTCAGTACTTCAATCACATAACGTTGCCTATTTTTTAGTGTAATATTGGGCCATAAAAGTTCGCATACTCTGGAAGAATTAAAGACTTAAATGACAATTGATATCCGTGAAATATCCGAAGTTGATAAACTTCATTTTGTGTCCAATGAGGGTTTTATTATAAGAAAGTAATTATAATTTTCCCACCTTATACCCTTGTACGGGCAAGCTGAGAGCAAGCGGACTGTATAACAAGAATCATAGGACGTAGCACTTCTTGAAATAGAGACTTAAACTATAAATAGATAAGCCAAACTTGCCCAATACATTTTAGATAAATTTCTCTGGTATGTAACAATTTATTGTCACAACAACAATACATACATCATGCTCAGTTCATAAATTCTTGATTTCTTGGACGTGTATAATATTATTATTCATAAACACTGATGAACTTGTAGATCACAATGTTTAATACAAATTCCTTTGTTAAAGGTCATAAATATCTTTGAGATGGCTTAATCAGTTTGATCAAAACCACAAATATATTAGTTCAATGATGCAATTACGTCCAAATTGTTCCTCAAATAAATTAGGTAGTAAATGACGTACCTTTGAATTGATTAATACCACCTTTTGATAGTTGATACAGATGTTAGCCTGAGATCTAGCAACGCCAACACCAAAATGAAGAAGACCCGAAGAATCACACGATGGGTGATAAAAGTCCTTAAATCGTTCGAAGTCTTCAGAATCAATAAGGCATATGAAACCTTAATGTGAATCGAAGAGCTGATTGCTTCAGCTATTGAAAGTAAACCACCAGATCTATCTGATAGGTAAATAATGGCATTGATAAGCCAAGAAGAAAACTCATGTCCTTATGAGTAGTAGTTGAATTGATTGCAACGAAGAATAGGCATTTAAAGCCTAGAAAAACTAATGTCTTTATGAGACACAGTTAACTTGAATCGATGAAGAAGGAGAAAAGCTAAAGATAAACCTTATTGGCTATCAAAACAATATAATAAAAATCTCCAGTCTCTGATTGGATGCAAGACATAAAAAGAATAATTTTGATATTACAATACCCATACATAACAACTATTTGAAATTCACTTGTTCAATAAATAAAAAAACAAGATAGCAAGCAAGGCCTGCTAAAAACGAATTACAGAAGCATGACCTACTAAACTAAAACATAACGGAACAACCCTCATTTAAATAATAATGCTTGGATGGTTTGCCTTTAATTCCTTAAGTATTTATCATTTTAACATAAAATTAGGCCTACTTATGTACTATATAAATACCTCAGATTAAAATTATTTAGGCCTATTTCTATTTTGCGTCAAAGAAATAAAATTACAATAAAATGAGGGTATAAAGTGGGAAAATTATAATTACTTTGTTATATCCGAAGTTGAGAGGCAAAGAGTGTTTCGGAATTTTATACGGCGTTGTCAGGTATATGTAGAACAGTTAGGACAACGTTTTAAACTTCTACTTTAAGAGTTAAATACTGAAATTATTTTCGTTTGGATATTATTATTGTTAATGAATATCGATTTATTTTACTGTGTTCTTAGGATCAAAGATGTTAAAGAAGGTCATTCCCACTAGTGATCTTGATTGTGTTTTTAAACTCTAACACGTTTAAGTTTCAATGTTATTAAACATTTACACGTTTTATAGATGATTTATACGAGATTCTAGTAAACCCAGACGTCTCGAATGTGGGACGGATTGTTGAAAGAAACAGAGACTGAGGGAGAATGTTGGGAGTTATTTTCGATCAATTCATTGATGGAGTTAATGACATGAGAATACACAGATTTCGCTTCTAAAGCGCAGTTGAAACCATGAAAATTGGTGTAGAAGATTTTAGCTGTATTTATGTCGTGATGATGCTTTTACCATTCTGTTTATTCCCCGTCCAAGCATTTCTTTAGGAGCCGTCTACCATTAAATGGGTTCTTCTTGTAACTTGCACTCGAAGTGTGGTTATAATGCCACTTTAACACTAGATATAACTAATGTAATAGTTGAATAATACATATTACTGAAACTTATTATTATAAAATATCTCATTATTAGTTTTAATTAATTATTTTTTGAATTTTTATGTTGAATAAAATTTAATTACATGAAGATAAAGTTCGCTTTTCGAATAGACTATTCACAGGAAATATACGTTTTTAGGCTGCAAGAATTCAAGAAATTTACTTACAAAAAATAAGACTTTGGTCCGTGGTTTCCTGCTATAAAAAAGAAAAAACCTCACAGAATATTGTATTTAGATTGGGCGTCATAGGAAGATTTGATTATGGTTACTTCCTCTTGTTTTAATGATTACATTACAAATGTTTTCCCAGTACTTTTTACAGCATTGATATAATCAATATATTTCCACCGTGCTTTAACCAATTTATTCCAACAACTATTTGAAATAACAAGATGTTTACAGTATGCCTTAACATGAGTTCTACCTATGTATTTATAATACGCAATGCTTTCTTTTGACGTTTAAAAATATTAAAAAGGTTCCGTAAGAACATTAAAAAGGTTCCATAAGAAACTTATGAATCTATAAATGGATAATAAATTGCCAATCGAATTATCAGATCCACTATCATTTGTAAACTTGGCATAAAAATATCCTTGGATTGAAATCATATCTGTTTGTAGACCCCAACCTAATCCAGACTATTGTAACACACAAACAAATTTACATTGTCATGTAAACGATCATTAATTTTGTAGGCTTGAAAGTAAATTTAAGATCTGCAACCTTATTTTCATTCACTCGCATTAAATTAGCAGAACACCTGTCTTTTATAATATTGCCACTCATATTTAGCAGTTATTACTTATGCAAATTACCAGGGGTCAGCTAAATTTGCTGTTACTAGCTTTACCTCCATTCTTCACACGCTTCACTAATCGCCGCGATTTTAACACTTACGCTAAAAAGATAAAATAAAAGCGACACAAGCAGATTGGGCAGTGGAAGCATTATACCGGACCATCTACTTTCTGTAGGGTAGTAAATAAATTGTGCTTTATAAACACGTGAACTTGATTAATTCCTTGCGCAAAAAGAACAATATCTAGATCTCTACTTGTGACATATTTTCGTTCTTCCTGATACAATTATTTACTTATCTGCTTTGCTTGTGCCACATGCGGACTGAGAAATATACTAATATTGTAATTATGTCTCCTATTTACGAGGGGAATGTACTTCTTTAATTTATATAACAGAATTCATCATTCTAAGTTCTTGATCTCCGGACTTAAAACTTTGGCAAACGTAAAGAAGCGAATGTTAGTCTTTTTTAACATATGACACAGCATTTCTTGTAGATTTACGTCTTAGAAAATTTATTGAGATCATTCGCTCTGTGAGCTGGATTCTGTGGAAAAAAATTATGAAACAGATCGTTTGAAAGCTACATTTATATTTAAGACCAGCAAAAGTGTTCATTCTCCAGTTGGTAGCAAGTATGTTTTACATAATGTTGTAATAGATTACATAACCAGGAAATAATGATGATGTTCATAAATAACTGGATAAGGTTTCTTAGTTAAATTATATTCGATGTTTCCTTTACGTGATAAGTCAAAGAGTAGCTCTGTTCCGAGTTCCATAGAAAATAAAATAATCATGAAAACAAATTTCATTGTTTTGGTTCTCTGATGTAAGATATTCAACTGATTGGAGGTTGGTTTACTTCACCATTATATAGAATATATAAATTATTTTTATCATTGTGTTTTATAATATTCACAAGATTTGACAGGCTTATTTGAGCGGTAATTTGGAAAGGATTATAAATATACGTAGCCTATATAGCCATTATTATCACAACATATCCTAATTTTTTAATTTCAATATTATAGTAAGTCCTTTACAAAAATCCATCACAGTATGAAATCAGTAATGAAAATAAATATACTTACGGTAGACAGATTTGATAACAACATAAATAATTAGCATATAAAATTAGCATATAAAGACGGATAACATAATTTAAAAATCTGAAGATCGTTTACCCAATTAAAAATTTGAATCATATATTGTAATATATAATATACCGTACAATATAATATATTGTGCACATTATTCAATCCATTTAGGACATTTAAACAAAACATTTGTTTCAACCTGATGCAAAGGATAATTGTTCACCAGGCAAGACTGAGTTTCTAAACTCAGTGTTTAGCTTATAACTATCCTTCAAAGATTATTTATGAAAATTTTTTTAGCTCTTAGTATAAACATTTCATGTACAAAATGTAATCGTAAGAGTCGTTTTCGAGAAAATCGCGAAAAATGAAATTTTCCTTGCGGAAAGTGGCATTAAAAGTAAGAGAAAGTCGTCACCAAAATTCGTGTAAAATCTCCAGAAGATACTTACCCAAATACAAAATTTTGTTTTTATACGACTTTTCGTTCTCGAGCTAGGCTGTTCAGAAACACACACACACACACACACACACACACACTGATCCACAGACACACAGGATTCAGGAGACTTCAAAACGTGTATTTATGTAAAATCTCTGCTTCGAATTTCGGAGTCGAACACAGTGGCCTACTTAATCTACCTATAGTACTATGGTAGGGTCAGAGGAAGTAAAAGTAGATGCCAAAATAACGCTCATTCTAATAAAAAAACAAAACATAGTCTACACTCGAAAGTATGAAATGATTTTTGCAAAATGTTTAAAAATTATTCTTCCAATTAAGTGAAATAAAGTGGAAAAAAAAATTAAACAGTCGAAGGTAAAAGAAGCTCTTTTAACGGTAGACGATATTAACTAAAAAGAGAAATATGCCATTGAGTGCTGTAAAATGATGGCACTCCAGGAGACCGACTTTCATTACTTTGCATAGAAAATACTCTTCTAGTTAAGAATAATTGCAAATGATTATTAAATAGACTCACTATGATATAAGTAGAAGATATCAAAATCCATTACGCCTTTCTAAACGCTAAATCTCTCACGGTGGTCGCAAATATGTCATACTTGTTGACTGAAGAGAGTTGTCCATTCGATCTCTTCTTATATTGGCAGCCATGTACGAGAAATCAATAACCTCTGTCTGTGCACACTATGTGGTAGGAGAGTTCACGAACACGAAAATAGCTGCAACGCATGTATTAAAAAATTATTTCACAAATATTAACGCCTGTTTAAAAATAGTGTTTCATACACGAGGTAAAATGATTTTATTTTGCTCATAGGATTGCTTCACTCGCCCTTACGGGCTCGTTCCGGAAACATATCTTCTCTCAAAATAAAAGCCTTCTTTTAGTTCTATTTATAACTATTTTGACTAATGGCATAAATATTATGACTCCACTTCATTAAAGAAGTCTGTGGCCTACTAAACATACTGCCTATGGTGTTCCTTTTCTATCCTCTGAATCTACGACCTAAGAATGAAGTGAATGCGAATACAGTACATACTGGTATTTCTATTGCTTATACCCTCCTTTAAAGTTAAAAATAGACAATTCCTCGAGAATAATGTCATTGGTGACTGTACCTAGGTATTTCATGTAAGTTATTTTGAATCTGCTTGTCATTTCTATTTACGGCCATTGAGTGTTGTTTTAGTGCGTTTGTTCACGACTTAGGTCTTAGGCTTATCTAAATATAATTTTGTAGTACAGCTCACATGCCATCATTTCTAGTAGGTCTGATATCACTATCTAATTTTTACCAGCCCTCGAAAGTGATTATTGCCTAAATCTGTTCATAATTTATTCAATCCAAATCCTCTTTCCATGAAACCTATTATTATTATTATTATTATTATACTATTATTTTGTTGCTATTTTATTATACTAGCAGATCCCCGCGGCTTCACCCACGATAATTAATTGGAAGATTAAAAATTAAGAGCAAAATAATTAAAACATTGTTTTTATTAATACTTGCACGTGAAACATTCATTGGCCTAAAGTAAACAATTATTAGGCTAATTAATGAAACAGCTAAAAATCCGGCTTTGAAGTGAATTCCACCATTAGAAAGCGCGACACGAGAAAAACCTCAGATTCGAGTTCCCTGTCCCAGAAAACCCCTGCATAGTGAGTTTCATCCAAATCGAACAATGTTTTCCCATTTAGGCTTGTATTCATTATCCGTCTTCCGTGTAGGTTGAACATTTTAGATGTCTGCAGGTCTTGACATTACAAACGAATAAATTGACCAGGGTGGGCTTACATAATTCAAGCGATTGCGATGCTTTTATTTCCAAGGTATGACAAAAACAGGCATAGCCATCTGCACTTGATTTGACAATTGAAATGTATTACTGAAAACTGATGCTTCGAAAGAGCAAAAATGCACGTTTTCTGCCTGTTTTTCACTCATAACTCGCGAACGAAAACGAAAATTAAAAATCCGGCCTCAAGGTACATACTTTAGTCCATCTACATTTAAAATTTCAGATATCTGCGTTCAGTAGATTTCGCTGGGCATCGCGCACAGACAGACAGAAAGACAAAGACAAAGACTTCCTTTTATTATAATACATTACTGGCATTATTATTATTATTATTATTTGTTATTATATTAGGATATATTATTATTGGAATTATTATTATGATTCTTATTATTAACATGTAGATTTATAAGTATGGGATGTGAAATAAGAAATAAAAGTGCTATTCATAATAGTTTCCATTATAAAAGAATGGATGAAATAGCTGCAAAAGAAACTTTGTATGTAACAAGTATACAAATATTATACAGGGTAAAGGACTAGTGTAATTACGTATAGTATATTCTATAATGTTTAATGGCATTAGTGATTAATAATGATTTCACCATGTTGGTATGCTTAAATTTACGTGGGGTACGTAATTTACAATTATTTATAAGTATTCTTGTTTCATCACCTCATTTTGATTATTATTAAAATACGTTCCAAAAAGTGTAGCGCTGTGACAGCTTCCATGAGTGGATGGGATGCTGCAGCCTGATATTCTTACGTCTTATAATTCTTACACTTAATTTTTTAAGTCTAATTTTTCGTTCTATCATAAACTGAATACAATCCAATATGATGTACGTAAATCTAGTTTAAAGTCTTGCATAATTAAACTTATATGTTATAATTTTCACTTTTATTTTACGTAAGAAATTGAGATCTCTCAGTACCATACTTATTATTTGTTTATTCAATTTGCGTTTCAGAGAGCGAGTAAGTTATTTTGCTTCCCCAGTAAAAAGAATATTTGTTATTGTGATTTGAAGTATTAGGCCTATGCTACAAACTCCTTACAGCTTATCGGTAATAGATCTTGGCGTCATTATGGATTCCGATCTAAACTGGAACACTCAAGTATCACACGTCTGTAAAAGGGTTTATTCATTACTCCAAAAACTGTGAACGATTTCCTCAATAGTGCACTATCGAAAAATCTAGTCCAGGCTCTAGTGATGGCTCATTTCGAATACTGCGATATTCTGTTGTTCAACTTAAATACCAGCCTTACAGACAGACTTCAGCGTGCTCATAATGCTTGTGCTAGATTTATCTGTAATATCAGACGATTTGACCATGTGACGCCGTCTTTTCAAACCTTGTCGTGGATGCACCTCTAATTTTCGTTCATTTAAGATTAAATTGTTGCAATATTATATTGCAATTGTTATGCAATCTTAATTACTATGTCAAGAATTAGTAACAAAAGTAGATAAATAATGTGCTCAAACTTTATGTGTAGCATCGAGCTTTGACCAGAGTGGATAATTCCAGTGATTATGCTATATAGTGCATCCTATTCACAGATGTTGTCTTGGCCACATCCCAGCTGAGACCCTGTCTCTACAAATTCAGATAAATGTTTCATTCCAACGTATTTTTTATTTCTTATAAAATTATTGTTAATCCTTTCTCATTTTTACTGACTAAAATTTCAAACTGTATGCCAGACAATGTGCTTTTGAATTTTTCTTGTATCCTACCGGTCAACAGTACATGCTGTTTCATCAAATTGCAGTTCTGTAGGTGTTCAAGAATTTATTAGGTACGGTACCGGTAGCTTTAGAAATGAAAATTCTTGGCTGTGGAGTAAAGTTCATGATCATTAGAATTGTCAAAACAACGTATTTTTAAATATTATCAAACGAAGCAGTGTTTAAGAGTAGTTAATAAACATAAAAATGCAATATTGCACAGATGTTTAACACAATTCAAACAGTATTCATGTTATTACAGTTTACAGAATAAGTCTTTTTTTAATAAGAATAATCTACAACTTCTGACATATTGCAGTTTCAAACGTGCATTTTCATCATCGGTTGTAGATAATGCTATTATTTAAAAGTGCTCTTTATAATTAATTCCGTTTCTCACTCAGTATTCTTATGTATGTTATGTCGTATTCTACCTTCAGAGTTCGACACACAGATTTTAGGCAACAAGGTAGTCGGCTTGGGTGGATCAACCAGTAAGGTATGTTCTTTCTGCTACCAAGTTCGCTGGATAAATTCAGGGTAAGTCGATGAAATTTATGTGCGTTAATGCGACAGTCTCATTGTGTACAGTAGAATTACGGGCTTCTGATTGACAGAATTCCAGCACACAGGCCTAGTAACAATCCTGAGTTAATACACATCGTTAAATAACCGTTACCTCAGCCTCATTAAAAAACTAACTCCGTGGCGCTAATATCCCAGAAGGGACAAGGCCTACCACTCGACAGCTGCGTCATTTACCAAAGGCAGACGGCAGGACTGGGGGCATGCGGTCAGCATGCCGACACCCACGGCCGTTAATGGTGGTTTCCATGACTGGAGCCGCTACTTCTCTATCAAGTAGCTCCTCAATTTGAATCACGAGGCTGAGTGAAAAATCCGAAGAGGTACCGGGGATCGAACCCGGGCCGACGGATCTGTAGTCAGCGACGCTAACCACAAGACCGGTCAGTCATATTTACTATTTACCACAAATTTAACATCTTATGTCTTGTGATAGGAAATTTCGTTAAAAATTTCTTGTTTGTAATTCGAATATTAACCTAAAAAAATATCTGTTGTATAGGGGCATTCAACTGATACACCCTTGTTAAAGGAATATAAATATTTTCCGGAACAAAATATTCTACATTTTGAATTTCTGCTCATTATGATATAGCTGGGACATTGTTCAACATGTTGTATTTCATGCTGATCCAGATAGTAGCTCCTGTTATTGCTTCTGTAGGCTAATAACTATTTCGTGGCTTCATCTAAATCAGGTTTTGTGTATATAGCCTCAAATGTTTACATCCCATTTACCACGAAGTAATTTTCTTGGCAGTTTCTGTTTTTCAAACAACGACAATTTCTAAAAGAATAAATATACATTTGCAAGCTCTATTTGTGAAATTAAAGGCAATACATTTTTACATTTCTCCAGCACCATGTACTATACAGCTTACGAAGCTTAAGCATAAAATTATTATAGAATGTAATTTGTCTGAATTTGCACAAAATAAAAAGTAAATATTTTTAGGCTATTACCTTTAATAGATTAATATAAAAGTGCTAGAGGAAATCCCATATAAATTGAAGATTGTTTCTGCAAAATATCGTATAGTTTTGGGGCAAAAATGTAGTAGCCTAGTAGGAATTGGGCTGTCTTGAATACCTCAGTATAATTAACAAATATTTATTATAAACAAATAATGAAACATTTAAAAAAATGATGAAAATACCTGTTGTATAACTGTTGTAGGTTGTAGGTTATACCTGTTGTAGGTTATAAAACTATGGAACACATTTAGTTAAATTGCCTTGGAAACAAAATTTAGAACTGTTAAGTGTATAGGCGAATTGTAAATTCAGTATTTTTTACAAAATGCCAGCAAATTATTACCGAAACATCCATTCTCCAATTTGACTGGTTACCAAATTTCTGAATGGATGTTTCATTCATAATTTTTGTAAAAAGCCTGGGCGTTTTTTAAAAGACTGAATTCACAATTTGCCTGCGACATATACATAAAACTATGGCTGCACAGGTAGGTTGTGAGGTAATTGAAAAAAAAAATTGCAACATACATAAAACTATGGCTGCACAGGTAGGTTGTGAGGTAATTGAAAAAAAAAATTGCAACACTAGCAGAAAAGTCAAGATGGGTATAATTGAACTGCTGTGTATAATGCTTTGCCTTAAACAACAAAGAACTACTACTTACCTTCAATTATAGTTGTCTGTAGGATAATCTATCCTATTATAATTCACTTCTGTAATTTATTGTGTTGAGAAATATAAATTTTAATCGTACAACACAGAAATAAGATTGGAAGCTTAAGGGCCGTAACCAGGTAGACAACATTAGGGGTTGCTCTTTCCTTAATAGGGGCCACTATTGAAATTTATTTTAAAATGGACATAGGCATATATTTTTTTTATTTATTATTTATTTGTTATCCTAAAATTTATCTTATTTTTTAAGGTTATAGTTACAAGCATAGGATATAATACCTTTTTGAAGCAATGTCGTTCACAACAAAGCTCTTAAATTTTATTATTGAATCATGAACAACTTAACAATGAAATTAAATGGCCCCACAAACAGACTAAATTAATCATTCATGCAAAAATATTTCACCTAAATAACGCTGTTGAATCGAGGAAAAACGTTATTTTTGTCTAATGTAATCACTGTTGAATTGTTAAAAAATTGCGACTGTTAAAACGTGTTGTTTCATTCTGTTAAGAAACCCAACAGTAACGTTTTATGATTGTGATTTATCAACTCCAAAGAGAAACTACAAGGACCTCTCGCAATTTTCTGTGTCGCATTCCGAAGACATAAACAGAAGAAAAAGAAATTCATCAAGCTTTTTTTCTTTTTCTTTCTTCTATTTTATACTTATGCACATAACAGTTTCCAATAATTTCTTCCAAATTTTCGAGAAGAGTCAGAGTTTTCGTCTCTTCCTGTGTCATCTGATACAATAAGTTGTGGCTATAATAGCCTAAGTGCTAAGTACGCTGAATTTTCTGTCAACGTCTCCTAATATTGTGACGATTATTTTGTATAAGATGCTGATAACAACTCTGATCAAAGATCATCCTCTGATAAAATTTAGGGGTTATTCTGGAGGTTGCCGAGCAACCCTTAGAACCCGTCTGGTTACGGCCCTGAATTTCAACAATACAGAGATGAGGATACCATGTGTGGAATGTTGTTTATTAAGGAAACAGTGCAATGAAATGTACAGAAACTCTCATAAAATTTTCAGCGCTTCTCTCAATCAACTAATTAGCCAGCCCATTCATCAGTGAAGCTGAATATATTAGCGACAATTTTAAAACTGTATATAGAAGCCAATATTTTATGAACTTTTTCATGAGTGAAAATCTAATATGATCATTGAACAGTATGAATTTCTATGAGAATAATGTTTAATTTAATTTATAATAGTATGTTGGAACTGGGAAATTCGTTGACCGGGGAAGCACTGACTTCAGATCTATCATATCTTATTTTCTGTAACATTGCCAAAAGCATTAAAGTAATTGTTTAGACAATTTCATTTTGCGATGTTGCATACGGAAATGCGTTAAAGCAGCTTTTTCTATGTTTACTAAATCTTAAGAGAATAAGACCAGCTTTATCCATAATTCTCCGGTTTGTTTAATCTGTTTCTTTGCTGAAATACTACATAATTTCACTATTTGTGTATGTTTTTAATTATTAGAATTCCTTTTCTTTATTAAGTCAAAAATCCCGAAAAAAATGTTTCTCCAAAATATACACATTGAACAAAGACATAGGACATCTATCCAATATTTACATCCAATTTTTATATTAATACTATATCTCTGGTCATTACATTACTTATTATGAAAATGTTTGAAGTTTGGGTAGCAAATTACATCCAGGCCTTTAGTATTTATGTTCACATAAAATAGCCACTTGGTGTGCAGCATTGTTTGAAACTGACTTCATGAACTCTAAAAGTAGGGATGGAATATCGACAACGATATTTTATTTCCATTACCGCTATTTTGACATTGATATTTCAGTTCTGATTATATCGTGATATAGATAATATAGCCTACCTAATATTTCATAATAGGCTTTTGGAAAATAAAATGGAAGTTGAGACAGGGACTTAAAAATACACTATTATGACATAATTACTTATAAAATGAGCAAAATCAACTTTTTGGCAATTCAACTTAAAAATTAATAAAATCAAAACATAAGTATAACATATTGCATTGACTTCTATCAACATTTAATTATACTTATTTTTAGCCTTTCTAGTTGTCAGTTGGAGTCTTGCTGCAACAAGGGCGTCTCAGTTAATCTTGCTCTTCAGAAGTAAGAATAAGAAGCAGTGTTGACAAACCATTCCCTAAATAGTTACAGGGTACTAATTTGTATGAAAGGAGAGTAGATTTGTTCCTAAAGCACTCTGAATTCATGAACACACAATTCATGCATGCGCACAATGTCAGTTTTCATACACCGTGCAGTTAATAATATTTTTGACAAAACTCAACATGTGCCAAAACATAAATTGTTCAGGAGAATGTTTCTTTAGTCTGTATAAACCTATAGAAGACAGAAACCTTGCATATTGAGGCTTCAAAATGAATTGGTTATGCTGATTTTTCTTGTGTTCTTTTTTCATCATCTTAAAGATCTCATTTCAATGCATTTAAAACCGTGAAAAACGAATTTGGCAACAAATGGAGATGTTGAGTTCTGTTAAAATGGTCCTGTCAATGTGCGTAACGTCAACGATTACTGAGTGCTCTAGGAACAAACCTATTATCTTAGTAAAACTCCCGATATTATCTAATATAGATATTTTCTTACCAATATAATACTATTACCGATATTAGTAACTGATATTGATGTCGATGTCAATATCGATATTATGATCAGATATTCCATTCCTACTCTATTGGTATTTGAACAAACATACTGACATTTTTATAACAGCATCTTGTGTAGTCATAAGTTCAACAACATATGAACGTTTTCGTTATATGCACTGGACATTGCGTTATTCTTTATAATATCAGAATAAATATTATAAATGCGAAAATCCATTTTTTATTAATTTTTATAGGGCATTTACGCATTAGCTTTAGAGTATACTAGAAGCAAAATTTTCTTGTTGTTTGAAATTCTGATTCATTTCGAAAAAGACAATATTGCAGTTTTGTGTGAAAGTATTATGAAATTCTGTAAATATTTATGAAAACTTCTTAAATATGTTTTATATGAACTATGTAATTTGTTTTCATACCATAATAATTTGAACATGGGCAATAAGTTTAACATCAAATACTTTTTGTAATACTAATCTCGACTGTTATTATCCGTAAATCGTCTTCTATTGTTTCTTGTTCTAGAGTAAAATTTAAACTGAGGTGGAAAATGCCCTATTTTGGATTTTATCAAATGTCGCTCACATATTTACTGTTAGATTAGAAAGCGGTTTATTTAATCCCACTGGGGAAATTGGTGGAAAGATGTTTTAGTTAAATGGTTGCACAAGTGGTAGTGGACTTGTTATATTTTTAATTGTTTTCCCGGAAGTAAGCTTTCAACTAAAATCACTATAAGGCTTTTATCTATGTCATAGAATACGTAGAGTAAGAAGCACAATATACTAAAAAGAGAAATTAAAAATTAAGATAAGTGGCAATTATTAACGTCTGACATATGTATATATATTTATATATGTTTTAAACTATTAGAATTAAGAGTTGGAATTTTGCATATCATTGCTATGCACGTATTCAATTTTTCCTGAAAATTCTAAAGAAAAGAGATTGGTTACCTAGTGACCAAAAAATTCTTAAAATTGTTGAATGCCGTCTTACTATTATAGAAAATCTACAAATGTAATAAAATAAGTGACTTTTTTTCGTAAGCGTAACACTGAAAACTTAACATAAATACTCTAGGCCTGGATGTCGCCGTTACATTATGGAGACAGAGGAGATGATTTCATGTCATGTTAAACCTTTAAAGCATATTATTATACTTTATTATGTACAAATATGATTCATTTCTTTTATAATCTACAAATAATTTTTAAATACAATCTTTTCTTGGCACCAACAGTGTTTATATCTCTCACTTTCAGCATGAGTGGAGACATTAATATGTACAATAATTATTCATAATGTTTCAATATTCACTGATAACATTTTCCATCCACATGTTCAACGAGACTGAAAGATTGCACTGGATGTCCACTAATTATTTCAGTAGTTACACTCATATTTAAGCCAGGATTACAATTTTTGTTTAAAACACAAGGCTGAATGTTTCAAGAACTTGACTTTATATATAGGGCCTATATAATATTTTGACATGAAAGAAGTGAGCATTCCGGTAAATAAAACATAGTAGCCTCTTCGAATAATAATATACATGATTTTAGAAACTGCAATTCATGAAACAACCTTTTACCCTCCTTATTTGCCGAGAAACAATCTTAAATTTATATCTACAATTTTATAATTTCTTCTATTTTTAGAGCATATGATAAACATTTTTCTTTTTTTAAGAGTGGCTACGTGTAATGTGAATAAATAATTTTTGGACATCTTTCTTTGCAGTACAGAACATTATGGAACAAATAGATGCAACAGATGCTGCTACCCTTACTTTTACACTATTGATTTGTAACAACCAGTAGAACTGTAAAGAACTGTACATTATAATCTGGAGAGGAACTAGAAATTCATTATACATTGTTTTTCGTACTAAAAGCATTTAAATGCACAAAATAATTGATATAATTAGCCCGCTAATATAGCCTGTTTTAAAGACAGTTAGGTTGAAGATCTTATAATTCTGCCTTTCAAACTTTCTTATAGTCTACAGTAAAACTGTGTGTTGAATATTAGAAGAATAGTTACTGCATATTTTTTATTAATCAACATTTTTGCTATAATTGAAATTAATTAACAATACAAAATTATTAAATAAAAAAGATTTTATTTCATGTAGCTTTTTCAATTGAAGTGAAATCTGCTAAAATATGTTGTTTAATTACACTAAGCAGGTTTGTATTTCTATGTTTTAAAAGTTTGAAAGTGCAGTTCAGTTTGTAAAACGTTCGTTCGAATGTATTCGTATTTGAGCACTTTAAGAGAAGATAAACATCTTAGTATTTTTAAGTGAATATGAAATCTGTTTTTCCTCTTTCTTTCTGGTAAGAAATTTATTTATTGGGTTATTTCATACTTCATGGTAGCTTATGAAAATTTTGTGAAGAATGTTTTCTTTTTTCACAATACATTGTACGATGTAGTAAATTTTAGCAAAGTAGTAGAAAAATTCCAGATTCACTTGCCTAGTTTATTAGTTTATTTTTATTTAAAATTACGAAATATAAATTTATACATAAATTCAACTTTTATAAACTTATTGTGATTTAATTTTTTAATAAATGCATCTTATTCTTGAAAACCTGAAGTCAAAGACAGTTACGAATGTTTTAATAACTTAAACAATTTCGCAAAAAAAGGACATTTTTCTATTCAGTAATGTATATGGAAGTATGAATGAAATTCAGCATACCAGCAGACACAATTATGTTTCTTTAATTAAATTTATTAAATTTTTAAAAAATATAGCTAGAAGTTCACAAAGCTATTAGATTCATGGAGTTACTTTTCGTACAAAAGAGTCTTAGATTTGTGGAAGAACTGAACACCAAAGAAATGTTAACCATTATTTTAAAATGCTTGTAAGTAATAATTAGATCTACAAAATGATGTTCAGGAACATATCTTAGAAATCTTTTCCGCAGGTAATCAGTATACAGAATGTTCAAGCGAGTAAAGGACTCCCTTTCAGGGTCGGCACTACAATATAAAGTTACATAACCTTGAAAACTATTTGTTCCTCTCCCGACAATTAGCCTATCTGTATTTCTTTTCATTAATCGGATGGTTGGGGTTTCCAGGATCTTTATACGAATATAAGTTATATAAAAGGAACATAAAAATCGATTTTGACTAGTTCCTGTGTTTTATTAAATGCTTTAATTTTGCAACCTATTGTAGTTTGAATGCGTGACATAAGGGAATGGAGTATTTATGTAAACATCCATTCTGTATTGTAGTTCTTACACATGCTGCTAGATTACCACCATAAACAAAATGCTCGCCAGCGAGTTCTACAAACGTGAAACGCTCCATTGCAATTTCTAAAGAGAAAGTGAATCCTAAACTCAGATTTCTGTTAATGTAACAACACATACAAGGAATAGTAAACCAATTACTTCACATAAATACTATACTAACTATCCCTGTAAAATCCCTTAGCTAGATATAAAATTAGATTCAAAAGTTTGGATACTTCCATGCTAATACGTAGAAACAGGAGCAAGTAAAAACCGATGTATATGTAGAAAGTTTTTCTATTTTACATCACCTATCACCCTTGAGTTTTGTCACAAACTCACCTAAACACTCTGTATTTCTGAAATTAAATTTTAGAGTTATTATTATGTATAAACTTACCATCCAAGAGGTCATTTACGCTGAAAATTATTACCCTAAAAGTAACTTCAATTTAGTTATGTTGTGCCGGTTAAATAGTTACGTCTTAGATTGAGAGGCTCAAATGAGAATAGACACATACGGGCGGAGTGTACAACAAGTGTGTAGTTAAAACATCCCACAAAAGTACCGGAGATATGTACTGTTGGGAGTTTTAAATGCACATTACATAGGATTTCTCTCATCTTATAATACAACAAATAACACACGTACACTTTATTGGAACTATCACAATTGTTTTCCTGTTATGATAAATGATTTTTAATGGATGTTGATTTTCGAATGAAATACTATATCCCCCTCCCCAACACCCATGTCGAATGACTTTTAGATTTAAAAGATGTTCTTCTGTGGAGACGAAAGATAAAGAAATAGATGACACATAGTTGTTACTTGAAATAATTTAACAACACTATTGTTAAGAAGTCATCTTTATATAAACTCACATAAATCAAAGATGTCCCTTATAAATTATTAATATTAGTCTTTGGTATGATATTTATAATATTTTTCATGGACTTAGAACAATAGCGCATATCAATTCACGCTAGAATTGATAAACTATTTGAAATGTTAAATATTATTACAGGCTTAAATTGTTTTTTATTTATTACATTTTACTTAGTTTCGTGTTTTGCTCCCCCACACTATGAAATCATGTACCGGTATTGCAAGCACCCCTGAGAACTCACTCAAAACAGTATCCGCATGTTTTGATCCAATCACATATTTCATTCTGTATCGCAATGGTCACTATTTTCGCATTAGTTTTCACTACCACTGCGCAAAATCTCGACAAATATCCAGGTGTATTGATGGGGATGGGGAGCGTTTGACTGTGCAAAACACACTCTTTGGGTGCAATAAAAGTGTGATACATGTTGAGAATTCTTAGATAACTCAATACTGACTCCAGAGAAACACCTGAGAAGTCATTCGGGTATACTCAGATCTGTTACATTTTGCTTCTTTCAAATTAAGAAATTACGAGTTCATATCGAGGTACGATATTCTATATCCTTATTTTGCTTGTTACATCAATTAATTTAAATAACTTAAGCTAGATTTAAGGAAACTCTCTTCCCTTTTTGGAATATGAATATTTATATGGGTGAGGGGAAAATACTAAACTGTTAAAGACATTAGATTCGTTACATAAATGCGTAATAAAGTTTAAAAATCAGTCTTGATACGTACTCACGCAATGCATTAAGACAATACTAATCTTAGTTCCAAACATGCAATGACTCTTCTATAGGAGTGGTTTTGCATAGTTAATACCTCCCCCTTTTTTATGGATATAAATTAATTTGGATAAGAAATATTGTTAAACATCCGAAAGACATTCACAATCCAATCTAGCTCTCCGTCGATATCTTGCCATTCAGTGTTCTTCTGGGATCTAAGATCTGCTTCCTCTAAGGGCAGATGACTGGTGGGTGGCTGGATTCCAGTTCTAGCCCCTTCGCTGCTTGCTGCGATCCGTCACTATAAGAAAGAAAATACTATGTTAAGTAGGTGAGGTAGATTTGTTAATAGGTAATTAGTTTTTTTTATTATTAAAATCTTACAGTCTACGATTGAATTCGTTAAGATATGGTCCTGCTCACAAAATAGGTGAGGCAGATTTGTTATTTTATCATCATATCTTATCAAAGTCTCACAGTCCTTCTCACAAAATCTTTTGCTGAGATGATGGCAATTTGAAATTATTACATAAGATCTCAATACGAGAAAAATTGACTTTGTCTATTTAAAAAAAAAAAGCAGGTATATACCTAAAAGGTTTGGATACAAGTACCCTAAACTTAAAATACAAAATGGTCATATATAATAGTTATTCATGTTCTAAGTGTTAAAACGAGATTTTATTTTGCGAGTAGATTATGTTTGCGAAACGAGCATGTATGTATGTTTAATCTATAACCCTATATATAAACCCTACATATATATATATATATATATATATATATATATATATATATATATATATATATATACACAACCTCTTGGAACAAACCAATAAATAGGATTCCTAATATATTTTCTTAAAATGAAAAATTTGTTAGTATAAACTATTATTCATATTGTTGGTGTGAGATATATAGCGTAGATAATAAATAATATGGAAGGGTTAAAGCTTGTTTGCAGGGAAAATAACTTTCTACCGGAAAGCTAATATTCTACTAATTTGCAGCTGGTGACATTAAATGTTACACTATATTTTTAAAACTTTCCTAAGGCAGACGTTATTTCCGGTTACCGGTTACATAAGAAAGCAAAATATTACTCACCTATTAATGAAATTCGGTTCTGGAGTGAGGGCTAGGTAAGCCAGCGAAGATCTCTGAGAGGCCTGTGTACGGCCATCCACGCAGTTGTATGTCGAGCATCCACCAAGGGCGATCCGGATCTGGGCGCACATAGCCCTCCCGGGTGTCGAACTCTGCTACCGCTGCTGCTGCACTTTCTTCTACGCTCTGGTGCGAAATTTCAGATTAGCGCTCACACAGAAAAAAATTATCCTCGCTATGCTTTAGTGATATTATCCATCTGTCAACACTTAGATATATTTTAATCATTTACTATCGTGACGTCTTTAATAGAGTCAAGATTTCTTTATTTGATCGAATAAAATATGCTAGTTATTTTAGAACTACATTGTTCTTTATGCTGTAAAGTGTATTATGTTTCATCATTGATTGATGGTTCAGATAAAAGTATTTTTATAAATGATGGTGTTCTGAAGTATCTGTTTTATTGCTTGGAACAAATCCGTACACTTCTGGCATTGTCTTTATGCAGTATTCCTTTCTGAATTAGTTTATACTTGTGAAACAGAAACATTTCGCAAAGGAGGTTTGTGTTATGATTATTATTAACCCAGATTCCTAAGCAAATGCATATTTATTTTCATATTTCTAAACATAAGCAGAAATGTTATATTTTGTAAGACACTCTTTGTCAAGTAATTTGAGTTTATTTGATAGTAATTATTTGCTTATTCTGAGAGAAAAAGATTTTTCCTGCTTATTTTATGACTGAATAAAAAATAACATATTTTACTCGAAACTGCCACATTAAAAATGCTTATTGAACTCCTAGACTTAATTAACAATGTTTTTTTATATATTTTTTATTGGCTGATAGAATTACTGAAAAATTCGGGATATGAAACAGTGTCAGATTTCTGAAAAGCTTTACGGTGAAAAAATAGATATTGAAGAGGAATTCATCAAGAAGAACTTACTTTCATATGCGCCTACGACGTTGAAAGAACATATTTAATTTACAAATTATTTTTCACTAACAGTTGTAAGAAAATATGTAGATGTCCTTACATAAAGTCATGCCCGATTGTGATTAAATTAGGATTTCTAAGAAACTAATAACTTGTTTAATTTTCGTGTAATAGTTTTTGCTGATTTTGTTGCTCATTTGCTTGCTTATTTAACGGTTTTATTTTGCTTAAAAATCTGAGCTCTAATTATTATTGATAGACTGCAAAGGTCACACGCATTATAGAACGGACGGGGAAGAAAGGCATTATATAACAATGGTAGGACACTCTTCATTCAAGTAAGCTTACAAGAATACATACTAGAATGTAAACCCCGACCATATGAAGCCCTTTTCACATTTGATTCTCGTATAGGTCTACATTAACCTACTTAGAGGTTATTATTCTATATTGACACATATAATATGCTGCGTAGTTTATGAAGACGTCATGCCTGTATGTTATATGCAGAAAAAAATCACGGAGGGCTTGTGATTTATATGGCTTAAGCTCAAGGTATCATGGTTTGTGGTATGAATGGAATACAACAAACTATTGTAGCTTAACGAAGCATTTTGTAGCAACAACTTCTCAAAAGTTGCCTGTAGGCAATGATTTACTAACAGTTTCCACTAAATAGTATTTAGTGTATGCTTTTGCATCAAGTATGTCAGTGTGGATCATTAATTCTATGTCAACATGTAGTGAACGTTTTATTATAACTTAGAATTTACTATCTTTAATTGGATCAAGTTGGTACATAGATTAAGACATATGTTAGGGCAATTATAATTAAGTGGGGAATTTATATAATAATAGGTTATTATTTATGATCACCGTTTACATTCATAAATTTGATGCATATACTTGAATTAATCACTTTCACAGGCCATAATGAAAACAGATAAATTGGCTTTTTAAATTAGTAGTTTATTGAAAATGTTAAATATAAGTAAAGGCTTATTTATTGAAAAATGTTTTAAGAAAAGCAATAGAAAATATTTAGTCAAACATTAGTTCTCAAATTGACTGCAGTGTACTAGGAATTTTGTAAAAAATGTGATTAAACTTTGCTAATATAGCAGAAAGAAATGCAGTATGTAGAAATGCTTTTGAAATTTTCGGCAGCAACATAATTAATATTTGGAAAATAACTCAAAATAAATACACAACTGTTAGAATTATGTAAAAATGAATTGAACAATATTCATAACTTGTAGGAGCCTAAGGCTTCATTTAACTTATTGAAACATTAATTTTAATTTGCCATTTATGTTAATGGGCGAATACACGGCAAATGTTTATTGCTATTGCGTGTTCGTTGTTTTTAATTTAACAGAAGTAAAACGAAAAAATACATAATTTTTATAATGAAGTAGCGTTCATAATATCCAGGTTAATATTATAAATTTAGGCACATGTATTATTTTTACAAAAATAGTGACTGTTATAAATCTAAATGTTTTCTGAGTAAGTTTATAATGCGAAATTCCTGGATTAATCACTATCGTAAAATATATAGTCCTACAGTATTTGACCTGTATGGAAAAATTCCCATTAATATTGTTCAAAATTTCAGGAAACTGTGCATTTATGTATTGTTAAAACAAAGCATCTGTAGGCCTTCCTAAGAAACTGATATCAGAATGGTTATAAACGTTAGAATACTTGTAGGCTTATGTGGGTGATAGAAATATACCGGTACCTAGTTTATGAACATTAATCTCAACGCCGAGTGTAAGCATTGAAGTAGGAAATATTGTAACATCTAATGGATAGTATTTAGAATCAATGTACCGAATTTACTCTCGTAGTTCACGCACTTTTTTCAACGCTAATTTTGTAATTTAAAATAGGATGCGTGATTTGTGCGAGAATTTTGTTAAACCATTACAGGAATTATTTTAATTCGAATAAAACAATATGCGATAGCTAACAGTGCATCATTATTGATCTTCCTCAGACCTATAGTCTTGTTTAGATTCACTCCGCGTATGCATCACTTTTAATTTGAAACTTGCATTATGACTTGCATATTTTTTGGACATTACGGTAACTTTACTGCACTTTATATAATTGAAACTAGACCTCTTCATCTCAAAGACTGCACACGAACTACCTGTATGCGTACAGTAGCAAAATACGAACTGTTATTCCTCTCCCAGCAGTTATAAGGGCTTAGAAATCTACCGTTATACAGTTGCTGTGGTCACAATTCACATTGAAAATAAGGATTTTGACTAACAATATAACAGTATTTACTACTCGTGGATGAGGTTTCACAAAATAATAATGAAATATTCCTGAATAAGTGAATTACGCAAAAGCGTTGATTATGCGGATAAATAAGGTACTCCTTTCTGGAGAGAAGTACAAAGTGACACTGGATTTTGAAATACACTTTTACAGTATGAACCAATCACATTTATAATAATACTACAATTATTATACTTGCTAATACAATTAATATTTATGAATACAGCATAGCGAGGATATTTTAGCAAATAATTGGAAATGCATTAATCTATCTACACATGCGTCTCAGGGCAATACGGTATTTTAGTTATTGACTACTCAATACAGGGTCTGTCCGGAAAGTAATGTCAGTGAGTCAAATACAAAAAAACTTATTGATCCGATCGGTACAATACATTCAAGAGTTCAAAATAGGTTCCTCCGACGTGTTGATACGTCGCTTCCAGTGAGATTTCCAGGCATCAAAGGCATCATGGTAGGCTTTTTTCCGGAATGTCCTTTAGAGACTTTGTGCAAACCTCTTTGACTTGTCAACTGTCCCATAATGTCAGTGAGTCAATTAGAAGATATTTATTGATCCGATCGGTACAGTACATTAAAGATTGCAAAATAGGTTCCTCCTGTGTGGATACAAGCTTCCAGCGAGATTTCCAGGCATGAAATGCATCATGGTAGGCCTTTTCCGAAATGTTCTTTGGAGCCTTGGTGAAAGCCTCTTCATGACTTTGTCAACTGTCCCAAAGTTATGCCCTGTCATGGTGTAACCGTCAATGCCAAATTCTAAGTGGAAGTGCTCAAGAGACTCAAACGACCGCATCCAGACCGACACTGAGGACAATTGGAAACTTCACCACGACAACGCCTTCTTCCAGGCAAATTCAAAGGTGCCAACGGTTCCCCAGCCGCCCTAAAGTCCTAATGTGGCTCCCCCAACTTCTTCTTGTTCCCACACTTGAAAACTCCCATGAAAGGACATCATTTCGGGACAGTTTACGAAGTCAAAGAGGCTTGCACCAAGGCTCCAAAGGACATTCCGGAAAAGGCCTACCGTGACGCCTTCGATGCCTGGAAATCTCACTGGAAGCGACGTATCGACACAGGAGGAACCTATTTTGAACTCGTGAATGTATTGTACCGATCGGATCAATAAGTTTCTTGTAATTGACTCACTGACATTACTTTCCGGACAGACCCTGTATGTGATGTAGCATATCTTAATGATTTTTACATAGTTACTTTTTACATTACACAAGTTACTTTTTAGTTTTCTTTTTTTAAAAATATCAAACTTGTGAATAATAAACTATTTTAAAAATATAATTCCAGACACCAGGCTTTGAAGGCCTATATTTACCATATTTTTGTGTACTCGAATATCAATTACTGACTGAGTATATAATTAAAACTATAGAATGACATTTGAGACAGCTTCCCCTTAGCACCCAGACATTTATAATACTTTTCACTTTAGGTCTTGAATTACTTCCCAACTTGCGGACTTCAGAGTGTCAGAATATTGAAAACTGTATCCGGGAATATACTTGAACAAAAACGATGACTTGACATACCCGAAAACAAGGTGAGAAACATATTTATTTTCTTTTTCAAGTAATACATTAGACAGAGAAAAGTTTTACTGTGAAATATAAGTAAATTGAGATGGGAAGTTAATTGAAATTGATTTTGAACTTCGGAGGAACGTACAGGTTTGGATGAAATTCATAGGTGAGAAATAGGTAAAATTCATTATTTTTTCCCCTTAGCAATCAATATTGCTTCTTGAAAAATGAGAGGCTGCTTCTACAATTGCATTCTATTACCGAAATTAATGATTGTTATCGTTAGAAAATGGCAGCCACGTTTCGTACACTGTTTCCCTGATAACTCCCACAAATTTAAATATTTCCGAGTGATTCTTTTTCTATGGGACAAACACATGTAGGCTCAATAGAAATAGAGTTTTGGACTTAATCTACAGATTTAATTAAATGTCAAACAGATTTGTTATGTTATGCAAATATTAGCCACTGGGCTATATTTGTAACATGTTCATTCTTGTATCATTATTACTTATTGTTCATTGTAGAACAGATTGTAATGTTGAAGAAAGATAAAAAAAAACCTTTTCTATCTATTTGTTAATATCAGGTGAACAATACCATCTACAAACATTGATTTAACGTTAATAATTTATTAAAAATATTTTAATGTAGAAGAAAATATAAAAATATACTCTTCATGGATTTATTTATTTAAAAATACCTATACTGTAGATATTCAAAAGATTGCAGATGATGTTGTTCATATGATGTTTACAAATATATAGAAAAAAGAATCACTAAAAAAATATTGACTGTGGTAAAAATTATTACGGAAACAGCAATATAATGCACCAATATTATGTAATTGTAGTTAATAAAGATCTTGCTAGAATACAAAGTTACAAAACAATACACTGCCGAGGAAGTAAAAATGAATTTCACCTATTTCTCACCTATGAATTTCACCCAAACCTGTATGTTCCCCCTTTAATCCCTTTTACTTTTTATTAGGCCTATATCTTAATGCATCTACTATGAATTTTAACACATTGACTGCCAGGCTTCCCAACTGGGATTTAAATCTCCTGTGCCACCTATTTAGTAATTAAGATGTTAACATTACCTGTTTATGGAACCAAATCAGAATTGTATTTATTAAAAATAACGATTTCCGATCAAAGAAATATATATCTCAGTCCCCCTTGAATTTCTGCGAAAGTTTCACTGCTTATAGCCACAGCGACTATTTATAAAAAAAAAGTGTATGAGAACTTGACAAATTTTGACATTCGATTTTTTATATTGATTAAACATATCAATTAGAATTTTATTGAAGTAGACCTACATGAAATAATGCACTCTGCTCCAGAATTTCATAACTATTGTATTTATAAATCTGGAGGCAACTTTTTATTTTTTATAATTTCTATGGTTCTATATTAAATTTATTACATGCTAAATAACTTAAATACAGTGCAGCTTATATTATTACTTTAAAATATAGTTTAATAAACTTGAAAAATTCAAAGACTACTAGGATGTTAATCTACTAAAAGATATTCCCAACACCAGAAAGAAGAGAGCAGAGTCCGTAATCAAGGATAATAATTCTGATTACAAGAAACATCTCACCTTGTAAAGGCCATGAATATAATTCCATCTGTTGAAAGAAGTGGAGGAGGAAAGGAAGAGAGACAGAATAGAAGTTTCACCAGAAAGAGGAAAATATAAAATCTGAGTGTTTGGCAGGGAGGGGTGAAAATGCACAGTTCTCCAGTGGTTCACAGAGGTGCTGCAAAGTAATTAGCAAAGACAGAATGTTAGTAAAAGGTCGAGAACATATAGCATACATATTATGGGAACTGTATATAAGTTACATGCATAGACCAATATACGTTTTTAGATACAGTTTTCTCTTTTTGTGAAACTTGATGGTAGAATGTGATTTATTCATAAGTTTCCTGTGCGAGAAGAATATCTATGTGAAATGTCATTTAATACATATACATATGTACAGTATAGAATAGCCTATAAGTCAATTCTGCATCAGAACCCTTTTTTGTTTTCTTAAACGTAATTCATTTGTCAGACAGTTTATTTTATATGCTAAGAACAGTAATATAATATGAAAGAAGATATCACTAATTACGTTGCATTCTGTTAAAATGACTCTATTACATTTAAATCAAGTTTAAGGCAATATGCTAGAGAATTCAGAAATATGGAAAATCTATATTTTGCTAACTATAAGCAATTTACCGTTAATTACAGCTCTCTGTATAATGCCGTAATGCTGATTTCATGCTATTAATGTAACTAACATTTAATATTTACTGTTTGTGATGCATATTGCTGTCCTATTACAAATGTTTATCAAATGATATACCTTTTCCGTGCCATTGACTTCACATAACTTCTATGTAGGCTACCTAACGTTCTTACAACCTGCTGTATTTATACTCCTTTCAGGTTCGAGGCTAAATAAGGAGTTAAGGATCTGTGTCTATACAGTAGGTCATGAAATTATTGTTTGTCAATTATTTTTTATTATTTGTGTATTTTATGGAGTAAATTTCAACTTATGTCAATTAAATTGGATTTGATATAGAATGAAATAGCCAGGATGGTTCGTGGTATGTAAATATCCAATTCAGCATTTGCCTTTACGACTGGGGAAACCATGAATAAAACAATGTCAAATTAGCTGACTACGGGATTTAAACCTGGGACCACCCGAATGCCTTGGTTTGAAAAAAAAGTATAGTCTAATTGAATCGTTTATTTCAAAAACCAGTCAAGCAACAAATTCTTGATTTTGAGTAAATCAAAGAAAACTTCCTAGCAAGCTAAAACTTTCTTCTAGAAAATTGATATTTTTTCCGATGAAAGTTATCCATTTGTGTAACTGTTTGATAAACATAAAACTTTTTTTTTATCGATATTGACAGATGTAAACAAATAATAATAAGTGTGCACTTGACTGGTTTTTGAAACAAACAACCATCACTATTGTAAATGTGGTATGAAATATTCTATTTTCATCAGGGACTTAAAAAGTAAAATGAAACGTGAACTTTTTAAAGTGTTTAATATTATTGGCATTGATACATATTTGTTCTGGAATGATTATTCGTCATCATACACTTGCTCTAAAGCGAATTCTGCTTCCGTTGTAGGCCATTGAAAAATATTCTCATAAAACTCTTCGTATCCAACCAAGTAGGGTTTTAGAGCTTTTAAATCTTGTATTTTTTTCACATTTATTGGGACCTTTTTAAAGTGCTTCGTTCAATTCTCTGGACATTTGTCCCCTCAAAGGGAAATCAATTCACAAATCCCGCGGTTTAGAACAGAAACCAGCCAAGTGCTGTCACTTGACTTCTTTCTGCACTAAACATGGATTTCAAGGCTTTGCTTCACCATCACATGGGGACAGCATTTGACTTGTTTGTGCACTAAACGATGTATATACCTATACACAACAGCAATCGCCCAATAACTCAATTTTGGATTTTTTGTTGCTTGACTGGTTTTTGAAATAAACGATTCAATTGTCATCGCTAGATTTAGACAATTCTGTGGTTTCTCGTTTTGGTGCTAAAGGAACATAGCCATTAGCATTCTGATTATGTATCGCAGCTTAGAACGCAACTTTAAAGTGTGTGTGTGTGATTTTTAAATTTTTGAACTGATAATGGTAACGTTATAGAGACTAAACTCCGGTTATACGTGTTTATTGTACCGGTATATATAACATAGTAAACCGAAATAGTTATTTACGATGTGAGACCGTTATAAAAATCTTAACAGGCAAGCACGAGGTTAACAAAACGAGCGCTAACGAGTTCCGAATCATAGGTTACATTAATGAGGGGTAGTGTAAGCCCTTCAGCTTCTCAACACTGCGACCTTAACATAGATCTACTGTGAATACCATATACCCTAATCTAGCAGTTACCACTTTAATTTAAGGATTTTTAATATAGCCTATAATTTTCTTGAGTGATCTCCAGTTCTGGGGATGTTACGTTACTGAAAACCCCACTACCCGGCCGAGAATCGAACCCGGACCGCCAGGGGGGAAGGCAAGTATGCTACCTATACACCCATGACGGCGGACTCCGTGTCATAGACTTTTATGTTATTTTGAATCGTAAATTGTAATAATAATTTCACTTCGCTTGTGTTTAGAATAGTAATCTAAAATATTTTGGTAATTTCGTATGTAGTGAAATTCTGGCTCTTTTGGTTGGAAACAATTTGTTTGGAAACAAATGACACATGAAAACGTATTAACATAGTTTTGCTAAAAATACTAAATCATAATCTATTCGTATAGAATATTTATTTATAATATATTTCTTCAAGTTTTAGAATAGGTAAATAAAGAACTATCTGGAAAAATCCTTCGCTGTAGACTAATACGGAATTACAGACACTGCATGAATGGGGGAAAAATGTAGGTCGTAAATAATGTTCTGAGAAATACTATCTTCATAATAATATTGTGTTAGCTTTTTATTGTGCATTGATAAAAACCATCTAGTTTATGAGCGAATTTTTATTGCCGAAATATTTATGTTATTTTGAATTGTAAATGATTATGAGGTACTCGATAAATAGTAGTAGTGAGAATAATAGTATTTTTAGTGGTTAAAATGAATGAAATGGATGATTATTCATTTGTACTAAAGGAATGTATACAACAGTGACATCTGGTGATGTCCTCCATAATCTCTATAACGGGCTAGCACCTAATTTTTACATAGACGGAGAGTGTTATGTTAAACAATGTTTACGATTAAAAATAAGATAAACATATTTTATAATGGAAATGAAGGGAAGAACATCTTGCCTTAAAAGTTAGTTTCATGATTGGTTCGGAAAATAAAACAGGCTAGTAAAACTAACAGACATGTTTTAATGTGATATTTAATAACCTGTTACCTTCATAGAAATTACTAAATATATTATGATATAAATCTATTATATACTATACTGTGGTTATATGATTTCGAATCACTCCAGTTGCTGAGCTGATTGAGCGATTTATTGGTGTTTAAAGTTAAAATTAAGCATATTAACCATGAGACATATTTTCAGCTAAGTTGTGAATAGTTTTCATTTTGTGAAGTTTTATGAGATAATGGTGAAGTTGGTTGAATTTTATGCCTGTTGCCAATACGTTTCAGTTATACATGTGGCGCACACATCAAGATCCCATATGTTTCGAATGCACCAGTCAACAAGTAAATAATTAGAACCTCAAAGCTATTAAAGCTTGTAAGAAATTAGGGTTTGTTACAATTCTCTGAATAGTATGCCAAGTGAATTGCTTGAAAAACAGTTTCGAATTTCGTTCGAATTTTTCCTGCTTGAATTTAATTTAATTCCACTCGTTTTAATTCTCTTGCCTTACTTATTTGTGAGTGAGCGAATAGTGACAATCCAAGATCTATGTGGAACTATCTTTTGTGCGCTGCTCAGTTATAATCTGTAACTTCCTTACATGTTAACTTGAGCTGTAGAAAGATTTCTGTTCACTCTCTTCAGGTTGTCCTTAGTCAAACGAATGTCCGTTATGTCCTATTTAAAAAAGCTTGTAATTTAACACTAATTGTGTTTGTAAAACAAGCAGAAAATAAACATCGAGATAAAGACATCAAATTTACAACAAAGCGAACACAAAACTACGTACTATATTGTAAATTGTAACATACTGCAACATCAAGACCTCAACAATAAACACACTTTCATACTACAGTTTCATATTTTGATAACAGTGTTGAATAAGTACTTCAATGCTCTTATGATAAATGATTTTACCTAATAAGAAAAAAAGTTTCATATAGGCCTAGTTAAGAAATCGATCTACGATCTAATTACGTTTAATAAAGTAATATTTGTTTGAAATATGCACATTCATGACGTAGTGCTACCCGTTTGTAATTAACACTTGTGTATAATAGAATAATAATGAGGCTAAAACCTACTAAAAATTTGACCCAGTAGGCCTAAGTTATTTAATCAATTGAATGCAATAAAATAGCTATTTTATAGATATGTATGCTTTAATTTTTTAAGTCTTAGTTCTTATAATTTTTAATATATTTTATTTTATGGGAATGGGGTTGATTATTATTATTATTATTATTATTATTATTATTATTATTATTATTATTATTAATGCAATCTTATAATCCAATGCAAAGCTTACTTCGAGGTGATATCTTTCTGATCTTAATTTCTTATTGCACCATAGAAGTTCATCAAATTGATAAATGAGCAAAACGTTGAAATACAATGCATTTTCATTTAAAGAGTTAATCCAGCTCTAGAGTTAAGAAATGTGTAATGTACAACGACTTATTTAAATTTATCTGTTTAACTTGATCCTATTTGCGCTAATCACAATAGGTATACTTTGTTTACTTGCAATATTCTTAACTGATGAGCTAAATATATTAAAACAGATTTTCGGATGAATTCCAAATTTTATTAGCTGTTAATATTATTGCACTTTTTCGTATCAGTTTATGTGCAGGGATCAGAAATCTATGCCTCTTTTTATTCGCTCATGTAAGTTAAGAAAACTTGAAATTGCTATTTTATTATTACAGTAGACAAGTAGACTAACAATTTTATACAGACCGAATCATGCAAAGACAGTAGAAGATAAAAAAAAAAGTTGAATTTAAAACAGAAGACACCAATAGAACATGCCACCAGTATTTTAGAATGTATTTACAGTGATTGATATGTATACATACTCTTTCGTTAGCTTGGTTTTTTCCTAGTGAAATGGCAGCATCCGAGAATTGGCATCTAGAGCCCAAGAACCCTCGCGAGCATCTGCGATAAATAACAACAATAATAAAAATTACGTCTATCAAAATAGTTGCGAACAATTTACATACGCAGTAACTTAATTCATTGGAAGACAGGGATATATGTTTTACATGTTAAAAATTTTATTTATTGAAGATAAACAACTACAAAGGTATTTCAGATGAATGTCCGAATATTTCGTCAATGGAATATATAGCGTTTTCTTTTAATACACACTTAGAAAGAGCGAATCTAACCGAATGCATCAGTGTTTCAGCTTTCACTCTTGTAATACAGGACACAATCTTATCGGGCCTGAATACCATAATGTGAAGTGAACAGATGGAGAGGACTTATCAGGAAGATACGAAAGAGAATTACGGAGTCCAGTGATGACAGTGACTGAAAGAGATAATACAGTGTGGATATTCACTGAGGAAACAATCACTGCCCTCTCGGGGTCTGAGTTTCAAGTGCCTTCATTAAACATTTTACACGATAAATTGTCCAAAGATTTAAAAATAAGAAGCTTATCATAAAAAAGATTTAAATATTATCGGCATGGTCTGGACACAGGAGTAATGAATACACTTCAGGCTTAAAGTTTGTAATAAAGTACGTTATTTAATAAACTTTTTATGTAAAGAAGGAACTACAGTAACTACACCGTAACCGTGGTGATGGATGTTATAAACAAACGTCGATCACTGCAAAGCTGTACTGTATATTGCTTTATGTAGCGAATGAGACCATAATTCTGCTTGTTTATTTAACGCGATATTTGTCCGATTTCTAAATTAGGATTATTAATAAGAGTGTGAAGGCTTTTGGGCATGGGGATAAGGTATTTCAAAACTTGTTTCATGTGAATGAAAACATTATAATACAATATCTATACAAATTAAATTTTTGTTAAGTGTAATTGGCCTATATAAAATATTTGACTTCTGAAGAATGATGTAAGTTATTATCTTAAAAAAGGATTTTTTTCATAAAGTACGTTAGATAAATGACTTAAAATTTATTTTCAGCTACACACAAATAAGCAATTACTAGAAGAAGGATACAAGTGTAGACAAGAGATGCAAGGATCAATCTACAAAATATCATGTAGGCTTCATATGGTTGAGGAATAAAAATCAAATCGATAGTATCTCTTCTGTTTCTCTTACGAAAGGAGATTTTTTTAAACCTGAGGAATTATTTTAAAAATTGATATGCTCTATTTGTGATATGTGTATTAAATATTAAGTACTTTAACTTATTTATATCGTCATTTGCTGCTGAATGGGCGATAACTTTTTAGGATCTATGATAAACACTTTTGCTTCTTGACTAGTGGATCTGTAGATCCTATATAATTCCGTAACAAGGGAAACGTGACTTGAAATAATTTCGATTGTTTATAACAGTGGTTCCCAAACTATGGGTCGCGACCCACAGGTGGGTCGCGGGAGCAATTTCGGTGGGTCGCGAAAAGGGGCGAGAAAAATTAAACGAGTTTTCAATATAAGGAAAGAGTGTATAATTTAATTTAAGTTGTAAATAAAAAACAACAGTTTCACAAATCTCGATTTTTTAAAAATAAAATGTACTAGTTGGACAAGGTTCTTTATTGAAATAAACTTTACCATTTTTATATCAACTGTGTTTTCTCAGCAGGACATTTGAACACAATAAAACTATTGAAAAACATGTGCTGTATTTTATATAGCCTATATTGGTTATCGTTATGTAGTAGTGGGTCGCGAAAAAAATTTCTAGATGAAGGTGGGTCCCAGTACAGAAAAGTTTGGGAACCGCTGGTTTATAACATTGATCTTATACGGATGAACAAACCTGCTTTGATCTTTTGGCACAAGTAAGACCTTCAATTGATAAGAATACGAAATAATTCTTATAATGTTTTAGTTATGACTACATATAAAGTATTTGTTTTTATGCTTTGTTGTGTTAACAAATTTATAAATTCATTCCATACGTGTTTCATAGTGTACAGTGAAATGTAACAGTTTAGGCAAGGATAAGTAAAAATTCTAAATAACAGGAAACAGTGATAAAGTGAAATAAGATTACGATCTGAGTAACCCATTATTATCCGTAATCTTGTTTTACGAAAGATGTACTAACAATAAGATTAATGAGATTATAATGACACGTATGTATTTAACAGATGGTAAGCGCTATTTGTGAATTTTAATTTACATGTAATTAGATAAAATTATTTATTTTATGCATATTATACTATATGACATGATAGCTTTTGCAGAAATAAACACATTATGAAATAAATAAAACCTTTTTTTTAAAGAACGTAGTACATATTAGAACAATATACTGCTGAAAAATATACATTACCTTACCTGCGGAATCGTTACACAATTAATTTATGTACTGAAATTATATTTTGCAATAAAATTAATGTGAATACAATGCAGATGGGATGGGAGATAATGTAGTTAGTGAAAATGTTATTCTAACAAATACACATGCTGGAGGATTAATATCAGTTGCGAAAACAAACAAGCAACTATGCTAAACCAAAAACAATGCAGCATCGCAATGAAACCAACATGAAGTTAGTTATAGTACATATTCCACATTCTTTAGGTACAATGACTTTATACACAGATTTTCGAGTAAAAAAGGCTTTCAATACATTAATGTACACATTAATTTATCTGAATTAAATATACTTACAAAATGATTCTCCTGTCCTCTGTCTTAATGTTACGTATCATAAGCTGTTTCGTAGAAGGGTGTTCGAACCGTTTGAGATCATTTTTAAGTACTGTGTGTATTAATTGAAGGCTTATGTTACTTTATAAATAGCACTATATTTTGTGGGATGATTTTACGGGCAAGGTAAAAGTTTTCAGTTATCTTCGTGAATTAATGTTTAAATTAATTCAACTGTCCACAGTAATTTTAAATGTGTGATTGTGGGAGGCACGATAGTAAAATAAGTAACAATTAAATAAAAACATATAAACTTGCATTAAATTACACCTGGGAAGATAAATAACTTTTTCCGTTCTAGCAAAACATGTGGTCAATGTGAAATGATGTGGCCTTTGCAGAAAAAAAAAAGCTTGTCTGACATTTTTGTCTATTGCACTCCTAAACTTTGTTATTGAGTTATGTATCAACGTTTGGAATGAGATTTTTTGGCCAAACACATTTTTATTTTTATTGCACATTTGTTAGTTTGAAAAGATACCTCTTTATGTGAAAATTGCAACAGCAGTCATTTAAAAATAAATTTATATGGCACAAAGTGCACATGTTTACCATTTGAATGTAATTCTGTTCCTGTTTTTATCTTAACTCTTTATCCTTATATTTTCTACCCTTTAAATACACAAAGCCTATACTAAAAATGAGCTAGAAAGTTCATTTATACGTCAAATTAAAGCTCATGAATGAGAAAATTTTCTGAATTATGAGTTTTCTGTTATTTCAAAACACAACTGTGATGTGTGTTTTTGTTTGTTATATGCCTTATTGCTGATTTTTTCCAGTTTGAACTGTAAAATGTTATGCTTTCTAGTAAAAGAAATTAACATATACTTACTTCTCACCATTCTTTGTTTAATAAGGAACAAATTATTTAAAGAGTTTTCAAGTTTGTGTCATTTTTTTGCAATTCTATAATATTTTAATAATCTACATATTTTTAAATATAAAAGAAGTGTTAGGACACAAAAATCTGAAAACTAAGTGGACTTTGTTCTCAAACGTTAATACACTCCTTAAGCAAAAGAGGTAGCTAAAGTCAGTATATATTATGTGTGGTAGTGTGCACTTCATACTATCTGCCCAGCTAACAGGCACAGCTTTTAGTCATCTTTCATATCCTTTTCAGTTAGAAAATATTATTGGGCAGAAGTAATAATTTCACCATTAAAATATTTATTTAAAGATTATATTCGTTCTTAGTTTACTATGGTGCCCTTTAACTTACGAAATTTACTTGGATTTTTTCCTTTGGATGATTGGGCAAGTTTATTATTTTTTAAAGAATTTCTTTGAAACATAGCATGTCCAACCCATATAAACAATTAATATTACATTTACTTTTCGTTTTTTGAAAATTATAATCGTAAAATTAAAAAAAAAACTTTCCTTAGCAATTCTAGTATATTTTTAGGCAATGTAAATTTGATGTTCGAAAATAGAGAAGCCATTTTACCCCCTTTTACTGTCAGTATTTATTTTCCTTTCGTTTGTAAATATGATTTTTCAAGTTAAAAAAACTAGAACATAAATAATTAGCAATTTGTTCGTTTAATATAACGTAAATCATCTTATTTTAGCCTCCTACAAGGTCTAGTATCGAATGCATGCTTTGTAAATGGTTTCCAGTTTGCGTTTCAGGCAATATAGGCAACCCCCTTCACCTTGCCATGCTCAGTCGCCTTCATTCGCTCCATTATTTTACTCCAGGAAAACAATATGTATGGCTTGACAGAATTTAAAAAAGTAGATTATGTTATGTGTAAGTAAAACACGAAGAAAGCAGTCTATACTTCTGAAGAATTCAAAATCAATTTCATGTAGACTAATCTTTATCTGCAAACTATTTAGAATGGATCAATGCCATCTTTAATTTTTTTTCGAATTTTATTAAATTCTTAAACCTCTGTAGGATCTCCGTTTTTCTGTTAGAAATTATATGGTACTGCATTAATTGCAAATCTTTTTAGTCATAGGAATACAGTATAATTTTTCATATGTTTTAAAGATCACGGTTTCGTAAAAAAATTCTCGCAATTATGCATAACCCTGTAGTAGGCATAACCATGTCTTACGAATTAAAAATTAAAACAAACTTAAGATTTAAATTAATTATTTAATACAGTGATCTTCGCATTTAATTGAAGTTTGAATATTGTAATCCATGGTAAAAAAAATGCGGATTTTATTATGTCTCGCATGTATCCCAAGGCCTTAACGCAATCCATACTACTTGCAACCTGGAATAAGTAAATTTAGTGTGGATTAGCGGTTTCAGTACCTACCTGATAAGAATGGAATTTCAATTGATTTTCGTTAAGAAACGTACTGGGAATGTAAATTTTATGGGAATATGTAGCGATTTAAGAAATATTTATTTAAACCTGATGGTCGTATGTATTTCGTGTTATATTTCATGGATAACCGTGAAACTCATTGACTGTGAAAAGATTTATAAATATTGCATTCACACGCCGCGTGTTTCGTATTTACAAATAACGTTTGGTAATTCCTTGGATATTGATTAGTCACGATCGTTTATCTTATAAATATGCTTCTTAGGGTCGCAAGGATGCAATTTTATCTGATAAAATAACACTTGTTACTTGACACGTAAGGCATCTACGTGCGGTTATTAATACGTCAAATGCTGCCAGTAAACAGAATGAATATACATTATTTTATGCAGCATAATTTGTTTAGAAATTGAAATAATGTAAATGTGTATTGACTAAAAACACAATTTCAATTCGGTGCAAGCCAGTTGTTGTGATTTTTTATATTCAGATATTAACAATGACGACCACGCTCTACCTTATATATTTTCATTCTAAAGAGGAAAATTTGCCTTGGGAGGTGAATCGAATCTGGGTTCTCAAAAAGGTACCCGGTCCAAATTCAAATATTCCTCTAGACCCGTAGTTATCTCGCTGCAGACATCAGCATATCTACAAAGTAGGTAGGACGCACCGAAATCAGATGATTGCATCTTCAACCGCTAAAATCTGTGTCGATCTGCTGAATGTCCGATTCTTCAATCTCCAATGGAATGGGGAGATTTATAGCGAGAAAAATGTTGTTTTTAATAGTCGTGATCTCTGTTCATGGGTTGCAGGGTCGAAATACTGAGGTTTTTTTCTTGTGTTTAATGGTTCTGGCGTTGAGTAAATTTTCTCACAAATATTTTTAGTAAGATGGGAATTACATGCTATGTATAAAACCTATGTAAAAGTCATTCCTAATCAGAATGAAAATTAGTGGAAAAATCATAATGATTGAAATTCTAACGTGAACAGTAATATGAAGTGGAAAATTGAGGAAGAGTTGGTGATGTTAATATGCCGTTGTTTGAATGTTGTTCATTACCATAGATTCTATTCTAAGATATTCTTGTAGTAGAGGTAGTTCTAAATCATTATCTTAAAAGAAGCCTCCCTCTATTCAGCAAAAATACCTCTTTTTTCAATGAGGCTATCAGTGCTCGTTTAAAACATGTTTCATGTATGAAGTTCATATTCGAACGAAGAATTAAAAAGTTACGCAGGGTATATTTTGTTTAGTCTTGGAAATATTGTTAGAAGTTTCGCATAACTTCACTAGTTTAGAGAGGTTAATCGGTTCATTAGAGGGTTCCCGGGTACCCCTGGGCACACCCCAGGAGGAGGGGAAACACGAGAAAATCTCTATTCATTGTGATATTAAAACTAATATTAGGAGACTTGCTGAAATGCATTGTCGATAGTTAGCAAGATTATGTTGGTGCAGAAGTTTCTTTGAGTTTTACCCAGTATTTCTATTTAATTGTGGTGCTGCCAGGTCATGAACATTGAACCATTTTCGGGAGCAAGTTTTTATTATCGTGTACTGATATTACTATTAATTTTTTTCCTTTTTTTTATCGACTATTTCTAGGAATCAGAAGTAAAGAGCCTTCGACTAACGGTTAGATATGAGTCACATTTGTTGCATACAGAATTGATTTTTACGACAACTTTCTTCGTGTATATACTCACAGGCTTTGGAACACCTCCGGTACTTTTTACATATTTTATCAACTAAATATTGTGAATGAAAGTTATGTTAATGAGAATTTGTAATAAAAGGATTGACGGGTACCCAATTCATATGTTACTAGGAAAAGGATATCTACAGGTTTGGGAGGGCCCTTAACCAAATTGGCAAATAAATCAGACTTTACAAATTAGAATAAGCAGCAGCAAGCTGTATTTATATGAATAAAAAGATAATATGCTTTGTACAAAATAAGTTACTATAAATAGTTTTCTTGGTACGGTTCTTTATACATAGTCCCGAGATTCGATATGCAACCTTCTCACAACAAATATAGGACCTGCCACATTATAAATATATATTAATATAACATTGTTATATTAATATATATTGTAATATATACATTTTTCGTACACAGGCCAGATCATGGGATGGTTTCTTACTTCACATGTAATTCTACGAGGAACACAAGCTACGTTTAACACTTATTAGGCTACAGTTTTAATTAGAGAATACATTATTCGTGTTAGAGGGAAATTAATATGTCACTTATATCATAGCCACAGAACAACTTGCTACTGTAGTACCTTACTTGAATTATATTATGTATAATTTTGGTCAGTCACATAAAGAAAACAGTAGGAAAATATTTGGAAAGATTTCTAAGAAAAGAGATAAATTGTGAGTCAGCTAAATAAATATAGTTTATTATAAAAAATAAATGCATTTAGTGAATGTAAACTACACGTTTTCTTTCTGGTGGGTGGAAAATCTTCTTTTTTTACGTACCTATCCATAAACCCTGGAGAGAGGATGTCGAGCACCATCTTGATCTTGCCGTAGAACTCCATCAATCATCATTGCACTTCTTTACTTTAGAACAAAAAGTCCATTCGTTCCTTTTTATGTTTTCTGTAGACATTCTGGTCATCCTTCGTTCGTTACGCAATACCGCCTTCTTTTTGTTTTTTGTTACAAAAACAGTTCTGAATCTCCGCGATAGATCGCGCTCACGCTCACTTTTTATCTGCATCATCCTAATTTGTTGTGAGTTGGATGAAAGTATAAGTTTTGGTCAATTATATAATTAACAATAAATAAATAATTTGTATAAAAAGCTAAAGGCTCAACTGCAAAATTGTTTTCCTATAAAAACAATCAACAGCAACAGTAAAATAGCGAGAGCAACTTTAGGAAAATAAAACAGCGACAAAATTATTTTGCGCTGGGAGTATTTTAAAGAAATCTTTGGTTTTTGTTCAATTTTTTCATTTAGCTTTAGCAATAAAACGAGGATAAAAAGCCTACTCTGTTACAGAACTTAGACCTATACATACTCCCACGGTTGACATCTTTGTTCTCGCAGCGCTGGCCCTTGTAGCCGTCCGCGCATCTGAAAAAAATTGAAAATACAATGAAATATGTACATAGTAGGAAATATAGAAATACAAGGTGGCATAAAAACATGGAGTAAATGAAAGCAATATGAAATGCAAAAACTCAAGAAAATATTTTAAAAGCTGTCTTTACGTAGTAGGAACTTTCTCAAGATATAATTTGTTATATTTTTGCTGCATTTTCATCAGCTTATCCAGTTTTGAAAGATTGTGAAAGGAATCAGTTCAAAAATGAAATTAAATGGTTGAGTAAAATATAATACGTCGTAAAATATAATACGACCAGAACTTATTCTCTATCCACAATGAACGTCGGTAGTTGGTGGTTGTCAGGTAGTAATGGAAATGGAAGCCGTTCCTGTCAGGCCCATAGCAGACTTCATCTGTTTACTTTTGTTATTTATCATATTCATATTTAAAGGATTATGATAAATAGGAAACAAAAATGTGGGAAGTTATGGGCCTTTGAGGTCGACTTGGTATTTCTGGAGTTATATCTCCGATGTTGGTGGTGATAGCAGAAATATAAAATAAGGTCTTAATCAATATTTTCTTTCCCTTTGTTTGAACATATGAGCAGCATGATAGCATGATAATGGAAGTATATTTTACAAGAAATATAGCCTTATATATCTGTGATCGAACCAATTCAGATGGTAAAGCATCCAATGCAGTAGTTGAATCAAGGGTGTCCACCCCTGTAGATTCATGACTCAATCCCACAGTTTAATAAAATTAATTCCCAACTTCGTATCACCACAACCTCTTGAAAAGTACCCCCCCCTTACAAATAATGGAATAACAGTAGGCCTACTCTAAAATGTCTTCCCAAGGAAAACTACAATGACATTAAATCATACGTCTTTCTTCAAATTTATAATGAAAAGTATGTTTAATAAGACTGCTTTTACATGATATATACATAACTGATAACAAAATGATTACAGAATATATTCTGAGACAGAGGTGCCGACCTGAAAATATATTTTTTTCTGGGGGGGGGGCGAGAACTGGATTTTTAGTAGTTATACATAGGCCTTATATGACAAAACTTCAAATGTTGGAGAGGGGCAGAAAGTACCTTGCCCCCAAAGTCAGCGCCTGTGTTCTGAGATAAGTTTAATAAGAATCGAATGTTTTAATTGGTTACAATAAATGCTTTTCGCTATGATCACAACATTAGGTCTACTAGTTGTACAGTATATCTTATTAGCTTCTGAAGAATTATTAGAGTTTTCTTTTAACTATTAACTATAAAACTTGGCCTTTTTATTTTTAACATATAAAATGGTAATTTTCAACAATTTTAACCCCCCCACCCAGAAATTTCAATGACGCTCTTTGCGTCTTAACCCTTGCGGACACCCCTGGTTGAATGATGAAAACATAGCGTTCAATATATAGAGGAATAGCACGAAATCTGGCCATTGGACAAGTGGCTTGTGACTGTTTCCGAGAAGTGAAGTGCAAACACATGCGCCAAAGTCTGATGCCAGACAACATAAACAAACTCGCCTTTTAAATCTTAAACAAATTCTACTCCTTCGCTAAAATTTAGAGTCGAATGCCAACGTTTCTATAAATCCTGGTTCTCTAGCAAAGGTAACATGGTACTTTATAGTCTAAATGAGAAGTATAATATGCCATAAAGACCACTACTTTATTTCAGCAATGAAATTTTGATGGGGAACATTGCACTCGCCTCGGAAGTTTGAGATGCTGACCTATCATTTATTCCACCTCTACGCCCTAATTACGGAACTTAAAAGATTTGGATAATAATAAGTTATAATAACAGTAACAATAAAATTATTTTAATATCAGTAATATTAATTAAAATATTAGTAGGCCCGTTGCAATTACTAATTACATTTATGCCTGTTACTGATATCCAATTAAGACCGTTTAACACTTTCTCTGTCCGTGGCGATTACAATGCTGGACTTAGTTTAAATTTTAGCAAAAATACACGTTGTGAGCTTTTATAAACAAAAGAAAATATAAAAGAACTCTGCGTATGTGTGTAGGCTAAGGGGGTATGAATGTGAAAATCAGCGCTGGAAAACGAAATATCATGTCAGAAATCTCATATATATAATATTCCATTTAAGCGTCTTCCGTGCATGTGTACCTTGAATGCTCTCTTTTAATCTCTCTGCCTCGATTTATTCGAAAAGGACTCTACCTGTCAATTTCAGTGTTGTGTAACATAATATACAATAACTATCTGCATTAAGATGAACATCTGTTATCTGAAACTTTATTTAATAGAAATTGTAAGGCATGTATGCAAGGGTACCGCTTACACTATGCCGGAAGGTAAAGGCGAAAAAATGGCACGATCCATGATAAAGGTAGAGAAAATCATGTGATTGCCTAGCATAATTTTCAAACTATGGTTTGTGGTTATCCCTTTAAGGTACAGTACATGTTGAGACAATAGTAACACTGCTTTAATTTATAAGATTTTATGTTAATTTTTAAATATTATACTTATGTCATACTAAGTTGTAAGAGTAGGCTACCGACATATTAAAGACTTTCTTATGTAGTATTTTATAGGGCCTATACATATTATGGTTACTACCACTTACTTTGGATTCTTCAGACATAACAGACCATAGTCGAAATATGAGAAAGATATATTTTTAAAGAGGACATAGGCTAATGAAACCAACGACAAGGAAGCGTTTTACAAATAAATGATGATATGTAATTTATACGTAATTATACGTTTCAAAATTAAAATGTATTAAAATCGTTCCAGCTAATTTAGCAATAAACATTTCCATTCAAAATACCGCTAACACTTTAATAATATGATCACCGGGGAAGATGGTATAACAAAAATCAAGAAAAATTCATATTATAAAGGTTGTAATCAATATGTCATAACATCAGTCTACAAGAACTTTCTTATGATTGCTAAATTTGTCGGTTTTGGCATAATTTCCTGAAATTTAGGTAATAAGTGGTTTGGTTTTCCAATTCCTGACGTAAGATTTTTTTTCAAATACTATTTTAGTGACGAACTCGATACAAATGAGTTTCAGGGGCTTTTTGTGCATATTATGGCCTATATCGTAAGAATAATCGATTATACTTTGTTATTTACTAGACCAATTGCGTGTAATTGATCGGTCTTTCTCATACTAATAGATAGCTAAACGACTATTAAGTTACGAAGTGACCAATTAAATTTCAGAACTTCTAGTGTGTTAATTCCAAACTGAAAGATTGCTATAAAAACTAACGCAAAATTAGGAAGTGATTCTAAATCTTCAGAAGATATGAACAATAATAAATCCTAAAAAACAAGTTTCAGCCCATTTTATACGTGCATGTACGCCTGTATAACAGTACATTTGCTAATTCTATATTTCATTAATTTGGTAATGTAACTACAAAAAAATAATTTCTAGATATAACTACATTATTACAACTTAATAATTTATATTTTATAAGTAATAAATTTCAACATACATTTCGATTCTAATGTATTTAGGATCAGAAATTTCAAATACCGCTACTAAAACGGCGAGGTTTCGATTTTTTACGAGAGCCTTCCCATGCTTTTTATGAAAAAGTCTGGAAACAACCATCTGCAGATTTAGTATCTGAAAAATCTTCACCGGTTTCTGGCATCCTCAGCAAGCTAAAGGAATATTATATATTTTATGGAACCAGAAGGTTCATTGCCGCGCTTACCAGAGCCCGCCATTCAACTCTATTCTGCGCTAACTCCATACAACCATCCCTCGCAAGTCCTACTTCTCTTAAATCTATTCTAATATTATCCTCCCACATACGTCTAGGTCTTCCAAGTGGCCTTTTCCCTTCGGGTCTCCCACTCAATACTTTTGAGTTCCTCTCCCATGCATGCAACATAATGTATAATAATAGCAAAGCCAAATTGGTTTGTTTAAAGTTATTTAACCACGGCTTTTTGGTGCTATTTACGCCTGTTTTACCGGAATTTTATCCCGCAGGAGTTCTTTTAGATGTCTATAAATCTACAGACTGTCACATTTACGGGCACATAAATGTCATCGAAATGTGCACGGATCGAAAACGCGAACTTGAGAAGAGAAAGCGAGTGACTAACCAACCGTTCCAGTCAGAGCCCTTCCAATTGTGAAGAATAACAAGATCATGAAAATGATGTTGAAAATTATGATGATGACGGTATTGATAATGTTAGTGCTATTAATAATATTATCGACTTTTCAGTTTTCCGACAAAATAATACAGCGATGACAGGATATTATTACCTAATTTGAAACTAAGAACAATGGTATCATAGTGCAGACTATTTTTATGGGTATATCGTCTTTGGTAAAATTAGTTTAAAATTGTATACCTAGGTATAATGTTCTTAAAAATGTTGAATAGAACATTTATAACGGGTGACATTCGGTTACATCTTTCAGACTCAGTATAAGAATCACATAGGTAAGACATTTTTTCCTAACAATTTTAATATTACAATAAGATAGTTTAATTCGGAGGAATTTGAAAACTGAATATGAATGGAATACACGCTCTGACATCTAATGTGACATTGCTTAAAGGAGTTTTCTCGCAAAACGGCTTGTTTTTGCACTAATCAGTATTTAGTTAATTACTTATTCCGACGTAATATTGATATTTCGCTGTCGCTGGGTAGGAATAATTCATGAAAGTAAATGAGAGAATGTAGGCCTGCTGTTTATTTTGTGTATATTATTATATTGTAGACCTTCTTAAGTTCGCATTATTTCAGTTTGTAACAATTGTTGAGCGAGGATGAGGTGGTTGCACATGGACAAGAAACCAGTTACTGATACTGATTACTTAAAAATTGGATGTAAGAGAGTGCCCTTGTGTTTTCTATTATTATAAAACTATAAATATCGTTGTTGAAGTACAGTTCACTTGGCACCTTAGATTGAAGTGGCCATTGTATTTTTTACACGTCTGAATCACACCAAGTAACACATCAAGGCCAACTCCGAATTGGTGATATGTGTTTGGAAGTATTACACAAATAAACTAAGGAAAATAAAACTAATGCCTAAATACAAACTGATTGTACTGGCTATCAGTTTATGTGTAACACCGGCCGTGGAAGCCTGCGAACTAATTTAAAACTAATGCCTGATTACAATCTGAATTATAATATTAATAATTTTACTAGGTTCATAACCCATTCATAGAGGAAGATACAATCTTCTCCAATGCCTGATATTTCCTCAAACATGTTATTTCTCTACTCAAGTTTGGAGTATTAATCACAGTCCCATCAAATTCCTGATTGGGAGCTTGAATAGATATTAGAAATCAATGTTAGGTCCTTTGTTCCAATTATATCAAACATAATTAACAACTGATGCATCCCTAAAACATTACCTAATTCAAATTTTGCATATCAGTAACATGGTTTATGAGACCAAAATCCGTCAATATGTCAGTACGTAGGCAAATTTACAAAATAGATCTCACGAAGTTTTGTTTTCCAAGAAGTACTGTTGATATCAGTAGTTGAAAATAAATTAAGATTAGAAATTGTCAGAAACACATTAATAAATAAACACATGACCTATTTTGTCTTTTGGAATTACATAATAATATATTCCCTTAATACGTTTCACTCCTTAATGAGATTAGGTGACTTTGGTAATCATGATGTACTGTGCAGAGGTATATCTACATAACTATTTATTAAATATTATTGATAGAAAAGTCGTCTCAAATTTATGAATAAAACTATTTCTATTTCTACCCTCTATGAAATTTAAATTATGGCACAGTACCAAAATACTGACTTAGGTACAGATATAAACATGATCAGTCGAAAAGAACCAATACAACCACTTTTCATGCACTAAAGGATGTAGTTGGGACAATTTCGCATCCTTGATTCCTTAATTAAACATCGAAATTAGTTTGATTTTTATTTTCTGATTTGATAATATGAGAAAGTAAACTGAAACTCTTGGTTACCTGGATTTAACTGGCTTCACGATAGAGCAAATTAATTACAGTGTACATAATTCAAATGTGACATCTGATATACCATTAACTAATTTCATAGGCTGTTTTGGTTCTACTTTCTTGCTGAAACGAAATTCTATTGATATCATTTACAGCGATTACAATCATCAAAACTTATTGCATTATATACATTAAAAAATCGTTCTCGCAATAACAAATTCAGCATTCGTAATTTACATTAAAAGAGTTAAAATGATATGCAAATATGTTGCAAATTACATATACATGAATAGGCTTATTGCTTAAAAGATCATTGAAAAACATAAAAGTTTAAGATCTTTGTTTAACTATCATAAAATCTGATAAAGGAAGTCTTCTGTTCAATGGCGTCTTACAGTTTATTGTTGGGATCCAGGAAGCATGAACGTTTTTATATAGCCTACAATAAAAAATAAAATAAAAATAATTAGGAAAAACGTCCATTTTGGTGATCTGGGTGAATATCTCATCTTGAGTATTAATAAACATTCTATAATGACTTGACACCAACTTGCCATGTTTTATACTTCTTAAATTACTGTAGGCCTATTTGTATAATTTTCAACAATTGTTATTAACATATAATACATATAAGGCCTATGTGTTTAATTTTGTTAGATATTATATGTTCGGAAATTATTTCGTTTTTCGGACATTTGACACTTTAAGTTTTTAGGCTTAAGAAAAATTAAAAGTTTTTGTACATGCATGTTTTCAATAAGTTGAGTAACTCACTTTAAACTTTGTACAGCGATAAGAATATTGTTATAAAAATGTGTTACTTACTGACAGACTAGCTCTCCTACGGTATCATAATATTGGCATGTGGCACCATTCAGACAGTACGTGTCCACTGGGCAGGGAATGGCATACAGCGGCCATAACGTCGTCGCTGCAAAAGAAGTAGTTTGTTAATTGGCATATTACATAAATTATCGAAAGGAAAATAAAATAATCTGTATATGAATATATATATATATATATATATATATATATATATATATATATGCATATATATATCTGTGTTGTGTGTGTGTGTGAGAGAGAGAGAGAGAGAGAGAGAGAGAGAGAGAGAGAGAGAGAGATATGGGAAAGATGGTTCATTCCAATACCACAGGAAGTTCTTCTTTGAGAACGGTTATAGGCTTTACTCATTATTCCAGTGAATTACATAATAAAAGAAAAGGTACCCCCTTCCCAAATAGGTGGTAGCGGCTGATTTTCTAGAGATAAGACTGTAAATAAGTTGGTCTTTCGACGTGTGATGGAAGCAGTGTGCCCAATACTAAGCTTGCACGAAAGAAAATTTCCCAGATAAACCTCATTTTGAAAGGGACGGAGTCTACCATAGCCAAATTTGAGCATGACAGGAAAATCGAGGGATGGTTGGACAGAATAGGGTTGAATGGCGGACTGAAGTAAGCGCGACAATGAACCTCCGGGTTCCATAAAAACAGATATTCCTTTTATAGCTTGCTTAGGAATTTATTATCTATTGAAATTGAGCAAGTAAGTAAGTAAGTAAGTAAGTAAGTAAGTAAGTAACTGCAATATTTGAAGCATACTGGCAGTAGGTCTAGGCTAATAACATTTTAAGGTGGTTTCGAAAGTTTGAGTTTCATATTAACTTTCTTTAATGTTTTTATAACAACCCTAAACCTGCATAATTATATTTATTCATTCATAATTTAAATTAAATTCTACTTGAAATTGAAAAAAAAAAAAAAAAAAAAAACTTATCAGCTTTTGAAACAGATCTTCTGATATAAGGCTTCACATATTGTATCGATACAGTTATTCCTATTTCTCTTGCCTGATATGTGACAACAGCTTTATCGAAGAAACATATGAAGCGTATGAAAAGAGTCACATGGGACACGACGTTCCTCATTCATTGGTATAGGCACGGAAGAGTGTTGCGATGATAGGGTGTAAGAGCACCAGCTGAGGAGACATTAGCCTCTGCTGATGTTTATTAACTTGCAGCGCGGAGTGTCTGTCTGTCTATATTGAATATAAAAACTGGCCTAACTCAGTTGGCACCGATGTCAGACTGCCTGCCCGCTTGTTTGCTTGCTTGGTTTATTTTGGACACCGCGCGGTCTCATGTACTCCATGTTCGAGCACCCTGTCAACAAGTGTACCAACTCAGTTGCTTACATCCCTAAAAGCCTACCAAACCCTTACGGCTATACGCTATCTGGTAACCTGCAGTTTACATTCATAGATTTTTTCACAAGAGTACTACTTTTCTTATCGCCGTTCTATTATTTTAGGATACCGATCAACGTAGAAACAATCCAGTTACTTAACTTATTAGAACGACGAAAGATTATCTGCTTTGATTCTATCAACTACCAGTAACAAATGAGGGAAAAAATAGTTTTATGCTGCACCCTAGGCTCCTCTCTAATGAGGCCCGCCTGGGAAGGTGGGGTTTAGGGTTTCGTCACAGATGAAATTCAATGTGAGACATAATAAACCTCGTGCTATTCAGTATATTGCTCCTAAACTAACATAAACGTTCCTAACCTAACAAAACGGCGGAGCTTGGCTGGGGTGCAGCAAAAATGTATCTTTTGCCACAAATGAAATAACCATTATTTATAAATTTGATTTAGATGAGGGTTATGTTGATTTGTGTAATACTTGAATCCACCTTATACCCACAACTTGCAGTTATTTTTTTCAGAAAAGGTTTTGCCATTTTAGGTTAAATCAGGTTAAGTTAGGTTAGGTTAGGTTAGATTAGATTAGATGCCATCTTGCGGCGATTTTTAAGAATATGGCAAAACCTATGCTGAAAAAACAAAACTGCCCACAACCTATGCTTTTGAGGTACTCTTACATAGGATACCTAAAATCTGTTTGCTTTACATTAGTATATAAAAATATGTCATTAGTTCATAACCTCAATTACTGAGTGTTGTAAAGGCAAATAAGGTAAAACAAAACATATTTCCTAAATCAGTGCAATATAGTAGTCGATGAGTTAAAATATTTACGCGACCTACAACAAGTATTTAGGTCATGGGCCTCAGCAGGGGAGGGCAAGGAGGGCACATGCCTCCTCTGGATTTTGGAATGTCTTATCTCATTTTTTGGTACCCTATGCCTCTGTCACCCTAAATTTGTTACAGGGAGAATAAAAATATAATTTATTTACTCCCTGTAGCTAGAATTTAAAGTTAAACCAGACTAATCACCAGTAGATATGTTGAGCAAGGAGGAGTGTAATCGTAATTGTGTAGACAAACTCTTGCATATATGGCGAAAGCTATACCTTTAAAATAAAATAAAAATGCTATCTATAATGGCGTAATTTTATTAAAACGAAACAACGAAAAACAAAGGATTGAAGAGAATAAACTAAATAAGAAGAAACAAAACCGAAAACAGAAGAACGAAACAAGAAATGAATGAACTAAAACTGGCTCAGGATGAAATATAATATAAAAAGAAAAGTACCCGATCTGAGTACGCGGCAGATGGCCATTAACCTGATTAAAATAGAACAAAATCCAACAAACTAAACAAACCTTTACATTAAAACATGATGATCTGATGAAACAAACACCCACTATTAAAATATACTTTAAAATCGAATTTCACGCAGAGACAGGCAAGCATATCTTACTTGCAAGGAACGACCAACGATCCAGTGAAAAAATATGACGATCACGTGAGTAGGTGCGTTCGGAAAGAGAAATGATAACATTTAAATTAAACAAAGCCGTAGCCTTTTTTTATTTCTCAAGAAGGCAGTGGCAAAACTGTACTCTTGCGATACTACAACCAAACGCGTAATTAAACAAGGTATACGAAATAATAGAAATAACATAATAGAACAGAACACAAGCAATAAGAATAACCACAATAACCATAAGCAAAGAACATACTGGAAAAGGTTCCATTTGAATTGTTGTAATTTATATATATATATATATATATATATATATATATATATATATGTTTGCTGTTGCATACAAGTCTATGTTTCCGTTTAAAATTTCATTTTAAGGAATAAAAATATCCTGCAATAATTTTCAATTCGTTGTGTGGCCCCCATGGCAAAACAAATTCGACACATATTGGCCCTTGGGAGACCTGCCTTAAACTGTAATTGAAACAACATTGCGTTTGCCCTCCATTAATGAAATTCCTGGCGACTCCCCTGCTTTAGGGTTATATCACGGTCAAATAATTAAAATCTTAAAATCCTGAGTGTCTATGTAGGGCCCGCTTCACTTTTGATAAAATGGATATTTATGCATTTCGATTCAATAGGTCTATCCTTATTTTATTGTGTGCATAATTATTCCTATATAATACACATTACATTAGACTGGCTAAATAGGCTATCCTGTTTGTTAGATGTCTTTTTTCAAGATTCTGGTGCTAATGTAAACAAAATGCTTACAAGACGCGTTTTTTATATTTTCTAGTCTTGTTTTGAACCCCTTTTAAACGTGGAAACGTTTTCAAAATCGATCATCTGGGGGAGGGGGTACTTGCTAAAACGGCATGCAAATGGAAATACGTCAAGTCTGAGCACGTGAATATAGAAACCATGATCTCAGTACAGCATCACCTAAACAGTGGACATTTGTAGTGGTCGAAAAAGCAAAATGTTTTTTGTAATGTTGCGTGACTAATTGTAATAGGAACCGTGATGCTAGATATATGTTTTAGGGTTTCTAAAGTTGAAATTCTTAAAAAAAAAACAAAAAAACGGATATCTGCAATAAAAAGCGAGAATTTCGTTCCAAATAAATTTTCGGTAGTATGTACTAGGATCTGTACTTTCAGTTAGATTCAATCAGTAAAGATCTAAGAAATGCAATGAAAATTGAATAAACATATTATAGGATTATAAGTCGACATGAATATAACCACATATAGCATGTAAGTTAGGTTACGTTGAACTGTTATGTGTTTTAATTGCATATTTGTGATTAAGGAGACATGCATATCCTATTGTGCGCTAGATTTAGGCAGCACGCACAACAGTTTCACGTACCCCGCGATTGAGTCTCCGATACAGTAACACTTTTATTCTTGGTACGATTTCATACTAATAATGTTACTTTGAAACACGGAAAATGTGATTATTTTGTACCATAAAGGTATATATAGCCTTTAGAGAATATTTTTGCTGGTTTTTCGATTAGGCCTATTTGGAAACATACAGGAAAAAAGTAAGCTATACTTCCAGAAACAGAATATTCGTAAGCGAAAAATCACTCATTAGATCTTTGTGAATGAATTAATAGAACCGTCTAATCATGGATAGCCTACTATGACGGCAATGGTAGAGCTTTAATTAAATTCTTATAAATTTAAGGCTTATGATATGAACATCATCAATAATAAATAAAATTGAGGGTATAAGATGGTCCTAAAAAAATCTATTACTCACCCTCATTGGAAATATGAAGTTTTCGAATATACTGAAAGGATGTCAGAGGATATTATGGAACGGGAACCACCAGGAAGGAAGAAAAGAGGGAAACCGCCGACCACATGGATACAAGGAATTCAGACATCAATTAGAAGAAGAAATATTATGGACAGATAGACACAAATATAGAATGAAAATTAGATTGGATATGTAATCTTGGGTTACTGGGAATGTAAATGGAAGTACATTGTAAAACCGGATAATATATTATTATATATAAGATATTTCATTTCATGATCGCGTCTTAAAACGGAAGTATTTTGAATTAACCTCGTATCTTATTGTCTTTCGGCAAGAGTAGGCTAATGCTGGCTCTGGGTTTCCCCTCCATTCTACCTCACTTCACCATCATTCATATCCCACACTACACTACACAAACACTACTACACACACTAATCTCTTCACACCTTGCACTTCTGCCAGTTACACATCACCATGTAATGTGTGACCCGCCCAAGTGGTGCGTGACTCGAAAATGGGCCCTATCACCATCTCTCCGTCTCAGGGTGGACCCCAAATTCGACAGAGCATTTTGTCATTTAATACACACATGCGTATTTTTACATAAAACATAATATTATATGTATCTCATTTATTTCTGCTGTTTTAAATTAGGGGAAAAATTCCCAGCACGTATGTCCAGCATTCGGTAACTTTGCAAGCTATAATAATATCAAGCTATTTAATGAATATGCTACATTTTAAAGCAATCTGCAATAGCTAAACCTCGTTTTAAGGTACAAGCCAATGAAATCAATTCAATTTAAATTTGATGAGATGGGGTGTGTTTTTAATTTATTTTATTTGGAGTATCACCGAAGCCTGGAGCTCTGCTGTTAAGTATTTGGAGGCCCGTCTTCGACCCATGATACTAAGAGTAAAATTGGTGTCTTGAATACTAAAAAAAGCTGTGATTGATAACTTCTAGTGCTAAAATGTAAAGTAGGCCTACATTAGTAATTGGCTGACTTTTTCTTGTTAGGTTTACTTGTAGAGATGCATTTCGGCATTAAGGTCATGCCATCTTCAGTCCTAGTTAAATAAAGCGTATAAAGTTACCCATAATGTGTTTATAAATTGCTCTTGATTGCATTATACTTTTGCTGTCCCTTTCTGGTGCGAGTTTATACAAATGGCTCCCTCGCTTCAGTAATTAATTAATGTTTCTTCATATATAATCCTAGGTAAATACCCTCTTCGACAGCGAGGCTTGTGTACGAGGGTCATTCAATAATTTAAAGAGACAAATTGGTCTGGGGAAAAGACGGTTGGTAGTACAAGTTTAATACATTTAGGATTTTAAGTTGGCATCACTGGGAGGAGTTCTAATCAGCTGATGGATCAACATTGCTCTGTTTATAACCTCAAAATTAAGTTTGACGATGTCGGGTCTTTTTGAAAATTCCACTTTGGTCGAACAACGTTCTGTGATTCGTTTTTTGATGGCTGAAGGTGAAAAACCAGCTAATATATACTCTAGAATGACTAAAGTGTATGGTGAAAGTTGAATGAACCGTGGAAATTTTTACAAGTGGGTAAAACAGTTCAAAAGTTGTCGAGAATCAGTGACTGACGAACACCGTTCTGGCCGGCCTGTTGAAGTTGCAACTTCCTCACTTGAAACTGAATTGATGACGTTTGTTTGGTCCACTGAAGAAGGCATTACGTGGGAAGCAGGGGCGTATTTAGCTACTTAAACGCCCCTAGGCAGAGAAAAACATTTTCGCCCCCCTATTTCCACATGAATGTACCAGAAAGTAACCTACAATAAGCATTATATAGCTGAAATAGTAGGCTAATAATAATACTAATAATAATATCAGAATGTCAGAGTTTAATCCAATGCTGTTAAATGGAAAGAGAGTTCCAATTTCACAACAATGGAACTAGATCGTTCATTAAATTTGAGCGTTTCTTGTCAATTTTATTCATTTCTATTTCATTGTGCGTTACATTAGTTTACTATTTTGAAGAGTTATGTATAAAATGTTTGATATATTAAAAGAAACAGTAACAGCTTAAAAGCCGCCCCTTCAAATCTGCCGCCCTAGACAGCTTCCTAGTCTGCCTAGGCCTAAATACGGCACTGGTGGGAAGAAGTTCCAGGATAACGAGGATGTCAAGAAATTTGTGGGAAATTGGCTCCGACACCAAGACAAAAAGTTCTTTGCAGCCGGTATAAAAAAGCTAGTAACCCGTTGGGACAAGTGCATAAATATTGATGGGGATTATGTTGAAAAGTAGCAAAAGTCTTGTTTTGTAAAAATAAACGGTTTTTTCTCCAGGTCAGTTTGTCTCTTTAATTATTGAATGACCCTCGTATTTATCGATAATTTCAAAAGCTCTCAGTTTTGTAACTGTGACAATCACAGAGAATTCATGATGAATAGTTAGAGTAAAGTGTAATGACCTGGAAATAAAACATAGACTACTAAGTAAGAGTTCTTCACAGGGCGCCGCGGTGAGATACCGTGAGTGAAAGGAGATCTCTCCAGCAGTGCTGAGCACTGTATCGCAGGTTGATGTCGGAAAGGAGTCTCACAGATTGTGGTTTATTTAGCTTGCTTCTTGGTTGCCATGATAATTGTTTAGTCAAGCCCACGCGTCGGGCCTGGAGCCTTTCTGTTAACTAGATCGTTCGTTCCCTAGTTTCAAATATCCCACTCGAGGCTCTAGCTTCGGTTTCTAAATGCCACTCTGGGCCCCCGACACCCTGATACGGATTTTTCTCTCGTCATTGTGCATAGGTTTAATGGACTGAATAAATCTTTATAAATGCTGTAGTTAATGGACATGTGCTCAAATCCGGATGAGGGTGAAGGTTTTTCATTGTGAGAAACATGAACTCCTAACAAATTATGAAATTAAGAAATGCTTCTTGGTTACGAATCCTTCTTGCAGAGAAAAAGAAAATTGCACGGTTCTTAACGTTACCGAAGAACACCCGAGGAAGCAACTTTATTTTTTCCCCTTATTAATTTATTTTATTTTATTTTATTTATTTTTAACTTTTTGCTTCCTTGTGATTTTCGCTGAACAGTTCGTAAACAACATGATCTAAAGAACGAACTTGCACATAATGTCTTCAACTTTTCTATCTGGAGTGTGTAGGCCTATTTCCAGACTGTTCTTCTAGTGTCTCTCTAGATCGCTGGATAATACGTCTTGCAGCATCTAATTCTGATCTCTGAAGTCGGGCTTGATCCGACTCATCTCGTACAGACGACATTGCTCTGACTTCTGTAGACTTTTCAGGATTATATTAATAGGCCTGTTATTTTAAGACAAGCATGTTATTGAGAACATTATTTTATACCATCCACCAGAATTGCAGAATAGGGCTTGCAATCACCAGTCTCAACCAAAATGGATATGAAGCATTGTAACTCAATTTCGTATGTTAGCATTCTCTTTTCCGCTTAACTACTTACAAAACGTTGTTTCAGAATTAAGATCCAATAGAGTTCATTGCCTTTACTTTAGGAAATAAAACTTACTTCTAAGTTCGCTATTCAAATTTAAAATAGGTGCAATTTTTCTCAGTGATATTTAATTGATCGAACTTCTTAAATTAAATATCATAATTTAAATTCATAGTGGATAAAACTCAAATCACGTATCCATTTTTGTTTACATGGGGTTTCATATTCAGAGAACTTCGATTGCTGGTAAAATCTGTTACATCGATAATAACTCTTCTAATTCTCTAAAGTAAAAAGGATTACATTCACAAAAAAAAAAAAAAAAAAAAAAAAAAAAAAATCAATATATTTAAAGAATTGTGCTGCAGTTAAGCCATTCGAATGCCTCCATCATTGAGTCTGCCAACCTTCTCGTTTTGCAACTTGATCAGATGCGCATGAAGAAATCTACATAAAATTATGACTAGGTCGATCGAATTCAAGGAGTTGGTCAGACCTAATCTATAACAGTAATCTTACAGACAATTTAACTACCATTGCACTGGATTATTTAACTCACACAGGCATGCACTCACACATTTACAAGCAATACGTTTAGGATAATAATTAAGATGCACTTATATGGACTGTGGGAATGCGAAAAATAGTAAAAAGTTACCATACAGACACAGAGATGGGAGAAGTTTTATGTTTATCTAACTAAACATATATTAGGAGCAATGAAATAATTTGTTTGCTATTTCTAACATACCATGAAACAGTTGTAAAAATTTAATTTTATAAATTGCCCCATACATTAAATTTAACAGTAAATATTCAAGTAATGTTTCATTAGGTTGTTTAGAAAACACTCTATACTTATTACTGGGGCGGTTTTGAGGACATAAAATCATATAGCAAGGCTAATATGATAGTCGACAATATGAGTTCCAAGAAACGGAAGATATACGGCTCGCGTCACGGCTCATAACAGCACACGTAAAAACGTAAAATATTCTTATATAAGTAATTAGAGGAGACGAAGCTCTTCTCTAAACTCGAGAGTAAGTCTTGCATGCATTTTCAGATGCATGGATGTGTGAAATGGCCTGAAACTAGCATTCTAGATACGCGATTGGTTAAAAATAGAGGCAAGAATTTCAGATTTTCATTATGAATGAATATAAAGTAGTGTACAATACTATTATATATTAAGAAAAACTTAAAAATGATCACAGTAAAATTACGATAACATAGATACATAGGCCTATAGGTTTGTGGGTTGTAGAACTTAACCTTTACTAACACATGCGATTTAAAGATGGAACGTAAATAAGGTTTTGGTCTCATTGAGTGCAGCGATTCATTTTTGAATCAGGGCGACTCACAGAATACACTCCTATGCTTGAAATAGTGAAGATTTATTAGAAAAAATTTAGAAAATATTAGAAATAAAAATAATTAGTAGGATTATGGTCCGGATTCTTGATCATTGGTATAATTGTGAAATTCTTAGGCCTTCCAAAAACTGGTTTTTAGTGTCTTTGCCTGTTCTAATATTTGATGAATTATAAAATATATTGGATATATCGACCATAAGAGTATAAAGGTGTTCTGAATTTAATTAATACAACTTTTGTATATTTCCTTCTTTTGAAATAATGCTTTATGTATCCCATTCGAAATGAACTTTGTAATATGCGTTTGTACATTTTCTTGTTAATTTCATGTGTAATGTTCATTCTCTGCAGGTATTAGGCCTACACATAATAACAGCACTAATGTGTATAATATTCAGCAAACTAATCGTGTTATTAGGCCTATGTATAATACCAGGTGATTACTAATACTAATACTAATATACATACTAATATATTTATAAAATTATCACTATTATTAGTAGCATGTATATAACTAAGGTTGAACAGAAATATATATCATAACATTAATATAAAATATATAATTAAAATTTTAGGTAAAGTAACTTATTGGTGACATTTCTCCTAAGGTCCTTGGATTAAGGGACAGAGAATGGCTGGAAATACCTTTGCTGGATGAAAATATTTATATAGAAGGAGAAGTCACAAGGCCTATAAGAAGTTAAGAAGTGGGTATTCTTTGACTTCAGATGGCTTACCGCCGGAGGTATTTGAAGCCGTGAAGAGTGTTAATGATTTTGGTTTGGCGATGCTTCAGATTTTCAAGAAAATATTTCACAGAATTATACTACTTGCTGCTGGAGCAAAGGAATCGCACATTTAATTTATAAGGAGAATGGATCCACGGGAGTTCCGGAAGGAAGTAAAATAAATTTCGGGAAGAATTATTCATTCGATGAATCAAAATGTGGAATTCTGTGTGAAATACTGTAGAAATAGTATCGAAGAGTACTGAAAGCGGGAAAGGGGTGAGGCATGGCTGCATTTTGCCACCTTTACTTTTTAATTGTATTGCACATGATATTGTTCGCATAATGGGACAGGAAGATATGAGGGCACCTGAAGTTGGAAATTTACAGGTTTCAATGCTTTTATACGCATATGAGATGGTGTTATGCTCGACGACGATTAACGGACTTCAGCTGGGAATATACAGACTTCATACCTACTAAGATGAATGATCACTTACGGTTAATTAAAAAATAAACAACCAAACTAAGGTTATGACTTATAAGAAGGATCGGTTTATAGCCGGGCGGAATCATGAAAATAAGAGGGACAATCACTCGAAATCGTGAAGAACTTTTTATATTTAGGTTTGACTCTTATGAAGAATAGACGATGAGCTAAGACTATTGACGTAGCGAAAAATAAAGCAGCACAGAAAGCAGCAGACACACTCCGAATACGCAGCAGAATTCCAGATATGCCAGTAGGTTTACTGGAAACTGTGCATGGGGCACTAGTAACCTCGACGATTATATATGGGGCTGAAGTATGGGGATGGGAACAAACGGGAAATCTGGAACAAGTCAGTTCGCTATTTTTGAAAGGGATTTTGGGATAAAGGAGGGGCACAGAAAATTGTGGAATTGTGTGGGAAAAATAATGAGGCCGTAGAGTGTTAAATTAGGACGGTGAAATATCTCTAATTGAATATAAGGGTAAACAGGAATATGACATGACTTCAGAACTCAGAAATTGGTTAGAAACAATAGGGATGGGCTACGTTTGGATAGATTAGTAGGGAAATAGGAAGAGTGCATGGGGGAAGGTTAAGAACTTTCTGAATGATATTGGTAGCCAAAATATAATTGCGCAATGTATGGAGAAGTTAATATCGTGGATGAAATTGAAATGGGAGAAGGAGCAATACATATAATTCGGAACCAAACTCAGTAAAATGCAGTTCGCTTGGCTTAGACTTGGTACTTGGCCGATGATTATAATCACAGATGAAAACTGGTTGAGAACTTGTCTCATTTGTAAGGGGAGGAATCGTGGGTTCATATCCTGGAAAGTTGTAAGAATATGGAAGAAAGGAGGAGGGGAATACATACAGCAATCTTTTTCTGCCTCGAAGAGGGAGCAATGGGCATGTTTGGCGTTATTGACAGCCAAAAAAATTAGGACAGGATTGAGATATTTCTATTGAAGGCGATACAGGTCAGCTCCCTGAGATGGCCTCATACAGCCCTGGTAAATAAATTACCCTGAGAACAATCTATAACATACGTTATTACAATTCTCAACTCTTCAAATAGGTCTAGTAGTCTAATCCATTCAAGTGAATACCTTTTCTTGCAGAGACGAAAAATAGAAATAATTGTGGTAATATTAACAGAAATACAGAGGTGAATTTAGTAGTAGTGGAGATAGGTGATATTGGCGAAAGTGGTTAATAAATCATGACGATGTGGGTATGATGATTACTATAATATCGATGGTAGTGATAATCGCGATGACGATGAAAATAATACCCATAGTAAAGACAAACTACATATAATGTTGATAATGATGGTGATTTTAATTATTATGGTGATCGTATTGAAAATGAAGCGGGTGCTTGGCACGTGGTGTCTGGTGAGTGGCGCCGGGACGCCTGGAACATCACACAGCGCCGCGTCATGTTTTTCAACACTCGCATTCATCAAGACGCTCGCGTCTCTTCTAATGAAAATCCTTTGACAACAGCTGTACTCCTGTCTACTTTCTTCTTCCCTTGCCCAATTTCAAAGTTTTTACCTTGCTTCCGTTGTCAATGATTTCCTAATCGGGTTTCCCCTGTTTTTGAAAACAAGTTTAAAGACGAATCAAATTGAAAATATAAATGATGTAATCAAAGCAGTCAGAAGTGTGCCAACCAAAACATACTTGGTTTATAACTGGGGATAACGGCTCCAGTTTCAAATCGATTATAATATTTCCTAGGCGGATTAAAATTAATGCATGATAAAATACAATATCTTACCGCCTTTTCAAAGTGGGTGTTATTAATGCATATGGATATTTTAGTCTTTTAGTAATATATCTGGAATTAAGATGGTTAGATTTCTTTCCTAAAAGAACAACGGGGACGATGTGTTCGCTTGGCAATCGCCACTTAAAACTCACAGTCCTTTGGTGATTTTTCCATCCACATGCTCATATTCAATAGAAAAAAAAAAAAACTAAAGTTGCAGACTTATAATATCAAATAATTTTCTAAATATCATTTCGCATATAATTTAGTTAAAGAAATACCAATCAAAGTCAATGGAAATGTACACAAGAACAGAAAGCAGCTGACATACATTACTGGAAATGAAATAGATTATGGGATATAGAACAATGGATGGTGGAAAATAAAGCAGACGAACAACTGCTTTATCACCACTCGCGGATTTGAAGGTAAAACCATCTCCAACTGTAGCAAGGAGATAACTGAGCAGATTTAACAGCTTTTTCCTTCGAATAGAAATTAAAAAAATCCGGATACTCTATTTGTCAGAAGTGAGTAATTTTCCAAGAAAAAACTCCTAAACTCTAAACGTGCTTTAATTGTTATACCGTATATTATCCGTAATACGCTATATTTTTCACATCAGGAAAGGAAATAATAAGGAATTCATTTTCCTTTCGCGGTTTTACGATAAATTTGGCAGTTTTTGTGCAAATTAAATACGAATGCAAAGATTATTATGTGAACCACATGGTAAGCGAGACGCGTGGTAAGTGCATTTTGTTTCAACATGAACAGCTATAGTCCGAAGATGTAAACTTCAGAACTTTATAAAGCCATTTTCGGGTATTAGGCCTACGCATTCATTTTTCGTATAAATTATGTTATTCGTACAAATCCGAATATATGGATCACACACATGTAATCTTTTTTCTATGAACAGGTGATCATCTCTTGTGTTTTCTGTCTAATGTCAAGCCCTTTTCTGACTGTTTTAGCCTCTTCATTATATTTAGAGGCCGGATTTATAAGCAAATCAGTTTCCTAGAAATATTATCCTATTCACGGCTGTTACAGCATGTAAGGAAGGTTATCCGTAAATTTCTTGTGCGAAGCTTCTGGGTCTGTCAAGTGAAAATGTTCTTTCATCGTCGCAGGACGTAACAGGCCCATGCGAAAAGCAACACAGTTCTTCTTCGTCGAATTCCTTTTTCTTCACCAGATTTTTTTTAGAAATCTGACAGTGTTTTATAACGCGGCTTGTTCAGTCATTTTATTAGCCGACACAAGAAAGGAAACTGGCGATAAAGACGTCTAGGAATGAAATAAGTGCTTTCAATGTTATACTTTTGAGATAAATCTTATATCTTAATCTAAAATCATAAAATAAGCAAGAATAATAATTTTCTCTCAGAATAAACAGTAGCCTATGAAATAAAATTAAAATTGCTTGCCAGGTAGTGTCTTAGGAAATCTAGCATTTCTACATATGTTTAGGACTCAAAATAAATATGCATTTTGCTTATAAATCTGGGCTCATTATACACCGTGTCCCTTAATTCCGGTAAAAGTTTCCTTAATTTAATTTATTACATAACGACAGTTTTCACATGTACGTCATATTGAAGATGAGTTCAAATGGTTTGTTGCCAATGTTTGGTTTCGCCATGACTCAATACGGGAACCATTTGTAATACGAAAAGCACTCTTTGTACCGTAAGCATCTTTACAACAATGGGCTTGGCTGTGAAAAGTCTGGGCACAGTTCGACTTTAATACAACTTAATGAAAGATGTATTATTTGTAGTCTTTATATAATACTAAAGTAAGGAAACTGTAACCGGATTTTAGAAACTAGAAGAATCTTCCCTGAATCGTATTAGTTACAGACCTATATCTTCTCCGTCCTATGCTCGCTTTCCATTTGCCATCTTTGTAGTGTTTCTACCATCAAATTTCCCTGTTGCTGCCACAATAGCGTCCTACCGGATTTCACTTCTTGCTCCTGATGACATCCAGCATACTTCTTTTATTTCCTACTCTTTCTGGCACCTCTTCATTCGTCTCTTTATCCGTCCGGGAAATCCTTTCTATACTTCTCCATGCCCATATTTCGATGACATGTAATCTCCTCTCATCTTTCTTCACAGAGAAATTTTCTGCTCAGAACAAAACACTGTCAGTTCTTCTTTACTTTTCGTCTATTGGTCCCCACGGCATTTTTTAAAGGTTTCCTCAATTCATGCATTTCTGCATTTCAACGCTTGACCATAATGCCTGTTCACTCCAGTTAAATTAAACATCGTAAATGTTAAAAAGTCATTAGACCTGCTTTAATCTTGTTTTAATCTGTGCATTCTTGATAACGTTTACCTTGGCTGCTGTTTTTTTTATGTTTATTTTCTTGCAAGTTCTAATAAGATCCACCTCCATTTCTCTTCATCCCCTTCTACTAGCACCATATACTCTATAAACTTGATATGTTTCATCCTTGTACCACCGACTCTAACTTGTCTACTCCCGAGTGGACAATTATTTTATTATTTCTTTTAAGTATTTAATAAAGAGTGTGTTCGACATACAACACCTAGCTGATTTTGATTTTCTTGACATTTTGTTGTTGTCAATTTCTTACTTCTTTTTACTGTCGGTTTTGAAATGAGAAATGGTCATAAAACTTAATTCGAACATGATTTATTTATTTTTTATTAACTTGTTTACATGTAACAACACTAAGATATCATTCAAGTGGACTGCTCTAGTTACATTAATCCATTCGGGAACAGATTTATTTCTTTTTCCGTAAAAACGTATGAGTTCTAGAGTACTAATACTGGCAGGATAGTGTTCTGAAGATAGAGGAAATGACGTTTTCACTGGAACTTTAAATTTTATGGGTCAGAATTGGTAGAATTGTATGTTTAACTACATCATTGCAGGTTTAAAACGCACATTTACTAAGAATTATTTTCCTAGTCTGTTTGTATTTTACCCGGAAGGAACTCAAAGATATTTTTATCAATCTGCGTAGGTGCTATGATGAAGTGTTCTAAGAACTCAATTAAACAAAACAAATGGTTCTCAGTTGTAGGCTCACAAACAATAATTTTACAGAAAATCCAAACCATTTATAAGCTTTGTAATTTTTTATCCATACGTTGTACAGAAGCAAGAAGCAGTGGAGAAGAACTTCGATTTTGATGTTGAGTTGTAAAATTGTATTTTTTTTGTTGATAATTAATTATACATTATAGTAACTCTTCTTACGTTCAATTTACTTGTATTAATGCAATAATTTGTCCAGCTAGACTAATGATTAGAAATATGCTGTGAGGTGCTTTATAAAATTGGTTGGTAAATAGACGGCGTAAGACAGACTTCTCCACAATAGCCTATATATATATATATATATATATATATATTCGATAATGTTATTACCCGTATTTCAGACTGTGCATAAACTCTGGATCTTACTAGAGTATTAATATTTCATCTTCAAGTAACCTATTATAGTTTCTTATAGTTCTCAAACACTGGTAGACAAAGCATAGCTGTGACCAGTGATTTGGTCGAGGTTATAATGCAGCTATAAGTAGTATATCCTGTGTTCAACATTACTTGTTACCGTCTGTATTCTACTTCATTACATAGGCTATCCCTTCTGTTTTAATTAATTATTTATTTATTTAGCCAATCCGAAATTGTCTTGAGAGGAACGTTTTTCATAATCATCGACACTTTACTTTCACTCGTCGTGTACAACGATAAATTATTTTAATTTTCTAAACCAGTTTTAATTTGTGTAAGATCGTTGCTACTGCCTTTCTTTGAAATCTGTGAAGTAATTCGATATTTTAGCAGAAATTAAATTGCTTTATTCCAGGATTTAGGTGTTTCTGTGTAATCAAGAACATTAAAGAACCTCCAAAAGAGTTTTACTTAATTTTACAGTAAACACTGTGAAAACTTCGAGAGTACAGCACTGTCATGGTATGACCATGAAATAGGCTACTTACTGTTTTCTTGTCGAGTGTCTGTGTTGACTGTTACCCTCGCTGTGAGGTTTGCGACTTGTCCTGTCACGCTCTTTGCTTGACATTCATACAGTCCTGCGTCTTCGGGCTTCAGCCTTGGAATCACAAGTGTGGACCTCTTTCTGAAAAAAAAAAAGCATTTAATATAACACGATTCAACCAAGTTAATTGCTGTGAGAAATGCACTATGAAATAAATCAAAACAAAAAGCGCCTTCGCATATGTGTGAGGGCCTACATACATACTACAGTCAATCCTCGATATAATGCCCCTCTTTACAGTGCGACCCTCGCACTGTGCCAATAAATGCAAGTGAACCGATCTTCTCCCATATGAAATACATAAGAAACCTCGTTACTGTGACAATTCATTTAGTGCCAGCGAATATGAGACAAGATTTTTACAAAATATTGTTTACAGTGATGTTTTTACTTGCAGAATTCTTTTAAAACTGGCATGAATGTTAGGAAGAGTACTTAAGAAACATACTGTACTGTATTTCCAAGAAGTGAGTGTTCACTTGCCACTAACTATAAATGTGCGGTGGAATGAGGAAGCTATGTTAAGAAGTTGGACAGACAACCTGCGTGAGGGTGGAGCAGGTAGAAAGAGCCCTTCATACAACGAGGCATTCCAAAATTTCACTTCTTTCAGTCCAGTGTCCATTCAGCTGTTAAACACTACACTACAGTTACTCGTAAGATTGTAAAATGTAGCTGTTGTTACACTTCAAGAGAAACGAGAAGTTTGTGAATACAGTGAAAGAATTTCAAAATCTAGCCAGCAGGCTATTTCATAACATTTTTCATTATATTGGGGGAAAACTGTTAGTCGGAGATTGTGAGTGAGAGAGAAAAATGATTATTTGCCTTTTATTTAATTTTTCTTTCATAATACAGTACAGTACGTTAATACAGCACTGTGTAATGCCATTTTTATTTTAAAAAAACTCAATTTCGTTTTAGTGCCGCCCTCGCTTTGTAATGGTGGCATTATATCGAGGGTTGACTGTACTTAAACAGTTAATTTAAAAAATGGAATCCTATAATCCAGAACTAAACTTCATTAGGTATATTGCAGCTATATAGCAGTGCACTATGGAACTGTTTGATAAAACATTTAAGCCTGCCACTACTTCCTATTGAATTCTAGGAAAATGTATGTGCAATCTGTAATGTGTTTCAGTTGAACATAATATGCACATTAGTTAAAATAAATTAAAAGTTATTTTAGACTTCTGTTTAACGGTATTTTATATTATTGATACCTTTAAATATATTTATAGCATTTTCCCATATATGGTCCTAATATTGATGTTTGTTTGATAAAATCGTTCTCACGTACTGCTAAGTTAGTTCTTCTATGTATCCGCTTATATTGATCTGTGCTTGAATATTCTATAACTTTTTTTTATATCCGATTAGTTAATTTATATTTTAGGAATAATTTAATTCCAGTGCTCTAGTTCTAAGGGTATTTATACAGGAACACGAGTGAATTCGGTATAAGATATTTTTTAAATGTTCTACATGCACGAATTACTTAAAAACGAATGTAGTCAGCATGCCGACTCCCACGGCCGTTAATGGTGGTTTCTGTAACTGGAGCCGCTACTTCTCTATCAAGTACCTCCTCAGTTTGTATCAAGAGGCTGAGTGCACCCGGTTCCAAAACTACCTACCTCCGGAAAAAAACCCGAAGAGATATCGGGGATCGAACCCGGGTCTGCGAATCTGTAGCCAGCAAACGCTAATTACGAGACCACCAGGCAGGCACGAATTTCTTTGTTCTGGTAATTTATTACTAATGCATTGATAGTTTCATTAATAAAATTAAGAAACAAAGATAATTATGAAACAAGTATTTTTCAAACTCTTGAAGAAGAATATTTTTCGAAGTTTAAGCTAACATAATTACGCTGATTTATTTAACACTTCCTGTTTTCTTTACTATAGTTAATGTCATGAACGTTTATGTAATAACTTACAGGTAAATTTAAAAATACCAGAAGTATAAATGCAAATATCTTATTGTAAACTGCTAGATAAAATTCAAAATTACACAACTCACCAAATTGAAGTCGTCTTTAGAAGATCTTTGGGGATTCTCTCGTCCAAGGAACTCACCAATGAAACATGGTTTTCACGTGGAACTCAACCTATAAAGGAAGAGAGAAAACTCACCAGGCGTGGACTCAATCTAAATCACCCACCAGGGTCGGGGTTTACTTAAAACAGACAAGGAACTCACCAAGGTGGGTGAAGTGTCAAAACTCACCCCTGTTCACTGTTGAGTGGACAAGGAGCTCTTATTTTTTAAAATTAAATGACAAAGAAACCGTAGTAACATTTTATTATTAAACTTTTTTTTCTGAGATGACGACTATGAATGAGATAGCAATTGAATTTAAGTTTAGTATAGTATTACCTTCCTCTACTTCCGTCTTACTGTCCGGTTATAATTTCAATCCCAACTATTTTTTATTTTTCAGTCTGCCCATATACCTTACTCAATAGGATTTTCTTGCGCCTAATCAATCGATCTCCTTGCTGTCGTAGCTTACACCGGAAATTAGTTTTCAACTAACAAAGTAGCTTAAGAACGAATTGAATAGTGCAATATTGTTCTGCTACCGGATAATCTACTTTTCCTATGTCAGCTCAACATAAGCGAGTGTATTTGATTTATTTGATTGAATAGCTTGAAAATAAATGAATTATAAACCAAAGCGATTTATAACTGCCAATGCATTGAATTTTTATTCATAACCGTGTAAATCGATTGAAATCGATTGACTTGAAATCGATTAACTATTCGATTAACTATTGGTAACCACAAAACCACAAACAGTCTATTGTTAATATATTCGAGAATGATCTGCTTGTCTGAGTAGATTAAAAGTCAAATGGTTTGCACTTCTATCAAATTGTTTTCTTTCGAATCTGAAAGATAACAGATTTTGAAAGTGCAGCTGTAATTTTTAAAGATAGGCCTATACTTACTGTGAAAACTGTGTTGCAGTGATAATTTTCAGATTTACATTGCCTAATCACGTGGCCAAGTTATGAAGAAGGAGAAATAATTATGAAAGAGACGAACACATGACATCAACCGAATAAAAATGCTTTTCATCAGCAAAACATGAAATCTTTAACTGGTGTTCTAGGAATTTTTTTTCTCAGAACAAATTAATGAGAAATAAATTCGTTTAAATGAATATTCTCTTAATCTCTTCTGACCGTACGACATGCCTTTGGTAATGAGGTAATATAACTTGCTGCAAAGTGAATTATTTCCTTGTCCTTTCATGTTTTGTTTTTATTATGACATGACTTATCAAGGTTCCTTGTCATCTTGGTGAATTCCCTGTATTACTGAGTTGCCTTAACCTGGTGAGATTTCTTTCTTAGGTGAGTCCACTGAGTTCCTAGGTGAGTTCCCTGTCTGAGCCTTCTCCACTGAGCATCATTTTCGGGAGAGACCTGAATTCTGAATAATTGAAATCCAGAACAACAATAGATTTTAATAATACATATAACATTTTACAATGAAACATTATTGCATATTTGATTACTTATATAATTCATGAAGGGAAGTATTTTCTTTCTCCACATAGTGAATAGCTGTAATGATTTGGAATAACATTTTCTTGTACTAGCATTTAAATAACCGTAAGTTGTAACATATAACGTACAGAGTATATATTTCGCAATTAAGTTATCCCCTACAGAATTAAGGATAGACCAGATGCGAACTTACGATCTTATGGAGGACATCCATGTCTTATTGTCTGGTTAAAAAAAAAAGATACCTAGATATGATATCCACAGAAACTCCCTCTCCCGACAGGTCGCGGTCCTGTAAGGCCCGACTGCATAAACGTTCCTATAACGGGGGTAGGTAAAACTCAGAAAAAGAAGATTATAACCAACATTTAATAAGCTCTCTCATCCCGAATTGCACACTCATTTCTCTAAGGAAGGCCGCAGAGGTCAGTGACCGAAAGCTTGGATGTTGTATATCCCTTTACTCGGCTTATAGCCCGCGAAATCATTATTAATAACATTTAATGAGTTAAACCTAAATTAACTAAGTTTCTCATAGGCATTTACCTTCTTTATTTACATTATTTATCCTTCCCGTCGTTTAGACCTCCATCTTCAGATCAGTGCGGACCTGTTTCGGTACCGTGAAGACCAATGCCCGGGAGTGAAGTGTTAATTGCCAAGTGCCGCCATCTCATGCACAGCAGGAGATGCACTTGGCCCGTGGAGTCAGGCAACAGTATTTATTTATCGCTCTTTATAAAGAGAAGAAGGTGTGGGATCTACTTATTGTATAACCGCCTCTCTCTGTGGGGATCCGTAGGTCACGCAGGCATTAATCCGTATTGCGGAATTAATTCTCAGCTCCAAGTTCATAATATGTATGATTATGTAATGTATGCATGTATGTATGTATGTTTGTATGTTTGTATGTATGTATGTCGTAAGTAAGTATGTATGTATGTATGTACGTACGTACTTATGTACGTATGTATGTATATTTATTTATTAGGGCTGTACCGATTAATCGATTAATCGATTAAACATTTAATCGTCGATCAATTACATTTTCCGATTAATCGGTTTAGTCGAATTCTGGAAAACGTTTTTCGAGAAATGGGTCAAATGACCAAACTCCTTTCTCTCGTTTCTCCGGCCTTGGCACATCATGGTCATTCAGCCTATTGTGTCCAAACAATTCCCGTTATTCAGAAACCTGAAAGGTAGTTTAGTCAACAAACGCGTGTGTCTCAAGTCTTGACTGAAAAAGTAACCGGAAATGTAAGTTTTGTATATATTTTTTCATTAGTTAACTAATAATTCAGGATTTCTTCTGATTATCTGTAGTGTAGTAGTTATTAAACGTGTAAAACAATATTAAATGTACACTTTGGTTTCGTTTAAAATACCGACCTGTTTGTCGATTAATCAGTCGATTAATCGATTAAAGTCAAGCGTTAACTCGATTAGAAATTTTAATCGACTTTCAGCCCTAGTATATATATAGGCCTATAGAGAGAGAGAGAGAGAGATAGACATTAACACATTTCAATTTACATTGATTTCATGAACACCGTGCATGATGTTATAAGCTAAAATATATAAAAACAAATACGAAAGTACAAAATTTGTAGATATGAATACATATTTCACTGAAATAATCTATTACAGAGAGTTTAATGAAAGTCAATAATACTACAAAAAGGATATTTTGAGAACCAGTTGTAAAATAGTATATTATTCGACGAGCATATAGGAATGGCAATTATTAAGAGACGAGTATGTTGTTTACGAAACAAGGCTCGTTTCATAATTTTCATACGAGTGATTTTATTACTATTATTAGCAAGTTGCATACGACTGTTTTTGTTCGAAATTGTTTAAGTTTTGAATTTTTAGATTCATCAAACAAACGATACTCTGCTATCTACTGTTAGAAAGTATTCGTCGTTCTCATCTTTTTGCGATAGAAGACAGGAAATCGTCTATGGGGAACTCGAAGCTTCTCTTGGCGTTTTAACCTCAAACCATATCTGTAATTAACATGAACAGAATTTATTTTATTTTAAATACAGGTTGTTTATTATGCAGTTTGATTTGTTGCTCTCAAGACTTCAAAATTGTTCCGTGTTCGGTATTAATCGATGCCACAGTGGTGTTATAATGAATTTCTATATTTTAATGCATATCATTGCGATACTGCTGCGTCACAAGGAATAAGCGAATTTTAGTATGACTGAACATAAATACTTTTAAACTTAAATGGTAATTTTATAAGCTGGCAGTATTTCGATTTTGTTAATTTTACAGGTGATTGGTTTGTAAGATGGTTACTCCTAGTGTCATATTTATGAACTGTTTGTCTCTGCTGAGAGAAACAGGATTAAGACCTGATGTGGATCAGACAAGTCAAGATATTACATATTTATTACTGTTAAGATGCTTTATTCATTCAATAAAGTCTTGCAGTCCGCATTGTAACCAGAACGTATTATACGTATTTTGATGCTTTTTTAAATATATTTTTTTAAGTCGAACCTTTAAGTTATGCTTGTGCATTTAACCCAAAGACGAACAACCGTCTCTGTTTACTCCTATTCTTTTCCTTCCTGTTGCTGGCTTGCCATCTAGCTTATTTCTTTCTTTCTTACTTACATACTTACTTACTTACTTACTTACTTACTTACTTACTTACTGGTATATTTACTTACATTCTTTCTATCATCAGTTCAGTCATTATTTCAATCATTCCGTGTTTATTTTTTATTTATTTCATGCCATCGCAACCGTCTTTCCATCTCCATTAAAAACACGTTTCAAGTTCAATTATAATTTAGCGAGCACACAGAAGACAGAATTAATTCACAGAATATGCTGAAGACGCTTTATTTACACACTAGTACCTGTAGGGGAGGAGGAATTATGAGTAGACCTATCACTAGGCGGGACATGAAGGGACTCTTGGTGAGAGACTAACTCGGCGCATAGCATTCTTCTAGGACAGTACAAACACACAGGACAATGAACAGGACCAAAACACAACACCCAGCCCTGAAGGACATTTCTCACTAATAAATAATCACCAAAATGACTGTGAATTGAGCCCGGACCGCCTTAGTGGAAGGCAGGCGTGCTGCCGACTCCCCGCTGTGGTGGACTTTATTTTTAATGGAATACGAGTGTTTATTTCCGTTTATTTCTGGAAAACAATTACAAATACTATTTTTGTTGTACAATTTTGAACGAACAACGATACGCTATCTCTTTTTCATATGAATTAGAGAATTTATTGTGTAATTAATTATATTTTTTAATAATTTATTAGTTTAAATAAAATTAACTTAATTATGATTGAGGCAAAATTAGGAGTATTAATTCCATTCATTAATTGAAATGAAAGAATAGTAAGTTATTAATTTTAATAATTATGCACAATAAAATAAGAATAGGCCTACTATTTTCAATTAGTATTTGTACAAAAAGATGTTTTCAGTTAACTAATTAGGCCTAATTAATTATGTAGTAGAAATAAAGAAACCTACATATTTACTCATCCATTATCTTTTGACAATCACTTATCATCATACATCCGCATAGTCGAATATAATGTCAAGGATATAACAGTTAACAGTTCTCCTGCTCACCATCATGACTCTAAACAGCAGTCAGTATGGCGCTGGCTTTCTGTGATCAAGGTCGCGGGTTCGATCCAGCCTAGGTCGATAGCATTTATGTGTGACAGCCCCATGTCTGTAGAGGCATGTAAGAAAGCTCCTATGGGATAAAATTCCGGCACTCTGGCGACGGTCACAGACCTGAGTTGCAGCATATTCTCCCGTAATACATGACTCAAAACAGTAGCCAACAAAGGGGAAATGGAGGTAATGTTTATAGAAAAATTCTTCTCCCTACCCATCATGTGAAATAACAAAACCTGTTTATGACCAAATACAAGATATATAACTAACTCTGAAGTTCGTTAACTATCGCGAATTAATGGACGCAAGTAAGAAGGGCCTCATTAACTATCTTTCTTTCTTTCTTCTTCGTAGTTTTACCTCTCCCTTTTAGGATTTAAGCGACCCAAGCCGCCCGGACCTTACAGGGCCGCGACCTGTCGGGAGAGGGATTACCTTTGGATCACATACATACTTTTTTGACCAGACAAGGACATGGAGGGCCTCCCCGGATGAGTGATCAGCCCAATGCCGGGGCCTCCTCCGAGACAACACGAACATATAGGATGATACACACCATTCACACACACACTCACTCAGAACAAGGTGAGGATGAGGATGAAGATGATAATGACGGCCTGATGATATCCGGGGACCACAAGGGCCTAAAGTTACCTGACATTTGTCTCACAGATGAGGGAAAACCCCGGAAAAAACCTCACCTAGGAAACTTGTCACGACCAGGAATCGAACCCGGGCCCGCTGCGTGAGAGGATTGAACGCCCTGATTAACTATCGAGCCAATTAAATTATTCCCTTAGTCGCGAAAGTCTCCATATAATGATGAAACATTCAGATGACGTTTTTGAATATCTGCTTTTAATATCCTAGTTATGAGTAATAGGCTACAATATTAGACTATAATATTAGATTAAAACTTGCTAGGGATTTAAAACGGGTTGCCTTCCCATCAGCTAAGCTGAGTGCACATAATCAGAGGAAACAGTTTTATTTCCTGCATTGAAATTACTAAGCTCATATCTAATTGATCGACATAATCTTTCGGCATATATTAATTGAAGTATATAGCACTCTTCGAACTTCAAAGGGCCAAGTCATTTCCACACGGAGATATCTATCAACTAAGTCAGATTTATGTAAATGCGAATGCGCCAAAAGCAGGGCCTGGTATTCTTCGTTAACGTAAACCAAGTTGTCCTAAAAAAGAATTCGCATAAAACTTGTTCACTGACGGGAGCGGTATCCACAGGTAGATATAATTCTTCAAGTTGTTAATATAAAAGGAATAAAAAAATAAACAGCCTTTGGAAGCGTATCTGGTAGCATGGAGAAGATCACATTATATAATGCTGATGGCTTCCGTCAAAATATGCTGCTAGATCGTTTTCTCCCATATTACCAAGTACTGTACTCTATTGTTTTTAGAAGAATACTTAAGGGGAGGTTGTAAGCTGTATCTCTGCCATGTTAAATTATTGATGTTCATGTTCCTTTTTCTCAAAACCCATTTGATCAATTGAAACAAAATTTGGTAGAATTTTAGATCTGTATCTTGTCTTTAAACGTTGGTTTTTTAAAAGGAATATGTTTGTAAACAAATATGTTATAACATTTTTTTGAAAATTGAATTTTTTCATTCGGTTTTATTAATTAAAAATGAAAAAATTTCTTACCATTGAAGATAAATGCATTATAAAACCACCGTTTCTGTATTAATGTAGTTTTAGTTTCAATATAAAGAAAAGGTGCCTATGTTTAACAACAAAATATTGGATTCGATATAAGACCGTGATGGAATCGAATCTTTCAACATCAGTTAACTTTGGGGGTATTTTAAAAAGACAGCAAAAATAATAAAAGATGGTACTCAGTTTCTGCTGAATACTGCTATTAACGAAATTGTTATTATTTAGAAGAAAATGACGTATCTTGAATGTAGTGTAGCCAAGAAAGCCACGCCTGCAGCGAGTGCATTAGGCAACCAGAACACACACATAGACTGAGAAAATAAAACTTGGCTTCGTAACATTTTGACTGGTGGACGACTTGATTAAATGGTTCTGAACACCACTAAACCACACATGTAGTAGCTCGTAGCTAGATACTAGTAGCTCATTCTTCTCGCTTTACTATACACGTGTCCAAGATGCAAGGAGGCGCGAAGAAATCTTAAACAGGTAGCAGGCGAATATGACTACCAGAATCAAGTTTCTGGACGTCGAAAGGAGCCATAAAATCATTTACAGCCTTTACAACAAAATATGGATCATGTCTAATATGGTACCCAAAATTGAGACAACCGATTATGAGACATATACCCTGGGAGAACTCAGATCTCTAGGGACCATGATGAGCAAGAAGATAAGGCATTATAGGATTATCTCGGAGGCCGTAAGTCAACTCTCGTGGCAGCTGATTCAAGTGAGGTTTCGAGGGGTTTTCATGACTCTATTAGGCGAATACCGGATCGATGACACGGGACCCGCGTAGGGTGGCCATTTCTAAAATGTCAGAAAGGAGGACACTTCTTCGGTAATCTAACATAGTATAAAACTTCGGGCATGGACGGCTGGACAGCAGATATTACATAATATAACCCTGACTAATTGTACTTAATAACTGCATTTATATAAAATAAATGATTATACACTGCTTTACTGCTTTTTGAAATGCACTGAAATTCTTTGACCCACTGAGGATTAAAAGAAGTACTGTATTTCGTTTTGGCATTCTGGTAATGGAAGAAAAACACGGCAAACTGCAAAGAATGTACAATAGAAGTGGAGACTTGAACAACAATCAAACAAAATATGATAGTACGCTATCATCGTATGGACAAGCGTGCCAACGTTAGGAATAGATTCAGATTTCCGCGGCACCAACTAAACAAATTATAGTATCGACAAGCTTGCCAAGTTACGATTGGCAGGTACATACGGGAAAATACAAATTTTATTAATACGCTTTACCGATCCATCAGAGTCTCGAAAAGGAGGACAAATCAACGTCCGGCATAAAGCTGCGCCGGATGGAGGACTGCTTAGCAAAAAGCCTTACAGTCCGGCCAAAAGCCGGACGTCTGGCCACCCTAGTCCCGCGCGATAGCAAGACAGATACCATCGGAAATGCTGAAACCAAACGGTCACCAATCATGTTCCCGTATTTAGGAAACGGAAGAACCAGACAGGACCGATGGGATAAACTTGCCTAAAAGCTGTTGGGACCGGAGGGATGGCCTATGGCTGGGCTTTTAAGGAGCAGTGACGGTTTGGTTAAGATTATTTGTTGTGCTTTATGCAGTCCTATAGAGTCGTGGTGTGGACTGCTTACAACAAAGGTCTACTCTTTCAGTGATACTATAGCTTGCATGCAAGTACTCCAGCAGTGGTGTTGGTTAGTTGTAGCGTTGTGAATCCATCTATCATTCCTATTTCGGAACCTCGGTAGAGTATTGGTAAAATTAACTTAATGGTAAAATTATTTTCCCAGATTGTGTAACGGACTTAACCATCTAGTGTTTTTATATAATATACAAAAATTGTTTTCAAGATGTACACAGAAGACTTAAATACAAAAGTGTTATAGTAAAGCTTGCTGGTAATACTTTTTAAAAGCAGCTGACAGGTGATAGAATTTGCTGTGACGCCTGCAGCGATTAACCTCCAAAGAAAAGAGTGTTGCTACATTATGAGATAAGTACCCATACATAACCTTACAATTGAGTCAGAGATTGGCAATGGTCAGGTCTGGCCTTGTTTACTGCTGCCAACTTCCCCGTCCAGCACGACTCTTTCGTTTTAAAGCGACATGCGAAACGCATGCCTCTTCACGAGCGTAGATGATCAAGAATATATAGTAAAACATACAGCTTGTTCTATATTAGAAAAAGTTGAGTGTTGAAGTACAAACTGATTATGGCTCTTTATAATTTTAAAGCATATAAAAAAAGATTGTATATTGAAATATCTTAAAATCTACGATAGATAGAGACAATAGGAGACTTGTTGAGAAAGGAGGGGATTTTTTTTTTGAACACCATGCTCCATTTCACTAAGTAACATTACATGGTTTATATACAACTTATTTAACATAAATATTGTATTAAGTTCGGTTTCAGGTCTTTCTAAGTAATATTAGATGTTATTAGATTAGGCATACTGTACCGGTACTATTCTCCCAAAGTCTGTGTGTATGATTACTCATATTATATATTATATATTTGTATTTTATTAATGTACACAAGTGGTCCACCACTGTGGCGTTGGATGCGTTCGCTCCTCTCACGCAGCAGGCCCAGGTTCGAGTCCTGGTTGGGACAAGATATCTAGGTGAGGGGTTTTCCGGGGTTTTTCCTCACCTGTTAGAGAAATATCGAGTAACTTTAGGCTCTTGTGGTCCCCGGATATTATATGGCAGTCATTATCGTCTTAATCCCATCCTCGTCTTGTTCAGGGTGAATATGTGTGTGTGTGTGTGTGAATAGTTTGTCTCGTCCTATTTTTCGTGTTGTCTCGCAGGTGGCTCCGGCATTGGGCTGATCACTCATCCGGGGAAGCCCTCCATATCCTTGTCTGGCCAAAAAATATGTATGTGATTCATAGACAATCCCTCTCCCTTCAGGTCGCGGTCCTGTAAGGCCAGGGCGGCGTGGGTCGCTTAAATATCCCTAAAAGGGAGAGGTAAAACTAAGGTAAAGATAGAAGATAATCTACACAAGTGATTTTAAATATTTACAATCTCTAAATTATAATCCGCTACTACGCATATTCATATTACTGAAGTCTAGCTGTGTTCTTATAACTGGTCAAAGTTTATACAGTTAACATAGCGTACATTGGATTTAGATGTTTCTTAATTATAACATTGTATTTTATTATGAAGTTTCTGCCGCACCTGGATTGAAGTAGATTGAGCGAATTGGAAAAAATTGAGCGCATGGATTGCTGGACAAATGATAGGCGAAAAACAGATGAAAAGAAGGGACGGTCGGTTGGAAATATAGAAGGATGAGCAAATGAATAGATAGACTGACTACAAAAACAGGGACCGAGAGAGGAAAGAGGAGTAATGTGAATGTGCGTGGGTTGTTTGTATATGTATCTCCAATTCATTTCGATTCCAGGAAATAACGGATTTCAGATTATATGTTTGGCTATTTTAATTGAATTCATTCATGAATGGTGTGCACATACATATAATATGGCATTTAATATTTCTCCAGACAGGATTGACTTAGTTTATGTTAGTTTCAAATACAAGAGGGAATTTAACTTTCGCACCAAACTTCAAAGCGTCACATGCATCACAAGTATTCAAAAATAGATGCAATGCGGAAATGACTATGAATCGTCTGTGTGTAGACCATGTTAATTGCTGCAATTAAACCAGCAATGCAAAATATGAGAACAATACCATTCACGCTCGTTATCAAGGCATTCGCGAGCAACACAGCATGGCCCCCAAATAACTGCATACTTAGAATAAATTAGAATTTATCATTACTATTTTGTTGAAAAATAAAATTCGAAATCTAGGGTACAAACAAAATTGCTCAAAAGAGTTTTTATTTATTTACAGAGCACAATGTTAAAAACATATTTCTGTGGTTAAAGTTTTATTTTTTCCTCTGTTTTCTGTCAATCCAATCCATATCTTGTAGTTATTTTTCTTTCATTCCTGTAATGATCTCCTGCATTCATGAGTTTCGAGGTCTGCTTGTGCTTCTTCCAGGTGTACACTATTCCCATACCCTTCTTGATAGCCTATCTTCTCCCATTCTTCTTCCATGTCCATACCAATTTAATTGTTCATATCTTTCCAAGTTCAGAATAGAATTAATTATACTATTTTTTCTCTTATAACTGCATTTCTTATTTTTTCTAATTTTGAAAGTCTTGCTGACCGCCGTAAGAAATATATTTCCATTGATAACAATTTTGACTTTAAATTTTTACAAAATTTTCATGCTCCATCTCTATATGTAACAATACTTTTCACTATTGAGTTGTATATTTGCATTTTTACTTCTCAAATTAGATTTTTATCCCATGAAATAGTATTTAGCATTGCTATTGCTACTCCACTTTTTTAATACTGTTCTTAATGTAATTTTCCTACCTTCTTTGTCAATTTTCACTTCTAAATATTGAAATTCCTCATATCCCTTGATGTAACCTTTCGGTACTTCTAACATTAAATCTTGTGTATCTGTTCCACATCCCATATAAACAGTCTTTTATAAGTTAACTTTAAAACCACATTTACGAGTATCATATTTTTGCAACAATTTTCTCATAAGATACGAGAAGATATATACTTATGATTTTTTAAATGTGTTTCTGCTATGCAGCCATCAGGATCCCTCATGATACGAAATGTACAGGGGTTTCAATTTTTTAAAACACTTGTGTGTATTTAAAGGCTTATTTTAATCGTTGACAAGATTGCTCATCAGTCAATTGTACCCCAGCTGAATTTAAATTTGACTGACAATAATGTATTTACACCCTAAAATTTACCTACTGAATTTTCCATTATTTTAATCATCCGTAGAAGTTGAGTTTCATAAATAATTAAATAAATAATTGCAAGTGACAAAAATAACATACCTACGATAGCTCCTTTCTCCAAACCTACTGTATCCGTCTCATGCCCTTCTTGCACCCACCTCTTCAATTTGCCGGGCTTCACGTGCTGGTACCATTGAATTAAAATTTTGTACTCGTCCATGAATTACTTTCGACTTTATAGAAAAATCATTCTAGTTACGAAATCGAACTCTGCTTTTCTTTTCGGGCAAAATATGTTCCAAATCGAGAGAGAGGGAGAGGGAGAGGAAGAGAAAAGGGAAAGAGAGAAGGGAAGGACGAGAAAGGGGAACGAGAGAAGGGGAGAACGAGAGTAAGGCACGGAATAGAAGAAGTAATAGTTGAATAAGAAGGAAACAAAGAAGAAGAGAAAAATAAGGAGCATCGGTGACGAACAAGTAGAAAGAAAACGGATTGAATATCTTCAGACTGACTATAAACTTTGTAACCTGGAAAACGGGTAGCATTAAGACAAGGTCCTTCAAGAGACCGGCATAAGAAAAAACCACACAATAAAGAAGGATATTTAAAAAGTAAATGGAATTCAAAATGAGAGAACTTCGTTAAGAACATTACTGTATAAACTGTAGAGGTAAAACAATCCTAGGTTGCTTTTATAGTTTTATTTTAGTTTGTTTACATAAATCGCTGAAGATCTACGAGTATAATCGAAGATCTATCAGTTGTGTGAGGCTTTCAGATCATGTGAAAACATAATGAAATTCAGAAGACAGCAACTTTTTTTATTAAATTAAGTTAACTGAATAGTTACAGCGAAAATAATGTTTCGTTGCCCAGATATGGAGAGACCCCCAAAGGTCGGCAAATGTGGCGATAGTAAATCTAGCAGTTTGTTTTTAATATTTAAAACTTGCGACTTTCTGTTAAAAAGTGCCGTGAATGCATTTTCCGGAAACAAATCAGCTAAGTTGACTATGTGAAGCATTTGGCTTTCTGAGTGACTTATGCATTAAGTTTATGTTTAGCCCATGCGACCTATTTGAAACTCCCCCAACTCTTATCGTTCAAAACTCGTAATATCACCACAGCTGTCTAATCTCGAAAGTAGTGAGATCGTTAATAAAACAACACAATCCTACATTAAATCTTTCGTACTGTAACAAATACCACGACCATAATTGACTTAAGTATCGTGAAAGAAATACTATACTTGTGCGATTCAAAGCATTATAAAATTGTATCTCTTTGTGATTAAGATTTATAATAAAGTCACAGTATGTATACCCCTTGAAACAGGGTTAAAATATACAATAATTAATAAGTAAAAAATAAAGTGACCCAAAATACATCAAGAATGAGTAGCCCAGATCTAGTAGGCTCTTTTGTATGGTAGGCTATAGAAAATAAGTGAATATAGAATGAACATTGAGGTTTCACATTGATAGAAGGATTAATCAAGAACGAAAATTAAATCGCGTCATAGATTTAGTGTCATAAATACATAATAATTTTTAAGTAGAAAGTAATTAATTAATTGATGAAATAATAAAATCTTTACTTTTGTGATGGGAAAATATGAATTTTAATTAAAAAAAATGATATGAAACGTAACTTCCTCTGACTTAATAAATTATGCCTCTTAGTATAATATACTACTATGGATGATATTCTCTTCATGTGAATTGATTGTAAAAATAAAGAGAATGTAGCACGGCAACCCCAAAAGAAAATCAATCTAAATAAAACCTAATTGATGCACTCGTGTAACTTTCTTTACCTAAGCACGGGAAATTCACCTTTCTCACTTCATATTCTGATTTAGAAAAAGAGCGCGTATTCAGTTATTTCAACCTGATGCAAACCTATATTGTTCACCAGACAAGCCTAGGTTTCTACAAACAATGGGTGACTTATAACTACCCTTCAGATAATTTTTAAGAAATTTTTTGAAATAAAAGTCTTAATTCTTGATATAGGCACCTCATGTGCAACGCTTAAAATCGTTAGAGACGTTTTCAAGAAAATCTCGAAGAAACTAAATTTTCTTCATGTAAAGCGGTATTAAAAATAAGAGAAAATCGCCGCCAATCTTCCCCGCTTCTGTCACATCCCCAGAAGATACCTAACCCAAATACGAAATGTTTTCATACGATTTTTCATTCTGGAGCTGGGCTGTTCACAAACACATACAGCCAGACATGTTTCTGATAATACTTTCGTACAGTAGTATTTTTGGACTCAAGGGACCTCAAAACCTCAAACTCGAATGTCGGGGTCGAACACGACATTTCCTCTACCTACAGTAGAGAGGGGGGTACGCCGTGGCGTGGTGGTTGAGGCGCTGCGCTACAAACCGGAAGGTCGCGGCTTCGATCTCCGAAGAGGTCGTTGGAGTTTTTCAATTGGCCTAATCCTTCTGGTGGCACGATGGCCCTGGGGTCGACTCGGCCTCTAACAGAAATGAGTACCAGGAGCAATTCTGGGGGTAAAGGCGGCCGGTGCGTAAGGCTGACAACCCTACCACCTTCATGTGCCGATGTCTAAAAATCTGGGAGCCTCAACCTCCTGGAACCCTCTGGGCCTCCATGGCCTGTAATAGGGAAAACTTTACTTTACTTACAGTAGAGAGGACAGAGTAGAGAGGACAGAGGAACTAACAATCAGAATAGGAAGATACACAAAGATGGATTTTGGAGTGTGGAGAAATCATGGTGGAGCGGCTTAAGGAAAATCAAAGTGAAGAATAAAACACATTTACAAAAAATATATGATACAGGACAGTGATAAGAACAGCCTACGGTGTGATGGTCACGTATATATAATGCAATTATAAGAATGAACTGGAAACTCGAAGGAAGATAATGGACAACAAAAGAAACAAGAAGATGATGATGGAAGAGGAGGAGAAGGAGGAAGAGAATCTGAAGAAGAAGTGGATTGTACAAAGAGGATTAAAGGAACAAAATATCTCGATTAAAAATGGAACAGCACATTTAAAGAAAAATTATTAAAGTGGATAATCGAATAACTTTGAAACAGTTCATGGCTGCATTTTTCAGAAGCATCTGAGGATACTTGTGATCTTTTTAAAGTTTAAGTAAAAGGAAACTGGATAAATATGGAAAATCGTATCTACAATAAAAACAAACAGGTGTCAATTGTAGCAGACAATCTGTAAATAGGGCTATATAATTATACATGACTATCATACGCGACTTACATAAAAAAGTATGGTGACATGTTGATTTTTTCGGCAGACAAGCGTATTTCGTTTTTATGATTGAGTGGATGGCATTTGTATAACATGTCAGTGTTGAGCGACGCTATTTTAAGACGCATCCTTTATTCAAGTCTAAGAGGACGCAACCTGGCGTCCTGTAAAAAAAAAGGTGGCTCCAAATCAAGGCGCCATCACTTAGGAAGTCAAAGGTCTAGAGCAGGCTTGGCAAGCAATGCACTGAGAGTGCGAAGTTCTCTACCCCTACACTCGCCCCATCCCACTTCCTTCCACGTGAGAGGTAGTCAGACTCGTGACGCATGCCACAGTGGCGGTACCTCATATATTGGAGGAGAGATCTTTTAAGTAATGAAATTAATATTTCTTGAACTGCTGAAGAGTTGGCAAGGAAGGCACAAAGAGATGTAATGGGACAACTAGGTACCATGAGGAAAGACGCAATGGAAACGTTGAAGCACAGTTCTGATATTCTAGCCAAGCCTTCAGCTCAGAGAAGCAGGTCTTTACAATTAACATTATTTATTAACTAGTTCTACTTATTTCCCTTATGTTACTAGTGGCGTTTAAGTGGTTTCTACACCGTAATTCTCAAAATTAACGTCACAATTTAGCTGAATAGTGTAGTGAAATTATTTAAACGTACATTATTACATATTGGCGTATTCTTAATGGCACTGTGTTAATTTAGACAGTTGGCATCTTTTTAGTCTCTTTGCAGATATTATCTTTTCAATATCCGACTGCAAACTCGATGAACTTAAACATAGAACACATCGTAGATATCCATAAGAAATGTGACTGCCCAGCAAGCTCTTGTTCAAGGTCAATAGGCTGAAAAGTTGTTCAAATTGATAAGTAGTACCAAACATGGCCAGTAATTTAGGCTACTTGCAAAAAGGCGCATTTTGGGAAATGTTTTCGGCAGTGAAGTGTATAAATGCAAACCAAGTTTTCCTGAACTGCGCAATGGTGTGCTGCTTTGAAGGTTAATTAATTCAAATTACAGTTCGTCATGGCCCACCAAAGGATCATATGTAAATGGATTTTCGAAAAGCCTGCAGTCGTTGTCTAACGCTTGTCTAACGCTTGCTACAAATTTATCTGAGAATGCTCCTGATAACTCCTGTAATAGTGCCATATATTTTTCTTTCTTATCAAGCAATTCATCTTTCATAACCGATATTAAGGATGGTAAAAGGTGCAATTTATTCTCTTCTATTTGGCTCTGCCACATATTTAATTTCTGATTGAACGCTTTCACACAGTCTGTTAAAACTTAAATGTACAATCGTGTTGTGTTTAACTTCATTTACGTGAACCTTCAAATCGCTTAAGAACGCTAAATCACAAACAAAAATATCAGCTTTAAGTTCTGGAACTGCAATCCCTTTGGTTGCTAGGAAAGTATAGAAAAAACATGCCTAATTTCGCAGTACCCCTAATTTCGCAGTATCTTTTTCTTTTATTTATTGCAAAATTGGGAACAGTAGTGGAAATATTTCATCTTATTCATCAATGAGGGCATCTTCTCTTCTATTTTATACGTTTTTTTTCCATTACTGTTCCTGATTTTGCAGTAAATAAACTAAAAAGGTAGTGCGAAATTAGGGGTACTGCGAAATTAGGCATGTTTGCCTTATGTATTTCCGTAGATCAAACATTCTTTGCAACATTTTGCCTCTGGTTAGTCATCTTACCTGGCAGAAGTATGGCAAATCCAAGTATCCGCAATCTGAGAATATTAAAATTTCCTGAAATTATCTATGCCGCAGAGCATGCGCTCTGATTATTTTCACAATCTTAACACAAGACATTCATTACGTTATTCAAAGTAGTTGATTTTGCACACAGTGCTTCCCTGTGAATAATGCAGTGAATTGCTACAAAGCTATTAGAGGGAAATCCATTTTTACAAAGGAATTTTCGCAGTCTCACTATTAGACCCATTTCTGTTCCCACCATTGCTGCAGCCCCATCTGTAGCTACGCAGACCAACTTGTCCCATTCAAGCTTAAACTTTCACACTATCATCACTGCCTCAAAAGAATCTTCACTGCGTGCGTGATCTTTCATTGAATAAATATCCAGCAGTTCCTCGATCACAGCTAATTCTGTATCTACACGTCTTATAAACACAGCAAGTTGAGCAGTATCTTTATTTTCAGTAGTTTTGTCCATGGCAAGGGAAAATGAACAATGTCTATCAACCGTTTCTCCAAACTTTTGCCCAGATCAACAATTCTGTTGGTAATAGAACCTCGCCTTAGGTTCCAACATGACCCGAATTGAAATGCCTCCTGATGGTAAAGCTTGTAATGTAGTCAATAATATCAACATATCAAAACATATCAAACCCTGTGCTATATCATCTTCAAGAAAAAAAAATACTTGTTCTCCTAGTCCCGATTAAATACTCTTCGTTTATTCATGTTGCACACAAGCCAGCACTGAACAGGATTACTGCCACGCGAATATTCCCTGAGTCAACCGGTTTAGTTGTCAATACCTCGCTGCTGAAATAGAGTAGTGGGGACGAGAGGGAGGGTAACTTCGCGCCTTCAGTGCCTTCGTTCCCGACCCTGGTCTAGAGGAAGTACGGCTGTCAGAATTGGGTCAAGGCTATGCTGGCACTAGACAGGTAAACAACAAGTGCGAGTGTTGGCTGCCTGTATGTAATTTCAACGTGAAGCTTAACTTTGTGTAGAAGACCTTTCTTTCCAACTCAACCGTGTCCAAACTAATGCCGACCAATGTGAAGAGCGTGCACTGATGTGTGCTCCAAGTACAAATTTAGTATTGGTAACCTCTTGTCTTGGTCGATTAGATTTGGGATTTATTAGTTAAACATTCAACGGTTGGCTACTAGAGGTTTATAGTATTCTAAAGTTAGCCAGACTACACATGTAAGTAATGTATTAACCATTAGTAGGAATAATCCTTATGTGGTGAAATTTCCGCCTCCACTTTAATCCTAGAATAAATAATACTGTTAGTACGTTTACATGCAGGATTAAGATCGATCTGAGTCCGTTTCCCGTATTAAGATCGTCATGTAAACGCGAAATAAATTTTAGATATGATCCTCTGCAAATGGAGGAACGGATCGGATTCAAGTCATATTCAATTCCACGTAAATGATAGCGAACTCAATCCTGGTGCGTGCGCAGATACTCGCATGGCGTTCATAATTTATTCTGTCAGCTGATCGTCAATTTAATCAAGAACCATCACTCACACTATAATATTAATATTATATTACTCTTTTAAACTATAATTTGTTTATTAATTAAACTAAACTCCGTGGCGCTACATCCCTGAAGGGACTAGGCCTACCACCCGACCGCTGCGTCATCTCACGTAGGCAGATGGCAGGATTGGGGGGCATGTGTTAATTTCTTATTATCAAACGACACAAAATATACTCCATTATATAGACCTTAGCGTTTATGGTGGTTGAGGATTCCAGATTTTTAGACAACTAGCGTCGAAAAGCGGTTACGTTTTTAGCCTAAGCACTGGCCGCCTTTATTCCCATGATTGCTCTTGGTAGTAATTTGTGTTAGACATTGTCGTAGTGTCAGCCAATTTAAAACGGCTATATAGTAGTGCAGTGCCTCAACCAATTTCACTATAACGTACCCCCCACCATAAGGTCTTAAATGAAGAGATTTAGATTTTTCGCATTCCAAATGGTTTAAAACAACTTCAATAGGCTACATATGGTACCGTAACATGTAAGGAAGTTCAATAACACAGGGCTTTGCTTAGAACTGTTCTGAGATATTTAGTGCGTGTTCCATTCAGTGCAGACGAATGGATCATAGCTTTTAAAATAACTTGGAGTATTTGAAGTGTCGAGCACAGATTCTTGTCAGTTCTTGCTAATGGTAATCATGCTTATACAGTTGAGAAACCGGGTTATGTACTAAGAAGTAAACAATTTGCACAATCATAGTACAAGTTAGGCCTTACCTTAATTTTTTCCAGCCATTCAATCGTTCATTCAATTATTCTTTCTAACACTTCCTTCCTTAGGTTGTTAGTTAGCTAGTCTGTTTGTTTCTTTATTTGTTTCTGATTTAATGCATGTTGTTCATTCATCCTTCAATATTTCGTTCATTTATTCATTCTTTTATTAATTTTCCACCATCCTTTGTTCAACTTATATTTTCGTTAATTTTATTATCATAGTTATAAATAATTTACTTTTGACGTTACCTTTTATCATGGTTCACTTTAGTTGGCACATGGATTGGGATGACTAATGAATTTCCGTTATATTTTTCAAATGACTTTTAATTATTTTTTTAACTTATTCAATTTCCTTTTTTCTTTCTTTTTGTGTTCGGTCTGACAGTATGTCTTCCTTTCTTTATACCCTTCGAACCATCCCTTGTGTTGTTTGCATTTTTCATTGCTTGATGTTTTCTGTATAATTTAAAGTTCGTGTTTACTGTTTTCTTTCACAGTTTTCGTATTTTGATTTTCTTTGCAGCTATCTGTATATGCCTATTAATACTGTTAGCCTTTATTATTTGCCCTGACTTTCTTCCTCTATTTATTTATTTATTGTTTTTTCTTTCTTTCTTTCTTTCTTTCTTCTGTTCCTTATGGTTTGTCTTTTTAGTCGGTATTTTATTTCTGTACCCTTATTTTTTTATTTTCAACTATCCTATTTATTATTTTATTTCAAAACAGTGCACTTTCATGGCTTGTGCTAGCAAGCTAATCATCATTTTCTTTGCGGTCGTTCGGAATGATTGTCCCAGCTGATCTAATGGTCATTTTCTCTTATTTTCTTTCCTTATTTCTCTTTTATTTCTTTAGTTTCTTATAGATGTATTTATTTATTTATTTACTTATTTATTTCTTACTTCCGTTCCTTATGGGTTGTCTTTTTCAGCCCCTATTTTATTTTTATACCCGTATTTTCTATTTTCCTATCTATTATTTTATTATCCATTCATGTTCATATAATTATTTACATTTATTACTTTTTATTATTAGGCCTATGTAATTCGTGGTAGATTATCACTTAGCATGTTAAATACATTATGTCATACTGAAGTTACAAAATCATTTCTCAATATACAATGTTCTAATCTTAACACCAGAAGCATCAATGGCTACACGTATCACGTGATGTCTAACAATAGGCGTCACAGTGGATGTTCATGCACAGTGACATGGAAAGCTGGTGCTCTATTTTAGGAACAAGATACTCTCATGACGGAGGGGCTGGCGCACCGTTTCTTAGCTCATCCACCTCAAAGAGGTCCGCACTCCGCTTATCTTCTCAGCGTCGACACCTCCACCACCGCACTTATATATGTTCAACAGCACACTCTCGTTCTGTCTGAGGCACTTCAGGATCGAATATCTAAGAATGTGACTTAACGCGTGTCTCTTCTTCAGAACAATGAGAAACGTTGAAAAATTCCAAGAAAATGAAGATGATAGACATTTTTGGCATAAAAGACACGACTTGATATAAGTGAATTAACTGTTAGCTATATTCGCAAAGTGAACTTCACTTCAATTGTTCTACTCAAGTAATTTATTTGTAAAATATACTTTAAAATTGTGTTAGGACTATGCATTTGACGTGAAACCCGATTTTAGAGATATAGATATACAAATTCGCGCATTGATACAGGTTCTAGTCCTGTTCACCCGATAATATTTACCTAACAGATATTCTAAGGTCAGAACTTACCGTTGATGTAGGCTATTCTCCCCTAGTAGGTTTATCTAACTCTTAAGTGAAAACATGAAAACTCGATTGAACATTACAAATATAATTACGGTTTTAAGTATAAACATTGAACTTTGATAAGATGCTTAGGGAATGTTCTAATTAAAATATGTGAAGTACCAACATGTCATGGACTAAAAAAAAAAGATAAATTATTGTTTTATTCCCTTATGGTATTTCGTATCGTATATTTTACTCTTAAGAAGACAGTAGCTTCAATTCTTGGATTTTGTTGTTGCACTCAACTTTACATGGGAAATAAAATTTGCGGAGGGATTTCGACATTTCTCTTCTACCGCTCTTTCCTTCAAGCTTCCTACAACTCAGCATGCTAACCGGTTTTATTTCATCTTGCCCTGAAGACTGTCCTCTTTCTTTGTCGAATGTATAGTTCACAAATTAAGATCAGCAAACTGAACTAATTGGTTACTGGAAGTTAATCGTATGGAAGGTGGCCATTTATTAATATCAATGTAATAGGCTTTTTATCTTGTAATTATTTCTTTTGTAAAATAAGAATATTTAAATATTTGCAACAATTTTTCCTATTGCAAGTACGATAAATACAATAAATAAGTTTCCCTATTTTTACAAGAGTATTGAACACAGTTTCTTTGTTGAAATAATTTTTACTTTACATTTTAAAACTCTTCAGCTTACTTTTCCACGTAATCACCATTTTTGCAAACATTTATGGTTAAATTATTTACCAGCTTTTCCAAACCACTGTTGTATGCCGCGTCCTGTTGCCAACTGTTCGCTTTTGATTTCACTTCAAGAGCAAGATCTGAAGAATATTGACGATGTGAAAAATTTCCCACTTGAATCTCCTGAGTTTCTCCTGAGTCCGTCAATGAATGCAGAGATTACTTTGGTGTCTTGAGGAATCTGGGAGCTGCCATAAAAAAGATAATTTCCTCGAATTTTGTCTCGCAAAGTCTTCTTGCTGTGTGACGCAACAGGACACGGCATGTTACAACAGTGTTTGGAAAAACTGGTATCACGTTACCAAAAAGTTTGCAAAAATTTGTGGTTATGTTGAAAAGTAAGAATAAGAGTTTCAATGTGTAAAATAAGTCTTTCAACAAATATATTATGTTTAATATTTTTTTAACACTAGAGAAACTATTGATCTACCCTCGTATAATTTAGTTTCAAAGAATCTTTCATGTAACTACATAAAGATTACAAAAGGATTAGTCACTAGGGATACGTTCTTTCCGACGGTTGAAGCTCGTCTCAGATGTGTTGTTAAACCAGACTTTATAGTGACCCAATTTCTTTCTGGACATGGTAACTTTGGCTCCTACTTTGAAAGATTCAAAGTGATAAGAAAAGTGGATACCTATGCAAATGTGGTGAACAACAAACTGTGGATCACCTTTTATTTCATTGCCCAGTATTTGAAAGAGAAAGATATATTTTAATAGGACACTTAGACTATTGTAAACTTACTTACACCAAACCATTATTTCATATTTTGTTAAAAAAATGCTGTTCTAGACAATTTTACTATTTTCTTTCTCATGTACACAATCAATTATAGGTTAAAGGCATTATGTGATCAATGATACACAGGCTTTGCTAGTATAGAGCAGATGGTATATCTTAGGTTAAATGACATGGATAATTAAGAAAACACTGTAATTTTGTAACAACTATAACCCTAATATACCTACGGGTCAAATAGGGTTTCGTTAAATTGTATATTCAATAAATAAATAAACTACATAAAGAAAATACGCTCAAGGTTAATGCGTAATGATTCCAGAATACACACTTAAGATCAGATCGGAATATCGCAAGCATCTTAAGTATCTAAACCCATAACTTACTAGTGTTTCATGCTACCTTTATACACATAGCCTGTCTAGAAATATCTTTCTGACGACGTTCTTGGTTATAAAAGAAACTCTTAAATATATTATGTAAGGAATAGTTCAGATGTTCAGTGCTTTTAGCGAATCACGAAGTCTAAGTATAAATTAAGTCTGGTGATGTAATTTTTTGTCGTACTTGATGGAGTAGCGCCATGTTTATATAGATGGGACACTTTCAGAGCTCCTGGCTAACGTTTATATCTAGACATGTAGGACAAATTTAATGACTAACACACTGGTCAAATGTATATTTCTCTTCATGTGGAAGAGAGTTTATCTTGAGCCATGAGTTTTTCTTACTCTAAGTATACCCAAAAGTACAAGCGATTAGAGAAATGTAAAATTACTTTAGCCATTGAATGTGAGTTTCAGTAATCGAGAGATACTGCATGAGTACGCTTGGATGAATAAGAGAAGCTATAGCATGACAGCCTTTTGGAAATTATGGAAGAAACTACCATCTTCCTTACTTGTTCATTACATGTAACATATAACAGCATATATCCCATTTAAGTATATAAAATTATATAAATACATAAATGTTATGCAACATTAACTGAACTATCCACCAATCAATAAAAATAAACGGTACTTTCGTTTTTGAATGACACAAACTAATTTTGGAACTAATTATTTAAACAAAGTAAATATTTTGGAAATATTTCATCATTGTAGGCTTTAACGGCTATAACAAACAACAGCTACACAAAATTGCAACGCTTGTTACTAAAGGACCTAGAGGAACGATTGGCTAAATTACAGGGAAACAATACCAATTAAAGTCGCTTTAGAAATTCAAATTATATCGATAACTTCCAGATATTTTTGAACCCTTCCGAGAAAATACTGATATTTTTTAACCCTTCCGAGAAAATACTGATATTTTGTTAGGGGAACTTGAATAATAAAAGTAAATAAACTAGCAGTTTTTTCATAATCGAACCTTTGTTGCCCCCGTCAGAATTCTGGTCGTCGATGGCGATCTGGCGATCGGAAATCTCACATCCTGTTATAGAGTACTTTAATTACAACGAAAAGTTTCCTGAGATATTGGAAAATTACTTCTTCCATTGAACAGATCACGGTATCTAAAAATTATGCTAAATCATTTTGAATCTTTAAAAGCTTTTCTCAATAGAATAAAAAAGGTTTATTTCAATCATGACTACAGTACTCACTTTTTTGTGTGTATCCTAGTTTTTCTGGAAGGGCGAACCCGTTCTCCATCTTTATACCACAGGATTGTCGGGAGCGGGTTTCCTTTGGTTCGACATACTAGCTTCAACTTCTGTTTCGGCTTCAGCGTTACGTTGTGCAGACCGGATAAAGACGGTGGCCGTACTGAAACACAGAAATATATAATTGAGTTCTACATATTCTAAACATGTGTTCTTTTTTTTGCAGGTTGGTGCTAATTCTGTAAAAGTTTCTTCTCTAAGCTGTAAGTACTATTGCAAAAGAAACAAATTACATAAGAGTATTTTGTAAGTTAGATAAGTTTAATACCATTTTACAACCTAAATTATTTTTTCAATACACAACGTATTGCAATTGTTAGTAGTGACAATATAAAATAAATCAGATGACACACAAACGAGAAACTCCAGTTTGAGATATTTCTTATGGCTGAAAATCTAATTAGCAAAAACATATCTAAAAATTATTATTAAAAACTTGAAAATTAATATTTTCTTATAATATTTTGTTTGATAGCAGAGTATCACCATGAAATGTTATATTTTTACTTCCTTTTTAAATAATTTTTTATTTAGTGATGGTAATTTTGGCGTGTGTAATGAAGCTATTTAACATTCTCTATTTATACGAATGTAGATGTATAGCTTACCTATTTCATTATTACACTTCAGTTAAAAAGAATAGCCCGACGTTAAGCGTTTTGTTCTAAATATAAATTCCATGAAGAAATTTGTTTCATTTTCGTGAAAATTTTGTTCTGGTTTAAATTAGCGCTTCTGATTATAATCAAATTGTATCTCTGTAATTATAGTTGTCTGAAAATTTTCACGAACTTAACAAATAAAAAATTAGAGGTACGAGAAAAGCAAATAAAAAAAAACCCAAGTTACGGGAAATGAGCGACAAACTTGCGGAAAAAGAAGCAACAGGAGAAAATTAGAAGGTGCAATTGAATGTACATATTCATGTTAACAATTTTTTTATGTTTGTTTTCCCTAAATTAAAGAGGAACGCCCGCTTAATACAATATTAAAATAAAAATAACAGTTTTTTACCCTGTGTTATACTGAACATGACTCCTTAATTGTATACACATTCCTCATGGGATGCATTTAAGAAACAATCCATAATATTCTAAGTGTGAAGTGTAAAAATTTAATCCACGTGCCCAATGGTGAGGGCACAAAAAAGTGAGGGCTTTGTGAACATATGGGACCACCTTGCTTTCCAGTTTACACGCGCGAGAACTCATTAACCACAAACACTAAAATCTCGAGTGAAAATAAAAATACTCCTCAAGCTCATATAAGTTCTAAAGCTGCCTTGGCGCCTGGTAGACTTGTCGCCCACGCTAATTTTAATTACATACCGGTCGTGGAAATGACTACTGGAATATCCATGTAGAAATATCACATGTGGGAGAGAATTGTTGTATAAACCGTACCGGTAGTAAAACAGTGAAACTTTTCTCTGTGTAGTTCTGTGTAAAATATAAATTAAAAATAATATGGAAATTAAACCAGCTTCCAAAGATATATGATAAAAAAATAATTTTATTCTACTAGAAGCACAATATGATTATATTAACAAAAATATAATAATAAAAGGGCTTGCCAACAAAATTGAATAAAAATAATTTGAATAATAAATGGATTGTCTGTAACGTGTAATTAGTAATATTAGTCTGATTATATCTAACAAAATGTAAGTTGAATACAATTAGAAACTCAAATAAAGTGCACCCCGTTATCTAGATTTTTATTTAGATTATCTCGAGATTGATGCTCTTCGAATTCTCCACATTCGAGACAGGAAGATCGAATAGTTGTCAGCTTTATGCCACTTACTCTTAGAATTGCTGCTGCACCCATTATTCTTAGAGATTGAGAGTAAAACCCTGATCATATTGTCAAAAGAAATTCTAGGCTATTTGAAAAATCCAGTGACTCGTCGGAGATGGAATCCGCGACCTTCAGATTTGCAGCGTTATGCCTCAACCAACTGTACTTCGATGTACCCCTGTATAAGTTAAATAAATGAATAATATTTTGTAATTGCCTCATATGGATCACAACATTTGATAGTCAAGACTGCTGAATCTAAGAACCCTTAAACTTAAAAGTGCAGGCACGTAGGATTGGAGAATACAGTTTTAGGTATTTTCGTGAATGTTTTATTTTCTGGCGGAACATGACCCACCTGAAACTAGTCGTCTGGCTGACTAGACACTGCAAAGAGGGTGGTGAAACAACAAATTTAAAAATACCATCTTCGCCCTTCTAAACTTCTCACTTTCTTTAAGTCCTCTTTGGTTTAAAAGATTACCAACTTCTCTACCCTTCAGTAAAAACTGCTGAACATGTAATTTATCATTAACCCTTACACTCCAAAATGAGTGGATTTTGTTTGTTAGAATTCTTGAACGAAATTAGTAAGATGTTTTTTTTAATAAATAATATAAATAAGTTATAACTAACGGAAATTCTTTAATGATTGTTGGATGTATAATTTTCTGTGTTATAAATAAAAATTATTATTTTCGATAGTAAATTAATGCAAAATAACGTGTAATTTTTATGTCTCGATTGTACTATGTAAAAAGAGAAAATAAGAATAGCATGGAATAAATTTTCTGTTGAGAAGTTCTCACATAATCTATATAAAAGTTATATATAGCTTCCTCCGTGCCCGTTCTTGTGTCTTACTGTATTCCTATGTATATTTAACCCTTTCCGTATCTCACTTCATCTTTACCTCTATGTTTGAGTATAGGCTAGCCTATCAGAACGAAAATCAGAAGAAAAGAAAATGAGAATATATAAATGTAAGGAAAGAATAAAATAAAGAGAGTTAGAATAAAGAGAAAGAGTCAGGTATGAAGAGGGAATAGAGGTAAACCATAAAATAAAAATAAAAAATTATATTACGATGATTATCTATTATTTGACTTGATGTATTTATTTCACATATTTATAGCATAGTCAACCGTTTAAAACATTACGTTCAATTTTACGAATAAAATATGAGACCTTTAGATGCCTTCTGATAGCGAACGATTTTGGGATCATTAATACCCTGGTCGGCTTTACTTATGTACTCGTACTATTTCAGATGTAACATGGCATCATTAACTTTATCATCATTTAAAGAGAACAAGAAGAAACCGAATTCCATGCATTCCGCTTTCTTCCCCTTTTTTGTCATCAACATAAAAAAATGCTGCCAGTGAAAAGAGAAAAAAAGGAAAAATGGAGTTAAAATAAGGCATAGAACAAGAAGAAGGAAACGTGATATGTCCTTAATGATGTGGCAAAATGCTAGAAATTCGTGTCTTTTACTAACTGATATATAAATAACTTAAAAGGCTTGAAACCTTGAAATATCTGAAATAACATTTTTTGTGGATACGAATGATCGTAAAATAAACTTACATGAAACCGTTTTAGATACGATTCCTGCTAAGAATGTAATGGCAGGAGTGTTTTCTTGGCTACTTCAATCATACGTCAAAACTGAGTTAACTTAGCCTATAACAAATCAATATTATAGGAATCGTAATGATAATTGTGACAGGAGTATTTTTTTATTTTTTATTTTTTATTCGCTATTTCAATTATTTGTAAAAAATGTGTTCATTTAACCTATAAAACTCAATATTATATGAATCGTAGTAATACTTATGAATTTACTCCCAAAATTCCTAAGAGTATTATCGGTCTAGAAGTATTACATTCTTGTAGTTGTAAACTGTCATCTATATGAAGACCTCACTGCTTCAGTATTTAATCTGAGATATACACTGGCATTGGGGTAGTCCTCTATATTAAATTTTTGAAGTGAGATTATTCAATTTTGCATGAAGTTTATTATTAGTTACAAATCCTAAAACGACCGGCATAGTGAATTTATATCCATAATAAGCTTATTTATATACAACCGTTCTTATTAGTGCATCGCAGCAAAAATGTATTCAAGAAATTCAAACCTTCGTATCAAAGTCCCTCGACATACCAGGAGCGGTAGGTCCATTTCATGTTTTGTCACTAGATAATATAAAACAAAGACTTGACAATTCATACTCCCCTATACCTTATTACGCTTGTGAACATAGGCTACTATTGTCGGAACTAGAATAACATATATTATAATAAATTATGTAAAAGCTCGATATTGGTTTTGTCCAAAATATCCCAACCTTTTGCTAGGTATTTTAGATTCATATTTTGCTAGACGAGTTTGTAGTGAAAAATGCTTGTTCTGAAATATATAACTTGCCTGGTGTATGCAGAAAATAACCCAATGAGTACTAAATTTCACCAGTCTACAGTACTAAAGAGAATACGGAGCAGGTGAGTCTGGTCTTCACAGATTCGCGGCTAAAAAGAGAAGACATTTTAAAAGTCAAGCGAATTAATGATAAATCTTATTGTGATGGTAGTCCACTTCATGGAAATGTTAACAATGCAAGATTTAATCACTATACAGTGCCTGATACTAGTATGGAACCTTATTCTAGCACCATAATGCTAAATCAATGTCTCTTGGATTCAATCCAGACATTAATGTCAGTCATTGTGTTGAGTGAAGTTGAGGGTAAGATTATTATTATTATTTTGAGGCGACCAAACACCTGATTTTAAGTAAGTCTTACATTAAGATAAGATCAGAGCAGGCCTATTATGTTTACATATAAACATAATGTTCACTTAATTTTACTTATGTTGATATTAGAATGTAAGAATTTAGCACCAAATTTTCATGTACTTTATGTCAAATCTGATAATTAAGCATTTCATATGATGGCCTAACATGAAGTCCAAGGAAGACGTTAAAATCAAATGAAATACTGATATGAGATTGTGCACATGATTGCAGGCAGTGCGTTTATGAAGAACGCAAGGGATTCTCTGGGTAGCCTATTGTATAATTCCAGATTTTGAATGCTGCTTCTGTTAGGATTATGACTGAAAATACAAAATTCACATTTGTATAAAAATTTCTTAGAATGAACCCTACATTGGTAGTTGTCTTCTAGCAATAATACATCGATTTTCCACAGAAGAAATTACTTTATTTCTGTCTTTCTGTCTTCAGAGTCTGGAAGATATGTTTAAGGAACGGCTACCTTTGGTTCACCTGTCTTCAAGTAGGCCCACTGGTTATCACTTATTGTTAAATTTTCCACTGCCACTGACGTAAATTCACGTCACCTAAAAACTGTATTAAAGCAGAGATATAATGAATAATGCTGTATTTATTTATTTATTTATTTCATTTAACCTGGCGGAGTTATGGCCATAAGGCCTTCTCTATCGCTCAGTCTGGGGAATGAATGATGTACACAAATTATACAACTTAATTACAATACATATTACAAATTATTTACAGATTACTATCTACATGTTAGAATTACCATTCATTAAAACCATCTAATTTGCTAAAATCTTCCTCATTGATTTCAAACTACAGCTCACAGGTTAATTAATATACTTGACGACTGCTTACATAAATTCAGCTCTGAAAGAGTTAATGTCTTTAACATGGTTACTTCTTTCCACTGAATAATCTCACAAAAAACCATAAATTTTATCAAAGCTTAATCCTGGTCACCTTTGGCATTTTTTGTACACTTCTTCGATTCCGTGGAAATATAGAATTATTTGATTATAAAGAAAGTACTATGGACACTGCCTGGGGAGGCTAACACGGAAGTGATGAGTGATTCTGTAGTAATTAGTCTTGTTGAAGATGCCGCCGTTGTAAAAGTCAAGTGCCGAAGCAGATGTGTTGATATAAATGTAGGTCAGACAGTGTTACCCACACACCAAGTACAAATTACGTAGTACTATATTTCGTCATTTTCCGCAGCCTCACTCCATTCATTTATAGAGAAACGTGAAATTGTTTGCCAGTTTCAGATTTTTATACACGAACAGGTGAATTTAAGGTGAAGTATTTTTAATGCCACAGCAAGGAAGATTATAAGCCTATAGTAGAAGTGACCTAGATTTCTAGTGATTGTTGCTGAGCATATTAAAAGACAGATGTGTTACTTCCAATAAAAAGTCTTGTACATCATTATTAAAATTAGTCATTAAAAGAAAATAATAAGCCAATCAAGGTTAAGTATGATTTTTACAAATAATGTTTATGAACACTAAACGAAATAAATTCTTTTAAATAGATAGAAAATACGTGATGCTCAGATCGTTTCAGAAAATTAATAATTTTCTAACAATTAAAGAAAATAGAAATATGGATAAAATATTACATAAAAAAGTTCATGGTTTGCCCTTCGGAATAGATAATAGCATCGTACATGATAATTTATATGGAATAAACTTATTATTTTACTAGTTCTTTGTCCAAGCAAATAAACAAGTTTATAAATTTGGCATATAATATAGGCCCTATGTATTAAAATACAATCAAATTGGAGATAATTTATGAAAGTGTTATAAACATATTGCAACTTAAACAAGACTTTTGTATTAAAATATGATATTTGTTTTATGTAATATATTTGAAAAATCTGATTGAGGAAAATCACATTATAGTTATTAATGGTTTTCATGTTTGTATTAGGGCATTAATTTATTGTACTCGATGTTTACATACAGAACCAATCTAGATCCTGAGATATAAATATGGTCTTTAAAATTGCGCTTTTTTCGTCCTCACTGGAAATGTCAATGTGATTTGTCAGTTATATATATTTATTAGACTACTAAACTAAGAAAGAAACCCACTGACACCTATCCACTACAAATTGTTTGTTGTTAAAGGAGTAGATCTATAACATTTCGGACATTGTTTGCGATATGTGAAAAAAGAAAAATTAGTGCACACGAAATTGGTGTGTGCTGCTTTCTGAATTCACCACTTTAATTAATTAATAATTCAAATAACTGTTTGCATGATCAATTTCGTTACATTGAGCGAAAACATGAAACACGTGAGACAATTTTGTAACCTCCCTTCATACCCGGAGTACGTCAGTCATCGTGTACACCTGTGGTAATTTTTCATCGTCTTTTTTAATTCTTTTTCCTTTCTTATCCATTTTCATTTTTGAATAAGGTTATTTGTTCTTTTGGCTTGTGTCTTAATTTTAAATTTCCCGGTTCTAGTTTCTCTCTTGCATATTAACAGTTGTTCCTCTTGCAGTGTCTTTGTCATTTACAATGGGATAAGCCTTCACTCTATTCATCTAGTTTTATTTTTCTCGAACTTAATTTACTCCCCATTCTATAAATTTACAAATGTCTTGTATTAACAGATGTTCATAAAAACCTAATTAAATATAGATTTTACTCATATAGTTGTAACATGTTTTAGCCAAAGATTCTTCAAATATTTTTGTTTAAAATAATTTAATTTCAGCAAGTTACCATTACAATAAACCAATTTTAGCAAGTGAAGATAACAAAAAATCAAGAAAAAAGCTGAAAAAATTGTAAATAACTTTAGTTTATGTACAGATTATAATTTCTATCTTCTTGTATAATTGAAACTCTAAATCAGAATTATTACATTATTACTGAACTACCCCGAGCTCGATCTTGACTAGCTAGGGGTTTTGTATAGGTATACAGTAGTGTGTATTTATGAATGTGCTAAGTAAAACTTGATTAATTTAATTTAATGAGAATAAACTCTTATAGTAATGACAGTCTCGTCCATTCCAAGGACAAGGTTATATCTGAGTTCTCGTAGGCCTGTTAGGACTGAAGACTGGTAATATTTTAGGTGTTGAGATATTTTTTTGCATTAATAAAACTATTATATGACGCCCTTTTTCAGAATTAAAGAGCAATCATTTTAAAACTTCTTGTTATAAAATAACACATAATTGGATAACACAGTAATTTTTTTAAAGCGGAATAATGTGCTTGCAGTAGACTATATTATCACAAGCTGTCTGCTCCCGAGCAAAGAATAAAAATATTTAATTTCTCTGCTGAGATAACATGCAAGTGCGCTGTCCTTCATGTTTCATGGAGCAAAAGATCTTGAACTTTATGAGTACGTAGGCAGAAGTTCGTAGTAAATCTTATCTTTCACTAGATGCATATCTTCATGCCCTAATTCAAATATTTTTCGTCTCAAAATTCATTCATGAGCACATTCATGAACACAGTCGTATATACAAAATAAATTTAACTCCATCGTTAATAACATGGTTTTGTATCCTCAACATGACTAAGTTAATGAGTTTCATGGAATGAATGGTGGCATTTTCATGACGTTACTCCATGCAGTTAATATATTAGCCTATGCATAATGAATTGTGATTTCATTTTATTTACTAATTCGAAGACATCCCGAACATTACAAGGTTCCAGCGTGTTTATATCTGCGAGATGGTCTGTGTTCGGAATTCTTTCACTATAAATATGATTTTTTACTTATCACCAGGGCCCGGATTCTAATGACATGTCATCTTTTTATTGATGCTGCATAAACATTGCCAACTTGTAGATAAATCCTAATCATGGCCTCTAGATTATAGAAATACATTTTTATTAGGTCATTTTTTGTCATTTTATGAAATTTTATATTTTTAGGGCATTTATTTCAATTTTAGGTCATTATTTTGTCATTTTCGAGTCTTTTGCTTCCTTATTTAGTCATTTTCATGTATTTACATCGAGTGTACTGACTTTTTTTTCGTCGCTAGCGGTGCTGTCTTTGAAGTGTTGTTTGTTTAATGCGAGAAGGAAAAATTCGGCGTTAAGTGTTGTCATGTCTCAGTCGGAAATGAGAATCAAAGTAACGCAAAAATGTTGTATTATATTACTATTGTTATTAGATTGACTTGGCACCTAGAGTCTGCCATCTGCTTGAATTTGAGAGTGCAAACTACTGTTTACCCTCAATTAAACAACAATATAATCCCAATTTTGACTCGCCAGTGCCTCAGTGCCAGTATAAATTTCCGTGAGAAAAGAACATTCACAACATTCGAGTTATTTACAGTTATTACAATTATGTACAAACTAGTCTATAACTTTGTGTGTACAATAATTGTTTTTATAAATAAATTATCAGTTTTAGGTCATTTTTTATATTTATTAAGTAATTTTCTTTAAAATTTAGGGTCATTTTATAGGTCATTTTTCAAACAATTTTAGGTCATCGGAATCCGGGCCCTGCTTATCACCAAAGGAAGGATTTCAAATCTGTAAATTTAGGACTTACTGCAGTCATAGCTAGATACATACGTCTTCCATTTCGATGGAACCACCTAAGCGGCCTACGTGCGTGAGTCCGTGAGGGCTTACCCCCTGAGCAGCAGCAGCAGCAACAACAACAACAACAAAACCTCTTCCATTTCAGTTTTCTCCAATTGCAGGAACAGAAATCTCCGAAGCTTGTCTAAACACACACTGTTGTCAGTTTGAGTAAAAAAAATAAGGGACAAACAATATGGTTTTTACTAGACCTTACCAAATCTTGATGTTTAGAAGAATCTGTTATGTGTAAAGGTCTATCAGAAGACGAAAAATGCGCTAAAATTTGTAAAATATGCCCCGGAATCAATGAAGTACGCTCTATCAATTAAGTAATTTTAACATTTTATCTCCTCTTTTTAGCTGAATTACACTATGAATTACATAATATCTATTTATGTATCAAGTATGCAAAATAAGGCCTTAGCGGACGAATCTAGTATTGCAAACGCCGAGATTTTCAGAGCCCCATATGCGGAAGTTGTGACGATTTCAACAGCCGCTTATCCGGAATGTAAGAAATAAAAATTATCTAGTAATTATTTCTCATCGTTAAGTCTTTTAAGCATATTAACAGCGAATTCGACCCTACGTACCATATCGTGTGGCTTCATTTTATGTATAAGTTGTATTCTTCTTTCCGCATAACATCATACACAGTCCATTTAGGAATAGGCTACCTGATAATTGTTGTTAACTACCTGCGTGGAATAGGCCTAGACTTTTGATGGTTTTGAAGACAAGACTGATGGATGCTGTCCATATTTACATCACGGCATCTATGCCTTTTTGCTGTTATCCTTTTTGCACATCACCGGTCTCCTCGGTCTATTTGTATCATCGCCAGATATTTTCTTATTCGAGCATCCCTGCGATTCTTTCGTCTAAATAGTTGCTGTACCAGATTCATGAATTTGTTCTGTGCAATAATAGGCTAATACATACAATCTTAAGTTAGACTATTTTTAAGACAAAGCAATTAAATCTTTATTTTAAAATTTAATATTGGAAATGTAAAAATGATAGAAAGAGGGATATAATTTAAGAGGTAATTACAATATTTTCTAATTTTAGACTTAAATTGTTTGATGTTTAACCCAATTAATTCAGGATGGCTGCTAATAAATTAAGTGAATAGTCTTGGACCAAAACTTGAACAGTGCTTAACTTCAGCAGTTTCTTTGAATCAGTTAATAAATTAAAGACCGCCGACGTGGTCTTATGCTTAGCGTCGCTGACTACATATCTGTCGGCCCGGGTTCGATTCCCGGTACTTCCTCTGATTTTTCTAAGGTAGAGAGGTCTGATAGGGGTGCACTCAGCCTCTTGATCAGATTGAGGAGCTACTTGATAGAGAAGTAGCGGCTCCGCTCATGAAAACCACCATTAACTGCCCTCGGTAGATGACGCAGCGGTCGGGTGGTAGGTCAAGTCCCTCCAGGGATGAGTTTAGTTTAGTTTAGTTGTAAGAAATTAAATTGATCCCTTCACGTGTTTTAATTCATGTCCTTCTGACCTATAAGGTCTATGCTGAATACGTTAAATTGAGAAATTAATAATTTGGAAGAATAGTCAGATGGTTTTTAATAAACAAATTTTTATTACGTCTTTTTTAAGACAAATCTAAGGACTAAAGATCATTATGTTTTCCGTATTTAAAATAATTATATGGTTGAATAATGTGTAAGATGGAACGACTCTTTGGAGGAATGTCGAATTCCACAAGAGTAAACGGCTGTCAGCGAAATTACCTTGCAAGCCATTTAGCATAGGTCAGACACAGTTTCTCTGTGCATATTTGCATGCGCTGTTTAAATGGTCCTGGAACGTCAGTGAACTGAGATCTTCTCGAGTAGGCGTTCTTAACTGTCTAGGAATTAAGCTTACAAGCTCGAGAATATAACTACATAACATACCAGAATAGGCCTATATAGATTTTATGATAAAAAAAATTAGTGAACCTTCATTTCAGTAAATCTAGTTTATGCATGGTGACTAAGTTTCCGATCGTAATAGCTTATGTTAACTCTAGGCATTTAATTAAAATATAATAGCTCCTGCAAACAGGCATGTAAAAAATAATAATAATAAAAACAAACCTTCTATGGGACAACATTCCCACACCTCGCCAGCCTAAGTAGCAATCCAAAACCGTCGTTATATAAATACCGATTCATTTCTTATTACTTCATTACTTAAGTAATAACATAAACAATCGTTTTCAGAGTAAGCAAGTCTGAAGAAATAAATTATAAGCAAAAGATTTTTTTATCACAGAAAAGCCTATCTATTTTGTGTTAGTGGGTCAGTGGGTTGTATCAGTAGCTGTCTCATCGAAAATATTTTCTGAGCAAGAATGCTTACATGCTTATGTTGTTTAAATATAAAAAGGCAGAAGATTTTAAAAACTACTGAAACACAAATTGGCCCCTGCTTTCGGAAAATTCTTTAGCTTTGTTCTTACCAGAATACATTTACCTGTATTATGTGTATAACAATGCGCCAAAAGTTTCTCAAAGACTTAAGAGAAAATATCCATAACATATAGACATCCAACTTCAAGGTCACCAGTATGTAGGAGTGCCAACATTTCAAGTTAAATTTTTACTTTATTCTTTACTAACACCAAGTGTAAGTTTCAAACTGCTGTATACTTTTCAGGCCAGCATCAAATGAAAACTGGGATTGGTTTCTTGTTCCTTGATCATTTGGCTCAGAAAGAAATAACCCACATGGTGATTATTTAATGCAAATTTTTATTAAGTAGGGTCCCCCATGACATGGAATGACCCTGATATGGAATGACCCTGATATTTTCGACTGAAGTAACTTTCAACACTCCAGAATACTCCTTTAGTTAATTAGATTTCTACGAATACTATGGAATTTTTTTGATGTGTTGTACCTCAAGCAGCTGTATAAGTGTCCTATTCAAAATGTTTTATTTAAATTGTATTTTTACTTACTCTGCCCGTACTGTAGGTAGGCTACTATAGGTAAAGGAAGTATTGTGTTCGACCCCCCCCCATATTTGAAATTGATTTTTTAACATAAATGCACGTTTTGAGGTCCCTGAATCCAAAAATACTATTTTCTGAAACATGTCCGTGTGTCTGGGAGCAGCTTAGCTTCAGAGCGAAAAATCGTATGAAAACAGAATTTTGTATTTGGGTTAGATACTTTCTGGGGATGTGACAAGAATATTTCTCTTAGATATAAGACTTTCTCTTATTTTAAAGGGGACTTGACATGACGAAAATTGTGCTTTTCGCGATTTTTTTCGGAAACGCCTCTAACGATTTTCTTTAAATTTTGAGCATGGGGTGCTTATACTGAGAGATAAAACTTTTATTTGAAACATATTTATTAATATCTCTGAAGATAGTTATAAGTAGACATAGGATTTTAGGTAAAAACCTATTTTAATCCTTAAGTGATATATGGACGAAAGCTTGTAGGCCTATATGCATGTTTCATAAGTGACTATGCCTAAATTTGATACTTTTATAGTACCTAAAACAGCCTATTTTTACGTTAGAGCCTAATATTGCCTTTTTGCTTGTTCTTCCTCTAAAGTACAAAATAAGTCATTTTTTGAAAAATACTAGCATTTATTTTCAGTTCGTACTAATTTTTTTAGCTCGGAATGTGCAGTACATGACACATTTGTGACGTGGTTAAATAGTAAGGAATGTTTTGTCTTCAGTAGACAAATTCCTTGGAATTTCCAAGAAAATTTAATGTTTTTCTCCCGACTCCCACATCCAGTAACAAAAAAAAAAAAAGTTTAGGTTTTCTCTGGTATGGTACCAATACAGGCCCTAGTAATAGGTCTATATAATTCTTTGTACCATAGGCCTATATCTGTGTTTAATCATGATTATTGATTAATAGTGACTTCAATACATATAATATTCTGCATTGCAATTGAGATATTTCAGAAAATTGGAAACTTAACGATTTTATAAGAGACTTTTTTACGATTTGTAGAACCTATTTTCCAATTTTTAGAGCCTATTTTAGGTACCTAAATCAGCATTTTTAGCGACCTAAAAGTCCGAAGTCTAGTTATAAGCCACCCACTATTTGTAGAAACTCTGTCTTGTCTGGTGAACAATAAAGACATGTATCAGGTTCAAACAAATGAATACGCCTTCTTTGCAATATGGCATCATATTCCACATCAGAATGTGAAGTAATGAAGATGTATTGGCTATGCTTAGAGTAAGGAAAGTTACGTGAGTGCATTAATCAGATTTTATTTTGGTTATGCATCCTTCGGGGATGCGATACAATGGGGTAGCGTCATTCTATTCTTTTTAGAACCAATTTACATGAAGAGAATGTCATATATAATAGTATTATATTAAGAAGCAAAATTTATTTGGAAAGAGGAAGTTATCTGAGTTTCACATAAGATTTTTAAGCTGTAAAATGCAATAAACCACTCTGTATCTTCAGAGATTTCATCTAACGTTAAACGAGTATATCATAGTCACTATATATCATAGTCACTTGCTCAAAAATAGCATCTGAGTAATATATATTTTTACAAGGCATTAAAAGTCGCATGATGTCGACCTCATACGTCATGTACGTCAAATTCAGTGTTTTTCCGCATCAGAAGGGATCATTACCCTGACAATAAAGAGACAACTGAACTCTATTTAAATGGCTGGCACAGCATGCATAAGGAGCATTACGACCAATAGGAGTGACACTATTAACTGTAATCTCATAGCTTGAACATTAAAGGAGGAGTATTACGACTCGGAATAGAACCATTAACTTTAATTCCATCCACACCTCGTTTTTAAAGATGTTTCCGTGATTCACTGGATTAGCTCAACATGTAATCTGTGTTACCTGGTGGTGTTTCTTGCTATGTATTTTTGTAAAACCGTAACATCCAAAATTAGAGCAAAGATGCAATTAATTGCCTCAGAAAGTATTTTTTATTTAAAATTTCATAGGTATTAAGATAATTTGTATGTTCGAATATACACTGTAAATTTGATAGACATACACTACCACATAAAACCTTATTCTCGTGAGTATCTCTGGTGTATAGCCGGCTTCAAAAAGGGTTGACCAACTCTTAACATTTAAGTTCTATCTATCCCCTGTGTAAACTAACTTCGAATGAGATATGTTCAATCACAGTACTGCCTGTGCATTTAGACTTGAACACTTGCATGCGCCGCAGAGATAGGGCGGGACAGAAGGGGAGTGTGTTGCTAGTATGGATCACGTGAGACTGATACCACTGCGCATTGTGTTTACAGTGTTCACGTCTAAATGCACAGGCAGTACGTACGTCTGACCGAAGGTTGTGGGGTCGCTTCTCCTTTATAAGGCAGTAAAGAATGTTACGCTAGTTTGAACAGCACGAAAATGCAATAGGTAAACAGATTTTATATTATGTAAAAAAAAAAAAAAAAACAAACAAACAAATGTCATGAGCAGGGCCCGGATTCTGATGACCTAAAATTGTTTGAAAAATGACCTATAAAATGACCCTAAATTTTAAAGAAAATGACTTAATAATTATAAAAAATGACCTACAAACTGATATTTTATTTATAAAAAATTATTATTGTTCACACAAAGTTATGGACCAATGTACATAATTGTAAAAACTGTAAATAACTGTACTGTTGTGAACGTTCTTTTCTCACGGAAATTTATACTGGTAGGCTTACTGAGGCACTGGTGAGTCAAAATTCGGCATTTCCTTTTGTGGTCTGCCGGATAATATTGTTGTTTATTGAGGGTAAACAGTAGTTTGCACTCTCAAATCAAAGCAGGTGGCACACTCTGGTGCCAAGTCAGTCTAATAACAATAGTAATATAATACAACATTTTGGCGTTTCTTTGATTCTCATTTCCGACTGAGACATGTCAACACTTTAATGCCGAATTTTTCCTTCTTGCATTAAACAAAACAACACTCACTCAATGTAAATGCATGAAAATGACTAAATAATGAATGAAATGACATGAAAATGACAAAATAATGACCTAAAATTGAAATAAATGCCCTAAAAATACAAAACTGCATAAAATGACAAAAAATGACCTAATTAAAATGCATTTCTATAATCTAGAGGCCATGATTAGAATTTATCTGCAAGTTGGCAATGTCTATACAGCCTCAATAAAAAGATGACATGTCATTAGAATCCGGGCCCTGGTCATGAGCAACACGAAAATAACCTCTTGCTAGTATCATGTTCATTTGCAAGGTGTATGGTCAGAAATTTGAGATTATAATTATTAAGGATAGTTTAAGATTTTAATATATACCCAGTATTATTTACTCGTTTCGCAGGTCAGCTATTTAACGACACTGTAGCCACTTTTCTTGCTGATATAGCACAGCCATAATAGTGGCTACATAATTCCATATTGGCTCCAAAGAATTTTATGTTGCTAAACTATATTATTATTTTTTAATTCTTCAGTTAACCTAGTATGTCCAAAATTAACTCTCCATTCGATTTAATAAGCTAACAATCAGGTTCTTAAACAATATACAATTTCATTGGCTTAGCTACCGGTATATGCTATCTTGTGGATGCATACGATGACGAAACAAGCATGCGCAGTGTTCTGTGCCTGGCATTTAAAACATTTAGGCTGCCCATTCATTTCGCAGCCGGCTGTACATTTACTGGTATTGTTCATATGAAGCCTTCGAAGCTTTACTAACTATCTTGATGTCGATTCACCGATTATTTCGCGTAAATCATTCGAATCACCTTTCGAAAGTGGATTCGATAGTCTTTTTTGCTCTTCGAAATCTTAAATTTTTTACGTGTCTAGGCTAGGCCTCCGTATAGACACAGTTATGCTTTTGAAAGGTATACAGAACATTCGGTGGTTGGAAATAAGCAGAATAATAAAGGAATAATCTTTTAAAAATTAAAACTATTTCTTATTTTATTTAAGGTGTTCACCTATAGGCTACTCGTGATTCATATGCGAACGAACTGTCCCATATTGTTATTATTACGTATTCAATAATACAAGATGTTCTTTATATTTAATACAGCCGAAGATATGTTAAAAACAATCTAGGTACCGGTACCTATAAAGTGAAGGCAATCGAAGAACAGAAATGTTTAATAAACACATCTTAAATTTCTCGCCCTAATTGAAATATTTTGCTGAAATCTCTTACCATCCTCTAAAAATAAAAATATAAAGTTTGCAGACTTTTTTGCAGTTTCTAATTCGTCTTGTATCTTCAGATCTATCATACTCTACTGGCCAACGAAATAAAAAATATGGTTTACAGTATATTGGATTTTGTCATACGGACATTCAATTAGCTGGGATATTTGAATCTTAAATTGATGAGGATAAGTTGTGTAAGTACTTTAACTAGACGACATCTACATAATAAAAATGCTATGCTCTAGAAATGAAATCTCATGCATGGAGAGTACAGTTGGATGATTTTTATGTTTTTGTTGAGAAGTTTACTTCATCAGGGAAAATTCTTCTAGTGTGCATATTTATTTGGAATAAAACTACCTCATGCAAGAATCTTCCTTTTATTTTCCATGTTTAATTAACAAATATACAGCTTGTAAACACATTTAATAAAATAAAATGGTGTAACACAATGAACTTTCTTTAACATGCAGGGGTTAGTACACGACTTAAAAGCAGTGCGTGGACAGATTTGGGACTTCATTTCGGAACTTCTTAGGAAATAAGGGCTATTTGGTAATATTTTACAAAAAAATACAATACGCTCACGTGATATGTAATCACTTTTTAAGACGACTTATTATGAAGAACATCTTTAGATTTTTAAAGCCTTCATTTGTTTTTACTTCCGCTTAGGATGGTTTTGGTTGAAGGATTCTTAAGGATTCTCATCAAGATGAAGATATCCTCCCATGGGACAAGTTTAATTATTTAATTAGTCTTAATTAGGTACACAAATATATATGTAGATCATCACTGGAATAAAGCTAGACTGGGGAAGTCGGCTCTTGTTGGGAGCAAGACTTGACGTTCCATAGCCTTTTGTTTTTATCATTCAACCAGCAACATAGGAAATGGCCCAATAGGGAGTCTTTGAACCTGGGATAAACTGCATTATCCGGAGTTAGATTCTTGGTCCAGTCATTGCTAAATCTTCAATCTAAAAAGCATGCTTTATCGCCATGGTATATCTATGAGAAGAATACCGAGTAGATACCCTCACACATGATCATCATGCGGAATATGTGCGCGAGTCCATGAAGGATCAGCCCCTACCCGAAACAAACAAACACAAACACACACGAAATCATAGAACACAAGAAAGCCTTCATATCGTTATGTTTATTATTACCTACTGTTTCTGCTGATATCATTCTTGAAGTTTCTGAAATAAAAATTCTTTATTTCTTACTGTCTGGATGTTGGAGTTTGGAAAGGTGGCGGAAAATTGATACAATGTACCAGACAGAATCCCGGTAAAATACCTCTCAAGGATTCATGTTGTTTATTACAAATAGTTCTTCACAGGGTCGAGGTTGAAACTGTAAATGCACACTTTTCGGGGTTTTCGTTGGAAATAAATGACTTGATGCATTCTGAGTTCAGCAAATTACCAAATTATTTAGAGAAAATGTGTTTTTGTGTCTCAGCATAGATAAAACACGCAATTTCACAGATAAGGTTCTTATCTTTCATAGATGAATGCCTAGAGTTTTAGTTTATCTTTTCATATGAAAAATGAAAAAAACCTGTTCTCTCCTCGAAAATGGCTAAAATGATGTATTTTAAACAAAAAATTTCGAGTCTTGAGTTTATTATTTAAAACTCCGTCATTAAAGTTTTCTGAAGGGGTATGGTAACGAACTCAGTTCTCATGTGTACGATACGATGGAATCCATTATCAAAGAAACAAAGGATGCCAGAGAGATGCAAGGAATAGTCCGTTAGGAGGACGTGCATAGTAGGCCTAGATAATGTTCAAGGGATGCCTAGAAAGTTTGTAATCACTCTATATTTCGTAGTTTTAAACAAATATTGATTTCAGGATTCGGAGGAAGTGTGGATACCCCTGGAAGGAATAGTGGAGTAGTCAGTGGCGTGAGCGGCTGATGTCCCGCCACTGTTACTCCTGACCGCTTGTAGCCAAGCTGTCTGGTCCTCGGAATCTTCTTTACAACAGTTAAAGGCTGGTTAGTTATTGCATGGCGGCCTTAAGCTGTATTCCTCCCCCCCCCCCCTGCACAGTGCCCATCGTTCCCCTTGCGCTCCCCGCAGTGCTCCAATTCTCCTCTCGTACTACGTTACAACTTCATAGCTTTTCATTTCTCGATTAGAGTGGTGGCATAGTGTCATGCTCCAACGAGAAGACACCGTTATTTGTAGTCCTAGGTATCCAGTAACATAGGGTACTTAAGGATTTTTACACCCCTTACCCCGTTTTGCCTAGAGCCCAGAATCAAACCTGCAGTTAATAAATTATACCCATGATCCAAAACATTCAACAAAAATCTTCATTGTTTTGTGGAATTCTATTGCTGAAATTAAGTTTTTACAGTAGCTTATTCGGAGAAAGTTGGATGTTTTGCTAATTGATTTCACTGAAGAAATATACATGTCTGTTTATAAAAAGGGAAGTGAAAAACAAGAGTTCTTAAATTTTCTTGGTTTATTTTACAAATATTGGGACTAATAAAAAATTCAACTAGACAACTTGCAGAACATGCTTTTACAAGCAAACTGTAACAAATTGTTTGAATTATCTTTAAAAATGGCGTAGGGTAGGTGGCGCAATTGTCGAACGTTTCAACTTGACATGGGCTGTACCAACTTTATATCTGGACTGGCGATGAATCATTGTGTACGGAGAATCTTCAATAATCCTAACATAGGTGTTTCGCAGGCATGCTTTACTTTAATTGTGGCTAGAAAATATATTACAAAGATCATGTAAAATGTCCGGAAATAGAAAAACTGTACCTATTCCCGGACAGTACGTACCTTAATTTAGTGTGCTTATTTCCGGACATCAGATTTAAATCAATATTTTAAGTAATTATACAATTATTAAAGTTTTAATAAACCAAGCATCCGTTCAATGTAGTTCTAAGCTAAATTCATGATGACTACAGTACACTATCATTCTCGATTGTCTTTTCCTTGCGACACTTGCTTCCAAAATGCACAACAAATTTAACTTTAACTGGAAAGGTGAAGTCAGACTGAAAAATTCAATTACATAACAGGATTTAAAGCAGGATCTTCGGCTCTCCATGCCGCTGCTCTTACCAATTGAGCTACCATGGCAACATGCCGGTACAACTTTAAATGCTCCAACTGACTCACATATAGACCTACTGTTGGATAATTTAATGTTCTACCGCCATGTCGCCATGGTAGCTCTATTGGTAAGAGCAGCGACACGTAGAGCCGAAGATCCTGGTTCAAATCCCGGCTATAGCACTGAATTTTTCAGTATGACTACACCTTTCCACCTTAGCCTACGGCCAGTGTGAAAGAATTGTCATTAACTTGAACTGTTTTATCACACCTGTAGGACATGCTTATATAGTACAATATATCGGTGGTTTCTCAAACGCCGCCAAAGAGGGGGAGGGAAGGGGAGGGATTCCACAAGGTTCTATTTTCGGTACAGTTTTTCATAATATAAGTGCGAACACATTTCGCTTTGGCAAAGAAATCACCTAATATTTTTATGTTAGCTTTTATGATATTCAGTCTAAACCTTGCGTGTTAAATAAAAACTGGTACTACAGTCGGTAAAGTTCTTCATATTTGACAATAAATATATGAGCAATAGGCCTGTTGTTGTTCTGTTGATATCGAAATGTTTTATGTTTTTAGTACAGTAACAAGCCACAAAAATGAAATTGTTAGATAATACTAATGAGAATAATAATAGGCTAATAATAATAATATCATAAAAAACGAAATAATACTATTAATAAATTCAGAGCATTTTCGGACATGTGAGAAAAATAAATTTTATAAACTGCACCTATTAACATATTTAGATCACAAGTTAACTTGCCAAAAATTCTTGGAGACTATATATATTTAACTTAAGTGTACAATTTTCAGAAAATGGCGGTTAAAGTTCAAACGGCCGCACTGGGAATCGAACCCAATTAAGTTCTACAAAGCTCGTACATTCCCTAATAAACAGCTGATAGAAATTGAATATTTCTTAATAAATATACCTGTCCGAGAATAAGAACATGGCAAATTTTTGTTGAAATTTAAATTTATAACTATTAATTTAACTGTTAATTTAAATGTATAACTATTAATTTAAATTTATAACTATTAATTTAAATTTATAACTATTTGTTGTTAATACCTTGGTCACAAGTAGCTGATATCTTCTTAAAAATGCAGTTCCTAAAATTCCTGTTTTTATATTGGCCAAGAAATCCAGAAACCACTTTAGAACTTGTTAATAATGTTAATAATTTTCCGAGCAGATATACCCGCGTACAGGAAAATTCTCAGCACATAAAGGCATTATAGTAACCCTGCCAACTAATGCTAATTTTCACCAACTTCTTGAAGCTTTTAGTTTTTCTGTTAAATGCAAAAGTGTTATAGGTGTCCGACAAAAGGAGCTGTCCGACAATAGCACCACCTACCCTATACATATCAATTTTAGTAAAAACCTATTTTGAACCCTTTTGTTTTTAAAACCAGTATCCCCAATTTTTTTTCAAATATATAATTTAGTTGCTATAACCGTGAGTTCTCTTTATGCAGAAAAAATCATATTTCAAGTCAAATAGGAAAGTAAACTTAAAAAAAAAATCCGGTACCATCCTCTTCCCTTAAACCTGTAAACCAAGGTCAGTTTGGCAAAATTTTAACCGGCAGGAGTATTTTATGTCTCTAAACCAATAGACTTGGAACTGTCACATTGACGTTGACGATTACTGTACATCAGTGCATTACTGTACTGTACATCGATGGTCAGGATCGAGCTCGCTAACGAGTGCCTTACCGCTGCTATTCACGGGCCGACGGCTTGGTGGTTTAATAGTAGAACATCTCCGTGTTGATTAGGAAGGTCCGGACTTCATTACCGGCTTCGGACTAGTTTGTCTCTTATATTTATATCCTTCTTAAAGTTCATCAATCCTTCTTGCAAACTGTATACCGAACATTTAACAAGTTAAGGCATAATGAAGTTCAGAATTTGGAATTAATTCCTATACTGTTTTGCTAGTGTAACACAACTATAACAGACAATTTTAATATTTTATTTGCTTTTGTACGTAAACCCTTGGTACCGGTGTACACCGTGGAGCAGTAAGTTGCTATGAGATCGTTGGGGTTTTTCAAATTGGCATAATCCTTCTGGTGGCACTATGTCCCTATGGTAAACAAAGCCTCTCACAGAAATGAATATCAGCAGCAATCCTGGGGGTTAAGGCGGCCGGTGCGTAAGGCTGATAACCTTAGCACCTTAATATGCCGAATGTTTAAACATCGGGAAGCCTCAAGCTCCTGGAACCAAGATGTCTTCACTTCCTGTATTGGGATCACTTTGCTTTACTTTACTCCTTGGATACAGGTAACTCTTGGTTCTGTCATGTCTCAATGATTTTGTATAAGTTACTTGTCTTCCGGTGCTGAATGGCCACTTTTTATTAGCTTCAAAACAGTTCACTTTAGCTGATATAACAAAGTGCCTGAATGCTTTTTCTAATCAGTGATAATTGCAATTATGATAGGCCCATGCAGAAAAGTTATTTTTGTAATAGATCTCCGAGTTGAACTCCAAAAACAAAATGCGCTGGCAATTATATTAATTATGTAATAGGCCTACGATTCGCTGACATGTTTCTTTTAAGTTTAAAGCAGCCGTATAGGTTATAAATGAATAAAAAAATCAATCTGAATTCTGTTAGGAATTACGTTAGGTATATTGCTGCTCAGGAGCGAATAAGAAAAAAAAACTCACATTAAAATATTATGTAGATATCGGTAGTCATACATATCGATAGAATGCACAATATTGTATCAATATTCAACGGCTAGTTGTGTTTTAAATCTTTTATTTACTCGTACATTATTATATTCACTGGCATCGTTATGAAGAAATCAATCAATTAAGGCGGGCTAACAATATCAATAAACGATTGGCAATTTGTTACGATATATTTAATATATTGTGGGCCATGGAATAGTAATGTAGTGTCTTATATCCATTTCAAAATTAATATTGATACACTCGATATTTCGGTACCGGTCAACCGATATGGTTCAAATTCAATAGACTTCTACCCATGGACGTCATAAATGCGTATACCGGTACCAAGTTTCTTGAAAATCCGATAAAGCGTATTTGAGCTATCGCGCGTACAGACACAAGGACGGACACACAGACAGACATACATTTTTCCATCCCCACACACAATCTCATAATGTACCATACTGGCACTTAATAACACTTGCTAACGCCTATCAAGTATTTGAAAGCATTAGTTGAAATAATTTGACAAAACTACTCACTGCAGTGACCTCTTAAGCGCTCAGCAGTCAATGCTCCTCCATATTACTTTTCCACTGAAAGAAGTTGCTTATGAATAGTTTCTCATTAATAGGCTACTTTTCAACGGAAATAGGCAGGCGGTGGCAGATCCGCAAAGTGTGGATAATGCTCCAAAGCCGTCATGTTGTGCAAGTGAGTTGCTGTGTAGTTATTTTCGAACGAAAGCTTCTTTTTTAGTAACTGTTTCTCCTAAGATTCTATTGCAAAAATATTGGTTATTCTTTACACGCTGCCCTCATGTACTCTTTATTAATCATTGGAAAACCTCTGAAGACGATTATTAAAATTGGCTTTCTAAGAGAATGAGTATATTTTGGTCAGCCATGTTGATGGGATTTTCCGTGGCATAACCTAGTTATTCATAGTGAGGCGGCTCCTATGTGATGACGTCCGACTGAGATGAGAAGAACGACAGATTCTCTGCTCAGAATATCTTATTAAAAGAGCAGGAAATCAGAGAGTTGTTACCCGTTTATGATCCCTAATTCTGATTATCTACGTGACATTATTATTATTATTATTATTATTATTATTTTAATATTATCATTTATATAAAATGTTGTATCGGTAATTAAGTTTCGGAACTATTTGAAACATCCCATCTCAGTTCCATTAATTTATTATCATAAATAAAGAAGAAGAAAAATATGAAGGATAGGGAGGAGGAGAAGAAAGATAAGAAGAAGACTAAAGAAGAGAGAGAAAAGAGAGATGAGAAAAAGAATGATAAACTGGAGGAAATCATAGACTAAATTGACAGAAATATAAATTCCTTAAAGCATACAAAGAAAAAGTTTGAATCCTCAAGAAATTAATACTGTAGGTTATAGATCACATTTTGAGGTTTTTGCATTAAGATATTTATGAATAGTTTAGGGAGTGAGAAAATGAAGCGATAGGGCTTAAGTTAGTACTGATGTAAGCCGCCCTGAAAATTACAAACTCTCATGGACACCAGATGAAGAATCAAAGAGAGAGAGACAGACAGACAGAGAGAGAGAGAGAGAGAGAGAGAGAGAGAGAGAGAGACTGCGAGAATTATAAACTTAAAGAAATGATGTCCTAAATAGATAGGAATATAATTACTGTTAGCAATGATATGAAACCCAACTTTAGGCTAAAGACCATTTTTGAGGTTTTCGACAAAAATCTTATTGGTTTTCGAACTACTTCAGAATTATCTAAAATATTTTCTGTAATATATACATAACATACACAAAACTAGTGTAATGACAAATTTTGTATGTATTATGTTGGCTCATAATATGTATTTGACACAATTAAGTTTGCCTAGTCTATGGTCTTTGCTAGTAGAGATATAGTGACAGGCGTGTAGTTTAAAATAGTGTAGTTCCTTATTTAATTTACACCTTTGTTTTATATTTATTTATTTATTTATATTTATTCGTATTTCTATCCATTTTCTTTCTTTTTATTTGTCCATTCTCTCATTCATTTATTCTTTCTTTCCCAATTCCTTTCCTTTCTCTGTATCCCTAGTTCCCTTTATTTTGTTCCTTTTTCACTTCTTACAGGTTACAATTTCACTTGTGTTCTTTGTTCTAACGTCTTTTCATTGTTTATGTTTTTAATTATCTTCAATTACATGATTACATGATTATGGTAGCTATGGGCCTCTTATAGGTTTCATAAAACTACAATCGTTTAAGGGGAAGGCAGCGGTCACCTATTCAGGTTCTCTTAACCTTAACGTGCTGGGCTTGGAAATGGTATGACCATAATAGGCTCTTATCCAGGCTATATGCCTGATAATAAGTTATTACTTAATTGAGAAACGAAAACATTTTATTCAAATTATGTCCTGACAATTTAAATAATTATAATCCTTCCAGTGGCACTATGACCATGGGGGCGACTCAGCCTCTATCAGAAATGATTACCGGGAGCAGTCCTGGGGATAAAGGCAGCTGGAGCGATTGACACACATTCCGAATGTGTCACAATCTGAGAACTTCAACCTTCTGGCCTGTATACGGATCAATTTACTTTTATTTGAATATTAATGCAGTTGTATCATGACTTGTAGAAGGATCTGTAGCCTACTTTGTTTAATAAAAATATTCGACAGAAGAATAATTCGACCCAAGAATATAATAATAATAATAATAGAAATTTTAGTAGTAATAATAATCATTATAACTTATAGCCTAATTCTGCCATAAAAATAAGTCATGATAGTTTAATCTTCAACTATTTTTTCACAAGACTCTTTCCAATAGGACGTGAAATAAATTGGATAATTCCGCGAAAATGATTTTTTACTTGCTCTGCCCGTACCGTAGGTACTATAGGCAGAGGAAATATTTATTCAACCCCCATATTCAAAGTTGAATTTTAACATAAATACACGCTTTGAGGTCCCCTGAATCCAAAAATACTATTTTCAGGAACAGCTGTTTCTGCGTGTGTACTTGTCTTTGGCTATGTTTGTCTGTGAACAGCCTAGCTCCAGAACAAAAAATCGTATGAAAACAACATTTTGTATTTTCTGGGGATGACACGAAGATTGGCGATGACTTTATCTTATTTTTGAGGATATTACATGGACAAAATTTCGTTTGTCGCGATTTTCCCGAAAATAGCTCTAACGATTTTGTTTAAATTTTATATACGGGGTGCTTATACTAAGAGCTAAAACTTTATGTGATAAATTTCTTCGAAAAAATTATCTGTGGGGTAAATTAGAAGCCACCCAGTCTGAATACGCGCTCTTTGTAATATGACCTCTTGTTTCACATCAGAATGTAAAGTGAGAAAGATGTGTTCATCATGCTTAAAGTAAGCCTAAATAAAGTTACGTGTGTGCATTAATCAGTTCTTATTTGGATTGTGTATCCTTCGGGGATGCGACGTGATGTGGTAACGACATTCCCTTCATTTTTACAACCAATTTACATGAAGAGAATGTTATACATAATATATTATACTAAGAGGATAATTTTTATTTGGGAAGAGAAAGTTAAGTTAGTTTCACATCAGATTTTTTTTATTACATTTGAGCACAGAGATCTTCCATCTGCAATTGACTAAAGATGGCGGCAGCTTGACAGAGGCCCACCTGGTGGGAGGTCTTTGTCCTACTAAGGTGACCAACTGCGCGTTGCATTTCTTATGTATAAGACGTAACTAATAATTAGTTGATTTAATGAAGATATTAGGATCATCCACACGATATAGTTTGATGCTATATACTTGAATCACCTGTCAATCTACCGTTATAGCTGGGAAGAAAGAAACAAAAAATTACCCTTCTGCTTTATATTACGCATTTACCTAGTTTCATCTGTCCTACTTCATAAGTCATTTAGATTTCTATGAAGTGGAGCGAAAAGAATCTGAAACTATTTATCTCTCTTTTAGGTGTAATCGTGAAACTTAAATCAATATTCTAAATAATTTTAAATTTAAAAAATTCCGTTTTCGTCGTGTGCACACTTGTCATACTTAGACTATGCTAGATATAAACAAAATATGATCTTCAATTCTAAAATGAAGATTGTTATAATATTATAACTTAATATGCAATATATAATTAATATAAGTTTGAAAAACATTCATAAGTGAAAGTATCTATTTTAAAAATGCAGTTTAATGTTGCAAATAAATAATGTCTTAGAGTTGTTATTTAACTGATATGAAAACATTTTAATGTTGAGTGTTTTATGAATTTTATTGAAATACTGATTACTGTTCTTTCAAATACAAATGATCCTCTATTAAAAAGCATAAAGCGTTTATCTTAAAATTGTTATAAATATAATATATGCAATGTACAGCTATAACATTAATAGCTTACTAGCTTAATAGGAAACATTGTGGACCTTTAAGTCGATTAAAAGTTTCCCTGGGTATGACGGAAGAGGCTTTTTATTGTTTTCTTTATAGAATTCTTTATTTTTACTCAATGAACTTAGGATATACCGGCAGAACCTTTGATACCGCATCTGTAGAACTCACATTTTTGCGATTTCCGTTAGTCTATTTAATCCAGATTATCCAAATATTACTCTTCATAATAGTACTGATTTTGGTTTAATTAAAACCGTTAGAAGCAATATTGCGAGCATAAAACAATTTAGTCCGCGTCAGAGGACTATGGTTGATAGTTTATTTTGACAGTAATCTTGAAGTATGGTTGCATTTTTGTTCCTGTAAGGTAGCGGTTTTTCGCCGGTGTGCCGTGAATGAGACGCTGGTGTGCCGCTAGAAAATTAAAATAAAGTTATCAATCCTTAATTAACGACAAAAAATTCTCAATAAAACACACACACATTCGTGCATGTTGCATGGCAGTTGCCTTCATTCGACTGGGTGAGGGATCCCTTTGCCCCTTCTGTTCTTCAGTCAGAAGAACTAAATGTCCATGAAGAAAATTAATTGGTAGAGTGAGGAATTGCCGAGGATTGAAGCTCCAGCACTAAGTTCATTCTGGATTTCTCTTTGGAAACAATATCCATCTATTTCTACAAAGGTTGTGAAAGTTCTCTTTTTCTTTTCTATGCATTTTTAAGTGAAGTAGGATTTTATGCAATGAACACAGTGAACGACTGTCACGACTGCTAGGCTAATTCTGCAAGACGATAAGAGGCTGTGTTTATCAATTATTCAACAATTCGGCCACAAATAAAGAAGATTTTGAAATCACAACAAACTCAAGTTTCATATTAATTTTGCTTCTCGAACCAACTTGTTTAAATTATTGAAAATTTGTAACATTAATTGATTAATATCACATTATTATTGACAAATTGTAACACATATTACCAATACAAACAAATTAAAAAATGTAAATAATTATGCTTATATTACATTATAATAGTTTTATCTCATTAAATTACAATTAGATTTACATCATAATGTTAGAAATAATGAAAAAAGTTACTTTTAACTCAGAATAATGTGCTAAGATCATTGAGTGTGCCACGAGAAACCAATTTAACATTTAAGTGTGCCCTAAGTTGAAAAAGCTGGGAAACTTAGCTGCAGGCCTAAGTTATTAAACCCCATTTGGAAGATTCTTTGATATTATTTACACACATAAAAACTCACAGGCACATACACACATATGTACATAGACAGTGAAACCTATGTAACTATACTATTTTTATTTTTAAATCAAAGGATTGTACACCGCTGGGATGGCTCGGGTTCGATTCCTGGTCGGGAAAAGTTTTTAGGTGGTGGTTTTCCTCACATGTGATACGAATATTGGAAAACGTGAGGCCCTTGTGGTCCCCGGATATCATCTGGCCGTTATTATCATATTCATCCCATCTGCGTTTTGTTCAGCATGAGCGTTTGTGCGATAGGTGTGTCTCGTCCTATGTGTTCGTGTTGTTTTGGAGGTGGCTTCGGCCTTGGGCTGATCACCCATCCGGAGAGGCCCTCCATGTCCTTATCTTGTCAAAAAAGCGTGTGATTCATAGACACTCCCACCCCCGACAGATTACGGCAGTATAACGTCTTTACAACGAGAGAAGAAAACTCATAGAAAAAAAGAAGAAGAAAATTGTTCTTCTTCATCTTAGTTTCACCTCTCCCTTAGAGGGACATTTAAGCGACCCAAGCCGCCCAGGCCTTGCAGGGCCGCGACCTGTCGAGAGAGGGATTTCTTTGGATTGCATACATATTTTTTTGACCAGACAAAGACATTGAGGGCCTCCCCGGATGAGTGATCAGCCCAATGCCAGGGCCACCTCCGAGACAACACGAACACATAGGACGTGACACACCACTCACAAACACACTCACTCCAAACAAGGCGAGGATGGGATGAAGATGATAATGACGGCCAGATGATATCCGGGGACCACAAGAGCCTAAAGTTACCCGACATTTGTCTCACAGGTGAGGAAAACCCCGGAAAACCCCCACCTAGGTAACTTGCCCCGACCAGGATTTGACCCTGGGCCTGCTGTGTGAGAAGAGCGAACGCATCCCCTATGCCACAGCGTTGGACAAGAAGAAAATTAAAGGATTATAAAATAAACGTATCCATAGAACATTCGGTTTCATTTTTTTCGTTCTTACATACGGAATAAAGAAACTTAATGTCAAAGTTGAAACTTATTGATATCGTTATATATTTGGTTACAAATGCGCTCCCTGGGTTGCGAACTCCCGCCTCTTTCCCCAACACATTGCACCGGTGCGGCTCGTGAGAGAAGGGTGTTGTGTAGTTTTTGTCGCCAGTCTGCCCCTGGACATCATTACGTTTCTCGGGTGCTATTAGCATTCTTTCTTTTCGGCGGGGTATTAACGAGGTTATAATCATCCTAATAAAATGGAGCTTTTTTTATGATGTAACGGATAATTCATGTCAGATCCACAATCCACATAGTCTTCTATATGACGTCTCAAATAGATTTTAAAATTTCATTGTACGAACAGAGGAAAAGTTTTAAAATATTAAGGTAGAAATTAGGGATGTGTCGATACCAGATTTTCTCGATACTCGATACCGATACATGATTTTTTCCTCGATACTCAATACTTCGATACTCGATACCGTCAACATTTCCAGTTTCAATAAGTAGGTACATTACAAATTAAAAGTTGAGAGAACTGTGTAATACCAACTAAATTAATTAAATGTGCATATTTAATGAGACAACATTTAATATCATCAATAGCCTATAATTATTTTTAAACTCTACATTAAAACTAAAATTAGTTTTTGAAACAGTCCACTTACAAGTTTTTGTTCAAAAATTACAATGGGGTTTGGACATTCAGCTTGCTTGTTGGTTGTTATTGAAAAGTTTGACAGGAAACGAAACAATTAAGAATCTCTTCTGTTTGGATTTTAAAAGTAGGAAAATCTTTATTTATGACTAGACAAAAGTCATAGAGTGGTTTTCTCCTTTTCAAGGAGAAATAGAAGTAACTTATTTACTATATTTAGTAGACCGTTAATCTACTAGGCTACTTAAAGCAGAAAGAGATACCGCATTTCCTTAAATTGCAGAATTACCAAAGTATCGAAAAAGTACCGAGCGAGTTTTCTGAAGTATCGCTTGATGCCGATACCATGCAAGTATCGAGAGTATCGAGGACCCATCCCTAGTAGAAATCAATAGGGATAATAATCTAGCATTAATAATTATTTGCAGAACAGACTATAAACTATCGAGAAAAGTAAAGTTCAATATAAATATTAGTGATAACGGCTATTAAGTTCATGAATCAGTGACCAATCCCGTATAATATTATGTGGAATTTCAACTAAGAGCAAATGTCTATAATCATTTTATCGTTTCATTTTGTCGTATTTACGTGCAACTGCTTTTATGTATATTCTCACTGGCACTGAAATGTCTTCATACCTGTAGCTTCAATGACCAAAAACAGCAATTGAACATAGCGATTGAGGTATACAGGGTGTTTCAAAAATACTTTTACAAACTTGGGGCATGGGTTCCTTACACCAAAATAAGGAAAAAAACTTCATATGAACATATGTCCCATAATCCTTGTTTTCTCGTTGGGAACTGTTCAACACATTGGTACACTCATAACACGTCAACACACAAAACTCATAACAAATGCTCGAAATGTCCGTCTCTTGCTTTTAGACATGCATGCACTCGTCGAATCATGGACTGTCGCACCCTTTCAAGTACTCCGGGATGGTGTCGAATGGTTTCGCAGGCTTCCATGACACGTCGATGAAAAGGATTATGGGACATATGCTCATATGAACTTTTCCTTCTTTTGGTGTAAGGAACCCATGCCCAAAGTTTGTAAAAGTATTTTTGAACTATTTTTGTATGTAAGCTGCATGTGATCAAAAGAAGATTTTAAAATCATCTGTAATTATATGTGTAATGAAAAAGTATTTTAAATATCTTATATAAAAAATACAATATCAGTAAGACGACATTATTAGTTATACCAAGGAGGTTAATCTGAAATATAACAGTTAATATTATATTTTATTTTATTACATATTATTATAATATATCGATTGGGTCCGGTCCGGGGAAAGGCTATTTCCCTTACAGAGACACAAATAGCCTTGTGTTACTCATTTTCAGTGGTTTTAATAATATTAATTGCATGTTTAATTGTGTATTAGCAAAACAGTCATAATAAATGTAACTCGAAGACCGGATTTTCGCAAGATAATTTATGGATAAAATCAGGCCCTCTTGTTGCATTAACTATGATAATTATCATAAACTTTACAGTTCTGCAGCTATGTAATGACCAGTCTTACACATTCTTGCCCTTAATTGAACAATATAAACTGATTTTTTTTTTATTATTGGCAGTGGTTAGCCTGGGTTCTATCGCGATACGTGTAATGTGCGTAAATGAAGTTTTCCCTACACTATTAATGTAGGTTTTCTACTCTTTAACTCATCATATTAATCTGTAAATTATTCTGAAATAGGAAATTATAAAATAAGAGAATGTATTCAATAGCAATAATATGTATGAACTGAACAAAATCAAATAGTGTTTTAAGAACAATATTCGCGTTACTTTCCAGATTGAAGTGGTTAGTCCTATGTGCACAAAATTTTGCGCAAATTGCTCAAAACATGTAGATTTGTATAGGGAACATACATGCATACCCACGTATTATATTATGTATTAGATTCTTTAATAAAAAAAATGTAAAGCATATTTTCAATTATTACAATCAGAATTGTGTTAAGTCTTCCATGTAATTATTCTGGAAAAAAGATTAACTACGAAAAAGGCTAACTGGAATATATATGACCCCGTGTAATGTAATTTTTTAACTGTGCAGTATAAATGCATTGGAGAATGTTCGGATACAGTCCCCACGTAGCACTGGCATAATGAGGTTCCAACTCGTCCAACCAGATCACTAGATTATTAACCTTACAAATTAATGCATACAATGCGGTGTTGTCAAGTTGTGTGCAGGCAAAAATTAATATAATACGTAGTACAGTATGGGAGGTCTTAAATAGCTCCGAGGGTAAAATAAAAAAAATAGGAGAGAAAAAAGTAGGAAAGAAATAGAGAAGGGATGAGAACAGTTCTAATCATAAGTACGGAATAGACATATTACCATTCTGATTAACTATAGTGTCTTCAGGATATCTGTGGAGTTAAAGCCCAGAAAACCCTCAAGCCATCAATATATTGCGACACTCTAATTGGTTGTAAGTATTCTAAAATTGTGTAGAAATAAATAATTTTTATGGCTAATTTATTTTATACCCTAGGTTCGAATAGGCATAGGCCCTAATTAGACTAAAATTTCATAAGAAAAGCTGTGCTGTTTGAAGTTAATTTTAAAAGATTTATTTCTTATAATTTTCGCCTTCATAAGTTGGCTTTAGTGTAAAATTCTTAATTAAACTAAACTCCGTGGCGCTACGTCCCTGAAGGGAATAGACCTACCACCCGACCGCCGCGTCATCTACCTTAGTCAAAAATTCTTAATTCTTGAATGTAAAACGTTGTCATACAAAACACATTTTTTGCTGTAATTCTGATCACAATTATTCCATCTCCCGCATATACAATATAGCAAGTATAGGTTATTCATAATTTTTTTATAATATTTTAATAAACTTACATACCCTTCTGGAAATAACATTTAATCTACAATGTAGAGGAATTTTAAGAAAACCAGGCATCCTTCAAAAATAGCATTATCACTTATGTTCTTAAGCTAACTGAAATGAAATTCTGAACAAAGTATCTGTCATTCATTTTTCGCAATTCCTGAATAGAACAAAAACTATATCATTATTTATAGAGTAGTTCGTAGTGTAGGCGTCCGAAGTTCAGGCTATTAATTACCAGTACCGGGTTTGGGCCCTATCACAGGAATTAATTCAGAATCTAAAATCTAGGTTTAAGAGGTTCATATGGTCAGTTACTCATATGGTCGGAGCTGTATCTAGAATGAGCCCTATGAACTTAAGTAGGACTACTACAGGACACGTCTCGTATACAAATATATATATATAATGTGTTCGAACTTCGAGTACCGGTATGATATATTTTCAAGATAGCTACTGAAAGCTGCCGCTTCTTCCGACCCCTCCACTACCCATACTTCCCATACAGTGGTGCCTCAAAGCCCCGCTTTGGGTTTTGGCCAGTGGCAGTCAGCAAGCTGGAGAACTGTGTTATTATCCCATAAGGGCACGGACTATTTGAATGAGAAATGGCAGGGACTTAGGGATATTGATATAATGAAGAATCCGGAGGACACTGCATTAAAAAATCGCAGTCGTCCCCATGGCTGAGTGATTAGACCACTCGCCTTCCACCACTGGAACCCGGGATCTAATCTCGGTGGATCCATGTAGAATTTGTGGTGGATAAAATGGGATGCGTGCGGAAGTCGGTGTTTCTAGCTGCCCTAAAAGTATGGAAAAACTGGCTGGATACCCGTGACGTCATACACATCTATGGCAGTTCAGATCATGAACTCATTAACATCGATGTTTACCCACTTCCACATGAGCTGGAAACTTGAAACTTGGCAAACTTACAATTTTTAGCCTACAACTGTTGAAAAAATTCAAAAAACTATAAATTTTTATTTTTTACCCTCCAAAAGAGAAAATCAAACATTTTGACTTCATAATTGTATACGTTCAGATGTTTTAATAAAAATAAAGGAATATTGTTGAAGTGAGGAATTTTGTTGTGAATGCGTTCTGTTAAATTCTAGTCATTCTTATTCCTTCACATATGGTGATCAAACTTTCTCAAGAAACCGTAGTCTAAAAGTCAGTAGCTCCTGAAACATGTCCTATTAACTCCATCTGGCACTTTAATCAGTTTACCTGATAGTATTGATTAGTTAAAGAAACCGTGAAGAAAGATTGACAGTGACATGTATACACTTTTATCATGAAGAAAGTATAACTCTGATTAACAAGGGTTCACCTTTGGAAGATACACGGACTGGAAGCAATAAATATGTTGAAGGCTATTTCACTAATAGGTAAACCAGTAGCTGTAATTTCCAATAATTTGTTCTTCCCCGCAGTGGACTTCAAATATGAAGCAGTGGTGCTCCACTGTAATGGATACATGCATGTCGACACTAATTGCTCTTCTGTTTTATGCTGGCAAATCAGTGGCGATCCCTCGATTTTACTTTTATTATTCGTCAAAAGTAATTACCTGATAAAATAACCTTGAAATTTAATTGAATACAAAATAAAATAATACCATTTACTTGCCCGCCCTATTTCAACAAGGGGATTGTAAAATACAACTGGAATAGTATTTATATTCTACACGCCTTGAGTCAACTGCGAAGACTAGCTGTGAAAATCCAGAAGACAGCAGTTGTTCGAGTTCCTTATCTTTATTGTTATAAATGATTAATTTGATTTATTTTGGACTATTATTTTCAGACCAGTATTTACTTAAATTTAAAAAGTTTGATATTTGAAAAATTATTTTAATTTTCGTGTAACTTAATATGTAAAACGAGAAACTTCTCAAGAGAGCTAAAACTCTGGTAAAAAGAGAGTTTGCCGAGGAATTTGGAGGAATCACCCACAGGACCTAAAAACTCATAATTTTGCACTTTTTTATTCTGCGAGTGGACCCCGAAATTCCCTGTTTTTCGGGGTAGGCCTATTTCATGCCCCACAACCCAGTAATTACAAACTTTCGTTTATGTGGGCCCCTTCCTTCAATAAGTTCTGGATCCACCCATGTAGCAAATTCAATTGTTAAAATAGCATGTTCAGACACGTGTATTCTGTGCATAGGATAGCTCTGCCTGCGGAAAGTCTTGGCATTTGATCTAGGCCTACATATGACGTCTCTCTCTTTATAATATCCTACGTTTGATAAGGGTATAAGAGTATATCCACCTAAAAAGAAGACGAAGGAAATACAAATAATATTTATTAAAAAAATTAATTGTGCCAAAACTAAATATTTATTGATGGTATTATATTACAATAAACTGTCTATTAAAGTAACGTTATTCAAACTTATATCGTGAGCCACATGAAAGGCCTCGCCGGCCTGCATAATATAACGTTAGAACTAGAGGAACGGTAATTAGGTGATTAGTCAACTTTTCTGTTAATTAAGATGAACGACAACCTTCCCCACACCGTTTCTCTTATCGACTTCGTCAGCAACCTGAGAAATCATAAACCACATTTTACTCGATTTATGACTTTACCAATAACATCTATAAATAATTAGTGCATCTAAAAGTTTAATATGAAAGCATTGGCATCTCTAACATATTATATAGTCTATCTTCTTTTTGTACTAGCATTATTGTATAAATTCTTTAAGCATTATTATACTTATAGTCGGCAAGAACATGTTTTAGACAGTGGAATGGGTAGGCTTTGTGCGGTGAAGAACCGGCCCTAAATAAGCAAGTATATCTGTCTCAGTCCTACGTAGATAGAGTAATGCGCTAGAATGAGACAGACTTAGTTGTTTACTTCAGGGCCCGTTCTAGAGCCATTCCACTTACCATCCACTATCTAAAAAGACTCTGACTAAAGTATACACGATGAATGGCATAGGCTTGTAGCGAATCGAGCTAGGCTTTTGCGCAGGTTACCTCCTATGTTTTCTAAAATCTTGTTTCATGGCAAGAAACCTATGTATACGACGACACCCATTCCTACAAACACGCGACAAACACGCGACGTTTGAAGATCTTACCCAACTACACCACTGGTACGCTTTGATGTGTCTCTTGCCTCTTCATTGAATTTGGACGGGCGTTATGGATAGAGGTACGAAGGAGTAGATATGCTTGACTCCCAGGTGTAATCCCTTAAAGCGGAAACTAATAAAAATATTAAATAAATAAAGCAGGTAAATAATATATAATTAGTATATAAATTATTTAAACTAATTCCGAAGTATTATTTCCCACATTTCCTTTGTTATCTAAGCCATTTAAGAGACGTCAATCTTGATATCTGTCTTCATTTTCCTGCGACTACCAAAAGAGTAATTCTAATGTTGAAAGGATGAAAACACATGGTGTTTGTTGTTAAATGTCTTTTACCTTTAGGAGTACAGCGTAGCCGCTGGTGAAATAATTATAACTCCAAGGTCACATTCCTATAAGAGCAGACATAGAGCAAAAATCTCCCCCTTACAGAGTAATTAGGAAGCTAAAGTATAAAAAATAAATAAGAGTAAATACAAAACAAAAGAAGGCAAAAAGAAATACCATGAAAAGAGATAAAGAAAAGAATAAAGTCGGCTTTGGTACACATATACATATATATACACCATCCTGATTATGTTTTATACTGCACCGGCTATAAATCATCTTTATATGTTGAGGGCATTCCATAGGGCTGAGAAGAACTCGGCATGTGCCTTAAGGGTACATATTACTTTACACCTAACTAAGAGATGTAGCTATCTTTCCGATTCCTCGGCATGAGGAACAACACGCCTGGAATGCTACATCTCTACGCCATAAAATTTAGGTTGCATTTTATTACGGGGAATTACAATGTAGTAGACATTAATTGAATTAGTGTGGACTGAGGATTAATGTCATCTCTTAATTGAGACATTTTTGTCTTTATAAGAAATAAGATATATGTTCCAAGGACGCAATAAAGAAAAGAATTTACTATAGTCACTTGATACAGCAGAAGTCTCCGGTTTAAAATTATTTTCTTCATGTAACTAATATTAGAGACTTGGAAAATAGCAAAACAGCTAAGAACAAGTTTTATGTCATTAAATTACAGGTACTTTTAGTAGCCTAAAAGAAGTGTGTATATTTGGTGCCTCTAATCTAATGTGACTAGGTATGATAGCTCTCATAAACATACAGCCTTTATACAGCAATTCCATAAGTGGTTGGAAATTCTATTTTAATAATTATTTTAAATATTTTTAATTCTATTTAATAATTTAATAATTAATTAAATTTTATAATAATTCTATTTATAATAATAATGATGAAATTTTTAATGATTCAGAATTACCTGGGGCTTATTTCATAAACATGTCCAATTTACCAATGGTAATTAGATGTCTGATAAAACTAGAGATGCGACAAATTTTGGTTTCATGAATGTTCAATCTGTCGGAAAAACAGTTCAAAATAAGTAAATTGACATGGCGATTTGTCAAATTTTTGTTTCATATAGTTTTACAATTTGTATGAAAAATATGACAAAAATGTATTTGACTCTTTCCTTCATGAAACAACTATGAATGCAATTTTTTGTTTACCATGCAACATATTCGTCCTATTGTCACCAATCTAGTGAAAACTGACAGTTATAGCCTATGTCATTGTTATTTGACGATAGTACATTATGCAATTAGCCAGTAACGGCATTTATTAAGACACGACTGTGATTATGCGAATGTCCTAATTGTCATAATAGGCATTGACATTAACCGATACTGCAACAGTGTTATAATTAAATTCTGTATCATAATGGATGTCATTACGACACTGTTACGTCAAGTGTAATAACTAGACTTGGATTTTAGGCTCTAGAAATATTAGTTTTAGGCATCTAAAATAGGCATTTAAAACACGTATATAGGCTTTTAAATGAGAAAATAGGCACTTAAAATGTGCTTTAAAAATGTATAAATAGACAGAAAATAGACTTTAAAATTACTACAATATGCTCTTCAACTGTAACGTATTTTTTTTTTTTTACCGTAAGAAACGTGGTATACCTATTCTTAACAGAAATAATTTCAAAATGAAGACAGAATTAAAAATGCATTTATCAAAAACAGTTTTGGATTATATGAAAAATTGACACAGTATGTCCCTTCTTACTATATATATATACCTGCTACTTGTTGTTTTGAACGAATCCTCCCCCGACAGTCAGCATTCCTTTGGCGACAGTTGTTTGGGAAAATCAAGTTCCTGTGAAAAACCCACCCTCTGCTGTTCTGCCCTTCATTCAGGGATGTCCATTAAATGATTGTAAAAGTTACAAAGTTGAATTTTATTTTAAATGTACAAAGTAGGCATTTTAGGCACTAAAATAGTAAAAATAGGCTCCAACGGTCGAAATAGGCATTTTAGGGCACTATAAAACTCTGTAAATGTAAGTGATATAGCCTATCATGAAATGTCAACATATTTAAAAATTTTCGTGTTATTTCATAAGGAACGAAATAGGCATTTGCCTTAAAATCCCAGGTCTAATAATAACCTTATATAGTATGGTCGAACTAACAGAAGAAAGTATTATTTACTTCTACAATAGCTAAAGAAATAAAATGAAAATAGAGTTTCAAATGAAAATATCCTAATAATCTTCAGTTTTACATAATTATGTGAGGCACAGGAATAAAGTTATTAGGAAATGTTATGTAGAGAGTCTGTTAGCAACAAATAACTAAAAAATGAATAAGAACTGTGCGGTACTGCGAAAAATATGCTGTATTTGTGAGTTAAGAGGTTTACATTTAGCAGATGTAATATAACTGGGACCGCCGGCGTGGTCTTGTAGTTAGCGTCGGCCCGGGTTCGATCCCCGGTATCTCCTCGGATTTTTCTGAGGTAGGGAGTTCTGGTAGGGGTGCACTCAGCCTTGTGATTCAAATTGAGGAGCTACTTGATAGAAAAGTAGCGGCTCCGGTCATGGAAACCACCATTAACGGCCGTGGGTGTCAGCATGCTGACCACATGCCCCCAATCCTGCCGTCTGCCTATGGTAGATGACGCAGCGGTCGGGTGGTAGGCCTTGTCTCTTCTGGGATGTTAGAACCGTGGAGTTAGTTAGTTAGTTAGTTAATATAACTGTGAAAATTTTAACAGTTTGTTGACGTTGATAGCCTTTCATTAAATACATAACTTATAATGCGAAAACTTGAATTCTCTAATAAATCCCGTAGACATGCATTTTGGAACACGCTCTTCTATTTATCACATTGTGATAGATATCCATTTGCAATTGTCAGATTCCTGAAAAGCAAAGACCAACAAACTAAAGCATACCACTTTGCAGTTAAAAATAGTTGTGTATGTCTTCGTTCTGACGTCATATACAAACCTACTCACTGTATTAAAAAGAGTGGAGCATGTTTGAAGATATGAGTTGCCATGAACCCAATGCGTTTAAGTTTATGAAATTCATCTTGCAAGGACCTGGAGAGCTGCCAATAAAGTGATACAATGTTGAAGCTACTTGCAGACGATATGGCTGAAGATACACAGAGCTGATTATTTTTTCTGCTACAATTTATTCCTCCTCATAGTCCTCTTGTGCTTACTCATTTACTTCGTCTTCCTTTAATCCTATAATTTTTCTTGTAATTGCTGTTATTGGTGTTCCCACTGTTAACATGCATGTTACTACTGGTACTTCTACTATGACTTGCTGCTGCAATTGCTATTACTGTTGCTACACTGTGACTAGTACTTCTGTTAGTATCTCTGTTACTATTGCTGCTACTACTATTACTACTGATGTTTTGGTGTTACTATTAACAGTGCTGCTGCTCCCACCGCTTTGCCTGCTGCTTCTCTTGGTAATAATATTGCGTTTGCTCTTGTAGTGCTGTTTCTGTTAATTTTTTGCTACGCTGTTAGGGGAAGTTCGTGTATTTTGGACCAGTGTGTAAATTGGACCGCTATGAACTATAACATTTACAAGTTTGATCACCCCCTGTTTGCGAGACTGATGCTAAAGATAGCGTTACCCTTAGAAGTGTTTTTGCTGTAAAACCCATGGTCGGGGGGAGAAGAAAAGAAGGTTATTGCCCTCATTTCTTTAATTTTTTCCACAACAAAATGCTGAGAAGTTGATAATGGGTTCTGAAGAGCATTTTGGCATACAAGTGTTGCAACAAATATTAAGATTAGTTCAGCTAAAATAATAATTCTTTTATGTTTTTATATTATTAATTGTGTATGTAATCTTTGCATGATGTGAATTTTGGTCGGTTGTAGAAGACATCAGAAACTTATGTTAACTAATATTAAAAATAAGTATTTAGTAAATTAAACTTAATTATTATTAGAATTACTATCTGAATCATTTACGTTATTATAATCATTATTGCCTTTGATGACTTGATCCATTGCAATGGGTGCAAAAAGTGGGCCTTGAAGACTGCCCCGAAGTCAATATGTTTATTTCTATTATTTCACACATTGAGAAAAGTAACTTAGATAATCACAGTGTTTCAGTAGACTTATATTATTAGGAATAGCATTACTAAATAGCATAAAGTAGTCCTACACTTTAAATATTTGTATATACCAGTCCAAATTACACACTATCCTCGTCCAAATTACACAGACACATTTTGCTATATATATATATTTACTTAATTTACTTAGCCCATGCGAATTGCGCTTAGGCCTATACATCAATAGACAATTCAGAAATTTGTCTGAAAATATATAATGCCGATTGTCAACCAAGAGCTAAGCTAACTAACAACCACCTCTCATCCGAAATCCTCTTTACATTTCCATTGTTCCAGGCTGCTGATCTACCCTCCCCACCCAGTAACAGTAAGCATAGAATACAGAGTAAGGGCAATAGATGAGTATGAACAGCTACAACAACACTGATAGGGGAAGTCTGTGTAATTTCGACTGCATAACTCAAGACTGCATAAAATCATTGACTGTACTGAAAATTCTGTAAATTTTATATACATACATATATTCTGTATTCTATGCTTACTGTTACTGGGTGGGGAGGGTAGATCAGCAGCCTGGAACAATGGAAATGTAAAGAGGATTTCGGATGAGAGGTGGTTGTTAGTTAGCTTAGCTCTTGGTTGACAACCGGCATTATATATTTTCAGACAAATTTCTGAATTGTCTATTGATGTATAGGCCTAAGCGCAATTCGCATGGGCTAAGTAAATTTCTTCAGAAATATAGATGTGTAAGAGAAAACCTCTTTCTAGAAATATTTAAGTGTAACTTTTTATATACATTTAAGCTCTGACAATTACTACTTGGCTTTGGAGGTGGGAGGTACGTTTGTGAACAGTCGAGTTCTACCTGTCCGTATATGAATGTAAATGTGAACAATTATTTTGTGCCAAATTATGACTGAATGTTTACATGTTGAGGCAACGAATAACGCCATGATCCATCTCCAATTCGCCTCAACCTACACAAAGTAATGGTCCGGGCTCTTGACTTGGGTACCCTAGACCGAATCCTGATTTTTACTATTTATCACTACTGTCATTGTGACAGCATGCTCCTTCGATAGCTACAATTGCTTCTATCATTGTTCCTATTTCTCTTACAATATTGTTATTAGGGCTAATGGTTTAACAACGTAGTTTTAATTGTCGTAATAATATTGCTTCTGTTACTGATGCTGTTGTTGCGTTTACTGTTACTACTTTTGCTGAACTGTTAGCAGTAATACTGCTTTTCCTCCTCGTCAGATCAAAGTATTCAGGGAGGATGTGTCCACCGGTTTAGACCTAATGTATAAGCATGCATGTAGCCCTTCGTCTAGATAGGCTTTGCTTTAAACCTTTATTAGGATTTAATTTCCAGGTTTTCTTTTGTGTAATTCCATAAACATTATTGAGATATTATTTCGGCCTTACGGACCGGCCACCTTTACATCTAGGATTTCTCCTAGGATTCTGTTGGAGGATGTGTCGACCCCATGGTCATAGTGCCACCAGAAAGATTAGGCCAATCAAACATCCCAACGTCCTCATCGGGGACTGAGAAGGGGACTGTGCTCTGGAGTTTCTTCATGTAATAGATTCATAAGTGAGATCCTGAACGTTAGTTTTTAAGTTACCTAGTCCATAAATCAATGCATGCTTGACAGGAGACTAATATATGAAAGATGTCGTATAAGAAAGATTTACTGTGCTTGTTGCTGGTTGTATTATTATTTGGGTAGAAGAGTGTACTCAAATAAAAAGCGCAAAGGTGTGATGTTGTGATATCTAATGCCTTCAGGTAGTAAAATTCTTAGCGTGCCAGAGTTCGGGTCCACAACAGCTGACCGATGGACCACACACACCACACTCTCTGTCCCTCTGCTCTTCTCTCACATTCTTCCATTAATTTAATTCAATCTTAGCACTAAAATACCCCCAGCCTTTACACATTATCAAATTTCCAAAATCCATACTTGACGCTTGGATCATCAAGTTTCAGTTTGTAAATATACAGCAGATATCTCGTTACAATGTATTCGCCGAATGTGAGTGAATGAGGGAACGCTGCATCTTGCACTCTTTCACGGGAGTCTCGAATAAAATCTTTTTACCTAAAATAATTCCACATTTCCTCTATTCCTTGGAAGCCGATTGCGATTGGAGTTCAGCCAGCGGTTAGATTTCAGTCAGCCGTCTTGCGAAGAGTCCAGAGAAGAAAAAAAGAACGGAAAGCCAATGCGATAATAGTTCAAGATCCTCTATTCGGTGCATATTGAAAGAGCACACGAAGCTTCTTTTTTTTCAATTAAAAGATAACAAAAACTGAATCCATAAATATGCTATAAGAGCACTTCAGATTGTATGAACGCACGCATAGGGTTCTCGGGGGTGTTCTCAGGGGCCTGCAACGACCATTACCCCCACCAACTTCTAATGTACCGTATTCGTAACCATTTAATTAATAATTATTTACCTCATTATCAGTGAGGGCAGTTGAGGGGAGATAGAAATTACGTGGAGCAGTGCATTTCAAGTGCCTCAGAATGAGATCCCACAACCCAAGAAATATTCCTCCTCATTCTGCATGCGCCTTGTACATGCTGGCATAGCATACCCTGGAGGATTGCGACGGCGTTACTTACCGCTCGTGTACAGGTAGGGGGGAAAAAAGCGGACCTACTAAAATATCTCTATGGCTTGGTAAGGGCCAATGCCAATTTCTTGCAAAAATGAGATCTATGCATTATTGATATCGGCTAGTCTTTATCTTTCGTTTAATAAAAGTGCCAATGTACGGGTATGTTGCTATTAATAGACATAATACAGAAATCTTAGAGGCCGATGTCGGAAGTTCTCAGCAAAAAAATGTTACTTCTACAAAGACTTCGAAGTCAGTTATCTCAGTTTTATGACATTGGCCCTTTTAGAACCAAGCCACAGATCTAAGTTGCCGATATTTTAGTAGGTTCGCTTTTTCCCCCCTACCTGTACATAGCCCATGTATAATGTGGACTGCGTCCACTCCTAAAATCTCAGATTTCATAGCAACCGTAAAAATAAAGACAAATGAGTGATTGAATCTTTACTGTAAACCACATAATGATTGCATGCAGTCTGTTAAAAATAAAGAAATATGTTTATCTGGAAAAAATAGTTGAGTGTCGTATCGCTAATATGAATAAATACAGAAATGAGCCAAGTAACTCCACGCAGAGGCTCTTTAACCACGTATACGTCAGTACAATTCAGTTCTTGCCAACTTCCACAGTTTACGTACAGTGAGGCAAAAGACAATTCGTGAATCACCCGGTATTTATATAAAATTTATTACAAAACATATATCTTAAAAAAGAAAAGGTGGCCACATGGATCCAGAATACAATTCAAGTTACAAAACTGATTGAAATAATTTACATTTACCTTTATACTTTGCGTTTTCTGTTCAACATTATTTCAGTTGAAAATTAAGTAGTGCAACTTTTAAGACCATTTAGTGAAGGTATAGACGAAAATGTATTATCTGCAAAGCGATTTATGAGACATTTCTTAATTTCGTGAGATTTAAACCTAAAAGCTGAATACTGTGGTTCATAAATTGCTCGTTTTTTAAAATTTAGTTGAACAGTAAAGCAGCCATACATTAGTTCTAAACGCCTTTAGATAATATTTTTAAAGTGGTGTAACATTATATTGTATTATATTATAAAATGTTAGAAGTGAAGCCATTATTGGTTTTCACTTCATGCATTAATTGTATTTATTAGACTATTTATGGCTCACACAAACGAAAACACTATAAACTGAAGGCAATTTAAATTAACTTAAGAGAATTCAGTGTTATAATTATTAAGTCATTTTCTTTAATATTTAGGGTCATTTTATGGGCCATTATTCAAACTCTTTTAGGGTCATTTTATAGGTCATTTTTCAATCAATTTTAGGTCATCAGAACCCGGGCCTTGGTTATTAGTTTCTTATAGACGTGATAATCTCTATCTGAGCAAAAATGGTTTCCCCTGAATCTCTTTAATTGTCCACCGCTGGGGCCCGTTCGTAGGTGCAGAGTGAAAACTTCAGTTGGTACGTGTGTACGTTGTTAGCCATTCCACCGCACAGTTCCCACGGAACTCGCCCACATGTTTCCATTTTTTCTTTGTCTTTTTAAAGATCAGGTTTATTCAAGACGACCAGACAAAATTGATTAACCATAGGAGACCAATCACGCGTAATGCTTCCTCACTGATATTTGTATAAGTCAGGTTTCAGCTTTCTCTTAAGGACACCGCCTTCTGTGTATGTAGGAGCTCTGGGTTCAATCAGAAATCCATAATGGAAGTTGCATGTAGCCTATAATAATGTCTTAAGGTTTGGAACTTTGATAACATATAAAGTTATAAGTAAAGATAAAATGATCCCTATACAGGCCATGGAGGCCCAGAGGGTTCCAGGAGGTTGAGGCTCCCAGATTTTGGACATTCGGCACACGAAGGTGGTAAGGTTGTCAGCCTTTACCCCCAGGATTGCTCCTGGTACTTATTTCTATTGGAGGCTGAGTCGACCCCAGGGCCATAGTGCCACCAGAAGGATTGGGCCAATTGAAAAATCTCAACGACCTCGAATCGCAACGCCTCAACCACTATGCTACGGCGTACCCCTAAAGTTATATGTATTTGTAGATAAAATACGCATCTTGGCAATGTGTTAACACTTAAAATTTTGCGATATTCTCTTGTACCACAAATCCTTGATATTTGATGGTTATCCGAATAGGCCCTAAGTTATCTTTACAATGCGTGGAGTGAAACGCGGGGTTTCACTAATGACAGATCTAATGACAGGATAAATAACACGTGTGATTTGATTACAGCGAGGGAAGAACTGAGGTCGGTGGTAACTATGAGAGAATGTTGCAACAACTTTTGTTTTTGGCAAGCAGAAATCAAGACCGACTAGGTCAGACCAATTAACGTAAAGAAATGCCGACTTAATGGTTTATTCCTTTGAGGCTGCCTGGGTATGTAATGAAACACTCTACTATACATTCATATCTTCATTTGTGTGGAAACAACTATTGCACATCCGAATTAGCAATGATCGTGCTATTTAAATTTGTCTTGTTTCTCATATCCTATCTTGAAATTTTCTGAAAGGTAACGTTTCATCAGGTAGATATGTTTCAAATGGTTTCATGTACCAAATATTTATCAAACCGTTGAGGATTTACTGTTTGACTGCTCGGTTTTCACCATAAAATACAATTTTTAATATTTCGTTTATGTCATTGTGGACTTGAATTTGTTAAACCCTTGCACCCTATTTTTAAAAAAGTTGCTTCCAAGAATTAAAAATATTTTTTAACATTACTTACAAATATCTATAAATATCAGAGGCCGATATGAGTTGCATTTTCAATATATAGATAGACTGTGAAATACTGCTATATATTTTTCCCCCCCAACGTTATGAAAGTTTTCTTTATGCTTCATTTGATATTTTCTGCATGGTGTATGTTAATTTTTTTTATTTTTTTATTTTATTTCAGCTGTGTTTATACTCTTTTTTTTTAGCTTCAAGGCTATATCACGAGTTCGGGATCTGTGTCTGTACAGTAGAATAGGCCTTCGAACTATTGCTTGTCAATTATTGTTTCTTTTGGTCAGTGTATTTAATGGAGTAAATTTCAACTGATATTAATTTAAATGGATACGATAAAGGATTCATGGTACGCAAATATCCAATTCGGCGTTTGCCTTTACGACTGGGGAAACCATGAAATAACCCATGTCAAACTGGCCGGCCACGGGATTTGAACCTGGGAGCTCCCGAATGCGTGTCCAAGACGTTACCATCTCTGCCACCTCGCTCGGGAGTTAATTTGCTGTTTACTTTTCTGTTGAATGTACTTTTCCTTTTGTTCAGAATATTATATTGTAATATTCTGGCTTTATTATAAGTTTTACGTATTCAACTTCAGCCCTAGCATGCGTCATGAAAATTAGGGCTTTGGCTATTTGGGTAATCAATAAATAACTAATAGATAAGCCTACTTCAGATCTTTTAAAAGCCTTCATATTGGTAAGCTATTGTATTTGTATGTGAAGCATCTTCTTGATGTGCTCCGCTTTCGTCTCTTGTTAAGGTAAGAAAAATGGCAAAATATAATTTTTTCGTTTTGAAAATCTGGCGAGACAAATAACAGATTAATTATAATTATAAGCCTAAGGGTTATTTTTGCGAAAACCTAACAATGACCATATGTTTAAATATGTTAGTGTCCGAGACGAAATGCCCTAATTTGAAACACTTAACACTTGGACATAATAAACAACGCAGACAATTTTGTTAGGTTAGATGGTAGATTAACTATGGAAAATTATTATGTATAATGCTATATCAAGTTCTTTTTTATTTTATTCATTTTTATTTAAGGTAGTAAAAACCGAAGAAATTAAAAAATCAAAATAATAGAAAAAAGGCAACGAATGCTGAAAAAAGTATTTACAGTATAACCAAAGCTTACGAGAAGGAGCAAGAAAAGATGTTGATCAGACCATTAATTATCTTTGGAATGGGTACTAGAAATGCTGCTTTCCACGCCTAGATTCTCTTGGCATCGAGAGGGTTTCAGTGGTACTCTGCACGGAAACGTCGTTAAACTGCAATAATGGACCCTAGTTCTGTATACCACCATACGGTTTGTGCTTTTTCAGCATCTGTTGCCAGTTTTCAGTTCTTTTTTCAACATTTTCAATTCTTCGGTTTTCAGCACCTGAAATAAAAATGAAATAAAAATAATAATGAACTTCATATAACATTATAAATACAAATTTCTTCAGTTAATCTACCATGTAACACCTAAAAAAATTGTCAGGGTTGTTCGTGTGTTCAGTATAAGTGTTTCAAATTAGGGCGTTTCGTCTCGGACACTCTGTATTATGCTACATTTATGTCAAGCAAGAAGTTCTTGGTGGCCGAGTTTATAAATCAAACTAACATTCGTTTCAATATGATATTATTTTGTTGCATATAATGCATTTTATACAATATTTTAATGCATATAATGTATAGCCTACTATTCTGATAATCACGGTTTATTTCAGGTAAAAATGAAGAACATCCAGTTATCTGTACGAACTAGATGAACATCTGCCATTCAGGACCTTATTGTCGTATCATACACAAGGTTATGACACTCCATGGCTAGTAAAGTAGAACTATGACATAAATTAGGTTTATTACAACTGATTTTGGTACGTGATATGTGCTGAATCTCTCGTAAAAAATTGTCGTTTTATTTACTTTACAATGGTTTTTTGTTTGTTTGTTTTGTTTCGTGTAACGAAATCTTCTTGGTGTTTAGCAGTTGATGGTTTTGAAAGCGATGGATAGAATGTCAAGTAATGACTACTTGCATCCTACCTTTTTTTTTGTAGTTTTTACAGTTTATGTTTATGGTACCCGGTCTTGTAGACGGTGGCTGTGGATTTTTCACATACTACCAGGGAGGCCTCGTCGTGTGTGAATGTGATCGGAGAAGTCTGGCTATAAAAATGAAGAGATAGATTAGATAATAACAAATGAGGCAGAGTTTATTGCTTTCCTTGCAGATTCTGTTGAGTAACTCGGTAATGCAGAGCCCGTCTCTCATCGTTTAAGTAATAACTTTTCTTCTTGCTATTTGAAGACCACACTGACTGTAAGGCGTTTCAACACCACAAGGAAGATGGTTTTCAAGCTGCATTGCACTCAAGTACAGTCAAGTACTCTATATGGTTTTCCATTCCTTTAGGCTTAAACTTGTTATTACAGTACGCAATTCTAGTTTACTAAGTCGCTGAAACAATTTATACATAGTGGAAGGAAAATAAACGTGCTTTTCTATAGGCCTAAATATAATTACTTAGATTTTAAACAGCAAAACCTTCTTAATTAGCAAAACAGTCTCGTCTTCTGTCCAGAAATCTAAAAATAAAAATTTATAAAACAATTATTCTGCCAGTTGTATTATATGTATGTGAAAGAAGGTCGCTTACACTTCGGGAAGAACATAATCTGAGAGGAGTGTTCGAAAACAGGATGCTTAGGAAAATATTTGGACCTAAGAGAAATGAATATTGGACTGGAGAAAAATTCCATAATGACGATCTTCATAACCTGTACTCTTCACCGAGTATAATAGGGGAAATAAAATCACAGAGGAAGAAATGGGCAAGACATGCTGCGCGAATGGGGGGAAAGACATATTTCAAAAATACTGACTGGGAGACCCGAAGGGAAGAAACCACTCGGTAGACGATGTAGGTGGAAGGACAACATTAAGATAGATTTAAGAGAAGTAGGATTTGCGAGGGATGGTTGGATGAAGTTAGCACAGGATAGGATTGAATGGCGGGCTTAGGTAAGCGTGGCAATGAACCTCCGGGTTCCATAAAATAGATAATATTTATTTAACTTGCTTAGGAATTGTCTATTGCCATTAAGTAAGAATGTAAGTAAGTGGAATGTCACACCAAACGAGTATTTTTCCTTGAAAAAGATAGGCCTATTTCGGTAATTTTCCCGGAGAGGTCGCCGTTCATTCTACCAAACTATTCCGGGATGAATCGCTGTTGACTTTAGTGTATGAAATTATGGTTCAGTTTAGTAAGCTATTCTTGAAACGCTAATTTCTTTTAATGCCTTGTTTGCCAAATTAGGTAAGGGTTTGCACTAACAACAAACAAATCTTTACTCTTAATATACTTTTATTTGGTAAAAACAAACATAATACAGAAGTATCAACAAAATCCTACACTAGAACATCAAGAAGCGTACAACAAAATCCTACGCTAGAACTTCAAGAAGCGTAATTAATAGGCTACGTGACTTAAGCGCAAGACAGGAGCAGGTCTTTGGAAATTCTTTAATTATGACTTTTAATCTATAACCTAACTTTTCGAGTAATATATAATGTGTTCTTTGATATAACATACTAATAAATATATAGACAAATTCAGAGAAAGAGTAAGAGAAACAAAATAGATCATAAAATACGATTTTATAACTGCTCTAAAATAGTTTACTGAACTGAGTGACAAAGAAGTCATTCTTTGTTTTAAACTTCAAGAAAATGAACGAAATCAGCTGTTAAATTTAATTTTCCTTCAAAAATGAAACAGAATGTGCTTTGTAACTATACCCTTAAATCTATTATTTTTGTATTAGGTAAACTAAATATATGTAATATATTATTAGATAAAGTAATTTTAAATGTAATATGTTATTAGGTCAACTAATATTATAGATAATAACATTATAATTATATAATATGTTATAGGTGAACTGTTGTGACATGATCGGCTCATTTCATTTGCATATCTCAATAAAGCTATAATCCTTTTGTGTAAATCATATTTAAAAAAAAAATTAAAGTAAATAAAAAATCAATAAATCATATAAAAATATTACAATTTATTGTAAGGGATACATTTCTTGATACCATTCATGGGTTATAATAGAATGAAGTAACAAAGCATGGGCCTACGTCTGGGAAACAATAGGCTACATTGAAGAGGTCATAGAAATTTAGTAAGTACTTGTTTAAGAAAGGTAGGATGAGAAATATCTGAATTTAGTTTACAGTATGAACCAAAGCTTACAAGGAGAAGGAAGAAAAGAAGTTGATCAGATCATTAATTGCCTTTGGAATGGGTAATGCGCCTTGGAGGCTTAACCTTTGTTTTCTGAAAATCATCCATTAAAATACAGATTTTCATTATACCACTGGTGTGGGTTCGAGTAATATCGAACACGGAACAGTCTTGAAGCCTTGAGAGCAGCAAATGAAACTGCGTAATAAACAACATGTATTTAAAATAAAATCAATTCTGTTCGTGTAAATTTATATTAAATGAACTTCTTTTCGTGTTTTTAAAGTTCGTCGGTTTCAGGTTAAAACGGCCATTTGAAGTTTCGACTTATTCGAACCCCATCGGCTGTCATCTATCGCGAAGACAAGAACGATGAGAACTTACTAACAGCTGTCTCCGTTTGTTTGGCGAGTCTAAAATATCACTCGACACTCGTATGAAAATTATGAAACTAACTAACTTGCTTTGCTCGTTTCATAAACATACTCGTGTCTTAATAAATGTTACTATTTGTTCGTTGCATAATGTAAAATTATTTCATTTAGAAGGAATTAACCTCGTTGCTTCTGTATTTATTTTCTGGTTGTACATTAGAGGCATCTCCTTCGTTTTTTTCTGGGAAAAAGTGTAAATTTCCAGACGATATTTAAGGAGACAAGTTAAAGAAAATAGGCTATAAGAAAATATCATGAACTTTAACGAACTCGTATAAACATCCACATTTGGCAAATGAAGTGCTGGCAGGCAACTGAATGCACAGTTAAAAATTCAGTATATACAGTATATATAGGCCTACTGTATGGAATTTATTGACTTAGATAATGTATTTCATTAGTTCATTTTCCTTTAAGTACGAATACATAGGCCTACGCTAAGACGGTAAAGATTATAAACAAGTGTATGTAATAACAATTAAGAAAGAGAAAACTGCGTAGTCGATCTTGTACGCCTTTTGAAGCTACCGAATATAATTAAATTCATTAATTACCTAGAAGTCCTTAAGGAATGCTTAAAACAAATAAACACAAATAGTCGAAGATTATTAGAAGTGTTTTTTGTGAGGGGTGGAGCACATTTAGAAATATATAGAGGATGAAAAAGAGGGCAAGAGGGAGAAAGAGAGGGAGGGGGAGGGAGAGAGAGAGAGGAGAGAAATGGAGGCGGGCTAATAGGCATCAGCATTCCAAAGATCCATTTTATTTGGATGTAACGCAGCATCCCGAGGCTGTATTTACTCGGACTTATCGTAAAGCTCAAGATCTCATCTCATCTCCGTGGCGCTACTGAAGTACTTTCCACTTTTCTCGCTCTCTCACTCTCTCGTTCTCGTCCTCCCTATTCCTCGTTCTCTCTTTCTCCTTATGAATCTACCTCAGCCCTTTAATAACATGATAAAAAGATGACCAAGCCTAGACAAAAAACCTGACACACTCGTTGTGTTTGTGGACGATTCTATTTGGCTGTAAGTATAGGCTATTCTCTTGTACTGTGGCGCTCAAACGAGAAGATGCAATTATGCAAACTTTAAAAAAAATAGCTTATTTTAAATCGGTAGATATAATATAATAAAGTAGCAATGCATTATAGTTCCACAACACAGTGAACATTTTTTAAATTTTTATTTACAGCACGTTCCATTACAATCATAGTGTGTAATACTACATGCACTAAAATTAATATACAATCTATTTGTAAATAAATTTAAAAATACACACATTTCAATGTAGGCTACATATTTTTCATTATGGATATTAAGTCTTCAATTTGTCGAAAATGATTTTATTAATGAATTTTTGGAATTGTTTAGCGTATTTTTTCATAAGTTCATGATTATTTAGGGGCCAATGTCTTCCAGATTTAAGTACATGGTTTCGGAGTTTTCGTCTCTCGGCTTTTAACATTTCGCAGTCCCATAGTAATGGTCGACTATTTGAATACCTTTACAAATACATGTTAGGTCTTCTTTAATTTTGAATCACTGTAGGTAGGCTCCAAAATTCCCGTGTCCTGTGATGATTGCTTGTTATATTGTGATTCAGAAACAGTTTTGTATCTAGTCATCTCTATTAACTGCACTTGTGGGTATATGGTCATACGCTAGTGCACAGTCGCTGCCGGACGCTGCTTCTTTTGCTCTCTAGCAAAATAAAATCCTATTGCACTTCAACTCCAGTGATACCATATACGCGGGTATACGTTGTATGTACCTACCTCAATTAGGGCAAGGCTACAGCGACTTCAGTGGTGGACTTACAGCTACAATTCACCTTCGGAATGGGCATGTAAATAAATATCTTATGTCACTTTAAAAAATGCATTATTTAATTCTTGTAATAACTGTTAAATGAATAAGTAGCATTTATTTTAAAAGGGAGCATATACTTAGTCATTTACTTGTAAACTATTGGAGATATACAGATGAGACTTCAATATTAATAAAAGAGGTGTTTGTATGTGAGCGAGCCCAGCCAAATCTACGGCGGGCAGAGATATGACATTTTCTTAACATAGGTAGACGGAAGGGGCCCCGAATGCACGTCGAAACAGAGCGCTTCGATTTTATTAGGAGCTCTGTTTCATTAATTTGTTTATAACGTTATTGGATGTGTAAGAGGTGAGTTGAAAGTTTTTACTTAGACTGTCTTTCATATTGAAGTCATGGTTTTGTGCAATAGATATTAAAAATATCACCATTCAGTCCCTGTAGGCCTAGCGTAAGATCTTAGAGTGACACGGGGTTATTTCCGTTAATGGGAAAGTTCATTCCATTAACAAATGAAACACAATTTCGTAAAATAAACGCAATCTTCTCTCAGATTTCATTCAGTTCTGGCCCAGATTTTTTAAGTTCTATAGCATCTTAGATTAGATTATTTCAAAATAATAATTATTATGACTATTCCATTCAAACTACACGTATTTGATATTGACCAATAACGTTTAGCAATGCCTCGGATATCTACCATTCACGCTCGATTATCTCATAATATGCTTGCTATGAACACAATAATGCTATTTTATCTGATAAAAGTCAGGTCGTTAATGGAAATGTAGGTATTGATATGCAGTGATTAATACATCACATGCTGTCAGTGAACAGAATAACAACCTTGTTTTATACGAAAACAAAGTTAATACTAAAACTAAACTAAACTCCGTGGCGCGACATCCCCGAAGGGACAAGCCTATCACCCGACCGCTGCGTCATCTACCTATAGGCAGATGGCAGGATTGGGGGCATGTGGTCAGCATGCCGACACCCACGGCCGTTAATGGTGGTTTCCGTGACCGGGGCCGCTACTTCTCTATCAAGTAGCTCCTCAATTTGAATCACGAGGCTGAGTGCACCCCTACCAGACCTCCCTACCTCAGAAAAATCCGAGGAGGTACCGGGCCGACGGATCCGCAGTCAGCGACGCTAACCACAAGACCACGCCGGCGGTCCAAAGTTAATACACTCAATGTAAATACATGAAAATGACTAAATAAGAAAGCAAATGACACGAAAATGACAAAATAATGACCTAAAATTGAAATAAATGCCCTAAAAATATAAAATTGCATAAAATGACAAAAAATGACCTAATAAAAATGCATTTCTATAATGTAGAGGCCATGATTAGGATTTATCCACAAGTTGGCAATGTCTATGCAGCATCAATAAAAAGATGACATGTCATTAGAATCCGGGCCCTGGTAATGACACTCAAATCTTGGTTAGGGAATTTTTTTAACAACATCGATGATGATGTTGATGATAATGATAGCTAAGTAATTGGCCTAAAACCTTTTGATATTAAATTTTAGATAAAAGTTAAGATTAATTTATTGCATTTTTATGTTTTACCGAGTTCTATCAGACATTAGATATTACAGTAGGTATACCTGTATAATTAAACTTTTGAAAGCTACTGAAAATCTTTATAACTGGACCACTGCTATGTATTGACCAGATCTGACCGGAATCAACGATGGTCAACTTAGGGCCAGTTGTATAAACATGTAAACTGTAGTTATCATGCAAAATTAACTTTCAGTTACATTTAACTACCTTTTTTGTTGTATAAACATTAATCCAAGTTTATCTCATCCTAACCAACATTTTAATATAACTGGTGAATTTTTGCAAGTTAAAACATAAACTGATGATTTGGAAATTTTAAATACATTTCAAACAGTGAAAAAGACGCTAGAAATCCATTTTATAAGTACAGTGTGAGTTATTATTATTTTCATATCATTTAGATTCAGTTTTCTTTCATTTTGTCTAATGACATTAAAAATACAGACACCGGTACCTTGGCTTTGTTGATGGTTATGGTAGCCCCACATTACAAAATAGCAACATTTATTTCTAGATTTCTGATTATTCTGATACCCCATCTGGTGATGCAATGAAAACCCATCATGTATCTCTTGAATGTCATAATCTTTTATTAGTACTGCATGACATGCTACCAAAATTTGGGCAGAACAACTAGACAGAGGTTATGTCTCCTTCCCATTACAATCAAGTACAAAGCAAATTCATGATATGTTTATGATATTCAGGTCAGCCCTGAGGTCCTTTGCGAATTATTGTGATTGGAAGCTTACAAATAGTTACTGAGGACAAAGGAACAGCCAGTAGAACCATTCATAAATTGACAAGAGAAAATTATACTTTAAGGCCTCGGTTTATTTGAATTCCAACTAAGGGCAGTGTCTTAAGAAAACAATATTAGATATCTACAATATTCGTAACCTTCCAGGCATTATAGGTACTGTAGGTTGCGTTTACACACATAAACACCTCTATAGACAGGTTAAAGCAGTTTGAAGCAAAAATATACATGACCTCAATGAAATGATTTTAAAAAAATAATAAAAAAACTCATCTTTATTAAGCAATTGAAATAAATACCAAAGACATATGTGTAACATGATGCTTTGTCTTAAATTAAACAACAGAAAATCAAAGACCAAAGATATAAACATAATACTCCCTGCAAATTTCCCTCAACTTTTGCACTGTTGCCAGATGTTTTATATTATTTTCTCCAGATATATAAGCATTCATGAGCCACAGATTATTGTCTCTGTTGGACACTACATGAGAATATTCTTATTTTCTCCAGTTATTTAAAACTGTGAGTTACACAATCTATGGTTATTTTTATACAACATAAGTAGCTAGTTATTTTCAAACTTTCAGTTAAAAACAACCATCAGTTTGTGAGTTTTATACAACTGGCCCTTAGACAGATTTTACTGTATCCGAACATACTTAGACGCTCGGTTAAGATGGAAAGAAGTGTGATAAAAAGTTTAGTAAATCAGACGAATAATATTTGTGGCTGAGACTCGATCTTTTCTTCCAATTTGTATAGGCATATTGCCTGTACATTTCACAAAGTTGTCCCAGTCCGTTAATAACTTTTCTCACGAGTGGTCGTGGAGATGGTGGGTAGCCGGTCCCTTATAGAATAACCTACTGCAGTTTAACGTAGGGTCCGACCATGGTGATCTCCTAGAATGTTTAACAAGGCTAATTTAGGGGCGTAGGAGTGATTTAAAATCTTGAAAATCTCTACTAGGGTTCAAATCCCAAATCTATAGTAGAGGTGTCAGATTTATTGAACAGCAGACCAAAATGAACACTCTCCATATTGATTCCGATCTTACAAATTATATGATCAACAATTGTGTATGCCTGTTTAGTGCATTATAGAAATGACATTCTTCGCTAGGAGCCAAAAATTCTAACCAAATAGTAGTAACTATTTTAATTACAATAAAATCAGGTAAACTGATATAAAAAAGTGCCAGCATGCTTTTTTAATCAGTTATAATTGCAGTTATGATATACAGAAAAAAAATATATTTTTTTAATAGATCTCCGAGTTAAACTCCAGATCGATTCATTAAGCAGGGCTTACGGAAGAACAAAGGTCTAAAGTTTGATTCTTAACCTTAATTCATATTGGTATACACTGATATACTAATTCTTAAAATATGTAAACATTTTACAAAATGCATTGACAATGAAATAGTACAGTAAGCCAATAAGAAGAGGATAGTTCCACCTAGCGGTATGCAGTTTTGTTCTGAGTATAGGCTTATGCAATTTTAACGCAACGCAATAACTTTAAAGCTAGTTTCTGTTCGTGAAATAACATTTATAGGCTTATGTTATCATTCTTTAGGATTATGTTGTAGGTCAATGAAAGACAATGAATTTCCAGTTTTTTTAAAAGAAAAATGTAATACTTATTTAAGCACATTGACAAAATAGAACACAAGAATGGAATAGGCTCAATTTAACACAATTGATAATAAAAAAAAAAAATTGCTTTAGGGTGGACTCGAACGTGATATCTCTTGAATTACTCTTTATTTCGGTACTGCTCAACCGATTAGGTCCAAATTCAATAGGCTTATTGCTATTATCGTTATAAATGAGTATACGAAGTTTCATGAAAATCCGATAAAGCGTATTTGAGTTACCGCGCCTTTTCTTATGTGATACCATAAAAAGGCACTAAATTGGGTATTATTCCGGTACCGGCCAACCGATTTGGTCCAATATCAACAGACGTCTTCCCATGGACATTATAAATAGGTATTCCAAGTTTTATGAAAATCCGATAAAGCATTTGCGAGTTATGGCACCTTTAAAATAGTCACTAAATTGGGTTTTACTCCGGTACCGGTGAACCGATTTGGTCCAATTTCAATAGGGTTCTTCCCATTGACATTATAAACGCGTATACCAAGTTTCATAAAAATTCGATAAAGCGTATTTGAGTTAGAGCGCGTACAGACACACGGACGGACGGACGGACGGACAGACATTTTTCGTCCCCCACACAATCTCATAAAGTACCATACTGGCACTTAATAATTTACTAAAACAGTTTGAGTAGAAGGAATTATTATGATAAAAATAAATAAGTAAATATACTTTCAAACGTTCACAGACAGTTTTTGAAGTGAAACTTCTTTAGCAGCTTTAGGGTTAAATCGAGAGCTTGTGTAACGCTCAAAATCGTCACGAAATTAGTGAGATGTGACGGAACGGACTGCACAGGAAACAATCAACTCAGTGATTAGGCTTATACAAAATTTAAAAAATTCAAATTTAAAATATCAAACCAAAAATCCCCCAAAATTAAAAAATTAAAAAATATAAATATCCAAAAATAAAAATAAAAAAACAAAATTAAAAAATCCAAAATTCAAAATTTAAAAATAAAAAATAAAAAATTAAAAAATAGAAAATTAAAAATCCAAAAAATTAGAATATCTAAAATTTAAAAAATCCAAAATTCTGAAATTAAAAAAATTAAAAGATCAAAAAACTAAAAATCCAAAAGCCCAATATTAAAAAGTCCAACAATCAAAAATTGAAAAATCCAATAATCCAAAATTGAAATAATCCAAAAGTTAAAACAAGTTTCACTTCTGTCGCGTGGCGTTCCACGCCCACTTTTTTTTAAAAATGTATTAATCCAGGGGCATGAGTTATATTTTAACATATCGCTAATTCCCATTCAGGCCAATAAAACTATGTATGGTGATATTTAGGTAGTGTTATTGTTCGTACCAGTGCATGAAAAGTGAAAGGATAGAGTAAGCGTTAATGGGATCTTCACTTTTATGCTCAAGTAAATCCAGGCACAGATTCATGTCTGATATTCCAAGGGCTGAAGATAAACACCTTATTTTAAACAATTTACAACCATAAGCTATTTCCAGTCGACCTTCAACTCATTTTGAGCGATGTAACTGAAGTGAAAGATGTTTTTCATATCTTAAAGAGTTTAAACTTCACCCTGCATGTCAGCATCTCGCATCTCGAGTTGCAATCATCATAAGCACCCCGAAAAGTTTTTTTTTAATTTCTACTGTAAAATTGCTTATCCAACATGGGCTAAGAGATATTTTGACAATTTATTTAAATAAATGAAAGTTGGTTTATTCTCTTGAATAAATTGACATATAAAAAGCCTTGTTTACAATTTTTTGCACGACGTAACTAATTAGTGGTACTTACGAATATTGTTGCCGTGGATAGTAACTTGACATTCCCGCACGCAATCTTTTTTGCTATGAAAACAAAAGAAATTTCCGTGCGGTAAAAATTACAAAAAGCACAAGTGCCGTAAGTAAAACCATCATAATACAAGCCTTTATGGAAGACCGGAACCAAGGCCCACCAGTTTTTGCCGACTTTAACAGGACAAATAATCGGTCCCCATAACAACCAACATATGCGAATCACTTTCTGAAATATAACATCCATCTTCACTAGTGTATATACATAATATTTTCAGCTAATATCTCAATTAATATAAATAAATTGACATAAATAATAATCGTGCAAAAAAACCATGCAATTCTCGTGCCGTAAGCGCATAACGGATCTCGGAAATTGAAAAAAGGCGGCGCGAGCGCCTCGTTTTTTCAAAGTCTTTCCTCGATCCGTATGCACCGTTTCACGGCATTTGTATCGCAATATACTATTCCCGATGACTGACAGATTTTACTCTATACTTTAATCATTACCATTGTTTTCAACAATGGAGTAAAACTGAAAATGCTCCATTATTAATTTTCGAATGTAGCATTCATAAAATTTAATCAGGAATCAGAATTGTTCAGAATTGCCAGGAATAAAACTGCAAGAGTGATGTTACACCTGTGGTGTCATATTCGTTACTTTTGTTTTAGTGACTGTATAAACAACAATAACGTGACAGTAAGTTAGGAATTGAAACTATATAGTATGTATGCACTACGGTATAGTAGACCCCATTCCCGAACCCTCTTTATTTTAAAATATACGCCTGCGAGCACTTGTCTCGGCTACATGCAGTACTTTCCAGGTGGAGAAGATGCCTACATGCATAGGTGCCATTTTCCATTTATGGAACTATAATCTAGTCGATACAGATAATAAAGATTGGGCCTTATATTTCTATATTATGTTCTTCTTCATACCTCACTTCGTTCTTATTTTACTCTTTATCAAGTACCTTTACTTTGTTTCTCACTTGTATGTACTATTTCCCTATTCTTTATTATTATTATTATTATTATTATTATTATTATTATTAGTATTAGTATTTTTATATTTATTACTATTATATTCATTTACTTTCTGAAATGATATGAGTGGTAGCCTGCCTCTCTGCCATTTTCTTTAATTAATTAATTTAATTGATTTTTGTTAACTCCATTATTTCTTTAATTCCTTTCCTTTCTTAATCATTTTCTCATCAACAATACTTTATTGGCCTTTATTTTATTCATTACTTCCCAAACTCCTTTATACTTCGTTCACTTTTTGCTGTTCAATCTGTCATTATTTTATTTATTTATTTATTTATTTTATTTTTTGCACTCCTTAGCTAGTAAGTGTTACTTACGAAAGTTGTTTACATGGATCGTAAGTTGACATTCCCACACAATCGTGTTGCTAAGGGCGTTGCGATGAGGTTAAATTATTTACGGTCCAAGCGCCACGTCATAATTCATTACGATACATTTCATAATACAAGCCTTTATGGACACGGCCCCCAGGACAAATATTCGGTTCCCATAACAACAAACACATGCGAATCACTTTCAGAAATAAACATCTATTTTCAAGAATGTATTTACATAATATTTTCAGGTAATATCACAATTAATATAATTAAATTGATATAAATAATCATCGTGCAAAAAATAGCATGCAAAGGCATTTACGGGTCTCGAAAACTTAAAAACCCTCGGCTGCGCCTCGGGTTTTCAATCTGTTTCCTCGACCCGTAAACGTGCCTTACGGCACTTGTATCACAATATACTATTATTTTTTTTACGGACTTCGCTCCAGAATTTCCAAATCTGTATAATATTTTTTCTTTATTTTTTTAGTTCTTTCTTCTTCCTTCCTTTTTTCTTGCCCCTTCTTTGATCTTTCTTTCAAGATCTTTTTGTACTTACGGCATCCTTATATTTCTTTAGTCATTTCATTTTATTTTCTTGCTTCTTGTCTTTCGCTTCATCATTTTCAATTTTCTCACATTGCTTTGTTTGTATATTAATTGGTTAATTTTTATTTCTACTCTACTGCCGTTCATACATTCATTCATGAATTATTTCCCTTTACAGTAATTCTTTTTCCTTTCTCTGTTTTTCTTTTTCTCTCCCTCTTCCTCTTTATCCCCTTTCCAACTTCCTCTCCCTTTGCGTCTCATTTTTGTAATATTTACCCGTTTTTCTTTTTCTCTATCATTTATAATATTTCCGTAAACGATTTGAGACATATGGTTACTAACTGTTATAGCGTCTTTGTTTTAAAATCGTTTGGCACAGATTAAGACACATTTTTAGTCAATTATACTAAATAAATGTGTCAATAAAAGATATTGGTATATCCGATTTATGATAGTAAATCGTAAATAATTTACAAACACTAATATTAATTTGTCAGCTTAATTACTTGTCAAACAAATTTATTAGACATTGATGTTATAACAAGGTGCAAGACGTTGACATCAAATTGAATGACGTGGAAAGCAGTAACTGATGGATTATATCTAATTTAAATATAATTGCAATACATCATTTAGAGGCGGTGTTACATATAGTAGACACACCCAGAACATAAATAGCGATTAACATTCTGATTATTACTTAGTTCTTTCTCTTGTTGTCATAATACGTTCGTAATAAGAGGTTGCAGTGAAGGTTGTTATCATATAATGCGCAATTCTCTCTCTGAGTAGGTATTCGATCAATCTCGTATAAAAAAAATAGCACCACGGTAATTGTTTACCGGATTTTAATGTGCATAAACATTTGGCTCGCTCCTGTTTTTCTTTCTGGTCAAACGACACAGAACTATACAAATATATTTAGTCTTTCTTGATACTGATTAGTATTGATGGTTTCGCGGGTTGTCAGCCACGTCAAATTATTTTATTAATACCAAGCTTTCGGTCGTTGACTCTTCTGTAATCTTCTTATGTGATTTGATGGAAAGGTTTAGATATGCATAAAGAGATTTACTGTAAAATGTGATAAGCCTATAACTGCAACTTTTCTTGTGGTGTGGATTGCATCGTCGAGCAGTCAGAGGTGTGAAATTAGTTTTTGTGCCAATTTCATTTGGCAGATTATGAATGGTTAATTGTATCTCTTGATTTTATAGAAAAGATAAACATTGTTATAAAATATTTATATACTTATTTTCAGGGCCGCCACATCTCGGGGTCGGGCCCAGGACCATGTACTGGTCGCGGGCCCCTCACCGACCGCCGACCATCCTCATTTAGTGGTCTCTTCCCTTCTCCGTAGAGCTTCCTTCTCGTTATATGTGTAACAGAATATTTTATCAAACTATTCCAGTTTTGCATAAAATTATACCACATCATCTGGATCCAGCGGGCCCCTTTGGAGCCCGGGCCCAGGTCCCTGGGTCCGGCAGCCCCCCCCCCCCCTGCTTATTTTACATTTTACATTAGAACCTAGCTACTTATGCATATTTTCACAGGGAAGAATTTTGAATGTTTGTCAACGTTTTGTGTGAAATCTGAGAAGATATATTAAAGAAACCTTTAATAATAAATAACTTAGAAAGCTGGCAGCTGTCCTATTTGTACTAGACTTTTCATGGAGATAAATGAGCTGAATACCTTATAAATTACTAGAAGAATAGTGACACAAGGTAGTTGTGAACACAATACACAATTTTGCACTGCATTAAATATAAAATATTATTATATCGTCACTAACAACAATTTTGAAATTATTGATATGTTTCCTTCGTGTACAGGGAATATTCTTTCAACTTTAATCAGGGGATCCACGTTGGGACCAATGGGAAGGAGAGAATAATATAATCTATTCCATCACTACACCCACTATTTAATCTTCCTTTAAAAATCCTTAAATTGAACCGTTCATTGTCATCCTGTGTATTTTGCGCGTGGAGAATGAATGAAATCTTCTACTTCAATTGTTTAAAGACTGTGTAGTGATGATACTACAGCAACTTCCTTTGCAAAAATTTCCAAACTTCCTGATTATCGTGCGACGATGAACTGCCTCTCGAAATGTAGGATACCCATTTTTCGGATGGCTATTGATCGTCTGACATTGCGTCCGGAAGTCCTTCGAGGATACCGAAAGCGTCGGTAAAATACAGTAGGCCTATATCTGATCCTGTGGCAAGCTTGAAAAATTATTGTAAATAATACCTATTCACCGGAATAATAATACATATTATAGAAATATTGCCAATAAGCAAAGTATTAAAACATTTATGCCTAATCCCCCATTGAAATTTTTATTATAGAACGAATATGCCAAAAAGATGACACGTAGAAATCAACTCCATATTTCCATCAAAATTAATCAAAATATATGTCGTACATATGTAAGTAATAACTGATAGAAAATTATCTTACCAGCTACTGGCTAGATTGAGCAAACTTTGCATTGCATAATAGCATAAGAACGTTACTTTCCGACCAAAATCATTCAAGTCTTGCATGCAGAAAAGCCGATCATGTTTTACTCGTGACTTTTTTTTTACTGTAGGCCTACATTGATTCTGTCTTAAAAATTGAAGGTACGTTTGTTCAAGGAAAATCTGAATGTAGAACAGAACTCCAGAACGAAAGGATTGAATTCAAAGTTATGTTTCTTGTTGATGTTACCAATATTGTTAATTACATATTTTCCTACCACCCATTTTGAATGCAATCCCGAGACGTGAATTTACAATAGAAAGATTACAATGCTGTTATGGTGACCTTATTAAGTGGCAAACCCTCAGAAAACCAATCAAATTATGAAAACATCCATTCTTTAATGTTAAATAAAATCAAATCTGGCTGAGATATTAATTCTAGCCTTATGATTTCAGGAACTTACATTATTCTTAATATTATTCTTATTATTTTTATCAGAATGTTACTTTTGTGTCAAGTCTCCTAAATTTTTCCCTAGCAGTATGGTTTAAAAGACACTAGGACTGTGTTTTGAAAAATCCAAAATTTTCCTTATTTAGGTGAAACTTATGACCTGATAATAATGAGGAACCAAATAATTCAGTAGGTATACTAAATTTCAGCATGATTGGACCTTTCTTCCATGATTTTCTTATCTGTTTATGTTGAATGTTATAATTTAAGTTCCGGAACTACTATGACAAATGCAAATTGTTAAAATTATTGTTGGCGCTATTACTTATGTCAGACTAAAAATACTAATATTATTGGCCATTGTTACTATTATTTTTTTAAATTAGTGTAATATTTACTTTATTTATTATATTGTACACAACGATCGAGTCCTTTCAAGTCAAAGTCTGACTTGATTACTTCTGTCTCCATTTAAGTGACGATCTCTTCTCCTGTAGGTGAATAGTTCGATTTGAAGGAATATAAGCCTACAGTATTTTGCTTCCGGTCAGTCTCTTAAGTATCAGGTGAATCCTTATGTCCAAGACCATAATATTATATTATGTTGGTGAAGGCTAACTATTGTTTTCTATCAGCTATGCTAGTTATCCTTTAAAAGAATGTGACCAGAATACTACAGTAATAATTATTATATTTAATAGCAATTATTGCATTTCATTAATAATTCTTATAATAATAATAAATTCCAGCCTGTATTAGCGTTAGTGTTAACCTTATTTTTAGTATTACCATTCTTGAGATTTAATTAAGTAATTAGTTATGCCATGTAGTGCACTGTCCTCTTATATATTCATAAGCCAGCATTAATACCCAATTACCATATTACAAACGTACCCTATCACCGTACTGGGGTTATGAAGATTCGTAGGCGCCAAGTTGGGAGACCATTTATAACCGTTGCTTACGTTGGTCAGCTATTTATAACAGTTCTTTAATTAGGCCACAAGATTGGACGCCATTTATCACCGTTCGTCGCTCTCTTGAAGATTTGCCACTAAGTTGAGTAGCTATTTATCACTGAATGTCGGAGGGGAGTTGATTTATAACTGTCGGTGGGATTTTTAGATGTATAGTGGTTCTGGAGTTCTGATTAAAATAAGGGGTGCCGGGCGTAGTACTCAGGGGTAGTTATAATCTAGAGAACTCTTATCTAGGGAAGTGGCTAGAGAAAATCGAGATAACAGTCAAAGGGCGGTATCAGGAATAATGGTAACTAAAAGTTGAGTCGTCTTTTCAAATTAATATATATTTTCCAAAGTTTAGTATTTGCTGAAATGCTGAATTAATCGATTTAGTGCTATTAGATGATGTAAGTCCTGATATTTAGTATTATTTAGTACGTCGTTAAGGTTCGTAAGTAACACTTTGTAACTTGCTAAATTGTAATAGTAATTACTTCACTTGTACGCGCCGTTGAATACTTCTATTTCCTTTCACATTTACTCTCTCGTAGTTTCTATTTGTATCGCGCGGATAATAATGTTCAATCTTACGTTCACAATTAATGTTTCGTAATAATAAAATCAATGTCTTTACTAAATAATATAAATTACGCGCTTCGACGCTGCTAATAACTTCTATTTCTATCGCGCGGATTATAATGTTTAAATATCAATATATTGCAAAGTTACTTGAGTTTAATAATGTTTAACGTGGTCTTTTGTCTGAAGTGTGTCTTGAAGTTCTTTCGTCTAAGCTGTCGTGTGATCAATAGATGACGAGATGTCCGTGCTTTCTGCTAATATCTTTGTAAGGGGTAGTGGGGGTAAGTAGTTCCAATTGGTTGTGTCTGTGTCTAAGTCTTCTCTGATTGGGGTAAGGTAGTTTCTTCTGCTATCCGATTTGAAATATATTCCGTTTTTCGTCGTTGAAACAGGCAAGCTGCATCGGTCATTAATTACTTGAGATGTCAAACTTTGCTCGGCGCCAGCCTGGCGGTTCCAGCAGATGTGGGCGGTACTAGGTTTATGTTTTTATCAATAACTCTGATAACTGAAAGTTATCATAGTTATGGTTATTTAATTCTGATGGGCTATTTTACGGGGCTTCCAATGGTATTAATTTGTAGTGGGTGTGATAAAAATGAAAAGGGTTATTAAGGTTTTTATATTAAAATGATGGAACGGGTTAATAAAAGGTTATGTGTAATATATCAAACTGTAGGGGTTGTTATTGGCTATTGATGGGTGTAATTGGTTTCCTTGTCGCTTTTTCCTTAATGGAGTAATTAATGTTTGAAGTTAGGTGTTGTATGGGGAATGAATGTTTGATGTTAGGTGTTATGTGTGGAAGTATAAACAGTAGGGTGCGTATTGTCAATCGTACAGGGGCTATATATGAGATTGTCGTCTGTGTTGAGTACAAAGTACGGTTACAAGATGTCCGCATAATGATTAAAAAACTCACGCGATGTAGAGATGTCGACGTCAATACAAGCGGGATTTTATGATCATTATAATACCCAATCTGGAATTTGAAAAGTGGCGGTGTTTTGTTTTTAATGAAATATGGAAATTTAATTTTTCGATTCCCTAAAATAATTCTCCGTCGTCACTTCGAATCATTTCGTGGGTTCTCTCTATTGTGTTTTACTTTGATATTAGCTTTTCTATCAATTGTCTTTGTTTTCAATATCTATTCTTGAAAAATTTAGATCCTTACATCATCTATACTTTTGATTAATTCTGCCGTAATTACACATACACAAATAAATTCATAATCAATAAAATACACTTTTAACATAATTTTACCTTGAATTGGTCACTTTTCTTCTTGGTCGTAGTACACATTTTGCTGAGTTCATAGTCCATTTGATTAACTAGTAAAACAAAATCATAATTATACCTTATACACAAATAAAATTATAAAATACACTCGAATTTCTTGATATTAATATTAATTTCAATATCTTCTTGCATAACGCTGATTTTTGATGCTAATCCATATGTTGTTGATGTCAAACGTTGGAGTACGCTAATCTTCCTCATTGGTCTACTTAATACACTGATATTATATTCAGATTACACATGTTTTCTTCCTACTCCTTTTTATCTATTTACCTCATTAATAATCATTCCTTAATGTTCCTTTTCATTCTTTCAATATTCTTTTACCTTGTTTCCATTATTCTAACCTCATAAATCATCTTTTATGTCTTACCTTCACAATTTCTTTATTAATCTCAATACTCATTATCATTCTTTTCTTTCATATTACTTTTAATACTCGTTATCATATTTCCTCATTTATTCTCATATTTCTCACTTCATAACTATCATTACTTCATATTTTCCTAGTAGACATATATTGTACCATCTTAATTATTCACTCATTTTGCTTATCATACATTTATTTCTTACCTTTTGTTATATTCCTCATTGTTTTACCTTCAAGATTCTTATTTGTTAACACACATATTTCTCAACAACTATTTCACTTTCAAATTCTTACTTAACTCTGATCATTCTTTTACTTCACTTTTGCTATACAATTCTACTTAATTAGTATAGGGAGAGGGTTATTTCCTGTCCATATTGTTTATGTAAAATAATTTTTCTTTTTGAAAAATTAACAAAATTTAATTATTCTTACTCTGTGTACTACTCCAATAAAATTCAAATATGTCGAAATTTCAATGTTTACTTATTTACTACTTCAAATAATAGTGTGATTACCTTTGTCAAATGAATGTTTTAACTCTTCAGTTGAATAAATAAAGGGAGTAGCCTATCTTAAAATTACATATATACAAAGGTTCACTAACAATGGCAATAAGCTTATTTGTTGCACTTACATCTGTAGTGGAATGGCTGTTGTGATGTCTCACTCTATTTTATAGAATAAGAATCATTTCATCATAGTCTTTGCAACAACCACGGAGAGGCTAATTACACTCTACCTTGTAAGTATCACATTCGTTATATATAACGTCAGGTAAAACATTAATTTGAGAAGTATGAATCACTCTAATTATTTTACAATGTCAGTCTGATAAAACGTTTTCCTGAGTCCTGGTCGATAATCCTTTTTACTTCTCCTTCTGCTTTAAACTTTCTTAGGCATTTCTGTTTGGGGTTCATGACATAATATAGTTCTAACAGGTGATTGTTGTAGGTTACAAGAATTTCTTCTCAACAGTTTGTATTGGGGTCGTTGCCTGGTATTATACATGTCAAGTTCAATGTTTACTACCAGTTTACAGCACAGCGGGGTGTTTCCGGCCAAGGGTCGGTCGTACAATGAGTTGTAACTTGCTAAGGGGAGACTTGAGTTGAATGGGATTTTGTTCTCTTTGAATAAACTTTCTAAATTCTTAAAATATCTGTCACGTTGTACTGGGTTCCAAGGAGCATGTTGGTTAAAATAAAATTGGGGAAATTTTCTGAAATATTCACTGAATTAATAGGGGTGACATTCTACACATATATACATTATTTACATCTTAACTAAGGGGTGTGGTTATGTCATCACTATTAACAAAATGTTAATTTAATTTGATAAACTTCTTAAGTCATAAGTGTCCAAAAGAATTTCAATTTCCATGAATATTATTACTGTGGTCAAATATTTAATTAATATTCCAAACAAAATTTCAATTTATTTATTATCTAAAAGGAAAAATAACACTACTAACAATTACATTGTTGTCAACAATGGGGGTACACTCCACATTGCAGGCACTGGCATGGTTATTCTCTTTTAATTATTGTTGTTTATAAAATTTCAAACATTCAAATTTATTTATAATAAGGTAATGCTGGTTCATTTTGATATTTACATTTCCTGGAATAATTTTAACATTCTATGCTGTTTTGGGAAGTTTCGTTTTGAGTTATTTAGCGAAGGAAAAATAAGAAAAATTATGATCTATCAATCTGGTCGTGGGGGTTAGGGGTCCTTATTTCATTCTGGGATGTGTCATTATTTCCTTGTCTGTCTTCCATGTTACTCGGGGAATTGTTGTTAGGTCTATTTCTCGGGCTTTCATAAGAATTGTTCCTTTCATATTGATTATTGTAGTTACGGCGGGAGTACCTGAAATTATTCCAGCCTCTATAGTAGGGGCGAAAGAAACCTTGGTTATACTGATTACGGTTAAACCAGTTAGGCCTATTTCCTGCATAGCCACGTCTGTTCTGACCACGGTAACTGTTCCCTTGCCTATTATTGTAATTGCCATACGGCCTGAAACGGAAACCACGGGTTTGCCAATTATTGCGGGCGTTTCGCACGTACTCTGTTTGGGGCCAATAAGGTCTGTTGTCCCTAGAATCATTGTTTTGCTGGTCCTTATTAGAATTTCCTGTCCGCGACCCAATCTGGAAATTTTCCTGATTGTCAGAAGTTTGTACCAGATTAATGTTTTTCCGGTGAGTTTGGTTAGCTGACACAATGGGGTGCGATGGTTTAGTGGAAGTGTAAGTTAGGTCCTGCATTGACTTTAGTAATTTTAACATCTCAGTGGTGGATTGAGGAGATGCGACAACAAGGCAATTTCTTATTACAGGCGGAAAGTGAGACGGGAGTGCCTTTAGAAAATCTTGCTCCAAAATTTCTGGTTTAAGCAGTTGGCGGCTTTCACACAAAGAAATGAAATATTGTAGATAGGTTTGGCCGTGGCTACGGTCGTACTTACCTTGAAATATTCGCGACCTCAAACGGCTTTGCTCGCTTTCGCTCCAATACTCAGATAAAAACATTTCCTCAAACTGACCTATGGACAGGAGGTTGTTGGGATCGATGACTTGGAGCCAGCGAGCTGCGTTAGCTTTCAAAGATTGATTCACAAAAATCATTTTTAGATGTTCTGGGACTCCTCGTAAAGCAAAATAAGTTTTTAGGTCCTTTAAATATCTGACAGGGTTTGTTTTCAAGGTATCTTCAAAATACGGTAATGGAAAATCTGAATTGTGCAATGAAAAACTATTGTTTACAACATTTTGGGGTGTTTGATTAGTGCTGGCAGCTCGTTGATCCAATCCATTGTTGGTTCTGGGTAATGGTGCAGGTGGTTCTGGTATTTCAGGGGCTTGAGGTACTGGATCAGGGGGGTTGGAAGAAGTAGAGGCAGATGTTGATGGGGTATTGCAAACATGAGGGATCAAAGCATTTTCCCTGGTTTGTTCGATTAGGCTTTCCTGGTCTCTTACCCTTTGCCTAAGTCGGTCTAATTCTGATTGAAGGGATACCAATTTAGTAGAATTGCTAACAGTTACCCTTTCTACTGAGGTGACATGATTTTCTACAGAGGAAATATGATTTGTCAACACTTGTTCTGAAGTAGCTATTTGAGCTGTGACTCTACTGTCTAAATTTTGTAATTCAGACGTAACCTGAGTGCGGTGTTCAGTGATTAAGGTTGTCAGTGTAGAGTTCATTGTTGTAATTTGTTGGTTTTGAATAGCAAGTTCGTCTCTTACTTGTTGATTTTGAGTAGCAAGTGTAGAATTTAGTGTAGTATTCATGTTAGTAATTTGATTTTCAAGTGTGGAGTTCATTGTGGTCATTTGTTGATTTTGACTTTCAAGTGTTGAATTTAGTTCGTTTCTCAATTGTTGGCTCTGTGTCTCTAGTGTGGAATTTAATGTAGTATTTATGTTAGCAATCTGACTTTCAAGTGTGGAGTTCTGTGCAGCAAATTCGTTCACTTGAGTAGAAATTCCTACCATCATTGCCTGGATTTGTGACAAAAAATCTAAACTGAAAGAAGGAAGGTTAGGGTCTAAATTTATGGTGTTCTGAGTTGAAGTCGATGGGGTGGGTGCACTCACAGCTGGGATATTAACAGGGGGTTGCGTAACAGGCAAGCTAGCAAGGTCACTTTCGGTTTCATGCTGAGTAATTTCTAAGTTGTCAGAAATAGGAACAGAGGCACTTTCATTGTTTTCAGAAGTAGGATTCTGTTCTGAACATAATATCGGAGTATCAGAATTTGGCTCCATGATTTGGAATACTTTATTATTCCTTAATTTCATAAACTAATACGATACAATTGAATTTACTAAAAAATTAAAAATTAATTAAAATACAAAAAAAATTTGAAATGTAAATTGAAAAAATTTACTTTGAATTCAAATAAAAACAGGAGCAAAATTCAGTTTTCAACACTTAAGTTGGATTAACGATACCCTTTTGTAGTCCAGAAGTCCAGCGGTAGGCCAAAGGTGATGTCCGGGTGCCCAGGTGATGAGGGAAAATGTTGTAGATGAAGATCCAGGGGGGGGGTATTGATGAAATGATGAATAATCCAATGGTGTGCTGACTCTAATAAAATTTCTCACAGAATTTAAAACTTGGTGGTGTGTGATTTAGTGTAGTGTTCCTGAATTTTATTGTTGAAAAATTAAATTTTATTGACTGGTCCCTCGATCTTCAAATTCAAGCAATCACGATGGTCGCCATTTATCACCGTACTGGGGTTATGAAGATTCGTAGGCGCCAAGTTGGGAGACCATTTATAACCGTTGCTTACGTTGGTCAGCTATTTATAACAGTTCTTTAATTAGGCCACAAGATTGGACGCCATTTATCACCGTTCGTCGCTCTCTTGAAGATTTGCCACTAAGTTGAGTAGCTATTTATCACTGAATGTCGGAGGGGAGTTGATTTATAACTGTCGGTGGGATTTTTAGATGTATAGTGGTTCTGGAGTTCTGATTAAAATAAGGGGTGCCGGGCGTAGTACTCAGGGGTAGTTATAATCTAGAGAACTCTTATCTAGGGAAGTGGCTAGAGAAAATCGAGATAACAGTCAAAGGGCGGTATCAGGAATAATGGTAACTAAAAGTTGAGTCGTCTTTTCAAATTAATATATATTTTCCAAAGTTTAGTATTTGCTGAAATGCTGAATTAATCGATTTAGTGCTATTAGATGATGTAAGTCCTGATATTTAGTATTATTTAGTACGTCGTTAAGGTTCGTAAGTAACACTTTGTAACTTGCTAAATTGTAATAGTAATTACTTCACTTGTACGCGCCGTTGAATACTTCTATTTCCTTTCACATTTACTCTCTCGTAGTTTCTATTTGTATCGCGCGGATAATAATGTTCAATCTTACGTTCACAATTAATGTTTCGTAATAATAAAATCAATGTCTTTACTAAATAATATAAATTACGCGCTTCGACGCTGCTAATAACTTCTATTTCTATCGCGCGGATTATAATGTTTAAATATCAATATATTGCAAAGTTACTTGAGTTTAATAATGTTTAACGTGGTCTTTTGTCTGAAGTGTGTCTTGAAGTTCTTTCGTCTAAGCTGTCGTGTGATCAATAGATGACGAGATGTCCGTGCTTTCTGCTAATATCTTTGTAAGGGGTAGTGGGGGTAAGTAGTTCCAATTGGTTGTGTCTGTGTCTAAGTCTTCTCTGATTGGGGTAAGGTAGTTTCTTCTGCTATCCGATTTGAAATATATTCCGTTTTTCGTCGTTGAAACAGGCAAGCTGCATCGGTCATTAATTACTTGAGATGTCAAACTTTGCTCGGCGCCAGCCTGGCGGTTCCAGCAGATGTGGGCGGTACTAGGTTTATGTTTTTATCAATAACTCTGATAACTGAAAGTTATCATAGTTATGGTTATTTAATTCTGATGGGCTATTTTACGGGGCTTCCAATGGTATTAATTTGTAGTGGGTGTGATAAAAATGAAAAGGGTTATTAAGGTTTTTATATTAAAATGATGGAACGGGTTAATAAAAGGTTATGTGTAATATATCAAACTGTAGGGGTTGTTATTGGCTATTGATGGGTGTAATTGGTTTCCTTGTCGCTTTTTCCTTAATGGAGTAATTAATGTTTGAAGTTAGGTGTTGTATGGGGAATGAATGTTTGATGTTAGGTGTTATGTGTGGAAGTATAAACAGTAGGGTGCGTATTGTCAATCGTACAGGGGCTATATATGAGATTGTCGTCTGTGTTGAGTACAAAGTACGGTTACAACCCGAAGGGATTTTCGAACTCATGGCTGTATGCTTATAGTGGTATGGCTATAATCCGGAGGGGTCATACATGATTAACTTGCAGAAGAATTGGTCTGAAACGATGGAATTGTGGACTGCGACAAATAGTGTGGCCGGGATTCGATGTGTAGGCCTTGTTAATGAGGCAGACACGCTAAGTACGAGACCACCACGCTAGAGAAGGCGGGAGGTCCGTGGCCCGAAGCGGTTTCGACCACACAAGTGGACACAGAACCGGGTGCTTGCCTGCTGCTCAGCGGCCCTGCCTGACCATGCGCAGCTCTCACTCGCAATACCCTGCATTTTCTCACATTTAATTAACTAGATGTGTTCCCCCTCCCACTCACCCCCGAAAATGTTTGCTATCTCCTAGGACTCACCTTTGCCTAAAGACACTTCCAGCGACCACTCTTGCTGTCACCATCCAGAACCTCTCTTCCGCCTTTACCCAGCCTTTCACAGCATTTACTCACTGATCCCGGCACATAATAATCTCAGTGGTTCCTTCCCAGCACACGCCCGAAAATATAACGCCTTTTACTCTGGGATTCCCATACTTCTGCAGACATTTCCAAAATAGGCTTTTGCTATCAAAACCCACTAAATTCTCCTGCGTATTATTAATCCTTTCAGACTCACTATTCTAGCGTCGTGGATTTGATATAGCTGTTCTCCCATTCATCCCGAAAATGCGCTACTTTCGTGAAATAACTCTTTTCAAAAACACTTTCAATAACTATTTTTGCTGTTATATGTAGTACCCGTTCTTGACCTTCATCCAGCTTTTCCTAATTATATAATTCACCGGTATATTTTCTCTTCCATTCGTTCCAGAATATGTGGTGTCTTTCCTCCTGAGTTTAATCTTTTTCTGACGAAAGTGCTTTCCATTCTTCTGATCACATATGGTACATTTCCAATTTTAGTGGGCATTTGTAGTAACCATTTCTCATTATGATCAAATATGCTCTTTTCTTGTTTCAGATTTATTAAACCGCTATATTCTAAACATTTTGCTCTGGCCTACATGACTTACATCTTCAAGCGATTTTGAGCAGATTGTTTCACTGACAACCCTTTTGGTTTTCCCCATAGGCTATACTGAATTTGTCTCCAGAAAGCGATCACTCTCCTAGCACTGTTCCTCCACATTGAATTGGTTTGAAATTACTCTCTTCTATCTATTGAACACTTAAAGAAATTCATGCAATTCATTCTAATGTTCACCAAGAATTGATGGGCTATCTCCCTATCTCGACAATTAATTCATATGATGTAAGCTTACCTTTTCTGAAGGTTTTTTTTTTCTTCTTTAAATGTTTCATTTGATAGAAATTTCTTTGTCCCCACGTTTACTATTATGAGCTGTGGTCATAGTATGTTCATAAATACTCCCAAAATATGTCCCCCTACCATCACCTTCCTGGATATACAGTACGTGCAAATGATTGGTATGTCCAAAATTTTAACTTCTAAACAATATTTGTTCTTTTAATCACTCTTTACGTGGAATACTCCCTCTTAACAGTATCATCAACAGACTCTGGCATTATATTATTTTAAAAGAATAACTTTCTCTTTATTCGGAACAACAGACAATAAATACTGATTTTTTCCACGTATGATTTCTGTAGCTTATGTGGATTAACTTATTTAGGGTATTAGTGATCGGTTTTTTATTTTTTATTTTCACTAAAAAAGTCATACCAAACTTTCACAACTTACATTACTTCCTTTTTTATTAGGATTTTTAATTTCTGTGTCGATTTATCATTAATTAACTCCCGGATTGTGGTCTATTTCTTGCAGCACATTATATATATATATATATATATATATATATATCCCATATATTTTAAATTTCCGTTTTAGGCCTTTTATGATGAAAAATTGACTTCTAATAGTAGGTTCATCACTTCGCAGAATCAGTCGTACCTTTAGCTCATTCGGCAGCGCGTGACATAGATTACTAACTTTTAATACGGAAAGTATCTGTATCAGCCAGTTCAGTAGATCTCCACCAAATGTGAGTTCTTACATTCATGGTGTGCCGGGAAATATTGTTCAAATGTTCTCAAGTGAATTATAGTTATATCATAAAAGCTCAGTAAAAAACCCAATCAGTTCTTTTTGCCGATTTCTTATTAGACAGTTTTGATTAACAACTTAACTATTCCTACACTGAAGAATATGCCGAAACCACGTTTGTGTTCTGAAGATTTGATCCCTTATAAAATCAAACTTAGTTCATTGATAAACCCAAATCGGCTACCAATTACTTAACAATAGGGCCACAGAAACTGGAGTAAACAAATTGTGATATGGCATTTTGTGTACATTTAAACTGAATTATTTTGATAAGTATTAGAGCCATTATAACATTTAGTCACGAAATATCCTTGATAAATTTCAAGCTGTTATGCTAACTATGATAATTCCCATCTGAAAGTTGGAATTATACAGAAGTACAGAAAATTTTGATAATCTGGCTGGAAGCCAAGTTGAATGTCTTGTATCTCCTAATAAGAAGCAGTATGAATGGCCACCGGCTTTGTCCCTTGTCTTATATATAGACATTGTGAATTTAGAAACATTTCCAGTATTTTTATAAGTATAATCAACATGGAAAGAATTCTGGAGGCTAAGCTGTTTTGCATGCCTGGCGGGACCCTTTACAAATAAAATGTTTATGCTTGTAAATAGCAGGTCCTGATTGCTGTCCTTCCCACTCTGTCTGCCAGAAACCTCTCTTAATTAAGCGAAAACTGTCCAAGTTCATGGATACTCCGCAATTTCGTAATTTTCCGACTCCAGACGTTGACATAAATGGCGAAAGTTGGTGACAACATTCTCTATGTTAAATTTATTTTAATCTTGTAATGCTACCTTATTGCTGTGGGCCGTGCCATTTCAGTAATGATATATTCTTACGGTTCAGGTTTTTTAACGATGATAGTGGTCGACATCTACGACATACGTAGGTAATATTGTGCCAAGTTTTAAATTCATCCAAGTAATTAATGATGGATTCAATCGATGGATCAGTGATTTTATTCAAGATTATCGATGAATAATAAACAGAGGCAAACTATTAGATGGTCCAACTGTGTATGCTGTGGCAGACGACATGAAACATCTTCCTTCCAGGACGTTCGCAACATGGGAGTCAATTGCTGAAGATGGCTGCCATATGCGGTTGAAAGCACTCCAACAAGATAATTCATATTATACAAAAATAGTAGTGAGTCTCAGTAAAAAAAATAACGAAGTTGATATTAATCATTAATATTTACATCACTACAAAATGAACAGAATTCAAGAGTCAAAATTAAACTTTTACCAAAGTTTTAATTAAACTTCTTACCTTAGAATATGTATTAAAACACAATAGTATGCAAATATTTTAACTGGAGCAAAAATAATCTTGCGATTAGATTTAAAAATAGAATAAGATGTACTATATAAAGTTATTTAAAATAGTTTCTGTTTTTTATGTATTTTTACAATTACACACTAACATCATTGTGTATTAATTTTTCTTGTGTAGGCCTATATATTTTTCCTTGTGTTTTTGTTCATTTTTCCTTTTGTTTTTGTGATTTAATGTTTGCGTTTTTTACTCTCTTGTATATTTTTCATTGTACTTTTTTTAAAAATAATATTTTGGTTGGGAACTGAGCTGACCCCAGCCCGACTATTTTTCTCTTTCGGACAAAAATAACTTTTGTTAACTTGTAAATATTATTATAACTTGTATTTTTTGAATTGTGCTATATAAGAAAAATACTTTGAATGATCAATACCTCATTCATACGTAGCCTACTGACACAGTTAGAAAAATGGGTATTGACAAAAGAAATAATATATAATGATGATACGTCATGCGCATTAATAGTTATTACACGGAGTGCACTGGAGTATCCATTCAGGATTCGTCATTTACAGAAAAAAGATACGCATTGTGTTTTTATGAGTGATTCGAAACTTACTGAGGGAAAGGCGAATAACATTTACACTAGTAATCTGAACTTACCTAATCCAGCAAAGGTAATTTAACGTATCTTACGGTTAAAACTAAATTGGACTACTTAATTCATGGTCCGCCGCCGTGGGTGAGTTGGTAGCGTGACTATCTTAAACCCTGGTGGTACGGGTTCGATTCCAGGTCGCGTTGGGGGTTATTCATCGGCGGAAAATTTCCTTCCTGGGTTGAGGACTGGGTGTTGTGTCCTTTCATTCCCATCCCGCGAGAGGCAATGGCAAATCTCCGCGGTATCACCCTTGCTTGGATCACCTCGGACGAGTCGTGGTCATCATGGCTTCGTCCCGGGTCTGGACCTGCCTTCGGGCGGAATACTCATCAACATCATCTCATGAATCCGTAGTGATGAACCCGGTGTATGTAAAATTTTAGCCAATCATCGCTGCCTATCACTTTATTTTTATCGTCTGCTTTTCCACACCTATGTTCAATTGTTTTGTATTCGAATTCGTGCCAGGATAGTAGTTACATCTTCTTTGCCCTAAAAATTACCTCAACTTCGAGATCAACATTCTTTATTCATTTTCCACGCATCCATAATATCTGAAAAACAGGAACTTCCACTATCATTTAATTGCGGTAATTGTGTTTTCAATTCACTCAATTGGTGTGGCCATATCTTCACTATTATTATTAGTGGTAGCCAACACCTGAAAATAAAACAGGTGATTTTCATAATGAAAAGTATTGTTAATAACCACTCGCAGCGTGACCATCCTCATAATAATAATAATAATAATAATAATAATAATAATAATAATAATAATAATAATAATAATAATAACAACAATAATATCGATGGCCTCGCTTACAGTATGCAAATATAGTGAATGAAGCAGATATGTTTTACTTTTTTTATTTCAGTCATTCATTACATGGCTCTTATTTCTGTAAGTAGCCTATTCGCTAAATGGCCACATTATAGCCTAATAACTTACGAGGGTAATTCGGAAAGTAACTTCGCCACATTTTTTAAAGAAATGCTAATTTTTTGAAACTTTTATTACACACAAGTGGAAAGAAAACCTTTAGGTTACTTTTTGACATAATTTCCATTTATATTTGTCGTACCACTTCAGAAGCTTTGAAATTTCCCTGCGTAGAACTGCCGTCTGTGATTGTCAGACAGTCGACTTCAGAGCTGATTGTTATGCCTCATCTGTGGAGTCCACCAATAGTAGCTTATACCTTAAAATATGTCCCAAAAGCAGTTGCCATAAGCTTTTTAGTTGAAAACGTACAGAATGTAGAAACAAAACGACAGTCAGTGGTATGGAGTCACACCAACTCCACTATGAAACCACAAAAATGCTTCCAACCACGTTCAACAAAGATCATAGCAATTGTTTAAAGGACAAGCAAGGAGGAGTTGAATACATGGATTAGAACATTTCATTGCTTGCTGTTGTAGTTGTACGTAACAGACAATGATGTAAAGAGAGATTTCAGAGATTTTTCACAAAAGCGAGCTCATTAAATGGTCGCTATTAAACTGTAAATAAAACCATTTTGAGCATATGGTCCACACTGGCATAATTATTATTTTATAGCCTAATGTGCATAATTTTACTGATTCACTGTAACACCCGGACTCCACTTTCTTCAACTTCTGAAAACAAGGGACACCTTATATAATATAATATATGGCCTAAGGATAAATAAGTTATAGGCTTAAGTTTTCCTTACGACCAAATAATTTATTCATTATGCATAATATCTACATTCAACTTCGTCTTTCTAGGGTATTTCCCTTCACCATCGAATCCTGTTTTCCTCGTCTTCTGGTACTGAACGAAACTTCTCCATTGAACAGTTCTGTGGACACTGTCCTTCCATGCAGTCAATGGTCATCCTCTTCTTCGTCGCCCCTCTATTTCCCATTTTTTAATAACATTTGGGATTCTTCCCATTCTTCTGACGTGTCCACCTCCTTTGCTCAATTACATCGCCTACTGCTCGTTCTGTTTCTATGATTTGTCGAATCGTAGCATTCGTTAGTACGTACTATTTCTCGTAGTGATTTACTAGCCGCTCTTCTGCAGGACTCCATCTCTACTGCTGTTAATTTTTCCACATGTCTCCTATTCATAAGCCCATGTTTCTCCTCCATACAACATAAATCTTTGCATCAACACGACTAAGAAGTCAATATATATATATATATTGACTTCTTAGTCGTGTTGATGATTTTCAACTCCACCAGATCGGATTGAGCATACTTATTACCTTCTTTCCATTACATTCCATTGGAATTAAACCGTTTGCCCTGCAAAACTTCAATATCACGAATGCTATATTTATTCTATTATTATTATTGCTGTTATTATATACTAAGAAATCTTATATTGTAAATAGGTACTTCCTTTACCTGAAGCATGATCCTGGTTTTGGTGTACAGATATCGCATGATAGAATCTGAACAGCCGAAACTGGTTTGGAAGTTGGTGTTCATATTTCATTTCTTTGAAATTGATGGAATACAACTCCTTCAACACTTTTACTACACATGACATAAAATACTGAAGGTGTTTCTTACCGTAATTCTTCGAAAGATCTCCCTTGCCCATCAAATAATTTTAGGTGCTAGTCCCTTAAGTGACGGCCGGCGTGATCTCGCGGTAAGCGTCGCAAACTTGGGTTCGATACCCAGTACCTCCTCGGATTTTTCTGACATATGGAGGTCTGGAACGGGGTGCACTCAACCTCGTGATACAAACTGAGCTACTTGATTGAAGAGTAGCGGCTCCGGTCACGGAAGTCATCATTAACGGCCGTGGATGTCGGCATGCTGACCACATGCCCCAATCCTGCTATCTGCCTAGGTAGATGACGGAACGGTCGGGTGGTAGACCTAGTCCCTTTAGGGATCCAGCACCACGGAGTTTAGTTTTTAAGTTACTCAAGTAACTAGTGTATAATTCCAACTTGCAAACTGAAGTAGCCTATTACCTTCTCAAAGTAATCCAGGTTGATTGAATTAAGTAGAACATTCAAAGAGAAATTCAAATTACAAAATTATTTTCGAAAAACTATGATGTAGAAACCATAAGTTTTCTTACCAGCATATCACACGAATCTTTTATACAAAACATATTTGTGATATCAGACGAACCATGAACATAATTATCTTGTATTCAGCAATGGGTGTAGCCTAATTCTTATCAAATATGTAAACAAAAAAAATTCTTGTTTCGTTCCGATTCTCACAAACGTTTAGTAGATATAATATCCACATTAAAGCTATTTATAACGTATTTGTAAAACTGGAGTATTAGGAATTCGCAGTATGATAGAATGTTTAGAATACAAATTGGACTTATTGCACTTAATGGCATGCCTGTGGTATTATTTTGAGTTTACAAATTCCCTGAAATAATTACATCGTCGTAAAAATGTGCCGAAGTTTGACAAAGAAACTCATGTCATGACAAAATAGACATTCCAAATTACTTATCTAAAAGCTCTCCGCATTTTATTACTATTATTAACTAATTTTAACACGAAATCCTTCAGGGCATATGCATCAAATAAAGTATCACTGAAAATACCATTTATATGACAGTTGCGTTTTGAAACCTTGCATTTAGGCTACTAGATAAAACACACCAGAACACACACACTCCACACATACGACATGGGATGCACTTAGAAATAAATAAGTTGAAATGAACTTAATATTACATGAAAGCTCGATCTGATCTTACGATAATTTTAACGAAAAATACTCCCTATAAAGCGAATAATATAGGCCTCCAATATAATTTCCTGTTATCTTAATAGTGATTATTAGGGCAACAAAAAATTAATTTTTTTCATTTTGCATATTGTTGCAAATCTAGTTAGTTTTGCGAAATTAATCATAACTAGACTGAATGTCTCGTTATCTAGCCTAGGTAAATTTATATTGTACACGATTTTCATGGCTCTTAGCCTATATTGCTTTTATTTGTTAATTTCTTAGTTTTAAGTTTCAATTTTAGTGTATATTATAGTATAATATTATAATTATACACACATCCAATTATAATATAATTCTTTAATTAATTTTGTTTTCTCGGCATATTATTGGACGCATTTTTGTCTTATGTTTTAATATAGGTATTTCAATATTGTATTATTATTTTATTTTTAGCATTTTGTATTATGTATGATATCTATTGTATTTGTTTTTTGTAAATTCCTTTTAATGTATTTTGTCTTTATCCTGGTTGAGTGGAAGATAAGGCCCTATGGCCTTAACTCTGCCAGGCAAAATAAAACATTATTATTATTATTATTATTATTATTATTATATTTGCTTGATATTAAAACATTTTTGCGTTGGCTATTTTATTTATTTGCCAATTATTAACATCATATTTTTAACAAATTTTAATTAGTATTAATATATCTGATATTTCAAACATTTACAGTATATCAGGCTCAGTGAGTGTTTTGAGAACAGCCTGTACAATAAATGACAGGTGCGTAGCCTAATGTTTTAGGAACTGATTGTGTAACATTAAAGCGATGGTTCACTTCGTTGGTTTTCAGATTACTGCAATTTGTTGAATTTACCTTTTTTTAAAACATTTCTAATGTAATTTTTACCAACTTCTATTATTTCCTTTAATTTACAATGTAATTGAGCTAACAACAGAACGTAAAAAAATTAAAATTACTTTAAATGATAAAGCATACTTCATTGGTTCCCGAATATATTTTACAAATTTTAAATCATATTTTCATGCCTATTTCGTCTTCTGATAGAATATTGACTTCCGACCCTTAGTGATTACAACAATCAAGACTATACTACTCTCCATTTGCGTAGATTAAGGGTGTTTTTCTTTTTTTCTTTCCTTTCCTTTCCTTTTTTGGCTTAACCTATTTTTCTCCTCTGATAGACGAAAGAAAGCCCGTAGTATCATGAGTCATTACTTATATTTGTAGTAGTAAAGGTAAAGTAAAGTGATCCCTGTATGGGCCGTGAAGACCTGTAGGGTTCCAGGAGATTGAGGCACGCATGAGACATTCGAAACATGAAGGTGGTAAGGTTGTCGGCCCTACGCACCGACCGCTTCTTAACCCCAAGAATATTCCTGGTACTATTTCTTTTAGAGGCTGATTCTACCCCAGGGCCATAGTGCCACCAGAAGAATTACGCCAATGGAAAAATCCTATCTACTTCATCGGGAATCGAACCCACAAAATTTGTAGTAGGCAAAAAATATTAATATTACTCTTGTTCAGAGGCTCTAGCTTGAGAATCTTTAATTAGCCGGGCATCCATGACGTGTGATCGGCTGCTTTATTTCACTTCCAATGGAAAGGTGGCATTGATGATGATGACTGTCACACTGACAGCAATACTAATAATAATAACAATAATAATACTGGCCTAATACGAGTAATAACATTGGTCTATTTATAGACTCAGTGTGTCATTAATGTTTCTTCTTGTATTACAACATAACAATTCATGCCTTTTATTAAAAAAAAACATAGTACCGGTAACAAAATATTCTGCAAGATAAGGTTCATCTAGTCCTATTGTACAGTATATATGTTTAGGCACGATTAGTTTCCTCAGCCGATATATTTTATTACTGCAGAACTGTTGGAATGATATCATGGTAGGTAGAGCTGCAGCGTGGGCGAGTAGCACATTTATGTTATTTGCGCGTTGGAATTTGCAAGTACTTGATTGGTAATAATCCTGATAGCTGTGCCGCATAATTATTAGCTGTTACTTTGTCAGAGTGTCTCGTGCCAAAGTAGCGCATGTATGGAATGAGAGAGTCAGGTGGGTACACAATGTACTACAATGTTAGAAGAAATCTCATTGAAAGGAATCAGTGAAAAGAGGTACATGATTATAAGAATTTAACAAGTTATAGCATTTTTGTGTGTATATTTTTAAAAGCGTGGAAATGATATACCGTAACTGTGAAGATTATATGGGCAATTGATTAAAAAAATATCTAAAAGTATTTTGCATTTGAGTCGCTTACTATAGAAAGAGCTGAAGTCCAATTTTTAAAATTTTACAAGAGACACAAAAACCTGTTTATATTGAAAGCAATTCTAAAGCTTAATACCTATTGTAGGTCCTTTTCAATGTGAGGTATTTGGAATTTAATGACTAAGATTGAATTTGCAATATAACACAATACCTCTCTTTTAATTTCAAGATGATATAAATTGAGTTTGCATTTTTAAAGAGAAGGCAGATTAAAAGGAAGGCAGTTCCAATAGTTACATGAATTCCATGAAATCCTGTAGCTTTAAAGAAGGTTGAACCATAAACTGAACCTGCAGTTGTGAATGGGAAATTCAATATATTCGTAAGCTTATAAAATGGAGAGTTTTTGCCATAGCGTTTTGTCGGATACGGTAACACTAATATCACGTGATCGAACACGGTAAATGGAATAACGTCTTGTGCTACGAAAGAGTTTTTGCCAGCGTAAATTTATACGGTACGGTAAAGGTAACAGAGAAAATGGAGGAACTGCTTCAGATTGCTGCACTTGGAGGTTTTAACAATGACTTATAGGAGGATATGATACCCAATTGTTCCCCGAATGTGATAGGTCTATGAATAAATTTAATTGTCCATTGTTTCTGTTATAAACCTACAGATATATGAATTCCAAAGCACCTCATAACAGGATATAAATATTAACATAACCTCAAAATGGGATTTTAATCAGTAAAATATGTTAACATGTAAACATTTATAAACACTGCTATGTAATTTATTGAAATGTTTCTGGGTATGTTACATGCATTAAATTATCTGCAGTGGTTTATTATACTAGAGATAATTGAGCCTATAAATATACATCATTGAACCAATAACACTGGTCTACAAAAAAAAATAAAGTTGTCTCTATCTTGAACAAAAATAGTCAATTCCAATCAATTAGAGGTCGGAGAACAAGAATATGTCAGCAGAAATTATTTGTTAGCTCTTGGTTCAAAGATATTTACATATATACATGTATGTATGGAACTTCTCCCTTTGGTTCTTTACCTGTCTAGTACTTTACTCTGAGCGTTTCGGGTTTTTTGCCTTTCGTTTGTAATCTACTTCTGGGGCATCTCTCATGACATTCCAGCAATAGTCTGCAAGCATAGATGAGTTCCACTTGCCCTGATACCTTTTTTCCATTCCTGAAATGTCTTGATGGAAGCGCTCCCCGTGCTCGTCACTCACAGCGCCACAATTGTTTGGAAAGAAGTCGATATGTGAGTCCAGAATGTGTATTTTGAGCGACATATTACAACCTAGCTCTTGGTATGTCCTCAGAAGTTCATTTACAGCTAATTTGTAATTTTCAGCTCTTTGATTTCCCAAGAAATTGTGAACAACATTTTTGAAGACTTCCCACGCTGCTTTCTCTTTCCCTTCAATGACCATATTAAATGTTCCATCCTCCAACAGCTGTCGAATTTGTGGTCCAACGAAGATTCCCTCTTTGATCTTTGCATCACTGAGATTTGGGAATTTTGTCTTTAAATACCTGAAAGCTTCTCCTTCTCGATTCATCGTTTTCACTAAGTTCTTCATAAGTCCGAGCTTTATGTGTAAAGGTGGCAATAACATTTTATCACGGGAAACCAAGGGAGTGTACTGTATATTCTTTTTTCCAGGTTCCATCATTTTCCTTTCAGGCCAGTTTTTTCGTATGTAGTGTAATTTCCTGTCGCGACTATCCCACTCGCACAGGAAGCAGCAATACTTTGTATATCCTAACTGCATTCCGAGTATGATAGCAATAACCTTCAGATCGCCACATATCTGCCATTGATAGACTTCATAATTTATTTTTTTAAGAAGCAATTTTACATTTTCATAGCTCTCCTTCATATGTACAGCGTGACCTACAGGAACAGCAAAACAGCTTTCAAGCTTAACTTAGAGGAGTCAATGAAAAGTCTCCAGTGTTCAGGATTATGGCCCATTCTCAAAGATGGCATTAGACCATTTACATCATTGCAGGCAACAAGGTTGTTTTCCATTTCAAAGAATGGCGTTAAGTCTCTTTCTCGATGTCTATATACACACACTTTCACATTTTTCTCCAGGAGATTCCACTGCTGAAGCCTGGAGGCTAGAAGTTCGGCCTTGCTTTTTGGTAACTCCAGATCACGAATTAAGTCATTAAGTTCTTCTTGAGCAATTTTATGTGGCCCACTGGGCGAGATTGATTCTGGAGTATAATCTGGGTCTTGCTGTAAAGACTCAGGCTGTTGTTTGTATTCTCCCTCCATGTCTTCATCAGATTCTAGGACATAATGTTCCGGAGGGATAGGAACTGGCAGACCTTCTCCATGTGGTACCGGTCGTGTAGCCGAAGTCGAAGTTGGATATGTGATGGTCCGTTTTTTCTTTCTTGACATTCCATGTTTAAGAGGAGGCACCATACAGAAATAACAATCACTGACATGATTTGTAGGTTCTCGCCATGTCATGGGAACTGCAAATGGCATTGACTTCACTGTCTTGTTTAACCAACAACGGAGGTTTACTGCACATGAATTGCAGCAAATACTTGGTGCCCAAGGTTTATCCTCATCTATTTTGCAGTCAAAGTAATGGTAATATGCTGTCTTTATTAATGGAGTCAATTCACGTTTCTGAGAAGCAAAAGTCACTTCTCCGCACACATAGCAAAAGTTATTCTCACTGTTAACACATTTACGTGGCATCTTGAAGTAGAATTAGTCTGAAATATAAAGAAAATAAAGCTGAAAATTTAGATTATGATTATGTATTTTTCACCCAAGAAGATAAATAAAGGTTTGCACTTGATTTCTTATTTACCTGTGAAAATTTAACTTCAAACACAGAAAATTACTGAGAATTAAGAGCACAACGGTTCAATAAGCACAACAATGGATATTTATGTATACAAAATGGCTTGTCTAGAATCAAAATGTGGCACACTGGACAGTGTTGACAACCGTCATTTGTAAAAAAAAATATTACCAACATTGCAAAATTTCCCTCTATCATAAAATTAATTCCTGTTTATCAAGGAAATAAGAGCTAAGTAAACATTTTAAACGTCATATTCGTTTATGTCACATCGAAATGAATAGGAATTAACTATTTTTAACTCGGATAGATTTTTTAGTAGACCAGTGTAATCAACGCAAGTCATTTATGTTAACCTTTACAATGCTGAATTTATACAATAATATAAGCCATCATCAACTGAAATCATCAGTGGGATCTAAGCTTGAAATAAGTAGAGAGAATTGCAGAAGAATAACTGGTTATTATGGATTACAGTCGAACACAAGGATAAAAATGCTCACAATTTTTCATGTAGCTTTACTCTATAAATATTACATTTCTGCTTTTATACAGTTTTTTTAACGAACGAATTTATACGTCAGTAGCAGTGAAAAAGTCTTTCCTGTTTTTCGGGATTCATGACTATTACCGTAAGCTTCACGCTAATCTGTCCGAAATAACGTGTCACCTTATCAGATATAGCGTTACGGTAAACCGGCGCATGCGCAGAGTATCAATCACGTGACTTTAGCGTTTACGGTAACTTAACGTAAGCTGAGCAAAAACTCTCTATTGATAAAGTAAAATCTCAAAATTACCGTGAAAAATCCTTGTAAAGATTATTATAATTATTTTCTACGTCGGTTTCATTCTAATAAAGTATATATCTGTACAGTAACAAAAACAAACAAAAGCAAAAATTATTTTTGGAAAAGCTCTTCAAATCTGGACCATCTCATTGTTCTCATTGTTCTTGAAAACGTTATTAGGTTTGATCCAGCAAACAAACTGTGACTCTTTGGAAAGTTCGTGCAAAATATTAGTGTTACCTAATGAACTTTAATTCTTACTGGAATGATAACAGTTCAATCGCTAGTTAAATGCATTGGCAGATATCATTCCATATTCAAATGCAAACGTGATATTATGTTAATTATTGTTACTAAATTATTATTACAAAATCCAATCAGTTAAATAAGCATGATTATGTTAATTTCATGTCACAAAAAACTGCTTTTCTGTTTGTAAACATCTCAAGCTCAATGAGAAATCGCTTCACTGAGGAAATCTATACTATTACGCATACCGATAAGCAATTCATACGCGTACCACAGCATGCTGACTTTTCTGGCAACACATGTGTCGAGAAATCTAGCTGGAACAGAATTAAGGATTTGCTTTGCCATAACATCTGCAATCAATGAATCATAATGTACGCATGCGTCCGGCGTGTGACGACGGTTTCTGAATGTACTGGAGCAAACCTAACATGTCCATTCTGATGTAAAGGGTTTTACTAGGGATGGGTCGATACCACATTTTCTCGATACTCGATACTCGATACCGATACATGATTTTTTCCTCGATACTCGATACCTTCAACATTTCCAGTTTCAATAAATAGGTACATTAAAAATTAAAATTTGAAAGAACTGCTTAATACCAACTGAATTAATTAAGTCTGCAAATTTATTGAGACAAAATTTAATATCATCAGTAGCCTATAATTATTTTTAAACTCTACATTAACACTAAAATTAGTTTTTTAAACAGTCCACTTACAAGTTTTTGTTAAAAAATACTAGCATTCTCACTTAATTGCAGAATTGCAGAGTAACAAAAGTTTCGAAAAGTATTGAGCGAGTTTTCTGAAGTATCGTTCGATGCCGATACCATGCAAGTATCGAGAGTATCGAAGTATCGAAAGTATCGAGGACCCATCCCTAGGTTTTACTTTATCGGACTGTTATAAGGTTTTTATATCAGTTCTGGAGAAAGTTGTGTCTGGCCTTAAGTTTTGAAACTTGCTGTAGATTGAGGGGTTGGCCGGGAAGGAGAGCGTTGAACCGACTAACTGTGTTGGCAAAATGTCAAAAAAGTCGTAATAAAAAAAACAGAGGATGAGTTACGAGTGCCAGGCGCAACCCACCCCGAGTCTTGTCATGTTTACATCACGATTCTCTCGAGATATCGATACTTTGTATCGTTATTCACAATCGATGCCGTGTTTACATCAGAACAGTAATCTCAGTAAATTTTGCATATCGTTGTTAATGAAATGACAGCAAATACTTGCAATAAAGAGTTTCGTAGGCTTGTTGATTAAGATTACATCTCAGGGTTGTACCGATTATAAACAGTATTATTAACATTTTGGTTCAGCTAGAATTGAAATACGAACCTAGAATAATTGAAATCAGATTTTATAATTTACTTATACAGTAGTAGCCTACTAAACCAAACGAATTCACCACACTAACGGAATAACAATTCCTATACTTGTATAATGATGAACTGTAAGGTTAATCAGTCCAAGTAGACTTTTTCATAGTTTTCTATGCACCATGTCAATGCTTATATTATTATTCTTACTTTTAAAAAGCTGGAGACTGCTAATCGGTAACAAAGTTGTTTGTTTTATTCGAATTAAGTATGAATATATCATTGTTAGAACTTCACAACCTAACTTCGAATGTCATCACTAAAAAAAAATCTTATAACTCTGACGTTCACAATAAAAAGAACACACAGACTTCTAGGGCAAACATTGCGTTTTCATTCTGGTTACTAATCAGATATATCACACGATTATATTAAAATATTGACGATACTTTATATTACTTACTTACTTACTTACTCAATGGCAATAGTCAATTCCTCAGCAAGCTAAAGGAATATTATCTATGTTATGGAACCCGAAGGTTCATTGCCGCGCTTACCTTAGCCTGCCATTCAACCCTATTCTGTGCTAACTCTATCCAATCATCCCTAGCAAATCTTACTTCCCTTAAATCTATACTAATATTGTCCTCCCACCAACGTCTAGGTCTTCCAGGTGATCTTTTCCCTTCGGGTCTCCCAGTCAATACTTGTGAGATATGTCTTCCACCTCCCAGCCCATTTCATCCTCCGTGATTTAATTACCCTTACTATATCTGGTGAAGAGTACAGATAGTGCTTTATATTATGACAACTTATTGTTTTGCTTTAATAAAAACATGTCTTTATTTTAATATAAATTTTCTCTTTTCAGGTAAGTTCCTGATGCCAAAAGCCCACTTTATAAACATCACAAGCTAAAGATATCCAATATGTGAGTAGTTCATTGAGTATTTTCACTACATTAAGCACGGTGAAAACTATAATCTAGTTCATCATTATTATAATAACGCTTTCATTCGACGTAGGCTATAGGTAAGTGAATGAGCTTCTATCATTGCTGTCATGATAATCTGGTAAATCATAATCAGATAACTATTTACCTTGTGCTAACTTTTATTGCTGCTTGACTCTCTGGTATAGTATACTATATTATGTATTATGTGACTGTGAAAGTTCAAAATATTCAATCGTTATCGTGTTTTCAGTTTAAACTAAAAACAAAGTCATTTCCTAAAACTTCTATGCAGATTGAAAAATCGTATAATAACGTTGTGTAACGTGAAAATTAATCCATACTACATGATTTTCATACGAGTGTCTTAAATACCACTATAGGCAAGTTGCAGACGGCTGTTTTCGTTCGACCATGTTTAACTTTTCAGATCTAATAATCATAAAATAAATGGAGACGGCTGACCTAGGAAATCAGCTATTAGTAAGTTCTCGTCGTTCTCATATTTTCCACTAGATGGCAGCTGATGGCATGCGTAGCAGCTGATGGCTTGCGAAAAGTCGTAGCTTTTTCTTGGCCGTTTTAACTGAAACCAACGGACTTTTGGAATACGAATTGAACTCAATTTAGTATAGTATTAAAATTAACACGAACAGAATTTATTTTATTTTAGAAGCAGTTTGTTTACTACGCAGTTTCATTTTCTGCTTTCAAAGCTTCAAGATCGTTCCGTGTTTGATATTAATTGATACCACACCAAATGAAAATCTGTACTCTAAAGGATGTCGTTAAGATACAATTACCTCACAGATAATACGCGTATTGTAGTATGGTCGAACAAACGATAAATTATGATATCGATGATACATCGTTACCGAATATCGAAACAGTCTATCTCAGCGTTTCTCAACCTTTTTGAACCCGAGGACCTTTAAAATGTCAAAAAAATTTTACGGACCCCAAATTTTACATACCATTTTTAAAAGTAGGCTATATGTAGGCCTATATTCTTAATATTTGGGGTATTAATTATAGGTCAATATAACAAATAAATCTAAATACATAAAACCCTTGTTAAGAGAGCGCCTTTAAACAAATTCCGACAAACTCTTATTTTTCAGGGTTTTGAAAGAAAGAGGGAACCATAGGCGTCAGAGCATCAGGGATTTCAAACTGTGGTTCGTAACTGCAAAAGTAAAGAAACTTGCAATAGAACCTGTATTTTCGAAGATAAACTTTGACATCTAGTGTCCATTTTATGTGGAAAATTTTTACTTCTTTACTTTCCACTTGCTTTATGATATTTTTCAATAATGTCCGCGGACCATAGGTTGAGAAACGCTGGTCTATCTTATCTGAGTAATCCGGAGAAATAAAAAGTGGAAAGGCAAGCATATGCCTAAACCCTAATAGTCGCATGCGGATATTTCTAGAGCGCACTAATCTCTTGAGGGCCCTCAGGAGGGTTAGTATTTTTCCAGGTGGTGCATGCACATTGCACCCTCGGAGTGAGCCGCAGCTGTCGCGCAACTTGTTGAGAGATTGAGAAGTGGCTCGTGCTAGCATGTAGCACATGACGACCTTCTGCACCTGGCGTGCTGCTTCCAACCCCCCCCCCCACAAGAAGACTTCCACTTATTCGTCAGAATCAAGTAAACCAGCAATATTATAGCCGCTTTTATTTTCTCGCATATAGACTACATAGTATAGAAAAGTATAGGGATCATGACAAAAAAGTCATAGTTGGGGAACACCGAGAAAAATGTTTTACTATACCCAAAAGCCGAAAAAAGTGCTGTCTTTCTGTCTCAAGATCTGTAGCGGGTAAATGGTTAATTGGATATGCAATAATATGCAATAACATAATGAATTGTTTCAAGATTGTTTAAAAAATGTTTACTCATTATGATGAATGATTGACTGTAACGCATGATTGAACCTTCGCCGGAAGGAAGAGAGGAACAAGTGACAGGCTTTGACCAGGCTTTGCTCCTTTTCAGTTTAGAATTATTTTGAATGAAGAATAATTTAACGTATTAAATTATTTTATTAAATTATTTTTAATTATTTAATTCATTTTTTTCCTGTTGACAGAGTCAGCTCAATTTTTCTGGTTAATGTGAAGAGATTCGTAGTGACAGAAGGCTCCTATTTGCTTTGAAGTATGTTGGATACCCAACCAGCATCCAACGAAAGCGATTTTAAATTCCTGTAATTCACCTTGATTTTATAGATGTGTTGTCACTATTAAACTTCCAACCCTCGTAATAACTATTATTCAAACTCATTCACCGATTTTAGCCTAACTATACATTTTGAAACTAAATTAAAAGTGAAATCGAGTGTGTATTTATATGGTAAAATGGCGTTAATATTTGAATATAGGAAACTCTCTCTAAGCATCCCTCAATCAGAATAACACCCAGAACCGAGTTCGAGGCAATCAAAATTGATCTCAAAATGTGTTGCCGGCAGCGGGTTAGGTGAATTCCTACAAAGTTGCGGTTTCGCTGGTATAATAATAATAATAATAATAATAATAATAATAATAATAATAATAATGATGATGATGATAATAATAATAATAATAAATAATAATAATTTAAACAAATCTTTCTTTATGAAATTATAATTGACAAGAATTAATAGAAATCTTAAGTATAATAATATAATATCAGATGGAAGAGAGATGAAAGGATTTGTGCATATAGATTAATATACTGTCGTCCTATGCCCCCAGGATGTTAATCGTGTGACGTCACATTCGCGAAATGCTACTTCATGGACACAAGTCTCAATCTGCCTGCCATAAATATTTAAATGACATTCTGTCTTGAGATGACAGTTCAGTGTTTGTTCTCTATGAGACTTTCAATTCGTCTTCGACGGTGGGCGGACGATCTCTCACACCACTTTTCTTCTTACGGTAGAGATTCAATAACTTATACATTTATTCATAGAATTTATCTCAAAGTGATATAGACCTGTCAAAATACCCTTAGGTAAAACAACACGAGACATTATTGATTACTGTGTGAATTTATGAATCATCCTTCATGGTCTAAACTTAATGTAATATAGGCTTATTGGGGTTGCAAAGTGAATTAAAGTCGATCTGAATTCCATTTCTATAACGTGAAGGGATGAAACAGGTCATTCACTTCAAGTCTTGAATGAATTCAGATATCATGTAATTGGAGAATCCATAATTGTAATTGATACTAATCCTAATTCGCTTTCAATCTTGGTATTACATAAATGTTCGGTAGTTTTAACTGTCGGATATTCCTTGCTTTGTTTACTTTAATCAAAATTCAAATAAGTAAGATCTACTCAACTTTTGTATTCCTACCTACACGTCCGATGAACCGATAGATATTGTTATAGTTATTAATAGGGCTCGGACTTTTAGGTAAATACATATATTTTTTGCTATTACTTATGATTTCAGGACTTTGTCAAAGTTCCTGTTGGGACCTTTGGATTCAAAATACTGAGTTGCATATCACATAAAAAAAAAATATTTTCGATATTTTTTATTTGAATAAATATTTTTGGTAACTTAATTCTTTTTTACATATTACCACATATCTTGTTTAGAAATGAATATTTTGACTGTTTTTGTAAAATTGCGACATATTTTCAATGTATTGCGTTGTTATGTTGAGTCAGACAATAAATCAGGGCTGATTAGGCCTTTATTAGTGCAAATTTCTTTTCCTCTCAAACTGCATTACTAAGTTGGAAAGAACAAAACAATTGTTGACAGCAGTGGCGGACGCAGAAATTTTTTTCGGGGGGGGGGATTTGAATATGTAGAATGAATACTAAAAAAAATTAATCAACTTACATATACAATTAGTTTATAAAACTGGCCACTTACAGTACATATATAGCCTTTTTTCAAATTTCGGGGGGGGGATGTAACCCCCCTATCCCCCCCTGCGACGGCCACTGGTTGATAGAATCAATAAAGGAAATAAAACACATTGAAAACAAACTTAACAAAATCAGTGGTTCAAAAGCAAACAAAATTAGATAAAAATTCCTGTCATGCCTAAATAAGAATGAAGGGTTACAAGTATTGCGCAAGATTTCAGATATTTTAATGGTTAACAGTGTAGAGAACTTGGAGCAGATGGAACATCTGAGTGTCAGTGAATTATTGTTACAGTGTCAGTGTTACAAATATGCAAGATTAACATCCTGCAATGTTGAACGTACATTTTCAAGATACAAGTCTCTGTTCCGTGAAAATCGTCACAGCTTTAAGATGCACAACTTAAGACCTACTATTGTCGTTTACTGCAACAGTTCTACACTTGCTGACTAGAATGACTAGATGAGTACTTCTGTAAATATTGGTTAAATAAATAAATAAAAATATTTTCATATTTTTTAAACATATTTTCGACTTTTTAACCACATAAAAAATAAATATTTTCGGTTTTATAAGCACCTAAAAGTCCGAGCCCTAGTTATTAATAACTTAGTTACTAATAACTAAGTTACTACATGCCTGACGCTGGAATTCTTTAAGAAATAACACATTTTCTTTCGTTTACAGTCAATTTCTTTTGTACCCTTTCAAAATAAGATAATATTAGGTAATTTTTTTATCAACTCTTCCTCAATTTTCTCACTAATATCTCTCTAACTTGTTAGCTTATATTTTTTTATCTCTCTTAATCATTTCTATGCATCAATACCGCTCTTGGTTTTTAAAATTATTTTAAACTTATATGACCGTGCTGGTCGTAGCATGTAAATTATTTGGTCATTAACTACGTATTCAACATATTCTCCAGCAGCGATATTAGGTTTTTAAATTATGGGCTGTTTTACAGCATGGTGATATTAGGCCCACTATTATCTTGGCAAATACGTCACATTTTAAACACAAATTGCGGAATTTATGTGATTAAATTAAAACTTTGGTAAACATTTTTAATTTATTATTTTAATTATATTTATATTTTATTTGAAAAATAAACGGCTATCGTTACTTCATAAGAAGGTTAGGCGCAACGTAATACTAAGTAACTTTATCCTCTGTCATTATCATGCAATAATGTTTTAAAAATTAAATATTCTTATAACGATGTCATTTAAAATTTTCTAATGGCATTTGTTGACATACAAGTATGTTCATGTATCGAATAAAGCAAGTTTCATAATTTTCGAGGATCTTAATTATCATTATAGACAAATTGCATACGATTGTTTTTGTTCGACCACAATTAAATGTATAAGTTTTGAGATTTTATAATCATGAAAAAAGCTAAAACGGCTGACCTCGGCAATCAGCTGTTAGTAAGTTCTCGTAGTTCTTTTGTCTTTACTGCTTATTCTTGGCCGTTTTCTTGAAATGAACCAATTTCTACAAGACGGAATTAACTCAACTTAGTGCAATATTAAAATTTTCACGAACAAAATTGATTTTGTTTAAACACAGGCTGTTTATTACGCAGTTTAATTTGCTTCTCTCAAGGTCAAGAACGTTCCTTGTTCGATAACAATCGATACCACATCTGTATTATTTTGAAAATATGTATCGACATGGATGTCATAATGATACGTCACATGTAAAAACCGTATTAGTTATATCATGGTCAAACAAAAACTATAAGTGTCTTGATTCTCACCACAAGTTACCCTTTTTCGATTAAAATGATTTTATTTGCATTTAAAATAAGTAACACTTAACAAAAATGTTGTATGAATTTAAGTACAGAGCCATTATAATTGTTAATTTTTGTAAATAAGGAAGCGCGACTTGAAATTCTTGCAGCATAATTATGCTAGTCTTTCTTGTTTATATACTGTTATTACCCGTTACGAGAAGTCGTAACTTATTCGGACAGCAATACGGTGGGAAATATCCATGACTTGCAGATGTACACAACTTTGTTTTTTGTCTTCTCTCCATCTCAATAAATACCTCGCAACATCATAAATACAACAAATTAAATGAACTGCCATAATTAGAGACATCTTTTGGTTTACTTAGAAAATAAAAAAGTACAAAGTGATTTACAAGCAAATCTGGTTTGGTTTCAACGCCTTTTCTGCGAATGTCTTGGCAAAATAGAGCTATCCTTTTCATATGTTTCTCCTTACAGTAGATATAATATTATGAAAATATTATTTCGAAAGCGTTAGTAGAATATTGGATCTAGTGATAATTTTAAAAAGTAAAATACAATGTAAACTGTCTGCGATTGAATTACATGCGTAAGATGGCACATTTATATATATATATATATACACACACACACACACACACATGTATTTCATTCTTCTCTTTTAAGAGTATTTTTACTGAACTGTCACTCTTAGTGCACTTTACTTAAATTTTGTACAGAAAATCCAACAATATAATAATAATAATAATAATAATAATAATAATAATAATAGTATAATAATAATAACACAATTTTGTGTTGTTTTAATTATATTTGATGTTTTCCATTTATTTTTGCCATTGAAATCCACTGTTATACATTTTTTCTACACTTAAAAATGTTCAGTTTAACTTCTACCCCTAGCTAATAGATCAGTTCACCCACCCTTCAATATAGATTCGTTCGGCTGTTACCTGCATAAAGTGCTCGTTTTGTACAACAATTCAAAGTAAAACGGGAAACCCGTGACTAAAAGGACTATCGGTGTTAACGAGTACATTTTAGGGTAAAATAATTTATCTAGGCCTACATTTAGAAAAAATACACATAAATAAAATTAAATAATCCAATTATTAATTAAAATTACCATTCTAAATAATCACAAAGTTCAAAACAAATTTTCTACTAAAAAAAGTTTAGTTTTTAATACTTTTAGGGTATTGTTGGTAGAATTTCAAAATCATAAATGCCCTGTTTGTAGTGTCCTTTTTGGTAATTTGTAGGTCATCAAAATTGTAGCCATCAGAAGAATGAGGCCAATTTTATTGAGGCTTTCCGGTTTGTTGCAATACCTCAACCAACTGCACCATGGTAGTTATAGTCTAGCCAAATCATGTAGAAACTTAGTCCTGAATTCCGACTTGGCATGATGCTGAGGGTACTGAGTGCACAATCCCGCAATGAGGTCACATATCTTATGTAGGAAGGAGAAGCAAGGAGTGTCGAAATATCTATCTTAGGGTTGAAAGACAGAGTAGCGTTTCATATCAGTTTTTTTTTTTTTTCTGAAAAGAACCGTGAAGACTTTTGCTGTGGAAACAGGGAATTTTCTTCTTGTGACATACTGCGAACTGTGGCATGGTTCCCTCCAAATCGCTTCCAAGAAGTGTACCGTCTTGTGTGTGAATTGATGCACAGCCCCGCGCTTAATAACCCTCTCTAATCTAGTGCACACCAAATCAATGACTTAACCCTTTTCTTATTTTTACACCAAGATGATTAGATTTTTTTTAATCGCTACAAATATTGTGCCCATACCCTTTAAAGCCACCTTATCGTATACTTATATATTATAGCAGCGTTTCTCAACCTATGGTCCGCGGACCACTGGTGGTCCGCAAAGATGGTGCAGATGGTCCGCAGACATAATTAAAAAATATCATGTAGCAAGTGGATAGTAAAGAAGTAAAAAATTTTCACATAAAATGGAGACTAGATGTCAAAGTTTTTAAAATCTTCGAAAATATAGCTGTCCTATTGCAAGTTTTCAACAACGTATCTTTGTGAGAAGGGATTTTCATTGCTCGTTCAACTAAAAACAAAATACAGAAACCAACTTAATGTAGGCCTATCTGCTGATCTTCGACGAAATTTGACTAATATTGAGCCAGATATCCAGGACATCTGCAAGAGGCGACAAGCTCAACCATCTCATTAAAAGGAGTAATAACATAATACCTAATTATATTATGAAATTGGTAATGAATATTAAAGTCTGTTCAAAATATAATTTTACCATCAATAGTTTACTTCCAATTCAATAACTGTGTTTCCGTCAAATTAAAGATGTATTTAGACTTATTTCGTTAAAATGACCTTTAATTTTACCCCAAATATTAAGGCCTACATATAGCCTACTTTTAAAAATTGGATGTAAAATTAGGGGTCCGTAAATTTTTTTAGACATTTTAGAGGTCCTCGGGTTCAAAAAGGTTGAGAAACGCTGTATTATAGGGTTTTTCGAATGCTACTACTACGAAAGTACTTTAGTAATCGTGAAGTGTGAATAATATATACTGTATTAAGATAAACGAATTCTGATTGTGCTAAAAAATATCGTACTAAAGATCCTCAACATGTGTGTCGTTTTACCGAAGGAGATAGCAGAGATGGTAACGTCTTGGACTCGCATTTGGGAGCTCCCGAGTTCAAACCCTGTGGCCGGCCAATTTGACTTAGATTTTTTCATGGTTTCCCCAGTTGTAAGGGCAAATGCCGAATTGGATATTTACCTATCATGAATCATCGCAGCTATCTTATCCCAAATATACTGAAAATATGAACAGTCGAAATGAACAGGAACTATATAATATGTCAAATCTGAAGCTGAATTTGTGCTTGTTTGTTTATCTCATCTATTGCCTATTACTGTATTAATTACATTATTATTATATTATTATTACTATTGCTATTTTTAACAATATCTACAGACCTCTCTGTAGTATTACGTCATTTGGGACTACTTTATTTCATTCATGATCAACTTACTCTAGTGGCGCGGATTACTATTTCTTTTCCTCCATACTTGAATAGTTCTGTATTTAAATTATTAATTCTAGTTACTTTCTTATTTCTACATGCTTCAAGTCCAGATTAATTAATAATTAATAAAGAAATTATTATTAATAATTTATATTTTGTACAGAATTGTAAGTATTTTAAGTCTGTTGTTATTTCTTGCTTATTGTTAGTGCGTTAATCTAGACATGATAGAATATCCCTGATAAATTCGTACCTATTATCCTATGTTGCCGGCGGAATGGAAATAAATATTGACAGTAGGTGTAGAGACAGGCGGCGTTATGAATGAGAATTTGAGAAGGGCCTTGTCCACCTGCTGTACCCTCCCTTTCTTGCCCCCGCCACATTCTGTCTGAGTCGTTTGGGCCGCGGTCCAGGAGACTCGCTGTGACTCATCGGGCAGGCGAGCGCCAATTCTCAGATCCACCATACTGTCTAGATACGGACCTCGCCTCTCCTTACAGCCGAGCTGTCCAATTTATCCAGTAACATAAATTATTTTAACAACACTGATACGACCTAGCCGAGAGCCCAGTGTTGTGCGGGTTTCGCGGCAATAGACCCTTGAATTTCGCGAGAAAATTTTATGTTTGTAAAACAATTATTATCTCGAACTTGGTTTCTGTATATTGTAGATACTTTTTTAACTTTTTTTACAGTATAGTCTTTCTTCATCCAAATCCAGATTTACACAGTTGTACAAACTGTATTTATATTTACATTTTTTTCATTTACATGTATTTATTTTGTACAAATACAACATACAAAATAAGACCACCCGAATGAGCAACGCTCGTGCTCGGGCAGAGTTCAGTTAATTAAATTAGTACACAATTAAATAAACTATTGAATACAAATAAATAAGAGAATACACTATGGAATAGAAATAAATAAAATAAAATATAATTAGTTTGAAATCAAAAACCTAAAGAAAAAATATATACAAAAGAAAGAACAGAAAAAATTAAGTAAGCCTATTGGATTCTATGCAGAATCTATTCAAAAAATCAATTTCACCCATCAAATTTAAAGGAGGAGGAGCTGCTACATTAAAAGATCTTGGTAAAAATCATCACATCGCCGTTCTCGGCATAAAGACTTATTAAACCTTTATTAATTATTAATCTACGACTACCAAATCTGATATCTACTGATATTAGTAGGTGTTGGTAAATCAATTAAGGCGTTAATAACAATTTTTAATAAGGAGTGATTTGTTCATAATAATTTATTCATTAGTAGGTTTTTCGTAATGGGCATTTAAAAATATTTGTGATTTTTACTACAATTAGTGTTAAGGATAGATATGATGCTAATATAATGGTACTTTATTATAACATTTGAAACGTCTTCCTTTCGGACGTCTATTTCTTTAACTGACCAGTTGCCAATTTTCCGAAATAAGTTTTGTAGTTTTCTGGTTATTTTGATGTCTGTTATCTTTCTTCTGAAGAACGCATAAAAACCTCGATACCCGGAGAGTGACTTGACTTGTAAGTAACCGAAAAAAATCAGGGTTTAGTTGGATGCGGATTACTGTGAGATATCCTCCTAGCGGCCGTATTTGAAATTATAAAGACTGTTGTTTTTTGTTGACATAACCTCGTAGTCTTCGTAAGCGTGTAGAAAATATTCGGGACAATCCACTTCTATAAACTTCTAGAAAACTTCTAGTTTAAAGCTTCTACGAGTAGACTACAACAAACAATTTCTTTTTGAACATGTCACATAGCAAAATTGTGTTACACTCGTTACGCAGATAAAATTTATGTTTCTCCCTTTCCACTCTAAGTAATTGATCAATATTCTATTTCAAGAGCCTTCAAAAATATCTTAGCTATGTCTAGCAAAATTTTCATTTCTCAGTTAGAAACTTTTACAAATGTGCCGTATTCAGGAATTCAAATTTTTGTAGCCATACGATGTCACACCCGCTACAACATTATACGGGATTATTCTTCTTTTATCAATAAAATTTATAAATTTATTTGCCAATGGTCGTTCATTTATTAACACTTTACTCAAATTTGTAATAACGATGCAATTTGTAAATATTAGTGTTAGTGTATAACTGGCATCCCCGGTAGAATGGATTTGACCCAAATGTAAAATGTATTACTTTTGTAGGACATTGAACTAAATGAATAAAGTTATTATTATTGCCACTACCAATATTTCCACCACTACTACCCAATTAAATTCATTCCCCTGAAATATGTTTAAAATAATTTTCTCCAGAAAGAGTTTTTTATAAGTAAATAAATAATTAATTACATATTAATGTATATAACAATTTAAATATTTCGTGAATTGTTGACGTTCATGGTATGCAGCAAGTTAGTAGTTCGCGACCTACCGTCTTCAAAACGGTTGTTAAAATATCAGCAGTACTCTCAGAAAATATACAAGTAATACATTTATTTTTTACAGATAAGCTTAATTTAATGTTTCAAGAATCTTAATTCCCTCTTTTGTGCATAGTACTTCCATTATGAATAAGATATTATCAATGTTAATGTGATATAAATTGTAGATTTTATCGCGGTAAATGTCTAACAGTGTTCTGCATTTAATTTAATTTCAGTCCAGGAATTCACTCAGATTATATAGCCGTGAAGTTAGACACGACGCGAATTGCTGCAATGTGTAGTCCTATTTTATTTTTAATGAAGATCTTTATGTTACGAAAAGAGAATTACTGGCGTTGTAAAAGCTGTAAAGCTACAATGTAGTAATGATTAGTGGTACAATGACATAAGCAACTTTTTAATTACTGCAATTACAAATGTTTCTCGTACCTATCTCAACATACGGTAGATATCTTGATATACCTTGAATTCTTTAAATTTACTACGGCATTCTCAAATGATGACACAAAAACACAGAGTGAAGAATCTCCAAGTCTCGAAGAACTAACATGTCGTTAAAGAAAGACAGTCGAGATGTTTAATTAGAAGTTACAACAGACACAAGTGAAGGATAAATGTTGAATAAGTATATACATCAAAACAAATGATAAAAAGTAGAATTTTCAGTACGAGTTCACTAACCTCGTCGTATAATGAATGTTGTAGGCTTATGTGTTAAAATTCACCCATTACACCATACCGTAAATAACGGATAAAACTAACATACTGATTATTAATGAACTTCATCTTGAATAAGAGGGCAATAGAAATTAGAAGTTGTAAGAATAATTTCTTAGCCTAAACCCTCAAAAATCAATTAACTAATGAAGCGAAAGACTATGAAGAAACGTGTATTGATTTGTAAAAATCTAAAAAAAATTTTTGCTGTAATTATGATACTAAGAAGATAATAGAAAATGAATTTAACTATTATTCACCATGTATTTTATTATATTGACATTAGCAAATAATCAGTTAGGTTAGAAAGACCTTATGGAATGTAAGATGTTAATATACACAATATTTAATAACGTATAAAACGTTAAAATGTCATATAAAACATGTGAAGTATCATAATAGATCTATTATTCATTATTATAACATCAAATTAAATGTAAGACACTAGTTGACAGATAAAAAATGGTTAGACCTAATGATAAAAACAGTTATTATTGGTTAATTTATTCAAGTACTGATAATCAAATCATTACAACAAAATTAAGTTATCATTAAAAATCACAATAAAGTACCAGTTGGTATTATATATATTTACAAATTATGGAGAAAAATTAAGAATATGTTAAGTGCAATATGTACCAACCTTGTTTACAAGTGTCTTCAAATGTATAAGGTTGTAAAATCTTATGATTATATATTAAAACTAACACATGTGTGTATGGTACAATTATATAAAATAATGTTAAAAGATTCACTCTACAATAGCCTAGTTTAAGTTCAAACAAAGCTGAGAGTAGCTATTAATAATAAATTATAGGCTACATGTGTCATAAAATTATTCATATCCTACATAGGAGAATATATGTCAATCACACTTATTTAGATAATTCTAACCTAACTTGCATTAGCGATATTGTGTAATTGGAACGTGTGTATCTCAATAAAATTGGATAAAATGAGCAAGTTATCTTTTTTTAGGTTATCAGCCTTTCTTTTTGATGGATAATGTCATTTATTATCGATAATTCCCATAGAAATCACTAATGAGTTTAGATGCGTAACTTTAGTCATTCGCTTCTTAGTTTGTCTAGTTGAAATCTAGACAAACTAAGAAGCGAATGACTAAAGCTACGCATCTAAACTCATTAGTGATTTCTATGGGAATTATAGTTGAAATCTAGACAAACTAAGAAGCGAATGACTAAAGCTACGCATCTAAACTCATTAGTGATTTCTATGGAAATTATCGATAATAAATGACATTATCCATCAAAAAGAAAGGCTGATAACCTAAAAAAAGATAACTTGCTCATTTTATCCAATTTTATTGAGATACACACGTTCCAATTACACAATATCGCTAATGCAAGTTAGGTTAGAATTATCTAAATAAGTGTGATTGACATATATTCTCCTATGTAGGATATGAATAATTTTATGACACATGTAGCCTATAATTTATTATTAATAGCTACTCTCAGCTTTGTTTGAACTTAAACTAGGCTATTGTAGAGTGAATCTTTTAACATTATTTTATATAATTGTACCATACACACATGTGTTAGTTTTAATATATAATCATAAGATTTTACAACCTTATACATTTGAAGACACTTGTAAACAAGGTTGGTACATATTGCACTTAACATATTCTTAATTTTTCTACATAATTTGTAAATATATATAATACCAACTGGTACTTTATTGTGATTTTTAATGATAACTTAATTTTGTTGTAATGATTTGATTATCAGTACTTGAATAAATTAACCAATAATAACTGTTTTTATCATTAGGTCTAACCATTTTTTATCTGTCAACTAGTGTCTTACATTTAATTTGATGTTATAATAATGAATAATAGATCTATTATGATACTCACATGTTTTATATGACATTTTAACGTTTTATACGTTATTAAATATTGTGTATATTAACATCTTATATTCCATAAGGTCTTTCTAACCTAACTGATTATTTGCTAATGTCAATATAATAAAATACATGGTGAATAATAGTTCAATTCATTTTCTATTATCTTCTTATTATCATAATTACAGCAAAATTTTTTTTTTAGATTTTTACAAATCTATACACGTTTCTTTATAGTCTTTCGCTTCATTAGTTAATTGATTTTTGAGGGTTTCGGCTAAGAAATTATTCTTACAACTTCTAATAACATACTGATACTATTATTATATTTATTATTTTCATAATAATCATCCTCCTCTTCCTCATCATCATCATCATCTCCACCCAGTGTCCAATCGGGAGAACACAAATTGCATGCGGGATCACTCAGGTAGAAAAAAAAAACAAACAAATTTCATGCTGGGATTTTTAAATGGACACTTGAATTGCATGCTGGCGTGCCCTTGGTCGTCTCTTTAATGCCGGTTGTCGACCAAGAGCTAAGCTAGCTTAGCTTAGCTTAGCTTAGTTTAGCTCACATACAGTGAGGGATTTCATATATAGTTGTGCCGGATTTCGCATGTAGTTTTGTCGGCACAGCTACATATGAAATCCCGCACTGTATGTGAGCTAGGCCTAAGCTAAGTTAGTTTAGCTTTGTCGACAACCGGTATAATAGTCGGATAGGAACCAGGCCACGAATCACGTACTGGAGGGTCCTAGTGGTTTCTTCAATATTGCAACATAATAGGATGAGCGATACAATGTAACTAGTAACTAGTATAAAATATAGCAATAACCATACAATTTCATTACACTGAGTGTATTTATATTTTTTTTTACAGTTAAAATTCAAAGTGACGCTTACTTGTCGTTACATCAACTAAGCCCACAACATGCAACTATTTATAACTATATATTATTTTTTTAATAATTAAAGTTTCCAAGTGAATAACTATAATTATCAAAACACTGTTTAAGTAATGAAATAAGCCTTCAACACTTCACGAAATGAGATTTATTTTGACTTATAGTACCTAAAGACGGATTCTTTGCGCATTAAAAGAATATAAAATATTTTAATTTACTTACTGAAATAAGCCTATCGGATTCTGTGCAGTTATTTATAACTAAAGCCCGGATTTTCATGCACTATCAAACTTAAAAACATGCATGCATTCATGCACTATCGTATCTCCAAATATGCACAATGAAGAGCGAAATATGCACTATCAAAAATCCGCACTGTAGGCCTACTGCAATATATTTCAATTTCACTTAAAACAAAATACGAGTTTTTCCAAATTCTTCTCACTTAAACTCGTTCATTCTTGAACGCAGAAAAGGATCTTTCTACTTCACAAGAAGTAACAGGTGAATACTTAAGGGAAGAAATTTGACTGAGGGTGAGATCGAATTCCATGTCTTTTACATTTTTTCCACATAATACGTCTTTCACTGTTTTCAGAAGTTTAAGATCAGGATTTGAACTAAGTATCATCTTAAGTTTTTCCTTAACTGTTTCACCCATTTCTCCACAACACGATTCTAAAGATAATTCAACGTCTTCAACAATGGCTAGTGACTGACAAATTCAAGCAGTAAACATTCTGTTTAGCAGTTTTCTTTCAATGGAAGGTCGGCGAGTCGGCATTTTCTTATTTAGGGTAAACAGTATTTTGCACTCTCAAATTGATGCAGGTGGTAAACTCTGTTGCCAAGTCAACCAAATAACAATAATACAATACAAGATTTTTACGTTTCACTGAAAAGCCAAGATTTTAGGGAGGCACATTCATAATATGCACAGTTATGCATGGTAACTTGATATTATGCACTAAAACCAGAAAATGAGAATTTATATGCATTAAAAACGTCTGAATATGCTATATTAAACAAAAAAAATCCAAAACATGCATTATGCATGAATTTTGCCATAAAAAGGCTGAAATATGCAAACATGCACGGAAAAAATATGGTTATTTGGAATCCATACGTTATGTAATGAGTAACTACAAAGTTTGAGAAGTCTAACCAAAGTATATAAAAACATGCATTTGCATGGAAATCCGGGCTCTATTTATAACTTTTGAAATGTCTTCCTGTCCGACATTTATTTTTTAACCGGTCAGTTGCCATTTTTCCGAAATAATTTTTATAGTTTTCTGGTTTTTTGAAAAACGCCAAAAAAAAAAGTCTGGGGCCTGACTTGAACCTGAATTCTCCTGCGCCACGTCTCCAAGGCAGCATGCTTTAGTAATCAAAGAAGCAGGCAGCTCTTTAGAAATCTCCGGTCACAAAGAGGTCCTGCATATCTAAAGTTAGGAGCAAAGGTTCTTTCAGAAATGCTCTAGTCTCAGAAATTCATCGTTTGATATTTATTTATTTATTTATTATCCAAAAGTTTAACCTTATTTTACCATAAGGTATACTAAGGTTATAATTAATTACGAGTGAGAATCAAATGAAAACCGCAATTAATTTTTCCCCTCTATTTTACTGCAGGAAGAATGTTTGCTTGTACATTATTTTTCTACATAGTCCTCTCCCAGTCCAATGCACTTATGCCACCGGATAGAAAGTGCTTCGATACCGCTTGAGAAAAACGATTTTTGACGCTGTAGCCACACTTCCACAGCCAATTGGACGTCTTCTTCAGACTTGAACTTCTGTAATTTAAGGTGCTCCTTTAATGGACCAAAGATGTGGAAATCTGATGGTGCCAAATCTGGCGGTATGGTGGACATGGGAGGCACTTGAAGCTAATGTCTTCGATGGTTTTCATGGTTTCATGAGCAGAATTAGGACAGGCGTCATCATGTTGAAGCAAAACATTTGCACTCAGCAATCCCCTTCGCTTTGGCACCATCAGATTTCTACATCTTTGGTCCTATAAAGGAGATGTGAGAAAAAGGCCGCAAAATAACCAAAAAATCACCAAATAATGACATTTCATTCTAAAAATGACCCAAAAATTAAATATGTGGGAAAACTGACCACAAATGACTTTAATAATTACCATTTATATAATCTAGGAGTCATGATCAGAATATCTTCACTAGTTGGCAACGTCCATGTCCATGTTACTCCAGTTAAAAGATGATATGTCATCAAAGTCCGGACCCTGATCATGATTACTAGGGTTCGGATGTTCATGACATGTCATATTTTTATCCTGACCTCCCTTCTCGCCATAAACACAAATTAAACATGAATTGCACATTTCTTATCCTTACCGGACGGTTTTTATTTTGCATGCAATGTCACATTTTGACCATTTTCATGGTCTTGGTCATATTTCGGTCATATTTCGGTCATATTTGTAATTTAACGTCATATTTCAGTTGTAAATTCTATAAAAGAGCACAATTATGCAGTTTGTGCACTAAATTGTCGACTTAATTTTTTTTTTCGAAAAAGAGTCACGAATATTTTGGTTTTATTGTAACTGAAATTTGAAGGGACAATAACAAGTAATAACACAATTACCTCTTACTCATTGTTGTAACAACTTCCAAGAGGCATGTTTTAAAAACATTTTCAGTTAACATTTGCAGTGGTATCTGAAAACATTAACAGAATAGAAGTTCTTTACAAGTAAAACTGTAAATCAACTGTAAAATGTTTAAAATTGATTATCTGATGGAATTTACATGATGTAATAAATTAGTGTCATTAAACGTTTTAAATTGGAACATTAATTTTTAGAAAATACCTTCTTTTTTGAGGTCATATTTGAGTTAGGATTTTTTGCAAGTTTGAGTTAGGATTTTTGGGTCATATTTAGGATTTTTGGGTCATATTTAGTCATTTATAAGGTCATATTTGCAGTCATATTTTCCACTTTTATAGGTCATAAACATCCGAACCCTAATGATTACTAACGCAGTTAATATTTGAATCGTATTCCAAAAGAATTAAAGACCCCTGTGTAAGAAGTGGTCTGTGCAAGTTAGCCTTCCCTTACGTTGAAATGAAGGACGTATACAAGTCATGCATATAATGATACGGGCAAGCCCATACAAATTACACATATATTTTAGAGTGCAGGTAAGACTATCTCTACAGTATGACTCACCCGCAAGTATTAAAAAAAGTTCCGGAATTTTATGTTTATTTTTCATCCTTATGCATACATGTTTTAGGCGTAGCGCATGTTTGAAATACCAATCACGTTAAGTCAGCTTTAAATGGTCTTTGTTTTAATGAATTCATAACGACATTGGAAAGGCTGAAATTTACTAGGCACCATTTAATGTTGTATTTCCGTCTTTTTGGATCCAAAAATAATTCAAATTAAACGAAGAATTCTAACATAATAATTTTGAGTTCTTGCATCATACCTTAATTACCTATATGGACAGTGTATAAATATAATCTGAGGTACGCCGTGGTGCATTGGTTGAGTCGCTAAGCTACAAACCGAACGGTCGCGGGTTCGTTCCCCGGTGAAATAGTTGGAGTTTTTCAATTGGTCTAATCCTTCTGGTGGCACTGTGGCCCTGGGATCGACTCAGCCTCCAACAGAAACGAGTACCAAGAGCAATCCTATGGCCGGTTCGCAAGGCTGACCTTACCTCTTTCACGAGCCGAATGTCTAAAATTCTGGGAGTCTCAACCTTCTGGAACCCTCTGGGCCTCCATGGCCTGTATAGGGAACACTTTACTTTAATAAAATATAGTCTCTAAACAGAACTTAGTTTTGTTGTCTGAGTCTTAAATTTTCAAGTTTTGAATTATACTGAGCTTGACATGGAAGCAGTTCAATAAAGCTTTTTACCAATACCAATCCAGTTATTGTAAACTCATTTTGTAATATATATAAAACTATGTTTTTACAGATTTTCTACGAAGACTGAGGAATTGAAATATAATCTAATCAGTGGTTGTTAGCTCTAAACCCTTCATTATCGTCAATATTTGGCTTATCATCGTTTGATTACATCGAAAATCAAAGGACGTCAGATGCTTTCAGTATAAATATTGCTCGTTCTTTTCTTTTGATAAGGTTTTTCGTGTCGCATAAAATTCTTATGACGTGTGTTAAAAATAAGTGATGTAATAGCAATTCATAGTGCTGTCTATAGCCTTCACATAATGCTTCTTGACAGTCTTGAAATAATGTGTTTAAATTAACATTGTTTGAAACAAATAGTAAATCTACTTCATTCCAGTGCATGACCTCATTTTCAGGATTGCTGTGCGTTCCGGATTCCTCATGTACTTAACCTTCCAGTTCTCTTTACGCAGTACTTCAATTACGATAGCAGTTGAAATTCTGGAATCCCTTTTACTCTTCAGGAAAAATACATTTAATGAGTAGGTATAGTGAGTAGTAAGCAGACGGCTTATTTTATAATTTGATCGTTTCTGATGCCTAATACCGTACCTAATGAACTAGGGCTTGGTATTGATACTTCTTGTTTATTTTTATTTTTGAAGTGAAACTTCTTTAGCCGCGGTAGGGGTAAATCCATAGCTTGTGTCACGCTCAAAAATCGTTAGTGTCACACTAAAAATCGTCACGAAATTAGTGAGGTGTAACGGATCGGACTGCACAGAAAACAGTCAACTCAATGATTAGGAGTAATCAACTATACGATATAAAGGGGAAACTTACAATAGAAGGTGATGGAAAGGAAATTTTCAGTCCTAGTACGAGGACCAAAAATCCAAAATTTAAAAAAATAAAAAATCCAAATATAAAAAATAAAAAACAAAAATTAAAAATTAAAAAATCCAAAATTCCAAAATTTAAAAAATAATAAAATCTAAAATTAAAAAATAAAAAAATAAAAAATTTATAAATCCAAAAAATAAAAAAAATCAAAGATCGAAAATTTAAAAAATCCAAAATTAAAAAGTTCAAAGATCCAAAATTAAAAAATACAAAATCCAAAATTTAAAAAGTCCAAAAACCCAATATTAAAAAGTCCAATAATGCAAAATTGAAAAAATGCAACAATCAAAAATTGAAAGAATAAACAAATAAAAAGTTTCACTTCTGTCGCGTGGCGTTTCACTTCTGTCGCGTGGCGTTTCACTACTGTCGCGTGGCGTTTCACTTCTGTCGCGTGGCGTTTCACGCACACTTTTTTTTTAAATTTTTATTTAACTTAGTAGCACTGTGAGGAGTAGGCCTCGCATCCAGACAATCTGAGATATTCTCTTCATCAATTAAGAAGGCCACCATCTTGAAATGGAAGTAGTCTTTATATTTTTGATAGCATGAACCGTTCGATGGAATCGTCGAAAGAAGTTTAACTTTGCAGGAAACGGAACCATTAAGTCTTCCACCAACTTGAAAAAATATTTAAAAGAGGTAGATATAGGCCTACGTTGTTTTCAATTACTTCAAGGATCATTCATGAAAATTCTGAAGAAACTCGAAAAAAGCATTTGGTCATAACTGCGTAGCAAACTTGAGGCTAGTTTACACGATGACACTAGGTTTCGTAACCACTTTCATGAAAGTGATTTCGTGAATCTAATTACACACATTTTCTTTCCAATGCAACCGCACACTTCATGTTATTTCTGAAGTTCAAGTTGTTAAAATCCCATATAAACATTTGAAACACGTATGAATACAGGCATTTCACAATTTCCTCACTTCCCCACTTCATTTTACGAAATGCAAACAAGCTAAATAAGCGTATAATCTCAAAATTACTATTATAGTTTCGTGAAAAGTTGGAATCAGCCGAAACTGCGTAGTATCGTAACTCATTGTCGCCGGCACTTGCGCATTCAAGTAAAAAACAGTTGCGAAACTCAGTTACGAAACTTAATTTCGCCGTGTAAACTAGCCTTAAGATTCAAAAGATTGTGAAAGTGAAAGTGGTTATTCAGAAGGCCTTAACTATTACTAGTCTTATTTTGTGTAATTGTAGCCTATATTTATGTCATTCCTTCGAAAAAAGTTTCATAGTTATATGTAGAAGGATTATCATAGGCAATGCCACGAGTATCTTGGAAATCAAGTCACAAGTTGCATTTAAAACGACTATTTAACGAATAATATGTAATAAATAATTAATAAAATGTATTGGGAATTTTACATTGACAGAGTACTATTAGAATACATTCATGACATATAATAGTCAATGTGCTGTTTTCTGTGAACAATATTCTATCAGTTAATAGACATTTATTTATTCAAGTAAGCTATTGTTTACTGAAATGAGGCCATATTGCGAAGAGCACGTATACAGAGTGGTTGGCATATAACTACCCTGCAGATAATTTTTTCGAAAAAAAAGTTTCACATAAAGGTTTTAGCTCTTGGTATAAGTACTCCATGTGTAAAATTTAAACAAAATCGTAAGAGCTGTTTTCGTGAAAATAGCGACAAAAGTCCCCTTAACGCGTATTCAGAGTGGATGGCTTATAACTACCCTTCAGAGATTTTTTTTGAAAAATGTTTCAAATAAAAGTTTTAGCTCTTGGTATTTGCAACCATATCCAAAATTTAAAGAAAATCGTTAGAGTCGTTTTCGAGAAAATTGCGAGAAATGAAAATTTCTTCATGTAAAAGTCCCCTTCAAAACAAGAGAAACTTGACGCAGTCTTCGTGCCACGTCCTCCGAAGGTACCTGACCCAAATACAAAATTATGTTTTATACGATTTTCCGTTCTGGAGCTAGGCTGTTCACTGACGCACATCCACACACACAATACGTGTTTCCGAAAATAGCATTTTTGGATTCAGGGTAGGGCTACCTCAAAACGTGTATTTATATTAAAAACTCAACTTCGAATTTGGGGGTCGTAAACAATACTTCGTCTACCTGCGGTACGGGCAGGGGAAGTAAAAAAGTCTAGGGATGCAGTCAAGAAAACTGTCAGTAACGCCTTTGCTAGTAAGCACTGCTGGTAACGTGACCTCATTTGGGCCGTATTGAACTAGGTAGGTTCTGTGTCTGTGGCATGTAACGCAATGAGGATAATTTTTTTTCACAACGATATGCATAAGGCCTATTGATATGCGTTATTGTCATTTCTCATAGCGATCTCGATGGTAGAAAGTGCTAATATTAGCACGTGTTTCAGTGGCCATGAGTAACATAATAATATGTACAGGTGTCAGGCCGTAGGTGTTTATGTTTTCACTGGAATAGGATTGCGAATGAGCACAGGGTATGAATGATTCTACTCCACAATGACTTGCATGCTTTCCCTACGCGAGGACTAACACTGTACTTGGGCTTTTTCTTTACTTCAAATCAGTGTATTGCTTCAATGGATTAAAGTTAAGGAGACATAGTACAGAGTAGAAAGGTAGCAGGCATAGCATGTTTCCGTCTATATGGTTTCGTCCATTTTATGATTTTGTCAGGACAGTTCGATTACCTACACAGATAATATTGAAATTTGACTAGTTCCTTTATCTTCCATGCAGTTTTAATACGTTTCTAGCAAATTTCAATGCAAACACATGCAAACACATAGGTCACTGCTATATTTTATACATAAAAACTTCTATGTAATTTTATTAAAGATTGTTAAATGGCATGTAACTGTTGTTAGGAGTCGTGTGGTAATAGTAAATATTGCGTAATTAATTATAGTGGTTCTACCTGAACAGATGCGTTAACCTTACAGCTTCAATTCTCATACTTAAGGACTCTTGAAATGTTACAAAAACAGTTGTAAAACCCGAGTTATGATTAATTTAGCCTTATGCTTTTTAAAGCGATGGGTTATCAACACATTTTTTAAATTAACATTTTTACATTAGAGTTTGATAGTTTTTCAACTGAAGCTATGCTTCTGTATTAATAGTCGGATTTACATAGAAGGTTATTAAAATATTTAAAATTTAGATTTAATTTGCTAATTTCATGTGAAGTTTTTCATCCACAGACAATGACAAGTTGAGATGTTACAAATGCAGTTGAAAATGTTAGTTTTAATTAGTTTGGCCTTATACTTTAAAGTAATGGGTTAGATTAAGTTACGAATACAGTAGTAAAACAGAGAAACTTGTCATTAACTTTACTGGGGAGTATAATGATACTAAAATGAAATTACATAGATTGGTATCACTACTTTTTATGATTGTTGTTGTTTTTGTTAATAACGCCTACTGTTTTTAGTATGTAAGAAAGTGGGATATATCAGGCAGCCTGATGTTAGAGTTGGATTACTCCCACAACGTCTCTGGCCTTGAAGACTAACCCAGCCAGCGAGCTTCTCGTTACGTCTCGTTACCAAGATGCGCGAATTCGCTGCGCGTAAGATCAGTAAGCTACCGCTGGGCAGAGAGTAAAGATCATGCTGCATGTTGGCAGCGGTAGAAAAGACTGTAATAGTTGAGTGGAGGGATAATGCCGCAGACACAGAGACAGACAACACGTGGAGTGGGATAGCCAATCAGGGTGCAGCTACCTCCCCTACGCAGGAACTCTACGAGCGGTGAGACTCGCTCCTAAGGTATATACGTAAAAACCCAGAGACTTTGTGGAGGTAATCCTACTCTACTCTCACTTCAGCAGGGCAAACAACACATTTTGTTTATTTTAGTGTTCAGATAAGCCATTTGAGTGAGTTGAGTAACTTTCGGGCTTTTCTCAATGTGTGGACGCATACGAAATTTTTAAACAATTGTAACATAGTAAGTAATCGAAATTACACGATCGAGTTGTCAACGATACCACGATGAATTTTCGCACAAACCATATTACATTTCAAACTCGAAGCCACGTATGAAAAGTGTGTCAGAACTTGAAATAAAAAAAAAAAAAAAAATGAGGAATTTAAATGTGTGAAAGTGAAGTTTTCTTGTACCAGCATAAATTGTTAAGTGCTGACAAGTCATTTGGTTTATTTGGTAACCGTAGCTTAAGAATACAAACTAAACAACATTGTTCATTTATACCGGTAATATTAAATTCCTCTAAACTGAAGACATGATGGAAGGTTTTCTTAAAAAAAAAGAAAAAAACTGAACTGAATAAAAACTAGTAACAAACCAAAACGACATGCGAAATGTACAGAGTTGCCAGGGTTTAGTTAATATACAAAAGTTGTTTTAAGAGTAACAACACATCTGTAGGATTTCACTAAAACAGAGGAAGTTTTTACCACTTTCACTTGAAATTGCTTGGATTTTAAGCATATCTAAGGGCAAAATGATTTTCTTTATAACGGCACATAATTCGACAATAATAAGAATTAAACGAGGCTCTATTTGCCGGCCTGGAATTTTAAAATTTAAACTAGGGTGAAGGATAAAAATTAGAATTGCTAATAAGAGTAGTTGACCTACAAAGACTTCAAAGAAATCTGCATTACCATAAAGATAGATAAATAATATAGTGGTAAAATTCTCTGCACTCAGACTCGTCATGCCATGTTTGGACATTCGTCAGTCAATCCTATTGCATGAAGATTGGTCAGAAGCCCCTGTAAGTCACTTATCCATATGAGAAATTTTGATTTTTATAAATAAGAGAAACCAAAACACCATTTTGACCGGTAAGTATATACTGGTCGATGAATTCGTATTATTGTTGATGCATAGGCCTACGTGATAAAAGAGAAAATATAATTTTTCCGAGATTTTAACGTCAGGGGAAAGTAATATTTTCTCTGTTTCAGTGAAGTTATATAGATGTGTTGCCGCTATTAAGAGATCAAGCCTTATATTTTGGTACGTTAAGTTGAAACTGTTTTATTACTTAAACCATGCATACAACCCAAATAAAGTAATTAACCCAATTCAAAAGAACATATTCCTCCGAAACGTGGTATGGTTGCCTAAATAAATAATGTAATAACTCTTAGCGTGCAAAAGAACCATCTTTACCATAAATTTACACAACTGCTGTCAACCAGTATTGTAGAGTATCTCACCTTAGAGATAAACGTTCTTGAGTTTAATTGTCATATTACCTCGCAGAAGTTGCAGGAATAGTAGAGCAGTCAACTTACCTGAAAAAGATCACAAGAAAGAATTAACTTGAATGTTAACTTGAGTGTTCTACATATTATGTAGTAATGACCTTTGAGTACATTAATTCTTTACCATGCATTGGATTTTAGCACTATATGGCTTAAGGGAACGCGGTAGTGAGGCCATTTTGTTTGTGGACAGTGGTTACTTTAAGTGGCTGTTATTAAAAAACTATAAAGGATATTGACTTCAAATTTGTACATGTTAGTCTGGATACTTTCAGAATTATATTGCTTATTCGTTTATAATAGTGGCTTCTTTAATGAAAATAAATATTAAAAAATTACGAAAAAGAAGAAAGGTATTTAAAAAAATGAGGGGTTCAGTTATTGAAGTTTCAATGCAAGTTTGACCAGGAGGATTTGACAGTTTCCTTGTTATGTCAAAATTCGATAGGGATTTTTTTTTATTCTTCTAAAAAACTCATGAATATTTTCAGCTAAACCTGTCACTATGTCAGCAAATGAGATTCGCACACTGCACAGGCCTTGAAGAAAGTGTGTTTTAACACAATCTAGAAAAAATCAGAAAGAAACGAGACGAAATCCCATATTGCATACTGTTTTTCTATAATAGGGAAATTACGTCAAATTACTTACGTGAAAAATTAATTAAATACAGACAGCTTCCTCGTATTTTGTTTGCTAAATATACTAAAAATTTCCTGTAAAAATATTTGTAACAATACTTTGAGGATATGTGATTATGAAACACCACACACTCCAGTAAACTTCAGGGCATATTTAAAATTATTATATGGATTGGTATTGTAGTGACTACGTAGCTGTTGGCATCATGGCCCTGCTGTCGACTCAGCCTCTTAGGGGTAAAGGCGTACACAGCGTATTTTTGACAACATTATCACCTTCATGTACCAAACCTCTAAAACGTAGAAGCCTCAACCTCTTAGAACCATAAGGCCTGCTTTACTTTTCTTTATAGATACTTGAGTCAAACTTATGAAAATAATAATGGGTTTTGGTTTAGGAGTATTACCAGCTGGTGCAGCATATTGAAACAAGTTAGTTGTGTAATTCAAGGTAAAGTACAATATAGTTTGCGCTTATTGCTGGAAATTCTTCACATTATCTTATATTAATAAAAGGAAGTGTCTGTCCTCCGTCTGTCTGTCTGTCTGTCCTCCGTCTGTCCTTCTGTCTGTCCGCGATGCCCAGCGAAATCTACTCAACGCAGAGATCTGAAATTTTATAAGTAGGCGGACTAAAGGGTCGGAATGTGCACCTCGAAGCCGGAATTTTAATTTTCGCCTCCGTTCGTGAGTTATGAGTGAAAAACTGGCAGAAAACGTGCATTTTTTTGCGTTTTAGAAGCATCAGTTTCAGTAATAGATTTCAATATCAAATAACTTACAGATGGCTTTGGCTATTTTTGTCAACATACCTCATAGCCTACCTTGAAAATAAAAGCAACGCGATCGCTTGATTTTGTAAGTCCATCCTAGACGATTCATTTGTTTAGAGTGTCAAGGCCCACAGACATATGACATTTTCAACCTACACGGAAGAAGGATAATCAACCCTAAATATGGTCAAACATTGTTCGATTTGAACGAAACTCACTATACAGGGGTTTTCTGGGCCAAGGAACTCGAATCTGAGGTCGCTTTTACCAGGGGACGCTACCTAATCGTGGAATGCACTCCACGTGATTTAGGTGTTAATAATTGTAATTTGAAATAATTATCGCTGGGGAAGCCGCGGGCACATGCGGGCACATGCTGTTTGTCTGTCTGTCCACGATGCCCATCGAAATCTACTGAACGCAAAGATCTGAAAATTTAAAGATAGATGGACTGAAAGGTGGGCGAATGCACCTCGAAGCCGAATTTTTAATTTTAGCTTTCGTTCGCGAGTTATGAGTAAAAAACTGGCAGAAAACGTGATTTTAGCGCTGTCGAAGCATCAGATTTCAGTAATACATTTCAATGTCAAATCAATTGCAGTTGGCTTTGGCTATTTTTGTCATACCGTGGAAATAAAAGCATCGCGATCGCTTGAATGTTGTAAGCCCACGCTGGTCGATTCATTTGTTTAGAATGTCAAGGCCCGTAGACATATGAAATTTTCAACCTACACGGAAGAGGGATAATCAACATAGACCTAAATATGGTTAAACATCGTTCGATTTGGACGAAACTCACTATACACGGATTTTCTGGGCCAAGGAACTCGAATCTGAGATAGCTTTTACCAGGCAACGATATCTAATCGTGGTATGTAATTCACGTGATTTAGGTGTTAATAAAATAATGATTTAACTATTATGCTCTTAATTTTTAATTCTTGAAATAATTATCGCGGGCGATCGCTTGATTTTGTAAGTCCATCCTGGACGATTCATTTGTTTAGAATATCAAGGCCCGAAGACATATGAAATTTTCAACCTACACGGAAGAGGGATAATCAATATAGGCCTAAATATGGTCAAACATTGTTCGATTTGGACGAAACTCACTGTACAGGGGTTTTCTGGGCCAAGGAACTCGAATCTGAGGTCGCTTTTACCAGGCGACGCTATCTAATCGTGGTATGTAGTCCACGTGATTTAGGTGTTAATAAATATAATGATTTAACTATTATGCTCTTAATTTTTAATTTTTGAAATAATTATCGCGGGCGAAGCCGCGGGCACATGCTAGTATTCAATATAAGCGCTTTAAAACGATAAAATATATATTATCATTCAAGGAAAAACTCCTTGCAGTCACCACCACTTTTCAAATAAGGTACCGTACGTTCTTAGTTTAAGTACTAATATGGTAGTTTTAACTCACACACTTCTAGAAACTCGCCGAGAAATTTCCATGATGCTGTTCACAGTTTTTAGCAGTGAAATAAATAATATTCTAGTCCGATGACATTTTGTTTCATGGTATTAACTTGCGAAATCTACAGGGTAATAGTGCTTTTCACATAAAATTAAATAATTTAAGGTAGTGTAGAGGCTACGTTTTTATTACCATTACTGCTTACTCTTTGTCGGCGGTACTTCTTTTCATAGAATTAGCGCGTTTGTTTAGCAGGACAAGTCTCAAACGTTTGAGTCGGCTCATTTCTAATAGAAACACCTATTTTGCAGAAAGTAAAATTAGCTTTCAATCTATGGATATTTCCTTCACTTATTTATCAACTTCTTTTCCCTTCTACTACCTACCTTTTCATTTCCTACTTTATGTTGAGACTTTAAATCATTCACAAGTAGTGATAAACTAGCCCTTTGACTCAGGCAATTTATCCCTTATAAGTTTTATATAAAGACAAATCCATAAATGAATACAAATACATAATAAATATAAATGATAAAAAGTAAATAGGCCTAAATATTGCAAATATACCACGTTATAAAGAATTTTCATGGAATTGAATATTTTCCACTATTTTTAGCCTTATCCGAGAAACATCACGAGAAAATAATCGTTTTTCATGCTGCTGACTTTCTTACGAATATCTATGTGTTTTGTTGTTGTTGTTGTTTTGTTGTTGTGTTTTTTTGTTTTTTGGGGGGGGGGGTAAGAACATCAAGATGTTCCATTACAATAGTAATACTACATGTTTTGGTGTACTCAGTTCTACTTCATCTGTGGTAATTTTACAAAGTGAGAATTATCAGAGGCATATTCTAATAGGTTGTTTACTATTTAATCTATTCAATTCCCTATTTTCCCTGGCCAAGTCAATATAAATATTTGTTTATTTTGATGTCTATTACTTGGATAAATGTATTGAAGTCCTTAAGGTATTTTATAACTAAATCATTTATCTAGGGACTAATGTCCTCTATTTCGAAATACTCGTATACTGGCTTTTAGTTGATCTCGTTCTCTGTTGTACCTTGAGCATTCCAACGAAGGTAATCGGTAGTCTCTTCTCCTTCGTTGCAGGGACAAGTTGAGTCTTGTGTTATTTTAATATCTATGGGTCTTTGAACGTATTAGTTGAGTGTTCATATGCACGATAGCTAACCGGCCTGCAAACTCGGAAAAGAAGAAAATTCAAGTACACGGAGAGATGACTACATAAAACGTGTTAGTCAATTTTCACTTGCGTGAAAAACCATACAGAAATCCGTATATGTGTTAACGGCTATTGCATTTGTATTAGAATAACCGAGATTTAATTATAGCTAAGGATGCAATGATATTAACCTGGGCTGTCTAACAAAGGAGTTAGATACTCTTTCTACTAGTCCACTAGATTCAGTATTTTGAAATATAAAATCTTAATACTAAGATAATGTATACATAAAATTGTCTTTAACAGACTGATCTTGGTAGGCTGTATCTTCTGGTAACCTCAGACAGGGCAACTATAATAAATATTATTTTCTCTCTTTATATTATGCTAAGCTCTATCATTTTTCGTTTCACAATCCGCAATACAGGAAACACTGTAGAGTTGGTTAACAATTAGGGCTTATTTGTTGTTTTATGAACTACTTTTTCTAGCAAAAATATTTCAAATAAGGTGCAGCTCCCATAGTTTGCTGTACAATAATTAAAGAAATCAAAGGTGCCGGTATTTAAAGTTGCAGCGAAAAACACCGTAGGCCTATATTTTACAAGCAAAGTATAGCAAACAAGCCTGATTTTATAATAGGCCTATATTATTTTATTGATTACAAAATCTGGAACAGTAATGGAAATAGGTAATCTCCTTTTTTCTTATAGATTTTTCCTATCTACCATTACTGTTCCCGATTTCGCACTAAATAAAATAATAAGATACTCTGAAATTAGGCTTATTTGCCCAAGTATCAGTGGCAGAAATAGATAAAAGCGTTGCTGATATGTTTCAAGTACTATCATTGGAATACATTTAACTCATTGTGAAAATTCGAAACTATTTTTCGTTTTAGAGTTTTGCAGTTCATAAATGAAAAAGCAAGCACAAACAGGGAGGGAAGTATTTTTTGATTGAAAGTTCCTCAAAACGTATATTTCGGCAATGCATTTGAAGGTCGAATGTGATAAGTTACTTCATCTAGTAAAATAATTTACTAGAAAATAACTTATTATATATTATATATTTCTAGTAAAATAATTTACTAGAAAATAACTTATTATATATTTCACAGTTCTGTCCTTTATCACTCTCACATATTTCTATTTGACGGTCTGTTGAATCGACACTGTATAATTGCTTGAGTGTACTTTCTTGACATATACAATCAGAACACTATAATGAAGTGCTGAGTGCCGGATGTGGGTGTGCACGAATCTGCAGTCTTGGTTCTGTGTGATAATTCATCAGTATGTGGAGCGTGGAGACTCGTCAAAACATCCAGGTGCTACTTCAGGAACTCCTGCATACGCCCTATGTAATGCCGCACTGCTTCCTGTTAACTGATGCACTTCTCAAGCACGCTACTGGAAAGCTAAGTGATACCTCTACGTGGCAAGTACCTGGAATGGCTCAAAATTAACAAAACCTCAGTACAACAACCTCTTGTAGCAATTGTGTGAAGAGCAGAGGCTGATCTGTTCAGAAAGTTATGAAGCTTAAGTTGCAGGGCATACAACGCTAAAGGGCCTGTTTCTCCCGTGTTTACACATAGTCTTTTTCGCTTGCAAATATTATAAAATTATCATCAACATCATAATAGAAAGGAAGTTATGTCCATCTGTGGCTTGTTTCACCTACTTATTTCTCTTTCCGTAAAACCTGATTTAGTATTCATAACAATAAAGTATTTATTTTAGAATAAATTATATCCTCAGGTACAACATCTACTCATGGATGCGTATTCTTAAATGATGTTAGGGATGTAACTTGCATCATGTTATTACTCGAGGACGATTTTCCGCCCGATGCTGTCAGCTCTTAATAATCCTTTATAGGCCTAACATTCTTTCTCACCCACATTCTAAGTGGTAAAAGCAGAATTTTGTTTTATGGTATCTTAATTTTTAATGTGTTGATAACAGTGAATGCTTTCCATTTTCTCACAGATGATGCTTTTTTGTTTAGGTCTATTGTTAAACAATACACAGTATCATCAATTATTCGCACATAGATAGCCATGGGAACAGTTGTAAACTTTGTGCTCTTTAATTAAAATTATTTCAGATGAATGTGAAGCAGAGAGAGCTACTTGTGAATTTCCATTCCCCAAGCAGTTAAAAAAGCTATGTTAAATTTTTAAGTAAATTTTGTATACAAATTCAGTCAACTTTCATATAGATAATGGATTCTGGGAATAAATTGATTTTTATATTTTTTAAATGTTGTTGCTAAATTATGTTTTCATTTCATTACCTGTCCTAGACCATCTCCTTAGCAACCAACAGTATTATGATAAAATCCATTTACCACCCTAAACACCTCATAGCGGCGAACTTTTAGTGGGTGCAAAATTAGCATTTCTTGTCATATTCAATAGATGAAGCTAATTGCTTAAAATTTATAAATAATCGTCCACGTTTGTATTCGAATGAAATTGTATGGTTTACTGCTGCAGGGCGGGGGTTGCGTTCCCTCCTCTTACGCAGCGTACCCGGTTCGAATCCTGTTCGGGTCAAGTTACCTAGGTGGGGATGTTCATCGCCTACGAGACAAATGTCGGGTAACATTAGGCTCGGGGGTCCGCGGATATCATCTGGCCGTCTATCATCTTCATCCCATCCTCGCCTTGTTTAAAATGAATGACTGTGTGTGATCAAGAATGTTATGTCTCGCCCTATGTGTACGTGTTTTCTCGGATGTGGCTTCGGCGAAGAGCCGATCCCTCACTTGGGGAGGCCCTCCATGTCTTTATGTGGTCAAAAAAGTGTGTATGTGTGATGGACAGATAATCCCTCTTCTGACAGGTGACTGCCGTGAATATAGGTGCGAAATTCTCTAAAAGGGAGAGGTAATACGTGTAATAAAGAAAATTAAATCATATTAATTTTTTTAGGATAAATGATACTACTTTCACCCTAAAGTTCTAAACTACTAGGTCTACTTATTTTACATCTTAGTCCGACATCAATTTGTTTCTGATCGGCTTAAGGAGGAAGTGCGAAGAATGCAAACAACACACGTCAGGCCGTTATCCTGTGCAACAGAAAATTGCAATTTACATGCGGTAATTATAGATAAGTCGCATAAAGTACGTGGTGCATTGTGCAATGTGCTGACCTTAATTGAGTTGTCATGGCGATAATTACCTCTTTGCCATGGTCCAGTGCATGACCTTGGATATGTCTCATCTAACCTTGCACGGAGTTAGCTCAATAATATCTGAATTTTCTGCCATTGTAATAGCGAAATATATACTTGGGATTATAACATTTCAGGCATTTATTTTTCCATAGGCCTAAATTATTCCTTTCTAATTTTATAATTAAAACAAAAATTAGTGGATTGAGTTCACCGCTGAGGCGCAAGAGATGCTTTCGCTTTTCTCATGCAGAGATCCCGGGTTCGATTCTTGGTCGGGGCAAATTATCTTTTGGGGGGTTTTCCAGGGTTTTCCCTCACCTTTGAGACAAATGTCGGGTAACTTTAGGCCCGTGTGGTCCGCGAATATCATCTTCCCGTCATTATCATCTTGATCCCATCCACGCCTTGTTCAGAATGAGTGTGTGTGTGACTGCTGTGCACCATCATATTGTCTTGGAGGTGGTCCCGGCATTGGGCTGATCACTCATTTAGGTAGGCCCTCCATGTCCTTGTCAGGTCATAAAAGTACGTATGTGATCCATATAAACTCCCTCCCCCGACGAGTCACGGTCCTGTAAGGCCCGGGAGGCATGGGCCGCGTAAATGTAAGGGGGTGATAAAACTCAGAAAAAGAGGAAGAGTGGATTTGAGCCCTTCAAAATATTTTAATGAAAAAATATGAAAATTATACCAATTAAAAAATATAAAAGAATAGAACATTTACCTTTTTAAAATGCAATAAAAAAAGTGCAATACGAACAAAAGCCTCGAATTTATCTATGGTATAGGCCTATAAGTAATGTCCGCCGCCGTGGGTGAGTTGGTAGCGTGACTGCATACCACCTCGGCGGCCCGGGTTCGATTCTCGGTCAGGACAGGGTGTTGTGTTCCCACTCCCATCCCGCGAAAGGACCTGGCCAACATACGCGGTATCATCCGGCCTAGAGTTCCTCGGTCGGGCCGTGGGCCTCCCCCTCTCAAGGCTCTGTCCCAGGGCAGGACTGGCCTCCGGGCCGAACACTTCATTATCATCATCATCTTCATCATATAAATAAAATCGTAAGGAGTCGCGCGTCTATATTTTCATCTTTTTAATAATAATCTTTCGATTTTTATTCAATTTGGAGGGAAAGAACGCCTTTTCTGAGAATTTTAACTTTTGTGTCTGTTTTGTTTGTCTATCACACTGTCAAGTTAATGCAAAATTCGTATTATGTAGGCCTACTAGTGGATTCATGGGATTTTTTTTTTAGCTATAATTCGTTTGTATGACAGAGTGTGATGTAGCTTTTATATAGAGAATGAGAAGTAAAATATGGCTATATTTGTCGTAATATTAAGTTTATAAAAAAATAGATACGTGAAAATAATTCTTTGTATTTTGGACGCATTAGCCTATATGGTTTGATAATTTTCGATAAAATGAATATTTAACGACATACTGCTTCATTGAACATTCCATCAGAAAAAAAGTAACTTTATCCATCTAATCTAGTGCACAATGCATGAGCAACATGGCAAACATTTCAATCGTCTGGCATCAGACTATGACAACACATGTTCAGCGACTTTTTAGTACGGATTTCGTAGATTTGTCGGCATTTGCAGACAGCTGTAAATTTCGAAGTGTTCACAGAACGCATTTGGTAAACCATCTGCGTTGTAATCTAGGTTCTTTATAACGAATGTTGACATGCCCACACAAATTTAAAGCTTTTCAATGATTGATGAGGCAATGGTCTTTACTATTCTAGTAACATCATTTTATTGCTGTTGACAAAAATATGATTACATGGAATGTCGTTTTCCTATTACATTTCCTGTCGATTTAGCATATAACAACTCTTATCCTAGCGTCAATAGATAAGCCGTTAAATACTTGTACATAGCCTTTTGCTAATATTTACTAAGGTAATTAAAGATTTAAACTAGAATTCTTGCGAATGATATCACCTTGGAGATAATACAATAATAAATTCAGATGCTGGAAGTGACATTTTTGTGACTTATGCCAAGCTTTCTCGGCGTAATAACTTCATGAACTTATCTATTAGTATGAATTGGAATTTCTATTAGTAAATCTCGACTTTTTCACTGTTACGGACGTATAAATTCGTATTCTAAAAAATTGTATATCGGTAGAAATATAAGCCTAATAGACTGTTGTTTTTTATGTATTAATGTCAGAATTTTCCTCTTCTTGTTATGATTGTCATTTATGGGTACCAGCTCTTCAAATAAAATTGTCCTTATCCAATTTAAACTTAGCGCCCACTGTTGATTTCACGTAATGATTGCTTATATTAAAATACAAATTGAATTCTGCAAGGGTAGTTCTCAATATATGGAATGCAGGCTTGTTGCCCTTTTTAATGAATATTGTTTTTACAAATAATTTAAAAGTTTTTCGCTTAAGGTAACCTGAAGCAAAGTATTACTGTATGCTTTTTCGTGTTAGAAAAAGGTACAGGATATAATTATGAACCATTCCTTTATGTGAAAGTACATTTTAAAATCCTTATTGCGAACATTAATGTCGAAACAAAAAATATACATTATGCATCGAGCTTATAATGGAATTTATGAAACACGAGTATGTTTCACAATTTTCATACGAATGCCTTAATTACTATTATAGGCAAGTTTCATTCGACTGTTTTTGCTCAACCATAATTAAATGCATATTTTGAGTTTTTAGAATACCTTGTAATTCATCGAACAAACTATTCGGCTGATCTCGTTAGTCAGCTGTTAGTAAGTTCTCTTCTTTTGCAATAGATGGCAGATGATGGTGCGCAGGGCGGTGTAACCACAAAGTAGCCCACATTAAAGCACAAAAAAGGAACGGAATACAGTAATAAATTGAAATTCACATGAACAGAATCTATTTTATTTTAAATTGCTGTTTCAAGGTTTGGAGATTGTTCCGTTTACGGCATTAATCGACAATGAAAATATGTATAATAATGGATATAATATAATAATTTTTTTTCCATCAGATACTATATTACGCTTATATAGGCTACGTGTGTACATACATAGGCCTATATATATATATATATAGTTGAACATAAAGTAATTATTAATTTACTAATCATACTATTCTAGTTGCTACTACAAAATTGGGGGAAAGGTAATCTGCGTCACCTACATGTGTAAACTGCGCCACCGACATGTGTAAACTGCGCCACCGACATATGTAAACTGCGCCACTGACATTTATATGGCGTCCCGTCATACTAACGCACTAATATTTTCCTTCCCACTTCTCCAGACTTAGGACAGGCTTTGAAATTGCATAGGTGTGGTTAAAAGTGTTAGACTTAGTACCTTTGTCATTTTAAAAAATGTTAAAAACAATACCCTAATGTATTTTGCATGAACGCTTCGTCACTTATAAAATTGTTAAGAACACTACCCTAATCTTTTTGCATGAGCACTTTGTTCTCATATGACGCCTTCTTAATAAAATCAAAACGGGATATTTCATTGTTTATATATTTTCTCTCCACTTGAGTAGACAAGAATACTTGTCATTTATTTTAGCTGTTCTTCTTACAGGTATCCCTTGTTCAATACTTCTCGGTTTTACGTAGGCACTTGTTTGGAACTGCAGAAGTGCATTTAACATAAAGAAGATGTTGGGGAAAAAGCGTGGTAAAACATCGAATTATATTTTGCGTGAAATGATTCCACTGCATTAGTCGTTTCTTTGCATTCTGTGGAATGTTCATTCGCCCATACTGAGGATGGAAACGGGGCGTTTGGAGATACATAGTTATCAAGCACATAGTCGCATAATTTAGTGACTTTATCGTTTTCAGGTAGAAACAAACATTCACATATTAGGTCTAACTTTTGTTTGCCTATAACTAGTGCCGCAACCTACATATATCCGTGGCGCAGTTTACATATCTGTGTGCTGCAGTTTACATATCTCATTTTTATTCTATTTCATATTCGGTGTCAACCGTGGCGCAGATTACATACACCCCAAAATTTCGTTTACAATTGTTCTTTTTTTAAAATCTCAATTTTTGACAGCAAAAATGTTTATACTAATGTTCACATTAGGGATTTAAAAATTTATATGATCAATAGGTATATTCCTAAGAAGGGTCGTGAAGGCCTACTGATTTATGAAAGTGAAAATCCTAGTCTTGTAGCATACAATCTAAGAATAGGGTGTATGAAATAGTTAACCATGAAGGAGCAATAACTTCTATTAGAAGTTTTCTTCAAAATTACGACATAGAACTTGTAATGAGATTTCTGGCACCGAATCCCTTACTTCAAAATATGAAATATTTGTCCAATATATTATAAATTTCTCAAGTATTTCGCTATATTCACAATTTCTTTGTCTATTTTACTTTTCTTTCCTTCATGGACAGGCTGTACAGAAGAAAAACTTGGTTATACTTAACGAAGTTCCGTCTGAAATTTCCCCCTATTTCTTTTCATTCTTCTTCTTTAACTTGCTTCATTGGTCCAGTACTGGTGGGTTCAACCAATGTTGCGGAAGATTGATCTTCTAAATTCTGCCCTCGGTCTGCGTCAAAATAGTTTCCTACTTCTCTGCACAACACTAAAGTTTTTTCCTCTTTTTGTTTCCATTGCCCAGTCAAGCCTTATCTACAAGTGGTATCGTACATAAAATAAAATAACGTACTAACACAAAACAAGCCAGAGTTCTATAACTTCCAGCTCTAATTCGTCCGCAGTTTTCTTAGCCAGAAATTCAGATCTGTGGTGTGGGTATTGGAGTTCTGAAGTTCACTTCGTTAACGGAGAATGCAGTATAATGAATGGCACATACAAACTACAGTATTTATTCCATAATTTTTTTTACATTTTGTATTTAATTAAGTCCTGTATTTAGTTAAATATAAGAGTTACCTAACTTCATAGGCCTACATGAATTAAAGACATGATCTTAGGCATACATAAAATTTGGCAGTTTGAGTAATCGTAGATGTAAGATCGCAAAGAAAATGGTTAACTCAATTTTAAGTCCTCATTGGTAACACTTAATAAATAGCAGATAGGCAGTAATTCTATCATAATATGCGAAAACCTACATTAAATTTTGTTTAGTAAAAATATATAAGTTATTTCACTAGACTTATTAGTATAATACTAATCTTAAAAATAAGTGCAAGATTTTTGGAGAATGTTATTAAGTGTAACATGTTACGTAAAATATAAAGTAAATGTCTCTAGATCATGAAATGCAGTTCTAGATCTAACACATGAGTAAAGGTAACTACATTTTTACTCAACTACGTCTAAAACAGTGACTTTATTACCGACGGATATTTCCCAATAGAATGTAGCCTATAAGCAGCGGTTCATATCAAGCTGGGACTACGGTTTTTTAAAATATTGAAACACTTTTTGGCAGAGAAGGAAAGCAGTCGATTTGAAATATGTTAAATACTCTCCTGTACCATGAAGAAAAATTACAAAAGTCTAAGAGTCAAACGAACACTTTCTCATTACAACCACCTTGACCCAAGATGTCTCTTAGAGAAGTTTTCAAAAATGCTTGAAACTATGGATCTCCTATTCATAGAGACAATATTACACTGTATCTAATAGCCTATATTACGGCACTACTAATAACAAAACAGAATCTTTGGTAGGCGATGTAAGATCGAACATGCAATCGTGAATTTTATAAAAATAATGCTGTCTTAGACTAATCTCTTAAAACTGCATCTGAAATAATAATGCAGACTTTCCCCTAATTGTTTATGTGTCATCGATTACAATTATTCTTTTACGCAATAAACTATAAGAAGAGGCATGGAAACAACTACACTTTTTATTTAATTTGATGTAATTATTTAATTTTCTAATCACACTTAATTTTCAAGTTTTCAAGATCACTAATAATTATAAATTATACGAATTAAGTCACTGTTTAAATAAAAAATGAACACACCGTCTTGATAACTTGATCCACACTGAAGTTAAGCCACTAAAAAGTGACTAAATGCCAGATAAATCTTGAGTTACGTAACAAGAGCTTAACTGTGTTACTGTATCTTTGGACAACTATTACCTTTGTGCCAGAAATTAAATTAAATATTGTAAAATCTTTATTCTAACTTTGCAATAAAGTTTTTCTTCCCATCACGTGCTTCATTACTTCTTGTAGGCCCAATCTAGATATTAACTTATCTACTACTCTAAACAAAGAAACCTGTTCTACAAATACGATGAACGCAACTGATAGCCTAAACGAATATAAGTAAATAAGGAAATGACAGTTGGAAAACGAAACACTGATATAAAGAAATGCAATTAAACAAAAGAAAAGACAGTTGTAGGGTCGTAATGATACAATTCCGACCCTCAAATTTCAGCAGAAGCCTTTCGACAAACATCATTGCGTGTACTTGAATTGCAGATGTCTCATTTGATTAAGATAGATGCTATAAACTATGCAAGCATTACATGTAATTCATTAAGTAAAGACTCGAAAAATACCTTTTGCAATTATAGTTTGTTCAGTCCATTATCAAACTGTGAGTACTTCAAGAATGAGACTAGACCATTTTTTGATTTTATGGTTATTTAATGACGATCCTACTTACGCCTGTAGCCTTCTTTAGTGCGAGACTTGTCAGTCTGGCATTTCAGTCATAGGATAGTTTTGATTGTACAGGGTGTTAATGAATAACACCGAAATATTTTATCTGTGTATAGAGGGGACATAGACAAGCAACTTTTATTAGACGACTTTTGCTTTATGGATTCGATTTTTCCTGTTACAGCATAAAATCTCCCAAGGTATGGCCGCCACTGACTTCTAACATTTGGAAAAAATGAAAAACAAAGGAACTTCGTTGTTAGTACTGGAGTTATGAATAAAAAAACTAATACAGTCATGAGATTAGTCTGTAAATTTTTCAGATTATGATAACACTAAATTATGATATAGGCTAGCTGTTGATGAATGATTAAGAATCAGGTTTTTATTAATCACTAAGAAGGCATGGAGTCAATTTAATTAAAATTTTAACCCCATTTCGCTTCATTATTGACTAATGAGCACCAAATTGTAATGACTTTAATGCCTTTTGGCATACACATTTTACATCATAGAGCAACAATCTCTTAATAAAAGTTGCTTGTCTATGTCCCCTCTATACACAGGTAAAATATTTCGGTGTTATTCATTAACACTCTGTATAGGATATTTCAAGAGATATTTAGGCCAGTATGAATTTCTTCTTTCCTTTCCTATTATTTGGATTTTTGTTAATGGTTGATTTCTAGGTCTAACAATAGGCTTATTGTTTAGAATATTTTTTGTTTGCGGACGCAATAATAGCTTCTCCGTCATGATGAGTTATGGGTTATTAGTCGATGAAGTTTTGCTTTTTGGTATTGGTATTGGGGACTGGGGTTTCGGATATGCCTGACTATGAAAACTATGTTTCGGGAATGATCTGGGTTATTGATCCTTTTGAGTGTTAATTCCATTTTCTTTGGAAAAAAATACTTATTGGCGAAATTGCGTAAGATGAAATTTAATTTTTCCAGTTTGAAATATTTTGGCTTAGGAGAATGGTCGCATGGGTATTTCTGATAGAGAGTCTTTTGTTTTGATACCATTTCCCTTAATTAATGTTATTTGTGAAGTTTTTGTGATACCTAGTGTATTATTTCATCGGTGTTTCAAGTGCTAACGGCTAGTCGTATTCTGTATGGATATCCTTTGCAGGATTTAATGCGTAACTTACAATAATGTTGGCAAACGCCATTTTCTTTCCTGACTCACTCCGATTTAGCTACAAACATTCCCTTCTTGCCTGTATCAGGTTTAGCAAGCCAGGGTTTTCGTGTAGAAATATAGGCTATTTGAGTGAGGGAGAATTTTACTTATTTTTAAAAGTAATATTGTTCATTCAAGAGTTGGGGTTCGTTTTGAAGATTAGGGATAGGCCTATTTAGCTAATTGTACTTCAATTGTTAATGAATTGATTCTTTCTTTCTTTCTTTCTTTCTTTCTTTCTCGTAGTTTAACCTCTCCCTGTTAGGATTTAAGCGACCCAAGCCGCCCGGGCCTTACAGGGCCGCGACCTGTCGGGAGAGAGATTATCTTTGGATAACATACATACTTTTTTGACCAGACAAGGACATGGAGGGCCTCCCCGGATGAGTGATCAGCCCAATGCCGGGGCCACCTCCGAGACAACATGAACACATAGGACGAGACACACCAGTCACACACTCACTCCAAACAAGGCGAGGATGGGATGAAGATGATAATGACGGCCAGATGATATCTGGGGACCACAAGGGCCTAAAGTTACCCGACATTTGTCTCAATGGTGAGGAAAAAACCCAGAAAAAACCCCACCTAGGTAACTTGTCCCGGGCCCGCTGCGTGAGAGGATTGAACGCATCCCCTGAGCCACAGCGGTGGACATGAATTGATTCTCTGTTGTGTTAATACTTCAATTAGAGTTTTTTTTTTAAACAAGAGTAATGTTTTTTATTTATATAGTTTGCTCAAATTTGGTAGTTTGTTTCACTTTCGAAGCTTAAGTCCTTGTGTGTGATTTTACTGTGCAGGCCATTAATCTTGCATTCGCAAAATTTAGTTGTTGCGATCATAATACCTTTTGATCTGCTCCTTTCTTGTTTCCCTCCAGGTAGATAGGGAAGTGTAAGGGAATTGAATTGAATTGAATTTATTTTAAGGATTGTAAGTAAAAGTTAATTTTATACATGCAATCCGCTCACAATGACAGAAAAAATTACAAATAAATTACAAATATAATAATAATTACAGACACATTGTTAATACAAATATTGAACATAAAACATAAACCTTAACCTAATGCCATGAAGTAATAGCCAACATATATTAATGATAAGAGTAAAATTTTGAAGAAGATAATGAGAAATTAGGATTCATAAGCGGTTATGAGGTGATTAACTAAGAGTTTTTTTTTGTCGTAGCAAGAGAATAACTTTGATAATGATACAGATGAAGTTTATTGTATAATCGAGAGGCCGTTCATATAAAAGATTTATTAAATTTAGTGGTGCGGTGACTAGGAATTTGGAGTGTGCTTAAAGTATATCTAAAGTATATCTATACTTTATATGTATAGATATAAAGTATATCTATACATGTAAAGTATATCTATACATGTAAAGTATATATATACATGTGTATACATGTATATCTAGTATATACATGATCATGGTGCGATCGTGTATTCTTTGCATGGAGACGAAGGATTTTAACGTATTTAATATATCCAAATGATCGTTGTATACAACTGATCCATAGTCAAGCACTAGTGTTTGAATAAACATTTTCCATACGTTAGTCGGTAAGTAAGATACATTATGCCGAATTTGATGAATGATTGAGACTGCTTTTTTTAATAACTGTTTTACACGTTTTAAAGTCCTTTGTATCTAAAAGTACAATTTTCGGCCACATATCGGTTCTATGAGCGGCATACCCGAAAACTGAACATGATATACAAATTAATTTTATATTAGTGCTAAACATCTTTCGGGAATGTAAAATAAAGAATGACGACGATTTTCTTACACTACCACATTACATGAAGAAAATGTAGTTTTGTCGATATTCTTTAAAACTTTCCCAAACGTTTAAGAAAGCTGCGATTTTTATATTTTCATATAAATTCTATAGGATAGTTATAAGCTACCCGTCTCTGAGAAAAATCTAGGTTTTAAGTCTTGCTTCGCGTTTAATATGGTTTTTAAAGAGGCTTAGACAAGTGAATGCGTACTCCCGATACGCGGCCGGTTATTACATCTTAGTTTATAAAGGAATTGTTCACACATTTTTAATTAATAGAGGTAACAAACAAAATTGGATCATGAGATGTGAGCAAATGGAAAACAAAATATAATGCCTTTAAGTGCCGTTATCAACATTATATGCACTTAATCTCTTTCAATAGCTATTTATGTATCAAGTACGCAAAATAACGTTTTAGCGGACGAATCTAGTATAGCGGCCGAGGCGAAAGCAGAGGCTAAAATACTGGATGAGTCCGATAAAGTTTTTGCGTACGTGGTGCATACAATATTGTTTAGTAAAATCTCTCTAAATTATATTAATTGAAACAAAAATACCGTATAAAATTAATTATAATGAAAGATAGTCAGCCATTTGTCTTATTCTCACCGCCCCTTGAATCGGGAACAACAATGAACTGTACGTACCAATATGAAATGCGATATGGATGCAATATGAGTAGCTTTTTGTAAACAATAATGCATACGAACTAGTATTTATAAAAAGATTGTGAAAATATGAGTGATAATCCCAAGGAAATTTCAGTCCAAGCCAGAAATATTGAATTGAAATATTGAATTATTCTCACCGCCCCTTGAATCGGGAACAACAATGAACTGTACGTACCAATATGAAATGCGATATGGATGCAATATGAGTAGCTTTTTGTAAACAATAATCCATACGAACTAGTATTTATAAAAAGCTTGTGAAAATATGAGTCATAATCCCAAGGAAATTTTAGTCCAAGCCAGAAACACTGAATTGGAGCTGGTGCCAGCAACATCACTGCATCAGTTGTAGACTATGGGAAGTTATATATTGCAATTAAATGCTGGTGCATTCATGTTTTTCATATGAACGAAAATGTGAAAAATTGTTGGCTTATATTTGTTGTTATATGATGAAGTGGGCTACCGTGTTTTGCAAAAAATCCTGGTCAAGTTTCTGATTATCATAAAGAAACGTGTTGGCTTAAATTTGTTGTTTTATGACCAATTATATGCGTAAATCCATGTTACAGTTGGTGTGACTGGTCAATGCCATCTGGGTTTTGTTTATAGCTTGCCATGACGACTTTAAAGAACAAGGCCGATAAAATTGCATTTTGAATGCAGTTTGAATGCACTTTTATGCAATTTTAGCGGCTTTGGTTGCTAAAATGCAATTTTTCGGCGTGTTACCAGTCCGATAAGCAGCTGTTTTAGAGAGCGTGTACTAAAAAATATAATATTACATAAAATGATATCTACTAAATAGCATAGCCTAAGAATAAAACCTAATTGGAAATGTAGTTCTCAAGGTTTCTAATTGTTTATGGAATATCCGTGATACATAAAGAAGTTCACGACCATCTATATTTTTGTACTTAAATATATAAATGATCATAAAGCACTATAAATGTTTGTATTGTGTTGTGAGAAGCAGACTTTGTGAGTCTGTTATTCCACGATTCGTTTCTTTTCTCACAAACCTCACACCCGTGAGTGTAAACACCATTCATGTCAGTTTATTCAACTCAGCCATAAATTGAAAGCACCCAGTTTTTCTAGCGGAGTTTCCTTTACAAACATGTTATTTATCTTCTTTTGCCTTATATATAAAACTATTTTTGTTGTCTCTACAAACTGAGCCACACTTTTTACTTTGAAAGCATTCTGGTATCCATTTTACAGAACTAAAGACGAGTGCAGAATACAAAATGGAAAAGGAAATAATAAGAGTAAAAATTATTTTCTGGTAAAATTAGAAATAAGTAAACTAGAAAGAAAAATATATCCTGGAAGAAGGGAAGAAGAATAAGAAGGAAGGGAGACAGAAGGAAGGAAGAAAGAAGGAATGAAGATAGAAGGAAGAGAACATCAGATTTGAAGTTAATATGAAAGATATGAGTTACGGGAACAGAGTTTACGAGGAAAATAATGGATACCATAAATAATTATAGAAAACATGTAAGAAAACTTGTTGTATTTGTAAGAAATACCAGTAATATGATAATATTAATAGTATGTCAATATGATAATACTGATGTATGTTAATATGATAATATTGATGTATGATATCATACATGATCTGGTAAACTGATAATATTATAAATTATATAACGATAATATGAATGATTATCTGACTGATAATATGATAAAACTTCTTTTCATATAAAATAAATATTGAAATAAGGAAGAGGTGTTTAAGGATTAATATCAGTCGTATGGACTAAGTGAAAATACTGAGAGTGTTGAAGAAAATACAGATCTTGCCTAACGAAGTAAAAATAAGGAAGGTTAAGAGAGAAAATAATGAAAATACTTAAGTGGGTACGATTAAAAGTAGGTTGAATATTACTGTACTATATTACTAAACTACTATATTACTATAGGCATACTAGAAATAAAATAAATATACCTATATAGAAATGGAAAAGCCTACAGACTAAAACTACGAAAACGTAAGCTAAAAAGAAAACAGTGCGAGTTAGCAACAATGTCTTTGAAATCCACTGAAGAGCATGTGTTATGAAGAAAACAAATTGAGATTATAAATAAAAAAGAAAGGAAAAGAGCACATAAAAACAAAATAAATCATTCATCCTGTGCCAAGAAAGAGGAACAGTTTTCAATATTTATTTCTTGAAGGGCCTAACTTCTCGAAATTGTAGTTTTTATCACAAGAAATAAAACAAGGATTTAACACCTAGTGACTGGAAGACAATATGAGTTTGTTGTTGGAAAGGGTTTACCGTCCTGCATTATGATATGCAGCATCCATTAATCTCCCGTATGACGAGCTCTAGAAGCAAGAAGCCTGACGCCACCCACGAGATCTCGCAGAGACGACCTATCGATTCCGTCTGCTGCCTCCCTGCGTCGTGCCGGTTTGTTTTTATATGCACAACGCATTCTTAACACTTTCTTTTCATTTCAAATCTATGTTATTGGCTACCATCTTCAATTTGAGGCACTTCTTTCCGTATTTTCTCTTCGGTTTGCTTTCTTATTTTTTTTATACACAACATTTGTTATTTTATTGCCGTTTTCCTTCGTTTTCTTTCATGTTGTTCGTTTTCTTGGTTTTAAGTAATTTTATTAACGTTCTCTGCATTCGTTTTTCTGCGTATTTTTATTTACTGTATCCGCTTTTAACAATTTGTGAGATTTTCACTCAAGACCTTACGACAAAAAACATCTGCAGAATAAGTTTGTAAATATCTTCCTTTTAATATTTTGTGTTTCTGTGTGATTTTCTTGGTTTTATTGCCAAAGTTCCACGGTCATATCTTTCACTTCGTTAATATTTTAGAAATTGCCGATAACTGGATTTTGTTTGGTTAGTAAGAATATACTCACCCGGCTGTTTGGAACGGTTTTCTTTAGTATAATAATTGATTATTTATATTCATAGGACTGTTGTTTTGTTAGGATTTAATATAGGTGTTAAAGTATGTACTCAATAATGTTCACCACAATCCACTTTTACATTAAATAAAACTGAAAATGTTAACATTTTGAAATAACGATATGGAGCTGTCGGTAAGGCGGATTTTTTCTTGATCCAGGACAATGACATTTGTGCGTAATTGTGACACTTTGTATAGATTTATACATATTTTGAAGTCTTCTGAATCCAAAAATACAATTTTCAGTAACATATCTGTGTGTGTCTTGCCAATCTGCCTGATAGCCTGTATCCATTACTCTGTCTGTGAACAGCACGACTCGAGAACGAAACATTGTAGAAAAACAAAATTTTTATTTAGGCTAGGAACCTCCTGAAGACGTGTCACGCAAATTGATTATGACTTTCTATTACATTTACTACCACTTTATGTGAAGTAATTTTATGTTTTCGTTGGTTTACTCGAGAACTCCTTGCTAAATACGGGATTTCAGCAACTAACTCCACTTTAGAAACACGAATCACCCTGGTACCGATACATCAAACATGTTTCGTTTCGTTAGTGCCACCTGTTTACCATCTGCTCATTTTATTGGTTATAATTAGGGACCGGATTTTTAGGTTTTTAAAAACACTGTTTTAGGTTTTCCATTAAGTGAAATAGTTTTTTTTAGGTTTTTTATCCAAAATATCGTTTTTGGGTAGAATAATTGGTTTAATGAATTTGAATGTGCTACATAGGATTCAATACATCATTAACACGTCTTCTTAAAACACATTGTGACCACTCAGTGTGAATAACAAGACAGTACTAAAGGCAAACAAACGCTTTAAAACACACCCTTGTTCATACACGGCAACAATGGTTGTTCGTACGGATATTTTAAAAGGAATACGCCGGTACTCTACACTTCCTCTCTTGATACTGTCCATCCTAGACGACAATGGGTTGAACGAAACGATGATGGTATTAATTTCAACCCGACAAAAATTATTGTCTCTCCGCAAAATATCGATTCCTCAACTGACAACCAAAAAAGACAAAAAAAAGTAGCCTAAATTATATATTTTAGGTTTTATATCCCGTTTAGGTATATTTAGGTTTTTATACCCCATTTAGGTATTTTTAGGTGCCACAGAATTAATGTGGGTGAATCCTACGGACATGATTCGAAATAGTGTATGAGCGCTTTTTGTTTTGGAAGCAAGGAAAAAAATAGGTAAAAACCTAAGAATCCGGTCCCTAGTTATAATGATACAGAGTTTAATCAAGTAAAGTGTCTTTTATATAGGCCATAGAGGTCTTTAGAAGGATTGAAATTTCAAAATTTTAATAGATATTGGGCACTTGAAGGCATGTTTGCGGTCTGGCTTTCTTCTACAAACTGAAATGGATTCGTGGAACCTCTGCTCCGAATTCAGACACAAGCTGTAGCAAAAGAGAAGCTTTACTAAGGCTTCGCTTTAGGCGTGGTTACGGTCTGACTTTCTTCTGCAGACTGAAGTGGACACGTACACAACCTCCCAGTCCCCATTGTCTGCTTGAGGTCATTGTCACGACTCGGCACAGAATCATCGTTGTCGGTTGGAATTGAGAAAGAGGAGTAAAAATGTAACTCGAAGCTGAAGTTGCATGGAAAAGCCTTTAAGACCTAAAATAGCTAAAATGGACTAATAAGCGAAGAAACGCCAAAAATGCAGACAAGGACAAACATCACCATTTTCTGGTATACAGTGATCCAAAATGAAAATATGTTACGTTGGGACTCGTCTTCATGTACTTGAAAAGAAAAGAATTTTTCCTCAACTTTCTAGCCCTAAGAAAATCAGTCTCTAAATTGACTAAATGGAATATAGTTCTAAATATATTGTTAGTATGACTCCACGGTTAAAAACTTATGTCAAAAGATTTAAATAACTATCTTAAATGGGGAAAATAGGTGTAGCTGTTATACATATATAACAAAATGTCATTGTAATCTGGTATCTAATGACAGGCGGACTAAATGAATATGTTTCTCCGTCTGCAAGTCGGTTTCAAGCCACCCGCCTTTGAGTATGTGGCACAGCTTGCACAAATGCACGAACAGTTGCCTGGATCAGAGAGTTGCCACAAACCGCGTATGGAAAGAGGTAAAGATAAACCGATACGCTCACTTTCAAGTACAAAGGAAGCTATAGGCAATAGATTAAGCAAATTAAAATGCTATTTTCTTATTTGCCCTTCTTCCTTCTGCTGTTCAACATATTATCCAACTTTTTAAAAATAAAGTAAAACAAGAGTGACTTAACATCTCATTCGTTCTGACCTCTTATCATATTATACTAAACTAAACTAAATTCCATGGCGCTACATCCCAGGAGGGATTTGGCCTACCACCCGACCGCTGCATCATCTACCACAGGCAGATGGCAGGATTGGGAGGCCATGTGGTCAGCTTGCCGACACCCACGGCCGTTAATGGTGGTTTTCATGACCGGAGCCGCTACTTCTCTATCAAGTAGCTCCTCAGTTTGAATCACGAGGCTGAGTGCACCCCTACCAGACCTCCCGACCTCAGAAAAATCCGAGGAGGTACCGGGGATCGAACCCGGGCCGACAGATCTGTAGTCAGCGACGCTAACCAGAAGACCACGCCGGCGGTCCTTATATTATACTATAGATTTAAAAAAAAAAAAACTAAAAACACAGCAGGGCAATTTTATGTGAAGATTGAAATAGCATCCCAACCCCAATTTTTGCTTGATACGTACACTCGGCCAATACGTAGCTGATCATTGACTTGTGCATTAATGAGACATTTTCTTCACTATTTTTTAAATAATCGTCCTTGAGATACAGTTATGCACGTTTTTCAGACAATCTGATACTCCTGATGATTTTTGACATGGTGCTTTACTTCGTTTACAGTATTACGGTGGTTTGGTAGGCTATATCAACTCCTAAATACAGGTTCATATCTCGTTCTATAATCTTCCTATTTATTTCTAATTCATGCTCTACTGGTTCTCTTGATATGCGCGTACACTTTATTTTTATCTCAGTAAAAACTGTCACATTATAACGTTCTGCATTCAGGTATGAAAGGGTTAAAATTGAAATTATTTGAGTCGTCTAATTAATTTCTTGAAACAGATATAATCTTCACTTAATTTAACATACATTACTGTACTAATGCTATCTTTCACATTCTTAAAATAATAAGTTTTTATTCTTTATTGTATAATGTGTCTCATTCGATTAGATAATCGAAAAGGAATGTTAAGGTATGGTGTCAAGGTTAGCATTGCGTCTGTACGCCAGCTCTTGTAACACGTTAGGAATGCGCTATTTGGTGGATACGGAATATCTAAACGTATGTTCCTTCCAAGCGTCAATGACAGTTCTTCACCTCTTCATCTGGCAGCTAACTCTTCTAGATTTCAGCAAAGCGTTAGACTCTGTAGGCAAAGGTATACTATTTCCAAACTCCGTTCTATACAGTTGTATGAAAGATGCATCCGCTGGATTGACTCGTATCTTCGCGATCGCCAACTGTGTTTACTTGCAGATCGTCTTCCTGGGAACTCCTGGTGAAGTACTATAAATTAAAAAAAAAAGGCCATTCAATAACCCCTAACACTTTTGCCTATACAAATATACTACCAAAATAAATTTACAGATATCACGAATGGAAAGTGATGCAAAATATTCTAAAAGTTTTGGTGTGATCTCAAACATATAGTTGAATCCTGAACCACATGTTATTCCCAGGCAATTAGAACTGAAGTAAACTACCATATGTCTGTTAAACGAGAGAAAATCTTCTCAGTTTACTGTTAATAGCTGGTAAATCACAGGGATCTTTTCCCCCTTCTGAGAAAGATATGTGGGCTAACGCTAGCCTACAGAAAATGTTACCTCATTATCATCTTGTTTTATAATCTGCCTACGTCTATGGGTTCAATTAAAAAAATTGACCAAAATATTTCCTTGACGATGACCAATGAATGGCTATGCAATAGAGTATAACCGAGGAAAAAAATAAATTTTGTAAGTTTTGTTGGCCAAATTCAACAGTAGCTTCCAATACATCATTTAACGTCAAACAATAAGGCAACACAATAGTCTATGTAAGTTCAGATCTCTTCTGTAAGTTTGGTGACCTATTGATGGAGAATCCATGGAGGTTGGTGTTCGTATGATCATTGGGGGTGTAGGTAGCCTACCATAACCCATAATTCAGTCTCTGAAATTTGTTTTTATCTGAGTATGTGACTTAAGGGTTGAAAGAACCAAAGGCTATGCAATGTATGAATTTGGTTTTCTCGTGAGTGTACTTCGTGTAGGCTGTGAAGGTCAGGATGATGGTGGGATCGTCCTTGTATTGTATTGTCATGTAGCACGCCCTCTGACCTCAGTGTGTCGCACCGCGAAGAGGAATCAGAACATATTACATTCCGTTACACATTGAACCTTACAATTAAGTACAAGCAAGGCGTACATCATGCTTCATACTTCCATAGGGTGTGGTTATACTTCGTCTTCAAAACCAAATAGCAGCGCTCTTCTGTGCAAAACTCGCGTTCCATCATTTCAAAATAACGTGATTAAATTTTGGACTCTAACTATCTTTGTTCAGAGTCTTATGGCTTCTGCATTGCGTAGCTGGAAACATAAATGTTGCTGTAGTTCCGTTTCTGCTCAACAAAGTTGTTCACTAGCATACCTTGAATGCTTTGGAAACTTGAAAATATAGCACTTCTTAAGTTTCTCTGCTTTAAAGAAATGTTCTGAAGAGACCCTTTGCACTCCATTCGGAAATGACTCTTTAAAGAGAACTTTGATTAAATGTTAATTTCTGTTCTACGTCATGTTCATTCTAGTCCATCCACTGGCATTTGGACTTTCTGGTGAAACCAGCTCTCAGGTGTCAGACCAACTTCCTCTATTCGAATAGTCGCATACCGGTTACCTCAAACTAGTCCTTTGAGTCTGGCACGAAACAGTGCGAATAGAGCAAGTTGCTCTGACACCTGAGGGCCGGTTATACAATGCAGGCTTACGCTTGAGGACAAGTTTCACAAACCTAGCAGGTCCAAACCAGAGAATGTACTATAAGCTTAACAGCTTGTGTATAAGACCCTTTCATTACTATTCATTTAAGTTTTTTTAAATTATTAGTGAAAGGTGGTTAATCCAGTGGTTGGTATTACGGCCCATCCTTTCTCACTCTCCCCTCTACATTTCCTTTTCCTCTTTTTTTTTCTCTCTCTCTCTCTCTCTCTCTCTCTCTCTCTCTCTCTCTCTCTCTCTCTCTCTTTCTGAACATAAGAAAACAAACATCGGATTGACCAACATACAACGTTCATAATAGGAACTTTCCAAAATTCGAGTTCTACATCTCTTGAGATATAGCAATGCATGTACCCATTGCATCCTGATCTTTTAAACACTCTGGAATCTGGAACATTATAATTTACCCGTAAAATTTATCTTCAACACTTTACTAGTCAAACTGTTATTCACCCCCTCAGATACCATTTATCAGTCATTCTATAATTGAAGAAATAATATGTCATCTAGACTTTATACTATGGTTCTGGGATTTATCCTTCCAAAAAGTTAAACCCATGGTTCCTGCTCAACAGAAATAATCACGCAACCCTCGTATTGCTTACGTCAACGTGAGACAAGAGGTGTTTATTCCCTAGGGCTCTCTATAAGCACTACTCTGTTTACATCCGAAGTTAAATTTGACTTGAATATGTACTTGAATTCTCGTTTTCATGAACAATTTATTGTAAATTTTTAGTGATGGCAAATAGTCATTGGATAATATTGAAATATCCATGATTGTAATATAACAAATTAACGGCGGTGCGGATCAACAGTACTATAGTGCTTTCACATTCGCCAGAGGTTTCAAGGCCACAACTTCTCACGTCTAATATGCCCCCACTGATCAGCAGTCAACAATATTCCCCTTTGCGCAGAGGAGCTGCGCTGTCGCACACACTCATACGGCACTAAGGGGGAACTCCCTACTGGCTTGTCATGTGACTGGCATTGGAGGGGTATGATGTCATATGAGCACGGTAAGTGGGGGTATGATAGGCATGCTACGTCTGACCTTGAAACCTCTGGCGAATGTGAAAGGACTATAGTTAAATAATTTCATTAGGGAATGTCTTCATAATAAATAAATACAAAATGCATTTTTGCGAAAACTACATAATACATAACTTCTTTTGTTATAGGCTATATATATATATATATATATACTGAATACTGTGCATACCGTATCATAAAATTCGTAACATTGGCCTATTTTTGAACAATACTTAGTTTTATTTCACACCATTTTACTTTTGTGTATGAATATGAAGAAATGCTGGCTAATTTTCTGATATGTGATTCCGCTATAAATTATAGTATATACATAATATGAGATCTTATGTTGGCCGTCATCGTGCTCACAGCAGGTCACAGCTCCGCGCTGGAGGCCAAGTAGTAAACAAATAATGGCTATTTGTGTTTCCGATTGTGACTGCTTCTGTTTTGTCATATTGCCAGTTGACGTAAGAATTAAGTAAGTGAGACTTACAAGACGTTCCCGACTTTATATAATGCATTAGACTTCTAGAAAATGCAACTAAAAATCTTAGCATTTTCTTCCTTGGTATATTTAATTATTATAACTTCGAAATACAGTAGAGTCTCACTAATCCGGACTTCGCTCGTCCGGACATTCGGTTAATCCGGACGAATGAACAACCAATAAATTTTGAATTTTAATCACAAAGATCATCAGTTCGTAAGTTAAAACTTAGGTCTATATGTATAGGAAAATTAAAGCTAAAATTAAGGTGTAGGAAGGGTTAAATTTATCGAGAAATAAATGATTGATTGCTATAGTTTTACCCACCTAAAACTTGTATTACAGTACAGTACGTGCATTTTAAGACAAATTCCGTTTGATCCATAATTTCGGTGATCCGGACAGGGTCCGATCCCATCCAGTCCGGATTAGCGGTATTCTAATGTATTCTCTAATTGTTTGTAAACACGGAATGGTAAGTAGAACATTTATAAAATTGTTTTAAATAAGATTTACAGACGAGGGTAGGTATTATTTCGGAATTAGGCAAAGATTAATAATGATTCTATCTTGCAGTTCAATTGACTGGTGACTAGCACTGTTTTAAACAGCTGAAGACAGTTTACCCGCCAGATTATTTATTTATTTATTTATTTATTTATTTAACCTGGCGGAGTTAAGGCCATAAGGCCTTCTCTACCACTCAGCCAGGGCAAAAACATGAAATACATAATGATAATAATAATAATAATGATTAATAATAAAACATAGAACTGATATACATGAATACAAGAAACGAACATTAAATACAAAGAAAAAAAAATAGAACATAAGTAATACAAATGACTAAAAATAAAGAAAAAAAAATGATGAAAGTCTAAACAAATACATTCTTAGTTATTACAAAATATAATGAAAATTAAAATATATTACTAATTAGCATCAATTCCTAAATGTTATTGTATACTAAATTTATTAAATGGCGCTTGAACTGTGAAGTCGTTTGGCAGCTCCTGAGATGGCTAGGCAGTGAATTCCAGTGACGAATAGCTGTTGTTGTAAACGAATTCGAATAATGTGTAGTTCTGTAAAGAGGCATGGATAGTAAGGGGTCAAGCTGAGAGCGCGTGCCCAAGTTATGGTAGGAAGAAAGGTAATGAAAGCGACTGGAAAGATAGCTAGGTGTTGAGGTATGAAGGATTCTATAGAGCAGTATGAGACAGTGAAAATATCTTCGCTCACGCAGGCGTACCCATCGAAGTGATTCCAGTGACGGTGTTATGTGGTCATATTTACGAATGTTACATATATATCTGACGCACGCATTATGAACACGTTGCAGTCTTTGAGTCAAATTGCTGTTTAAGTCAGTAAGTAGGACGTCACAATAATCAAAATGAGGCAAAATGAGTGTCTGAACAAGTGTTTTTCTTAATTGAAACGGGAGGCAGTCTTTTATACTATACAGAGTATGCAGCGTTGCAAATGTTGTTTTGCAGATATTAGCGACTTGCATATCCCACGTTAAATTATGGTCAATGTATATGCCAAGGTATTTAACGGTATTACTATAAGGAATTATAGAATCATTTAATTTCACTTGGTTTAGAAAATTGACATCTATTTTAGACAATTGCCGCTTGAGCCCTATTATGATAGCTTGTGACTTCCTAGGATTTAGCTTTAAGTCGTGTCTTTCTGCCCATTTAGAAATTACGGTTATGGGAGTCTAAATGAGCTTGGCGCCAACGTATAAAGCTGAAAACTTGGGTTCGATTCCCGCCCATTATAAATTTTCCTTCATATAAACTAGTGAGTGGCGTTTTTTGGTAAAGCAAATCCTCAGTAATGTGAACCCCAAAACTCCGAGAAGAAGATCGCAACTGACTGCCACTTGAGTGTCTCCGAGGATAATATTAATTGTTCCAAAATCCTGTACCTTGAAAGATGACGCTTCACAGAGTGAAATTTTCAAGATTTAATTGTTAAAATTTTTTTTATAGTATTATTAGACACAGTGGCACAAATGTTAAGTTACTGGAAACAACAATTGATTTTTTTGCATAGCACATAAAGTGTTTCAATGCAAGTATGTTAATAACATAATTTTCACATTAAATGACTTAATAATTAGTAGGCTAGTTTATGTAGTAAATACTACTAGCGTCCTTGTCATAGCTTTCTCCTTTTTTCTTCTTCTCCCTCTCCTTCATCTTCTTCAGAAATTTCTTCTGCTACTGCTGACTTGGATTTGTAGTACTTCGTGAAAAACTGCTTGATACTTCTTCTTGGTAACTGGAAATGTCAGTCTGTTTCTCTCTCCAGCATTTCGACTATGTTGTTGAAGCGTTTTAGACATTAAATCCAGAAATAACGCCTCCGAGCAGATGTAGTTGAAATCACTGCATTACTTTCTCCCATCAACCATTGTTTATAGTAATACGTAGGTCTAACTGATTTTCAATGTTCTTTCATTACCAGTAGTTTAAATAATTGTTCGTATTATCCCCTCTATCTTATTGCCAGTATGTTATACTTCTCAAACTGAATTGTATCTGCTTTTCCTTCAAAGATTTGTAGTTTTACAGTATCTTGAACTTTATGGACGGATAATTTTCCAAACAATTTTTTGATCGATTTTATTTTTGTAAAAAATATAGCAGATGAGGATGAAAGATGTTCCACTTAGCATCAGAATTGCACTGACTGAAATGTTCGTCTAGGGTTATATTGTGTCTGTTGACAGCTGCCATCGCACCCTCCTTTAGAAGTTAGCAAATTACAATAATACTAATCATCCGTTATCGGCTTCTTGCGACAAGACTTTGGTTTGACAACTGTTTAAGAAGTCGCAGGTTCGGGTCTTTATACAAACTTTAATTTTCTTGTTCGCATATAATACACATTATATAATTATAATAGTTTAACGAAACTTGCGGTTTTGCCCTGCTTATTATCGAATACGGTACATAGAGATAATAGCAGTAGGCCACTGTTTGAGTATAATCTATTGTTGAATACATTTCGAAAGTTGATAGCAGCGAAAAACGTCTCAGTGTCTTATAATGGATCCCTAAAATATATTAATATAAGCCTGCTCTGTAAGCATATATTACTGTTGTTCAGCATTGATGTCAATTTTCTCATAAGGAGTCGACCAGCACTTGATTAATTGTATGATCTAATCCTCAGTTCTGTGAAGATAAGAAACGTTTCATTTTATGATAAATGATATTAGTAAATAATTGCTTTACAAGGCTTGGCAATCGTGATGCGTGTGACACTGAAATGACCCATTAACATTCGTCATTGGTCGTAAAACTCATCACTCTTGTAGAAACATTGCGATAAGTTCAATGAATATTGATGAACGCCTTTTGAAACATACATGTCAGTACAGTCCAAGGAGCTCAAGATTTATAGGTTAATTGCTTAAAAGCACTACAGTTAACAAATGCAATCTTAACTACTACAGGCATTTTTTTTTTGCTTTAATTTAACATTTCCATTCTTCCATTGTCACAGGCAAATGCATAGGCAAAGCAATCTGTGACTAGTGCATAAAACTACGTTGGCCAGTTGTACTTCCATAAAGAAAACTAAACATATTCTTTTATTTTATTTCGTGATCGAAACTTAAACTTTTCAAATAATTTGCTTAGTTTTGATAACTACATGAAGGAGTTTATCATCACCATCGTCGTCGTCGTCGTCATCATCATCATCTACTGTTAAACTACTTGACAAAGGGTTACACAGCTTTGTAAAATCTTTGAATATTGCCTTGACTATTGTATGGAAAAAGAACTGATTGTCAATTGGATAATCTATTAAATTGCACATTAAAAACCTATAATAAATTGATCAAATAATGTCCAATAGGATTTAAAATTAGTGCTAAAATATTTTAATTGTGCATATCGCATATCTTGTTAGTGTGCTCCTACACAACTGGATATTTTAAATTCCGAGCATTTAATAGATTATATATATTTTATTAAGTTTAAAAGTATTACTGCATTAAAGTCTAACTCCTATAGTCCTATTCTTAGGGATCTAGGTTCCAAAACGTAGTAAATTTTATTATTGGTTTTAAGATATAAAATTCGTGATGGAAATGAGGTATTTATTGCAGTTAGTATTATTTCAATTTCTAAACCATAGATTGTTAAATTGAATATGCAATAGACCTAAAATTATAAGAGCAATAAGTAGTTTTTTAAATTTATTTTTTATTTTAGACATTTCTTAGTTCGATATTTTTTCCCAACGAAGATTAGATTTCCTCTTGCAATATATCATTACGTATATTGTAGTTTGGGTCAACATGTAACCGGCATAATTAAGTGTTAACTAAGTGAAGATGGCTCGTAAAAAAAATATTTCAATAGATGAGCAATACTATGAAATACTTACAATCCTGCGGCACATAGAAATAAAATCCGGTTTTGTACGCAAGAAAGTTAGCCTATGAACAGAGAACTGAGAAAATGAAAAAGTTGTTGGATGGATTTAACAGTTTTATGGGAATATAATTGCAAGAAGCTTCCTTTGAGATGCATGTAGCGATATGCCTGATGAACAAGTACTATGCAGCAAGATAAGTGCAGGAAGAGTAAGAAGACCTTCACGGGAGACTAGACAAGCGTCCTCCGATACCTCAATCAGTTGGTGTCGTCCTAGCATTTCCTGCTTATGTGAGTTATATGTCAACAGTAGCTCACTGGCTCTTTATATGTGTTTGCATATATATTTTTTATGATAAACGAGTTAATGTGACAGAATCATGTGGTACTGACATTAAGCCAATATTCAGTTTCCTAGTTTTCTAAGACCTAGTATTATACCTAGGTATACAGGTTCAATCTAAAGTTAACCAGTTAAAAGTTATGACGTATTGGTTAAATGAAATCGTGGTGCAATGATGTTAGTGGACGAGTTGGCTGAGAATAGAAGATGACCGATAACATTACATAATATTTATAAAAATGCCATTAACGCAGAAAAAGAAATTGATGTTGTTTGTTTGTAGCAAAATTGGCCGGAATTGACGAAAATAATACGTTAACTTTTTCACCAAAAAAAGTAATTTCTTATGAATCTAGTAAGTATGTACATTAAAGTAAATTAGTGCAAAAATATTGTAGGCCTGCAAAGTTTTGGAACTCTTATCTTCTCGTTACATATTTCGAATTTGATGAAATAAGGTTAGGACTGTCTCCATCTTCAGTCTGAAGCTATTGAAAACCTCATGTTCAAAGGTGTTGAGATCTATCTCGGAAAATTCTGAGCCTCCGAGGTATCAATATTATATGAGTAACTTTCTTAACATCGTTCAGCATTTCGTCGAATACTCCGCAATATAGATGGGACCACATTGACTTAACAAACAGAAGATGAGTTCCAGTCAGATTAAACTAAATTTTAACCGAAGATTAAAGTTTACAATACACATTAAAATGAACATTCAAGTTTAAACCTACGTTTTTTATATCAGTCCTAAAAGAAATATCTATTTGAATGTAATCATTACAGATATTTAGAAAACATATTATAACAAGGTCTTCCAAAAATCATCCCCTACTTCCATCGGAATAACATAATAATGACATGAGTGGACAACCACATTTCACTAGAGTGCAGCGATGAGAGTACGCTCGCCCTAAGGCAAATTAGAAACCACAAGGGCAATCCAAACCAACAATGACGTAGTATTGAAACAGACACAAAGATAGGTTTTGGCATGAAGGCTTTGACACTTTCCTTGTATGCAGTTAAAATGTTCTTTATAAGGATATTACCGTAGATCTGGGTAGGAATGGAACCCCGATTTGTTTTCAGTGACTACATGGTCGGATTCGTTCGAAGGCATGCCAATTGTCTCAGGACATATTTTCCTTTCATGAATTTAGTATAAACCTCTTCCCAAATGGACACTAGTAACGCTCAGAATTTGCTATAAAAGATACGAGTTGCCAAGACTTTTCTGCACCAGTGAGACTTCAGAGGCTTTCTCTGCTTCATGGAATAGGTGTCTCTTCATCCTCTTGAGCCCGCTGTTCTAACGTAGGCCTACATCGAGAGATGCACATGCCTTAGGTGTCTAAGTAAGTCAAATTTTAAAGGATAGCGAGGGACTTTCTATAAAGTATATTTGTCTTATGTTTTCTGTCATCTGCACAATGAATAGTCTATAGTCAATTTAAATAATTTAGTTTTATGAGGGGACTTTCAGGTAGCGTATGTCAAATGCCCCTAAAATCTTATCTAGTCATCGACGGGCTTACAGATCTCATTACAACTCCTACCACCACTAAACCTTTGCATGAACTGGCCTTGGCTTTGAGAAAATTGCTCTACAGTTGGAAGAGTAAAATATGCAAGCACTGAATTAACATATGTAGTCTCAGACAAAATAAATATAAATGTGGCTTGATCCTTTCCGGTGTTGAGAATATATTATTTTTGTCGGGCTTCCAATCGGATGAGTAGGTGGATTGATTCCGAGCTTTCGGCAGCTATCTCTGCTGCCATCTTCTGGGAGAAGTGAGCCGGATTGGGAAATATATGTATTATAAATAGGAGAGAAAGGGTATGCTTGGACGAGGGGAGGCCAATCACCAATGTGATATACATTTTACAGAAGTAAAAACGAGTGCAGAATACTTTTGTCGTGATTCGAGATGTAGGCTAAAGTTTTGAGACGCAGAAATTACAATGAACTGAACATAAAAGGGACATAGGCTAAGTTATAACAAAATGTAATAAAAAATAAATTATTTATTGTATACATATAGATATATCTGTTTCTTCATATAATAAAAGTCTATTTACAGTGGTGTTGTATAAAAGAGCTATGACGCAACAAGTCTATAGTTGTAGGAGATACAATATTACATAGGCCTATAACACAAATAACTGAAAAATAAACCCTTTACTAAATATTATTTTCAATGTAATAAGTAATTTTACCTTCTCTTAAAGTGGCACCAATATTAAAATAATTTAATGAAAGAAATAATGGGGGAAAAGAACAATAGCAGTAGAGTCAATAACTTCGTAAGAATATAGCCTACTGTTCCATTGACAGATTATAAACTTCACAGTAGATTTTTTGGGACACTATTTTTGTCGCTTCTGATTGCATGGATATTGAAGAGCATGGCGATGGCGAACGATTCTTTTTCAAAAGTTCCAAGAACCCTGTAGGTTGAGCCCATAAAGTTGTGAACTAGGTTGAGGAGACATGTGAGATACGTATAGGTGTGTTCGTGGGTAAATAACAGTGCTGTGACCTGGTAATCATACGGTATAACAATACAATGGAATGCCGTATTATCTGTATAAGAATTTTTTAAAAAGATTCCTAGGAAACTTCTTTACATATTAAATGGCGCTCCGATCTGATTGTTAACTGGAAATTCCCTGTTTGAATCTCGAAACGATTAGTGCATTGTGCAGGTTTCATGATGACCCTTTACTCTTTTTCTAACTCATTTAACAATTTAACTCATTATACAATAGCGATATTATAACAATCTTATTGGGTTATCAAGTCTGAAATATTTTGTCGCTTGTATTTAAAAACTGTAACTATTAAGAGTGACACAGATAATATATGTTCATTTATTAGGTTGAATTGTCAAATATGATTACACTGGTATCAGTGTTAAACTGATGTTCTGACTGCAACCTTACTATCTTCAGACACAGTAAGAATCATGTACCAGTTCTTTTTTAATTAATTTATTTATCTTGTTTACAATCTATTATCTAAATTATCAAACAAAATGATCAATAATTATAAAGTCTTACATAGGCCTATGCTATAATAATAATAATAATAATAATAATAATAATAATAATAATAATAATAATTTTATTTATTCAGCATGGTATAATACAATTTTATACAGAAGAATATCGTCATTAATACAAAATCTAAAATTACACAAATAAAAACAAGTAAGGAAAATGATAACGGTATATAGGTATACTAGCACTTACAAAACGGTTAATACCGGTATATCATGCAAACAACTGTAATGCAGTAAATACAAATAAATACAAGTTAGGCCTATAATGGAAATATAGCTAAGAATCATTTAAAAACTCATTTGTGTTATAATAAGCTTTTTTGGCAAGAAATTTATATAATTCTGCATCAAAATTCTTTACAGTAATTCTTTGTCGTAGGGGATTAGGTAGGTTTCTAAAAAAATTTCGGACCAATATAACTTGGTTTTCTTTCATACAAGGTAAGTCTATGTTGTTGTACTAAAATATTTTTCCTACCACGCGTGTTGTGGCCTATAGTTCGTATTTAAGGGCTGCAATTATCATGCAGAGCAATTCTTTAATGTGAATTGTGATCCTCCTTTTCAGTTTTAGGCCTAAGTGTTTCTAGATTATATAGCCTATTTTTTTATTTACATAAAATATCATACTATGAAAGGATGAATTTTCGATTTCACATTATCCCCCTCTATGATATTCCTGGTTGAAAAGTTTATTCACAAATTTATGTGGATCCAAAATTGTAAACTAAGTTTAAAGTTAAAGTTCGGGGAACTTATTTACGTACGTATTTCCAGAACTATTCAATTAAAAGCAGTGGATTTTCCAAGGTTTCTTTTAACTTAGCACGGAAGAGGAGTGTTAGTAATAAATTGTCAATAAAGGGTAGATTTTTTTTAAAAAATAGCAGTGTTTAGTGTCTGGTGGGCCCTTCAAAATGTTTTGAGAGCCAGTGTGTTATGCCTGTGTCTATAGAGTTAACTATCCTTACCTATTATAATCGTACGTAAAATAGACATCTGCTTCATTGGAAGCAGGCATCTATCTGCTTCATTGGAAGCTAACAAATTGCAGCGTGAAATCTAAGCAACGAGGCATAGTCGTTTATTATCAAGGTGTCATTAATTTGTTTCTAATTACACTCATCATAGACATAGGTCCAAAGAGCCGAGTGCTAATTTGGCGATATCGCGCAGGCGTTCTTTGTATTGTGGCGGGATTCGTATTGTCCGAAGGATATTACTTTGATTGCGCCAGTGAATGATTGAGTACTTGTTGAACTTTACAGTAAGGTCACGATGCGATGAGGGTTTTAATTAATGTGCATGAGTCCACATAGCCTGGGTGAAACTAGTTGGTGATTTCCACACGATTTCATTATGCGTAATATGTAACAATGAATCAGTCCATGCATGTACTATCGTTCAAGCACATGGCGACATATTTTAGTATTGTCCCTTAAAGCTAACGCAATTCCATTGACATCGTCGATATTATTTTTGTATGAAATCATTTTGTACTTTAGTTTCTTTTTCCGAAAGAAAGTGTTATGGTCCAATTCACTCTCAAAACGGGCCATGATCATATTTCCATTTTTGTTGGAAAATTGAGATTAAAAAATTGTCTTACTCATATTTTATTTTTCAGTTTTTTAATTTATAATTTTAACGAGAAGCCCAGATTTTATCGCTAAATTCACGAGCAACGAATCCGGAATCGAGTTATATTTACTATGACTATTTAGCGAATTATAGAATGAAGAATATAGAATTAAGCAAGTAATGAATAATTATCCATGAAATGAACATTTTCTATTTATGTAATTGTAAGCGAGATAGACCATGGCGAGACAAGTTGTATTATTACATCGATTGCCGCGCCATATGCGATTGTCTCGCTGCGCCAAATATTTTCATGAGCTGTTTTATGTTTTAGATTATAACTCCTTACTACTACGTAGTAATAATATAGTATTATTAATATTGTGAATATTATTAAACGAGATTTAAAATACTTCACCAAATTATTTTCATATCACCTTATGCTCGAATTTACCCGAACACTGTGTTTAGTGATATTTTTTTCAAAAAAACCACTGGTATTTATTTATTTGTTTATTTATTTAATCAAGAATGAACATTACAGGTATACATCCAATTACAATGTTCATGACTATGCTAGCAATACATAATATACTTACAATAATACAAATAGGAAATAGGTGAATAAAAAGTAGTAAAGTTAGGATAAATACCTATGTAAAAGTAAGAAGTAAAGAGAATAAGAGAGGTTAGAAGTAAAGCAAGCATTAAGAATAATATAAAGAAGAAAAAGTAATAAGAGTAAAAACTAAAGAAATAATATTAACAATACGTATATGTTTGTTGAGATCCCTACAAGTGAGAGGTAAAACTACGAAAGAGAGAGAAAAAAATGTTTGTTGACAATATCAATTAGACATTTATGATTACAGTTAAACATTATTCACACACAGATTCCTATGAATCACCATTTTGGACAAGTTTTAACAATTGGCTTACAATATAAATAAATTGTAAAAGACCTACTCCAAATATATCTATATTAAGTGGGTGTATTGGTAGATTTGTATGATGCCACACAATCCTAGTGAATTTACGAGAAAATGCAATCGCATGTAGCTGTGAAAAAAATGAATGTGATAACAATAGGCCAAAATATAAAATTTAAACTACAGATTCTATTGGTTGAAACCTCACATATTCTAATACTGGATTGGTCACTAATTCATGAGCTAAATAGTCATTGTTAAAAATATTGGGTTGAATAGCAAGAAGTTAAAATCTAACTTCAAAGTGTACCATTTCAATGTGTGGTAATTAATAACACTATTATGGAAGGAACTAATTCATTATGCAGATTGCATTTCTCGTAATGTTATTTCTTATATGAAAACTATGTGATGACCGCATATTTAGTTTTTACTCGTGGAGCATCAAGTTCTCCTTCATACATCACTATAGTACAGTATTCAGTCATCTAAACACTTTAAGCCAATATTAAAACTAATATTAAAATCAATCAGTGGGCAATATTCAAATCAAGCAATTTGTGTGGCGTCGTGAGTGGGTTCATATCGATTAAATTCCTTTGCGGACAAATAGTATCGTACAAAGTTTAAAAACTAGGTGGCAGTTGAAAAGGATAGGAAAATTTCTCAGAGTTTTGTTTGTTCTTTTGTGTTTTTTGTTTGTTTGTTTATCCTTTGGAAACCACAAAACTCTTGTGGAATGTAAAACGAGTAATAACAGTTTTATCTGAAATTGTTTTTATTTGAAGTTAGACGTTGACTAATGCGAAAGTATGATATATTGAGTCTTTCTACTTTATGCAAATTTAAATCTAGTTCGCTAAAGAGCTGTCCCCTTTGCTTTCGGAATGGGATTATAAGGCCTCCAAATGGAGGTTTCATTACAGAAGACTATAGTTACTTTAATGAACTTTCTGTTAAAGGTGTTGACGTTAAAAATATAGATAAAACAACCTACGGCAAGGATTTAAGGTTGATTTATTTATATCGTAACATTAATCTAATTAGGTTTATTTCTATAGAGGTCCGAAGGATAGATGGTAAGATCATCGCCTTGAAAACCACTAGAGAAAACAAGGTATTACTTGGACGTGAGAGGGCCGAGGTATTTGGTCCAAAGGCTCAAATTTTGACTAGGAATTCTTTACGGCTCACAGCACGACCTATGATATAATTCGCGTATTATAACTTCCTCTCCTTCGTTCCCAGTTTTTTTTTTTTCGTTCTGAAAAATCCATCGACCTCGACCGGATATGAATCTGCGACCTTCGGATCCAGTGGAGGTATGCTAATTCTGCACCATTGAGACCAACATTTTTTTAAAAATTTTAGTAGCTTTTTTTAAAACTACTTGGATTACAGAAGTTAAATTTGGCGCTTAATAATCATGTTTAAAAACTTTCAGAATTAAAACAAATGGGGGAATGATTGCCTTATATTTCTAAAACACAGCTATGTTACACTTCTGCAAGCTTAAATTAGAGTAAGAAAACTATAAATTTTATAAGGAATAGGTTTAACACTAAATGACCAGATAAGAGTCTTAAAGAAAGACTGAATAGAAGAATCTGAAGATAAAGAGGTACTCGAATGGGAAGGTGGTGACGTAGCACAGAAATACAATATGAGGAAGCAGGGAGAGGGTTGCTTATCTCTGTTGCATGTTCCCAGCACAATTCAGCAGCAGAGCATCAACACAAATCTGTATCATGTGGTATATAAGATGGCAGAGAGTTTGGAGCCAGAAATAGCCAGACTGTCTGAGCTTCAGCTTGCCAGCCGACTCCCACTATCTGTCTATCTATCTTACCGACGGGCTATCCCTCACGCCTTAGGTTGACTCAGGTCTTTTAACTTTTCAAAAACCCTACCTAATATAAACAAAGTGTTACCCTTGAATGAGATGGATGGATGTATGGAAGAACAGATTCACAGACGGACAGTGAGAAATTCAAAATTAATTTGTAGTGTATAGTGGAATAATTACACCAATCCTTTCCGAAATTATTATATTATCTAGTGTTCTTATAATAAATAAACATTTTAATTTAATTTTAAATTATTAATATTCATTTTGACTACAATAAACACTGCTTTAAGATACTATAGACCAAGGGTTCGCAACTAGGGGGGCGTGCAACAATTTGAAATTCATATTTGGATTTAGTGTTGTTGCCTTATCGATCGACAAGAATGTTTAATCGGTTAACTTTAACCAAACAAATACACAGGCACATACTGTAATTAGCAAGAATAACAAAGCAGTGTTAATTTACATTTTGTAATCTTATAAATTGTAACTATATTTTCCTTGTCATATTAAATAGTCATATCTTGTCCTCAACACGTTTATAATAATTTGGAAATCCAAATACGAGATACGAGTGATCTGCTTTGTGCTCTGTCAAACATAAAACATAATATCTCAGAGCTCGGGAAATCAAAACAGTGCCAATCATCTCACTAACTCTACATTGGACATTTGTGTTTTTACATGTAACTTTTTTTTAGGAACTGTACTGAGACTCAAATATGATTCACAATAATTATATATGTATTTTCGTGTTTTATATCTGTGTATGTGTGACAGCAAAAGCATCACAGGATAAATAAGAATAATAAAAGAGATGACCAATATTAATTTTATTTTTACAGGTATTATAGGGATCTTTTAAAGTACAAAAGTACTGGCAATCACGTCTTTAGACCTTCTTCTCTCCATCACTATCAAAGAGGGAATGAGGGTTTCATGATACTCGAAGGGGGCGTCAGCTGAAAAAGGTTGGGAACCACAGCTATAGACGGAGTATGTATCTGAAGTAATACCAACTAACGTTGACAGTGATCGTTGGCGATAATTTCTGTCTTTTGGAATTAAAAGAAAGCCTACAGACGAGATAAGTTTGCCTACAAGAAAGTCCCATATAAAAGATGACTATGATGTTCACGTAGCATAAGTCTATTGACCATGGGAAGAGGTAGGCCTACCACCCGACCGCTGCGTCATCTACCATAGGCAGATAGTAGGACTGGGGGCATGTGGTCAAGGGAAAGCGATGCTACACCTTTCTGGGAATCACAAGGGCCAATACTTACATTACTTGGAGAAGGGCTCTACAATACCTTAAATAGTGCACGTTACAATGAGATGTTGAGCAACGAGCTGAAGTCTGCAATTCGAACCAATCGTAGAAGCCTATTGTCGAAATGAGTTGTTTTATTGCATGACAATTCGCGCCCACATACTGCCGCCCACACTGCTAAAACTATTGCGAAACTGGGTTGAGGTGTTAGAACATCCTGTATATGGTCCCGATCTCGCCCCATCAGATTTTCATCTTTTTGGGCTACTTAAAGATGCCTTACGGGGGCCGTCGATTCAGCATAGACCAAGAACTGAAGAAGCGATGCATACGTAGCTTGCTACTTAATCGAAAAATTTTTTTTTTCTGAGGGCACCAGGAAGCTTGTGCAAGGATGGGTCAAGTGCATTGAGAAGAAAGAGGACTAAGCTATATTCAAAATTGAGGAAATGGAAAATGTTGTATTGTTGCAATAAATGTAAAAAAAGAGAGTGGTGATACTTATTAAGTATAATATATCGATTGTCTCGCCATAGGTTATCTCGCTTCTAGTGACACAAATAGCAATGCGTTTTATTCATTTTCATGATTTCAATTACTCATACGTGATTAAGCCCGTGAGTATTCGCTTTTTAAAATTTAACTCTAGGTTCGGATTCTTTCAAGATATATTGTCAATTAATTAATACTTTAAAAAATAATAATTAAACCACGATTTACTGTATGTTTTAAATTACTTATTAAAAGTTACCTGTTGAAATTATATGCAGATCCTAGAAACAAGAATCCTCCTTGGAACAAAAAATAATCAGATAGCCTGTACAAACTGCACGGGATTGGCAGCCCGAAGGTTCATTACCGCGCTTACCTGAGCCCGCCATTCAACTCTATTCTGTGCTAACACCATCCAACCATCCCTCGCAACTCCTACTTCTTCTAAGTCTATCCTAATATTTTCCTCCCACCTACGTCTAGGTCTTCCAAGTGGTCTCTTTCCTTCGGGTCTCCCAGTCGATATCTTTTAGATATGTTTTTCCTCCCCCATGTGCGCAACATGTCAAGCCCATTTCATCCTCCTTCATTTAATCACCCTTACTATGTTCGGTGAAAGTACAGGTTATGATGCTCGTCGTTCCCCAGTCCCAATTTTCATCTCTCTTAGGTCAAAATATTCTTAAGTACCCTGTTTTCGGACACTCTCAGACTATATTCTCCCCGAAGATAAGCGCAAGGATAATAAAAAGCTGAATTACAGCTTTAAGATATGTTCCGGTAACTTATTTTCTCTTCAAAATAATTATTTTTTAAATATATGCCAATTGTGATTACAATTTTACAGATATATATATATATATATATATATATATATATATATATGAAATTTTTTTGAATAATTAATACATTAAGATAATAGTACAATTTATTACACACTATATCAAATAATTATTTAAATATTGGAAAAGTCATGATTCTGAAATTCTGTGTTGAATAATTTCTGGTTATCATACCTAGGTTGTATAAATGTTAATGAATTTGACTCAATTAAATAGGTGGTAAAAATCCTGGGCACGGAGTCCTCCGGGAGGGACTTTAAGCTGAGGGGTCCGTGTCGTAGATTTACGGCCCTTTCACGTCCAAGTAATACCTTAGTTTCCGGAGGGGGGTTAAGGGGCGATGGGCTTACCACCTGTCCCTCTTCCCTCTCTAGGAAAATAAGCGTAACAAAATCCACATAGGTAAACAGAAAACTCCACAAGGATGCCCTTCGCCCCAACATGGGGGCATAGGATGAGAGAGAGAGAGAGAGAGAGAGAGAGAGAGAGAGAGAGAGAGAGAGAAAAGAAGGTAGTAAACTTACCTTAAGTGTAAAGGTCTGAAAATGAAAACATTTACCAACTACGCGGATAGACTTGTTAACACAAAAAACTGAACGATTAGTAATAAATTAAAGTGATAATTTGATTATCAAGGACTTCTCCTGAACCGAATAGGCTATGACAAGCTTGGACGACGTGACTTAATATTTGAATTCGATTTATAAATGTGGTTAATTGAAGTGGGGGCCAGTATGGCGGCCCAAGACAATAGCACATTGAGATGAGGGTGTGGTGTAGATTGTCTAAAACAAATTCTCAGCTTTAACCAGACAACAACCTCAGTTTCCATCATGTGAACAGCCCATGACATAACTTCCCCTGTAAACTTCAAGGATCATATCTAGTTAGTTTCGTTTCACTGATGTTGCACAGGTACAGTTACGAAGGCTTAATTTCCAAAGGTCTATTTAGTATATACTAGCATTTACAGAGTGTGTGTAGCGAAGCTATTTAACTAATGAAATTTGGTTACACCTCAAAATCCAATGGCTATATGAGAGACAGTAAGCCATGGGAGACACTGCGATATTACTGGAGGCTAAAACACTGACAAACTCTACTTAGAGACAGGAATTTTGCTTTTGGTTCTTTAAGGACTTGGAACCTATTGCTTGAAAACCCTCCTGGAGAATCAAAACTAAATTTATTTTCACCCCAAGTACCCTATTGGTTTGCATGGATTTGAAACCGCGATCTTGGAGTTCAGAGACCAGTAGACAACCAAATGAGTCCAAGGGTGACGAGAGCTTCTTTGCTACCTATAAACACTTGATGAATATTCGTTTGGGTCAATAAATCAGCTGCTCTTTGGCACCCTGATGACGTGATACAGGCCTGTCACTTGGTCACTATTTCAACTATTTGTTACTTAAAAAATAGTGTTGTTACTTTTTTAAATGGTGGCAACTTTACGTTACTTTTTCCTTTCTTGGATTAGAAGATTATCTTCCTATTGGCTATTGAGGTAAAATGAAAACAAGTAACAGACTTTCTGAAGCTGAACATTTCCAAATTTAAAAAGCTTTGGACAAAATTGATTTAAAAGAAGCAAAGATTACACATACGATGCTTGAAGGATTGACAGTCATGAAATATGAGGAAGGGATCATGTATAAAGGAGCATAACAAATACAAATACTTTAGATAGAGAAAGTTATTTTACTACCAATTTTTTTACTAAAAAAACATATTTTTGTAATAGTCTTCTATATTAATAAAAGGAAGTGTCTGTCCTCCGTCTGTCTGTCTTCCGTCTGTCTGTCCGCGATGCCCAGCGAAATCTACTCAACGCAGAGATCTGAAATTTTATACATAGGCGGACTAAAGGGTCGGAATGTGCACCTCGAAGCCGGAATTTTAATTTTCGCTTTAGTTCGTGAGTTATGAGTGAAAAACGGGCAGAAAACGTGTATTTTTTTGCGATTTCGAAGCAACAGTTTCAGTAATATATTTCAATGTTAAATCAATTACAGCTGGCTTTGGCTATTTTTGTCATCATACCTCATAGCCTACCTTGGAAATAAAAGCATCGCGATCGCTTCATTTGGTAAGTCCATCGTGGACGATTCATTTGTTTAGAGTGTCAAGGCCCGCAGATATATGAAATTTTCAACCTACACGTAAAAAGGATATCAACATAGGCTTAATTATGGTCAAACATTGTTCGATTTGAACGAAACTCACTATACAGGGGTTTCCTGAGCCAAGGAACTGGAACCTGAGGTAGCTTTTTCTACCAGGGGACGCTACCTAATCGTGGAATACACTCCACGTGATTTAGGTGTTAATAAATATAATGATTTAACTATTATGTACTTAAGTTTTGAAATAATTATCGCGGGGAAGCCGCGGGCACATGTTATCTTATAATAATAAAATGACGTGTTTGTCTGTCTGTCCACGATGCCCAGCGAAATCTACTGAACGCAGAGATCTGAAATTTTAAACATAGATGGACTGAAAGGTGGGAGAATGCACCTCGAAGCCGGATTTTTAATTTTAGCTTTCGTTCGCGAGTTATGAGTGAAAAAACTGGCAGAAAACGTGATTTTAGCGCTGTCGAAGCATCATATTTCAGTAATACATTTCAATGTCAAATCAATTGCATTTGGCTTTGGCTATTTTTGTCATACCGTGGAAATAAAAGCATCGCGATCGCTTGAATGTTGTAAGCCCACGCTGGTGCATTTGTTTAGAATGTCAAGGCCCGTAGACATACGAAATCTTCAACCTACACGGAAGAGGGATAATCAACATAGACCTAAATATGATTAAACATTATTCGATTTGGACGTAACTCACTATACAGGGATTTTCTGGGTCAAGGAACTCGAATCTGAGATCGCTTTTGCCAGGCGACGCTATCTAATCGTGGTAAGTAGTCCACGTGGTTTAGGTGTTAATAAATATAATGTTTTAACTATTATGCTCTTAATTTTTTATTTTTGAAATAAAAATCGCGGGCGAAGCCGCGGGCACATGCTAGTAAACAATATAATGTCATTTATTTCATCATTGTATTCGTTTTTGGTAGTTTTATAATTTGTCTTGACAAATACATCTTCTGTAGGCCTATTTGTAATTACAATTAAAACATTGTGCAATGAAATGAGTGGATCGTAAAGCTATAAGGATAGATCAGGAGGCCAATGGGAAATCAATTAAAATACACTTTGCCTAATACTGTATCATTTTATTGTCAACATATAATTATTATCAATTGAGTTTTTATTTTTATTTTTATATTTTAAGGATTAAAAAGTAGTTAACAGGTTACTTACATTATATTTTAATGACAGCAGTGTTACTTTTTGGTTACTTTAAAAAATTTGGTTACTTTTCAACTTTTTGATTCTACATACTGGCTTGATTCAGTCCTGCATAAAGTGTGAACAAATGAATCTAGCTGGCACACAAAAATAAAATACCGGTTACTGAAAGAGGAAGCAAAGGCTAGGAGATGGAGAAAGAGATTTGCATCCGAAGTCCACAAACCTGATTATGGCCACAACACTTTCTAGTAATATATAATAATGTTAATTAATAATAAGCTTAATAAATTAGTACTGAATAGTCGTTAGTGTCGCTTCGTTATTGTAAGCCTCTTTCATCCTTTTTATAAGTTGTCAGTCTTGGTAAATACTGCTGTTATTCATAACCATGCAAATATTTTACGAACATTTTTATTGTGTATTGTGTAAATTAAAATTTATTGTTCCAAATTACACGAAAAATACATACAAAAGTTGATACACCACCCGAAGAAGCAGAGCTTGTGTTCGGGGGTGGTTCAGTTCAATATATTAGAAAAACTTATACTAAACAGACTAAAATACTAAATAGACTGTCTTGAAGTTAAGACATTTTGGAGTTCGACTTTTTGTGTTTAGACCTGATCTGTATTTGGTTATTTTTAATAGTGTTTTTATTCTGTATGGACCATTTGGTCTTAGACTAAAATGAGCTGGAGCCCATGATTCCTTAGTTTTATCCTGCCGGCATCAAAATAATGAACTGAAGTTGAGGTCTGTGGAAAATATTTATGCAAGCTATTGGATCATTACAAATAACTTGACTACACGAGGAACTAAAAGCTAGAACGAATTAAAATGATTAAACCTGCGTTTCTTGTATTGTGGTTATCTAATTATTAATTCGTAACACCATTAAGAAAATTTATAATACCTAATTTAATGTGTTACGATATTCGACCAATCCACTGTATTTTCTGAATGAAATGTACCTCAATACTGCTACAATCTAGTCAAGTGCTGCAGCAAGGTTAAATAAATTGCATGGTGACTAAAATAATGATTATTATGGTAATTACTTTGAGACAATAATATTAATAACAATAATAATCATGCTCTGGCATGAAGTGGCAGTGAACTGGCGAGCGCACACATGCTCCGAACCGTAACAATACCACTCTACTGTTTCCGTGTTTGGGATATATCGTTCCTTTTCTCGCCCCTCAATGAATTTGTTCTGGCCCTTGACCGTACTTCTAAAAAATGATAAAATTTCATGTTGTGTAAAAAAAAGTGAAGGTGTTTTTAACAAAGAATGTAAAATTATTACAGGGATAAAACTTATATTCTATTATACTACATAATATCATGAAGAAAATCATTACTAATGATACCGGTATGTTTTTAATTAAATTTTCACTATTCAGTGTGTGTTAAAATAATAATATTATTAAAGTGATTAAATGTCCAATGATATGACTGGTAAATTTCAGTTTTAGTTCATCTGCATAGTAAACAATGAGTTATTCTGAAAAGATTTGTTTAATTATGACAAAATTTGAAAAATATTTATTAGTGGTACCCTTTATTGTCAGGTTGCGGCCCTGTGAGGCCCGGGTGGCTTGGGTCGCTTAAATCCTAAAAGGGGGAGGTAAAACTGCGAAAAAGAAAGCGAAAAGAGAGAGACCCTTTATTGTAGATGCTAATTTCAGCTCATTCAGATCCAGATTAAAAAAAAATCCAGTCGCAATGTCTTAATTTTATGTTTAAAGTGATTGGGTGCAAAAATAGTTCACTCAATGACATCATTGGTATAACATTTTGTTACCGCCTTGAAGTCAATAATAATAATAACGTAATAATAATAACAAAAAGTAATGTCGCAAAACAAACAATGTTATGCAATGTCAATATATCATTGTTAAATGTTTGAATCGTTATGTTGGTGTGTAATTTCTAGGGGGCGGATTTCTATGACTTAAAAAATAGGATATATGCATGCATTAATGACCTAAAAACATTAAAGCATGAACAATACAATTTAAAATATGACTTTACCACTTACACACTGTGCATTTTTTTAAAAGTTTCATTACAATACATTTTATTAAAATATAGTGTTAATTATTTAAAATATATTCTCTAAATTCTCAAAAAGGATCATTATAATGCAAAGTTTACACAATATGATATGAAACTTCAAAATGTCTTTAATATGCACACAAATATGCCAAAAATATGACCCAAATATGTATATTCATACTAAATATGCTACAATAGTTGAAAATTTCCTAAATATGCAGTTATATGCACAAAAGCCGTTGATTTTCACCAGGAAGCTTGGAATCGGGTTTAAATTAGTCGGAAACCTGAAATAATGGAAAGGGGAAAAATATGACATGTCATAGAAATCCGTCCCCTAGTAATTTCTAATGCGATAATAACTATGACCTCGTATTTACATATGAGAAAGGTTTTTAATCGAGCACATATCAGTCATGATAGCCTATACAGTAAATCGAAGTGTCCGCTCATTTGTCACCCGATCGAAAACGTCCATAAGCTCTCGCAGTCATATAAGACCTATTTTTCCTAAAAGATGAAACATGAGTGGTTTTTACTTGCTATCACGTGATAAAATAATTAGTTAACATGTTTTAAAAAAAACTTAGTATTACTTTCCTTCACTCTTACTTATACGGTACCTGAAACACACATTAAACACCTATGATAAATGCCCCAACATACGAAATATTAAAAAATAAGATCTATTCGACGTAGTTCATTGACTGTTCCATTCATACACCGCGCACTTGAAAATGACCTATAATATCTGACAATGCTACAGATATGGATACAGTTCTTTATCTTAGGTCGTTACTGAATACTTCAAGGTACCAATAAGTGCCAATGAACAGTATTGAATAGGCTACATAATTTTTTTACAACATAACTTATTTGGAAATCGAACTGTATAAATGTACATTGATTAAAAACACAATTTTGATTTGTTGCGAGCCACACCAAGTGGATTATTTTCTAGTTTAGCTTATATTAATTTTGAGGCAAGCTATTTTCTCGTTACCACACATAGCGCCAGGTTAGTGTTCCATAACACGTTTGATAGTTCATTCATTTAGTCTAATGTGATCTCATGCAGCTGACACAGTATTGATTTGACTTTAAGTAACACAATTAAGAAATTAAGCATTATTTATGTAATCCATTACATTTTATTCATAGAATAGCTTAATGAATCCCACGAGATTACGAGTGACATCAGATAAATTCTAAGCTATCGATAACCTCATCACCTCTAGTGGGATTACCTATAATAAATGGAGTCTGTGATTGCTTTATCTACACTCTAGAGTAACTCCCAATCAATCACTGACGAAATAGCAAAAAACAACACAAAACACGGCATTACTAGCCTATAAACATTTAGAAAGTTATTTCACGGGATGGAGAACTGATTGCGGGCAATGGAATTAGAGGTGAGCGATCCAGCTGGTGTGTCATGGGTTATTGGTATGAAGATGACGTCCTCTGAAATTGGCAGTTTATCAGTGAAGAAGCTGTGTTTCTCAGAATGTGGAATGCATAGCGATGCATATTAACACTGGAATGAGAATCACACATAGCGCCAGGTTAGTTGCACAAACCTAATAAAGCAGTCACAATGTCCAGTTCGTGACTCGCACCTTTTCAACTCTTTCCTCCAGTCTCTCTCTGTGATGTTAACTTGACGCCAAAAATTAACTTCCAAACATCACAATTTTATTTTCCTTTCGCTTATTCGGAAATACTCGTACGCTGCGACACCAATTATTAATTATTATTAAAATGCAAGCGCCCTTTGCCATAATGGTAATTTGCGGATTACATCAGCTTTAGAACAAAAATGACTAATTCCACTTCAAGCTTATCAAAATAATATCTTTGACAATGTGATTTAATAAATATAAATACTGCTATGTCGACTGCAAAGTTCATAAATAAATATAGGCTACGGTATTATTTCGTACCGATGGCGTATTCCAATTTCTTTAAGATTCCTTTTAAAACATTTATTCTAAGTAACCCGGCTGTTTAACTTAGTGCGCCTAACTTATTACGTGACATAAATTTAATGTCTTCCTATCAATTTTGCATGCAGAGTATAGGGCTTCCGACTGGAAATTTCATTACCGCATAGGATAAGGGAAGGTGGTGGGCCTATTGCCTCGACGGGCAGCTAGAGATGTAAAAGGGTCCGGAAATTTTATCCAAAAGCTCTAATTTAGGCTTGTAGTTCTTGAAAACCCTTTACGACGCGACATGAACGGATTATAGTACCTCCAGGCCTGAAAAAAATTATCGTCCTTAGCCGGATTTGAACCCACGACCTTCGGATCCAGAAGCGGGCACACTACCTCTGCATCACATAGGACGACATTTTAGTATATAACGCAGAAGAAAATCACGTGTCATAAAAATGAAGTGATTCATTCATAAAAAATGAACTTGTTTACGTTTTGTTAGCTTTTAAACCCATTTTAGTGTAATTTAAGTAGGGCCTGCTCTGTAAAAAGAACATTACCAGTGGATAGACAGTTGATTTTTAAAAAAATCACGTATTTTACATAAAACCAAAAGAGACTATGTAATTTGTTTGTGTGCTACTTTATTGGCAGATTAAAATTATGCAATAATTTTTCTATCTCTCGTTTGCCTGGCTTGAGCATCTGGTGAGGCGCTTTTAATGTTTCATCAAAACAATCAATACTCATTTTATTTAATTAATCATTCCTCTTTGTAGCTAGATACCGGTATAAGCGCGCGAATTTAATCAAGGCTCTGGCTAGCAGTATTTATGTACGAAAATGCGGCAATCCCAAGTCTAGAGATTAACAGGCAGTAAAAGAACTCTTTCTTTCTTTCCTTCTTTCTCGAAGTTTAACCTCTCCCATTTAGGATTTAAGCGACCCAAGCCGCCCGGGCCTTACAGGGCCGCGACCTGTCGGGAGAGGGATTATCTTTGGATCACATACATACTTTTTTGACCAGACAAGGACATGGAGGGCCTCCCCGGATGAGTGATCAGCCCAATGCCGGGGCCACCTCCGAGACAACACGAACACATAGGACGAGACACACCATTCACACATACACTCACTCCAAACAAGGCGAGGATGGGATGAAGATGATAATGACGGCCAGATGATATCTGGGGACCACAAGGGCCTAAAGTTACCCGACATTTGTCTCAAAGGTGAGGAAAAACCCCAGAAAAAACCCCACCTAGGTAACTTGTCCCGAACCCGGGCCCGCTGCGTGAGAGGATTAAACGCATCCCCTGAGCCACAGCGGGGGACTAGTAAAAGAACTCAAGAGTCAAAATTTCAGTTCACCGTTCGACGATTAAAGACCTAAGTAGCAGTACACCCCATTGCTGAATAAACATAGGCAACCATATATTGGCGTTAAATTAGTAATGGCTTCATTGGTATGTCTAACGTCTCCTTTACATAATTTACGCTTGACCAATTAATGATGTACTGATTAATGAGGAGGGATCAAAAGCAGTGACGAGATATCGGTCAGTTGGTGCAATAACTGAATATGAATATTATGAATATGAATGAAAGTTATCATATACCGTATATTACCATAAGGATAGTACAATTCTCATTGAGAGATTTAAAGTTTTAAGCTATTCTAATAACCAAGAAGTTCAGATGAAATTATCGTTATTACGCTGGGGTTGTGCAGATATAGGTGATCGATGCATAAGGCTGACAACCTTCATGTGCCGAATGACAAAATATCTAGGAGTCTCAGCCTCCTGTACCCTAAGGGCCTTTCCGGCTGTACAAGGATCATTTACTTTACACTATACTACTTATTCTATCATCGTTATTGGCCAAGTTACTAATTTGTGTATCTGTATCTTCTAAAATGTATAAAAGGTGAACACAGAGGCCAAGTAAATTAAACAGGGAAGGAGAAAGTAACGTTTCCATTCACAACAATAAATAAAGATAGGAAATCGTATATCATCAGATAACATGCATTTCTGAAAATGAGTAGTGCATTGTGCAATGCGCCTATAATTGCATTGATTAACATGCGAGTATGTTTATGCAAAGAGCAAAGCTCGTTTCATAACTTTCATACAAGTATCTTTTTACAATTATATGAAAGTTGCATGCGACTGTTTTTGTTCTGCATAATTAATTGTTTAAATTTAGAGATTTTACTCCACCGCTGTGGCGTAGGGGATGCGTTCGCTCCTCTCACGCAGCGGGCTCGGGTTCGAATCCTGGTCGGGACAAGTTACCCAGGTGGGGTTTATTCTGCGGTTTTTCCTCGCCTGTGAGACAAATGTCGGGTAACTTTAAACCCTTGTGGTCTCCAGATATCATCTGGCCGTCATTTTCATCTTCATTCCATCCTCGCCTTGTTTGGAGTGTGTGTGTGTGTGTGAATGGTGTGTCTCATCCTATGTGTTCGTGTTGTCTCGGAGATGGCCCCGGCATTGGGCTTTTCACTCATCCGGAGAGGCCCTCCATGTCCTTGTCTGGTCAAAAAAATATGTATGTGATCCATAGATAATCCCTCTCCCGACAGGTCGCGGCCCTGTAAGGCCCGGGTGGCTTGGGAAGCTTAAATCCTAAAAGGGAGAAGTAAAACTAAGACAAGAAAGAAAGAAAGTATAGAGATTTTAGATTCATTCATACAAACGGAGACGGCTGCCCTTCGCAACCAGCCATTCTCGTAGTTTTTGTTTTCTGCGACGGATAGCAAGCTGATGGCGTCCGGTCAAGCCGAAGCTTCTTCTTGGTCATTTTCTTGAAACCAACGTACTTTTACAACCCGAAATGAATTCAAGTTAGTATAATTTGAAAGTTAACATGAACGGAATTATTCTATTTAGAATACAGGTTGCTCGTTACTCAATTTTATTTGATAATTTCAAGATATCAAGATCGTTCCGTATTCGATAATAATCGACACCACACCAAAAATGTAACGAAAATCTGCATCATAATCGATATCATTATGATACCGTTAAGTCATATGCCCAATTTATTCTCTAATGCAAATTCGATGACTATCGATATTACCTGTCATAGTTTCCCTAAGTCCCCTTGATATAAAATTATTACATTCCCGAATCAATCTCTGCAACGCATGGAAATGTCTGTAGAGTCCTTGGACTTAGCAGTCTCTAGTAGGCAAGGCACCTGCATGCAGTGATGTGCATTTATATGCTGATGGTAGTGCGTGTATTACATACTTTCTCTACATATTAATTATATCAACAGTTGCGTTTTTCAATTCGGAGGGAGGCAAGCGGTTGGTCGCCGTGGTCTGCATGTTAGAAGAGCGCCGTTACCATTGTGTCCACACAACACATTCCAGTGTGCGGCGCACTCCAAGGTTCGGTTCGGCATTGGCCCTGAGACATTACTTGATAATCATGCAAATCCATAAAAAATATTCATATTCACTTGAACATAGCAAAAGCTGTGCCATTGTGTCCATTCAGTCCATACAACCCAAGGTTCAACATCTACAGTACGTGTCAGACTTTTTACGAACTGATATTCGCCACAATCTGGGTTCATTGTCAAGAAACTCGACTATGAGTGATAGTCCTCCCCTGAAAAAAAAGACCTACTACTTTGTTAAGTAACCTAATATTGGTTCATGAACTTAAAGGCGAATTCATAATCCAGAAGTTAAAAGACCATGTTAGAATTAAAATTGATGTGCAAATTAAGACGACTGGAACTTTTATAGTGCTGATGAGAGTATGCAACTTTTCTACGTTCGTAAAGAAAATATCGAATATTTTGAAAAAAAAAAACTTGAAGAAAACAGTCAGTATTTAAAATTGACAGTAATGTCTCATTGAAAAGGTTTAGTTCATAATCTTTGGAATATCCCCCCCCCCTCAGTTCTGAATGATACCATGATGGTATCACAATACGATTCTTTTCTGAGAGTTACCTTCATTAGTTCACCACTTTACATTTACTACACATCGAACCCACATTATGGCAGCAGTTCTTAGCCTATATCCCTTTAGATATGAAATTCTGGGGTATAATTTAAACATAATACATTACAAAATAACACACAGAGCTTCATTGAATTTCAAATTATGTTATTTTGTATTATATTATTTTTAAATATATATATACATATATATATATAAAAGATACATAAGTTTATCTGCATTCCAAATGGGAAATTCGCGATTAACTAAGAGGAGAAGACATCAGAAACTCCAACCTAGTTCGTTTTTCAAACCTCAAGAGTTAAGGCAATAATACAGACTGATCAGTGGTGATATTCGGAAAATCGGGGTCACATTCATCGCGACTATGTGCCCTTAAATAGCACAGGGCTTTGAAAATGACGCTGATATTTGGGAGGGAAGAAGTTTGATGGAAGGTGATAAATTGAATTAATTTTCCGTTGGTCTGAAAATATTCTAATATTTACCTGAAAACGAGAAGTCAGACCAGTTGTATAGTAATATGATTGGAACCAAACCATCAATGTTTAGACTGCTTAGATTGCTTCACAGATGTAAAGTACCGGTACTCTGACCTAAGTCAAGATTTTTTCAATGGAAGTTTTTTTCTGTTTTCGTTTTAATCTCGATAAACCCTTTCCAATCTTAAGATGACTTTTCAGGTTATCAGCCGTGTCAAAATTATAAGCTTGAGCTTTCGACCATCTTCACTCTGTGGCATTCCTCAGGAATGTGAAGAAGGCCACAGAGTGAAGATGGCAGTGAGGAAGGCCACAGAATGAAGATGGCCGAAAGCTCGAGCCTAATAATTCTGACACGGCTGATAACCCGAGAAGCCATCTTAAGTAAGTAATCAATCTTATATCTTTTCATTCTGTCGGGTTTAATTCACTATTTTAGGTTTATGTACAAATTTTCTATAGGGAACAATGGAAAGAGTAAACTATCTAGCAAATACATTGAAATTTAAGTAGACCTATGTGTGAGTTCATGTCACAAACAATAAGTTTAAAGCAACTATCTCCTTATCATAAGATTGAATGAAAATGATGCTCTCATAATAAATATAAACGAATGAATTTACAGTCTTCTAAATTGGGATTACATGTATCACTGATATTTTGCTATTCATATCACACTTTTTATATGTAGAAATAACAAAAAAGTGAATGGTATTAATAAAATGAGTAATTGAAACATGTTTACCAATCCAGAAAAAAAAGTTTTGGAACACCGAAGACTGCAATGAACTCTCATGTCCCTATCTCCAGATTCCTTAGTTGTTAATGTCATCATGACTTTAAAACTCCGTGGATGAAGGTGTCGTAGAACAATGAAGGTATAGTTAGGGTGGTATTTAAGAGGCAGAAGAATAAAAAAGAGGACAGATTCAATCTCTGAGTAAAACGGGTTTATAACCTTAAATTTCTCATTACCTGGAAAGATTTCTTTTTTGTTTGTTTTAGTGTTTATATTTCATTATTATTTATATAATTATGAAGACTTCATCATTTTATAATTGTGAGAACATCAACGTTATATCCGTAAATAATGTAAATATATAGAAAAGTGTTAGCATTGTGTTGTGATGAGAAAATTGGAGATGTTCCGTGTGTATAGTTATTTTCCTTTCCCGTGTGTTCAGCCATCGTCACCACATTGCATCACGAAATGGTACAGTAAACTTCTTGTTAACCATAGCACTAGAATGCCGTGCGGCTCACACATTCGCAATTGAAATTGTTGTATTACAATGTCTTAATCCAGGAAAATATTAAACAGTCTACGAACAATACATTTCTAAACAATACTACTACGAAAAATGATAAATTTGTGGACCAATGTTTATTCTTAACTCCAGTTTCAAAAAACAAATGTCATTCAAATAAAAAAATAAAATAATATGTTTATGATTATTATTATTACTTTCCAATAAATACATCATTGTATTTTTATTTATGATGAGATTTACTTTTTACTTTCTCTACCTGTACCATAGGTGATATAGGTAGAGGAAGTACCGACATTGTTTTCTACCCTGGTTTGAGGAAACTGTGATATGTGTATGAATTCTCAATGGTCAAACAGTTAATTAGACCCAAAAATCATAGGTTAAAACCCGGCTTGGTAGGTGGATTTTTTTTGGCTGAATATTGGCAACATGAAGGAAGTAGAGCCGGTGATTTAAAATTGTAAATCTGAGGTTTGTTACAAGAAATATATTGCGAGCCGTTTTACATCCCACATGCCCTTTCCTCACATTTCTGGTCCATCCAATTTTGATGGACGGATCCCTCATCATTAGGACCAGCAAACAACCGCTAATTCAGTGAATAAATTTCTTAATAACAAGATTTCTTGGTTTCAGGCAAATGGGAATTGTCTCAATTTTAATAAAACACAAAAAAGTAATATTTTCCCTTGAGAGATATCACCAATGTCCAACTTGAAATAATGCCAAATTGTTTGGTTATAATCTGGATCCTAAATTCATCTGGGTAATAGCATAGAATCTCTCTGTTCAAGACTATAAAGAGTTATTTTGCTATTAAGATATTTTAAAACGCTTGTCTCTATACCTTATTTAAGAATATCACACTTTGCGTTATTTAACAATCTGTTATTGTAAGGGATTCCTGTTTGGGGTAACAGTTCCTCTTTTTGTACAAAATTATTTACATTACAAAGAAAGGTATTATGCAATATTTCGTACACATCTTTTAATGCTCATTGCATTACCTATGTTTAGTAAAGAGAACATTCTGACATTCTAAATTTTAGAATTCGGTTAAAACTAGTCTAGGAATTGACGGGCTATGCATGCATATAGGCCTAAGCAATACAAGGTTTAATTACCTCTTGACCGAGTAATCTGTTTACTTCCATGTCCTTGAAACTATTATAGTATATTGCGATACAAGTGCCGTAAGGCACGTTTACGGGTCGAGGAAACAGATTGAAAACCCGAGGCGCAGCCGAGGTTATTTATACCGATGATTATTTATATCAATTTAATTATATTAATTGTGATATTACATGAAAATATTACGTAAATACATTCTTGAAAATAGATGTTTATTTCAGAAAGTGATTCGCATGTGTTTGTTGTTATGGGAACCGAATATTTGTCCTGGGGGCCGTGCCCAAAAAGGCTTGTATTATGAAGTGTATCGTAATGAATTATGACGTAGCGCTTGGACCGTAAGTAATTTAACCTCATCGCAACCGCCCTTAGCAACAAGACTGTGTGGGAATGTCAACTTACGATCCATGTAAACAACGTTCGTAAGTACCACTTACTAGCTAAGGAGTGCAAAAAATAAACTATCTCCTCCTAAGTGTGAAAGTTTCCGAATTTAGATTACTGAGTTTTTCACAGATGACTCGTTGACGATTCATTTATAATGTGTGAGGGGGTATTTGGAATGTGCAGAAAACCTTCATGTGTAATATTTTGTATTTCTTATGCAATTTTGGTTTACAAGACCAATATTTTATTTAAATTATTAAAACTAATGGTAATTTATTTTAATTTTTTGTGGTACTGTATTTGGGTATCTTTTTCTAGTCTAAAACATTTGTTGGTAACTTAATGTTAAAGATTGCCATTGAGATTAAGAGCAATTAAGATTACTGGAACGGCATAACTGCAGTACATTCTAAATCAACCACACATATTCACATTCGGATCTCGCTCAACAGTAGTATTAACCTTTTCTCTGGATCCTGAATACTACAGAGTTGAGTATGAGGTCTGACATCATGAATACTCAATACTGCTCTCCTCCTTCTTTCAAGATCACTCTTGGCTCTCGAGATGACTGGGAAGGGGGATTTACTCCTGATAGGAAACGAGACCAGCTTGTATGGTTCACGGATGGATCCCGCATAGGGAATCAATCAGGAGCAGGCATATTTAGCCAAGCCCCAAGGACAAATATTAGCATAAGCCTTGGGAAATACTGCACAGTATTTCAAGCAGAAACAATTGCTATCTTGAGGTGTGCACTCAGAGGACTTGAGAAAGGCTACCAAGGTAAGCGAATTCTCATCCTCACAGATAGTCAGAGTGCCTTAAAAGCACTCTCCTCTGACCAGGTAAAATCAAAACTGGTATGAGAATGCCTAAACTCCCTCACTGCCCTCTCATCCCGCAACAGTCTTGAACTGAGGTGGGTGCCTGGGCATCAGGGAGTTGAAGGAAACGAGAAAGCAGATTTGCTGGCAAAAAGGGGTGCTCAGATACCCTTTTTTGGACCTGAACCTGTGGTGGGAATCACTACAACTACTGTGAGAACCTCGGTTAAAACATGGATAAGGGAGAAACACCAATATAGGTGGGAAACCTATCCAGGACAAAGACAGGCTAGGGAGCTAGTACTGGGTCCAAACAACGCTCTCTCCTCTTCTATCTTGAAATTAGACAGAAGGGGAATAAGGAGGGTTGTTGCATTAATATCTGAGCATGGTCACTTCAGAAAACATCTATGCAAAGTGGGGCTCTATGAGTATGAACCCATTTGCAGATTATGCAAGCAAGAGGAAGAAACAGCCTCACACATCCTGTTTGACTGTCCTGTCCTGGCAAGGAAGAGACATGCTCTCTCCATCTCCAGGAAAGACTTAAGAAATGGAAAAGACATTGGAACCAAAATACTGCAACTTGTACAAGGAACAGATTTTGGGAAACAATGAATTTCCCTACTCGTGGGGCGAACAAGTCAGTGGAGGCTAACTTTTGATACCCTGTCTGGCTAGAAACCTGGCATGCCAGGGAAGTTTTGGAAGGAAGACATGAGCTTCCTAACCAAAAAGGGGCAGCACAATAAGCCTTTTAGGCTGACGTGCAAAGAGGTGCCAAACTCTTTAAAAAGCCCCCCGTAATCAAATCAAATCAAATCAAATCAACCTTTTCTCTGCTAAAGACGTAAATAAATTTGGCGTCGCCACAAAAATTACATAAGCTTAATGGAATAATATTTTATTTTAAAGTATGATATTTACCCGCGTATTAAAATTGTTACTTCTGGAAACCAGTCATTTCACTGAAATTCTTGGAGTTGATTTCAAGATTATAACCCGCTAGTGATATTATTTTATGAATGCTTATATAAGAATATAAATTCAGCTGTGAAGAAGAAAAACTTTTACTGGAAAGTGTTCCAGATGGCACTTGCCTAAGAATTTTAGTTATATTACATAATTCATTTTCTATTTTTTATATACATCTACTCGTATGCACCGCCGAATAGGACAAACGAAAGTAACACCATATGGCAACGTTTCTCACCCTTTTTGAACCCGAGGACCTCTAAAATGTATAAACAAATTTACGGACCCCTAATTTTACATCCCATTTTTAAAAGAAGACCTATATTCTTAACATTTGGGGTATTAATTATAGGTCATTATAACGAAAAGATTTTACTTCTTTACTTTCCACTTATTGATATTTTTTTAATTATGTCTGCGGACCATCTGCACCATCTTCCCGGACCACCAGTAGTCCGCGGACCATCGGTTGAGAAACGCTGCCATATGGGAACCAAAGTAAATAATTGTGACAAAATGTTAAGAGTAGATCACCCTGGACTAGGTTGTTAACAGTATTAGATAATTACACACTGTTTTGTAACCTTCGACAATGCTGATAGGTGAAATGGAAGCAAGTTGAATCGAGATGACAGAGCGACTAATTTTCTGTGTTTACAATGGCCAGCTCTTTAAATCTCATTATGAGATACGAGCCTGTTGTCTCGTAGTTTGCCTCAGGGGGTTAGCTGGCTGATTTGCCGACATTAAATATTACAAGTTGATTTAGAGTAACATCGATAAGCTGGTATTATTATGTTCTTTATGGAGTGGATGATTTATGTTGGCATTTATTGCCGCAACATCTATTCACTTTCCCCTGCAACAAATAAGGAATTCTTAAGTGTGGCAGCAGCTTTTACATTAAACTTTTTCTGAACAATGTAAACATTGCATACTTCCAACGTGTGCAACCATTGTCAAAGAGATACTGATAATCAGGTTGAACCCTAAATGGAAATTCATATTTGTTTTAGTAATGTATACCTAGCTAATCTTTTTATAATAATATCATAAGGAATGATGTTCAGAATAAACCAAAACATACACTTTATTAATGATTTGCAGAAGATGTGCAAAAGAGTCTGAAACACCACGTCATGTATTTGGTTCTTGCTCATTTAACTCTCTATTAATAAACGAAAAAGAGTATAATCGCCTGCATATAATCGAAGCAAAGGGATGAACAGATTTTCGAAAATGCTAATATTCTGTCAGCCTTAATCCTCGATCCAACTGTGAGGTCTGAGAAAAACGAAAATGGCAATGGAAAGAAAAAACATCTATGAAAATTACATTCCAATTTTAAGAACAATTCAAATATAGATTAGACAAAGGAACTGAAGTGAATAGATTACTCATCAGTGCCACAGCGGCAAGTTGCCATCCTTCTGTAAAGCTGTTTGATAGCTTGATGAGCAGTATCTTCTAACAGCTATTGTAAAAGGCATTATGACAGATACGGTAAAATAATTGGACAACAGTTTTACAAATATTAAATGTTAAATGACATTGATTTATTGCCAGATCAATAAGAGTTTAACTCTTGAATTATATACAAATTTTTGTGAGTATTTATAATTTCAAATAATTGCTCAAAAAAGATAGACTGGTAGGCCGTTGCACAAGACACCTTTTGTATAAGAAGTAGCTTAATTTTGTAATAATTTAACATTATAATAATAATTTCGTCATTGTTTTTCTTAACTACTCGGGACATTATTATATTCCAATGTCTCTTTTCTAACTTTTTATATTGAAAAAATATATATATATTTATATATACACATATATATATATATATATATATATATACACACACACACACACACACACATATATATATATATATATAAATGCTAGTATGAGGGCACTTGCTAGTGTGTGTGTGTTTTTTTGTTTGTTTGTTTGTTTGTTTGTAATAGTGGCCTTTCAGATTTTAGTACACGTCTATATTAATACGGAAGGAACTATGCTATTATCAATGAATTTATTTTTACATGTCTCTGATAGAGTAAGAGATACATTAATGCAATTTTATTTTGTTAGTTTATTCTCTTCTTTCGCCATGTTTTTGGGTAATCCATCTCTTTTAATTATTTTTAATTAACTTTGAGGGATATTTTCGTGTTTATATGTCGTCTATAGCCTATAGTTAGGTACGTAAATATTCCTTTTAATTATCCAGCCAATAGGTCTGTAATTCCTTGTACAAATTATGAAAGGCGAATTTTAAAATTACTGATAGGAAATTTTCCTTGTGATAGGCAATTAAATGAACCTACTTCTAACTAAATGTAATATTGTAGCAGACACCCGAAAACATATATTGATGATTTCTTTAACGCAGAACCTTCATAGTGTGACGGAGTTGCGTGGGGTTTCTAATTTAATTAACAATACAGACTTTTTTTTATAAGGGCTACTGAGTGCCTACAACAGCATCAATAGGAGAAATGCAGTCTCCGTTAAGATTTGATTCTCATAATAATATTTTACACAGAAGTCTTCAGTAGGAAGGTTACTGTTGATGGCGGGAAGATATATTTCGAAACAGCCTGTGGCGGCCGGACATCTGTTTCTGTAGTTAGTGTTGTTGACCACCTACACTATAGCACATCTTTAGAGGTAAAGATCACGCGACTGGAGCTTGGTCCTCCTGACCTATTGGCAGAGATTTCCTTCTATGGTGAATTGTTTTTTATTCTTCTGTCGTCTCTTCTTGTGAAATAATAAGTAGAAAGTTATTTCATATTTCATTCTCCTTTTCAGGAAAGCTGCAACGAGTTAAATCCATAACATTTATCTAAAAGTAACTAAGCAACTCTCTTCTTTTCAAAGCCTTAAAAGAAGCAGAAATTATTTCTGTGAGGACTAGAGTTTCTTCCTTATCTATTGTGATACTAATTACAATGGCAGTCGCATAAATTAAGGGATCTCTTACGTAGTATTATTGAAATCGTAGAAAACTTAATTTCTAAATTTAAACTTTTTCATCATCACACGTTTTTTAGTCATTCCAGTTTGACAATTAAAAAAATATAAAATATATAATAATAATAATAATAATAATAATAATAATAATAATAATAATAATAATAATAATAATAAAGTCAGGAAAACTGATATAACAAAGTGCCAGTATGTTTTTGTTGAATCAATTATAATTGCAATTATGATATGCAGAAAATAAGTTTTTATAATCAGATTAAATAGACCAGCGTCAGCAGAACTACAGATTTGTGATACCTTGACAATCGCGCACTCACATAAAAAAACACACACAAAAAATCCATCTCAAAGTGGCTGGCTCCGGGATTTGATCCGGGGACATCCAGAATACGAGTCCAAGACGTTACCATTTGGCCAACTCAGTCAGTTTGACGGTGTAGTTTGATAAGCATATGAGAAGGAATAGTGTTAACTGTCAAATTATACCGGTAGACAAAAATTTAAAAACATGTGACCTTTAATTAGTCGTTACTCTGGTACCGGTCAACCGATTAGATACAAAATTAAAAGGCTTCTTGCCATTGACGTTATAAATGCGTATCCAAGTTTCATGAAAATCCGATAAAGCTTATTTGAGTTATGGGGCCTTTTGTTATATAATACCATAAAAATGCACTAAATTGGGAATTATTCCGGTACCGGCCAACCGATTTGGTCAAGTATCAACAGACGTCTTCCCACTGGCATTATAAATGTGTATACCAAGTTTCATGAAAATCCGATAAAGCGTATTTGAGTTATGGCGCTTTTAAATAAAAACACTAAATTGCGTTTGACGCCGGTACCTGTGAACCGATTTCTTTCAATATCATTAGGGTTCTTTCCATGTACATTATAAATGCGTACACAACGTTTCATGAAAATCCGATAAAGCGTATTTGAGTTATGGCGCGTACAGACACACGGACAGACAGACAGTCAGACGGACATACGTTTTTCCGTCCCCCACACACAATCTCATAAAGTACCATACTGGCACTTAATAACAACAACAAACCTTACGCGTAAAATACTGTTTAGGGCAGAGCGCATTTTTGGAAGTCAACTGTTCCAGAGCCCTACTAGAGAAAAGATCGTCTCCCAACAAATATATTCTGATACACATCACTGCTTTCTATGCTGCCTCCTCTCACTCTAGTTATTTGGATAATGAAAACTTCCAGGTTCATTTTGTAACGTGTAGATCTTAGCAGTAGAACTCATTCCCTTGAAATAGGACGACATTAACGCGCCGAATTTTCTTCACGTAAGTGGATTATGTTACATTGTAAAATGGATTTTCACCCTAATGGATTTACGGGCCAGTTTCACTTGTTTTCTAAAAGGCTGAACACTGTTATAGTCCTTTCACATTCGCCCGAGGTTTCAAGGCCAAACGCAGCACGCCTATGATGCCCCCACTTACCGTACTCATATGACATCATACCCCTCCAATGCCAGTCACATGACAAGCCAGTAGGGAGTTCCCCTTGGTGTCGTATGAGTGTGTGCGACAGCGCAGCTCCTCCGCGCAGAGGGGAATACTGTTGACGGCTGATCAGTGGGGGCATATTAGACGTGAGAAGTTGTGGCCTTGAAACCTCTGGCGAATGTGAAAGCACTATAACATATAGTAATCGTATGTGCTAGGTAAGTTATTTTCACGGCTTATTTAGTGTTAGACCTACACTCGTCCATTTTCCAATACTATTCATTATCCTTCGTTCTTATCTAAAAATACGATTAAAAATAATCTAGGTACTTATATTTAATACAGTCCATTATCATGTAAGGACCGCTGGCGTGGTCTTGTGGTTAGCGTTGCTAACTACAGAACCGTCGGCCCTGGTTCAATCCCCGGTCCCTCCTCCGATTTTTCTGAGGTAGGGAGGTCTGGAACTGGGTGCACTCAGCCTCGTAATTCAAATTGAGGAGCTACTTGATAGAGAAGTAGTGGCTCCGGTCATGAAGCCATCATTAACGTCCGTGAGTGTCGGCATGCTGACCACATGCCCCCAATCCTGCCATCTGCCTTTGGTAGATGACGCAGCGGTCGTGTGCTAGGCCTTGTCCCTTCAGAGATGTAGCGCCAGGGATGTAGTGCCACGGAGTTCAGAGTTTATTATCATGTAAGGCATACGTGGATGGGGAGGAGCTTTGAAAGCTATTCTTTTTCCACCAATTTTGCTTCAAAAACGTATAATTAATTTAAACCTCTTGTCTATCCGTCTCAAGCAATATTTTCTGAACTTATCGTACGTAGTGCCTATCAAATTAATAAATATATTTTATTAAGTTACATTCATAAAACTTCAAGCTTTAGGTCACAACCAAATCCCCATGCATACAACACAAGGCGAAAAAAATACTTTAATTAGCTCTAGTTTTGGTATGAGCTTATTCAATTCCATTATTAAAATAAAATCAGGTAAACTGATGTAACAAAGTGCCAGTATGTTTTTGTTTAAACAGTTATGACTGCAATTATGATATGCAGAATATGTTTTTTTTAAAATTGATTTCCAAGTTAAGCTCCAGATTTATTCATTAAGCAGGGCTTACGGAAGAACAAAGGTCTAGTTTTTTTAAATGAGATTAAAATCTTCCATCATCACCTGAACTGTACAGATATGTGATATCATGACAATCGCACACTCACATAAAAATGTCAACAACAAAAAATTCAAAATGGTCGGTTTCGGGTTTTGAACCATGGACTCCAGAATGTGAGGCCAAAGCGTTACCATCTCGGCCACCGGGGTCATTTTAACGGTCTAGTTGGATAAGCGCTTGTAAATCGATAGTGTTTTTTGTCATAGCTACCTGTATTTTAATTTCCAAGGCCTTATAAGATAACAGTAAAACAATAGGCAGTGTTGTCAAGATAATTGATATTCATTTTTTTTATAAATTCTTTCGAATACGTATATTACCATAAAATAGGCACTAAATTGAGCATTACTCCGAAACAGGTCAACCGATTTTATCTATTATAAATAGACGTCTTCCCATGGACATTATAAATGCGTATACGAAGTTTCATAAATATACGATAAAGCGTATTTGAGTTATTGCGCCTTTAAAGTAGACATTAAATTGGGGTTCACTCCGGTACCGGTCAACAGATTAGGTTCAAATTCAATAGCGTATTTGAGTTATGGCGCCTTTCTATTAGAAAGGCGCCATAATCTATTAAAATAGGCACTAAATTGGGCATTACACCGGTACCGGTGAACCGATTTGGTTCAATATCAATAGGGTTCTTCCCATGGACATTATAAACGTGTATACCAAGTTTCATTAAAATTCGACAAAGCGTATTTGAGTTATCGCGCGTACAGACACACGGACGGACGGACAGACAGACGGACAGACATTTTCCGTCCCCACACACAATCTCATAAAGTACCATACTGACACTTAATAATGCTGAATTAATTAATCTGAACAAAAAAAATGTTTGTTATATAAACATTTATTTTTTTGGTTTCATTAAAAAATCCTTCCTGTCATTGCTGTGTGTATGGGTGTAATTGATGTACGGTATTTTTATTTAGAGTAGTTTGAATTTTTGTTTGGGGTATTTATATCCATTTTTGGCCTGCCCCCGACCACGAGCGTGTGTTCATTCTATAGAGCTCATACAAAGGAAGCACAAACTGTCTAATATTTGACTTGAACCTCGATATAAAATGAAACTGTGCAATGGATTAATACGAAATGACGAGGAACCGAGTTAACAGAAAGTTTGCGGTCCATGAGCAAACGCGAGTTTAAAATAACTGAAATGTTTATTATTTCTGAGTGGAGAGTCTAGCGAGCTACGTTCCAAGTAAATCTTATGCAGACTCCCAAGTTGTCTGTTATAGCAAGTAAGCATACCAGTAGATGCATTCCCAACGCGAAAACAACCGTTTATTTCTTTACTACTTTATTGCATTTTAAATTGTTGTATGTTTATGATTTGATAAGAGTAAATATTGTCTTGTGACTTACAAGTTTTATTTTTATTAAAATGCAGGCTCCCTGCCAACTGAAAGACGGTTTTAATAGTAGGCAAGCCAATGTCTTTCAGATCGTCATCCTTTACACCAGTGTGGTCCAACTGTTTTCGGGTGTAGGGCCAGATTTCAAAATGAATACATACGAGTATTAGGGCCGCAATAATATATTAATATTAAAAATTAATTTGTTATATTGCTATAAAATGGGAAGAAATATATTACATCAAACTAGAATGTCTAGAGGCTTATTTTACAAACTCATATAATACAAAGATAACAATTACATACACTTATCGAGAAAATTGAGCTAACTTACGTCATGTAGGATTACTACAGATTCCATTTTGTTTGAGTAATGGCAAGCCTCGGTACCGATTTTAGTAAATCTTGTGACAACTTGTTCTTCCTTGCACACTCATACATGTACGTACTACCAAACATGGATTGTACCTAGGTATTTTCAGAGCACAGTTTCGCGAGTTTGCATACTGCTCCTTATTAACTAGTCTCCAAAACTCACATAGCTAAAAAATATATAGATCACTAATTAGTGTGCCTCACAGTACTGCATATGACATAACTTGTCTGTCTGTGAGGTTGACCATAAGGGCAATCAGTCATAGGAGAGGTTCCATCTGGCGCTGTGAATTGAACTCCGGCTTAGCTCAGTTGGTAGAGCATTGGCGCGATTAGCCAAATGTCCTGGGTTCAAGTCCCAGTGTCGGAGGAATTTTCTCCTATAATATTCTCATGTAATGTCCAACAGAGACAAAGATCTGTGGTTCATGAAAGCTTATATATCTATATATAGAAGGTATTGCCGCCATCAATGCTCAATGACAGTGAACATGCTGAAAACAAAGTGCCTGTCGATTACAAAGAAATGGAAAAACAGGGAGTCCGTGAGCCGGTTTAACGAACACGGGCCGGATGTGGCTTAGGGCCACCAGTTGGACCACACTGCTTTACACAAATACAGTAGTTTAGATGTTATTACTTTCTCAACCAGTGGTATAGGTACTATAAGCAGAAGAATCATACAAAAGGAAAAAAAGAATTGTATAAATATAAGATCAGAGAAAAGTAAACGGATAGGAAGAAAGTAAGGGTATATTTTTCCTTATGAGACTTTGTTGTGTTACTCATGTGGGTAACCTGGCCGTACAAACAATTATTATTGGTCGACATCTGATCAGTTCAAGCTATATCGTAATGTGAGAGCAAAGAGCAATTTTATAGAATCAATGGGCGAAGAAACGGTAGTTGATACTGATACCATAGTAAGCCATAGCACATTCTGATAAAATATAATCAGCTTAAACAGTAAGAACAATATCTTTTCAAGGAGGATGAGACTGGTAACCACCGTTTGTGTACTCTAGACCTACACTACAATTTAGAGACTCTGCAATAGGTTCACTAATTCCGTCAAATGTTGTGCAAATATGTTTGACCCTGAAATTCGATGTCGATTTTCCAGCATTAATGCTCGTTTTGAGGTCCCTGAGTCAAAACATAGGCCTACAATTTTCCGATACGTGTCTGCCTGTGCATGCATGTATGTATACAGCATAGCTGGAATACAAAAAAAATCATATAAATAATACTAATTTTTATTATATTTTCTTTCAGTTGGATGTCTAGCATACCTCACAACAAAGTTAATTTTCTTTGTTATTTCATACCTCAGCAGTAATAGGAGTTAAATGGGAGGGGGGAACAGGGGTGATGGGTAACAATACAAATTGATAAAGAGGCCTATTAACCAATAAACACTTAAAAATAAAATTCTCTCAACTGAGGGCTCGTGAAGTGACATTTGGACATTATATTGGTAGATGAAAAGTACTCATTTTCTTGTGATTATTGTTGGGGCATATTAGCCTATGTGGTGATCGAGATGATGCATTGTTTTGAGATATTATGCTGGATCTCAAGACTAATATCAGTTGAAAGTGGCATGAATTTCCGTATGCCAAGTGCTAGAACTTTTATTTGACGCATTTTTATAATATGTTCTAGGTAGTTCATAAGCTACTCATAAATGAAAAATAAAAAAAAATCATCTGAAAACTTGGGCTTTAACCTTGCGAGTAATATGGCTCTATTTTTTAACTCTTTGAGTGCTGAATTTATGTATTAAAATAAGCAATCTTCAAGCGAAATTAAAAAGGAAAATTTCATTGAAGTAGCTGGTTTCTATAAATGACAATCCTAACTTGAGAATAAAAAAAAATCCTCACGTTTGTGTAAAGCAATTCTCTATTGATCTTATTTATATCGGCTTTTTTATAATTTTTAAGACGACGAATTTATACGTTAGTAGCAGTGAAAAGGTGAAACAGTGAACACAAATTATAGCCTAGTAAAATACATTTGAAACATTCCAATCTTCTTGTCAAAAGGTTGCTCTGTAAATTCTTTTAATTGTTTCAAGTATTATGTAAAAATTTCGGATAATTTGTGAATTAATCAGAATCTAGACACTCTATCTCTAGTCTACTTCAGCATTGACGTATGTAGTTCAGTAGCATGAAATGAATGCATTTACTGGCTTGTAGAATTACGTCATGGAATTGAGAATCTGCACATGTAGGATTATTAAGTCACATCTAGAATGTAATAAATAATAAACAAAGAACGTAAATAGTTTTAAAGTATTATTCCTTTTATCTGTTTACGCGTCTTTGAAATTGTTAGATGTAATACTACTCAGACTTACAAACCATGCGTTCTCCGTACATTCGTTTCGCGGCTTAATAAATTGAAAGAATAAATATTAATCCCATTAGACTTTTTAAAAGAGCAATCGATGCACGTTACACAGAAGCGAATAATTGTACTCAGATTTAATTAAACATATAGATTTATTCCTTTCCTTACCTCTATAAATAAAAATTACAGTCCAATGTCAAGAAACGTTTGACGAATTCCACGCTTCCGGTTGGCTAAAAACCACGTTTTTAAACACGGAGAATAGCTGTTAAAAAGCTGCAGATTAAATAAACGTGAAGATGACATTTATACTAAAGTACATCATTAAATGTGCACAGCCATCAAATTGCAATAAATCAATAGATTGTTGGCACTGCAGTTTAAATAAGACCAAATCGTGAAATATATATAAGTAACTAGTGGAGTGGAACATTTCTTAAAAGCACATGATGTGAATTCATTTTATTCACGATTTCATTTACTTTCGTGCTATTTTCACTATTCTTAGGTTTGATAAGTCATGTTGAATTTTACCGTTATGATTGATGCTCTATGCGGCCATAGGCTACCACATAGTGTACTCGACAGAGGAAGATTATGAATCGTTCAGAATAAAACGGTATCGAGCAATCAGAATGGTAAACGGTTAGGGCTATTCCTGTAAAAGAAAACCCTTGTTATATTGCATAGGTGGGGCGATTATCGCTCGGACTTCACTATTTCTTGGATTTAGCCAGAAAGCCAATAGTTGTTAAACCTGTATGTTAAAATCTACTTATATTTTGGCATCAATAGCTGTATGTTATAATTAGGGACCGGATTTTTAGGTTTTTAAAAACACTGTTTTAGGTGAAATTGTTTTTTTAGGTTTTTTGTCCAAAATATCGTTTTCGGGTAGAATAACTGGTTTAATGAATTTGAATGCGCTACATAGGATTCATTACATAATTAACACGTCTTCTTAAAACTCACAGTGTCACCACTCAGTATGAATAACAGTATGTATGTATGTTACCCTATGATCCCCAGGTGGAGCGAAGGGGCCTCCAAGTGGAGGTTTCATTACCCATACGAATTTTGATATGCTTATTTTCCGAGAGAGGGTAGAGGGACGGGTGGTAAGCCCATCGCCTCGCAACCCCCCTCTGGAAACTAAGTATTTCTTGGACGAGAAATTTTGTCCAGAGACTCTAATTTAGGCTTGGAGTTCTTTTACGTGCCGTAAATCTACGACACGGGACCCCCAGCTTAAAGTCCCTCCCGGAGGACTCCGTGCCCAGGATTTTTACGTCCTGAAAAATCCATCGACCGCGGCCGGGTTTGATCCCGCGCCCTGCGGATTTAGAGGCGGGCACGCTACCACCGCGGCCGACTATGAATAACAGGGAAGTACTAAAGGCAAACAAGCGCTTTAAAACACAGAAATCGATATCCTCGTTCATACACGGCAACAATGGTTGTTCGTACGAATATTTTAAAAGGAATACGCCGGTACTCTTACACTTCCTCTCTTGATAGGCCTACTGTCCATCATAGACGACAATGGGTTGATCGAAACGCTGGTGGTATTAATTTCAATCCGACAAAAATTATTGTCCCTCCGCAAAATATTGATTTCGCAACTGAGAAACAAAAAAGACAAAAAAGTAGCCTAAATTAGATATTTTAGGTTTTATATCCCGTTTAGGTATATTTAGGTTTTTATACCCCATATAGGTATTTTTAGGTGCCACAGAATTAATGTGGGTGAATCCTATGGACATGATTCGAAAAAGTGTATGAGCGCTTTTTGTTTTGGAAGTAAGGAAAAAAAATAGGTAAAAACCTAAGAATCCGGTCCCTAGTTATAATACAATTGGCCTATACAAAAACACAAAAAGTCTGCTTACTTCCACTGAAGTTAAAGCAGTAAAGCTAAATGATAGGTCATTAATGAGGCTCAGTTGGACAATTCCGCTTCATTATAGAGAATAACAACAGTGTACTAAATTACACGTATTATATGTTATGCTGTGATACATCAAAAGAGTTGTCCAGTACGTACAACCAGTTGCTACTTACTGCGTTTTCCTATCATTTATGAGCGAAATTCACGCCTTCATTTTGTGCCGTCTGTTGGAAACAGTTAACGGATATTTGTACGGTAGTGCTGTAATATTAGTTCCAGCGTCAAAATTTGAACGTAGGATTGAGTGTGATAACTTTGACACTTTCATTTTACGTTATTTCTGAGATTAATTAAATTTACTGCCCAGTCTTATCTCAATGAAGACATATATAGGATAACTTAAAAATTAGATAGAGGAAAATTCGTCCTGGGCAAGAATCGAACCCAGGTTTTCAGTTTGGTAAGCTGACGCCTAAACCACTCTTCTCTCTTAGGGCATACCCAGACCCATTTTAAATTTATGAGGACTATTCCACTCGTATTCCGCCTGTTTGATATTGACCAATAACGTTTAGCAATTTCTCGGATATGACCAATCAGGATCGTTTATCTTATAACATGCTTGCTATTAATGCGAGGAAGGGATTTTACCTGATAAAACGGTCTGCTCGTTACTGGACACGCAAGCATCAATGTGCTTTGACTAGAAATACGTCACATGTTGTCATTAAGCAGCACGAAAGCAGATTATTTTATACAATATAACTTGTTTGGAAATTGAAATAATATAAATGTACATTGGATAAAACACAATTTCGATTCGGTGCAAGCCAGTTCTTGTGCTTTTATTCTGTTCTGCTATTAGCTTACCTGAATGAAGTTAACTGTGTCTTATATGCACCATTGGTAGCACTGGTTACAACATGGTAATTCGAGTAGATTCATGGATGGTTGATTCATAGTATGCCGTGATTTCGATGATACTTTATAAGATTGTGTGGGGGACGGGAAATGTATGTCCGTCTGTCCGTCGTCCGTCTGTCCGTCGTCTGTCTGTCGTCCGTCTGTCCGTGTGTCTGTACGCGTGACAACTCAAATACGCTTTATCGGATTTTCATTAAACTTGGTATACGCATTTATAACGTCCATGGGAAGAAGTCTATTGGTATTAGACCAAATCGGTTGACCAGTACCGTAGTAAGGTCCAATTTAGTGCCTATTTTAATGGTAATATATTAGAAAGAAATGCAAATTAGTTATCATGCAATATTCATATACGGCTTTGGAAATTGCAATGGAGTTAGAGTCCTGCTTAATTAATCAATCTGGAATTTAACTCGGAAATAGATTTTTTTAAAATACTTAATTTTCTGCATATCATAATTCTAGAGTGATAGGGAAAAAGCGAATAAGTCAAAATTCCAAAGTTTTAGGACAGACAACGATTTATTTTCACAACATTTTTACAATATTTAGATCAGTCCACCCAGATACTTTACATAGTATAAGATACTGTGTAAAATATCTGGTGGTCTGTACCAAATAGTGTAACAATGATGTAGAAATAAATTGTTTTTTGTCATTTCCGAAACGTTGGAATTTTGACTTATTCGCTTTTTCCCTATCATTCTAGAATTGCAATAATAACTCATTAAGCAAAACATTCTGGCACTTTGTTACATCAGTTTACCTGATTATATTACTTTATAACATTAAGCTGTTAATTATGACGAAGGTATTTTGGCTTGGTGACATGCACAAAAGAAGGCGTACATGCTCGCATTTCTAGTTTTGTGCCTGTACACAGACCGGGCAGGGCCTGGTCTCTAATAAGGTGAAACTGCGAGGGAAGGAGACAATGTTGGCGTGTGCACGGCTGTTGATCCTCTATTGTTTTATTCTCTATGATCTTCCAAGGACGGATTAGTACATTCAAATCACTGCAACTTTGTTGGCAGATATAAATGTCATTTTTATTTTCATATTATAAAGGTCTTTCACTCGTGTGTTTTGAAGTGCACCAGTCTTTGCAATTCAAATTAAGTAATGCGATGAGCATTATAATGTGACATATGACGTATGGTGGAAAAAAAGATGATTGGCGCACATGATTATTTCATTGAAGTTTATAGCATCATCGCATAAGATTGCGAACATAATCGGTCGATTGCTAAAATTAAGTACTAGCCTATAGATGAGATGTGGATGCTTAAAATGGAGAGTAGAAACATTTTGAGTAGTCATCCTTTGGAAGATCTTTTTTGGGTATAAGGTGTAAGTGTGCGAGTTAGACTGAATTATAATTAATTATGATTTTAAACATATTAATTCAAGTTCATATTTCGAATAATAATAATAATAATAATAATAATAATAAGTTTCCATGTATTGTTAAAATTTTTGAACAATTATTGTCAGAGGCTTACTCCAAAATTAGGCATTTTGGATATACTGTATATTGATAATATTAGAAAGTTTTGAATGTTCTTAAAAGTGTTAATAAAGAGGAATACAATCTTAAATGTGTTTGATCTGTACTGTACAGAAAAAGAATAAATTGTTAGCACATTTCGTGACCTCAAAATCTCAATTTCACATAATCCAGTGGATCATACATATTCTTTATACAACGAATGGACAATTTCTTTACAGAAGTCCCAGAACTGAACGGGAATTGAGTTTAAATGCCTAGTAATAGGCAAGCAATTAACATTAACTTTTCAATTCACGATTAATTATAGCCTACTGGGTTTCTAGCATAATTGCCCATATATCATTGTCTAAGACACTGCATATTTAAGGCAGCAAAGAAGCAACGACCTTGCAGCAGTAATCTTCATATTGAAGATGTGTGTTAATTTACAATGTGTCATTGGCCTATCTGTTAAAATGTAAGAGTGATGCAGCATTTTATAACAAAGCACTGGATAGCTTTAAATTAACTGATTACAAGACCCTTAATGAAAGAATACTAGATAGCTACGCTTAGGACAAACTACTGGTCTGAATTAGTTACAATGCTTAAAACTGAATCTGAAAAAATATATTGCCCCAGATTCATAATTGTATTTGTTAAAATTAAATTGCAATATTTTTTTTTATATGTAAGATACCGCTATACTTATATGTATAGCGAAACAAAATAGAAGAAAACTGTGCACATAATACGGTACAGTATCTAGTTAAAACATTGGGAACAACTATCAAAGTTTCAGCTTGAGCTATTTTCAAGCTGATCAATTTCTTCAAAACAAACGAAAGAGACAACTTTTTCAGATTACTTTCAAATGAAAAGTTTCCCTTACGGAAAAATGTCGGTCTTCAGAACATATTTATGTTTGGAAACACATAGCCCTACCTACGTGAAAGTGCATTTTCGAGACTCGTCTCAGTGACTATTCTCTGTTATAGAAATTAGGAAATACTAACATGATTTTTCTCTCAATAAATTGTATTAAGCCTATTGTTATTTTCAAAGCAATGATGAAGTGGAGTGACAAAAAACTACATCAAAATTAAACTGTTTATAACATCTACCAATGAAGCGGTCATAACTGTAATAATTTTCACGAGTGCTCTTTCTAAGTGACAAGTTAATAAGCATCAAAGTTACTTAATTTTGGCGCGGTCCTCAAAAAGATTTGTCTAAATAAATCCGGCCCCCCGTTCCTCTAGGTTTTGAACCTTCTTTTTGTAGTCCATGACAGTTGTCCACGTAAAGACATGGAGGGATTTTGTTCTTTACTTACGAGGGTGAGTCCGAAATGAAGTTTCCCCTGGGCACAATTTTTTTTATTCCATTCAAAAGTTCTTAGAAATTTTATTACAACAGGATTGAGTTAATGTATTTAAAATATTTTAAAAGAAATAAAAGAAATAAAAGTTGGAAAATTACAAAGAAATGAATACTTAAAGAATTCTGCCAATTTATTACTCAATCGACAATATCCAAAGTATATTATTACACAGTGGGTTGGCCGAGGCGAAAACACGGAAACATCGTTCGGGTGGCCTGTCTGAGTGATTTTTTTTAAGTTTTTCCCCCTTGAAGAGGCTAATGCTGGGATGGAATTTGATGTATAGTTGACTTTGGATACATATGAAGGCGCACCATGAATAACATTACCTTACGCTGTCGAAGAAATCTCTAATCGTCTTAATCGGTTAACGGGGATTTCCTGTTATGAAAGTTTATTCTTAATATTGTTGTAATTATTAATATTAGGCCTATCATTATTATCATCATTTTTATATTCGATAATCAACCTAATGTTTAAGAAAAAGAAACGAAGCAACTCATCTGGAGGTTTAATACTTCTATTAATTCCTGTCAAACATAGTTTTTAAATCCACCCTTTACTTTTGTTAGAAACTTCTACTGTAATTCCCATCCCAGTCCCTCTCCCACTTTCTTAAAATGTAGGCCTATAACTCGGTTATTATACTATCAAGTTAGTAGTTTTAAATCTACAATGTGCTGGCCACTCCTTCCTACCAACATAATATGTATGTATGTATGTATTTATTCACACTGCAATTGGGCTTTGCCCGGTGGCAGTGGTATCAATTACATTTACATTACAAGAAAACATTAAAAATTAAGAAAATATTAAAAATTATTACAGATATCCATTTTAATAACTAATAACCTAATATTCCTAACAAATTATGGAATTAAATAATAAATTAAATAAAGAAATTAAATATGAGTTAATGAAGAAAAATACTTAAATACATGTCAAATTAAATATAAAAAAAATTATATAAATATACTACATATCAAGTATAATAATCATACACTTCTAACTAAACAGATACAAGTTAAAATAATTGATTATACTGTATAGCTTAGACAGAAATAAAAGAGCAGAGAGACTCATATTAAACAAAGTGGCTACATTGAAAAGGTCCACATGTTATTAATAAATTGACAGAACTTACAATGATAGTTATTTTGAAATTATTATATATTAAAATTTATTTTGTCGTTATGAAAAAACAGTGGATGGTATGATGAAGTTAGAGGTTAGGTAACTGCATATTACTGCAATTAAATATAGCTGTATATATGATGGTAAGAGTTTGGTTTCGTTACGCATGTTTAGATTTAATTACGCTAAAGTATTTTAACCCGTGCTGTTCATGCTGTAAATTAAAGTATGCTGTCAGTATAGGAATTAAAATGCATTGCTTGCTATACTACGTTCACAACCTTCGAAGAAACAGCTGTACTATATCTTCTCGAGTAGACGTTTTATTATGATTGTTGCCCAGTTATAGTAAATACCATCACCTTCTTAGTTTGCATGAGAAAGTATGATAGTTGTTAACCAAATTTATGTATTAATACTCGCTCTCCATATAAATGAGAAAGATTGCATTTGATTGATTTTGAACAAAATAATAATACCCACAGAGTGTATTGAGATACTCATAATCTCTCGAATGCAATTTAAATGTAGGCCCTGGAAAATTGCGATGATCAAAGTAGTTTGAAATAGCTTTACATACAATCTAAGAATAGGGTGAAGATTACATTAGAGAATAGCATTAGTCTCCTGACAAGTAATATTATAGTTTTTTTTATCGTGTTCCTTAGTTACAGTCGATGCTTCTGGTTTCCTCTAGCAGCTATTTTTCTTCATTTAGTTGGCATCGAATCTCCTTACTATCTGTGTCCACACCAGCCCTGGGTGAACCAATCTTTCATTTGTTTTAATTTAAGTGTGACCGCACGCATTAGCCTATGAACAATGCTCAGGCTTAGGTGAGCAGTGAAAAAAGGTGGGATATGAAATGTATATGAGTGACTAGAAGGCGTGCGTCACAACGAATACGTACATAATAGCTCTTGGATGACTCCGATTCGTATTGGTTTAATGTCAAAAGTCGATTAATTTTCTCGCACAACACTGATAATATAATGAAATTAATATAATATTATTACTGAAATGATTATGTTCTCTCAACTAATTTAATACTGCCTTGGTTCTTAGCATCTGCTGATTGTTCGAGATCGCGAAAGGAGGGTAGGGGCAGGGGTAAGAGAGGGCGTAACGGAGGCGGTTTAGTATTCCATTACAAACATACGACACTGCGTATTACATTAAAAAGATTATATATTACTGTCTAATTTCAATTGAACCTTTATTTACGAATCAAGTTCTATGTATTTTAATAAATTAATAATACTTAGGTATAGTTTAACGGCATACATGCATTTTAACACACTGAAAACACAACGGTGCATTAAATTCTGAACTGATTATATTGCCAAAATGCACACCAGAGACTTATAATTGAAGACTTTTATGTTTTGATACGTACTTTTACTTTTCCTTCATTAATATTATATGAAAATTGTCGCCGTAGAGAAAAAAAAAATAGGTAAAAGAAACAGACTTTCAAAACTTCATATGCTTCAAAGAACAATGTATTTCATTTGCTGTGAATTAGATCTTAAAAGTAAAATCTGTGCATAGCTTTATTTATTTCGATTATAAATATTTTATTTTGGCACTTCTTGTAAAAGGTTTTTATTACGATATATGCTAAAAAAATGAAACATTTTCACTTCAGGAGTCTTATGTTAATAAGGATGCGATTAACTAATTCTCGGGCATGCACCTACGTAAAAGGTATAGTCTATTATCCAAGCTTTCAGAAATCAACTTAATTGTTACAGGGGATTCTCCGACTAATTCTAATAACTTACATTTCGTCTGGGAATATCCTAACGACGGCAACGCAGTGGTTTGTCGAAAGCTTATGGTGAAATAGCACTGACCCGGGTGCAAGCCTGAAAATTAAAATTATTAGGAATATTCACCGACAAAATTTTCGGTCTATCTTAATGAATGCAGTAGTAGCCTAGAGCATCGTAAGTTAATCACAGAGTTTGTGGTTTGACTTCGGAGCCAGACCACATCTTCCATTAAATGCATACGGACGGATGGATGGATTCATCCTGTCCTTTCCGCGACGGAATATAGCGCCTCCTATTGGAAGTTTCATTACTAAGGATTGATTTAGCTGTGCTTATTTCCTATAGAAGTAGGGGAGATTGTCGGTAAGTCCAATTGCCTTGAAAACCAGTTAGCTAGAGGATTCTGTTAATTATTACTGCGATATGAAAGGGCAGGGAAATTTTGTCCACAGACTCTAATTTAGGCTTGCTGTTTTTTAACGTGCCGTAAATCTATGACACATAACCTACGGCTTATAGTTTCTTCCAGAGAACTTCGTTTCTAGGACTTCTACGTCCTGAAAATCCTTCGACCGCTACCAGGATTGCACCCACTCGCACTACAGTGGCCAACAAAGTATATAGGCTACTCGTGATATTTTTTGTTAACTCTGGACATAGTGATTAAATTCCATAAATATTTTTAAAAAATTGTACTAAAGTTTAAAAAAATAGAAAATAAACATCGTCATCTCTACTATTAATATCGCATTGATGTAGGTTGGAGGAGAGCTGGAAAGAAAGAACATGGAGCTGCAAAATTTTACAACCAGCAGCTGACAAACCGAACGTGCTTGCAGTCTTTTATGGCAAACTGAGTCCTACCTCAACTAGGGAGTAAGTAAGGTACATTGGTTCTGGTGGCGGAGCATACAAATATTAATAACGACAGAATTAGAATGTACCGAAGACGGTTGTCAGAGCGTGCCAATCTAATTTCATGCGCAGTTTATTTCTGCACTGGTGTAAGCCATGGGAAGAAACCGAAATAATGCCTCACTGCGTGGTGCCACTACTCCCATACAAACCTCCATCTTATTCCACAGTGGAAAGTTCACAAAGACAAATTGGCATGGAGGGACAATTATGAGGAATATACTCGTATATCTGGCATAACTTAAAATTGTACAAGATAGATTACTTAGATTAACCTTTTCACTGCTACTGACATATAAATTCGTTACTTCAAAGACTGCATACAAGCAGAAATGTAATATTTACAGAGTAAAGCTATGTTTAAAATTGTGATAATTTTTATCTTTTGGTTACGGTAGCAATCCACAATTCTCTCCATTGATTTCAAACTTACATCACACTGATGATTTCACTTGATAATTGCACATAGCCTATTATTGTATAAATTCATTGTAAATTTAAGATAGATTAATAATAAAAATAAAGTTTAAAAACACTTATGCACCACTTACGTCACAGATAAAATCTGATTTTTTTCTGATTTTATCTGTGACGTAAGTGGTGCATAAGTGTTTTTAAAGCTTATTTTTATTATTCAGTTGTGCCACGGTTTTTAATAACTTCGTATTCATACTAATTAAGATAGATTATTTATTTTAAAATATGTAGTAGGCTATAATTAATAAAAGTTCGGGTGTCGCAGTAGCCTAAATAAGTTTTGAAATAATTCCCTTGTGATGTCAATTTTAGGAGAAGTAAGTACGTAAGAGAATGGATAATTCATCGTTGTTTGAACATACACATGAAAAGCTTTGAAAAGCCAGCGTTACATGGTAAAATCGTCTGATATTACAGATAAATCGAACTCAAGCGTTATGAATCCGCTGAAGTGTGTCAATATGATGTGTATTTAAGTTGGTCAGTAGAATATTGCAATAATCTATAACAGACATGACTAGAGCATGGATGAGATTTTTCTTCAGTAGACTAGGGAGGAAGTTTATAAAAGTTTTAAAATAATGTAGTAATCAACTTTTTTAAAGACATGTGTTACTGAAGTATTATAAATATGTTCGTCTTAAAAATGCAGTTAATAATTTATACTATTCTATATCGCAATTTTATAAGAAATAATTTCAGATCATATTTCTAAAGTAAAGTGATTCCTATACAGGCCATGGAGGGTTCCAGGAGGTTGAAGCTCCCAGATTTTGGACATTCGGCACGTGAAGGTGGTAAGGTTGTCAGCCTTACGCACCGGCCGCCTTTACCCCCAGGATTCCTCCTGGTACTCATTTCTTTTAGAGGCTGAGTCGACCCCAGGGCCATAGAGCCACGAGAAGGATTAGGCCAATTGAGAAACTCCAACGAAAACATCGGGAATCGAATCCGCGACCTTCCGGTTTCTAGCGCAGCGCCTCAACCACTACGCTACGACGTACCCCTCATGTTTCTAACACTAGCCTAATAAATAGAAACAAAAAAAGTAATCTTTAATATCAATTTCAGCTAAGGACTGATAATAATGCGTGTCCTGTTTTAACTCGACTGTTCGGCATTCCATCTATTTGTCGGTAAATTGGTGTATTACGGAGTTACTACCGAGCGAGTTGTTCGATTTTTTCCAACATTGCATGAATTTTCATTGACGTAATTAAAAATGACATGTATATAAGAATTTTTATTTTATTTTTCCTTTTCAAGATGGTTCCGTTTCATATAATGTTAAGCTTCTTTCAAAGATTTTAACCCAACGATTCATGCTATAAAAGTATTAAGAGTAGGCTACTTCCACTCACGAGTGTAAAATTTTCCACAATTTTGTTCCAGTAATTTATTTACATAACTCGGTATAGGCCCTACCGGTATTTCGTCTGTTTGTAAATTTGTTTGTTATGCAGTTATGACCAAACGAGTTGTTCGGTTTTCTTCCAATTTTACATAAATGTTCCTTGAAGTCGTTAAAACGATTATATGGAAGAGTTTTAATTTTTTATTCAGTTTCAAGATAAAGTCTAACTCTGAGAATTTATTTTATTTCAATAGGACGCGAGGTCTACTGTCTACGGCTGAAAGCTCGCTTGTACCCTTCTATCAAATCTCGCTGTATTGAATTGAATTGAATAAGTGCCCTTTAGGCGGGAGGCGGGGTGGGAACGCCCCTAAGCACCGAAGCCGCAGGCTTATTGTACCTACCTCCGGGATGGAATGAGTTGCGTGCCCATAGGCCGCCCAGGACTGCAGATCCCCCCGCAGGCCCCCACGGAACTCCCCTACATCCAGCAAGCCTTATTACCATGCCACGTATGCACCACCCCCTTCGGTCCCTCCAACCGGAGCCCCGACAGGTCCGCGACACACGCCACCCCCTTCGGTCCCTCCAACCGGAGCCCCGATAGGTCCGCGGCACACACCACCAACAACCTCTTGACCACAAGCAGCGGGGAGGACGGGAGTGGCCCCCAAAGGGCGCTGACTGCCAAAGCAGGCCCGATACCGGAAGTGGAAACGGGATGATGATGAAAAGGGGCAAAGGTGAGATGAAGTGGAGAGTGTTGGTGGAATGAGAGGGGGAAACGGGAGAACCCCGAGAAAAACCCCCAAGGCACGGCTTCGTCCACCACGAATGACACACCCGCCGGCCCCGAGATTTGAACTCAGCTGATGAATAGTGTTCTGCCCTAAGGCAGGTCCAGACCCAAAACGAAGCAATGAGATGGTGACCACGACTCGTCCAAGGCTCTTTCAGGCAAGGGTGAAATCGCTGAGGTTTGCCATTGCTTCTCGCGGGATAGGGATGCAGGAACAAACATCACTCAGTCCTGTACCCAGAAAAAAATTCCACTAGGGTAAAAAAAAAATCCCGACTGGACCGGGTACTGAACCCGGGTTAAGACCCCTCTCCTCGAAACCTAATTTTCCAGAAATACTGTTTGACTTGTAGTATTTTTGTACAAAATACTGTATCTATGCCTATATGCTAGGAATTAACAGCAATCTCAATTTTTTTTAAATTCGACTAACCGGTTTCTCAAAATTAGTTTGATTTTTTGAATGGTGCGGCACTTACAGCAGACATTTCTTTCTCATCACATCCTGAGATAAGGTAAATATGTTTTAACATCATGAATCTAGAATAGATATATTTCTCAGTACGAAATTGTGAAAATTTGTGTGTTAGTAATTTTAGATCTCAAGTATTAGATTTGTTCCTACTAACTTCACTTTTATTTTTTTTACCATACTAGGCCTATAATAAGCTTGTGATGCGTGACGTAACGGTATCGAAATTAGGCCTACATAGGCGTGGTATCGATTAATATCGAACACGGTAGGATCTTGAGACTTGAGAGTGAAGGATGAAAACTGCGTAATAAATAGCCTGGTATTTAAAATAAGATAAATTCCGTTAGTGTTAATTTTAATATCATACTAAAATGAATTCATTTCGTGTTCTCAAAATCCGTTGGTTTGAAGAAAAGGACCAAAAGGAAGCTTCAACTGACGCCATGAGCTTCCATCTGTCGTAGAAGACAACCAGTAATTAGCGGATGCGAAGGACAGCGCGGGCGTTTGTTTAAGTGAACCTAAAATCTCAAAATTTAAACATTTCGACTAATTAGTCGAACGAAACAGTCGAATGCAACTTGCCTATAATGGTGATTAAGATACTATTCTTCATCCCATTCTACTTTGATCCTAGTCAAAACAAAGGGGAGGAGAACTCACAGAGAGTTCGCGGAAAATTCGCATCATGTGATTGGTTAATGTCATTAGCATGCGCCATTACCGGGGTGTGTCTAACGAGTGCTCATGCAAGAATATCAACATTTACACGTGTAATAACAAACTCTCACTGGCATCGTCATCATTATAGTATATCAATTAGCAAACAAAACAAAGGATTCATTGTTCACGAAGACCCTGCGAGCGAGTTGGACTGAGAATAAACAAACACGTGCGTTCTCACTTGCGGTCTAAGACAGCCACGCCTCTTTGTTTTGACTAGGATCAAAGTAGAATGGGATGAAGAATAGTATAAAAATTATGAAACTCGCTCTGCTCATTTTATAAGCATACTTTTATCTTTAAACATGTCACTATAGGTTTGTTGCGTAATGTATTATTTCAGAACAAAGTTGTCGTAATAAAGTAAAGCTCCAAAATTCACAAATTACCGTTTTACACATATTTATCGATAAATTCCAAGGCGAAGTTAAATCCTTACATTATGAGACTATTTATAATGTTGAAAATATTTTCAAATAAAGGAATGTTGGAAAAACTGGAATTCACATATCAAATGTTGTTGAAAGAATGTTCTCGTAATAATATTCTGTACTCGTGCCGGTATTTGAACCCCCAGTTCTTCGAAATCTATTCTGTTTACAAAAGTCTTAGCTAGGATGTCGACCTGGTTGACTTCGTTCCTGGTTAGACAGTTGGAATTCCGCTCACGATATATTCTTGTAGCTGTGACGTGTTTGTAATGGACACAACATATTTCTCGTTTGACAGCCAAGGCATAGGCCTATCATATCAAGAGCAAGCAAGCAAAATTCTTTATAGAGATACATTTTTGGTACCGGTGGATTTTACACTGTATAGGGTATGGTTAGTGTATTTTTTTCAGTTGAATTTTCTATCTTTAGCGAATTTTCTTGCACATAGTTTTTATGTATTTAGTTTTTTTCTTCCGTTTCACTATAATTAAAATGATATATCCCAAATATAATCAATTGTAAACAAGCTATTATCTTTTAACGTATATAGTAGGTAGAATTGAAGGGTTTATTACAAAAATCTGTCAAGTCCAAAAATGAACTTCACAGAGCTATCTTGTGATAAAATTTGTTTATTCAAACCAAGACAGGTTACAAGAGGAAGCCAGTTAAAGATCATGTGCTTTACAAAAACTGCAAAAGTCCATTTCCATTCAACAAGAGACGAACAAGTTCTGCATCTATAGTTTCAATATTCAAATGAATTTCTTTTGTTTCTACCGAAGAATCAAGCTGTTAAAATATGTATTATCCATTTTAAAATAAATGCATATTACGTAATAATAAATATTATTTATTGAAACATTTTATCGCAAGAAGAATATATTTTATTTATTGCAAAATTTGGTAATTTACTTCTATTAAAACAAGACAAGTCCAACAGATGGAGGTTTCTTTTCTAATTCCTGAAAAATTATCTTTTTCGACATGGTGTCCGGTTTTTATAGTCAACCCTTTAATTCTATCAATCAGAGTTTGTTAGTAGGCCTATATGGTTATTTAACGACGGGGATGTACTGCAACTTAGGTCAGTGACCGTCACCGGTGTGCCGGAATTGTATCCCACAGGAGTTCTTTTCAAGCCAGTAAATCTAATGATATGGGCCTATCACATTTATGCACACATAAATGCTAACAACCTGGGCCGGGACCGAACCCGCAACCTTGGGCACACAAAGCCAGCGCGATACTAACTTCGCCACCCAGATCGACCATTAATTAGAGTTATCAGCAAAAAATTTACGATTCCCGAATCGTGAGGATATCTGGTACTTCATGGTATGACTTGACTTCAGGAGATTTTATTTTCAATAAGAAGCACTTTCCTTTTGTTCTTTATATATATATGACGTCCATAGCGTATAAGGAAAACAAATTCATAAAGTCATGGTGAAACTAAAAATTCTTTCTGGAACTATTATCCTTACTTAGTCGCTTTACTTCTGTTATTTACTTATTTTCATTTTGTCTTTATTATTTGTTTATCTCTTTTTCGAGTTCAGTAATTGATTCTCCTTTTATGGTAACCATTCTTCTCATTTTTTAAATTTTATAGTAGAAATTAGTACAGTTCAGATAACTTTATTATGGTAGCAAAACTATGATTGGAATATAACGGTAAAACTTTCAGAATTCTTAGTCTATCAAATATTATTCCAAATAGTTCCTAAATTAGTTTATTGCACTGATATCTACAACCGTATTCATATGAATTCAAAGTTTCCATTAAATCTGAAAAATATTCCGAAGATGTGAAAAGTTCAATAAATTATCTGCCATCAACTTTCCTTTAATAGATGTTTGAAAATATTGACCTATGAATGCACAATATAATAGTTAAAACTACAACTTCTTATTCAAATTAAGAAGAAAAGAATATTTCCTGTTGACATCTCTTAATAATAATGAAGCTGTTTGATTTTCTACTAAAGAATTATGATTCGCATTATGACAGATCATGCGACTCAAGTCATATCATATTCACACCTATACTTGTCCTTCCAAGATGCCATGCAAATGAAGCCGGCAGTGTTTACGACCTTTTAATGGCCACGAGATATTTCTCGCTATTTTTCAATGTCATTAAATGTGTTCTATTAAACCATAAATTTTATGGTCTTTCTTTGAATAAATTCAAAATGTGGAGCAGTGATAAACATGGTTGCGAGGATCTTTGACAAAATGGTGAAATGTGCATACCATTACCATTTCTAAATATTTCCTAGAAGTATTTTAACATTAGTGACAAAATTTAAAGAATAGAATAGATATGTAAGCTCACAATAATTTTTTACTTTTGAATTTACACAACACTCGATTATATGACCAAAACAGATCGTTGTTCATACATGAGGCGTCATCAGAAATATAGATGATTTTTTTCTTAATATTTCAGAACTAAAACTAAGACTAAAACTAAAACTAAAACTATAAATGGTCAGCTGCCGAGGTATGAGGTCTTTCTTCTTTGACCCTGTAACATCCTCGTCAGCGTCTGAGTCTCGTATAAGACACTCGTGCACTGAAATTGACTATTTTTTAAATTAATATAAATTGTTAATTCAACATTTTCAGTTCGGATTTATGGGAATATTGATATATCGAGACTCTCTCTATAGTGATTGACTCTACTGCAGTGGCCACCAAATGGCGGACCGCGGTCCATATCCGGACCACAGGCAAGTTTTGTACGGACCGTGATTAAATTGTGTATTTTCAGAAAATAATTATTCATTCTCAGAAAATGTTTCATTCTACAAACCATTTTCCTTGTGACATCCGAAAATACTGAAAAAACTTAGAACAGTCTCTTAACAAAAATGCATTTCAAGCAGGTTCTTCAAAATAAAACGAGTCATTTTTCCCCAATATCATTAACCACGATCAACTTTGTGAGAAGTCTTTTTGAATTTATATGTACTTTAAATAGCTTTTCTTGTATTCTAAATATCTTAATCAAAACTTGATTTGATATTTGTGCACTTCATTTCACTGGTATCAATTGTGCTTCCCACGTAGAATAACAACAGATTCTAAAGCCCCCTGCACACAGGGACAGTTACTGGCGGCCAGTAACTGGCAGCCAGTACTGGCAGCCAGTACTGGCAGCCAGTGGATGTTCTAGTGGCAGCCAGTAGGCAGTACAAGGGTCAATTATTTAATTATGTATGATTATGATTAATATAAACAGTATTTATATTATATTAAAGAATATAGAATATTAGAGAACTTGTATTAATATTGTCAAAGTAGGCAAACTTTTATAAAAATTGTAGACTTGTAAATAGGTTGTGTAATAGGGGTAGAAAACAGAATCGGTTGTAAAATCTTTCGAATAATATTGCAGAAATCACAACACATGGGTAGAAAACAGCTAAGATGTGGATTCTTCTGTTATTCAAGCTGCCTAAAAAGTTATTTTGACTTTTAGAGGATTTGTCTGTAAAATCGCGTAAAATTTGTCAAAAAATGTAGTTTTGAGTAGAGATTAAAACAGGTAAAAACAGCTAGGGGTGATTTGATCTAATATTTTGTTGCCTAGAAAATATTCCTCATTCTAGAGTGTACGTTAATATATTTTGAGGAAAATTTGTTAAAGAATGTGTACTTTTATAGGAATTACGCCATATAATAAGGGTAGAAAACAGCTAAGGGATATTTTATACTTTAATATTAATGTGGTACTAATATTAATATTACATTGTGCAGAATTTTGTAAGCTAATAATTTGTATTAATATTGTATTAAAAGTAATATACTTATATTAATATTTTTTTGCCTGTTATATGGGGAAGGTTTTGACATAAATGAACAAAACATAAAATAAATATTCCAACAAATATCTAAATAAAAATAGTGCAGATTTACGAAGTCAGGGAAAAGTTTGATTCTTACATTTTCCCCAGCGGTCAATCTTTCACTATGTGTACAAGTAGTAAGTTAATAAAGTTTTATTACTGAGTCCACGAATAAAATATTTAAAGATTTTTACGTTATTGCTGGCATATAATGGAAAAGAGGCTTACTAATACCTCCGTAACGTTCTGATAGTGTCTGGCATAATTACCACTCGTAATCCATTCAAGTTATAAAGGATTTATAATAAAATTCAAATATCTCACTAAAAGTAACACACTTGAATCTTTTCTGGACACAAAAATAAAATAAAAATGTCACATAGTCAAATTTGCTTCACCCTCGACATTCCACGATCATCCCAAATCATTCACATAGTTGAAGCGCCCGGAATAATTACCACTCAATTACTTGTAAACTATTCAAAATATAAAGTAGATGCTTAATTTATATTGTAATTCAAATATTTCCCTAAAACTTTCTCGCTTAAAGACTTTTCGGGATACAAAAATAAAAGAACTGTCGCATAGTCAAATTCGCTTCTCCCTGCATGAGTTTTATGTAATTGGTGATGAGTATAACATGAAATAAAAACATATGTGTCAGCTTTTCTAAGGTTCTGTTTTAACCATCAGTAGGGCTGTTGTGTGTAGATTATTTCTGCACTTCACTGGAATCCGACCAAGGGTTAATTAAAGGTTTCGAGTTTAATCATGCCGTGTATTTCTAGACGGAGTAAAAGCCGTGAATAGCCATACTTAGAAACGCGTGACGTCACACACTCAAGTGCTGTGATTGGTCTATCCCGGAATGCGCAATCTATATGGTTTACTGACCTTGGGTTTTTAAAATATTTCGCAAATAAAAAATCACAAAAGTAATTCCCCAACAGATACTTCATTCCAGTGCTCTACTGGCGGCTAGTATCCTTTAAGACACGTCCAATAATGGCTGCCACTAGGTCACGTGACCCGTTACTGGGTCATTCCGTGTCAAATCAACACACTTTTAATTAAAATTAAACTCACCATTCCAGATTTGGATGAAATTTTGTAGAGAGGTAATTATCTTGCATATTAAGAGAAATACAAACTTTTATTTAAATATTTCAATCCGTTTTGAAAATACAGCCATGTAAAGCACTAAAAAAGTAACAAAAATCACATCAAAAACATCTCTTTCAACTAATATAGCAACTCTTCTAATTAACCTACAAAGTTGGGGAAAGTATCGTTTTTTAGAATTTTTTAGAAGCGTTTCAATGATATATAACACATAATAGTTCTAATGAAATTTGTTTTTCAAAATTCAAAGTGAAAATTTTGATTTTGAATTTTTTTTAAGTACATTTTTAAAAATTTAAAAAAATCCTAGGAAATATGTTATACCAATGCTAAATGATGTACTAAGTTTGAAAATGGGATGGAAATGGGTTCATGGTTAAAAAATTAAAACATCACTTTTCAAAAATAACCTCAAAAATAACTTATATGCCCCAATGGAAAGCATAATAAAATAATTTCGACAAATAAATTGAAATAAGGAAAATAACACAATCTTGACATCTTGTTGTTCAATGGAAATTCTTGTCTCATGCCTTATTGGTTTGCAAAGTGTTAAGATAGCACATAAATCCTTTTGATCTGTGTCGTAGGATTTACTGTATGTAATACATCTGTGAGAGGTATTCACAGGTCGACACCGATCAAAAGGCTTTATGTGCTATCTTAACACTTTGCAAACCAATAAGGCATTAGACAAGAATTTTCATTGAACAACAAGATGTCAAGTATGTGAGTTACTTCCCTTGATTAAATTTATTTGTCAAAATTATTTTATTATGGGCTTTCCATTGGGGCATATAAGTTATTTTTTACCTGATTTTTTTGTAAAGTGACACTTTTTTAATTTTTTAACCATGAACCCATTTCCATCATATTTTCAAACTTGAAACATCATTTAGCATTGGTATAACCTATTTCCTAGGATTTTTTTGTTGAAAATTTTTAAAAAGTACTTTTTAAAAATTCAAAATCAAAATTTTTCACTTTGAATTCTGAAAAAAAAAACAAATTTTATTAGAACTATTATGTGTTAAATGTCATTGGAAAGCTCGTAAAAAATGCTAAAAAATGACACTTTCCCCACCTTTATAGGTTACTTAGAAGAGTTGCTATATTAGTTGAAAGATATGTTTTGATGTGATTTTTGTTATTTTTTTAGTACTTTACATGGCTGTAAAGAACGGATTGAAATATTTAAATAAAAGTGTGTATTTCTCTTAATATACATGAAAATTACCTCTCTACAAAATTTCATCCAAATCTGGAACGGTGAGATTAAATGGGTGTGTGATCTGACACGGAATGACTCTACTGGCGGCCAGTAAACTCAAACTCAAGCAGGTTTGAGTTTAGTGGCCGCCAGTAGTCTGCTGCATGTTGTGGGATAATTACTGGCTGCCAGTACTGGCTAGTGCTACTGGCTGCCAGTACTGGCTAGTGCTACTGGCTGCCAGTACTGTCCCTGTGTGCAGGGGGCTAAACCTGCCTTAAGTTTACTGGCCGCCAGTAGCTACTGGACGTTGAAGGGAAGTACCCCTGCACACTGGGACAGTAGAGGGACAGTAACTGGCGGCCAGTACTGGCTAGTGCTACTGGCTGCCAGTACTGTCCCTGTGTGCAGGGGGCTTTAGGGAAAGTTTTACTAAGCAAAGCAAGTAGCCTAACCTAGGTTAGTAGAGTTGTTGGTAACATGGTGGAAGGGGGCGGTAGAAGGAGTTGGGGAAAGGCTTCAGTTTTCTGGACCGCGAAAGTTTGACAATGTTTTGAAACGGACCTACAGGAAAATAATTGGTGACCACTACTCTATTGTATACTCCATTTCAATCAAGCTGGGAGCAAGTATAAACAACCAGCTGTTTTATCTTCAGCTTGTTACTTGGCTCTCAATGGCTGAAACAATCACAACCCTCAAGAGCATAGTTTACACGCTTCTGTTTGTATGTTCCCTTTGTCGGTTTGTATTATAATAGGATATTTTGACAGTCCGTATTTCCTTCTGCAAATTGATTTTGCTGTTGTTACTAGCGACCTTTTTCTTGTTACTTGTTATTTAACTCTGCTTTCATGTATCTCTTTGAAACTTGGCATGTATAGAATGTGTTCTTCTTGATTTCTCACCATCTTGTTTCAAATGAAGTATAAACGGACTCCTAAGAGGATAGAGAAGATCCTTCTTAGGTGGGAAACTACTGAAGATACTCGAATTATTATAGTTCTGGGACCTATGGTTTAACATGGAATATGAACTACGCTAGACCTTCTTTAAGCTTCACTTGCATGTCACAGGTGAAGGAAGCGGTCACCCAACTAAGTTCTCATAAGAAAGAGCTTAACATGGCGATGAACTTCGAGGTTGTACGACCAGTAGCCCCAAAGATACTCAAACACTGAATAAACGGCTTTAATTCCCTTCCAAAAGGGATGCATGTTAGTCTGATACCACTAAGAACGCTATTGAGATCTATGATTTTACAAGTTGAACTGTTTTATTTTCACTTATGTAAGAAGGTGTGTAAGGTTTAAGAAATATTGTTTGGGGTCATAGGTAATTTGGTAATAAGTTACAGTACATTGAATGATTTATTAGGAGAAAATCGGTAGGGTAATAGGATTGTACAAATGTATTTCTTTCTTTCTTAGTAACTGCCGTACATAGGATGCTTTCTGTACTGTTACTGTGACACACACTGCTTAAGTAGTCTGTTGGTTTTTGTACTTCAGTAGCGGTGCTCTTCAGGAAACCACAAAACCAATATGATAACTTTACCACTCTGTATGAATGTTTTCCCTCAACTGCGAAAGTATGTAATTGATTTTGCTATCTGAGAAAAGACTTATCTTCATTTGGATGAGAAGCACGTTGCGAATATTGTAATATGAAACATCAGAATTATATAAAACTCACAAAATAATGAAAACTGTACTTTTTTCATTATCGCTTGCAATGCAGTTAATGGTTCTGTTTATTTGTTACTTATTATCTTATTCCCGCTGGACAAATTGGAATATAAATTAAAACGCTTAGATAATGAAAAAATTCAAACACCCTAAACATAATTCTCTAGTAATTATTTAATTCCTGGTCAATAGCTTAATAAAATATACTATATAGTAGGTAACTCGATAAATTTAAGAGCAATTTAAATTAATGTTTAATTTATCACACACCCATATTATGACCATATTATGACCACATGCCCCAATCCTGTCATCTGCCTACTCAAATCGTGACACTTCATTATTACGCTCATATTATTGATAAATAATAATAATAAAATATAATATTTTGAAGAAAGCAGTTCGTTCGTTGAAAATGCCACTGTTCGAAATATTACCCACTGGTGTTTAGAATTGTACCTACTGAGGTACATTTTCGAACGATATTCTGGAAATGAAAGATTGATTGCCATGACCAATTTTACAGCTATTTGACTTTCATATTTTTGTGAAGGGTCAACTACGTTGCCAACTTTGTGATTACAATACAGTTGAACTAGTCTTATGTTTATTGTGTTCATAAAATAAGAATATTTGTTAAGTGTTCGAAAATGTACCACCTTACCCTATATATATATATATATATATATATATATATATATATATCGTTTCACTATAGGCCCAGTATCCAAAACTATTCCTTTTTTAAAGTCCATACAATAAGCTTGCCCATCAAAAACTATTTTAAAATTAATTAGATTATAATTAACTATTATTATTAGAATACTTTAAAATTTAGTGTATTCTCTTAGAGAAAAGTCTTTTAAACGCATCAAAAATACCGTGTAGTATTTAGGACTGAAATAATAATTCTGTATTGATACTGTACTTCAGAAATTTATTTTTTAATTGAAACCTTTTTATTTTTAATCCATAGGCCTTAAGTTGTTAAAGGGAAGTGTTGACTATTTAGGTTATTAAATTTCGCAATTCCGGAATTTGCAATATGATTGACATTAGCTTTTTTTAGATATAGCTCTAATATTGAATGCAATTGCATGAAATAATTCATAGTTTCACTTCTTTAGAGCTTGAATAAAAAACTGTATAAAACACTTTATTTTTTAAACATAACTTATTTGGAAATTGAAAACATTTAAATGTACATTCAATTTAAACACAATTTTGATTAAGGACAAACCAGTTCGTGTGCTTTTTTACTGTTCTGAATTTAACTTATCTTAAATTTGAGATAAATTGTTTCTCATTTACACTGTTGGTAGCGTTGGTTAGTATTTGGTAACTCATTCGATTGTTCATTCATTTATTAACTGTGATTTGAGAGGTGGCACATATTACTTTGACTTTCAGAGGAAACGGAATATCCTATCTTTATAAGTTAAATACAATATACCTTTTCTCGAAAACTACTAAAGCTAGGCATTTTATCTTTTTTACAGTTTATAGATAGCTACCCACCCTATGTCAGTACTGATAATGTATTTTTCATAAATATAGTTATTTACAGAAATTTGATGTTTTCTTTATAAAGATTGTTAACAATATTATAAAGTACCATATGACCTGTAGGCCTAAGTAGTTCATAGATTAAACGATTAAAAAAATGTTTTATTTCAGTGCATGTAAGACATCTTGTAGGTTAAGTAGAAGCTGAAAACGTACCTTTCATATAGAAAAAGTAAACTTAGGGAAAAGGAGCTTCTAAGTTGAAACTTTCCCGTTCCATAGTCTGGATCTTCTCAGAAAAAAATTAATATAATTATAGTCCATTATGTATGATATACCATAGTTCAGAGAATAACATACAATAATAATTTAAAAATCTCAATTTTCATCCAAAAAACCAATTGAAGTTCAGAGTTAAATCATCCCTGCTCCATAGTCTGGATCTTCTGAGAAAAAAGATAGTACGGATAGAATTAAAGTACAATTACGTATGATTCATGAATTTAAAGAGGAAAGTCCAGAGAATAAAATACAACATTCAAAATAAAATAATTTTCATCAAAAAATCAATTCCATTTCTCCTTAAACAACACAAATACGAAAGTAGTTATTATTTCCATAATGTATTACCTTTTATTTACATAATAGTTTTTAATGAATCGCATTCGAGCTTACGAATTTCATTAGTTATACTCGTTCGTGCTTCGCAGACGCGAATCGATCGATAAACACCCTATCACTCTCGTGGGACTACCTATGATTATGTTAGGAGGCAGAGAATTTTTACAAGCTCTTTATTGGTAAGAACGTGTCATGGAAAGATGTAGAAGACTGTAACATTAGAACGAGCAAAAATAGTGACCTAAATTTCTAAGTATATGTGTATTTACTATTCATGTAAAGGATTATTTATTACAGATTGTTATCACTTAAAATTTAGGAACAATAAGTTAAAATCAAAACACATGCAGTGTTTCAAAATCACATCTGTTAGTTTGGGAACTGTGACAATTCTAAGAATAAGCTTACATAAGATTGGTAGTGGTATTCCTCTACCATACATGGAGACTTCCAAACATCCAACATTGACACATTATATAACAAGCAAACGGAATGCGGTACTCTTTGTACGATGCGACGTTCCACTTCCAGTTCTGTTTGTATCATTGCGATAAACGACCTCTTTCAGGCCCATGTTACACGCACCGTTTTTCACAGCGGTTCGTTTGTACAGTTGTAGGTGAGAAGGTTATACTACCCAATATCCCAAGGATAGGGCGAAATAAATTTAGGGCCTATCTATTGCTATAATGCTATTGTTGATTTTTCCCATTATTTTCCCTTTAATTTAGTAATTTATTTAATTTATTCTGGATAATATTATCAACAATTTAGTTCTATATTTTTAAATTTAAAACATGTAACAGACCATGGGAAAATGAACCTATCTCCCGGCAAAATGAATCTAATTTTACTTCTAAAGAGAGAAGTCTAAACAGTATTTAAATAAGCCTACTGAAATATTTTAGGATTGAGCTATTCATTTTAGAATATACTAAATACGCTGTAAGGAATAATACATTTTGAACTATTTGGTGTAAAAACTCAGTATCGGTTTATACCATTTATATTTTCAAAATAAAGTAACACTAAGGTTCTGCCCTAGTAGCTTTGTTCTAGGAGAAAAGTATTTTTTCTACGAGAGTTTATAAAGTTAAAAATTAGCAAATTGTTGTAAGTGCCTAAGTGAAACCTTTAAAATACACGTGACTAAAGAAATTAGACTATATCTACGCACCGAAAAATTAACTTGATTGACGATCGCAGGTTCAGGCGTCCATTTATGAAATCGCTACCTTGTTATCCTTCTAATTCGAAATACTATTTATTTACTATAAATTACTGTATCAAATATAGGTATTATAAATCAAATGAAATCTTGTAGGATTAATGAAGGGGTTCCCTAAATTACATACAGAAACTCTTAAATAACTGGAAATCGAACAGGAAATAAATTATATACTAATAGACCATGAATTCTCAAATGAACATTTTAATTCAATCTTTAATTGCAATCCCTATCTGTGTTATGAGTGGACTCAATATTTAATGTAATGGGATATTCATTTAAAGTGGAATGTAATACTTGTATAGGAAAATGTTATTGTTATGATTAATTATAATGGCCTCAATTAAACAGAAATATATAAATAAATGTTATCTAAATGTCTACGGCTTGAACCCATTTCCAAGCAGGTTTGAAACTACAGAAATATAAAATGGAGGTATATACATTATTTGAAAGATATATTAAATTTCTATTGACATTACAAGATAATAATATTAGAGAAACATCTATCTGACACAGGAACTCGAACCCAGACTATTCGTTCTGACGTTCCACCAATTGAGCTTCCCAAAGATTTGGGCACGGTGACGGCTACATCTTTCTTCTGTGACCCTCACTGATTAACTTGCGCTATAAGTACTAGACTACCGGTATGTACTTTGAAGCATACTACACGTACTTTGTAGGGACTTCATGATCCGGTTTTCTTATAATCTGGCGATATGATTTATATTCATGTTTCAAAAAACAATTATGTATCTGTTTATATTACACAAACACCAATGTCTGGGGTAGAACTCGAACCCATAGCTTCTTTCACCATGTCTCCATGGCACCGCTGTTAAGAAGACCAGCTCTTCCTGAAGCTTGCAGATTCATATCCCACAGCGGGCCAATTTGATAAGGGCTTTTAGGTCTCCCTCATTTGCAAAGACTAATGCTGGACTGTTTAGAATGGATATGCCTATGCAATCCGTAGAAATAAGCCTGAACGATATATCAATATAGGGAAGCCTATAAATGATAATAAACACATAAGTAAATACCTTCTGTTATATTGAGCTATCAATGTATTGAGTCTCACTTGACCATTTGACATTTGACAATTGACATTTAAGATTATTTATATATTTTAAATAAATTTTCGTCTAGATTAATTGGAAGGCTGAACCCTCAAGGATTCCCTAGTAACTGGGGCAGCTATCCCTTGTGGATTTTTTATCTTTATAAATATAGTTCAAATTTCCATGTGTCAAATCTGTTCCTCTCAAGGTGTTACAACTCTTTTGTAAAGGCATCGACGACATGTGATGGGGCATTGACCGTCGGTATATGACGGGGTTAATGTAGCTGCGTCGTTTTTTTCCCCCTCTAGGGAGATTGTATAAAGTAAATATTCCCAGGGACTCAAAAGGCTCAGTGAACCTAGTCTTTCCTGAACACGACAGGAGAAGAAAATCTTCTGCCATTGCCCCAGATCGAACTTGGGCCATCAAGTCTGCAGACGAAGACCTTATAGACCCGGTCACACCATGAATAATTTATTTCATTACTACTACTACTACTACCTTTATTATTAATATTTCTTTATTATTATTAATATATTTTTATTGTTATAATGCCATCAATAGCACAATCACCATGATCAGTATCACTGCTATCATAATTAATGTTAATGAAATTATTCATACAACAAATGCGGCACACGCCACACAACTACCAAACAAATATTTTAACTCCTTCTTAGGCTATTTCTGTCAGATAAGGGAATATGTTCACCCTCACATTTATAAGAGAAAATGAAAAACTTGCTTCAATGTGCCAATGGCAGAAGGTTATAATTATGTAAAATCAAAAAGCATGACATTCATCGACAAATTATTCAGCAATTCAGATCACTGGAACATTCAAATAAATTAGTCACTTACATAACCTGATAGTGTACACCACTACAATAATATAGTCTGTTCTGTTTTTAATTTATTGACAAAATGAACTGTTTTCAAAATTTCGTATTTAAAATATAATACTTTCTCACTCGTTTAATATTTTCTCACGCTTTTAGTTTAAATTCTCTTACACTTATGAATGCAATATTTAATTAATATTATCGAATAGTAAGCCTATAGGCTTATAGGTAGATGAAGTATTGTGTTTGATCCAAAAATTCGAAGTTAATTTTTAACATAAATCAATCTTTTGAAGTTCCCTTAGTAAAAAATACTATTTTCAGAAACATGACTCTCTGTGTGTTTGTGAACAGTCTAGTTCCGGAACGAAAAATTGAAAAATAAATAGTGAAAGAAAACACCAAGGTAAAAAGTTATCAACGAACTAAAGAATTGTGAAACGTCGGAATAAAAGAAAAATATATATAGTGCACAATTTGGACAAAAAACTTATCGGTTCTTGTAAGACGGATTAAAATCTTTAACTCACATGTTCTCTTTTCACTGCTATTAGTATTTAAAGTTCCAACTTCTTCTTAGCCAGGAGATCACATTACAATAAAATAAAAAAATCATAATGATAAAGATGCAATACGATCCTATATACACATTATAAATCTAATAGGCTATGCATCCCAGTGAAGGCTCCCATTGCATGAAACAATTGAAATCTCTAGTTGAGAAGTTTGGATAGTGATATAGATTTTGTACTCTTAATTTTCTTTTATTCGTATACTGTAAATTTCCTCCTTTTTTTTATGTAACTACCACGTTATTACTTGGTCAAAGTTGCTGACCGATAGCTGTTTACTTCCCTAATGTCCTATAGGTCCATTTTGATCTATCTACACTTAGTTTCTACCACCAAAATCGATGGTAAGGATGGAAACCAAGTGCCACGTGATCAAACGTCAGGTTTTGTTCAGAGGATCTAAGTTAGACTTGACTTTAAAGAGCCAGAAACATTGAGTCATGACTAGGGACCGGATTCTTAGGTTTTTACCTATTTTTTTCCTTACTTCCAAAACAAAAAGTGCTCATCACTTTTTCGAATCAGGCCCTTAGGATTCACCCACATTAATTCTGTGGGACCTAAAAATACCTAAATAAGGTATAAAAACCTAAATATACCTAAACGGTTTATAAAACCTAAAATATCTCATTTAGGCTACTTTTTTGTCTTTTTTGTTTGTCAGTTGAGAAATCGATATTTTGCGGAAAGACAATAATTTTTGTCGGGTTGAAATTAATACCACCAGCGTTTCGTTCAACCCATTATCGTCTAGGATGGACAGTATCAAGAGAGGAAGTGTAAGAGTACCAGCGTATTCCTTTTAAAATATTCGTACGAACAACCAATGTTGCCGTGTATGAACAAGGATATAGATTTCTGTGTTTCAAAGCGCTTGTTTGCCTTTAGTACTACCCTGTTATTTATACTGAGTGTTCACACTGTTAGTTTTAAGAAGACATGCTAATTATGCAGAAACAAATGAAATCGAGTTTATTACGGCAGTGGATTGGCGACTACCTGAATTTCACTACAGGTGGCAAACTAATATTTTGTTAAACCTGCCAGAAACACGTATTATTTACCTTTCTAGAAAAGGGGGAAGTTTTCGTCCCTAGTTGATCTGTTGTGCGGTTAGCATGCGTAACAACTGAATAAAGGAAAATAATCAGTTTCACATTATACACATCCAACCATAAAGTATTTTACTCACTAAATTAGAAGCATCGGATTCGAATCCTGAGAAGGGTAGTGTCTAGATACAGTATAAACTAGCCTACTTTAATGTGAGGCAATCTTATTTTCACTGCTTCTTTTGATTGTTTATGCTTTCTTTCTTAAATTGTATAATATTGTCCTAAAGCAAGTTTACATAAATTTAAGTCAATTTTGTTAAGTTAAACTTTACGAGTAGTATGTATTGAATCCTATATAGCCCATTCAAATTCATTAAACCAATTACTCTACCCGAAAAGGATATTTTGGATAAAAACCTAAAAAAAACTATTTCAACTAATGGAAAACCTAAACAGTGTTTTTAAAAACCTAAAAATCCGGTCCCTCCTCATGACTCTTTGTCACCCCTGGAGGTTATGTTTCGCCCTCTGATAAGTTCGATTCTTAGATCCTTCGTGAAACCTGCGAGACTCTCCTTTTTCTGTAGCCTATCTTAAAATGACTTATTTTATTCTGTAAGCCTATCATTCATCATGGTTTACACCTTCAGTATAGGCTTATACCTACGTAACATTTTTTTTACATAATACCTTATTATTAGGGCCCGGAAATTAAGCAAAATCTCTTTTTATTAGACCATTCTATAATACGATTATGATGAGTGTGACTTAACGATGTCATAGTGATACTCATTTTGAAACTGCGCAATAACCGACCTGCATTTAAAATAAAGTAAATTCTGTTCGTGCTAATTTTAATATCATATTAAAATGAATTCATTTCGTGTTGTCAAAATCCGTTAGAATAATTATGGACTAACAAAAAATGCCGATTCTTGCCTATAATACTTGCTAGGGATGGGTCCTCGATACTTCCGATACCTCGATACTCTCGATACTTGCATGGTATCGGCATCGAACGATACTTCAGAAAACTCGCTCGATACTTTTTTGATACTTTTGTAATTCTGCAATTCTGCAATTAAGTGAGAATGCTAGTATTTTTTAACAAAAACTTTTAAGTGGACTGTTTAAAAAACTAATTTTAGTTTTAATGTAGAGTTTAAAAATAATTATAGGCTACTGATGATATTAAATTTTGTGCCATTAAATATGCAGACTTAATTAATTTAGTTGGTATTACACAGTTCTCTCAAATTTTAATTTTTAATGTACCTATTTATTGAAACTGGAAATGTTGAAGGTATCGAGTATCCAAGTATCGAGTATCGAGGAAAAAATCATGTATCGGTATCGAGTATCGAGTATCGAGAAAATCTGGTATCGACCCATCCCTAATACTTGCCTATAATGCCTATAGGCCTATATGAAAATTATGAAACTCGCGTTGCTCGATTCATAAACATATTCTTCTTGCATAATGCACTATTTGTATTTGGGTAGATACATTAAAGAGTTAAGTAGAGATAAACATATTTTCGTACATTTAGGGACAGTAGGGCCAGTTTTTTTAATTGCCTATTTTGCCTATTTTTTCTCGTGTTGCCTTTTTAAGGTTTAACACATTTCTGCCTGTTTTGGATCGTTATTTTTTTCTGTGATTATTTACATGTTTTAAAAATACATATAGAATTTAAAGGTATAAAAGTGAAAAACTGTTTTACAATAAAGAAAAGACACATTCACGACAGACAAAAATTGAGGATCTTGTTCCCTATAAATTAATTTATTCGTTTTCCAGCAGTCGAAAACTTCCCTACTAAAACGAATCAATTAACCTCTTAAAATAGTAGAAAGGAATCCAGGGTACCTCGAACATAATGAAAACCATGAAAGTGACCAAAAAAGTCAGAGTTAGTACTACATATGATAAATAAATTATTACGTATTTTAGTTAGTTATTGCCACTAATAGAATGGTATTAGGTTCTGATTTTACTTTTTAAAATTCTTATTTTTTAATTGTATTACTGCCTGTTTTCGGTTCTATAAGTGCCTTTTTTGCCTGCCTATTTTACCCAAATAAATGCGTGAACTTCTGAGCTCTACTCATTATGTTACATATATGAAATCAACTTTAGATGGCATAAAGTACGAGACAAAACAACTGCTCGAGGACTGAAGTTCATAAATATCATTATAAATTGTAGTGTAGAGCTAGATAGAGAAAGTAGCAAAAGAGAATTATAGAAAGACTTTTAGTTGACCTCGAGTGGACTCGATTCCGGGTCTCCCGGATCCGGGACAGTTTCCTACTTCAAAGCCTTCTCAATTCTATGTTCATCGAAAGGTCATCACAGAGCAGTGAGCATCAGAATTCCTGTACAGAATTCAGAAAACCTGAAGGTTGTTATATGCCAGCTATATTTTTCTTTGCTCTATACTGGATGGAAGGGATAAAAAATGTGAAACGCGTGACTTTGTAGTTATTACAACCACCTTCAGTTTTTTAGTTGCTGGTAAACTGTAAAAGGACACCTTTTGAATCCCATTTGTACGTTCACATAAAATTTTGAGCAATTTTGATATACGAATTCAAGTAGGCCTTTGAAACGAAACAATTTATTTGTGTAGTTAAAAGTACAGTACTATAGCAATTCATCCTTCTCTTAATTACGTTACCGAACGCTAGTTTTTAAGTATAAATTGATTACATTTATATAGCAGAATCATTATGGTAATAAGCAGTGTATCAGTTATTCCATATTATCTTTTCGACGTACCTTTTCCCAGTTTAACATAATTAACATTCTAAATTTGACAAAAAGTACTGTCAATTTTGTTGATAAACGAACTTTAGATTATTAATAATTTCATAAAGAACACACAGTAAAAATTCTTAAAAGTTCTTAACCCGAAAATGATTAAAATTTCATCGTTGAGATTTTATACTGATACGTGATTCATTATACTGTACTGAACATATTGCCAAAACGAATCCGATGTCACCTAAATGGGAGTGCGGGGACACGTACTGCTCAAAGATCAGACTCCAGACCCGTTGTGTCCCGCTCATACAATGATGCAATTAGGAGATCTTCGATGTCATAGGCGTCCTAAGCACGCCTGGTTATGGCGTATATGTACCCTCACATTACTCCTAATTCCAACTGGAACACGTTTGAAGCGGAACATCGCTGGGTTAAAACTTTTTGGCTTAGGGCTGAGGTTGCAGATCAGGCTGTAAATTGAAATTTCATTAAAGCTTCAAGATGTAAGAGGAACCAACTAACAAAAATGGAGGTGTGGAGTAATCAGAGATATTTAAGATAAAATGTCATATGAGATAACTGAATAATTTGCAGAAAGCATTCAGAAAATGTAATGAGAGAAAATAAGAACTTAAATGCTTTGATATTACTCTTAGATGTTAAGACGAATTATTATTGGAAATAGATTCAAACTTAATAAAAGTAGAAAGATATTGATTAATATAAAGGCATTCATTCCAAATAGTTTTCTCCTTATCCCATTGAAATAAATTCACCCTCTTTGGTCAAAATAAAATTTATTAATTCATAAAGGCATTCAGCTTAGAATAATGACATATTATATATAAAGACATGAAAGTCAGCAGCAAAATCAAAGGAGTTTAAGTCGTTCTTAACATAAAAGACATTGTAAAATATAGATACAAGGTAAAGATAAAATTCTATTTGAAATAAAAAGAGGTTTACAGTGTGTCTTTAATTGAGTTCTACTTATAATACGCAATGCTTTCTTTTGAAGTTTGAAGAGATTAAAAGCTGAGCTATGATTGCCCCGTAATATGGTTCCATAAGAAAGGTGGAAATATATAAATGCATAACAAATTGTCGTTAAAACTCTCTGATCTACTCTCATTTGTATGCTACGTAACCTAAAACTACCTTTGGCTATATTGCTTGAGATCATATCAGTGTGTAGACTCCAACCCAACCCAGACTCGATTATGACACCTAAAAATTTTACACTGTCGTGAAAATTATCATTATTTCTGTTAAAGGTGAATTTAAGATCTGCAACTTTATTTTCGTTCACTCGTAAGAAATTAGCAGAACACCAGTCTTTTATAATGGTATCACTCATATTCAGCAGTCGCAGGGAGTCTTGAACTTTCCTACCTATCGCATTTACTGCCACATCATCGGCAAATAGAAGTGGTTGTACAGAATTAACAACATTAAATGGTAGATGATTTACATATATGATAAACAAAGTTGGTCCTAAAACAGATCCTTGAGGGACACCATGAGATACCTGTTTAAACGGAGAGATCGAACCATTATAAGCAACACTCTGCAGTCTACCTGTTAAATAAGACTTTATCAAATTGGGTGCTGAATCTTCAAAATCATAAACCTTTAGCTTACTCACTAAGACACTGTGCGAGACAGTGTCAAAAGGGCTTAGTCAAATCATAAAGTTTGCAACCGACAGAATATATATTATCAAGGCCATTCAGACATTCGCCGACGAGGGTCATCACAGCACCGACGGTGCTACGCTTTTTTCGAAAACCAAATTAACAATTAAAAAAATGTTATGTTTTTCAAAATAGTTCACAATTTGATCATTGAGTAGAGATTCGAAGACTTTTGCAATAATAGGCACAATGGCTACTGGTCTATAAATATTCATGTCAGATTTACTGCCTTTTTTAAAAATAGGAACTAATTTGGCAATTTTCAATAAATTAGGAAATATAGATTGATTAATACTTTCATTAAATAAAAAAGATAGCGGTTCACAAATAAAGGATCAGCAAACTTTAAAAACACAGAATTAACTCCGAACACATCTAAACTGTTACTTTTACTGGTAGATAATATTTTAAAATAACATTTTCAACACTAGTTTGATCAAAGCGAAAGCATGGTTTGCTTCTATACTTTGTCGAACCCAAATAAACAGTAAAGTTGTTGCGAGCACAATTGATTGAATTAAATAGATCATCAACTTTGGTATAGTCGTCTTATTATCATCGTTCCCAGCGGGGCTGTTTTTGAAGTGTTGTTTGTTTAATGCAAGAAGAACACACTCGTTATTAGCCGCTTGTTGAAGTGTTACCTTATCTAACCGGAAACGAAAATCAAAGAAACGCCAAAATTTTGTTTTAAATTTCTATTGTTATTATATTGACTTGGCGACGGAGTCTCCACCTGCTTGGATTTGAGAGTGAAAACTACTGTTTACCCTCGTACAATCCGGCAGACCACAAGAGGAAATGTCGACGTTTGACTCGTCGAAAATGAGAGCACTATATAGAACACATGTTCAGAAAGATAAGAGTTGCCAAAAGCAAATTCAAGAGTTCCCAAAATTATTAAGCTCCTCCTCCTACTACAGAAGTTCGCCGAGTTTAGTGTTTAGTGGATTTAATATCGTAAATAATTATTTGTACTGTGTAATTTCCAATCGACATCTTCAACAATATAACAACTACTGTAAAGAGCTTACCGATCATCTAATTAACTGGATTTGTCATCTACTAGAAAGATATTTAATTGCTTCGCAACAATCCTTGTGCTCTTGGGTACACGAACTCACGGCAGTTTAATTTATATGTGGAATTACAACACAGAGGGATGATTCGTAAATTGAAGGAACGGATGAAAGTGAAAACTATTGTAATGAAAAATTCAACTCAGCGTTTTTCTCAATATCCAACGGTAATTGGCAGGTCCCCGAATTTGAGCCCATGACCCTCAGATTAGCTATTATTACAACCAGGGCCCGGATTCTTACGTTTTAAACATTTTGTTCCTAGCTAGCTACCCAGGTTCTTTCATTCTTCTGGTGTCTCGCTAGAGCGTTGGGCAATATGTCTTACAGCAACTAATTCTAATCTCTGTTTCTGGCTTTGATTAGACCCATTTTCTCGCCCAGACGACATTGTTCTGGTTTTTAATCAAATATTTGATATGTGAATACACAATGGATAAATGTTGAAATTATATCTTACAAATAAACAAATGAACTGGTTTGCATAGAGTTAGATGCGTCATTTTCAAACTGCGAAATAAAATCAAGAGCACTAAAAACGAAGTGCGGTTACTTCCTCGTGATGTTTCTAGTATAAGGCTAAATATTGTTCAAAATGTCTTTCCCGTACGAAAGACGGGTAACCACCTTTTATTATAAAATTAATATTCTACAAAAATGAGCTCTAGTTACTTATTCGCCATTTTGCTTCATATAAGCTACGAGGAAAATCAGCTCATCATAATCCAATACTTTTGATAATAATGAACAAGATATGCTCTGTTTTCTGGATTATTTTTGTAGTAGGCTGAGTCTAATGGTAAAATACAGAAGAATACATTAATTTTGGCTTAAAACAGTGTAAGATGCGATAACCCATATAACAGATGTCCAATTGGGTCTTCAATTCTGAGCATTTATAAACAATATCCTAAACGAAAATTAGATATTACTGTATATGCGTTATGTGCTGGAAAAAGAAAACAATTCAGAGCATATGAAAGTAAACAAATCTTAACCGGTTTTAGGAAATTTACAAAACATAGATTGGCCTACTATTCTTTAAGTAATGTAAAAAAATGAATGTATTATTATTCATTGCTACCAATAGCCAACAAGCCTATGTTTGCAGTAGCTTTATATTTTAGTTTATAGCTCTCTGGCAGGTTCACTGACTGACTGATTCTGTCCTATTTCCCCAGTGTCGGGGCGAAGGGCCTCCAGTTGGATATTTCTGATACCTATGTGAATTTTGTTTTTTGTATTTTCCGAGAGTAGGCAGAGGGACTGGTGGTAACTGGCAGGCTGAGGGGCCAACTTATATATTTTTAGAGAAATCAAAAACTTTTTTTATTTTCCTCTGAACATTTTTTCCAGTGGGAAAAATAATATCCGACAATTAGAATATCGTACTATTATGGAGAGGGGTCGTTTAGTCTACAGGAGTAAGACATTTTGGACATATTTATTTAGTTAGATGAAGGCGAGCATATGGAAATGACAGACTTCCAGTCCAAAAGCTTTAAAGTAGTTTGCAATAAAAACAGTATTTACTTTAAAACTGTTAATGAAATAAATGAAAGATTTATTCTGTAATTGTTATCATGTAAGTTCTACAGTCTGCTTAGTCACGATGATTCAGGGTATTCGCACCAAGGGATTGCCAAAATGTAACTATAGCCTATATGAGCAGACGTCTTCTAGGTGAATGCCGTTTCCTCCAGACTTGTAATGAAGCTTCTTTAAAATTAAAACGTTTGTAATTCATAGTGGCACCAAGGTCTTTAGGGATAAAGAATCGGGTTTTGGTAGGAAAGCTTCAAGAAAAAGAGTGCGTAAAACGATTGGTGATTATTATTATTATTATTATTATTATTATTATTATTAACACTATTATCAATATCATTACCATTGACAGCAGAATCATTGCCTTTATTATTATTATTATTCAAATTTAAGTAATCCACAGTACTGTTGAAGAATAACGATTATTTTAGAGAATTTTTGTGAGGGCACAGGACCAGGAAACCCTACTTCTGAGATTTATTTCTTACATCGTTTATCAAGGGCGACACCGTTGGGGGGAGGGGGTGCAAAACTTTTCATTAAGTTGAGCTGTTTCATTTTTTAGATTACCTCATTGCTATAAAAAAATCGTGTTATAAATATTGTATTTATTATTATTCACGACTTAAAATTCTTCACCGCACATATAAACAATTATACATTAATTTCATATCCCGTTTTGCTCATAAGCAGCTTATATTGTTTTCAATGATGAAAGTATTTTTCATCAAAGAAGCTAGCCTACAGTTAAGAAGATGTTTAGGTGAATGTATAACAAAAACAAATGCATATAGGTCCGTTAAAAATGAAAGTGATAAGAATAAAATGATAAAATTATGACGATGGCCTACACATTTGCGATTGGTTGAATTTCCACATATTGACTTATTATATTGGATTGGTCACTGTTTCATGAGCTAAATAGTAAACTTAATGTTTTTATTAGGCCTATATAAAATTTAGGGCTTGTTGCAGGCTGTTGGGGTACAACATACAGTAAAACAAAATTTTCAGAGCAGTTTTCGAGAAAAATAAAAAAAAAAAAATATTTGAGCAACGTGATAAGAGTAAGCGAAAGTCGATGACATGCTTCATATTCCATCACCGACTTGCCTAACTCGAATGTAAATATTTTTTTTTTTTGCTATTTTCTTTTTAGTTTTTGGGTCACACCTCAACTTTGTTCTGAACGTATTTTTGGATTTAGCAAACCTCAATTCAGGACCGTTTTGACAAAATTCAACACCTGCCAAAACATAAATTATTCAGGAGATTTCTTTAGCTTTTATTAAGATATAGAAAATAGAAACCTTGCATATTGAGGCTTCAGAATGAATGGGTTATGTTGACTTTTCTTATGTTCTTTTTGCACCATCTAATTTCAAGGCATCTAAAACCATTAAAAAACGAATTGGCAATAATGGCGATGTTGAGATTTGTCAAAACGGTCCTCAATTATAACTCAAAATTTTATTCGAAGACGAAAGCCATATCTCATCTAGTATGGTACGGATAGAGAAAATAAAGAATGCAGTAAAAATCTTAATTGGAAATAACGCAAACGACGATTTCGCTCACACAAGAATGAGACAGACGGCCAGGAAGTTATGGACACCCCTGTCCTGCTCTGGTTTGATAGTTTCTGATGCATGGTGCTCACGTTGGAAATACAAACATTGTAAGAAACTTAGATTGTGGTCAAATAACGGAAGCTTTCTCCTAAAACAACCCTTTAATTAAAAACAATTAAAAGCTTTAATTGCCCAAAACATAATAAATCTTGAGTACATCAACCTTTCAATAACAGATTTAACTCAGATTACAGAATTGTTGCTTGTTTGCTGCTTACTCATTGTGTTACTTCAGTTGTGTGTTTACTACTAAAGGAATGGAGTCTGTCGAAAAATTTACGCTTCAAATCTTTTAAAATGACCTCTGAGTCGTAAATCCACAATGTGTGGTCCCACGCAGGTTTGTAGACTAAGAACGCATTCTAGTTTGGGAGGAATAGTCAGTAAAGTGACTTTCAATTCCCAAGTTCGCGGGTTTGTTCCTGGACCAGTCTGATGGCAGTTGTGTGCTTATAAATGCTATTACCTCATATATACAAAGGTTGGTTGGTTTTATGTTTATTCAACGGCGGGGATGTACTGCAACTTAGGCCTGTGACCTTCGCTGCTGTGCCGAATTTTGCACCGAATGCGTTCTTTTACATGCCTGTAAATCTGCAGACACGAGCCTGTCACTTTCATGCACACGTATAAATTTACAGGTAGCCTAAATGAAATATAACTTGAGCCTATTCGCCCTGAAATGAAAATAGTTTTCTGTAGAAATACATTTTCGAGATCCTCTTTAGTAAAAAAAGTACCACTTGCAAAAAGTATGTCTGTAAAGAGCATAACTTGATTTATTTATTTATTCTTTTTTATCAAAACATTTCTTTTTTCGAATTAGGTATTTCTGAAAATCTTTATTTTGCCTTATCCACTAAAAAGATTGTGCCTCGCTTTTTTAGAGAACTGTTCTAATTGCTTTATTTATGCTTGTTGTTGGCTAATTGCTGCATTTACCCCTGCAACTTTTACCGGACAATACGTACTGTAAAAGTTGTGTGGGAGACTGAAATGCACACTCCTGTTAGGCAACCGCTTAGCCTATGTAAGATTTTAAAACGACAAGCTTAGAAGTGGTAGAGGAACACGTGAGAGTGTCTCACATCATATTTTATGTTAACAGTGGGGTAAATTTATTAAATTCCTATATTATATTGTCTGTAAACAACTTGGTCCTTGTACAACGTCAACTTTCTGAAGCAGGTTGTCCGCGCTGTGCATAACACTAGTTATATAAGCGATTAATTGCTGTGAACTGACTTTAAATTAATGACGCCACGATGAGTTGTTCGTGTTTCTTGTAAAATTGTTACGGTTAGGTGAAAAAGCTGAATGCTTCACTCAAGACAAATGCCAGCTCAAACAAATTACTCGTTTGGCAGACGACTCACGCCGGGCCGAACATCACATCACCTTTATGACAACTGGAATTCTTCTTTCGTAATTTTATTGCATAATTAGTATTCTATAACTAGGAGAAAACACATCGAACTACCGTCTTTCCGATAAATCATCGTTGTCTTCATTAGCTCCAAACGATCTTCATGTAGTGTTTATTGAAATTCAATTTTGTAATTTTGTAATTTGTAATAATAAACTTAATTGCTTTCGAGATTTGTTTTACTTACAACCCTGCAACATGCCATTCTTGGAAAATTAGCCGGTGGCTAAATTATGTGGGTTCGAGCCCCACCTCGGGCATGGGTGTTAGTGTGTAATAATGGAAAAAGGAAAAAGAAGGAATAAAAGAAAAAATGAAAAACAAAGAAGAAAAAAGTATAATAAATCTGTTTGTCCCGGATCTTGGGTTATTTGCCCATAAAAAAAGTCGACAAAACTACATATGAAATCCGGCACAACTATATATGAAATCCCTCACTGTATGTGAGCTAAGCTAAGCTAAGCTAAGCTAACTATATATGAAATTCTTCACTGTATGTGAGCTAGGCTAAGCTAAGTTAGCTTAGCTCACATGCAGTGCGGGATTTCATATGTAGTTGTGCCGACAAATCTACATATAAAATCCGGCACAACTATATATGAAATCCCTTACTGTATGTGACCTAAGCTAAGCTAAGTTAGCTTAGCTTTTGGTCGACAACCGGCATTATTGTTGAAGGTGGTCCATCCATAATCTTCTAAGCGTACAGATGATAGAGTTATATTCAGACACAGATTATATCAGCATTCAAAAGTTAAAAATAATAAAATTTAAGGAGATGGCAAATCGATTCCCGAAGTAAAAAGAAATAGAATATATTGACTTTAAAAAGAGGGTCGATTGACATGTAAACGAAGTCGGAATTGCGAATATTAGTGAACTTGTACTGTTTCAGTGCTATACTGCTAACTGTCCTCCTCACTTGCTTGGGTAATCCAAGCTGTAAATCTGTACAAGTAAATCAAGTTGTCGCGAGATTTCCTTGGGGTTATCCATTTCGCAATGCTGTGATTTTACAAAGCCTCAAGGTCAAAAACAAAATCTATTCATTTAGATTCATTTGATTTTAAGTTAAATGCCATAGGAATGCGAAATTATTGGAAAAGTTTGTGTAATCCTACGGTTTTATGTAACTGTTTCCAGCTACTTGGAATACTGGAATTGGCGGACCGTGTAAGTGTCCAAAGCTATTTTGCAAGTCATAATGCGACATTGCCTACAATTTTTCTGGTCAATAATATAGGTTGTTCTAATGCTTAAAAGAGACTATATTTTAGTGATACTTATTTGTTAAAAAAAAAAGAGTGAGACGAGTGCAAATCGCTATGGACGTCTTCCGTCTGAGCTTGACGTCATGTATTTATTTAGTTTCTAAATTTCTTCAAGTCTATTTTATACCAGTCCTTAGGGGGCCTTGGATCGATGTAAAAGCCAACATTTTACTACAAAAATACAGAATGATGAAAGTCTCTTACTGTAGCATGATGATTATAATGATGATATAATAATAATAATAATAATAATAATAATAATAATAATAATAAAAGTTATCTCTCTACAGGTTATGGAGACCCTTAGGGTTCCAGGAAGTTCAGGTTCCCAGTTTTTTAGACAATCGGAACCTGAAGGTGGTGTAAGGCGGTACTCGTTTCAGTTGTGGCTGAGTCAACCCCAGAGCCATAGAGCCACCAGAAAAATTCGTTCAATTAAGAAATCCGCGACCTTCCGGTTTGTAGCACAATGACCCGACCAACTGAGCCACTGCTTATCATAATAATAGAATTATTATTATCAGGGTACGCCGTTATAATAATAGTAATGATGTTAATGAATTTCTTATTATCATTGTTATTGTTATTATTATATTATTATTTAATAAATTATTATTGTTAATATATTATTACTATTATCGTTATCATTATTATTAATTTTTATACACTTACGATAATACAGTTCATATTATTCAATTTATTCTCTATTTTTTTCAGAACATCTGCCCGGATGAAGTCTCCAAACGCTGGTGAGTAAATTTTTATGAATACTGTAATTTATTATTTTTTAGATATCTTTATTCCATAAGAGGTATCGGGATTTTACAATAGCGTTATGATTTAGTCGGCGCTTATTTAAAACACGTCGTGTATTTAAAACTGAACTATATTCACTACAGTGAAATATAGGCTATTCTTTATAAGGTTTGAACAATTTTGGTAGAACAGTGAACTATTCTTTCATTTATTTTATTCTGGCATAAAAACGTCTAAACAAATATACTTTTACTTTACTTGTACTGAAAAAACCTTCATGCAACTTCTGGACTGCCACTGTAAAAACTATATTTCAGAAGGTTATCCTAAAGCATTTCTTGTAGGCCTAGGTACTATTTTTGGCAATGGCGTAAATTGGTTTATTCACATGTTATTTTTGTTACCTTTTACTTTGTTTACTGATGCAATTCAAATGTAATACATGCAGAGCATACTTGTGGAGATTTAACCGTAATCTTAAATAAACTGTTCTATTTCAAACACACTGAGTTACTTGTTAAGCACACAATACTACTTGTTCTTACGTTTAAAGTGGCACATGTGTCAATCTTTTCCTCGTTCTGTTACATAACTTGTGACGGCTATTTCTAGCATTTCTAGAAATTTTAGTTGTTCGTGCGTGTCTGAGTATAAAGCACTTCAAACTACTGGGAAATACATTTTTTGGCATAAAAAATGTGTTCACTGTTCTCAAATGTTATGATTTCATTCGAACTTAAAATCTTACACATTCCATGAAATGACTATAATATAGGCTAAGTAACAAGGGTTTTTGACATGCGATACAAAGTGAATGAAATGATAAGAGTTCACGAGAACTGTGAATGATTAATACAACTGATTGTTGGATCATGATTTTCTAATAGAAATTCATAAATAATTTTTTAAGCTTTAAATTCGTTAATTTATTGTTGCTTACTGTTTACATAGAAATATTAAAAGCTTTCTATTGTTAAATCTTAAAATCATAGACTTTCCTGCTTCTGTGAGTTGCCACACAGGGTAAAATGAAATGCACAGTAAAATACACAACACATAATATGGAATCAACTGGAAACATTTAAAAAGAATAACTTTAAAATAAATATTTAACATTTAACCTAAAATATTATTAGTCAATAACAATTTGACAGGTAATGTTAAGCTTAAAAATAAAGAAATAAATCTACAATAACCAATTTTTATATCCTTTTCGAGGTCTTATGGTACTATATTCTAGAAATCTTCGGAGACTTCTAGTAATTCCGAAGTGGTTACTTGTGTGTGCTATCAGTATCTAATGTTTTAAAAGTCTACAATTTTAAATGCTTCTTATCTTCTAATAAAGAAAAAAGCTTAAAATTCAAATATTCTTTCACTTTGTGATTAAGGTGATGTTATTAAATTTTGAGAAAGTAAATTTTCAATTAAAAATTCTAATGTTTTACGAAAGACATGTTGTATAAACAAGAAATTAATAATTAGATGAGTGCGATTATATAGAAATAATGTTATTTATAATTTAGGATTATAATTATATTGTTCGTGCAACATCCTTGGCACTCGTGTCAAATGGATTTAAATAATACGGATTGAATTAAATGTATTCTATATTAATTCAAACCACAGTGAAAGTTTTATACTAATGGCAAAGAAGTAATGAATTTGAACCACAACTAATGGCCACATTTCAATAACGGAGCAGGCGATGGAATAACATGTGGCATAGAAAAAGGAGTATTTCGAGAAATTCAGTTACAACCCTATTCTGCAAGCCATAAATTTCACTTGGATTGATAGGCATCCGATTCCGTTTCTGAGATTTAGAGAGGGAGTCTATAGACCGTCCCAACCTTAAAAGACAGTATTGGTCTTATGCAGCGCACTGATGCCAGATCTACTCACATTACAAGGCCCGGCACATGATGTGAAAAAGCTCTTAAACCTCGTGAAAACATCGAAATTTGTTTCTTGTACATAATAATTAATGTAAATCATGCCCTGCAGATAGAACGACGGCACACCCTTCTTCCCTTATTTTCAACCCCCATGAGTAATATTTTCTCTATAGGCCCACAAATCTACATTTTCTGACCAATGTCTACAAAATGTTACACGTGTACCCTGTGGAATCAGGTAAAAATTCTACGAGACAATCATTCTCGAAAAAAACACCCCTTGCGAAATTTTCAATCCCTACTTTGTGATCTTTTTACTAGTCTACATTGTTTGAACGATTTTTACCAAACTTTACACACAGACCCTATAAAAACAAGAGAAAAATTAGGCGAAGTTAATTTTGGAAGAAGCCACCCTTTAAATGTTTCTACCCCTATTACACCACCAAAATTTAGATCTACATTCTTGACGTGTTTTTAACAGACTTTGTACACAGAACGTACAGAATCAGGAGAAAATGGTAGGAAAACTAATTTTGGAACAAACCACATTTTAGATCTTTCACCCCTATTTTGTGATATATATTTATCTACATCCTTTGACCAATTTTATCAGACTTTATACCAAGAACCTATTGAATCAAGAGACATTTTTAACCAAAGTTTATTTGGATGAAACCACTCCTTAAATGTTGCAACCCCTATTATATAAATGTTATTTAAATCTAAATTCTCTGATCAATTTTTGCACACAGAGCTAACAGAACCAGGAGAAAAACTTAGGTAAAACTAAATTTGGGGGAAAAAAAAGTCCCTTAAATGTTTTAATCCCTATTAAATGACGTTTAAATCTACATTCTTTTGGCTCATTTTACGACTTGACACACAGAAAAGAAATACTAATAGGAATTTCTGTCTCTTCTTACCTCAACCCCACCCTCCATGGTCTTTAGAAGTAATAGGGTCCTTGAGTGTGACAAGTTGTGCTTTCTCTAGGGCCTAAATTTTGAAAATTAAAGGGGCTTCCTCCAAAATTGACTTCGAAGTACAAGTAAAATACAAAACCAGGTGACGCCGGGTCCTTTAAGCTAATAATTTATAAATGTTAAATTTAAAATTAAATTTCATTTCGATAATATTATTTTTCATCATCATTATTATTATTATCATTATTATTATTATTATTATTATTATTATTATTATTATTATTGATATTATTATTACTATTATTGTGTTATAATTTTCAAGAATATAATTAATTATAAAGGGAAGTAGTAGTTAAAATACATTACATGCCTTTAGGCCTGTTCACTATCCTCAGGGAGTAGTATTATTCCTTCTCAGAGGGTCTTTCGTTTTTTCTTTTCTTATTCTATACAGTAAACTTTCTGGACACCCGGTAGCTTCTGCTATCTCTTTAATTGCCTGGGTAACGTTCATTTTATTCAAGAAATAATTAAGTATATTTAATACTATAATTCGCTCTTTACTGCGCAATTTGTCAACACTAAGATTTCTAGTTCCTCTATTCATAATTAATATAAAATATTAATTAATATAAAATTTAATTTTAAAAAACACAAGAACCACTTCACATCAAAGTTAAACTTCACTACACAGCTACTATATAACAATGAGCTCTGAAGAAGACACGATAGTCTTAGAAACATCTGAGTACACAAAATCTCAAAGCAACCAAGTCAGGAGCGCGAGAATGCTGAGCTCGGGAAAACTGTGATAATTTATTAATGCTACATGATAGAGAGCTCTGGTTTGTTTTAAATACTTTTTCAGACATCTATAAACATTTCTTCTCGCTTAGTCACCAACGTAAAGTCAATACCAAAGTATGTTACTCACTACCTAACTTTTCTGTGTTGCCGTCCGAGAATTTTCAGGTAGCACTTAATAAAAAAATATATAGCTTTCTTCTTATGTAAAATTTATTGCCGACGGAAAGGGAGTACTTTCTTTCACCATCAGGCAGTCCAAGAAAAAAATCTTTACTTGTTTTGATTATTAGTTTTCTGTCTATCGCGTGATAAGTTATTAATGTGCAAAAATATTGACTTCCGCCAAAATAACGTAATTATGAAAAATAGGCCTCATATTAATTATTTATGGCTTTACAATTGACATCATTAGAAAGGGCGGAAAATTCCCTATCAGACCACGCAATCACATTATTACATTTATCACTTTGGAAAATGGCAACATTGTCGGGATAGAAAAGGACGAAGCTAATTGCAGAACGTACGAGTGCAAGTGAGATGCAAATACTACATTTAACTCAATACTGTCTTTTAAGGCTGGGACGATCTATAGGTGCTCTAGCATCGAATAATCCCTAAAATAAAGAACGTAAGAAAGAAAGATAGAAGGGAAGAAAGAACAAGAAAGAAAAAAAGGCAAAGAAAGAAGTAAATAACATTTAAAAACGAAGAGATAGACCATTTTTGCACTATAACGTGGGTATGCTTTGCAATCATATGCATGATATCAGAGTCTTTAGCTACATCCGTATACACGTGGGGTATATAAACATTAGTACTTGGATAAGTAAACAAGGAATAAGGTTAGGACGCAAGTTCATTACCGCATTGCGCAAATTGACGCTCATTAAGAGACTAGAGTCTGGTGACGACATTGCTAAGGTAATTATAGTGAAATTCCGAACACTCTTTCACTTGAACATCTCTATTATGTAAACAAGCTTTAACTTTCAATGTGGATATCTTTCCAGAATAACATCGAAGATTATCTTCTCGTTCCGTCGGGAAATCTTGATTTAAGATTGCTAAATTCAGAAGGGACCATCTGCGTGGTCTAGTGGTTAGCGTTGTTGACTACGGGTCTATCCCGGTACCACCCCAGATTTTTCTGAAATAGAATCCTGCCATATACCTACGGTGGTCGGATGGTAGGCCTTAGGGACCGTATTTATATGTAACAGCGATAAGCGCGAGATTTGCAAAATTGCTCTTCTTAGCTGTATTTAGCTTTGTACCTACGTAAAATACCATTATTAAGCAAATTGAATCCACAAAATATAGCGAAATTTTTTCGATTGTGCGAAACGTCTAAATAAGAGCGAAATACGCTCCTTCCATAAGTAAACTGAGAAATGTGTACAAAAAATTTATTTAAACCCGGACAGTCAAGATTATTATAGTTCATTTAGCCGTGGAAGCCTACGAGAACATTATAATATTTTGTTAATTTTTTATAGCGTGCTTTCTTTTCTGCTAGTTCTAAGGTTGCCAAAAAGTTATCTAAACATGTGATGGTTACACCAAATAGCCTACTGAGGAATTTAGGCCCTTTGTCATTCCAGATCACAATACACTCCTTATCTGCTATCTTTGTGCCGACTTTGGGATGCCTGTGGATGTATTATCAAATACGGCAAAAAGTGTAGGCTCAACAGATTTCGTATTGTATCCAGAGTTGTTCTCACTTATTGCTGTTTACAAATGGATCTGAATTTGTTTAATAGTAAATTCGATCATATTTCTCATTATATTTGTACATAAATAATGCCAAAATAGAAAATTACGATTCATACGAGAGCAGAAGAATACAGAAATGAGGGAAGTTAGGTACTACAGGCACAAATACTGTATAAATACTGCAAATAGCCTATTTTAATTCACGAAATACGCTTTGAAATAGAAGGAAAATAACACCAAAATCAGCCATTTTATTTTACCAAAAAATAAGGTCTGTACCAATGCCTCAACGTATGTACCGCTATGGAGTTAACTAATTTCAGAGGTATTGTTGCGTCTGATGTAGTTTTATAATAGTGAAAGTCAATGCAGTTTGATGTGAGCTAATAGATGGGAAAAATACTACTAGTTACATACAGAACCAGACTTTGGAAATGTTAGCGTAAGTGTAATATTTTTTTGTACATGGAGGTGGGTGTATTTGAGAGTGGTGTCAATGCGTATCGAGATCAAGAAATCCAAAATCGTTCAAAGTACTGATCAAAATTTTGGTGTATGTGTGGAACCTCGGATACGAATATAAGCTCTTTTACAGTAGATTCTGGATTATCCGACCTTCGGACATCCCACATTCCGTATTATCCATCGCTGTTTATAGTAGACTAAATGGTAATACATTTATTAATCTAGTTATTGGTCATGAAAATGTAGAACCAAGCACTAGACCAGAGGAAGAAAGGAAACAAGATGACATACAGTGAAGGTAATGCCTTGGAAATGGTGTTAATTTAAGTAGATGCTAAAGCTATGGAAATATTATGATATTTCGGCGTTTTATTAAGTATTTCTTTGTTTTCCTATATTATCCGACATTTTCAGTGATCCGATGTACTCCAGGTCCAGTTTAGGTTGGATAAATCGATGCTCTACTCTAAAACTATCTTATAAATTTTATGTTCATTGAAATTTAACTATTTGGCACATTAGTCATACAGTTTTATTAGTCAGTTGACCGGATATCTTTTACAGACAATCTTCAGTAACTTATGGAGGAAATCAGGTATGAACAGGTAGGGGAAAAAAGCGGTCCGACTCTTGTAGCTGATTTCAGAGCCTTGTGATACCTAAATAAACGTAAGAGATGTAACGGAATCGTTTGTTTTCACAAGCAATGTAAATTACGTTAAATTATTTCTCAATTCAAGCAATTTATCGACACTAGAACACATCCTGTGAATGCCGCTAGGCTTGCGCAGTGGCTCATATAGGCAATTTAGATATTTTAGTTGGTCCGCTTTTTTTCCCCTACCTGTAAGCAATATTTATTTTATTTATTTTTATTTATTTATTTATTTATTTAACCTGGCGGAGTTAAGGCCATAAGGCCTTCTCTACCACTCAGCCAGGGCAAAAACATGAAATACATAATGTTAACAATAATAATGATTAAAAATAAATTAAAAAAGAACTGATATACATGAATACAAGAAACGAACATTAAATACAAAGAAAAACTTAGAACATATATACTTGAATAATTAAGATACATTAAGATACATTAAGATACATTAAATGATAAAACCTGAAGGTGTCTCTGCAAATAACTTTTTAATTGAATTTCTACCTTAAAAATATCACCAGATGAGTGAAAGCAAGTAATTGTCTCTTACCGTGTTAAACTACTTTGTAGTTGGACACATTCAAAGTTACCGTCAAATTAAGTGTTTTTATTGAGAGTGAAGTTGCGTGGGCGAAGTTGTTATGGCCAATTCTGGATCCAGTTATTGCCATTTAATCCAATCGGTTTAGATATTTAAACGGATGTTGTGCCACAAATGGGTTTACTTCCGTGCAATTGCCTATCTAGAGTAAAGTGCTATGCACTAATCAATTTTTAGTCAATTATCACAATAATTACAAGAATTTTTATAGGCCTAAATATGGTCAAACGTTGTTCGATTTGGACGAAACTCACTATACAGGGGTTTTCTGGGCCAAGGACCTCGAATCTGAGGTCGCTTTTACCAGGCGACGCTATCAAATCGTGGTATGTAATCCACGTGAGTTAGGTGTTAATAAATATAATGATTTAACTATTATGCTCTTAATTTTTAATTTTTGAAATAATTATCGCGGTCGATCGCTTGATTTTGTAAGTCCATCCTGGACGATTCATTTGTTTAGAATATATCAAGGACCGCAGCCGTATGAAATTTTCAACATAGACGGAAGAGGGATATTCAATATAGGCCTAAATATGGTCAAACATTGTTCGATTTGGACGAAACTCACTATACAGGGGTTTTCTGGGCCAAGGAACTCGAATCTGAGTTCTGAGTTCTGGATCCAGATTTAGGGGTTAATAAATATAATGATTTAACTATTATGCTCTTAATTTTTAATTTTTGAAATAATTATCGCGGGCCATCGCTTGATTCATTTGTTTAGAATATCAAGGCCCCCAGACATGAAATTTTCAACCAACACGGAAGAGGGATAATCAATATAGGCCTAAATATGGTCAAACATTGTTCGATTTCGACGAAACTCACTATACAGGGGTATTCTGAGGTCGCTTTTATCAGGCGACGCTATCTAATCGTGGTATGTAGACCACGTGATTTAGGTGCTAATAAATATAATGATTTAACTATTATGCTATTGATTTTTAATTTTTGAAATAATTATCGCGGGCGAAGCCGCGGGCACATGCTAGTATGTAATAAATAATTAATAAAATGTATTGAAATTTAATTATTTAATAGCATTTTAGATAGAGACAGTATTATTAAAAGGTATTCATGACATGTAATCATTGTGTCTGTTTTCTGTGAACAAAACACGATCAGGCAATAAACATCCATTTATTCAAGTTTTGTTTGCTGAAATTTAATATTGAAGATATCTTGCGTGAAACATAATTATGTCATTGTTATACAGTAGTTCCTAGCATAGGCGTAACCAGGCCGACCATATGGGGGGGTTATAACATCCGTGGTGTCTGGAATACCCCCAGGGAGAGGGGGGTCCGGGGGTCCTCCCCGGAAAATTTTAAAAATTAAGATGCAAAATAACGAGTTTTAAGCTTCCGGGGATCCTCCCCCGGAAATTTTTAAAAATTAAGACGCAAAATAACGTTTTTAAGCTTCCCACGCTTTATACTTGTATTAAGTAATTTATGGGCAGACTTTAAAAAATTATACAATTTTCCTTTTTTTAATCAATGGGGGGGGGGGGGGTTCAAACCCCCAAACCCCCCCCCCCCTCGGTACGCCTATGGTTCCTAGCGGTGCATATTGGTAAGTAAAGTTTCTTTATAGAAATTATGCACATATAGGAACAGATGTAAGATGGTCAGCTGTCTGGACGTCGGAAGAGTCTATTGTCGAAAAGGAGGGGAATGATAACTCTAATTTATCCCACACCTCTCAACGACCTCCTCTTCGCTTAAGAATGGAATACATTCCCCGTAAAATATTATAATGCTGATTCCTGAAAAAAATGTAGGCGTAATATTCACTATATTTCTAGAATTTATCTGATCGAAGCGAGAGAATGGTAACGTATGTCCACTGCCCACAGAGTCTTCTATTAGAATATAAAGAAAAGAGGACCTGTTTTCACAACTTTTGTAGTAAGTTTTAGGTGATAAATCAGATTCGGTATTGAGTGAATCGCGTCTTTGATTGGCTGCTTTCACACTCATTCTGAACTGTTATTAAACCAAATCGAAAGAAAGTTATGTGAGTGTATAGTCACGAGAGATTACGAGTTTGTCAATAGATCGGCGAGTGTCTTAGTTTTCGTGGAGAATTCGATATAGAATCACAGGAGATGAATAAAATTTTGTACATTATTGGAAAGCTCTTTTAAAATATAGGTAAACCAGATACTGTTAATTTGATAAATCTGGGTTTTATGTATAATCTTCGGGTATTATATACAATAAGCACCATTGACATGCATAATATACGTAATACCCTGTGAATGTATAATTCCATGTGATTATGCACACTAATATGCCTATAAAATTAACATTATATTATTTTATAATACCAGTACTTTACGTAGAGGAAGCATTGTGTTCGACCCCAAATTCGAAGTTGAATTTTTAACATAAATACACGTTTTGAGGTCCACTGAATCTAGAAATACAATTTTCAGAAACATGTGTATGTTTGTCTGTGTCTTTGTGCCTGTGAATAGCCCTAACTTTAGAACGGAAAATCGAATTAAAACATAATTTTAAATTTGGTTAAGATACCTTCTGGGGATGTGACAAGAAGATTGGCGACGACTTTTTCTTATTTTTGAGGGGACTTTACATGAAGAAAAATTCGTTTTCCGCGATTTTCTCGAAAAGTCTCTTACAATTTTGTAATTATAAACCACACACTGTTTGTAGAAACTTTTGCCTGATGAACAATAGAGCTTTGCACCATGTTGAAAGAACTGAAAACGCACTCTTTGCAATACAGCCTCTTATTCTATATCAGATTGTAAAGAGAGAGAAAGATGTCTTGGCCATGTTTAGAGTAGGCCTAAAGAAATTTACATGAGTGCATTAATCACATTTTATTTTGGTTATGTATCCTTCGGGGATGCGATACGATGTGGTAACTATATTCTCTTAATTTTTACAATCAATTTACACAAGGAGAATGGGATACATAATATTATACAAAGAAACAAATCTTTTATTTGAGCACAGGAAGTTACATGAGTTCCACATCAGATAAATTTTTATACCGTTTCAAGTGGAAGAGCAGATCTTAGATTTTTTTGGACGCGAGGTCTTCTGTTCATAGTATCACTAGTCGTATTTTTAAGAAGTATTAGGACTTTTTCAAGGTAAATTTCACAAATATAACGCAATTATATTTATTAAATCTCCAAGTGCAAGGGCCCTATTTTACCTAGGTATGCTAGGGCACGCAATTATATTATAATATTTTTCATTCTAAAGCGATTTACACAAAAAATAAATACTTAAAAAAATTGCTATCTTATGTTTTCATATATAGGTATTTTAAAAGTATAAATAGGGTTTTCAGCAGTCCAAACACACAAGAAAGTAACTGAGTGCTAAGTGGGGTATAACAAATAGATGGTACACAAAACAAGTTTTGAGATTCACCTTAGCGAGGCCCCGTGCGCTGCCATTTTCGGCGCTGCCTGCTTGATGTGAGAGATGAGAACTCACTGTTGTAAATAATTTATTCTGTTCCGCTGAGTATCCCAGACAGCCATTCTTTTGTTTCAGTTCACCGTTAAGACTTAATAGATTGTCTCACTTTGCACCTATACAAGCAAGGGGCTCCAGGAGGTGGCACAGTTATTGATATCACTTTTTGTCCCACATTCCCTTCTTCTTCTTCTTTCAGATCTTCTCAGTGTAGGTTATCAACCTGGATAATTTATTTGCACATCTGACTGAAAATATTGTTATATTTGATCTTACACGTGGTAGACGAGTGCATAATGCATTCACGAAACTTTGGCATGTAAAATATTTAAAACCGACGAATACATAATTAGGCATATTATTTAGATGGCACCTGATATCATGCTTGGCTATCTCGGAGAGTAGATAGCAAGTATCAAGAAACTAGCTAACTCACGGCAATAAAGTTTAAGATTTTAAGATCAAAACATGTTTTCATATTACCAGATCTTTCAGCCCTGTCTTAGTGTGAATTAAAAGAGTGCAGCCATACTGTGAGATAATAAAGGCTAAATATCCACCTTACGTGTTTTCCACCATCCTGTAAGCTTCTGCCATTTGTGCCCCCCGAAAACGCGTAAGGACCACAACAAATGAAATTAAATCAATTACACTTTACATAATACTTTCCAACTGCAATCATGTAAAGTGTAATAATAGTAGAATATTTAATATTGGCATATGTTCCTTCCATTTAGAATATCCGCCTGGACTTACACCTTACCATGGATATCGGGAACGTAACACTTGACATATTTTAACCATCAGTCATACAATATTTCGAAAGGATGTCAAACTATTATTATGTTGTATTCATTAGTGAGATGGATATCAATTTCTTCGTGATTTTAATATATTGTACAATAGTTCAGCAAAGGTGACACCTTATGATTGAAGAATATTTCTTGTAAATCTATTATAAAGCTTCTGGTGCCAATATCTCGCACCTCCCAAAATGGCGTTGAAAACAATGCCTTGACACCGCACCCTAAGAAATACAGTATACGATTACCTGCCTTTCGCTTTTTAAGTTACTGATTAAATATATTATTGAACCTACAGGTATAATTGAGAACCGAACTTATACCCATTTTTGTAAGAATGTTGATAATGCGAATTACTGCAGTATAGAACAAAGATAAAAATTTACACAAATCTTAGTTATTTTTGTTATTTTAATATTGTAAAACAAATTCCTTGTACATGGTCTATATTTTTATTAGGGATGGGTCGAAACCAGATTTTCTCGATACTTGATACCGATACATGATTTTTCCCTCGATACTCGATACCGTCAACATTTCCAGTTTTAATAAATAGGTACATTAAAAATTAAAAGTTGAGAGAACTATATAAGACCAACTAAATTAATTAAGTGTGCATATTTAATGAGACAAAATATAATATCATCAGTAGCCTATAATTATTTTTAAATTTTACATTAAAACTAAAAGTACTTTTTGAAACAGTCCACTTACAAGTTTTTGTTCAACAAACTAGCATTCTCACTTAATTGCAGAATTATCAAGTATCGAAAAAGTACCGAGCTAGTTTTCTGAAGCATCGCTCGATGCCGATTCCATGCAAGTATCGAGAGTATCGAGGTATCGAAAGTATCGAGGACCCATCCCTAATTTTTATATTATTATTTTGCTTCCTTGAAATATAAGGCTGCCCAAGAACAGAGTTTATCAATTCAAATTCAGATTTTTATTTTACCAATTTTGGTAACAATTGCATATGATCAAGATTTCTAAAGGTAACGGTATCATCAGTGAGAATAGAGAAGGTGTTTTAAAATATTTAGAAACCCTTTGAGAGTAACGAAGATAGGTTATATGTACATTTTTATAGTTGAGTGGGAATTCCCCATGTGATAATAATCTTAAGTATATAGCCTAATGAAAAATGTAACATAGTAAGCCTTTGGAGTGCTCAATATTATTTTAGATGCAGCTACTAACAAATCTCTGCTTCCTTCTATAATGGCTTGTAAAAATCCGAATTAATCTTTCAGACATTACTAACCTTAGTAGCTATAAGTACTTAGGAGCAGTGTAACGTATAATGAAACGCCTTTTGTGTTTAAGTGAATGTTTAAGCCTCTAGAATCAAGATTTAAGTGGCCTATTAGTGCATGAAATAACACAAGAGATGTTTTCTTGATCGTATGAAATTGTCCGTATGGAAATGCAAGTAACAAGGTTAGATTCAAGTTCTAGTTGCTGTACAGTTGATCACCTTTTGACCACACAGGCTGTCCGCTTTTGTACGTACAAAACCATGCCGGCTCTTAGGACGACATTTTATACTCGTATGTTTATGTATTTTGTTTTGTTTTTATTTACAGGTTTCTGTATATATAAGACTATGATTGGACAGTTGGAGCGCAGCATGCGTAGAATTTTAAAGCTCTTCGACTACATACCTTTTAGTTTTGTAAGTCAGTCTGTCTGGCAGTCCCGGAGGAGATGCGCGAGAGGTAATAGGTTATTTCTTGTTTGCGCACTTTAATTTATGGTTCGCTTTAATAGTTTTGCTGTTATGAGGCTAGGATACGTGATTGGTAAAGTGATAAACCTATTGAATTAGACGGAATAAGGGAGTAAACTGGATCTGACGTATTTTAAAATGTGTTTCGCAGAATTCTAAAGGGCGTGTTTAGTGAAAAACGGTGAAGTATACCTGATGGCGAACGTTCATCACTTAGGAATTCGAAATCCCGCATTCTGTCAACAATAATAGTTTAATCTGTTAATGTGTTAAATACGGTGATTAACTTTAAGGTACCGGTACTGAAACCTATTTAATATAACTGTTTGTTTAACCATGAATATTTATTCCCTGATTTCAAATTATTTATAAGCAATTATACTAATGGTAAACACACATATTCTCCCTCTCCCATTCTCAGCCACACAATCATAGTGCTTAGAACCACTTTTTATTTTAATGAGAATATTTTTTTAGGAGAAAAATTCCTCGTACACCAAAATTCAAAATCATAACCTCCGTCTTTCCGTGCCGATGCTCTATCAACTGCGCTAGACAGAGTTCTACCACTCATACCACACACCTCTTCCCGACAAAAATAATTCCCAATCACTTTGCCGAGACCCCATTTTACATTTTTTTCCCTGTATGAACGTTTTATCAAGTACAGTTTCCCGAATGCCAAATAAGCTGGATACGTCATTTTTCCAGAAACAAGGTCGATACAGAAATGGACAACATTGTTATCGTTAACGGTTTTGTAATTGCTTAGTAACAGCAGTACATTTATCTACTAATGGTATTAAAAGAAGGATACAATCTCTCCATACTATCTCGTCCTATTCAAACTAAATAGGAAGGTAAATTTATCTTTTTTATACAAACTAATTTTCATATCCATTGCACTCATTATGTGTATATATGAATAAGCATTTTAGTGGACTTATTAATTTAATAACTGGCAAGTGATGCCTATGAAAAGCTAATAAACTACATTTAAAATTGATAATTACAAGAGTAATATTTTATCATTTTATTGATATTCGAGAATATAGCATTCGAAAAAATTTCATTCAGAGTTTTTTTAGAGGAAATTGTGCATGGAAGGTTTTGTATGTGAATATTATTGCACACATACACCCACAACATTTAAGTATATATTTATATATTTTTAATAGCACAAAAATATAAGTGTTTTCACCAATTTGTATCGTATTTAACAACGTGAGAAGTTAATTGAAACTTCAAACTTCATTTAACGTTAGAAATATTAGTGAAAAGGGCACTCCTTCATACACAAACAATATTATGATCTCATTTATAGATTCCAAACACTAGAAATAAAAAATACAGGCTTCCAGTTCCTTCAACATATTGAATGCAAAAAATGTTTTAAAGGAATAAATTTACTGAAAACAAATTGATGCGTTCTCCGTAGTTAAAAATCACATTTACGCCTAATTTTAGCTCATGTAACTGAAATTGAATTTTTATTAATTTGATAGGATGTAATATACTCGTGGTAAGGAAATATCCATCCGGAATTTTAATTTTTGACTGGAGAAACCGTGAAAACCCCAAATCAAATTGGCCGGCCCTGGAGTTCGAAACCGAGACCTCCCGAATACGAGCACAGGACGCTACCGTCTCGGCCACTTCGCTCGGTTGAGATACATTGTTACTGATGATGGTGATGAAATTGTATCATGAGACAATACTGGTATCAATAGTGGGGTATGGTGCAGGAATTTGGGCCCACCGATTAAAGAACATCAAGCCAGCTGCGAAGCTCCGTAGTCTTCAAAGGGGAATCCTGCTACGACTAACAGGAGCTTACAGAACAACGGCGACTGATGCCTTAACCACAGTCCTCGGGGTCATACCACTGGATCTTCTTATAAGGCAAAAAGGAGCTACATTCTGGGTTAAAAAGGGATTACAGGCTCGTGCAGAATTAATACTTGACACTCGAGTTGAAACAATAAGGGATATCAAGAATATGATACTGGATATGTGGCAAACCAGATGGGAAGAAAGCAACACAGGACGTAGGACCTACGATATTTTTATGGACGTACACGAAAGACTAGAACTGCGACATTTACAACCATCCCAAGGCTTAATCCACTATCTGACGGGCCATGGACCCTACATGGTCTACTTAAATGAAAAGGGCATTTCGGATTCCAACGCTTGCTCGTGTGGGGGAATAGGTACTCCTGAGCATGTGGTTTGGGAATGCCAAAACACTGCTCAGTTGAGGGAGCCCTTTCAGAGACTACTACAAGGTAGGCAAATAGGGAACATAATAAGAGACCCCTACTCGTGGAAGTTGTTGGATGAAGCAGCAAATAGAGTTTCCCAGAAAGCAAAAGAAGACTATATAAATAGCAGACACGGACAAAGGCAATAAGAAGACTATGCCATAAGACACATAAGGACACAGGACATAAAACAAATTACAAATAAAGGATAACAAACACCCGGACATGACTTCGTGGTGCCAGGATGACCTACCGGTTGACGCCGATGCCTGAAGTCTGGCTTCCAGACTAAGGATTCCGGTGACGACTAGTATTCACCTGGTTGATGATGAGATGGTAGTGAGGATGCGGGAGTGTACTGCATCTGTGAAGATTGGTATGCTTAGGCGCGACCTCCCATTCATCATCACAAATCCACAAAAATCCCGGACTCGACACTTACTTTAGTTAATGTAGTTAGTTTTATTATTAAGTTATTAATGTTTTTGTTATTTTTTATTTCTTCTTAAATAGTTAACCCTTCTCTCTGTTTCGTTATATACTTATATTCTTTAGATTAAATTATAAATAATGTAGATAACCTATGTAATTATAAATTAATAAGTACAAATTGTATAGTGCATAAAGAGGCCTCTGATAGGAATCCAGGACAGGGGCCAATAAGTATTAATGTATTAAATAAATAAATAAATAAATAAATAAATGTTACTGACCTAAACGGGGAAAATTTTGGATGGGTCGCCTTTCACCGATACGGCTGTTATTGTTTGACCATAATTAAATGTTTGAATTTTGAGATTTTAGATTAATCAAAAAACGATCGGCTGACCGAGGCAATCAACTGTTAGAAAGTTCTCTTAGTTCTTGCCTTCTATGATAGATGTCAGCTATTGGCGTACAGTCCATTCAAAGCTTATTCTTGGCCATTTTCTTGAAACGTCGGATTTTTACAAGACCAGATTAATTCTATTTAGTATAATGTTAAAATTAACACGAACAGAATTGATTTTATTTAAAAGGCAGTTTAATACGCGTTTCATTTGCTGCTCTCAATGTTTCAAGATCGTTTCAGGATCGTTTGGTATTAATCTATACCACATTTGTGTAAAAATGAAAATCGGTATAGAAATGGGGAAGTCTTATGATACTGTTACGACACATGTAATAAGCGTAGCCTATTTTAGTATGGTGTCCGCCGGCGTGGTCTTGTGGTTAGCGTTGCTGACTACAGATCCGTCGGCCCGGGTTCGATTCCCGGTAACTCCTCGGATTTTTCTGAGGTAGGGAGGTCTGGTAGGGGTGCACTCAGCCTCGTGATTCCAAACTGAGGAGCTACTTGATAGAGAAGTAGCGGCTCCGGTCCAGAAAACCACCATTAACGGCCGTGGGTGTCGGCATGCTGACCACATGCCCCCAATCCTGCCATCTGCCTACGGGAGATGATGCAGCGGTCGGGTGGTAGGCCAAGTCCCTCCAGGGATGTAGCGCCACGGAGTTTTTAGTTTAGTTTTTTTTATTTTAGTATGGTCGAACAACAAAAAAATGTTCTCTATTGCATCGAGCACCGTTCCATTTTCATTGTTTAGTGCTGTAATTAATGATCCGCAATCTGTGGTTCATTACATCAAAATGGTCGTGTGTTCGTCTCCTCTGCAATCACTTCGCAGACATTCAGTATATTGCAGTAATTTGCATATTATGCTTAATTAAAGCAGGCGGAATTTTGTCGTGCTTAAGTATATCAAGCGAGGCGAAGGGCTTACCACCTGTCCCTCTACCCTCTCTCGGAAAATAAGCATATCAAAATTAGTATAGATAATGAAACCTCCACTTGGAGGCCCCTTCGCCCCACCTGGGGATCATAGGGTACCAGATACAGATAAGTATATCAAAATGAAGTCGACATGGCCTGGGGATCAACGTGCGAACTTGGGAACATAAAGTCAGTAGTTAATATTGTTTCACCAATTTAGAGTATAGCAGCAATGTTCAACCCCTTTGGACTTCGCGCGATACCACCCCGCAGACCATTTTCACTAAGACTGAAAATTTCTTTTAGCCTTTTCACTGCTAATAACCAGGGCTAGGATTTATATGTAATTACATATTTCTTAATTTCACATGTAGACACATTTTTTTCACTTATCTCCATCTATTATGTTGTCCTCTATTCAAATGAAACAAATTTATTTTACATATTTTTCCATATTTCTGACATTAGTACATATTTATATGTAAAATAAATATTTGTCCATATTTAGTGATTTTAATGCAATATTCGTACATATTTCATTCTTAAGAGTAAAACTATATAAAATTGTCGTTTTCAGTGACAGAAAATATGACAGCACAGGAAAAATTTACAGTTATGTACAGAAATGAATGTGTGAAAAATGATTTGTGTTACATTGAATCAATTTTTTTTAATATAACAGAAATAATTCAGAAACTACAAAATAATAATCTCACATTACCTGGAAATATTGACATTGTGATTTGTGAAAAACATGATTAATGAACTCAAATGTATACGTGGACATTTAGCCGATCTTATCAAATGTAAAGTGCACAATGTGTTTTCAAAAAATCCAGGCTTTGAAGAAATGTGTAAAATCTTAAGTGGCTCGTCAAATGTAAAACTAGAATCAGTGAATTTTAAACACGCGCCAATCACTTCATGTGCAGTAAAATGAAGCTTCAGCCAATACAAATCACTTTTGAAAATTTAAAACATTTTGTGGCATACTGTTATGGTAGCAGAAATAATCAATGAATGAATACAAATAAAGTAAGTGATCTGAAAAAAAAATTGAATAATTTAGTTTATGAATCCAGTATTTGTAATGCACTTTTATAGGTTCTAAAAATAACAAAATGTAGTGTCTAGTGGTTAAATTTGTTTTGATGTCCATATTTTACAAAATATATTTGCATATATATATATATATGTACGTATTTTGACATTTTTAGTACATATATATGTACATATTTTGACATTTTTAAGTACATAATATGTACATATTTTGACATTTTTAAGTACATAATATGTACATATTTTGACATTTTTTAGTACATATAAATCCTAGCCCTGCAATAACCTACAAATGCGTCACCTTACAATTTTGTAAAACCAAATATATAAGTTCGATGATGATGTTGTGTGAATGTTTCTTTACTCTAAATGCCATGATCTTTTATCCACAACTAAGAATTGTCATTAACGGAAACCAGCAATTTCACTGGAATTTTTCTCATGGGTTTTAAACTTATAGCCCACTGATAATTTCATTTAATTATTATATATATTAACGCAGAAATTCAGCTCAGAAAGGTTGATTCGGGTTTTTCAAAGGTGCTGTGAATCTTGTAGCATAGGCTATACAAAATAACCAAGAATTGGAAGATGTTTTTATTTTTAATCTGACTTAGGAGCAAATACATTCCCAAAATAATACAGCTCATTGGCCTAGTTTCCAATTCCCTCCCCCCCCTTTATCCTCATGAAAATAGGTACAACCGTTTTCGATCTAAGTTTTTTCTAAACCGAACAATGTATATATATATATATATATATATATATATATATTCACGAATTGCAATGGGTTTTTTGTTGACCTGACATCACTTATTCCGACATAAAGAACTACGAGAGGCAGAACCGTCTTAGATTCATTTAATTAACTTCTACCGAAAAGTTTCATCGTTCATGTAGAAGCTAATCTTTAATATCAGATTAGAAACTTTCACGGCGCTGATTACATAGGATGGCTTCTCGGGCTATTTGAGGAAGGCCACAGAGTGAAGATGGCCGAAAGCTCGAGCCTAATAATTTTGACAAGGCTGATAACCCGAGAAGCCAAATTACATCTTTAATTATTTCGTTGTAGGTTAGGCCTTCCTGGTATTATTCAGACTTTCTAAAATACCGCTGTCGAGAGTTTTTCAGAAAGTTGAGAAGGCTGAGGCCCGGAGAGAGAATATGGAAGAGAATGCTGGAATCAGCTCACGTACTTAGCTAGACCTGCCATACAGTATTGTCCAGTGCAAACACGCTATATATGGTTTCCACACGCCACCTGCAGCTAAACATCCTTAAACAGCTACATCTGCAACGATCGGCCCCGAGTTCAAATCCCCTCACGGTAATCCTCTAATCTGCAGTCTTATTTTGGAAAGAGATTAGAATTTATGAAAATACATAAAAGAGAGAAGTTGGAAAGGACGATAGCAAGTAATGTAAGAAGTAAACAATTTGAAATATGGAATGATAATTCTTTCACACTGGCCGTGTGTAGGCTAAGATGGAAAGGTGAAGTCAGAATGAAAAATTCAATGCCATAGCCGGGATTTCAACCAGAATTTTCGGCTCTCCGTGCCGATGCTCTAACCAACTGAGCTACCATGGCAACGTGCCGGTACAACATTAAATTCTCCAACTGCCTCACAATCCCATTATATTACCTTTCACTAATTTGGTTACCTTTCCAATTTGAAATATGGTTATTTTTCATTTTAAAAAAGAAAAGGATGAAGGAACGAAACAACATTTTACAAAATTATTATACCTTCCGTTACCTCAAAAGCAAATTCACAATAATAATTGCCAAATAGCTTTCATGAAAATTAACTGAAGATAGAGATAGGCCTATTTATTGTAATGATTTAATTTTAAAATAATAATATTTTTAATTATCTTAAATTATTTTCAAGTTTATAATGACATAAAATAACGAGGCGTGTTTTTAAAGTAAGTATCGTTTAAATATTTTGCCGCTGCAGCGTTGAAGTCGCGATTTTGAGCATGCGCGATCACTTCCTCCTATCATTAGGAAACCAGACGCAACTGTAAGCGATCGAGACATTGTGTTTTCCTATTGATAGAGCGTTTCGAAATGTTCAAAACAAACGAACGATCTGCCGACTTTGAAGTCAGATCAGTGATCTGTTTTTTGAATGCGAAAAATGTTACGCCAGCGTACATTCATCACCAATTGTGTGAAGTTTATGAGGAAAGAATAATGAGGGATGGACTGGTGAGGAAGTGGGTTAGACAGCCAAACAGACTCAAGATCTGATCGCATCATTTGGCTGGGAATAATTCGACCGCCCTCCCTACAGTCCGGATTTGGTACCAAGCGATTTTCATCTGTTTATTCGTCTTAGACATTCCTTAATGGAAAACATTTCAACGACGATGACGTTGTGAAACAAGAAGTGCAAACTTGGCTTTCATCACAGGCGGCATCATTTATTGACGAAGGCATACAAAAACCAGTTTCCCGTTACAAGTCACGGAATAACGGTGGTGACTGTGTGTGTGAGTGTGTGTGTGTGTGTGGAGAAGTAGTGCAAGGTGTAAGATAATGAATGATAGTAAAATATTTGCAAAATAATGTTCAGTTATTTGAAACAAAAATCGGTACTTACTTTAAAAACCCGCCTCGCACTATCTTTTTACGAGTCAGTAGATATCCAGGGAAAATGACGTTTACCAAAATGGTTTTCTTTGTAATATAAAATAAGGTATAAGCGTATGTTGTGACTGTGCCTTCATATGCTCAGTACACCATCAACAGATACGTTCCACCTTTTTAAGTAGTACTGAATATGCAAAAATTAGACAGGTACCATTCATAGCTTGTGTTTAGTACTGCTTTCTTCTGTGGACGGACTGCAGACATTTTGAATGAGACCAACAGAATTCCGTGTAATGAAATATATAATGATGATGTTGATGATGATGATGATGATGACGATGATGATAATAATAATAACAACAATAAAAGTTTTATTTTTTCCTGACAAAGTTAAGGCCATAGAGCCTTGTCTTCCATACAGCCAGGTTTAAGTCATTTTACAGTAAAATACAATACAGAGATAATGTATAAAATGAACAACTTAATATTAAACAGAGAAAAATATTAATTAGTGATAGGAGTAGCCTAAAAGATAGCCTATAAGTGGAGAATTATTCAATTTAACAGTAAAATTCAAGCCCATAACTATAAAGAGTAAAGAAATAGTAGAACGATACTAACTTAGTATCAAATTTGATCTGAAAAGCTGGAGAGGAAGAAGGAAAAGAGAGAACTCAATCAAATAACTTTTGTAACTAGGCTGGAGACACATTGAGAAAAGAGAAATAATTTTTTATTTTAAACACTAAGTATATATTCGAGGGTAGTCCAGAAGATATAGAACGATTTGGCATAACTAAATAATAACGAAAGATAACACAAAACTTTATTTACAAAGATACAGTACCTTACTCTATTTATCAATGTAATCGCCCGCCATTGCTGTCAATGCCGATGTTATATCCTTCTACTGCCAAGGACCTGAACCTCGAGTTTCTTTCAAGAAGACAAGAAATAAACGCACTGGCCTATTGTGCAACTCTTTAACGACCACGACGCGCTCTCCAAAACAAGAGACGTGGAAAGTTGTCTGAAAAGGTGTTTTTGATTCACGACAACGCTCGAATCATTTAGTTTTCAAACACAGGCACATCTTCAACCTTTTAAGTGGGAGATTTTTGGACAGCCTCCTTACATACCTGGCCTGGCACCCAGGGATTTTTACTTGTTTCCGAAACTAAAGGACTTTTTTGGTGGAAAAGAATTCCCAGTCGACGAAGACCTCAAAGCGGCAGTGACATCCAGGCTCGGGTCTTTGCCTTTAGAAGAGTATAACATAGGCATTGGAAACCTGGTACTACGTTACAATAAATGTCTTGACAGCAATGGCTATTACGTTGAGAAACAGAGTAAGAAAATGCATCTTTGTAAATATAGTTTAGTGTTAAAAATCTTTTGTTATTATTTAGTTAGGCCTATGCCAAATTGTTCTTTACTTTCTGGACGACATTCGTATGATTTTATCATATAAAGTAACGTGATCCCTATACATATATGTAATAAAATTTTTCTACAAAATAAAGTTTATTTCGCAATATTAGTTAGATATTTTATGCTATCTCATTTTGTCCTTTTTAAATTTGCTATCGAAATTCAAGTTTGTAGCCTATATTTCATAGTTTTATCTGTTTAATGTTATTATGTAAATCTATATAGGCCTACATTTCTGAATCAAAATGAATTTTTAAATGAGGTGAGCAAAAGAATTATATCTCGTTAATAAATTAATTCATTTGAAAACTGCGGCTGTTATAGACTTGCGTCTTGCTGCATTCTTCAGAGCAACTCAAAAACTTCCATTTACCAGTTTAGTATTCTTCCACGTGAGTTCCATTGCTTGCTCGAAGAATATAGAATCATACTTGATTTCAGACTACAAGTTTTTCATAGCACAGTACTATTATTCGTTTTAATAATTTAAATGAAGTTACTTTTGCAATCAATATTTATTCAAGCCGGAAGAGACAAGATTTGAGACAAACAAAAAAAATCATGTAAATTTAAACCCCAAAACTTAATCTCTCATACAATTTATAGGTCCTTGGCAAACTGCATAGAAAACAGTTACTCCGATGATTAGATTCATAGCCAATTTATTTTTATACCTTATTCTGTAATCCGAATCATGTGAATTAGGCTATTATTTTGGATAATGTAGATAACTTCTAGCGTTTATATACAATTTCTTTAATTTAATTAACATAATTCCTGCGTCCTTGTTTGGTTTAATGCTTTCATGTGCATTTTTGTTCTATTTTGCTTAATGTTTTGTTATTTTGTTTGCTTGTGTGTAATTTACATATCTTATTTTTAGATAAATTTCGGTAAAAACTGTTTTATTTAGATGAAACCATACAATTAATCCGTTTTAAATAACATTTTCATAATTTCTGGTGATTTCGTGGTTTTGACAGCAAATTAATGCATCGACCATGATGGCGTAAAAGAAAATTTATCATGGTAATGTAGAGCAAAAATGTCTCGTTTGAAAAAAAGAAACAGCTCACTGAGAAAAGCGAAGAGAAGGAAATTTAGGTTTAACCTATGATGCAAAGTAGATCAAGAGCATTCTGGCGCATGATTCGTTTTAGTCGTTGATTATATAATTCATGAAATTTATGTAAAAACGATGTCAGTTTTAATGTTTTAAATATTTTGCTGTTAAATAAATTATTTTAAAAGCATTTAGCTGTTGAGTAATAAACATGGGCGAAGTCGCAGGCACCTGCTTGTAATGTATATAATCAAACTGAGCTGAGGTGGAATAACAGTAATATTCAGTCTACAGTTGATTTAGCAATACTCACAAAAACATGAATGCTCCTAAAATTTGAAAGTGAGACACAATAAACCGTCATCTTTCATGGAATAGTTAACCACATTCTGCATTTCTTGGAGCTGGCATTTATTCTTATTATTACCGTTATCATTATATCATAGTTGTTTTAGTTATTGATCATTTGTAATAAAACTCTGATGTGAACTCTAGTGTAAATTACACGGATGTTTTGCAGCAGTGCGCATTCAGTTGTTTCAGCCACATTCATTATTATCGCATTATTCGACAGGCAAATTTGTATATGAAATGAGTATCTTATACAGGGTGCGGCAGAGAGAACTCCCTGATTACAGAAGGCAAATATATCCAAACCGAATAACATATGAAATATGATAATTCTTACGAAAGAATATTAAAAAATTCATAGTTTTAGCTCTTGGTATAAGAATCTCATGTACGAAAGTAAAACAAAATTGTTAGAGCCGTTTTTGAGAAAATTGTGGAAAACAAATTTTCTTAATGTAAAGTGGCATTAAAAGTACCGGTAAATGAAAATCATCTCCAATCTTCGATGTCACATCCTCAGAAGGTAGCTAACCCAAATATAAAATTTTGTTTTTAGGCCTATATAATTTTTCGTTCTCGCGCTAGGCTGTTCACATACACACACACACAGACATGATTCTGAAAATAGTATTTTTTTAATTCAGGGGACCTAAAAACGTGTGTTCATGTTAATAACTCAAGCTCGAATTTCGGGGTAGAACACAACACTACCCTCTACCTATAATGTATTATATATTCGCAAAAAATGTGTTACACCAGGATTGAAAAATAGACACCCCTGGAAAACCAAGAACACAAGATCTTTTTGAAAACTTGTTTTGATATCTTGAAACATGTATGAACTCATATACAAAAAATTATTTTTTTCTAAATTGGTCATGCAACCATTTTTTTAAAATTTGGATGATTTCATATGGAATGACCCATGGTACGGTCAGAGGAAGTTAAATGTATTTTATACTAACATATTTCGGAATCCACTCATAGTTACGAAGCATTCTTTGCAACATTTTATACAATGTTTCTTGGAGTACAGCCTACATTTTAACAAGGTCATATTTTAGAATCATAACATCGGAACACACACCTAGAATTTTCTACATTGGAGTTAAACCAATTCCAAAGTATTTTAATAAACTGCATGCACCAATCCTTTAAGAATGCAGTCTTGTACTATAAAAAGTAGCAGAGTGCTGTTATAATATATGCGAGTACCGATTCATATGTAAACATATTACATGATCACGGATTCCAGGTTACAACGTGGTTGGTAACGAGGTACGGGAAAATGGGAACCGCAAACGTGTTATTACGGTGAGACGAGCTATTAGGTACAAAATACAACTTACTTGCTCCTTTTTACTTCACGTATTATTAAAGTTTTAAAATTACAATTGTTTACCTTGTCTCTTAACAAGAAGCTTAGGAAAAAATCTGGCAGGTTATAAAGTGGAATAGTCTCTACATTGTTATAATATTACTCTTTCATTGAATGCCATGCGTTTTTCAGGTTTTCTCTCAGTTAATATCTTGCTAGAACAGGAAATATTTAAAAAAAGTATCATTATTTCAAAATGATCTTGCTTAAGCACCAAAAGTAATTTCTCGTTCCAAACCTTTCAGATATTGCTATCGATGTGACAATACTGTTGACTTTTGCAATTTCTTCTCCTTTAATTTAATAATTTTTCTGGTTATTATCTAAAATATGTTAGAGATTTGGGTCGGTCCCAGGTTCACCTTACCACTAGAAGGATTAGGCAATTAAAAATTTCCAATTACTTCAACAGGGATTATACCTGCTGTCATATCCTGTCTTATTGCCAACCCATGTAAGTTTAAGTTTTTTGCTACTGATCTAATGTAGAAGTTTCTGCAATGTACTTTCGTCTTAATTAATAGGCCTAATCTATTAATCTTAAATGGGTAATTTAATAAACAATGCGATATGTGAACCGTTTAAAAATTTAATCTTGTAGGATTTCTCCATTCCCCAGTATTTAATTAATCCTACCCGGAAAATATATGTGATAAAGTAAGATACTCTGAGAACTTAATTTGCTAATCTGAGCTTTCGCAGATAATGCATGCAAGGAATGTTACAATTAATTAAAGGATTTATTTTTATACCTAAATTTACATATTATAAAAATTCCAGTCTTTGCTAATAAAAATTATCTACGAAAATACACATTTTACCCTATTCTATATTTTCAATATCCTATTTAAATTTGCATGGATTTTGTAAAAGCACTTACAGAACTTGGATTTATGTGAAGAAGTTAGTGCTTCAAATTTTTATGCGAAGTTTTCATCCTGATAAGAATACCTCCGGTGCACTAAATGTTGTTTAATATCATTTACTTATATATTTAAGTGTATTCATAAATTGCTTATTTTATTCCCTGGGATTGAATTTCGCACAAACAGGAGCCGGCAAGACATTTTGTAACTGCTGTATCCTGAATGGATCCCAATACTCTATTAATAGAGATAGAGAGTATTTTGTAGGTAGGATGATGAACTGACTACAATGAAGCTCTATCTCCCTCTCTGTCTCTCAAGTTTCACACCACATGTCCTGTGCTGATGATACACGTCTGGAGGCAGAGGCTTAAATTTAAACAAAATGAGATACTATACGATGTGGGATTCTTTCAAACAAGCCACAGACACTGTCAGTCACAGTCTTAGTACAACGGGAATTAATACTAATATTCTTTTTATTAAAATGTTTCCTAAATTTAAGTCTTGAAAATGACCAAAGTGTCCGGAAAGTGTTATTCCTTCTTATCGATCTTAATCTTACTATTCTAGGGTATTCCGATAGATTATGGAATGAGTTAGTCTATAAATTTAGTGTATAGGATACATTTTTAAAATTAGTATGTAAGTAACAACGAATTTAATTTTCATTGCAGTATTTACTTTATAAATTAATGGAGTACTTTTTGTATCAGACTAATCAATTGAACTAATGGCTAGTAGTTCTGATCGTTTACTGCACGGGAAATCATTTCAATCAAGAGTTTTGAAGATCATTTTGAACAAATTTGATAGTGGTAAAAGTTACATTAACCGGTTCGTATAACTTATCTTCTTCAAAACGTTTATGTTATGAGGAGAGTTAAAATCAAAAGGCTTATATTAAAAGAAGAAAATTGTTAAGCATATAATGTATAATGATAGAGTCAGACTGAAGAATTCATTGCCATAGCCGAACCACAAATCTTCGGTTCTCCTTGCCACTGTGCGCTGTGGTTCAATTCAGACTGAATTTTTCAGAATGTATAAGTTACTATTCAAACGCCAAATGGAAATTTCTGTACCTGATAATCTTCTGGTTAACTTGGACAGCATTTATGCTTAAGCTATTCAGGGAAAATTCAGTTCGTACCCAAACTGTCACGAAGTTGTTAACATATTTGGAAATCGAAGGACGATTTTAATTACGATGGCAAAGTAAGCCATCACTTTGAGGGATGAGTTGTAAGTTGGCGTCTAAAATCATGATGAAATTATCTTCAGTATGCGCCTTTCGAGAGTGACTTGAAGCTGTTGGTCCCAAGTCTTACATTCTTCTCCATTAAAGAAGTTTATCTTTAGATAAAGAAGGATCCTCTAAAATCTCCACCCAGTTATCAGATGGCTTATACGATAACGTACAAGCCATATTGAACATAATTAATTTAGTTCTGCATAATAAAGGTAAAGGTAAATCACAATCTCAAGAGACTCTCCGGCCATGAAATGCACTCTATAGGAAACATATGCATAGCCGTGTAGGAAACATTTTAAATAATAGAAATAATATAATTAGGCCTACTTCATCCTCAAAATTAGTCTCATTAATCAATGGGGCTGTTTTTGAGAATCGTTATACCTAGTAAATGATTCATTTTCTTTTAATTAAGTTAATTAATTAATTCATAAAAGCAAGAAATCAGGACAAAACATACAAGGGTCAACATATAAATTTAACTAAAGACAGCGATGCAGCTGAAATCATGGCATGGTCAACAAGAACACCTAAAATGCAGCTACCATGCATTAAGGCTATAGCAATAAAATCATCATAAATATTAAGCGATGTGTACTGAACAAGCGCGTTACCTTCATCGGAAAATTTCAAAGCAAGGCGAAAAGACCATGCAAACTACAGTCTCGAAATTTTAAGTACTACTTATTACATTACTATGGAAACCGTACATTGTGTTAACAGAAAATAATGTAGTGAAAAAATGTGACCCTCATTGTCACTAAGTTGTCCCTCATAGTAGGCCTAATTATACCAATGACCTTACAAAGTATAAGTACTTTGAACATAAATTTATTCACGACGTTGATGGAAAGATTACGATTATAATTAATTTATTTTATCCAAATTGAGAAGAAAGCTATGCAAATTGAATGGCAAGCCTGTTGCAATGAACTAGTAGGCCTGCTACTGGAGTCATAAATGCAACAGATTTTACTCAGAGACCTCCTACTTCAGCTTTAAGAAAGGCTCTTTCCCGTAACTTAAAATCTTCTATGGATGGATGGATGGATGGATGAATATATCCTGTCATATGGCAAGCCATTTATTTTTTAATACCGGAACTTTAGATTTTGATCATCGAACATTAAACCCCTCCTTTCTGCTTACTAATAATAATTTGCAATAGGACCTTCTAGTGGATGTTGCGTTAACGAAGACGAATTTAGTTGCGCTTATTTTTGTAGGACAGAGGAATGATAACTCCACCGCCTGGTCACCAGCTTGAGGATAATAAGATATTATTTGAACTTGAAAGGGCTGGAGAATTTGTTCCAGAAACTGTAATGTAGGCTTGGAGTTCTTAAATATGCTGTAAATCTATGAAATGGGACCCAAGGTTTATAGTCCCTCCCGGAAAATGTTGTGCCTAGGTCTTTACGTCCTAAAAAATAAATCGACCTCAGCTGGGTTTAACTTGCGACCTTCAAATCCAGAGGCGGGCTCGCTACGTCTACACCACCTAGGTGTAGTGCTTATACAGTACTTAATAAACAACCAGCTAATTTCTTTCACCGGAAAATTTACCATTCTAAACCAGGTCTGAATTTACGATCCGAAGAGTTCGGACACCAATTTTTCACCGAGAGTGAAACGAAACCCTATATGTTTACTTTATGACTTCATAAAAACTACGCAGAACTATAAAAATCCTAATGAAAATTAACACTGATATGAAAATATTTCTGTAATTAAAATAACAGGCTAAAAGCCAAGAATGCGAAATAAATGTGATGAAAAATAACATTAAATAAATTTGGTTTGCAGCATGCGGAATGGATATAATATCCCCACTTGCTCTAAATGAAGAAACATTGTTAAAGGGCAAAGTGAACAACTTTTGAACACGAAAGTAAGAGAGATTGTGTCACGGCAAATTTCAGTGGAATTTTTGGAGTAAATCCTACATTAATTGGTCCTACATTAATTACGTTTCCTGACTATTAGGCCGGGCGCAAGTTGAGACGCAGTTTGGTGACGTGAGGTAGAGGTGACTCACCGTAAGTTTAACATAGAATTAAATACAACAACGAAGGTTCGCACGCAGGGTGAAGTGAAGCAGATTCAAAAAGTCACGAGCTGCGGACGTTTGTGATCGTGCCACAGTTTCTCACTAGTGACTTCTCACTGCGCGTGAAAAGTTGTTTGTCCACCATGGACATTGAGAAGAAATTAATTGAGGATAAATTAATTATGGCAGGTCGAGGGAGAAAAAATTGTACGACACGTCAAATTAAAATTTCAGATGTGGGAAGAAATTACGAAGGGCATTGGAAAGAAATGTGATAAAGTTGTTTATAATGTTTTTATACTTAAATAAGATGGATTTATTTGAAGGGAACAAGGGAAAAGCTATAGTAGTGTCCGTTTTTATGGACTTTGAGATAATAATGCCTTCTAATAGTGAATTTGGAATTTTGGAATTACTTTAGGCAGAAAGCGGTGATATTATAGGGGAAAAAGGATCGTACTCCATGCAGTTTGAAAGATTGATGTCCGCTCTGAAAGTAAACAAACCCTCTTCAACTCTTCATATTTATTGTTTATCAGTTTGTTGCTATGCTCTTTTCAATCAAAAGCGTTTCTTGAATTAATTTCTATACAATGTGTTCAATTTGTTATCCTTTTTCGTTTTCCGCTGTACCCTTCATTTGTTTTAGATAACATTTTATATGCAGTAGATTTTCGACGAAAAGAAAAAGTTGCATAAGCAGGCATAAAAGTGTATATTTTCTATACAGATGTATATCATAACTAGTATAAACCATAAGAATTAATTAGTTGGGAAGTTTCAGATTTGTAATTAAAAATAAAATGAAGGAGTCATCTTGAAATTTATTTTCAACTTACTTTCATAAATGTTTTATAATTATGTACAGTAAAATTGCTCCATGTTCCTTAACAAACGTTTCTGAAATGAAACATTTTCTCAAAATGATTTTACCAATTAGTTCCGTTTCGCTTTATAATGTTTTCCCGTTCAGAGTTAAACTTAGTATCTCACCGGAATTTGAAAAGTAACCTTAATTTAAATTGAATTGAATGATTGAGTGTTATAGTGACATTAAAAATAAGAAATTAAAGGGTATTATATTTATTAAAAATTATATATTTATTATGTCTTAATGATGAATTTTCGTACCATAATTATTAATTATATGTATATATGATCGCTGAATGTAAGTATTCGCAACATTACATTAAAAAAAAAATTAAATTTGTAGGAAATTAATACATTCTTCCCAGTGTCGACTCGTAGCTAAAATTAGTGCGATTGCTGCTTCATAAAATGTTTAGCCTTCGTTTTGAATATTGTGCAAAAGGAAATATACATATTTAAAAAGAAAATTGATTCAGAAACTTGAAAAGACCCTAAAAGAACAAAATCAAACTTTTTTACTTACTGTAATTTAAATTGTTACAGCTCAAGCTTGATCTATTCGTTTAAAAATTAATTCGATTATTCTTGTTTTAATTTCCGCGAAAAGATCAATAATTTTTTCATTATTATTGATAAACTTCATTATGCAGCTTAGTGTATGAATTCAACTAGTATAAGATAATTCAAGTTTTGGTAAGAAATTCAACCTGTATACTAGTAGTCTTAATAAACACCATATATTGTTTCGAATCCGATTGTGAATAAAAATTTTGGATTATATACATTCATTTTATTAAAGTATGTCTATATACAATTGTCAAATACTAAGTTGATTTTATTTATTATACACATGGACATTTATTGAACATTGTATCTCTTTTTGTTTGTCAGTTGGTAATATTTGATAATTCTTTGTATAATAATAATAATGACACCTTAATTAAAATTTGACTTCTTTTCTTGCAGTATTGTTATTTGACGTATTGAAAAGTAATAAGTTAGGTTAGAAGTCACTCTGCGTCACCTCACGTCACCAAACTGCGTCTCAACTTGCGCCCGGCCTTACTTGTCCACCGCTGTGGCTCAGAGGATGCGTCCGATCTTCTCACGCAGCGGCCCTGGGTTCGATTCCTGGTCGGGACAAGTTACCTACGTGAGGTTTTTTCAAGGGGGTTTCCCTCACCTGTGAGACAAATGTCAGGTAACTTTAGGCCCTTGTGGTCCCCGGATATCATCTGGCCGTCATTATCATCTTCATCCCCATCCTCGCCTTGTTCTGAGAGAGAGAGTGTGTGTGTGTGAATGGTGTGTCTCGTCCTATGTGTTCGTGTTGTTTCGGAGGTGGCCCCGGCGTCGGGCTGATCACTCATCCGGGGAGGCCATCCATGTCCTCCATCCATGTCCTTGTCTGGTCAAAAAAATATGTATATGATCCAAAGATAATCCCTCTCCCGACAGGTCGCGGCCTTGTAAGGCCCTAACGGCTTGGGTCGCTTAAATCCTAAAAGGGAGAGGTAAAACTACGATTAAGAAAGAAAGAAGAAAGAAAGAAAGACCATTACTTATGTACATTTAACGACAGATGCTGTAGCAGCTTTGATTTTCTTCTTTGCTGTGCAAACTGCAAGAGTTCTTAACAATCATAATAAAAATTGATTGATGTTGATGCAGTTAGTTCTGATTTAATTAATTGTAAGCTACTTCGATTTCTTTGATTTGTTCATTATTGTTCATAATTGGAAAATTCTCTCAGTGTGGGTATTTGAGACCGGAGTACATAACACAAAGCCTAAAATTTACCAAAACTATCGATGTTAGTGTCAAATTGAATTTAGCGATTACAAATGCAGGTAATGAGACTCTAAACTTAACTACAAAGTTAACTTTTACAAATTAATTACAAAATTAACTACAAATTAGAAATTAACTGCAAAGAATTATTATGAAAAATACGGGACTTGGCCTAAGTTTATTAATTTTTAAGATCAATACAGGAGCCAAAACAAAAACAAAAAATTAAAAAACGGGAGTTCCTTAGACACACGGGAGAGTTGGGCAGCCTATTAAAGACTCACCCACATAGTATACAGGGTGTTTCAAAAATACTTTTACAAACTTCGGCCATGGGTTCCTTACACCAAAAGAAGGAAAAAAAGTCCATATGAACATAGGTCCCATAATCTTTTGTTTTCTCATTAGGAACTGTTCAACACATTGGTACACTCATAACACGACAATACACAAAACTCATAACAAATGCTCGAAATGGCCTCCTCTTGCATGCACTCGTCGAATCATGGACTGCCGCGCCCTTTCAAATAGCCTACTCCGGGATGGTGTCGAATGGTTTCGCAGGCTTCCATGAGAAAACAAAGGATTAGTCTATAGGACCTATGTTCAAATGAACTGTTTTCCTTCTTTTGGTGTAAGGAACGCATGGGCGACGTTTGTAAAAGAGTTTTTGAAACACCCTGTATAGATGATATTTTTATTCAATTTATTTACAATTTCCTATTTCCTGGTTCCTTGTTCAAATCTGTTCTGTGCTGCATTAATACGCTGTGGAATGTCTATGGATAGGCATTTTGCTGCAATGAGACTTGAGATGTAACAAGTTGAAATTAGCAACATTATGGATGCACCGTCCTCTTTCAAGTATCTCGATACTATCTGCATGTCTGCAGCGTGTAGGCGAGGGGCGTAAGATACAGCTATGTAGGGTGGAGTCCCTAAGCTGTATTGGCATCCTTAACTTTCAAACAATGTAACAAACCACAATCACAAATTTCGTCTTTAAGGCGAATGTTGATTTAGGACAGAATCTTATCAAGTTGGTTAGCTATTTTGAGGTTGTAGGAAACATTCTATATTTGATTGATGTAAGTTATAAAGTACGGTATGTAATTGACAGTAAATTCTTCCTTTATGATGGACATTCGTGGAAATCATTTGTAAAAGCGTACGAACTAAGCTTACGCGACTTTATATCTTTTGGGCTGCTATGATGGCGGGATGCAAATACTGTCATAACATTTGAATTTCTTTGCTGCTGATAGATTTGATTTTATAGACAATCTTCTAATGGAAACTAGTTACGTTTAGTTATGTTGTAGTAACTAAAACCCCTTGGCTCCATTTGTATAGTTACCAGGGTGATTGGGTATAATGCTCAGCACTGCTAGTTATAGAACGGAATGGTATATCATAGCCAAATAGAGAAATTTGTTAAAACTATAACCCTAATGTACCTTCGTGTAAAATAGGGTTCATAAAACTGTATATTCAATAAATAAATAAATAAATAACAGGCAAAGAAAAGTGCTAAGTTATACCTAGATATATTCCTTCAGAGCTTAAGCGGTACCGTATTTTGTGTTTGTAGCCTAAACTCGTCTATTATATTTATTTAATACATTAATATTTTTCATTTATAATTAATATATTATATATTTAGATATATCATATTCAATATTTATTTATATTATATTTAATATCTGTTTCTATCATATTTAATATAGGCCTATATTTATTAAATGATGTTAAATATTTATTTATATTATGTTTAATATTATTTATTTTTTTATACATAGGCCCTATTGTGTATTTATATACATGGTACAAAACATTAGGAGATACATTATTTCATATTACTAAATTTCTGACATCTTTGACTAATAAAGTGCCCATTTCATGTTAATTTTAAAACCCCCAACCTTTATACAATGTTTATAATTTCACGTATTATGTCGTTGTAGTAAAAGTGCACAAATCTGTACTAATTTTACGGAAAAGATAAAATTCCCATAAGGCATGTCCCAAGGCTCAGCAAACAATAGAAAACAAAAGAGATAAAAATTCTATAGGTCATTTCTACCTAAGACTTTTAAGGATGTAAATATAACTAAATTTGGAACTTGGCCTAGTAAAATAATTAAACAATTCATATCCCGCCTAATGTCTTTAGAACAGTCCTATTGGTAAAATCAGTTTCAGTGAAAGTTTCTTATGCCTGTGCCTGATTATATCAGTTTTTTATACAAATAACACGTAGGGAATTTTCCCTTCCCATAGAGCTTAATATTCTTTACCAGGTTTTCCTTGTTACTTGAAATGCAGGACGAGTAGTACTTGCCGAGCGAAATTTATGTAAATCGGTTCTTAGAATCGGGATTTAAATAGGTTTACGCGAACAGATGGACACACTGATCTCATAAATGAATGCTTGTTTTTATCTTAAGATAATACAAATAATAGAAGTATCAAAAATAAAATATTATCGAGAAATAATAGAAACAATAAGCATGCCTTTCTTCGGAAGAGAACCACTGGTCCTGTGGTAAGTTGATATCTCATTAAAGAAACCCTACTGTCAAAATGTTTTCTTAACAAAATTTCCGGGCGTTTAATTACCACCATGTTCCTTTGCTTGCTTCCTGGTCTTTTCGTAAGCTGCGTCTCCATTGATATACATTTAACACCAACATGTTGCAGTTAACATATGTTAAATGTTTACCATCAAATTGTTAATATATACAAATCAAGTGCTTTGCCAATTAACAACTGTCTCCACTACAATGTTATAGGTTAACATGTGTTGGCACGGTTACGAACAGAAATGAACAACATTCGTTATTATCTTCTTGTTAACTGTGTATACTAATTTTGTACAGATGTCTTGATCTTTTCAAAATAACTATCACATTTTTCAACAATGGAGTATGCCATAAAAAATAATTTTAAAAGTAGATGCAATACTATTGAGAACACTGATAAACCAAATACCTACATGATACAAAATGGAAGCCGGGAATATTGAGGAAGCTGTCGACTGCTTTTTGTTCGCCCGGAAATTCCCGAACAAAAGCCGATTAAGCTGGCGATTGCTTTTCGTTTCCCGGAACTTCCCGAAACAAAGCCGAAATTGACCGAATAGTCAATTGACTTGACATGGTGTCCATTTTCTCCGGAAAACAAATTAACATCTGAAAATGTTAAGTGCAACACGCTAGGTTTGCATGTCAAGTCAATTGGAACGCGAAATTGCAATATACATGTCAATATCAACTTGTTAATATTGACATGTTGGTGTTAAATGTATATCAATGGAGACGCAGCTTTAGGCGACATGTCAACCCAATTCTTTGCCCCTTCAAGGAAAGGAGGAAGTAACTGTAGAATCTCCCAGATTAAATATGTATCATTCGGGGTACAAGGAAAACAGCGATGTTCGTCTGCGAACACTTACATTTATACCTCAAGGATTTAACTCTTTCATGTGTTAATAGAAAGTGTACTTAGTTCTTAGCTGATGATTAAATTATATTTCGTATAGATATGAAACTAGTAAAATTGACTGAAATCACCTTTGTAATAAATATTGTTCCTAAGGGGTTACATTTTTATTATTAACGAGTTACAATTTTATTTTTATTAAGTTACATTTTTAATTTATATTTTTTACTTCCTCTGCCCGTACCAGAGGTAGGCCTACTATTGTGTTCGACCCCGAAATTCGAAGTGAAGTTTTTTACATAAATATATGTTTTGAGATCCCTGAATCGAAAAATATTATTTTCAGAAACATGTTTCTGTGTGTGTGTGTTCGTGAACAGCCTAACGCGAGAACGAAAAGTCGCATAAAAACTAAATTTTATATTTGGGTTGTATATCTTCTGGCGATGTGACACAAAGTTTGGCGACGACGGTTCACATAAGATTTTTTTTTAAATTATTTCAAATATCTTCAGTGTGGCAAACATTGTTAAATATACTTTTAAAAACTGCTGTTTTCAACTAGCCTACTGACAAATACTTTTATACTATATTGCTGAGAAGATTCACGGGCTGAATAATTCAACCTCGGAATTCATCTACATGAAAAAGTCTGTATACGAGATATTTCTTATACTAAGACAGAAGGAATGAAAATTGCAGTGAGCCGGCATTCGGCAAATAAATAAGATTGAAACTGTAGTTTATTATCAAAGGCTTGTTCCATCCCCCACTGGATAACATTGATGCAAGTTTTCTGGAAATGAAGTCCGGTATCGTCCACTTGGCGCTCCAGTCACGTCCAGAACTACACCGATTTGTCAACGCTTGTTTTCGATACTGTTTGCTTTAACCAGACTCGGCTGGAATTCCGCTACGAATCTTTTCAAATAATAATCATTGGAACCCGTTCACTGTCACTTTGAGAAATATCGATCTTACGATCGCAGCTATCTATTATCGTTACATTTCATGACATCTTATATTTTATTCATACAGGTCTACAAAATAAGGCCAGGAATTCGAATTTATATCGAACTACATTAGAATTCACGTAGGCCTAACTAGGCCAATATAACAACAAAGTCTACAAAGTAAAGGCCAGGGATACGAATTTACATCGAACTGTATTAGAATTTACGTAACTAGGCCGATTTAAAAGCAAAAGGCTTAGTTGTTTGAATTTACTTAAAAGAAATGTACTTTTTAAATATCGTTATTTAATTTTTTTTTACTAGTAAGGCTAACTTATATTAAAATGCTAATTCTGCCTCATTATTTAATAAATCCTTATCTTGATTTTACGGAAAATGTTCACTGGACATTACATAACATTCAAGTTACCTTCAATTTTGTTTTACCTCAGCGGAGCTCAGAATTCATAGAATAAATATGCTTTTATTTAACAAATTTCGATAAGATTGCTTAGATTATAGTAATGGTTCCTGTACAGTTGGATAGACCCCTAAGAGTTTTGAGAATTGATGTTGGCAATGGCAGTATTCTTCCAACACTGTATCAGAAACCCAGAAATTTGTCTCTAGTGTGTTTGCGAAATTTCCTGGGAGAAGACAGAGTTATGAGACACAGCAAGTTTCTTGGTGAGAAGTAAAAGTGTTTTGAAAAACACATGATAGTAATGGTACCGTCTTACAATATGGTACTACGTTACCATATTACAATATGAAAGGAAATCAAGGCATATAAATGCCAATAAAGAAACATAATAGTTTATTTACGCCATAACTAGTCAATGAAACAAATTTTAAAATTTATGAAACAAGTTTAGGCATAATGCCTCGAAACGCGGAAGGACAAACGAAAAACCAAAACGAAAATGCTACAGGACAGTGATCTCGAAATTGAAGGTGAAATAGGAGGAGAGTATTAGCGATACACAAATGAAAGCGAAATTGAAAATTGCAAATGAATTAAACTATCTTCTTCATGCTCATCCACCTACCCTGATGATGGTAAACAAATGGAATCACTTGGGTCATACCATTTTTTCAGCTAATTACCTTTCTTCCCTAATACTTTTCATCATACTTTGTCTGCTTCTTAGTATTAAGATAATTTTAGGTTAATATTACACTTCTATTGTAAGACATAGACCTGTATAGGCTGAATGTGACAATGGAACTACCCCGAACATGAGCTCCTGCTCCTTCGGGATTTCAGGACCAACCGTGCGTATTATTTATGTATTTATGTGATTTTGAATTAAATAAATAAATAAATTTTCGATATTATGAAGATAAATGCCAACTAACAGACAGAGAAATATTATCCACTTTATGGAGCCCGGAGAGGTTCATTGCCGCTTTTACATGAGGCCGCCATTCAACTCTATTTTGTGTTAACTCCAGCCAGCCATCCCTCACAAATACTACTTCGCTTAAATCTATTGTAATGTTGTCCTGCCACCTACAACTAAATTTTCCAAGAGATCTTTCCTCCCCCACGCGCGCAACATGTCCAGCTCATTTCATCCTCCGTGATTTAATTACTCTTATTATATTCGGTGAAGAGTAAAGGTTATGAAGCTCGTTATTAAGCAGTTATCTCGACTCCCCGTTTTTAACTTTCTTAAGTCTAAATATTTTCTTAAGCACCCTGTTTTCGAATACTCTCAGATTATGTTCTTCCCGAAAAGCAAGGGGCCAATGTCTCACTTCCATTTAATAAAACCCGCAGGTAATTTTTTTATAAGTTGCTTATTTTTAGAATTCTGGACAGAAGACTAGAAAATAAACATTTCCGAATTGCATAATAACAAGTATTTCCCGATTTTGCTCGACGTCTTGACTTCTTCCTTAATATTATTTGTATCTATAATTATTGCTTCTAGATATGTGAATTTCTCCACTTGTTCCAATGATTTATCTGCTATTCTAATACGTAGCAAAATGATATTACATGACCATATACTTAAATTTTTTCTGCATTAATTTCCAGTCCAACATTCCTGCAGACATCGAAAAGACTCTCTTCATGTCCCAGCTATAAACTAAACAATATTATTGTTAATTGTCATTTATAAAAGAACTGTAAGACCCTTATGTGAGGGGTACATTACAAGAGAGAACTACGCCAATTCACCACAAGAGCATAGAGCAGTAAAATAAGGGAACTAGAGGTACAACTCGGAGGATTCATAAGGATTTAGAAAAGTAACGAATTGAAGAACTTGTGTCATACACCAGATTCCATTTTAATTGGAAGATGTAAAGAGCTTTATGATAGTAATTTTTAGTTTTTCACAATTTATGCTTGTAATTTCTTTTTCATCTTGTTGTGGGTACCGAAATGAAATTCAAAATGGAACATGTCTATCTAGGCAGCCAGTGCAGGCGGGCAAGAGGCGCAGGGCCGCATTACAGATGCAGTTCGAGTAGCAGCTTCTTACCTTCGTCTCAGACCGTTTGATCGCTGCCGCGGCCGCACTAGCGCTCCCAAAAGAAATAGGCGGAGGTATGACAATAAACTGGTCACAAAAATCCACAGCAGTTCCAGTTCGTTCCGATCTGACAGTGTTCACCTCTCTAATAGCACAGCCCAGTCGTATTTGGGAGGTCTTGGAGCTCCATGACAAGTAACACGTAATTTATTATTATAAGAATAACTAGACCATTTCAAATTTTATAAATTAAATTAACGATAAGTTAATAAATATTATTAAATTATAAAGTTAATAAATTTTATTAAATTATATGTAATGCATAATGACGAGCTTTACCGAATTTAGAAGGGCAATTAAATCAGGGAGGATGAAATGGGCTGGACATGTTGCGCGCATGTGAGTGTATAGACGTGTCTCAAAACTATTGACTTGGAGACAGTAAGAGAAAAGACCACTTGGAAGACCTTTACGTAGGTGGGCAGACAACATTAGAATAGATTTAAGGGAAGCAAAACTTGTGGGATGAAGTTAGTACAGAATAGGGTTGAATGGCGGGCTTATGTAAGCGCAACAATGAACCTCCGAGATCCATAAAATAGATAATATTCCTTTAGTTTGCTTAGGAATTGTCTATTGCCATTAAGTAAGTAAATATGTAATAAACGTTATTTACATATTCAAACGTGTGTGAATATAGGTCTAAGTATTTTAATTAACCACACCTGAATTTATTACTTTCTTTTCTTCATTTTAATACTTCTCATTTTAAAGTAATGGATAATTATTAATATTAACAGTACGAAAGTGATTATGTAGATACGTATTTATAAAACCACGGAACAGGGTTTCTCTTGAACATCACTTGAGAATATTTTAGGATAAAAATTCCCCTGATACTGGATCCCATAATCTTTGGCTTCCGATGCCGATGCTCTACCAACTGAATCAGCCAGATTCACAACGCCACATGATATCTATCTCCTATGACTTATTACTCTTAAATAAGTGTGTCGTCAATTAAGTAGTTCTGTTGAAGAGATTCCATTACAAGAAAAATTAAGTGGGAAGTGGTGAGATACCAAAAAGAGAAGCCCCCGCCCCAAACTTAAAAAAAAAAAATACCGCATTGTTTTGGAGGAAGACCCAGAATTCTGTACATAGACAGCGAAGGACCCTAACAATTAGGCCTGTATAATTCAGGAGCAAATATAATTAGGTATATGGTAATTTGACTAGAAGTATGATATTTTTCAAGATCTATTTGCAGTTAGTTTCCACTAGTCCTGTTACAATCACTGCTTGGGATAAATGACTATCAGCAATATAACGGGTTCAATATTTCAATGCATGAAATGTCATTATTGAATTCATGCATATTGCATACTGCATTTGTCCACAGGATACATTTATGCACATTTTGCGATCAGTGTTACGTTCTGTGGTTATTTATAGAACGCCCACAGACCAGTACTGGTCATATCTATACAACTAAGTGTAGAGATGTCTCAATTTCAGGATACTTCTGAGAACTTATATCCAAGTGAATGGAATTTTCATGTGCATTAAAGAGAGATGGTATAAATTTTGGAGTTCGCTAGAAATGGACGCATTCTTGGAGAGTTGTGCTTGTTGTATTATTCAGAAGTAAATAAATTTGCGGCTATGTCATCCTCGCATTTACAATTCCACTCATACTCTGCTCTTCATAAGCTAACCTCAAAACTTACAGCAGAGCCAAGTAGTGAAAACTTCTACGCTGTATCTTGAACCTATCATTAGTATGAAGGGGTAAAATAAGCGAGTTTAGATATTTGTATTGAAAGACTTCCAGTATACAACAACAGGTGAACTCTATTGGGAAATACGAAGACGAATGACTTTACGTCAAGTGTCTAGGCATTAAATAAAATAAATAAATAAATAAAATATTTGTACTGGGCGGTATTATAAAGAACTCTTTATTGTTATGCTGGTAGAAATTTACAATATTGCAATAAAATATATGGGAGTAAAAAATGTTTTATGTACTACGTGATGTAAGAAGAGTTGATCTGCCATAGGCTACTTCTCTTGCAGCATAAATAGCCATTAATGTATGGAGTTTTGATAATGTGCAAATATCATAAATAGGCCTAGGCTACGTTACGTACAGGAGGAATCAATCCGATAACATAAAGAATATCGTCTGGATGGAAAGTTATGGATCCATGACCAATTGGAGAATATTCTTAAAACCTGGATCTAGTCATCTAAATTTACTCATTTCTAAATTCTACCTAAGGGATAATGATAATAAGGGTTTGATGAAACTTGAACACGTTTCACATAGGCACCAATTACCTTTGTTAAGAGAATTTAATTACATTTATTTATTTGTTTATTTCAAGCATGACTTCTCAAGATGCGGAAGCTGTTATTTATATGGTCAGATCTTGGAATCCTGGGCGTTGAGGCTGCCGAATTTTTAGCCAATCGTAACATTAATATTATTAGGTTCTCAATCTTTGGCCGACTTCGTTTATTTTCAAGGCTGTTCCTGAGTATTCATTTATCTTAACAATTAAACGATTCAGTGACTCAAGGGAAATCGGACCTGCTATTTTTCGATTTGTAACGCAGCGTATTAACCAGTGGATGGTGTCTTTCATCATAAAATGCAATCGAATTACAATCCTCTTTAAACTTTTCACTACAACTGACGTATAAATGCGTCACCGAAAAATTTTATTAAAATCAGATATTTAAGGTTAATAGGGTTGAAATTAGGGCTGAAAATCGATTAAAATTTTTAATCTAGTTAACGCTTGACTTTAATCGATTAATCGACAAACAGGTCGGTATTTTAAACGAAACCAAAGGGTACATTTAATATTGTTTTACACGTTTAATAACTGCTACACTACAGATAATCAGAAGAAATCCTGAATTAATGAATACCATTATTAGTTAACTAGTGAAAAAATATATACAAAGCTTACATTTCCGGTTACTTTTTCAGCCAAAACTTGAGACACGCCAGTTTGTTGACATTTGAATGTTCAAGACACGATCGTAGCTTGTTTACAATAATACCGACAGCACTAAAAACGCTCTCACTCGGCACTGAGAAAGGAGTTTGGCCATTTGACCCATTTCTCGAAAAACGTTTTTCAGAATTCGTTAAATCGATTAATCGCAAAATGTAATTGATCGACGGTACAGCCCTAGTTGAAATTGATGTCAAAATATGACAATTTTTATCCACTTGTTCTTTTTTTTTGCGGAGAATAATATTCCACTTAAATGTTCCTCGTCGATTTCAATTTTGCTTATATTAATATATAAATTCAGTTCTGAAAACGAAAGGATTAATTATATTAAATACAGTGCCATGTGTCCGTTTCTTCAGTAATCTGACATTTATTATATTATTAGTGTCATGTCCGCTAATTACAGTTTTAAGAATTTCTTCTTTCCACTTAGTAAATTATCGTTGTTCTTTTTACAAATTGTTTTCTACATCTGTGATAAATTCTTTTAAAATCTTTTAGTACTGTTCTCTGAAGAAACGAGTGTTTTGTGCGAATATTGTTCTAAACTAACAGTAAAAAACTAGGGCACCGTAGTTGTAGACCTATGAATTGCCTAAAAAACCATACAAAAATATCTAAAGTATCCTAAAAAGGAACTAACAACTGGATAATTAGAACTTAAAAAAGTGATGCAAATTAATTCATATTTTTAACAATTTTAGTTTTAATTAGGGTAGGAATGTTCCGCATTGTGTACTGCTCCAAAAAAACTTTTTGGAAGATTCATTGTTTATTTTAGCTATAAGAATATTTGCTCTAACTGAGGCACGGCAAATATATTTTTTTAAATGGAGACGACTTGGAACATTCACCAACTTTGCCCCAACAGTAGTTGCGATTTTCTTGTCTCTTTCGCGGCCCGGTAAGCTGCTCTCATACGTAGGTCTCCGTCATACGTTTCTCACGCCCAATATGAAACCGCTTTTCTGCATTAACTTTTACTTTGCAATATTTGCAGAAAAGTATACATCCATCGGTGGGAAACACCTCCACTCACAGTTCAGACCCTAGCTGTCTAAAATAAAATAATAAATAAATAAAAAATAAATAAAAAACTTTTACTTTTACTTGGCTTCATTTAGGCATGTTTGCGGTCTGGCTTTCCTGGACAACCTGACTTGGAGTCGTACACAACCTCCCAATCAACACCGTGAGCTCGAAAACATCACGATGCGGCACCAAATTTGTCTGTTGTCTGTTCGATTTGAGAAAGAGCAGTGAAAAATATGTAGGCTAGAAAAAAATGAAGTTGCAAAAAATCAGCTGTTAAGATCTAAAAAACTACCACTGAACAAAAAAAAAAACACTAAAAAAGGCGAAGAAGGACAGTTAAAACCATCATTTTTCTGGCCTGTAGTGACTGATAATGTACATCGGCTAGTCTATATTAAGTTGGGCGTCATCTTCGGACACTCGAAACGAAAAGGATTTTCCCTCAACTTCATTGCCTTAATTAAAACTAAACATCACGTGCAGTTACAGACAGAAATATAATCCGAAACATAAAGTTCTGAAACCTTGGAAACCTATTTGAAATATTACGAAAATAAGAACATTGGGAGCATTATTACATACTTTTGAATCGTTGCCAGAGTAATAAAAACACTTTTAAAAATAAGAATTTCATTTTAAGTTAGTACTGAGCAAGCTTGTTAACTCACTGACGCATGCGATAAGCATCAAAGGCATTAAAAGAAATTATGTCACGGTTAATTTATCTTTCGTCAAGCTTATCGCGAAGGTTCGAATAAATGGTTCATCCCGTGACGTGATGTAATTGGAATTAATTAATTCAGAAGACTTGCTGCAGGTCTATAATAATAACCGGTGACTCAGTTACCTTACGTAAAGCAGTATATGAGTTCATAGGTATGTCGGTGATTATTTATTAATTATAGGTGCAGGAAATTAATTTGGCAACTTGCTTAAAATATATGGTAATTCGAGCGTGTATATAAAGTGATGACGAAAGGTAATGATGGATGTTGTTCTTATGGCGATGACGGTGAATTTTGATATAAGGTAAGAAAATGTGGGTAAACTTTTAGTTTAGCGCTACTTTGACTCTTTCTATTAAAATATTTTCAGACCTAACCTATGAAGCCACTAGACACTGAATATATATATATATATATATATATAATGGGTCTTTACACCGTGGGAGCTAAAGGGGAATTGATTTTCGCCTGCGCCTATTGTTAGTGTAGATGAGGACCTACAGTTTAAAATGTAATACGAGTGTGGCATAATATACCGTACTTCTTAAGATCACATTAAAAATATTAGCAAAGTTCATTGCAGTGCACTTGATACTAGAATAAGAGTCAACAATTAAAGAAAAGAAGCATGTAACTACTTTTGCCTATAGATAGAAAAGAAGGAAAAATAGGCAGAATTCTAATAACTTGGGTTTTTTAAAGGGTTTTTAATCAGAATATTGAAAGCTGCTAATTACAATAAAGATTATTTATTTTGGGGACATATGTAAAAGATCTATGTTGTAGATTGAGCGAAAATTAAAGAGCTTTGGTAGAGATCTGTATTATCAGAACCTCTGTAGGGAAGAGATTAGCAGTTGGGAATGGAAGAATATAGTTTCTTGCCGAAAAGCGCATGAGTATCGTCAGAAGTCGATCATTGTATTGTAATAAGGTAATTTAAACATGTGGAGTGGGTGTCGGCCTAATTATGTACATGGTCAAAATGTCTACTGTTCTCATATATCTTAGGTATAGGCCTAGTCGGTAGCTACAAACCGGAAGGTCGCAGGTTCGATCCCCGATGAGGTCGTTGGAGTTTTTCAATTGGCCTAATACTTCTGGTGGCACCATGGCCCTGGGGTCGACTCAGCCTCTAACAGAAATGAGTACCAGGAGCAATCCTGGGGGTAAAGGCGGCCGGTGCGAAGGCTGACAACATTATCACCTTCATGTGCCGAATGTCTAAAAATCTGAGAACTTCAATCTCCTGGAACCCTCTGGGTCTCCATGGCCTGTAATAGGGAACACTTTACTTTAATTTTATAGGCCTAGTCGGTAACAGAAATGACCACATGAAAAAAGCATGTTTAAAAAGAGTTAATTTAAAATGGTACAGTCGAATACTATCCAGATAAATACTAAACAGAAATCAGGAATCGATAAAATTTGATAGCAGGTCTTAGGAGAGTCCAATAAATACAAACAGACTATTATAAAATTATGGAATTTTCAGGATCTTCCTAAGCTCATTATTTTATCATTTATATATCTTAAGATGTACGGGATTTTTATACCTATGGTTTTCTATTTAAGGACCATTTGATCTTAGTAAAGCTGAAATTTCTGTCATTACTCATTAGGTATGTATGTCCTGGAAATTGCGCCGGGAATCTTCAGAGATCAAGAGCAACACTATTAAATTGCATTCTACAAAACCGTGAAGTGTCAATCACAGTATAGTTTTTTTAGTGGAGTATTAAACGCTTTGTTTTATACTTAACCAAGAGTCAAGAATTAAATTAGATACTTACATTTAGAAATACGATGATAATAATTACAACTACAATAGAGGTATTAGACCATGTTAAAATTAACAGTGGAATAAAGAGTAGCCTTCGGACAGAATATTATAAGTAGGCCCTATTATAAAATTCGTCAATGTTGCTGGTAATTTTAAAAGCTATTGAAATGTTTTATAGACATCAAGTAGAAATGTAGTGGTATACTAGAAGTCATTTACCCTACATACCACGAATATCTGAACACTAATATTTAGTAGTCTAGGTTGTAGGTTTGGGATGATTTATACGCCGCTAGAAAATAATTTCGATTTCAGTGCATAAAACATGCAGGAAAACTCATCTTCCAAACGTGCATTAATATAGGCCAGAGCAGGATTTAATCCTCATAGAACGGTTAGGAAAAATGAAATAGATCTGTGAAGAGGAGGTAGGGATTATGTAAGCCTGAATCGCCAGGGCACAGAATAAAACTATTTGGAAGTACCTCAAGGCGTTGTTAATCGCTGGCAAAAGAATAATGACATCAGTCTCATTAGCTTAACCAACACATGAGTGAGCTTCAGCCTTCATACACACTCACACCACCCTGCCTGTTCCCTTACTATTATTAATCATTATGCAATCTTTTGTTTACAGAATGTCATAGAACAAGTGATTTCAGCTAAGAGTAGTGAAATATAATATCTATGGACCAAACTTTAAGTTTTAAAAAACACTGCTTTAGGTTTTCATTAAGTGAAATAGGGATATTTTTTCCCCAAAACATCGTTTTCGGTTATAATATGGAGTTTAATGAACTTTCAATGTGCTACATAGAATTCTCAACACTTATCACTAGGGGGCGGATTTTTATGACCTAAAAAAAATTAAAATATGACCAATAAAATTTAAAATATGACTTTACCACTTACACATTATGTACATTTTGTTAAGTTTCATTACAATTCATTTTATTAAAATTTAATGTTAATTATTTAAAATATCCGTAAATTCTCAAAAAGTATAAGTATAATGCAAAATTTACAAAATATGATATGAAACTTCAAAATTTCTTTAATATGCACACAAATATGCCAAAAATATGACCTAAATATGCATTTTCATACTAAATATGCTACAATAGTTGAACATTTTCTAAATATGCAGTTATATGCACAATAAAAATCGTTCCATTTTCACCAGGATGCTTGGAATCGGGTTTAAATTAGTCGGAAACCTGAAATAATGCAAAGGGTAAAAATATGACATGTCATAGAAATCCGCCCCCTACTTATCACCCATAAAATTTAACTGAAAAAATTGATTTAAATTAGCTGAAACTTGTTTTAAGATACTAATATAGAATATTTAGCATCGTAGTTAAAATTAATATTTGTATGCGGGCCGCCAAAAATAAAGCCCCGGGACGCGGGTTAAAGATCACTGGTCTTCAATATTAATGTAACCAGTTTTATAATTAAATTACTAATATGTGTCGAAAAATACAATACTGTCTTGTAAACAAAATATCTAGATCAAAGTATTTTATTTCACTTTCGCATGTGGCTTATATAAACACAGGAAATAGAAGTATAATGAAGCATAGCAGTAGGTAAGGCCAAGAGCGCCCTCTGTGCTCTGATGTCGCAACTAGGGAAATGGGGCGCGTCACCCTATTCTTGTAGTCTGGATGATGCAACGGAGTGTCCATGACTCAATCCAACAAATCCTAGCATCTCGTGTATGAGCAGAGCTACTTTACCGCTGTACTATTTTGCTCAAGGAAAAAAGAAAATTCGTAGTATGTTATTCTGAAAATCAGAAACACCTACTTTTATCAAGGAAAGTTAGCAAACCAGTATTGAAAAATATGGTGGTAAATACACCATAACACTCTGTAAAGAGAATAAAATTATCATAGGTAATCCCACGAGAGTTGACGAGTTTATCTATAGATTCGCGACTGCGCAGCAGGAGCGAATTTATCTAATGTAATTCGTCAACTCGAGTTGGATTTATTAAGACTATTCCATGAATAGGCCTAAAAATGTAACGGATTATACAAATAATAATTACCTTCGTGCTTTGTTGTATAAAAATAAAACTAAAAGTTACGAGATCACGGCATACTATAAATCAACCATCCATGAATGTTGTGACAATGCTACCAATAGTGCTTATAAGACATAGTTAACTTCATTCAGGTAAGCTAACAACAGAACAGAATAAAAGCACACTAACTGGCAATGTACATTTCTATTATTTCAATTTCCAAACAAGTTATGTCGTATAAAATAATCTGTCTTCGTGCCGCTTAGTGGCAGCAATCACTGCACACTGATACGTATGTGCCCAGTAACGAGCAGACGATTTTACCCCGATAAAACGGTCTTCTCGCGATTCCTACAAGAATATTGTAAGATAAACGGACGTTATTGGTCTATATCCGAGAAATTGCTAAATGTTATTGGTCAATATCAAACACGCGGCATATGAGTGGGATAGTCTATTTAATTATCTAATTACTCGTATCTAAATTATCTATCTCCTTACAGCAATCGCTATAGCCGATAAATAACTATTGAGAATCTGCATGTCGGTATTTTAAAAACTACGAAATCATTACCAGTAACCATGCATGATAAAATATTTATATTTTTGCGATTTTTTACCTTTTCGTGTCTTGTTTGTTTGACTAGCCGTTTGTCTGTTTCTGTCTCAATCATCCGAAACAACTGATTGTAAACTAACGAGAGTTCATATCGTAAAAGTCCAGAACGGGAAGATTTTAGGGTACGCTAAGATTTGTTTCTGCAGTAGGATATGGTAAGGCTCATAAAGTTCAAAAAACAAAAAAATTGGAATAGCGTAGGCTATGTTCCTTTATATTATTTTTAAGAAATGGTACACGACAAAAATTTCAAAGACAGGATTAAATCCAATGCAAAATATTGATAGAATGAATACTTATGTTATGTGCTATGTGTAAATTTTCGAATTCTTGTTCATATTGTATGTTAATCTTTTTTATAATGTTTCAGCTGACGTGAGTTTGGAATTCTTAATTATGTAGGCTAGAATTATATATATATATATTTTAATCTTTCGGTTGTCATGTTTTTGGAATTTTTTCTCGCTAATAAAGTACGCTGTTCTTTTTTTTACAATACTTCGGTTGTCATGGGTTTGGAATTCTTTCTCATATAGTATGCTATGGTTCTTTTTTTTTACAATTTTTCAGTTGTCGGTTTGTAATTCTTGCTGAAATAATATGCTATTGTTTTCGGTTGCCGTGGATTTAGAATTTTTGTTCATATAGTGTGCTATGGTTTTTATAAGCGTTTGATTATCATCGGTTTTAAATCTTGCTCATGTGATATTCTATTTTTTTTTAATAAGAGTTTGAGTGCCCTTGCTCATATTGATTTTATAAGAATTTAGTTCCCACGAGTTTTAATTTTTATTGTTTTTTATATTTTTCTAGCTGCCAAGTTTTTTCGTAAATGCTTTTCAATTTAATTTTCAGATAGGAATTCGCAAACGCCTTGAAATGTTCAATTTTATACTGACATGTTAAATCTCACCATCCTTTCTTATAGTTTTGATACAAACCGGTACGACATTATTATGTAAAACATCACAAGCACCAGATTTTGTATTAGTTTGTTTATATTATTCTGAAATAAAATCTTAACCCCTCTTATATTAATATAGAACGAGAAAATACCTCGATTGATGTCTCTCTGTAGAAAAACGTGAACCTTGGTCTTAAGAACTTCATAGCAGCAAAGCCAACATATTAAACATCAGATAACTAAAAACAAATAAACAATAAAATGAATGTATAGAACGTAGAAATAAGATTTTATATTGTTGTAGCTAACTGATAACTTACATCGATTAAATGAGCCGTAGAGCTAGAAAGGAACTCAATATTAATAAATTCAGCAGTTGTGTAGGCTCGGCCTAGCTTATACCACATACATATACTGGAATATACATAAAGCGAAATATGGATGCAAATATTTGGGTATACGATGTAGAAGTGATGCCGTACCTGATTCGAAGGAACTTAGCCAAAAGAATCACTGCACAAGGTTAATGTAATGGGGGTGATATCTGTGAATGAAAGAAGTGAACAATATGATTAAGATGAGATTATGGTGTTACTGGTGATTATGGTGGTGGTGATGATGATAGCATACGGTTTTCAGATAGAGGCGGTGATTGTGATTGAGTAATTGATGATTGTTATGATGATGGTGATGTTGATAAATGTGTTTGTAAATTATGTATAAGTAATGTGAGTTCTCATTAGATTCGCTTCTGTAGGGATACTCCCATATTTTTCAACATAAATTAGTGAAAAACATAAAATAAATATCTCAATTTATTTGTACTATAGAACCAAAATTATTTTGTAGGTCTAAGTAGGTAAATTATTTTTAATAGTAAGTTGGACGCATGGAATACAGTCAGTGGCAATTTATATATGGGGAAAACCCCCGTCAGTCAGTTTTTCAAGGACACAGAATAATGCCATCTAGTGGTTGCTGAAGTACCGGTATACTTTTCGAATAGTCTATCATCTTTTGTACAAAGTCAGACTTTTGTTTGTACAAAAGATGATAGTCTATTCGAAAAGTATACTTCAGCAACATCTAGATGGCATCGTTAGTACCGGTATACTTTTCGAATAGCCTATCATCTTTTGTACAAAGTCAGACTTTTGTTTGTACAATAGATGATAGACTATTCAAAAAGTATACTTCAGCAACCTCTAGATGGCATCATTATTACATTTCCTTGAAAAACTGACTGACAGGGTTTTCCCCTGTACCCTTCATATAAGTTAGGTCAGTGGTCACTTCAACTGACATTATCTGATTAGCTTTTTCAGCCTTGTGAAAATTGTTAATTTATTTATCACTATGTTACACAAAATGTTATGAAGCAAATGATAAAATTAGCTTTGGAAGTAAGTACCGGTATCAAATATTCTTTGCGAAAGTCCCCTTGAACAGTGGCAGGGGAATTCCTTATACGCGTGTAACTTCTTCAAACTCTAATACTAAAAGGTTAGCAGATGCTACTTGTTTATATGAGCTGTACGCTCCCGGATACAGAAATATCAACTACCTTCTACCGAGCACACATTCCGTAAGAAGAACTTAAGCATTTTGTGTTGCACTTCCTAGAACATATAACTTTCAATACAAAATAGCAAATATCAATGCTCTTACTGTGTCTTACAAATGTTTTTTATTCTTCCACTTGTCGTAAGAATTCAGATTCAACCTACATGGAAGACATACACAAAAATCTGATTGGGTCCAGTGATTTTTCTTCATCAATTCTGACCCTACCCTGGGAATGAAATGATACAAGGCCTCTGTATAGTCTTCTGGCAGGTGTTACAGTAAACGAGGTTTCAGCTCTACCAAAGATATCAGAGTTTACAAGTCATTATACTCACTTTATTTAAGCTGTAGCACAAAGTACTGTTGTTTTTTTGTGTGAATGGGATAGTAGGGACAGAAAAATTCAGTTCATTAGAAAAGAATTGCCTAAACGCGAATCACTCATTTCTGAACAGGAAAATGTGAAACTTGACCCATTATATAATCCTAAAATCATGTATCTACATCCGTCACATATTAAACTAGGGTTAATGAAGAATTTCGTCAAAGCCATGTACAATACTCCGGGTTTCATGTACTTAAAACAGAAGTTTCCTAATATTAGTGATGCAAAAAAATTAAAGGAATATTTGTTGGTCCGCAAATACGATCACTAATGCATGATGAAAAGTTTACTACTGGAGAAAGCAGCTGGACAAGCATTTAAAAATGTTACTCAGAGTAATTGCAATTGAAAGGAGGAAAATTACCGTGATGTTGTCAACGATCTTATAACATGTTATAAAATTTGGATTGTAATATGTCCTTAAACGTACACTTCCTGCACTCCCACCTAAATTTCTTGCCGGAAAATCTTGGCGTATTGGCGTATTGAGCAACAAGCATAGGTAACACTTTCATCAGGAGATTTCAGCTATGGAAAATAGGTATAAAGACAAATGGAATTCTAACATGATAGCCGATTTTTGTTGGACAATCAAAAGGGATGCTCCACAGGTGGAATATGGCAGAAAAACGTCATTTCTTACTTTCTATATGAGTTACAATGTTTGAATGTTAGTTAAGAATGCAGAAAGTATTAAAATGTTTTAAATTAAAAAGGACTGTTTCTCGAAAACCTTGTGTGATGGGAAAAAACCCATATACTATCAGAATGACATATTTTCTTTTCTGACACAGAAAATTTTGTTTGTTTGTTTGTTTGTTTGTTTGTTTATCAGTGTATATGATTTAACAATGCCAAACATTTATTGAACGGCAATTTTTTCCTCAATACCTTTAATATAGTATTCTGTATAAAACAACACCGGTATATTAATTTATGTATACTAGAGAAGGGAAAACTTTTCTAGATAGATATATATCCATTGATTTCGCTTCTTCATACATGTGACTAATGAGCTATTATGTTCAACTTAGGACAGTGGTACGATGTTTCTTCTATTAAGAATTATAAATTTTCCTAGTAGATATTATTCGTGCAGTAATTTAATAATTTCCGATGATATAAAATGAATAGAAAGTAGGCCTATAGTGTTGATTTCCCGGTTAAATGAAGTCCCTCGCAAAATTATGTGAAATACGGGTTCCGAAGACAAACTCCTTTACAAAACGAAGTTTGTCAGTCTGAATATGTGGTGTGAATGTTTAAGTTTATATTTTTCACTCTACGTGATATTTCTTTTGTCATGAAATCAGCCATGCAGGCATCACTTGTGTCTCATACTTTGGTTAATATCTCGAGAAGGAGGGCAAAACATGCATTTCTTGTAAAATCTCAATATCAGGGTCGAATAGAATAATTAATCGTCTTATGGCACAAGCGGAGGAAGTATAAATTATATTTATAATGAAAAACTCGCATTCATTGTACTATAAAATGGCAATAATAATCATTGAATCTTTTGGAATAATGAACTAAACAGAAAATATAATCTCAAATGTGTCAAGAATAAAGACACCTGATATGTGAGTATTATCCGTAGGATGAACCTATCCAAAAATCCATTTGGTGTCCAGAAAATATCGTACATCCAGATAGTCCACAACGAGGTCACATAGGCCTCATTGAAAAAATTGATCTAAAGTAATCATGATATTATTATGAGGAAAAGGGCAAATTATGACACCCTAAACATTAAGTAAAGTGATGCTATGGTGTAATTTAGTACACTATAATATCACGTAATATCATATATTGGCCTAATAATATTTTCGGTATGATACGAGTTACTTTATCTTATGTTATCTACATTCGTTTAAATGTAATCATTAATGCTTCTGTTGGTCGTTTTAATTTTTCTCTGGGCATATCTTTCTTTGTTTAATACTTTACTATCTTTCTACACATGCCTTTTAAGTCAAAGAATAATAAAGCAATTTTTATACAAATAGGCCTGTTACATAATCTTTTAGTAAATAATTAAGGTTATCCTTAAATAAGCTTCTTAAAGAATAAGTAAATTTGAATTCACTTTTATTGTTATAGCTTATACTAAGTAGTTCCCCAAAATTTACGATATAGATAATAAAGAAGTAAGTTAAGTACATTTTTAGAAGCAATTGTAAAAATTTTTCTTCCTCTAGACTGATTTAAAACTAACTCATTTTTATTGCAAATGTTATTTTTATTATTTATTATTTTTCTTCCTTCAAATACAAGACCGCCTAAGGGCCAAACGTAAGGAATTAATGAAGATACGGCTTTTGAGCAACCATAGGAGACAAACTGCATACGAACAAGATTTTAGAGCTACCTACAACAAAACAGTAATCAGTGCAGTAACTGATTCTTTAAAATATGTAGGGACAGTGGCGGACGCAGAAATTTTTTTCGGGGGGGGGGGGGATTTGAATAGGTAGAAAGAATACTAAAAAAAAGTTTATAAAACTGGCCCCTTAGAGTACTTTTTTCAAATTTCGGGGGGGGGGGGGATGTAACCCCCCTATCCCCCCTGCGTCCGCCACTGTGTAGGGAGCGTTTGAGTACTGCTGATTTATTGGAATCCATTTCTTGCAGATACCAATAAAAAGTTCCGAAATTTCTCTTAGCGCCAATTAAAAGACCAACAACTCCATTTTCTTGGAGATAATATTTTTCCATAGTTTACTGTTAGATACTTTTATTTCCTTGTCCGTTGGTTTACTTCTTATCTGAATTCTAATTTTACGGCCCAGTAGGCACACCTTTTCATTGAGTTCTTTTCAGGCTGTGTGTGTGTGTGTGTATGCGATACTTTATGTATATGTGAACGCATTTGTATCTTTGTATATGTAAAGTTGTAATAAGGTTAAATAGGCGCCGACTTCGAGGGGGGGAGAAGGTATTTTCTACCCAGCAATTAGAAGTAGGGGCCTGCCCCCAATATTTAAAACCTTGATGACATATGTGATGATTTCGTATGCAAGAAAGAACTTAGGAGTATCAAAAATAGAGGCAAACTTCATCAAAAATAGAGACTAAACTTCTTCCAATTTATTAATTTATTAAGTTGTTTATTTTTCATTTGCTTGTGTGCCTATGTCTAACTGCTAACAATCTTATATTACCAATCATTGCCCCCTGGAATATTTCAGTCTGCGCCTATGTAAAGCTATATAAAGTCTCTCGAACTGACCACGGCAATAACAAATGTCAAATTAAAATCGACTTCTGGAAGAACTGTCACTCTGGTACGTCGTAATTTTAATTATGCAGATATGCAGACAGTGCGTCATTATGACACATGACACTCTTCGTGCAATTATCAGAAAGGAAGTGCATCCCATATCATATCGTGTATAAAAACGAATGCCTTGAATATTTCCCTTGATATTACTTATCGTCTGGCGATGGTTTTATCGAGTAAATATGCCCTTTCTTGTCTGGTTGTTTTAGTACCAGAAGTACTGGGGGTCCGCAGGCATGGTTTGAGGGGTCCGCGGGAGATTTTTGAATATTGAATATTGAAGTAGATTTAAGGCTGAAACTTTCAAAAATAAAACCCAATATTTCAGAGATTGTCAAAAGCAAAAAACAACACCATTCTTCTCACTGAAATTAGTGGTATTTTATTATATAACTGTTCCATTGGTAATTTTTTATAATTAATACTAAGAGTCCTGTCTTTTTGCAATTGAACAATGTTAGAAATACAAAAAAATGTATCAAAACAAACATACTGCTTTCTTTTTATATCCTATAGCTTTTCGTTTTGAATTAAGTATATTTCAAATGGTTGTTACTACAAAATTAATAAAAAGAGTAAAGGGTCTTGTTTTAGGGGTCTGCAATGACAACATTAATAATTATATATAATTAAAGGGGTCCTCGAATAAAGGAAGGTTGAGAATCCCTGCAATAGACAATTCTTAGGCAAGATAAAGGAATATTATCTATTTTATGGAGTCCTGGTCGGGACAAGTTACTTGGGTGGGTGTTTTTCCTGGGTTTTTCATCAGCTGTTACACAAATGTAACTTTAGGCTCTTGTGGTCCCCGGATATTATCTAGCCGTCATTATCCATCCCATCCTCGCCTTGTTCAGGGTGAATGTGTGTGTGAATGGTGTGTCTCGTCCTATTTGTTCGTGTTGTCTCGGAGGTGGCTCCAGCATTGAGCTGATCACTTATTCGGGGAGGTCTTTCTTGTCCTTGCCTGGTCAAAAAAATGCATGTGATCCATAGACAATCCCTCTACCAACAAGTCGCGGCCCAAAAAGCCCGGGCGGTGTGGGTCGCTTAAATGTCCCTTAAAGGGAGACGTAAAACTAAGGCAAAGAAAAAAAGAAAATATTTACCATAACTTGGTACATACCTACGTGTTCGCATTTTAAAACTATGTGATCCCTTGTGATTTTATAGGAAGTCGACAGGGCCGTAGCTAGGCGGTGGCGAGATGGGCCCCCGCCAAGGGCGCAGGTACAGAGAGGGCGCAAAATTAACCCTATAAATCCCGCATTTTTATAAGACTGGTGCAATTTATGAAGCAATAAAAAATCCACGTTAATGGAAGAAATCTTTCAGGTTATTAAAAATTACTGCACGTGAACTATCTATAGTGTTATGCCGATTGTCTACAAACAAAAAGCAGTCATGCAACGGTCTTTAATTAACACGTTTCTTATTGACAGAGTATAACATAAATCATGAACAGTATGGAAAGATATAACGATAATAAAAATCCGAGGAGGTACCGGGAATCGAACCCGAGCCTACAGATCGATTTAACTGTTAATACAAAATACTATGCGTTTTTTCATTTTCTCATTGCATATTGCAGAAGCTGTTTAAAAAAGTTTCTATTCGAAAAAAATATTTTTACCTATATTAATGTGTTAAACATTTTAGTAGGCCTCCGGCCTATTATGTAATTTACTTTTGATACTAGATTATATTATTTAATTCTTTTTAAGTAGTTCAATCGTCTGAAAATAAAGTTTTAGTACCTTGAAAGTAAAAAACTTAGTTCATTTTCAAATTGAAGTTTAGGTTTTCTTTGATAATAACAGTGTTTTTATATTAAAATAATAAACAATTTTACAGAAATTTTAAAAAATTGTTCAGACCCCTCAGTATTGGAGGGCGCAGATTTGTCAATCTCGCCAAGGGCGCAAAAGGACCTTGCTACGGCCCTGGAAGTCGAGTAGCGATATCAGCTCGATTTCAATATACCGGTACCTATAAAGTATCGAACGTTCATTAACCACGTGTGTGTGAAAATGTCCGATTAGATATTTTTTCTATAACGGTGCTATGATCTTCGAGACTATGTGTTACTCTTAACATCCGGACTTTGAGGTTCTTACAGGTCAGATTCCATCACATGTTAACGGAATCATTGGAAAGGGTGAAGAAAAATTAACCAGGGACATTGAGGCAAAATAATGTTTCTACGCACATACCCAAAGTTTGGAGCATTCCAAGCTATCAGAACTGAAAAATCAGGCCCTTCTGTACAGCTACATAGGCATATACTATTTTTTTCTGCACACATGCATTTGAACAGGATATAATAATATTACTTACCAACAAGGAAATTGGATTTCTTCATATCACTTGTTATTAAGAATAGAGATTGCTTGGACTACTTGGCAAATTGCAACTCCTAACCATGAGTACTACAACCTGCAATTCCAGTTATTATACCAATGACAAACCAGGCTATGAAGTTTTATTCCGTAAGAAACTTCTGTGCACTTAACTTCATTGTTTACGAATTAAATTATCCAATTTCCGCAGTTTAACATGTGGAGTTTAACATTAGATAACTTTAAAATTTCCTTATTTCAGGATCATACAGACCTGTGGAACGGTTATTCTAAATTATGTTTGTATTATGTTCCTTTTTTAAAAATGTTTAAATAGGCCTACATTTTACAAGAATGTAGGAATTTTTTTAATGTCACATAGGCCTAAATGTTATGCAGTCCAACAGCGTTTATATGCTAGCGTTCTTAATTATTTGAATTTTTAGTTAAATCTTACATAGCCTAAAATTATTATTAATATCCACACCTACAACATTTACTGGGATCTTTATGCTGTCTCTATAAATAAAATTGTTTTTAAATTTTTACGGATGATAATGATTTTTTTTATATATTTTCTTGACAAAAACCAATTAAAAAATACATGAGCTACAAAAAAAACAGTACAATTTGTTGAGGTGACTGAACTGTACAGCCTTGCAAAATTTCATTACAATATATTGAATAGCTCTCGAGTTTTTAACAAATTTAAAGAGGAAAGTCTATATTATAAAGAACAAAATAATTTTAAATTTGTATTTTTTAACCCATTTAGGTGTATATTCGATGTATCATCAAAAACACCTTACATGATTTGTAGTTCCCTGGTTCTAAAGAAATGAAATATTTAGATAAAGATATGCGTGATTGTTTATACAGCCTAATAACTTATGTTCTTCTCAGCAGTAAAAATCTTCCAAAAATAATATGAATTAAGATTCATCATGAGATATGACACGAAGAATCTCAACGAGTCTCCAACGAGTCTTGCCACTTTACTTTCAAAAATTTCTTTCCGCGAGTTCCTCCAATACAGGAACAATACCTCCAAACGGTCCTTTTGAGAGCTAACATAACGCAATAAACCACTCAGAATATACTAAAAGAATGGTGGAAAATAAGTGGTACACTGAACATGAATGCTTAATTGATCAAGTCAACTTGAAAGGTCTTATTATAAATTAACGTTTACTTTTTTAAATAGTGTAAGACCGTCTTGGGGTTATATAGTTATATAGATAACTTCTGAAAGTCATTTCAATTGTAGCCTATTCGATGGATGCCCGTTTGAAGCGGACACATGTGATATTCTCCATAACATTTTAAGAACATTCCTGGACTGGATTTGAACCTATCAAAACTTGTACGACGTCCTCACGAATTGAATTTGAATTATTATTTCAGAAACAACATAATATTGGCCATTTTGAGTTAAGTGTAAATTCGATTTCTTTCTGTGCAGATTCATATTTTTGAACAGAACCATCAGTTCAACCATAATTCAGAGATTTGAAAAGCCATGGTAATTGCGATTAATGCAAATCAACACAACTCACTGACTTATATAGTATCTACACTAAACAGCCGATGCTTAGAGGAAATAATAACTTACTTCCCCATGGTCAACTGTACTAATCCAGCCAGAAGAACAGATTTCAAGTAGCTATTCCTTAGTGTTCTGACATAACAGACTATAATCATTGGTGGACAAGATACTATAAGCAAACATGATATCTTAAGCAGTAATGATGGTGCAGTTATTGCACGGACATCCATTGATGGCTTTCATTTTCACACTTTTCGGATAAAATGTACTCATCAAATCTGTCTGCCAAGCATATCAGCATAACTTGAGGGACATCTTCCTATAAAGGAGTATCTACCTCAAGAGGAAGAAGTTGCTAAGTTTTATGCAGATGTATACAACTGGCCAGTATGTGATTAACATAATATTGAATCACACAAAGCTTGCAGGATTTAAAGGTCTTGTGTGATTTGATTTATTCCAAATGAAACAATGGATAAAGGTTATTTGCAAAACAATGTGCTTTATTTCAGAAACAACATAAGTCCGCTATCTTTATTAAATAAATACAAGAACTTATAATTGTTTTTCCTACACATAGGCTTACTGACCAGTCAATAATCACGATATCATGTAGTTCACATAAGAAAATTGACACAGCGTTTTAAAAAAAATACTCATATAAGGAAACGTTTTGTTATTCCTGAAACATTAATAATTGACTTACGTTCTTTCTTAAATAAATGATTCATTTATATTCCGAGCATTAAGAAACATAATGTTAGATAATTAATTGACATAACATATTATTTTGATTTATGTGTCTATAGAAACACAACAATCCATCCCAGAACGTAGTAAAGTGGATTATTGTCACGCTTCGAAGTCTCTTTCCATGGCCGTCGGGAAGGGGGGGGCAGGGTAGGTCTGCAAGCCCTCCCCTGGAAATTTTCTTTACACATAAACATCTAAACTAAATTACTATAAGCAACTAATGTGAAGAGAGACTTAGGTTTCCACATACTGTTGTATGTTGGCGTTGTTTGGATGAAGAAGGGTTGTAACAACTGACTACGTTAGATATGCACATATAGGAATAATTACTTCCCCCAAAACTTGAAACCATTTATAGCCAAACATTTTATTACAATGAAGATAAGGCAAGAAAGTGTTGCAGTTTATGTTAGTGGTACCGGTACCTGTGAAATTGTAAGCCCTTTGAGTGTATAGCCTACATAAGATGTTTTCTTTGTATCCATAGTCACAGGTCCAGCCACAGTAAATGATTTTGATTAATAGGGAATAATAATAATAATAATAATAATAATAATAATAATAATAATAATAATAATAATAAAATAGTCATAATAATAAAGCGGTTGTAGTACCATAGTGATTGGCCTGGTGGCAATAATTTGTTCATTGGTCCCCCCTTGACAAAATTTCTGCGGACGCCCATGTCTCTTTCATATTAGATAAGCCAATATTCATCGCATACTCTATGCTTGTTAGCGGCGCACCTGCTATCTCTCTCTTCCCTCTTTTCCTTAGTTTAACCTCTCCCGTTGTAGGGATGTTTATGCGGCCCACTCCGCCCGGGCCTTTTAAGACCGCGACCTGTCTGGAGAGGGATTACCTTTGAATCACATACATACTGTTTTGACCAGACAGGGACATAGAAGGCCTCCTCAGAGGGGTAATCAATTAATCACCCGAAACTACGCGAACACTCTGGTCGAGCCACAAGTACTGCAGCGCGAACTACATGGGTTTGTTTAATGTTGTGAACATTACAGGCGCTTAAACGAAATACAGGCACTCAATGTGGGAGTAAGATAGACAAGGTAATGCGATTTTTTTTTAAATTTTTAAATGGATTTTTGGATTTAAAATGGAATGGAATAAAATGGACTTTGGAATTTTATTTAAAAATGAGAAATGTAAATTTTGTAAAATAATTTCCATAATAAAACTATTCCTCAATTATGAGTTTCATGCAATAACATCCTAAAATATGAATGTTTAACATAATACACCCCAGATTTCAAGGTCACCGGTGTTAATAAAAAGTACTTTATGAATTTTTAGAATAACTATTTTATAATATATCTTATTCTATTCTTAAATATATGCACATTCATGTTCTATAGCGTAGCGTAGTGGTTGAGGGGCTACGCTACAAACCGGAAGGTCGCGGGTTCGATTCCCGATGAGGTCGTTGGCGTTTTTCAATTGGCCTAATCCTTCTGGTGGCTCTATGGCCCTGGGGTCGACTCAGCCTCTAACAGAAATGAGTACCGGGAGCAATCCTGGGGGTAAAGGCGGCCGGTGCGTAAGGCTGACAACCTTACCACCTTCACGTGCCGAATGTCCAAAATCTGGGAGCCTCAACCTCCTGGAACCCCCTGGGCCTCCAAGGCCTGTATAGGGATCACTTTACTTTTTTTTTTTACTTTTCTGAATATATTACTGTAAGTCTTATTCCAAAATTAAACCCATATCTCAGCGCAGCAGCTGATGTACTACACTTAATTTCAATTAAGGGTGAGGAGGCAATTCGTCTTGTGTTGTGAGGGTGAACATGTGTTTTAAAATTCGATTTATGTTTACTGATAAAAGTAAGTGAATAAGTGGCAGAAAAACCACGGTTCCGAAGGATATAACACGAATAACCTAATGGAAAACTAAACTTCGTTGAGCGACATCCCATGAAGGGACAAGGCATAGCCCTATAATCGAACTGCTGCTGATCTATACCCGTCATCTAAATAATTAATCAATCCATCAGTTAATCAGTTTAAGGCGAACAAAGAACAAAGTGGCATTGGTTAATCTTAGTGGTCAGGGTTATGGGGCTACTATGGTAAATACGTGAACCAAAATACTTCCGAATAGCCGTATGGTGAGCAGAGCAATGATTTTACTTTGTCATTAAATTTTAATTATTATGATCATAGTTAAGTATCACAGTTTGCAAGTTCTCTAAAGATTGTCTCTAGAAAGTCTACTGTTGCTTGAGACTGCTTATATTTGCATGCGGTCTTCACTAGATATTATAATACAGCATCGTAACTAGCAGTTCCAATCTCTTCTTGTACCCTTACTTTATTAGATCGTTTCAACTTTTGAACTGATTGGTCTTGATTGTTTCAGCCAACTTTAAATACCTCAATATCGGTTAGAAGTTCTCTCTCTCGAATCCTATGCCCCCATGATGGGGCGAAGGGCCTCCAATTGGAGGTTTCTGTTGACCTATGTGAATTTTGTTATGCTTATTTCCCTAGAGAGGGCAGAGGCACAGGTGGTAAGACCATCAACCCCCCTCCAGAAACTAAGGTATTACTTGGACGTGAAAGGGCTGAGAAATTTTGTTCAGAGGCTCTAATTTAGGCTTGGAGTTCTTTTACGTGCCGTAAATCTACGACACGGGCCCCCCAGCTTAAAGTCCCTCCCGGAGGACTCCGTGCCCAGGATTATTACGTCCTGAAAAACCCATCGATTGCGGCCAGGTTTGATCCCGGATCTAGAGGCGGGCATGCTACCTCTAGACCACCGCAGCCGACGGTTAGAAGTTACAAATGCAAATATTTGCCTGGCATAGTCTTTTGAAAATACAATTCTCTGAATTATAAATAGGAAAATATAATTATTATAGACCTATATAGTTTACATTAATTTAGAATCCTATAATGAAAAAAAGTTTCTGCATTTTATGGTGTTAATAAAGAGATTGTTTTATTCTGAATAGCTATCTAAATAGACAACAAAAGTGATATTTCATGAAATCTATTTCTATCTGGACGGATAAGAAAATATTCGGCCTAAGTTCTTGTGCATGATGAGTGTCCGTTGACAGTCTTAAGATGGCCATATACCGATACGTTTAACATTTCCAATTGTTATCCGTATTTTCCATAATTTTATAACCTTTAAACTAACATATTTTAATATCGTTAAAAATTGTTCACTAATTGCTTATAATTTATTTTGTTGTTATTTATATTGAAGTATTCAAGGCAACCAGCTCCCACATTTATGCCTTAAATTGTAACTAATAAATTTTGCAGAAAAAATCTGCAATCTTAATTAAGTTCCTTGATAGTTTTGTAAAAATGTATTGAAGGTAACAGTTTTAAAGTCGGATTTACTTTTTAAGCTTGTGCAAATTCGGACTAGTTACATTGTTTTAACAATTTCTGTATTACTTTTAAAATCTCTTTACTTCATGGTACTTTTGGGACATTCAACAATGAATTACCCTTGATTTAAGAAAAATGAGTTTGCATATATATTTATTCTTTCAGAAGTTATTGTTGCTTGAAAATGTATAAAATGCTTGGAAAATTACTTTGTGGTAAATCGTATGCAAACATTTTAAGCAACATACGCAAAACTGGATTGAGCTGTGAAGCCCCAGAATAGCTCTAATCTACAAAAGCATTAGCAAATAATTATTTCGTATCATTAAAATATATAATAAATCGAACAAGATGAAAATTACGTCATATGAGCGAATACTCAAAATGTAGAATATTTTGTTCGGGAAAAGATATGTATATCTCTTTAACAAACAGAAGGGTGTATCAGCTGACTATCCCTATGCACTAAATGTTTTTATATGCGAATATTATAATTACGTCATAAACCAGACATTTTTGAAAACTTCCAATCGGAAGACAAAAATAAATGTTAAAAATTAAAAAAAAAAAAATGTTTTTGGCCACCTCAATTCACCATACCCGCAACACCTTCCATTTTTTTCTTCAGATAACACTGAATATATATTCGATTTTATGTAATCTGCATATCCGTCACTGCTCTATAACAGTGGAAAACAAACCCAACAAACTGACTGCTCACTTCATTATATTTAAAAAAAAAAAAAAATTGAAGAAGTGGGCGATCATCTAACCAAGAAAGGATGATATAAATATAACGCAAACAATCTGCGGTCTTTTAGATTATTAAGCTTTTCATAAAAATATGTCTGTTCCTGGTCCTACTACTACAATGGTTACTGTCTTTACTATCTTGCCGTAACCGTTTAGACAATTAAAGTTGATCTCAATTAGGTTTAATTAATTTTGCTAAATAAACCTAAATGCTCAACAATCCCGATTACCTTAAACTGCTGTAAAATAAGCATAACTCATGTTATTCATAAAGTACATTAACACCAGATGTTTTATATAATAGAATTACAAATTTTAACACAGTAGTTTTTAACCCTTTGAATTTGCGCGATACTATCCCGCATTGCATCCACTAAGGACAAAATCCCTTTATGAAGAAAGTTCGCAGGTAGGGTTTCGCCCGTTTCATTTTTATTTGCTCCAAATCGGTTGCCTCAATACCATTTTTTAAAGTTTACAATTGCATTCACACGCCGCATATTTCATATTTACCAATAACGTTTAGAAATTCCTCGGCTATAGACCAATCACTATCTATATCTTATTATATACGGTACTTCCTATGGTTGAAAGGATGCAATTTTATTTGATAAAACGTCAGCTCGTTACTGGACATGAAAGATATCAAACGTCATATGCTGCCAGTGAATAGAATGAAAACAATATTTTATACAACATAATTTGTTTAAAAATGGAAATAATGTAAATGTGCATTAATTAAAAACACAATTTCGATTTGGTGCAAGCTAGTTCGTGTGTTCTTATTGCGCTCTGGTGTTAGCAGTATGTGACGGCTATCTCTATCTTGTGGTACGCACTATTGGTAGCATTGGTAACTCGAATCGATTCATCTAATCGATTCGTAGACTGTTCATTCATTTAGTATGCCGTGATCTCATAGTTGGCAGAATATTGACAACAAAGTAAGGAAATAATTATTTTTTACAAAACCCATTACATTTTATTCATGGAGTAGTCTTAAAAAATCGTACTGGACATTACGAGTTCATCAATTAAATATGCTCGAACTTCGTTCTCGCAAATATACCGATGAACTCGTAATCTCTCATGGGATTACCTATGATAAACGCTTTGCTCTAATTTCGGTATTTGTATTGTAATATGGAAATTGTTGGTGTAAGAATCAATTATATACGTTAAAAAGAGGTGAAAAATGCGTAACTTTCTAATCATAATGTCTGCTCTCCCTTTTTATATTCTATAGCTTTTTTTAATAATAATATTTATTCAGAATTCATGATAACTTGTGTGCCCCCCACGATTACACTGTATTTCTCGGGTGGGGGGCGGCCTCGAACATTACTACTTACAGAGTATAATGTTAAGTCTAATTAATATTCTATAATGTTAATAACTTCATAATTAATATACAAAGTGACAACTGTATAAATTAATGTAGTTTTTGTTCTCGTAACTGTGATATACACTCAGTGATCTCTGAAAATAAAAGTTAGTTAATATTAACGCTGTTCAAGCAATGCTCTCTGCACCTAATGTGGTGAGCATTTACAAATCATAAGATAATGGAATAGGCGTAGGCCCAAGTGAATTTACACTTCCGTACAATTTGTTTTGTTTCATAAATTGGCACGCTTCTCTGCATCTTTGGGCATATGGCAGTTTATTTACTTTTTCTGTTGCCAGTTTCTGAAGGTAGGATCGCGTAAATAGCTCGATTGCTGTCATGGCCGTAATTAATTTCCTCGCAATTATGCCATCTTAAGCAATAGGTCATCCAAATCTTGTTAATCTCGTTTATTTTGACTGTGAAATTGCGATTATCCAATTATTTCTTCAAAAACTGAAAATTGAAACAAACGAATAAATTGAGAAACATTCAAAGATTACTTCTTCCTCTTATTCGCTTCTCAGTATCGAACTTGTGAGAAGTACACGAAATTTTCAAATTTCGCACTGAGAGGATTGTGAATATTACATTGGATTGGTCTATATTTGCAAATGACTGTTTTGTCGCAATATTACTAAAGCTAAAACTGGACCACAGAATGAGTTTCTAGAAATACTTACACATAAGCAAACATATTACTGGGCTTTCTCATATTACAAATATACTAAATGTACTAAACCAGTCTGATGTACATTTTGCAATATTTCTGACATAAATGCTGTAAAACGGTAGAATTACGCACATGACAACCCCAAAACAAGTATTGAATAATATGGTCCGAGTATTTGTATGGAAACATATTTTCTTCTAAAACCAGTTAAATGTCCAACGATTTAGGGAAAAATTCATCAAAAGAGATCATCGGATTCTTCCAAAACTACTTTAAAAGTAATTGACATAACTGAGTCATTATTTTGAAACTAATGTCATATGATGCGAAAAAAAGTTTTTAATTAGGATAGTCCATGATACATAAGTATTTGCAATAATTATGAAACTGTAGGTTTCCGAATACATAATGACAGTGTGACAGTTTCAACCGCGTTATTTATTGAGTTATTGAAGCATTATTTATTGAAAAATTGTTGGATTATAAGAATGTTAGCGAATCAAATTTAGTAGATATAATAAATTTGACTGGCTTTTGTAGATATAGCTTGCATTAGCATATAACTTGAATTAGTTTAATAGATTTCCAATTGTTTTATTTTTGTTTTAAAGAGAACTAAAGATTATAGTGAAATAAATAGGCTACATAGGCCTATTAAGTTTTCGGCACTAAAGAAATCCAACAGTACATAATTATACTTTAAGTTATATTAGTGCTTAATTGATTCTTAAACGTGAAACAATCTTTATAAACATTTTCTGTTTTAAAACTAATTATACGTTTTGTACCGGTGGTTACATTTTCTAATTCCCATTAATATTTCCCAAGTTATATCACTTTTTAAGTAGTGACACAAAAGGCAAACGCCTGGAATGTTCACATATTAGGAAGCATATAAGTGACATAACTGTCGATCGACTGTAATCGATAAAACTGCAGATAATATGGATACTCTACCGATACGGAAATGGCATTTGATCTGATTATGCGGCGTAAAGTGACGAAATTATAGATTAATGAACATTCCACAAGATTATATAATATGCGTACAACAGCGTGGGTGAGCGGTGATATTGCTTATTTATTTATCAGTGATTTTTACATGACAATGCTTATTTGTCAGGTTGAGAATCATACATAGCAACTGTCAAGTTAATTATGACATCTGATGGCTGCGTGATTACGGCCTATCCAATTATTTAAATCAAACAAATAACACTTTATAAAAATCTCTGACTTCAGAGGCAAATAATTTATAGCTGACATATTACCCTCCAGAAAATAAAATTTAATTTAATTCTCAGATCATTCGGACATGCATTATTATGCTGAAATTTGCTGATAAAAGAAGAGTAGTTTTAATTCAGTGATCTTTTCCCCCGTTTTTTATAATCCTTCCATTCTTGCATTGTAGAAACGATTTAAAATATAGGCTTTGTTTTTAGCAACTTGGTACCAAAGAAAATAATAAAGTCATTGCCATTATCACACAGAATTTCAATGGAAGATTGTTATCATTAGAAGTAAAACTTATAGAAGTTTAATTTTATAAGACTAACGTAACAATGCTATTTCGTATACCACAACTTATTTATTTCTAATCCTTAAGTTATTCCAAGTTGAAAATTTTACATAAGTCAATATTACTACTCATTTATTTACACGACTAACGAGTGATTTTACATTAATCGATTACACTAAATTATGCAGTAATTCTTCAAACATCATAAAGAAATTTTAAAATTATTTAACTCATAAAATAAAACTGTAAACGGCAGAGTATTGTATTCTTCTTACGAACGTTCCTTTCAGAATTCAAGTACGGTCCTCAATATATAAACTATTTAATAGTTTGTTTCTCTAAATATCAAATTATACAGTTGATCATACGAAAGGTAAAATGTTTAAATCAAATACAAAACTTTAATCTGTATTAAACTTTTAAGATTTTATTAAGACTAAAGCTGTGAGACTATTATAAATGTTACATGCACGCACACAAATGAACATAAAGGTTGTCGGCACAAGCTGCAGCGCAATCTAGAATTCATTAAAACTGGATATGATCAAAAAAAAATATTATCTCAAACCAATGATTATGTAATTTATGCCCGTCTGCTAATTTTAAAGAAAGTAAACTCCAAATGAAATTACAATATCGTGCACTAAAACATTCTACATATCCCACATGGAACAAATATTTCTACGTTAACAGATGGCATAAGAGAAAACAAAAAACTTACCACAGTTATGACACAGGAGATCCTTGACGGCTTTAACATTCTTTTCGTTTCTTTTAGCGGGTTCTCCATGGGCTTTGAAAATATGTGGTTCAATTTTATCTACGAACACAATGTACTTTCCTCCACGCTTAATATTTGCTTTCACAACACTGCGCCTATTTCCTTCTTCGTTGCACTTGTGATAATAATAATTATTATTACTACCTATGGCCTTTTCGGCAAATTGTAGTCGCACTTGACTTCTCAAAAATCCAGGTTCTGCACCCTTGTACACATGCTGGACTACAAACGTCACATTGTAGACACCGTCGCGTAGAGGACTTCTGGACCTAGCTTTTCCTTCGAACACTGCCTGGGCCAGAAAAGTCTTGACACCAACGTCTTCTTCGGGACATGACTTAGATACGCCGCCACCCCCGTTAGCCGCCGAGGACCTAAATGTTAACCCTCCCGAAGGCTGACTATAAGTCGCTCTACGACCTAAAGGGGCAGCTGTGACTAATATGTTTTTATCTGAGGAACAACCCCATAGTACAACTAATGTAAAGACAGTCACTAAGAATAACACATGTTCACAGAATGGTCTGTTAGTTCTTCTCCATGTGCCGTTGGAGACACCGAGCTGCAGTGACTGTAGGAACCTAGTCGTCATATCCATCAGCTGTGCTTGCTGCTGTTAATTAAAATTAATACTTCTTAACTTGGTTCTTGTTTTTATTCTTCTTACAAATGACCTAGCCTAGGACGGGAGATTCAGCGTCGGTTTAATCCAAATTTCTTCTGGGATGTTTACAGAAGCTATGAAATGGATTTTTTACGGTCGGTGAATACGAAGATGTGATGGTAAGGTGGCTGTTCAGAAATGGTAAAGGGGTTGGTATTGCAGATTTATATTGTTGTTTGGGGTGAAATGTTTTCTTATCACTTATATGAAGTAATCTTGTTGATGAAGGCATGGTTTTGTATTGTTAGGCCTATGGTGATGTACTATTTTAATTTTGAAATTAATTGTTTTCTCAGGTAGTGAAAATTAAATTTGTAGATGTTTTGAGTTGTAATAAGTAGTGGAAATGATTAGCAATTACTGAAGTATCACTGCCGAAAAAAATTCTCGAAGGGGACAAGCTTCCTAGACAAAGACGAAACTGTTGTTTATTTTTCTAAGGTTTCAAAATCAACAATAACCACGCCCCCTTATCTATGAATGTTGTTGACACTGAGGTGTGAAGTACTTTTTACTTCGACTGAGCCCAAATGTTGAAAAATTCACTGTTATGAAACACACTTTTGGTTTGAATTTTCTTCACTTTATCTTCAACGATTTTTTAATATTTCTTTTTTTATAAATTTCACAATTTCTTCAGTTTTTTTGAAATTATAATCGGAGAAATTTTTAATTCACCAATTTATTCGCCGCAGTAAGAGTTGTTATTTTTTGTTTGTTTATGGAGTGCTGCCCTTGATATATTTAAAAAAAAAAGGATGGTGGTGAGTTGGTAGAAGTGGAGCCCGCGCTGGATGAGATCTGCCTTGCTACTGGCTTACCCGCTCTGCTTACTGCTTTTGAAGATGCTCCCGAACAAAAGCCGCACAAGCACCTCTCCCGCGCGATATTTTGTAGTACTACCAGCGAGGGGAGTAAGACAACTGGCTGAAGATCCTCGTAGTACAACTCCGATGCCTTCAGAGTTGGAGGGGAGCTTAGAGGGGTACGAGACGACTCTGCTTGCCTTGCCATGAGCTTCAGCTTCTCCCCCCTCCCCACACACTAACCTTATTCCCCCCTTTCGGTATCCCCCTCCTCTATTCTCATGTCTATACCATCTCTTCGCCTCTGTGGGTCCGCTGCTAGTTGAGTCTAGATGAGTCACTAATGATTCTTTATACAACTGCACTTATCTCTCTACGAGACGTGATAAATGTCTCATTTAATACTTTAATTAATTTATTAACAAAATGCTATATTAAAAGTCGATTTTAAAGTGCTTTATACGTAAAAAATAGTGTCTGATTAGATTAGCATTTAAATACCTAACCCAAAGTCATTGAAGATATTAACAGTAACCATTTACTGTATTTACAAGGAAAAAGTAAAATTAATTTATTAGTAATATAACAGCCCTCAGACAGTCATATTGCACAAACGAAGCAAATAATTCAAAATGTTTAAAATTTCTCGAAATATTTTAAGTTATACATAGTAAGGCACATTTAGATTGTATTGTGGGTTATGATTTGACATTTTAGTTACAAATAAAATTCTAGTTTTGTTTATTCGTGAAGGAAACACACTCATATATCATATACGAGGGCCGTCCACAAAGTAAGTTTCCCTGGGGCCATTTACAGAAACAAAACACGATTTCATGGACGTATATATTCCAACAGATACAGTATGTGTTCAGTTATTTTTCAACATATCGCCACTGGAACTGAAACATTTGTCATACTGTGGAACCAACTTTTGAACACCTGTGTCGTAGAAGTGTGCCGCCTGGGATTTGAACCACTGTATTACAAACATCTCCGCCTCTCTGTCATTCTCTGTCATTCCATGTAATTTCTTTAGGTGTAGGAAAAGATGGAAATCGTTGGGAGCGAAGTCCGGGCTTTAGGGTGGATGTTTAAATACCTCCTAGCAAGTCTCCTGCAGAAGTTCGGCTGGGAGGTGTTTAAATGTTCACCCTAAAGTCCGGACCTCACTCCCAGTGATTTCCATCTTTTTCTACACCTCACGAAATGACAAAGAATGACAGAGAATGACAGAGAGGCGAAGGTGGTTGTCATACGGTGGTTCAAATCCCAGGCGGCACACTTCTGCGACACATCATCATCTACGTACAGGGATTAGACATCAATAGCGCCTGTTCCGGCCTCAAAAGTTTGCTGTGTCCATCTTGTTTTCGGGCGACCTGGGTCCCTCTTTCCTCTTGGCGTATAATTGAGTGATTTTTTTTTTTTGCTATAGGCCTACTGTTTTTGTATTGGACTGTCTACTTAAATGTTATTTCCAATTTGCACGATATTCTGACACAGGTATTCAAAAGTTGGTGTCACGGTAAGACAAATGTTTCAATTCCGGTGGCAAATATGTTGAAAAATAGCTGAACATTGGTTGTGTCTGTTGTAATAAATATTTCCTTGAAATTGTGTTTTGTTTCTGTAAACGGCCCCAGGGAAAATTACTTTATGGATGCACCTCGTATTATATATAGGCCTATATATCTTATCTATAATCAATTACTTTTAATTATATACATTAATTGTAATGATTCAATTTTCTGGGTCAAGTTCTATGACAGTGGTAACTATTGCTTCTACAATTTGAGAGATAAATGTTTAAATATTGCAAGGTAGGACTTAAAAGTATACGCCCTCGTTTGGTGACATTAAGCTTCAACAGATCTGTTTATTTCTCATATGTAATATTTAGAGGGACACAAGTTTGAACACATGCTTTGTTAACAATAGTAGGGTTTAAAATTACACTTTTTTCTGTAATTTCAGAAAATTCAAACTTTTATCCAACAGAAACAGAAATCTTATTTGCCTTTCGTTGCAGACTTGGTATGGCCTCCATTTGCCCGTATCATTGCTTCATACTGCTTTGAGGCATGCTCATACCAATGTTGAAGCAAACCATTGTTTGAGAGATGTTAACCAGTTTTTCGATAAGGGCTTCTGCAAACTGTTGAAGAAGCTGAAGGGCTGTAGAATGTTCTGGGATTATTTTTCTTTAGTTTTTATCATAAATAGGATTAAGGTCCAGAATCATAGCTGGCCAGTCCATTGGTGAATCAAAATTTCCTGTCGACTGGCCATGGTGGCTACTATTGTTTGCACTGCTGAAATACACACTGGCACCCCATTTCAATTACAATGAGCATTGCACAATCTCAACAATGTTCTTCGTAGAATTAAGGTTTCTAATCATCAGAAGATTTGATCGGCCATCTATAATGTTGCCATCCCACACCATGAATAACCCACCGCCAAATATCTTTCCTTGATTGCCGTTTCTACATAACATTCACCCCGGCGCGCAATATAGGCTACATGCAGACATTAAATGAAAGACAAACCCATTGCGCCCATGACGAAGCTGCTAATTCCTATGTTGCAGAGAAGATTCCAATTAATCTCCCTTCTGATGTTCCGTTTATCGCTTAATACTTCATATGTTCACACCTGCCCTATCTATTAAGGAATTGCGCATGAATCTTTGTGTTAAAACAGTGGGATATTGTGGCAACGTAAAATATTTTGAAAACGTCCAAATTATTGCTAGAATAAGATGATACGTTAAAACTTAATAATCAAGTGAGATGTGAAACTTGGTCAATCCTGAAATCAGAAAGAAGAGGAATATAAGCATTTGAAACCTGGTGCTCCAGAAAAATGCTGAAAATTAGCTGGATCGATAAAATTACCAATGAGGAAGTTTATGAGAGAGCAAAATCAGAGAAAGAAATTTGGAACCAAATAAGAAAAAGAAGAATAAAACTCATAGGGCATTCACTAAGACACCAAAGTCTTTTGAAAATTATTATCGAAGGCACAGTTGGAGGTAAGAATAACAAAGGAAAAGCAAGACTACAGTACATGGAACAAATTGAGGATGACATGAACTATAAAAGTATGAAGAATTAAAATGGAAGGCAGAAAGAAGATCAGAATGGAGTATCGCTGCAAGCCAATCCAAGGAGTGAAGACTAACAAAGTAGAATCAAATGCAATATATTGCAACTAGCAAGGCTTAACCAAATCTGACATTTCAAATCAGACATGAATTTGGGCTGTGATCGAGTGCTAGATTCATGAAGCACATAGCCTACTCAAATCCGAACAGATTCAAGCTGATCTGCATGACTAATTGACTGATATTGATCTTGTATCTCTGCTTGTAGGCCTACGTAATATTTGAGACGACGCATTTATATGAAAAGGTTAATTTTAGATGAATTTTATCGTAGTTATGCGATTTATCCCTCAAACATTCCGAAATGGGAAGTATTGTAATTCATGTTAACGCTCTTCAGGTTAATGCGAAAGCTTGTCCTACATAAGCAACTTTAGCTTTAAAATAAATGACAGAAGTTCTCCGGAAAAGCGACCGTGCATGACAATTATAATTAGGGCCTGGATTCTTAGGTTTTAAACTATTTTGTTCCTTGGTAGCTACCTGTGATATTTTAACATAATTATCCATTTCACAGCCATGGAAGTCACATAGTAAAATCTTATAAAACCTAAAAATGGCTAAATAAGTCGTTAGAAACTAAAAATGGCTAAAACTGCTGTTTTAATCTAATTATTATTATTTTACTAAAAATACTTTTTAAAATATCTGCCTATATTTTATAGCTTGCTCACTCTTGTCAGTACATTATTTTGTAAGATAAAAATATAGCCTTGCGTTTTGTAATATTGTCATTTTAACCCCATTGTCCCGGTAATGAAATCATAAGTGAACCGAATTCCCCGGTTTCTTTAGAATGAAATTACAGATTTTCTTAAGAAGTTTACTCTTGCAGCTGTCTATTCACAGTGTTTTCTCCAGCAAGATGCCGAAAGTTGATTAATTAATTGAAAACCGTCCTTGTTAAGTTTGTAGTGGAGTTGGAAATGGCAGGGGTGGTTCTGAAACTAAGCAAAAAATATTCCTCAAGTTTTGTGGTTCAGAGTCATGGAAATTTAAGTAAAAATAAAAATAATTAACACATTTTTTCAATGTGTCTATTGAACTTATTAAAGTGAAACTAAACAAAATCGTCTTAGAATGGTAAAAAAAAATTAAAATAAAACTATTTTAATACGTTTAAAAACTGAAACAGGGTTTCTAAAAACCTAAAAACCGGGCCCTAATTATAATTCTTCGGAAAAAGCGTATAACTGACCATCTAAAGAAAGTTGCGCCGTGTTTTGATATTTGGGTATTGTTGGGAATGGTTGAATCCCTGCGCTTGTGGGGAAATAATATGCCAGACTAAACACTGGAAATAGCTTCACTTCTATCTAACATGATTACTTTCGCAGGATTAACAAGAGCTAGCATAACTTACCGTATTTTCCACCTTAGCAAACTATGACTGCCAGCAAAGGCAGTAAGGGGTCACTTGATAGGTTCACGGAAAATCGACCTTATGGTCTCAGAGACCACCATGGTCGGTGAATTTAACACAGAAGAATACGGCGCGGCGCGCTTGTTTGCTGGACTCCATTATTTTCTCTGCACCAAGTCAGTGTAAAATTAGATCAAGTTATCCAGGAGAGGAAGGGAGCTCACAAACGTTCTCGCTTACTCAACTTCAAGTGTTCATAATATTGGTGATAACGGTATTCACAAGCGAGATTCTAAATCAGTGATGAGCAAAGTAGGGGCCGCGAGCCAGATTCGGCCCTCAGACAGGTTCATTGTGGCCCGCGATAGGAAAGGAGGAGAAAAATATACAGCAGTCTTTTACTCGATTGTTATTCCTTCTATTGCATGTCTCCATGGTGAATTTTAACAGACCTTTAAGGCATTTGGCATTGAACAAGCCTTGGATGTTTTCAGTATTCCATTTACTGCTGACTTCAAACAGTATTCAGCCATTCAGCACAAATTAATTGAGTTTCAGAGTAATACTCAATTTTTGTCTCTTAACGTCTCAAAACTTGAATTCTACATATCCTTAACGAAATAAGGCTTCCAAATTTTGATTTCTCGTGCCCAGGAGGTTATCGCCATGTTTATATCTTCATATCTGCGTGAGCCAGTGTTTTCTTATTATTTTAAATAAATTTAGCCGGCCATAGGCCAATTTTCCTTAATTATTTATCTTGAATACCGTTTTGCTTTCCATTTTTCCTTATTTCGCAGAAACACCATGTAAACAAACAAGATCAGTATATAATAGTTAAAAGTTTTAGCAAGAAGAGTCTTACATTGTCACTAATATTGTTCAATATCTCCATGCTTAACATCCCTAAAAGTGATCTTTTAAATAAGCAAGGCTTTGTGGATATGAGAAAGGTTCGCCGAAAACTAAGATTGGCAACTTTCGAGACTTAACTTCTTAATACATTAAATATCAATTATATATATATATATATATATATATATATATATATATATATATATATAATATTCATATCAGTTATATGGGCTCAAACATTCGAAGTGCTACCGTTCTCTAGAATGCGTATATAAAAACAAAAAAACTGCACTTAAATATTCGCTATTTAAATTTTACCAATTAATTCAGTAGAATGGGATGGAATATTCATTTATTCTTTCATAACATTCATATAGGAGTTCTCTGCTTTTCCGCAGAGCCCCTTAATTCTAAGAAATATTATATACTTTACTTATACGTACTAACAATCATTATGTAACATTAAGAAAAACAAATTAGAGTATATTAGTGGGGGAAAGTTTATGTTTTCCTTGATCATGATAAATCAGCAGGACAACAAGGATTTGTCTCTTTAAACGAGGCCCATAATAAGTTTTGAAACATTTCGGCATGGCCAATCTTCACCACGAAATTACATAATTCACACACTCGATCTGTAAACACTTTATCAAATTATTTTTGTCTATAAAATTACACTTGATATTTGTCCGTATCGCTTAGCGTTATGCAAAATGTACTAATTTTGCAAACATTTTAGAATTTGTTTTGTTTTATTCATTTCGCTGGAATCATTTGAGCTGTAAAACTTCCATCTATTTTGTACTAAGTTCATCCTTATCTCTTGGAGAAAAATCATGCTATATTTTGTTTCTTGCAATATTTTGTAATAGCAATGTTGCTCAGTAATACATCGAGTTATGTTGCTGTCAGGGTTTCAATAAGTTTTTTGAAAAAAAAAACTTTTATTGAAAATTAGGAACAAAGACATCTTTTAATTTTGCATAATAAGTTGTTGCTGTAGATAAAAGCATAATTTAACAAAGAGATAAAAACATATCATTGGGGAATTACAAGGCTAGTATAATATTACTACAATATTACTACAATAACATTTAACATAGAACTTGAAACCGTTGTTCGAGCTAGGTATCTACCGTCTACTTCAATATTGCAATATAAAGAATAAGTTGATTTTCAAGGGACTGTCTTTTTCTTGTTTTGTTTTATACTAGGATGTGCCCGCGGCTTCGCCCACGATAATTAATTGAAAAATTAGAAATTAATAGTATAATAATTATTAAAGCATTATATTTATTAACACTTGCACGCGAATCATTCTTAAACTAAACCATTAATAAAATTCCGGCTTTAGAGTACATTCCACGATTAGAAATTTCCACCTGGGAAAACGATCTCAGATTCGATTATGTAGTTCCAAAGATAACTGTGATCCACTGCCTTCTAAACTGTATAGGCTAATTCTCGTGCGTAATTCTCGAGACGGCGGTGGATAATGGCGTTTTTCAACTGTTTGTTGACAGATGAATGAGATGTGAATTTTATTTGATAAATTCAGTGTAATTTTAAGAAATTATATAATTTTTCAAGAGAAGGTGTGATTGATTTGGATTATTATTATCAGCGATATTTCAAGAGTTAAATCATCAATATTTTACTGCTGGTGCCCTCGGCTTCGCCCGCCACTATTCATTCACTTCAGGATTTTTAAGAAATTTACACTGGTAGATTATTAAAAATGTTTGTGGTTCAGAGCTATGAAAATTGTAAGTAAAAATAAAATTAGAATATTTGTTCATTGAGTTCATTTCACTTAGGCCTTATATAATAAAGAAATGGTTTTCCTAATCTTGTAGTCGTCATGAAAGTTTAGACTGAGAGATACGAACATCGCCGAGTATACCCGATGTCTCACGAAGCGGGCGAGCAAGCACGCTATTTAGGGCCGTTGAATTGTATAAGAATAGATTTCCCAATATTATCCAAAGGAAAACAACGGAGAAATAGGACCAGGTAAAAATATAAAGTAGCATAGTAGTCACAAAACATGATTTGATAAAAATGTGGTAATATCATAAAAATTGTTGATAAACAATAATTCTCGGTACGAGCATTCACCTTTAGGCCCATTTCAACTTTTAAATACGCGATTTGGAAAAAGGCCTATATAAGAAATAGTATATTGCGATACAAGTGCCGTAAGGCACGTTTACGGGTCGAGGAAACAGATTGAAAACCCGAGGCGCAGCCGAGGGTTTTTAAGTTTTCGAGACCCGTAAATGCCTTTACGGCCCGTGTGTTGCATGATATTTTTTGCACGATGATTATTTATATCAATTTAATTATATTAATTGTGATATTACCTGAAAATAATATGTAAATACATTCTTGAAAATAGATGTTTATTTCAGAAAGTGATTCGCATGTGTTTGTTGTTATGGGAACCGAATATTTGTCCTGGGGGCCGTGCCCATAAAGGCTTGTATTATGAAGTGTATCGTAATGAATTATGACGTAGCGCTTGGACCGAAAGTAATTTAACCTCATCGCAACCGCCCTTAGCAACAAGACTGTGTGGGAATGTCAACTTACGATCCATGTAAACAACTTTCGTAAGTAACACTTACTAGCTAAGGAGTGCAAAATAATTATTTTTATGCCTGCAAAGGCCACGAAAAAGTATTTATTTGAATTATGAAACTCTACATTTTCCAATAAAACCTCAATACAACGAAGATTGGTATAACGATAATCCTGAATTCGCAATATGTTTTTTTGGCTGGCCAATTTCTTGTACAGTATTATTAATGTTGATGCTACTCGCTATAACGATGGAGCTAATTTAGACACATTATTTTACATCAATATTTTGATGTATTGTTATTGCACACCAGTAGCTTAGTCGTGTGGTTGGTGACTGGCATCAGATTAGTGATCTTCCTAGCCACCAATATTGTTTTCTGGGGGCATGATAACTGTTGTAGGGGTAGTGAATTCGCTGTCATTTTCTTTCCACACTACGAGTTTGAAATTTCTTGCACAATGCCTAAGCTCGAAGCTTGGTGATCTATGATGTTAAACTTGTTTCAATAGTAAATTTTCAGTGTGCGGGTGAAAAGTAGCTATGGTTACCACTCAATGAAAGTCAGTATGTTTACAAAGTCAGTGGTCTTTTAAAATTAGAATTTTTGGTCAATTAATTATTTTTTCGTTTTTCACGTCTGTTCCGTGAATTATTAAGTGCCAGTATGGTACTTTATGAGATTGTGTGGGGGAAGGGAAAATGTCTGTCCGTCTGTCCTCCGTCCGTGTGTTTGTACGCGCGATAACTTAAATATGCTTTATTGATTTTAATGAAACTTGGTATATACGTTTATAATGTCCATGGGAAGAACCCTATTGATATTGGACGAAGTCGGTTGACCGGTACCGGAGTAAAACCCAATTTAGTGTCTATTTTAAAAGCGCCATAACTCAAATACGCTTTATCGGATTTTCATGAAACTTGGTATACACATTTATAATGCCCATGGGAATACGTCTGTTGATATTGGACCAAATCGGTTGGCCGGTATCGGAATAATGCTTAATTTAGTGGCTTTTTATTATATAACAAAAAGCCCCATAACTCAAATACGCTTTATCGGATTTTCATGAAACTTAGTATAAGCATATATAACGTCCATGGACAGAAGCCTATTAATTTTGGGCCTAATCGGTTGATCGGTACCAGAGTAACAACTAATTAAAGGTCACATTTTTTTAAAAATCATATCTATACTAAAATGCCGCATTTTCAATCATTTGAGGGCTTTGTCTGCAGTGCAGTCAGATGTTTGTTTACTTCGTTGATGTATTTGAAATTGAGTAGGCCTACTGCATGAATATTGTTATACACAGAAGGTACATTACTGTGAAATAATTAGCGGAGTTATATGCCAATGAATTTTGCGAAAGGTTGACATATTTTAAGAATATCAAGTTGCAATATATTGAGATTCGACAAATAACACTATTCCTTCACATATGCTTATCAAACTTCACCGTCAAACTGACTGAGTTGGCCGAATGGTAACGTCTTGGATTCGTATTCTGGAGGTCCCTGGATCAAATCGCGGAGCCGGCCGATTTGACATAGACTTTTTTTTATATTTTATTGTTTATTTTAGGAGTGTGGTATATCACTGCCCCTCAATACAACAATACCTCCCATACAGCAGTTTAATCTGTAGGGCCCACAAATGTCGTTATACGGAGGCCTGACTATTTGTTTCTCTGATGACGGAGAAAAATGGAACATGTAGGGGATCCTCGTCTGCACAGTGTCTACTGCAAGCAGGTACGGTCCCCATAATGGAGCCTCAGTGTGATGTTTAACAGCTTTTAATTTACTACTCCAGCTTTTCTTTGTTTTCTATGGAATCCAAGATTTCATCAAGACATCAGGAGGTGTTTGTTTGAACCTCTGTTGATGTCTTCCTTCCTTGTCGCTTTGTGTGAAATGCTTAATTACCAAGAATCTCAACATTCATAAAGACCGACTTCACACTGCTGCAGAATTGATGAAGTCGTAAGCTTTGTTTATTTCATCACCAATACATTTTCTACAAAAGTTAATTCAAGGCACATGTTAAGCAGCTCACAGATAAATATAGGATTTTTATAAGCACACAATTGGCCTGAGGCTAATCCCTTAAAATATATGCTGGAATAATACCTAATCGTTGAATGAATGAAGGAAATTAGCCGTGAATACATCCCATAAGGGCCATGGCCTCCTGCCTGTGCAGGGAATAGCTCAGTAAACTTTAACTCCTTAAGTGAGCAAGTCCTAAGGAGTTTTCCTAATCATTACTTCACTTCTATTCAGTAGACATGGGATCTAACTCTTTAGGGGGTCAGATTTTTGCTTAATGGTAAATGTTCGGGCATTACGTAGGCCCACTTTTCCAGAATAACGTTATGCAAAGATAAAACTTTTCGTTAATATGATTTTGGCTAAAATTAGAAACATTATTATATTATATTTATCGGCTGCGGTGGTCTGGAGGTAGCGTGCCCGCCTCTAGATCCGAAGGTCGCGGGATCAAACCAGGCCGCAGTCGATGGGTTTTTCAGGACGTAAAAATCCTGGGCACGGAGTCCTCCGGGAGGGACTTTATGCTGGGGGGGGGGGGGGCGTCTCGTAGATTTACGGCACGTAAGAGAACTCCAAGCCTAAATTAAAGGCTCTGGACAAAATTTTCCGGCCCTTTCATGTCCAAGTAATACCTAAATCTTCTTGAGAGGGGTTAAGGGGCGATGGGCCTACCACCTGTCCCTCTGCCCCTCTGCGTAACAAAATTCACATCGGTAAACAGAAACCTCCACTTGGAGGCCCATCACCCCAACATGGGGGCTTAGGATTCGAGAGAGAGAGATTATATTATATTTCGTATGACCATTCTAGGAGATAATGCAGAAGTCAATTCCTTTTCCCTTAAACATAATTTCCTCCCCTGAAAAACAAACTTTGAAAAATTATTAAGTCTGGTCTTTCTTGTTTTTCAAAATAAATTTATTTAATTTTGATGAATAGAATATATTTCCATGACTTCCCCGTTTAGTCTTATACAACTAAGTACACTAACCAATGTAAATAACAAATTTTAAAATAATTAACCGTATTTGAATGATCTAGCACAAATTTGTTTAACACATACGGGATAAATATGACTACTTACAAACGTTTCATGTGGCTAAGAAGGATATGTGGGCATGTGGCATATAGATGGTTTCTTACGATATAAGTTTTAGGCTCTGTGGACGGCCAATTTTTTATACTTTGGATTTCCTCGCGACTTCCTCTGTCGCTAAAAGGAAATTCTAAATTGGATATAAACTTACCATTACTAATCGGCGCTATTTATCACCTAATATCTTAGGTATACTGATTAAAACTTGAGTTAAAGAAAATAGATGGCATAATAATACAACAATAGTAACAGACGAATAGTAATAGCTATTATTTATTTAATATACAATTTCTTTTAGCCCTATTTCACCAAAATGTACATTAGGGCTGTAGTTTTATGTCGATTACAATGTATAATGTACCTGTTTTCTTGTTTACTAGAGTAGCCTGTTTTGCTAAAGTTAAATAAAATGTTTGTAAACTCTTAAATATAAAACATTTGAAATAGTGGAATTCTCTACAACAACAATCCTTGCTAAAAATTTTAAGAGTGGTTTTTGATATCGTACACCGCAATAGTTTAAGTGTCCTAATATTAATAGTTACGCAGAGAAGACAAGAGAATTAAGACATAAGCCTAGGTATATAATAATATGTAGCTTGTTATGTAGGGGAAGAGGGGAAGAAGGAGTGAGGGTGATGATAACAGCAAGAATGTGAAGTTGAACAAAATAAAAACAACGAGAACAAAAGGAGGAGAAAGTATTTTAAAAACACTGGTACTCAAGTGATTATTCTGTTTTAATTAAAGTGTATAGTAAATAAGCCTAGTGAGACTGACCAATAAAAGTTGAAAAGTTAATGCATTATTCATTATTTTGTGCATGCTGCTCCAGTAATACACATTCCAGAGCGGTGCGGGAGACCACCTGTGTGAGATCCACTCATATGAGGTGCATAGAGCTTTAGTGATAAATGCACACTTACTCATGAGCCGAGATAATTGACTTTGGTTTCAGTTTATCTCGCCACGTCTGGAGTAAGTCTGCAAGTCTTGCCAGTGTTCCTCAACCCGTGGCGCATGCATGCAAATCTTTATCCGTATTTTGCGAGAGGAGTGAATACTTCTCATGGGGTAAATCGGGAGCTTGTGTGACGCTCAAAATCGTCACGAAATTAGTGTCACGCTCAAAATCGGAATCGGAATCGAATTGAGAATATCTGCAACGTACTTTTGAATCGTCACGAAATTAGTGAGGTGTGACGGAACGGACTGCACAGAAAACAATCAACTCAATGATTAGGCTTATCCAAAATCTAAAAAATCCAAAAATAAAAAATCGAAAATTAAAAAGCTAAAAATCCAAAATTAAAAAACAGAAAATTCAAAATTAAAAAAATCCAAAATTTAAAAAATTCCAAAATTGAAAAATTTAAAGATCCAAAATAAAAAATCGTGAACTCCAAAATTTTAAAAATAAAAGATCTAAAATTAAAAAATCCAAGTATCCAAAATTTAAAGAATGAAAAAGTTCAAAATTAAAAAAATTCAAAAATCCAAAATTTAAAATAAAAGAATCCAAAATTTAAAAATCCAAAATCCAAAATTTAAAAATAAAAAAATCCAAAATTTAAAAATCGAAAATTGAAAATTTTAAAATTTTAAAAATAAAAATTCAAAGATCTAAAATTTAAATATCCAAAATTAAAAAAGCAAAATTAAAAAATCCAAAATCTAATATTTAAAAACTCCAAAAACCATATATTGATTAGTCCAAGAATCCAAAATTGAAAAAATCCAATAATCCAAAATTGAAAAAGTCTAAAAATGAAAATAAGTTTCACTTCTGCTGCGTGGCGTTCCACACACATTTTTTTTTTTACTACATATAGGTTAGCCTATAAGTAAGGTCCGGAAGTTAATGCTCTAGCAGAAGTCGAAATGTGCATGCAAATATGCTCTAAAATTTGTAAAATATGTTCTGAAACCAATATGAAGTATGCGCCATCATTTAAGTAATTTTAATACTTTACGTTCTTTTGTTAGTCCACTGCCGTGGCGACGAGGAGAGGCGCTCCTCTCACGCAGCGGGCCCCTGGTTTGATTCCTGGTCGCTGGTCGGGACAAGTTAGGTGTAGTTTTTCCTCACCTGTGAGACAAATATCGGGTAACTTTAGGCCTTATGATCGATATCTTCTTCATCCGATCCTCATTTTGTTCAGAGTGAATATGTGTGTGTGTGAATGGTGTGGTTTTATCCTATGTGTTCGTGTTGTCTCAGAGGTGGCCCGGCCTTGGGCTGATCCCTCTTCCGGGGAGGCCCTCCATGTCCTTGTCTGCTGAAAAAAATATGTATGCGATCCAAGATAATCTCTCTCCCGACAGGTCGCTGTCCTTTAAGGCCCAGGCGGCATGGGTCACTTAAATGTCCGTAAAAGGGAGCGGTTAAACTAAGGAAAAGAAGACTTTTCTTGTTAGCTGAATCTACATTAATAAGAGGAAGTGCTTGACTATCTGTCTGTGCGCGATGCCCAGCGAAATATACTGCACGAGATCTGAAATCTTAAACATAGATTGACTGAAGCGTGGTCAAATGCACCTTGAAGCCGAATGTTTAATTTCCTCTTTCTTTCGCGAGTTACGAGTGAAAAACTGGCAGAAAACGTGAATTTTTGCGCTATCGAAGCATCAGTTTTCGGTAATACATTTCAGTTGTCAAATCAATTGCATGTGACATTTCGTTTTTTGTCATAACTCAGAAATAAAAGCATCGCGATATTTTCAATATAGCCTACCGCATGGAATTACCGATCGCTTCGATTTTGTGAGCTCACACCCTGGTCGATTCGTTTGCTTATAATTTTCAGCATACTCTTCGTGTAAACAATAGGGATGATTAATGTAGACCTATATGGACAAACATTGATCAATTTGGAAGGAAGTCACTATGCAGGGGTTTTCGGGGCCAGGCATTCGAATCTGTGGTCGTTTTCCCCAAACGGCGCCGTTGTAAATGTGACAAATTAATAATAGGGATGGGTCCTCGATACTTTCGATACCTCGATACTCTCGATACTTGCATGGTATCGGCATCGAACGATACTTCAGAAAACTCGCTCGATACTTTTTTGATACTTTTGTAATTCTGCAATTCTGCAATTAAGTGAGAATGCTAGTATTTTTTAACAAAAACTTTTAAGTGGACTGTTTAAAAAACTAATTTTAGTTTTAATGTAGAGTTTAAAAATAATTATAGGCTACTGATGATATTAAATTTTGTGCCATTAAATATGCAGACTTAATTAATTTAGTTGGTATTACACAGTTCTCTCAAATTTTAATTTTTAATGTACCTATTTATTGAAACTGGAAATGTTGAAGGTATCGAGTATCGAAGTATCGAGTATCGAGGAAAAAATCATGTATCGGTATCGAGTATCGAGTATCGAGAAAATCTGGTATCGACCCATCCCTAATTAATAAATATGCACAAATATTATAACACCAGAGAAATATGATGCATTTTCTCAAAACATACAAAATATGCAAAAAATGTGCGAAATAAAACCATCAATCAATTTCTATTATTTCTTTCGTGTCTTGTACAAATTTTTACACTAGCATGTAGTGCAGTATTAAAAATACGATTTTTCAGAATTTCCGTGTCTTAGTTATAAGCAAGAAATTATATAGAAGTAATATTTATAAGTTATATAATAAGTTTAGTAATGTAGTTCCTGCCTGCTTCGATTTGTGGCAGAAATTACTAATCTCATAAAGATTTTTTTCTGGAACAGAGTTTTTACACCGGTCATATCTTCGCTATTTCGTCTAATATAAAAAAATCACAATCATTCAATTTCAATGAACTCAAGACCTTACACAGTAACAATATAAACAGATGCACATCAGCATTTACAACGTTCTGGTAAACCCAAAGATCTTAAAAAACTAACGTATTTTCTTTTGGAGAATGCAGTATAAATAGGTAGACCTATTTGGTTACAGAATTTTACACGACTATTGTATCGAAACCATTATCATGACAAGAACATTCATTAAGAGCAATGTGGTATTTTGTCACATTATTATCAACTCTCATGTTATTACTGAAATTCTGCTAGTTAAAATTTGGCTAGATTCATGATTTAACTAGATGCGTAATTATTGTGCTTTTAAAATGATTTTCCATTGTAGATGTACTGCATCTACTCAAACACAAAATTATAACAGGAATTATATTGTATTTTGTTGGCATAAAGTATTTTATTTAAATTATATTTACCAACTTGTGTAAAAGTTATATTGATAGTAGCCATATACTTTGAAATACATTATTGTAATAAAATTCGACATCCCTATTCTCGGGAAACTGTGACTTAGCCTACATAATTCATTTCAATGCAATCGTCTCCTTCTGCTGCGCTTTTGCCACCCTCCATATTTGTTGACCATCAAATCCTCTCTGTTCCTATCACAAACAGACCAAACAATGATTCATCAATTCCAGGCGAATTCATTTCGTCCAAAGTGAATTGCTTTTGGTAAATTCATTTTTCTAATGTCTGGTGGTGAATGGCATTGATATATTGATACGTCTGATTCGGATAAGCTCTGAGTAATGTTTCAATACAACTCCTACGCACCCTTCTCCATGTCCCTAAATATCGCAAAAGACAGGGGTATAAATCCCGCTGTTTATACTTATAGATCCTGTATACACTGTACAGAATACAGTCCAAGCCTAAGCATTGCCAGATCTCAAGCACACCTACTCTTCGACTTTGGAACTCTGATTAGAATTCTGACTTATTTTCATGTACGACTTTTCGGTATTAGTAAGTGTCTTTTTCATATCTTCTATACGTGATGTGCAAATCATTGGATTCTGAGAGATTTAATCCTGCAAAGCTGTTTTCACTAAGGGCTGAAATGCCTGTTTAGAATGTAGCAAAGTAGATCTTCCTGAAGAAATTTGGTAAAGGTTTTTTTTTCCGGGGGCTGTGCTGGGGGTATTTCCCCGTTATGTGAAGAGGATAAAAATTCCACCAGCCTTCTAGAAACAGATGGCCGTGAAAGTGAAAAATTAAAAAAATCGAGAATGCAGATTTGCATTAATATAAATATCATATTCATTACTTTTATCATAGGTAACCCTACGAAAGTTTACGGGTTTAACAACATATTCGCGACTGTGCAGCAAGTCGACGTTGATTTATTAAGACTATTCCATGAATAAAAATGTAACTGATTATACAAATAACAATTACTTTCGTACTTTGTTTTATAAAAACAAAATGAACAGCTGTGAGATCACGGCATACTATGAATGAACCATCCACGAATCAATTCGAGTTACCATGTTGTAACCAAAGCTACCAATGGTGCATATAAGACATAGTTATCCTAATTCAAGTTAGCCAACAGCAAAACAGAAACAATCACACGAACTGGCTTGCACCGAATTGAATTTTTTTAAATTAATATACAGTTAGGCCTACATTATTTCAATTTCCATACATTTATGTGTTCAACTGGCAGCTTATGACGTATTAATCTCGGCACGTTGATGTCTTCGGCTACGTGTCCAGTAAGGAGTTGACGTTTTATCAGATAAAACCGCATCCTCACATTAATAGCATAAGATGAACGATCGTTTTAAGATGAAATCATGTCCGCCAATCTTGCCGTCTGCCAGTGTCAAAGAATAGAGGTAAATGACCCTACAGTCGGGTGGTAGGCTTTGCCTTGCCGTGGGATGTATAACACCACGGAGTGCGTTAATCGCAGATACACAGGGTGGGTGTGAAACTCTAGAAGTTATATTTTGTGAGCTTCTGGAGAAGGAAATTAACGATTTCCCTGTCTGGGCAGCCCTGGAGTAATCGTGGTTTGGAGACATGTATCCAACCCCACACATGCACACTTGATGAGACGCTGGCCATATGCGGTAAACGAGGGAAGAATTGATTCACCCACATCGCGATCCTAATGAATATTGGAACGTGGGTTGCACAAATAGATCAACTACAGTGCAGAAAGCAATACTCAAGAGGGGCACTGTGGCTGAGTTCTAAAATTCCGAATTTGTTACTGATTTTTTAATTTATGCTTTATAATACGTTATTGCTTAATCCCATCAATAGTAATAATTGTACAAAATTTCAACCCACTCCTGCCAGTATTCCCAATGTCTCCCTTTTTAAGAATAATTTTTGTTACTATTTTATTTGTTTATAATATTTTCACATTTTATGTGCTTCTTTGTTTATTTAGAAACTAATTTATATTGTACTAATTTTGTAGAAAATGAACTTTTAAATTTTATTCAGTTAGCTGTTATAGAATCATCCTCTTACTTATTTACATTTAAATTTTAGATGTTCTAAAACAAAAGCCTCTCGTTTTCTTAAGTTTAATTCTTTACATTTTTAATTGAAATCAATTTAAGTAAAATTCGTAGAGAATGGTGTTATATTTTAATTCATGACTAGACCTGGAATTTCTGTGTCATTACATAGTTTACTATTTACCAATATACTTTGGAAAACCGTGAATGTCTGTAGTACACCATATGTAGACTATTTTATTTTTAGTTTCATTTTAATATATTTTCATAAGCCTATTTATAGGCATTTTAAATATTCTTGTGATATTACATGTAATATAATTATATTATTAAAATATATAATTTTATCATTCTGTTACCTGTATGTGCATATTGCTCTGTTGGAATTCGAACTGAAACTCTGCCTATTCATGACTATTGACATAACTTGTCTTCTTCAGTAAATATAAAGTGCATTCCATCTAGTGTTCATAAAATGTAGGAATATAATTAATTATGATATTTTTATTATCAAACTTGGCAATTTTTTCTTTAGGTTGCTTTGTAATGAGTCAGTAAATGACGAAACCGTTATCCTTCGCTCCTCTGTGTTCTTTTGGGATTTTCCCTTTCAATTCCCAGTACCGTTGGCTTTCTGTTAAAAAATAAAATAAGTAGTTCTTAATATTCTCCGTAGCGTTCTGCTTATTATTGCTTTGAAATTTGTATCCTGGGTGTGGAAATACTAAGGACCTCTAAATCCCTGACACAGTCAAATAGGGAAAACTTCGTTATACAAAACAGCTGCAGGGATGGTGAAGTGTAACAAGGTGTATTCAATAGGGCTGTCATTCAAGTCACATAATCCTTCTGCAGACAATAATTGGGAAAATTTTAATTTTGTGCAAAAATGTTTGTGCCAAGAGATTTGACTTAATTTTTATTTTTTTTATCGCAAACAGCATGGCTTAACATTTCTATAAAATAAATAAAACACAGTCTAACAGCGCGCCCATTCAATCGCGTTTTTGTATGTCAAAAAGAATCGAGATTATGGCAATATTTATGATTAAGTGAAGTCATGAGGATGTTTCATATTAGGTTTTCCTCTATCGCAAACGGCTTAATCTAGTAAGTTAATTGTGAATCTAGCTTCTTCCGAATGGCAAAAAGAAGTGAAGAGAAATCCAGATGTCTGGTAACCCCACCTCAGTTTGTTACAATAGAACTGGGAGAAAGATGGGCAGGGTTTGAAGCTGCACTTTGTTAGTATAAAATGAAGTTTAAAGTTTTCAAAACAACGAGAATGGACAGTCTCGCACCAGTTGTGATCCCTGATTTCAGTTCTAACCTACATTATTGTTTTATGGGAAATACTACTGCTTTTGTAGTATGAATATAGTTATTATACTGTGGTGCTACTCCCCTTCCCCTCTTCTTTATACCTTTGTATTGAGCTCTCCTCTCCCTAAACTCTTGCCACGTGCCGCTGACAAAGCAGTAATATTCATGTTTTACGAATATCGTGCCAAATCTATGGTTACCTCATCACTCAAATCTCATCCCACTTATTTATAACATGATATTATTCACACTGACCTTCTCATCATTGCAGTGGCGGAGAATTTTATTCCTGTTATATTTACTGACTAGCAGATGTGGTCATTCTATTCTGGTAATTGAGCACTTTTCACCTAGTGCTTACCACGACTATCTATAAAATATGTCTTATACATTTTATTTTGACAATCACAAATGCCAATTGAAACTCAATTCGTATCACCAATATAAGAATTTTATGGTTCTTTTACGTTTGTGTACAACTTAGACCTGTAACTGTCTCACTGCGAAGGCATTTTTTCCCCTGCAGGAGTTCTTCATACATGCGATTATAATATACACCAGGTATGTAACTATCACATTATTCACGCACACATAAATGCCGTCGACCTGAATCGGAATCGAACCCACGATCTTGGGTACAGATAGCCAGTCCCTCGCTGTATTATCCTAGTCGCATTACCGTCAATATAGCACACATATATGATGCTAGCAAAAGAAAAGTACCCCAGCTCCTATAAAAAATTGTAGTCCGTCGCCGTGGGTGAGTCGGTAGCACGCCTGCCTTCCACTCCGGCGGCCCGGGTTCGATTCCCGGCCGGGTCGGGGATTTTTCAGTAGTGAAAAATTCCTTTCCCGGGTTCAGGACTGGGTAGGTTAAGTCTTAGGTTAAGATAATGCACATTGTGCGCGATTCCTTAATTTATTATAAAAAATTGTACTTACTTTTTTTCCCACTTGCCAACAGTTACCCTATATTCCCATTCTTCATACCTCCTAGCTCCCTGCAACTTAATATCGCTTCTTCATTAGGATTATAGCAACTTCCATGAAGCTCGCGGCCGACCACCTATGTCCTATTCCCTTCTTTTTCACTGCGCGTTTTGCGTTAATTCGCCATCTTCAGGCCTATAATCATAAAATGTAAAGCGTTTATTGTGTTGTGATATTGAAAATTGTATATTAGCTAATATTTCCAGAGTGTTTTTATTTTCTTCCTTTGTTTTTTTATATATAATATATTCATTATATTTATATTTTTTTTTGTCAAAATCATGTGCTTCATCAGATGTTTAGCGTAGCTAGATAAAATATCCACAGTCCATTTCAATCATCTGCTTTCCTGATTCACCGTTCATTCCATTCCGCTAATTCTGTCCCAGTGTGCACGATCAGTACGACGAGGATATTATTGCTTTATTGGTAATTAATGATATTATTGTTATTAAGTGCCAGTATGGTACTTTATGAGATTGTGTGTGGGGGACAGAAAAATGTCTGTCCGTCTGTCTGTCCGTGTGTCTGTCCGTGTGTCTGTACGCGCCATAACTCAAATACGCTTTATCGGATTTTCATGAAACTTGGTATACACATTTATAATGGCCATGGGAAAACGTCTGTTCATATTGGACCAAATCGGTTGGCCCGTACCGGTAGTGCATTTTTATGGTATTATATAACAAAAGGCCCCACAACTCAAATATGCTTTATCGGATTTTCATGAAACTTGGTATAAGTATTTATAACGTCCATGGCAAAAACTCTATTAATTTTGGACCTAATCGTTTGACCGGTACCAGAGTAACGACTAATTAAAGGTCACTTTTTTTTTAATTTTTGTCTACCGGTATAATTCGACAGTTAACACTATTCCTTCACATATGCTTATCAAACAACACCGTCAAACTGACTGAGTTGGCCAAATGGTAACGCCCTGGACTCCTACTCTGGAGTTCCCCGGATTAAATCCCGGAGCCGGCCGATTTGACATGGATTTTTTTAAATTTTATTTTTTATTTTTATGTGAGTGCGCGATTGTCAAGGTATCACAAATCTGTAGTTCTGCTGACGATGGTCGATTTTAATCTGATTAGAAAAAATTATTTTCTGCATATCATAATTGCAATTATAATTGATTCAACAAAAACATACTGGCACTTTGTTATATCAGTTTACCTGATTTTAATTTATTACTTTCCCTGCCTTTAGATATTTATTCATGAAACCACAGAACATTATTTCTGTAGCACATTACATAAGAATATTTTGGGAGAAAAATTCCTGGTTTGCATCAATTACAGTAAGTTATTGTGAGGCACACTAATTTAGTGATTTTGTGACCGGGTATTCACCGTTATTGTACAGTAACATTTAAGATGTATTCATGAAACCACAGAACGTTGTTTCTGTCGAACATTGCATGATAAAGTTTTAGGAAGAATTAAAGAAGTCTTTGTAATTAGTCTATAAAAAATTGTTGTTTAATATTTCACGAGAGAGACCAGTGCAAGTTCATTTCTCTTCGAATTCTACAAAATTGAGCTGTTGGCTATCATAAGCCGAGGTTACAGCTATGTATAGCACAAGTTCGTTGCTTAGGCCGTATTTTATTTCTTAGAATCAGTTTATTTTCGTCTTCGCTCTGTTGTATCTACCTTCATCACACCCACAACGCAGTTAGTAAGGATAACAATTCCTACAGAAATGGAAACTCATTTGTAATACTAACGTCAAAATTCGCCTTATAGTTTAAATCTTTATCCTAATTTCCGGATTTGGATAGTTCTTCTACATCTTTTACTGCAGATAACAAGTAGACCTGGAATTTTAGCCTCTAAAAAATTCGTTTTAGGCACCTAAAATGGGCTTTTAAAACAAGTAAATAGGCTTTTATAAAAGAAAATAGGCACTTAAAATATGCTTTAAAAATGTGTAAATAGATAGAAAATAGATTTTAAAATATTACCATTACGCTACACTTAAACTGTAACATGGTCTTTTTTTCTTTTTACTGCAACAAAAAGTGGTATACGTATTCTTAACAGAATTAACTGGAAAATTAGGCATCACGAACTATATTCACTTAAACAGATGTTCTTTCACTGGTGACTTGACACAGTAGCCCTTTCCCCTTAATCCTCCCCTCCCCCGTCAGTCAGCATTCCTTTAGCGACAATTGTTTGGAATAATCTAGTTTCTGTGAAAAACCCACCTCTGCTGTTCTGCTTTTCATTTAGGGATGTCCATTATAAGATTGTAAAAAATTACAGAAGTAAAATTTTATTTTAAATGGACAAAATAGGCATTTTAGGCACTAAAATAGTAAAATAGGCTCTAAAGGCCCAAATAGACATTTTAGGGCACTATAAAACTCTATAAATGTAAGTGATTTATCATGAAACATCCACATATTTAAAAATTTTCATGTCAGTTCATAAGGAACAAAATAGGCATTTGCCTTAAAATCTCAGGTCTAATAATAAGTAATCGTCCTCATGAATGGGTGTCTTCATTAGAAATATCCTTACCAATATAATTGTAACACACAGCGCACTATAGCTATGTAATTTGTATCCATAGGACAATTGGAAAGAGAAACTAGTACACTCTGTCCCCAATAACGCTTCCCCTAGAGTTCAAATGCATGAATAAATTCAATAATTTTGGAAAATAATTTGTCATAAATTAGAACCGCGATATGTCTTCTTAGTTGAAGCAACTTTAAACATAAGAGCTGCAAATTTTTTATTATTTTTTTCTGTAAGTGAAATACTGCATTGAGTACTGCATTAAGGAGTTAACGTTTTATGAGGTTATATTGTCATTCGGTTCGTATTTAATACATTTTCTGCAGATTTTGAAAAGAACAGTACCTCCATTTTGCAATTTCTCGCATACAAAGTGCAAATATTGTGTAAATAGACGTTAAAAAAGATACAAAACACTGAGGGTGGCGTGCATCAAACTCATGCCATTTACTCTTTTAGTAAACCTTACTTCTTTAGTTCTAACTACTTTAGTAAACTACTATTTTAGTAACGTACTCTTTTAGTAAGGGTGGCGTGCACCAACCAGGAGTAAACTAAACTCGGCGGCTTTCAACATAGAGGAATGTACTAAAAAAGTAAAAATTTTATTTACTCCCAGAGTAAATGAACTTACTCCACAAGTGGTGGAGAGCACCAACACGGAGTACGTTACTAATGTAGTAAGTTGTGGAGTAAATAAGGCCAATATTTACTCCTACTCAGGGGGTGGAGTAAAGTTGTGTAGTAAGTGTGTTCTGTGGCATTTGCGTGAGTTATGAGTTACATATCACATTAAATGGATTACATAGTTCAAACTGAGGATAAGTTATTGAGATGAAGAAGGTGGTATACCAAAAATGAGAGTTGTGGCAGGTGATTTAATAAATATTAAGCGAACCACACCTAGTAAACTAAACTAAACTCCGTGGCGCTACATCCCTGGAGGGACTTGGCCTACCACCCGACCGCTGCGTCATCTCCCGTAGGCAGATGGCAGGATTGGGGGGCATGTGGTCAGCATGCCGACACCCACGGCCGTTAATGTTGGTTTTCTTGACCGGAACCGCTACTTCTCTATCAAGTAGCTCCTCAATTTGAATCACGAGGCTGAGTGTACCCCTACCAGACCTCCCTACCTCAGAAAAATCCGAGGAGGTACCGGGAATCGAACCCGGGCCGACGGATCTGTAGTCAGCGACGCTAACCACAGGACCACGGGGCATTTAATAACGTAAATAATTAAGCTCATAAATCCTTACATGAAATTTTGGCGTTTGGAAAAAACGATGTCAGATTCTCACTACATCCATGTGATTTCAGCCAGTCAAATGTGGAAATATCATTGCGGAGAGCGATCCAACTAGGAAGACGTCCACCAAAGGTGAGGGGGAGAGTGAGTGGAAGGGACGTTTGCATTGCACGGTACAAGGAGCGCATGTGCTCTCAAATATCTTCCTAGCTGGATCGGCCTTTAGATGCTGCAGTTCTCCCTAACTTTGGGTTAGAAAACGACGATGTATTTCAAGCTAATCCTATGGATACAGATATCGGCGAGGTATAGTATATTCCAATAAATGAAAGCCTCCGTTCTTTGAGCTATCCAGAAAACACTTCCCCCTGCTACTTAACCATAGAGATTACTGAACAATAGGTGATTCTCATTGTTAAACGATTTAATGTAATTATTGTAAATTAATTTTATTACATTACACTTCTATAGCTTAACTTAAAGCACAACATTGCGAATGCCAGAATTATAATAATAATTATAAGAGCTAAAAGTTCAATTTTTGCACCCGCAGTGTTAATGAATAATATGTCCTTCTTTCTGACCCAGGTGTAAAAATGTCCAAACAGGCCACATCGGAAGAAAATTTGACTGACTCTGGGATTAGCGTACATTGAGAAGGGGACACATTGTAAAACCATTCCTTAAAGACTCCCCAAGTCTCGAATAATGGAGTGAGACGAGCAGATGCTGCAGGTCTATAGTATGCTGCTAACTATTTTAATTAACCCTGTGGACAGGAAAGTGAGAAGCATTATAAACTATATAGAAAAAAATGCCAACATGAGTTCCGAAAGAAAATTTTATGGAGGGGCACTGGAGGTTGAAGCTGCACAGGATCTAGAGAAGTAGTCACTGAAATTATTTTTAAACACACAACCATCTACATAATTATTATTGGAGTTCATAGCTTCCGAAATATTGTACCGCCATTTTTTTAAAAATATTACATTTCTCAGTTGTAATATTATTATTTTTATAAGGTAATATGTTTTAAGTAAATGTTCTGTGCATTTGAAAAAGGACAGAAACATAATGCCCCTTATTAGTTTTGTTATCCTTTTTATCCCCCTCTTTTTCATGATTTTGTGTAATACTTCTTATTAATATTGTTAAACAGTCAATAAGTATTAATAATTCATTATAGTGAGATTTATGATAAACAACTGTAGAATAATTGATTTATCGTTTTTGGGGAAGAATATGTAACTTTAGGAAGTATAAATATTTTAATATATTTTAGAACTTTATTATTATTATGAGAGAAATAATTATAATATTGACAGTGATTCAATTATGAAAATCAACTGGAAATACCAATTGTTTGCATTATAATACAGAAATAGTTTTCACAAAAATTGTAATCACAGTACCCTAACGTAGGCTACTAAACTGAAAATATTCAATTGAAGGAATTAAAATTAGTAATGAATAAAACATTACTATTGGACCTATTTTAAAACATGAAGATTGTCATTAGTAATATTTGGAACAACCCAAATTCATATTCATTGTTTCAGCGAACCTTTCCTTTTCATTATCTGGCACTTGAATAATACTGGAATTGAAATGCACGTGTTCTGCTGCGCTGCACTAACGTTTCTGCTCTGTTCTGCGCAGAATTCGACTACTTCTTTAGTAAAAATCGTTTACTACTTTAGTTACAACTAAAGAAGTAACTATCAATTGAGCTCTCCAACACCAACTAAAAGAGTAAGTTACTAAAAGAGAAGCACTGAAGTAGTAAATCTAAGACGGGAACCTGACGCAACAGAAACCGGTTTGTCTGTCTCACTCTAGCACATTACTCGTATGACTTAAAGAGTGAGACAGATGTACCTGGTTCTTGTATACTTCAGGTCTCCGTCTTAAATTTACTACTTTCGTTTGGTTTACTCCTGGATGGTGCACGCCACCCTGAAAATTCACATTATTTTCGAGTATAATATAAGGCTACGGAAATAACATTTCCATTGATACGTGAATTTCGTCAAACATTATTGTTCAGGAATATAGCCCAATTTTTATATTTTCTTATTGTAGCATTTATATAAAAATTACCCAAGGCAAGAACAGGCCATCTTCAGTACACCGGAATGGTAGGCCTGAAAATCGTTACTTAAGTATAGATATGTAGTAAGTCTGAGTGTTTCTCATCATATTTTATATTTTATTTATTTTGTTACATTGGACAGTTAATTTACTGTTATGTGACATATTGAGATCATTAATGAACACATCACTGGTAAGATAACCTTTTAGCAGTGTCAGACTCAACGCTTTAGGTATGACTATGACACATGGGCATTGAAAGCAGACTCTATGTCCTTCATCACGATTGCAGGTCTGGACACGATTCTGCAATGTATAATAATTCGCCGAATTGGCACAGATTGTCAGAACATAGTCTGGAGCGATTTCACCACATACTGCAACCATTTCAGCATCTTATTAGTATTACTCTTGTTATTATCATCATCATTATTATTATTATTACGTCATCATTATCACTTTTGTATTAAAACGCATCGACAAGAATTGTGTTGAACAACCGTAGTAGTATTTAGTAGGCCCTACGCCTGTTCCATCTCGGAGGGTACGCCGTAGCGTGGTGGTTGAGGCTTCCCGTCGTTGGCACAAACTCTGGTTGAGACAACTGAAAATGCGGTCTCCGCAAACACGACCTCTTATTCTACATCAAAATGTGAAATGAGAAAATCATATTCTTCATGTCTAGGATAGCTTATACATACATACATACGTACATACGTACATACAAACATACATACATACATACATACATACATTTTGTCGCTTCAAGATGAAAGACGTGTTACGTGTAACTTAAGTGTGATAAAGGAGAACAAACAATAGATCACGAATTAATTTATGTGTGAATGGAACTATACAAAGAAAGAAAAGAATTACGTAATTTAGTTAGTAGGAGTGGTGAAGGATGGCCAGTAGGAAAAGTATAGTTAAGGAATAAATATATAAAATATTTTACACAGTTTGTTAAGAAAATCGACCTAGTCGAATTACAGTAATAACAAGATTAATAAGTTATTGTTCACCTGCCTGGAAATAGTCTATATATACTAGGGATGGATCGATACCAGATTTTCTCAATACTCGATACTCGATAGCGATACATGATTTTTTCCTCGATACCGTCAGCATTTCCAGTTTCAATAAATAGGTACATTAAAAATTAAAAGTTAAGAGAACTGTGTAATACCAACTAAATTAATTAAGTGTGCATATTTAATGAGACAACATTTAATTTCATCAGTAGCCTATAATTACTTTTAAACTCTACATTAAAACTAAAATTAGTTTTTGAAACAGTCCACTTACAAGTTTTTGTTCAAAAATTACAATGGGGTTTGGACAGTAAGCTTGCTTGTTATTGAAACGTTTGACAGGAAACGAAACAATTAAGAATCTCTTCTGTTTGGACTTTAAAAGTAGGAAAGTCTTTATTTATGACTAGACAAAGTCACAGAGTGGTTTTCTCCATTTCAAGGAGAAATAGAAGTATTTACTATGTTTAGTAGACTACTAATAGCAGAAAGAGATACCACATTTCCTTAAATTGAAGAATTACCAAAGTATCGAAAAAATATCGAGCGAGTTTTCTGAAGTATCGCCTGATGCCGATACCATGCAAGTATCGAGAGTATCGAGGTATCGAAAGTATCGAGGACCCATCCCTAATATATAGGCCTACCTAACATCAGCATATAGAAATGAAAATCACAGTGATTTGTAAAGAAATCTGTTGTATGTAGTGTTACTATTTAATGTGATGTAATGGTGTTCATAAAGGAATAAAATACATTCATACATATGTATATACATACATATCTAGAATACCTACATACCTACATACTCATATGTGCGTACGTTCTTACATACATGCACACACACTCATTGTCTACATGCACCTACTGTACATACTAACAGTAAGTGAAGGAACAAATTCTCAAGTTTTATGAATTTTGAATTACCTATCTCATTTCCTATTATTTACATGAAACGATCTGTGTTTCATCACTCGCAAAAATAAACTGTTGAATATTGAGTTTATATCGAGTATGAAAGGAAAGAAACAATTCAGTGATATACATGACTGAGCATCTCTCCTTCCCTGAGATTTTAACGCTACTCGAAAATGAGTCAGTTACTTAAAGAATACTACTTCGTCCTTGTGCTTACAGAACATAACGGCCAGATATGCGTTCCCAGACATGGACTGTTAAACATTAATAAAAAACTTAAGAATTAATATTTTCCGCATCATAACACACTCCAGCCTTAGACAAGGAGCGAGCTTCTATGCAACTTTGTCGGCAACTTTTTTGAAATTTTCGTAGTTCAGAGACAACCAATGGCTGAACCTTGTGCAACCAATTTCCACAACAGATTATAAATATTCCTTCTAACACAACGATACTAGATACTATCCTAAAACAAAATTACTTTCAATTTAACAACAAAATATATCAACAAAACGAGGGTTTAGCAATGGGTTCACCTCTATCAGGCATCTTATCAGAAACATTTCTCCAATATATTGAACAAACATACATCACAAAAATTATTAATAAATATAAAATAAAATTTTACACAAGATTTGTAGATGATATTCTAATTATATGTCATAACAACAATATACAAGAAATCACTCAAGAATTCAACAACATACATAACAAATTAAAATTTACGTTGGAAGAACCTGTCAATTATAATATCAATTTCCTAGACTTAAGCATACAATTTCGTAATGGAAAAACTGAATTCAGCATATATAGAAAACCAACTTATTCAGATAACATCATAAATAATACATCAAACCACCCAAACAGTCACAAAAAGGCGGCACTAAATAGTATGATATATAGACTAAATTTAATTCCTATGAACAAACAAAACTATAATAAAGAACTCAATACCATTTTACAAATCGCACACAATAATGGTTATAATGAATCTCTTGTCTTTAAAATATTAAAGAAACACAAGAATAAAATTGAAAAATCTAAAAACCATATTTCAACACTAAGTAGCCAACAAACAGTTAAGAATAATAAAGAAAACTCAAACTATGTAACATTCAATTTCACAGATAACAGAATCTACAAGATAATAAAACCTATCACTCAACAAAATGTATCAATAGCATTTAAAGCAAATAATAGTCTTAAAAAACAACTACAAAAACAAAATAAAAATAAAGAAAACCTACTAAACTTAAGTGGTGTCTATAAACTTACTTGCGAAGATTGTAAACAAGTCTACATAGGACAGACAGGCAGAACATTTAAAACAAGATACAGCGAACATATAAAAGATTTTAAATACAACCGTAATAAATCGAATTTTGCAAACCACTTAATAAACAATAACCATAGTTTAAATGACATAAGCAATACCCTAGAAATCTTACACATACATAATAAAAGCTTAAAACTTAATACACTTGAAAACTTAGAAATATACTTAAACAAATCTAATATAATCAATGAAAATGTAGTAGACCATAACGCCCTCTTTGAAACCTACAAAAACTATAAAACACGCAAGAAGCAATCTAACAACCAGTACCCAGTCAGACACCATAGCTACAACACGGTACAAAGCAGTACATCAGCTGAAGTAAGTTAACATAACAAATATATATTTCCATTATTAAGTCAGTGAATACAAAAAACTAATATGAATTAATCTAATTATAGGGACTGAAGATGGCATAAGTTATATGTCGAAATGCATATCCTCCAAGATAGAACACCATAATGACAAGAAGCCGACTCTGACAAGAATTTGTGGATTATAAATTCATATGCCATAATTATTGCTTATAATAGAGAAAATTTACTAAAGACATTTTAAAATTTTAACTTTGATCAAAAAGAATATCTTCATAAACTTGAACATATGTTTTAATTGCTACAAGACAAGAGTTATATATTTTTAACTCAATGCATTTTAAATAATCGTACGTCATGCAACATATTTTAACTTTTACTTCATAACAAATCAGAATATTGTAGAGGATATTTTAACTTTTACTTCATCTGAATACTGTAAATACTGTCATTTTAAAATTTTAACTTTGATCAAAAAGAATATCTTCATAAAGTTGAACATATGTTTTAATTGCTACAAGACAAGAGTTATATATTTTTAACTCAATGCATTTTAAATAATCGTACGTCATGCAACATATTTTAACTTTTACTTCATAACAAATCAGAATATTGTAGAGGATATTTTAACTTTTACTTCATCTGAATACTGTAAAAGGGATCTTATTATGTCAATAAAGGACTGAGATATAAATTGATTCCTATAACTGACTCTTATATGTAATACATGTATGATTTGACTACGAAATCTGTAGATGCAATAAGTTCCTCTAGATTCGAATATTGAATGGCTTATTGCTAATCACTATTGTATTTAGCCAACTTTAATGTAAAATTACTTAAGATAAGCTGGAACATTTTTTAACCGTACTCACTAGTAGTCAAACTCTTAATGTACCTATTTTAAAAATTATATAATATAGTTTAGACACTTACTGTAAATGTAATTTGTATACGTATTATAACTTCTAATAAGAAAATTTGAAAACATAAGAAACAAAGTATTAATTTCAATTAAGATTAAACAGAAATACTTTTAACCTAACTTTCTAGTAATCTAAGTTGTCAAATAATTGATAGATAAGAAGTTATATTACAATTAAACATATGATTTTTATAACAAAAGAATAAATAAAATTTATTATTAAGTTTTAGTGACAAAACAAGAAATTAGTGATCTTACAGTATTAGAAAACATTCATTGTATATTAAGTAAAAATAATTTATATGACAATTGTATTTTGATATGTTTTAATAAAATTCAATGTACATGAATGTATATAATCCCAAATTTTATTCACATTCGGATTTGAATGCATTATATGGTGTATATAACGATTACTAGTATATAGGTGGAAATACTTACAAGAATTGAATTATTATCTTATACTAGTTGATACTACAAATTTAGCTTCATAATGAAGTTTATTAACAACAACGAATCTGTTTTTAATATGCATTTCCCGGGCCCTGTTTCATAGAACTTGTTAATAATATTAGTTAATAATATTAGAACTCATAATATTATTTATTAGTTATCAAAATCTTGTTTCATAGAGGTATGTACACTACTCATAAAATCTCTTCACTAATATTAGACCTATTATTTCATTAGTCAGTTGATTGATTTGGAGGTTTTGTCTGGATTGTTGTTTGTGTTTTTACCCTTCTTAGTCTTAGTATTTCAAAGCAACACGGCCTATACATATATATAATCTTTACAAATGTAACAAATAATAACTAGCTCTAAGAAATGAATAAATATGTCAGGCACTTATTCAAGATAGCAGTAGGCTAATGTACTAAAATCTAATTTCAATTCCTAAAAAACTGTTCCGACAAAAATTCCTTTGATGGCGTATATAAGCTTTTTCTGTATTGATAATTAAAACAGAGTGATTCATTTTCCACAATTTTAAGATCATGAAATCTGAATTACATGGGTTTGAGAATAAGTTATTTGCCCAAATACTCTCATAGAAAAAACATCAAATATTGACAGTAAATTTTATTACCTCTGCAGTTTACGAAACAGTTTACTAATAATATTAGCAATATTTACTAATAATTTAGAGCCATGGACTCATAAATAATACTGTTAGAAAATGTTGTTATGAAACAGAACACTAATAATAACTAATGTTATTATGTATTTGCTAATAATATGAATGAAAAAATTCTATGAAACAGGGCCCTAGTCGGATTAATGAATAATGACTAATGGCCATTTTTTTTCTTTTTGCAAGAGCACAATCAATACAACTCAGTGCTGCCCTTCAAATCTTAGGGAGATTTTCCATCAGTTGCACCATTTACCCAACAACATAAAATTTATAGTTCTTTTTTATCAGCATATATTTTTTATACCTCTAGCCCAGACACTGTGTACACTCATGTACAGAATTAAACCATAAATTTCATGCCAGATGTGTGATCTAGTCCAATATAATCTAATCATATTATGTTAGCTAGCCTATTTGGGAAGAATACCAATGATCCCAAAATAAATAAATTACTGCTGGGATAATTCCAATTTCTGAGCTGAATAATTAAGTCATCGTTACTAATATATCATCATCCTTAAATAGATATCAAGACAGCATAGTTCAATGTTCCTTAAAAGAGAAGAAAACTGGCTTCTATTGGTGATAAATACAGGAACTTGAAAATTTACGTTGTTTTTAATCTTTTCACTGCTACTAACGTACAAATGTGTCCGCAAAAACTGCACAAAGGCCGAGAAATAAGCATAATAGATTAATGCTTTGTTTTAAAATGTGAAGATATTTATTCATGTATTAAAGTTGTCATCCATGGAAACTGGCTACTCTATTGAAATTTTCGTAGTTGATTTCAAAGTTATAACCCACTAACTTGGTGAGTTGTCGAAAGCTTATATTAAAATATAAATTCAGCTCTGTAAAGACTCATGCTGATAGAAACGTTCCGAAACGATTTTTGTTACCTGTCATGGTTTTCGCATGAAATTTTATTAGGCCTTTATAAGCCTGGTTTCTTGCAAAAAATACTTCCAACTATCTATTACTCAGATATATAAAATCGAAAATGTGTATGTATGTATGTATGTTTGTTCCTTATGCAAATCTACATTTCTTTACCAATTTACACGACATTTTGCACACATACCCAGTTAAACCCGGGAAGTAACGCGGTCAACATTAAAAATCCCTTTAGGCAGGCCTACAGGCGGAGGTAGATTTCAAAGTGCTTTTGGTTTAATTTATTGTCGCTGCATAGCACTCTTCTTCTTTAGCCTTGGCATGGTAAACCTGCAGTAATAAGAACTGAATTCGGTAAAGAGGAAGAGCCTACAATCATTTGTTTTGACAACAAGAATAGGATATAATATTCTGGGAGGCCGTGCGCAAGATCAGCAATGAATAAAATTAGCAAAGCCGCTAAACAAGACAAAATTATGATATTATAATAATTCTTTTAAGTGTTATTATTTTCAAACATTAAAATCTCGCGTCATATGAGAGCTATCAAGAAACTATTTATTGATTTGTAGAGTACTCATCAAGAGCATTTCAACGATACCCCACAAGACGTGGTTTCAAAAGTTTCGAATTTTCATCCCCCACCCTCACTCGAACCCCCGAATCGTTGGTGTCACTGTAAACTCCATAGGGAGTACTCTAATTTATTCCAACAAAGTTTCCCTCTATACTTCATAGGGGCCGAGATAAAAATGTTTTAAAATTTCAACCCCCTCCCCCGACCACCCCCTTGGGCTAATTTTGCTCATTAACGAACTTGTCCGAACTATTGGGCCTAGAAATAACATATTAAAATTTGGTTCAAATATCTTCAAAATTACGGCCGCTATCGTGTAAAGATATATATATAGATATATATATCTATATATATAGATATATATATCACAAATTTTTTTTTTTGGACGGGCGGTGGTTTCGTACTTAGGGGAGCATGAAACGTAAAGATATGAAAGAATTTTTCGAAAATCATGACATGGTATCCATTGCAATAGGTAGATTTTTCTTCGAAATCTACCTAAAATTGAAACAAATCAGTCCTTCCCTTGAAAATTATATAATTTCTGTGAATATTATACTGAAAAAAATGAAATGCTGTTCAGTTCACATGACAACAGTGTATTGTTTACTTTGATAACATTGGGCTTTGGCGACTATTATAATGCTGGACTTTAACGAATTATGATATCATCGATGTAATATATTGGCGAAAATAATTGCTGAAAATGAAATCCACGAAAATAAAGCACAGTGTGGTGTAGTCACATAACTTTCTCTATCCTCGACATAAGAAATATTTTCTCACTTCACATTTTGATGTAGAATAAGAGGTCGTATTGCAGGGATGATATATCAGAAGTAAATAATCCTTTCCGCTTATACGTTATCCATAGCTGTGGGCTTTGTATTAGTTGAGAAATAGGATGTTTATCATAGGCCCTAAGCATGGGGTGGAACATTTTGAGTCCTATGCTCGCAGTATATTATGTCCCGGGTATTAGGGGAGGAAAGTATGAAAGTGATACTGCATTTCTCATTTATTTCAGCCCCGAAACGGTTGTATGGTAACATGAGAATGAGAAATAAAATTTTCCGTCAAGTCAATACAATCTTATTTAATTTATGTTTCTTCTTATTTCAACCTCTCCCAAGCATGATGTGTAGAAGCAACGGAATGCAGCATTCGACATCCTCTATGAGCCATAAAAAGCTATATCTAGCATTTTCTGATGGAATAGTTTGAGTGTGATAATTCTTTTTCTTCATTTCAAGTTCTACATACATATTATACGTATAAGGACCTAGAGTTTCAAAATCGGAAGTCCTCCATAAGTCAATTTCAAATTAAAAAATACAAAGCCCGGGCGACGCCGGGCCTTTTCAGCTAGTAGGTCTATATAATAAAAATAAACCTGATTCTATTGGCCACAAAAGAATTAATGAATTCTACTTTGCTTTTTATTTTCTGTTTTCTGGTTTTATCCCCCCCCCAGTACAAGCATGAAAAAGGACTCCTGCGGAATAAAATTCCGGCTCACTGGTGACGTACACAGCCTAATTAGTAGAACTCAATCGCCATTAATAACAGATATGAAATATACATTTTTGAAGTAAAACTTCTTTAGCCGCGGTAGGGGTAAATCGAGAGTGTGTAAACGCTCAAAATCGTCACGAAATTAGTGAGGTGTGGCGGAACGGACTGCATAAAAAACAAACTCAATGATTAGGCTTATCCAAATTTAAAAAAATAAAAAAAATTAAAAAGCCAAAATCCAAAATTTAAAAAATCGAAAATCCAAAATTTAAAAAAAAAATTCAAAGATCCAAAATTTTAAAAAATCCAAAATTAATAAACCAAAATTCCAAAATTAAAAATTCAAATATCCAAAATTAAAAAGTCCAAAATCCAAAATAAAAGAAAAATTACAATTAAAAAAATTAAAATATTCAAAATTTGAAACAAAAAAAATCATAATTAAAAAATTCAAGAATCTAAAATTTAAAAAAATTAAATGCAAAATTAATAAATCCAAAATTTAAAAATAAAAATTCCAAAATTAAAAAATCGAAAATCAAAAATTAAAAAATCGAAAAAATTAAAAAATTAAAGATCTAAAACCGAAAATAAAAATATCCAAAATTCCAAATAAAAAAAATTAAAAGATCAAAATTTAAAAAATCCAAGATTAAAATCCAAAAACCCAATATTAAAAGTACAAAAATACAAAATTTAAAAAATCCTATATTCCAAAATTGAAAATATCCAAAAATTAAAACAAGTTTCACTTCTGTCGCGTGGCTTTCCACGCACACTTTTTTATTTTAATTATTTTCTACAATATTCATGTAAATGTTTAGATAATTATAATTATGTCCTCTAGAGTAAAAATAAAAGATGGTTCTATTCGTGACATGGGAATTTCCTTCTTTAAGGATTACATTACACTCGAGCTCTTTATATATTGTATAAAATAATCCTACAATCAGCCGAATAAATTATTTTGGAAATATATTATGAACCATATAACATTGTTCTGCTATAAGCCTATCTTTTATTATATGTTCAATAAAACTTATGAAAATCCGTACTTACATAGGCTACAACTCCTCCCTAAAATCTGTCACATAATCAAGTATAGAATGAGAGGAATTAGCTACTGAGGAGTGTTATTTTATCATTTTCCCATAAACATTATGTCTGTTAGATAGTCAGGCTTCTACTCCTTTTTTAGCCGATATTTAAACAATTAATATATTATTATTATTATTTAGTTTGATGTTGCTTTTATTTCTCAATATTTTAATTAACATCTCGTCTTGCTTTCCACAAACTCACTAAAAAAAATAACTTCCTCTTTTTAAAAATATATCATCAAATAGGTATTTTTTTCTGGCAGATGTCGCTTTTTAAAGATTAGTAAAATAAATGTGATATCTCAGCTTAACTTCTGCTTTTATCATCGCCGAAGCCTTTCTGTGTAGTATCTTCAATTTATTCAAGTTCGCATGGCCATGTGGTGCAAGTCATTACTCAATGATTTACATTCAGTATGAGTGTTACTGCAAACCCAAAAAGTGAAACGAACTAAATTCAGTTCTGGTCCTTTCTGGTGAGATACACTAAAGACTGCAAAAGCAGTTGATCAAAAGAAGATTATTCAAATCAAGATTTTGAAGATAGCTATCAGAAATTTGAAAATGATTACTTTAGAAGGAACTAAGATAGGGAAAAAACTATTTTAATTTTGGTATAATATTTTAAACAATACAGTCGTTTTTGTTTTATATTTGCTTGAAGTTGGTACAAGCATGTGCAATGAACTAGAAGATGGCGAATTCTATTATCCGTGAGGAATTGTTTAATTTTGGCTTAATCTTTCTGGTGGCTCTAGGGTCGACTCACCCTCTAATGGAAATAAGTACTAGGAGCAATCCTTAAGGTAAACACGACCATTGCCACCTTAATATGCCGGTTATCTTTAAATGAGGGAGCACCAGAGGATAACAACCTTCAAAACCTGCAGGCTTATAATACAGAGCACAACATATTTGTTGTACATTAATTTGAAATCACACTACAAAACAGTTCTTAATTTACATAATTTTGAATAATTCATTCAATTGTTGTAAACTGCCAAGTTTCCAAACTTTTTCACAGAAACAAATGGCTATTTCTTAGGAGATAATACGCTTTAAGCGAAACATAAAGAGACAATCAATACAGTTTTTTGTTATTGTCTACATTTTACTCAAATGAATATTACTCTTTTAACAAAGTATTGTAGTATTTTATAAAGGCCTGGGCCTTTAAGTACTTACGGGTTGTAAGTTGCCACTGGGTTGGTATTAGGGTTGCCACCTTTTGGTAAGGCTAAGGAGGGACACTTATCAAATATATGCATATCGCCAATCTTCATACCTAAATTTGTACATGGAACAATTTATTAATAAGATAAAGATGGTATATATTCGTTAGGCTACAAAGCCAAAACTGAATAGGCTATGTAAGAGTAACACTAACATTAGAAAAGAAAAGGCTAGCAAAATAATAAAAAAAATTTATAATTCGTCCCTCTTAGGCATAATTCGGGACGCTGAAAATGTTCTTAAAATGCGGGATGTCCCGCCAAATTTGGGACAGGTGGCAACACTAGTTGGTATTATCATATCGAGAACGCCTGGTGGTTTACAGTGCGTCAGTAGGAGAATTTAATGCTGTACCTCCAAGTTGCCATGGTAGCTCAATGGTAGATCAGCGGCACGGAGAGCCGTAGATCTTGGTTCAAATCCCGGCTATGGTATTGAATTATTCAGTCTGACTCAACCTTTCCATTTCATAAACAGGTAATGTACGGTATGTAAACTTTAGATGGTCATTACTAGGGACCGGATTCTTAGGTTTTTACCTATTTTTTTCCTTACTTCCAAAACAAAAAGCGCTCATACACTTTTTAGAATCATGTCCATAGGATTCACCCACATTAATTCTGTGGCACATAAAAATACCTAAATGGGGTAGAAAAACCTAAATATACCTAAACGGGATATAAAACCTAAAATATCTAATCTAGGCTCCTTTTTTTGTCTTTTTTGTTTGTCAGTTGAGAAATCGATATTTTGCGGGGAGAGAATAATTTTTGTCCGGTAGAAATTAATACCACCAGCGTTTCATTTAACCCATTGTCGTCTAGGATGGACAGTATCAAGAGAGGAAAAGAGTACCGGCGTATTCCTTTTAAAATATTCGTACGAACAACCATTGTTGCCGGGTATGAACGAGGACATAGACTTCTGTGTGTTTTGTTTGCCTTTAGTACTTCCCTTTTATTCATACTGAGTGGTCACACTGTGAGTTTTAAGAAGACGTGTTAATTATGCCGAAACAAATGAAATCGAGTTTATTACGGCAGTGGATTGGCGACGATCTAAATTTCACTACAGACGACAAAGTTTTGTCAAGCCTGCCAGAAACACGTATTATTTACCTTTCTAAAAAAGGGGAAAGTTTTCGTCCCTAGTTGATATGTTGTGCGGTTAGCATGCGTAACAACCGAAAAAGGAAAATAATCAGTTTCACATTAACCACATCCAACCAAAAGTATTTCACTCACTAAATTAGAAGTATCGGATTCGAATCCTGAGAAGGGTAATGTGTAGATAAGTTACAGTATTAACTATGAACTAAGAGATAACAGGAAGAACTTCACAGTTGAGAATCTTGAAAGATATTTAGTGATATACTATAACCAGGAAATGTAAGGCAATCTTATTTTCACCGCTTCTTTTGATTGTTTATGCTTTCTTTCTTCAATTGTATAATATTATCTTAAAGCAAGTTTACACAAATTTAAGTCAATTTTGTTAAGTTAAGCTTCACAATTATTAAGTATTTAATCCTATGTAGCACATTCAAATTCATTAAACCAATTATTCTACCCGAAAACGATATTTTGTACAAAAAACCTAAAAAAAACTATTTCACCTACTGGAAAACCTAAAACAGTGTTTTTAAAAACCTAAAAATCCAATCTCTAGTCATTACAGTAAGTCCATTTACTTACTCAATGGCAATAGACAATTCCTCAGCAAGCTTAATGGCAATTGTCTATTGCCATTGAGTAAGTAAATAGGCCTAATGTACTGTCCATCTAAAGTTTACGCTGAGGTCTTTGGAATTTTTTAATTGTCTTAAGGCCTATACTGTTTGTAAATGCTCAAAATTGTAAGATTAAAAATGTTCTATCAGTTTTGTTAAATTCCAATATCCTATTAGCCTACCGTATTTTTCGGACTATAAGACGCTCCGGACCATAAGACGCACGTTAGTTTTAAGATGGAAATTTAAGAAATTGATTAATGTGGTTCTAAACGATATTTTTAAAAGGGAATAATATACTTCACTGCATAACTTACACAAATTATGACTTTCTACCATGGATTCAGTGCTCAATGTCAGGCTGTTTAGAAGTCATTGCCTTCATTTAGACTACCCCACAGAGACAACTCCTTTTGTATGAAAGAACCCAATATTCCTTTCTTTTCGCATTGTATACCCGGTTTACCATTTCCCTCATTTTACCGATTGTGATAAGTGCACTCATGTACACTAAGTGCCAAAACTTGCAACTAATCCTTACAACACCTTCTTTGTGATTATGATATTACTAGCAATATTTACCGCAATTTTAATACCTGTAGTTTACTTCGGACCGTTAGACGCACCCAATTTTCAAAAATCTTTTTGAAGGTAAAAAAGTGCGTCTTATGGTCCGAAAAATACGGTATTTATTTTTTTGAAGATTTTGCAATTATGCTGTCAATTAATACTCTATCATTATGACTTTATAACTGTCATACAACGAGCTTCACTCGGTTGACTGTAAGAATAACTATGTAAGTGTATATTTTTTACTTCATTTTCGATTTTAATAAACTGACAACACTTTCAAATTCATTCTTATAAAAGGAATGCTTGCCAGATACTTAACGCACTTTATTATCTTACCAATTGCCAGGGCATGCATTCCTGATGACAGCACACGCAACCCTTTATATAATTTATAACAACATAAACCAAGTAACTACTCCTTTCATCCTCGAACTTCTTCAGTGGCCCGGGTTCAAGTCAGGTTGGGGGCAGCTGATATATTCGGTGGTGAATATTATGAATACACAGGCTCGGCTGCAATGGAATGCCGCCTCGACTGTTCTAAATTCGAGAATATTTTCAAACGTTTAAATTTACAACTTTTAAAGGCATATTAGTACGTAAAAACAAATAAAGGTGCACTTTCGTATTTCCTGCGTAAGCTTACAGATTTCAAGCACAAGCTTGATTTTTCAACCATTTAATGTTCATGTATGTTTGCGATAAAATTGTTGTAAAATTTAAAGGATACCTTTTAAGTTCTGGGTATTTGAAGGCAGTCTCCCTCCCTCTCTCCCTATAAACTTTTTTGTTTAATTTTATCTATTCGTACAAGTGGTAAAGATAGTATAGAATTCAAATTCAATTTATGATATTCACTACAGATACATGAATATAATATGTATGCGTCTGTCATTTATCTGCCTTTATGTCCGCAAACAGTGCAGCAAGATCTCGAAACATCGCATTAAAACGAAATTTTTATCTTGCGCATTTCCGAGGGAAATGACACTTTTGCTACTGCTTTCCTTGACGATTTTTTAAAAGGTGCATGAAGATTTCGTTTAAATTTGTATACTGGCTCGTTGTACTAAAAACTGCAAATGTGTTAAAGATTTTTACTTCGTCTGCCCATACCAAAGGTACCATAGACTGTGTGTGAGTCTGTCTGTGAAAAGCCCAATTTTCTCGACGGAAAATCGTGTGTGAAAATTGTATTTGGGGCAGGCACCTTCTGTGGATGTGACACGAAGATTGGAGTCGACTTTCTCTTATTTTTAAACTAACCTTATAGTACAGGTATCAGAGAACTTCTCTCGGGCTTAACAGTGTATCTTCCTGGCCAGAAGACACAATGTTCCCCGAGTATCCAGGGTTCGAGAGGCTCTGGATGTCTGTGGAACTGAGATGGGAGGGACCAGATAAAAATAAGCGGTGGTTGGCACGCCTGCAAGATGACAGGGTATGAAGGAGCCTCTCGAATAATAGTCTAAGGTATTTTGCTCGTACTTTACTTAAAAAAACGTATCCATTAAATTTTCATATTTTGCCGTTTTCTGACATTTAAAATTTTCATGATTTAGGTGCATATTTCTCAGGAAATACTGGAAGGATTTTGATGAAATTTTGCACACCTTTTTCTAGAAACAGCTTCCACATTTAAGTGGAACAGAATTTCAGAGTAAAGAATGTAAACAATATTATGAATGAAAGATCATGGGAAATTTTGTACATATATAACGTTGTTAAATTCAAAAAACCACAGAGAAAAATTGAAAAAATATATATGAATGTTACAGCACTTAAATGAGTCCCTACTGCTGTAAATAATTTTTCTGTGGAGAGAATTGAAATTTTTTATTTGATGTAGGAACAATGTGTACCGAAAGATAGAAATGCGAAAAAAATTCAAAATTTCACTACACCATTAATATATCATTAAAGATTTTGTAAAAATTACCAAAAGCAGATAAAATATTCCTATATATGTTTCAAATTTCAGTATGATATGTTCCAAAATGTAGGAGATATGAAATTGTAAATATGTCAGTGTAAATCTCCGACCTTCTCCCCTTAAGCTTACCATCCAGTTCATGTCACAGCACTGCTTAGCTCTGCATTGGTCGCATTTCTTAGCATTGCATAGCTTTCTGTATGTGCTAGCCTTTATTAAAGAGTGAATTTGGCAACCAAACGCAGCGTAAGATGTTTGGCTTCAGTGAGACCAGGCCAAGAACATTTTGCTTTTGGGGATTCACGTGAAAATTTAATGGCAAATCCAGAAAGAATGACATTGAAATTTGAAAGAAAATATTCTTTCATAAAAAACTCATAGATTACTTTCGTGATCCACATAAGGGGGTTCTCTTGACTGCATTCAAGTTTCATATGGCCAGTGTGTTTGAGTCCATCCGTGGATTCTTTTTTGAACATTCCATTCCAGTTTCTTCAGAAGGGCCTGAAAAATAAATATAGTTCTGTTATTATTAGAAACTGAGTAAACACTTTTATGAATTCCGTTACCGATAGATCAAGACATAATTGCATCCCAGCAAGCTTTCTTATCCGGCGATGTTTGTGCAATTTTTATACCCCGGCCCTTTTCACTTTGCTTCCGCTTCCATATGTTTTGTCGTGAATGTTAATTCCAGCAAGTATAACTTATTGCTACAAAATACATTATAATTTTTTTTACAAATGCAAATTCGGGGGCGGTTTAATTTCGGAATGTTACCACAAAATATTTTCGTTCGCGGGAACGGGAGTAGTCGGAAAATATTGCAGACATTTAGTCGAACAAGAACCTCCTGTGAGAAGCATGATCCGTACAAAAGTTACGTATCCAATAAGAAATATACATTCCGTATGAAATAAAACTGTGTTACTTAGCTTATAGGCCTAATATTTAGACAACCCATGTGTCTAGTCCAGTTAACGTTTGTTCCAAACCTGCAGATAAATAATATTCATGTTAGTATGAATATTATAGGAGATTAACAGACACATATTATTTCCACATCCTGTTACTAGGCAACGCAAATCTTTTTTCAATGTATGCCAAAAGGATGTAAGGAACAGTGATGTTCAAACCCTGTCTGATGTTCACATCCCAAACAAATTAAAACATATTTATCTCCCTTCATTAGGATTCTTTGTTAGCTTATCTCCAAAGCTTACCTCCCCTCTTTTGTCACACCTTGAAACTCCCTTTTATAACCAATGCAGCCACTATTTATTATATGCGGCACGGCATTCGTTTTTATCTCGTAATTGATTACATACTTTCTTAAACTACTACGGTATGACACTGAAATATGCAAAAAATGTTATCTTCACACAAAAAATGATTTTCGAAATATATATTCACAAAAAATAGATTTTTTTTTTCATATTGCTCGCTTATAGTGTCCGTCGCTTTAAGAGGACTTTACATTAAGAAAATTTCGTTTGTCGCGATTTTCTCGAAAACAGCTCTAACGATTTTTTAAAAATTTTATACATGAGGTGCTTATACTAAGCGCTAAAACTTTTATTTGAAACATTTATTTTAAAAAATCTCTTAGGGGTAGTTACAAGCCACCCACTCTGAATACGCGCTCTTTGCAATATGGCCCCCTGTTCTATATCAGAATGTGAAGTGAAAAAGATGTATTGGTCATGGTTAAAGTAAAAGAAAGTTACGAGAGTGCATTAATCAATTTTTAGTTCTGTTATTTATCATTCGGGTACTCAGAATGACAGAGGATAGATACCCAAGAAAATTTTGGATTTGGAAGTAGAAGGAAAAAGAAGAGGGTAGCCCAAAGAGTGCTGGATGGATGGGGTGAAAAGGAGTATGGCGAGAAAAGGTTTATGTGAAGAAGATGCTGTGGACAGGGACTTAATAGAGGCAAAAGATTGTTGTGGGATGAAGGAAAACTATTGTGTTGTAGAATATTCTTTAATTTAAAAAAATATATATCATTCGGGGATGCGATGTGATGTGGTAACGAAAACCTCTTCACTTTTACAACCAATTAACATGAAGAGAATGTCATATAGAATTATACTAACAGCTAACTTTTATTTGGGCAATAGGGTAATTGAACGAAAGCTTCAAATTAAACAAATAAAACGTCGAATAGAAGTTTATAAATATCATAGTAAATAATTTCACTGATTTTAAAGTATTGTCAACAGATTTTCTGAGAAAGGACCCCAACATTTCATGTTTTCTGAGAAGGTTAAGTAATAAGTCTCCCCCCAGGGAGAGGGGGGTCCGGGGTCCTCCCCAGGAAAATTTTAAAAATTAAGATGCAAAATAACGAGTTTTAAGCTTCCGGGGGTCCTCCCCCGGAAAATTTTAAAACTTAAGACGCAAAATAACGAGTTTTAAGCTTCCGGGGTCTTCCCCCGGAAAATTTTAAAAATTAAGACGCAAAATAACGAGTTTTAAGCTTCCCTCGCTTTATACTTGTATTAAGTAATTTGTGGGCAGACTTCAAAAAATTTTTAAAATTTTCCTTTTTTTAATGAATGGGGGGGGGGGGTTCAAACCCCCAAACCCCCCCCCCCCTCGGTACGCCTATGTCCGGTCAAGAAAACCATCTACCTAGCTCTTAGTATCAAACGTAGCGCCGCGGAATTGATGGCAAAATGAACCTTCCCTTGAAATTAAATTATATTTAATGAACTATTGTTTCTGGGTTAAGGAAAACTTAAAATAACTGCCACGAATCGTTATGCTAATGTGTGTGTGTGTGTTTGTGTGGCCATAATTCTAATATAACTTAACTTTTACGATTCATATCACAATTAATATACTATAAATACTCAACTAAACTTCAGAACTGAAGAGTTTTGATAAATTTGAAAGAGATTAAATTAATAAAGATACCATTGTACTTATTCTCAAATGAATGAAAAACAAAGTGTGAGTTGAAATATCATAATCTAATGGTAGATGTTGACGTTTAGTATGAGAAATCCATCTAATATTATTAAATTAGTTGTTCTAGACGTTGATAATCCTGGAATAGAAAGTACGTGTTTAATGTTCTAAGTGTGCTATAACTTGCTTTATTATCACAGTACTTCCAGAGTGTTAGCGAATTTGAATGTCGAACTGTGGAATAAACGGGCTAACGATATGAGATTTAGAGTTCTTCTTCTCAGACGTCTGGATTATCCACAGCGTCAAGTCGACGAAGTGTCGTGCCGTTGTAATCTATATTAATAAATGGAAGTGTCTGTCCTCCGTCTGTCTGTCTTCCGTCTGTCTTCCGTCTGTCTGTCCGCGATGCCCAGCGAAATCTACTCAACGCAGAGATCTGAAATTTTATAAGTAGGCGGACTAAAGGGTCGGAATGTGCACCTCGAAGCCGGAATTTTAATTTTCGCCTCCGTTCGTGAGTTATGAGTGAAAAACTGGCAGAAAACGTGCATTTTTTTTGCGTTTTAGAAGCATCAGTTTCAGTAATAAATTTCAATATCAAATAACTTACAGATGGCTTTGGCTATTTTTGTCAACATACCTCATAGCCTACCTTGAAAATAAAAGCAACGCGATCGCTTGATTTTGTAAGTCCATCCTAGACGATTCATTTGTTTAGAGTGTCAAGGCCCACAGACATATGACATTTTCAACCTACACGGAAGAAGGATAATCAACCCTAAATATGGTCAAACATTGTTCGATTTGAACGAAACTCACTATACAGGGGTTTTCTGGGCCAAGGAACTCGAATCTGAGGTCGCTTATACCAGGGGACGCTACCTAATCGTGGAATGCACTCCACGTGATTTAGGTGTTAATAATTATAATTTGAAATAATTATCGCGGGGGAAGCCGCGGGCACATGCGGGCACATGCTGTTTGTCTGTCTGTCCACGATGCCCATCGAAATCTACTGACGCAAAGATCTGAAAATTTAAAGATAGATGGACTGAAAGGTGGGCGAATGCACCTCGAAGCCGAATTTTTAATTTTAGCTTTCGTTCGCGAGTTATGAGTAAAAAACTGGCAGAAAACGTGATTTTAGCGCTGTCGAAGCATCAGATTTCAGTAATACATTTCAATGTCAAATCAATTGCAGTTGGCTTTGGCTATTTTTGTCATACCGTGGAAATAAAAGCATCGCGATCGCTTGAATGTTGTAAGCCCACGCTGGTCGATTCATTTGTTTAGAATGTCAAGGCCCGTAGACATATGAAATTTTCAACCTACACGGAAGAGGGATAATCAACATAGACCTAAATATGGTTAAACATCGTTCGATTTGGACGAAACTCACTATACAGGGATTTTCTGGGCCAAGGAACTCGAATCTGAGATAGCTTTTACCAGGCAACGATATCTAATCGTGGTATGTAATTCACGTGATTTAGGTGTTAATAAAATAATGATTTAACTATTATGCTCTTAATTTTTAATTCTTGAAATAATTATCGCGGGCGATCGCTTGATTTTGTAAGTCCATCCTGGACGATTCATTTGTTTAGAATATCAAGGCCCGAAGACATATGAAATTTTCAACCTACACGGAAGAGGGATAATCAATATAGGCCTAAATATGGTCAAACATTGTTCGATTTGGACGAAACTCACTGTACAGGGGTTTTCTGGGCCAAGGAACTCGAATCTGAGGTCGCTTTTACCAGGCGACGCTATCTAATCGTGGTATGTAGTCCACGTGATTTAGGTGTTAATAAATATAATGATTTAACTATTATGCTCTTAATTTTTAATTTTTGAAATAATTATCGCGGGCGAAGCCGCGGGCACATGCTAGTCTTTAATAAGCGAGAGGTTTACAGCTCTCATGGAGTAGATTGGTGTATGTAGAACCGTTTCTTCTTCATAGTCAAACTCTGTTTCAACATGAGCTACTGAAAAAAAAATCTTACGTAAAAACATTAGTTTCTTTACCCTATCTTGGACAAAGCTACTTTCTCGTTTTACTTTGCGACATAGAGTGACCAAATTGCAAGAATGGGCAATCAGTTTTCTTGTCCTCACCCAAAACCATATTTTTGCAAGGCAAGACTTAAAATTTTGAGTTTGGAGAACAGTTGACTAGGAAGAGTTTGTAAGAAGAAAAAAGTTTAAAATAAAAATATTAGCTTTTAGTACGAGAGATTCATGTAGCCTACACAATTTAAACAAAATTAGAGCATTTTTGAAAAAAAATCACGAAAAGTGAAACGTTTCATGTAAAATGTAAGAGGAAAAGAGAATCATATTTCCAATGACCTCCTTAAATTATATACTTAACCGAATTACAAAATTTCTTTTTAATAAACTCAGACAGATAGTCAGGAAAAATACATACATGTTTCCGAAAATATTATTTTTGAACTCAAGGAAACTCAAAACTTGCCTATCGTATATACTATTAATTGTAAAAACGTGACAAAATAATTGTATGGTCGGATAAAATATTTATATGTTATTTGTCCCTTGTGCCAGTAGAGAATGAACTATTATAAGTCTGTTTTTAATTAAATTAAATTAGGAAAGTTCTATGGTACGAATATTCAGTGTATACCTACATTTATTAAATAATAGGCTAATTAAAATTATCACTAAATGAAAAGTAAGTAGGCTATGTAAGATTATTACAAATTCATAAGATACTCCATTAACTTGAAAACAAAATGATAAACGTATTCAATTCAAACGTGAAACTAAAAATAACAGAAATTTTTAAAACAAATATTTGAAGATCTGTCGGACAAGGCATTTCAGGAAATAAGCCTATATGCATTTCTGAATTACTTTTTGTACAGTGCTCTGCTTAGTGTCCCAAAAGTTTACAATTCATCGTATGAACTTGAGATGTTTCGCAACATTAAATTAAATTTAGTCTCCACGCTAATAAGTTTTAAATAACTTACCTCATCAACCAGTCCGTCACTACTCCTACATAAACAACATTTTATGCGAAGAAAAGTTTCAAATAATAGTTTTAGAAATTATTACTAGGATTAGTTTAAATAAAAGAAATAACATGGTTGAGATTCGGTGACATAAGTTATTGATACCTAACTCTTTCTTTCTTTGCCGGATTTTTACCTCTTCCGTTGTAGGGACTGCATGCAGCCCACGCCGCCCGGGCCTTATAGGACCGTGACCTGTCGGGGAAGGGAGTTTCTATGGATCACACAAATACTCTTTTTGGCCAGGACATGGAGTGCCTTTCTGTTGGGTGATCAGCCCAAAGCCGGGACCACCTCCGAGACTACACAAACACATAGAATAAAACACACCAGTTGTTTGCACACTCATTCTGAACAAAGCGTGAATGAGAAAAAGATAATATTAACGGTCAGATTATATCCGGGGACCACAAGGGTCTAAAGTTATCTGATAGCCTATTCGTCTTACAGGTGAGGGATAACCTTGGAAAACCCCCACATAGGTAACTTGTCCTGATCAGGAATCGGACCTGGGCCCGCTGCGTGAGAGGAGCGAACGCATCTTGTGGACCACAGGGGTGGACAGATACATCACTCGAAAATAAAATTTATTTCTGATAAAAAATTTTGTTTTCGAGCTTTGTTGTTTACGGACTGACACACATACACAGACATTAAAAAATAAAATAAAAAATAAATAAATAAACATTATTCAGGCTCGGTAACAGTGAGTATAATGTTGGCTTTCTGTGCTTAGGGCCCTGGCCCAGATTGATGGCATTTATGTCTGCATAAATGTGACAGGCCCTTGTTTGTAGATTTACAGGCATGTAAAAGAACTAAGTGGCTTAAGTTGAAGTACACACCGTCGTTAAAAGAAAAAACCGCGTATCGAAACCTAAACACCCATTATTTTTCGACCCATGGAATCACGGTTCTTAAAATTAGACATCGATTTTCTTATACCTGCCCTATCTAGAAATAATTATGGTATAAGAAGATAAAGTAAAAATCTGAATCCTCACATAAATATCATCGTATAACCTACACGTGATTAAATTGTTTATATAATTTCTTCATAGCTTCATCTTCCCTCGGACCATTATTAGTCCAGTTCCTAAAGAGAGGCAGGCAATCTTTAACACAGAGACTTGTGGAGGCTATTAATGACTTATCTGAATTCAATTAAAATAGTTAATGGGAAGTACCTTCCGCACATTCTTTCCTTGAGCCTCCACACAGTAAATAACCAGATCGGAGGGGTGGTGCCACATACTTGTTGGATCGCCGGAAGGTCTACAAATTACAACACTTCCATAGCCCCAGTGCTTGGAATTTATGTAGAAATCCAGCCGACTCACCGTTGTATTATAGTAGTAAAATTAGTTCTTCCTTCGTTCCAATTGCCCAATATAAGTTTTCTTCATATGTTGCAGGTTTAGGCATCATATACATCAGATACGTAAAAAAGTTAGCACAAATGGTGTAAACAAGGGATGGGTCCTCGATACTCTCGTTACCTCGATACTCGATACTTGCATGGTATCGGCATCGAGCGATACTTCAGAAAACTCGCTCGGTAGCCTACTTTTTCGATACTTTGGTAATTCTGCAATTAAGTGAGAATGCTAGTATTTTTGAACAAAAACTTGTGAGTTGACTGTTTAAAAAACTAATTTTAGTTTTAATGTAGAGTTTAAAAGTAATTATAGGCTACTGTTGATATTAAATTTTGTCTCATTAAATATGCACACTTAATTAATTTAGTTGGTATAACACAGTTCTCTCAACTTTTAATTTTTAATGTATCTATTTATTGAAACTGGAAATGTTGACGGCATCGAGTATCGAGGGAAAAATCATGTATCGGTAACGAGTATCGAGTATCGAGAAAATCTGCTATCGACCCATCCCTAGTGTAAACTGAAATAAAATGAGAACTTAATTTCTAAGTAAATGTTAGGTATGCCTAAAGGTTTTCCTCACATAGTTACTCATACACTTGTCTATGATCATCTGAACAATAAGAAATAAACTGAACTGAAATCAATTAGATTTCTCGGCATATTTTCGAAAAAGGCGCCATCTAAGAAGCTCAGGGATTTACAGAAAGGGAAGCTGTTTACGAAGTAAGTTTATCTTCGTAACAATACCTCAAATAAATTGAAATAAATTATATTCCACGGCGTGTTTAAAAAACCCGTCTCTTATATTGCGCCATCTAGCTTTCTCAGGGATTATCATAGTCTAGGAATAATGAATAATCCGGATTTTTCAATAAATTCACGAACGAAGTTGCTCCTGAATTTTTCTTGAGAATCCAAATCTCGAGTTATATTCATTGTGACTATGATGAACACATACAGATTTAAGCATATAAAGAATAACTAAAACCACAAACATTAATAAAAGACGTCGGCTTCCGCCATTAGGAGACAATCGCTATATTGTAGCGATGGTAATTAACAACACTTTTCGTTATTGGAAATAGCTATTTTATATTTGGATTAAACTCTATGCTACTACTGATAAAAGGGGACTATGGTTACACTAATCGAATGAATAATTACTGACTGAAAACACAACTATCGAATTTAAATTATGATGGACCCCCCTTTTCTTTAGATATCATTATAAATGTGTTGGAAGTGGAAGATGTTTATCTTGATGTTGCGATTTATGTTCGATTAATCGCTTAGGTCAGGGAAGTTATAAAGATACAGTATGTTGGCATGAATTCACATACAAGAAAAACTGAACGTAGGTGCGATAAAAACAATCAATACAATGAAGGCGATAGTCAGCGATGTTTGGTTGAAATGTTACATATATTTTATACCAGTTTGGTCTACAACTAAAATGTGTTGATATCAATTATAGCTTATTTCTCAAAAGTTTTAAGAGAAGATTCCTGTATTCCAACAACTAACTTCCATAGGAGTTTCAGGGACTGCAAAAATGTTTCTAGTAAAATTAGCTTCATAACTAGAAATAAAATGAATTGACATCAATTATTTATAACGTCTTCGCGGATTTCCAATGGAAAGTGGCATATAAGTAACCTCATAAGAAAAAAGTGATATTAAATAAATTTTATTTCTTCGCGTATTATCAAAATTACTTTCTATATTGTGCCACCAATTTTACTCAGGGATACTTAAAGAGTGAAAAAATCAAACTAACTTCAATATTACACTTAAAATGAATTAACATCAATCTAATTTCCACCATAATTTAAAAAAAAAATGTTAAATATGACTAACTTTACTGCATGAAAATGAAGTGGATTGAAATTTTATTGTATTTCTCGGAATTTTATGCAAAATGATTTCTGTATTGGGCCTGAGTTCTTCACGGATTTTCAATAGTATAGAATTTGAAGGGATGTGTGACCTATATATACCTAAATTCCCAAATTTTAAACAGATTCCTTAAGATGTTTTTGATAAAATTACGCAACCATTTATTAAGTGAAGTAATTGATTGAGTAGGAGAGAAAGATGAGGTCACGTCCTTTAAGAATGACAGACAAGTGTGGAACTTTCTTCTTCGCAATTCAGAAAGACGCCGATGCTCACACTTTCATTGTTCTGATTTTTTAAATTTGATGCTCTGAAAGATAATGTCTAGGGCTAGGAATATGACGAATTTTTTTCTGAGACATCACAGACACTGCAGGATATAGTATAAATTCTTCTCCCCTCAAAATGAACTAAAATAGCATCCTTTTATTTTTATTATTTTTTTTTTTGCATTTTTCGGCATTTTATTCTTTAGTGATCATTTTTAGAAAAATTGTATTGTTTCGTTGCATTTTCCCCTATTTTGTGCTCAGAATGTACTTTTCTAACATTTCAACAAAGGGATCTCCAAGTTTTTTACCTCCAGACAGTTAAATGCATGTTGATTTAGCATTCTTATCGTCAAACAAATAAGTACGACATCCATTAATAAATATAATAAACAAAACAGTAATAATCATAGAAAACAATATAATAAAAGTAGTAGTATAAAATAGACCTATTTAATCTTGTCCTTTGATTATTATTATTTATTATTACACTGCTGTATATTCCCATTTTAAATACATATTTAGAAATATTAAGTTTTTTAAAATGTTTAATGTCATATTTAACAAATGTAAGGTCATTTTAAAGTCATTTTTCCTGGATTTTTTAGGTCATCAACTTATGGTGGTGTCCAAAATTGACCCTCTCCTCTCCTATGCTGTCCCTTGACAATGAAAGCTTAAAAATGTCTCTATACCAGGGAGACTAGTTACTTCCTTCGTCGTGATCAACTTCGCAACAAATCCTTATCCAAGGTCTGTGCGGGCACGTTAATGTAAGAATTATAGCATGGCATTCTTATAGATGAAATGTTTATTATGCTGTTTTATTTTATCTGATAAACACTTATGAAAATGAATAACATAATATGCTAATCATAGGCTATAACGATTATAAAATGAGTCTTGATAATGGTAAGTTCGATTATATTTTAGAATGTTTGTAGCAGTGAATATCGTAGTCAGTCCACTGCTATGGCGCAGGGGATGCGTCCGCTTCTCTCTAGCCCAGGATCGATTCCTGGTCGGGACAAGTTACCTAGGTGGGGGTTTTCTTCACCTGTAAGACGAATAAAGGATAACATTAGGCTCCTGTGGTCCCCGGATATTATCTGACTGTGATTATCAACTTCACCCCATCCGCGCCTTCTTCAGAGTGAGTGTGTGAGCGACTGGTGAGTCTCGTCCTATGTGTTCATGTTGTCTGAGAGGTGACCCCGGCATGGGCTGATCACTCATCGGGGGAAGTCCTCCATATCCTTGTCTGGTCGTGGTCCTGTAAGTCCTGGGCAGCGTGGGCTGCATAAACAGAAAAGTTCAACTAAGAAAATGAAGTGATGATCATAGACGCTAAAACTGATCTAGAAAAACAGATTTCAAAATTCTGAATAATCAATTCACTTTTTTAAAATAAAGATATCTAGGTTATCTTGTGAGTAATTTATTAAATTTCGTTCGTCAATCTCCGAAAGCTTAATTACGCCTACATAATATATTAAGGCTCTCCTAAGCAGGTGTTTTGCAGGAGTTCTTCTATAGGCCTATAGCTTTTTAACTTAGCAAATACGAAGACATGTCTTATTTCATTTTCTAGACGCGTTTTTCCGGGATAATCTTTCTGTTGACCTACTGACCTGGATGCAGTACATTATTGCACACTAAAGTTTGTAAACAACATAATTTCACCAGAATACCTGGAATTAAAGTGTGTTTATTATCGTGAAAATAGACGGTGCTTACATAAAAATTACTGGTAAATATATACTTTGTGTCATTGTCGATTCACTACCACTGCTTGAGAACTGTATCTTAGATCTGTTAGTAGTTTTTTTTTTGCAGTCCTTGTAAAATAAAGTTATGGCTAAGATACTATTCTATATTTCCCAATCCAAATCGAGCCTTTCCTAACCTGCTGATTACAACCTGCTAGAGATTGGTTGTTGATGTCCGTTCAGCATACATACAGACATGTTACTTGGCGGTGTCATTACATGGCGACCGGTTTAAGTATTCGATGTAATGTTTTCTAGATGTGTAGTAGGCTATAAAGTGACCGTGCTGGCCCTGAATCTACGAGTCATAACATCTGAAGAGTGTATGTTTTGTAAGCATTGAAGTTGACCGCCCAAATTATAGGGCAGCAGTGAAGCTCCCTTATTTTCGGCAGCGGTTTTTCAAACATTAAAAAGCTTTGGTCAGACTGCCTCTAATACGATATAACAAGTTAACAAGGCGGGAGAACGTTAGGTATCCACTGACTTACTAAGTACAGTCCAGTTCAAAATGATATTTCCTTTTCTTTCTGTATATGGCAAGGTCTCTAATATAGCATTCCCTCTGACATTATTACCTTTCAATAGCGGGGAGTTGTGAGAACCGGCGAGTAAAAGAAGATTAAGAAAATGAGCTCGGAGAACAAAAGCTAATTTAGTGTCCGGCTTGAAAGCGTTGAACTACTGACCAATAGCCATTTTACATGTAGATGCAGTGGTTCTCAAATAGTGATCCACAACCTGATCCATTTTCCATAAGACATACGGCGTACTATGGACGTTTGCAGAAATTTTTTCAAGGGGCAAATAAACAAATAACTGCCATCACCACCATCACTGTGCCTCTATTACAACCACTTTATTATTATTGTTATTATTAGTATTGTTATTGTTGTTATTATTATTACTATTACTATTATTGCAATCCACATAATTGATTTTACTGTAACTGTAGTTATGACTATGGACACAAAGGAAGAAGTTGTTGCAGTACACTCACATTAAATTTTCTACCCCCTTACAATTTCATGGTACTATGAATTCATATAAAATGCGATACTTCCGTTGTCTTACCTTCATTACAATAAAATGTTTGGCTAGAAATGGTTTCATATTTAGTGGAAGTGATTATTCCTACATGCTCATATCTAAGTTACCTACTAGTTACAACTCTTTTTTTTGTCCAAACAAATACAGCTACAGTACCGGTATATTAATACTTAAGCCTCATTTCACTTTAGTTTCTTACAGTAATTTAGTTTAGATATTTATGTGTAAACAAAATTTCCATGGGGCAGCGGCCCTACCCTGTTCCCCCCCTTCCGGATGGCCATGTTTGTGCATTTACTTGATGTGAGTAGCAACCAAACGTAAATTAGTTTTATCAGCAAATTATAAACTACTTGTCAGATACATCAGTTCAATCTAGGGCAATATATCGCTACTTGTAAAGGAGTAAATATTGTCCAGATTATGGTAGATTGTTGAGAACTAAATTTGGAAGTGTGTTATCAATTAGGAATGCCCTGTACAAGATGTTATCATTATATTGCAGGAATTTTTCTTAACATATAGTGTTAAGTCACGATAACGTTTGGCACGAACTGGAAGCTGGAAGACACGAATTCGATTCCAGTTGCCAAAAATTATCTAAACATAGAAACTTTAATGTTAAGAAGTTATGGGGGAGAGATCTATGAATATCCTTTTTTCATACTATCGTCCTTAGGAAATATTTTAATGCAATTTCACATTCAAAAAGCATACAAATCAATATCCATATACTTATTTCGGTTTCAGAACCACCCGTTCGTAACCCAATTATGAAAAATTTTCAGAAGCAGTATCAGACGATAAAATGAAATACCGCTCCAATATCTTTTTCAATAAAGACTTGTAGTGGACTTAAGAAAAGCTTATAAACAAGTTATTTTGACATTATTGGCAATGTATTGGTAATACATTCATGAACCAAAGATTATTGTCTCCGTTGAACATTACATGAGAATATTATAGGAGAAAAATTCCTCTGACACTGTGATTTGAACCCAGGACCTTTGGCTATCCGTGTAGGTCATAAAAATCGCTACTTATTGTGCCTCACAGTACTGCTTATGACATAATTTGTCTGTCAGTGAGGTGGACCATTAAGGGCAGTCAGTCATAGGAGAGAGGTTTCATCTGGCGCTGTGAAGTGAACTCTAGCTTAGCTCAGTTGGTAGAGCAGTGTCACGGATAGCCAAAGCCAAAGGTTCAAATCACAGTGTCAGAGGATTCTTTCTCCTATAATTTTCTTATTGGCAATATCAAAGTAAAGAAAAATTGCCATTTTAACTTTTATTTAAATATATGTATATAATTTATGCATGTGCATAACAATTACGAAAAATAATATAAAAAATATTAAAACTTCCTCTGATAGCTTAAACATGTCCTGTAAATTTCATGTAACTTAAAGTAATTAAATTCAGTTATATTTTTTGTAATTGTAATGGAAAGATATATTGTCTATAAAAATAACAATACTCGGGTCGTAGTAAAATGAAGACCCCCTAATTAAATTAGTATCGGAATAAGATATTTCCACGATACTGTTGTGCTACAGTCTTATTCCTGGAGTTCATTTTAGTTAGAAGCTGTGGAGTCCTTGCTCATGGTATATCAATTGCAGATAAGCGATTATGTTATTGTTATTTTCGAGCTTAGGCTTAGCAGATATCTTTAAATGAATTTAACCACTTTAAATCCTGCATTTGTGTAATGTTCCGATTGCTTATGATAAGACAAAAGCCAGTTGACTAGAGTATAAAAGAGCGACAAAATGTTAGCACTCATTTTTATGGTAGAATTCTAGAGTGATTTGTTAAGCAAATTCACTATAATATGTTATTTTACTCTTTCTTGATTATCTTAACTGTTTATGTTGATAATGCCGTTTTAAATAATTACTACATAACCAGTTCACTGCAATAATTGTTTAATGTTTCTTCAATATTACTGTTTCTATAAGACTATTGCTTATGTTTATATACGTCCATCTCTAGTTATGTGAAGATAAGGCTTTAAGGCCTTAATTATTCCAGTGGGAAATAAATGGATAAATTTAATTGGATTGAAATTAAAATTGTTATGTGGTATATGGATTAACAATATATTCTTAAAATTTAGGATATGATATATTGTAATATTTAATATTTCATAATTTCTTTATAACTTAATACTGCTGAAGTGCAACAGTGACAGATAAATAGCTTATAAATTCCATATCAGTAATATATGCTTACGGTTCCGCCTCTGAACCCACGAGCAGCGAGTTCACACCGGGCTGGGACGATATATTTTCAGATGTAACAAAACATTAAGCCCACGCTTCCCTGCTAGAAACAATATATGATTTGTGCCCCTAGTCTGAGATTTCGGATCCGTTTGAAAAAGAGGAATTATAAACAAAACTTATCTACACATAATTTAATTTAAATCATAGCTTTTAGAATAAATAAAAAAAATGTATCACTTTAATGGTTAAAATCGGTTTACACTTCTAATGTATCAAAGCGTTCCTTTTTTATAGTAAAGATAAATGGAAAGATAAAATTAACCCCTTTTTTGATGGATGTTAGTTTATAACTTTTAATAATTTATTTTTAACATTTGAAAGAATATAAAACCTTGGTTCATTACCATTGACTCATGTAATGAAGGGTCGTCATCTAGCTCATGGTGGCATGATATAAAAGAGATTACATTCACATAATTGAATAGGGTCGCAAGATTATTATGTAGAACATTTCGATCGTTTAAAACCATAGAAGGCCTAATACCACTACGAGTACCTGGGCAGTATCGTTGATATTATATTTTCTTGATAATATTGATACTATCATAATTTATTTTAAACGTGTCATTTGTTTTATATCTTACTAAAGTAGAAGATCGAACATTTTTTACGTGTCCATCTCATTGAAGGATAACTACTGTGGCATTTCTTCCATTGAATATTAAAATGTGCATACTTTTCGTAGCTATGACGATAAAATTATATTAATTTATTATAATTGATTTAATTGACACCAATATTATTAATCCTACGTCATCAAATATTAAATCTTACTTTTAATTTGTAGTAAAGTATTCTTGTATTTATCGCTTACCTTTTGAAGAAGAGTTCTCAAATTTTCAACTTGTAAAAACACTCTTGGACTTGGCGTTAAATTAAGTAATCTGTACTTCCCTTGATCTTTTTTGTGTGTAAATAACCTAAATTAGCCGACATGAGTTATTTGTTTAACTCATTTTTATCTAGTTAACAACTGAAGAGAACTTGAGGGATCCACTTGTCCTGCCTGAGTATGTACACTCAGATATAAAAATTAAAGCACTTTGGGCGTGCTAAGGGAGGAAGAAACAATAATGGCCAAAAAAGTTTAATTACACAATGAATAGTCCATAGGAATTAGGCATAATTACCGGTAAGGAATGGTTCATTATTTTCTTTGGTCAAACTTTTGTGTAATATTCTATCGTAGAGATTTATTTCTTTTGGTAGAGTTTGTTTTAATACAAGAAATTTGTAAGTGAGAATTTTGTACCAAAGAGTGTAGAGAGTTGTCTAGAGGTAATGTAGCCATTTTGTTGGAGGAATTTCTAAGAGTAGGCATGTAGCATACCTACGTTAATATCTATAGGTCTGAAAGTAAAAATTGCAGTCGCTTTCATAACCCTCAAGAGAAGCATTTCAGTAAGTATTTGGACATTCTTTCAGCCGAATCCTGGTCTTTCTAAACTTCTCTCTTGGTGATATGACTTCTTGTTTCTGAAATAATTATCGTGGGTAATACTTCACGAAAAGACAGGCAGCAAGAGAACAACTAAATTAAACGATATTATTTATATTATATGACCGCCGGCGTGGTCTTGTGGTTAGCGTCGCTGAATACAGATCCGTCGGCTCGGGTTCGATCCCCGGTACCTGCTATGGTTTTTCTGAGGTAGGGAGGTCTGGAACGTGATGCACTCAGCCTCGTGATTCAAATTGAGGAGCTATTTGATAGAAAAGTAGCGGTTCCGGGTATGAAAACCAGCATTAACGGCAGTGGGTGTTGGCATGCTGACCATATGCCCCTCAATCCTGCCATCTACCTATGGTAGATGATGCAGCGGTGGGGTGGTAGACCTAGTTCCTTCAGGGATGTAGCGCCACGGAGTTTAATTTGAATTTATATTGTATGCACTAAATATAATTTTAAGTAACTTATATATCGTAGCCCATTTAAGAATATTAATTTATATGAAATAAATAAATTATTGATAAGTTTTTGGATATGTTTCACTAAAGATATTTATATTATAGGCTTACTAGTAATAGGATGCGAAGCTTTTGCTTTTCATTCCTTTTGAAAGGTACCCATAAAACTTGACATTTAACTAAGTAATTCAATCCACTCTGATGCAGTCCTATATAGTCACATAAGATGTACTTAAAAAAAATATATATTTCGTACAGATTTCATAGCATGCACTTGCAATTATTAATGATGAATTATATGATACATTCTCATGCAGATTATAGCTTAGAGAATGGGGAGTTTAGTACACCAAAACAACCTTCAACTGAAAAAAAGTCACTGGGGAGTAAAATTAGATTAATACTGACACATTAATAAAGAGGGAGAGTTTGAAGTGAAAATATTCACAATAAATTTTAGTTTACAGAAGTATACTCTAGTTATACTTTCAACAAATGTAAAACTTTATAATTTTCTTAACTTTTATTTCATGAATCACAGAGTACAGGTGCATCAAAATGGAAATATTTCAATGTAAACCCGAGACGAGCTAAGAAAGAAACCTGAAGTAAAGAAAAACCGTACGTCTGACTCACTCTTACGTCATACGAGTAATATGCTAGAGTGAGAAAGTTGTACTGGTTTTTGTTTACTTCAGGTTTCCTTCTTAGAACGGCCATACTTTACATAGGCGGGTTTTTGTATCAATGTTTGAGACATTGAAACCAAAAAATATGCTTAATTTAATTTAATAATTAATAATTTAATTAATTTAATAATTTAATAAACCTTTTTTTAGCCAAACATGTTTATTTTAGCACAAATGATCTGAATATTCCCTAAGGGGTGGAAAAATCTTTGCATTGATACCTAATTCATACGTATTGGAACGGATTTCATTTAGACAAAGGGATAATAGTATTAGTAAATATAAATATAGTGTATAATATATATTTATGTATAATATGCACATTATATATGAAACATAATTCTGGAGCGGAAAATTTTATTTTGGTACTAATCGAACTTACGTTTTTGGGTTAATCTACATTTACACCGATTCTATAGAGGAAGATTTGCCATGGCTTCAATCGATTCTAGTTTTCATAATCTGGAGGGGCCAAAAATTTATTTGGAATTGAGGGGAAATGAGTGGTCTCGCATCTGCACACTAAGCTGAATACTCGGGTTCAATATCCACCTAGTAGAAATTACCATGTGTGATTTCTATAGCCTATTATTTCGGATTCCGTATTTAGCTGTTACTAGGGCGCGTAATTACACAATTTTTCAATTGGAGTTCATTTAGGCTATTGGACTACATAATTAATTATATATATGGAGGATACTTGAAGACGGCTGCTATCTTTTGCTACAAAGATTTTTAAAAAATCATATTATAGGAGCTTACTACCCCTTCAGATTGCGAAAGGGACTTCAAATTTACTAAACAATATATTTATTGATAGGCTCAGCTATCTCAGGTGTGCTAATTGTAAGTACTGCCAGACATTAAAATAAAATATCCAATATGTTAATATTCTAAAGGTAAATATTTTGTTAAACTCAGTTTTGGCATTAAACATAAAAAAGTAGAAAGCTCTCTATCACCACTTTGAGCTCCGAAACTTGCTGTCATACAAGCAGCATATCTAACGAAAGTTACTAACAATGCATCACATATATTTCCGGGGTAAAACCAAAAAAGGACTAACTTTCGTCCAGCAAAAGTTAATGCAGCGTTTATTTACTTCCTTTATCGCCCCTAAAATGTTGTAATCGAACTTTCATAACACCCGGTAGGCTATAGCTTACCATTTCATTAAAAGAATAAAGTTAAGGAAGGAGCTCAGTGGGTTAACTAAATTACCATGCCTTTATTTCACCAGAATTTTACCTCAATCGTTATAAAATTCCTTTATGTATTTTAGCTTAAAATGTATTGTTCCCTTACAATTTCATTGGCACTTTAATTATAGAGAAGTGCTCTCTATATCCCTTACATTAACTCCACCAAAGTCTTCCGAATCCAAGGGCGGGTTGTTCAAGTGATAAGCTCCAGGTCAAAACGATCCAGGATAAATCATTCCAATCTATACATGCAACAGAAAATCTGAAGGGAGAAAGATTGGATTCAAACTAAGATTAACTATAGGCCTATCTTATCCCAATATTGTTTATGGCACGATTGTTATAGGCTTCTGTATTAATTATTTCTAGGAGCTATGACTATTCATGTCTTCGTCAACGTAAACCGAGGAATATTTCGCAATATAATACAGAAACATTAGAATCGAGTGTTTAATTATTAATGTAATGAAATCTGTGAAGTAGTTATGATCAGTATTGAATCAGTAGCCCGAAGTGGGGATTCCCCTCTGGATTACTAGGATTCCCTCCAGAGATTTCACAAATTTTTGCAATTGAATTATATTCTGTAATTTACATTTGCAAGTAATTGTTTATTTTTTATTTTTATTAGACAGTTATTAAGTGCCAGAATGGTACTTTCTAAGATTGTATGGGAAAATTGTCTGTCCGTCTATCTATCTGCCTGTCTATCCGTCCGATCCGTCAGTGTGTCTGTACGCGCGATAACTTGAATACGCTTTATCAAATTTTAATGAAACTTCGTATACGCACTTATAACGTTCATGGAACGAAGCCTATTGGGCCATTATTGTTTCTTCATCCCTTAGCACGACCAAAGGGCTTTAATTTTTATATCTGAGTGTACATACTCAGGCAGGACAAGTGGATACCTCAAGTTCTCTTGAGTTGTTAACTAGATGAAAAATGAGTTAAGCAAATAACTCATGTCGGCTAATTTAAGTTTTTTACACAAAAAAGATCAAGTGAAACACAGATTACTTAATTTAACACCAAATCCAAGAGTGTTTTTACAAGTTGGGAATTTGAGAGCGATAAATACAAGAATACCTTACTACAAATTTACTCTAAGATTTAATAGCTCTAGCATACCTACACATGGTGAAATAGGGCTCCTTGTATAGGAGAATATTAATAATAATAAATATTTCCTGACGTAGGATTAATAATATTAATGCCAATAAAACCAATTATAATAAAGATTTAAGAGCTATTAATATAATTTTTATCGTCACAGTCTGAAATAGGACTACGAAAAGTATGCAAATTTTAATACTCAATGGAAAAAATGCAACAATAGTCTATCCTTCAATGAGATGGACACGTAAAATGTTCGATCCTCCACTTCAGTAAGGTTTACTCAAAAAATGACACGTTGTTACATCAGTTTACCTGATTTTATTATTATTATTATTATTATTATTATTATTATTATTATTATTATTATTATTATTATTATTATTTGCTATAAGGAATGTCCCGTAAAATGTTATAATGCTAATCCCTTAACAGATGTGAACGTAATACACTTTATTTCCAGGATAAATCTTAATGTTGACAAACTATGCAGATTGAGAGATTTATGCTTTGAGAGATTTATGCTTTGAGAGATTCTCCAACCTGAAGAGTAATATAAAGAAAAGAGGCGGTGTCTTTATCACTTTTGTAAAAGGTGTTAAAGCAATTTCGATAAAGATTAAATGAATCAGGTCTATGACTGACTGATTTCAGACTCAATCATGTATTTTATTGGTCAAAATCGAAAGAAAGATATATGAACCTAATGGTCTTTATAATAGGGGAAGATAGGCTGGTATATGACATTCTTTTCATTCACACCCCTTCGTTGGACTGAACTAGTCTCAAGTCGGGATGTTGGATCCAGGATATAGTCACTCTAGAACCAGTCTATACGCCGTGTGTTTTCCTGTGTAGGAATACCTGTAATTTCCTCTTGGGTCACTAGTCAGCCTATTTGAAATCAGCTAGCATGTGCCTGATCCTGTGGTGACGTATACTTCTCAGAGCTTCGCCATGCTTTCAGAAGCCTAGGACGTGATGAAGTGTTTCGAAGTCACTGGGGCAATCCCGACAGGGCATCCTGACTTCTGACTTCTTCTAGTTACACCACAACTCGTAATTCAGCCACATTACGCAATAATCTTAATTCGATTTTCCATTCTGGCGCCAAATTTTGGTTTTTTGCAGATGCATATTCTTCATATAACACGACATTCGTACCCTTGCGTGAAAGCTCACACCTTGTGATATATTCTCCACCTCCGAGCTCCATTCTAAGCTTATAAGGATGAATGACATTATTTTTGGTGCTTACAAGTTGTTAGATTATAAGATAAAATTTGCATAACATTTTATTTGGGAAGTTTAATTTGCTAGTGATGTAAAGATTACACTTTTATTTGAGCATCTCAGTTCACTGATCTGGTGAAGTACAGCTTCCCACTGAGCTCTAAATAATCCGAGGCCCTTGAATTTCCTGTGGATGTATTGTATATCAATGGAATCGGGAGTATCTATCGGCAATTGTAATAATTTCTTCCAACGGCCCTCATATCATTTTATTGGAATTTTCCTGAAATAAATAAATAAATTAAAGGCGGACAGATTAAAGAGTCAATTATATTAAATTTCTGGTCAAAATGAAGCAATGGTGAAGATATTAACAAGGGTTAATTGTTTTCTTGGCAGTCTGATACGGATGTGTAAATTGTGAGTTTCGTTAAATTAAGAATTAACGACCGTGATTGTTTCTCTAACAGTTAAATGGAAAATCACAAATATTGTGATGTGATTTGATTATATTCCAGTTGATAATTTTGTCGAATTGGCTTGCAGATGAAATACTGTCGAGGATTCACATTTCAGAGGTTGGAGGTTGAGTTCTTGATACCGAACAGATTGAGTGTTTTCGTTTTTATTTAAATGCGTTCATCATATCAGCTCCTGTGATGCTCGGTTTATGTAAACGTTTTGTACTGTAGTTCCTAGATTTGTCTCCTATGGCCACAGAAAAGAGATAAAAGAAAATAAGGAGGAAAGTAAACAACACTAAGAACATTCAAAGTAGCCTACCGGTCCTGTAACTCAAACACATCTCGGGCTATGTTACTAATTAATTTAATTAATTACCTTAATTGATCTTATGGACAATAAAAAAACCATTCCAAATTGTTAGTAGGCCTATACGTCTAGATAGGTTTATTTTAAATTAGGGTATATGAAAATCTTTCCTATAGCAAGGTTCTTTTATAACGAAATTTTTATATTTGACTACACGAGGAATAAGAAATTTGATTCCTTTCTAATAGTAGATGCTAGTCTTACGGACGTTTTTTTTAATAATTTACGGAGCGAATCGACCGTTAACTCGACCGTTCAGACCGTTTGTGTTACGCAGTTACGACCAAACTTATTGTTCGATTTTCTTCCAATTTTGCATGAATGCTCCCTGAAGTCATTAAAATTTCGTATGTTTAAGGATTTTAATTTTTTATTCCGTTTCTTGTAATGTCCAGTTTTTTCTTCAAGGATTATAGAAAATGATTCATGCTATACAGATTTGAAGACTATTTTCACTTCCGAGTGCAAATTTTCTACAACGCTGTTCCAGTACATTTCTGGCGTTACTCTAATGGTTTATCGCAGTTCATCTGTTTGTAAATTTGTTTGTTACACAGCCACGATCAAACGCGTTGTTCGATTGTTTTACGAGTGATGTTTATAACACAAGAACTACGGCTGGACCTTTAACATGAAGCATTACTTTGTGCTTATATTTTATAATTGTCTATATGTGGGAATATTTAAGCAAATTTTCCTCACAGTCACGCCACAGTAGTTAAAAGATTTAAAACGATGCAAATAAAATAATTTTTATTTTTTGATTCCGTTTCAAGACGAAGAGCAGATCTTAGATCTCTTTTAGACGCAAAATCTACTGTTCACGGAATTACTAGTAAAATATTATTATTAATATTAATAATAATAATAATAAATTTATACTATGCTCTCTCTCTCTTTCTCTTTAATATCTCATTGAGGGGGTTGTTATATTTAATTTCCAGATCCATGTAGTTGAGTAACGAATGTTGAGATGGTATCCCATTTCCTCGTGTTTTACAAGGTTGGCTTCATGCCTCATAGGTATTATAAAGAGAAAGGTATAATCGTCACATGCACACTCAGTGTACGTTGAGTTATTGGTTGGACCACCCGTTGTTCGTATCGATGATAAAAGTTGGAGCGTCCGCCTTGTAATTTAGGACATTTACCGCTGTGTTGCTTGCATGCATTCACAGAACTGACCACACGGCCAGACCCTTCGTTCCCTCTGTTTACTTTTCATTTTAATTTCCACATCACGAAAACTTACGTATATATTTAGAACAATCTCCTTACCTAAAAGGAGGGTAACTTAAGAGTTTCAAGGATACGTAATAGCTGAACAGTTTAATGTGTTAATTAACAATATTTTAGGCTTAAACCGAAAAGCGTTCGGGTTAACAAAGATCTAGAATACCTGACGAAAGGTATCGGGTTTCCTAAATTCCATGATGATTCAGTTGCACGATTTTATCACGGGAAGAAATTGATAAACACATTACTTTCGCTGGTAAGCCTCGTTAAAAGTGTCTTTTAAAACTGTTCTTTAAAGGCCTCTCGACACTGATGTGTCTTTCTGACCTCTTTCCTATATTATAAGCTTATATCTATTCTAAGGTCAAGGTTAGGACAGTTTCTAGCCGGCAGTTAGGCTACTATTGCGAAATTCTTCTCAGATTAACATAACCGTCCACTTGATCTGAACACGAAGCGCAAAAATGTTAGGATTCTGTCAATTCACTTCCTTTCGTTATTTTTGACTTCATAATAATTTTGTCCATTCATAACTCTAATAGATGTTAACTACACGAAGGCCTATATTTGTTCTGGGATGTGTGGGATGTGGCAAAGATGGTTTAGAACATTCTGTTTTATATCTAAATTACTTTAGAACTATGGAAAATGCTCTTTGAAAATATCTTTGTCATTATCACATTTTTCTTCATCGTGGTCATTTAAGTAACCGTCTTTACTTCCTTACATACCATACCTGTAATGAAGGACTGAGCTCTTGATCAACACCTTATGGTTATAGTACATGGAGGGACACTCAAGTGAGGGACCAACTCGAAGCAAGGATTTCTTCTACAATTACACGAACACATAGAACAATGGGCACGCTTTGAGCTAGATGGAATTCCAATTTGGCATTTGCACTTAAATTGGCTTCCCAAAGGTTCTGAAACCACGACATCCTGAATGTGAGACAGTAAAATTACTACCGCAGACCCTTACTCCGTTCATCATCATCATACTCGTAATAAAACAAATACCGGTATTTTTTCCTATTGGAATAGGAAAATGCTCTCTCCCCTGGTGGCAGTCCTCTGTGATTACTTCTGCTTCGTTCCACAACTGAAAACATAGGCCTACTCAGTAGTAATCACTCAGTAGGCCAAGGCCTATGTTCTATATTCCAATTACATTCCCGGGATTCGATTTTTTAAAATTTATCTCGTTGGGTATTATGTCATATGAATCGTTTTTCATGTAACTTTCAAACACCAGTCTGTTAATTTGCTCTTGAAAAATTCTAAGAATGAATAAAAATTAGTTGAACCCGCGCTCCTTTCCTTAAAAATAATACCACTATAATTTGGTTAAGGCGCTACGCTAATACCCCAATGAGGTCACCAGGATTGTTCAATCGGCCTAATACTTATGTGATCCTGGAATCGTCTTAGCCTTCAACAGAAATAATTGTAACAGAATCTGGAGGTTCATGTTAGCATGTGGTTCATAGAGCTGCTGACCATCTTCACGTTCTGATTATCTTAAGATGAAGAAAAAGAAGGATCTTGGCGAGGACGGCATTCAAGCAGAGATACTTCAGCATCTGGCAGACATTGTCTCCCCATGGCTAAGGAATGCTTAGCTCAAGGACTGCTACCCAGCTTTTGGAAGGTAGCAAAGGTAAATAATACTCACAAAGGGGTAAGATAAAGATGAAAAAGAAGTGAAGTCATAAAGGCCTATTTGCCTCCTCAACAATTTGGAGAAAATTCAAGAGCGGCTTCTGAACAGTAGGATCCAATAACTTAGACTCATGAGTAGCGTTAATGAATGCCACTATGGCTTCAGGAAGGGGAAATCCACTCACTGAAGATGCCATCAATGAAGTAATGGAAAGAATTCAGATCTCGGAACGTAAATACGTAGTGGCCATCGTTATTGATATTGCTGGTGCCTTCGACAACTTGTGGTGGCCATACCTCTTTAAACAGTTACAAAATCTAGAATGCCCCGCCCCACTCTACAACTCTCTCACAGATTACTGTAAAAACAGGAAAGTGTACATAGATTGATCAAACACAACATTAAGGAAAACAATTACCAAAGGATGTCCTCAGGGCTCGGTCCTAGGACCTGAGTTCTGGTTCATAGGTATGGAGCCACTTCTCAGCTTGTTGCAGGAGAGGGGAGACGTCTGACAGGCTGACACAAGGAAACAGCTGGAAGAACAGGCAAACTCTGCACTGGTTGTGGATGAGTGGTGCAGAGAGTCAAAACTACGTAACTTATTGCGACAAACAAAATCACAAAACGTAGTTCTGAAAGGTAAACTGAAGAGGAATCCCACCATAAGAATTAATAATAATGCTATCTCAAGTTCCAAGTCAGCTAAGTATCTAGGAATACACGAGGATGAGACTTGCAGGTTCAAACTCCACGTGGAAATAGTGCGTCTAAAGGCCGAAAAAACAGTGATGAAACTGGCAACCATAGGCCAAAGAAAATTCAAGATCAAATTACAAACGGTTAAGACGTACCATAGTGCCATTCTAGCTCCCATCGTGGGATATGGCGCTGCTGTCTGGACTCATAAAGCCAATGAAGCGTGTGTGAAAAGGAGGCTTAACAATCTCGATGGAAGATTCTGATGAGATTCACTGGTGCATTCGGAACAACTCCAACTCTCGCTCTGCTTGTAGCCACTGGCATATGGCCTCTCGACCTCCTTGTTTGGTGGAAGGGAGTCATGTACTGGAGGGTTGAAAAGATTGATGAGAGTATCGTGGGTCTCCGAACTCTGGATAAAACCATAACTAGGAGACACCTCATACAAGAATGGCAAGACGAATGGACCGCAACAGAGACGGGAGCAAGAACTAGCGAGGGAGTTACAGAATCCGCAGAGCCTGTCCTGTTCGGATGTCCTAGTGCCTCAGATGAAATGAAAGAACTTAGAACAACCGTGCAGGGACAAAAAGACAAATATGACCAACTCGAGGCCCTGGCGGACGTTATCTCTAAGGTGGCAGCTGAGAAGTACAGGGCTGACAGAATAAACAAAGACAAACAGACGAACAAGACTTTTTAACACCTATATTCGATCCTCCCAGGAGGTCCGAGCGTCTGCGGAGAATCAGTGTTGGAAGAGTGATGAAACGGAATATCATAAAGAGGAGGAGAGAATTCTGGCAGTCCAGACTTCTGGAGATAGAAGAGGAAGACGACAAAACAGAAAACACTAAAGGTATGTAGTTAACTAGTTAAATATATGAAGAAGCAGATAATAGTTGTAGTTTGTAGAGTAGAATCTGAGGCACACCGATGTACAACATGAAAATTTACATGATACCGGCGAGCTTCAGTTTAGTAGATTAGAAGCTAATCTAAGCTAGTAGCTTAGTAGTTTAAGAGACGTAGATAGAAGGGTAACCATTATGATAGTTATTGTTATTAGTAGTAGTAGTTTTTGTAAGTCTTAACTACTGGATTTCAGTAGAAGAGTCAGTAGCTTGTTATATGTAGTGTAGTTGTCTAAAATGAATACGTAAAGCAAATAGAAATTGTAATACTGTACACAAAAATTTCCATGAGATTGTAAAAATTCTGAAAATAACAAATAAAGGAAAAAGTAAAATCACAATGAATACTAGGTCCTGGTTTAAAATAAGATACCAGGGCATAAGATTCACGGATTTTATTTTTATTTTTATTATTTTTTATCTTAACAATAGGGAACCTCATAAGTCCTATTTAATAGGTATAACTTTGATGTTTTTAATATACTAACTTGGCCTGTGTTTCTTCTTAATGCAATTGAAATATGATACCTTCAGAAGAAATGTTAAAAATAATTTAAAACCCTATGTTAAACCTAATTCATTTTTAACACTCACCTTATGTTACGAACTTTCTAACGTTATAATCAGCTTTTACAAAATGACAAATAAAAACTCTTTTTTTTTTTTAGATTGGTAACCTAAATATCTTGTAGCCTACTTTTGATGCGTAAATACAATTTTACACAGTATCGACAAATAACTCTTTCTGGGGGTTTCAGTGGAACAATAACCTAAAATTCTTAACACAGATTAAATATTTTGCTTGTTGTTAATTAAGTTAGTTTTAGGACCGAATGGAGGCATTTTCATTTTAAGCCGGATGCAAAGAATTTTTACTCTTCTTTCATTCGACATATTTTGAGCATCTAAACTTAAAAATAGTCTATCTGCGTCAAGCAATCTGTAATTTACTGATCCCAAGTTTGCAAGATCTATCACAGATGGTGGTTTTTATTTGTGCGTGAATTCCGAGAGTTCCATGCCTGTAAATTTACAGAAATATTCCCGCGGAAAGAAGTCACAAGCAATCGAAAAGGCCTGAAATGTAAAATCTTATTTTATCGTTCGTTATCTTAGCTTATGTGTTTTCTTTCTACATATGAGGATGGTGGATGAATCTAAAATGCGGTAACACCGCCTAATCATTATAAAAGTTTTGAAATAATAAAATCAAATATGATTCAACCCACCTAGGCAGCTTGTCCCGACCAAGATTCGGACCCATGCCCGGTGCATGAGAGGAGTGAACGCATTGCTTGCGCCAAAGTGGATCAAAAATGTTTAATACTCAAATAAATAAATAATTAAATGAATGCATAAATAAATAATAAAATATATAAATAAATTAGAAACTAAAAGGACATCATGATGATCTAAAGACGATAATGTAATGAAGTTTAATGAAGATAAAGTACATTGTTAATGTCTGCATGAAGGCGCTGCTCTTTACAGTTTCCAGCACCTTGCGGGAAATGTTGCCTCTATTATTCTTTTTGCCGGGACCACTGATTAAGGAAAGATTTGTTGAGTTTCCACCTGTAGTTCAACTCCACCTCCTCCTCCTCCTACCACAGAATACTGCCGTGTTAGTGAGTTCGATGGATTGTTCCACACACTCTCCCACCCACCGAGAGCAAAAAGAGAACCGCTCAAACTGTTCTCCCAGAATTGTCTAAACCACAAACCGTAGCCGCAGCGGCAGTAAATACAACTGATCTAATTAAAATTACTAAGACGTTTTAGTGCAGAGTAGATCGGACTTTCCAAACTCTTCCTGAAACACGTACAGTGTTTTCCAAAACATGAAAGCCTCATTTCTAGGACCTACCCTTCTGATACTTAACTGTAGAGGTTACTGGACAAGAGGTGACCCTCATTAAAGGCCTAGAAGCAATACTAAATTTCTGCATTTTCTAGAGATCGTTCAGTCCAGTGCCATTAACTGTGGCTTGGTTCTAAAACGGCCAATGTCCATTTCTTGCGAAAATGAGATCTATGCATTATTGAGCTCGGCTAGTCTTTATCTTTCGTACAATAAAAGTGTCAATACTATCTAATACTAAAACCTTTTGCAGTTTTCTGATAGACTTAGGCCTATATCAAGTGGAATATTAGGCCTATATTTTATCGATGCCGTATGTGCTAGAGATCTACAGTGTTCTGAGGAAAGTACGTAAGTTACTATGTTAACATGGCGAATTGACATATAATTCGTTATGCTTATTCTGAACTTATACTAACCCATATATTGCAATGAAACACAATTCGGGCACACCGACAGAACTAACGAACAGTGAATACCAGTATTAGGCTTATATTATAACATATTATATATATATGCCTAATATGATTTTCACTCCATTTGTAAAATTACATCTTAGTGATGTTTTAGTAGGAGTTGTTGCATTAAATAGCTACTGCGGTGGTGCTACTAAATATCGTTGTCTTTACGGTAGAAGTCATTAAGTCCTGAATGTTAGTTTTGAGATACAGCTGTTTTAAAGTATGAATAAACCATTGCATGTATGGACTTGGTGAAACTAGAAGTATTAATTATGTGAAAATGGGTCGGGATATCAATTAGTGAGTTGGGTACATACCTATAAAGCATCCTTTCATCAATGTAGTAGTGTATATAAGTCAAAATTGCCATTTTTGGAGTTAGTGACTTCAGCCGTAACGACGACGATATTGCCATTCTACTATGTACGAGTAGTAACTAGGGCAAGGCATTTGACGATTTTTCATCTTTCTTACATGAAGTTTAAAAGATAGAACGAATATATATGTGTATTATGTTAAATAAGGTTAATTTGTTTTGCATTGTTTTGCTTTATTTTTAATTTTTTTAATTTTAAGAAATATGTCTTTTTTTGCAATTTTTACGGCCTTTTCGGCATTTTTAGGTCATATTTCAGTGGAGGTAGAGAGAGGTTTTTCCATGCACAAACCATTACTTTCAGACAACAGACGATCATTTTTATCTGAGAATCTCCGCCAAGTGTTCACAGTTTATTTTAATTCAGGTTTATTGAAAACACGATAGCAGTTTGTATTGGAACAGTAAAGATTTTTCTTTCTTTTTAAATGGCACATAGGCTATTTGCTAGGGAGTAGGGGCAATTTGATGAGCATTGCAGTTCAGAAATAATTTCTTTTTCGCTAAGGCTGTCCGTGTAGTATACATTTACTTACTTCTTTAGTAACAAAACAAGTGTGTTTTATATTGTAAATTCACATATAACGCGCTGTCATCCATTAAATAGCTTTTATCAATTCATTATTTTAAAAAAAACTAATAATAAGTAATAATGGTAAATTTATAGGTAATTTTTTATTTTGTGTCACTTTTTCACTATTTTTAGTTCATAAATGCATTATTATATTGCATTTTTTCACTATTTTATGGTCATTAAGTACCTTGCCCTAGTATTAACTTTTTACTAAAGAATCGAATCGATGAAAATGTCTTATCAGTATGAATCCTTTATGCCATCCTTTCTTTATTACCTTGAGAACAAGCTCAGGTACAATTTCTAAATATTTGTTGCGTCACTTGTGGTGTGAGGAATGATACGCCACTGAGATATTGGTGTTTGATATATGTTTGTTTGAGTGAGCTGTCTAACTAACAAGATTTGAGTTTGCGGCGTGGTCTCTGTGACCAGCCAGCTAAAGCGTATTGTGTGGTCCGCTCCATTTACCCCGCGGCCACAAAATAAAAACTCTACAAGTTTATCAACTAGGGTTTTTTACACGCCTGGATGGATCACGATTGAGATATATAACTTAGTATTGGCATTCTAATACATGGTAAGTGATGATAGATGTTTATTACACAGATTTCTGTTACACCATCTCTTTCTCTTCGCCACTCTGGCAGGGTAGAGACTAAACACTGTAAGACTCTGTTTTGCTGTAAAGTCAGGATGTGTATAAAAATGTGCTTCAATATTACCTAAATAAAAATATATTATATGTTAATAGCATAAGTTAGGTATACTGCCAGCTTCATGTACTTATAAGTTTAAATATTCTGAACTAATACTCAAATCATTTAGGCCTAACACCGTAGTTGAGCTTCAGGCCAAATCTCAGTAGGTGCTTCGCAGGGTTCCAGAAAACAACTTTCGAAGAAAAGTTTGGACTTCATAGCTAAATTTTTGTTGACCACACCATCCTCGGGGCCTTCGACCATAGGCCATACTCCGGTCCTAACAAATTTTCATCGCATTTCTTTTATTGCTCCATTTCCCGTCCTTGTATTTCCTAAATCAGTCTGGAAATGTGTGTTAAGCTAGATGTTTGCTTCAGCACTAATAGAACTATGTACTTTCTTTATGTTCAGTCATTTGTTCCGCGGGGGTCGGTCGTGTCTCTGATCCGGTATTCGCCTGACAGAGTGAGGGAAACCCCGAGAAAACCTCGCTAGGATCGGCTACTACGAGGGTTCTAGATGAACTTGAATTCATGCACCAAGGACCGATGGATTGGTCCCTGCAATAGGTTACTTTCATATTGCACCTCATATCTTTCAGCCAATTAGCCTATGCTGACTTCCTCTAAAAACGTTTTTGAAAATTCACCTGTTTCGTAAAGCCGTCATTCTCTTTTACTATGCAACGCAATCCGATCCAGTGACAACATGATTGCAGTACTTGAATAGTGACATGTGAACTTAATTTCTTAATAAAATAACCCGGGAGAGTATCCATGGCTCCACATAAGGCTATTACTGAAAAGTTTGCAGTTTTCTCAAAGTTGGAGACCGTCCACCGAGAGGCTAGTAAATCTCTCCTAGTAGGATGAATACAGGATACAAAATAATAATATTATTATTATTTAAGGTAGTTTTGGAATAGTCCTTATGAATTTCGTTTTTGACCTATGCATTTACTTTAATACATGAACTATTTTAATAAAGATAAACAACTTTTTCCGCATATATTTAAAGCTTTTTCTAAAAATTCTACACCAAAATATTTTTATTGTAATAATATAAAATAATGGTATTTGTCTCCATTAGTGATGCGGAAATACGTGTTGTAATTAGAAGCCTGTTAAGGGTACGTTTTAGGGTGCAATTGGTACTAGATATTTCTGATAATATCCTTCTTAGAATACCAAATTACATCCAGGTTTAGCCAAATGAAGTTACGGAGTCTTTAATTCTATAATTTAAAAAAATCATAAAACTTAAACTAAATTGCCATCCCTTTTAAATTTTGTTTATCATTCTGGTACGATTATCATGATAATCATTTTTCGTTATTATAATTATTACTTATATCACTTGAGTCGTGGTAATCCTCTCAGTTTTTGTCTTTCCCCCCTAATACTTTTTCGTCATATTTTGCCTTCTTTCGGTTTTAAGATAATTTTAGGTTAACATTACACTTCAATAATGTAAAATATATAATTGTAAAAAATGGAACTGCCCCTGAGCCTGAGCTCCTATTCTTTCGGGGTTTCAGGACCTTATGTATTATTTGTGTATTTATGTAATTTTTAAATATATTTGAAATTTTAAAAAGTCGTCTATTCGTATCTGTTGTTTTAGTTAAATAGAAAAGTATATAAAATATATCACAAATAGAAAGTTATATCACATTTATAGGCCTATGTAGTAACAGATAATAATCAAAACGCTATTTTACCTACTAGTAATGTATGGAAAGCTAAGATATCCTAGCCCCAATGTTTGAGTTCCTCAAAGAGAGAAAACTATGTTGTAGATATTTTTGTAGTCATAAACGTTACAGTTTACCTCTCAGTTTTCATATATATTGTGGATTATTTTTCAAAACACCCTGTACTTAAAATAGGCACACCTGCTTCTGTCTAAGAGGGTGTCACAAACTCAGGAGTCTACGCCTAATTCAATCACTAAATACAGTTTTAGTTGTTCTCATAGGAAAAGTATAGCATGCTAATGGACTATTTCACAACTGATTCTATTAAAGAAGAGTGTTTAGAATATTCAAATTTAGAGATAACATTTAGGATTACTAACCTTGTTGATTCGATCAACTTCACAGTAAGAAATGCCGACACATTCCAGAATCATCGCTTTATATTAGTAGCTCTGTTAAAAAAATAAAACTTCGAACAAGTAGATAAGTCAAAAAACAACTATCCTGTGTGAAAATTTTCCAACCATATCATAATGATCCATTGCCTCGTCAAAGAAAGTGGACCTATAGCCTATTATGGTCAAGACAAATGTGTACATACTCTGCACAATAGGCAGCAGCTTATGTAAAAAAAAAAAAAAATTAGCCTACGGGAGAAAATCTTTTAATTTTTTTTGGGGGGGGGGGTGGGGGATGAATATGTATTGACAGAAGGCTTACGACTAATGCGGCCTTTGACCGACTCTGTTTAACGATGGGCTAGAACTTATGCGGTTCCGCCATTCTCTCAACATTTGAGAAAAAGAAGAAGAAGAAGAAGAAGGAACAGAAGCATTCAAGATACCGATAATTTTTCCCTTCCACTTAGGCCTATAGAATTTCTTAACTCGGCATAAATTTAGAATACAGCATGCTTCCAAAATAAGGCACGCAGAAGACATCGCTTCTTTTATTTCACCAAAAAACTTAATTTAATTTGAATAATTTTTAACGGAATTTCATTTTTCACAATCGCTGTTTCTCGATTTTTTTACACAACTAATTTAACTAATTTAATAATAAATTATTACTATTACTATTCGTTTATGTCTGGTATTATTTTACTCTAAGTTTCTGGATTTCTTCATATTATTTCGATGATAATCAATTGAAGTGAAGAGTAAGTACTAATTTCGATCTGGTTAAACAGAGAGCATTCAGATGAAGCTTCCCAATCACTAAACACCTGAAAACGATGAAAACAGATGAATGACAATGTTCCTGGGTGACAATGGAACCCCGATCCCAACACCGACAGTTTACGACAGAAATACGTAAGCAATAAATTGCCCAAACGAAAGAACGAATTGTAAGTTTTACTAGCTTTTAGGTTCGCAGTGCTCGGGGAAGATCCTTGGATTATACAAATTCATGAGAAGAAGATTAAGAGTAGGAGAAGGAAGAGAAAATAAATGAAAATGAAATCAGAAGAATTAGAAGGAAAACAAGAAGAAAGGGATATGATGATCATGAAAATACGAGGGTCGGTCAATAAGTAATGCCTCCTATTTTTTTTCTCCTGAACCAAGTTAGTTATGTGAATAATTTTAATTTGGCGAAATTCCTCAAACCTTCTTCTACACTCCACTGCAATAGCAACTTCCTACGTCAAGCGGTGGCAGCACTGCTGCCTATTGCAAAATGGCTGTCATCGAAGTCCGTATAAGACAGCGTTCTGTCTCTTTCACGGTGGGTACCCCGAATGTTAACCGACCAGAATGAGGAGTCACGAAAAACAATAGCCTCCGAACACTTGCAGCGCTTCAATTTGCAGGGAGAGGAGTTCCTGCACAAAATTGTGACTGGAGATGAAACGTGGGTTCATTTTTTTTAACCAGAATCAAAGAGACAATCTATGGAATGGCATCGCATAACCTCACCGAGGAAGAAAAAATTGTTTTTCGTGACTCCTTATTCTGGTCGGTTAACATTCGGGGTACCCACCGTGAAAGAGACAGAACGCTGTCTTATACGGACTTCGATGTCAGCCATTTTGCAATAGGCAGCAGTGCTGCCACCGCTTGACGTAGGAAGTTGCTATTGCAGTGGAGTGTAGAAGAAGGTTTGAGGAATTTCGCCGAATTAAAATTATTCACATAACTAACTTGGTTCAGGAGAAAAAAAATAGGAGGCATTACTTATTGACCGACCCTCGTAGAAGTAATGTTCGGAAGCTTAGACAAGCTATTATTATTATTACAAGCCATAGGTTTATTATGGCCTATGTATAAAGGCACTGGCAGCTGCGGATTAGGGTATTAGTGAGGGAAATGAAGGCAAAGCTGTATGTAATATTCTTCGTTTGTTGGCTACTGTCGGATTTACGAGGGATGATTGGAGTTAGCACAGAATAGGGTTGAATGGCGGGCTAATGTAAGCGCGGCAATCAACCTCCGGGTTCCATAAAGTAGATAATGTTCTTTTATCTCGCTATTGAGTAAGTAAATAAGTTGTAGGTTACTGCTTTTCTCTTGTCCACGATATTATTTCAAGAAGACACTACCCATAATCCCTAATATTGAAAAGCGTTCTTGACTAAATTAACCTACAAAATCTAAATCTACTTTGTTTGTTAGTTGGGGATATTTTACGGACGGATGTGTACTGGTACTTAGGTTTTAACCATCACCGGTATACAGAAATGTTATACCGCAGAAGTTCTTAAATTCAGGAAAATTTAGTGGAATTTACTGTCGCGTTTACGGGAATATAAATGTCATAGACATGGGCCAGGATAGAATCTGCGAATATGAGAACAGAAGGCCAGAACCTAAATGAATGTGACATCCAGGCAATTTAGTTTGTAAATTACCCTGAAATTACACTGAAATTAATGCAGTAATACTTTGTGTAAAATGTGAGGATTTTTACCCACGTGTGCAAACCAGCTATTCCACTGAATTCTTTCTGATTGATTTCAAACTTAGAGCCCATTGATGATAGCTTAGATCTATAATAAGCACAAAAATTCAGCTCTGAAATGGTTAACACAGTTTAGCAAGAGATACATACTAACCATTTTTGAAACTTTGTAATGAGTAGGCCTATAATAAAAGAAAATTTACTAAAATAGATTCATACAGGATTATCCAGAACTATCTCCTTATGTTTAATTTCCTAATGATTATATATAAACATGTATAAATATATATATATTTTAAACATCAATCATTGAAAGACCATTCTAATGCATAAATATTCTATAAACATTTCTTACCTTTATGAAAATAAGAGGGTGGATCGAAAAGTAAAGCACAGTAATTATTATACAAGAAGTTTAATAGGTACAATTAGAAACAAATGCACACAAGAAAGGGACATCTTTTGTCTATTTTTCTATATAGTCGCCAAGTTTCTCAACATATTTCTCTCATCGTGATACCAGTTTCAAAATACCCTGTTCTTAGAAGTCCGTTCGGTTGGAGTATAGCCATCTGCGGACTGCTGTTTTCACTTCTGCATCTGACGCAAAGCGTTTACCGGACAGGAATTGCTTCATGGGACCAAACAAATGAAAGTCCGATGGTGCCAGGTCTGGACTGTATGGAGGATGCTAAAGTACCGCCCAACCAAATTTCTCACGTACATCTGCACAGACCTGGCACCGTCGGACTTTCATTTGTTTGATCCCATGAAAAAATTCCTGTCCGGTAAACGCTTTGCGTCAGTTGCAGAAGTGAAAACAGCAGTCCGCAGATGGCTATACTCCAACCAAACGGACTTCTATGAACAGGGTGTTTTGAAACTGGTATTACGAAGGGAGAAATATGTTGAGAAACTTGGCGACTATATAGAAAAATAGACAAAAAATGTCCCTTCATGTGTGCATTTATTTGTAATTGTACCTATTAAAGTTTTTGTAAAAATATATAAATATATATTGTGCGTTACTTTTCAATCCACCCTCGTACAATTTCCTGACGCTAGCTTCACACACATTCGACAATACTGTAGTAAAGTTAACATTTGCTCTAAAAACTTTATAACCACTGAATCCTTCTCATTTGTCAGCTCTGCATTAAATTATTGGATTGTCTCCTGAAGCAAAGTTGTAGAGCGCAATGAAAACATCTAAAAACTTCACGGCGAACAAATATATTTGTAGGTAATAGCTGTGGAATTTATGACAAACCTAACTGCTACTTAAACAACACTAATAGCAGTTAAAACCTTTGAAAGTTTTAAAATGATCATGAATTTATTCATTGCCTACCTCACTTCTTGGAATCTTTTAAAATAACCCACATTTCTGACATATCAGGTTTGTTGGAAGCACGAAATGAAACAGTATCTCGTAATGGGTTAAAAAATATTCCGACACCATATGCTGTAAAAATTTAGTTGCCCAAATATTTGAAATTCCTTTAGTTTCAGACGACCATACAGTGAACATGCATGCAGTCTTGTTTTCCAGAAGAGTCTAGGTACGGACAAGTTGTTCCATAGATTGTGCTAATATGAGAAATTAATATACCCATTTCGTTCCTTTATTATACTTTTCTTAAAATAATGCAGAAATCTGTATAATATTGCTTTTATTGATATATTAATTATCTTTTTCATTTGTTGTCCTTCTGGAATCTAGATCTGCATATATAGGCCTATACAATTATCTGAAGATTCTAAACTACACTAATCTGAACTACATTAAGTGTTTCACCCTTTTTGGCATAGATTGGGGAAATATGACCATGGCCAGTAATGAAGATTTCCTTGAATGCAATTGCTGCTGTTTATTCAAGCCATCTTCAAGAAGCCTGTACGTCATTTCAGTCTTGTTTTCAGTCTTCACTACTTCATAACAATCCGATGATAAAGATTACTCAAGGTCAAATAGCCTAAAGGACTTTCAGATACCTAAACAATAATGCTAACCACTACTTCAAGAAAATTCTCATTTCTAGTTTGGTAGCAGGCCGCTCGCATGGCTGAGTTATTGGACAACTCGCCCTCCACCGCTGAAAAGGGGTTCGGGACAGGTTTTCTCGGGGTGCTCCTATTTCCCCTGCAAAATATCGTTCCACCAGTAGGCCTACTCTAATTACCATAATATGACCATTGGTTGCAACAAAGAAATTATTATTATTATTATTATTATAATTATTATTATTATTATTATTATTATTATTATTATTATTATTATTATTATTATTATTATTATTATTATTATTATTTACTAGTAAACCCATGCACAACTTCCTCTATTCGCTTCTTTTGATAGGTGCCAAGGAAAACTGGGCATCTAGCTAAGTAATTCAATTCACTATTTTACAATCGTACACAAGCCTGTAAGAAATGTTCAAAAATATTCAGATTTTACATAATGCACCGACAGTTAATGTTTGTGTAGTATATCAAAATCATTAATTATCTATATGTTTAAAAAACCACAAAGTAATTTCTTTTTCTACTTTTGAGAATATTATATGATACTTGTCGGTACTTTCTATCACATTTAAACTACTGCACTTAAATAAATTTTCTAGTGTTCTCAAAATTGGTTACAACTATGTCCTTAAACTTCAAAAATATAACAATACCATTTTATTTTATTTAATATTCCCCCATTGTAATCCTCTGAAAGGGAGTAACCGATATTGTGTTCCAATATACCACGTATAAATTAAGTAGGCCTAAGGTTAGAATGTTGGTGGTTACAAAGAGAGGTCTATAGTTGATAGCTTCTGGAGAATTAGTGAACAACTTGGCTGCCTTCTTCTGGAACTTTCGTATATAGATTGTGTGAGGAGTTACCCCAGAATAAGGGACCGTACTCTATCACGCTTTGAAAAATAACACGTTCTAACATAGTTCTAACATAGGTCTGTGCAGGGGCGGATCCACGGGGGGGGGGGGGGGAAATGGGGGAAATTTCCCCCCCCCAAAATTTGTAACATTAAGCACCAATTACTGAAAATTTATTAGAACATAACCCAAATACTTAAATTAAAGCAACGACATTCATTATTTTGAAATACCTTTGTAAGAAAATGCTGAAATGTTCATTTTGTTTTCAATTGTGTACTGGGAATAATTAATTTTTATGAGTAAAAACTTCCCTCTCTACTTTAGTTCCCCCCCCAAAATGTCTCTCTGGATCCGCCACTGGGTCTGTGGTATGCGATCTCTCAGATTGACTAACCAGAAACATCACTCTGGACAGCTTACGACTAAGTTATGTGTGAACAAGGAGAGATGTGAGTCAAAATAAGTACCAAATAAGTGTACTCTTTCATATATAGCCATATCACCAATAACATCTGATCTTATACCAAAAACATTGGGTTTTTTGGTCATTAATTATAAATCAAATATAACTAAACAATGTTTCAGCTTACATGAAAGTAGATTTTGAACAAACTAATATCTCCTTTAAATTGCTGTAATAATTTTAAAATGTCGTATCGTCTGCTTAGCTGAGTATTGTATTGTATTGACATCCCAATACAGAACCTTGTGGCATTCAAAAATAAATTGCCTTTTGATTGATATTATCCCCCAATATCAACCACTGCCGTCAGTTAGTTAAATAAGACTTAAAGAAGATTTAGTTCCACGCCAAGAATGCCGAAGTCTTTCAGTTTGTAAATTAAGACTGTGTGAGACGCAATAAAACGCCTTGCTCAAATCACACATAGTGCCTGAGAAAGACATTATCTTCGAACGAGTCAAGTACAGATTTAACAAGATATCAGATAGCAACCATAATACTTTTTTTTTCTTTTCTTTCTTAAACCAAACTACCAGTTCGTAAATAAAGTAGTTTCAAAGATTCGAAGTAATTAATGAGCTGCATTTAATGACAGTTGAATAGTATATTGCGATACAAGTGCCGTAAGGCATGCATACGGATCGAGGAAACAGTTTGAAAAAACGTGGCGCTCGCGCCGAGTTTTTTCAATTTTCCGAGATCCGTTATGCGCTTACGGCACGAGTATTGCATGCTGTTTTTTGCACGATGATTATTTATATCAATTTAATTATATTAATTGTGATATTACCTGAAAATATTATGTATATACATTCTTGAAGATAGATGTTTATTTCAGAAAGTGATTCGCATTTGTTGTTGTTTATGGGAACCGAATATTTGTGCTGGGGGGCCTTGTCCATAAAAGGCTGTGTGGCGTAATATTCATAACAGCACGGAAACTCTTACCGCACATAGCACAAGATTGAGCGTGGGAATGTCAACTTACAATCCACGGCAACAATATTCGTAAGTACCACTAATTAGTTAAGTCGTGCAAAAAATACTTTAGACGTTACAGACACCGGTGAGAATTAGTCAGTTATAGAATAATGTTATTAATTCAATATTAAACTTAGGAATCAATGTTGCACTGCCATTTTGTTTGCACAAAGGTGCATGTGCATTTCAGACACTTAGTGCCACCTCGTCAGCACAGAGACTCTAGTTTGTTTTGTTCCCATGCCGAGCAGAGCGGTGCAGCAGGCGCGGGGTTCGCCTCGAGCACACAATCCAATTTGCCTTCCTTTCTGGTTTGCGCCCTCAGGAAAGGTCATTTTTTTCTAAACAGGAGGAGAGGTTAATGTGAGACGAAGGTATGCATACCGGAACATCGTATAAGACCACTATCTCCTTTTTTATTTTTGTTTTAAGAACACAAGAATGAAGAAATATGCATAGCTTCATCGACAGAGCTGTTAAAACCCTTGCTGACCGCTGTTTGGAGATACTAAACAAGTCATAAAACATTGTAAATATTCTAACTTCTGTAGTAAAACATTAATTTATTACCTACTGATATTTTTGTTATGTTCGCAAGTAGTTTAAATTGTTTCGGTGTTACGAGAAATCAAGGATCTCCGCACAGATGCTTAAAAAACTGGGGTAGACTGTATTGAGGGACCCAATCGTAGGGTACGTGAAACGTTTTATACGTGCTGCCTAAATCAATAGCACTCTGTATGTAACCATCTGTTTTCATATGTGTATTAAATACCTAAAATCAGGTAAATTTATGTAACGAAGTGCCAGAATGCTTTTATTTAATCAGTGATAATTGCAATATTATGATATGCAGAAAATAAGTTATTTTTGTAATAGATCTCCGATTTGAACTCCAGATCGATTCATTAAGCAGGGCTTACGGAAGAACAAAGGTCTAGTTTGATAAGCATATAAGAATATGTGGGTAATGTGTTTTGTCAAAGCTACCTGCATTGCAACTTCCAAAGCCATATATGAACACTATAAAGCAATATGTTGCCATGAGAACTGATCTGCATTTGATAAATTCTTTATAATATATTACCATAAAATAGGCACTAAATTGGGCATTACTCCGGTAGCGGTCAACCGATTTGGTTCAAAATCAATAGGCTTCTTTCCATGGACGTTATTAATGCGCATACCAAGTTTCATGAAAATTCGATAACGCGTATCCTGCGTATAAGCACACAGACAGACAGACGGACAGGTTTTTCCCGTCCCTCACACAACTTCATAAAGTACCATTCTGGCACTTAAAATGGCTCAATTCTCGTTCAACAAAGCGTACTATTTAGTGAATATTTTTAAATTAATGTAACTGTAAACGTACCTTTCTTCTGTTAAATTTGTAGAAGGATAATGTATACGCGCTTCTCGTATGTTATAGCCTACTATTTAATTATAATTTTGAAATTAATATAGCATTCCCTCTTAAATTTATACATCTTAAGCAAGGCGTGACATAATAATTAATTTTCACACGTCTGAGTGCATGCAACAAGGCCCTCTCAATTTAATATCAAGAAGATTTTTAAAGATGATTACACATCAAAATCGCATTACATCCATGCTATTATTAGCGCTTACACTCAAATTTATTGGTACGCATATTATTGTAGAAACTGTTGTATTCCTATCAATCTACTCTTGCAAATTTAAGTTTAGTGTTAAGAAGGAGATGATCCTTTCTTAACATCCAAAATAAAGAACGAATTGCAATTTACAACCGTTAGGTTTCTTTAATTCCCATGGAAAATCTACGCCTATAGTCTCTCAGGATCACTAGAAAATTCAGTTTTGAAACTTTTAAGCCTGCGATAATATAGTGTAATTAATGAAAAAGTAACTATTAGAATAATTAGTAAGTAATTTTCGTTTAAGGTTAAAGATTGAATAATAATTCATTTAGGCAAGAAGACTGCTTGGTTCCAATTTCGACATTTTTAACACTACTTATCTCACTATTTAAAAACGAAATACTTTGTTTTTTAGGTCCCTCCTTGTTGTAATTGCTATTCTAGCAAATCCCTACTTCTCGAAATAAAGGTAATATCTCGAACCTCTTAACTAGCCGGCAGGAGCATTCATTCGGTCTTCGTGTGATGAACGATAATTCATTTGCCATGATGATGCTGATAAATTTAGAAACTGTAAACTATCAAGTATTTCATATTCAGGTATTGTGTCATAATTTCTGCATTTTAGATGAAATACAATTTTCTCATGTTAGCTTCTTTTATTTATCCGCGAAAGTGATTGGAAAATGTTTGTCGTTCATTCGGAAATTTGACATAACAGAACTTTTTGTGCATTTTATATATTTTTCACTGTTTAAATGGATGCCAGATTAAAGTTTCTACATTTCAATTAAAATATTTATCCACATCTTTTCAAAATCACAGAGTTTGTTCAATTTATATAGCCTACAGTAATAAAGTCTACGTATACATTTCAAAATTATTTTTCATTTTGTATTTTATTAGTGCTCGCCTTAACATTGTATCATAAGAAAGATAATAGGTTCGTTTGGATTTTAAAAGAAAATTTACCAAAGACATAGCTGCGTAATTCATTAACAAAACACGAAAACAAAAATGTCAGCTTTATTAGTTAATTATGTGTATTTCCTTAAATTAATAGAAAAGTTCTAAACGGTATGGATTATTCGCGAAGTATAGGCCTAAATAAATTTCGAACGCGAAGTATTAAAGATCTGTGTGAAATAAGCAACTACATCTATCTAGTTTTATGCTTTTAGAAATAACAATGTAGCCTAACAATATAAACTGTTGAAATACTAATAAATAAATTGAAATAAAACTGCAGTTTTCATTTTTTTCCACTTTTTAATTTCAAAATATAATTTGTACATAGCTTACCCTTAATCTCAAAGAGGTTCATCAGTTCATAACTCGCATTAGAAGTCTTCAGATGCATGTTTTAAGCAAATTTGACTAAGCAGATGACTCTAGTAAATATTTATCATTTGTTCTTTATCTACGTGACAAATACATTTGGGCTCCGTTATGGTCTGCTCTGGTAGGTGATCAGATGAACAACTAGGTGATATTGATAAGGTAATTAATAGCTCACTGTCAGTGGGCTCGAGAGTTCAACACTGCAGCAACGAACATTCTCCAACTTTTCGGGTCCCTTGTACGTTCCTTCCAAGATTTTAATCTCATTCCAATCTTTTTATCATCAGAATTCACATTATCTTTCAGGTTAGGATCTAGGGTTTCATTAAAAGTTTTTCCACTGATATGTTATAAAGTATAACTTAAGATATGAGACCTCCCTTTTTTATGTATATGTGGAAAACCACGAAAGGGGGGAGAGGCGGATTGGGAGTGACCCTAAGCACGTAGGCCACATATCCGGGCCCATTGTGCCAACCCTTGGTAAAGGGATGGCTGGCATGTCTAAAGGCCCGCCGTAGCATATTCCACCGCGAGCCCCCACGAACTCCCCAACATCCAGCAAATACCTGAAACCGAACTAGGTGCACCACGCCCCCAGGGTGTCTCCCTTTCTCGTGCGTCATGCGCCATGCCCCCGGTCCCTCAGAAAGCAGAGGAGTCAAGGAACACCAGAGAACCCCAGGTGTGCAGCACACCACAAAGCCACCAGGTGTGCATCACCACCAACCTCCACAGGGCTGCAGCGGATGATGGCCCGAAAGCCGATAAAGAAAACGGGATGATAATGAGGGGGAGATTAAAGGTGAAGTGGAGAGTGTCGGTGATATGAAAGCCCGAGAAAAAAAAAACCCTAAATTTCGGCTTCGTCCACCACGAACGACACGCCCGCCTGCTCGGGATTTGAATCCGGGATCAATTGGATGCGAGGCCCACGTGCTAACCCTGAGCCACCGCGACGACATCTCTCTGTATTAGTCTTTTGACTTCATATCTAATAATTGCGTGATGAGCAATATATTAATTTAAGTTTAGTTTCCTCTTTATAAAGCACGAAAATTATAGAATTATAAACAACCATTGATTTACGGGCTCAAAACATAGGCTAGATAGTATGATAATAAACTTGTTTAAGTTTTGTTGTGCAATAATTAATGGAAGCGAAAACATTTTATTTATATAGTTTTTATTGTTTTGTGAATAAAAGTTTTAAATGTAGGCTACTTTTCACTATGATATTAATCCTATTATAGTCTATTCTCACGCACTTGATCGTTCTGATCATGGGGTGCATTCGATTAAGTTCATTAACCGTTTTAGAGAATAATCTTAAGAAACACTGTAACATTCCAAAGGTAATAGGAAAAGACACTGATTTTAATTCGTATCACGTCTTCTGATATCTGAGAACATTTGACAGCCATAGATAACAGTCTGAGTTCATTAGAGTAGATCCTAGCGCACAACTACTCTTTGCTATTAGTCGTTAGTAATATAACTGAAATATGACGTCAATGAGGATTTCTTGGTATTGGATTAATCTAAAACCGTTAAATTATTTAGTGCTGGCATGTCGGCATATGTTCGACCTACAAACGAAACTACTTGGGAATGAAGTCAAGGAAATCTGTTCCTATATTTTGTTTTCAGAGAGGATAATCTAAGTTATTTTCAAATCAGAAGAACAAAGCACATTGTAGCACGTGGAACAAGAAAATTAAAGATCGATGATAAAATTTCATGAGCAGTAAAATGTTTGCAAACCCAATTTAGGTTTTTCAGAATCTTCATAGACTATCCACACTAGACTGAACTGTTATTTTAGCATCTAGCGTCTAACAGTGATCAAACTATTTATTTACTCACTTTCTTGAGAAAGAAAATAAATCCTTACACTTATTATTTAATAATACTTCCAAACGTTATCCCTATTCACGGATCACGTTTGTAATTATTTCGATGTACGAGGCGCTTCCATAAAATTAAGTTTCCCTAGGGCCGTTTATACAAATAAAACAAAATTCATGAAAATATTTATTGCAACAGATATGGCAAGTGTTCAGCTATTTTCCAACATATTCACCATAGGAATTGAGACATTTGTCATACCGTGGGAACAACTTTTGAACACTTGTGTCATAGAAGTCTGCCACCTGGGATTTGAACCAGTGTTTGATAACCTTCTCCGTTTCTCTGTGAATCTCTATCATTCTTTATCATGACTTGAGGGGTAGAAAAAGTTGAAAATCTCTGGGGGCGCGGTCCGAGCTGTAGGGTGGAGACTTCAACACTCCCTGAAGTCTCCTGCAAAAGTTCGGCTAGGAGATGTTTCCATATCCACCCTACAGCCCAGACCTCGCTCTCAGTGATTTCCATCTTTTCCTACACCTCAATAAATGATAGAGAATGACAAAGAAGCGGAGATGGTTGTCACACAATGGTTCAAATCCCAGGTAGCAGACTTCTACGACACAAGTGTCCATCAGTTGGTCCCACGGTATGACAAATATCTCAGTTCCTGTGGCGAATATGTTGAAAAATGGCTGAACACTTGTTATATCTGTTGCAATAAATATTTCCATGAAATTTTGTTTTGTTTATGTAAACGGCCCTAGGGAAACTTTATGGACGCGCCTCGTATCTTAGATACCGTATAATGAATCGGAAATGTAACTCGATTTTAGCAAATAATTCATGATAATGTGTTATGATTAGACCTGGGATTTTAGGCTCTAAAAAACTTGGTTTTAGGCACCTAAAATAGGCTTTTTAAACAAGTAAATATGCTTTTAAACTAGAAAATAGGCACTTAAAATATGCTTGAAAAATGTGTAAATAGACAGAAAATATACTTTACAAATTACAACATACACTAAAATTGTAATGTGATCTTTTTATTACTGTTAGAAACGTTTTATATCAGCTATTGTTAAAAGAAATAACTGCAAAATTAAGACAGAATTAAAAAGACATTTATCAAAAGCAGTTAATTAGATCACTACAGGCCTTGAAGGGCCTTGAATTTCAATAAGATATTGAATGGTCGTGTGGTCAACACACTGGCGACTTGACACAGTATGTCCCTTCTTACTGCTTGCTCCTTGTTCTTTTGAGCTAATTCTCCCCTCCTCCATCAATCAGTATTCCTTGGGCAACAATTGTTTGGGAAAATCAAGTTTCTGTGAAAAACCCACCCTTTGCTGTTCTGCTTTTCATTGAGGGATGTCCATTATAAGATTGTAAAAATTACAGCACTTTAATTTCATTTTATGTTTAAAAAATAGGCATTTTAGGGACTAAAATAGTAAAATAGGCTCTAAAGGCCCAAATAGGCATTTTAGGGCACTATAAAACTCTATAAATGTAAGTGATTTATCATGAAACATCAACATATTTTAAAATTTTCATGTTATTTCATAAGGAACAAAATAGGCATTTGCCTTAAAATCCCAGGTCTAGTTATGATGTATATGTCGCATCCAAATTGTGGATTCAGCCTTCTTACAAAATACCAAAAAGTATTAATGAAACATCCATTCATCAATTTGACTGGTTATCCTTCAGTCATATTAAAAAAGCTGGAATGGAGTCAATCAGATTGTTTAAAATAATCATTAGCTCTACTGTGTACTACTGTCGGTATCATTTAAAGCTGAATTACAAATTTGTACCTATCCATTTATTGTATCTAAGAAGTGTATTACATTTCGTGTTACCGTTGCAAAGTTGAGTTGTCACCTTTTGAAAGTGTTCATGTAAACATGGAAAACTGCAATGCAATTGTTAGAAATGCATAGGCTATGTTTTAAATTTGGATATTGTACCTGTGTCATTTCAGCGTAACTTGCATAAATAAGTAGAGACCTAACCGTCTGACTCCATTCCACATTTTCTCAATAACGACATTTCTAATACATTTTGGACTTTGAAGATAAGTAGGCTTTCCAAACATCCACCGCTCAGAATTTCAGGTATAATTTGCGTATCTGTACATGATTTCTTCTCATGTATAAGATAAAGCGGAATTAGTTTATTGTTAGAAGAATTAAAATATTATTACTTTATAGCATTCATGGCCAAACGATTTTGTCTTTTTCTTTCAAATTCTAATTTCATATTTATATAGGCTAGTTATGTAAAGAATATTTTGTTATTGTGGTGCACAGTAACACCACATTTTGGAACTATTGGAGCCTATTGGAACTTTAAATTTAGTTGTAGTAATCTATCCCAGTTTTTTGGCAAAATACAAAAGAAACCGATCGTGTTTGGGGAAAATGTGAACAAATGTATTTGCATGTAATACAAAATGTAAACCTGATTTCATAAAATATAGTGTCAACCAATTTAACATATAATTTTTTTTTAAATAGCATTAATAATGAATCTTTATATTTTTTACGTTCATTTGTTTCATTTTAATTCTTTCCAAGTATTTATATTTCTAAAAATACACATATCTGTAAAATGTAGGCCTATTTCTGTTTTTGTAATTTTGAATTACATACTTTAAATTTCTTCTGTACAAATTGTTTAACGTTTTTAGTTTATGTAGGCCTATATAACTTTTATGTATTTTATTTGTAAATTTATCTGTTCTGTTATTTAATAGATATGATAGTTACAGCCCATAAACACGAGCTTTTCCCATCTGGGTGCTTTCAAAGAAAGTACATATGTAAGGTTTTGTAATATACGATAATTTTATGTGATGATTTAATTTATTTCAATAAATAAAAATGATTTGAATATAAAATAAGGTTTCTGAGTTATAGCTGCACTGAAAATAACAAAAAACATAATACAATATAATTAAAATGCTCCTGTAAAAGTAATAAAATTCATTACTGGGAATAGAATGTGAAATGCAGATGACAGATCTAGTTATCTTCACCTTGTTAGCAATTCCCAGAATACCTTGTCGTAGTGCAGAACTAAAAATTTCTTCCAGTAAATAATTACATAATTTGAAGTGCTGCCTTAATATCTCTGTTGCCAATTTTCCCCGTTTATCCTTGTCTAGTTTAGAGAGAGCCTTTTTAGCGGGATAACAGGAATACCTGGTGCGTATAATAATAATATTACAGGAACCACACACGTGGAAGGTGCACTAGGCATCGTCAGAATTTTCTCGCGCGCCATGTAAGTATGCACTATAGAACCGCATAACCCAACATATCCTCTGTTATTTTCGACATGCCGCCAACTGACCGCGGGGGCTTCTCTCAGATGTCTTCACAGGTATAGACTCCCGCACATATCACGCGCATCTTCAGAATCTCAAGCATAGACTGGCAATTTATTCGATGCCTTACCACGCGATATGGCTCTGGTGGTTTCATCTCTGACCATTAGCATTCAGGTGGTCCCCAGTTTTCATTTCACTAAAAATTGTAAAGAGGATAAAAATCAAGACGAGAAATAATAAAAACTATTAGCAAGAAATCATTGAAAGGTACACTTAACGACAAGTGTATAGAAATTCATGCAACAGACCTATACAATATTTTACCAGCTATACTGAAAGACGAAGTTAAGAAGAATTAAAAAAATTCTCATAGAAAATGCCTTTCACAAATAGAGGAATTTAAAAAAGAAGAAATGTACACAGATTTTCTAAAAAAAATATATATATATATATATATATATATATATATATATATATACATATATAATACTGTAATTTACATATATAATACTACAATTTACATATATAATACTGTAATTTACATATATATTATATACTGTAAATTACAGTAGCTTATATTTTAAAATTAATTTACAACCTATACATTTTTTTACAATTAAGTGTAATTACTTTTTTTTTTATTTCAATTCATGTTTCTGCCGGTTCCTCACAAAACGTTTACATATGGACAAATAAATGAAGTGAACTGAACTGAACTGTACTGAACTGAACTGAACTGAACTGAACTAAGTCGACCAATCACTCAAGTAGGCTGCAATCTTTTCAGGGGGGGGGGGAAGGGTTCACAACTAAGGAGTTAGCCCAAAGAAGAGCGTATGCATAAATTATATATATATATATACTGCATGTAGGATGTCTTACTTATTGACGTCATATCGGGAACTTTTTGTTGTCTGTAGAATCTTTGCGCGGTTATTCTAGAGTAAAGGAAAAGAACTACCATAAGTAGCCTAATGGGAATGAAAATCTCGCTTATAATATAGCGTATTCAACTTTCCATGAAAGTTTTGCGGTTAAGACTAGACCGATTTGCAAAGAGTTTTGTATCTACATTTTAACAATTTAGGTTACACTAGGAGGGATTGTATAGGCCCTAAATCTATTGTTGAGCTTCTATTATCGATTATCAGTTTTATTGTATTGATCGAGATCAATGGTGCAGTAATATGCATTTTAACATTTTATATGTGTGTATGATTGTATGGGGTACCACAATTAAGAGTAAATCTGTGTTTAGGCAGTAACACGAATGGCGAACAGTTTGTGTAAATTGACAGGTCTCACAGTTCCTTGCTGTATTACCATAATATTATCTCACTGCTCAGAATATTTTATAGTTTCAAACTTCCTCTTTTTCTTCTATAGCTCGTTCATGGACAGCACTATAGATTTGCCGCGGCCTATAGTTACCTTTCAAACTGTGTCTGTAAGCTATTTGTTTTACCCCCCAATTATCACTCCCCTTGCCTCTCCTCGTCTTCATGGACTGAAAAACCCACCCCTATCTATCTTTATCACTAAGTATTATATCAAGTGGGTAACGAAGCGGAACTCAGGAAGGCCAAATAAAACCAGATGAACTTATCTGAACGAGTTTCCTTAAATTGAATGCACTTCTGAGTGCAACAGGTGATAACTGTAGAATATACCTTGCAACTACGAGAAAAACGATCATAATACTCCAAAATTCTTTGTGCATTTAAGCCCTTATAGGCTCTTATATTATATTTTTATAATAGGAACAAAAGATTTTAGAGGATACTTATAAATATTTACAAATCGTACCGTATCATAACTAATCTTCATTTCTCCTCTGTTCTTTCAGATTCTTCATTTCACCCTCTTTTCTTTAACTTCCCATTTTCTTCTTCCTCTCCTTCAACTCTTATGAATTTAATTAATTGAGCTGGTGAATCGCTCAGTCTCTACATTTTTCATAATTACCCAGATTCGCTGTATGGATTACCTTTCTTAATCTACAATCCATAATATTTCTAGAATTAATAATAATAATGATAATAATAATTTTTCTTATTTTAGGTAACATTCGGAGTCTTGTTACTTCCAGAGGATACGAACATTTCTTCGTGGACTAACGGGTAAGTTTTCTAGTCTGAATATTCGTTATGACTGTCTGAACTAAGTACGAAGCTATATGGAATTGACATTTAAAATTCTAATATATGCAAATTTTTTCTGCAGTAGGCCTAATTAATATTATAACTATATACTGTTATTCCTCATTCTTAATTAAAAACTAAATTTGTAATTCAGCTAAGTAAACCTGCATATATGCACGATAATCATAGGTAATAGCTGAAAAACAGTTAAGCTTCCTAGATCTGAGAATATGCGTTTAATTTTCTCTATGTATTCTTACTCCAACGAGGCTAAGTTAATGAGATGAATATTTTAGTAGTATTAATGCATAAATAAATACTTAATAGATGTAAACAATACTTTTAATAACCATTCTTATTCCGACATATAGCCTACCTGCGGTTTTTAATTAATTTTGTCAACTATTATTATCTTTTTGACGAACATATTCCTTTAGGAGCCGATATGTTACTTATTTTCATCTAAAGAAGTTGAAGTATAATTTTTATAAAATAATTCTTTGGTGAATAACTTTCCTTGTGAGTAAGGGACATGTAGTAGAGATTAAGTTGCAAAACTTTATAACAAATTATTCATAATATGGTGGATGATGTGCATTGTCATATTGAGCTTAATTTTCCTGTTAACATTTTCATTAGTTAAGAATTTCCCTAATAGATGCAGAAAAACTTCCCTCTATTTATTTATTCAGCACAATAAGAAGCCTTAGCTGAATAAACTTCCTCAAATTTATTACTTTTTCGCACTGTGTAGTGTTTTAATAAATCGATTCATCTAAGCAATAGTGAGTGATTTTCGGACATTTAACCTGTTCATGCACACTAAATACTTGTTTCTTCACATGCATAAACACATAATGCATTTGCCATTATGTTCAAAATATAAAATATGTACTAATATATCGGAAAAGTTCTCAAGACAATTGATTATAGGTAACTATTTAGTGCTTAAGATTTTAAATAACCCAAAGCAGAACATGCAGACTTTGCTTTATTATCTCCATTGTCAATGTTATAGTCCAATTATTTTACCCGCATAATAAGGACCCAATTTTATCAAAACGAAATTTTGTATCCATCCACATAAAGAAAGGGATACAATTGTAAAAATTGTTGTCTATCAAACAACATAAAAATGTTAAAGTTGAATTATTTTTTATGATCGATAGGATTTTATTATGTAAGGAAATATTAAATTTTGGTAGATGGAACTATATCTTTTATTTAGAATGTTTTAAATATAGAATGCAAATAAGAATTATTAAAGTTTTTATATTATTTTCTGTTTTATATATATATAAATATATACAGTATATATATATATATATTATCTTCTCCCTGTTTACACAGTTGGTTCTATACAACGCCACCAATTGGTGAATAGTTTCAAAGACAGGACCGTTATGATTTATGATCATGGAGCCACAGACCTCACAGAGATATGATATAGCTAGCCCTTTCCTTACAGAAGATTGCACCACTTCTTGTGCACTGATGTCATCTTCAGTAGCATCACAAGTATTTCTTTCTGAGCAATTAATCATGGCAAGAATGAAATCATTTCGGCTTTGGAGAGTATCCATCACGCCTTGCAAGCTAGATGGAGATTAATTTGAGTGCTGTGCAGTGTTGATAATATGTTTATATTATTATTACCCGTTCAGTGACATTTAAGACTTCACATATGCATACTACATGACCCACAAGGCCACTACTAGAATTACTAAATTTTCATCCTTCATAAGTTCAAAAGTTTCGTTTCCGTCACTGGTCATCAAATTACCTCACATAATAATAATAATAATAATAATAATAATAATAATAATAATAATAATAATAAAATAATAATAATAATAATAAAATTATACTGACCAAAAAATCTTGAAATATTTCCGCACAAAAACACAAAACCAAATTGGTTTAAGGAAACGGAGAAGGGCTGAAATGAACTCAAAATCACAGGAAAAATGCTCATAGATAAAACTGAAAAAAATAAAAAATAATAATAAAAATAAAATATTAATAATAACCAAATTCAAGAAAGAGAGGTTCCAAGTCAAAATCAAAACCAAACGAATGATCCAGATAAGTGAAGACGAAAGAAAAGCAAGATCAGAAATTAAAGCACAAAACACTAAGAAGTGATTGATTCAACGTAGGCCTACCCCAAAGTTGGGTGAAACGGAGAATAATAATAATAATAATAATAATAATAATAATAATAATAATAAAAATAGTAATAACGATAATAATAATAAAGTTACGGTAAAATGTGACAGTTGATCTCACACGGAACATGAAAGCTGTATGATATTGTCAATTACAGTTCAAAGCTGTGCTGCTCTCCTACCCACATTCGTAGACCAGTGAAATATGGGATAAAATGGTAAGAACTATCAGTTTAAATTTAGATTCAAAATAGTCCTGCCTTTTTTTTTTTATTGGATATGAGTTTTTTGTCACTGTTCACATTATTTCTTCAATAACTGGTCTAACTCGAAAGCAACTTGAGAATCATATATTGTAAAAGACAACTGATTCGATAAGCTGGTAAAGAATAATAAGCTTTGGTCTGATGTAAGCCAGGCCTTACCAAAAACAGGAATTTAAATTTATGGTCTAAACCAAAACTTAAGGAAACTTGAAAATGGTAACTGAATAACCTAAATAATTTGAAAATATTTCTTGAATCACCCTGAAAGAAGAATGTACTGTACTTGCTTTATTTGATGCGGTTCAATGAAATCCCTATTTTCTCAGAAGCCTATCATAAGTTGACACCTTCGCACTAGGCCTCATCCACCTTGTTCTTCCTTCCTACACAGTCACTAAATACGTCACTATTTTCATTTGATCATTGATTAGCCATTCCTTTTTACTTCCTCTGCCCGTACCATAGGTAGAGGAAGTATTGTTTTCGACCCCAAAATTCGAAGTTGAGTTTTTAGCATATATACACGTTTCAAGGCCCCCTGAATCCAAAAATACTATTTTTGGAAACATGTCTGTGTGTGTGTCTGTGTGTCTGTGTGTCTGCCTGTGTGGAAGTTTGTGAACAGGCTAGCTCCAAAACGGAGAATCGTATGAAAACAAAATTTCGTATTTGGGTCAGGTACCTTCTGAAGATGTGATTCGAATATTGGCGACAAATTTCTCTTATTTTTAAGGGGACTTTACATGAAGAAATTTTCGTTTTTCGCGACTTTCTCGAAAACGGCTCTAACGATTTTCTTTAAAATTTGCACATGTGTTCCTTTTACTGAGAGCTAAAACTTTTATTTGAAACTTTTTTTCGAAAAAAATTCTCTGAGGGTAGTTACAAGCCACCCACTGTTCACCCACTGTTTGTAGAAATTTTGTCTTGCGTGATGAACAACTGAATACGCGCTCTTTCACGGCCTCTTATTCTATATAAGAATGTGAAGTGAGAAAGATGTATTGTTGGCCTGGTATAGAGTAAAGAAGTATCTGAGGGAAATATTCGATAAATTTCGGAAATTATTCTTTACGGCGGAAAGTTCAATAAACGTCTGCAGTCACCTGTTCATTTTTTTTAAGTTTGTTATATAGCCTGCGCTTTTAGTCGCATCATTGAAAGAAGAGGTATTTATAGGATAATTAGCGTAAAATTGTGTCTTGCGATTCTGTAAAAGGATATGTGAGTACTGCTAACTTTTGGGGGGCAGAGGAAGTTATGACTTTCACATCAGATTTTTTAAAATATTCTCGCGCACTAAGAACTCTCAAAGCTTAGGTGCATTCTCTCGACAAAGCGGAATGTCATGATGAGCGGAAAAGCAGAAAAAATATATCTGATCATAAGTTTTAGTAAATATGCACTCCCATTTTTCATTGTTTTCTATTCTAAATCCTTCCTGGAGAAAGTTTAACCGTTTTTTTCCACGATTTTTAAAACGTCATAGTTACATGCACTATGACACTTTAACAAAGAATAAATTTTCTAATAATCTATATATAGTTACAGCTGCAATCGAAATCAAAATTAAAATAATCCCTATTTCCACTCTATATTTCAAGCACTCTAAATAAAAAAGTATTTTTGTTATTTTTTTTTTTTTTTAATTTCAACATTCATGTTCCTACTTGCACAGTGTGCTTTTTTCGTCCCGAAATTTTGTACAGATATTCCTTGACACTGTCTGAAGAACTCACAGAGAATTTTATAAAAACTCGTAAGGAAACTTGATTTTTTATAGTCATAGTAGAGATTTTTCTTGAATTTTTCGAAAAACTAATGAAAAAACCCAATGTTTACTTTATGAAATCAAATCTATTAAAAAATAACTTGTGAAGTATTACAGTGTTACATTGAACAGGTGCATAGGCTTATACCATGAAGTGCCTCGTACGAGGAACGATTCTTTGGTAACTTCAGATATGTATTAATAAAAATCTAATAGATAGAAAGTCTTAAAACTTATTAAACATTTAGTTTCAAAATATTATATTGTAAGTAGTGTTACACATTTGTTTCTCAAGTAAGAATTTTATATGAAAAAAATATTTTCAAATTTTCTTAGCTAGAATGAATAGAGTGCGGCATGTACAAATTACATAAAATTTAAATACCTGGAAAATAAATAGGTAAAAACAGTATTATGAGTTGTAGGTTATAATTTATTTTGAATTCTCATTGTGTGAATTTTAGTGATCCATTGATTAGGGTGATTTCCTTTACACCAGAGGCTCAATCCGACAGAAGTCGTTGGTTCCCTTGGTTTCTATTTTTTCTGCGTACAAACCCCCAGCATAAATTAAACCTTTTCGAAGGAAAGTAAACCGATCTTCTGATGTCTTAGATTAATTAGAAGTTCAAGAGCTCCCTGCTTTGATAGTACATCTTAGAACGTATCTACAGAAGGACCTAATTAGTAAAGAACCAGCGGCTTTATTAAGAAAATCATCAATAATGGCCAAGAGTGTGACATGCTCACCACAAGCCTCAATCTTTCCATTTGCTGAAAACGTCAAAAGATGACTTAGGTGCCAAAGGCTTCATCCCGGACTTGTGATTGGTTCCCAGAACTCCAAGACTGAATGAAGGCGGCAAAATTTCCAAATATTTCGATATAGAACTGTTTTTGACTATGCAAGTTTACCTGTAAAACGTTTTCAAGCGGTAGTAGATCTGGTCTTAATGCGTTCTCAGAGTCTGCAATCAAATATTAGCCGGCTAATTAGGTTTTGTTGTATCCTATTAATAACTAGAAACATATTCATTTTAAGCTATTGTAAATAAATATAACTTTTAGTTATATCTAGAAATATGTTGTTACGCCGCCACAAGCCCATTTCCCAATGAACGACACTGTATCGGAACGAGGATTCATAGTAAGGGAAACTAATTCGTAAGTGGACGAACCAGTCACAAAATACTTAATGTAAATTTGGTACTGTAGGAAATTCAGAAGTATCAAGAGTTTATGTGGTATCAGTTTATAATTTAAAGTGTGTTTTGAAAAAGAAAAAAGTTCAAAGTTTGCATCAAGATGTCTAAACAAGCTTTAAACTTCTATCTCTTAACTCGTTACATTCTACGGCAAAAGATGCCAGAATACCAAAACTCAGATCAAATGAAGCAACTGTTTAAGAAAGAAGGTACCTGTACAGACATACACTGAGTATATTACGGGTTGGAGATCACTTTAGAATACCTACCCATAGCAGCTCCTCGGCCTAAGGTGGCCATACTAACCCAATAGAAACCTGTACATGGACAGAGACAAAGTACATTCTGAAAGTTTTCTCAATCGCCTCGTGGAACCTCGAAATGTGTTCACGGTCTTCTTGTGTTTCCCTGGGTTCCTTTTTCCTCTCAGCCTGGAAATTTAAAACAAGTTACTTGTGAATCATCATTAAAAGTAGAACTTCTAATACAGAACTAACTAAACTAAACCCCATGTCGCTACATCTCTGAAGGGACTTGACCTACCATCCGACCGCTGAGTCATCTTCCGTAGGCAGATGGCAGGATTGGGGGCATATGGTCAGCATACCGACACCCATGGCCATTAATGGTGGTTTTCATGACCGGAGCCGCTACTTCTCTATCAATTAGTTCCTCAATATGAATCACGAGGCTGAGTGCACCAGACCTCCCTACCCCAGAAAAATCCGAGGAGGTCCCGGGGATCGAATCCGGGCCGACGGATCTGTAGTCAGCGACGCTAGACGCCGGCGTCTAATACAGAACATACGAAGTAAAAGTTGCATTTTACCGCACTAACGATATAAAATCTTTATGGCACTCCATTGTCAAACTATGGTTTCAGTCACATCTAAGATATTCCTTTATTTAAGAATAATTGCATATTATTATTATTTGATAAGAATCGAAAATCTTAAAATTCATTGCGCCTTCTTAAATGTTAAATTTCTCACGGTGGTACTTGGTAGTTTTAAAGCGTAGTTCACTCCATTCTTTATGTTGGCAGACATGCACCAGAAAATCAGTAACCTCGGTTTGCGCATGTGCATATTAGATATCAAGGTCAGCTTGGAAGTTCCCAATATAACTGCACAGTACACATTAAAAATATTATTTCACAAACATTAACGGTTGTCTAAACAATAGTGTGTATTTATATGGTAAAATTATTTTATTTTGCTCGCGAAATAATTATATAACTAATTAATGTTGTAGAGTGTAATAAGGTTACAAAAACAAATCCAGTACGAAGAACTGCTAAATATCTATTTAAAGCATGCTGCATAGCAGATTTCTCTGCCTGGAAATACCGTCCTATTTAAACTAGCATAATCTCTAATTTAACAAAATGCAGGAGAGGGGATCTCCCAGGTTTTTCTTCACCGTGTAAAATGAAGCAGGTGGGTAAGCTGGTATGTAGAAGAATGCTAAGTGCAGGGTGCAAGGTTTGGAATAGTCTTATTACGACCTACTTGAATTATAATGAGTTTTTTTCAGTGTGTGCACGTTTTACCTCGGTCTTTATATTACCCTTTCCTTCTGTAATTTAAAATCTTACTTGTTACATCAGCGCCGCACAGTGGAGGATGATTGAAATGTTTAAACCTCCTCCCACCAAACAAAATGAGCGGCTAACAACATCCGTATCAGGAGCAAAGGCCACTGTGACTTACATAACTATCTTTCAATAGAATATACAGGGTGAGGTAAAATTGGACTTAATGAATTGTGTAACTTCTTGTGGATGGTGATGAAGTTTGAATATTAGACTGTATGGTAGGTAATGTTAGCAGTTACAGTAGTCTGTGGATTAATCTGTGAATAAATCTTCAATATATGTGGTATTAATGTATAGTAGGCAGTGGAAACCCGATCACAAAATTATTATAAATTAGTGTACCTCATGACGATATATATATAATATGACGTAAATTTCTTTAGGTGAGATCGATCATTAAGAATATTAGTGAGATAAACATTCCATCTGAGTTTGTGTCTCGAACCCTTGCTAACTCAGTATCGGCACGAGAAGCTGAAGGTTCCCAGGTTAGAGTCCGGGTGTCAGATTAGTTGTTTTTCAATAATTATTTCCACAATACGTTCTGCTTTCCTTAAATTTAAAAAAAAAACCTAATTCTGTTCTGAATTAGAAATTAGTATAAAATGTAATTTTTTGTACTTATTTCATGTGTAGTATGTCCTGAACATCAGATGCAAGGCAAATTCTTTAAAAATAATCAAAGTATTCTACATAAAACAGCATTTATTTTTTAAATACATAAACGAAATTGAAGAGCAGTAGTTTGTCGGCTGAAGTGATGAAGATAATTCAAGATTAACCGCGCTGTAAAAGCATACGTAGAAAACACAGCTTGCTCCAACATAAAAAAAAAAATTGTTTAGAAAGTCCTACATATTTAGGCAGGTAAGACCACAAATTGAAAATTAAACCTCGAAAACGAAGAACGAACATGGGAAATTTTTCCTTTGCAAATCACACAATTGTAGACTGGAATAACTTACATGTAGCAGTTTTTCAAGATATTCCTCTATTCCTTTAAAAATAAGCTGAAAAAGGTTTAATTAGGCTAGTAGTTAGTTAATATTATGCAGGAGATTTAAAAAACCACTTCGTAATGAACTAAATAAGTTTTCTCTGTAAGTTATTTTTATTTTTATTCTTATTGTAGGCCTAATTATTGTTCTGCCACCGGGTATTTACCCAGTTAAAGAAATGTAAATAATATACATACATATTTGAGATACATATAATATTTGCAACTTTTCCTATTTATACATTATCTGGGAAATCTTGGCATATATGCTTTCCATTATCATTCAGTCGTTATCGTTGTTCCTCTTCCAGTATTTGATCTTTCGCTCTTAAATTATTATTAATTTCTTTTATAACACTATAAAGAAGATAAATCTTAGGATGCTAAGCATTATAAAGTTTATCCACAGTCTCATAAATTCTACCGCCTATATTAAAAAGTTTGGTTTCATTTTAAGCCACCAGAATTTACAATAAATAGTGATAAATAATAAATAAATAACACAAGGCTTTAATAGATTTATATTCATTCTAGCGTATTCTTTTAGTTCAACATTTTGTAACAATAAATTCCTCTATCAACTCGATCACGTTATTTCTTAAATAAGTAAGCTGTGAAAAGACATGGATGGTATCATTTGTGCGTTTCAAGTATTTATTATTGTAATAAAATAAAATTAAATATCGAATCAAATAAATACTGACATAAATAAGTTTTATTGCATTTTATTTTTGAAATTGTATTAATAAATAACTTGTTTGTTCTAAGACACCTTGGTTTCGAGTGATATTTCTGCCAGTATTATTGGTCAGAATACTATCTATGGTTAACTTAGATAAGGAAATAAACTAACAACTATAAAGGAGAAACAAGGGTTAACACAGTCTGCTAGTGCTGATACGAAAGAACTGCTAGTCTGATCTCACTGAAAGAGAAACTTTGCGAAGATGTTATCGGTAGGGAGGTTTTCGTCATGTTGATTGATTGGAGTTTATCTCCCCTCATAGTAAGAAGTTGGAAACAAACATTCCCGATATTAATCTTAATTGGAACTTGGAGAAGAGTAAGGCACATTGACTACATGCATCGTACAGCAGCAAACATACAATTCTGCAATAGAAACTCGGAAATATTTTCTGTTCTTGTTTCCTTGAGAATGGGAGATAACGTAAACACCCAAGTCAATGCCCTTTCATCTAAAAAGAAATAGTATTAATCAAAAGAAGAAATACCTGTCCGTATTTCTGCGCCATATTACAACTTTAAAACTCCCGTAAGTTTATGTACTTTCAATTCTAAGCACTACAGTCTGTTGAAGTTTATTTTCGAAAATAGGTCTATGACTTCACGAATGTCACTTTTCCCATTCGCTTACCTAGCCGTCGTTGAGACGGAAAATATTTTGCTTAGCCTTCCCTTTAAATGATTAAACGTAAAACTCAATGGATACTTTTTAAAATAAAATACCTATATCACAAAATACCCTATTTGAGAGGTTCTTTCTGCCCCGTTGTCTTCCAGGTGTGCCAACCTCCAGAGATTTTACCTGGGTTCACCCACTGAATTCCACAGGCGTCCAGAGCCTCTCAATCCCAGAAACTTTTTGGGAATTTTGTGTTATCTGATCAAGAGGACACACAGCTACCGTTGGGAAAACTTCTAAAAGAAATTGCATTATAGTTTGCGTACATACTTACATACTTACTTACTCAATGGCAATAGACATTTCCTGAGTAAACTAAGGAATATGATCTATTTTAGGGAACCCGGAGGTTCATTGCCGTGCTTACATGAGCCTGCCATTCAACACTATTTTATGCTAACTCCATCCAATCATCTCTCGTAAATTCTATGTCCCTTAAATCTATTCTTTTATTGTCCCCGACTTACGTCTAGGTCTTCTATGTGGTCTCTTCCCTTTGGTCTCCCAGTCAATATTTTTTTTTTAAGATATGCCTTTCCTCTCCTATGTGCGCATCATGTCCAACCCACTTCATCTTCCGTGATTTAATCACCATTATTATATTCGGTGAAGAATATAGGTTACGAAGCTCGTCATTATGCAGTTTTCTCCAGTCCCCCTTCATCTCTTTTAGGTCCGAATATTTTTCATACATGGTAAATAACTTTTGAAAGCGAGAGACATGCAGAATTAGGGATACTTAGGGATATATATACATATAAAACGTACATATATAACACCTTTATATATATAATAAGCCGAATGTTTAAAAATCAGTTCCAGCTTGGCAAGGGAGATATAATTAGAAGCCTGGAGATGGATTCATATAAGGATGTTTCTTAGTGTCATTCTTACACTCCGGAAGAACTTCATGCCCTTCAGTTACTTCCTTATGGAGTTTCTCGGATAACGCTAGAACAGTGCAAACTACTTTTTATCCTACGAAGACGGGTAATCAGCTAGTAGAATATAATGCTTATTGCCTGTTGTATTGGGTGTCTTCTCTTCAAAGTTCTATCGTCTGAAGTTCCGTGCAATGTAAATAACGTACCGAGAACCTTCAAGTCCTTGAAACCGATGATATGATTGGCTGGCTCAGATGGATACAACTGATGATGTATTCCACGGAAGAATAGAGTCGGCAAACCAAAACATAAAGCATTTTCCATTTTCGGCAAGGCTTCTTTTTTTCCCGATTGGTACCACGCGAGCAATTAACAAATGAAGGCGAGGAAAAACAACTGCCGCTCTCTTGGCGTACGTCTGGACTGGAGTTGAGAATGCCAAGCGTACTTGATTTGTCTGAGCTATATGGACAGAATCCAGAGTATATACATCGCAATGGCGACCAGACTACTGTTACTCGCCTTGCCATATCTTATATTCTTACACCAGGTAACAGCTTGCTAAAGTCAGGGGTGACAATACCAGTCCTGATTTGAAAATCAGTATTTTACTACGGGTAAAGAAATAGTTATCTTCACAAATTTTTAGTTGAGTTAGAATCTTCATTATCCCAACTTATGCAGACCTCACCTACCCCCTATAATCGCAAACCCTGATAATATGATGCCTATGTGCATTACCTGTGGACATACAAGCATTTTCTCCTGTCTTATAACCAACAGACTGAAGGTGGCAGTATAAATGCCGAAATGCATGCATTTCAGAAAACTGATAAAAAGAAGGATCTAACCTACAGTCATATTAAGGAAAGAAACTACTTCTGACAGCTCTCACAGGTGTTTTTCTTACCACCCTTCTGCCCGCCCGATCTTGGGATCGGCCAATAGATTGCCAGAAGAAACTGGCTTCATTACCTATCCATCTACCCTCGCCATGTGATCAACAAAAGAGTTTGCACAGTGTTGTAACATTGCCACAATAACACTTTCCTTCGCTACTTATTCTGCATTTCGTCTTTATGTAACAACAATAATTATCTACTTTAATATTTACCTTATTATTAGTATTTACAAAATTATTACTTCTTCACATAGATATTCCCTAACATATAAGAGATAAACAACAGGACGGGGAATAAGATACAACGCAGTCTTTTCTCCTTGTCTCCACCACGTGCTTTGCTTGAAACGTCAGAAATCGGTTTTTTCCTTGTGGCGACTGTAGTACAACAAGATTTTATAATTTCACTACTGTTTTCTTTCAGTACAGTATTCACACCTGAACTTAAAATTGGTTACACTGTATGTATGTGCGTATGATTTTTATTCTGTTCAGATGTTTATTTGGAGCCAATATTTTGTGAATATTTTAACTATGTACATACTTAGATTTTACAACTTGACACATAGGTTCATATATATATATATATATATATATAATACGATGGATGAGGAATGATGGATGGGCATGACAACTCTAGCTGCTAATTTCTGGTAGGTGCTTATGTAAATATCCTGATGAAGAATTACAAGGCACTTGTATCATTTCCACGCTCGGAATGTTTTTCTTTATTGTTTGCTAATTAATAGGTTATCATAATCCAATATGGCTATACATAATATGGCTGTCTTAAATAGTGGAAAGCCTTTTCAAAGTAAAAATAATTTTAAAATAAGGTTTAAAATTCCTGGTACTTAAATTTTTGGACTTACTCTCACGGACAGTACACAATTAATGAGGTCATTCAAATAAAAGACTATCTTACTTTTTTGCTTTCTGGTACCAAGAAATGACATTACTATACTTCGTGTATGTTCTGAATAGTACTTCAACGTGTAACATGCAGGATAGATAAATTGCTAGGATGGGGTAAAAATGGTTTAGTGACTGTGTTAAAGTGGTAATGACTAAAAAAAAAAAAAAAAAAAAAAAAAAAAAAAAAAAAACAAACAAACAAACAAACTCGAGAGTTTTACATTTTAGCAACAGATACTTGTTTATATTTTTCTTTAACTAATAAATTTTTCTGTTGAAGCTGTTCTTTCCCATTCTATTAAACTACCTAACCCTCAATATGGGCTTTAAATTGTCGTTCATTCTAGTTCATTGTCTTCGTACAGATCTTCTCCTACAGCGTTTGTGCAATAAAATCTTGTAAGGCGCTCCTTATTTTCCATCCCACCTGCTTGGATTCCCATATATTTTCTGCAATATAGAAATGTGATCTACTCTAAATCCATTCATTCGAAACCCAATTTGACATTTCATATTAATTCAACGCTGTATGGATTTAGGCCATGTTGTATAAGTTGTAATAGCATGTCAGTAAAAGTGAAAAGCCTAATTTTGGTTTTATCTCTGTCTAGATGAATTCTAGATAATAATGCCAGTGTTCATTCATCTGTATAAATTCATACTGGATTGAATATTACTTGGGCCGTATAATTCTTGTGGGTAAACAATGATATACAAAACTGTTATATCTGTTCCTGTATAGATATCGCAATGGCACTACGCACAACGTTCCTGAAGTAGATTTAGACCTATTGCAATATTGTCATAACTCATGCTTTAGCTATAACAATTAAAATGAGAGTAAAAGTTACTTTTTATGTGAAAAAATAAGTGCCATCGGCGGTGATGAGTGAAATTCACTCTCCTGGGAAGTTTATTGTTACGTTACAGTGTGTTTTATGGGAAACTCTTATTTATTTTTAAGTGACACACTTAAAAACATTCAACCCTTAGCTTCTGGAGAGCCTTGGACTCGTAACATGTATCTACATGTGTGAATTTTAGCTGAGATTGTAAAACTATTTGATAGAATATTAGGGATGGCATTCTAATAGTTCCAATGATTTTGTAGAATCCTAGTGAAACAGGAAATTTTACCAGAGGTTGTTAGATGCCCATTATATCTCAAAGTAAAACACTACATTTGCCTCAATATTAAGATTAAGATTATTAGCTACCCCTACTGAAAGGTAGGTCTAAGTCAAAAATGTTTGGCAAAAGTGTAATAACAATTTTTCCCCTCCTCATTATGATTATTTACAGCCTATATCTTGTTCATAATCGAATTGTATGACTTGAGGCTTTCTCGGTGTTGATAATGTATTATGGTTTCTCGGGCTTCCAATCGGGTGAATAGGATTGATTCCGTGCTTTCGATAGTTTGCTCATCTGCCACCTTCTGAGAGAAGTGAGCTGATAATAGGAAATATCTGGGTTATGTAGGAGAGACAAGAAATGCTAGATGGGTGGGGCCAATAAAAAAATAGGAATATTCAGACGGAGAGGTCGCATTGGTTGGGAAGAAAAAATTGAATTCAATAGTAGTATGAGATGTGTAATCGCCCTTTTCATGACCAACAGACCTACAATATTTACTGTGAGAGATTCCACTATTGGCTACCGGGCCTACCTAAGAATTAAAAAAAATATTTTATTATTGACTCCACACCACTTAGTATGTCCTGCCTCTTCTATAAAACCCACGATAAGCTAACTCTTTCCTTCCAGAAGATGGTAGCGGAGTACATAATTTGAATATACAATGCAGAAGGCATGGGTATCACTTATTACACTTATTTCTGTCACATTAGACACTGAAGCTCTTGTAATATTTCTAATTGGATGTACAACCCCTGCTATAGAGTGACCATGATAAATTTTTCGACTGATATAAAAAGTAGTCGAATGCTTTTATGGTGTTGAAAGTGACAGTAGTTGTTTGTTACATGTAAGGAATTATTTTAAACGTCGAGCACTGCGATTGTGTATGTTGTTTGAAGTTTTACCGTTCACAACTAACTTCTTGTCTCCTGCAAGGTAACTCCGTACAAACGGAACTTGATTGCATGACTATGCTTAAAAATTATAAGAAGTATGTAGGCCTACTGTATTTCTGTTCTCCCCTCGCAGTCTGTAAACAATGCGAATGATGCCACTTTCTTTCATTCGTTGGCAACTAATTATCAGTCTCTCTTCCCCCTCTGTCTCCAGCCTCCTAGAGGAGAGAGGATTACAATTACAATTTTACAATTTATTGTTTCAAATTACACGAAAAATATACATAAAAAGTTGATACACCACCCGAAGAAGCAGAGCTTGTGTTCGGGGGTGGTTCAGTCCTATATATGAGAAAAACTTATACTAAATAATTACTTAAAACAATACAAAATTTAGAGAAGTATGACAGAATATTATGTATAAAAGGTTAGAACATGTTCTTTTTACAATACAAAGGTACGAGGTAATACAATATTAATACATAACAATTTATTTGTTCAAATTTTAGTAAAAAACAAAAAAAATAAGTTCTATCCAAATTTTAAATTTTACTATGAAAAATGTTATAACAGCAATAGTAGAAAACAGAAGTAATAATTATATAAATTTTCTAATTTTAGACCTAAATTGTTTGTTGTTTAAGCTATTTAGATCAGGATGGTTGGTAATAAATGAATTGGATTCAGTATGCTTGAGTATGTGGAGTAACGGTTATTCAAATTGTTATTACAGTAGCTAAGACCTAAAGTTTAATGTATAATCTGAGCCACAGTGAAACCCTAGAATCCTTTATCTGATCTGTTCATAAGTGAAGTGAAGAGTGTAAAAATATTTCAAATTTGGCCGTTGCCCCCTTACAGTGGTTGGAGATATGTTCAAAAAATCTGATGTGAAAGTTACATAACTTCCTCTGCCCAAATAAAAGTTAGCATCTTAGTACATATAATAGGCCTAAGTATCCGGCCTGAAATTTAAAAAAATAGTTTAACGGTAAAGTTGCCAGTATTTATTATGAATCTCCCTTTATTTTAACCCTATTTTGCTACATAGCATGTTAGGGCTATAGTTAATACATAATGTAATATAACATACAAAACAAATCTTGCTTTCTAGCAATAAGAGATACCATGAGTGTAAACTTGAAATTACATATTATCCTTGTATAGAAATGCAAGACACAATTTTACGCTAATTAAGCTATAAATACTTTATAGAATGTTGAGACTAAAAACGCAGACTATACACAAACATAAGTGACTGCAAACGTCCATGGACGAATGGACACCCTATTGTAACATGACCTCACTGACAAACTGTAAGGGATTATAGGTCATTAGTCCAGGCGACAGCAAAAAATGCTCAATATTTTTTAAAAAATATTTGGTGTTTTATTTTCTTATTGTGTAATTTTAAAGTGTCGAGCTAGTGATAATATACTCTTTGGGTTCGGGTAGCTTTAGTTTTTATGTTGTAATGAAATAATATAAATAACTAAGTAAATAAATATAAAATAAATTAAAAAAAAAACAAATACAGAGTACCTGAGCAACTAGAGGTACTAAAGCATTCAGCTTAGAAGTTCATACGTGGATGGTCACAAGACGACTTAATGCGGCAGGGCATCATCAAGCTGCATAAAGTGATACTGGTGTGGACATCATTCCTGAGTCTGTCCAGTAAAAAAGGATATATTGTTTGATGCTGAGAGCAGTCAGGGAGGTAACGGTTTGTATCAGACCTGTCTGCTGTGACTGAAGATGAGAGAAATGCCTACACGCATGGCGAGAGTACGTGAAAACGCATGGCTGCACGGCCTTTCTGCAACCGGTGACCACACTGCCAATATTCGCATACCGGTATACTGGCTTTTATATTGATTGAAAAGATAGAAAATCTTCCTGGAATTGTATAAAATAAATATTGTAGTTAAATTAATTACTGCATATTTAGATACATTAATTCCATTTTAAGGAAGAACTAGAAAATAATTTTAAAGGAAAGTATGCTAAATTCAGAAGCGTTATATTTAACCCATCAGCATGAAAATAGGAATGAAGAACTTAGAAAGATTTTCGAGCCAAAGTGGGATAAGATCAGAGGGCATTGAAGGAAATTCACAATGTCAGAATCAACTTTTATATCGCTCACCATTTCGTGATTTGTGAATTGATCAATTAAATCAGGGGTGTAATGGAGGGGGAACGGGGACAACGGCGCTCTCCCACTGGTTTTTGGTAATTTAATTTTGATTTTTTTTTTTAAAGTTGTTCAATAAATTATATAATTACTAGTTCCATAAAAAACTTAAGTACAAAAAATTAAAGACGTTTGCACATTTACTGAAAAGTATGTTTTTTTTATTGCAACTGTTAGCTTTGCTCAATCGAACGTACAAGGCGTAAAGTGGTGCGGAAGAGTGTTTAGAATTTTAAACCAGAGTTTGAAACTATTTTATAACACTTTTACAGGTTAATGTAAATAAATTACCGTGTGTGTTTGTGTGTGTGTATTATACATATACCTGGGTACATAGGCCCTAACTTGAGAAATTTTTGGGGGGCGCTCACTCAGAAAAGTAAAATCACATTCAAGTTTAATATGATTTATGTTGTAAGTCCTTCGTCATTACCTACAAACGACATTATTAATTTATAAACCCTCTGTTCAGTCTGTTAGCATTTATTAACAATATTACCATATTTCTTGAGGATTAATAAAATCTTAACATGTGCCACAGAAGGATGGCATTTTTGCGAAGTATGTATATAAATATTATTATTTATAATATTATTAATTATAATAATTATTTTTGGGGTGCTGAAAATACAATTCACCCCCAAAGTGGGCGCCTATGAACTCTAGAATTTTTGGCGTTCCCACACTGGAAAATTTGCCTCTACACCACTATCAGTGATCACACAAATGATAATGTCCAGTTCATGTACACGGAGTGAGAAACGAGAAATCATTTATAAGATTTTAATGGGAAAACCCTGTAAGAGTAGATCTGCTTGAAATACCTAAGCGTAGTTAGTAGAAAATGGAAGACTGAAATTAGGGAGATCTGAATTAGACGTGCAGCTTGGGTAGACGAAAATAGGGAGAAGAAAAGAGGAAAATGTTTTATATATTATTTAAAATATTTATTTAAATATAAAACAGTTCAAATAATTTAAATGCTCATTTCTAACTTTCTAATAAAAGCCAGAAGCTAACGTACAAAAAAGTTTGGGGTTAATGGTACGTTGTCATGATTTGTCAGCTGCTTCAGGTTGTCCAACTAAATCAGGGACTACTTCAGTAAGTCTGCATAACATATTTTAAGTGGCGAGACCTCGATAAATAATTATTTTCAGAAAACGAATGCTATAATTTTTTCATTCTGTCCGCTAACTCTTTTAAAACCTCTTTTACTGCTTTTAGAAATAAAAATGATTTGTTACCACATATTCACATAAAGTTTTATTTTTTGTGAAAAATTTTTAGTTATAAAATGGATTCTCTGTTAACTTTCAACGTGATGAATATTCAGCATTAAGCATTTAGGAATATGAATACAGTGTTACACCATAGTTTCATTTAGCTTAGGCCTATAGTCTACCAAATAATGTAGTATACATTATGCTTCGTTATGCTCGTAGGTCGCCGGGTTTCATCCCCGATGAGGTCAATAGCACTTTTCAACTGATCCAATCCTTTCTTGTGGTCCTCTGGTTCTATGGTTCAACTGATCAAATCCTTTCTTGTGGTCCTCTGGTTCTGTGGCAACCTCAACCTAAGGGTATCGACGACCTAAATGGGGAAACTTTACTTTAATATTAATTCCACAGATATGATATTATTTCTAAATTTTAACTTAAGTAAAATTAAATTAAACCACTCGCTTTTAATTTACACTTGACTCATAAATGTGATTTATAAATTTTTAATATCTCCAAACGTCTTTGTGTTATTATTTAATAAACAGAAACCATATTTTGTTTATAACTCCTCACAAAGATCCCCCATGAAATGAGAGATCCCGTTTAAATGGGAAGCTTTGCCATATTTTATTGTGCTTGCCTCTTCATATAGCATATTTTTCATTTTATGTGTATTTTTTACAGTGTATTATCAAGGTAATTTAAATAATTGACATTCATGTAGATATAATTTTGAAGTGAGTACAGTGGTTAACTTAGCGATATAATTTGTAAGAGTATTTAATGACATTAAACTTTATACAGTATCCTTTCTCTGTGATTAGTCTTTCCCTTTGGAATTTAATATCACGGAATGCTGAACAACAGGAGCGTGCAGATCTAGTTATGCAACGGTACAACAAATTAAGCACGGAACATATTTTCTAAATTTCTATTCCACTTTTCATTGTCACCCTGAACTCTTATTGCAGCAAGGCGCCTTGTATTTCTCGATCAATACAAATATTTCTCATTAGTAACAACTACTAACATCTCCGAATACAAAAATCTGATCTTTTCCTTTTGCATTTATACTCGATTTAAACTAATGATATCAACTAATCACTTCACAGACTAAAACTTGGATATCCAGTCCTGAAAGTTTACATAAAATGTTTAGGGCTGACCAAAATAGTAATAGTATAGCATAATCAACTCTTGCCAAAAAATGAATGGAAATAATGTCATCAAATAATCGGTTAAGGCAGAGTCCAAGAATGGCATGTACTAAATTCTTTTACAGAATAGTTCATCATGCATAGAGCCTATTAAGTATTTATTAAAGGATGAGTATGTTTAATTATTCTCCATAAGAGTGTCTTAATAACCATTAAGGCAACCTGCATACGACTATTTTTATTCGACCTAATTAAATATCTAAGATTTAGTATTTTTTTTTTAGAATACCTCGTAATTGATTAAGCAAACTACTCTCGGCCATCAGCTGTTAGTAGTTCTCGTTTTTCCAATAGATGGCAGGCTACAAAGGCCGCAAAGCTCCTCTTGATGCTGTAACATCAAACAACGCACATTCAAACACACGAAATTAATTGAATTTAGTATAACATTTAAATTAACTTGAACTGAATTTATTTTATTTTAAATACAGATTGTTTCTTATGAAGTTTGAATTGTTGCTTTCAAGGCTTGAATATTGTTCCGTCTTCCATATTAATTAATAGTGGGGCAACGACTTGTGAACTTTACGGGCATCATTATGATGCTATTGTACAGATAATAATACGTCACATATAATAATAAACGTATTGTAGTATTGTCGAACAAAAACAGTATATTTCAGCTTGCGTTAGAGCGCTCGCCTTTCTCAGCTAAGACCTGGGATCGAACTCTATACAGTTTATAAATAATTTACGTCATTGGTTTTCTCGGGATGCTCGCTTTCTTAGCGCGTATATCGTCCCATCTAAAAGTAACTAAAAAAGTAAGATAATGCAACCATATGAAGGAAGCGGTGAATACGTGGCTTGCTTCTCAACCGATTCTTTTTTTCTGAGGGCATTAGGAAACTTGTGCAACGATGGATCAAGTGCTTTGAGAAGCAAGTGGACTATGTTGAAAAATGAGGTAATTGAAAGTCTTGTATTGTTGTTGCAATAAATTTCAAAAAGATAGTCCGGATACTTATTTACTTATCCTCGTATATGATATTATGTTTACAATATTATTTTATTTTCACAAATTGAAGAACATACGGATTATTTATGATTACAATAGTCACATATTTTATTACAAGGAATGTACATTATTACAGGCCTGCTAACCACTAAACTATTTAATGCAAAAGTTAAAAAATGCTCTTGTTGGCCCTACTACTCTGTTGCACTGCTACTATTCTAGGGTTTCTCGTATTTCCTCTGGTTTGGCGGAGGTGTGGCCCACTTCTCCATCTGGGATGCCTACCTACTGGGGGTAAGCGATCCGGCTGAGATAAGGGAGTCTTAATCCTAAGTCCTTATACTGTATATTAACCAGACTTGTTGACCAGGGGAACCTATCCATGAAAGATAAAATTTACCTTGTCCAAGCCGAGAATCGAAATTCATGATTAACAATTACCTTCTCTGGCCACTAGACCATTGAGGCCAGTCAGAAGGAGAATCTTTAATAATATAAGATGTCATAGTACTCTGTAATCTGTTTTTAAAAATATCAAAAGAAAACATATTTTCAGTAAGTAAACATATTGATAAAATATAGATAAAATACCTACGAAGCTATATTTAATACACACGGTAACTAAAATATTAATTTAAAAAAAGTTCATAAACAAATTTAAAGTAGCAAATAATAATTTTAAACTTAAACACCAAAGTTGCTGCTTTCAGACCTACCAATCTATTACAGAACTGAAATAACCTAGTTCATTAAATTAGCCAGCAATTTAGTTAATTCTCGGTTGGCTATATACTACTTATATACTATATACTATATTTTACTAAAGTCCATTAAATTGCTTCCGTATACATTTTTCAGGAAATAATTATCTTTTTACTCCTACTTTAGAGTGTAAATTTGACCTATGGCTTAACGATTGTGACAGTTCTTTTTAGGTTCAAGTAATTTATTTCTCGTATCTTTTTCTGTATATACAAATACAAACACACCAAAAAATCAAATTAATTACAAAAAATACAAAGCACAATATACAAGTTATCAAAAGTTATTTACACTCGAAAGAGCAAAATTTTCGGGCTCGGGTACAGTCCAGTTCCAAAAATTTATAAACTTTATTTAAAAAAATAGAAATAAAAAATAAAGAAGAGAGCTAAAATATAACACTCAATCACAAAACAACAAAATAATAAAATGCAATAAAATATTTACACATGACTGTTAGTGTTCAATTATAAAAATATATCAAGAAAAGGAGAATTTTAGATTAACTATTTTATAATACATGTTATTTTATTCTTAAATCTATGTACAGTTGATACAGCGTTATGGGGAATAAGTTCTCTTTTGTCACCCCTTCTATTGTTTGTATATATATTATTTGAAAGGATACTGGTACTCTGTACTTGGAGAGAGAAGGCTACTTGCAATTTGTTTTAAACTTGTTTATTAAGACAGCCTTTGAGTTCTTCCTTTTCTTTCGGGTGAAAATTATATGTTATCAAGTTGCATGCACTCATCTTTAAATGACTTTAAAACTGTATTCTTATTTGTCATCTGCCCAACAAAATCGATGACCTTGAACTGATTGAGTGAGGTCAAATATTTGTTCCTCTAAAAATTTGAATTGCAAATTTTTAGTTTAAGTGTAGTAAAAGGCAAGCCGCTTCGGAGACCGGCTACCTCAGAACAAAACGAAACGCGACGGTCTGTCGGAGTCTTGTTTTATTTGTGTGGAGTAAAATTCCAACATGTTTGTATAGGGCGGATCGGGTCCCCAAAGGTAATGCTTGCCTAACAATTTTGCAGTCCATCCTAAACTGGATACATTGAACAATAGCTGAAATAAAACTACTTGGAATTGAATCATTGAATATAATAGCGTGTATTATGTTCCCCTCATTCTGGCCTCATTTATTCTGCCTTTCTCTCTCTCTCTCACTCTCTCGTTAAGATCTTGTAATTTTCAAGTTTCCGTTATTCGTCTTCTTCCTCTGATAGGGCCTAAGGCCTATTCACGCATTTTTGTGTGCGAATTATGAGCCATGCAATGAATGCTAATGGAATTATGGCTAATGTGAGGGCGAAAAGAGTCCTCAGAGTCCTCAGTGTTGGGAGACTGCGCTCTGGCGTGCCTCGGTGTACCTTTAATAAATTTTAAAACTTTATTAATTTTAAAAGTACTAAAGAATATAACTGCTGGCCCATAATTTCCTTTCATTACGATTTTTTAAACAATTTCCATTGTGCCAGGAGATTTGAAATGGACCAATTAATGTCCTGTGTGACTTGAAGCTTTCCCGGTGTTGACAATGTAATATTGCTTCTCGTACTTCCAATCGGGTGAATAAGAGGTTTGGATTCAAGCTTTCGGCAGCTATCTCCCCTGCCATCTTCTGGGAGAAGTGAACTGGATTAGGAAATAACTGCTCCATATATAGGAAAATATTGCCCCCCCCCACCCGTTCTAGCATATCCAGTCGTTTCCTATAATTATATGAAGCAGATTTTTCCCAATCCAGCTCACTTCTCGAAGAAGATGACAGCGGAGATGGCTGCTGAAAACTTGGAACAAAACCTCCAACTCATCCGGTTGAAAGCCCAAGAAACAATAATATATATAAATAATGAGCTTTTGAAAAAAAAATTATTTCTCCTTCAGTACAATTTCACAGGTAGGATCCGGGACATAGTTTTGTTACTGGGATATGTCTCACCAGGTTTTTATTGTCAGTGGAAGAGGGAAAAAAGAACAGTTCTTACATAGTGCTACACTGCATGCTTTGCAATATGTTTTGGTTCTAGGTTCTTTCTTTTTGGGCCTGAAGCACCATGGTGACATTTCTGACGAGACTTTCCCTTGATAGGCATGAAGTTCCCCATATTTATCAATGGTTTCATTCGTTTTGAAGAATGTCCACGTGTACATTTTCATTTTCCTTCCACCCAAAAGTTCTGCCTTCCATAGTATACAAGGTTTTCAGCATAATCACAAGAAAATCAAGGAATGGTGTCTTCTTCTGTCATATTTTCTTATGTATGGTCCAAACATTGGCTGTGATAATCTCTAGCAGTAAATCCGAATCACGGTCATCATTACTAGTAGAGTATGGGTTATCTTCAGAATCATCTGACTTATCTAAAATGACAAGAATATCCTTTTCTCTTAGAGCTTTGCGATAGCTAAAAAAATTCATGAGCCCGAGATCCCACCACACAGCTAACGGGTATACAATTACCATGAATAAAAAATAAGTAACGTTTAATAAAATGTATAAAACTACACTCAGATTAGTTTCCCATCATTATGTTTCAAATAAAGTCTTATATGCATGAAATACCTACTAATTTCCCAATAACAAGACAAAAAATTATAATAGCTGAACTTTTAACTCAGCACAAAATCTTCAACAAACAAGTATGAACACTTCCATTGCCATTATTGCCTACTGATAATACTGTAGAATAAAAGTTAAAAACAGAATTAAATAATTTGTACATTATTCTCATCAGACTTTTTCTAACTTGTAATCGAACATAGCCTATATGTTCCGTTAGTTATGAAAGGGTTATGTAAGAGTCACAGGTTAGCATTATTATATTATAATCATCATCAAAATTTATTTCCTCCGGACAAGTCAAAATAGGAGAAGAAATGCCATTTTCATTTTGCGAAAACAGAATGCAGGACTACTACTGGGCAATTATGTTGTCTGAATTATTATTTGAAACTTTATAATACTTTTAATTATCAGGATGCTGGCTTCGTAAAATATAGTGTAAACCAATTTAAAATAAAAATGTAAAAAAACTATTTAATAATTACTATAAAATCTTATAATTTTTTGCCTTCCATTTGTTTCCTTCTAATTTAATCCAGCTATTTATATTTATAAATGTAAACATGTAAATTGGAATTCTTTTGAGTAATTTTGAATTTTGAACCATACATTTCTTTTTAAAAAAATTTTAAACTGATTTTAGTTTATGTGTATAACTTGTATGAATATTTGTAAATTTATCTATTCTCTCTAATTTAATAGATAATTATTGCAGCTCCAAAACACGAGCTTTGCTCATGTGAAGGCTTTCGAAGAAATTTCACATGTAAGGTCTTTCAATGTACAATAATGTTGTTTATTTATTTATTTATTTGATAATTCAATTTGATTTGAATACATTTAAAATTGCAGTAGCCTATTTAAACAACCATATTGGTCCCATTATTTTCACTGTGCTTTTGGGTCTATAATTTAATTTAAAACAGGGACGCCTTTTTAACGTTGTTATGGTCCTTGCCCAGTTTTAAAATAGTGTTCACAATATTAAAGTGAATCATCCCATTCGATAGTTGTTAGCATAGCAGGTTCGTCTGCGTATTCAGTTGTCTAGCTAACTGTCAGTAGTTTAATCGAATAGTGATTATTATTAATAACTTATCCCTCAGGTTACTTCGAATTTTTGTATGTAAATAAAGAGCCTTGTGAACGAATGCTCCTGGAATTATGGTTACCTGATCCGTTAGAAAGTACGAAATTTCATATTATTAAACGAGGGTAAGTCAATAAGTATCCGCACTCTCTTTTTGAAATTTATTGCAACAACAATACAAAACTTTCAATTACTTCATTTTTCAACATAGTCCCCTTGCTTCTCAATGCACTTGATCCATCGTTGCGCAAGCTTCCTGATGCCCTAAGAAAACTTTTTCGGTTGAGTAGCAAGTTATGTATGCACCGCTTCCTTCATATGGCTGCATATGGTTCCTTACCTCTTCATCGACATCTTCGGTTTGTCTGAATCATTATACGCACTTCCTCAATGTTGGCGTCACTAGTGGATGTGGATGGACGTCCTGTTCTTTCCTCGTCCTTCACACTTGTCCGACCATTTTTGAATTTTTCAATCCATTCGTACATGTATCGTCATCGTAAAACATTGCCCCTTCTAATGTACGGTATTCGTAACCTTTTAAATAAATTCTTATTTCATTATCAGTGAGGGTAGATAAGTTTAGAGAGAAATGATGCGGAGCAGTGCATTTCAAGCCTTTGCAGAGTTAGGTCCCGGCAACTCTCAATAGATGTCTCCTCATTATGTATTAGCTGGCATAGTATACCCATGGCAGATTGCGATGCCATTGTTTAAGCTAGTGAACACATAGGTACGCAGTCCATGTGTTCTTGTTTCGGAACAGTAGTTTTGTGTCATTATTTTCAAAAAATGGTAAAATTGATTTTATGATGAAATTATTATTTTGCCAGCCCATGTAACGGGCTATTGCTAATTTTAAACACTCTTTAACTATAAGAAATGAGAAACCTAACATCAATACATGGTACCATATGATACATGACTGCCAGCCAACGATATATATATATATAAATAGGCTACAGTCAACCCTCGATATAATGCCACCATCCGTTTTCTAACATTTAGCGGCACAAGCGGGGTGGCACTAAAACGAAATTTATTATTTTTTTAAAATAAAAATGGCATCATACAGTGCTGTATTAATTTACTGTACTGTATTATGGAAGAAAAATTAAATAACAGGCAAATAGGAACTTTAGCACAAAATAAAATACACTGTACTGTACTGTACAGTAAGTCAATTTATTACAGTAAATGTTCAGTACTTACAGTACACAAAGGTGTTGAAAATCATGTGGGTCCATGAAAGTGATTATGATTAAAATACAGTGCCTTTAGTCCTTGTTAAAAGAAAGTACGGTACCTATAACTTAGTGTAGTGTTTAAAAGCTGAACGGACCCTGGATTAAAGAAGTGAAATTTTGTAGTGTCTCATTGTAAGAAGGGCTCTTTCTACCTGCTCCACCCTCACGTAGGTGACAGTGCGAAGGTGGCACTGTAAAGAGGGTATTATATCGAGGGTTGACTGTATAGGCCTATATAAACTACAGCAGAATGCTCACAATGCCACAGTACAAGTTTTCTTATTTGGGATTTATTCTACAGTAATAAATATTTATATAAATATATTCAGTGATTTACTGAGAATGCTTTGAGTTACACGGATCCTATAAAGCACTGCATTTGTTATATTTTTATTGTAATAGAAGATAACCGAGAAAATTAAACTTAAATTATGTTTTAAATTTTAAATTTTATAATTATGTTTAACTTGGGATTAGTAAGGTACAGGTAGGGGGGAAAGAAAGGGGACCAACTCTTGTAGCTGATTTCAGAGCCTTGTGATACGTAAATAAATGTAAGAGATGTAACGGAAATGTTTGTTTTCACAAGCAATGGAAATTACGTGAAATTATTTCTCAATTGACTGTCTATATTCTCTAGAACAAATTTCAATACATGCCCAGCTATCCTGTGAATGCCGCTAGACATACGCAGTGGCTCATATCTGCAACTTAGATATTTTAGTCGGTCCGCTTTTTTTCACTACCTGCACATATTTCCTGAACGTCAATAAATTATGTGTACGAATTTGAACAAGAGTAGCCTACAGAATAAATTAATACGATTACATAAAACTAGCGCAAAAGGAACCAAAGAAATCACTGGCGCTTGTCTTATTCGCCTTCGTAAAGCGAATTTCATTTATTTTTATTTTTACACTGGGCGACTCCATAACATCACTTACTGCATTACATTGCATTACTTAGTCTAATTGAAATAAATGGTTGTAAGGAGCGGAGTAAACTTAATTAGTGAACATGTGCATATAAGTAAACAAATTAAAGTACATGAACATGCATATTTTTCTTGCCGTTACTTTGGGTGATATAATCTCACCATTATTGTGAAAAGTAACTCGTGAAGTCGCATTCCTTTGTCTTGTAATTAACTCTAATGTGACCTGCAAAGTATTTCACTATTTAAAGTACGTTAATTGTAATAGCACCAATTACATAGGAATGGGGCAGCAATGCTATACATTCCGCCTGGAGAAGACAATCGACTCCATTAAAATATCTAGCTGGAGTGTGACAACAGACTGGCAGTGCGATAAAGATGTGACAGAAAAGCTTTTCCCTCCCGCAGCAGAACGTATTTACCATTAGTAGGAGAGTTCGTAGCCAGGAGTTGTTTTTACAGTGAATATATGACGAATAAAATATAATAAATAACTAACCAAATACATTTAATAAATATCGATTTTTACTAGGAATGGGTCCTCGATACTTTCGATACATCGATACTCTCGATACTTGCATGGTATCGGCATCGAACGATACTTCAGAAAACTCGCTCGATACTTTTTCGATACTTTTGTAATTCTGCAATTAAGTGTGATTGCTAGTATTTTTTAACAAAAACTTGTAAGTGGACTGTTTAAAAAACTAATTTTAGTTTTAATGTAGAGTTTAAAAATAATTATAGGCTACTGATGATATTCAATTTTGTCTCATTAAATATGCACACTTAATTAATTTAGTTGGTATTACACAGTTCTCTCAAATTTTAATTTTTAATGTACCTATTTATTGAAACTGGAAATGTTGAAGGTATCGAGTATCGAAGTATCGAGTATCGAGGAAAAAAACCATGTATCGGTATCGAGTATCGAGTATCGAGATAATCTGGTATCGACCCATCTCTAATTTTTATTTTTATTAATTTGAATATCATTAATAGAGGATAATAAAGCGTTTTTCGCCTAATCACCATTGATTTAAAGGTAAGATTAACAATACTAAGAAAGTTCACGTCGGAGAATTATCAGGTAGTGAATCTATTATTTATTGGAGGACTGAAAATACAAATCTTAATTTAGTTGGTTTAATGTGTTCAGTAAAAATAGCATAAAAATAACAATAACAGTATACAAGTTCAATCTTTCTTAAAACCAAATCGAGATTCACATAATTGTACAAGCTGTATTTATATAAACATTAAGGGGAAACGGAGTAGCCTATCTTTACAATGTTAAATACAATGTACCTTTTCTCTAAAACTACTAAAGCTAGGCACTTGATCTTTTTGCAGTTTCTAGATACCTATCATGTGACAGTACTAAAAAAAAACTTTACATGAATATATTTATTTACTGAAATATTATTTTATTCTTTATGAAAAATTTAACAACATTTTTAAGTACCATATGACCTATAGATAGTTCGTGTATTAACCGACTCAGGAAATATTTTTTTCAGCTTGTGTAAACTCTCTGAATCCTGAATATTTCAAACTTTTAGGTTAAGTAGAAGCTGAGAAAATGCTCCTTTTATACTGAAAAAGTAAACTTACGGGAAACGAGCTTAAAAGTTCAAACTTTCCTGCTCCATAGTGTGGATCTTCTCAAAAGAATACAAAAAAAAAAGACATAGAACTATAGTAGCCTAAAACTATGTATGATACACCGTTTTAAAGAGGAAAGTCCAGGGAATAAAACACAATAATAATAATTTCACAATTTTTATCCAAAAGCCAATTAAAATTCAAAGTTGATACATCCCTGCTCCATTTTCTGGATCTTCTCAGAAAAATAAAAATGTAGCATGGATAGAATTTAAGTGTGATACGTAATTTTAAAGAGGAAATTCCAGATAATAAAGATCAACAATAAAAAGAATGTAACAATTTTCATCCTTTCCATTATATTTCCATTTCCAGTTAATATCAAATTACATCCAATATATAACAGTTACAAATTGTATAATTTTATATTTGTTTAATTGAAGACAGTATCACTCCAGGATTCACGTTGGAGGGCAAAATCGACATTTTGCTACTTTTTTATTGTTGAGACTTTTATAAGAAAAACATTTAGGCCTAAGTTGAAAAATATTCTAATTTTCAAAATATCGTAGAATTTCCAAAAATTATATAATCATTAAATCATTTTCACTGATTTGTTTCCTTCTATTCATAGAATGTTGTGGACTAGCGTGCCTAGAAAGAATTTTTTAATTTTTTCAAACTTTGAAAAAATAAATCACAATAGCATGTCATTTTGAACATGAATGCATACCTTAAGTTATGATATATCTGGAACTGAGTTCTCACATTTTGGTTCCCTAAAAAAAATTAAGTTGAAAAATATTCTAATTTTCAAAATATCATAGAATTACCGAAAGTGATACAATCATGAAAACCGATTCACTGATTGGTTCCTTTTTATTCATAGAATGTTGTGAACTAGGCATATGACTAGAAAAAATTATATATATTTTTTTCAAAATTTGAAAAAAAAATCACCAATAGCATTACAAAAACCTATCTCACAGTTTTATTTTCTCAGTCAGAGCTTTCATTTCATATACAAATGAACACTCTAACTCAATTTTTATTATAGGTTTTCTTCATTTAAGGGTAGAAAAAAGTTGGATTCCGCGACCTTCGGATCTAGAGGCGGGCACGCACCACCCTTCGCTGTATAGTACAATATTAAAAAAGTAGCATTTCTCAATGCTGATAGGTGCTTCATTGGCAAGGGGTTACTATATTTCAATACATCCGAATTATTGCCCATAAGAAATTAATTAACAAAATATATTATACTAACATTCTTGAAGAAATAATTTTTATGTTCCGTTCCACGATATAGTTTTTATTAATTATATAATATTTTTTCATCCCAAAAGCAAACAACCATTCTCATAATAATTCTCCTCTTTCTAATGTACTCCATCTATACAATAAATTCCATAAAATGGGCAATACATATATATTTAATACTAACAATAAACAGTTTAAAATACCATGAACAAATGTTGAACATTTAAAGAAGTGATAATGTATATTAAAAAAAAGTAGCATAGTTATACTCAGTGACCAATTACGTAAATTCTAAATAGGCTAAATGGTAATTTAAGCACGCTCCTTATTCATTTGGTTGATTTAAATATTTTCTTTTTACATGTTGTTCCATATCTGCAGTAACGTATGTAAAGATCTAAAGATCTGCTCATTTTTCATATCGAGTGCGTTTGGGGAAAACTTTATATAACCGCCATTTTCATTTTCATTTCTTTTACTTTTACCCCCACTCCAATCCCAATGTTTTTGTTTTAGTGTCAGCTGTGACATGTATCAACCAATAGTATTCTCGTAGCATTTTAGTATAGCCTATATGAAAAATGTAATTAATACCTAGGCTATACACCAAAAAATAAAATCCTTTTTCTAAAATAAATTTAACAAGTTTTGGCGCAATGCTATTGTAACTTCATTAAAAAAAAAAAAAAAAAAAAATAAACAAACAAACAAAAAAAACGTTAAGCTTTAAAATATTTATGTAGGCTATGTTTTTTATATACGAAGCCTAATATAAGTTAATCTTCTTTGAAATGTTACAAAAAATATTTAATATCTTTGGCTATTATAAAATATGCTACATTATATTTAACTATGCTAATAAAAATACTTATTATAGGTATATTACCACCATTTTTTTTAGAACAGGAAACATTTTTTATTTCTTTATCTCTACTTTACAATAATTAGAGTGTAAAAATCTTATCATTTTTTTTATTGTTTCAAGTTAAATTTCTTTTAAATTCAATTTGAATAAAGTTTATTGCACAAAAAAAAAATCCCCCCTTAAAAGTGTTCCGCCCTGGGCAAATACTCAGTCTGCATATTTATAAATCAGGGACTAATTAGTAGAATCTAGTATTACTCTAAATATTTAATAATGGTATTGTAAAAATGTTGTAATAATATAAGAGAATATGGAAACTGGGCAATATGTCTGTTATATTATGTTCTCAAGACAAATAAATAAAGCAACATATTTCAATTCCTCTGATCTCCTTTTATTAAGTGGTATGAGAATTGCAAAAATTGCAACCGCTAAACACGAACTTTGCTCATTTGGGAGCGGGGCTTTCAAACGAAATACATATGTAAGGTTTTGTAATGTTTGACAATAAACAATAAAAAATTGCATCTGTATCTTTGGAATAACACTCGGGCATTTGATTTCTGCAGGAAAAGTTCCATGAGCCGCTTCTTCTAAATGATTGTATTGCTTCTTGTATTTCAGAGAAGCACCGTTAACGTTTCCCAAACATGGAATAAATTTTTATTTTATCGAATCAGTAAGCAACTTAACTAGAAACGAAGATCTTATACCGTGTGTGTATTCAAATAAACAATTAAGGATTTTAGATCTTTACATCGATTGAAGAACAACTATTTAGATCTAGCCATATTAAGAAAGTATTATCTTCTGTTTACGATAAAAACTTTTGTTCATGTGCGATTATAGTGGAATATATAAATGACAATTATTTCGATATCCACGAAGGTCGTTATCGATATAAATCGAATAGTACTCTGTTGTGCCGTCTTTTCTTTACATGACTTCATCTCGTACTCTGTGTATAAGGAAGGATGGACAATGTTGATCTGCTGCGGTTACGGCATTGTGTATTGTGTCTACTTTTTTCTCCTTCTTTATAAGCATGTGCTTTAAAAGGAGAGAAAGACACCGGCAGCCAGACATAATGTACTCTCCTCGTCCAGGCGATGATGGAAGAGACTGGAACAGCTGCGCGCGCACAATTACTGCGCTGCACGCGACACAACAAGAATTAAATGGAATTATCCACGGTTTGACAACCATTGCGTGCTGTAAACTGGTTTTATACCGTCTCTACCCAGAGATCTCTTCAGATCTGTTTATCCCTCCACCCACAGTTAATAACTATGAATTATACGAAATAATATTTTTCACAGCAATATTGTTTTAATATATAAGTTACTATTGCAGTGGCGTTTACTTGTAGAAACTCACACGCCTAGCATTTTTAGTAAGTTATCCGTAATAGCTTAATGAATGAGGATGTTTAAATGCAAACTAAAATTGTAGTTTCAAGGCTGCCATTTTAACAGGGATGGGAAATTCGGAGAATATCTGCACCGATTTAAGATAGTAGAAGACCCTTCATGTGTGTGTGGTGAAAATGTTCAATCAGTGCAACATATACTGTGGGAGTGTAGTAGACTAGGAAAAGAGAGAGAAGTTTTCCGGAAAAGTGTAACAAGAATGGGCAGGCAGTGGCCGATTGAAAGTAGTGAACTCACTCAAACATTTAGAAAGCAATTTCAAAAAATTGTAAATAGTATTAACTTTGACAAACTGTAACCCAACATATGATCAAATGAAAAAAAAAATATATATATATATCATTATAAGAAATAGTTATTAAGATAGGAATGTATCAGTATTTAGAAAGCAATTTCAAAATTTGTAAATAGTATTAACTTTGACAAACCCAACATATTAACATATTAAGGTAATGTACTATGGATATAATAAGTAAAATATTGCATGTAGTATTACATAGTGTAATGGAGCATGCAGATAATAAACATCTTATTAAAAAAAGGTTATTTTGTAACTAAATTGTACATATGAATTTAGAATGAAATAAATTTAAGTATGCTTTATAAGTCTGGTCGGTGTGGTCAGATTTTACAGATTTGTGGCATTGGTGTGTCTGCAACATTATAAAACCCACTACATTGTACACAAAAATTCGTAAAAGACAAACTTAGCTATCAGGTTGAAAATGTTACTTTGATTTGTTTGAGGAATTTATGTAATATAGAAAATTTCACAAAGAAACAAATGCCACACTGAGAAAGCTGTTCACACACACACATTGTTGGTCAAAGTTGCCTAGTACATGAGGTTATTTAGACACCTCTGTTTTTTGCTATATAAACGTAGTAAAATTTATGTGGGTCAATGTAATATCTCACTGAGGAATATTACCTATATATTATTTTAAAAAATTAAGTCAGCCTGATGTTTATTTGCTTTTGGGAAGTTTTTTTTTTATACATTCTTGTTTACAAATGAACTGATCACTGAAATGTCTGAAGTGGTGTAGAGCGAGGTACTGAAAAGGCTGGAAAATAAAATTAAAATAAAATACAGATCTGTTACTGGTATATTTAGTTGACACCTTGAACACTAAAGAAACCTCGGACCAATGAAGCATCTATCAGCGTAGATAAATGCGAAGGGTGGTCTAGAGGTAGCGAGCCCACCTCTAGATCCGAAGGTCGTGGGCTCAAATCTGGCTGCGGTCTATAAATTTTTCATATCATAAGGGCACGGAGTAGTACGGGGGGCCCGTGTCGTAGATTTACGGCACGTAAAAGAACTTCAAGCCTAAATTAGAGCCTCTGGACAAAATTCCTCGGCCCTTTCACGTCCTAGTAATACCTTAGTTTCCAGGGGGGAGGGGTTGTGAGGCGGTAGCTTACTCCCTATTACTCTGCCCTCTATTGGGAAATAAGCGTAACAGAAATTCTGTTTTCCCCGGTTCTCTCGAAAAAGATTTTGTTTAAATTTTGTATATTAGGTGCTTATACGAACAGCTAAATTATTTGTTTGATACATTGTAGAAATTCCCTGAAGGGTAGTTATAAGTCGCCCACTGTTTGTAGAAACTCAGTCTAGCCTGGTGAACAATAGAGCTTTGAATAGGGTTGAAACAACTGAATACGTGCTCTTTGTAATTCGACCTTTATATCAGAATGTGAAATGAGAAATGTGTATTGGCCATGCTTATGGCAAAGAAAGTTACGTGAGTGCGTTAATCAGATTTTATTTGGGTCCTTTATCCCTCGGAGATTCAATGCGTTTTAGGAACGACGTTCTCTTCTTTTTCACAACCGATTTACATAAATATGCATTATGCTAAGAGTCAAAACTTCTATTTGGGCAGATGAATTTATGTGTTTCAGATTTTTTTATATATTCTCTCTCTCTCTCTCTCTGTCGTAGTTTTACCTCTCCCTTTTAGGAATTAAGCGACCCAAGCCACCCGGGCCTTACAGGGCCGCGACCTGTCGGGAGAGGGATTATCTTTGAATCACATACATAATTCTTTGACCAGACAAGGACATGGAGGGCCTCTCCGGATGAGTGATCATCCCAACGCGGGGCCACCTCCGAGACAACACGAACACATAGGACGATACACACCATTCACACATACACTCACTCAGAACAAGGCGAGGATGGGGATGAAGATGATAATGACGGCCAAATGATATCCGGGGACCACAAGGGCCTAAAGTTACCTGACATTTGTCTCAAAGGTGAGGGAAAACCCCGGAAAAAACCTCACCTAGGTAACTTGTCCCGACCAAGAATAAAACCCAGGCCCGCTGCGTGAGAGGACTGAACGCATCCCCTGAGCCACAGCGGTTTTTATATATTCAGGGGACGTAAATACGTAGTTAGTGTTGAAAACTGAGCATCGAATATAAAGTTCGAACACAATAGCCTTTGTCTTCGGTACTATGGATATAGGAAGTAAAGAAAATGAGCTTGAAATATGGAGTGATAGTCCCCTTAAATAATGTTTTGTTTACGTTCGTAATCCAGTTGTTTTATTTTATTTTTATTTTACTTCAAATTTCCTTCCTGCATCACAGAATGCTCCAGTTGTGATAAAATAGTAGGCCTACATATAAAAAGCTTTAGTTATAATAATTAAGGGATAAGGACAATCCAATATGAAGTTGTAGAACAATAATAGAAAATAGAAATACACTAGTGACAAGTAAAAGTTTGGACACATTGTGGAGAAACTATAAATAATATTCGGGATTTAATTTATAATTAGGCCTATCACTGGTTTATAGAAGCAGTGAAAAATTAAGGTAACAAAACAAAAAGAGAGGGAAATAAGATTACTCAACTAGAGTAGTACGTGACAAAATATTTTATAAAACATATGTTTAGCTTGTTAGTAATGTTATTATACAACTAATATCCTGTTAGGCCTATACATTGCAGAGTTAATTTGAACGACTTTTTACAGAATGGTAGGTTTAACGTGAATAGTTGCTTAGTTGAAAGGCAGGAACTTAAAAATTAATTATTATAACGTTACTGGGTAATGAACATTGCCTCATATTGTTTAAAATAAATGTAAGAGATAATCATTTTTATACATTTAAGTTAGTTCATCTAATGGAACACTTTAAGAAGCAATTATGAGGAAATATTATATGTAACTTAGTAAAATCCTTTGCATTTAAACTGTTGACAGTAAACTCGAAGTATAAATATTTTGTGAAGCTATCGTTTTAAACTTGAACATTCTATATTCTTGTAGAATTCTTACAAGAAGTTATTCGCTGGTTAGTATACAGAGGAACCCATAGCTATATAAGTAGACCAAATCGTTGTTTAATGTAAATTAATATAGGGAAAATTTTTTTCGGAGCGAATCATTGAGGTTAAATTGATCTTGAATGCCGTTCTAATTAAAGTAACTACAAGTCAGATGAAAGGATCCGCGTACCTCCCAATAAATCCATTATAAATTATTTTGACGTTTAGTCGTTAAAAGTACTTTCTATACAGCCGCACATAACTGCATAAAATTGTAACGAGACCCTGTATCGTGTTTCACTTGAAGCCAAAGAGCCGAAATGCTATTTAGCGATCTATTTTTATTGTTTAAGACCTGAGCAATCAATGTCATATTTAAGTAGACGAGATTGTTAGATTTTTGCTAATGTTTTGCCATATAAGGAACCAGGGAACATGAACATGCTATCGCTGGATCTGGAATCAGTGAGAATGCCTACGAGGTCGTTAAGGTAGCAAGATATAATTTTATGCTGCAATCATTGCCGAAACTTTCCAAATAAAAAATATTTTAATAATCTAATCTGAAAATTTACTTCTGTTAGACATTTATTGGCTGCCCAATGGGTAAATAATAATAGTACTTATCCCCTAAACAATTGAAGAGCTTATACCAAAAATAGGGCAAACTTGGCAAATATGGGCACTAAATCGTTTATCTCAAAATAAAGGGCACTTTCACACTTTTCAACACTCCGAAAAATAATTACACTTAAAACTTAAAATCGTTAACATTCCAACAGTACATGAACCAAATGATGTGCAAAGTATGTCCTGCGCCAGATGCTGCCCTTTGACAGGTTCAATGCTGCCCGCGACAGGAAAGGAGAAGAAACATATATACAGTATTTTTTACTTGTTTGCGTATCCTTCTATTGCATGACTCCATGGTGAATTTTAACAGAACTTCAAGACTTTTAACATTGAACAAGCCTTGGATATTTTCATTATTCCATTTACTGCGGACTGCAAACAGTAAAACCGGGCATTCATCACAAATTAGTTGAGTTGAAAACTGACACACAATTGTTATTTCTTAATGTCTCAAAACTTGAATTCTACACATTCCTACCGAAATCAAGTTTCCAAATTTTTATTTCTCGTGCCCAGAAGGTTATGTTTGCATTATGTGCGTGAGCAAAAGTTTGTTTTTTGAAGCTTCGAAAAAGTTGTGTCAGAAACAGTCTGACAGACTTCTGGCTTCACTCCCGAGGCTCATCTCGTTCCAGTTGCAACCGGACTATGAAACCTATCGGAAGCACAGTCACAATTCCACTCATCATACTTATTCATATATAAAACAAAATCTTTTGTGAAACTCACGTAACTACCTTTGCCCAAATAAAAGTTGCCCTCTTATGCCCGGTTACTACAGACTCGTGAAATACCAATGGGTAAATTATCCATGGGCAAATTAGTTCCTAATCACCCACAATGATATAATGAGGAAGGCCTTGGAGTTGTACAGTTAATTTAATTCAGAAGGCTTTGATTCTCATTGTTTTAATTATTATTGATCCTATGAGAGGTTAAATTTTATCCAGCCATCCATGAAAGGATAAATTAACCCGACGATTTACCCTTGGAAAGATCTAGCCCGAGTTTGTAGAAACATTTTTTCTGTCATTTTCATATTTACCCACAGGACATTTATCTAGAAACTCGCCACAAGTGTATGTGATTGTTACCTTTAAATTATTTGAGTTTGTAAAAGTTATTCTTGTGTAAATAGTGTGAATTCTGTAAATTGGATAATTTACCCATAAGTATTTCACGAGTTTATAGAAACCTTCTCTTCATATAAATTGGTTGTAGACGTTGGTACAATGATATTGAATTCTAGAAGAAATCGAACTGTAATTTAACATCAATTCACAGCTAAATTTATATGGTTATACAAGCAATCTTCGAGTGAAACCACCCTGGGCTCTAAACTTGAAATCATTGGAAAAAAATCAGTAAAACAACTGACTTCCATAAATAATAAAGGTAATAAGTGAATAAAAATCCTAGCATTTTCCATAAATCATTAACTCTATCAGTCTTCTATCTCTGCTTTGAACAATTGCTCGATGTCAAGAATTTATAGATCAGAAGTAGTGAAAACGTTAAAATCTTTAATTTCTGGCGATCCGACACAATAGTACAATTTACTTGTCATTTGTTTTGATTGTTTTGACGTTTCTATGATTCTTTTCTTTATCATTGTTGATTTTGCATAATTCTACGACACTCAATTCCCTTAAAGAAATTTATTAACCTGTCAGAAATGCTTTTACTAGTTATAGGATACTTGGTCGCAGTTCGCGTTATGAAAGTGGCTGTTCTGTCAATAAAATAACCCATACCCGTGGTGACCAAATTCTAGTTCGCGAGCCGCGTGCGGTTCTTCTAACATTCTCAAGTGCCTCTTAAAAAATTATGAGGCTAAACTGAAAAATATTACATTTTTCAGGCCTTACAATTAAATTCTTTTCTCAAACACCGCTGAAAATTATGTATGCAAATTAAAAGACTTGATGCATGAAATCAATAAAAGATAAAATCTCCTCAGAGCTCAATAAGTCTTCGTTTGCTTTTTCGGAAAACCCCCTTCTTGTGGACGTCATAAAGAATGTTTGCCCCATATCGAAGCCCATAGTGATGGATTCAGCTGCAACAGCTGCAGAGTTAAAACTACTGGGGATTAAAGAGGACGAGGGATTAAAATAGTTAGAAGAAAGTGGTTGAACTTTGGAAGCAGTTCCCAGGACAAAATAATTCAAATATGAAACAGTACGCAAAAAGACTGATTTCCGTTTTGGGGACAACCTATTCGTGAGAGTCTCTGTATTGAACGATGAAGTTCATTAAATCTAAGCATCGAGCAGTTCTAACTGATGTACATTTAACTGATCTTGTAAGAATCGCCTTATCTGGCCACCTACCAGATATCAAGCAATTAGCAAGCAAAGTGTACAACAGAAAAAGTTCATGTTAACAAAAAGCCTTTTAATATGTGGAAGTTATACAAATGTTTATTAGTGTGCTACATTAATAGTGATGAGATGCAAATTTATGGATAAATATAATTTTTCCTGTTATTTTTTGGTTATATCCAGGGCCGTGGAAAGAAAGCAATGGCCCCAGGTACAAATTTTCCCGGGCCCCCGCCAAATATTAAATTCACTGCCCAACTCGCCCTGCCCAACTTAATGTATGCAACAAAAAGATTATGTAATCATATTACATAATTATTAAGTGCCAGAATGGTACCGGTACTGTCTGACTGTCTGTCTGTCCGCGTGTCTGTAAGCGCGATAACTCAAATACGCTTTATCGGATTTTCATAAAACTTGGTATACCATTTATAACGCCCATAGGACGAAGCCTATTGATTTTGGACCAAATCGGGCACGAAACGGAAAAATACATAAAAATGTTCTAATTAGGAACAATTTTATCTGCATGTAGCCGTTTAATTTTTTGAAAATTATGATTTTAAATGCCGAACATTAGTGAGGCCTACTGTTGAGTCCAAAAAGGATTTCTGCTTCTACTTTCTCAAAAACAGCAGAAATTTTTCTTCAAGAATAATCCGTTTCAGATTAACAGATTAATTCCGTGTCACCGTTATACGACAGGATAATGCAGATAAAATAAACACATAAAACATGACTTAAGCTGTTTATTTACTTACAATCAATTTTATTTTAGGGTAAATTTAGAAAGTAAAAAATAAAACCTGGTCGGCCGGGCCCCCTTTTGAGGCTGTAGCCCCTCCCTCTCATCGGGCCTGGTTATATCTATATATTTTGACATTCAAAAAATGTACGTTTAACCTTAAAAATATGTGCTGCTCTTTCCGAACTCTTCCCTCAAAATATGGAACCCAACACCACGGTAGCTGGCCACCCCTGGTTTTATACAATACCCTTTTGATTTATCATTTCAGAAAATAATATTATATTGATTGTTAGTTTTATATAATATGACGTAGAAAAATGGTTTGTTTGGACAAGTAATATTATAAAATTTATATAGCCTATTATAGACTGGGGAATTTGAAAACATAGGCCTATAATTAATTAAGGGTACCCCTAAAGCTGGCATGAGCATTCAAAGAACCAAAAGTACTTTAAAATATTTTGTTCTATCTATAAGAATATAAAGAAACCTTTCAGCCGTCTCTGGAGATTGTGGAGTCTCTGCTGCAGATCGCCGAATGATTCGAAGGAGTCATGAAGAAAATCATCCATTAGTGAGACAAGTTGAACATTTTGATACTGAAAAAGAAACGATATTAGCGAACGTATGTTAGGCGGATGGAAGATATTTGAGAAGAGGTACACAAATCGTATCCAAGTACTATACTTAAAAGCGGCAGTCGTCTGTAGAAGCTGTCAGTTCAGCAAACTGGTTCTGTGCTTCCCTACTTTAGATACTGCTCGTTGACGGATGTCCACAGTACCGATCGATAATGGCTACTGTCTACTATCCGCAGCAACAACAGAGATCAGTAATGAGCGAAAGACATACCTTTCCTTCAAACTAAGATTTATAGTCTTTTTTTCTGCCTATTCTTTTCTCTTTCTGTTTGAATGTTTTTTAGAATGTTATAACCCTTTTTTTCTTCATTCCTCCAATTTTTTATTATTTATTTTTGTTTGTAATTCGTCCCGATTGTTTTCGCCCGCCTATTCTGTTTGCTGTTCACGGTTAGGTTCTTGGTATGTAGAGCCTTTTAAAGCTTTGTACTGCGACAAGGGCACGTGGACTTAGGAGTACCTATTACAAAGCAAAACATACTCATTGGTGGGAAGAATGCTACCCTAAGATGCTTGGAATCAAGTGAAGAATTTGAGAAAACATAATCATTTAAATCAACTGTGGAAGGAGGTAATTGTTTCGGAATTGCAAGTAGCAAGAAATCAGTGTTCAAAATATAATTAATTCTTAGTGTAACATTTTATAGATTAATAGCATTCCATAAAGATCTTATGTATCGAAAAGATAAAGTTTGGAGTTTTCTCGTGAAAGTTAGATTAACTTATCATGAATGCTCGCTTGATATTTTTCGAGTTGTACCTACAATAGTAAATACAATGTAAAACATGAATTTGAATAATGCTTAATAAGAGACTGATTTACTGAATATTTAACAAAATAATATTATGTTATTTTATATATTAAGTACATTTTATTCTCAAAAGGTTCACTCCTTCAATTACATTAATACTGTAATACAGCGATGAGAAACACAACCATAATTATTATATAACATTATTTGACAATGAAAACAAAATTTAGTTGAAAGATAATACCTAGTAAATTGCTGTACGCGTTATGTAGGCCGAGGGACTTTCAGATGTTGATTCATTATATCTATGATGTTTGAGTTTACATGTTAATATAAGTTTTATAGTTTGTATGTAATATTAATCACTTTACTTGTCCTTTATAAGTGTAAGAAATGCGACATGCAATGAAGTAGTATTACACTACAAAGCTCTATGTCCTTTATGAGTAAACATATGTGTTTTGAGATTACTTTTAACAGTAAATACTTTAGAGCAGACATCACACAAGAAAGCTTTTATCATCTGTGTGAATAAGCATATGTGCTTTGAGATTACTAGTACCAGTAAATGCTTTGGAACAGACAACACACGTGAGTATTTTATGTCCTTATGAATAAGTAGGTGTCTAATGAGATCATCTCTTCGAATAAATCCTTTGGAAAAGACATCTCGTGAATCTTTTACCTCCTGTATGAGTAAGCTGGTGTCTATTGAGATCACTTTTCCGAATAAATGCTTTGGAACAGGCACCACACGAGAATTCCTTATCTCCTGTATGAGTAAGCAAATGCATTTTGAGATGAAATTTTAAAGCAAACTCTTTGGAACAGATATCACACGAAAATCCTTTCACTCCTGTATGAGTAAGTTGGTGTCTATTGAGATCAACTCTTCGAATAAATGCTTTGGAACAGACACCACACGAGAATTCCTTATCTCCTGTATGAGTAAGCAAATGCATTTTGAGATGAAATTTTAAAGCAAACTCTTTGGAACAGATATCACACGAAAATCCTTTCACTCCTGTATGAGTAAGTTGGTGTCTATTGAGATCAACTCTTCGAATAAATGCTTTGGAACAGTCACCACACGAGAATTACTTGTCTCTTGTATGAGTAAGTAAATGCGTTTTTAGATGAATTTTTAAAGTAAACGCTTTCGTACATATATCACACGAGAATCCTTTCACTCCTGTATGAATAAGCTGGTGTTTATTGAGGTTACCTCTTTGATTAAATGCTTTGGAACAAACATCACACGTGAATTCCTTATCTCCTGTATGAGTAAGCAAATGCGTTTTGAGATGAAGTTTTAAAGTAAACGTTTTGGAACAGATATCACACGAGAATCCTTTCACTCCTGAATGAGTAAGCTGGTGTTTATTGAGGTTTCCTCTTTCACTAAATGCTTTGGAACAAACATCACACGTGAATTCCTTATCTCCTGTATGAGTAAGTAAATGCGTTTTGAGATGAATTTTTAAAGTAAACGCTTTCTTACATATATCACACGAGAATCCTTTCACTCCTGTATGAATAAGCTGGTGTTTATTGAGGTTACCTCTTTGATTAAATGCTTTGGAACAAACATCACACGTGAATTCCTTATCTCCTGTATGAGTAAGCAAATGCGTTTTGAGATGAAGTTTTAAAGTAAACGTTTTGGAACAGATATCACACGAGAATCCTTTCACTCCTGAATGAGTATGCTGGTGTTTATTGAGGTTTCCTCTTTCACTAAATGCTTTGGAACAAACATCACACGTGAATTCCTTATCTCCTGTATGAGTAAGTAAATGCGTTTTGAGATGAATTTTTAAAGTAAACGCTTTCTTACATATATCACACGAGAATCCTTTCACTCCTGTATGAATAAGCTGGTGTTTATTGAGGTTACCTCTTTGATTAAATGCTTTGGAACAAACATCACACGTGAATTCCTTGTCTCCTGTATGAGTAAGCAAATGCGTTTTGAGATGAAGTTTTAAAGTAAACGTTTTGGAACAGATATCACACGAGAACCCTTTCACTCCTGTATGAGTAAGCTGGTGTTTCTTGAGGTTACCTCTTTCACTAAATGCTTTGGAACAAACATCACACGAGAATTCCTTATCTCCTGCATTATTTCTTTGAATCACACAAGAAATACTTTTCTCTCCTGTATGGGCAAGCAAATTTGTTCCTAGGCCTGCAACCGATTTTTGAGACTCTTTCTCTGCACTGAATTCATTCGAGCATGGTTCTTTTTGAGTATGCACATGCTGATTTCCGTCACAAGATCCCTCGGGAATCCCTCGGCGCAAAACCGATGCTTCTAGATTGTGAACTGTGTGGGCCGTTGTCAATATATTGAAATCTGCATGGTAATTCTCACTTTTAATTTGACGTGTCCCTTCTAGATTGGATATTACAGGTTTAGACTCACTCTTTGGTTTAATATCAGTAAGTCCATCCTTTACACATTTCGGAGAGAAGTCAGAAATCCGTTTTATTTCAAAATTTTCACTCTTTGGCTTAATATCAGGAAGTTTGTGCTTTTCACACTTCGGTGAGAAGTCCGCAATATCATGTTTTGTTTCTATTTTAATATAAGGTTTATGCTCACACTTCGGTTTAAAATCAGTAACTTCGTGCTTTACACATTTCGGCGAGAAGTCAGAAACCTCCCGCTTTATTCCAGTTCCTTCAGATTCTGATTTCACCAATGGCTCCATTATGTATGGTAGGCATTCAGGACGTAATCTTGAGTTACTTGTAAACTGTCATAAAGTTTACCAGAATAATACACGATCTATATCTCCAAATTCGTGTTTAGCCCAATTAAGAAGCAATTGAGAAAGTCACAACACGTTTCCACACTTCCCTGACTCATAAAATGTTTTTGTTTTCAGCGTCTATGAAAAGAACTCACACTTAACGGATTAAACATATCAAACTGCCATCCATCAGATCTTTTAAATTCAAATTCGCATTCTTCAATTGTTATATTTGAAGGAGGTTTTTCAAATCATTTTGGTCAACTGTTGACACTATAGAACGCAAAAGGAGTAAACAAAAGTAATATCAACATCAATACAAATGAGCTGGCTTTATAAAAATAGTATAATAAATTTATTAACGAAGAAACTACACTTCTGTATACTTCTCTCAAAGGAACACTGGAACTGTGTTTACATTTAATGGAGTCTTTAAGAATCTGTCCGAAAATAACAAGATTTTAACAGTAACTGGAATTTTAATACTCAAGGCTGCTTTATTTTATTTCAGCAACAAAGAGAAGTTCATTTTTAATTCAGAATTACAATGAGTACAACCACGGCGCGTACAACACAAGGAGCAAAGACGTTAGACATATTTTTGAATATAGAACTTTCCGACACACTAAACCGCCAGTTTACATTGTTAGTCAAGTTATAACTTATAAATAACTAACAAGCCAGTATTTTAAATGTGGAAAATCTCAGGTGCTTTAAACTTAAACTGAAAGAGTATTTGTATGAAAAGACATTTTATCTATTTAAGGATTTTTTACATAAATGATTACTGCAGTCACTGTAACCTTATTTGTCCTAAATAATATCGACAATGTCTATCTATACAACGTACAGCTACAGATGTAATAAATTATTATTATTATTATTATTATTATTATTATTATTATTATGCTCTTTGGGCGCATTTTGCACTTATTATTATTTATACAATGATAATAAGCAAACATCAAGTAAAATCATCAGTGGGATCAAAGTTTGAAATCAGTGCGGAAAATTTCAGTAAAATACCTGGTTTCTGTGATTAACAATTTGTAATACAGGGATAAACGTCTTCATCTACTCTTATACAATTCAACGGCCATAAATAGCGTGCTTGCTCGCTCGCCCGCTTCTTGATACATCGGGTTTACTCGGCGATGTTCGTCTCTCGCAGTCTAAACTTTCATGACGACTACAAAATTAAAAATCGTTTCTTTATTATATAAGGCCTAAGTGAAATGAACACAATGAACAAATATTCTAATTTTATTTTTACTTACAATTTTCATAGCTCTGAACCACAAACATTTTTAATAATCTACCAGTGTAATTTTCTTAAAAATCCTGGAGTCAATGAATAATGGCGGGCGAAGCCGGGGGCAACAGCTGTAAAATATTGATGGTTTTATCTCTTGAAATATCGCTGATAATAATAATCCAAACAAACCATTCCTTCCCTTGAAACATTATATAATTTCTGAAAATTTCACTGAATTGATAAAATAAAATTCACATCATATTCATGTCAATAAAGAGCTGAGAAACAATACGTATTATGTGTTCATAGGTTCTTTGGAACTGCATAATCGATTCTGATATAGTTTTCCCAGGGGGCGCTTTCATGTCGTGGAATGTACTCTAAAGCAGGAATTTTAGCTGTTTCATTAATTATTAATGGCTTAGTTTATGAATGATTCGCGTGCAAGTGTTAATAAATATAATGCTTCAATAATTATTATACTCTTAATTTTTAATTTTTAAAAGAATTATCGTGGCGAAGCCACGGGCACCTCCTAGTATTTTACATTCCTTTAATTGTATATTTCTGATTTTATACAATTTTTGAAGTGACGAATTTATACATCGTCATTATTATTATTATGCTCATTGGGCGCATTTTACACTTATTATCATTTATACAATGATAAAGCAAACTTCAAGTAAATCATCAGTGGGATCAAAGTTTGAAATCAGTGGGGAAATTTCAGTAAAATATCTGGTTTCTGTGATTGACAATTTGTAACACAGGGATAAAAATCCTCATATTTTACATAAATATAGCATTCCTTTAATTGTATATTTCTGATTTTACACAGTTTTTTATACGTCGTCATTATTATTATTATTATTATTATTATTATTATTATTATTATGCTCATTGGGCGCATTTTACACTTATTATAATTTATACAATGATAATAAGCAAACATCAAGTAAATTCATCAGTGGGGAAAATTTTAGTAAAATATCTGGTCCCTGTGACTAACAATTGTAACACAGGGATACAAATCCTCATATTTTACATAAATATAGCATTCTTTTAATTTATATTTCTGATTTTATACAGTTTTTGAAGTGACGAATTTATATGGTCAGTAGCTGTGAAAAACTTAAGCTCAATTAACTTACCATTAAAATTATCAACACTCATGATATCACTGTAGATCAGTTTTTTTCAACCGGTGTGTCGTTAATGAGCCTGGACGCAAATCCTCAATAACTGGGTGTGGGACACTTTTGCCCCTTCTGTTCTTCAGTCAACAGAACAAAATGTCCATAAAGAAAATTAATTGGTAGAGTAAAGAATGACAGAGCTTTGAAGCTCCAGCACTCAACGCGTTCTGGATTTCTCTTCGGAAAAAAATATCCAACTATTTCTACAAAGGGTGTGAAAATTATCCTTCCCTTTTCTATATCCTATTTAAGTGAAGCAAGATGTTCTTCAAAGAACACAGTGAACGAACAGGTCAGGACTGTTAGGCTAATTTTGCAAGACGATATGAGGCTGTGTTTATCAACTATTCAACTATTCGGCCACAAATAAAGAAGGTTTTGAAAGCACACCAAGCTCAAGTTTAAGCATTAATCTTACTTCATGCGCCAACTTGCTAGAATTATTATTGAAAATTTGTAACATTAATTGATTAGTATAATATTATTATTGACAAATTGTAACAACTGTTACCCAAAATTTCAAAATGCGATTAATTATGATTATAATATTACATTACAATAATTTGATCTCATTAAATTACAATTACATTTACATCATAAACTTACAAATAAGAAAAAAAGGTTACGTTAATTATTGAGGAATATGTTTTAAGATCTAAGTGTGTGCTGCTTGAATTAAGTTACACCTTTCCTATACCGAAAGTTGAAAAAAGTTGTATAACGCTGCTGTATAATGTCATATATAGACAGGCGCAAATAGACAAAAATGACCATCAGGAAGGGAAGCTTTAGAAAAACAGCACCACCGATTTTACACCTTATTACATTAGTTTTAAATAAGTTTTACGAGAATTTTTCTTCCTTAACCTGTACCATAGGGAGCCCTACTATAGGTAGACGAAATAGGCTATTGTGTACAAACCCGTAATTCGAAGTTGAGTTTTTAACATAGGTTCACATTTCAAGGTCTCCTGAAACATGGCTGTGTGTCTCTGTGTGTATGTGAACAACCTAGCCCCAGAACTAAAAATCGTATGAAAACAAAACTTTGCATTTGGGTTAGGTATCTTCTGGGGATGTGACACGACGATTGGCGAAGACTTTCTCTTATTTTTAATGCCCCCTGAAGATTTCGCTTATCACGATTTTCTCTGAAACGGCTCTTAAGATTTAGTTTAAATTTTGTATATTACATGAAGTTCTTACACTAAGAGCTAATAATTTTATTTGAAACAATTTTTTCGCAAAACTTCTTTGAAGGATAGTTATAAGTAGGGACGGATTTCTATGGCCTAAAAAATAGGATATATGGATGCATTTATGACCTAAAAAGACATTAAAGTATGACCAGTAAAATTTAAAATATATCTTTACCACTTACACATTATGTATATATTTTTTAAGTTTCATTACAATTCATTTTATTAAAATATAATATTAATTATTTAAATATCTGTAAATTCTCAAAAATTATCAGTATAATTTAAAATTTACAAAATATGATATGAAACTTCAAAATTTCTTTAATATGCACACAAATATGCCAAAAATATGACCTAAATATGCATATTCGTACTAAATATGCTACAATAGTTGAGAATTTCCTAAATATGCAGTTATATGCACAATAAAAGCCGTTCCATTTTCACCAGGATGCTTGGAATCGGGTTTAAATTAGTCGGAGACCTGAAATAATGCAAAGGGGGAAAATATGACATGTCATAGAAATCCGCCCCCTAGTTATAAGCCACCCAATGTTTGTAGAAACTCAGTCTTGCCTGGTGAACAATAAAGGTTGAAACAACTGAATACGTGCACTTTGCAATGCGGTCTCTTATTCTATATCAGGATGTGGAGAGAGAAAGGGGTATTGCCCATGCTTAGGGAAAAAAATTACGTAAGTGTATTACATCAGATTCTATTTGGGTTGTCTGTCCTCGGTTATGCGAATTCCAAAAGTAGTTACGGCATTCTCTTCATTTTTACAAACAATTTACATGAAAAGAATCTAATTTTTGCCGATTTTCTGGAAAACCGCTCTGACGATTATGTTTAAATTTCCTACATGCATTTCATAATGTCCATAATTTATTAACTTAATTATAATATGGTATATGATGTACTATATTAACATAATGTACTAAGAACCTACACTTTTATTTCGGTAGAGGAAGTTATGAGGTTCACATGAGATTTTTAAAAATATAGCCCTGCAAGTAAAATCATAAGAACACCCACCTTACTTTTTTGCAGTTTCATATGACCTATGATAAGGTAGATATTGTAAGAAACTAAAAGGTGTAAAATACATTTCAACCATAGATCAAATCGAATTTTTAAAACTTGGTAGATGTTACTAATTTTCACTATTATAACCTGATAAAGTCCTCCATGAGTAAGAATAATTATTATTGTTCTTGTTGGTTGATAGACCGGATCATGTACATTACGGCTGCTGCACTGCACAGGAGGCGTGACTATAGCTGAAGCCTCAATAAAAACCACATTCACGGCTCCTGACATTAATATAGGCCCAGCCAATTATGATATGATGGTTAAATTCCCATTATTTTCTCGTTTCAATTGGATTGTCCCTAAGTAAAAATTTACAGTAGTATGCCTGTAAATCTAGAACTTTAGTAATGGGTTCTAATAAATTAAGCATGAATAGTTTGCCTTGTTCAGATTGTATGAGCAATTGGGGTCTTGTTCGTGTTGCCTCAGAGGTGACCCCAGCTTCGGGCTGGTCACTCGTCCTTGGAGGCCCTCCTTTTCGTGTAAATAAGTATGTATGTAGGCCTAATCCAGTAGCTAATCCCTCTCCCGTTAGGCGCGGCGTGCGCCGCATAGATAATTCCTACGATGGGAGAAGTAAACTGAGAGAAAGAAAGAAAGTTCGTCTCTCTACAAGTATAATTTATTTGTGTACACACAAAACAATAATTATAACCTATTCGAAATTACATTATTGTTATTTGTTGCTTAAGTGAATGCACAAACAAAGAAGCGAAGAAACAACAAGTTTTTTTTTTTTTTTTTTTTTTTTTAGTTTTACATTTACGATTTTACATTAATTTATAACGTCAGCATAAACGATACATTCACGAATAAGCAATATTGGCCCTTTTTACCCTAAAACACTTTTAAAGTCTCAATCCTTTTAAGCACAAGTGTACCAGGTGTTTAAATTTACTTCGATGAGTGGCCTTCTTTCATTATTATTTATTTAATAAAACTTCCCCTTAAAGAGGCTGACATTATGAAAAAGTATAATGGGGACCAATAACACATCTTAATATAACAAGAAATATTCGTGCATAGAAATTAATACACACACATATATACGATAAATAAACACATAAATAAACTGACAGGTAAAGAACAAATTCAGCTCGTATCTAAGTGGTTTCGAAGAATTGCAATTGAACCACGTATTGCAGAGATGGCCATATCTTGGAGCCCTATCCTATTGAGGCTGAAGGAATCCCAGAACCGATGCGGTGTTGTGGTATTGTGCATCTTGCGCCGATCATCAGCCCATGGACAGAGATATTATGGTTTGATTTATATTAATTTATTCTTATAGAAATCCACGATTGGTTCGAATATAGAATTCTCTTTGGCATCCACCTCATTGGGAGAGGGATTAGATACTGGATTAGGTTTAGATACATACTTTTTTTTACCAGACGAGGACATGGAGGGCCGCCAAGGACGAGTGACCAGCCCCAAGCTGGGGTGCAATTATTGTACAATCATGTACAATTATTATAATCCTGTATTAAAGGATTAGATTTACAGGCATACTACTGGTAAATTTTTACTTAAGGACCATCCAATTGAAACGAGTAACGCGAATTTAACCATCATATCATAAATGACTATATTAATGTCAGGAGCTGTGAATGTGATTTTTATTGAGGCTTCAGCTACTAGTCACTAGCCATTATGGGTCTCGAAACGTATCGTCGGATCCGAAATACATCCTTCTTTGCTAGATGGTAAAAAAGCAATCAATTCTATACGCTTATTACTTCCATCGTAGGCCAGAACGGAGTAGAGTACGATTACTTCCACAAAGTCTCTGGCCTTGAAGACTAACCCAGCCAGCGAGCTTCTCATTACCAGCTTGCGCAGACTCGCATGCGCGCAGAGCACGTTGCCAGTCGTAGAAAATACTACAATAGTTGAGTGGAAGGATAATGCCGCAACGAGACAGAGACAGACAACACGTGGAGTGGGATAGAAGAGCTGAGTCAATCAGGGTGCAGCTACCTCCCCTAGGCAGGAACTCTAGGAACGGTGAGATTCGCTCCTAAGGTATATACGTAAAATCCCAGAGACTTTGTGGAAGTAATCGTACTCTAACCGTGATCTCTTATCGAGTTGGCTTTCATATGCCGGATGGTATGATGATGATTTCGCATTACTTTCTTATAGGCTATCCTCTGCGATATCATTTTTGTCAGTTTTCAAATGTTGCACAGAAGCTATTCCATTGGTTTTCCTTGCAATCCGCCGTGGATTTTAATTGTAGTATGTGTTACATAGTATTTATGTATTGCTTAAATAGAACAATTTTAAAAATATTGGTTTTAAAAATTTCAGAAACGATATCCGGTTTCAGTTAATAAAACTAATAAAACTTTATTCATATGTCTGTAAATTACCTCTTAGCCTTGAAAAATTACATGTAAAGGGGCATTTTATAAAACGACAAATAAATGAAATTGCCAATACAAATAAAACTTCACTTAGGTCGAAAGCTGAAGTTCTGTGCATTTAAAATGCTTTAAACATAGAAACTTCAAATTTTCGTGCTTTGTTCCCTTTATAGGCCTATATGTAAATGTTGCATTTCCACCATACTGCTCCTTCAATAATATGAAATTAACTTTCCACGGACACTAAGAGACAGTCTTAAGGTATTTTGGGCTTGGAGAGTGGCTTAAAATGTTTAACTTATATAAAGACTTTAAAACAATTTTATAATTTCATATTTCTTGTACTCTCGTATAATACCGTTACCCAGTGTTTAACAGAATTAATGGATGACTGGTATTTTCCTCGGACGAACTCATATATCGCATCATATTTGATCAAATCGATTTAAAATGTCATACTTTCATGTAGACGCATCATTTCTTAGTATATGAACTTTTAGTACATATATATATTATATATAATATACATATATATTATTTACGGTATATAGTACTACGATATGCAGCATGGCAGCAACTCAATATTCGACTAAGTTGATGATAGCATAAAATTTATTGAGCACATTTCTTCGTTCTGTCACCGTTCCTATAAATTTTATACCTTGTGTTATACCTCAAATCGTCACATCAGCAAAACTGCTGAGACACAATGTCTGAATGCCGTAATAAAAATGTGTTATGCACAATAAATGTCTTTTTCTATAATTTCTTCAATCAGACTCAGTTGCAGAACCTGTAACTGGGTTCCCATGATTTACTAGAGGCATAATAATAACACTAATAGGAAGAATGACTTATATGAGTATTAAGATGTTATTACTGTTATTAAAGACGTCTAGTGATACATAGTCATAGGCGCCGAGTTTGGGGAAGGGGAAGTAAAGTTTGCTCCCCCAACCTTTAAGGTGTATGTATAATTACCAAAAATCCAATTCCTTCCCCCAACAATATTTTGAAGTCTGCGCCTCTGTACGAAGTGAACAAACAGCCTATCATGACACGAGTATGTAGTTTATGAAACGAGCGACTTTCATAATTTTCAACTGAGTACCTTAATTAACATTACAATTAAGTTGCAAACGACTTTTTTGTACGACCATAATTAAATGTTTAAGTTTTGTGCAGTATTTAAGTGAATTTAACTAATTTAACTAAAATGCTCTAAAAATTATAAAATTAATAAAAAAAGAAAAAACACTCTTAAGAGACAACAATTCAAAAATGGCCAAACAAACACAGTAGAGTCGGTTGCGTGCACATCGGCACAATCGCATTTTCGTGCACATCGGCATATTATTTTTATCTTGCAATATCATCGTGCTCATCGCTCACACCCTTCGTAGGGGTGGACATAGAGACAAAGTTGGAATTGCATTATCGTATTGAATGCAATGGAGTTCACAGTAATTGCTAGATAGACAGAAAGACAAATACTTCCTTTTATTATTATAGATTCATACTGTGCACATTAATATTATAATTGTATTGTTTAGAAATCATTCATGAAGTATCTGCCTGCGATTGAATGAGACTTTGCATTAACCTAACCCAACCCAACCCAACCTAACCTAACCTAACCTAACTTAACGTAACCTAACCTGACAACCTATCTACGATATCAACGGTCGGTTTCCTTAGCCACGGTAGCTAAGGAGTGCTGCCTTGGAGCCGTGGTGAAGGAGGCTGTAGGTTTGAGTCTCTATATCCACCCCTGTCCCCAACGTGGTGTGTGGCGATGAGCACGATAACCATTACAAGATAAATATACTATGCCGATGTGCACGAAAATGCGACTGTGCCGATGTGCACGACACCGTAGAGTCCCGCTATTCCGAAGCCCGTTATTCCGAAAATCCGCCTATTCCGAACAGAGCTCACAAAAAAATACCGATTTTTTAAAGTTAAAAACAGGTGAAATTAAAAAGATGTTCGTGAAAAAAACGTACATTTATTGTTATACAAAGAAGTTAAATAGAGACATACATAGAACCTCGGCTACATTTATACAATTCCCAGCACATCATTTACGCCTTAACAAGTCAATACGTTGATATTATTCATGAAATCCGCCTATTCCGAATTCCCGCTAAACCGAACGGTGTTCGGTCCCAATTAGTTCGGAATAGCGGGACTCTACTGTATGTGTAAAAACGCTGCATTCAATCTAAAGCATGCAAATACGAAAGCAGCTATGTTTCAGTGTCAAAACAAAATCCTAGCTGTGCATATAAGGTTATCTGAAATTAGGAATAACTGTCCAAGTACATGTGCCTATTGAGTTAGTTGTATAGTCTAGTTATTCTTTGCGTACACAGGCGGCATCCTTTTGTTAGGAGAAAAAGTTTGCCGACAGCTCAACCCATGCTCTTTATTTTTACCACACCTATCAGCTAGTTACCTCCGCCAGTCAAAATCTAAGAATTTCTGTGACGGCTGTGACAGCTACCCGTCTACTCCGCGTAGAGTGGAATGCGGGGTTGGAAGATCTAGTTGCAGTGAACAATAACACGTGTGAATTGATTAAAGTGAGGGAAGAACTGAGGTAAGTTATAACGTTATGATGTGGGCCTTCTTGTTTTGAGAGACTCCATTCTAATCTTGCGAAACAATTTAAATGGTCATTCTTTGGTACGAATACCGATTGCATGTAGTTCTTATGTACATTTTCTCCCTTCGTTTTATGTGGCCTATTCTATCTTTTTCTTCCTTGTTTTATTTGTTTTCAGTTTAAATTAGTTTAGAATCTCCTTAGTTTGATTTTTTAATGATTTGCATTGGGTTTAATGTACATTATTGTGATTTTTTTTATCACTGATCTTAAGATTCTTTTAATTTATGTTTTCGTTTACTTTGACCGCCTGTGGGATCTAGTGGCTAAGGTTGCTGACTATGGATCCGCAGATCTGGGTTCGATCCACGCTACCTCCTCAGATTTTTTTGAGGTAGGGATATCTGGAACGGGTGCACTCAGTCTCGTGGCAACAACTGAGCTATTTGATACAGAAATAGCGGCTCCGGTCAAGAAAGAACGGCCGTGAGAGTCGACATGCTGACCATTTGCCCCCAATTCTGTCAGCTGCCTGTGGCACATGACGTCGGGTGGTACACCCTAGTCCCACACAGATGTATCGCCACGGAGTTATTTTTTTTAAGTTGATTTGGTATTCTTTGTTATGTGGTCTTCTACAATAGGATCTATAAATAAGATAGGCCTACATAATTCTACATTTAATGTTTATATTTTCATATAGTCACTTTTGATTAAATTACAGTAAAATATAAATATCATTCTTCTTCTTAGTTTAACCTTTCCAGCTATAGGAACATTTATGCCGAAAATATAAATATATTAATTCGAATTTCCGCAATTATTCATTTTCATTGCTAGCCCATCATTGAGATTACAGATAAGACCTCTTACTGGATTTTGTTCCTATTCTGTTGTGGCCTCTTCTGCCGGAACATTTTATAAGGTGAATACAGAGTCAAACCTCATTTTGTAATGCTAGAAAAACATCTTTGTAATATCGACACAAAGTTTACAAAACTTCTTTTGCTATCTAGACAGAATAAAAGGAAATGGAATTTCCGTTGGCTACAAAGTAACTTTAGCAATGACATCCAGTCATATCGATAACCACCATAATTCTCTCAGAGAAAGAACATTTCAGTTTGTGCATTTTATGAGAAATCTATAGAAGTTATATTACTGCTTCAAGATAAGTCAGTCGTCTTGGACCAGCAACAAATTCATCCAGGATGAAGGCAATATTTCTTCTATTTGTCTCCGATCTCTGATTTTCTCTGAGTCTAGAAGAAGTTTAACCAAAAACACAAGTAGCAATCTCATACATACAAACTTTCTTACTCTGTATCTTGAAGTTTCTATTATTTTTTGTTTTGAAGAGTTTCATTACTTACTGCACCCGTGTAAGAAGTATGGTGGCTTCGATATGGTGCATTTTTGAAAACTACAAGTCAAAGTACAAGTACAGTACAGGGATTCTTCTAGAAATTCTGAGAGATTAGCATAAAACTTTGCCATCTCTACGCATGAGTTTTTATATGACTGAGGTCATTATTCTTTTGTAAAGGATGAAGATGCAGTAAATAAAATTTAATATAAATAGGGTAAAAAAATAAAAATTAGAAATAAACTTAATCTAAAAATTAATTTATAACGAAACCTCCACCAAAAAAGTGGAGAGCTGAGCCATGACAAATATTTGCCTCGATAGTTTTGTTATTTGTAAATATATGAAACTCATTTAGTCTATAGTCAAATAAAGAACAGACCCTTCTAGCAGTAAAACTGCAGTTTTCAGTGACCTGTGCATTTAAATTTCATTTAAGCTTTCCGGAAAATGGCTTTCAAGCTTTCCGGAAAATGGCTTTCAAACTTAGAGGAAGGGATGAGTGGTAGGTTGTTCAACAATTTATTGTTACGAAAATAATATTTCCTGCATGCAAACGTTTAGGCCTATCGTCAATTTTTCACACTTTTCATGGCATTTTCCAGCATTGAAAATATAGGCTTCTATAGTTTGGATACGATATGTGCGTCCCTTTTATATGTCAAGATAAAAATTAACTTGCCAAATAACTAGACTTTAATAATGAAATGATATCAGTAGGCCTACAAGTTCTTCTAAAAAATTGAATCGTGCTATAGACCTATCCTAAAAGCTTTAAACATTGGCACAGAAAACAACATATAACAGTTAATATTTTAACTCATTAGACGTGTATATTCAATGTTCCAATTCTAAAATTAATTTTCCTACGATTTATAGTCTCCCTCAGTGCATCTCTATCCGGAGATCTGAATGAGGGACTGTTTTACCTCTGGAGAATTTTACACTGGTAGGATACATAAATGATGTAAGCATTTCTAAACATTTTTAAATTTTATTTTTTTAATACTGTGAGAGGTTGTTAATCTCATGTCATGGCTGGAGGACCACCTCATGTCATCTGTCCGCGACTGTTTATTCAATATATTTGTAGCTAGAGTAGGATTACTTCCACAAAGTCTCTGGCCTTGAAGACTAACCCAGCCAGCGAGCTTCTCGTTACGTCTCGTTACCAGCTTGCGCGGATTCGCTGCGGGTAAGATCAGTGAGCTACTGTTGAGCACAGAGTGAAGATCATGCAGCATGTCGCCAGTCGTAGAAAATACTATAATAGTGTAGTGGAGGGATAATGCCGCAGCGAGAGAGACAGACAACACGTGGAGGGGGATAGGAGAGCTGAGCCAATCAGGGTGCAGCTACCTCCCTTAGGCAGGAACTCTAGGAACGGTGAGACTCGTTCCTAAGGTATATACGTAAAAACCCAGAGACTTTGTGGAAGTAATTCTACGTTCTACCATCCATATCTGGAGGCCATATCATCTATCCACACCCTGAGGACGGGCCATGTTTTGGTGACAGAGACCCAACCCCGCTAATAATATTAGGGGGGAAAACAGACCATTTTGTGGTATTTGACAATGTACTACTAGTAGTTCCATGAACAGATGACTTTGAATTTTTAAAAAAATGTAAAATCTGCTCTTCGTCAGGTAAATAACTTCAAGGAAACTTAATGCAAAATTAGAAGAAAATCTAACTACGCGTTTGGTTGTAAATGCGTAGCAAACAAATTTACAACACACGAACTGATTGTAAACCAGTAGAGTTATGTCTAAAATGTAAAGTAAAGTAATCCCTATACAGACCATGGAGGCCCAGAGGGTTCCTGGAGGTTGAGGCTCCCAGATTTTGGACAAAATCAGCCTTACGCACCGGCCGCCTTTACCCCCAGGATTGCTCCTGGTACTCATTTCTGTTTAAGGCTGAGTCGACCCCAGGGCCATAGTGCCACCAGAAGGATTAGGCCAATTGAAAAATCTCAACGACCTTATAGGGAATCGAACCCGCGACCTTCCGGTTTGTAGCGCAGCGCCTCAACCACTACGCTATGGCGTACCCATGTCTAAAATGTACTGGAGCAAAATTGTAGGAAATTTTACACTCGATAGTGAAAGTAATTCTCAATTGTTTAACAGCATGAATTGTTTTGCTAGAATCGTTGAAAGAAGCTGAACATTACATAAAACGGAACCATTAAAACTGACACTATCTTGAAACAGAATTTAAAAAATACAAATCCTTACACATACATTGCGTTTAATGACTCCATGAAACATTCATTCCAAATTAGAAGTCAATCGTACAAAGAGTTTGGTGGTGATTGCATAAGAAACAAATTGGACAAACAGACGAAATACCAGTCGATCGAGTTAAAACGGGGCCTCGCTTCGCTCGATAACAAATGTATGAATTCTGTGAAAAGCAGTATAGCATAACTGCAGAAAAATAGCATTTTAGAGCACAAAATGTGTTATGTAAAAGTACCAATGAGATGGAAGTCAACACATATACGTAATATAACTATCAACAAAAAGAAATATGTAAATAATTATGTAAGATGAATACTAATAGGAATTGAAACGAAACAAAAATAGATATCACGAATAAATAATAAAAAATAAAGCAATAAAATCTTATTACAGCATGAAACTAGTTGAATATGATCTCTTGAGTTTTCCATTGGTGCATTTTTCCATTTCTGTCCAAAGCAGCATATGCTTAGCATATAGCATTCCTTTTTTCTATCTTAAGACTGTACAGTATACTGCCATCATCTCTTATGAGGCTATCAACATCTCCATTTTATCGTAAGTTGGAGAAATGTTATAATGTTGCATCAGAGGATAATGCTGGCACTAAACACTTACATCCCGTGACACAGAAGGCATTTATGTAATAAACTTCATTCTCTCCAGTTTTAAGAGAATTATTTAGCTACACAGTAGAGTATGCAACACATACATAGAGAGCTCTATGGGACGTTTTAACAACCCCCTACCCTTATGTTTATCTTGGCTTATGACCTAGACGCATAGTGCTTTGACCCAGTCAGTCTGGGGTAGTTTCGAATTTAAGATCATCTTTATAACTCCTTGTTATGTGTTACAAGATTGGGATGCTCTTTATTTCCGTAACAATACATGCAATTGCACTTTAGTATGCAAGTGAAACGGTTAAATTACGAATTCAGTGTTTATTTCTCATAGTTTATTATTTTGTTTTATTTTATAGATTCTTTCGTTTACGTACTCGTTGCACTTCATGATGTTCCATCATTAAATATGTAATGTAATGTAAGTGTTTATTACAATAATTAACTTTTTACAAATTCCAATGAAAACAATCGCATGAGTCCGCATGGACCGTACATGCTTACGTAAAAACACACACACAAAAAAAGAACAAATAATATAAATACAAAATAACACAAACAAACTAAATCTATTCCTCACCCTCCACACCCGCTCTCCAATTTGTTGCTTTTTCAAACCTGAGCTGTCTCGCTTCATTAAAAACTTCCCAATGCCTTCCTCAACTTTTTTTTCCCTTCAGTAACTCCAAACATTTCCGTTGCTACCTATTTGATTCCTTAAAAGATAATGGTAAATATTTTTCCCTCCAATTTTCCAAACCTTCATAATTCGCCAAAATATGAAACCATGATTCTTCCCCCTTATATAATGGGCAAACTCTCATTCCGTTTTCATCTTGTGATATGGGAGAATGGGACCTCTATTGAAAATAAATTTAGGAGTTATATAACTTATATTGTCGATTGCCATAATTTATTTATTTTCAGCTATGCCATGGTGGTCTAGAGGTAGATCCGAAGGTCGCGGGATCAAACCCGGCCGCGGTTGATTAATTTTTCAGGACGTAAAAATCCTGTGTACGGAGTCCTCCGGGAGGGACTTAAGCTGGGGGGGGGGGCGTGTCGTAGATTTACGGCACGTAAAGCCTAAAATAAATTAGAGCTCTTTCACGTCCAAGTAATACCTTAGATTCCGGAGAGGGGTTGAGAGGCGATGGGCTTACCATCTATCCCTCTGTCCTCTCTCGTAAAATAAGCGTAACACTTGGAGGCTCTTCGCCCCAACATAGGGAATATAGGATTCCAGATACAGATGTCTGTCTTTAAGGTACTGTATTTTATTTTCTCACAGAAAAATACAGACATCCTGGGTTCTCGTGTAGGCTACTTGATGGTTTAGTATAGCCTAAGTAGCGACCACCTGCGTGGTCTCGTCGCTAGCGTTGGTGGCTATGGGTCCGCTGGTTCGGTTCTATTACCAGAACTTCCTCGGATTTTTCTGAGGTAGAGAATCCAGGAACGGGGTGCACTCAGCCTCGTGATTCAAACCGATGAACTACTTGATTAAGAAGTAGCCCATGAGGTGAATGCCGGCTCTAGCCTGTTTAACATAAATGTTGAAGGAACGAAAAAGGTGTGTGCAATTTCTGTGATATTTCTGCTTCATATTTATCTTTTCAGGATAAGAACGGATCCAATACTATTCAATACACGTAAACCCTAAAATTGCATATAATAAATTGACCTTAACTGTACTTGCTGTTCAAATTTTTATATAAAGCAGATTAGGATAAATATAACTAGTGCAAACAACTTAAAAAGCAAACGGTTTGTGGACTCTGTTTATTGAATACAGGTAGAAGCAGAGCACTACAAACTGACATGTCGCTAGTTCGACCCTCGATTAAGCTATTGGGCTTTTACAACTAGCCTAATCCTTTTGAAATCCACTCAGCCCCTAATAGAAATTAATATCGAATACAATCGTGGAGACAAAGACAACTTGTGTGTAAGGCTGACAACCTTATGAATGTGTCGAAGAGCTGAAATTGTAGGAGCCTCAACCTCCTGGACCTATAAGGGATTCCATATCCTTTATAGGGAACATTTTATGTAACTGAGGAAGAGACCTCACTAGCAAGTTGGATAAATGAAACTTTTCATTTAGTTTGGCTCGTTGGGGCTTGCTGTATCACAGAATTGCTCACATAAAAATTTCTGTATACCAGAATACATAAAAGGTTGTGATCTAATATTATATGGTTTACTGATTGGATTCATATTGAGGGCACATGATAAATATGGTTTAATGTGTTCATAATAACATACTAGTTTAATATTTAAGAGTCCTTCAACAAAAGTGCAGCAGAACATGATGTGCTCGATGCTCGAACCCACTTTCTCATGGGAAACTGGGTCCACATGGCTGCTTCTAAGAATGCACTGTCCACAAGATGTCCAATACGTGATCTGCTATAGTAATATTGGTTAGCTCTGAGAAAACAATACCAAGTGGAACATATCCTAAATGAACGTTAGTATCATACTAATGTCAAGTCTACCGAAATTACAAACTCATTCCAAAAGCATTAAAATATTTTATGATCACAGACAGTGGCGCCAACTTTTGAAAAATATTGGGTGGGCTCAAAGATTTAAAAATTTTCCTACTCCCGTCCATTGGTTCATGATATATATATAAAAGCTGGTTTGCCTTGACTGACTGACTGAATGAATGAATGAATTCATATTCATTTATTTACTTATATACATCTTACATTGATGTTTCAAGCATCGTCAAATTCTAAAACATTATTCTGACATACAAAGCATTCCATTGTAATACAGTTCAGTACAATTGCAACGGAATAAAACTAATAAAAGGTTACACTACAGATTACACTTATAATTCATCCATTCTATACAAACATTTTTCGATTAAAAATTTCTTTAAAGCTGGCTTAAACTCTTTCATTTTCAATTTTTTTAATTGTGTTGGGAGATTATTATAAAGCATGCCACCAATTATAAAAGAATCCTTGTCAATGGCTTTCTTTGTAGTGAATGTTCTATAGATATTATCCTGATTTCTTGTATTATAATTGTGATAATCACCATTTCGAGTTACATTGTATCTTTCGTCTAAAACCAATAATATAACTTTAAATACATATAATGAAATTACCGTTAACATATTTTGATTTTTAAAAGTACTTCTGCATGATACATTCCTATCTATCCTGTATATAATTATTCTTAAACTCATTTTTTGAAGAATGAGTATTCTATTCAAGTTAGTTATACCAGAACTTCCACAAAATTTCTATTCCATAAGTGATATGGGTATGAATCAATCCATAATAAGCAAGCTTTAATACATCCGTAGTCAGATATTTAGATAATATCCTTATAGCATATATGGCTTGGCTCATTTTCTTACATATTTTATCCACTTGATTATGAAATTTTAAATTGCTATCCATTTGTAGACCCAAAAAGTTTATATCCTTTACTTGCTCTGTCACTTCCTCATTAATAGTCAAATTAATAACGTTGTCCCTATTTGTAAGTTCAAATAGCATTACTTTACTTTTTCCTATATTCACCTTTAGATTATTTACATTGAAATATTCTGTTAATATCTTTATCTGTTCATAACTGACTGACTGACTGACTGACAGAGAATCAACGTAGAGCCTAAACTACAATAGTTAGATACTTGGAATTTTGATAGTAGCCTACCTTCGTTTCATAATAGGCTATAAGTGAAAACTAAGAAAGGATTTTGTAAAATTTAGATTTTAAATGCAAAAAATAAAATGTTTTCGAGGAGACGAAATACCTTATTATAAAATTTAATCAAATACAAGTCACATTGAATATACACTTCTCATGACAACAGGGTATTGTTGACAGCGTTCACAGGTAGCTTTAGAAGTGCATGATACGGGACTTTGACAAATTAAGTTAATTAGATTAATTTATTGATGTAAATAAATATTGAAATCCACGAAAATAATGCACAATATGATCCAACCACATTGGACATAGTGCATACCATTTTCTCATTTCATATTTTTATGTAGAATAAGAGTTCGTATTGCAGGAACAGCATTTTCAGTTGTCTCAGCCTGGGTGTGCCAATGAGTATGCCATATCAGAAGTCGGTAAAAAATTCTATCCACTGATACATTATTCATAACTGTAGGCTTTGTTTCTTTAGTTGAGAAATATGGATGTTTATCATAGGCCCTAAGCATGTAAAAGGATACAAAATAAGATGGATCATTTTTAGTCCTATACTATATTATTAAGTCCCAGGTTTTGGAGGAGGAAAGTATGAAAGTGATATTGAATTTCTTTTTGATTTCAGCCCCGAAAAGGTTGTATGGTAACATGAGAGTGAGAAATAAAATATTCCGTCACGACAAAACAATTTTATGCTACCGGAATTTCTGTTTCTTATTTCAAACCCTACCAGGCATGGTGTGCCGAAACAATAGGGTGCAAAATTCTACATCCTCTAGGAGCCATAAAAAGCTACATCTAGCGTTTTCTGAGGGAATAGTCTGGATATGATAAGTCATTCTTCCTCATTTCAAATTCTAGTTACCTAGGCTGCAAATGGTAATTGTTATTAACGGGGAGGAGACCCTTTAATTCCCTCTTATCGAGAGCTTAAAGGAACCGACCCGGACAGTTACCTAACGTCCCATCCTTACCTTCACGTGGTGCAGCTGTTAGTAGTCATGCTCAGCATGACGAACTAAAAAGAGGGGCTACTCACCTATTAATTACTTAAAGCGCTGGTCAGCTTGGTGAGTTTATGACCGAATCTAGTATCATTCCCATCCCGTGAGAGGCAATGGCAAATCTCCGCGGTATCATCCTTGCCTGAATCACCACAGACGAGTCGTGGTCATCACCCCATGGCTTCGTCCAGGGTCTGGACCTGCCTTCGGGCAGAACACTCATCATCATCATCATCATATAAGGACCTAGAGTTTGAAAATCGAAAGTCCTTCATAAGTTAATTTCAAATTACAAAATACAAAACCCGAGAGAAGCCGGGCCTTTTAAGTTAGTGAAATATAAGATAAGACACATAAAATACAGAATAAGAACTGCTTGGGAAAGCTCACGAATTAATCCAGTTCAAAATGTCTCATTTCACAACAACACACTCATTGGAATTCTGTGTTAATGACAATCCTATTGATACGGTTCCAGATATTTAAGTATTATGTTATGTGGTGGAATTGTTAAGTTACGTTTGGTAACGTAGAACTTTCTTTGCTTAAACAATAAATTACCTCCAGGAAAATAATACTAAAAAGCTCGCGAACAAAATTATCCGAAATAATATAGAAATCAACCAGTCGTTATCCTATTACCAAAGCAATCCTAAAAAATTCGCCGCTTCCCTTACCTTACTCTTCGTCATGTTATTTTTCCGAAATACGTATGGTATTATTGAGGAAGACTGATCATAAACTTCTAAATCAAGATAACACTGGAAAATTGTTTCGTATGCCTAGAAGTAAAATATAGCCTATATATTTTCGAATCGTCTTTGTATATCTGTTCACCTGGTGATCCTGGCCTGTTTAAACAACCCATTGCGGATAAATCGTTTACTGCATTCTAATTATGTTATTCGAATATTACATATGATACATAAAATACAACCAAATGAGCTTTTCCCTTGTGTTGGTGCCGTTCAGTACTAATTGTAAATAAACACCACTAAAGTCAATAATATGGCCAGTAATTATTAAGAAAAAATATGTTTAGTTTAACAATTTGATTAAAGACGTAAATTTACAAATTCACATACTCATGACTAGAACTAGAACAAAAGAACCGTGAATAATACAATTAATTGTAAAACTCAAATTAAAATTAATAGAGAACGTGTAAATAATACAAGAGGACTGGAACTTTATATGGATATGAGACATGGTCCCTTACTCTTCTGGAAGAAAGTAATCTGATAATGTTCGAAAACAGGGTGTTTAGGAAAATATTCCGACCTAAGAGAGATGAAAACGGGGACTGGAGAAAAGTTCTTAATGACTATCTTTATAACTTGTACTCTTTACGGAATATAGTAAAGATAATTAAATAACTGAAGATAAAATGGGCTGGACATGGGGGGAGGAAAGATATATCCCAAGACTATTTTGAATTGAGACCCGAAGGGAAAATACCACTAGGAAGACCTAGACGTAGGTGGGAGGACAATAGTAGAATATATTTATGATTTAAGGGAAGTAGGACTTGCTAGGGATGCTTGGATGAAGTTAGCACAGAATAGGGTTGAATGGCGGGCTGTAACCGCGGCAATGAACCTCCGGGTTTCATAAAACAAACTAGCAGATGCCCGCGATTATTTACTTACTACATGTTTTATTTAAATCATTTATTTATCACGGAATGCACTCCAAAACCGGGTTTTTAGCTGTTTCATTATAATTATTAATCGTTTAGTTTATGAATGATTCGTGTGTAAGTGTTAATAAACGTGTTTTAATTGTTTTGCTCTTATTTTTTTTATTTTTGAATTAATTATCGCGGGCGAAGCCGCGGGTACCTGCTAGTAGACTTGTAAAATATTGATATGACTATGGTATAAATATAGTGCTGTAGGCCTACATGAAATTATTTCATTGTTTCTGAAGACGAACTTTGTAGTAATTGTCTTGTAGTCCACACTCTTGTCTTGTATCACAATTCCTTGCTTTGCCCATTAAATTAATATCTTTCCTGTGATTTTTATTAACCACAAGCATAATCTAACTTCTGAATTTAACTTTTCTGCACTCTCCTTATACATATTTTTTGAAAAGCAAAGTGATTAAGTTTTTTTATGAATGCATAAAAATATGGCGGTGAGTGTGGAAACTACGTTAACAGATAGACTTTATATTAAATTGATTTTCTCCATTTGCATGATGTTTTATGATTTATTTACTTGACCAAGGAAATCTAAATCTATTGAATAGTCGGTTTGCTCAGTTAATATGTTTGATGCTACAAGGAAAATATTATATAAAAAATTCGGCTTGAAGTTATACATTACTTTTTGAATGGTACATACTCAGTTTCTTTCGTCAACCTTGAAACCTTGATAGTACAATTCGTAACAAGTATATGTGAGAAATGAAAATATTATAGGAGATAAATACCTACTCTCAGAAAGCTGGTGCTACATGTTTTGCACCGTTTATTATAGGATAAGTTTGGCCATTGTTAACACCAAATAAATTAAAATCCAAAATTCTGAATGATAAATACACTTTATTCTCCACTTACATCACTTTTAATAACACAGGACTAGTTTCAAGAGCCTTATTCGCTCCCATCATCGGCTGGTGGTCGACTGTTATTCTGGTTGCCATGTTGGTTTGTATACATGCATTGTTCTGTGCTGCCCTCTCGTGACGTTTTTGTAAGTCGCACTACATCGTCTATAGGTGGGATTTCAAAGTTCATAACCTTGTCTTCTTTCTTATTAAAAGTGATGTAAGTGGAGAATAAAGTGTATTTATCATTCAGAATTTTGGATTTTAACAGTATACTCCACTGTTTATATAACTTCTTTTTGTTTTATTGTGTTTTACCAAATAAATTGCTGATGTTGCAGTAAACTTAACAGAAGGAGGTGAATGCGTTGTGCAAAATGATTCTGTGCGATTACTTACTATAATAGTAACAAAGTGATTTTTACCTTTAGTTGAGTTGTCGATGCATGAGAAAGCCTGGGATGAGACGGGTTCATGGATTAACTAAACACATTTCAGCCGGGTATGGACAGATTGTTTATTTACAGATCATGAACGAGACGCGTTTCGCCACTCCGTATAATTGCACTTCTTCAGGTGAACTAAAAAAATTACAAAGTCTGCGTTATTTAGTAACTCCCTTCTTCAGGCTAAATATGGTAATAGTAGCATAGCTTGTAAGTTTACTTTAGGACAGTAAAGTTGGATTACATTTTCTTTGTTGATTGCAAAGAAATGGATATCAAAGGCAATCTTTTGGTTATGCATTGCACTGAAATGAGACTGGATTAGGCCTACAATGTTCCAAAGAGAATGCCCATAAGGAAAAATATCAAAACGTAACGTAATGTTACATAGTATCCTAGAAATAGACGTCCAAGGATTAATAGCCCAAACAAAAATGCTCTAGAATGAATAGCTCGATCTTGTTAAGTCTTAATATGGGAATAGTGTCCAAAACTGGACTTTCACAATTGATTTTACATGACAATTTAAATTGTTCTTCATTTGACCGTGCTTCACATTTGATCTATCTGCAGCACGGATGGCCAACTTCTGTACTTACTAGGGCCAATATATGATGTGGTTGTCAGAATTTTACCGTCAGTTACAAGCTAGAAACTATAAGTCTACCAAATTTCAAGTACCTAGGTCTTGTGGAAGTGAGAAAACATTAATATCAGCGAGTGAGTTATTCAGATCGTTTTTCCGTGTTATTTTTCAATCATAAAAAAAAATCAATGCTGTGTTTTGGGATCGATATTTGTAACACAAGGATCAAGATCAGCACTTTTCAACAAAAATCATGACTTTATATGCTACTTATCTCTTGTAATATTATCGACTCTATGAGGGCTTGTTTGTGTCATTTTTCCTCTCGGTAACGGCTACAGTAGTTAATATTATAGACTGCTTGTATTGGCGTCAGTGGGCTTGTGTTCTGAGCAATACGATTGCAAAACGAGGGTTCAGACACAATTTTAGATCAACTTAAACTTAAAATTATGAAACTATAATTTTATCTGGATTTAATCTACAATCAATGTTTGGTAAAACTGCTGAAAACTAACTAGCTTAGCAAGTGTGTTCATAATGTAAATATACCAGTATTTTCTTAAATATAAAAGTTTCCTTTACTCCATAAATATTAATAGCACATACAAAAGTCCTTAAATAACTATTAGCAAAGTTGTAAGTACTTCTTTCCGCTGGCAAAGCCAAAACTCTTTATTATACAAAAGAACATTTATTTCTTTTCTGGTGCACTTAACTACGGGAGAAGAAACCATAACCTATCCCAACCATCAATTTTACAGCGGTTCATATTGACTGCATGTCAACGTCTAAATCTAACGCATCCTTATACTATATCCTTAAAGGAGAAAAAATAAATTTTTGCCTCTGAGGGACTCTATACAAGCGCAATAACCCTAGGAAAGCAAGCTGAAAGGCGCCGCAGTGGTTTATGGGTATTTCCAGTGTAGCAGGGATAATGCCCTGTCTGGCGGCGCCGAGCGTCCAGACGACTTCAACAACAACGTTACGATGCAGGCGACGCTCAACCATTTTCTGCTTTACAACGCTCCCGCAAGAACCGTACTAATGTAAGCAAGCAGAATTGCTTGAAACAGGCGTCAAAAGCGGTAGTTGCTGGCAAACGGTGAATTGCAAACTGGTAAAACATTGCAACTTACAAAATTCTATTTTTAAATCTTGTAAAACATGTCCACTTCTACTGTAAAAATCAGACTTGTTATTTTCGTCACGATATCAAGAATTGCGAAGAATGATGATTGCTACTACCTGGAAAGTATGGTGTTAACTTCCATGCGCATTGCACACAGTACTTGCCCGAAATGACTGATATAATCCTACAACATGGGAAAATGGAGGAAGAATGACCTAAAACATAACCAGCCTGATAATTAATATCAAACAGAAAACGTTATTAACTATTTCTGCAAAAGGAATATATTGAAGCCCTAATTACGATAATGGAAGTTTAGGGCATTAACTTCTTCCTTCCCAGTATGCAATACGATATAAAAACATAACTCAAGTCTCAAAAAGTAAAAATAGACTTGTCAAAATTAAATTTATTCAACAGTATTTATATTCTCCATGGATTTGATATTCATATTTTTTCAAAACAAAACTGAAAGGGGCTCAAGAGGGGCTGAAAATGACAACATTTTCGAAATTTAAAAATGTGCAGAAGTGTATTTCAGATGATAAATAATATATAAAATACAAGTAGAAGATAGAAGTGACAAGTTCCGATTTCTTTGATCCTTTGCGGGATTTTAGTCGAAGACTGGCTGGCACCTTTTTAACGTCACGCTGAAATTTAAAGTTTCTGATACACACTGCACGCCTGCCAAGCTCATTCCCCTTGAACTACAAGGTTTCTTCTATATTCCATTGTAGGCCTACTTATAAGTCTGAACAGTATAATTGATCAGGTAAGACATGGCCTGCGCGAGAATGCCGATTCGAACCCACTCCACAAGTTCATATTGCTACCGCACATCTCCAAACCAAGCTCCTTATCTCGCCTTCCCAATTATACCGATATTATAGGCTACATGTAGCCTACATAAATGAGGCCCACTATTTGTGCTTAAATATTTGTTTAAGGTAGTTTATTGTTTAAACATTTGATCATTTGTCCTTTTTAATACATACAGTACTGCACCTTTACAATAATTAAGCTACTGTAAATTCGGGGTCTTTGTCATTATCATATTCCAATCAATTTTCCTCTGTCGGAAAATAAGGTACGTTACATAAGTGTTATTAATATTATTTCATTCTCATAAATGATGACTGAAATCTAAGTGTGATTCTTCCTCCAGTGTTCTTGAACTTGTACTTCCTGCGATAAATAAGTTATTATAGAACTTCAATTATCCGAACACCAAATATCCGGATCGCCAATTATCCGGATCGATTTTCGAAAAAGTTTAAAATTAATTGTTGGGTATGTTTAAATGAACATTTCGTTTAAGAGGGCAGTAGTAGGTCTACTCACGAAGGCCTAATATTATTTCTGTATTGCAGTATAGTAGACCTACTTATGTACATGTACTTGTACTTAAAATAGGCCTACTCTTTTTGCTTGAGTATTTGAGGCTTTTGTCTTTTAAATAAATTAAGTGCTTAAATGTTTGTACCGTTTGTTCTTTTGATCCATGGAGTACTGTACTTTTACAATAAAAGGTTATTAGTGATCTGTTTTCCTATTGCCCCCAGTGATTGGGCGTAGGGTCTCCAAGTGCAGTTTTCTGTTACCTAGGTGAACTTTGTTACTCTTATTTTCCGGGAGAGAGCAGAGTGAGAGTTGGTAAGCCCATCGCCTCACTAACCCCCCCCCCCCCTTCGGAAACTAAGGTATTATTTGGACGTGAAAGGGCCGAGGAATTTTGTCCAGAGGTTGTAATTTAGGGCCGTAAATCTATCACATGGGCCCCTCTCCAGCTTAAAGTCCCTCCCGGAGGACTACGTGCCCAGGGGCTTTTACGTCCTGAAAAATCCATCGACCACGGCCGGGTTTGATCCCGCAGCCTTCGGATCGAGAGGCGAGCATGCTGTGTTATTAGTGTGATCTTCACTTATGACACAATTATCCGCATTTGTCAATATCCGGATCGTACCAATCCCCAATTATTTCGGGCAAGTGGTATTCTATTCTGCATACAGAAAATGAAGTCACGGGATATCAAGAGATTCATATCATATATCAGAGGTTGAAAATGGGTGTTTCTTACCTTTTGCACTTCTCTTCATAAACACATAGCGATCATAGTTTTTCCTGTGGAAAACATAATCACTGGTAGTAAAATATTTAGTGCAAAATCGTTTCTGACACACTCATTAAATAACTCAGCTACAAGAATTACACTGGGCCAGCAGTGAATCGGTTACTACGTTTTCATTGAGAATTCAAATCAGTCTGAGAACATCGTATTGAATTCTTTGGGAATACGGGGATTCATATGAAATCTGATATCGGAAAAGCGGGATCAGAAAGGCTTGAGTTCGTATTCGATCCATGAAAACACTTACCGTATTCTCATCAATCATAATACGGTAACCGCACATTTCATTAGTCCTACGGTGACCAGATCTATCTACAAGAAAAGAGGGCAGTAGGGTGGGAAAATGAGGACTCTGAAAAAAAGTAAGGACAAATCGGAAGCCGTAAAAAAATGGATGTAATATAGGTATGGAGTTTAGAATGAAATCAAACACTTTTAACAATTTCTCAAATTGCAGATATTAAAAATCAGCTTTCAATGTTCACAAATATTTCCCTGAGAATGATTTTCTTTGCAGGAGCTTAGGTTTTCTCAAGATTTGCATAAAAAATCCTGAAAGGAGTAGGGGGTATTCCTTAAAGTTATATTATACCAATAACAGATCATTAACAGAATCAATTGTTAACCTGTTTCGTTCATCTCTCCACTGATATTAAATGAAGAAAAAAATATCTCTTAACATTAGGGCCTGGGATACAAACAAAATTCAGCCATTTGAAACTGGCATATTTTACGACTTATTTATTTATTGAATATCCACATTACACAAAACCCTATTTCACCCGAAGGTACATTAGGGTTGGAGATGTCACAAATGTTATTTACAATAGGTTATCCTGGTATTGGAATCTGAATGTCTAATATACACTATTTACAATACTGTACAGTTCCTACCAGGCGTAATGTCTACAATAGTCCTACAGTTTCTTATGTCTTACGATATGGTAAGTCTTAAGTTAAAGTTAATTGTGTGAATTCGTTTTTATATAAACATAACCTTAAATTATAGATAAGATATTGTTGGAATAAATAGCTTAACTAAGCAAGATAAAATAAATTAACTGAGCAATACATTAAGTTAGGTAAGTAAATACCCCAATGACTGAATAAAAGTGTGAGAGTTAAAGCTTCGAAAATATTCTATTTACAAACGACTTACAGGATGAAAATAACAATGAATGTTGAATGTATAGCCTATATCAAAATTGGGTTACTTCTCACTGTCTAATGATTTTCAACATGGTGTTGCGTGCTTTGTTTCAGAATTTCCAACATCTTAGCAATATCCATATGGCCCCCTTATTCAAATTACCCCGCTTTACTCTATACTTAATTCAACAGAGGAATCTAATTTCAAGCCAAGAAACGTATTATTTTGAACTTCAACAACTGAATCCTCAATCTTTAATGGATCATGTTATTTCATATTGTATTCACTCTTCAAAAAAAAGCACGCTTTGTTTTAGATGCATTTAATACTAACTGATTGTATGACAGCATACCGCGTTTTATAATTGGTATTTCCAACGTTTTTGTGTGAGAATGTGCATTTTGACTTGCTAAGTGGGAATACTATTTTGATCTACTTAGTTATTTAATTTAAGGGCACCGGGAAGGGCTGCTGATTCCATTTTCCTTTATATTACATAGGCAAAAAAGCCCCCCCCCCAAAAAAAAAATTCTTATTTTTTATGCTTCTTTCAAACTCCGACTAACATTTTTTGCACCAAGTAATAAACAGATGTGAGTGAATTAAAAGTTACCGTCCTCTGTTTTAATCTATTTTGGAAATAAGAAAGAAGAGTATAGAAAGAGTATATACATTTTAGGATCATAGTAAACGGTACCAAAAGCTTAAAAAGTAAGGTTTACGGGAAAATGAATGTACACCGTCAGTTTTTCTCTCTTTCGTAGTTTTACCCCTCCCTTGTAGGGATCTCACCGCCATTTTAAAATCCAATTATATGGGCACTTGTACTTACATATGTCTAAAATATATATTTTTAATTTCAGAAAAATATGCTGATTCCAAAAATAAGAAAAAACAAAAGATCGATTTTTTCAACATTCAGTTCTACCCGGTGCCTTTAAAATCTTATTAGGCCTATATAACTTAATATCTTACATTAGCTGGATGGAATGATCCATTCAATGTTTGTATGTACATGCATGCGGTTATGTTAAACTCATGTTCTTTTTATTGCAGATAACCTTGGCTACCATCCTCTCATCCTGCGTTGGATGAGGTAAGTAAGATTTTTGGAGAATAGATCATGCGGACTGGAACAGTAAAAGAAACTCTCAAATTTAATTTCATAACTCCAGAGACTATGTTTTCTCTTTAAATTTACCAACTAAATTTGATTGGATATAAATACCTATTTTAACTCAATTTTTAAACCATGCTTGTATTATTCTTATTTAGCTGTTTTAAAATCCCGATAGCTGTTTCACACGGAAACATATTACTAGAAGCATGATTTGCATGAAAAAAGTTAAATGACTGACTTACGTAAATTATCACAAAAACATACCGTATTGAATATAATAAATTCATAATATGATTATGACCATGTCTCATAATTAAGTTGTTTCGGTTTTCAGATACAACAACATGCCTTACGTTCTGTTCCAACAAACTTATTTTTTAATAGGCCTAATATCTATATTACATCCATAATAATTATACTAGCAGCATCGTAATGATTTTTTTCTATAAGATAATTATATTGTCAGAAATTCGTAATGCAGTATTTAGTATAGTGTAATTGTACGATAAAATAATATAATTTTAATAGAGTTGCTACCATAAAGAATGGCTGACAGGATGGCATCCCTGTCTCACGTGTTGGCTTTAGTGATGGGAAATAGTTCAAATTAAAGATACGATCGATACGTCTTGTTCGCAAATCGCGAGTGAAAATAATTATTAAGAACTTTAGTACATTGGTTCGTTCAAGCTGGAGAGAGTTGTTGTGTTTTCTACAATACCGTATCTAAACGTTTACTCTTTCAAGATAAAAATTTCTCACGAAACGAATGTTTCAGTATTTTGTTCGTCTATAGCAGGTATGGGCAACCTTTGGAAAGATACGGGCTAAACTTTACGATATTTATGAAGTCGCGGGCCGGAGATAATAGGTAATTGTGAAAAAATAATCATGATGCAGTTTTTTATATTTATAAAGTATAATGCTAAAGTTACATGAATGAGAACAATATCGAACTGATTAGGTATTTACTTACAATCAGCAAAATTTAGTGAGAAGCTTGAGCTTGAACTTGAGAAAGAAGATAATCAATGGTGGCATCAATCCGTGAACCGAAAATATTTACTTTTTCGAGTGCAATTTTAAAATGTTCCGCGGGCCGGATCAAAAGTCGGGGAGGGCCACATCCGGCCCGCGGGCCGGGCGTTGCCCATATATGGTCTATAGGCTACTATAATACGCTTATTGTATGTGGCGTAATGGTATCATAATGATTTCCATTACGACACAGATTTTCAATATACACAGGTGGGGTATCATTAATACCGAACACGGAAATCTTGAGAACAGCAAATGAAACTGCGTAATAAACAACCTATATTTTTAAAAAAATAAATTCTATTCGCGTTAATGTTAATATTATACCAAATTCAGTTCATTTTGTCTTGTAAAAATCTGTAAGTGTGGAAAAAATGACTGCATAGCCGTGACGTGTCAAAAAAGTATCGCTTTCTATACTTGTTGCATAAATAAAGAAATGTAACATTTTATAACTGGTACGCTCCCCATTGGGGATTCCATCACGCCGGCTTCTGATATGATCTTTATATTGCAGAAGCAAACTTTTAAATTCCACTTCTCTCAAATAACTTACACTGCTCTGAGCAATCAAAATTCCAAAAGTTACAATTCTTGATTGTTTGCTCCCCGAAAAACATTTAAAATGCAGGATAAAACTTTAAAGTCTGTGCAGACCTTTTTGGAGGCTTACAGTACCGATGTTTTAAAAACCGATTGCACCTGCAGTAACGGATTTTGAGAGATCTATAAGTTTGTTCTCAAGATTGTTGTCGTATCTTCATCGGTTATGCCTTGAGTATAATTTTTTATTATTTTCATTTTTTTTGTATGATTTTTTTATTTTAAGTAATTTTGTACATTTTTCATACATTGTAAATTTTTTACGCATTTATAGGACAGAAACATAGGCGAAAGTCAAATACAAGGTGCACTTTAAGCTCCGCCCACTCGATATTCAGATTTTGTTTCTCAGCGAAGCAGGGTACCAACTATTCTTGTATATTGTCGCCGACACTCCCGACCGTACCAAATATTAAAAATGCGAGTGTGCCCCTTGTACCAAATATTAAAAATTCGAGAGTGCCCCTTGTACGAGAGTAAGTGCCTTCTACCCAACGGTTTGTCAGCCTGTTCGTCCTCGAAGAATTCGCTAGATCGTGGTATAAAAGGAACTGCTTCACTGAGGGTGGGTCGGGCGGGATATATCTCATGCGAAGAGTGCACCTTATATTTATTTTTTCCCGAAACATAAACTTCGGCATGGATATTGGAGTCCTTGGGGCTTAAGCCTACCCAATAATTTGCCGTGTATTATTATCATGATTTTATTATTTATTGCTATCACCAAAAATCGTGTTTCCTCGTTGAATTGCTGTAAATAAAAAATAAAGCTATTGTTGACATAAGTAGTAGACCAACGATCTCTTGTTCCAATTCATTCACGATCGTTTGAAATAGTTCCTCAATTCATGAGATTTCTACGTCTTACTCTGTCAATGCAGTTTCCACAGTGCCGAAAGATTTTTGAAAAGACTGAAGTAATTTTGCGTTCAGAAAAAAATCACATTGCTATCCTAAATATACATAAGGAAAGCGCGAAAATGTTACATTTAGGATTTAGATGGTGCTTGTGATTAAGAAAACCCATATAGGACATTAACAAATAAGGCAAGGAATTATGGAATGTGGAGTACTTCATAGGCGTAACGGGGGAGGGGTTTGGGGGTTTGAACCCCCCCATTGATTAAAAAAGGGAAAATAGTACTATTTATTTCATTATTGTGATATATCACCTTTTTTAAAAATCTGCTTATAAATTACTTAATATGAGTTTAAACCGTGGGAAGCTTAAAACTCGTTATTGTGCACCTTAATTTTTTTAATTTTCCGGGGGGAGGACCCCGGAACTCCCCTCTCCAGATGTTATAACCCCCCCATATGGTCGGCCTGGTTACGCCTATGGAGTACTTACTTACTTACTTACTTACTAACTTACTTACTCAATGGCAGTAGGCAATTCCTAAGCAAGCTAAAGAAATATTGTCTATTATGAAACCGCGCTTACCTGAGCCCGCCATTCAACCCTATTCTGTGCTAACTCCATCCAACTATCCCTCTGAAATCCTACTTCCCTTAAATCTATCCTAATATTGTCCTCCCACCTACGTCTAGGTCTTCCAAGTGGTCTTTTCCCTTCGGATCTCCAAGTCAATATTTTTTAGATATGCTTTCCTCCCCATGCGCGCAACATGACCAGCCCATTTTATCCTCCGTGAATTAATTACCCTTACTATATACGGTGACGAGTACAGGTTATGAAGCTCGTCTTTATGCAGATTTCTCCAGCTTGTCGTTATGCAGTTTTCTCCAGTCCCATTTTCATCTCTCTTAGGCCAAAATATTTTCCTTAGCACCCTCTTTGCTAATACTCTCTTCTTCTTGTTCTTCCCGAAGAATAATACAACCGGTAGGATAATTGTCTTTTAAATTTTTGTTTTTAGATTTCTGGAGAAGACAAGAAGATAATAGTTTCTGAACTGCATAAAAGCAGGAATTTCCTGATTTGAGTCTAGACTTAACTTAACTTCTGTCTTAATATTATTTTTGTCTGTAATAATTATTGCTCCCAGATATTTAAATTTCTCTACTTAATCGAACGATTTACCGGCTATTCTAATATTCTGTAGTGCATTATTTTGACGTTTCATGACCATAAGTTATACTTAGTTTTTTTCTGTATTAATTTCTAATCCAAAGTTCCTGCAGTCATCGAAAAGTCTTTCTGCATTTCTCTCGATTGTGTTTATGTCATTGCCCAACAAGCAAACGTCATCTGCATAAGCTAAAATCGGATTGATTTTGACGAATTTATTGGGAGAACTCTAGTCAGGAGAAACATATTTTATAATACAACGTACTACATAAGGGTGAGTCATGTGAGGTTTGTTTTATTTTATTTCATGTTACTAGTTACCTAACACCAAATTTTAAAAAATAGTCCAGTCAACTAGGCGACTCAACACTTTTCTGGTGGTGAATTAGAAAGTGTGATTATTATTACAAACAATGGAATTGTTTCTTGTACATTTCTAAATTATCTGAAGTCGATATCAATATTATATAAGCCCATTTAATGAACAAAATAAGGGGTAGAAGTGTGAAAATTTTAAAATCATCCAACCATTTTGTTCTAAAGTTGGCGCCACTGCAGAGCCCCCGATGACTAAAGCGAGTTATAATATAAAACTGTACGATCCGATATTCAGTTGTATTTGAATAATAATTTCAACATTAATGAAAATATGTTGTATTCTAATATTTCCCTCCAATCTCTTTTTAATATAGTCAGCGTATATTTTGCTACATTGTTAGTACAGTCCTCCATTTATACGTAACGATGAAGCCTTCGCTCTTTTACACGCTACACCATTTTCTGCTTCACAATGCTTCTTTGTAAGTGCCTTCTTTTTCTCTTTTCTTAGCATCTTTATTTCCTTATTGTTCCCTAGTACGATTTAAACTGGACTATGTCAACTTTTCCAAGTTTAAGAGAGGAAAGGACGTAGTAAAACATAAAGGCGAGACATCTCTACAGTGGAACACATACAAATGGGTTACGTATATAAATGACGCTTTGATGTGAGCCTTCATTTTCTCGTTCATAGTATTGCTGTGACAACTCAGATATCTGAGAAAATTCAAACGATTTATCGTAATAGATACACTTAATTCCATATAAGGAGTAACTTACTGTTGAAATTTAGTACAAATTTAATACCTAAAAAAATGATTTTATGCTTTTCCTAGAGAAAGAAATTTGTTTTATTAGGCTTATCTATTTTCGACTCAATTATTTACTTTTATAGAAAATCTGCTATGGTTTGTGTTATTGTCACTGAAACTAACTTTTCAATAAATGTATACTAATCTCTTATCAGTAAATACCGAACGTTATGCACTTAAAAAGTTCAAAATAAGTAGGAAAAAAGGCATTTAAAAGTGCGGAATAGGCAGTCAAAATAGGCACTAAAACCGTCAAAGTAGGAGCTAAAATATTTACAGCTGCATGCAAGAGAAATATGAGCTCATTTTGGATCTCTCTTGTTATTGAAATAAAAGATTTAAATCACTCATTGTTTGATCAAAATAACTTACTGATACATGTATATTAACACATAATAAGGTATACCAAAACTCCGAATGAGCATTATTGGTAGTTTTATTAGTGAACTTGACCACATTCAATACTCAGTACCTTTTGCCAATTATTAACAAACACTCATTGACTGCAGATATTAACAAGATTCTTTTTTCAAATTTTCCACTTTTAGGTTACACTTCCTATCGGAGAGGAAGTAGGCTATGACAATAAAGACAGCTACCTGTAGGCAATTGTGGTAGAAGCACTTCTACATAAACCTTGTCATCATAAGATAATAAAGACATCTAAAAAAAGTGGGCATAAGTTAATTTAGTATTATAGATTACAACATGACATGAATTCGTGAGATGCAAATTTCAACTAATTTTATCAAATTTTTCAATAAAATGTAGTTTTTATCTCGAAAATGCGGAAATGGGCATAAGTTGGAATAGACAGTTTTAACTTTATTAAAAACAGCTCGACAGGTAGTGGATTGAGCTTATATTAAATCATTTTTATATCTATAACGGTTAACACGATGCAGTTTGCCTAAAATCCGGTATCTACCTATTAGTCCAGTCAAAAAACTTAAAAAAATTACCCAACCTCTAAAAAAATCCGAAAGTTTTGAAACTTTGCACACTTATTTAATGGTACCTTGGGATGAATATACCAAAAGTCCTCATGAATATGAGGCGAGCTCTAGCGGCAATTAGCGAAAACAGGACCCCTATTTTGGTTTTTCGTTAATATCTCGAGAACCGTTGGTCTGAGGTAAAAGTTGACTATATACGTAATTAAAGCTTATTAAATTTGAAACATAAATGATTATGTACATTTTCTCGTATTCCTAATGTTTACCGAGTTATGGGGCGCTAAAGGATAGCGTTTTTTCTAAAACCGACGAGGAGCGCACGATGGTGCAAATTAAAGTAGGTACCTACCGTACTATTTTACCATTGTCTTTATTTGAGGAGGCAGGAATGCGGAATACCAAGAAATCTACCTTGTACGATGCCTACTCCATTAAAAGAAGAAATAAACCTAGTCTATATTGACATTGTTTTGGTTGGAGGCTTACTATTACACAATTAAATTACACAAGGTGGTGTGGCCCAAAGATTCGCCAACAATCTCAACCATCTGCTAGTGTTATGTAGCCTATGTTCTCAAGCATTATGGTGGCAACGGCTGCACGGTGGTATTTGATGTTTATTCAGCCACCCGACCCAGTACAAAGAGAGCTGAACAGAACCGAAGGTACAAAACAAGGAGGTCAGTTGACATAAACTTTGGAGAGAAAACAATAGTAACAGTCAAACAGGATGATTTTCTTTCTAACGAGAAGAATAAATGTAGACTAATTTCATTCCTCATAATTGCCCTTACCAGCCATGAAGTTGAAACAGAACAAGCATCCAGTGATGCTGACACATTGATCGTCCGAACAGCACTCGTGAAGTCCTTCACTTGTGACGAAGTAGCAATAGTCGGGTGAAGATGTAGATCTTATTATTCTCCTCATGGTCTTAACTCCGACTGAACAAAACATATTATTTGTGAAACCAAGCCATGGAAAAGTAGGAAGGCAAGTATATTGAAACCAGCAATTGCAAACTTTGGGAATGAAGAACAGCATACTTCTTGTGCATGCGTTCAGCGGATGTGATACGACTTCGGCTGCATATCGAAATGGGAAACATTCCTGATTAAAATTCTTCAAGAAGCAAGCTGTACTGCAAGGTATTGCTGATATATTTAACAGCCCAAGTTCATCCCGTGAGGCTGTAGCTGCTGCTGGAAACAAAATATTCCTGGCATTGTACAATGCACCCAGGAAGAAAACCTCTCTTAACATGCACCGCTACAATGCTTTCACCAAATCTGTATCCAATGCTAAACCCGACCTTTCTGCTCTGCCGCCCACAAAAGGAGCAGCAAGACAACACGCATTTCGAGTGTACCATCAAATTCAATTTTGACTTTGGAATGAACTTCTTCCTGTGCAGTGTGGTTGGAAGTTGGAAAGCGATCAGCTGATCCCTGTAACAACAGAGAATCCAGCAGCACCTGAAGCTGTCCTCAACCTCATTTGTTGCAAATGTACAGGTGGATGTGGGAACAGATGTGGCTGTCGAAAAGTCAGGAATAATGTGTACAAGCATTTGTCACAACTACCATGGCGAATACTTGAATGGTGTTACTTCCACCCTCGAAGAAGACTTTGATGACCCTGATGATCCCGATGCCATAAGCCTTGAAGAAACAGACCGTTCAGTGCAAAGCACAAACACTGAACATTTGGTACATGAAGATCAAAACACTGTGCTTGCTGGACGCTTAACCAGAAGTCAGGTGAGATTGCACATTTGTATTTTTTTGTTATTCATTTTCCTTGAAATAGTATACATAAATCGGTCGTCATGTTCATACGTTGTTTTACCGCTCGCTTACCTACTTTCTCTTACCTACATGTTCTTATCTGTATAATGGTTCTCTCACATCATCATATCATGCATAGTTACCTCTTCTTACTGTGTTTAGGGCAGCAAGTTCAGAAGCTGACCAAGATGAGCAGATTGCAGGACCTTCTACTAAGAAGCGATCAAGAGTTGATTGATTTTTCTGTACACAGTTTTCCTTGGAATATCCTCAGCATTTTTTTTTTTTTTGGTTCATGTATTTCATTGTTTAATATACATCATGTCTTCCTTTTTATAGAAAGCTGTGAAATTTATCTCCTGAATCATCCTTGGTATAACAAAAATGGTAAACCATTGTCAAATATTATTAGAAATGCCATATTGTACCGCGCTAGCGTAGTTTTTAAAAAAAACGCTATCCCTTAGCGCCCTATAACTCGGTAACCATTGGAAATATAAGAAAAATGTATATAATCATTTTTGTTGAAAATGTAATACGCTTCAATTATGTATATAGCAAACTTTTATCTCCGACCAACGGTTCTCGAGGTATTAACAAAAAACAAAAATAAGTGCCCTGTTTTCGGTAATTGCCGCTAGAGCTCGCCTCATATTCACGAGGACTTTCGGTATATTCATCCTTAGGTACCTTTAAATAAGTGTGCAAAGTTTCAAAACTTTCGGATTTTTTCTTAGGTTAAACCTTGTTTTGACTGGACTATATATAGTATGTTCGTAAAGCTAAGTCATGATGTACTGTCAAGGACTACTAAGCCTGCTCACATTCTGAGTTCGCTGAAAAATGACATTGAGACATCTCTCACAAGTTACATATAGGCCTATTTGTATAATTATAAATTATAATATCTCTTTTTATATCTGTTTAATTGCTCAAATAGCAATAGTTACATATGAAAATTCAAACAAAATTTCAATATAAGGAAATCTTGTTTTACTTTGAAAAAGGGGTATTTTCTTTTACCTAAATTTACTGCTATTATGGCCAACGACCAGTTACTCTGAATATAGTTATTCTACTTCCATATAAATAAAATAATTACATTTAGTGGAGAGAAGTTCTTAATACTGGTAAAAGTGTGATTAGGTAATTGCTTCATCCAAATACCTTGTAGTATGCTAAAATACTTTCATTTTACTAAAGAATCTTTCAAATGTTACTAAAGCCCCTAATCGTCTACTATACCATGAACCCACAGGGGTAAGTTTACCATACCCTCATAACTGTTGATTTATACTGTAGTAACTCTATATAATAAATTAATACAATTTATTACTAAGCCCAGTAAAGTATGAAATTTATTCACCTCACAGTCTGTTTTACGAGGAAGAATGCAATAGAGTTTGTCAAAAAATTAGTAAGGAATTTTAATTTAATTTATTTACAAGGGAATATGTTTTTAGAAAAAAATTATATGTTTTATTTATAAAGAATACCAGATCCATTCACCAATGTTGAACACTCGTTTAGAAATATTCCGTAAGGTGAAATTTAAACGTACTTTCTTTATTCCTAGTACAACATTGTATAACGGTGAATATGTACATTATATATATATATATATATATATATATATATATATATATATATATATATGTGTGTGTGACTGATAAGTCGACTTCGGACTTTTAGGTAGCTAAAACTGTTGTTTTAGGTGCCTAAAATAGGTTCTAAAAATCATAAAATAGTCTCTTATAAAATCGTTAAGTTGCCAATTTTCTGAAATATCTCAGTTGCAATGCCCAGAAGATACGCATATCATACTGTACTAACATATTCAACCCCTTGTATCCCTCAGTGATTCAGAGAATACTTTTTGTTTGTTTGTTTGCTTGTTACTGGATGTGGGAATTCCAAGGAATTTTTCTACTGAAGACGAAACATTCCTTACTATTTATCCACGTCACAAATGTGTCATGTACTGCACATTCCGAGCTAAAAATTTAGTACGAACTGAAAATAAATGTTAGAATTTATAACGAAAAATGACTTATTTTGAACTTTAGAGGAAAAACAAGCAAAAAGGCAATATTAGGCTCTAACGTAAAAATAGACTGTTTTAGGTCCTATAAAAGTATCAGTTTTAGGCATAGTCACTTATGAAACATGCATATACAAGTTTTCGTCCGTATATCACTTAAGGATTAAAATAGGTTTTTACCTAAAATCCGAAGTCTACTGACATGTATATGGAAGCTATTCTTTCCAGTTACCGGCTGTAGCAAAGATTTACCATCAGTAGTTTCAGTAGATGAAATATTGGTGTGGCATTTTTTCTCACATCACCTTTGAGCGTGTGAACATAACAAGAATGTTCGTCTCAAATAGCTGGAACCCTCAACTTGAGACCTGCGGTAAGAATGTAAAAGCACCCGAGTCCTAATCCTTTCAACAGAAGGGCTAGCATGTCTTTTACACATTAGAAATCTCTCTTCTTAGTAAATATTAGCTCTCTGATTCCAAGAGAAAGAGTTCAGAGCTTTTCGGCTAACAATTATTCTCACAATATTCAAGAGGGGGTAAAGTTGAACTACGCTCCATAATGGACAGGGCATCCAGTAAGGAAAGAAGTGAGATAATTTGCATCATTTTTATTTCTTTCCTTGAATTTCTATGATGTGTTTCGAGGCTTCAGTATAATATTTTGTTATCCATAGCCCATAAGTGATTTTTTAAGTTTTTGTTTTTTTCAGTTTCACATGTACTGCTTTTCAAATAAACTTAAGTTTTGCGGCCAAGTTTTAAACAAATTTCAGATAGGATAGGTAGGTTTCTGCAGCAATATGGAACTCTTCATGATGTCAGATTCAGATTGCATCGTCATAATAACACATAGGCCTACGATAAGAGAAAGTTCATACTGATTTGCAGGTTTTGTTAGGGACCGTATTTTTTGGTATTTTTAGGTAACAGCGATAAGCACTACATTTTACGAAACAGTTTCCCTTAGCTTTATTTAGCTCTATGCATGCGTAAAATAGCAGGATTAAGCAAATTGAGTATATCGAAATATGTTTGATTGTGCATAAGTCTAAATAAGCGGGAAATATGCCCCTTCCATATATAAATTGAGAAATGCGTTAAAAAATCGATTCAAAATCGTAATATTTTGTTTTAGTGTGATTTTTCCCCTTCATTTCTCGTAGCATGAGTAGGTTTTTTTCTGTTATTTCTATAGCTGCCGAGAAGTTATCATAGGCCTACTTGTGATCGACTACATCAAAGACTGGCAATGTACGCTATTTAGTGGTCAGTGGTCACTATACAATCCTTTTCTTGTGCTAAATCTGGGATTTCTATGTTAGATTGTGGCAAAGAGTGTAGATTCAATAGATTTCGTATTTTATCCACAGTAATTGACACTTTTGTGTATGGAAATTACGCAATTTTAGGTTATACAAATGCCCCCTACTTCACGATTTTCTTTCATTTCGCATATCTTTTGGTAACAAACTGAATCTTTATTTGAATTCTATTATTATTAAAGGACATTATAACCTCAAATATGACCGTTTTTCGTTATCCAAAAAAAGAAGACAGTGAAGAGTGCCGTAGCATTCCTATAAGGATAATTGTGTAGCATATTTTATTTCACGAAATAGAAGGAAGTTAACACCGAAATCAGCCATTTTATTTTACCGAAAAATATGTTTCTCCTCTTAGGCCTACGATAGTAAATGTAGAAACACATATTGTTGAGCAAGTTTATAATCGTGATGGCTGACGGATGAAATTATTTCTGCTAGTTCACGTACACTACGGTATTTTCAAATACGGCTATATGTTTATGCGGCAAGCAGGACCGGAAGACAGGTGCATATGCTACATCTGACAGTTGTGGGTAAAAGCTGAGGAATTGTAAAACTACGGTTAAGTTTAAAATCATTTTCTAATGAGATGAAAGAGCATGATTACTCCCCTAGGGAGCGAATATTAATCGGCGGTGAAACACTTTCGAGATTCGAACCATCTGTTGCCAGAAGTTATCTGCAATTCTACTCTCCAGCACGTTTATCGCACCTATTTCCTCTGATGGTATCGTATCCCTGCAGAAAGTCGGTAGCACACTCCGATTGACATCAAGGAATTTATTGTGCTTTCAGTAATCTATTAATTTTATTTCTGTATTAGGCAAAATGTTTCGCGTTGCTTTCCCGGAGTTGAATCACCGATAAGGGTGAAATGTTTTCTTTCCTTTTTTATTTTTTACTGTCTACTAGACTACGTAAAAGACCCGGAATCGCCCGGCTTTCGTATTTTTATTGTACTTTGAAATAAACTTATGGAGTAGTTTACTTCCGATTTTCAAACTCTAGGCCCTTATACAGCCTCCTGTCTTTTGGCTGCAGGGTTTATTTATGACCAATACACTTTCTTTTCTTCGGTGGCATTTCAATAATTCTTGAAAGAAAAAATCCCTTTAGGCAGGCCTACAGGCTGAGGTAGATTTGGTTTAATTTGTTGTCGCTGAACAGCACTCTTCTTCTTTAGCCTTGGCATGACAAACCCGCAATAATAACTGCAAAAAAGAGGAAAGAGCACTTTTTCAGACATTCAAATCTCGCCTTGTATGAGAACTATCGAGAAACTAGTTACTGATTTGTAGAGTACTCATCAAGAGCTTTTCAACGATACCCCACAAGATGTGGTTTCAAAAATTTCGAATTTCCATCCCCCGCCCCCAGCCCCACTCGTACCCCCTAAACCAACGAATCGTTGGTGTCACTATGAACTCCATAGGGAGTACTCTAATTTATTCAAACGAAGTTTCCTTCTATACTTAATAGGGGCCGAGATATAAATTTTTCAAAATTTCAACCCCCCTTAGGCCAATTTTGCTCATTAACGAACTTTTCCGAACTATTGGGCCTGAAAATAACATAATGATATATGGTTCAAATATCTTCAAAATTACGGCCGCTAGCGTGTAAAGATACGAGGGGCGTTCAATAAGTAATGCAACACATTTTTTTTCTTAAAGCAGGTTGGTTTTATTCAGGATTCGAATACAACATATTATTCCCCAATCTTTTGGCTACAAAACCCTACTTTTCAACGTAATCTCCGTTCAATGCTACAGCCATCCGCCACCTTAATGGGAGGGCCTGTATGCCTGCATGGTACCACTCTACTGGTCTATGTTGGAGCCAACATCTTGCTGCATCAATAACATCCCCATCATCCACGAAGTGCATCCTTCATCGAGCCAAACAGGTGGAAGTCAGAAGGTGCGAGATCCAGGCTGTAGGGTGGATGAGGAAGAACAGTCTACTGAAGTTTTGTGAGCTCCTCTCGATTGCGCAGACTTGTGTGAGGCCTTGCGTTATCATGGAGAATGAGAAGTTCGTTTGCATTTTTGTGGCGACGAACACGCTGAAGTCGTTTCTTCAATTTCTTTAGAGTAGCACAATACTCTTCAGAGTTGATCGTTTCACCATGAGGAAGGACATCGAACAGAATAACCCCTTCAGAGTGCAGGAAGACCGTAGCCATGACTTTACCAGCTGAGGGTATGGCTTTGAACTTTTTATTCAAAGGAGAGTTGGTGTGGTGCCACTCCATGGATTGCCGTTTTGTTTCTAGTTCGAAGTGATGAACCCATGTTTCATCGCCTGTGACAATGTTTGACAAGAAATTTTCACCATCGGCCTCATAACGAGCAAGCAATTCCGCACAGATGAGAGTGGTACCATGCAGTCATACAGGCCCTCCCATTAAGGTGGCGTAAGGCTGTAGCATTGAACGGAGATTATGTTGAAAAGTAGGGTTTTGTAGCCAAAAGATTGGGGAATAATATGTTGTATTCGAATCCTGAATAAAACCAACCTGCTTTAAGAAAAAAAATGTGTTGCATTACTTATTGAACGACCCTCGTATATGTAGGCCTATATCACATTTTTATCTTTTAACGGGCGCTGGTTTCGTACTTAGGGAGGCATGAAACGTAAAGATATGAAAGAATTTTTCGAAAGTCATGGTATGGTATCGATTGCAATAGGTAGATTTTTCTTCGAAATCTACCTAAAAGAAGCTTGTGAACGGCGATAAAGAGGGAAAGAGCCCGAAGGATAAGTGCAAAATTTAATCAAGATTGGAATAAAACTGTGAAAAGGTATGGCCCAAGAAAGCCTTTATGGTTCCGGGAGGTAGAGGATCCCAGATTTTGAGACATACTGCACGTGAAGGGGGTAAGGTTATCAGCCTTAACGCACCGGCCGCCTTTACCTACAGGATTGATTCGGGTGCTTGTTTCTGTTATAGGGTAAGTTGACCCAGGGCCAAGGTGTCATCAGAATGATTAGGTTAATTGAAAAATCCTAATATTGATGGCACACACGTGTTAAGTACCGTACAATAAAATTCTATAGCTTTTTAGTATTTCTAATTATGAATGTGCACCCAGGAAAAGTATTTACCACACTCTCGCATTGTGTGTCAGACTCTCCACCACCTCCGGAGCATAAGGCTGATAACGACATCCAGATAATCAAATACATTTTTTAGATGAAAAGACAATAGCAATTTTCCTAATCAAAATAAAATAAAATAAGTAATTTAAAATTTAAAAGGTTAATTTTAACCCATCACTCTTACGCAGGTGATCTCTCTAATCTATACATCGTTCATAAAAATGTCGATCAAAAATATAGAATATAAAATTTATTGGTCGGTTAGAATACCCCTCAAAGATTGTTTTGTTTTCTTGTTTACATTAATGCGTCATATTTACAGGTGACCCGACATCGATAGGTAAATAGGGTCTGTTTTCTTTATATAATACCTATTCTAAAGTGAAAGGGAAGGCATTCAACTTTTCGAGAAATCGCCGAAAACTCCACTAAAGATTGGTGGACCAAGAAAAACGGTGGGAGTCCGCGACGATACGAGAGAGACATAATATAAAAAGAACAAGGAATCAGAAAAGCAAAATTCTGAGAAAAATTATTTTGTATACAATATTTTCAATGTCACAACACCAAACGCAGGGTGAGTTAACTTTAAAGACCCTTGCCATATTAATAATTCGGAAGCTATAAATTCTTTTGGCAATTGCAACGTTCATTTCCCTATATAAGAACAGTTTGTGACGCAGATGGTCTGCCAAAAGTGCCTGTGAACTCTCCCGAATTTACGGATGTCTGCAAATGCCAATAAACTTACAAATCCATATGTTCACTAGACATGTGTGGTCATAAACTGACGCAGGAGGACTGAAATGTTTGGTATTAATGGAACTCGAGCTTTATGAACTAGGGTCGATGGATAAATAAATTATTTACTTAATGGCAATAGAAAATTCCTAAGCAAGCTAAAAGAATACTATAGACTATATTTTAACCATATTCTTTGGTAACTCCATCCAGACATCCCTCGCAAATCCTACTTCCCTTAAATCTATTCTAATATTGTCCTCCCACCTACGTCTAGGTCATCAAAGTGGTGTTTTCCCTTCGGGTCTTTCAGTCTTTCCTCCCCCATGCGCCCAGCATGTCCAGCCCATTTCATCCTCCGTGATTTAATTACCCTTACTATATTCGATGAAGACTACAGGTTATGAAGCTCGTCATTATGCAGTTTCCTCCAGTCCCTGTCTTCATCTCTCTTAGATCCGAATATTTTCCTAAACAATCTATGTTAGTACACTCTCAGATTGTGTTCTTCCCGAAGATTAAAGTACCATGTCTCACATCTTATAAATTTTTTTTTAGATTTCTGGACAGAAGACGAGAATATAAAAAATTCTGAGTTGCATAAAACAAGCATTTCTTGATTTTAGTTGACACTTAACTTCTGCTTTAATATTATTTGTCTCCCAATTATTTTGAATTTCTCTACTTATTCAAATACTATATCGCTATTCCAGTATTTTGTAGCGCATTAATATGACGTTTTATGACCATATACTTAGTTTCTTTTTTTATTAATATCCAATCCAACATTCTGCAAGCATCGAAAAGTCTTTCTGCATTTCTCCCGGTTATATTTATGTCATCGCCCCACAGACAAACATCATCTGCATGAGCTAAAATCGGGTGTTTGACATATAGTTCTGAGCCTACCTTGCTTTCCTGATCTTTCCTAATGGCATATTCCAAAACGAAATTAAAAAGTAAAGGTGTTAAAGCATCTCCTTGCTACCACTTTTAATGGCAAAACTATCTGGTATAAATTTCTCTGCCCTAACTCTGCTGTAGGTTAACTTTAGACCCATTTTGATCAACCTAACTAACTTTTTGGTATCCCAAACTCAATGAGGATATTGTGAAATTTTTCATAGCAAAATAGACAAATAAATAAATAAATACAGTAAATAAAAAGGCGCTTTGCTGAGGGAATCACAATGAAGCAGTATAGCCAATGGTAAAAAATCGATTCTATTGGAAATCATGAAATAACTTATGTTCCTGTTATGATTCTAAGCAATAATTTTCGTATAAAAAGTTGATAAAAGAAACATTAAGGGATATTTTATTTTTCATGCCCCCACCGTTTAATGCTACGTTAATTATAGCGTAAAACTTCCCATGATTTGACGAATCAGAGTGCGAACGATCGTTAATTACCTTCAGCAGTTTGGACATGATTGACTATGTAACAAAGAAACTCATGCGAAATCTAACTCGGTCATAAGAATCGCAGAAATAATGGTAATTCTTTTCAAAACCATATATCGATTTTATGCACATTTTTAGTTTATTTTAGAATCTCCAACAAGTGAAAATTACAGTACAGTAACTTTGCTATGCTTCGTTATGGAGAAAATATACGTAGGCCTATTTCAAATTGAGTTTTGAAACATTAATGCCATAAATACATGGAGGTCCAGTTCATGAGCTATTAAATGCCAATAAAACTAGGTAGAATAGGACTCTTTGACACAAGCAAGTCTTTTCCCCATTAAAGGTCTCTAGGATCATTAATATTTTAACTCTTCCAGAGTTATTAGCTCCTTCCCGTTACTTGAACCCCTTTGACGACATAAAACTAGTTTCTTAGAACAATCCACATAAGAGTTATAATTTTATCTGTACAAATAAGGGAGCGTAACTTTTTTGCAGAATATTTTTCTTCAAATAAAATTCATAGTTTATAGGCTGGATTATTATTTCCCATAGATGAACCCAGAACCATGGGAAAAAATAGTTCATTGATAAAAATATGATTACGAGATTCATTTCAGAATCATGTTCTCCTATTGAGTCAATGGTAGTAGCATGTGTACAGCTAGCATATTATTCGATAAGTCTTCCTCAATACAGCTATAAGAGTCTTGACTACAACTACAGTATATGTCAGATCTTAACGAGAGGAGAATATACGGCATAGAGTTTAAGCTAAGTCAACATGTCACTCTTTTCCCTGACCCCTTTTCCGAATTAATGAAATTCACATTGACCAACGAGGGGCTAACGTTAGTTATATCCGTTAAAATAATATGCAAGAATAACGCTCAATCCAAGAAGTCTAGGTCTAATAATGTGTATTACCAGGTAATAAGAGTAATTTCAAGCATACGAGATCGACATTCAAGTAATGCGACCTGTATTGATGTAAAATACAGTTTGTATAAAATATTGTAGAAATTATTATCATATAAACAGTATGTAGTAGTATAGTATAATTTTCCAGTCCTACTATGAAAAGGTAAGATAAAAGTGGGGAGTGGATATTAAAGTAGTAGTCGTATTTTCAAGCTGTTATATGTTGATACGATTTCGTTATATTATCTATGCATGTAAAATGATTAAAATAAGTGGAGAATAAAGATAAAAATGCAGGCTATAAAACAATGTACTTAAGCAAATGCATGATTTAGTCTTTAAAAAAGAGTCATTAAGTAAGATTTTAATCTAAAAGAATGAATTCCTTTAAATTTAAAGTGCATTCCTTCAAGCTGTGGCAGATAAAAGAATAGAATCCTCAAAACAAGTTTGGCGCCTATATTTACATTGATTAATTAAGATACCTATCATATATTGGTATGTTCTCTTTTTAAAGCAAGGATTAAAAATCCGAATTAATCGTTGCGATATAATGAAGACGGAAAGGTAACATAATTGTAACCTAGGCCAAAGCCTAATAATATATTCTAGGCCATGGACATAGTATGGTAAAAATTAATCAGCATGTCTGAAAGTTTGTTCCTTTTAATAGATTTGACAATGGTGCTAGTAGTTGAAATTCATCACAAATGCATAAATACATTACAAGAAATACTAAATTGAAAAACTATGCTGATATCTTGTTAAATTTCTTCACACTCCATTTTTTACTTCTGATTCAAAACTGCAATAGGCCTAATTAAAGAAAGGCTTTTATGTATTAGATTGAGAAAGAGACGTACAATTTATATTTTCTTCTGCCTGGAAGTAAAGTGTCCAGAATACAGACAAGCTCAAACATAACTATATAAATGCGTTTTTAATTTGCATTTAAAAAAACTATTTTATGGTCAGGAAGGTCGCGGGTTCGATCCCCGATGAGGTCATTGGAGTTTTTCAATTGGCCTATTCCTTCTGGTCGCACTATGGCCCTGGGGTCGACTCAGCCTCTAACAGAAATGAGTACCGGGAGCAATCCTGGGGGTAAAGGCGGCCGGTGTTCCGATTGCCCAAAAATCTGAGAGCTTCAACCTCCTGGAACCCTCTGGGCCTCCATGGCCTGTAATAGGGAACACTTTACTTCACTTTACTTTATTTTATGGTCATTAAATGGCATACCCTAGTAATGACTATTTTTTGTGGGGGAAACTCGACTGTATTCCTAGGAAAACAATATCGAATTTCAAGTAATTTCCTCTGTCTTGGTAGGCTACTTATGGTATGGGTCGAAAAAAAAAATGTTGTATTAAGGGAGTACTGATTGATGGACTCTGCATGGAACTCGAATGTGCAAATTATTCACTTCTTGTATCAATGACCTCTGGCCCAAATCGTAGAGTCACAGTCACCCACTTATTCCACCTACTGACTCGTGTTGTCCTATTCGCAAAGAATGGCTTATTTAGGAATACTCGTGCAGTCAACGTCTGCCTACACTAAGTTCGGTCACCTTCAACTTGCCTACTGTGTAACAATTACATAAAAAAAAAAATTCCTTGTCGGACTTCTGGAGCCAGCACTCCAGACCGGATATAAATTTCACCATCACAAAAGGAAGGAGGATACTTAAATTTAATTAGGACAATAAAGTACTTCTGTACCAATTAATAATAGCTTTCATCTCTTAAGTTAGCTTTGATGGACAGTAACAAACAGAGGATAGGGCGATAGAAGCGTTAGCGAGTTACGTAGTAAAGATTTACCTTTCGTTAACTACCTTTACCAAATTTGTCAGGCTGTAGTAGCCTACATCTTGGGCGTACATGTGGAACCAACTTTGAATTTCGGTGTAAGAAACCGCCTATTTGATATACAAATGGACAATCAGTGGCGTAGGGAAGGGGAGGTCCAGGGAATCCCGATCCTCCCCGAAATCAAAACAAAAAATTATATTTGTTATTTTTGCTCCATTTTGTAAATATTTAATTATTTTATTCAATAATTAATTACTGAACTTGTAAATGAAGGCCTATTATTTCCACTTTTCCGTGTGTTATTTAACTTTTCTTATAAATAAATAAGTATTATAACTTGGGTAATGATCTTGTATAAGTTGGCGTGTATTAGAGTATAATAAATTTGATAACTAGTTTTTCAGTGCTAATGTAGGGTAAAATGTGATTTTCATCAATTCATTTTTTTTTTATTTCCGGAGGTGGACCCCCTCCGTACCCCCCTTCATTGGGGGTATTCCATACCCCTCAAACCCCCCGGTACTTTCGACCCTCTCCGAAATTATTTTCTGACTATGCCACTATTGACAATAATGTGTAATCCTAAGTGAACTCAAGGCGCAAAATCCTATAGAGAGACAATGCCTACCAACCGACGCTTCATCATCTAATTCAGTACCTAGGTACTTCCACTTCATTGGCGGACAGGATTGAAAGATGTATTCGTCATGCTCCGCACCCCGCCGTTGAGCGATCGGACTGGATTGAATGTTTAGCTGGAGACCGTCCTTAACCAAGTACCTCCAGTTCGTCAGCTGAGTATGGAGTGCGCTACTTTTTGCGAAAATGAGATAATTAATGTATATTTCGAACTCTTCGTTTGGGCAGGCCTATAGTATGCATATTATGCGAATCCAATTATGTTTCGCCTCTAGATACCAAAATAATATTATGTTGTTCTATGTCACGTTATTAAACTTTAACAATCTAAACCAAAGAGTTGATTTATTTTATTTATTACTAACTGAAAAGACCCGGCGTCGCCCGGGCTTTGTATTTTGTAATTTGAAATTAACTTATGGAGGACTTTCGATGTTGAAACTCTAGGTCCTGATATAATAATGTATGTAGAATTCGAAATGAGGAAGAACAACATATGGCACTCAGACTATTCCCTCAGAAAACGCGAGATATAGCTTTTTATGGTTCATAGAGGATGTCGAATGCTGCATTCCGTTGCTTCTACTCATCATGCCTGGGAGGGGTTGAAATAGGAAGAAACATAAATTACATAAGATTGTATTGACTTGACGGAAAATTTTATTTCTCATTCTCATGTTAAACCGTTTCGGGCCTGAAATAAAATAGAAATGCAGTATCACTTTCATATTTTCCTAACTGGGTATGTGTGCAAAATGTCGTGTAAATTGGTAAAGAAATGTAGATTTGTATAAGGAACAAACATACATACATACATACACACTTTCGATTTTATATATTAGATTATTTTATTTTTTGATCAATACCGTGCAATACCTGATGTAATTTTCATTCCAGGATCTAGACTCTAGACAAGATGTAGAATGCGAGCGTATCCCGCAAATTGCATAGGCCTAATAGCAAAGAAATAAGCATGATAGATTAATGCTTTATCATAAAATATGGATATATTTGTCCACGTATTACAACTTTCATCCATGGAAACAAGCTGCTATAAGTTATTCAAATTTTCTAGTTAATTCAAACTTATAACCCACTAATTACTATTGTTGAAGAATGCTTAGCCTATATCAAAATGTAAATTCAATTTTGAAAGGCTTAGCGGTAACTATGTCATAAACACTTAACATATTTTCACTTTGATAATATTCAACAAATCCGTGCACCATTTTCAAGTTTTAATTAACTAAGCCCGTTTGGTGCCCCTAAAACCAATATTTAGAGCAATGCCTACACGATTTTTATAAAGAGTAGAAACATGCTTCATAATACCTTGCTTTATCTGCTCAGAAACGTGACATTCGTGAGAATATTTTGTTGTACCACACACACAGAAATATATTTTCAGTGGGTATTTGCAAGCCCACGGGAAGGAGACTATTAAAGTCCCCTAAATACCTAACACCCTGCTAATCCCCACAAAGCAGAGGCCCGCTCACGACCTCTCTTCAACTAGGTAGTATTTATGGCTTAAAAATTAGTCAGGGGAGAGACAGGTGAATAGGTAAAGAGTCAATAGCTTTATTGAACTCTTATGTAGCCCCAAAATATTTCTTTTAACCAGTAACAACTTAGGGAAACAGGGCAGTACAAACGACAAAATATATTTTCAGCACAGATCTTATGCTACAGCATGTGATTTTCATGGCTTATGGGCCATAGCTATTTTTCAAAATTCTCTTCCTCAATTTTCATCCACGCTGACTACAGATCCGTCGGCTCGGGTTCGATCCTCGGTACCTCCTCGGATTTTTCTGAGGTAGGGAGGTCTGGAACGGGGTGCACTCAGCCTCGTGATTCAAATTGAGGAGCTAATTGATAGAGAAGTAGCGGCGAAATCATCATTAACGGCCGTGGGTGTCGGCATGCTGACCACATGCCCCCAATCCTCTCATCTGCCTATGGTAGATGACGCAGCGGTCGGGTGGCCTTGTCCCTTCAGGGATGTAGCGCCACGGAGTTTTTAAATAAGTTTGATACGCAATGATATCCAGATGCAAGTTCCGCAACTTAAGGATCCAGACTTATGGCGTACTAAGGTAATTGTATAGTAATGTAATAATTCATTACGATGAATTAATACGGTAATTATATTTTGTCCTTAAATTGAAATGATTGAATCATGATTGATGTTAGTGGAAAGAGTGGAAAGGATAAAGAATTGTCACACAAAAAAAGTTAAGATCTACTTACCCCGCCATAAATAAATTATTTGTCACTATGCAAGAAATATGGAATTTTTACGGACGTTATTAAGATCAGCTTCATGAAGACCTTGTAAAACAATACTGAACACAGTACTCTCTCCTTAAAGTAGACTAAAGTGTAGCCTACTTTCATTTACTTGAAAACTTAAAATTTGCAAAAGGGTAGGTCAATTGGGTCAAAATAAAAATAAAACAAAAAGCCTGCGGTTCCTGTTTGTCCTGAATTCGTAAGAGCATATGGCATTTGGTAAGGAGTAGTTCATAAAGCTGAATCAGAAATACTCTAAAACAAAAATTCAAGCGCGACATCGTTCACAGGTCTACGGTTCCGTAAGAAGAAAGTTACCAAAGCAAAATTCGTTGTTTGAATGTGATAGTAAATTATCACCCGTTTATCTATTTCATTAACACGAAAAAATAATTAGTCTCGTTCATATTTTCACGCTCAAATAAACGTTCATCACATTCTTACTAGAAGGTTTAAAGGTAGAATAAAATCGAATCGCTAAAATATAGCCTATTGAAAACTTGGCTAATTATTATGTAAACTCTTTCAGAACATACTATTGCACCACCATCTAGAATACCAATAAAAGTAAAGTGACCCCTTTTCAGGCCATGGAGGTCCAGAGGGTTCCAGAAGGTTGAGGCTCACAGATTTTGGACATTCGGCACCTGAAGGTGGTAAGGTTGTCACTCTTACGCACCGGCCGCCTTTACCCCCAGGATTGCTCCTGGTACTCATTTCTGTTAGAGGCTGAGAGTCGACTCCAGGGCCATAGTGCCACCAGAAGGATTAGGCCAATTGAAAAACTCCAACGACCTCATCGGGAATCGAACCCGTGACCTTCCGACTTGTAGCGCAGCGCCTCAACCACTACGCTGCGGCGTACCCCTTGAATACCTATACTAAGATTATTTTATAATTTCTTTATTGATTATTTAGAGTAAATGAAGAGAAGATCATAGTTGTGATCAAAATATTCAAATGCAGTGTATTGCAGTTCTGTTTCTTGTGTACTGTCCCTTAATATAATATTTTGTAAACCCCTAAGTTGAGCTACAGTTATCCATAACTCACACAGTTTAATAGAATGTTAAGAATAGCGTGACACTCTTTATGTTGCATTGAGTTGTTAAGGAAGAAATTGGTGAGAAATTCCAGGCTTCATCCTTAATCTCATTTCACACATCCTTACACGACAATAGCAATCCGAGCCTCCAAACTCGTGCAGCTGGAGAAAACACCTATAGTGAATTATGACAGGTGACTAGAAAAAAATTGAGTTTGGGAAAATCCATGAAAGTGAAAACTAAATTCCCACATTCGTAAACTAGAAATGTGTTAGTCTGAGATAGAAATAAATAACACACAATGGTGAACTATACAATGAATATAAGGCATGTTTGAAATGGAATTTTTTGACCAGCAATTAATTTATCTTTTTGTTTCAGAAAGTTAAATTTTCTCCTCCAAATTACAACATAATTTCCAACATCAAGTTGTTCAGACAAATAATAATAGATTGAGTGTGCTGGTGACACAGTGCATTTTCTGTATAACTGTATCCAATTGAAGAGCATATCGAAGCACTATTCAATAGATCAATCTGTTTTCCATATTAGAGGAAAGCCTTTTACTTGTCTGTATGATGCATAAAGCATTTTAGACAATTTGAAGTAGATTATTTGACTGTTAGCCTTTTAACTGTGAATGAAAGCAAAATTTGCATTCATTATATAAATAAAATATCGGATATAATATCCAACATAGAGTAATTTATATTATAATCATTTTGTTTTAAAATTCAATTAAAATGCATACTTGTGTCCTAATCTACGGAACCCTAGTTAAACCTTTCTTTATATATTTATTTCTTTCTTTCTTTATCGTAGTTTCACCTCTCCCTTATAGGATTTAAGCGACCCAAGCCGCCCGGGCCTTACAGGGCCGCGACCTGTCGGGAGAGGGATTATCTTTGGATCACATACATACTTTTTTGACCAGACAAGGACATGGAGGGCCTCCCCGGATGAGTGATCAGCCCAATGCCGGGGCCACCTCCGAGACAACACGAACACATAGGACGAGACACACCATTCACACACACACACTCACTCCAAACAAGGCGAGGATGGGATGAAGATGATAATGACGGCCAGATGATATCTGGGGACCACTAGGGCCTAAAGTTACCCGACATTTCTCTCAAAGGTGAGGAAAAACCTCACCTAGGTAACTTGTCCAAACCAGGAATCGAACCCGGGCCCGCTGCGTGAGAGGATTGAACGCATCCCCTGAGCCACAGCGTAGTTAAACCTTTTGTTTTTTAATTTTTTTTTTTCATTTCCGAAACTTCAATTATGACCGTCATTTTTAAAATCCAAAACGTTTACTTAGAATAGCGGTACCATTTTTAAACTGTGAGTCACTGTAACATGGATTGTTTTTGCATGTGATTAGTAATTTGGTGAGGTTATGTATGGGCAGGAGGGTTGACAAGAAGGCGTCGCATGGAGCGGTGCATTCACCTCTGCAGCGCTGGATTCGCCAAGGTTGTGTCTACAGTGACGCGATATGGGCAGGGTCACAGTCCCTTACATTCCAACAACTTAGGACATACACATACTTAATCATCCCATCGACCTATATCGAGGTCTCAAGAAATTTTCACAAGAAATGCACAACTTACATTCGAGAGATAAAGTGAGCTTCGAATACAGACGACAAGGATAGGTTTTGTTTTCCCCTTGTATTACTATTTACTCTATTGTCATCATTATCATCGGTAATAAAACGAGTGGTCGCCATTTTATCGGCAATAACCAAATTGCTCGTGGACAAATGTCGGGTAACTTTAGGCCCCTTGTGGTCCCCAGATATCATCTGGCCGTCATTATCATCTTCATCCCATCCTCGCCTTGTTCAGAGTGAATGTCTGTGTGAATGGTGTGTCTCGTCCTATGTGTTTGTGTTGTCTCGGAGGTGACCCCGGCATTGGGATGATTACTCATCCGGGGAGGCCCTCCATGTCCTTCTCTGGTCAAAAAAGTATGTATGTGATCCATATACAATTCCTCTCCCGACAGGTCGCGGCCCTGAAAGGCCCAGGCGGCATTGGTTGCTGAAACGTTCCTAACAAGGAGAGGTTAAACTACGAATAAGAAAGAAAGGAAGAAAGAAAGAAAGAAAAAAGAAAGAAAGAATAACCAAATTGCTCGTGAATTTATCTTGAGAGAACAATATTCGTCCACCGCTGTGGCTCAGGGGATGCGTTCAATCCTCTCACGCAGCGGGCCCGGGTTCGATTCCTGGTCGGGACAAGTTACCTAGGTGGGGTTTTTTCTGGGGTTTTTCCTCACCTTTGAGACAAATGTCGGGTAACTTTAGGCCCTCGTGGTCCCCAGATATCATCTGGCCGTCATCCTCGCCTTCTTTGGAGTGTGTGTGTGAATAGTGTGTCTCGTCCTATGTGTTCGTGTTGTCTCGGAGGTGGCCCCGGCATTGGGCTGATCACTCATCCCGGGAGGCCCTCCATGTCCTTGTCTGGTCAAAAAGTTTGTATGTGATCGAAAGATAATCCCTCTCCCGACAGGTAAGGCCCGGGCGGCTTGGGTCGCTTAAATCCTAAAAGGGAGAGGTTAAACCACGAGAAAGAAAGATTAAGCATGGAATGAATAATTAAATGCACGAAAATTAATAAAAACACATCAGTATTTGTTCCAATGTAAGCGAGATAGCGGATGGCGAGGCAATCTATATATCGCAGTGCCCGCGTGGTGTGTGGTTATTTCCAACACACTTCGTTTAGATCAACAGCTTTATTTTTAGAGTAAATTCTTTGGTACTGCTAATAACATTTAATGCTATTGATGTTTGAAGACTTATTGTTTACATGAATTGTTTACAACTGAAGGACAGTTTTCATAAAATCTTTTCTGTTTCACTGATCATAACAGGCAATGTCAAGTGGACTTTAGGTGGAGTCGTAATACCGCATTGGGAAACCTTCAACTAACTTTCCCTCACAAATAAGCTAAAGAAATTTAATAATGTATACGTTACATTTCAGATGTATTTTCTTGTGAGTTCTGAAATTTTCTAAACTGCAAGTATCCTTTGAACTGGTAGCATTCACTAATTTGTGGTTAATATTATCTTTGTTTGATGCTAATGTAAGATTTATACGATTATTATCCTCACTAACTTTCAAATTAATCTGGATGACTTTCTATCCCGAAGTTCGCACGTTCGAACCCGGCCCAGGTTCATGGCATTTATGTGTGCGTAAATGCAACAGGACTACGTGTAGATTTACAAGCATGTAAAATAATGCTTGCCTGATAAAATTCCGGTTCGCCGGTTACGGTTACCCGCCAAAGTAGAATTGCACAACTGTCGTTACATAATCATCAGAAACAAAACAGATCAGCGATAAGAAAGGTGGATTTATTACTACAAATAGATCACGAAGGCTGATTTCGAACACGTTTTTACTGTTCGTCCCATTTTAAGAATCCCTCGTCCCAAACCATCGTCTATCTACAAAAGAATATAAAAGCATCTAATCCGAAAATATGCACCTACAAAGAACAGGTGCTCTTAGTCGCGTGGTTTTCCCAGTATTGCCGCTGTCATTCACCACTTCTTAAGTGAAATAAACATGCTGTGTACGGATTTGGCAACATTGTACTGGACTGCAGACAAGTGTGAATACGCCTAATTACCTTTCTATTAACTGATTGACAGATCGAAGAGGATTAGGGTGGCAGCAGGTACAAGCAGTTCTTGAAAAAAAAAATAAAAGTCATTAAAAAGTGGCACACACAATACACGTTATTAGTCCAGGTCAAAAGCGTGAAATACTCACAGTAACCAGGAGAAAGCTATGCGCCGATCTTAAGTCATAAGAATTACTTAGATTCTGTCTTGATTAAATGTCACAAAGTTTAGGCTGAAATTAAATTAATCATTACAAGTTCCCATGGTTCCGACAGTATTTCTAGCGGTACCTGACTTTTTCTGTTACATCTTCTGTATCGGAAGACTATTAACTAGAGCCCGGAAGTTATGCAAAATGCCTTTTCTATTTGGGGGGATATTTTAAAGAGTTAAATAGAGATAAACATGTGTCCGTACATTTAGGGACGGTGAAGCCAGTTTTTATTTTGCCTTTTTTTTTTTTGCCTATTTTGGCTTCTGTTGCCTATTTTAAGGTTTAAAGCCTTCTTTTTGGATCGTTATGTCATTTTTCTGTGATTATTTACAAATTTTAAAAAGCACATAAAGAATTTCAATGTATGAAAGTGAAAAATTGTTACACAAATAATGAAATTACACATTCACGTCAGAAAAATATTTACTGTATTGAATATTATTAAATATGCTCCAGTCCCTGCAGTGGAAGTAAAACATTATTTTTCCAAAATGAAACACGTTCTCTCGGACAGGCGGCTGATTATGACAACTTGAAAAAATCTTGTTGCTTGTAATCAAGAAAAGTAAGAGTAAGTAGGCTACTTTATTTGATAAATATGAGATTGTCTTACATAGCTATTTTCTTTAATAAAGAGTGGAATCACTCTCTGTTTTGACTTTTAATAAATGCCTATTTTAATTATATTACATTTTCGGTACTTTTAGTGCCTTTTTGCCTACCTATTTTAACCAAAATAAATGCCTGAACTTCCGGGTTCTACAATAAGTGAGAACCGGCAGTTCGCAGAGGAAGCATTTTCGTAGGAAAAGTTATATCAATCTACTCATTCGTTAAAGGAAATTTTATTTTTTATCTTTTATGAATATTATTTCCGTGTAGCTTATTTGGTAATGGAATCAGCCAGAAAAAAGTATAGTAATGCGGTACTCATTAAGAATTTACAATTGGACCAAGACTATGATAATTTCAGACAGTTATTACTTGTAGGACTCTACATAATATTATCCTCAATTAGAGGAGCTGGTAATCAATTTTTTTGTCTCCCTGAACAAGATATAGCGATAATGTAGGAAAGGAACACCTTATATTCCATATTGGTAAGTTTCTATCAGAAATTCCCCATAAAGGTGTATTAATTATGCAATCTGCAAAAAAAATTAAAGTATTGGGTTATTCCTCCCCCCCCCCCATCTATTTTAAATATTCGTCGATGGATGCAGAGAAAGTTTAATATTGCGGTCATTATTCGGATATGGTAACTATTTTACATACTATGCAGAAGTGTTAAATTGGTTTTCATTGCCCATAGATGCTGCATAGTTTATTGAACGAAACCTTCATTTACTATCTCACAGAATGTTGTATCCAATAATACATCTAACCTTGAAAACACAAACTTACACACACACGCCCACGTTTGTGTGTTACATTTTCAGACCGACGAATCATCAATATAAGTTTAAAATAAATATGTACCCTTAGTATTCTTACTCTTCTAATTCAAATCATCATCATTATTATCATCGTTGTTATTGTTGTTGTTATTATTATTATTGTTATTGTTGTTGATGTTATTATTATTATTATTATTATTATTAATAATATTATTATTATTATTATTATTATCATTAATGCTCAGTATCCGGTAGAATGCAAAATTTTTTAGATTATTTGTTGCAGTTAAATTGACCGCTTGGAGAATTTCATGTTGTCAGTTCTGAAAGGTCGATAATACTCTTCGATATGACGTCAGTTGACCGCTATCGATTGCTTACGACGTACCTCTGCTTCTAGCTACTAGGTGCCACTAGTCTCGTTCCCGTCTGCTGTGAGCAGTTGACTTGCGCAGTGAACAGAATGCTCAATCGTATCGAGAGACGGTGAGGAGCAACCTTGGACGTAGAAAGGCTGTGCTTTCCAGGGTCAGGCGAATACTGAACAGTGGATGAAACATTTTTTCGTTTGGGTAAGTGTGTAGCGTAAGTAGGTATACATATATTGATTTGAGGCTTTGTTTAGGGGGCTCAATGCCAGGTCCTTTCCACCGTAACACGCTAAATTTATTTCTGCTTACCGTCGTCACACGCCCGATTCAAGCGCACGTTGTCAACGAAATGTTGTGCGCATGCTCGGATATTCGATGACAGGCTGTCATTGACAGCCACTGGAGATGCCAAAGGGTCAATAACGTTGTATCATCGTAAAGTAATAAATTCAGCACTCATTACACGGTAACCAAACGTCCCGTTTTGACCGTTACAGTCCGTTTTTTAGATGTGTACAGTCGGTACCCTCCCCCCCCCCAAAAAAACAATTTTCTCGTTTAATGAAAATCTACGAACAAGCTCAAGGATAGAAAATACTCTTGAAGTTATATCTGCAGACCTTTAAAATACCATAGTTTAATATATCATACTTTTAGTGTCTGAAATGTGTTTGATATTTTAAATTGTAGGCCTGGCGTGTTTTTCAAGCAAGTTAAAGAACTCTTCATTGTTTCGTTCTTGTCTTGGCGTCAGTGGTTCAGGTTTCAGAGTAGGATTACCTCCACAACGTTTCTGGGTTTTTACGTATATACCTTAGGAGCGAGTCTCACCGCTCGTAGAGTTCCTGGCTAGGGGAGGTAGCTGCACCCTGATTGGCTCAGCTCTCCTATCCCACTCCACGTGTTGTCTGTCTCTCTCGCTGCGGCATTATCCCTCCACTCAACTATTATAGTATTTTCTACGACTGGCGACATGCTGCGTGTTGTTCACTCTCTGCCCAGCGGTAGCTTACTGATCTTACGCGCACCGAATTCGCGCATCTTGGTAACGAGACGTAACGAGAAGCTCGCTGGCTGGATTAGTCTTCAAGGCCAGAGACTTTGTGGGAATAATCCAACTCGACAGTAGAGACCCCTTTCGTCCGGACATAGGATTACAGTAATCCGGACGGTATTTAAAGTATACATTTTGAATTTTAATCACAAAGATGTTTTGTTTTTTTAATCCCAGATCAGTTCGTAGGCTAAAAGCTAAGTGTGAGGCCTACTAAAACTAAGCAACACTGTAATAATAATAATACAGTACTATTAAAACTAAACTTAAGTTGTAGGAAAAGTTATATTTAGAAAAAATACTGATTTTTATAGCACAGTAGGCCCTACAGTACCTGCATGTTAAGGCATATTCCGTTTAACCTAGATTTTCGGTGATCTAGTCCGGATTAGCAGGACTTCACTGTAATAATTATAGCGGGATTGCTCACTTACAAGAAACTGATGTTATTTTATATTTGCGTACATATTGTTTTTTTTTATATAATATTATATAAATCACTTACGCGGCCCACACAAGACCAATCAATTCGCGCAAAATTCTGTGTTGTGCAATCATTTTGAGAGCGTTTGACGGGGATTGACATGTGTAAAAAAAAAAAAAAATTGTTTGGTATTTTTTGTGCATCGTCTCTGAGATTTTGATATGTATTAATTCATTATTAGGCATTTACAATCCACAGGCTTAAAATGCGTTAGTTTTTAATTATTATTAATAATAATACTAATTTTTAGGGGTAAATTATTTTTGGGGGAGAAGTCCCGTTTTCAGTTTAAAATATTATGGTCATCCTAATGTAGGGTGTCTATTCGTCCCGTTTTTCCCGGGACAGTCTAATTTGTGTGCATGAGACAAAGATAAATAAATTGTAAATATTCCATAAATTTCGTAAATTAAATTTTTGTCCCCTTTTTTCTTAATTGTCCCAGGTTCTTTTACAAACAAAATTAAAATGTCCCGTTTTTATATAAACATTATATTGACACCCTACCCTAGTACTCAACCAACAGCGTGTGTAAGATTTTAGCAATGATGACACTTAAGCAGTACCCTGCCTTCTCCTGAGTAGTTTTTATTCCCTCCTTGAGGAAATGGTTGTCCATCTTTGGTTATAAAATCATAAATTGTAAATTTACGTTCTAAAGAACAACTTTGTTTATTGAAAATATGTGTAAGATACTCTTGACCACGCGATGTCCTAAGGGCTTAAAAGGCAAAATTATTATTATTATTATTATTATTATTATTATTATTATTATTATTATTATTATTATTATTATTATTACTAATATTACTGTATTGGCCATTCTTTGTAATGTAAGCTGCAATATAACCAATGCATAGGTCTACAGCACTATTCCAGATACATTTAATTCACTAATATCAAATTACATACATTAAACAGCGTGCATTATTTTTAAAAAAGTTGATTTCATCTTTCCTTCACACAACAAAATAATAAATAATATAATTATCTCAATATTTCCCCAAATATAAAAATAATAAAACATACAAAAACATAATAAAAGACTAGACTATCGAGTTATCTCAGAGCAGCTGCGATGAGGCAGTACAGTACAAACCAGAAGGTCGTGGGTTCGATGCCCGATGAGTTCATTGGGCTATTCCAAACGGTCCAGTTCTTCTAATCTAGTAAAAAAATTCTGGGGATAATGCAGCAGATACATAACTTGTCCCTGCATAACCGATTGTCTAATAATCTTGGATCTTCACAAACCAGGACTCCTGAAGACATCCAATAATAGGAAGCCTTTTGTTTTCTACATTAATATTGTAAAACATAAACAAACTAAACTGTACTCCATAATCGAAAGGCCTAGGACAAAAAATATATAAAGAAATTGAGAAGAAAGGTTTATTATTTTATCGCGTTAGATTAGGTTGGATTGATTTAGGTTTAATTTAAGTTTCTTTAGATTAGGCTTAACCAGGCTTGCTTACAGGTTTCAACCCACGAATATGTGTACACACTGGAAATTATAGAATTTTAAAGAGAAAGTTTCTTAATTTTGCAATTTTTCTTCCATAAATACTATGAATCCGTCTTGTGCAGAAATCCTGTATTCACTGACTGTTCTAATATTTCTAAGTTATAATTACCGGTACTACTGGATATATTTCTTATGTATTTACAGGGTATTCAGTCAATGTGATTCCTGCAAGATTCTGTAAAGGCAGTCCAACGAACACTGACATAATCTTAGCTCTAAAAAGAAAATTGCTTGGTAAAATGACGGGGACAGTATCATGGCAAGAATTCCTGAAATGCATTACTGAAATACTGGAGATTTCTGACAAATTATCAGATGGATGGTTACTGCGGGGAGACCAAGATGTCCCCGGAGGAGCCTATTTATCGAAAAAGTGTATCATACCAGATAATATGAACTCTCCTACAGACACACCCCATACTCTGGAAGAACCATTAGATGACCTTTTACAAGACCCAAGTGCTATTGAAAAATCTACCACTGCAACTCATATTACGTGGGAATACCACATATTGTACAGTCCAAGTTACAGTGTTCCAACTTTGTACTTTAACGTTTGGAAAAGTGACGGACGATTGTTAACGCTGGAAGAAGTTTGGGATAGAGTACACCAGTGTTATCAGGGATCTATGAAGGAAAAAAGGTGGAGTGTTTTGACGCAACAAGAACATCCTGTCCTTAGGCGTCCGTTTTATATGTTACACCCCTGCCGTACAGCTGAATTCCTGGAAGCTCTGAAAGAAAAAAGTTCTAACATAGTGATTACTTGGTTAAGTACTGTTGGACCCTCAGTTGGACTTATTCTTGGCATTCCGTATAGTCAGGCTGTGTTAACTTCCTGATCACTAAGAAAAGTAATACTATTACTATTACTATACTTACTATAAAGTCTTTAAAAGTTCACTCTTCATTGTTAAATTGTTCAGTGTACACTGTTATTAATTTCTTCAACCTAAAAGTTAAACTACATGACTACGCTTTAACTACGGTTGAAGGAACTGGTCTTAGATTTTATATATAAGCTAACTGTAGTAAAAATTTGTGTAACAAACAAACATGAAACGGCAGGTAAGTAAACAGCAGCATAACTTGAATCAATAGGAAATAATTTACAGAAAAACTATTCACAATTATGTTACTTTTAGGGTTCCTTTATATCTCTTGTAAGCAAAGTGTAAATACAGTACTGTACTTTAATAATAGCATTTAATAACTTCAAAAGTAATATTAGTAACAGATTTCTCCAATTCGTTTACGTTTCACAGTCCTATAATTTAAAACTTTAAACCAGCTGCAGATTACTGATATTTAACAAACCATTGAAATTTGATACAAATTAATCACTCATAAAGCATACCTTACCAACATAGTCGTTGTTTTATTATAAGACCTATAACATATAGCTTTGGAGTTAAATTTGTGGGTGTATGTATGTGAAAGAGAGTGAGTGAATGAGAGTGAACGAGTGAGTGTGTATGTGCATGTGCGTGTAAGTAAGTTATACTAAACTCCGTGGCGCTAAATCCCTGGAGGGACTTGGCCTACCACCCGACCGCTGCGTCATCTACCACAGGCAGATGGCAGGATTGGGGGACATCCACGGCCGTTAGTGGTGGTTTTCATGACCGGAGCTGCTACTTCTCTATCAAGTAGCTCCTCAATTTGAGGCTGATTGCACTCCTGCCAGACCTCCCTACCTCAGAAAAATCCAAGGGCCGACGGATGTGTAGTCAGCGACGCTAACCACAAGACCACGCCGGCGGTCGTAAGTAAGTTAGAGTATGTATGTATGTATGTATGTATGTATGTATGTATGTATATATGTATGTATATATGTATATATATATATATATATATATATATATATACTTATATATACACTAACTTACTTACGACCGCTTTTATATATATAGGCCTACACACACACACGCACAGTAAATTCGTGCAACTGTTTTACTTATATACCGATTATCTTTTACAATAGACTGATGTTTGGATATCTTTCTTTCTTATTTCCTTACAGTTATTAAGTTCCAGAATGATACTTTCTAAGATTATTACTTGTTGAACGGGAATAACGTTTGTCTGTCCGTCCGTGTGTCTGTACGAACGATAACGCGAATATGCTCTATCAGATTTTCATGAAACTTAGTATACCCATTTATAAAGTCCATAGAAAGAACGCTATTGATTTTGGACAATATCAGTTGATTGTTACTCGAGTAACGACCAGTTAACAGTAGCCTAATAGGTTAATATCCTTTTAAATAGCAAATCATCACGATACTAATATAGGCCTAAAGCCGCATGGCTAACTCACTCACTGATATAGTTTTTTGCCTCCATCCAGATGAGCCAGAAACTTGAAATTTGGCATACTTATTGATTTCGGCCTGTAACTGATGGAAATAATCCAAATTTGATTACTCTCCGATAACATTAAAAATGGCGGGAACAATTTTAAGGTTTGTGCAGACCGTCTTCGGAGGCTCATAGTAGCTAAAAGGAAAGTCGTATCAAAAAACTGATTAATCCACGAGTAACGGATTTTGAGAAATCTGTAAGTTTGGTCTTGTGTGACCTTTTGTCATATCTCCATCGATTATACATTAGAGTTAGATTTTTACTTTAAATAATTTGTATATTTTCCTCACATTTGCAATTTTTGACACTTTCGTAGGGCAGCTAGAATAGTAAAATTTAGCAGGAATATTGGCACATCCAACTGCCATAATCGTGCAAGAATCGGTATTTGTAGTTTCCCTACAAGTATGGAAAAACTGACTAGGTTAAATATTTTGGATTATTCATTAACACACACTGTATGTAGGTAATTAATATAATTTCCATCTAACATTTTATTTTATCAGTTTACTGCTACTGACATTTATTAGATTAGTCACTTCAAATATTGTACATAAGCAGACGTATAAAATTTTGGGAATAATTCTGTATGGGAAATACGAAGATTTATATCCACATGTAATTACTGTCATTTGTAGAAACCAGCTATTTTATTAAAATTTTCCTCATTAATTTAAAATTAAATCCCACTGATGGTTTCACTCGACGATTGTTTATATCATTGTATAAACTCAGATTTGTAAAGGTTCCCACGGTCAGTTCATAAGTACACTTTTGTAAGGTTTGTGTTTTTCAATTTCCACCTCTTATCATAGTAGGACGAGCCACTGCTCTACAAACCAGGAGCTCTAAGGTTTGGTCCACGAGATGCATCATCACTCCTTTCTTATTGGCGATCCTCAAGCTAATACTCGTAGAAAAATCTGATGTGAAACATAACTTCCACTGCCCAAACAAAAGGTAAAGCCATATTTTAGAAAATCGGCGAAAAAACAAATTTGTCTTGGTGCAGAGTGGCATTGAAAAGTAAGAAAAAATCGTCGCTAATCTTTGTGTCACATCCCCAGAAGGTACCTAACCCAAATACGCGGTTGCCGTTGAGGTTAGATACCATATTTAAATATACAAAGTGTATTATTACATAATTAATTTTAATATGAACAAAACATAATTTATAAGAATGTAAGAATGGTAAATACTCAGTTCACTGACCATCTTATGTTGTAACTCCCACTTCTCGGAAATCCATGTTTCAATATGAAGCTGGAATACTCCCGCCGAAATCCATAACCTATACGTAAAGTCAACAGTAATCAGGAACTCACCACAAAAATTAATAACGTAATCGGCATTAATCGGGTTTTTCCACCGATGGATTAACAGTTTACTTTAAATACATGCCCTGTATTGAATACAATCAACATACTTTAGCTCGACCTGATTACGTCATGTAAACGCAGTAATTTCATATATAGTATAGCATTCATTCTGTATTTAAATTCATCATTTGAGAACAGATCCAAATGTAAAACAAGATATCAACCACATTCTTAACTGTTTTTATTTTCATTTTGGAGAGCTTCATCAAACAAAAGTTAGAATTGTCTCGTTCTCATTAATAATTCACAGAAGTAATTGTGTGGTGTGCTAATTGCCTGGAGAAGAATTCGTGATTGCTGTTGGTCTCATAAATCATCAGACAGTTGTGTACATCAATCAGGCAGTTGTCAACCACCACAATAATGCATCTCACCTAACGTTTGTTCTCATTTTTTTGTCCTCATGCTCTAGCATTATCCCCGGAGGTTAATGAAAATTTATTCTTACGGTAGCATGGCATTCCGAAGTATAAAGTACATTTTTATGTCTATAGACCGAACTATATTAAATGCGTCCTAAGATGTGTGCATGTTCGCTTACTCCTCCGAGACCCTTTGACCCGGAGATCTGAAATTTTCAACATACGTTTCCCATGACTTGCGGAGTGACTAGCTCAAATTTCAACCCGATAGCACAGTCGGTTCGGTCAAAATGTTTTTAATTTTAGTTAAGGTTATTTGTTGTGCTATATGCAGTTCTGCACAGTCTAGTATTTTACGGTAGCCTTCTGTGCAAACCTATCGAAAAGTAACTACTTTTCTTGAGAGGGTTAATTTTCGTTTGTTTTAAATTTAACTATGCGGTTATAAGTTATGTTATTGCATATTCGATTTATGTATAATGTTAGCACGAGACCTATCTATATTTATTACTCGTATTTATAAATACTGTTTTTAATAGGCCTACAACTTCTAAAAAATACGTTAATTTTCTTATATTTTCTATAACACATATTTACTATTTTCTTATGAACGTAAGAAGAGTTTGTGTCAAATTAGTGCTGAAAAAATTTCTTTCAGAAGACAAAATAAAAAGTACAGATCCCCATAAATGTGAATGATTCAAAAAGATTTTAAATGAATGCCTGGTTAAAAATTAAGTATATTTTATTTTTAAAACTGCTAAAACTAGAGTGTGGAAATTTTACATGTGTTTCATGGGAAGTACCGATTGTGTTACACTTAGGCTAGTTTAAAACCATAACTATAAATGTTAGGCTAATTGAAAGATTTCAGAATTTTGTAAAAATTATTTTTATATCTAATAAACTACTTTAAATTCAGAAAATTTTAAAATAATGGCTTCTTCAAACTGATTTTACACTGAGGTTAAATAGGCCTATAATGAGTTTTTTTTTAATATATATAATTACCGTATACTTCAAATTGAAATAGGGCATTGGATCACAGATTGAATCCTTTAAAAAAATTGACTTTAATATTAGTTATGCCTGAAGTGAACAAGTATTATCTAAACTATACAAATTTACTAAACTACATTACATCTCAATTGATCCTGGGATCATACCGAAGACGAATGGAGATTCTCGAAATCATAGTAACAGCTCTTTTGTGCATTCGTACCGTAATTCAGGTATTTTTTAAAAAAAATCCATTAAAAAAGGATAAGTACCTTATATAATCGTATTTAAATTCAATGTGAGAGTGCCACTCGTACTCCACTAGACGTAAATCCACAAGTGATATTACGATTAGGCCTATACGTTAATGTGGATGTAGGCCTACATGATTGGGGAAGGGGTGCCTGCTAACATACTCATATCATTGCAATTAAATCCATCCGTAAGTGACATAATATGTATGTTTGTTCCTTAAAACCCTTATCTGGAAAAGCAATAATTTAGTTAAAATAAACATGTTATTATGTTCAGTGAAAGGCAGACCTATATTCTGCAAATCTCAATTAAAGAGCATAATATGTAATGTTCTAACTGCTGTTCCTATCAATTCATCAATTCCAGCTATTCTCAGGTAGTGTTCAGGTTTTAGGGTGTTATATAATCAATCTTTTTTTTTTTAATTTAGATTAAGAATTACGGTTTATTTCTTCATGGGTTTTATTCGGAAATGAATAAAACGTGATTTGAATTATTATTGTTTTATTGAATTATAAACACCTTAACTAGGGTGGCCATTTCTAAAATGTCAGAAAGGAGGACACTTCTTCGGTAATCTAACATAGTATAAAACTTCGGGAATGGACGGCTGGACAGCAGATATTACATAATATAACCCTGACTAATTGTACTTAATAACTGCATTTATATAAAATAAATGATTATACACTGCTTTACTGCTTTTTGAAATGCACTGAAATTCTTTGACCCACTGAGGATTAAAAGAAGTAGGCCTACTGTATTTCGTTTTGGCATTCTGGTAATGGAAGAAAAACACGGCAAACAATAGAGGAGAAAGTGTGATGACTGAGGTAGTTCACTGGTTCCGCCGCTAGGTAGCAGTTACTCTGCTTGAGATTCGCGGGAGCAAGATTACTACGGGCGGTATAGGAAAAATTGCAAACATTCTTAAACAAAATAATACATTAATCTATTTCAAAATGACTCACCTTATCTAAATTGAATTGTTAGATACTTTTGACAATTTTCGGACTGCTTTACACGTCTTGGAAGATCTCATCTCCATAAATAAACATGGCCGTGTGTAACAGTAATTTCTCAGATTGCAAGAAGCTTGACCATAACATTTCGTTCCACATCTTTCCAAAAATCGAAGATGTTCACAAGCAATGAACAATTATATAATATAGGTATGAAACAGCTAAGGGATGATTTGATCTAATATTTTGTTGCCTAGAAAATAGGTTAGTATAATATGATGAGAATTTTTTTAAAGAATGTACATTTGTATAGAAATAACAACGTATAATTAGGGTAGAAAACAGCTAAGGGATATTTTATAAATTAATATTAATATTACATTGTATAGAATATTACTGAGTAGGCTATTAATTTGTATTAATATTGTATTAATAGTAATATTATTTATATTAATATTAATTTTCTCCTGGCTGTATGGGGTAAGTTATGTAGGTGAAACACGGTCAAAAGTGTAGATCTGTGTACAAATTATGTGAACAGAGATAATATAAACTAAGGGATGGTTTGTGAATTGCAGGGCATGGAAAATTTCATAAGCAGCACTACAAAAATAGGGCGCGTGATCTTTAAAATTGGCGTCTCAACATCCGATAAAGACGCACATACGCAAAAATTGTTTTGAAATGCATTCTATATAATATATCACACAATATTTCAAAGCATTTTCCCTGATTTTTTTCATAAAAAAATTAAATCCTCTTGCCTTAACTACAGCCCGCTATTTGCTCATTCGCCGTTCGCTGTAACTGATGTACGTCTTATGTTGTTAAATTATATTATTAAAAAAAGGATCAAGATATTAAACTAATAAGACATTTGCTATAATAATTATACATAAAAATTACTAACATAAGTGAACAGAAAATATGATAAATAATCCAATAAATGCATAAATAAAAGTAGTGCAGATTTACTAAGTTAGAAAAAAAGCTTCATTCGCTCCTTTTCCCCAACGGGTCAATCTTGCAGTATGGGTACAAGTAGTCAGTTAATATAGTAGGCCTAATATTATTGAGTCCACGAATAAATTATGTAAAAATTTTACGTTATTGCTGGTATTTTATGGAAAAGATGCCTGCCAATACCTCAATACCATTCTGATAGCTTTAGCTTTAGAGTAATTACTATTACTCGTTAACCATTATAAATATATAGATGGTACTCGATTTATAATAAGATCCAAATATTTCACTAAACCTTACATGCTTGATCTCTTTCTGGACACAAAAATAAAGTAATAAATGTCGCATAGTCAAATTTGCTTCACCCTCAACATTTCACGATCGTCCCACATCATTCAGACGGCTGTGCGCCAGGAATAATTACCACTCAATTACTCGTAAACCATTCAAGATATAAAGGTGGTACTGAATTTAAAATAAAGTTGAAATATTCCACTAAAACTTTCTCGCTTGAAGTTTTTACGGGACACAAAAATGAAAAAAATTGTCGCATAGTCAAATTCCGTTTCACCCTCCATGAATTTTATGTAATTGGTGATGTTTATATAATGAAATAAAAACATTTATGTCCGCATTTTTTAAATCTCTGTTTTAACCATCAGAAGGACTGTGTTGTGCAGATTATTTTTGCACAAATTTCACAGAAATAGGACCAAAGGTTAATTAAAGATTGCGAGTTTAATCATAAGATGCCAAACTATCATGATGCAGCATTGAGAAGTTGAAACGCAAACGAAGGTGCTGCCAGTGTTTCGGTGGACCGCCGCTCTCCCTATACCCACCATTGTATTAGCGGCGAAGTCATCACACTTTCTCATTCTATTCATTATGACTGGACTATAATACGCTTTACCGATCCATCAGAGTCTCGAAAAGGAGGACAAATCAACGTCCGGCATAAAGCTGCGCCGGATGGAGGACTGCTTAGCAAAAAGCCTTACAGTCCGGCCAAAAGCCGGACGTCTGGCCACCCTAAACGTAACGGATCCAAAACTCAATTCTAATGGATTCTGCAAATAAAATTTATTTGTTCCTTAAAGTCGATGAATACAACGAAGGTGCAAGAGGTTTCATTTTTCTTATTCCGTTTCTATTGGTCCAGTTTCATGTAATGTTCAGCTTCTTTCAAAATTTCTAGTCATACTGTTCATGCTATAACAATTTGAAGAATATCTCCACTCTTGAATGTAAAATTATACAATACTTCGTTCCAACACATTTTTAAGGTAACTCTAATGTTTACCCCAATTCTTCTGTTTGTAATTTTTTTTTACGTAGTCACGATCAAACGTGTAGTTCGATTTTCCTCCAGTGTGATATGAATGTTCCATGACGTCATTGAAAACAACGTAAGTATAAGGATTTTAATTTTTTAATTCAGATTCAAGATAAAGATGATTTCTTTAGTAGTTGTGGTCGCTAGGTCTACTGTTCACAGAACTACTAGTGAACAATTAGCTTATTTTCTAAAGTGAGTAGTTCTTTATTTACGATTTTAAATGCAGTTAGTTAAATCTGATAGGAAATTACAGTAAATAGATGTACAAACTTTGTATGAAATTATACAAGGAAACAATGAAATGGACGACACAATGCTAACAGTGTTTTTACCAACACAAATTTTAACTTTTTACTCTCACTGGTGGTTATAGCTTACGTTTATTTCTCAATAACTTCGAAACTATTGTTGAGTCGTAAGAAGTAACTTCAAGAATGGCGCTTAATGTTCATCCTTTTTTTCTTTACCTTAGTTTTACCGCTCCCATTTAGGGACATTTAACCGGTCCACGTATATAATGGTACTGTATCAGTTTACAGTGTGATTAAAATTTTAAAAAATTCAGGAAGAACATTTATTATGTAACTTAAATATTGATTTCCCTTTTCGCCACCTAATTGTTGCATGTGTTCTTAAGCTTGATAAAGCATTTGTTATGTTTTGTTACTGGTAAATTAACATTTCCAACAATCGTTATCGATCTGCTACGACTAGGCCATGGACTTAAATTCAGGTTACGTTGAACACAGGAAGGGAGAAGGGAGAAGGAAGATAGCTGCTGTAGGGCTGCTGTAGGTGTAATGCTAGAATATTTTTATTATGTTGCGAAATTCAGGCGAATACAAAAATTATATATATGACAATCCGTTTTGCAGAGAAAAAAACCACTGATTTGTGTAGCGTACACGTGTAAATTTTATTAAATATCAGCACAGGCTACGCAGAGGGGTAACGAACCCTCCCCCCCATTGGTTAAAAAAAGGAAAATTGTATAATTTTTTAAAGCCTGCTTATAAATTACTTATTACAAGTATAAAGCGTGGGAAGCTTAAAACTCGTTATTGTGCGTCTTAATTTTTAAAATTTTCCTGGGGAGGACCCCCGCACCCCCCTCTTCCAGGGGGTATTCCATATCCCCCAGACTCCGCGGATGTAATAACCCCCCCCCCATATGGTCGGCCTGGTTACGCCTATGAGGCGTAAATGTTTTGAAGAACGTGCAACATTTATGGAACGCAATGAATCTCAGTTGGCACACCTGACTCACATGGCTCACATTAAAGGTACATTAACGATGACCGTTTATCCCGGGTCTCTACACCTCAAAAATAAATAATGTTAAGGCCTGTCGCTGCCCATGACGTTTTCCCTTCATCATCATCGTCACTATACAACTAATGAGTCATGACGTCACATACAGCAGTGTGACTGTGGTAGCGCTTTGAATCAGTTCATGTCTATGGCTGCCGCATTACCAACAGCTGCGGTGTCCGAGTGGTTAAGGAGTTGGACTTGAAATCCAATGGGTTCTACCCGCACAGGTTCGAATCCTGTCCGCAGCGAAAATTTTAAATTAGAATATAGCATTCTTTTGAATTGTAGTTCGTGAATTGAATAACAAAAAATAGCAATAACGCATTACGCGTCAATATAATGCATTAGTAAATTCAATTGAGTTTCGCAAATTTAGGAATATTGTTTTGGGTATTTTCTCGCTTAAAGAAAAAGATGATTTTGTCAACACATGCAATTTTCATGTTAGTCCTATGCTAGTGTAGATATAATAAGTTTTTCTTCAATTTTCTTTATTTAATATTTTTTATTTTTATTATTTTCAAAATGGATTTTTTTTTGTGCAATAGAAAGTTTGGAGGTGAAAGCAGCTTGAAGTAGCAGTATAACTTGGTGAGTAAGAATATTGTTAGCCGCCATGCGCTATAATCGCAATTTCAAATCGCCATTTTACTATACAACCTTGATAACCTCAAATTAGGACCTACTAATCACAGAGGCTTGTAAAGTGTATTTGTATTCTTTGAAGTATGTAATTTCCCATTAAAATAAATAAATGACTATTATTGTGTCATGCAATTCGTTAGCCTATTGTTACCATAAAATCCTATGTTCCAGATAAGGGGAAAGTTGAATTTAGTAAAGAGCGGTAGCCTAATAATATTTTTATCTTGTTATTAGCCGTGCACTATTAGCTGTGAACCAGGAAACCTTTGGATGACAAGAGTCTTGCGCGGGCCTGCACTGTGATAACTTAGTCAAGCTAATAATTATTATTAATAAAGTGAAAATAAAAAACATAAATTTCACAGACACAGGATTAATATTTTATTATTATGATGTAATTTTGTAATGTATTGATCCCGTAATCAGTGAATTATACTATCAATAAATTAACGGTGAAATCAGGACATCATGTGTATAAGCATTTCTACGTAATGTTACATAAAAAAATGGATGGGGTCATATTCACCTCAATGGTACGTAATGCAAAAACAAAGAATAAATTTTAATGTGTTGAAAAGATAAAAATTAATAAAACGTCATTGACGTGACCCAGAGAGATAGTAATAAATTTTAAACATTATAAGTTAGATCTTAAAACCAGCTGCTGTATTTATTTCTAAAGTGCATGTGGGGTCAACTTGAAACATTGGTACTAGGAAGGTTACAAATGTACTACCAGTTGAAACTAACACAAGCCATAAACACATCAACAATAGAGAAAATGGAACATCAACAGTTACATCAATATGGCCTTCTGATACATACACATAACTTGACTCCTGATTGTCACAGCAATGTTTAGATGAGTATAAACAAAGCTAAATTATATTTTAAATTAACTAATATTATCATTTCACAATTATTAACGTCTGTCTAAAAATAGTGAATGATACACTTAGTAAAATGATTTTATTTTGCTCGTTGATTGCTTCATTCGCCATTACGGGCTCCTTTCACAAGCATACCTACTCGTAAAATAAAATCCTTCTGTTACACTTGTATCATCAACGGGGCCCGGATTCTGATGACGTAAAATTGTTTGAAAAAGACCTATAAATTGACCCTGAATTTTAAAGAAAATGACTTAATAATTATAAAAAAATGACCTAAAAACTGATATTTTATTTATAAAAAATTATTATTGCACACACAAAGTTATAGACTAGTTCTGAAATGTTGTGAATGTTCTTTTCTCACGGAAATTTATACTGGCACTGAGGCACTGGTTAGTCAAAACTCGGCACATCCTTTTGTGGTCTGCCGGATTATATTGTTGTTTAGTTTGCACTCTCAAATCCAAGCAGGTGGCAGACTCTGGTGCCAAGTCAATCTAATAACAATAGTAATATAATACAACATTTTGGTGTTTCCTTGATTCTCATTTCCGACTGAGACATGTCAACACTTTAACGGCGAATTTTTCCTTCTTGCATTAAACAAACAACACTTCAAAGACAACACCGCTAGCGACGAAAAAAAAGTTATTACACTCAAAGTAAATACACGAAAATGACTAAATATGGAAGAAAATGACAAAATAATGACCTAAACTTGAAATTGCCCTAAAAATATAAAATTGCATAGAATGACAAAAAATGACCTAATAAAAATGCATTTTTTATAATCTAGAGGCCATGATTAGGATTTATCCACAAGTTGGCAATGTCTATGCAGCATCAATAAAAAAGATGACATGTCATTAGAATCCGGCCCCTGATCATCACTAACTATTAAAAGAAACGTATTATTATCATCTGTGCTACCGGCTCTTTTAAACTTGTATTTTAGGCATATAACAAAATTACTGTTAAAAGTGTCGCTGTTTAATTAAGAAGATATAGCAATGATTACATTGAATAACCTTCTACTGTAAACATAATTACTAATTTATATGATGGCAGATGTTTAATGTATGTAGTGATTTTCACGGAAAGGTAGATTATATACACGTTATCGGCAGACCAGTGTACGTAAACAGCATTATCCAATAAGAAAACTAGATCTTGTTCAGGTTTTTAATGATACAGACGTTCAAGCTGAAACTTCAAATGGTCTACTTTCTATGACATAAAACGCATGTAGTACATCGTTGACAATCTCTTAAGACATCTCCTTGCATCAAAAGTTAATAATTAAGTGTGTTTATAGACTTGGCACGCCTGACCGTAGAGATATATAAGCACTAGTAAGTGTAAAGAATAGGACATGCAGGTCGTAGTACAAGAAATTCTACGAACTGTTTATGACATTACTTTCCATTTATTTCCATCCAATTAAAATTAAACTAGTCAAGTGCTAGCCTTACCAGCGCGTAGATGTTTCTTTATCAGACATGAAATGGACATGTTTGTTTGTTTGTTTGTTTGTTTGTTTATATTTATTTATTTATTTATTTATTATGGTTGTTTAACGACGGTTGTGTACTGGTACGAAGGGCTGTAACTGTCGCCAGCGTGCAGGAATTTTTCCCCCGCAGAAATTATTTTACATGCCTGTAATTTTATAGATATGGGAGTGTCGTACATAATTGCCGTTGACTTATACCGGGTACGAACCCTCGAACTCAGGAAACTAAATCTATTGCCTGATTCACTATTTCAACCAGGCCGACATCGACTTAACTCGACCAGGCATGAACTCGCGAAGATTACAAGCCCTGTTATCAGTGGCAACCGTATCATTAATTATTGCTGCAAATTATTTTGACACTTATTTTGATGCAATTTTAGCTTGTTTTCTGCATTATCAACTGTTCGTTCAAAACTTCTGTACCGATACAATACTTCGTAGAAAGATGGCTGACATTTCCTTGAAATAGGCCTAGTATATTGCGATATAATCCTGGTCGGGACAAGTAGGGTTTTCCGGGATTTTTCCATGCCTCTGAGACGAATATCGGGCAAATTTAGGCCCTGGTGGTACCTGAATAACGTTTTCAAGTTAAGATATGTTCCTGCATCATATAGTAACGACGGTAACGTCTTTATGTTTCCTATTTCACCGGTATTCGCTTTAAAAATGTGTAACTTTGATTAAAATACTCGTTTCATAGGTTGCAATATCAAATTCTCTTATCTCAAATTTGATACGTTCTTAAAACCCAGGAGAAATGCACAGAAAAATACTAAATAAACCTAGAATAATATATGCTTAATATATGCCTGATATATTCATATCCGTATGTATGTGAGTACACCCATGTGCGTGCATAGCCTACGTTATTCTGTAAATTCATGCGAATAAATTATTCCTACTAGTGCAATATATGGGAAAAGCTCACAAAAATGCCCGCTATAAAATGCGTTTAGTTTGCAGTGTATAAATTATATGCCTTGCATATGCTTATTGGAGGAAATAAAGACATCAATAGCTTATTCAAGTCTGCAATATTGTAAGTATATAGCACATGAATATGTAGGAACCTTGACAGTAATCAAGTTTCTAATAGAGTTCGACTTGTGTCTATGGACTGACGAGGTGCAGGGTCTGGGCAATATTGTTTTCACTCAGCCTGCTCAATTCATCTTTCTTTTCAGGCCCTTCCCCATTGGACCTTAATGAGGAGTCATATGGGATACTTCAAAATATTATTGTATCATTCTGTTCCGTCCAGCATTCGTGTCTGGCCGGATTTGAGGCATTAGCTGGTTTCGCGAGGTCATTCGCCGTGTTGCTATGGCAACAGGCTTGTGTCTTCGTTTGTTTTATTTTTCTTGTTGTGTCTTCAATATAATTTTAAATATGTTTACTTATCTGTTTGTTCTTTCTCCCATCAATTCTCATAAGAAATGACATTTGACTGTCGCATCTTTCATTTTTTGGATAGTCATGTTATAATCTCCAACCCAAAGTTTCAGTCTGATTATTTTTTAGTATATTTTATTCATAATTTTGTGTTTTTAAAGAAACAATTCAGTTTTGAAGTAATGCTATTAATTCTCTTATTTATGTTTTAGTATTTTAATGTAACTTAATTGATTTATTTCCAAGATTAATTATTTATTGTTTTTCTTGGCCAATGGGATTCTTGCTTTACGTCACATGTCGTGACGTCTGTCATTCTTGCTATTCATTCTTATTCACTCGTTCGAAGTTTTCGCCAGGCTAGTTTTCAGTTCAGAATTCTGAATCTAGTTATTATTGTCGAGCTGGGAATTTGAAGTTTCCCAGCCCTAGTTATTGCAGAGACGCAATTTAGTACATTCATCAAAGTAATTTATTTGTGATTTAATTACAAATGTGTGAAGCCAAGTTTTTTACTTCCCTGATCAAACCGTATGGACTTGAATGCGTAACTCATTAAGTAAAAGGATTTACTGTAAGTACTGCTGTGAAGTGAATATTTCAGAGTGCTTAATTTTAGTTGCAGTGTCGAAGCAACATCTAAAGGTTCTTCTTTTCGGTCGAAGCAGCAAGTCGACCTTAAAATAATTTGCTGATAGTGCGCATTCACTTCAAGAATAGTGAAATTCTTTCTCAGTCGTCCGAGCAAGCGCGACTATAAAAATTGCTCTGCTCTGGTCCTCCGAGCTATTCATCAGTCTTATAAGGCAAGCATGCCTTATTTTCCAGAAGGAGCTTACTAAGTCGTCTCCCCTTGACTTCATCAACATTTCATCTTCTTCGGCACCGCTAGGAAGAGGAATTTATTTGTAAAGCAAGATACAAAATTCCATCTTGTATTTTAAAGGGTCTATTTATCATTTTGTCCATTGTGCTCTTTGTATCTTTCAAGGGGCTCAATAAATGTATTTAAACTTGACTTAGTGTAGCATCCTTCAAACCGGAGAGGTTTCCCCGTGTCCTTATTTCGCCTGCGAGCTACCGTGGGAGCGGGAACATCTCTTTGTGGTTCCTCCGGGCCTAGATATGACCCAGAGGCCTATGGTTGAAGATGCATTGATAGTTAGTGACCTATAATTAACGTAAAGTAACTATTCAATTAACAGTTTGAATTTGTCTTGGTCACTTATTACAGAGACCTCAGTGATTAGCCACAATTCTAGTCATTCTTATATATCAATCTTGTTCTCCCGGTATAGTTTGCCGCCGGTGTGAGACGCTACCATCAGTAGCCATCAGTAATAAGTAGTTTAAAGTCAGTTGCTATAAGTATCTGTGGTTCTCCTCCGCATTGCGTTTGAGGGAGGTCTCTGACAGATTTCAATTAAGTTTTTTGTACTTTCTTGTAAAGTGTAAACATTTACATTTGTGTACTTACACCTGTACAGCTACACACTATTTCTTTGTCTACTCGTATGCTCCTATGCGGGCAACTCACTCCATTCTTATAAACAAACCTTAATTTGTCATTGTTGCACCGGCTCTAGGCGGGCAACCTATTTAATTCAGACATTGTATAAGCAAGTCACTATGTCGAGTCCAGACGGTTTGACGGCTCTTAAAGCCAAGCGAGTTCCCATTAAGGCCCAGATTACGCGGCAGGTTAATGTCATTAGTAATTTAGCTATTGAGGATGTCACATATCCTGAACTCAAAAAGTATGAGTCTAAGTTAGACGAACTTGCAGCTAAGTTCGACCTTGTGCAGACTGAAATCGACGGTGTGGATTATTCTGATGCTGAAGAAGCCTATAGGGCAGAAGTCGACGCCGTCATTTCCAGAGGCAACTCTCAGTTGTGTAAATTTCTTCAGGCCTTATCTGACAAGGAGGCCCTGGCCCAGGCCGAAGCTAAGAGAGCGGAGGTCCTGGCCCAGCTCGCCCTGGCCCGTGAGGAAGCCGAAGCTAAGAGAGCGGAGGCCCTGGCCCAGCAGGCCCTTGCAGAAAGGCATGCTCAGGCCCAGCTCGCCCTGGCCCGTGAGGAAGCTGAAGCTAAGAGAGCCGAAGCCCACGCCCAGGCCGAAGCTGCCCAAAAGGCTAAAATAAGACGCTTCGAGTACTTGCAATCACAATTTCTGCGTCAAATGCAGATTATGCGAGAGTACGAAATCGAAGATCTCACTACGCTTCATGAGGCGCGCATTCGCCGCTCTGAATTCGTAGAGATCTTCAAGGCCTATAAGTCAGATTATGCTCAGGTGGCCATTGACGAGGCCTACCAGGATCATGAATTCGACTTTCACGCAGTGGAATCTGATTATTATAAAGTCATCAGTTTCTTTGACTCCATGATAGCTGAAAGGAAACAGCTATATGAACCCGAGCAGGCGCAGACTGCCAGTCAGCGCTCCTCGCTCGACCCTGTCACGCCGTTGTTACCGAAACTCCCCGAAATCCGTCTTCCTCAGTTCAATGGGAACCCCTCTGAGTGGATCGAGTTTCGTGACACTTTCTCGTCGTTGGTAATTCAACACAGGCACATTTCGGACATGGACAAGTATCAGTACTTGAAGTCCTGCCTGTCATCAGAGGTTAGTACGGTCATTCAGAATATTCCTGTCTCTGCTGCGACTTTCCAGGTGGCGTGGCAGACTTTGATTGATAGGTTTGATAACGACCGGCTAATCGCCAACACCCATCTGGACAATCTCTTCTCTCCCCCTCAGATTGAGAGGTATTCTGCAGAATCCCTGCAGAAATACCTGGATCATTTTATAAGCACAGTGCATGCACTGAATTCCCTTAATACAGAAGTGGAGTTGTCAGATCTGATTATTACCAGAATTATCATCGACAAGCTTCCGATGAACCTCATCAGAGAATGGGAGTCATCTGTCAAAATAGGGAAGCTCCCTACTCTCAAGGAGTTATTTGTCTTCTTGGAAAGCCGAGTTCGCATACTGCAGATGACTGATGCTGCCACGAAAAGTCAGGCTGCTAAGTCAGTTCCGAGCTCTCCGGCTCCTTCCAAGTCAAAGTCTTCTTCTTCGAGGCCTAAATGTCTCTGTTGTCGTACTGCTGTGCATGACCTGTTTTCATGCAGCGACTTCAGGAGCATGACTTTCGCTCAAAGAGACCAGTTTGTTAGAGACCGCAAACTGTGTCGCGTATGCCTGTATAGTCAAGGGCATGCCAACAATTGTAGGACTTTTCAGTGCAGGAGATGTGCTGGGAGACATAGCACATTCCTCCACGACCCGACTAGCGATAGTCACCAGGCTGCCAACACTGCAGGTGTTATGGCTTCTAGTCAGACCCAGCAGCGCTGCTTGCTTCCTACTGCTACTGTCCGCATCCTGGACTCAGACGGCTCGCCTGTTGAGGCCACAGCCCTCCTGGATAGCGGTTCAGACTGCAATCTTATTAGCGACAGGCTGTTTAGGCGTCTTGGACTAGCTCCTCATGCGCAGCGGACTACGCTAGCGGGAATTTTGTCCACTAATGTTAGCACACATAAGCTAACCAGCATCACGATTCAGTCGCGAGTGACTTTATGGCGCTACAATGCACAGGCCATTGTCGTTCCGGAGATTTCGGAGAAAAGGTTCCCGAACTCTTTCATTGAGACCAAAGATTGGAACATTCCTCCGAATCTTCCCTTGGCTGACCCATTCTTTAGTCGTCCTAAGTGTGTCGATCTACTTCTTGGAGTGGAGATTTGCGCCCAAGTGGTGTGTCCAGGGCAAATTTCCACCTGTGAGTTACCTACGATTCAGAACTCGCACCTTGGTTGGTACTTCGCCGGGAAACTGCCCTCTGCGCCTTTCCCTTCACAGCGTTGCCATACTTCCAATGGTCATCGACGCCGATCCACGGCTAAGCGTTATCTTGACGCAAGCCCAAAAGAGCCTGAATGCTCGAAGGCTATGTCTTCCAATTACTCAGCCTTCCTAACTGCAGACTTAAACCATTCACCTTCTAAACTTAAGACTTTCGTGGCTAACAGAGTCGCGGACGTCCAAGAATTCACTGCCATTGGCTCTTGGTCGCATGTGTCTTCTAAGGACAATCCCGCTGATCTCATCTCTAGGGGAGCCACCCCTTCTGACCTACTTAACAACTCTCTGTGGTGGTCAGGCCCTTCTTGGCTTACTGCCGACTCCACTCAGTGGCCCAGTTTGCCCACTGAGCTCGAGTCTTCGTCTCTCCCAGAGGTGAAGATAGCAGCGCTAGTCACTATCGAAACCTCTAGCTTAAGCCCATGGCTGACTAAGTTTTCACATTTGAAAACAATCAGGGTCATGGCTTATGTGCGACGTTTCATCAATAATTACTTGAAACTCAAGTCACCTATCAATGGCCCTTTGTTGCCGTCAGAGCTTACTGAAGCTTTGCATTCTTGCATTAGAATCATTCAAAGGAATGCTTTCAGAAAGGAAATTCAAGCATTGTCTTCCTCGCAAGATTTGCCTTCTTCTAGTAAGATCCGGCAACTATGCCCCTTTATTCAGGATAACATCCTGCGTGTAGGTGGACGTCTAAGTCGGTCCAACCTACCCTTTGACAACAAGCATCAGATATTACTTCCTGCAGAGCATGCTTTCACCAGGCAGTTAGTTCTCCATGTGCACTTGCATCTAGGTCATGCAGGACCTCAGCTAGTCATCTCACACTTGCGAGAGTCGTATTGGATCCCTTGCATTCGCAAGCTGGTTCGCAGTGTACGGAGGCGCTGTAGTGTTTGCTTCCGCTTTGAGGCTCAGGCTTTTCAGCAAAAGATGGCTGATCTGCCTCCTGAGAGAGTAAATCCTCTCCCTCCTTTCACAAACTCTAGTGTGGACTACGCCGGTCCATTCTCTCTCAAGTTTGGTGGCCCGCGGTCCAAGGTGACTACTAAAGCCTACGTTGCTATTTTTGTCTGCATGTCCACGAAGGCCGTACACGTTGAGCTAGTGACTTCGCTCACCTCACGTGCCTTCCTGGCGGCATTGTCAAGGTTCACAAGTCGTCGTGGAATTCCAAGTTCAATCACTTGTGATAATGGTAGAAACTTTGTCGGAGCCCACGCCGACCTGCAGAACCTCTCTAGGCTTTTGATGTCATCAGAACATCACTCCGCAGTGCAAGACGCCACTGCGCATTTGAACATTCATTGGCGTTTCTTGCCTCCTCACTCTCCACACATGGGAGGGCTTCATGAGGCGGCAGTACGCTCTTTGAAGTTCCACTTGAAGAGGATGTCCTCGTCCTGTAAGTACACTTACGAGGAGATGTCTACTGTTCTCACACAAATTGAGTCATTCTTGAATTCACGTCCTTTGATGTCGTTATCTGAGGACGTGGATGACTTTGGATATTTGTCTCCCGGCCACTTTCTTATTGGCAAGCCCATTGTGTCGGTGCCCAGTCCTGACCTCTCTGGTGGGTACAGCCTGCGTTCCCGTTGGAACCATCTTCAGCAGATGGTCACTTGTATTTGGAAGAAGTGGTCCGTGGATTATCTCCACACGCTACAGCGTCGTGCAAGGTGGCATAAGGTACTGCCAGACGTTCCTTTGGGTACCCCTGTATTGGTTCTCGAGGACAATGTACCTCCTCATAGGTGGGTGCTTGGTCTGGTGCACCAAGTACACCCAGGCCCAGACGGCCTTGTCAGAGTTGTCACTGTGCGCACTGTCTCAGGCACTTATAAGAGGCCCCTCATCAAGTTGGCTCCTCTGCCTGTCAGTGAAGAGGGACAGTGACACCTGCTTTCATTCAGAGTGCTGATGCCGGACGCATCCCACTCCACCGATTTTGACTTTATTGCGACTTGATAGTTGTTTTGGCCTCGAATCCTTGCATTCACGAATTTGCTTGACGTCACATTCTGTTAGATAATTTCACGAGCGAAATTATCGCGGGCAATATGTTCCGTCCAGCATTCGTGTCTGGCCGGATTTGAGGCATTAGCTGGTTTCGCGAGGTCATTCGCCGTGTTGCTATGGCAACAGGCTTGTGTCTTCGTTTGTTTTATTTTTCTTGTTGTGTCTTCAATATAATTTTAAATATGTTTACTTATCTGTTTGTTCTTTCTCCCATCAATTCTCATAAGAAATGACATTTGACTGTCGCATCTTTCATTTTTTGGATAGTCATGTTATAATCTCCAACCCAAAGTTTCAGTCTGATTATTTTTTAGTATATTTTATTCATAATTTTGTGTTTTTAAAGAAACAATTCAGTTTTGAAGTAATGCTATTAATTCTCTTATTTATGTTTTAGTATTTTAATGTAACTTAATTGATTTATTTCCAAGATTAATTATTTATTGTTTTTCTTGGCCAATGGGATTCTTGCTTTACGTCACATGTCGTGACGTCTGTCATTCTTGCTATTCATTCTTATTCACTCGTTCGAAGTTTTCGCCAGGCTAGTTTTCAGTTCAGAATTCTGAATCTAGTTATTATTGTCGAGCTGGGAATTTGAAGTTTCCCAGCCCTAGTTATTGCAGAGACGCAATTTAGTACATTCATCAAAGTAATTTATTTGTGATTTAATTACAAATGTGTGAAGCCAAGTTTTTTACTTCCCTGATCAAACCGTATGGACTTGAATGCGTAACTCATTAAGTAAAAGGATTTACTGTAAGTACTGCTGTGAAGTGAATATTTCAGAGTGCTTAATTTTAGTTGCAGTGTCGAAGCAACATCTAAAGGTTCTTCTTTTCGGTCGAAGCAGCAAGTCGACCTTAAAATAATTTGCTGATAGTGCGCATTCACTTCAAGAATAGTGAAATTCTTTCTCAGTCGTCCGAGCAAGCGCGACTATAAAAATTGCTCTGCTCTGGTCCTCCGAGCTATTCATCAGTCTTATAAGGCAAGCATGCCTTATTTTCCAGAAGGAGCTTACTAAGTCGTCTCCCCTTGACTTCATCAACATTTCATCTTCTTCGGCACCGCTAGGAAGAGGAATTTATTTGTAAAGCAAGATACAAAATTCCATCTTGTATTTTAAAGGGTCTATTTATCATTTTGTCCATTGTGCTCTTTGTATCTTTCAAGGGGCTCAATAAATGTATTTAAACTTGACTTAGTGTAGCATCCTTCAAACCGGAGAGGTTTCCCCGTGTCCTTATTTCGCCTGCGAGCTACCGTGGGAGCGGGAACACATTCATCTGTTCGAGTTGTGTACTTGTATATGCTCAATAAGTTGTAATTATTATTGAAACTAGAATTTAAATTAAAACTTTTTTTTATAATGTCGATAGGCCTATACCAGACTGCATTTAAAAGTGTTATTGATTTCGTGTTGCCAAAGTTCTTGCTTATATTAAACTTCCTCGCTGACTACAGATCCGTCGGTCCGGGTTCGATCCCCGGTACCTCCTCGGATTTTTCTGAGGTAGGGAGGTCTGGTAGGGGTGCACTCAGCCTCGTGACTCAAATTGAGGAGCCACTTGATAGAGAAATAGCGACCCCGGTCATAGAAAACCACCATTAACGGCCATGGGTGTCGGCATGCTGACCACATGCCCCCAATCCTGCCATCTGCCTACATCTACATGTAGAGGTCTAACCAACCGACAATCAAACAACCAACAAACCATGTCAGGCTATAACCTATTCCAGGATGAGACAGGATCTTTCATAAGACCTTTATGTCATATACCTCTGATCACCTCTTTATCGGAAAAGACAGGATTAAAGGACTTGTGATCAACATGCCATTATTTATGGGTTTCCTGACTGAAATAATTATTTAAAAGTAATTTTGCAGGCCACATCAGTGGCGCCAACTTAAGTGGGTCCATGGGGCTCAAGCCCACCCAATAATCTTCTATGTATTATCATTATAATTATTTATTATTTTACTAACAATCATTTTTCGTTGTTGAATTAAGGGGATCCGGAATGAGATTTTGGGCCAAAAATTGATTTTTCATTTTCATTGATTAAAAATAACTCTGAAGTTTTAGCTTCAAAATGAGGTTAAAGTTATTGCTGTACTGTAAGTCTAAATATTTTAAATTCATTTTTAAAAAATGTCGTGCATGGAAGGTGAACCAAGTTATGGGGCTTCCAACTTCCAACTTCATACGCTGTTTTCCGTAAGTTTCTTTTTTAATTACTTGATATATATTTTCTCAGCTTCTACTACATGTAGGATCTTTAAATTTTCACATTTTGTTTATCCAGTTATTGTGCATATAGTGAAGCTCTCAAAATTAATATTTCAATTTTGTAATCACTTTAATGAGAATTATATATTGTAAAATGTAGAGAAAAAAGGTTAATGCAGTAAAAAATTATAATTTATGAAACCTGAAGGCTAAATTTAAATATCTAAGCTTCAGTATATAGCCAAAGTACATATCTATAACATATAAAAATTTCATATGTCTGTCAAGGATAGTTTTGAAGAAAAGGTATATGGAATATTCATGATTTAACATTGTAAGGATAGGGCAATCCGGGTCCCCTTAAAGGAAAAAAGGAAAAATCAGTACGAACTCCTCTTGTTTCAGTTCACTCACGATAGTTTGAAATCGTTCAAGTCATTAAATTTTTACGTCTTGCTCTGTCAATACAGGTTCAATAGCCACTGCCGAAAGATCTATTTAAGCTGTGAAAAGACTAAAGGCATTTTTGCGTTCATGTTGCTGTTCTAAATATGCACAAAGAGCGCGCTGAAAAGTTAGATATAGAATTTAGATGATACTTGTGATTAAGAAAAATCGCTGGAAGGACATTAATGAGCAGGGCAAGGAATTATGATATGACAAGAGTGTGGGATACTAGATATTGGTAACTGGTTAAGTGGAACGAACTTCTGAAAGAATGAATTAAACAAAAGACTGGTTAAATAAGCAAGGGACAATTAACCAGAGGGAAGAAGTTCGGATCGTTCACCACTAAATAGATTCTGCGATTAAGGAGAACCGGCTACTGGTCTAAGGAAAGATGAATAAAGTATTTATTTTCTTTATTTCTCTCTTTACTTCCTTATTTATTTATTTGATCCTTTCCTTCTGTTTGACTTCCATGCTATCTTTATTTACTTATTTCCTTCTAAATGTGTTTCCTTACTTATAAAAACTATATTTCCGTTAGAAGTAATTCAATACAATTTTTTCACTGATTTTAAAGAGACTTTAATGTAGGGTTGACTTGAAGATTATAAGTTACCTTTGGTAGAGTGCAACTAGCATTCACTAAGTGATGAAACAAAACATAACTATCTTGTATGAACCGCCAGTAAATCGACGTAAAATTAGAATTAAAATTAGGATGAGGATTCGTGACAAGGTGGAATAGTTCGCGATTCAATTGTAACTTATTTATATATTTTTCACATTTAAAATACAGCCATTTACTTTCGTATAGGAATTTGGACTTACATGTGGGACATCTAGGAACAGTTGCACAAAGTTGAACTGAAGTTCGTATAATCGTGGGCAGATGGCAGAAGGAGTACAGAACGTACAACTGTTTTCCATCTTGCTTCCAAGAGGGCAGTGGGCTTACTATATTACTCGCACAACCGAACTAGTTGCACCGAACTAACTAATGTACAGTGTGATCTATTATAGCTCTTTTTGCTCTATCTTGTGACGTTGTAATGATTTGAGGTAGGTAGGTTTGTGAGTCCATTCTAAAACGCAACTACAGTTCATTCAGGTCAAATTCGATCTAGTTCTAATAACACTAATTCGTGATTCAATGTAGCCTAGGTATCAGTTAAATTCCAATCCGGTATACGTTCGTTGGAGATAGACAATGATTATGAGCATCTTTATCTTTTAAAATGTCTAGATTAATGATAAAAGTTGCCTGCAGTGCTCGTTCGATTGGATATTAACATTAGACCCAGACTTACTGCGTTCAAACCTGAATCAGGTCGTGAGCTTTTTCGTACATCAGAAGCAGATATGCCTTCGGATGGGAATTAAAGTCTTTAGATCCGCATTGTAGGAAATGTCATGTTTGGACATTTTATTCGTCGGGATCTGTTAGGACAAGATAGGTAAAATATCGAGGAGTTTTATGATAGTAAGTGCTGACCGGAAAATATGCAATATCCAACTAATTTACAACTTATTGAAATGGCGGGGGGACTTTAATCATATTGGGATGCGCACACTTTGTTAATATCGTTTCAAACAGAAATAATTAGCATGAAAGCTATCCTGATTCTTGTGGTCAAAGCAACTAAATAAGTTAAATAATTCTGCAAACATGGTCAGAATGATCTAAAAAAGGATATTTAAGAATCGGTGCAGTAAACTGCCCTGCTTTGTTTTCTTATAAGGGATTCTTCATTAAGTGGAATCGATAACTTTAAGTACAAATTATTGTATTATTTATATTTGTATTTGTAATAATTTTGTATTAATTTGTATTTTGTAATTTGTAATTTGTAACTTTCATGGTAAATAATAAATAAATTTGATTTGATTTGAAATTTGAAATACAAATTCTTTACAGTAATTAACTTTATCTGAAATAATATGCTAAGCAAAACAACATTTAATATTGTTAAGTAGCCTAACACTTAGCCTATGTGGAATAAAATCAGTATTATTTCAATATATTATGAAAGTATCATAAACTTGATGATGATGATATATTCGGCAGGGAGGCCTGTGCTGGCCTGGGACAGAGCAGTTGGGGGGGTGGTGCCTATGGCCAGACCGAGGGACACTAGGCCGGATGATACCGCGTAGAGTGGCCAGTTCCTTTCGTGGGGAAATAAATGTTTTAAGTCTTTTGAGAACATGGATAATAGAAAATACTTCTATGCAGATTTCGGCAATGTGAGATAATGATAACGATGATAAAAATAAAAATAATAATAATAATTATTATTGTTATTATAATAATAATATTGAATAATGAAATATTAATTAATAGTAGGCCAATATTAATAACAGTCATAAGAATATTAAAATTATAATTATAATAATTAGGCCTACGTTCGAGTGGCTCGATTCTTTGAAGCTGCATATTATCTATAGGACATTATTGGGCAGGAATACATAGCGATGGTATCTTCACGTACTATTTTAAACATTTTCACAATTTTGTTACCAGGAACTAATAAGAAAAGAAAGATATGTGACACATAGGCTGAATCAAAATAACATCGCTAAAATTGTCTTTCGAGGCAAGAACAAATACTGGTGGAAAATATTTGAAAGTATTGCAGATCCCAACTTTATCATTCAGGTGTGTCTAAATGTATGCCTCATATAAATTATGAATGCTGGCAAAGGATGCAGAATATTCTCAGTGGCTCGGAACGTGTGGCAGACATAACCCCCTTCCCTTTTCAATACATTCAAATTTTACTCGATTATGCAAATTACAACAAACAGAGCGCCTTAAAGTGGGGAATGGGAGAAAGAAAAAAAAATGGAAAAGAACGGAAATAGGCTACGGAATAACGAATATCTTTATGTTCAGTCGCTGAAAATGTTGGAACTTTTACGTGGCGCCAGTTCTGTAGTCTTACTTAAATTTAAAAGTCTCTGTGTTTTTTAAGGATTGCTTTAAAAAGAGTATGCAGGGAGGGCGAAGCTGTGGGAAATGTAGATATTTACAAGAATTATGGCTTTGAGTGGAATTAGCATAGGAGATTTAGCAGAAGGAACTGTCTCAGCTTATATGGGAATATAGCAAGTGAAACGACGTTATGTTCACAGAACTGGATACCTTATATCTTCGTGTTTTCCTTTGAAATGAGAAATTAAATATAAAAAAAAAAAATAGTTTGTCATTTGACGTTCGTTGACTTTGTTAAAATTTTATCATTATAGTGGCGTTATAGAGTGGTACACCTACTCGCGTGATGGGTGTCTAAAATCTGGGAGCTTCATCCTCCTGGAACCCTTAGGGCCTCCATGGCCTGTATAAGGAACACTTAACTTTACTTCTACACCAACTCGATGATTAAAAATGTAATTGCACCAACATTATTTAAATATTATGACATCTAAAATTGTGACAAGACATCAATAGTTAAAATTAAATCTACTCCAAAACTCAATCTTAGAAAGTAAAGGGATTATCGTCCGATAACTGCGTCATCTGCGTTAGTCTTTGTACTTCATCAGTAGATGGCAGGATTCGGGACTTGTGGTCAGCATGCCGACACTACTGTCGTTATTGATGGTTTTCACTTTTCATTATTATAGCCACAGCAACGCTGTCTGCCACATGACACATGCAGTTATAAAATTTCACTCTTTGGCTGAGTGGTTAGTATGGTTTACTTGTCCTTAATAGTTTTTGAATTGCCTACTAACATACGAGTTAGGTTTCGCAGTAGTTCATTATTCCCTTTGTGGCGTTATAATTTCTTAATGCCCGCCTTGCGTTCAGGGATTACTATGGTTACCAAATAACAAGGAACTAAAGTCAATGAATTTCAATATATTATGCAACTTTTTAAAAACTTAAAATACCAACATTAAAATTAATATCAGTCTGCAACATTAGTTTTCTCTCTTCCTCTTACTTTATTTAACCTTTCCTGTTGTTGGGATGTTTATGCCCTGACCTGACAGGACCGCGACCTGGATCATACTTTGTTTGACCAGACAAGAAAACATGGAAGGTCTCCCCGGATAGGTGATCAGCCCAATGCCGGGCCACCTCCCGGGACAACATGAACCGATATGACGAGAAACACTAGTCGCATACACGCATTCATGCCGAACAAGGCGAGGGTGGGATGAAAATGATAATGGCTACCAGATTAGACTATATTCGGGTACCACAAGGGCCTAAAGTTACCCGACCTTCGTCTCACAGGTGAAGAAAAATCCCCAACTAGGTAACTTCTCCCGACCAGGAATCGAATCCTTGCCGCTGCGTGATGGAGTGGCAGTAGACCTAAAAACCTTGATTTACAATTTCCAAGATGCTTTTCGTTTTCTTGATTTACTTAAATAGATCATTCTTTAAAACTTTCCATTCAAACTGAAATGATCAGACAAAAATTTTTGAATAAAAAATTCCTAGAAAATAGCATAGCATACAAGAGGTAGCATATAAGCATATACGAAATTATCAACGGCAAATAATATGAAAACTTTGAAGGAACTGGGGAACTTTTTATACATCGTAAAAAGAAAATGGGAAAAAAGAATAAAAGAATTAGGTGAATAAGTGTGTTGATCCTTATGCAAATATAAATAAGTAAGACACACAACAGCAAGACATTGGTGCCATAATTCGTAAGTTCTTAGATATCAAGACTTACGTCATGTCAATATCAGTTTGTGATGGTAGGAAGTACATCCAATGGTGAAAAACCTTTGTAACACCAAGGGTGTAAAAATGTATGACACAAGAATAAATTACATAAGTTATTGCATATGCATATTCATACGTATGTAATCTAGTTTTATTTACAGGTAATATTAAAATGTTTCAACGCTACACAACCAATAACAAATACAAACACAAATAAAAATACAACACAACAACAATTAATGCAAAATGCAATTGATCTTACTTAATAAATAGATATGTAATTATAATGAAATCCTCATTATAAAATACTAATATTACTAATCTTTTGTTTCAGGTGAATGAAGGGACACTTCGCAATGTAAGTTAAGAGACATCTATGAATGCAATTTAATTCCTCATTTCGATTTTATGAATGATCTTTGTAATAAGGTATCTTTTACAAAAGTTTTGTGAACATTTAAGATTTTGTTGGTAGTCAGCCGGTATGGCTGTTTTCAAAGCGCTTAGGTTGGTTGGTTATTTAACGACGGGGATGTACTGCAACTTAGGCCTGTGACCGTCGTCGGTGTGCCGGAATTTTGTCCCGCAGGAGTTCTTTTACATGCCAGTAAATATACTGACATGGGTCTGTCACATTTATGCAAACATAAATGCCATCGACCTGGGCCGGGATCGAACCCACATCCTTGGGCAGAGAAAGCCAGCGCGATACTAACTGCGCTCCCCCTCCCAGGCCGACAAGGCGCTTAGTCAGTTATCCTAGGTTGCAAGTTGCATACCTAGATACATAGTGTCTGTTAATTAAATCAAGTGCCCATATCGTAATAGGAAATTTACTGAATAAGAAATTCAAGTACTAATACTTTAGGCCTACTAATCTACTATACTCCCTACATTTATAATTGTGCTAAGAAATGTTATAGGCTAACTGTACTTAACCTGTTTTAGAAAATGGAATATTTATGTCATGTTATATTAGGCTATGTTGTACTGGTACAGACTGGCCAAAGAGTTAAAAAAAAGTCAGCATCAAGTTTTACCTCCTTTCCTTTAAAATTCTACAAGTCATTTTTTAAAATTGCTTTTATACTGAAATATTTAGATCTGTATGCATGTACAAATGAAACCATATGATCTCGGAATGTTTAACGAGATGAAGTTGCTGGTTTTCAGAATTTCAAGTTATTCGGTACTTGTAGCATTTGTACTCGTACAGTCGAGATAAGGGTACTGTGAATTTTCGCAGAACTTTGACGAAATACTTAGTGTATATCACAGATATCTCACTCGATAATTTATAGCGTCTCTGACGTCATGATTTCTCATCAATATTTAATGATTAAGTTATCTTATCACACAGGATTAAAGCACATCTATCAACTGATAAATTTATAATCCAATACTTTATCAGGCAGTATGTGAGCTGTTAGCATTTCTGATTACTAATTTCATATTATTTTAACGATGCAATTGCTGTTGAAGATAAAGTTTACGTGCCATTTTAAGAAGACCTCGTCCCAAACCATCGTCTATCTACAAAAGAATATAGGCTAATAGCATTGTTCCCTAAACCGTAAATCTGCACCGACACCGACAAAGAGCAGGTGCTCTTGTAGTCGCGTGGATTTCCCCAGTGTTGCCGTTGCCATTCACCACTTCCCAAGTGAAGTAAACGAGCTGTGGTACGTTTTTGGCAACAATTACTGGACAGCACACAAGTGTGAATACGCCAAATTACCTTTCTTTTCACTGATTGACAGGTGGAAGAGGATTAGGGTGGCAGCAGGTAAAGGCATTTCTTGGAAAAAGTCTGTAAGAAGTGGCACCCACAGGAAGCTCGGTAGTAATAAAGAATAGGCCTATGTATAGGCAAACAATCAAACCTTCGGTAGATTTAAAACAATTGTTATAAAAATGTCATCCTTTGGTAGGCCATAGATTATTAATTTGTATATTATTGCATTATTAATTCATTTTAAAATTGTTCTGTCGAAGAGCTGCTATAGACTATTGTAAAAATTGAATAAATTACGAAATCACAAACTACATCATATCATATTTCATATTCCTCCCAGTAATGAAGCGTAGGGCCTCCAAGTGGAGGTTACTATTACCTATTTGAATTTTGTTACGCTTATTTCCCGATAGAGGGCAAAGTGACATGTGGTAAGCCCATCGCCTCACAACCCCCTCCCCCGGAAACTAAAGTATTACTTGACCGAGAGATTTTCGTTATGCATGTCCGTAATAGGATTATTCGTTATTTATGGGGTCATTCCATATGAAATCCTATATCAGGATGATAAATAGAACTGAGTTTTTTTTTTAATTACGCACTTTTAGCAGTATCATAGTAACTATAACAGATGTGTCAAACATGCGGCACCCCCAGTTATGAAATGCGGCCCCCTAAAGTTTTAGGAAAATTGTATAAATATGCGCCAAAACATTTAATGTAAAATAAAATTGGTTAAAATCTGATTTTTTACCAGTACAGAAGTCAAGTGTGCAATGCATTGTTCGCATTTGAGCATTCTCTGCTCAAAACAATAAAAAAAAGAATCATATTTTCAAATTCGTAAATAAAACAGAATTTTATTCGTTCCAGAGGACTGAATCATCAGTTTCCTACTTTGATTAGTGTTGCAGGTAGTGAATTTGAGGGCTTGCCATGCTATTAAGAAGTTCTTTGGCTTTCTTATCAAGTTTTAAAAAAGCTTTTGGCCCCTTCGAGAAGAAATAATTTCTTTTAGAAGTGAAAGTCGAATCACCCGATAAAGTATTATCACGTTTTCTTGCAGAATACAGATCGATCTGAATACGCTTACCGTATTGAAATTGTCATGAAAACGGGAATTCAGATCGATTTGTCTCAAGGTCTAGCCCCCTAAAAAGTAGGATCGGGTCGCAGTGGCGGACGCAGAATTTTTTTTCGGGGTGGGGATTTTTAAATAGGTAGAAAGAATACTAAAAAAAATAATTAACTTACATAATTATATAATTAGTTTATAGGCCTACAACTGGCCACTTAGAGTGCATATATAGCTATTTTTAAAATTTCGGGGGGGGGGATACATCCCCCCTATCCCCCCCCGTGCGTCCGCCACTGTCGGGTCGGACTGAGATCATATGCAAACGCCATGAAAACATTACCACATATTATTCAGTTCGATCTCAATACGCTAATTAGAGTTTTCATTGGTCCTCAATGTCCTCACGATGTTCTCGTGTATGGCGAGAAAGGTTTTATTGGTCGTGGAATGTGGGGCTAGCGTATTCTTGGAAACGTTCTCAATATCGTATCGAAAATTTTGCATGAAAACGGGATTGTATTGAATAATATTGGAACATTCAGATTGATCTGAATTCTGGATAAAAACGTAGTAAATACGGCGATAGGAATTGGCTTGAGGATTTTACATTCATGGTAGATATTCCACGCCATTAAAATGACTTAAATTTTAAATTACAAGGGAAACATTAGTTTGTAATTTCTTTGTATGTAATATTATGGCTTTTAGATTAAAGCTCAGGCCATGGGAAGGGCAACTGGTAAGCGGTGTTTAATTAATTTTCTTACTTAAAGATTTTCACATTGCTTCTGAATTCACTCATTATGCTTCCAGTATCAAACAGTCAATTAATGAATAATAAATGTAAGCCTAAAACTTGTGAGTAATTTTGTGTTAAATTCCTGTTATTTTCGCTATCCAGACATTTGCTATGTACTGTATTTAAAATGCACTGATTTTAATACACATGGCGTCAAATGACAAGAATGATGAATAGTCTTTTATACTATGGCGTGTTAAAATTTAAAGTTAGGGTGTTTATTTTTTAAAAAATACTGCATAAAATCATGCTTAAATTTTATAAGAACAAAAGGTTAAGTTATATTTTCACTTCGGCATGCGGCCCTTAGACTATATTTTCAAGTTGTTGGACCTCATTAAAAGCCGAGTTTTATAGGCTATACCTGAACTATAACGTTATTAAAACCTATTTCAAATAAAGCATTACAATAAGACAGCGTTTCTCAACCTTTTTGAACCCGAGGACCTCTAAAATGTCTAAAAAATTATACGGACCCCTAATTTTACATCCCATTTTTAGAAGAAGGCCTATATTCTTAATATTTGGGGTATTAATTATAGATCATTATAATTAAATATGTGAAAAAGTTTACTTCTTTACTTTCCACTTGCTTTATGATATTTTTAAATTATGTCTGCGGACCATCTGCACCGGACCATAGGTTGAGAAACGCTGCACTAAGGAATATAGGAATGTAGTGATAACGTTACAAAGGTTCCAGTAATGAAGAAATTGGATACAGTGTAAAATAATTTATTTATCAAGAGGTGGAAATATAGCGCAAATGATATGAGCAGTTGTGTGACAATTTATGAAAATGCGAAATGAAATGGCATCACACTAATTCAACAAATTTTTAATCTTCCCAGTTATCACAGAGCAAAGTGTGGTGCTTGCCACTACAAGAATGGCACCCGGCAGATCTACACTGCTGAACAGTGTGTCCTGAACGAAGACAGTTCTTACATAATCTCCTCTCACTGACTACATCTTTCTTTTCTTCCAAAGACAGGTTTTTGAATTCACCACACTTATGAAGGAAGTGGCTTCCCTGACATTTTGGACAACCGTCTGTAGTGTAAATGGGTGGCGAAGAGCTTGACACTTGTACAATATCTGCAGCCTTGTGTCGACTAGACGAAGAAATGTTAGTTAAAGCACGTGACCTTTTATCTAGAAACTCGATAAGTTCACTAAGGGGTGGAATTTCACCTGATTTAACGTTCAATTCCCATTGCTGTTTAGATTCCCTATCTATTTTCTCAGTTATCAAATAACTGATCATAATATCCCAATGTTCTACAGGAACTTTCATGACTTTGAGAGAGCGTATGCACTCCATTGTAGTGTCCACAAGTTTTCTTAGTTCTATCGGTGACTCGCTACACATAGCTGGATGGTTTACCAGTCTTTTGAGAGTGGATGTAACAATTTCCCGTCGGTTTTGATACCTGCTATTCAGCAATTCCCATGCTTGCTCATAGTTGTCGTTAGTGATGGATACTGACTGTAGCAACAACGCTGCATCACCTTTCACTGAAGCTTTCAGGTACTGAAGTTTCTGAGCCCCTGACAATCCAGGGTTTTCATGAACAGCAGCGATGAACAGATCTCGGAATGACAGCCATTCGTTCAGATTTCCGTCAAAAGTTGGTAGTTCTAGTTTAGGTAATCTCACCTCGACTGTAGGTAGTTTGACTTCTGTAGGTTGCGGTGCCTTGCTTGCTTTCAGTAGTTGAAGCTTCAGTCGTTCAAGTCCTTCGGAAATGGCTGCAAGGTCTTCTTCGTGTTGGGCGAATTCCTCATCTTTACATTGAAGTGAAAGGTTGTCTAGGATGTCGTCAGAAATTTGTAGGAGATTGTCTGCACGTTCTATGTACATGTTGCAAGTAGCACTGTCTTGGAGCAGATCTGCCTGAGATTTGATTGCGGACTCCAGCCTAGATGCTTTGGACTGGAGAGACCTCTTCGATGCAAGTAGAGACTCCATATTTGCTGTGTCTTATTGGAGTTGATGTATTGAAATTAAAGAAATGTGTCCTTCCAGATACGTGTAAAGTCGAAAGCTCGAAGCTGGTTTACACGGAAGGACACAGTCTTTGCTTTATGTTATTTAATACAACATTTTGTTTGCGTTGTTTGAACTTCTTTACTGTTATGGTATCACTGTCTTGAAAGTGTTGGATTGGTTCTTGTTGTAGTGCGCTCTGTTTGGAGTGTAGGTAGCTGAGTGACTGACAGAGGTGTTGTAGCCGGTCCCTGAAGGTCGTGCAAAAGCTGGTTTGTCGATATCAGTGGCAAGCACTGAACTGAGGCAGCATGGGCAGCTGTTGGCTTTATATAGAACGAGTATGTTGCGCAATCTTGTGTCAGTCCTACAATTTTTGTTGTTGCATGGATATTACACCATATTATGAATTCCTACTGTAATATACAGCAAAAGTTGTGGGTTACCATTCTTTTAAAATGTTGGTTTTTATATCTGGTGACACTTAAATGAAAACCTGGGAGGGAGGAATAGTAATTTTCGGGGTTTTTAAACAAAGTTTTTCACCCATAAAGTCTATACAATTAGGCCACAAAGCCGTCAAGTTGTACTCAAAAGAAAATATATTATAAAGTAGTTTATTTTCCAGCAATTTGATATTGGATACTGGAATTTATATATTACGTATAGAGCTTATGCCTGTAAAATTATCGTTTTGTCATTATCCAATTTATTATTTGTGACTTTTATAAAAAATATAATAATAAAATTATTTATATGATGCCCCATCTGTAATAGGATAAACCTAATTCAGTTCTAAGAATGCTTTTACCCATTTCATGGGCTTTTACAAGAAATCAATAATACTTGTATGTAATAATATCTCATCAAATTAAACATTGTAATAAATTAGTTTATTAATTCTTGGCGCTATTAGTGCAAATATTTTGAGCAAAGCGTATAACTAATATACAATAACAATATACAATAACTAATATACAAAATTGGTTTGTTATGGTTATTTAACCCCTACTAAGGACTCTAACGGCGAAAATTTGTACAGTAGGAGTTTTTTTTACATGCCTGTGTGTGTATAAATATATTATACGTACAATATATACATATACATGAAAACAAATACAAATACAGGGTGGAAAGGGTACTCCTTAGTCCTTAGATAGAAACAAACAAAAACGTAACCTTGTTAGTCTGAAGCGAATGTTATGCTCAGAAAAATTGTTGTATCCTTAAATATTTAACCCTCCTTATAGCCTGTATGAAATCTGTATTGCTGTGATTTCTAAACAGACCGTTAGAGGAATTAATAAGAAATGTTTTATTCCTTTGAGTTTTTCCCATAAAATTGACTTTTTTTTCCTGCAAATACTTGAACCACATAATCCGTGAAATAATACAACCTCGAAGAGAGATTGCCTCAATACCGAACTTAAGTCAATTTTGTTAAGTTAAACTTTACAAGTATTATGTATTGAATCCTATGTAGCACATTCAAATTCATTAAACCAATTATTCTACCCGAAAACGATATTTTGGACAAAAACCTAAAAAAACTATTTCACCTAATGGAAAACCCAAAACAGTGTTTTTAAAAACCTAAAAATCCGGTCCCTACTTAGGTCTATAAGCTGCATTTTTTTAAAAATCTAATAGTTTGTATTTTAACAGAAAAAAATTATATTTAACCCCATAACCTATTATCCAAGAAAAATGATTCGGATGTTTGAACGGGTTATTTTATAATATAAGATTATTATAATTCTAGTGTTTTTTTTATGGAGGAGCTGTATATTTGCTTGAGTTCGAGTATTGTATTATTAGCGTAGCCAGTAATAAAAGAAGATTCCATTTCGCTACATCCATTTGAAGAACTAGGCCTGCCATCCGACTGCTGTATCATCTACCGTAGGCAGATGGCAGGATTGGGAACATGTGGTCAGCATGCCGAAGCCTTTAATATAACTATTTTTTTTTAAAGGAACTGTATTTCACAGATGAATTTCGGCCATCTTTCTTATCTCTTTGCTCTGAATGTCTTCTCTCTAACTTTCCTATTTCTATAACCCCTTATCTTCTATAATATCTTTCTCTATCTTGATATTATCACTTTCCATATATTCTTCTCTCATCAGTTTTTCTTCTGCCCATGTTTTTCTTCCATTCTCTCTCTCTTCCTCTCTATCTTTCCCCTCTCTTACCTGATCTTTTCTTTCACTATGTATAAATAATACGAGGTTGGCGCAGGTTATCTGATTTATTATTGGCCCTTTAATAGCAAAAAAGAAGGGTGTAGAGCAACTAAATTTCTAACTTTTCTTACCTAGTCATAAACGACTGTGTGTGTGTTTTTAAAAAATATCATTTAAAGAGTAATATTGTTTCGCTGCTTACAGTATTAACAACCACACACTTTGGGGATATCACACTGGATGTTTTTCCATGAGGCCATACGCCAGGGAATTCCGCACATTGCATTGCATCTTACGATTGTACTACACCTCTGATTACGTATTTATTTGAAATGATGAGAACCTCTTGTTACTTGTGATTAAATATTTTTCACTCTGCTCATTGATCACAGATTATTAAAAATTTCGTAACAAATGCACGGAGAATTCAGTGAATGTACGAAAATGTCCATATAGTTTCTGAAATATGTCCTATTAACTCCATCTGGCACTTTGCAGTTAACCTGTTTTTATTCAATAAGAGAATGTAACCTAAAGTGAGAAAATCGGAAGGTTTCAGGAGTTTTTAGGTTCCATTTTACATCTTAATTAAGTAATTAAAAAAGGATAACAAACATGAAAATGATTATTCTTTTATAACAAAAATGGCAGGTCAAAAAGTATATTAACATATGAACATAAAAAATCTTGTTTCTAATTTTTCAAATACTTTTGCCGAAGAAGATATTAAATTTTCATTTTGATACTATAAATGTTGGCTGAGAAAACATTCTGTCATTGTAAATATGGCCTAGGGCCTACTTCATCCTCTTCATTCATTAACGAACCACCCAGTTATACAGATTCTCTGAATTCCTTGTCCTCGTTCCTTATTACGTCACTATTTTTTTATAGGAATGATTCATGCGGGTTCCACCACATGACGTAAGAATCATTATCTTACAACACAGTTACAGTATGTCGAGCTGTAGCAGCAAGTGTTTGCTTGGTTTTTCATAGCTCTATGATAGCATCATCACCACCTCTATCATTACTATTTTTAACTACATTTCAAATTCTCGCCAAATTTGTTTCGGAAGTCGGCAACAACCATATGTTTGCCATATTAGAAGGTATGGTGTAACTTTCTGAGAAAATGAACTTCCTTCATTAGTTATTAAATTATAATTTTTCGGAATTTCTAAATAACCTTGAAATTTTAAAATTTTGGAAATTACCATAAGTATTTTGCAACTAATGAAAATATTTTCCTTTTCAGTAATGTAGAGCAATTGAAAACAAGGAATAGGCATGATAGTTTGGGTGTTATAAGTTAAATCATTTGATAACTATAATGCAGGAAGGATGGAACATTTTTATGCTGGAGGAAAGAGACACCATTTTAATGAGAAACGTTGCCTCCCATACTTCCTGAAAAATTTTAAATGTATTTTAAAGGCGTTTTTCTTCTATTTCATAGTGAGGTGAGTCGATTTTGGATATGAGGGTTAGATTCAAAGATATGCTGTATTTTGAAGTCGATCTTGCTTGTTTCAACATTTTTATGAGAGACTTGTTTTTCTGAATCGCCTACTATAACTCATCATTTTAAAACTTGATGAGGAATTCCAATGTTATTTATATGGACATTGAGGCTCAAAAAGCTCTGTCCCATACCTACGTGAACAGTGTCCCATGGTAGGAGGGATGAGACATTTGATAATTTTATAAAAATGTTATTTATTTGCAAGGTAAATAAAATTTGTAATTTTTGTACAAATATATTTATAGCCTGAAGCCAAGAAGTTTTCAGAAATAGGCCTACAATTAGTTCTTGAATATATTGAACCAAAACATTTTTAAATGTAAAGTAAAAAATGCCCCATCCCATTCAACCCAATATTCGACAAGACGCTCTCCGCCTAATATTTAAGCATTATTATTTTATTATTCTGCTTTTTATTAGACTATCTTATATTATCTTTTATTGTTTGCTTTTTATTATTATTACCATGACTATCACCATGAATATTGATGTCATTGTTAATAGTATGCTTAAATATAATTATTGTCATCATCAATGTTAACCTTAACTTGATTTATTAGGGATGTAATGAATAGATTGAAACATCCTAATCCCCAGCTACAGAGTTGGGGGTTCAAATCCCAGATATTCCTTCTAATAAATATACTTATTAACGTAGCCTATATAATAATATGAATGTATCATAAAACGCTCGTGGTGGTATCCAATTACTTCCATGGTAATGGAATAATAAAATAAAAAAACTTTTTATAATTAACAAAAAATAAATAAAAACTGAAAGACCGTTGAAGTCATGTATGTTCCATTTTCCCTCAACATATGTAGTAGAAAGAAGTCAAAGTATATGACGTTACAGATAGCTGCTTAATGAACTGCAAGGTGTTGTGGATATTTTTCTTATAGAAGTGCATATCGAATCATATGAAAGTTCACTTTTCCTGACTAAGGTTTACATCTCCAACCTCCCCGTTATTTGAACCTGAGAAACTGCTTCTAATAAAATTGCCGTAAAGGACGACTAATAGATGTTTTACTACAAAAAGAGCTTAAATTAATCCTATGTTTAGGACTCCCGCGAATATCGATCGCGTAACATTGTGTAATTCATTGCAAGTTCAGGGCAGCCGATGACTCAATCTTGTGAAATACCAGACAAGGTTATATATACAGCTTCCACAACGCTGTTTTCCTCAGTTATCTTCTTGTTGACAGTGGATTCGTACACACAACAGAACTACAATCGCGAGTGAAGGGGCGTGCCCCCGTCCGACCCCGACCTTCAGTCCTCGCTAGGCCACTTTTCGGCCTTCAAAACAGCTGATTGAGTTCACTGTCACCAGACGTGGAATCACGTCATATAGCTGTTAGGGAACTTAATTCTGGCGCAATAGTGTAATCAGAATTCCAGTACTCCCATAGTTTAAGGATTCAGCATCCTTTTGGCCAATAATTTTATTGCAGCTGCAGGCATGGGATCCTCGTTAGCTTTAAAGAAGACATCCTTGCCCTGGGCAAGTCCTGAACTCGCGAAAAAATTTCAACCCAATATTCGACAGGACACTTTTATGCCCGATATATTTGTTGAAGATGAAAATGATATTCTGCAAATTTACGTTGATCTCATGGACAGCCTAGAAAGTGTCCATATTAACTGCAGTATGTCCGGGAAATTTGTGAATAATCTCTCAAAAATTGGCAATGAATTCATAGACAGTTTATCTCTTCAGAGTGCGGAAGAAGAATTTGGACTGTTCAATAAAGAAGTCATTTCGCAGATGAGAAACACCGTAGAACATCTGAAACATAAATTGGAGGAAAATAGTAAGTCATCAGAATCCAAAGAAGAACCATCAGAAGCAATAGATACGAATGCATCTGGTGTAAAAATACCTGAAATTCCTACCTTTGACGGGAATCCAGATGAGTGGATATCCTTCAAAGATAAATTTACCACGGAAGTGAAAGACAATTCAGATTTATCAGACTCTCAGAAATACGAATGTCTAAAAGATTCAGTCAAAAGTGAAGTGTTACAAAAAGTGTATGCCACCGAAGACATGGATTACAATCAAGTTTGGGAAAAACTTAGTAATAGGTACCGTAGGGAAATTACAACAACTACGCTCAATAGATTATTGAATTATCCTATCATGCATTTTGAATCTCAGACTGTATTTAGGCAACTGTTAGACACTGTGAATGAATGCATACGTACTCTTCGAGCATTGGATGCTCCAGTGGACCAGTGGGACATTATTCTAAGTCATATAGTTACCCAGAAGATGGACAAAGAATCGAAAGAAAAATGGGAATGCTGTATCTACAATGATGAACAGTTACCTTTTTGGATGCTGACAAATTTTCTAGAAGACAGATCTACAGAGTTATGTAATAAACCTTCTACTCCAGTACCAGGTAAGGACTATTTTGATAAAATTTACTGTTGTATAATATTGATATGAACATATTAACAAATATTCTTATCTCCAAAACAGGAATTTTTCTCATTACCAGATAATTATTTACGCCATTTTACGTCATCAGCATCACTTGTGTGCGTATAGTATAATGCTCGTTTTTTTATCCAGCATTCTTCATATTCTTTACAATCTATTTATAGACTTTTTATCCCATTTCTTTTCGTATACATCTTTTTTCTACTTTTAATTATTTCATGCATTCATTCCTTTATATTTTATCTTCTTTCTTCCTTCAGTGTTTGTTTGACTGGTTCTTCTTAGCTTTTCATTTCCGATTTTATGTTTTAACAGTTTTGTTTACTTGTGTTCTTTTCTGTACCGTTATTTCATTCTTATTATGCGACACACAATCATTTAGACATATTATGTAGGCTGATAGGCCTTTGTATAATTCTTTGTGTAGGCTATATAGGCTATAACTTGATACGTTATTATTTTTTTCTTATAGGTCTATTTATGTACCGGTAGTTACATATACGCTAGGTTGTTTGATCATTTGTTCCTATATCTTTATAGTTTTTCTCTAATTGTGTTCTTTCTCTTAATTTCAGGATTTCATACAAGCCATCTTTTATTTTTGTTTTTCTTCATATTTTTTCATTTTTGTATGTATTTGAATATTTTAAGAGGGATTATTATGTAATTCCATTTCCATTTCATTCTCTATGCCTCAATTATATTTCTTTCTTTCTTATCTATTTTATTTCCACTGATGACTCCAATTTTCTATCTCTTTCTCACCTATGTTTCTCTAGTCCCCTTCTCTTCTTTGTCTGTCTACCTCTCTCTTTCTCTCTGCTTAAATTAATTATTTTATAACCTCCAGATTCATACATAGAATTTTACTCCTGTTTGTACTCTTCACTAGTTTAAAGTTGTTTTCAATTTTTTTTCAATATGCTCATTTCTTTATATTTATAATAATTTTATCTATCGATTTTATTTTCTATCATATTCATCTTCCTCACTTTACTTCTTGGCTATACAGAATTATGTGTACAATGTATGCATTTTTATTGATGTTTTTCATTTAAAATACACGAATTCTAAAATCATGTAATAGTGTCTAAGCGAAAAACGTTTAAACTACTGAAACTGGGTATTTATTTTCAGAAGACTGCGATGCACAGTATGAAATCAATCAGATAAATGAAGAAAACCAAAACTACTCAGGACTCCCGGAATTGTTAAACATAATGGCCTTTTATGATCAAGAAACAGAGCGGATGAATGAAGCTGCAGGAACGTACCGCAGTCTTGTAGAAGTGGAAGAGTGATATTGTCGACAGAAATCTAACGGAGTGAATGAATCGATAGGAGGGAGATAAAGTAGGATTACTTCCACAAAGTCTCTGGGTTTTTACGTATATACCTTAGGAGCGAGTCTCACCGTTCGTAGAGTTCCTGCCAAGGGGAGGTAGCTGCACCCTGATTGGCTATCCCACTCCACGTGTTGTCTGTCTCTGTCTCTGCGGCATTATCCCTCCACTCAACTATTACAGTATTTTCTACCACTGGCAATGTGTAGCATGATCTTTACACTGTGCTCAACAGTACCTCACTGATCTTACGCGCAGCGAATCCGCGCATCTTGGTAACGAGACGTAACGAGAAACTCGCTGGCTGGGTTAGTCTTCAAGGCCAGAGACTTTGTGGAAGTAATCCTATTCTACGACGATCATAAACTACCGTTTGCTTATACCTAACAGTATTATAAAATATTTAAGCATGCAGCAACTGCATAATTTTATAAATTATTGCTTATGTTATTTGGGGTGGCGGCTGACTGCACACACATTTCAGGTATGCTACCCTAAGCCGTGTAAGCTGTACATGTGTAATTTGCAGTGATGGGAAGTAATTGAGTAAAAGTAATCGGATTACATTGCAGTAACAATTCCTTTTTTGGTCCCATTTACTTGTATTCAATACTTTAAAAAAATGTAATTTCTACTTTTAATTTACTTTTTGAAATAAAATTGTAATTGTTACTATTTAGTAGTCGTTAGTATAAGTATCATTCTTCCTTGCTATATCGTCATCACTACTGTTTTTGCAACTAATATCAAAATTAGAGGTAATATTAACAAAAAGTTACTCAGTGTTTCCAAAAATGTACTTAATGATGTGTTTTTGTTTCTTCATTAATAATTTGGGCTTGTGCCCAAAACAAACCAAAAACAAGGAATTTTTAGGTACTGCCATTTAGTAAAGTAATTATAAATGCAATTGTAATTTTACTGATTACTTTTTAAAAAGTAATTTGTAATTGTAATTAAGTAAAATGTCTCTCAGGTAATTGTAATTCAGCCAAATTACTATCTTTTTGTACTTTTGCCATCACTGGTAATTTGTTGACACGAAATTCTGTAGCGTAAAATACAAACAAAAAGACAGCAGGTAATAAAATATAGCATGATGGAGAAACATGACTAATTTCCAAGTACCCATAATTTCGCGATATCTTTTTATTTTATTTATTGCAGTAATGGAAAAAAGGGGAAAAAGTCTATAAAATAGGAGAGAAGCTGCCCTCTCTGACCAATAAAATGAATTATTTGCATTACTGGCCCCAAATTTGCAATAAATAAAATACAAGGATACTATGAAATTAGGGGTACTGCAATATTAGGCATGTTTGCTAAATTTTGCACACAGACCTCATGACATAAAAACAGCAAAATGTTTACACACGGACCTCATGGCATAAAAATAGCAACGTTAGCTGGTATGAATTTAAAATCGTAGAACACATTCAAGAGAACAAAGGCAACTCTTACCAAAATCACAAGAAATTATATTAGATAGTATTTTGCCCTCTTAATGAATTCCATTCTGGGTATTATATGACCCCCCTAAAATCTCTTATACTTATCTCCATAGTTTCCTTCATCCTTGAAGCGTGCTTATTTTTAATTTTTGCTATCTCACATGCCCCCTGAAGCTTCACATGTGTCTATTTCAAATTCAAATAACTTATTTACAAAAGTACTATATACAGGGTGTTAATGAATAACACCGAAATATTTTACTTGTGTATAGAAGGGACATAGACAAGCAACTTTTATCAGGAGATTTTTGCTCTATGGATTCAATTTTTCCTGTTAGGCATAACATCTCCCAGGGCATGGCCGCCACTGACTTCTAACATTAGAAAAAATATGCAAAACAAAGGAACTTCGTTGTTAACACTATAGTCAGTAGTTATGAATAACAAAAAATGACTAATGCAGTGGTGGCCAGTCATGTGATTAATCTGTAAATTTGGCAGATTATGAAAGCTCTGAATTATGATATAGCTGTGGATGAATGATAAAGGATCAGGTTTTTATCGATCATTAGGAAAGCATGAAGTCAATTTAATAAAAATTTTAACCCTATTTCGAGTAATTAATGACTTATGATTACCAAATTAAAATGACTTTAATGCCCTGTAGCATACACATTTTACGCCAGAGAGCAAAAATCTCGTAATAAAAGTTGCTTGTCTATGTCCCCTCTACATACAGGTAAAATATTTCACAGTGTTATTCATTAACACCCTGTACATATATACATATACATATATGTTCGCCTTATGAACATTTGAATATTTTGATTATATTTACTGTAAAATATTATCTTGTTGTGTAGTTTACATGCCCTAGAAGGAAAAGTAAACCCTATTAAGTTTTATACCTGTTTACAGTGTGCAGTTAAGACCGCCTGTTATAATACGGTTCTGTGATATTACTGTTAGACTTTGAAATGACTTGATGGCTCCCAAAATGTTTATCAGTATTAATTAGAATAATGTATTATAGGCCTAATTAGCATGATTTATTATAGTTATTTTTATTTATCTTTACAAAATAAATATTTGTATGTTTATAGTAATTTGACCTTGAATCGTGACAGTTAAAAACTAGGCCTATCCAGCCATTCCTTTTTTTTCTAACTGACATCCTATTCGCTATCTAGAAAAAATTCAAAAGCAGCGTTTTAAACTGAACTTTTATAACTATAATTTTCTCATTCGATTTTCCTTCAAATATAATTCCTTCTTCCCCCCCCCCCGACTCTTCCCGTCTGTGGACCGTATGGAACCTAAGGAATTCTGGTTAATGTATTCTTCTTCTTCTTCTTCTTCCCAGAACCTCTTCATACTGTGGTTTTATTGTAACCTTAATTTTTTCTACTTTCAGTTTCGGATTAAGCGGATTTTAGGATTATCGAAGCTCGAATTGTCGGAGCTCCACTGTAATATGAATGTAACGTTATTACTTGTAGATGAATAATAGTTGATTTTGTAGCTAGGATAGGGCCTATAAGACTATTCATTTTTCTGAAGATTTCAGAAATGAATCTTTTTGCCTTAATCTTTTTCTTTACAAATATCCAATAATTTTGACTAAGATTATTAGGGCAATTCAAAGCAATCCATCTCCTTTACATGATGTATCTATAGTGTATGACTGGAATAAATTATCAATTTAGTTCCTTCTACTAAACTAAACCGTGGCGCCACATCGTATTCAACAGCTGAATCACCTACCACTGTCTTCTAACTTTATCTTCAGATGGCAGGATTAGAGTGCATGTAATACAATGCGTTAGCATGTAGTCAACATGCCGGCACCCACGGCAGTTATTGATGTTTTACTTGACTGTCTAGTTCCTATTTTGATTATAAAAGAACAGAACACAGATATTGGATTCAGAATACAACAGCACTGCATATTCATATGGAACTGTAGCAGATTCTAAGATTGTGAAATGTCCTGTAACTCTACCACATGAGATATACTAGATTTACTCGTTTCATAAAGATACTTGTGTCTTAATAATTGCAATTATAGGCTCGCTGCATAATGTAGGCCAACTAAACAATAATTGCATTATAGAAAGAATTCCAGAAAATCACATTAGACGATTACATTATTTTTTAAGTTATTTTACCGGCAGTATGACTTATTGCTTTTAAAGTTGATAATCAGGGCCCGGATTCTGATTACCTAAAATTGTTTGAAAAATGACCTATAAAATGACCCTAAATTTTAAAGAAAATGACTTAATAATTACAAAAAAAATGACCTAAAACTTGTATTTTATTTATAAAAATAATTATTGTGTACACAAAGATATAGAATAATTTGTACATAATTCTAAAAACTTGAAATGTAGAAAGGATATGTAGGTCTAAAAACTTTGTTTTTGATTGGAACATTTAAGAAGAAAAACAAAAAAAAGTTTTTAAAGTAGATTATATAAAAATGTTGCATTATGGTAACCTAGTCATTTATTGAAAGTAAATGCATAAAAATGACAAAATAAGGAAGCAAATGACACGAAAATGAATAATGACGTAAAATTGAAATAAATGCCCTAAAAATATAAAAGGGCATAAAATGACAAAAAATGACTTAATAAAAATGCATTTCTACGATCTAAAGGCCATGATTAGGATTTATCTAAAAGTTGGCAATGTCTAGGCAGCATCAATAAAAAGATGACATGTCTTTAGAATCCGGGCCCTGTTGATAATTTATTAATCGATGATCTTCTCCTAAACCAATCAGATCGCTTTCAAAGACGCTGGCGACGTGCAAGAAATGTATTGAAAAAAAATTTGTGTATTAACAATATGGACGGAACTAACAGTATGTTTAAAGGAAACCCATATAAAGGAAAGGGTAGTTATTCCTAACATCAGGACGATCCATCCCTTCACTACCACATCCTCCCTTGAGGGATGGAAAAACAGAATAATTGCAAAGTCTGCTTGTCCCCAAATTATATTTGAGCTGGGTTACTTAGGTTTATGACTGTCATTGCTTTATAGCGCCAATGAACACCAGGATTATTGTCTACATGCGAATAAAAAAAGGAAAAAGGAGATGTAACCCGCAGAAATTGTATAAATCCCAAAGGAGTCGCAATAAATATGTATGGAATGAAAGTTTTTGACAGATCGCAGTTACCGACATAAAGGCTGCAATGTTAATTCTAACTAATAATATGGTGAAAACTTTTAGCAGTTATGGTTTTACTGCTGAGGTCTGGAATTGGTAGGCATACGGTAGTATGCCGAGTTATTGTCGTTATATTTCAACAGTCTTACAGTAGATTTTACAATTCAACCTTTTAATCAATACCTGACAACTTTTATTGTCGGTTGAACTATTTCATGCTGAAGTGTATCATAAAATCGAATTAAAGCCCCATCCAGTCATTCTTATTTCAGAATTAATGTACGATTCTCTGTAGAACTTATGTTATTGGAAATTTCGTTGCATTGACAGCTATTTCCAAAATGCTTTGAAGAAATTTAACACGTAAAATATTAAGATCGAATTTACTATATTAATAACTCTGTATGCCTAGACTTCTTTTAATATTCTAGTGGTGAAAATAGAGACCTCTTTATTGCATAACCATTAACTGGTTTTATTCCGGCCCAGGTCCTTACATGCTACCGCCTCCGCGACTTTATAATTTGTACAGGAATTCTTCAACCAACTGCAGTAAAGCGTATCCCATATTAGTACGTACAAATTAATAAACAAAAATAGAGTCGAATCATGGTTTTTGAGTTAACCTTGGGAAATTATATTGACCTGCCCATTTACTGAAATAATTTTCAAAGCTTTACAATAACATTTTCTATTATGAATTCTAAGGGTTAACTGGGTAATCATTAGAGAGCGGATAAAATGTCATCTTTTCCTTTTTAGGATTAGAACAATTCCCAGTGGTGTACAAGTACATTAAAAGTTGTAAAGAAGCAGAATCATGGATTTTTATGTTGCATTTGTTTGGCATTTTTTCATAATTTGAATTTGTAAGTAATTATTTCATGTTATTGGTCATTTTTAGGATAATTTTGGTACTTTATTAATTTTGCGATCATTTTAAATGTAAGTTATACTAATTTTTTTAAATAATTTTTTCAAAACCGAACTAAGCGACTAGCAGTCGGGTCGAAAGGTCACATTTTCAGGAGGCAGAACTATTTCTACCATTGTCCTTCAAAACAGTACAAAATTAAATTATGAAGCGGTCTCATTTTTAATATCAATAAATTAAATAATTTATACGTTAGGCTATAGTCTATTATAATTAATTGTGGTACTTAGGCCTATGTTTTGATTCTACTCTTTTTGTCTTAGGAACGTTTGTTTTGGTGTATGTGTTCTAAATAACATGAAAGTTTTGAAGTATTTTTTAAATTAATCAAAGTTTTAAAATGTATATTTCAACCATTTTCACATTAATTTTAGATTATTTTACCGTTAAAATAAAAGAATTTTACTGACCATTTTTAAGTGTTTTTAAGTCTTCAACATCCGCCCCTAGCTGTAATAGGCCTTTTAAAATTAATCTTATTTTACATCGGCATAAATGTTTTGGTAATATCGTGGCGAGTCAATGGTTGACAAATTGACTGCTGGACTTGGTCTATTTCTGTATTCACATTCCTGGACCGTCCGGTCGGAAGGACTGGCTAATAGATGCCACCCACCTTCCTCGCAAATTCCACTTGAATTTTACTTTGTTATATTACTAAAATGGAATTTTAGTATTGGGATTACAAAATATCCAATTCGTGAGATGAAATTCGATCAAGAGATGCAGAAAAACATCTCAATCAGGCTGATAGGACATAAAGTTTGAGGCTTCGGCCTTTCTTATTTGAGATTGACTACAGCTGCTGAGCCAACTCGCTTAAATTTTAGATTTCATCATGTTATGCTAATCACAAAACAATCACTTTTATATCGTTGAAGTTTTCATATTTAACTACACTAATTAAGAATTATGAGTTACATCACTCAGAATGAAACTCATGTTTTTCTAGTTTTTTTATGCATGTATCCATATACCCGGCTATAATTCCGTTCTATGACACAATAATTAATTCTTCCATTCTGTCTATTACACTATGAATATTGTCATGATCGGTGGAAAATTCGACGTTCAGTACATAGGCCTACGTTTGATTTATTATACAGGGTGTTTCACGAAGTTTTACCGCCGCTTTCTGAGTGCATTCTTGAGGATGTTTGGAACAAAAAATGTCAATACAAAAATGTTATCTGACTTGTAGTTACGTTGTTATAAGCGTTTGAAGTTTCAACATTAGTGACAAAATAGCAATAAATTCGGCCATAAATCGGCACAGAAATTGAAAGTAACAATCAAAATTGGTTTAATTCACATACTTAACATACATTTCACCCTTTATCTCAGTTTGCCATCAGATTTTCAAAGATGCCTCCCTCTACGTCCAAGCACTTTGACGCGCGGGTATGAACGGCGCGTGTCGCGTTCCGTAATTTATCAGGACTGTTCTTTATTATTGTTGCATGTCCGCTGTGTTGAGTTCTGTTCACACCGAGACGTTCATAAATATCTACATTAATCCGTAATTATTTGAGATAGGTAAAACTTTTATTAGGAAAAGTTGTTCCAAATAATGTCAGTAACATGCTCTATTACTGGCGGTAAAACTTCGTGAAACACCCTGTATAACTGTCAGGCGTCCGGTGTTGCATTCTGTGATTGTGTATGTGCATGTGTAATATTTATGTATGACATGGATGAGATTATATGTTTGTGACTTTGTGTGTGTGTAAAAAAAAAGAGAGAGAGGGAGAGAGAGAGGGAGAGAGAGAGAGAAAGAGAGAGAGAAAGAGAGAGATTGCGTGAGTGAGTGAGAGAGAGAGAGAGTTTGTTTGTAATCTTTATGTTTGAATGGTGAGAAGAAGCCCAAAAGCACCTAGAATTTAGCATATTCTTGAGAATTGGCCCATGAAATTTCAGTATTCACTTTCATATCATTATTCACTGTCTAATTCTGTTCTCAAAACTTACTGTAAGCTTACCGCATACGGATCTAACGATTTTGTCGAAAAATATTGCAGTGTTTCATTGCAAACTGTAAAAGTAAAACGTTCTCAGTGATACAAACACAAAATCACTGAACATGAGTTCAGATTTTAGAAATAATTGCGAATAGGCTATAATTAGACTACTTTATCAAGATTCATCATTGATATGTTCACGTGTACCCCGGCTCAGTATGTCACATGTTTCCCATATTCCCGGAATCAGTATATCTCGTTTCCTGTAGACCCAGGATCAGTGAATCTTTTTCTCTTTTCATGTGTGTGCAATAACTGCAATAGTACTAGAATGGAAGCAAATTAAATGCATATTATATACGTATATAATAATTAGTAATAAGAGATTGTAAATATTTTTTTTATTATTTAGCATCCAGGTTTTATACATATAGGCCTACACAACATAAATTAGATGTTCCAAATGTCTAGTTGTCACTCGAAAGCTTTGTGACTTTTTATGCTGTACAATTGTCATGAATATTTGTTTTATATTTCATGCGGGAATCGGAAACTGCACACCAACATTTTCTACCTCTGTTACAGGACATGGATACTGCACACCAATTTTTACTTCCTCTGCCCGTACCATAGGTACTATAGGTAGAGGAAGTATTGTTTTCGACCCTAAAATTCGAAGTTGAGTTTTTAGCATATATACACGTTTCAAGGCCCCCTGAATCCAAAAATACTATTTTTGGAAACATGTCTGTGTGTGTGTCTGTGTGTCTGTCTGTCTGTGTGGAAGTTTGTGAACAGGCTAGCTCCGAAACGGAGAATCGTATGAAAACAAAATTTCGTATTTGGGTCAGGTACCTTCTGAAGATGTGATTCGAAGATTGGCGACAAATTTCTCTTGTTTTTAAGGGGACTTTACATGAAGAAATTTTCGTTTTTCGCGATTTTCTCGAAAACGGCTCTAACGATTTTCTTTAAAAATTGCACATGTGTTCCTTTTACTGAGAGCTAAAACTTTTATTTGAAACTTTTTTTCGAAAAAATTCTCTGAGGGTAGTTACAAGCCACCCACTGTTCACCCACTGTTTGTAGAAATTTTGTCATGCGTGATGAACAACTGAATTCTCTTTCACGGCCTCTTATTGTATACTAGCTTAAAAGACCCGGCGTCGCCCGGGTTTTGTATTTTGTAATTGGAAATTAACTTATGAAGGATTTTCAATTTTAAATTCTAGGTCCTTATATAGGCATTTATAATTTGAAATAGGAAGAACGACTTATTAAACTCAAACTATTCCCTCATAAAACGCTTGATATAGTTTTTTATGGCTCATAGAGGATCTAGAATTTTGCATCCCATCGCTTGTACAGTGCACAGCAAGCCTGGTAGAGGTTTAAATAAGAAGAAACAGAAATTCCTGTAACATAAAATTGTAATATCGAGGCGGGAAATTTCCCACTCTTATGTTACCATAAAGTCGTTTTGGGGATGAAATTAAACAGAAAGCATTATCACTTTCATACTTTTCTCTCCAAAAACCTGCGATATAATATAATAATATACACATTACCATACCTCGTTTTGTTTTCTCTATGTCCAGGGTAGAGAAAGTTATGTGATTCCATTATTTTAGTGGATTTCATTCTGTAATATTTATTTATAACATGAATTATTTTGATAACTTCTCTTATTTGTCAAAAGTGCATTTCATCTGTTTTTCCAAGCCCATCCATATACCATTTGGCAACAATATATTCTGTGATTTGGAATTGATAATTCTATGTAAAAAGGGATTAAGTATTTTCAAAAACATTTAATTTTTGGCATTTAGAATCAGAATTTTTCAAAATCCTTTCTTAGTGAGCACCTACATTATGAAACGAAGGTACTGTCAAAATTCCAAGTCTCTACCTGTTATAGTTTAGGCTGTACGTTGATTCCTGTCAGTCAGTCATTCATTCAGTCAGTCAGGACAAAGCCTTTTATATAGATAGAGATAAGAATGTGAAGTGAGAAAGATGTATTGTTGGCCAGGTATAGAGTAAAGAAGTATCTGAGGGAAATATTCGATAAATTTCGGAAATTATTCTTTACGGCGGAAAGTTCAATAAACGTCTGCAGTCACTTGTTCTTTTTTTTAAAGTTTGTTATATAGCCTGCGGTTTTAGTCGCATCATTGAAAGAAGAGGTATTTATAGGATAATTAGCGTAAAATTGTGTCTTGCGATTCTGTAAAAGGATATGTGAATGCTGCTAACTTTTATTTGGGCAGAGGAAGTTATGTGACTTTCACATCAGATTTTTTTTTACCTGTTTCTAACCATAATTTTAATGACAGAAACAATTTGAAATAGGTTTCCCACTTGTGTGGCATTGCTCTTAATATGTGGGGTAGGTATGTACTGAAGTTTCATTTATTGACAGGCTTAAATATATAGGAATCTCTGTTTCTTTGTTTGTAAAAAATAACTAAAGTCTGGCCGTTCTAAGAAGAAAACCTGAAGTAAATAGAAACCAGTACATCTGTCTCATTCTAGCACATTGCTCGTATGACCTAAGAGTGAGATAGACATATTGGTTTTTAAAATTAAAATAACTCATCTCCAATAGATAAGGGTTAATATTAAATATATTTATTACAATATTCCGCCTTAACCCTTTACATTTAACACACAACTTATCTTGAAAATGCATTTCGGCGTATGCTGCGCTATCTTCAGTTTATATAAGATGTAATGAACACCACAATTCTTCTGAAATAATGTTATTATTTGTTATTATTAATGTTATAACATTATTTCAGAAGAATTGTGGTGTTCATTACATCTTATATGAACTGAAAATGGCGCAGCATACGCCGAAATCCATTTTCAAGATAAGTTGTGTGTTAAATGTTAAGGGTTAAGGCGGAATATTGTAATAAATATATACTGGTTTTTGTTTATTTCAGGTTTCCTTCTTAGCTCGGGTATAGTTACTACCAGCATTTTTACATTCAACTGCTTTATAACGTGGGTGATTACATTCGCTTCTAATGCCATACACACTGCGAAGTACACTAAGTAAGAAATAGTGGCGTGTTTGTCAACAAATTAGTAGTGTTCAACAATTAGTATCATGCTGCCGAACCCGTTTGCAAGATCACTGCACAGCGTTTTGGCACGTAGGTAAAATTGAATTTTGGCTTAACTAATGTAAATCCCTTAGTGTGCAGTTTTTGGACAGAATTAGCAAGAACCTTGTGAATCAATGTGCAATAGGTCATGGGTCCATATAAAATCCGAGTGCAGTTTCCGGATCAAAGCGTGCATTTTCCGTTTACCCATCTTTTATGAATTTATGATTAATTTTTATCAAGGAGACCAGCATGAATGTAGGTCTAGTAATAGTTCAATTACGTAAAACATACGCCAATTTATTTTTAATAAAGATAAACTAGTAGTTCTGTGAAAAATAGTCCTCACGTCCAAAGTAAATTTAAAAAAAAACTATGATTAGCCCTTCATCGCAGTCTTTTAACGTTTAGCCAATGTTGTCATTCACTGTGAAGACAAGATTGTTTTCAGGGGAATCGTTTGGCTAGAATCGGTGAGAAAAGATAAACACTATATGAAACGGAAGCATTAAAACGGCCACCGTCTTGACACTAAATCATAATATAAAAATCCTTATACATACTTTGATTATAATTAGCCTAAGTTACTTTAAGGAACATTCATGCCAAATTGGAATAAAATCGAACAAAACGCATTTGGTCGTGATTGCGTAGTAAATTAAGATAAAAACCGACGAAATGCCGAACGGTCGAATTAAAGCAGGAGTGCACTTCGCTCGGACAGTTGTTAGATATACTCGGCCAGAAAATCTTTTGAAACAGTGGAATGGGTAAATATTTTCCGCTCTAGATTCCCCCTAAGGTAAACGAGTAAGTCTGTCTCACTCAACCACATTACTTGTAGGCAGATACGACATTTGTTTACCTTAGAGAGTGGAAAATATCTACCCATTCCACTGTTTCGAAAAACTCTGACCAAAGTATATTAAGAAAATGTCTTATCTCGTAAATATTTATTGTTTTTCTTAAACAAATAGTTGCATAAATTATCAGCAAGATTAAGAATTTGAAGAGAAGCCATTAATTAATTTCCACAACTTCATTTCTGACATTATGACATCTTGCTGCTAAATATTGAAAGTTGAAAGTTCTCTGCACAGTGTTTGTGGTACAAGAATATTAGTGGAAACGAGCATAGCACAGTAATTATAGCTGTATATCCGGTTCCCCGGTTTTATCAAACTAGAGAACGTAGAGTGTAATATTCCCACGACGTGACGTCATCTGGTTCTCTTCAGCTACTTACATATTCTAAACCTGTGCAGGTATTCTCCTTGCTGTACTGATATCATCTTTTTAATTCCTTCACCTGATGCGGCTTCCGTAATTACTCTAAGTCCTGTTTTATCATAAAGGCTTCACCGTCTTATCTTCTGACATTACGGATAAACTTAAGTTGGCTTAGGTTTTGTAAAACTCTAACCTCACCTTGTTCGTAAACATAATCTTAAATCAGTATTTATTCAGCCTTGAAGTTTGTGTAGTAAGTTTTTCAGAAAATAAGACGTTTCGCCCTAGGAATATTAATTTTTGCTGTATCTGTGATACCCTGTAATATATGCTATTGGATATAGCAGTTTTTATCTGTAACAAAGGAGTTTTAATTGCATCTATTTTTAACAAAATAACAGAAGAAATATATATTTTAAATAATACAACATTTTATAATAGTGAAGAAGAAACAAATAATGTACCCAATTGTAATGTTTTTCTTTGCAGACCGTCACGGTATTATATAAATTGTGAGAGTGATTGAATCTCTGTGTACCTGATTTTTTTAAGTGAAACTTCTTTAGCCGCGGTAGGGGTAAATCGAGAGCTTGTGTAACGCTCAAAAATCGTCACGAAATTAATGTAACGCTCAAAATCGTCACGAAATTAGTGAGGTGTGACGGAACGGACTGTACAGAAAACAATCAACTCATTGATTTGGCTTATCCAAAGTTTAAAAAATTAAAAATTAAAAAATCCAAAATTAAAAAATTGAAAATCCAAAATTTAAAAAATTCAAAATTCAAAGATCCAAAATTTAAAAATCCAAAATTAGTAGATTCAAAATTCCAAAATTAAAAAATTCAAAGATCCAAAATTCAAAACTCCAAAAATCCAAAATTAAAAAATCCAAATATAAAAAATTTAAAAATAAAAAAATTCAAAATCCAAAAATCCAAAATTAAAAATCCAAAATTAAAAATTTATTAATAAAAAAATTAAAAATTAAAAAATACGAAATTTAAAAAGTCTAAAAACCCAATATTAAAAAGTCCAACAATCCAAAATTCAAGAAATCCAATAATCCAAAATTGAAAAATCCAAAAATTAAAACAAGTTTCACTTCTGTCGCGTGGCGTTCCACGCACACTTATTTTAGTCTTAGAAAATAATCACAATGAATTTCTAATATAACAATAACGTTCTCATAGTACTCGAGTAGTAGTAATCTATTTTTAAAATGTCATAGAAAACGTCGTATAAACGAAATAGACTGATAATTTCCATAAAATGCCTTGTGCCTGTACTTTCTCTAGCTTTAACATATTATGTACTACAGGTAGAGGAAGTATTTTGCTTGATCCCGAAATTTGTAGTCAAGATTTTAACATAAATAGGCTACATGTTTCGAGGCACCCTGAATACAAAATGTTTTTTACTAGAAACGTGTAAATCTGTGTGTATGTTTGTGAACAATCTAGCTCGAGAATGAAAGAAACTTTAAAAATCAATTTTATTAATTTCATGATGAGGGTAGAATTAAATAAATTATTTTATGGTTCACTTTACACCCTTATTATAATTTAAATAAAAGCCAATAAGGAGAAGAGCATGCTTAGCTACAAATTATTTTTTATTTATAATTTTAAAAATGTGTATATACATATTTATAAATAGTGATGTACTATCAGCTTAAGCTATGTAAATATCAGGAAGAGCTAGGCCTATACTAGTACAATTAAATGCGTTTTTATAAAAGAGCAAAAACACATTGCAGATCCACCATAGAAACTAGGACTTACTCAAGATTCAAGAACCAAGAACTTAAAAAAGAGAAGGAAAAACAGCTTCTAGTCCCAGGACTGCATAATGTATTAGTCAAGCTGATGGTGAACTAAAAGTATTGTAATAACAAGTGACTTTTAATACTTAATTTTAATTTATAATATTTTACTATTACTCACGAGCAATAACTATATAATACTCATCCATATAACCTAAGTAGTAGGCCTACTGTATTTGTGGATTTTAGCCATGTTCATATTTTGTTCTAAATTACATTTTTAACTCTACTTGTAATTAGAGCAATTACCTTACCTTTTATGCAAGCAACTTTTAATAATAAAATATATTAGGATTATAAGTTTCAGTCACATTAGGCTAATTTGATAAAACACACTAGATTGTACTAGTACCGATAGCTCATTTTGATATTCACAACTTAAGCTGATAATATATCACCATTTATCACCATTTACTTATATGGAGGCCTATAGTCCTATACACATTTTAAAATTATAAATAAGTAGCCTAATAAGCTCGTACTCTTCATCTTTTTTGCTTTTATTTACATTTTAATGGGGTATAAGGTGGACCATCAAATAATTTACTTATTTTATTATTATTATTATTATTATTATTATTATTATTATTATTATTATTTAGGTGGTACCTGGGGATGTGACATGAAGAAAACTTCATTTTTCGCAATTTTCTCGAAAAGCGTCTCGATTTTGTTTCAATTTTCTAAAGGAATTGCATAATATAACATGAGATGTTTTATATTATATTAACTAAGAGTTTAAACTTTCATTTGAAACGCTTTCCCCAATAAATTCTCTGAACGATGGTTATAAACCAATCATCTCATACACAACTCTGGTTTTAAGTCTTACATACTGAATGCTCCAACTCTTGCAAAGAGGTCGCTAGAGGCCTGTATTTAAAATAAAATCAATTCTGTTCGTGTTAATTTTAATATAATACTAAAATGCATTCATTATGTGCTGCAAAAAACCGTTGGTTTGAACAAAATAGGAAAACAAAGCTTCGATTTGACTGACGCCGTAATTTGCCATCTGTTATAGAAGACACGAACTACGCAATCAGCTTGTGCGAAATTTTAACCGGCCTCTACTTCTAGAAGACAAGCTGTGCATAACTCTTAAATTTTACTACTTCTTCAGTTTGTAAATTGCAAGAAAATATAATTGTAAAGGCATGAGTCCAGCTGGCGACTTGGTACCTAAATATCATCACAAAAAGAAAACAGCGTGCTGAAGCGTAGCCGGTTCGTTTGCGTAAATCTAAATCTAAATCTTAAAAAAATAAAAAAAATGAATAAAAAAAAAAATCAACATTTAGACTAATTATGGTCGAACAAAAACAGTTGTATGCAACTTGCCTATAACTGTAATTAAGATACTCGTATGGAAATTATGAAACTCGCGTTGCTCGTTTGAGAAACATACTCCTACCTAATAAATGCCGTCAGAGACTTGTTTGCATAATATCACAGACTGTGATAATTAGGGACCGGATTTTTAGGTTTTCAAAAATACTATTTTAGGTATTCCATTAGGTGAAATGGTTTTTTTTTTAGGTTTTTTGTCTAATATATCGTTTTTGAATGTGCTACATAGGATTCAATACATTATACTTTTGAAGTTTAACTTAACAAAATTGACTTAAATCTGTGTAAACTTGCTTTAGGATAATACTGTATTATAAAATTGAAGAAAGAAAGCATAAACAATCAAAAGAAGCAGTGAAAATAACATTGCCTCACATTTCCTGGTTACAGTATATCTTTCAAGATTCTCAACTGGGAAGTTCTTCCGGTTATCTCTTAGTTAATACTTAATAGGCTACTGTATCTAGACACTACCCTTCTCAGGATTCGAATCCGATGCTTCTAATTTAGTGAGTAAAATACTTTATGGTTGATGTGGATAATGTGAAATTGATTATTTTCAATTCTTCGGTTGTTACTGCTAACCGCACAACAGATCAACTAGGGACGAAAACTTCCCCCTTTTTCTAGAAAGGTAAATAATACTTACGTGTTTCTGGCAGGCTTGACAAAATTTTACTTTGACATCTGTCGTGAAATTCAGGTCGTCGCCAATCCACTGCCGTAATAAATCGATTTCATTTGTTTCGGCATAATTAACACGTCTTCTTAAAACTCACAGTGGACCACTCAGTATGAATAACAGGGCAGTAATAAAGGCAAACAAGCGCTTTAAAACACAGAAATCTATATCCTTGTTCAGACACGACAACAATGGTTGTTCGTACGAATATTTTAAAAGGAATACGCCAGTACTCTTACACTTCCTTTCTTGATACTGTCCATCCTGGACGACAGTGGGTTGAACGAAACGCTGGTGATATTAATTTCAACCCGACAAAAATTATTGTCTCTCCGCAAAATGTCGATTTCTCAACTGACAAACAAAAAAGACAAAAAAGTAGCCTAAATTAGATATTTTAGGTTTTATATCCCATTTAGGTATATTTAGGTTTTTATACCAGATTTAGGTATTTTTAGGTGCGACAGAATTAATGTGGGTGAATCCTTTGGACGTGATTCAAAAAAGTGCATGAGCGCATTTTGTTTTGGAAGTAAGGAAAAAAATAGGTAAAAGCCTAAGAATCCGGTCCCTAGTGACACTGCCTTCTTTATTTCTTACAAGCCATGTTGTTAAATCTGGAAACATCGCATCGGTAGTCCTATCGGCTATCAACATGCCGTAAATAAAGCAACGAACTCCATCAGAATCATCGCAAATTAAGCATATTTCAGCTTAAAGTAATCCCAGTCATCATCGCCTATGGTTTAGAGAACATCTGGACACACCTGAAGAGCAACTGGAGAGCATAGAGAAGGTAAAAACCGTGTACAAAATGAGATATTTATATACACCGTCACCTCTAATTGAGTACACCAGAGAATAGTTTTTCATAGAATATGTTCATGTTCATCAGCTATTACCATCTACAAACGAATGCAAGAAAGAGGTACGGTATGATATTAGTGTCCTTCAGGAAGAATTGGCTGGTATTAAAGTTATTGAAGAGAAATATAGTCACTTTTACTGGTATGAACTTTTATCAAAATATCAAGCTGCTCACAGTAGGCCTAATTCATCTCAATCTGGTAGACGCCAAATCGTAGTATATGGAATCTCCTATTCTCCCAATATTACTACTAGAAAATCGATTCAGCGTTTTCCTACAGTTTGGTGAAGCCAATGAAAGGGATTCAAACCTTAACCTGGCGAATCAACACAGTTCACCACTGGAGCCAAGGATGAACGAATGGATGATTTTTAGACAGCAAATTACGGAAAGCCGAGTGCTTCCAAGGAATCAGGCAAAGTTATTCTTTTCAGTGACAGTCATGGGCACAGTCTTCCACAAAGTGCATTTGACAAGAAGATAGATATCAGTGTTCTAGGTTATATTATAGCCTACCTGAGAAAACTAGTTCAGTGGTGGTACAAAATGACCCAGAGAAGTGTAGTAGCTTAATAAAATATGACTCTGTTGTGGGTCAAATAACAGAGCTCGTAGGCCTAACAGGATAAGTGAGGTTATTACCAATAAAATAAGAAAAAACGCGACATCATAACGTATAATGAGACACTGTAAACTACGAATTCCTTCGGATATGTGGAGTCACCGCACGTTACGTTATTATGCACATCACAAGTATAGGCTATGTAATATAGGCCTACTGATTTGGCCTAAATAAAGTCAGTATTTGTGATGAAGAAAATTATCTGCAATATAAACGTATTCAAATGCTTCCCACAGACAACCACAGATAGGACTACCTCCTGTGTTGCCAGATTTCAAGCAGCATGGCTTGTAAGATTTAGAAGGCAGTGCTAGTGATAATATACAGTAGTTATTTAGCTTTAAGTGTAGGGTCCACGTGGCACAGATAAACCTCGGCGCTTAGGCTTGATCATATTAATCGTTAAAGAAAGGAAGAGAAAACTACATCTTCAAGATTTCAATCCAATTAATATATTTTGCCTACAAATAATAAAATTCTGATCTACTTTATCAAATAAATCTGAAAACTTATATATTATATTAATGACTCGTAGATGAAGTATCGTGTTCTTTACTTAACATGGCATGTTTCTGCTTAATCGACATACCAGAAGCTAGAAACTAAATCAGATGCATCGAGGGCTTAGAGTCAGACAACGTTAACTCCAAAAATGACTTTTTCAGTTAAAGGCATTTTTATCACAAGTACCATTACTTTCTATCACCAGATTCTTATTTTGATTAGAGATGGGAATCTGTTACTTTTTTGGAACAGTTACGTTACTGTTACAGTTACACGAAAGTAACTGTTATTTATAACCGTTACCTGTTACTTTTCTTGTATATTACGTAGTTAATCGTCAGATCACTTCCCACTTGTAGGGGAATGCCCTTTATCTCCCCCCCACAACGGTTATGGACGTAGCCAAGGCTGGGGCTCTAGGGAGGGACCCCCGAAATAAAAAACAGTTGTAAAATTAAGCTTTCAATTAGGGATGATAATCGATAGTTAAAATATCGAGGTTAAAATCGGAGATAACCATCGATATGACGATAATATCGGCCTGAAAACATCGATATATTTAGACAAAAAACATCGATGTATATTTAAAAAAGGCCATGGTATCATAAAATTAGGCAAAATTCATAAATAAACAGAAGAATTTCCATGAAAGCAATCGATGTAAAAAATCAATGTTTTGGGAAATTAAGCTCCTGTAAATAAAATTATATCGTAGAACCAAGGTTGCCTATTAATCTTCTTTTTGTTACAAAAACATCCATGTCGGGGAGAAACATCGATGTAGCAAAAACATCAGTTGTTTTCCATCGATGTAAAAAAACATCGATTATCGTCATGAAAATAAACTTTTTGGAATTTTCCTGTGGTTTACAGCCTAAAAGATATAAGTATACAAAATTTCTAGTTTCTAGCTCATGTGGAAGTGGGCAAGCATTCATGTCAGTGAGCGAGCCCTTTTTTCGGGGGTTTTTAGGGCTAAAAATATAAAAACTACTTTTTGGAATTTTCCTGTGGTTTACAGCCTAAAAGTTATATGTGTACCAAATTTAAAGTTTCTAGCTGTAATGTCAGTGAGTGAGCCCTTTTTCGGGGATTATAGTGCTAAAAATTAAAAAAATACTTTTTTTTGAATTTTCCTATGGTTTACATCCTAAAAGCTATATGTGTACCAAATTTAAAGTTTCTAGCTCATCTGGAAGTGGGCAAACAGTAATGTCAGTGAGCGAGCCCTTTTTCGGGGGTTATAGGGCTAAACATTTTTAAAAATTACTTCTTTTTGGAATATTCCTATGGTTTACAGCCAAAAGCTACATGTGTACCAAATTTCAAGTTTCTAGCTCTTCTGAAAGTGGGCAAACAGTAATGTCAGTGAGCGAGCCCTTTTTCGGGAGTTTTTAGAGCTAAAAATAAAAAAAAAACACTTTTTGGAATTTTCCTGTAGTTTACAGCCTAATAGCTATATGTGTACCAAATTTCAAGTTTCTAGCTCATCTCGAAGTGAGCGAGCCCTTTTTCGGAGGTTTTTAGGGCTAAAAATTAAAAAAAATACTTTTTGGAATTCGCCTGTGGTTTAGAGCCTAAAAGCTATATGTGTACCAAATTGAAAGTTTCTAGCTCATCTGGATGTGGGCAAACGTTAATGTGAGTGAGCGAGCCCTTACTAGGGGGTTTTTGGGCTAGAAATAAAAAAAAACTTTTTGGAATTTTCCTGTGGTTTACAGCCTAAAAGCTATATGTGTACCAAATTTCAAGTTTCTAGCTCATCTGGAAGTGGGCAAACATTAATATCAGTGAATCAGTCAGTCAGCCGTGTAGCTTTATATTATAGGGATTTTATTATTAGTAGTAAAATTATCAATATTATTTCGAATAATTTACTACAGTTATTGAATTCATATTTCATGCTATATACCCACATTCTAAGTTTAAATTGTCCAGTAAAGGCAATATCGTATTTTGATAAATGTTTAAGTGGTATGTAAAGCAAGAAATACATATGAGATCAGACAGCATGAATTCTATGCATGAACTCTTGACGCCCATTAATAATTAAGAAAATAACTTTTTAAATTTTATTTATTATTTTTTTTTATTCTTATTTTTTTGTAATTTTTATTTTTTAATATTTTCATTTTTTAATATTTTTATTTTTTTGTTTTTTATTATTTTAATTTTTTATTTTTTTAATTATTTATGTTTTAATTAAGAAAACAACTTTAATTTTTTTATTCTTTATTTATTTTTTATTCTTTTTTTTTGTAATTTTTATTTTTTAATATTTTTATTTTTTGTTTTTTTATTATTTTGATTTTTTATTATTTTTTATTTTTTAATTATTTTTTGTTTTTCAAATATTGGAAGTAACAGATGTAACGGAACGAGGCGAAAGTCACGAATAAAACACTTGTAACAGAAATATTAGAATTAACTGTAACAGGTCAGAGTAACTGGAGCAGGTGGAAATAACAGTAACGGGTCCAAATAACTGGAGCAGGCGAGAGTATCAGTAACAGGTCAGAGTAACTGGAGCAGGTGGAAATAACAGTAACGGGTCCGAGTAACTGGAGCAGGCGAGAGTAACAGTAACAGGTCAGATTAACTGGAGCAGGTGGAAATAACAGTAACGGGTCCGTGTAACTGGAGCAGGTGAAAATAATGTAACAGGTGTAACTCTCGACACGTTACTTTGTTCCAGACCAGTTACATTCGCTCGACATTGACAAATTTCTCAACGCAACTAATAATAACAATAATAATAAGTAAATAAATAAAATAAAAATCAAAATAAAAAATAAAAGTATTAAAAAAACCCTGAGAAAAAGGAGAGCTGCTGAGAAATTTGGAGAAACTATACAGAATTCTTATATATTTATATATCTTTACACGCTAGCGGCCGTAATTTTGAAGATATTTGAACCAAATTTTATTATGTTATTTCTAGGCCCAATAGTTAATGAGCAAAATTGGCCCAAGGGGGGGTCGTGGGAGGGGGTTGAAATTTTGAAAAAATTATATCTCGGCCCCTATGAAGTATAGAGAGAAACTTTGTTGGAATAAATTAGAGTACTCCCTATGGAGTTCACAGTGACAGTAACGATTCGGGGGTTTTAGGGGTACGAGTAGGGGTGGGGGATGGAAATTCGAAATTTTTGAAACCACGTCTTGTGGGGTATCGTTGAAAAGCTCTTGATGAGTACTCTTCAAATCAATACCTAGTTTCTCGATAGCTCTCATATAAGGCAAGATTTGAATGTTTTAAACAAGTGCTCTTTCCTCTTTTTTGCAGTTATTATTGCGGGGTTATCATGCCAAGGCTAAAGAAGAAGAGAACTGCGCAGTGACAATAAATTAAACCAAAAGTACTTCGAAATCTACCTCAGCCTGTAGGCCTGCCTAAAGGGATTTTATTTCACTTCACACAAATGCAATTAATAGGAAATGATCAATCCCCGCCATTTCATGCAGATATCTAAACTTAAATAGATGAATTTTCGCTTCTCATTGCAATGATTGCTCGATGGCGTAGTGGGTAAGATGAAGGTTGAATAGTAGGAAAGGGTAAAGAAGTGGTGAAGGGGGGAGTCAGAATTTCCAATACTGCTAGGTGTTCCACCATTCACATCTAGATGTCTCGAGTGGGAAGAGCTAAAGGGACGACCTGTTTTCCCTCGTTTTTTAATAAAAAAATCCCGGGGGAGGACCCCCATTTTTTGGATTTCCAAATAATAGCAAACTTTCGTCTGTGTCGGTCCCTCCTTTCAGTACTTTCTGGTTCCGCCTTTGGTTGAGACGAAAATAAGCTATCCTAGGAGGAGCTTTGGTAACCGTTACTTTTGATTTTTTGTAACAGGTCGTTACCGTTACATACATGTAACAGTTACAAAGTAACAGTTACAAGAAATATTCCCCATCTCTACTAGAGATGGGAACCTGTTACTTTTTTGGAACAGTTACATTACTGTTACAGTTACACGAAAGTAACTGTTATTTATAATCGTGACCTGTTACTTTTTTTATATTACGTAGTTAATCGCCAGATCACTTCCCACTTGTAGGGAAGTGCCCTTTAATAGCTTAAGCTGATAGTACATGCCCTTTAATCTCCCCCCCCCCCGGTTAGGGCCGTAGCCAAGGCTGGGGCTCTAGGTAGGGACCCCCGAAATAAAATAACAGTTGTAAAATTAAGCTTTCAATTAGGGATGAGCATCGATAGTTAAAATATCGAGGTTAAAATCGGAGATAACCATCGATATGATGATAATATCGACCTGAAAACATCGGTATGACGATAATATCGACCTGAAATCATCGATGTATTTAGACAACAACAAAAAATATGTGTATTTTTAAAAAATTCCATGGTATCAGAAAATTAGGCAAAATTCACAAACCAACAGAAATATTTCCATGAAAACTATCGTTGTAAAAAATCATTCTTTTGGGAAATTAAGCTCCTGTAATTTAAATTATATCGTAGAACCAAGGTAGCCTATTAATTTTTTTGTTACAAAAACATCGATGTCGGGGTCAAACATCGATAAAAAACTTTCTTTGGAATTTTTCTATGGTTTACAGCTTAAAAGCAATATGTGTAGGCCTACCAAATTTCAAGTTTCTAGCTCTTCTGGAAGTGGGCAAACATTAATGTCAGTGAGCGAGCCCTTTTTCGGGAGTTTTTAGAGCTAAAAATTAAAAAAAAAAAAATTGGAATTTTCCTGTGGTTTTATAGCCTAATAGATTTATGTGTACCAAAATTCAAGTTTCTAGCTCATCTCGAAGTGAGCAAATATTAATGTCAGTGAGTGAGGGGTTTTAGGGCTAAAAAGTAAAAAAAAAAATTATTTCTGGAATTCTCCTGTGGTTTACAGCCTAAAAGCTATATGTGTGCCAAATTTAAAGTTTCTAGCTCATCCGGAAGTGGGCAAACATTAATGTCAGTGAGCGAGCCCCTTTTCGGGGGTTATAGGGCTAAAATTAAAAAAATACTTTTTTGAAATTTTCCTGTGGTTTACAGCCTAAAAGCTACATGTGTACCAAATTTCAAGTTTCTAGCTCATCTGGAAGTGAGCAAACATCAATGTCAATGAGTGAGTGAGTCAGCCGTGTGGCTTTATATTATAGGGATTTTATTAGTAGTAGTAAAATTATCAATATTATTATTTCGAATAATTTACTACAGTTATTGAATAATTGAATTCATATATAGAACAGATGTTGGAAAGTTTTCCTTTGTAAATAGAACCATTGGGGAATGGAATGATTTGCCTGTAGCAGCTTTTCAGGGAAACCCCCCCTACCTGAAGAAATTTAAGAATCACTTAAGGTCTTTGTGTACTAAGTTAAGGCTAGTTTACACGACGAAATTAAGTTTCGTAAGTAAGTTTCGCAACTGTTTCTTGCTTGAATGCGCAAGCGCAAAATGTACTGGCGACAATTAGTTACGAAACTACGCAGTTTCGGCTGATTCCAACTTTTTACGAAACTATAATAGTAATGTTGATATTTTACGCTTATTTAGCTTGTTCGCGTTTCGTATAATGAAATGGGGAAGTGGGGAAATTGTGAAATGCCTAAATTCATACGTGTTTCAAACATTTTTATGGGATTTTAATAACTTGAACTTCAGAAATAACATGAAATGTGCGGTTGAATTGGAAAGAAAATGTGTGTAATTAGTTTCACGAAATCACTTTCATGAAAGTGGTTACGAAACCTAGTGTCACCGTGTAAACTAGCCTTAATGCTAGTCTACCTTCTTATGTAATGGTTTTTTTTGTTTTGTTTTTTTGTTTGTTTTGTTTTTATGAAATGTTATTTGTTCATGTGATGTTCCTTGAAATGTGTATGTTACTCGTTAATGTGTTAATATTTATAGTTTTAGTTGTAGTTTTGTTGTATTAGGAATCGCTGCCACCGGGTAATAACCCAATTGCATTGAATAAATACATACATACATATTTCATGCTATATATCCATATTCTGAGTTTAAATTATCCAATAAAGGCAATATCGTATTTTAATACATTTTTAAGTGGCATGAAAAGCTTATAATTACGATAATTACATGTTTTTTTTTTTAAATTTATTTTTGTTTTTTTTATTATTTTTTATTATTATGTTTTTATTTTATTTTTTTCAAATATTGTAAATAACAGCTGTAACAGAACAAGGCCAAAGTCACGGATAAAACACTTGTAACCGAAATATTAGAAGTAACTGTAACGGGTCAAAGTAACTGTAACGGGTCAGAGTAACTGTAACGGGTGAGAGTATCTGTCACTGCCGCTGTCACTGTAACTGCCGCTGTCACTGTCACTGCCGCTGTCACTGTTACCGCCGCTGTCACTGTCACTGCCGCTGTCACTGTAACCGCCGCTGTCACTGTAACCGCCGCTGTCACTGTCACTGCCTCTGTCACTGTAACTGGCGAGAATAACTGTCACTGTCAGAGTAGCTGTAACGGGTGAGAGTAATTGTAACGGGTCAGAGTTACTGTAACGAGTGAGAATAATGGTAACGGGTGTAACTCTCGTCACGTTACGACCAGTTACATTCGCTCGACACTGACATATTTCTCAACACAACTAAAATAATAATAATAATAATAATAATAAATAAGTAAATAAATAAATAAAATAAAAACCAAAACCAAAAATAAATGTATTTAAATAAATCCTGAGAAAAAGGAGAGTTGCTGAGAAATTTGGAAAAATCATACAGAATTCCTGGGATCGATACCATGTCATGACTTTCGAAAAAAATCTTTTATATCTTTGCGTTTCATGCCTCCCTAAGTACGAAACCACCGCCCGTTAATTTTTGTTTTGTTTTGTATATTTATATATATCTTTACATGCTAACGGCCGTAATTTTGAAGATATTTGAACCAAATTTTATTATGTTATTTCTAGGCCCAATAGTTCGGACAAGTTCGTTAATGAGCAAAATTGGAACAAGGGGAGGGGGGTTGAAATTTTTTGCAGTTATTATTGTGGGTTTGTCGTGTTTTCCCCCTTTTTTAAACAAAAATCCCGGGGAGGACCCCGGACCCCCATTTTTGGGATATTCTACCCCCCCCCACCCCCAATAACAGCAAACTTTCGTCTGTGTCGGCCCCTCCTTTCAGTATTTTCTGATTCCGCCTTTGGTTGAGACGAAAATAAGATATCCTAGGAGGAGCTTTGGTAACCGTTACTTTTGATTTTTTGTAACAGGTCGTTACCGTTACATACATGTAACAGTTACAAAGTAACAGTTAGAAGAAATATTCCCCATCTTTACTCCGAAGTGTGTGAACTGCCACGAAGAACACCCTGCAAACTATAGAGGGTGTAGGCACTATTTACAACTAAAAGAAAGATTATCTCAGTCGCATAACAATTCTAGATTAGGGCAACAGCAGCCTACGGAGAGAACTTCTCGTGCTACTCCCACTTCTTCTGCCTCAACAATCAATTTCTCAAGGAAATACTGAACAAAGACATCAGCAACAACCATCGTCTAGACAGTCGTCAGGTTTGTCACATCGCAGCTTTGCAGATGCGGTGAATAACTCTGTGTTTAATGAAAGTCAGCCCTCAATTCCTCCACCATCAGATTCCACTGTTTCATCTTTTCTTGGTGATCTTTTAAACAGAATGATCCCTCACATTATTAGTTTTATAAGTTCGCATCTGCCAACAATCCAGCAATTCGTTATCTCTCTTTTGTCATCTACATTCCAAAATGGCAGCACGTAAATCTGTTTCCATTCGTCAATTAACAGACGAACTAAGTGAACTAGAAGAAAGTGATAATCCTGTGTAAATAAGCATACTATCTTAACTGTTAAATATCAGAAAACAGTATGTGCACAAACGCAACTTTTGTTATCAATTTGTGTTTTAGCTAGAGGAGCTGACTAAGGCGTACCTCAACAGGTTATTATTATGTGATGATATAGAGTTTAACAATGGCCTGTATAGTGTTTACTGATCGGTCAAAATATATATTAAAAAAAAAAAAAAATTTTGTAATCGATCTCAGAGTTAAGCTCCGGATCGATTCATTAAGTATAGCTCGCATTCGCAAAACTACCGCATGGACACGTGCCGTGTGATGTAGTCGAAGTTTCATGAATCTGTTCCGCAATGTATGTCTCTAGCCTCATGTATAGGCCTACTTCAGTTTAGAGGAAATGTTTCTAATCCCTTGGCAATAAAATGGTAATAATATCCGAAGTTTAGTAATAAAAATTATTTAAGATATGGGATCATATTAACGTGAGTTGAGTTCATATACGGGATTTCTACTTATCCTTTTAACTGCGAAAGGTAATTTTTAAATCACTGGGGAAATTTTTAATAAAAAAAGCTTTTCCTTACAAGTGATTTCTGTGACACAAGGATACAGATCTGCGCTTATTTGAATAAAAGTATTATTATTTATATCTTCTCATTTCCACGTGGTATAATTGTGAAGCATATGTGTTTATTATTATTATTATTATTATTATTATTATTATTATTATTATTATTTTTATTATTATTATTATTATTATTATTTTCCAAGTGTCTCCATGTGGGCACATTAAAGCAAAGTTTCCTCACTGCCACAGCAGACGACAATAGCATAAAATGGTATGAGAGGCTCTTCCCGAGGCTATTCCCGTTCTTCCAAAGCCTCAAGTATAAGAACCTATCCCAAAAGGAATCATCATCACCTGTACAATACTGAAGATAATAACATCCTGTAATAATTATTGTTGACTGATGACCACTTGATTACTATGAAGGAAAACACTTATTTTCATTAAAATAATTGGAAGCTATGGGGAATTAATAAAATATTTATTGTTTTCTCAGAAGAGATCTGTATTGTAGCAATTTAAAATATTTCATAATGAACATTTTTTATAATGAACTATGTAGGCCTAAACTATGTACATTGTACACACAGAAAGGATAGGAGCTTGAAAATTAAAATTTGCGGACTGCGCATGATCTAGGATCAGGCGGCTTATATTTTAATTGTGTACCTAGGTATAAAGTTCCTTAAACGGTATCTTGTAACTTGAATCAATGCAAACAAACTAGAGGCTTTTAAAACTTTTTTAAAGTGGAAGGTCCTGGATTAGCCAATATTCTCCGCCTAGGACAATTCTTTCTCAAACGCATAGGTCTATGACTTCATTTCAAATAATAGTTTGGGTACTCTATTCACGTCTTTGTAAGGATTTTGCAAATACAGATTCTCAATAAAAGGAATGAATCTGCAAAAATTGATGGATTTATACTACTCCGCATGTAGCGAGGAATCAGCAACTAATGACTGTCAGGAATTGAATTATGAACATTTCAAATTCTCATCTCGCTATCGAATCTCACAGAAGTTGATTAATATTATCGTTCGTTGAGTTAAGTTTCGTTGATATGAACAGTCTTCCATCACGTCAGCTCCAATATATCACAGCATCGTTTTATCTGTTTGCAACATTGACATTCATGTCACTTTTAACAAGAATGTGTCTTGTTATACAACTGAAAATGCTTTGCGTTTCGGATTTATGATTTCGACTGTGACAGGTTTTGTCGAACTGTCAATACATTTTGTACTTAGGTTAGATATAATCCTTTATATATAATATATGCTTTTCAAGTATTAAATTCTTACTTTTTTTTTGCCCACCGCTGTGGCTCAGGGGATGCGTTCGATCCTCTCACGCAGCGGGCCCGGGTTCGATTTCTGGTCGGGACAAGTTACCTAGGTGGGGGTTTTCCCTCACCTGTGAGATTAATGTCGGGTAACTTTAGGCCCTTGTGGTCCCCAGATATCATCTGGCTGTCATTATCATCTTCATCCCATCCTCGCCTTGTTTGGTGTGAGTATGTGTGTGAATGGTGTGTCTTGTCCTATGTGTTCGTGTTGTCTCGGAGGTGGCCCCGGAATTGGGCTGATCAATCATCCGGGGAGGCCCTCCATGTCCTTGTTTGGTCAAAAAAGTATGTATGTGATCCAAAGATAATCCCTCTTCCGACAGGTCGCGGCCCTGTAAGGCCCGGGTGGCTTGGGTCGCTTAAATCCTAAAAGGGAGAGGTAAAACTCAGACAAAGAAAGAAAGAAAGAAAGAAAGAAAGAAAGTCTTACTTTTTTATTTTTAACGTCATCAATATATTATTATAAATTACGACATTCAAAGATATTTTATTAGGGGACATGACACCGATAGTGTATGACACGTGGTTTTAGAAATCCCGCATGAGCACAAACGCTGTCATAATATCTAGAAGACTCTGGAAGATACGTTTCTGTTCGCCAGCTAATTTATGTTACAGGCCTGTGACATAAAATGAAATCGAGTCTGCGCATTTGCGAGTCGAATGAAAAAGACAGTTCGAACATGGAGCGGAATCGGAATCGAATTGAGAATATCTGCAACGTACTACTATGTAGTAGGCAATGGGTACCTAGGCAAAGCCCATTTGCCCCATAATTGTGGGAGTGTTAGCAAGAGAGCGATATAAGACGGACTTGGACGTACTGGGGTGGAAGTTACCTATGCCTTCAGGCATAGGCGTACCGAGGGGGGGGGTTTGGGGGTTTGAACCCCCCCCCCCCATTGATTAAAAAAAGGAAAATTGTATAATGTTTTTAAGTGTGCCCATAAATTACTTAATACATGTATAAAGCGTGGGAAGCTTAAAACTCGTTATTTTGCGTCTTAATTTTTAAAATATTCCAGGGGAGGACCCCCGGAAGCTTAAAACTCGTTATTTTGCATCTTAATTTTTAAAATTTTCCGGGGGAGGACCCCCGGACCCCCCCTCCCTGGGGGTATTTTATACCCCCCAGACCCCGCCGATGTTATAACCCCCCCATATGGTCGGCCTGGTTACGCCTATGCCTTCAGGAGTGAAAAAGAGGAAATGTTGTAAGACGGACGGATCTGAGTGTTGTACCCCATAGGGGGGGGGGTGCAGGTCAACAACAGCTTAGAGTAAAGTAAAAATTGTATTCTACGAAAGTTGGATTTGTATAAAGGTAAAATAAATGGGATGGCAATTTAATTGGAGGTTGGAATGAAGGGTTGAATATATTCTGTATTGTAAGAATTTTTTACGCTGCAAGACTTCCAATCGAGACATCGGTTGGAAATTCTACGGAGATGCAGCTGACTTAGTGAAGATAAGTGTAAGGCGTTATTACCTTACAATATAAAAAAAATATATAAAAATTAAATAAATCTTTATTTAATCTGGCAGAGTTAAGGCCTCAAGGCCTTCTCTTACACTCAACCAGAGACAGAAAAAAAGGAACAAACAAATACACTAACATAGTTTTATAAGTAGTAAGAATACACTAGTTATACACATATACAGTAGATAATTGAGTCTATGTTACATAAAATTAATTAAACTATTTTAGCAAAATGTGTTACACTAGGAAAATAAGTAACTTAACTTAGATGTACAATATAAAAGAAACAATAAAACGCAAATATTTTATGCCTAATATATATATATATATATATATATATATATAAATTCTTCTCCGCCAAATCTTCTATATATATATATATATATATATATATATATATATATATATATATATATATAGAAGATTTGGCGGAGAAGAATTTCGTATGAGGACGTACATCTGCGACATGACCTCTTCAGAGAAAATTTTTAATACTGAACTTCATTGTTGAGCAAACAAAGAGAGATATGTATTAATGAATAATTTAGAAAGAAATAGTGTCACGCCTAAGTTGCGTTATTAGTGATCATTTTAAAATTTGACGTTGTCTAGAAGCTATAAATTTAGTTCAGAGTTTGAAGGCTTACTCTTTGTTGAATTAATTATAGTTTTGTAAGAAATCGCATTTTTACATGAAAATCCTAGAAATCCAGTGCTGTCGATCATAAGCGCCAATTTAGGGAGAACAGCGCCATTGAAAAACTACAAGAACATTAACATTTGTTTGCTTAAAGCGCCATTGTGAAAAACAAAGAGAATAGAACAAATATACAGAAATGTAAATTTAGCAACATAGCAGCGGAAGTAGGCCAATTCTATTCACACATTGCCTATTAAGATGAATGTAACATTAAATAAAGAGATTGTAGTTATATGTTGGGTCAAGGCCTGTAGTCATTTGTTTCGTTTGCTTGTTACCAATATTGGGCATTTTTCTGATCTACAAGTCATCATCAATATTGATGGCATTGCCTAATGATGTATTAATCCCGAAAGCAAAATTATTAGTTAAAAAATATAACTTTTATTTTAACGAACTTTTATTAATTCTAGAGTGATAGGAAAAAATGAAATAAGTCAAAATTCCAAAGTTTCAGGAATGACAAAAAAAAGTCATTTCCAAAGCATTGTTACACTATTTAGCTCAGTCCACCAGATATTTTTACACAGTATCTTATACTAGGTAAAAATTTCTGGGTGGACTGTCTAAATGTTGTAACAATGCTGTGAAAATAAATCGTTATTTGTCTCTCCTAAAACTTTGGCCATTTGACTTATTCGCTTTTTCCCTACCACTCTAGGCCTACAAATTATGAACAGTTTAGTTAATCAATGAAAATAGGATTAACTTGAAATTGGAATCCAAAACAAAAAAGTTACTTTAATCACAATAAAATTGATAAAGGTCCAAAGCCAGAATCATAGTCATTTACATGCCTTACGATGCGAACTGATTCAACAGCAGATTAAGTATTTAAAACAACTTTTAGCAAAAGAGCCCCTAAAAACCGATAACCCAGAATACAAAAAGATAACTTTAGCCTGAAAATTCAAAACGCTAGCCAAAAACCAATTATAGGTTCTTAACATGAACTCACAATGTCTTAGCCTATCCCCCCCCCAAAAAAAGACTAACGCCCGAGAACAAATCCACGTTCTGTGCATAAATTCCCATCACATCCAACGGAAGTACAGGTCACGGCATCTATCCCAATGCCCCATAATCAAAGAATTCAAAGAGCTAAAGAAAAACACGTTTTTATCAACGGAGGTTTTCTGTTCCAGTCACAGATCATTCGAAACAAACACATCATTTCACCAATAGACATTATTCGTATCAGGTCACCTTCGCATTGTTACAAATCACCCATTACGTCATCAAAAGCCATGAAAACACAATACATTATTTCACAGAGACGTAAAAATAAACAAAAGAATGGTGTAGCATTGTTACTACTCGATGCTATTTCTCTCAAACTGTAACATTTAATTTAGGCCTAGTAACATTGCCAAAATCATTAATTTCAGATAGGCTATTTAAGATAACAGGGCATTTATCATTAATTTCATTCAGTACAATTCACTTGACATTTCTGTCTTCTTTCTTTTATCTTAGTTTTACTTCTCCCTTTTAGGATTTAAGATACCCAAGCCCCCCGGGCCTTACAGGGCCGCAACCTGTCGGGAGAGGGATTATCTATGGATGACATACATATTTTTTTGACCAGACAAGGACATGGAGGGCCTCCCCGGATGAGTGATCAGCCCAATGCCGGGGCCACATCCGAGACAACACGAACACATAGGACGAGATAAATCATTCACACCCACACACACTCACTTCGAACAAGGCGAAGATGGGGATGAAGATGATAATGACGACAGATTATATCCGGGGACCACAAGGACCTAAAGTTACCTGACATTTGTCTCACAGGGAAAACCCCGGAAAAAACATCACCTAGGTAACTTGTCCCGACCAGGAATCGAACCCGGGTCGAACCCTGAGCCACAGCGCTGGACTCACTTGAAATTTAATTAGTTTTATTAAATTTCAGCCTAATCCTTCGCTCACGGAATTTTCAATCTCACAGAAACAATTATGATAATTTTAAATTTATGTATAGACTATTCTAAGAACCGATAGGATACGTCGAATTTGATTCTAATTCGATTTATGAAGTTAGACCTAGTAAATAGGCTACTTGACAGGCACCCTTTGAATGCATTATACCAGGCTGTTCATAGCATTTGAAACGTTTTTATTAGCTAGTTTTATTAGATTTTTCGTATAGAGTAGAAAAGTATTTTCCACGTTCTTAGCGTTACCCTAGAAACATCACAAGGAAGTGACTGTTTTTAATTTTTTGTTTACTTTTTTTATACTTTTTTGTGAATTGATTTGTCGGGATCCTTCGTCACTCTGCGGGCTTTTTTTAGACTATATCTGAGATTGCAATGTTCTTTAGAACCTACAATTCATTAAAATATAGAATTCATGTACTGTAGGCCTATGTAACATTTGAACACGCTGTATTACTGTTTCGGAACCATCCCCATGTTTTATTTCCAAATACCTGTGCATAGATATGACGAACTCTTCTGGCTTCTTCACTGCGGTAGGTCACGTGATTCATAGTATGAACACAAAACTCTAGGCAGAGTTGTGTCTTCCTGATGCAAAGTTGTGGTAGCGAGCGATTACCAGCTATTTCGTGTTGTTTAGTGTGTAATTAATGTACTATTAGTGTTTATTAGTGTTGTGTGCTTCAATATAAACTGTAAGGAGACTTCTATACGTGCTATGGAGTGAGGATAGCAGCATGAAAGGTAGGAATTGCATTGATAACACTAGGAGGGGTGGTGATTGAAACAAGATGGCTTAGTCAGTGGTGACATCTTTACTGTACTAGTCTCTATCTGTCTACAGAATGCTTATAATTCAAGAAATGTTTGTCTGACTTACAATCAGTTATTTAAATACATAAAATAAGTTGTCCAGGCATGGTTTATAAAAACCGTTTTGCCAAGTGCAAGGTTTTATTTACATTGAATAGGTTAGCGTTCATTTCGTCGTCCAGTAGAACGTTTTCCTCAGGAGTGTGAGGCGTGGAAGATTTGAAGGGCATGATATCTGTTTACACTTTACATATATACTTCCAAACGTCAAGATTCTCGGGAAACCACTTTACTGTCACGCATTATGGCTTTAATTAACTTAATTTTTAAGACGTAATTGATACTGCTCATATAGATGCCCGGTAGTCTGACTCTAGACGAGTCTATTTTGTCAAATTGAAGGGGTGACTGCCTTCAAGCGTGTTGTCTACTTACTTGCATGTGTGCGCTTGCTATCGGGGCAACAACCAAGGAGTGTTCTTTAGAAACATTCTTTTGTAATCAGGCTCAGATCACCATAATAGATATTGTTACTAGTCAATGAAGGGATTGTAGAGATCAGTCATGGCTGGTTTGGTTTATATTCAGTATTCTTGTATATTTTATGTATAGAAACGTAATAATTTTATGTTATGTTAATTTTCGTTTTATTGTCAACTTGTGCTCTGAAGATTAAGTACAATGGCGTTAATAATAATAACATAAAGTTCTGTGTCGTGCTTTCAAAATGTAGAATTAAAGTCGCCAACTCAACAGTAAGCAATGTACTCTTTTCCTTGCTCAGCGATCTAGTAACCCTACTTATATTATACCAAAAATCCCCGACCCTAAAGTGTGAGCTAACTCCGTAGCGTAGTAAAATGTGTGACTTTGATTTTTCTTATATCTCAGGAATGGTTGCTCGTAGAGAAAATATTTTCTTACAAAAATTAAAGGTAACTAAATTTCCTACAAGATTGTATCCGTTCATTGTTCCTCCATCTCAAACCGTTTAAGAAATACTGGCTGTCAAAAATCGACTTTTCTTTTTCTAAAATGTTTATGCCACTTTTTCGGCAAACTTTGTCTCTTATCACCCAAATTAATGGGTTTACAACAAAAACTTTTAGAAAAAAGTTGTAGAGCATTAAATTTACTATAAAATACACACTAAATTTACAATATATATTACATTTTTGAACGGATCCAGACTAACATGGAAAAATTTGAAATCAATACCCTTTATAGTATTTTAATAATTGCCACTTAAATAAGTACTGTCCAGAAATAGACTGACCTGAGTGCCTTGTTCTCTTAAAAACATAGCCCTATTTGGCGAGTATTTTTCCAAACCTGAGAGGTAAGATTATCTCCAAATTTTCTTGTAGCTCCACCTCTATTTCTTGCGGTGTTGTACATTCGGAAAGCACCTTGCTCTCGCTCACGTAGCATATACCTTCACAAGGAAACGCTCTAATTACAAATCTTAGTCTAGTTTTAGTTAATTAGCGGTATAAGAGATATCTCCACGAAACTTGATTTGCATACTGAAGCTGTAAAGACAGCGTTCTCTGCAGAGCAAGTTTATAATTGTTTCCTGCTATTATACTTAGTATTTAAACGTTATCTTTGTAAAGGGTTAAGAGAAGAAACGGAGGGGGGTTAGGGGGAAGATTTTGATGCCACGTACAATGTTTCAAGAATTGTCTCTTTTGTATGCCGAGCGCATGTTTGCCAAGTTAGCCGTATTTCATAAATGCGGAACCTTAAGGAGGTACCCTCTGCTTACGATAGCAATGTGCCTTCCTCTACAAACTCCATATATTTTGTACAGCACTTTCCCGCCTATGTGAATACTGTTTGAATTCTAATTATTATGTGAACAATGTGCATTTTACTGAACATGAGGATTTTCAGAATAGTGAACAAAAACTTAAAGCAAATCTTAAATACAACGTTGTGCATAGGCACAAAATAATTGCAAGTTTAATTATTAAGAACTATGTGGTAATTACTGAAGCATTTTGTTTACTATAAATTCTGGGTAAAGTCGCATTGTAGGGGGGCCCACATTCAAAACCAATTTCCTTGTCATAAAACACCTAATATCACACGTATTTTGTTATAAATTGTTCTCTGGAGAGATGATGTTGCCTCGACGAGTGTTTGTGTTCAACCCGCCCGCCCTACACGTTACACTTTCTTTTATAAAAGAACTACCGAAAAGTGCCGTGAATGCCGCCATATTTTTATATAGAAACTCGTGATTGGACGTTACAGGTGTGACGTCTCACCAGCAGACTACGTAGAATTCTGGGAAATAGGTTCACCAACCTAACAGAACCTGTCACTAATTATTAATTTTGGGAAAATTCAGAATGCCCTACTAAATTAATATGATTGTTCACAACCTAACAGAACCTGTCCCTAATTAGTAACAACGTTTCTAACCTAACTGCCACTAAACTAGAATTTCGGGAGAATTCAGCAATGCACAAGAAGCGTCATGTTGGTCATCGTGCCTCGCTGGAAAACAAAGAACATCACCCGTCCATGGAAACCTGTGCAAATCGCGAGGTGGGCCCCCCTACATTGCGATTATGCCAAATTATGTGATTCAACCTCAAAGTCTTGAGATATTATTGCTTCAGTATTTAAATTTAACTCCAGTAATACAAAGCCATTTTACGTTACGTAGTCGACCTATGAGGGGGACTATCAAACTCACAATAAATTATTTGATTACATTGCTAAAATTCGTTATTCTTCTTATAGGCTTGAATTTATTTTTTCTGGTGTGTCAATAAATTATACATAGACACCATAAAACTAAATAGGCCTATTATAACGTAAAAATGACAATGCAATTTTTATTAAACGACAGGGATTAAATATAAATACCAGTACCTTGGAATAATCACATTAGTGGCATCCCTTTAGTGATAAAAAGATTACTAAATTATGAAGTGATAAAAATTCTTGGAATGTTTCGCAACAACCGAAAATCAAATTTAAAATGAATTTTTATTCCTATACAAATCAAAACATCTCAGACTCTCAAAATATAGTCAATTTTCATTAAATATTTTAAACCTATTTCCGATTTTCGGAACAGAATGTCTTTTATTAACAGTTATATTATTTACAGGTTTGTATTCTGAGTATTTATGATAGCTAAATTCTCTTTGAATGCTCTACAAGCTACTTAAAATAAACTCCTTAAGTGGCATGCCGTTTTGTCCACCTATCAGAATATCACGATCGCGATATAGCCTGTCTGTTTCCCCTCACAATACTCTATTTTATTCTTCCTCCTTTATCGAGGAAGCCCCCAACCTGACAATATAGAAGGATGGCGAACAATCAGAAACGTTCAAAATCAAATTGACTACTAACCATTAAAATTCATGTCATAATATACTGTTTACATTAAAATATATTTTTAAAATTTTGCATTGCTTTAGTTATTTTTCGACCTTATTTTTCATTCTTTCTACTTACTACCATTAATTATCGCGTCAGTATTGAATTTCATTATTAGTTTAATATAGTTTTATTACTTAACTGTCAGTTATATTTATAAATTAGCTTAAAAAGCCCGGCGTTACCCGGGTTTTGTATTTTGCTTGAAATTCGAAATTAAATTATCACACTCAAACTATTCCCTCAGAGAACATTAGATTTGGCTTTGTATCGCTCATACAGGACTAAGAATTTTGCAACCCATTGCTTTACACATCTTGCATGGTAGGGGTTGAAATAAGAAGAAATAGAAATTCCGGTAACATATTTTACTGTGTTTATGGCATATTATTTTTTCTACTTTCATGTTGCCGTACAACATTTTTGAGCTAAAATCAAAACAAAATATCACTTTAATATTTTCTTCCCCAAAAATCTGGGACATAATTTACTGCGCATTTAAAGCTGAAAATGTTCCATCGTATTTTGCCTCTTTTCACATGCTTACGGCTTAAACTATACATCCTTCTTTCTCAAATAATACCTAGGTACAAAGCCTACAGCGATGAATAACATATCAGAGGATAGGATTTTTTATAGCATACTCGCTACCCATCAGAAATTCAGGTTGAGAGAACTGAATACGCTCTTCCCGCAAGACGACCTATTATTCTACATCAAAATGTGGTGTCTCCATGCCCAGGGTAGAGAAAGTTATGTAATGCATCACACCCGATATTTATTTCATTCACCATTATTGATTTACAGAAATGAATGATATCAATAGCCTCTCTAATTTCTCAAAGCTTAAAATCATGCACTTCCAAAGCAACCTGTGTACACTGCAAAAAATAGTGATGTCGTGAGAACTGCACATGTAATGTGAATTGCATTTGGTGAATTCAGTGTAATATTTTCAGAAATTACATAATTTTTCAAAGGAAGGGGTAGTTTGTTTGAATTTTAATGATTAATGTTGCAGGTTGAAGAGGGTACGTGTGCAAAATTTCGTTGAAATCTGCCAAAGCATATGGATTTGTATGAAAGACAAACACTTAACTCTTCTTTTTACATACAAACATATATATTGTGTATACATATACACACGTAATGTATATGTAATATGTTTCAGTTATTTCTTAAATTAGATTATTGGTTATGTTTGTAGGTTTCCACCTTTGGTTAGTGGGAGAAAAGGCCTTAAGGCCTTAACTACACCAGAGGGTACTAAATAAATAAATCAAAATAATTTATGGGCCTGTTAAGTCTCCCCTTAATATTGCTAGGGTTAATGAAATGAATTTAAAGTTTATACTCGTCTGTTTTCTCCCGCTAAAAGTCCCATTTATATTCCCAAAGAGGGACAATATTTAAATTTCAGTAGTGAGTAACATCAAAAAAGCAGATCAAAAATACTATGGACGAGTTATGTTAGTTTTTTTTCAGGAAAGAAAAATGTGATATATGATATTCAAATGACTTTCTCTTCCGTAAGCATAGGTCTTGTGATTTTCTCTCCTCACAATCCAATATGCACTAAGGAACCGCCCAGCATTACTGTGCCTTCCTAGTGCTCAAAACCGAGTTGTTGGCGAAGTGGGACATCCTCTTAGTCTATCAAAATTGAAAGGAAATGACATCTTATGACATTAAAAGAATAACTTCAGATATATTCTAAGAAGAGGTGTTTGAGGTTGAGGGTCTCATTAAATAACTTTCTGTGCAAAATCTTAATCAAATAACATAAGTAGTGCAATTTTATAAAATGTAAATAATGAGAATATTGAAGTAAAGCGAAGAAAAGATCTGAAGGGAAGTCATGGAGGTGATTCGTGCTACATTCCCAGAAGATGTATAATTCCAATATGAATCTTCGTTTTGGTATGATTTTCCTACTTGAAGATAGGCATACAGTATCTAGGTCTTCTTCTGTGAATGGTACATTTGTTTTTTTGATAAGTCAAACAATGTATTTCAGGTGAAAAACTCAGCTTCAAATATCAGAGTTAAATATCATCTTAATACCTTTATCTGTGGTATGACATTAGCAGAGAAAAATAAAAGGGACAATTCGGCCGACTAGATTTTTAAACTATACTTTATAATATATTTTATTCTGTTATAAGGTAGTGTCATCTTGTATATAACTTCTCGGGTTTGCCGTCAGGTGAGAAGTCTGCCATTATCCAACGTTTCATGGACTAACGCTGCCTCCTTCTTCTGGTATCCTGAAAATAATTCCGGGGTGCGCGGGCAAAGAGAGTTAAGTCCACCATCCTAAAAAATTGAGATATGTCCCTAGAGTTATGGATAAAAATGTTCTCTACATTTGTGTTAAGTCCAGTAAGTCATAATCAAAATTGTACGGTAGTTATGGATGTGTGCCTCATGGGTTTATCCATCTCTAAAGCTATGTTGGGCTGGTATAGTGTGTTAAGTCACTCTAATTCTTAGTAACAAGAAAGTGGACTTAACTCTCTTTGCCCGCGCACCCCGGAATTTCTATATACGGTACACCAGGAAAGTGTGTCAAGAGAAAGTAATGGAACTGCTTTGCAGCAGATTTTTAAACGAAGTAACGCAGGGAGTGTGGTAGATTGTTTATAATATTGGGCACAGATCGTGAATATCGTCAGACAATATTTCTTATTTATTGTTTCGTAGTTAAGGAAACAACAAGCTTGCAAATGCAGAACGAGCTTATTCAGCGAGATACGAATTTTATTATTTGCATTACAATTTAATGAGTCCGCAAGACGCTGATTTCTAGAAGCAGAACGTCATAGACATAGGGAAGCAGGAGATCCCAAGGGCCCAAGAATCCTAATGAGGTGACTGCAGCAGTCTTGGGGTTCATCCTGTGAATACCAGTATTAAAACGACATTTTATTTAGCGTTTGATCGTGTTGATGAGAATATTCTTTAGTTTGTATTAATTTTACAGCATTTTAGTAGTACAATTATGTAGTATAAATTTCGGTGGTATTTATAAATCTTGCCTTATCAATATAAATGTTTTAAAATATTAAATATTAAATATATTTCGATCAACTTTTATTAATAAGGTAGATTAAAAAGTTAAAATCATGGCCACATCATACCAACATGATGTGCTGTATGTGAAACTGTTGGCCAGCTCTGAACTGAAGCTCTAGTGAAGTTTCAGTTCAGAGTTGACCAACACAGTCACATACCGCACACCATGTTGGTTTGATGTGGCCAAGATTTTAACTTTTTAAGTTTCATCACTAAAGATGACCAATATATTTGATTTTTAATAGCTTAAAACTTTTATATTGACAAAGGCGAAGTTACCGCACGTTAGACAAGTCAATATGGCTCTATTTGATGAACATTGGAGTATTTATAAAATAAATATTTTCTTTTTCAATTAGGAACGATGTGTTATTGCACATTTATCTAACGAATATTGTAAAGGAAATACCTCCTTTAGATTCAAAGGAATTTCAACCATTTATTCACTTGTTGAGATGTGATGGATCATTAGAAATTACAATAAATTGAGTGCGCATCATGGATATTCTCGTATTGATAGAATTGGTTACACGTATTCACTCGTTTACTACGTATCTACTAACTCACCTACATTCACTCTTTCAACTTAACTCAGTCTCTAACTCATTTACGCAGTAATTATCGCTCTAATTTTACCATCGTACTCTTTCAGCGTAATTATAGGGTAGGGACGTCTTCACCCAGCGAACTGTACTCAAATAAGGTCCAGACTAACATCGCGGGAGTAATTTTTAGAGGAAAATTCGTTCTTACTACGTAGCTGGGAATCGAATCCTGGACCTCGTTTTTCTCTGCACTCGTTAATCTACAGTGCAGTATTTTTTTATCTTCTTGCAAGCAGAACACCTTTCTATGAAATTCCGCTTTTCATCAGTAAATTACCTGATTAAAGAAAGTAGGCCTAAGCTTACTTTGATCTTGAAAGTACGGCGATATAAGCCTAAGTTGTACAGTATTCTTAGAAGACTTCATTTACCGTTTATTGTTTCATTTACGGATTTGTTAATCATTATTTTCTGTTTTAGATCGTCAATATTCCGATTTTTTCATTTATAGATTTTTTAATAATCATTTTCCCTTTAAGATCGTCAATATTCCTGCCACAGATCCCAAGAGTTTTTCTATATTTTCACGTTAGTTAACCGATTTTCTTCGCCCTCAGATTCATGATGGAAGCCCCTCGTACTTTTCATAATAGGCCTACTATATGATTATTTCATTCATAAGCCTCGTATTGGATACTGACTAATAACACTTAATAGTTCCTCGCATGTCGACCATTCACGGCATTTTATTAATTAATGTTTATATTTCTGCAAGAAAGAGCTTCATTAGATAGAACGTACGTCATAACTCAATACGTCGTAGTATCAATACTCCGTGAACCTAGGAAATTATTGGTGAATAGAATAAAGAAACATTTTTACAACAAAACAACTTATTTCGAAATTGATTTAAATAGGAATTGATTTTAAAAAGCATAGTTTTGATTCATATAACATATTACATCATGTCAGCAAGTTTTTCTTCACCTCCTTGGCAGGTTTTAGAGAATGTAGGATTGTAGGCAATAAGTCATCCACTTGTAATTGTATTGCTACGTAATCTCTCTTGACACAATAACGATTTTATTTTAAACAACCCAAGTAAGGAAGTAATTATTTATATTAATGTGTTACATTTAATTTCTGAAATAGTCTTAATAAATACCACTCGAGGTTGCGAGTTTCATCAGGTAATTCTATGCCAATTATCATCCCATATTATTTATGTGTTGTAGACCTACGAGATATTATAAAAGTATAAATTTCGTATGTATTATTGTATTTCTTAAATCCAGTTATATGAGCTAGGTCTTAGACCATTGTTATAGAATAATGGAGACCGTTATGGTTCCTGGAGGTTGATGTTTACAGACAAAAATATGGTGATAAATTATAATAGACAAACACACCCTATCAGAAGACAGAAGTTGTAATAACAGGCAGCTTATTTTGAAAAATTTATTACGAACCATCATCACTTTTTGTTTTTGTTTTGTTATTTACATAATGTCAGGATCCGAAGGTTTCATATTCATGAAAAGCAGGTTGCGTTGCAGAAAACATTCAGGTTTACCATAGAAGCTGTAATGTAGAATAGAAGATTGGAGGAAGCAGCAGAGAAACAGCAGGGATTTTTGAGCAAGACGTTTTTCTTGTTATCTGGCGTCTACTTGTCTACAGATAATGTCTTGCAATTGTAATAACGGAGCTCCCGCAGTAATTCTAAATTACTTTACAGCTTCAGGCTCGTCACAAGCACTGAAATCTGTTCCATTCAACACATACTACTAACAAGCCAGTTTCCTCGTTCCTGGGTTGCACAAACTTGTTCAGAGATGCCAACAATTATTATTTCCAGACAGCTACCTCTTGGTCTTATAATATCACGAATGAGGTAGGCCTACATATTCCGTCACGGTGGTTCATGCTTAGCGCGTGGGCCTGGAATTCAAGTGATCTCGGGTTCAAATCCCGGGGCAGGCAAGTGTGTCATTCGTGGTGGACGAAAACGTGACTTTGGGGGTTTTCTCGGGGATCCTCCCGTTTCCGCATTCCATTCATTCTACCAACACTCTCCACTTCATCTTCCCTTTCACCCATTATCATCCCTTTCCTGGTTCGGGCCAGCAGACTCTGCTACGGGTCTCCCCCGTTTTGTCCCATGGCTTGTGGTTCGGAAGTCGCAGGAGGTGTGCAACGACTCTGGGGCTCTTGTGAAGGAGGGACCAAGGGGATGCTGTGCACGTGGACTGGTATAATTGGTAGGCCTATTTGTTGGATGTAGAGGAGTTCCATGGGGGCTCGTAGTGGAGTCTTTTGACCGGAGGGCCTAAGGGCATGCAAATCTTTCCGTCTCCTAGGGGTTGCACAATGGGCCCCCCTATGTGGCCGTTGTGCGCGAGTCCATGAGGACTCACCCCCGAGAGGCAACGTATTTATTTATTTATTTATTTATTTATATTTCCCTCTGGTGTAGTTAAGTCCTTAAGGCCTTCTCTTCCACTAACCAGAGGTGGATACATTCAAACCTTACCAAATAATCTAATTAAAAATAAAAAATAATAATAAAGAGAGAAACATGATTATATTATATAGATGTAGATTATGTTGGTGAAAACTATAATTAAGACTATTTTAAACTATAGCCTAATAATGAAAATTCAACATTGTAAGTAGAACAAATTAGTGAGAAAAAAAAATAATAATAATAGGAATATAGGCTTACATCTTGTTGACTGTTCCATTCATATGACGTCATTTCACTTCCAGCCAATGGAATGTAATGATAATGAAATTTAAAATTTCAGCCAATCATTTTCAACTTCTTGATAAAATACTACGTCGCGTCGGTAGCATAGCATTTCGTCTCCTGAGTATTGGAGTGTACTACATTTTTGCGAATACAGAGTTGTTTAGATACCGGTATGCATCACATGCGTAACCAATTTTCCATCTCTAAATACCGAAATAATGTGGTGTTCTATGTTACGTTAAATTTGTCTCTTCAGTAATAGTAGCTTCCTCCTTCGTGTTTATCACACTTGAACTTGATAAACATGATACACTCCAATATTTAGGTGACGATTTGTCTGTTTTATCGCATTTGCCTTCTTTTTATTACGACTCTTACGTTTGTTTCTCTGCGTTTCGTATTAAAACTGATTGTTGCGGTAGGCACACTTCAGCAGATTAGCCTCAACAGCCAAATTGTCTTTGAATCAAGGACATGTCGGACATGTCAAAGCAATACTAAGTAATTCAGTTCATTTATTTAATTCATTTTTTTAAATAATTTATTTTCTACTATTCATTAAATAGTCCTATTGAATACAACTCGAGAACATGATTGTCCCTAAATAAATCTACGAGCAATCCAACTTCTCGTGGTGTTGCCGTAGATAACTTCTCGAGTGCTTATCAGAATATATATATATGTACATATATATATGTGTGTATATATATGTGTATATATATATATTAAAATCGTATAAGGCTATTTCTCGAATAAAGTGTAAAATCATATATTCTTGTCTTATTCATTAAAAATAAAATGTGATTTCATTTGTACGATGCACCAGTATAAGGTTCATGACATCTGATTAGACAACTTATTTATTATTATTTATTTTAGACATATAATTTATTTAACAACTGTAAATCCCAAATAAAGTTAATAGTATAACTTTGTCAGTGAACAATTATTGTACAACCCTAGTAGAAAGAAGAGAATGGCGCTAGAAAATATGGAAGTTGCTTGCGACTTTTACAGCACTTGCAATAGCAGAAGACCTGACTCTCTTCTTACCACCAGTTACCCTCTTCTTCCGTCCGTCAGCTCGACTTTCGTTCTTGTATACAAATTATTACACTTGTTTTATGACATTATGGTGATGAGGGAAGTCCCAGAGATATTCAAATAGACCATCACAACACAGCCAGCTATAAAATCTCTATTCTGGAGCATCTACTCATTTCACATAATTGTCTCACATTTCTCAGTAGGATTATTCGAATTATTAACGACGACTGGGTTAATGATTTGCTTAATATCCAAGAACAAACGGTGAAAATACTTTGCACAAACTTTCTCGCATATACTTGTTACGATTTGTATTATTGAGGTTTTTATCTTGACGAAAGAAGCGGTATGCACTATTACAAAATGAACACCTTCAGGTTACACAGGTTTTAAGAATCTTACCGATTTTTTCGTACACTATTCTTCTTACAGCATCACACATATTCTCTCTTTCTTTACCTTAGTTTTACCTCTCCCTTTTAGGGACATTAGCAACACAAATATAACTGAACTAATCTTAAAAGAGAGCGAAATTAAACAAAGTGAGTATGATACAAGATTTAGGGCCACTTTAATTATTGCTATCTTAAGTGGGGATTTTTATAGTCCTACGTAGTACAATATTTAATTTTTAAAATTTAGATTTGTTGAGGAACTTTCTGTACAGTAAGCTGTATTTAAGTCATTATTATATTTATTATTAATATCATTATTGTTATTATTTTTTTTTATTCGTTTCTTTATCAGCATGCCCCAGTACAGTAGTAATATTACATGCATAATCTATAGCTTATTCACATTAAATATCCTAATTTAACCAATTTACATAGTATATCCTACATTGGCCTGATTACATAGTATAGGCCTATCCTAGTTTTCTCTATTTACATAATACTCTTAATTAGCCTATTTACATGATATATCCTAAATTATCCTGTTATTTCCTAAGTTATTATATTACATTATATATCTTCAGTTAATCTATTTACATGATGTGTCCTATATTAGCTATCCTAACTTATGTTGTTTACATAGCATATCCTTAATGAGTCTATTTACTAGGTGTATACTTAATTATCCTATCTGCATGGTATTTCCTTAGTTAGACTATTTACATGGTGTGCCCTATATTAACCTATTTACTTGACATTAGCCTATTTACATGACATATAAGTGTATGTGTATATATATAAATTTTTATGCTTTTATGTACATATTAATGATTTCTTCGCTTTGTTCTCATATCTTATCGTACACTATTGTTTTTATGTATGCCTTGAAATGTCTTGTATATTTATGTATAAAGTCTTTGTGTTTAACTGGCCATCTTCCTCCCTCTTTACGAATTTCTTCCTTCAAAGTATTTCTTGCTTGTTGCTGCATTTCGCATTCATAAAGGAGATGATCCACAGTCTGTGTTGCTTTCCGACATGGGCATATAATCCCTATTCTGTGGAGATGTGATTTGTTTTTGCCGTGTCCTTGTTACTATTGCAGAGAGCTCTGGTGTTATATTAAGTTTCAGTTTTAATCTATCTCTAACGGACGGGATGAACTTCTTACAGACGGCTCCTTTAGCTGTGTTGTTCCACTCTCTCTGCCATTTTGTAGTTCCTTCTTCTTTTATCTCAGTAATAACTGTTGATTTAGGTTTTCTATCATACTGGATGGTTCCACCAGTTCCTTTCGCAGCTTCCTTCGCCATTCTATCTGCCATTTCATTGCCATAATTACCAGCATGGGCTTTTATCCATCCGAAGTGCACTATCCACTTTTGTTCCCGAAGTTTACTTATGATCTTTCTTATTTCTAATATTAAGTGTCCTTGCTTAAAATTGTTTTTGAGCAGACTGAGAGTGACTTGACTATCTGTGTAAATAGCGACTATTCTTTCTTCAGGTCTGATTTTGTCTGTGGAGGCTATGGTTTCTAGAGCTTTTAGAATTCCAATCTGCTCAGCCTGATTGTTTGAACAGTGATCAGATAATTTGGCCTTCATTGTGTGTAGTATCTCTCCATTCTTTAGGATGACAGCAGCAGCCCCTACCATTCCTTGGAGTTTACTGCCATCAGTGAATATTTCTATTTGGTAATTTTTTGATTCGTCAACTTCGTCTACAACAATTCTTTCTGCAGGATGTGGCCATTCTTCCTTTTTCACCGGTACATCAATTTCTACAGGGTCATTGGTGAGTTTGTGTGTTGCTCTATATATTTGAACTGCTTCATGGATACTGATAGCTATTGGTTTAACGCCAGCTAAGACACAAGATGCCTCATATGACAGTGTTTTGTATGCTTTTGCTATCGTGATGTTGATTATTCTCTGTACTCTCTTTAATTTGTTTAAGTTTTTCTGTTTTCTCAAAGCCTGCTCCCATACTGGGGCCCCGTATGTTAGCATGGGCATTATTGCTCCGTTATATATAGTTTTTAGTGCTGTATGGCCTAGTCCCCACCGGAGTCTAGCTGCTCTTCTGAGCATGTTCATAAGGCTCATGGTCTTGTTTGCTGTAACCTCTATGTGTTTATCAAAGAGAAGTTTGCAGTTAAAATATATTCCTAAGTACTTCATTTCATGGACTTGCTTGATACGTTCATAATTTATGTATATATTAATATTCTTGGCTGCAGATGTACGTTTCCTAGATATTAACATAGATGTAGACTTGGATTCATTGAACGTGATTTTATTGTTTTTGGCCCATTCTTCTATTTTCCTCATATCTGTGTTGGCATAATTTTCTGCCTCAATGTCGCTATCACCTATTGAGAGAAGTATGAGGTCATCTGCGAACGCAATGATGTGAGAATGTTTTGAAAAGTTGAGGTACAACAGAGAGTTATACATTACGTTCCAAAAACCAGGCCCGCTACAGGATCCCTGAGGACATCCTTTAGTTACTTCTTTTGTTGCTCTAAGTGAATTCACCGAGAATGTCGCTGATCTGTCACTAAAGTAATTTTGTGCTAAGATGTACAGATTTTTTGGGCATCTAAGCAATTTCAGATTGTACAGTATGCTTGGCCACCAAGCTGCATCGAATGCTCCTTTAACATCCAGGCTTACAAGAACAACACTCTGTTTTTTATTTAGGCTCTGTTCAATTAAATTTTTAACCTTCATTACTGCTTCTATCGTTCCTACTTGTGGGGTGAATCCAAATTGGTTACTACTTAGCAATTTGTTTTTATATAAATGGTGAAAAATTCTGTCAATTAGTAACTTCTCCAGCACTTTACCCGCTACATTAAGAAGACTTATTGGCCTGTATTTAGACACGTCTTTGGTGTGTTCCTTGCCTGGCTTAGTGATAGGAACTATTATAGATTTTTTCCACTGTTTTGGGAAACAACCTCTTCTCAAACATGCATTATATATTTCTGTAATGAAGTTTGGGGTGAGTTTAAATACCCGTAGAAGAATGTCACTCGTTATCCCATCTTCCCCAGGCGATTTTTTAGGATCAAATTTCTTAAGCACAGCAAGGACTTCTTCCTTTGTGAATTCTTTATCATCTGCTTCCTTGGGTGACTCCATTGATAATTTTCTAATTTCTGAGTGGTATTCATTGTCGCTTGCTTTATTGTCCTCTGGTACAAAATGATCAACAATGTGATTTATCGTACTTTCCATATCCTTGGTGTAAGATCCTTCTGGCGTCTGAAGCGTAGATAAAGAAATTTTGTTTTTAGTTTTTCCAGATAAACTTTTGTACACTATGTTCCATGGATTAGACCCAGGAGTTACAGTGCAGAAGTTCCTTCATGATTTTGTTTTTCCTTCTTTGAGCTTCGATTGGTACAGACGTTTTCCCTCTTGGTATCGGTTTCTTCTCTCCTCTCGTAGGTTTAAGTTGTTCTGTGTTCTTTGGAATTTTCGTCTCAACGCAGTTACCTTTTTACGAAGAATCGTTAATTCATCTGTCCACCATGGGACAGATCTACCTTTATTTGTTTTGTTTATGTTTTTTAAGCGAAATGTGGATTTACATGCTAACTGAATGCATGAGAAGAAGTTTTCTATGATCTCTTCAGTGGATTTTCCGTTCTTCAGTTTCTCTGTTAGTTCTTTCTCGACAGCAGAATTCTCCATTGCTGTGCATTTAAAAGTGAATCTGATATTTTCCATTAAGCTGTCATCGAATTTGTTTAAATTTTCCTCTTTAATTATGTATCGTGGATAATGATCATGTTCTGGTGTTTGAAGCGTCCTGTGTTTGTTATTTTCGGTTATTGTGAAGGAGATGAGTTTATGATCAGAACAGCTTTCCTCCTTTCCGCACGTCCACTCAATAACAGAATGATGGAGGTTAGGACTTGAAATCGTCAAGTCAATTAGACTGCGAGCTCTGTTAGTTTCAAATGTTGGTATTCCATTATCCTCATTGACTATTAGTAAATTACTAGAAGTTATGAATTCTTCAAGTTTTTTGCCTCGTTGGTTCGTTATACTGTCAAACAATGTTGTGCTTCTAGCATTGGTGTCAGCTGCGATTATTACTCTGCAGCCGTTAGCATGATTCATTATAGATTCAATTCTTTTAATATCTATTTCTATGTCCTTTTCAATGTCAAAGTATAGACTTGCAGCATAAAATTTATGTTTGTTGGTAATAACTTCTACTACTACACAGTCCTCGTTACATAACTGGTCGATAGCAATAATATCCATTTTATTGTTATTTCCAATTATTGCTGTACGCTTTCTGCCATTTCCTCCGGTAAACGTTCTGAACTTTTTAGGCAGTCCTGCCAATTGGTTATTGATGACATATGGTTCCTGCATGAATATAAGATCTATGTTTTGTTCATTAATTATCTGAACTACATTGTTCGTTGCTGCACGAGAATGTTGGAAGTTCAGTTGTAAACAACGTATTGGTTTGGGTAGATTCTTATTTGTACCATTATTACCAGTATGTCTTGAATCCATGTTAGTAATCGGTGTTGAGAATATACTTCTTTAACAAAGCTTTATAGCTAGTACATTCTTTATCATTTGAAGAGTGATTCTCATCTACCGGCGCCGTTTTATTATACTTATTGTGACTGATGCAATTTATGCATTTATACTGATCTCTTCTTGCTGTACAAGCCTGCATCTGATGATTTCCTGTACAGAGTGGGCACTCTTGTGCTCGGTGGTTATATTTGTTACATTTATAACATCTGGTTATCTTTATGTAGTCATCTAAGTTGCACATGTTCCAACCAATTTTTATTTTTCTGCCCTGTATTATCTTCCGTGCTTCTGACTTGATTTCTATGACCAAGTTACAGTTTCCCTTCCTGTCTTTGAATGCAAATTTAGGTTCAAAGTCATCATTCTTTATGTTCAATTCGGAGTTTTGTTCACATATTGCCTGCTTCAAAGCGTCCATCTCCATTTCTCCTGGAACATTGTAAATAATCATTCTGGGATTCCTCAGTTTAATTTCATTTGCTTCAATTTCATTGCTACATTTTTCCTTGATGCTGGAGCATATTTTCTCAATATCTGTTTTACTGCTGGACTCCATAAGTACATTCCCGTTTCTGAGTGCTTTGAAGGTACATACTCCTGCCTTTATCTCAGTTGGGTCAATCTTGTGCTTAATTAGTGCTTTCATATTCTCGGGGTTGTCGTTCTTCTTGGACTTTACGATTATTTTGAAAGTCCTTGCTTTTCCCGCGCTCTGAGGTATGTTTCTCACGTTTTCGGAGTACTTTCTCTTTTCTTCTGCAGGCGGCGACACTGTTGCGGTAGATTTTACATTTGCTAGTTGTTTGCTTAAATCGGTTATTTTCTTCTCTCTTTCTACAGAATTCTTTGCCATAGTATTGAAAATCTCTCTCAACTTTCCCACTGTGTTTAGAATTTTCTCCTTCAAGTCTTTCCTCATTTTCCCGCTTTCTTCAGTTACATTATGCAGGATTACGAGGCAATTCTCGAAACTGTCCCCTGGATCGCCGTCCATTGTGCTAGTGCTGTTAACTCAATGCCACTGCACGACCACAAGCGCAGATCTAAACAACTATGGCTGCTTCATGTCTTTGGCGTGTATGCATACAGCGTCCATAACCTCGAACAGAGGAATCGCTCTTTGGCGTTGCTATTATTCCACTTTCTCAATTTCTTTATCAAAACCACTATTTACACAGACTCACCTCCACTTTCTGCTTAATATGGTTGTAATTTTAAGATCACTGCCACTCGATATACACAGGACAATATCACTTATTCACGAGCACATTCACATTAAAGTAACCACAGCGGCCATTTTTGAATCCTCATTATTGTTATTGTTATTATAGTTGTTACTATTAATGTTACCTAGCTTATTATACATACTTTTTCTATATACAGATCTTATCACGTGGGTATGGGTTTACCACCAATAGACACTTATAATAACTCATTTGTGCTGCATCTATTTCTATTACTTGGTGGTATCTCAGTATATCCGAAGTTTGCTTTTGAGAATGAAAACCATTAAAAACCCAAGTCAAATATTTCAACCACGAGGGTGTATTTGACCCGAAGGTGTGTTACTTCTGTCACCTTGCTCGGGTTGGATTTTTTAACGTGTGCATTATGAGATGGGTATATTACATTTTAAAGCAATAAATTAGTCATTTTTTTACTAAAGGGAATAAAAGAATTTATATTTTCATATTTTAAAGGTACGTATTAATTTTTTCAAAGTTATGTGTGGTAAAATGCTCATTTTAATCTCCCCATCATCTTTATTATGCTAGATATTCATATACTGCAATAGAAATAGACTAGAGATATAAATAATGGACACGAATAAGTATCCCCTAGGAATTTTTTACCAAAAAAATTATATAGCAATTTTATTGGTCATACATAGAAATATCGAAATTTTTATTTTTATTAAAATCGTTAGAGCCATTTTTCAAAAATAAAATTTCTCAAAAACGTTTTCATACCAGGTTCCCTAATTTTTAAGTAGGGGCCTAATAAAAACAATTTCATGGGGGTTCAGTAACATTTTTAAAAAGTTGTTAACTCAAAAAATGAAGTAAATACAATAAATTGTTTAGACGCTATAGATGTACACGGACAGACAGTTAGACAGACGTCATTACAAAAATACCTTTTTCGGTTTCGAGGTATCGTAAAACATGTTTTGCTATGGTATCTCGATTTCTATTTTTTGCCACGATCACAATACTTTCTCTATACATCGTATTTGCGAGAAAGTTACACATCTGCCTAAAATTGGTTAGACATCATTTTGATATTTAACTTTCTAGTAAATCTTGAAGAGATAATGTGTCAGAGGTACGTAATTCTTAAGTACCGGTACACTTAAGTTTACTGTACACTGGAAGGAAAGAATGGTGAGTCAGCCGCCGTGCAGATTGGATGTAACAAGATGCGAAGAGCATTCTTTTGTGAAAATAGCCACTCTCTAGGGAGAAATGCCAGAGAATACTACAAGGAGCTGATGGAAGCTGTGGGAAATAGCGTTCATCCCCACCAAATTTCTAGGGTTCAAGGGTATGTGATTCCAAGACTTACAACCGCAATGCATTAGAGTGGTACGATACAGTCGCGTATGGGTGTCTGTACCCTTCACTGTCCTACACCTCCATAATACGCATTATACATACATTTCATACCCTGCCCTTTCTCTTGTACATTTCAAAATTTTAAAACGGCCCCTGATTTTCAAAAGAAGAAATAGTTGCCATGACTTGTGCCCCATCCCTCGTATGGTGTATAAACCCACATACAAACACACACATATATAAATATATACATATACATATGCGTGTATCTTTAATATGTTAGATTATAAACAAACATTTATTAATATGTCCCAATTATTCTGGGGAAATTAAAGTATTATTGTATGTAAGAATGTGGCCTATGCATGTATGTATTTATGTAACCTATTTAGGTTGGTTTTTATTATATATTTATGTACATATTTATGTTTGTAGGCCTATGTATGTAGAATTATTTATTATGTAAATTACTATTTGCAGTACTTTGATTTTAAACCTTCGCACTGGTCCTCATGCTCTCTTAATATACAAGAAAAGGAAGAAAAAAAAACATAATTGAACACAAACACATTAAGCTTATCTCTTTCAAATTTGAACAAGAATGAAAGAATCCACAATGTTTTCATTATCCAATTAATAGGTTTTCTCTACAAATAAAGATTCTTTCATTCTGTATCAAATAAATCTGAAAACTTCTCTTTTATATTCGTTACCCGTAGATAAAGTCTCTCATTCTTTTCTTAGCATCGCATCACTCCGTTTAATCGACGGCTAGTACAGAAAACTGAAATCAATTTCGTTTATTTTTGTAATCGATCTCTGAGTTAAGCTCCAGATCGATTCATTAAGTAGGGCTTACGGCTAAGCATAGGTCTACCTAAGCCAGGGTTGCCATACGTACGACTATAGTCGTACACACACGACTATTTCATAGATTTGTACGACGTACGACGCAACCATGAGTGGTACGCCTATTTGTACGACTATTTTAACATGGTATTTTATATTTTATGTAATCAATCTACCGACGAATTTTAAATTTTGATATATATCCAGTTCTTTGTTTTCTCATGGTTTTTGTTGGAAGCATACTGCTAATAATTAATAAGAACACTGTGAGAATTACTGTTTATTTAATTTTATTGTATTTTATCAAATTTAGCACATCGGTAGATAATGAAACACGGCTTATCGTTTACAAAATAAGATGATTTTACATTAAGTGATATATGTGTAAGGAGTACAATACCGATTATTCATTATTATTATTATTATTATTATTATTATTATTATTATAGTCATTCACGCAATAAGAAGTTCATTACACTGAAAATCACAAAGTATACGACAGTTTTAACTAGCATACGACTATTTTCGAATATTGGTACGACTGTTCTACGTTTCTGACCTGGCAACACTGACCTAACACAAAGATATCTCTCTCTCTCTCTCTCTCTCTCTCTCTCTCTCTATATATATATATATATATATATATATATATAAAAGGCTTTGTCCTGACTGACTGGCAGAGAATCAGCATAGAACCTAAACTATAACAGGCAGAGACTTGGAATTTTGATAGTACCTTCGTTTCATAATGTAGGTGCTCACTAAAAAAGGATTTTGAATTTTTCTTATTTTAAATGCAAAAAATTAAATGTTTTTGAGAATACTTAATCCCTTTTTACTCAGAATTATCAAATCCAAATCACAGTTGACGTGGCAACATATTGTTGCCTGTGTTCTCAGATGGGTTTGGAAATAAATGAAATGTGACTTTCACAAATTGGAAAAGCTATCAATATATTTCATGTTGTAAATAAATATTAAAGAATGAAATCCACGAAAATAATGCAGTCACATAACTTTCTCTACCCTGGACATAGAGAAAACAATACGAGGTATATTATGTATATTATTATATCGCAGGTGTTTGGAGAGAGAAGTATGAAAGTGATATTACATTTCTGTTTAATTTCATCCCCAAAACGGTTTTATGGTAACATGAGAGTGAGAAATAAAATATTCCGCAAATACAATGCAATTTTATGTTCCCGAAATTTATGTTTCTTCTTATTTGAACCCCTACCAGGCTTGCTGTGTACTAGCGATGGGATGGAAAATTCTACATCCTCTATGAGCCCTAAAAAGCTATACCAAGCGTTTTCTGAGGGAATAGTTCGAGTGTGATAAATCGTTGTTCCTATTTCGAATTCTAAATACCTATATAATGACCTATAATTTAAAAATCGAAAGTCCTTCATAAGATAATTTCCAATTACAAAATAAAAAACCCGGGCGACGCCGGGCCTTTTAAGCTAGTCTGTCTATATAATAAGCGAAAGTGATAGTATGTTTGTTTGTGTGCTATGCCCAGCCAGATCTATGGCACCCAGAGATCTGAAATGTTTAATATAGGCCTAGATGACTGATGGGGTCCGAATGCAACTCGAAGCCAGATTTTAAATTTTCGCTTTTGTTTGAAAGTTATGAGCGAAAACTGACAGAAATCGTGATTTTTAGCGATTTCGACGCACCAGTTTTCCCTGCACCAGTTTTCCCTGCACCAGTTTTCCCAAAAACTTTTCAATTGTTAAATTAATTACAGATGGCCTTGGTCTGTTACTTTAGCATCTGAGGAAAAATAACATCACTAAAATAAAGCAATCAACTTCACACAGTTCAGAAGGACAATCTCTTAAAGTTGTGTATAGTAGGCCTACTATTTTCGGAAACCGTGCTTCTGTCATGGCATTGCCTTCTATAAAGAAGGCAGTGGTCATGGTCAATAATTGTAACTTCCGTGGGTTGTGCAAGAGTTGGAAATGCAGACAATCTATACTTCTTAACTTCAAACGGAAGTTCACTTAATATGGTATATCCGGACGCTCTATAAAGATAAATGTTTATATATATATCAACGTGGTTGAATTAATAAACGTGGTCAAAGCCGCGGATACCTGCTAGTTAATATACAGTAGCCTATAGGTAAGTATTATAGATATTAATCACATAAACTAAAGACTTCTTAAATATATTGCGCAGATGCAATGAGAAAGAATGTAGCCTAGTATTTCAGCTGGTGACTTACTGATATATTGTGCCATTAATATAGCCTAATACGATTTCATGCATAGACCTACACCTAGAGCTGTTGTGAAGTGTAATAATAGGGAAGGTAATTCCTTGTCGCAACTACCGTTGAAGGATTAGGCTTAACTTATCTTCCGACCGCTAAGGTAATCTACCATAGGCAGATGGCGGTATTTGGGAACATGGTGTCAGCATTGATGGCTTAATGGATCAGAGTCGCTACTTCTTTATCAAGTAGCTCCTCAGTTGGTGTCACGAGGCTGAGTGCACACGTTCCAGATCTCCCTATAAGGCAGGGTTCACACTCAGGCGATAAGCGATAAGCGATATACGATACGCGACACGCACGGACAGATACTTGAAATCTAAAGGGAGGCGATAAAAAAGGTTCACACTCACGCGATAGCGCAACATATCGCAAGTGCTATATCGCTCGAAGTGCAGCATGCTGGTCGCCTGAGCGATTTGTTGCTTACGATATTGTAACTTTTGTAGTGAAGATTGTGTTCCCACCACATTTTAGGTAGATTTCGAAGAAAAATCTACCTATTGCAATCGATACCATGTCATGACTTTCGAAAAATTCTTTCATATCTTTACGTTTCATGCCTCCAAGTACGAAACCACCGCCCGTTCAAAAAAAAAAAAAAAAAAAATCCCTTTAGCCAGGCCTACAGGCTGAGGTAGATTTCAAAGTGCTTTTGGTTTAATTTATTATCGCTGCGTAGCACTCTTCTTTTTTAGCCTTGGCATGGCAAACCCGCAGTAATAAGAACTGAATTCGGTAAAGAGGAAGAGCCTACAATTATTTGTTTTGACAACAAGAATAGGATATAATATTCTGGGAGGCCGTGCGCAAGATCAGCAATGAATAAAATTAGCAAAGCCGCTAAACAAGACAAAATTATATTATAATAATTCTTTTAAGTGTTATTATTTTCAAACATTAAAATCTCGCGTCATATGAGAGCTATCAAGAAACTAGTTATTGATTTGTAGAGTACTCAAGAGCTTTTCAACGATACCCCACAAGACGTAGTTTCAAAAATTTCGAATTTCCATCCCCTCACCCCCACCCCCACTCGTACCCCCAAAAACCCCCGAATTGTTGGTGTCACTGTGAACTCCATAGGGAGTACTCTAATTTATTCAAACAAAGTTTCCCTCTATACTTCATAGGGGCCGAGATATAAATGTTTTAAAATTTCAACCCCCTCCCCCGACCACCCCCTTGGGCCAATTTTGCCCATTAACGAAGTTGTCCGAACTATTGGGCCTAGAAATAACATAATAAAATTTGGTTCAAATATCTTCAAAATTACGGCCGCTATCGTGTAAAAATATATATATATAAATATCACAATTTTTTTTTTTAACGGGCGGTGGTTTCGTACTTAGGGGAGCATGAAACGTAAAGAAATGAAAGAATTTTTCGAAAATCATGACATGGTATCCATTGCAATAGGTAGATTTTTCTTCGAAATCGACCTAAAAGTGATATATATATATATATCTTTACACGCTAGCAGCCATAATTTTCAAGATATTTGAACCAAATTTTATTATGTTATTTCTAGGCCCAATAGTTCGGACAAGTTCGTTAATGACCAAATTTGGCCCCAGGGGAGGGTCGGGGAGGGGTAGAAATTTTGAAATATGTATATCTCGGCTCCTATGAAGTATAGAGGGAAACTTTGTTTGAATAAATTAGAGAACTCCCTATGGAGTTCACAGTGACACCAACGATTCGGGAGTTTTGGTGGTTGGTTGGGGGATGGAAGTTCAAAATTTTTGAAACCACGTCTTATGGGGTATCGTTGAAAAGCGCTTGATGAGTACTCTACAAATCAGTAACTGGTTTCTCGATAGCTCTCATATAAGGCGATATTTAGCACATCGAAATCTACCTCAGCCTGTAGGCCTGCCTAAAGGGAATTTTTATCGCCCAGGTCGCGCCGATTTATCGCTCGCTGTGTGAACCTTCCTAGCAATATATCGTCGCAACAAATTCCTTCCGATAAATCGCTTATCGCTTATCGCCTCAGTGTGAACGCTGCCTAACAGAAAAATCCGAAAAGATCTGCGGCAACACTAACCACTAGACCACGTAGGCGGTCATACAGTGATGTCTTTCTTATAATTAGGGCCCGGAATTTTAGGTGTCAAATATTTTTTCCTTACTAGCTAACTGTGATATTATAATATCCAGTTTCATAGTCATCAGTAATTGTAGTCTATAGAACCTAAAATCAGCTAAATAAGACGACAAAAACTAAACATGACTATAACCTTTTTAATTAAAATAAGATAAAAATAACAACTAAAATTACTTTTTAAATATCTGCCTATAGTTTGCTTGTTACCAGTACCTTTGTAAGATTAAAATATAGCATTACATTTTGTAATGCCATTTTGTAATCCCATTGTCCGGTAAAGGAAATCGTTAGTGAATCAAAATCCTTGGTTTCTTTAGAAACAAATGAAATATATTCTTAAGAAGCTTACGCCAGCTGTTTATTCACAGTGTTTGCTCAAGCAATATGCCAAAAGTAAAGTATTATAAAAATTGGTTGATTAATTTAAAAACGTTCTTCTTTAGTTTATGTAGTGGAGTTGGAAATGACAGGGTAAGAAAATTAATTGTTTTCTATAAACTGTGGAAAATTCTATAAATATTGTTCTATAGTTTTGTAGTTCAGAGCCATGGGAATTGTAAGTAAAAGTAAAATTGATTAATATATTTGTTTTAATATATTTCTTGTAGGCCTACGTATTAAAGTAAAACTTAAAAAATGAGCTTTTCTGAAAATAGTAAAGAACTAAAATAAGACTATTTTAATGCTTAAAAACGAACACAGGGTTTATAAAAATCTAAAAATCTGGGTTTTACTTATAGATTACACTGTTTTAAAACGTGCAATGTCTGGTGTAACGAACGATACTATTATTAGGCCTATTATTATTAGTATTTATTATTATTATTATTGTTATGTTTAAAAACTAATACAAGGTTTATAAAAACCTGAAAATCCGGGCCCTACTTATAATAGATTATACGGTTTTAAAACGGTACAGACCTAACGCCTGTTGTAATAGGTTACGAGAGATATCATTATTATTATTATTATTATTATTATTATTATTATTATTATTATTATTAGCCTATAACGTAATGCTTATAAAGGGTATTCATGCGATCCTTTCTTTATTGCTGGCATTGATCTCTGTGCCACACAGAAGACTAGAAGAGATAAAATTAGGAATGAGGATGTCAGAGAATAGATGCAGGTGGGCCTGTCAATGGGAGAGAGATTGAGTGGTTATGACATGTAAATAGGATGAGGGAGGGCCGAACACCAAGAAAATACTAAATAGGAAATAAAAGGGAAAATGACTAATTGGACGACCCAGGAAAAAGTGGCAGGATCAGATCAAAGAAGATTTGGAAAGCAGAGGAGATACTTGGGGAACTATAATAAGACAAAATGTATATCAAGGTAAAGCAAAATGGAGGCAGATCGTTCATAAACATCCAGCCCGGCTCGCGGGAATTATACTCTCCAAAGGTTTTAGCTTCAAAACTCTCATAAGTGTGCACGTTAGAATAATAAACTAATATCATAATGTCATATCATAAAAACCAGAAATACTAACATAATAATTTGTACTATTCTGTACAGTGTATTGAAGAACATGATTATCTTTGCTTAGAAATTAAAATATCTTGATTAGAATAAAGGTATTCCCTGCAGATTATGTTTCTTTTACACCGAAACTACATAGATATAAAGTAAGGTTAAAGTCAATTCCCTTTTAGCTTATACGGAACTGTAGAACATGGTAGTTCGGCATGTTTCAGTGTTAACGGTTATATCATGATTAATACAGTATTTTACACCCCATATTTGTATACAGTATTTTTACAGCACTCCTTAGGTATGTACCTTTCTACCTGCAGAATAAAAAGAAGGTGGTAGGTCTATATCGTTAAAGATTACGAAGGAGTCAGCATTTCATCTATAATTTCAGCTCTTCTTTACTGAGGAAAACAATTTGGTTGTATTTAACAACAGATGACGTAATGATCCTGCAATGGTTCATCGTGATCTCATTAGCTGCACCAGGCTGTTCGGAGCGAGATCTTAACGATTCAATGATTCGGATATCTCTGCTCCATTCTTTATTTCGTAGGGAGAGACACTTAAGCGAGCAATATTCCACAAAACGAAGGAGGTTTGGAAATATTAGATTGTACCTTAATTGCACTTGTTTTTTGCAGCTTAATTTAATTTCTCTCACTACGAGGCTGGAAATCTAAGTAATTGATTGGAATAATTTGTTCTGCATTCAGATACTGACATCAGCAGATTCCCTTAATGCTCGCATTGGATTCAGAAACTTTAATTTTGAGAAATTATTTCTATTCGTTTCATTTGTTGGCGATTCAAATGCATTAATATATGTTAATCCTTTTATGACGATTGTGGTTTTTATGAGCTCAATAAATTGTCAAATACCATTATTTGATTAATATCCTCCAATAGATTTTGTTATATTCCCTTTAGCTCTATGTTTAAGTGAACACTCAGAACCATAAATGAAGTACACAGGTTTCTTACCACTATTTGTGACATTTATTTCATGTGAAAGTTATTGGGTTCCCAAAAACTCAAGCTCACCAGTTATGCTATTACTTTAACTTTGGTATATCTGTTCACAAGTCTCTTTTTGAGTGTGCAATTAAACTTTTAAGCAAAATGTTTATCTTAACTATGAACACTTGAACGTTTAACTTGCAAATTTATGCAGACTAACGTAACCTATGGAAAACTTTTGAAAGATAAGTAAAAGGCCCTGTGTTTTTATTTCGAGTTATAAATAATTATTTATGTTTATGTAAATAATGTAGCACCGGAACACAATTTCAGTTAGTTTTATTTTTATTTTGCATTTCTATTGAAATTAAAGTAATTAATTAATTTATCATTAATCATTATCATTAATCATTATCAATTTATCATGATCATTATTAGTGTATTTTCATGTTTTGCAGCGTTGAACGATTCTTTATTTGAACATTTGTAAGGACTAGCATAACCCTTGAAAGAGCTGTGGACAACACTATGGAACTCACTGAAGTTTCTCTCAATTTTAGGTAATTATTTAGCCCATATTATATAAGTAATAACCTAAAACAAATTTTTATTAATTTAATTGGTTTATTACTCTAAGTTCCACGTATTTTCAAATTTGAAACATTAACATTTATTAGCACTGGAACAGATAAATCATTAATATTATTAGGCTAATATGAATAGTAAATGAAGCTAATAAATTAAAACGCTCCGTGGGGTCCCAATATAACATTTATAAGTTTAATTAAATATTAATTAACGTTAATTTAAAATAAATTTAAAATATGTCAATCCTTAAACGACGATAAATGTTTGAAAATATTTAAAATATAGGTTTTATTAAATTGTATTAAAAAATAGAAATGGAAGTGAGTTCTCAGTAATCCTTCTTCACCACTTACGCATTCAAAGGTTAATCTGTTCCGTTAGGATTCAATTTTGGAAGAATACTACTTTGCAAAACATTGTTAGCTTTACTAAAGCACCACATTGTAGCTAAAGAGACGCAGCAATGAGACCTTTTTTGATATTCTGGACCAATGACATTTGTTTTCCGTGAACTTTCTTGATGGGTGAGTTGTTCCTAGTTATTCGCTTACGCTCAAATAGGAACTATACAAGTTTGAACAGGAGAAGGATCTAGATATGTCGCCAATCATTACTAAATTCAGGAGAATACAGGATCAGGGCGGGAGGTTTATCAGAAAAGACTGAAGTCAGAAGTTGCTAGGTTTCTCTAATCAAATCCTTGCAGTGTACCAACAGAAAAATTCACAATGTTGCAGAGTTCGCATAACTCTATCTCTGTTGCTTATTTACTGGCTTTGACACCTATAGATATTAATCTAGTCCTAGTCTACTCACAAACGCAATTTCTCCAAGCATTTTTATACAGTATCTTTAAAATACTTTTTTCCCATTTCTACTTCTCTCGCCACCATTTTTTGCCTTCTGAAATTTATTTCGGTAACAATTAAAAAAATTGTGCATTTATTTAACAAGAGCATTAGAAAGAAAAATATTAGTCTATAAGGCAACTATTTTGTATGATAAGTCGTTGCATGTATAAATCTAATAATGATCCCCAGATGAGAATTAACTTCCAGCCCAACACCACACGTAGTTTGAAACTTACCCTTTCAAATTATTACTTCGCTATAGGTCTGCTCTCTGTCCTCTGTAGAAAAATAAGCATAACTAAATTTGTTTTCGATAGTGAAACCTTCACTCGGAGACCAGATACTCCCGTCCGCGGAGTGATACAATACCATTCACTTTAACACGTTCATAATCATACTTGCGACTAAAGATATATACATTTTTACTGTACTAATTTGCTTTTGAAAATTATCTCAGGGAATTTTTGCTAAGTATAAGTTTACAGTAAATAGTACATTAAATCATTTACGATTATATTTACCTGAAGCTGTCGTTCAAGATTTGTAAAAACATATAATAATAATAATAATAATAATAATAATAATAATAATGATAGTAATAATAATAATAATAATAATAATAATAATAATAATAATAAAAGAATACAAAAGTTGTCTCTACAGACCATGGTGTAAAGGCAGAATAGTTAAAAAATAATAATTTTTGAACTTATGTTATATATTTTTATACTTAAGTTTATACTTAATTTTGTAACTTCCTAACTAAAATTCATAACTTTAAATGGGTAGTTCTTAATATTACAAATTAACATATTTCCGTATAGTCTAGATCTATAACATTTTAAAATATATTTTCAATTGTAGGAGTTCTGCTAAGTAGTGTGTTTACAACAAAACTTTACAATTATTTGTTTTTATGGAGCATATTCAGCACTTTTTATACATTGGCTACCTTCCGTCTTAAGACGTTCCCACAATTTCTCGCTCCGCATTTTCCTTGTTGTACTCATATGCAGGAGCTCACCACAAACCCTTAATGTATGCACATAGGCTATATTGTTATTAGCAAAACTTATGTTTTAGGATCATGTGTTGATATATGGGTGTATGTTTTTAGACTTGATTATGAGGCTTAACTAACTCCACAGATGAATTAACAATATTATTGCCAATATATGATTTATTTTTTAAAGTAAAATTTAAGTACACTTATTTCGGTATTCACATTCAAAGAAAAAAGTGACGAAGAGGCCTACAATGATGTATATCAACATAGAGGACTAAAACGTAACCATTTTTATTGGAGACATATAAGCATAGCTAATCCAGCAATCCTTTCGGGAAGATATGAGTAAAAATTAATACATCATCAATAGAAGCCTAGGCGGTGGTGTTACGGGTTCACATTCGGGAGGTTACGGTTTGAATCCCGTGTCCGGAAAATCCAAGTGCATTTTTCTGGAGTTCCTCACTCGCAAAGACGAATACAGGATTAAACTCCACTTAACATTATCCTGATCGTTCCATGTCCGGTGACTGTAAGTATTTGTTTTGTCTTACGAGAAGACAAAGAAATCTGTCAAATTCATGACTTATATGCAGGCTTTCAAACTTAGTGCCCGAACACACAGAGGGAGTTGATTCCGGTTACCAACAACCTGAGTATAGGGGGTGGGGGTTGATTGCGTAGGCTGATAAGACAGTAGCTGATAGCAGTACTGAGAAGTGAATGCGCTAGTGGTACGGTGCCTCTGAAATTGGTCAACAGTGTACCTTGTCATTGTGCGTGTTTATACGTGTTCGGCATGCCGAAAGTAAAGTGTTCTAAAACGCAAACATATATTGAAACATTTGGGAGGGACTATTATACACAAACAGGAGAAAGTATCGTTTTGCATGCTTGTAATGTGAGTTTAGATAATGAGAAGTTATTTTGTGGTCTTCCTATATCAGTATTTCGGTTTGTTTACTATCACGTGAACTAGCATATGGTAGCTAGGGCATACGCCGAGCAAAGTCTGTACGGTACGGTTGCTGTTAACATATTCGATCGGGCACTAAGTTTTAAAGCCTGCTTATATGTGACCCAAAAATTCTCCTCCCCTACCGGTATACAACCGGTATACCAATGGTTGTCTACCGGTTCAAGAACGAAGATAGAAAGATATTAAGAAGCTATCGATGGTTTTATCATTGTTTACTAATGTATTCCTTCATCAAGGAATGGTTATTCTGTAATGTGGATTAGGATACTTGGTCATGATGAGCATAGTATTAATAAGAGTACTTTCGGCATAAGAAGGATGATTAGACAGGAATTCGTACAACAGGTGGTGTATTTTAAATAAGAGGATTCACGTTACTCATGGCATATAAGCCTACTGACGATAACAATATATAACAGAAATAATACAACCTCCAAATAGTTATCCGCTTGGTTACAAGATTTAACTGTTTGATCCTTGAATTAATCGCCTTATGCCAGGTACACTGCAGTTCTACACAATAACTTGTGACCGACTGTTGCACCTGTCTCAGAAGTACGATATTTGGTGTCCCGAAAAAACGAATTCATATTTATTACACTCACAATGCACTGAATTGCATAATAAAATAGAAGTTAAGTAAATATAAATTTATAAACAAATAAGCCTATTAAAACAAAATAAGAACATAATATTATACAGCAGTTGATTAAGGTAAGCCGCAATCATCCGTTTTTAACTGAGAGACTTATGAGTAGACCTGGGATTTTAGGCTCTATAAAAATTAGTTTTAGGCACCTAAAATAGGCTTTCAAAACAAGTAAATAGGTTTTCAAAATAGAAAATAGGCACTTAAAATATGCTTTAAAAGTGTGTAAATAGACAGAAAATAGACTTTAAAATACCACAATATGCTCTTAAACTGTAACGTGATCTTTTCTTTTTACTGTAAGAAGCGTGGTATACATTTTCTAAACAGAAATAACTGCAAAATTAAGACAATTAAAAAGACATTCATAAAAAACAGTTTTGGATTATATGAAAAATTACAACACTACAGGCCTTCTAGGACCTTGGCTGCTGGCCATTAACGATTGTAAAAGTTACAGAAGTTGAATTTTATTTTAAATGTACAAAATAGGCATTTTAGGCACCAAAAGAGTAAAAATAGGCTCCAAAAGTCCAAATAGGCATTTTAGGGCATTATAAAACTCTATAAATGTGAGTGATTTATCATGAAACGTCAACATAATTAAAAATTTTCATGTTATTTCATAAGGAACAAAATAGGCATTTGCCTTAAAATCCCAGGTCTACTTATGAGTGGTGGATTTTTGTACTCTGGAATTTCGGCACTCGCCACATTTCATTTATTTAATACTTGCAAAACGCTATTAACCAGACTTTAAGCATGAACACAATATCATAATGCGTTTACTGGTAGAGAAGAGTTTATTTTAAAATAAATATAGCTTCACTTTAATGTCTCAAACCGTGTAGCTATGCAAAGGGATAAGCTGCATGTACAGGATTGTAGAGAAAATAGATTACAAGTAAAGCTTCTAAAGAGAAGCAAAAAGAACAGAATCCATGAGAAAACAAAAAGTGGAGAGGAGATAGAATAGCCACAACCACCTCTATAACTGCAAAACTGCTTTGGCCGCTAGAGGCACTTTCAACCGAATTGATTCTCAACTGTTTCGTCCCCTTTCGACCTCAATCTTCTAGTTCATTATCCTGTCACCTCCGGGCGCTAGTAGCGATATTGTTGGGATGGGATCCTGTTATACGTACGCTCAGAGAAGATATAGGCCTATATATATAAAAAAGTAACAGAAAATCTAGAAATTGAAGGGAAAATAAGGAAGATGCTTTCAGATAGACAGAACTGTGCAAAGTACACTAAATTCATTTTTATGACTGTTTGCATTCTTATATTGGATGCAGACTAAATTAAGCTCAAATAATTATTCAGATTTTACAGCTTACAATGTTGGAAATGTAAAATATTGCAGCGTAGACAATTAATAGCTCAACTTGCTCAAAACATATTAATTGAGGTTATTTTTGTTAAATTTATATTTAAACTACAAAAAACCAGTGAGTCCTTATGAAGACTTAATTTATGAAGGTAAACGTATAGACATTTTATATGTATTACATATGAACTGCAAGTTTAAAATTGTTGGGAAATGTATTTCATTACTGCGATCCACTCCTGATCTGTGACTTCCAAAATGTGTTCAATTTTCCTTATTTAGATGTGTGCGTATGAACATTCCTAATACATAGTATGACTAACTCGATTTTGTGGGTTCGATAGTATTGACAGACGAGGTAATAAGCTCTTTTCCTACAGTCCTCTTGGGGTAGAATCTTGGTTTCATATTTTGGCGAATTGTAGAGGTTTGGAAAATCGGAGGGAAAAATAGAGAATAAAAAAATAGAATCTTATAGACAGCAATGAACATGTTTGGAGTTACTGGCGGACAAAAAGGTTGAGGGGGGGAATGGGAAATTTTTAATGAAAGCGAGACAGCTCAGGTTCGCGAAAGCGGCAAATGGAGAGCGGGGTGGAGAAGGAGAAGGGATAGACTTAGTTTGTATTTATTTAGTGTTTTATTTATTTAATTCTTTGTTCTCTATTTTTTCTTGTGTTTAAATAAGCATGTACGGTCCGTCGGACCCGTGCGAATGTTTGCATTTGGTTATGTATGAAGCAATTAATGTAATAAATACTTACTTACATACATACGTACATAAAAATACATACATATTTAAATATATTTTTTAATAGTCTATATGAAAAGAATAACGCTTTTTATTACTAATATGGTAAAATTTGATATTATTTGTTTTCAGTTTTTGTACCTAGTTAATACCTCTGTAACAAGTATCTGAAATTTTCCATAAGTATATTGTTATCGATAGCCATACTGAACTTACATCCGCCTGTTATGTTCTAGAAACCCCTCATCCGTCATCTCGCTAAAAAACATAAACGAAGGCTTTTAAATTCCTTACTGCTAACTTATAACCAAAACAAGATCCCTTTTCTTGTCTGTTATAACTCCTTCGCTTCTACATTGTTTATTATGTTCTTCCCTTGCGATCTTCTGGAGATGTGAAATGGATTTCTCTCTCCTTTCCTCAGGGTATATGCAGTCCATATTGCAAGCTAGAAGAGCGCTCGCCGAGAGAATAGGAAAGTCCATATTTTGGAAAGCCATGTTCTGCGAAACACACGTTTGCATTGTATAAATAATAAGGGTCAGTTTCTTGGCAGTGTGCCTCATCCCTTTCGTTTCGCCCCTTATGGCCTTTAGCCTTCCTCCATATAGACAGTATGGGGGTAAAACCGCCTGGTCAATTCTTGGCGCTCTGCCTTGCTTCACAGGGTTAAACCCATCCAAGTTTTCTTACTGCAAAAAAGGAAATACTCATGGTTCTTCTTTTTTGTCAAGAGTTTGCATGAGAAGAAATGGAATTTTCATTACGTTTTGCATACGTAGTCAAGAAATGATTTATTCGGAGATTGCAAACCGTTTCTGCTAATCTGTTGGGGGAGAGCTATTCTCTCCACTCCGCTGTTAATGATCTTAACACTTAGTAGTGATATAGTATCGACATTATTAATTTTAACCCTTAAGTGATAACATATCTTCTTGCCATAATATAACATCAGTCCCCCACACTCCTGAAACAGTGCTATTGCATCCGTTTTTGTACGAATTATTATAGCATTTAAAATGATAGTAATTGATATCCGGGTTAGGCCGCGTCGTGTTTATGGTGTCTTCATAAACCATAAACACGACGCGGCCTAACCCGGATATCAATTACTATCATTTTAAGTATAACTCTGGCCGTGGAAGCCTGCGAACTAAGTTATTATAGCATTTATTAGTTACCTGTTGCAACGTTATTATTAGAAGTTGTTATTTCTAAACTTATACTATTATAAAAATTATATTTTTATATATAATTAGAATTTTAGACAAAGAATAATCTCTGCAATCTTCAGTAATCTGGTCTCATTTTCAATAACTCAAAACACGAGAACTTTTAAGACCTAGATTCGAAATCTTGAGATAATATTTGTGACATTTTTTTGAAATACAGCAAACACTTCTGTAAATTTAAAAGCCATATAGTTTTCTTTTCATTCAAGTATTTTGAAGTCATTATTGTAGAACATCATGTCAGTTTTTTACGTTTTAGTTTTTCGATTACTTTTAAGGATACAAATTGACAAGGTAGAATAGGGGTCCTAACAGCAATCAAAGGCGGTTAGGAAGAATAGATAGGTCTAGGCTAAATGTATTCGTTTCCTGCTTGCAGTTGTTTACGATTTAGGAGTTAGTAATTTAAGGGAAATTTGAGATCAAAGTTAGTCCATTTAGTGTTTTAACCTAAACTTAGTAGCGAAAAGAATGATTTAATTGACACTACCACCCCACGTATATTTGTTCTGACCTGTTTGACTTATTCTATGTGAAAACTAAAGATGCAAACTTAACTTTACTGGGCTTGATGAGGTTCATTTGAGTGTGAATCGGACAAACAAGGAATTTGACATATTAAGTCAAATACATTGCTTTCCCTGCGCTACAGCTAAGGACATCATCAAGAGAATCGTTGCGAATTTGATTCTCCAGAACTATTTTTAATTCAGAAGTGTGAAAATAATTCGAGGTAATAGCTCAAAGTTCCAATGTGCACTTCTGCCTGTAATACCAGCTGCTTCAGTGAGTCTTCTTAGACTATCAAAATCACAGAGGGACTAATGAGTATATGAAATCTCTGTGTGACGTTATAGGCACTTCGCTTATCCCCCCCCCCAAAAAGACACCCCTATTTACAGGTCTTGTGAGCCTCTTATATCCATTTCGAAGAGCACTTGATTATGCTCCACTGATTTTTGAATGTGCACTGCTGTGACATACCCAGAACATGTGCCCACTTTAGCTTCACCACCTGTTCTTAAAATAAGTCGCAGGGAGAATCGGGATCATTTGAACAAAGAATATTTCGCAATGCATCAAGTCATACTGTACGCTTAGATTCTTCGAGTATGGCAAGTATTATTTGTAAATGCTTAAACTCGCATAGATGCATATATGCTATGCATTCATTGAATGAAATTTTAACAGCTAACTTTACAATTTCGTTGTGTAACCTTTAAGGGGAGCTAAGGCTGAGTATTAGGAAATTTTCACAAAACAATATAATTTTTAGTTTTCATCATAGAAGAGCCAGTCCATGTTCTTTCAGAAATATCTACGTAGTTTGCAACATTTTTAAAGACATCACAGTTTTAAAGGGAACGTACATACAATTCATCCTGCAAGACAAATTTATTCTGTATTATTTTAATAAAAGCAATTCTAACACTTTTTATGGCTGTAAATGTTCCTTGCTTACTGTTAGAACTTTCGGAACTTTCTATAATACGTACAAGGAAACAAATTCGTATTTTGTGTTTACATGTGATGGTTTTATATAACTTTCTACTTTTTAAAAGAATAATAAAGTAATTTTTAAATTGTAGGAATTAAAACTCAAAAAAAATATATAGGCAACTACAGAATTCATCATAGCACTCCACTCTGTGCTCTGCACCCTCTCATTACCAATACCTTTGAAGCTTTCCAAGCAGACCTTAATGTTAATTTTTATCATCACCACCATCATCTATTCAAATTTTTAGTGGTGGTGAAGATAATGAAATAAAATATTTAAAACGACTCAGTGGATTAAATAATCTCTCATTTAGAAAAAATAGACATTGAGCAAAGAAACCAGAAAGGCGATGAATGATTATTTATGTGGGCGCATCACAGAATTTGATTACGTGAAGAAAGTGTCTTACAGAAATAACATATCAAGAATTTGACATGTTAGTTTGTTTATTTATTTTAAATTATGTTTCGATAAAGAATTTAGCTTTCACAATGTTATAATTTTAATATTTTGTATAGGCTAATCGACGTTATGAATTTAAACAATGAACAAAAATAAAAGATTTAACCACATCAGTCTGTAACAAAGTTGCTCAGTTCCAAGTCTTTGTTAAGTGGGAGGGGAAATTTTGTCTTTGTAGTAATGCACATGTTTTGCTTTGTAGAAATTCAGATATCAAATTGTAGGAATTCACGTATGAAATTGTAGTAATTCACTTATCAAAATCCTATAAACCGGAAGGTCGCGGGTTCGATCCCCGATGAGGTCATTGGAGTTTTTCAATTGACCTAATCCTTCTGGTGGCACTATGGCCCTGGGGTCGACTCAGCCTCTAACAGAAATGAGTACCGGGAGCAATCCTGGGGGTAAAAGCGGCCGGTGCGTAAGGCGGACAACCTTACCACCTTAATGTGCCGAACCGATTGTCTAAAAATCCGGGAGCCTCAAACTCCTGGAACCCTCTGGGCCTCCATGGCCTGTAATAGAGTACAAACTTTTTACTTTACTAGTAATTCACATGTCTTGTCTTTGTAGGAATTCACGTATGAAATTGTAGTAATTCACTTATCAAAATCCTACAAACAGCAACTTTTAGGAATTCACCTAACGCGCAAACAAGTACAAACAAAGCTGAAATATAAAAATGTTCACATTGTATTGTCGAAGTAAATTACCCAGCGTTCATCCTTGTCGAGCAAGGTAGCTAATGAAGATGCAAAATATGTTATGGTAATGTAATTGTATCATAATTACTGCCGGAGCACATTTCAAACCGTAGGCGATTGGTTGTATTAACAGGTAATCTAGCTATAGCTCTGGTGTTTATTGGAAAACAGAAACTGTACAGTTGCTATAACAGCATGCTGACTTAGTGCGGAATCTATTTATCCGCAGCTAAAATGGGTTCCGTTTATTATATTGCTATTACAACGCGAAATCCGAAAACCTGATTTCGTGATTCAGGAAAGTTGGGTTAAGTTTAATCTTTCTGCGTGCAAGGGTATTCTACTGGCAGTATTTATTGTTTATAATAAAGAACACAGTTTACAGTTAATAAATAATACCAATCTCAGAGAGGGATGATCGTTACATTTCTCTCTCTCGAATCCTATGCCCCCATGTTGGGGCGAAGGGCGTCCAATTGGAGGTTTCTGTTTACCTATGTGAATTTTGTTACGCTTATTTTCCTAGAGAGGGCAGAGGGACAGGTGGTAACGCCATCGCCTCTCAAACCCCCTCCGGAAACAAAGGTATTACTTGGACGTGAAAGGGTCGAGAAATTTTGTCCAGAGGCTCTAATTTAGGCTAGGAGTTCTTTTACGTTCGTTACATTTAGGTTCAAGGTATTTAAGTAAGATTTCAGAACGATAGTTTAATCTTAACACATATTTTTAAGCAGAGAAATAACGTACTATATATCTAAACATTTGCAAACATATTTAAACAATTAAAATGTATGATAATAGTAGTAGCCCTAAGTCTGTGTAATTTTCGAAGAGCTTATATTTTAAATCCTTGTAAATCTTTCGTCAAACGCATAACCTAAGTACCGTAATACAGATGTTTTTATTAGCAAGGTTTTTAGGCTCAATTTCCTTATGAAAAAGGGAAGAGAAAAGGTTGTAAAATAATAAGAAGAAAGGGACAGAAAAGGTGCTGTTTCATTCATGTTTTAAAATAAATCCTATTTCTCTTATTTTTTGTCATAAGTAGCCATAAACCAGCTTAATTATACCACATACCACATACCACACACCACATAATTATACCACATTAAACAATAGTGCTATTCATCAGAGGAGGGAAAAACATTAAACTGTTGTACTGTATCTCAAACTTTAAGCATCTTTACATTTTGAACAGTAAGCTTGTTACTACTAGGGGATTAGACCTAGTTCAAAATCAAAATCTATCGGTTGAATGTTCGTTGTTCTCGAACCTAACCTAATAATTACCAACTGCTTAGTTGCTTAGCTGCTTAGCAAAAGATTTAATCAATAGATATTAACTGTCGGCAGCTGAAGTAACATGTTACCGCATGCAATTCAAAACTTAATGCCCAAATGGATATTGCAACAATATCGGTGATATACGGGTGAAGTGTGAAAAAAGAAAACTTAATAATAAATACTCCGATAGATCTTCCTACTTTATTCTTAAGTACATTATATTTCGAGGGCACAAATTACCGAGTGCTTACCCTATAGAATATTATAAAGTCAGTACTAACGAACGCTACTTGTGTACATTTTCTTACAGGTTGGCTGGTACGATTTGAACTTGAAAAAAGTTATACCTTTCATATTCTGATGTGGATAAAGCTAAATAATTCTCTGTCAAAATCGTAGACTCAAGAGTGCATAAATGTTATTACATCCACGCCCGTTGCGATCTCTTTAAGGTTAGTTTCAAAATCACCATCTAGCTCTAGAAATCTTCCTACAGTTCTTCGACAGGGATTTCGCAGTAGCAAGTTATCCTACCATTTTCCCATTCGAGATACATAATCTGCCCATCTTAGGTACCTTAATTTTATTGGGTAGTTAGTGTAATGTGTGGTAAATGATATAAGAGGTTTAATGAAGGTTTTTATACTGGCCGGTGAGCTCAAACTTATTTCTATTCTCATTGTCTGTTCACCGGCTGAATAAAGCTCCTAGGTCTAAGTCCTCATATTCCGGTTCTGCGTACCACGTATCTGTAGTCACTGATTCCGAAAATGTTCAAATTAAAAGCTATTTAATACTTCACAAATAAATAATTTTGATCCGATACATTTTGATAATTTATGTTGTTGATACTAGCTTTTATAAAAATGTAGCTGTTCTATGTAGTTAAAAGATTAAATATGCTTTTGGTCGGTTATGCACTATCAGAATGCAAAATCATTATTGCCTATGAATTGCCATTAATACAATAATTATTATTAAATTTTTTGTACTACTACATTGCATAGGCGAACGAAGATTGCAAGATAGTACATTTAATATAGCGTTTATTTTATAAGATGACACATAGACAATGTTTTACAACTTAGGCCACCTGTAAAAATTTTCTTTTCCGGAATTTAAACATTACTTGCAACGTGATTTTGAACTTGAGAGTTATTTACTATTGAAATGTCCTACATACTGACAAGATAAATTTCATTTTAGTATGAAGAGATCAGGCAGTATTCTCAATATAAATATTAGATGGAAATTTACAGTGAAGTGTTGATATCTGTAGCAAGATTGAGATCGGAAATATACACACTAAACTTCACTAAAAGGTATATTTACCCAGGATGATCATTTCAACGGGTCTTCCCGCCATCATCGGAAGTCAGAATCGGAGTCCGAATCAGCTGATGATGGCGGGAAGACCCGTTGAAATGATCATCCTGGGTAAATATACATTTTAGTGAAGTTTAGTGTGTATATTTCCGATCTCAATCTTGCTACAGACAGTATTCTATTTCATTGGCAATTACTTGTATTTCTACCATTAATGGTAATATTATAGTTCTCGAGCTCAATAGGCCCCATTAATCATATGTGTTAAAACACTTCTAAACCCAAATCCGTCCAACCCTTCTAAGGGAGAAAAATATTTTGATTTGCGGGATTCAAATGGCCTTTTGAAATGTTTTAATTTATTTTACAAATGACTTTATCAGGCCTATCGGCTGCGGTGGTCTAGAGGTAGCGTGCCCGCCTCTAGATCCGAAGGTCGCGGGATCAAACCCGGCCGCAGTCGATGGGTTTTTCAGGACGTAAAAATCCTGGGCACGGAATCCTCCGGGAGGGACTTTAAGCTGGGGGGCCCGTGTCGTAGATTTACGGCACGTAAAAGAACTCCAAGCCTAAATTAGAGCCTCTGGACAAAATTTCTCGGCCCTTTCACGTCCAAGTAATACCTTAGTTTCCGGAGAGGGGTTACGGGGCGATGGGCTTACCACCTGTCCCTCTGCCCTCTCTAGGAAAATAAGCGTAACAAAATTCACATAGGTACAGAAACCTCCGCTTGGAGGCCCTACGCCCCAACAAAGGGGCACAGGAATAGATAGATAGATTTATCAGGCCTACCAACACTCAGAAATATTAGCTGAAGATTAGACCACAGGAAACCTGAGTACTTAGGAGGAAGCTTATTGAAGTATGTAAACATATATTCATTTAAATTATTACTCATAGCATCATCTATGCATTCCCTTAGTTCCACGGTAAAGAATCGAGCGTTCTTTACTTCAACAGACAATCTACATTCTATACGAAATTTTAGACGGGAGCTGAGAAAGGAAAAAAAAAAAACCGGATGAAAATGTGTCTTTTCGTTGCATTTATAATGAATTGTAAAACGCTGTTTCCCCACTCGGAAGACTTAACGCTTTTACACTTTTATTGAATCTCGGCTTATATAATAATAGCTGGCAGTCCTGCCGGGTAATTGTCTCTCTGCGCCGCTTAATATTGGCATCTACAAGTAAAACACTCACCTTCTCAATTTTACCCAGTAATCTAATACGGGAACCCTTTTGCATGTCATTTTAACAGCTATTCTCTCTCCTACCTTCTTCCCTGACACATGCCTTAGAGCTATTCTCTGTTTTCACACCAAGCAATAATGCCGAGTACAGGGGATTTTCCTTCTACTTTAATGCTGCAGTGTATTCAGTTTCTTGTAGTGTGAAGTGTAAGATATATGAATTAATGTACAGGTAGGGAAAAAAAAGCGAACCGACTAAAATATCTAGTTGCCGATATGAGCCACTGCGCATCCCTAGCGGCATTCACAGGATAGCAGGAAATGTATTGAAATTTGTCCTACAGCCGATAAATTACTTGAATTGAGAAATAATGTCACGTAATTTGCAGTGGTTGTGAAAACAAATTTTTCCGGTACATCTCTTACATTTATTTAGTACCACAAGGCTCTGAAGTCAACTACAAAAGTCGGTCCACTTTTTTTATTTCTCTACCTGTACAAGGCAATTTCTTTCTTATATGTTGATTTTGGTCGTTTTTTCTTCTTCATGCTTATTTTAAAAAATACTAGTAGGCCTAAACTACTGCAATGATACACGCAGGCCTGTTCAAAATGATCCATGTTATTGGAGTTATGCCCTTTACAAAATTTTTTAAAATAAAATCGATCTAAGCCTATCGTCTCTACGTGTTCAAAGAGTAGTCCTAAATAATATGGAACATGGAACGTTAAATCGTGAAGGATGAAATGCGCTGGACATGTTGCATGCATGGGGGAGGAAAGACATATCTCAAAAGTATTGACTGAGAGACTCGAAGGGAAAAGACCATGCGGAAGGCCTAGATGTTGGTGGGAGGACAATCTTAGAATGGATTTAAGGGAAGTAGGATTTGCTAGGGATGATTGGATGGAGTTAGCACAGAATAGGGTTGAATGGCGGACTCAGTAAGAGCGGCAATGAACCTTCGGGTTCCATAAAATAGATAATATTCCTTTAGCTTGCTGAGGAATTGTCTATTGCCATTGAGTAAGTAAGTAAGTAAGTATCATGTTACTTCGACATGATGCTAATATAATTATTTTACTACGAAAGTGGCATTTAACTTATATAAGTTATATTATACGTATATAATAAATTATAATTATATTATATGTAGAATGATTTAATACTAACCGGAACAAGGCACGTACATGAACACAAAAGTTGGTTATCATACAGTATCAAGTGAAGTATGTCAATTAAAACAATAAAAAAGAGATATACGTCACGTTACGAACATGTACAATTGTAACATGTTCATTAAAATGCATTTTTGCATATAATAAAAATTCTGCGTTGTAAAATTATTTGCATAGTATGAAACAAGTACACGGAATGCATAATAACTTCACAGGAAGATAGCAATGTATATGACAGTTGATCAAGCACAAATGAAGTCCTTTTTTTTTATATATGAAAGAATATTTTATGATTGACTGTATTTGCTAGGTGGACATTGTATTTCCGATTCTCTATAGACAATGTTTGATTAATTGCCCTTAAATTTCCGCAGTGCGGTCGGTCGTTTTATTTAGTGCAAACATTGGGAAAAGGTAGCGGAATGGGGAGGCTCGAGTAGATTATTAGAATATCAGGCTTAGGAAGGATGTATACCACTTGAAAAAAAACATGAATACAGCATTGATAGCTATAGAGTAACAAAACGCGACGGTTTCTAACCAATAGTTGATCTGAATTCGCTTCGGCTTGGGGTATGCTTGTGTGTGCATGTATATATGACTTCGAAATCAGGATATAACGTCAATTTCAATGCAATGTTTTGCCAAATATAACAATAAAATAATATTAGTCGTTGGTGGATCCCTTGAAAAGATATCACAGAGGGGGATATGTTTCGAAGTGGGAGGGAGGAAAGCGAACGGGGGCCTCCTCGAATCCGAATACAGCGTCAATTTTAATGCTGTGTTTTGTATGCATCATTGAGTCCCTGATTTAGTTAGGTTCGTAGCATAGAACCCTTATCGCATATTCTGGTCATAAAATACAAACGCACACGTTAATATTGAAATAATGGAAGGAAAGTAAAGGGATCTTTTGTGGTGAACAAATGGAAAGAACCCTGCCTCAGGGAGAGGGGAAAGAGAAGTTTTAAGTCTTTAGCAGGAGAGCTTTATGTGCTAATGTTTAAATGTGGCTTGTATTGTCTTCTGGATATCACAATACGTCTTTGAATAACTGACTGTGGAAATCGGTGACCTATTTATACAGAATTATGCTAAACACCCTGAGTAATTTCAAAGGTACTATTTGTGCAGCAAACTTCTCAATATCCATAAGGAATGTATGTCATTCCTGATGTGACAATATATGAACTACTGTAGGTATCATTTTCTTTCTTCTATCTTCTTCCTTTCTTTGTCTTAGTTTTCCTCTCCCTTATTTAGGATTTAAGCCACCCAAGCCGCCCGGGCCTTAAGGGCCGCGACCTGTCGGGAGAGGGATTATCTATGGATCACATACATAGTTTCTTGACCAGACAAGGACATGGAGGGCCTCCCCGGATGAGTGATCAGCCCAATGCCGGGGCCACCTCCGAGACAACATGGACAGCATGAACACATAGGACGAGACACACCATGTCACGTAGCGAATGGCTGCGTGCATAATAGACGATAAGAAACCATTTCTAAACAAAGGAAGGGTTGGGGAGACTTCGATTAATCGATATTGAACCTTGTTATGACTATCGATACTGCCCTGAATTTATTTGAATTCCAGAAAAAAGAGAAATGCGCATGCGCCGACGGTGAGTCGACGGGAGAAGAGCTGATCCGAAAAAGACAGTAAGAGTACGTGCCTGACCACGAGAGAGAGAAGTTAAAAAGGCAGAAGGGAGAAGACGAGATTGGGATGTGTGACAGCGGTAGAGGCGTTCTGGCATAATGGTGTGTCAGACTTTCATCTAAAGGAAATTCTGGTTGTGAACTTCCTTGACACGGCTATATGGAGATAGTCATTAATCAGAAGAATACACCAAGTCGGCCAGTACGAGACACCGCTACAGCGAACATCAGCTGTGAGAGTGAGTCGTGACTGCTCGCTCTGAATAAGAGCAGATATGGACATCAGGAAGTAATGGAAGACAACTCAGGATCGGAGGATAAGTTGGACATCACTGGTTGAGTATAGTCGTCTAGACTTTTTTTCTTATTGTTTGGGGAGTGAGAAAATTGAGATATCCTTTTTTTTTAAGGATGGTTTCTAAGTCATGTATGGCGATTAGATACCGTATGGAATAATAGAATAGAATAGAATAGAAACATAGAAGTGAGAATTCTAGAAGTAAAGTGATGAAATCCAGTAATCCAACTATTTTCTATTTCTGGTCTAAATTAATTATAAAAGAGCAGTCAAGAGCCTAACAACTAAATGCCAAAGTTAAATCTCTTCACTTTAGGTTTTTTTGGGTGATTGTCCCACGAATGAATACATAGCTAGGGGCAATTGGTGATGCTCATAGAAACTTTGTTATTTTTGAGACAGGACGCGAGGGGAGTAAGGAAGAAAAGTAATTAAGGGGCATGCTTAGTACTTCTTACGAGGGCCCCTCCCTCTTGGGTTTCGTTCAGGTGACGGGTGACTATCTATAAATAGATTTCATGCTGGCCTGTAATGTTAAGTTATGTTTTTTTATAGAGATTTATCTACAAGCGAAGGTGTATGGAATATGGTAGAGGGGGATAAGAAGTGGAAAGATTGAAGGGCAAAAGAAGGCCTACGAGTGGTAGTGCAGTAGGTGTGTACCATTGGAAGATTTACATGTTAGGGTAGAAGTAAAAGTCACTACAGGGGTTATAGAGAAGCTTACTAATCTGGGCGTGAATTAGTTTCAGTTAGAATTCTAGGGAATTTAGAGACAAAAGAAGATTGGGTGCCCATGCTAAAGAGTAGTAACTTAAGAAGTAGGAAAACTAGAATAACCACCAAGTGAATTAAATCAATGGTATAAGCTGAAGGGAACTCTACTTAAAGAAAGAAAGGGGTTAAAAGATAATAGCTGATGACTGGTCAGGTTAGAAAGAGGAGAGTGAGTTGAAAGATAACAACAAATGATTGGTTAGGCTAGAAAGAGGAGAATAGGTAATTGTGAGTAGTGTACTGATGATAAGTAGTTTATTAGCAAGTACCAGAGATTGTAAGGGGGAGGTGAGGGAACGCCGGAAGTATCCCGAATCAAACAAATAAAATCTGGTAGTAGGCAAGGCCTATACTAGTACATATAAAGAAAAGAAATTTATGAGAGATTGTGAAAGCCATCGATGTTGGAGGCGAACAACGGCCCCACGTGCCTCTAGGAGAGAGTGTCAGGGACCTCTGACGTCGATTTACAAAATTTTATTTTTGTTTGCGGCCCATTAATATTTTCCCGGTTGCAGGAGAGGAGTCAGATTGTTTGTAACTCAAGATCTAGACGTCGCTCCTGTATCGGTGGTCTATCGCCACAGTCACTCTGTGGGTATAGGCCTAAACTTCTATTTCTTTCTTCGTGAGACTGTCTTTTCTATCTATCTTTAAATACAATTCTTCATGGACTAAGCTGACAAATAGACTAATATAGGAGACATAGGTGGGATTATTGAGTGTAATCTGTAGAGTAAGGACTGGATTATGAATTGAAAACCTTTATTTATTCAAGAAAAAAAAACCCAGTATAATATATATATTGAACTATCCTGAAGTTGCAAATGTAAATGACTACACAAGTCAGTAGTAAATTAGAAGAATAATACAAGACGTTCTAGTAGATACCTGAAAAACAAAGAAAGAAAATTAAAGTAATTAATTAAGGATTTGTTATTGTTGAACAGAGAACGTACTTATATAGTTAAAATTGGGTATACTAACCTTGAATAATCAAATATTATCCTACCAATAAAAGTGTTGAATGGTTAATGTAGTGTAAATGTAATTTATTGTATATAAGATTGTTATTGTTGAAAAAAAGAAAAAAAAATAATATATTAAATAAATTACGGTCGTTGTTACTTAAAGCAAAGTAACGGGAAGTTCAGTCTTCACAACCATTCACACACACATATTCACTCCGAACAAGGAGAGGATGGGATGAAGAAGATATAATGACGGCCAGATGATATCTGGGGACCACAAGGGCCTAAAGTTACCCGATAGTTTTCTCACAGGTGAGGAAAACCTCAGAAAAACCCCAGCTAGGTAACTTGTCCCGACCAGGATTCGAAATCATTTTCATAATTTGAAAGTATTAATTATACAAAAACCAATCTTTAAAAAAGCAAATATAGCTTATGATCAGACTTGGCAATTATTCTAATAAATTTCAGAGTAAGTATATTTTTTCCCTATATGCGTAGGGCCTACATACAATAGGCCTATCTATTTACAATGAAATTAATTACTATTATTGTATAACAATTTGACTTTTGTGTAACTTATTTTGTGAATCTTACACGTAAATCCCCATAGAGGAGGAACTACAATATATATCGTAAAAAAGAGATAATAGAAGGCCTATAGAGGAAACTCTTTGATGAGGAACCATTACAACATAGAAGCACTGTTCTAAGATGTTATTGGATGACAATAGATAAGACGTTCGGGCAAGCAGAAAGTAAATCAGAGTTAGCATATTCTTCCTGAATTATTAAAAGTGCAGGCAAGAAGATCTTACATTTACCTATCAGATTAGATTCATAATCATCATGATCATATCATTATCATAGTCTGTATGATCATCATCGTAATCATCGTCGTCGTCATCATCATCATCATCATCATCATCATCATCATCACTTAACAGCGAGCCGGGTAAGATGTTATCGTATGTGCTTTCTGCAACGAAACTTTGTTTAAGGAATTCCGCACTCCCTACTAGGGATATCTAGGGATATTTCTCTTCTCTCTAATTGGTTTAGCCATTCCTTACTGGGTCTTCCAACTGCTCTGCTGTCAACTAAGTTACTGTCCTCTCTGAGTAAACACGTGGTGTTCTTATAGTTTGCATTCACTGTACATATCAAAATTATTTTTATCCTGCTGACTTTAATCTCTTTTCCATAAATCTTTCACTCTCAATTCTATTCTGATTCCAACAATTTTTTAAAATAAAGTGGTAAAATTATGAATTAGCCGTTTTATTAGACTAGACGGGGCTATAAAATAGCCGGACTGTCACTCTAAAGCTATAGTATTTTAGAAGATGAAAACTTTTAATGAAAATCCTTCCTCGATCCATGTACCGCTCCATCTGAAACCTTCACTGGTGAAAGCAGTGGGGCAGATCCTTTTCAGATATCTTGCTCATGACCTCCGTCGGTTTTCCTTTCACTACGTCTACGTCTCGAACTGGGCCCCCTTGAATTTTAGTCTATCAGCATCAACGAGAAACGTTGATGCTATTTTTTCGGTGAGAACTATCTGAAACCGATAAACGAGAGTAGAGCAAATAAATTATAGATAAACTGGAGAAAAGGAGAGGACGACAGGTTTGCAAGTTTATTCTTCAGTTTATTAATATATTTAGTGACACCGAATTGAAGGACAACATGGGAGGTAGGAGGACAATATTAGGATAGATTTAAGAGAAGTAGGATTTGCGAGGGATGGTTGGATGGAGTTAGCAAAGAATAGGGTTGAATGTGGAGCTCAGGTAAGTGCGGCAATCAACCTCCGGGTTCCATAAAATAGATAATATTCCTTTGGCTTGCTTAGGAATTGTATATTGCCATTGAGTAAGTGACACCGAATACAATAGTAAAGTATACGGTAATTTCCCCCAGATATATGACGTTTATGATATGATAGACATAGACTTAATAATAAGTTATAATCTGATTTTAGAAAAGTTACTCATATATACTTATTTGTAAACTGTTACTTGTACGTAAGTGAATTAATACATTGTTTAAAAAATCCTGGTGAAAGTATACTTGTAAATCCTTCAACGTGGATTTTTTGGAATTGTGATTTAGGTGGAAGACACTTTATTACTTATATTATTCCTTCCACCACTAGGGAAATGAAATTCTTCACTAGATTCTGTAGATTTGTAACTGTTGCAGTAATGCGAGCTCTGAACTCAGCAAGATTGGCATGCCAAGGAGGAACATACAAGGCATCTTTGATGAAACCTCGTAGAAAATATCGGGGGAGTGGGTCAGATCTGGTCTGAAAGTGAATGGATCCATCTCGATCATCTTCGTCAAACTGCGGATTGAGGAAATTTGCGAGCATATCTTGAAAATAAGCATTCTAGCGCTCTTGGGTGTCTGAATTCGGTACTAAGGCATTATGTGAGTCAAAATGTGATGTGTTTTTTGCTTTGAAATTACACCTTAACTATCCCCTTACGGTATAGGGTTAAATTTTTAAAAGCCTTTAAAGTTGTAGAGTCCTTTTTGCTACACGGTGTATTTTTATTTAGTTATTCATTCATTTAATTAGTTTATTTATTTAATTGTAGGCTTTATTTGTCTATAATTTTCAGCTTATGAGGCACTTAACTTTCAATCATTGCGGCAGCATGCGATTTTCTCGCACGAACGACAATCAGAATCCTGCAAAATAAATAAAATGTATACTGTACTTGATTCCAGCAATTCAACAACATTTTATTTTATTCCTAGGCCTTTCGACATTCTTCTATCATCTCCAGGGCATTTTCTTATTATGGTAGGCTATAGATGTATTAATTAAAAATTAAACTGCATTGTCTTATATTGTTGTCAACGTAATAATATAAATAAGTTCCAAGATGAAGATGAAGAAGAAGGAGGAAACTTTGAAGTGATAGTGTTTTAGTAAAAATTTAAACTCTTTAATTAATTTAATTATTTTACCACATAGACAAGAATATAAGTACCGAGCGAGGCGGCCGAGATGGTAACGTCTTGGACTCGCATTCGGGAGGTCCCAGGTTCAAATCCCGTGGCCGGCCAATTTGACATAGGTTTTCTCAAGTTTCCACAGTCGTAAAGGCATATTGGATATTTATATACCATGAAACATCCTCACCATTTCATCCTGTATCATATTCATTTAAATTAATACCAGTTAAATTTACTCCATTAAATACACCGACAATAGAAACAATTGACAAGCAATAGTTCCATGGCCTGCCCTACTGTACAGACACAGATCCCGCACTTCTGATATAGCCTCGAAGCTGAAAGGAGTATAAACACAGCTGAAATAATAATAATAATAATAATAATAATAATAATAATAATAATAATAATAATAATAATAATAATAAGAATATAAGTGAATGCAATTTTAATTTTTAATTATTGATGCATGTACATGAGCATAAGAAGAGAAGTCGAAAGACCTAGGCATGAAATCAAATATTTTTGATTTCTGGTATCAGATATACATTTTATTTATTTTTGCTCGTCCATACTGTAATAAGCTTATTACGTGTGACGTAAAGATATCATAATGATACTCATTTCGAAACTGATCATTTTGACATGGGTGTGGTATCGATTATTAACAAACACAGAACGATATTGAGACTTGAGAGTAATTTCATAATAAATATCCTTTATTTGAAATAAAATCAATTCTGTTCGCGTTAATTTTAATATCATACAAAAATTGAATGATTTCGTGTTGTCAAAATCCGTTGATTTTAAGAAAATTACCGAAAGAAAGCTTCGATTTGACCGACGACATGGGCTGCCATCTCTCGTAGAAGACAATAACTACGACAACCATCTGACGCGGAGGTCGTGGCGGGCTTCTTCCCGTTTGTTTGACTGAATCTCAAATCTCGAATTTTAAACATTCAGACGAATTATGGTCGAACAAATATAGTCGTATGTAACTTGCCTATCATGGTAATTAAGATACTCGTATCTCAATAAATTCCATTGTAGGCTCGTTGCATAATGTACTATTTATTGATCGAGCTTGACGGTACCGGTACTACAATATGTATTTTAACACCTTTGCAGAACCCTGCAGTTTATGAGTAAAGCACAGATTGTAAACTGCTTTCCTTCTAATTCATGGCGAGGATATGATTTACAAAATTATCATTCTATTTGACAAAAGAAAGGGCAATTGAGTTCGCTGTGCCAATTCCATACCATTACCAATGATAAGAACTTGTACTCCAATAGAAATATTGCAATAACTCCTTCTTAATTATCTCGAAATTCGATTCCACTCCATAGAACCCAAGAAACTGTGAAAGTGTAGAGGAAATATGAATTTCTTATATTGTAAAAGAGTTTTCCGTTTCCTACCTTCTAACGACATCTGATATTCAAAAGCGTGAAGAGTAAATGTAAAACAAAAAGGAAGTAAGAAAGAAGAATTGTCGTTTCTTCTGTTATAAATTACACTGTTCTCTGCTTTAATGTTTTACGAGTTGAAAACTTGTTCCAGATCGTGGCAAGGTAAAAATATGCATACAGACTCATGAAAAAATTGGCTTAAGTTAGATCTATAAATTTCCCCGTGAAGCTCCGCATGTTCGGAAGTGGAGGGCGACCGTCAACTTTTTTCTTTATTTTTCTTTCTTTTTCATTTAAAAATATTTTGAAGCCACCCTGTTATGGAGCAATAGCTTTATGCGACGACTCATGATATATGGGGCGCTTATTATGACTTGCAATGTGTTTTTTTTTATATAAAAACTTCTTGACCCTGTAGTTTCGAATTTTTGAACAAACATTCATTGTACCGTTGAAAATTTATAGGAAAAGTTCCATGTTGTAAGAATTTTCATTTCTGCTCTAAGTTTGGTCTACTTACATAACAGTATTACGTAAAGCAAATGATATAACATAATATAAATAAAATCGCTATTCTTTTCCATGTGCTGGAAATAGGTTATGCCTTAACTTATTCGGGGTCCAATTAAGTAATTAAAGTGTTTAAATTTTTATTAAAACACTTTCACTGATCCGTCTTCCAGTTTCCTTGTTCTTCTTCTTCTTCTTCTTCATCATCTTCTTTTTGCGACGTAATTATTTTATCTCATTGACAAAAAATTAGGACAGTCCAGTTTTAATTTTTAATTGATACATCTATAGAGAATTTTCTAGCAATAATACTAGGAAATTTCTTCGTGTCATATTTTCGGAAAACTTTAGTTCAATATTACAGTATATCATTCTGTACATCATTATTACATCATTTTTTTAACGTTGCACTTCACAGATAGACAGACACAGATAAAGTACAATGGAGGAAAATAAAACTAGAATTAATTAATCTTCCCATAAGTTAAACACACAAATATTCTAACTATTCTTTTCATTGACATGACGTATAAATGCATCACATTGAACAGTTGTTTAAAGCAGATTTATACTTTGTGTAAAATGTGAGGATTTTTATCCACCTATCACATTTAATATTTATGGAAGCTGTCTATTATACTGATTTTTTCATTGATTTCAAATGAATGATTTCACTTGAAGATTGTTTGTATAACTATATAAATTCACACTGAAAGTAGTTAGGAAGATATTCAGAATTAGTTTATAATGCCAGAAAATACGAAATTGATCGAAAATCTTCCGAATTTTTCCCCAACTAAATTTAAGGAAGTGGAACGACAATGCTCAGTAGTGGATCCAACTGAACTGGAGTACATTTTGTAAAGTAAGAAGAGAGGATGGATCACAACTGCTATCTTAATTTTCAATTTGATATTTTCACTTTTGTGTTAAGGCTATATATCTTAGTGCTGGAAGAACATTTTCTTCTATAAACCGAATAAAAACAAACAAACAAACAAAAATCAGCTGAGTACTGAAATGATTTACGAACTTCTGCATTCAAAAACGAATAGCCTTATAAGACGTACATCCTCAACAATAACTTCAAAATTTGTGCAGAGTTTCTATGTCGGATGAATAGCGTCATCTACATTAGGGTTTCTCAACTTTTTTGAACCCGAGGACCTCTAAAATGTCTAAAAAAATTTACGGACCCTAATTTGGATCCAATTTTTAAAACAAGGTCTATGTTCTTAATATTTGGGGCATTAATTATAGGTCATTATAACGAAATATGTGAAAACATTTTATTTCTTTACCTACCAGTTGCTTTATGATATTGTTTAATTATGTCTGCGGACCATCTGCACCATCTTCGGGGACCACCAGTGGTCCGCGGATCATAGGTTGAGAAACGCTGATCTACATTAAGGATAGAGGGCAAGGTGGAGGAGGAGAAGAAAAAGAAGAAGAGGATGAAGAAGAAGAAGGAAAAGAAGAAGAAGAAAGAAAAAAGAAAAAAATATTACAGAAAACATTTTCGAGTGATTGTATTTTTTCTTATAATACTGTCATAGGACCGTAACATTAATCTATTTATTTAAAATAACTTCCGAAATTTTCCTTTATGCTTCCAAAATTGTTTAGTGCTCTCTTCCGAAATAATTATTTCAGAACTGGCAACACTGTCTGAAAGAGTTAAATTGCACTGTTAATGACATCTAGGTATTATATCTTGAATATTTTAAAAATCCTACATTTTTCATTCCAGGCAAAATGTCTCCCCGCTACATTACGCAACGATATCGCAGGCTTGAAACCTGCAGAGTGATTAGTCGCGTACTGTATTGAATGGGAAACGCATCTGTGATTGATTTCGAACCAGGTTTTCGTCAAATTTTGCATCATTAATTGGTCATTTAAAAGCTGCATGCATAAGCTAGTAGGTATCACGATGAAAATGAGACATACCGCCCCCAAACCATTCATTGTGCTCAGATTGCGGGCTGCTTCCAATTTGCAATTTGAACGAGAAATCATGATGGACATGGAAACAGTATTCAGTTGGTAGTCATCGCAAATTCCCTCCCAGTCCCTCCAGCTAAGGGCGGGATTTCTCTAAACAGACGGAAAATCTATGTGATACCGTGGGGTACATCGGAAACATTAGTGGATAAAATATATCAGTATAAAATAGCTTTTTTTTAGTCAGTCGTATTTTAATGGATAAAAGGAATATAGGCACGCTTAGTTATAAAGTCAACAAACAGTAGCTCATTTATTATTCTTAACATATTATTATATTTTGTGTGACCACGTGATAAAACTAAATATTTTTTAGGCTAGTTAAAAAACACTTTTTAAAAATATCTTAAAGAAAAACAAATATTTAATTTTTTATAAGTAGCAGAAGATTATAAAAAATTAAATATGGTAGACAGGCAGTCGAATTACACATACAAATAATACAAATAATGGAAATGTATTCGCTATGGCAACTGCGGAAGAGTTTCAATATCAACTCTTGGTAAACACTAAAACCATGACCATGACCTTGAAGCCGATCATGCTAAAGCGTGTAATGAAATCTCCGAGAGGTGAGATTATACGCCCTACAACCAAAATTATTCGTGTTCGTAGATTCTTCACTCCTTATTATGGATTTATTTAGGCTGCTTGTCATACTACTCAGTTATTGTTAGATTGGTGATAATATAATCCAAATGTTGAAGTAGGATTTATTAAATAATATGTATTCGACGGCATGTTCTTATTATTGATACAGTTCGTGAAAGAAATTCTTCTCATACGGTCCAGTGTTACGCTTAATGTGTGACAAGTTTTGATTGTGAAAATTATAATTATTCTATTATCCTGCTGTATTGTCTATTGTTCATCTATTTCTAAGTATATTTACAAACTATTTAGGTCGATTCCTGTTCTTTAAAAATCGTTGGTTGCAGTTGGATTCTGGTTCTGTTTTTGAGTATTATGGTCCATCTTTGATCGGAAGAGAGTTCTTATCCTCAGCCTCTAGGATAGGATCATCTCATGTTTCCATATTATTTTTCAGAAGGCAGTATAAGTTTTTTCCTTTTGTGTCGACATCAGTTCCTGCAACAAATAAGAAAGACAGTTTTTCATTTTTTAGCTACAGTTCTCTAAGAATCCAGCACCTACCGAAACTTTTCACAATTGTAATATTATGATTAAGATTAAGAAAATGTTATTCAATTAAGATTATTTTATTAAAATGTTAAAGTATATTATAGAATATAATCTGTTTGCTTTTCCTGGTTTAATAATTAATATCTTTAATTAATTAATTAATCACAATCTTAGTCACTTTAGAAATAGACTGAAGAAAACGTCATAAAATCATTATATGATTTACTTATCACTTTGTTAAACAATTTCAGTTCACTCAAACTAGGCAAAAATTACTGTTAATAAGATATTTTTGCGTATTAAGTTTTATTGTATAACAGTTCACCACTTTGACAGGGGGCGAAACAAGTTTCTTGGGTGGGGATTTTTTTAGGGTTATTCTCATCTATAAGACGAATACCAGGACACTTTAGACCCCTGAGATCCCCGGACATCATCTGACCGTCTTTATCACATTCGCATTGTTCAGAATGGGTGTATGGGCGATTGGTGAATAGTCTTGTCTTCTGTGTTGTCTCAGAGGTGGCCCTGGCATTGGATTGATCACTTATCCGTGGAAGCCCTCCATGTCCTTGTCTGGTCAAGTTCTCGTTTATGATCAAATGGGCAGTCTCTCTTCTGGCAGGTTGTGGCCTTGGCCGCATAGACAGTTCTTGCAACAGGAGAGGTAAAACTGAAAGATGGTGAGAATAGCAGTATAGGCATATTTAATAAAATAATTAGTCCATATGGTTAGCAATTTATTCTCTTAATGAGTAGGTTTTGGCATAACAATGGACAAAAAGAACACACATTTGATAAATTCATCACATAAATATTTTGAAGCTTGGAATAGTTCCACTAAAAGACATTTTATAATTTTTTAACTCGACAGTTAATTTTAATGTGTGTTTGTATAATTGTATAATTCTGACAGAGCTCTGTTTTTATGTATTTATATTTCTAGAACTTTTAAGTTATCTGATATATACCTAATCTCCAAATGTTTACCTTACCATCATATTCTTTAATACATTTAATGTTTAATCTGTAATACGTTATTGGATTGTCATACACATAAACTAGTAAACAAATAAATAGAATAGAATGGAATAGATCAGTATTCAAGGCTGATATTGGACACGTCATTTACCTTACATATTAAAAACATTAAGAACGTCATATCATTATACTAGAAAGTTATTGTTAAGCGTGAATGATATCTAAATATATAATATAATATACTAAATATAATGCAATATATAATATAATATAATATAATGTAATATATAATATAATGTAATACATTATATAATGTAATATATAATATAATGTAATATATAATATAATGTAATATATTATATAATATGCTAATAAACAACTCTTTTTTAAATAATGAGTCTGCAAGTATAGCAACTTAAATATAGCCATATTTACATGAATACATGCTCAAGATATTGAGCGTTTTGTGTACAAGATATTGTGAAAACATGGAAAGTTTAGTGATCATAATATAGGAAGAGTATAACTGGATTTTGTATACAAGCTATAGAAAACAGCACAAAATATCGTGTAGCTGGAAATTACTGAAGTAAAAACAGGGAAGCCCAATTCAAAAATTGGAAGAATTATTAAAAATAAACTCACCTATACGTTTAATCTCCGCGAAATAAGGAAATAAACAATTAAACATCCTATCAAAGGGAATAGTAAAAGAACTCTCTATGAAAACCATTGTAAACTGAATAGCAGATACACGAGAATGGGCCACATGAGATAGAATACGCTAAATGAATTGTAGTTATTTAACTGTCAAGAACAGAACTGGCGAGCGAAAATTCATGGCATTATTTTTCCATTAACTCACTTTCATATCGGAGAGTGTCATGTTTAAAAACAGTTAATAAATGTTTTAAAACCGCAGAGCTATCTAATTAAATCATATAGTATATTAATACTGCATTGAGCAGTTGAATAGTTTTCAATTGAGAAATGTGACAATAAATTTTTGTTGTTTCCAGCAGAAACCTCCCCATTGTCATATTTCGTTTTTGGAAATAATAATGTCAGAGTACTGTAGCGATATGAGCCCATGGTTGTAGCTCCTCCGTACACTTCGCCGCATGACATATAGCGAGGCCCATAAGCAACAGAGTGTTATCAAAAGATTAGATAATTTCACTAAATCATTTTTATTCTCAAACAACAAACAATAGCCCAAGCCCTCTCGCTCGAAAACATTCAACATGCATAAGGGATAGATGACTATCGCAGCAGATATACTCGATAACAACACACTCCATCACTTTTATATACTTATCTTTTTTAACTGCCACCGCTGCCTTTTATGTGTAAACGATTAATTTTTACTGTCGATGAGGTTTTAATTGCGCTGATGCTTGCAACAGTGGAATATGTTACACTGGATGAAGTTAAAGATGTTTGCCACCCTTATTCTGAACTACAGCTTAGGGGCCGGACATAATATATTAAAAAAATAATATACTAAACTTCCATTATTGTTAAATTAATTACTGTAAATCATTCGAAATTTATTAGCAAAATGCTTTTATATGAATATCTATCTGTTCTACGATAACTTTGCATGCATTTTGCGGTTATAATTTGGATTTTTATAAGGTTTTAGAACCTAAGCAATTTGTATAATGTTTCTAATACCAGTACCGGTCCAGTTCTTGTTCTGAAGTGCATTCCTGCAATTCTGGCCTCAACAGGTTATTCAGGTTTAGCCTATATGCAATCACAGGCTGCTACCTGGGTACTATTTCAACTATTTGTTCCTTTAAAAAATACTATTTTGTTACTTTTTTAAATGATGCAACTTTAAGTTAGGCTACTTTTTCCTTCCTTGGATTAGGAGAGTCGTCTTACTGCTTACTATTCAGGTAAAATGAAAACAATTAGGCATAACAAACTCTTTGAAGCAGCACATTCCAAGTTAGATAAAGCTTTGGACACAATTGATATAGCCTACACGACGCAAATGTTAACACATGCCGTGATGAAGGATTGGCATTCATCAAAGATGAGGAAAGGCTCATGTATAAAAGATTAGAACAAATAAAATAAATCACTTTAGATACCATTTTTGTGACGAAAAGTAATTTTTTTAATAGTAAATAAAATACTTTCATTTTTTTTGTATTTGCTTCTAGTATTTTTACCATTAATGTATGTACAATTTAACTTGACATGATTTTGTTTTCGGCATTCCTGATTAAATGTTGACACACCTTCTGTAATTCTAATTCTAATAAAAACATTGTACAATGACCTCTTCATCTCCCCAGCATACAAAAATATAATGGATATTAGAGGCCGACAGAAAATAATATTTTGCATAATAACGTACTATTTTATTGTCAAATTAGTTGTTAATTATCATCAATTGAGTTTTTATTTTTATTTACACCATAATTTCAATTTTAAGGATTAAAAGGTAAACAAGATGTTTACTTACATATTAATGACAGCAGAGTTACTTTTTGATTTCTTTTTTTAAAGGTTGGTTAGTTTTCAAATTTTTTGATATTATATAGTGAGTTTCAGCCCTGCAAACAAGTTTAAAGCTAACTTTAGAGCGTCTTGATTGCTTCAATGGAAACGCAATAATATAATTTTCCAATGAGCCTATAGATATTCTAAAGTAGTAGCGTACACTGAATCACGTTACACATACACGTTGTCACAAAAAGCAAAGTAGGTTTTATATTTTATATTATTAATCTTATTTTATAATATTAATCGTAATTTGATTAAAATTACTGCAGAAGTTCAGAACTGAGAATAGAGATAGAGGTAAAGTCCAAATGGCATCATGATGAGGAAAACAATATAATAAACTAATAAACAGCCCTTTCATGTCTTATTTTAATGTTATTTCTTGACCCCTTGAATCAGCACAGTTCTACACGTTTCATCATTATTATTATTATTACTATTATTATTATTATTATTATTATTATTATTTATAACAGTTTGAATTACTGTTGAAGTTCAGAACTGAGAATAGAGGCAAAGTCAATGTGGCAACATATTTAAGAAAACAATATAATAAACTAATAAACAGCCCTTTCATGTCTTATTTTAATGTTATTTCTTGACCCTTGAATCAGCACAGTTCTACACTTTTCATTATTATTATTATTATTATTATTATTATTATTATTATTATTTATTACTGTATTACTGTTGAAGTTCAGAACTGAGAATAGAGGCAAAGTCAATATAGCAACATCATTAAGAAAACAACAAAATAAACTAATAGAGAACCCTTTCATGTATTGGCTCTCCCACATGCCTCACATAATAATTAAATAGGATTAACATTCGATGGAAGAGGATATCTACAATTTAATTTTTATGAAGTTCGGAACTTTTGTGAATCCCATTCACTGTGAGCTTAGTTTAATATGTACTCAGGTAGGCAAGTTGTAGATCTTGAATAAGCTATGCACCAGAGCCAATTTCATAAACATCCCATCCATTCAGTGATATCGTAATAGCTGGAACTTTAATGTAACACAAAATCTGCTACACAGGCCTTCTTTCCTTCACAACTTCTTCAAAACCATGCAAAATATTAACTAAAAATGCTGTTCATTCTGTCACCAGTCACCGGAATTTACTGGTACAATAGATAACGAAATAACACAAGTTTATTATATGAGCAAACAACAGCTGTTTCCCTCCGCATAAAACCTGTAGTGAGTAGTCCAATGCTAAACATGGCAAAACCACAATTCTGGCGACTGGCCAAACTGATTATTTGAAGGGAAGCTTTAAAGTAATTTTTCCCAATGCATTTAGAAATTAGTTTGCCAATATAGTTCTATTTGACTTTAAATACACCAATACCAATACCATCACTAGTAATATTAATAACAGTAATAATAACAATAAAATCAGGTAAACTGATGTAACAAAGTGCCAGTATGTTTTTGTTTAAACAGTTATGACTGCAATTATGATATGCAGAATATGTTTTTTTTTTAAATTGATTTCCAAGTTAAGCTCCAGATTTATTCATCAAGCAGGGCTTACGGAAGAACAAAGGTCTAGTTTTTTAATGAGATTAAAATCTTCCAGCATCACCTGAACTGTACAGATATGTGATATCATGACAATCGCACACTCACATAAAAATGTCAAAAAAAAATTCAAATTGGCCGGTTTCGGGTTTTGAACCATGGACTCCAGAATTTGAGGCCAAAGCGTTACCATCTCGGCCACCGGGGTCATTTTAACGGTCTAGTTGGATAAGCGCTTGTAAATCGATAGTGTTTTTTGTCATAGCTACCTGTATTTTAATTTCCAAGGCCTTATAAGATAACAGTAAAACAATAGGCAGTGTTGTCAAGATAATTGATTTTCATTTTTTTTATAAATTCTTTCGAATACGTATATTACCATAAAATAGGCACTAAATTGAGCATTACTCCGAAACAGGTCAACCGATTTTATCTATTATAAATAGACGTCTTCCCATGGACATTATAAATGCGTATACGAAGTTTCATAAATATACGATAAAGCGTATTTGAGTTATTGCGCCTTTAAAGTAGACATTAAATTGGGGTTTACTCCGGTACCGGTCAACAGATTAGGTTCAAATTCAATAGGGCACTTCTCATGAACGTCATAAATGAGTATACCAAGTTTCATGGAAATCCGATACAGCGTATTTGAGTTATGGCGCCTTTCTATTAGAAAGGCGCCATAATCTATTAAAATAGGCACTAAATTGGGCATTACACCGGTACCGGTGAACAGATTTGGTTCAATATCAATAGGGTTCTTCCCATGGACATTATAAACGTGTATACCAAGTTTCATTAATATTCGACAAAGCGTATTTGAGTTATCGCGCGTACAGACACACGGACGGACGGACAGACAGACAGACAGACAGACGGACAGACATTTTTCGTCCCCACACACAATCTCATAAAGTACCATACTGGCACTTAATAACAATAAATGTAGACTAAATTTAATAATTGTTATAAAATAGTTCATTGCATTAAAGGATTCTAATTAGATTTTACCATTTCACTCTTATCTATGTCTTTACTTCTTTATGTTTCTTAATATTAATTTAGCAATTGAATTCCCAGCTCATCCTGCGACTACTTGCTCCTACCTATAAGTAATCGATGTAGAGGTCGGCACCGAGATTAAAACAAAATTATTTAAAGTTGGTACCTCTTGAAACTTCGGACCAGCTGTTATTAGCGAATAATTTGTTTGTTATTCACTATATCACTATCTTAGAAAAAGTATTGTGCAATACAAGTGTGAAGTGTGTAACAGAATTCCGGAATAACAAGAAACGAGACGACCTCGATATTTTAAAAACATACTTCCGACTCTTATATCGTAATAGACCTAATAGACGTAATGCCATTGAGAGCGGACCGGCCTTATCCCTTAACCCTTGAGTAGAAAGATTAGGCCTGTACCACATAGGCATTTTCGTAACGAGACTGGTAATATTAATAGGTTGATACAACTGGAGGAACCTATTCATATTCCAAATTACAAAAATTAAATAATAAATTTTATTCTCTGTATTAACAAAAAAAAAACAAAACAAACAACAAAAAAAAAAAAAAAAAAGGGACTCGTGCATAGTAACCAAAAAATATGTTATGCAACGAGCCTAAAATAGCATTTTTAAAGTTACCAGTATGTTGCTTCTTCTCATACGGGTGAATTAATTACAACAGTTTTTGTACGACCATGATTGAATGTTTCAGTTTTAAGCTTTTAGATTCAACGAGACGGCGTCCTCGGCGATCAGTTATTAGTAAGTTGGTGTTTTTTTTAAACGATTGATGGAACATGATGGAGAGCTGGGAATTCGAAGCCTCTCTTGGCGTTTTAACCTCGAACCAAGGGTCTTAAAACGCGAAATGAACTCAATTTCGTATAATAACAAAAATATCAACTCGAAGAGAATTTTTTAAATATAGGTTGTTTATTATGCAGTTTGATTTGCTGCTCTCAAGTCGTCAGGATTGTTCCGTGTTCGATATTAATCTATACCACAACACTTTTATAATGAAATTCTGTACTATAATGGATATCATTATGATACTGCTATGTTACATTTAATAAGCGTATTGTAGTAGGCTATGGTCGAACAAAACATTTATTTCCTCACGTACAAATGCAAATAAAACACACAACAAATAAAAATATCAGGTGAACAATGATTTCACTTGATTACTTACATTAATGTAAAAATTCTTCTCTGAAAGGGTTTTAAAATTTTTGTGCATTTTAAACTTTTTAAAATACATTACATACTCTAATGAATATCTATTTTCTTCTACTTTTTTAAATGAAACTTCTTTAGCCGCGCTAGGAGTAAATCGAGATCTAACCCTAACTTAATTTACGAACAAAATCGTCACGCAATTAGTGGGGCTGAGACGGAACGAACTGCACAGAAAACAATCAATTCAATGATTAGGCTTATCCAAAATTTAAAAAAACAAAAAATCCAAAATTAAAAAATCTAAAAATTCAAATTAAGTAATCCAAATTCCAAAATTTAAAAAAATCAAAATCACCTATCCAAAATTTAAAAATCCAAAATTAAAAAATAAATAAACAAAAAATTCAAAGATCCAAAATTACAAAATTAAAAAATTCAAGATCCAAAATTTAAATAGTAAAAATCCAAAATTAAAAAGTTCAAAAACCCAATATTTAAAATGTTAAACAATCCAAAATTGAAAAAATCCATTAATCCAAAATTGAAAAAAGCCAAAAATTAAAACAAGTTTCACTTCTATCGCGTGGGATTCCACGCTCACTTTTTTGTTTGTTTGTTTGTTTGTTTGTTTGTTTGTTTGTTTCTTTCTTTCTTTCTTTCTTTCTTTCTTCAGAGAGTGACCATGTTAAGTACAGTCTCGTAACAGACAAAGCATTACCTGTCCTTGACGTAATTTATTGAGAAGTGAGACCTTCACCATAATTTCTGCCTTGGGAGGAAAGGCCCACGATCCGACTGAGGGACACTAGGCCGGATGATACCGCTTAGAGTGGCTAGGTCCTTTTGCTGGATGGGGATGACACAATACCCAGTCCTGATCCAGGAAGTAAACTTTACATCTCTGTTAAATCCCCGACCCGGCCGGGAATCGAACCCGGGCAGTATCGCTACCAACCCACCCACGGTGACGGATAATAATAATAATAATAATAATAATAATAATAATAATAATAATAATAATATGATGATTATAATAATAATAATAATAATAATTATTATTATTATTATTATAATCATCATCATCATCATCATCATCATTAATATACTAATAGTCATAATAATCAACATCATCACCTGAAAATTTTGAGCGGTTAAACTGACTTGCTTGGAATGTACTATTTTCAGCTCAAAATGTTATGCCTTATTTCTAACAGATATCTGAGAGTACTTTAAGTAATATGAAATGACGTACATGTTTTATAGTACAGTATCTTAAACTCTTTAACTCATGTTTCGTGATATCTGTAGTTTAATAAAAACAATACATGACGTATGAAAAATATCAAAACTGCGCTGTGTGAAGCTGCCAGTACATCGAGTTCGCATTGTGTACACAGATAAAGGACAAATTCAACAAACACGGCGGAGTGACAAAATGTAATTTTTCATCTGATGTGATGATGGGATGGAAAGCGATGTTAAAAAAAAAAGACGTGTGAGTGACGTAAGTTGTTACGTTGTTGCACGGAGACGAGAAATTAATTTGGATAGCACATCGCAAGTAGTCCACCCTATCGGAATGGCGTTCAATTGTTTCGGAGCATGCACAAAAAAGCAATAGGGCGTATCGTATCGCATTACTCTAAAACCTATTAATCAATAAATTATGGCGTTTTTAGACGACACAAAATGTGTGGGTGGAAAGAGATGGAGATACACGACTATTGTATTGCTCAGCAAAAATGCTAAATCGCTGAAAAATGAAAGCGATGATGATATTGGTCAGTGATTTCATGTACATATAATTCAAAATTCATTCTACCCGTTACTTGTTCCCTTTTATTATCGTAGCTGATGCCGTTACGAAAAATCAACATGTACACCTTCTGCATATATTAGGCCTAATAACAGCTCTGTAATAGGCCTAATATCATTAACGGTATAAGTAATTTTTATTAATGATAATATTAATAATAATAAAATACATTGTAGTATTAATATTCTTCTTATAATCTTCATGATTAGCAGGAGTTCATCATGGCAACTAATACTCATGGGGGCAGGCGCCAGAAAATTTGGAGCTATGATAAGAATTATATTTTCTTTCGGAAAATTTTAACAATGCTTAGGCCTACATTTTGAAACAGAGTTTAATTTTTTTTTTATAGAAGTACTTCTCAGGATGCAGAGAAAATATAAACTATAGCAAGGAAAAATAAATGATAGAAGTATAGGCCTAACTGAAGTTGAGATCCCTTAGTCTTAGTAACTTCTGGGCGGACTTAATTGAAGAATATTTACAGCTTTCCTGTAAGTTTATTTTTATTGGAAATACAATCAAAGCACTCAAATGCAAACTAAGGAAGCGAGGGTCTGTCGAAAATACGGAAACTCTGTCATATCGAGGGAGAAATGAAGTGGGACCACAGCAATGAAAATAGACATTTTGTTAATACATCTATTTAATTTTAATGTTACATAGTAAACAACATACATGTTGTAAGACAGACATAAAACTTACGTTACTGCACATAGTCTAATATTAAAGGAGCATGAGATAGACTGTGCCGGTGTGAGGATATTTTGCAGGTTCGTAGAAGCTGTGCATATTTTTCATGTTGCTTCCGATCTGTGCAGTCATAAAGTACCGTATATTAATATAGTATAATATAATATAATATAATGTAATGTAATATAATATAATGTAATATAATAAAAAAAACAATATAATACAATATAATATAATATAATGTAATATAATAGTTGTAGAGCAGTTGAAAATTTCGTTGAGATATCCTAAGTTCGAGATATCGAGATCCGAGCTATCGAGCCTTGGCTCTAAACAAATAACTCTGTAAAGCAGAATATGTAGGCTAAGAGCGCCCTGGTAGACTTCGTAACGGACTGACCATTACTGTAATAAGTTAATTTATACCATCTCTTTCGAGTCAGAGAAGCACAAGCTATTGAAATTTGAAGTTTCACTTATTAGTAGTTGGTAAATTTACAATCTGACACCTTTCGTTTTGTATGTTTTTATTTTATTCTCTGATAATATTAATTATTCTTCTTTCTTAGTTATTTGATATTGTTGATTTCGTTGTCAGTGTATGTGTGTGTGCATATTTATAAGTTATACACATGCTCTGACTAACTATAAATATATATATAATTACTATATATATATATATTGTGTGTGTGTGTTCGTTATTGTTGGACTTCAAAATGAGTATTAACGCTGAAACCCCGAAACTGAATTTCAGCGTGAAAACAATATGCGTACTTCCTCTGCTTATAATACAGTTACACAAAGCAAAATGATTGGAAAATAGGGCTGCATGTGACAATGATAAAATAAAGAAGCTACTTGAACAGAATAAAACAATTCAAGTTACAAGAAATAAACATGGGACACAACTAACACAATTACTGGATCACCGGTACATCTTAGCTTACTATTAGTAATAGCGCTCTAGAATTCGTTTCAGTGGGGTGTCTGGATATGTTCGACACAAGTTTCTCATGGATTGTGACGATTAACGATTTAGATGATTACGTTGACAATAATAACTTTTATGGTAAAGCTGTGTATAGACATTTAAAATATATTTTTTGAGCTATTTACTTTCTTGAAATTTATGACTGGCCAAAAAGAGAAAAATCTAAATAAAATCCGCTGGCGGTCACGACGCATATTTAAAAAAAATATTTATTAGTTAATGTTGTATTTATAATATATTGTTAATATTATATTAGAAAATAATTATAATTTTAATAAATAGTATGTTGGAATCAAAGCAACATAGTTCGATCGCTTTACAAGCGGGAAAGATGGTACATGCAGTATTATGCGTTGGATTTATAAATCTATTTCGCATTATGTGCAACATTATTGTTTGAAATCATAGTACTATCCTAATTCCAAGAGAACTTAAGCTAAAACTAAGCCTCTTTCCAAATGTGCATATAATTTTGTAATTTTGACCTATAGTGAGAAACAGAATTTTAACAGGATATTAACGCCAATGCATGAGGTTTGCTCACCTTAACTGTACAACGACCATCAATAGTGTTAAGAAATTCCGCCTAATATGCCACTAACCTAAATATATGCAACAGCTGGAGGTTGAAGGAAATTAAGTACAAGAATGAAAAGAAACGCCTTTAAGTTGAAAGTTTACATATTTATTTGGCTACTGTATTTTAAGTATAATAAAAATATAATAAAATAAGCCTATCGTGTCCCATGTAGGGCAAAGGCCTCCTAAGAAGGGTTTAGCTCCTCTTATCTAGCACGGCGGGCTACTCCGCGCTAGTGAAGTTGTTCGTGATTTTGAGCGTCATGTACACTTGAACTTTAACATTTGGTCTTGAGCACTTAGTCTTGCGTATTGTTCAGGGTTTTCCCCAGTTCTTTCCACTCGTTTCTTCTTTTGGCTACCCTGGTCCATTGTTGGCCCACTTTATCCTTGAAAAGGTCCTCCCATCTCCTTTTAGGTCTTCCGCGCAGCCTTCTTCCTTGTCTGGGGTCCCATATGGTACTCCTGTATTTTAAGTAGATAGTATTAAATAATTAACTTGGAGTTATGAAGCGTTACTTATTGCCCAGTATGGGCTGTAGTCTGGAAACAGTGAGCTCAGTGTTCGCTATAAGATTGGTAGGCTATTTACAATTGATAAAAGTTATTTACAGGCTACTGTAAATGTTAAAATGTAGCAGAATGATGAGTGTATATAATGTTAAAACCTAATTAAAACTTATTGTTATGCAGATTGAAACTTGATGTTTTAATAAAAACACTGTTTAATGTGTTAGTTCATAGGATTTGTTTGTTACGTGTCGTTATCCATGTTTTAATTAAAACGATCTTAAGTTCATCAAAATTGACGGCGTTCTCTTCTTATATTTCTTGAGTGGAGCTTGTTCTTAAAGTTCTAAGGAACGTGAGATGTTACATTTCCTTGACTATCTTCAACCTTCAGTTGCTTTTGATATAGTGTTTGAGATGCATTTCGATGTTTTCGTTAGAGCATCTTCAGTTAAACCTAAGAATTGAGTAGCTACTCAGTTGGATTATAAAGCTGATTGATCTGCAGTTATTTTTGTGTAGAGAACTTAGTAGTAGTAGCAAGTATTCTGCCTTCCGGCAGGTTTTCAAACTTGGTACGCGAATTTTGTTTTCCAAAACTGTCTATCCTCTGCTTCCTCCTTCAGCATCCAATATTTCCGCTTTTCCCTTAAATCGTCCAACAGCTGAATTCTTCTTCTTCCAAGTCTAGTTGTACCCTCCAATCTTCCTTCTACGACATCATGTAATAAGCAGTTCCTTCTGAGAATGTGCCCAACCCAGTTTGCTTTCCTCTGACGAATTGTGTGTATGATTGACTTCTTCTCACCCACTCTACTCAGAACCTCTTCGTTTGTCACCATGTCCATCCACTTTATATTTTCTATCTGTCTCCAGCACCACATTTCAAAACTTTCTAAGTATTTCTTCTCTAATTTCCTCAAAGTCCATGTCTCTGATCCATACAAAGCAATACTCCATTTATAACACTTCACCAGGTTTTTACGTAGCTCTAGGTTCAGACTACTAGTTAGCAGAGTTCTCTTCTTCATAAATGCTTTCTTGGCCATGGCAATTCTTGATCTTATCTCCTTGGTGCAATAGGCATCTTTCGTCAGTACACTTCCTAAGTATTTGAACTGGTTCACGTTCTCTAATTCTTGATTTCCCATGATAATTTGAAGCGGCTCTTCTCTCTTCGATATCCTCATCACCTTCGATTTACCTATGTTGATTTCCATTCCATACTTTCTTCCTGTTTCCACCAGCCTGTCAATCATTCCTTGCAATATTTCTTGTTTCTTTGCTAGAATCACCAGGTCGTCCGCATATTTGATGGTGTTAATAGCGTATCCTCCTATCACAACTTAGAACTTATGTTGTTTTAAATGTAATGTGATTTAAATAATTATATGGCAATAAATTATGATGAGTCTATGTATAAGAACTAGGATTATTCAATATTAAATGCTGAAGTAATATATAGACACTAATTTACTGAAGTAGTAAAGAAGTAAACTGAATATGGAAAGATGTGAGACCGGAACAGGCTTTAGCCTAATCCTTGAAGATAGAAGAAGAAAGAGAAGAATTTACTGAAGAGATATTGTTGAGGATAAGATACTTTTAATCAAGTATTTAGAGGCCCTATTGCATATGAAAATAGCAGTAATATGTTATTGATTAATTATTTGTACAATTTCTATTAAAATTGTCGTTGATATGTAGTTATATGTATTTATGTAGGGTATTAATTTTGGGTAGAGTATATGGTATATATCTAGCGATTGTTATAAATAGATCGTACAGCTTACCACCATTAAGAAGGAATTCGGGTTAACACTCTTGATTATATTATTATATCACTGGAAAAATGAAATTAATAAGTTATTGTACAACGACGTATTTATCCCATTCGGCCAAGCAATGAAGCATCTGAAGATCATAAGCATGAAGGTCATCGCTCGCTATAGCCATTATTATGGTGACTTTGTGTCCATTCACTAATGAATTCTCCCCAAAAAACATTATTTAAACACATTTTCTTGAGATCATGTTTCCTTTGTGCCTCTTATACGAATGAGTTTAATGGTCTTTTCCTTTCATTAATGAAAATTATAGGCGATGTTACCTTTTGCAATTTTTATACAGTATTTTAAGTATTAAAACTTTTTCTTTCTTTTCAGGGAAAGCATTCTTTCGAGAAAACGGCTACCAATACATGACCAACAGCATTGAAGGATGTCGGTGAGTGTTATACGAATCATACTTATAGTATGTTTCAAATGAGGAAATGAGAGGATTAAGAGTCTATTCCAACAGAGTAACGTCTTCAGATTTTGTATATTCTAGTTACGTGCATCTTTATTGCACTTTTCCCCTCAGCCAGTAGATCTGAAAATTCAGTTAGTTTAGCAGCTATGCTTAGTTATATACCGGTATAATACCGGCATTTTTTTTTCTTGGTTGTTTCTTCAGTCTCCAATCTCTTTACGTTCTTCACTTAATCGTAGTACAAGGACCATTACTGACTCTGCTCTCACTATCTTCGCTTTATTAAAGATGTAGCGACGGACAAAATCTACACAGAATCACATTTTAAAATTCGGAGTTATAATAACTTATAAGTTTTCATCTAGGATCTATAAATATTTTTTAGGTTTAAAGAGAGGAGAAAGTGTCAATAGGAAAGTAATGACACACCAAACATTTTTATTTTATCACCAAATGTGACATCAAAGTTCTCGAAAACAACCCGAACATCATTGTTGCGTACCGGTTATTTTTGGAGCTTGGCACGCGACATGCTGAATAGGACAAGTTGTTTTGACACCTGAGAACCGGGTTTTCAGTCCAAGCTGATATGTGAGGAATAGATTTCACCAAATAGAATACCACAATACCACTGAATAGACATATGACTTCTAAGCCTTTTCAAATTGTCTAAATTAGCCTATTCTTGAGAAAACCTGCTTACACTACTATGGATATTCTTTATGAATTTCTTGTTTCAAGTAATCTGTTACACTTCCAGAGCAATACATGAAGGGTACGGATTAGAAGCATAGATAACCGGTATCAATATTGGTTCAGAGCTTGCCCCGATTTGACACTAAATCCGTATTTCATGTCTGTTAGAAAAATATGTCAGAAGCCTCTGCTCCAGTTTTCATCAAGAAATGATAGCCAAAATGGAAACTTTTTAAAACAAAAAAGAAGGGGAGAACAGAAAGAGATAAAGTGCATCAATTTGAAAATTGTGACAAAAGCTTTGCTGACAGACAGTGTTGTTTGTTCGAAGTTTTCCCCAAGAATGATTATTTACAGCCAAACAAAATGGACATCATATATAACTCAGGAGAAAATATTTGTGATGGTGTTATAGCTAGAAAAATCTATACTACGTCTGCTTCAAACTATTTCTTTCTCTTCTTCTATCTCTTTTCCGTGAAAACTGTGAAATATTATAATTGAGAGTAAGCAAGTTGGCTACATTGGTTGACATGCGCACGGAGGTTTCAGTGGCTAGGGTAGAAGAGGAGGGTTTTATTCGCGGTGGTGGTGGTGGAGGGTTTCGCTTACTAATGGCGCTTCATGTCGTAAGGAAATACTCTGATACAATATTCGCGATGTCGTAGGATAAAGTTAGATATTATGTCAAATGATTCAGTTTGTAGAGAAATGACAGTTGACAAAACAAATTTCAAGAGAAGTAATTAAGAGATTACTTATTAAATTTTACAGATTTTTTTTTTATTAATGTGAAATAACCACTTGAAATTAATGTTTTATTTCGTTTAATTATGTTTGTATGTTCATTCGATTTTATGTACGCGTTGCTTAACCTCATGTCATTCACCCCACAAAGTTGAACATAGCAGAAGTCATTGATAATGTATTTGAAACATGATTTGTTTCTTAGTACACGTCGAGAAAGTTATTGGACTTAGGGCAAGTCATACATTATGCAGAGTATATGATTCGATCCTGGCCTAAATCGATGTGATTATGTGTACGTAAATGCAACATTAGATAATGCGACAATGTAAAGAATTTCTGCGTCACAAAATTCTGAAGGTTATAGGCCTAACTAAAACTTCACAACCGTCGGTAATGAACAAGATAAAAAAATCTAACAGCCTTATATTATAAATGTTGCTGGTTTGAGTGCACTATTACGCCTTTTATTGCAGTAAAGAATAGAATACATACATTTAAAAACATATATTATTCTCCATAAATGCTTAGAGTTAAATAATTCTTCGGCTTGAAAATGTATATATAACTTGTGTACCTGCATGATTAGTTAGAATAATAAGGATAGGCTAAAGCAAAATGAATCAATGGGATATCAGCTTAGAGAATGTCGTGAGAAATAGTTCGTTTGAAAATTATAGATTAAATTAGATTTTAGGAACAGCAGATTGCTAATTGTTATAATTTCCCAGTACTTAAATATTCAGCAACTTCTTTAAATAAAGAAATAACGAATAAGTAATTAATAAATAGTATGCTTACGTATACGACAAATAGCCTATCTTGCAGAACAACCATCTAAATGGGTAGTTAAGTTATTTTATGAAGATTCCGAAAAAAATTTCCGACAATAAACGTTTAAATGAATTTCACGTAATGTATAATATAGAACGTAGTCTATAGAAATTTATATGCTTAATATTTCACGTATTTGGGTGCGAAAACTTAGAAATGTTAATAAATTCTTGAACTAAGCTAAAGAATTACAACACCTCTTAACAGCGAAAAAGCGACTGGTGCTATAGACTAAGCAAATTACATAATAGGCTATTTCATAGCACACGATTATTAACCTTTTTTCATAGGATGTAGCGCAAATAGACAGTAATACTTTCGTTATAATAAAAATAAATATTTTCACACACTCAGATAAAATGGCAATGAATTTTTTTAGCAATGTATTATTTATTAAGGTGATGAGTTTCAACACACCTATAGTAGGCCTATAGACCAGCGGTTCCCAAACTTTTTAATCCTGGGACCCACCTGCACCTAGGAATTTCTTTCGCGACCCACTACTACATAACGATAGCCAATATAGGCTATATAAAATACAGCACATGTTTTTCATATGCCTGTCAATAGTTTTATTGTGTTCAAATGCCTTATATTCTTTATATTGAAAACAAGTTTAATTTTTTCGCGACCCACCGAAATTACTCCCGCGACCCACCAACCCACCAGTGGGTAGCGACCCATAGTTTGGGAACCACTGGTATAGACTAAGACTCATAAATAAGAAATGCTTAAGTTTTTACTATTGTTATTCAGTACTATTGATTTGATTGAACGATGTAATCAGTTTCGTTCATTATGCATCAAGGAAATGCATTTTAAACATAAGAATAATAGCTACGTCTAAGATATTATAGTATCTTAGAGAACAAATTAGTAACATACATGCTGAAAAATTCGTCAAACTTAAAGAAAGCCCCACTGGATATTATCTGTGTAGAAGTTTCTGTATTTGGGTTGGAGTGTAGAACTGAGAACTTCAACAGCCTTTTAGAAACATCGCCACTCCACGTCTAGTGTTGATTTCAGCCTGAACGTTTAGCCCCTCAGTCTCTGTGTCTGTCTGTCTGTCCGAGCGGTGCTAGTTCCATTTCCGAGATTAAATTTTTGATGTATCGCTGTGTGAGTTGTCACATATGCCATCGAGGTTTTGGGCTTAACCTCTCTCCCCCACTCCAGAACGCTTTTAACCCCTCCACCCACAGCAAAAAGACAGTAACGATAAATTTGGTTACTATGAATGTACTTTAGAAAGCTCGAGAGCGAGTGAGATAGCACAAGGAATGCAATCTGCTAATAGGTGTATATTTTCAATGGAGATGTAGAGAACACTTAGGGATGCCACTTTCCTAGCTGCTTCCAGTTATGAATAGCATTTCTATGTCTCCTTTTTCTTGCTGTCTTTCTTGGTGTATAGTTTTTCTGTGTTCCACAGAAATCAGGGTTATACATACCGCTGCATTGTGATTCCTGCTTCCCTTAGGCAGATAGGTCTATATACTTTACTGGATAATAGTATCATTAATATTAAATGTTTTCAACTCACAGTGAATACCCTCTTCAAGTATTATCTTACGTTAATAAAATGTAATATGGTAATAAAATATGACCATTGTCTGCGGTTCTTCTAAATATTTTAATATAAAAATCTATTTATCTTTTCGTTTTTTTTATTCACGTATTTATTTACATCTTCGTTTATTCTGCGGCTTGTGAAACTGTATCAAATAAAACTGATTTCAGTTTAACAGTATCATTAATCACTTTTCACCTGAGGGTAGTATCAGGTCATTTGCTAAGGGGTAAATCTAACGTTGTATTCATGGATACTCCATATTTAGTATTTTAAAACATCAACATGTGTATTTAAAATATGCAATGTGGGTACATTTCTTTTTACCGAAAATTATTTCTCTCTCCTTAAAACACTCGTAATGTATATTTTTTCAGAATCGTTTATTCAGCACATAAAATAGTATAAATCCACATTAAAGAAAGAACTAAAAAAATACCACCATATAGGCCTATAGATTCACATGTCTTGATAACGATACCTTCAGAACTGATACTTTACAGTTCCATTCAGTTCTATAACACACTCTTGGTAGGGCTCAGAATACTGCTGTTTTGTGTTCCAATCGTAACGGTGTCCAATTTTGGGAACTGAGAAGGCTGCATGTGGCTGAAATAAATAAAAAAATGCTCTATAAATTTTTGTTTAACCTTGTTGCCTATAAGTATCTATGTAACGGATTTTATATTTGTATAATTAGGTTTAGGCGATGAATGTTTGGAAAGCTACATTTTACACTATTAATACAAGACCATGTTACTACACAAAATTTACGATTTTCTACGACGAGATGTAATTAAACTTCGGCATTCGTTTAGGGGAAAACACCACTCAGGTTGCCAAGTGAAGGGACCAGTTGTTTCCCAAATATAAGTTCACAACGCTATCATTGACTCACTATAAACAATATATTACACAATGCTAGATTCAAAATTACTCTGCTAACTATTAAGAAATCTAACGTAATTCCGTTTTCATTGACTGATGGGCCTATTGGTTTAGATAAATATTAACTAACTGTTCCACTTCTAACAGTTGTGAATACCTCACTTAGAATGAATCCGTCGATGAAGTATTTATGCATTAACTTATATTTGATCACGATTTTAGATAGAATGAACGCATTACATATTTATGTGAAACAAATTTGGTATCCTCCGTTCGTCCATACCTATATAAATGCTCTATCCATAGTTTATTTTGTTTTATTTCAGTCCATTGTTAAAGATGACATAGGCCTATAATGGTTTTCACTAAGGAGTAGCCATGATATCTTTCTAATGGGGGTATAACATGATCAGTTAGGCAATCGTAATGTTGCATACAAAACGGATGCAAGCATTGAGGACACGCTGAAGTTTTTGTACAGGAGTGGCACTAAGATTGCTAAACAGAACGCAGCAGTATTCAAAAGGAGGGACTTTTAATGAGACAATTTTAACGAGAAAGGTAAAAAGTATTTGAGGTATTGAATGACAGAAAATACTTTGACAGGCTTGTGTTACCTTAGGTGAGATTCTTATTTTAGTTGCAGCCCTAGTTACGGAGGAAAATAAGTATAGTCCAAAGAGAGTTTTGAGAGTTATAGATGTGGTTAATTTATAACCTTTAGATAAATTGTGCAAAAATCAAATTTTTGGTAGAGTAACTACTTCTATAGATATACTTTATGAAGCAAAGATAATGGATCAAAGATTGACATTCCAAATGTCCACCATCCTCGACATGATGATGAAAAAAAAATTATTGCAGCTAGCTTGATTAACTGGACGCAACACAGGCAGTAGAATAAAATGATTGGATTACAAATGTATTAACACTTTTATTAGTGTGTTACATAGATAAGCTATATAAGCCATGCCTCGAGTTTTGATTAATAATCGATAATAATTTCAATAATTAATAATATTAGTTAATCACTGAATTTCCCAGTTAATTAATTATAATAACAAATAGCAATGTTGAAAAACCTTTCATTATAGACCTAGAGTAAAACATTATACGACTTTTAAAATAGGATTTAACACTTACTCTTGTGAATACACGTACTGCATATTCCTCATCTTATTGGTGCAGTCATCTTCAATTTGGAATGCTCTGTTCACGAACGTCTGTTGGCAGTACTGTGCATATTCCTTCCGCCTGTCCCTTAAACCATAAAAAAATTCCATTACTTTTATAAACAATAATAACAATATTATTGCAATAATAATAACAATAATAATAATAACAACAATAATAAAATGGTTTTTTAAAAATAGAGGTGCCGAAACCTAAATTTGAGAGATTCGATTTCTCAAACTATTGTAAAACACTGACGGGCTGAAAAGAAATCAATGCAGTGATTAGGAGTAAAATGTATTGATTTTGCGTGTTTTGAAGTTTTGCATTAAATGATAAATGTTAGAGTAATTTCTTTTTCCATTATGTTATCATCAAGAACTATTTTATTCAATAGGAAGCTTCCTTAGTACATATGAGAATATCTACCGATATGAAAAGGACACGCTTGGTGTTTGTAAATTGAACAACTATAGAACTTGTTTATTAAAATAGTCTTAATTTGTTACTCGTCTTTCCTTTATGAACTTTATATTCCAAAATCACTACTTAAAGGCCCAATTTTCTACTCGATCGAAACCCATATGGTATGATGGGTTCTGAACATTTATAGTGTTACTATAAGTCAGCTTATAAATATGACAACCTAAATACTGTTAGTACCTAAATTGCGCGTAAGATGGCCGGGCAAATTACACACGGTTAGATTAGTTCTTCACATGTAAGTTTACAGTGCACACTAATTAAGAAATGCAGTAAATGTTACAATTATTTTATTCAAAAGTAGTAAAAATTTCGTTATCTGTAATTTGTGACCAGGTAGGTTAGATTTGAACAGCTTGATTGAAAAGTAGTAGAAATTCTGTTATTTTTACCAGGTTAGTTTAGGTTTATACAGAATAAGTGGGTCTTAAATTTTATTAAAATACTGTCAAAATTAAGAAACTTGTGACCATGAGGGAATAGGTTTATATACCGTAATTTTTTTAAAATCGTTACCGTGGTGGTTTTAACTAGGGATGGGTCGATACCAGATTTTCTCGATACTCGATACTCGATACCGATACATGATTTTTTCCTCGATACTCGATACTTCGATACTCGATACCTTCAACATTCCCAGTTTCAATAAATAGGTACATTAAAAATTAAAATTTGAGAGAACTGTGTAATACCAACTAAATTAATTAAGCCTGCATATTTAATGAGACAAAATTTAATATCATCAGTAGCCTATAAATATTTTTAAACTTTACTTTAAAAATTAAATTAGTTTTTTAAACAGTCCACTTACAAGTTTTTGTTAAAAAATACTAGCATTCTCACTTAACTGCAGATTGCAGAATTACAAAAGTATCGAAAAAGTATCGAGCGAGTTTTCTGAAGTATCGTTCGATGCCGATACCATGCAAGTATCGAGAGTATCGAGGTATCGAAAGTATCGAGGACCCATCCCTAGTTTTAACTATAACAGAATAGATTTGAAACTTTTAAATTTAGTGTAAATTATTAATTCAAATTGGGTACAAATTAAACAAATAATAAGGACATAATGCTCGTTGTAGACGATGGTATTGTTCCTTTATAGCGATACAAAATTAATACAAATTTCGTGTTGATCTGCTGATTGATCAACAACAAACATTTTTACTTTGGTTCATTTAATCTGATAGCTTCCTAATTCTCCATATTCTTTACTTTCCACAAGTGCTGCTCTACTTCTTCCACAAATGTTCTCAGAATAATAGGAAAACAAATTTCCTTGTATTATAATGGTTTGTTCTCTAATTCATCAGGATAAGGCTAGTGGCAACTAAAGTTTACTGTTGCGTTTTGGATGTAGATGATGTTCCATACTTTGTATACTGAGCAAAATATCGTTAGCTCATAAAAAATTTACTGTGGTTTGGTTTTGAGATTTTGTAAACGGTCGGATTGTTAAATCATAAAAATATGTTGTGTTGGGAATTGAAATGTTATTCAAGAGATTTATAAACAAAATAAAACAGCAAAATAAGCAAGAAATTATCCACGAAAAACATCAGAAATAAGGATCAAATCAAGGGAAAAAAAAATTATAGGAAAATCAAATAAATTATTAATTTCGTATAAATCTTATCTTATTCACGGCTGTAGGTCATCCGCAGATTTTCATGCGTGAAGTTTCTGCGTCTGTAAGTGAAGAACGATGTGAAAAGTGAAAGAGTTATTTCAACGACCCAGGATGTTACAGGCACATATGAACATCAACAAGAACAGTTCTTCTTCGATGAATTCCTCTTCAATATCGTTTCTTCACCGGAAAGCTTTTCAGAAATCTGACAGAGTTGTGACGGCTTTGAGTAAAATATGCTATTTTAATTCAGAATTGAAAAATAAGCAAGCAAATTTTTTTTTTTTCCCCCACTCAGAATAAGTGCTATCAAATAAAGTTAAAATTGCTTGTCAAGGGGTGTCTTATGAAATTTAACATTTCTGCTTATGTTTAGGCGTCTGAAAATAAATATGCATTTTGCTTAGTAATCCGGGCTCTAGTTATTAGGTAGAAACCAGTGCCGAAGTTGGGCCGGACGGACCGAAACGGCGCTCCGGCAAAGTAAAAAAAATATGCTCTTCATCGCTCCGACATAAATACAGGAAGGAAAAAAGATACATATGAAATCAGCGTATATTTTGCAACGATTTTTTTGAAAATAAAGAACCATTATTAGGGTTACGATCTCTTGTTCTAATCGCAACAGTTGCCTTGCCTGCTTAGTTGCCGTCGATTCAATGCATAGCCTACGAAGTTGGTTGCATTGGCTGTTATTGTAATGTAATTTCTAAGTGATTAATTTGAAAAGGCAATTTGACTATAATATTTGGCATAATAACATGAAAAATAAATAAATACCTGCATATCTCGTATGAATTTATGGGTTCTCAGCGCTGGATAGGACTTTTTTCCCCCTATTTACAGCTTTGCAAATTTGATTTGAAACTTACCGATTTGAGTATAAATTTCTGACAATATTAGCTAATAAACGACAGCAGTAGATATGGTCAACAACTTTTTCCACCTTATACCACAAAGTATATTAAAATGCAGAAATTATTTGATACGAGGGTAACTAATATCTTAAATAGAATAGAGAGAAGAATAAAACATTCAAATTATTGTATTTAACAATTGACATTTGATACATATTATAATACTAAGTAATTGCAATTTGAATGTTTTATTCTTCTCTCTATTTTATTTAAGATATTAGTTACCCTCGTATCAAATAATTTCTGCATTTTAATATACTTTGTGGTATAAGGTGGAAACAAGTTGTTGACCATATCTTACTTCACCACAAACGGTATGAAATTAATTAATTATGACAGCAGTAGAACCAAGCTATTCGTATAAATGCCTAAGTAAAGTGAATCTGTTTATATGCCTATATCTGTACCAGTATCTTACTTGTTTATGCGCCATCCAAGGACTAGAACTAGAATGAAGACGAGCAAGATGGTGGCAGACAGCACTTCGGTGATTACGAATACCAGATGCCTCAAGTCCTTTATGTCCATCATTAAACTTTCTATTATACTCTCGTCTATCGTCATGTTCTGAAATAATACAAAAACTATATTACATATTTATAAATGTATTCTTATATGAAGTGGAAATTGGTTTCTAAAAGTTGTAGGTATATGTCGTAGACAATGTGCTACACTCACATATTTTAAAAGTGAATATTCCAATTTGTATGCTATTTCAATTCTGTAGTTTGTAGTTTGTGTGAAGTAGTTTATAGGCTACATAATCCTTTCAGCATAGACCTTTCCCATCAAGACCCTAGACCATACCTGAGCAACTGAGGGGAAACAGAGTGTAAGGCAGACGATTATTCGTAATTGCAACGTTCGTAATTTACTCATAGTTCTGATCTCATCTCGCAGTTAAATGCTTACAGCGGCGACGGATGCGAATGAAATTCGCCGTTACATAGTCCATGCCTATGCTTCAGTTAAGCTGTATTATATTACAAAATGGAGAAATGCGTATCATGATTTAAAATGAAAATTAGTATTCTTTTTAATTGATATTATTACATACCCATCCTTTAGTTAAATTAACTTAATTTCGAACAATATCTTTAATTTTTCACTACTGCTTTTACAAAACATGCCTTATGTTTAAAATTTTTAAAATTATATTTTGTGAAACCGTTAAATAAATTAATAAAATGAAGGTTTTGATATTATAAAGGCCATCTTCTATACTCTGTACTTTAGAAGATAGTTACACTAATACCTTCACAATTTTGCAGTAAAGGTAATGAACGAAAATGCAAATACCTGACTTCGTGAAAGTGGTATAGGCAGTATAAAAAATGTAAAATAGAGAAATACATTTCAATATTATTTTAACATTAGGCCTATATCCTTTTAATCCTGCATGAAATTCGTTGTATCTGAGTTAACTGTTGAACAGTGTTTGTAACAGGAAGATAACTTTTTTTTTGTGCTGAACGAACAAACTTTCCAGTCGAAAGTGTAACAAAATCAAATAACATCAACTCCTTCATTAAACGATTTGAATGTTTTAAACGTTTATATATTATTGGTGTGAGTTTTAAAATATTTTATCAGATATTTTGAAGTACTGAATCTTACATGGGTATGCTGATCTAGAATAAAGTACACTTTCTTCCCCCACCTTCGATAGGCCCCCCATGACCTTAGATGTTGACGTGCCTCTAAACACTCTCTCTTATATGGGTATAAACAAATAAACTTAGCTTATTTAAAATTGTTCGTACATTTGTTATGGATTTCAATGAATAGGCTCATTTCTTATCTACTCTTATACAATTCAACGGCCCTAAATAGCGTGCTTGCTCGCCCGCTTCGTGAGACATCGGGTATACTCGGCGATGTTCGTCTCTCGCAGTCTAACTTTCATGACGACTACAAAATTAGGAAGGAAAACCGTTTCTTTATTATATAAGGCCTAAGTGAAATGAACACAATGAACAAATAATCTAATTTTATTTTTACTTACAATTTTCATAGCTCTGAACCACAAACATTTTTAATAATCTACCAGTGTAATTTTCTTAAAAATCCTGGAGTCAATGAATAATGGCGGGCGAAGCCGGGGGCAACAGCTGTAAAATATTGATGGTTTTATCTCTTGAAATATCGCTGATAATAATAATCCAAACAAACCATTCCTTCCCTTGAAACATTATATAATTCCTGAAAATTACACTGAATTGATAAAATAAAATTCACATCATATTCATGTCAATAAACAGCTGAGAAACAATACGTATTATGTGTTCACAGGTTCTTTGGAACTGCATAATTGATTCTGATATAGTTTTCCCAGGGGGCGCTTTCATGTCGTGGAATGTACTCTAAAGCAGGAATTTTAGCTGTTTCATTAATTATTAATGGCTTAGTTTATGAATGATTCGCGTGCAAGTGTTAATAAATATATTGATTTAATAATTTTTATACTCTTAATTTTTAATTTTTAAAAGAATTATCGTGGCGAAGCCACGGGCACCTCCTAGTGTTATACAAAAAATTATTATAGGAAAACTTATGTAAATTTCAATTCTCTCACTGGAAAAACCTTGATTTATAACATTTTATGTTCACTAAGCGTAGAATTGTGATCATATTATGTTCACTGGCTATTATTCGTGATGACAGGCTCATAGCATCAGCTGATCGAAAACTCGAGTTTCATAATATTGTCATAGATCAATAGGCCTATTACTCGTGAACTTTGCAATGTTTAAATTAGATTGTTAAACAGCATGTCAACCTTTTTACATAAAAAAAAGTAATCACTTCAGTTTACCTTGTTTAATAGTAGGGCTGCCTTATGTGATGTCATTGTCAACGTAGGTTGCATTGCGGTATAAGGTTTAAAACTACTACAGTGGACAGTAGGTTATCTTATCTGTAAACTCAAGGCTTATCATGGCAATTACGAGTAAGTAAAAGTAAAAATGTATCCAGTTCAACAAGGCACATGTTTAGTGAACTGAAGTCAGTTTCTCACGTTACGATATCCTACCTTACATGTTGACTTCTTATTAATACTCATGAAGTAATGAAATACGGATTATTATTTTTTTTACAACGGATTGCTACTATGAACCATCACCAGAAGTATTAAACTGATCTACATCCACTGGACATCATATATAATTAGCAAGCACTATTTTATATTATATGATATTCATCTGCTGAGGTAAAACAGCAGTTTTAGCTATATTACAGCTACAACAGGCAATAGTGTAAAATTATACAACTTTTAATCTAACTGACACGATTTTAAGCTACTATATACTAAAAAGGTAAAGTGATCCCTATACAGGCAATGGAGGCCCAGAGGGTTCCAAGAGGTTGAGGCTCCCAGATTTTGGACATTCGGCACATGAAGGTGGTAAGGTTGTCAGCCTTACGCACCGGCCGCCTTTACCCCCAGGATTGCTCCTGGTACTCATTTCTGTTAGAGGCTGAGTCGACCCCAGGGCCATAGTGCCACCAGAAGGATTAGGCCAATTGAAAAATCTCAACGACCTCATCGGGAATCGAACACGCGACCTTCCGGTTTGCAAAGCAGCGCCTCAACCACTACGCTACGGCGTACCCCCCTACTATATACTAACATTTATTAATTTTAGTGTATGAATGACGATAATGTATTACGATAATTTGAAACAACTATTATCTATTCTGTGATCAAATTTAAATATATCTACTCATATGTTTTATCAGCGCTATTGTTAACTGCTGCATTGGCGAAGATAATTTAATATATGATAATTTTATAAAGGTGTATCATATGAAGTTGATTATGTTATATAATTGCATAATAAATGTTGTACCAATTTGAATTTTGATGAATAACTTTCTATATTTGTGGAATACGTGGGCCTTTCATTATACAAAAAAAACCTTTAGCTATAGCAAACGGAAAATGAAATTCATTAATAATGAAATATTGTTTTTATAGGGCTCACAATAGAGCGAGGTAATCATCTAGGAGCCGATTTTAACATGATAATAAGATGCAGAAAATTATTTCCGCAAAATGAAGTCATTAGGAGGTTTAATTTATTTTAAGAAAGCTGTAGATTTTTTAATTTCTTTTTCAGAAGCAATGAAGTTACTGCATTAGCGTCAATAATATAGGTTGAAAATTCCTGATCAGACAACACATTTACAAAGATTTTAATTGCAATTTCAAAAAGATAATGTGTCTGGAGCGTGAATTTTAACCGAGTTTTCCTTCCATAGAGATTTTCCTTCATAACAGACCACTTAGATGGATAACACTCCAAGGAGTATGTATACTTCCGGAACTGATGTATTATTACTTATTATATTAGGTACTGGTATTGAAATTTACTTTGACCTTTTGAGTTATTGTGTACTGGTTCTCTTTGAAGTCACCTACTAATGTAGATAGGTTAGTTGTTGAATAAACGTTGTATTTATGAGCATTTCTAATGATATTGTAGGCGTACTTATGTACACTTATGTGTACGTGCCGTGTAGGCTGTAACAAGTATGAACTTATTAAACTAATTATACTATCGGAACATGGAAATGTCTAACATGACGGAAATATAAAAATGACATCACGTTATTAAACTTCTTTTATTACTTAGAGCAAACGTGGAAAAGTTTCAAATTTATTGATTTTACGTCGTGTCATCCTTCTATACCCATGACTAGGGCTTGGATTTTTTATTATCTATAAATTACCAATAAATACCATAAATAAATACATATAAATACCATATAGGCATTTATGACCTGATCATTATTTTAAAATGACCTAAAAATCATTACAGAATGCCTTAAAAATAAATGTTATATTCTAAATTTACTTGGTAGAAATTACAGTTTGATTTTTCTGTTATTATATGCAGTGGTAATTTTAATGACAGATATAATTATTGAATTCGAGTAACGTACAGACATTAAAGTATACTACAGTATACTACAGTATTTTAATTTGTATTTTATTTTATTTATATTCTAACTTATAATTTACATTATGTTTGGGCGAAAATTAAAGTGAAAGTTTGAAGTGTAGAATAATGATAAAAGTGTGTAAAAAATGAATAGAGAAAATAGCCTATCAAAGGAAACTAAACAAATATATTATTATATTGGCGATTTCTGCATAAAAATGAACCAAAATGCACTAAAAATAACAAAATTGGAATAAAAATGCTCCTAAGAGACAAAATGCAAAACCATTCCTTAACAAATATGGCTAAAAAGGCTGCATTTAATATAAAAAATGCTAATACTAAAGCGAATATTCAATTTCATCGAAATCCTAGCCGTACTCATGAACTATTATTTTATAGGTTCTACAATACAAATAAGTAAAGATTTATTTCACCAATTAAAACAGCTTTCTGGATACTGAAAACAAAATGTAACCACATAATTTTAATCAATAGTGTAAATAGACTTGAAGTTTGCTTGTTTTTTTTTACAAGTTATAGTCATGAAACCTATAGCTACTGTTACTGTTAAGGAGGGCGATCGTGGCCAGAAGAGAAGCGGTTTTATGCCTTTTAAAGAATGTGTATTGCGTAAATTATGGAAGGTTATTATTAACTTATTACATTTTTGTGTGATTTTATTTGTGAAATGTTTGCTGTTCTTTTGTCACTTCTGTTTCAAGTAGTTTATGATTACAGAATATCATATTTACACAGTTACATCACACTGGGTACAGTATACAGTCATATCCCAAACCTGTGCAACGCAATATTCTAGTCAACTAGAATTTAATAAAAGCATTACACGAATCTTTTTATTAGCATTCTTAACATGCACATTTAGCAAAGAGGATATGCTATCGATTTATGTTCAACTAAACAACAAGAGTGTCACTGTTTTTAATTGTTGTACTAGTAATGTATTTATATATGTTACCGGCAAAGTGTGAAATCCCGGCATTCTATAGAATGCCTAGGTAATGTATAGAATGCCTGATGGTTTTAGGCAAAGTATGAAATATAAGTTTTTTGTGAAACTGTTATATACTTTGCCTAGGCATTCTATACAATTCCTAGGCATTATATAGATTGACCAGTACCATTTACGCCAAGTGTTAAATGGGCACAAGATGAGAAGCCTTTATTAATTAATACGCATTTGAAACTGAAAGAACAAAACTACGACGAAATAAAACACAGGATATTCTTACCGGAAAACTACGAAAGCAGAACTGAGATTGAAGTACTTGTTACATTAAGTACTCACTTTTCTTCTTCACACAAAAACAATTTACATTTTGGCATTTTGATCTTGTACATTTCACGAAGAATGCCAACAGAATATTGTTACCGGTAAAACACAAATCAGAACTGGCATTAATTTTCTTTTTCACACAAAGGCACATCATATTTAGGCATTTCCTCTTGCACATACTCCTGACGAATCCGTGGTCGCTTCCTGTGGACTGAGAAGTAGCTGCAGATCGGAGAGGTATTTCGTGGTCATGAACGTCTTCAATACTCATTAAGTTCTTCGGCCATACGGTGAATTCTGATCTTGCGTAGAGTTGCTTCAAGATTCATTCTGCAGTTCCAAGTCGGTAAAAGCCATCTTCCGTCACGTTCATAAAAACTGCCAACTCCAGCAGCTAGTTTTTTCATCTTGCATCGAAGCACACAGCATATTTTCAATGTCCTGATTTGCTCTTTCGACGCTCCCTTGACTTTGTGAGTGGCGCGGCTTACCATGGACGATCTTCAGGGTGGGCCAATACCCCTTTAGGCCGCTTACCACATTGTTTGCAAATTCCCTGCCATTATCGGACTGTAGAATCGTTGGAGCACCAAGCAACGTACATATGTCGATGAGGTTGTAGGCTACTTCTTCCGCTCTCTTTGATTTCAGAGCCCTGAGAACTACAAACTTAGTGAGATGATCTTGTTAGACCATTATAAACGTGTACTCCTTATCAGGATGGGACTGAAAATCGATGAGATCGACCTGACAACGGGAATTGAATTGCGAAAAAACCATTGGCTTGACCACAACTCCTTTTTTAACACCTTTTTGCTTCTTCTGGCAAGGCTCACAAAGATGAATGTACATCTCAATATCATGACGGGTGTCCGTCGCCGTGGGTGAGTCGGTAGCGCGCCTGCCTTCCACTCCGGCGGCCCGGGTTCGATTCCCGGCCGGGTCGGGGATTTTTCAGTAGTGAAAAATCCCTTTCCCGGGTTCAGGACTGGGTAGGTTAAGATAATGCACATTGTGCGCGATTCCTTAATTATAATATCATGACGGGTAACGTTCTTGTACTTGAGTGAAAGTACTTTCAATATCCTGTCCCGTTGGCGGGATTAAGCGTATTATATGCTTTGCCGGCAGACAATCCGGCAAAGTATACAATGCCTAGGCAATGTATAAAATATCAATCATTTCATACTTTGCCGTTCCATTTTAGGCATTCTATACATTACCTAGGCATTCTATAGAATGCCGGATTTCACACATTGCCGGTAACATATATTCAACTTTACTTTCAAAAATTCAATTTCCTGCATTCCTATTTTATTTTATTTTTCATTTTTCTCATTTTTACATATTTTATCCATTTTTATAAGATACCCAATTCATTTGGAATAATATACTTATTTCATAAACTTTTCCTGGAATAGCTGTTCGTTTATAAATGAATAATACGTTCCTTAATCCAGATGAAGTATCTCGATCGCAACTTGAAATTATTTAAGTACCGTATTTTACTATGAATACATTTATTTCATTTTCATATTTTATTTTAATGCTATATTTTATATTTATGTTAGTATTTAAATTATAGATTAGATTAGATTAGATTAATGAGGGGTAGTGTAAGCCCTTCCACTTCTCAAAACAATAGATCTATTGTGAATACTGTAAACCTATTCTAGCAGTCACCACTTTTAATTTAAGGCTTTTTAATATAGCCTATAATTTTCCTAGGCGATGTCCAGTCCTGAACCCGGGGATTTTTCGTTACTGAAAAACCCATTACCCGGCCGGAAATTGAACCCGGAACGCCAGGGTGGAAGGCAAGTATGCTACCTATGCACCCATGGCGGCGGACGTATTTAAATTATATTCACATTTCAACATTGCAGCCACATACGCCAGGTTTATCAGAATATATCAATTTGTTCAAAATCTTCACGCTCAAACATCTGAGTTGGAGTTGAATTCACCCCCAATCAAATAGAGTGATTCTCCAAGCTCTGAGAGAACACACTCTATTTTTCATGAAAAACTGTTATTTAAATATGCACACTTGTCTCATTATTTTTCGAGTTAGGCTAGGAAAGCTTGCTCCATAAGCTGCAGTTATTAAGTATTATTACGGTAGATGTCCACACAACTGTATATTAGAAGTTACAATTCACAAAGAAAGTAAAATCACCCAATTTAATTGTTAAAATAAGATCATATAATTTGGTAGTAAGCGAAAATGCGAATAGAAATAGTACTGTTGGAAATAATTTATTTACTCTAAGTGACATTAAATAATATAAATAAACGAATAGGTAAATAACGTTCAGATGGAACCATCAACGTTTAGCACACCATTAATTCCCTACCTTTCACCTGTTTTAGGTGAATCTTAATGTGCGACCATAGAACATGGCGTAGTTCAATAATTTCATTCATTACCATGCATGACTTGCCATTGCTCACTTCACATTGCCACTTTTTCAATTACAAACACAGTAAACAACATTCCTGTAGAACCTACCATCCCATCATGTATATTAGGCCTATACATTCTCGGAACACTAGTATTATTCTCTATATTGTGTTATTCCCACATGTGAAAGAGAACTGACTCATTTAACCCCTGTTGTGTAATCTATATCAGTGAGAGATAATGCGGTTTCTGAGAAAAGGCGATAACTGGGCATGTGGAAATGGTCTGTGACAGCTGGTAAGTTCGATAGGGTTATATCTCGTTCCGTACGGAAGTTCAGGAACAGAAACTGATAAGTTGTGCTTCATTATAACAGTCTATAATATTTCTTATTCTTTTGTAACAACATGGCTTAGGCCACTAAGCCAGTGACTTCTGCTTTTGTACGTTTAGAATCGTATACAGGGGCGTATTTAGCTACTTCAGCGCCCCTAGGCAGAGAAAAGTATTTTCGCCCCCTTATTTCCACATGAATGTACAAAGTAACCTACAATAAGCATTATTGTAACTGAAATAGTAGGCTAATAATAATAGTAATAATAATAACTTATATAATAATAAATAAATAAGTAAATAGGTGCATAGTGTTGTCAATGTTATTCAATTCTATTTCATTGTGCATTACATTAGTACTATTTTGAAGAGTTATGAATAAAAAAATGTATAATATATTTAGAAAAAAACACTAACAGCTTAAAAGCCGCCTCTTCAAATCTGCCGCCCTAGGCAGCTGCCTAGTCTGCTTAGTGGGGTTGCACACCAAAGCCGGGCCGGGCCGAGCCGAGCAGGGCGAAAATCGCTTGACCACTAATTATGCAGTATTTCAATGGGAGCTTTCAAATAAGACGCCGGGCCGGGCGAAGCGAAGCCGAGCGATTTTGAGCAGTCGTGCTTCCCGCTACTTCAAGCGGTTTCTGCCTGCGTTTTTGTTCAGTCTAACTCGGTGTCCCGGCCTGGACAAATGGATTCCAGAATACAATCGAATGTATGAGTACTCATTCTAAAATATCCCCAAAAACGTTCTTTATCTTCTCGGAGTTTTTCGTATAGAGTTGCGAACTGTCCGCTTTTCTCGTGATCTTTATTGAGACTGTGAGTCCAGTAACGCCTTCTTTGTCTCACCACATATTCATCATCAAGTGAGGAACTATCCAATAACATCATCATCAAGTTTGATGACATTATTATTGCACTACTGCTAGGAAGGATAAAGGCACCTCTCACTACAAGGTTCGAAAACCTACTGAGCGAATCAGCGTCAGTGTGAACGCATCGCAGATTTGCTCGGCTTGACTTGGCATCGCATCGCATCGCCCGGCCCGGCTCAGCTCGGCTTTGGTGTGTGAGAGGCCTTAGGCTTAAATACGGCACTGATCGTATACCATCTTGATTTCCACTGCACTTATTCCTAACAGAACCACGGTTCCTTTAACCGGGACAGAATTTTCACATAAAAGTTGGCTTGATTTTTTATTTTATTTTTTGCTTTGAATATTTTGTTCTTACACAGTCTAGTGTTATTCATATTGTAAGTCAACAAATTATAAAGGATTTATAACGCTTCACCACCCACATAAAATTGTACATTATTTTCATATATCTCTTTTGCTCGTAGGCAGCTTATATTCATCCAATTTCTGTGTTCAGTGATTAATTTTTTTTTTTTATCAAAGAAGCTTTGAAGATGTTTCGCTGTTCAGTATGGATTTAGATATAAACAAGTGCACATAGGTGCTATAAAATGAAAATAGTAAACATAAAACGATAAAATTATGACGATAGACACTTATAATTGTTTGAAATGCCACATACTCTTATACTAGATTGGTCACTGCTTCATGAGCTAAAATAAAAGTATTTCTAATTGTAGTAGGATGAAATCCATGGAAAGCTGGGGTTGTAGTTTTGGGCAATAATATTCTTAAAATGTAGACTTACATGTTCGTTGTATGAACTTCTCTTTCTCCTTGCAACTAGCGACAATACACTTCGTGGAAACATTTCCTTGATCGAGTTTTTTCCAGAATTATTAATAAAAATAATGTTAATGTTCTCATTAAGAAATTTGTGTGAAATGTCCAATGGGGGTTTCCTCACCTTGCCCAATAATTATACAACGAAGCTTGAGTATAAACAGTAAGAAATGTCCTAATTGTAAACATTATTCATGCACTTTTTAATGATATTGTTACCTGATGGCAAAATACGCTTAAAGAGTTGTACTGAAGGTCTGACTATAGTGGGCTAAGCACCGTTTGAAGTTACTCGAGATAAATTATTTATAAGAGGTTTAGTTTAGTTAGATTTAGTACAAAATTATAAACTTATAGGCCTAATTGACATGGAGACGGTAGTCTAATTAATTTTTTTATTTGTTGTAAGCTTTACCCAGTTAAGGAATAGTGTTTGCCCCAATACTGTTCTCTATCCTTCTTAATCTAGATTCTTCTAAGTATACTGTGGGAAAAAAAGATCGGTTTAATACAGAATACGCCTAATGTTAATAATACAGTGGTCTAAATTATTTTTTAGGCAGTCGAAGGTAAAAGAAGCCCTTTTAATGGTGAGTTATATTAATTAAAAGGAGAAAAGTATGCCACTGAGTGGTATAAAATTATAAGACTCCAGGGTTACCAACTTTTATTGCTTCAAAAATTTTCCCTACAGAGTCAACTATTGTAAATCTAATCTTAAGGAACGATATGAAATCATTTTACCATATGTATCAAACACTATTTTTAGGCAGCCGTTAATATAATTGCTGAAATAATAATATAAATTAGGTATTTTTATATTTAATTCAGCATTATTTAAACTCTTTTTATAAAGTTGTGTATATCAGTATATCACACTTATGACTATCTAAAAAATATTGTCTGAACGCATGTTCAAAGAAATTTTTTTCTGCTCGCATCGCAACCATTCCTACTCGCCGAATGAAATCTCGCTTTTAACTCTTGTATCATAAGTAACTATTTATTATTTTTTACTAGCTTAAAAGGCCCGGCGTTGCCCGGGTTTTTATTTGTAATTTGAAATTAACTTATGAAGGACTTTCGATTTTCAAACTCTAGGGCCTTGTATAATATGTAGGCCTACATAGAACTTGCGGAAGAACGACTTATCACACTCAAACTATTCCCTCAGAAAACGCTAGATATAGCTTTTTATGGCTCACAGAGGATATCGAATGTAGCATTCCGTTGCTTCTACACACCATACCTGGGACGGGTTGAAATAAGAAGAAACAAATTCCGATTACATAAGATTGTATTGTCTTTGTGGAAAATTTTATTTCTCGCTCTCTTGTTACCATATAACCGTTTCGGAGCTGAAATTAATATATATATATATATATATATATATATATCACTTTCATACTTTCCTCCCCAAAACCTGGGACATAATATAGCCTACTGAAGCATAGGACTGAAAATGTTCCATCCTGTTTTGTCTTCTTGTAGAAGTTTAGGGCCTATGATAAACATCCCTATACAAAGCCTACAGCTATGAGTGACGCATCAGTGGATAGGATTTTTTACCGACTTCTGATATAGCATACTCACTAGAACACTTAAGCTGTCCCGGCAATACGACCGCTTATTCTACATCAAAATGTGAAGTGAGACAATGATATTTTCCATGTTGAGGGTAGAGAAAGTTATGTGACTGCATCACACTGTGCTTTATTTTCGTGGATTTAATTTTTCTTTAATTATTTTCACCAATGTATTACGTCGATAGCATCAGAATCTGTTGAAGCCCAGTATTGTATAGTTCCCAAAGCTCTTTGTGAACACTATACGCAGTACACTGTTGTCATGAGAACTGAATTGCATTTTACTTTTCAGTATACTATTTTCAGATATTACATAATTTTTCAAGGGAATGATTGGTTTGGTGGAATTTTAGTGTTCACCGCGTTACTTCCCGGGCTTAACTGGGTATGTGTGAAAAATTTTGTGGAAATTGGTCAAGAAATGTAGATTTGTATTGGGAACATACATACCCACATACATACATACACACTTTCGATTTGGCTTGGTTGCAAGACTCCCACTTTTTGTTTTGTTTTGTTATGAAAACATGTGACAGCGGAACTCTGAAACTGTGAATATGTCACACTTCTTTTGTCACACTTCAATTTTTTGATATTTTTTTATGCAAACAATTGACAGCAGAACTCTCTATCTGTGCCTCATTTCACATTTCCGACTTTTTCCGTGCATTTTCCAAAAAATTTCTTTCATACAAACCTTGTCCTGACAATTACGGACACAACAAAAAAGAAATCAGCCAAATCGGTCGAGCCGTTCTCAAGTGATGCGGCAACAACCCTTTTGTAAATTAATTTTTATTAATATACTAGCTTAAAAGGCCCGGCGTCGCCCGGGTTTTTATTTTGTAATTTGAAATTAACTTATGAAGGACTTTCGATTTGTAGGCCTACCTAGAACTTGAAATGAGGAAGAACGACTTATCACACTTAAACTATTTCCTCAGAAAACGCTAGATATAGCCACTACATGCTTGATTTCCTTTTGCCACATTTCTGGCGTCACCATCAATACTGCTCTGTCAAACCGTTTCCTAACATCGCATAATTTAAAAGTTTTGTTATTTCTGGCCACAAACCCTTTGATAAAACTCCATACCAGTTCAATTGGATTCAAATTGCTATGATAAGGGGGCAACCTCAGTACTTGATGGCCCGCTTTATTTGCCATATCATCAACCACATATTTATTTTCATCTTTGTCCGCGAATTCCTGTGCTAAGATCACTAACTCTGCCTTAACACTTTTATCATTAAATGTTACATTCTTTTCTTGTAGGCATTCCACAATATCTTGTTTACGCCAAGAAGTATTTGGACGCCGATAGAGTTTCACACTGTGGTATGATGCATTGTCCATAACTATTAAACTGTTGGGTTCAAGTTTCGGCAAAACATTAGCAAACCAGTTACGGAATACCTCTCCATTCATGTCTTCGTGGTACTCACCTGTTTTCTTTGACTCAAAAATGAGCAAACCCCCCATCTACGAAGCCTGTTTCACTACCTATATGCGTAACTATTAGGCGTTTCCTTTTACCCATAGGATTTTTTAAACCTTGACTTAATCCTGCCCTAAAAGCTTTTTCCTTTGATTTAACAGTAGTGTCATGCCAAATTTTAGGGGTGGTGTGTCCTGCATTTACCAATATCTCGCCTAAGTAATAAAACTTTCTACCCTCTGCTCGGTATTGCCGTACAGCTCTAAGATATCGTCTTCTCCAAAGTACAATATCATCACGATCTACTATAACATTAACCTCACTTCTTTTCACATATTTCATTCCAATGTCCAAAAATAACTTATAAATTGTTGTTCTTTTAAAATTAGGTAGGTCGGAGTCCTCATTGACAGCACAAAGAAGTTTATCCACAGTTGGAGGTATGTTATCAAAAAAGAATTGATGAACTTTTGCTCGAATAGCACTTTTCACAAAGACATCAATGTTATCTAAAACACTATGCAGCTTTTCAGCCTTTCTTGGGGGAGTTTTCACTACACCAGAGTCACTACGCACTTTCCAGATACTTCTGGTACATATACCGGTGAATTCAGATGTCAATTTTACAACGTTCCCAATTGCAAGTGCTGGATATATATATATATATATATATATATATATATATATATATATATATATATATATATTTAAACCCATTAAACACATTCAATATAATTTCCTTCTGTCCACTTAGCAAAGATTTATCTCTCTTATTTTTAATTATGCCACTTGGGCCTGGTTGAATTTCAGTCATTATGTTTAATGCTTCTCACAGACTGGGTTATAAATTATAAACATCACGTTTCGCTGTTCACTGAAATTTGTATGTTTACATTATTCACAACAAAGACTCTCGCAAACTGGAGGATTATATCACGAATGCCACGTTTCGCAATACATTGAAACATTTGCAATAAGTTGATATTATTATCTTAAAAAATTTCGTCACATTTTATGAGCTTTTACTGTTATAAAAATAAAATCTAATACCGCACTATATTGTCTTGTAGCATGATGTGTGGTGTGGTTCAAATCACGTGCATTTGTTTACACGGACTTGCACTCTCAAAATGAATGGATAACACACTTTCGATTTGGTTTGGTTGCAAGACTCACTTTTGTTTTTGTTTGTTTTGTTATGAAAACATGTGAAAGTGGAACTCTCAAACTGTGAATGTCACACTTCTTTTGTCACACTTCAATTGCTTTAATCTTTTTTTATGTAAACAATTGACAGCAGAACTCTCTAACTTTGTCTAACTTTGCCTCATTTCATCACAATTCCGACTTTTCCCGTGGATTTTCCAAAAATACAAACCTTTTCCAGACAATTACGATCACAACAAAACAAAAATCAGCCAAATCGGTCGAGCCGTTCTCAAGTGATGCGGCAACAACCCTTTTGAAAATTCATTTTTATTAATATATATATATATATATGTGTGTGTGTAGCGTAGGTTTTCCCTATAATTGGGGCTGCTATCCCTTGTGGATTTTCTCTCTAAACTAAATTCAGGTCAAAATGCAATAATTGAATAGGCCTACTAACTGAACCATTTTTAACTCCAGAATTTAGCTTCAATAAAATACAAAAAGAAATTATATTATTTCACATACAACTTACGTCTCAACAGCACTGAATATGGTAAATAGCGCCGTGCGGATTGTGTTTAGATAACACGCAGTACACGGCTGTCGGAGAAGAAGCTTGTATCGTCATTGCAGGAGACACAGTGAATGCCTACATCTCAATAGCACTGAATATGATAAATAGCGCCTTGCGAATTGTGTTTAGATAACACGCAGTACACGGCTGTCGGAGAAGAAGCCTGTGCCGCGTTACTTCCCGGGCTTAACAGGGTATGTGTGCAAAATTTCGTGAAAATTGGTCAAGAAATGTAGATTTGTCTAGCGAACATACATAGCCACATACGTACATACACACTTTTGATCTGGCTTGGTTGACTCACACTTTTTTTTCGTTTTTTGGTTTGTTTTATTTTGTTATGAAAACATGTGAAATCGGAACTCTCAACCTGTGAATATGTCACACTTCTTTTGTCACACTTCAATTTTCAATCTTTTTTTATGTAAGCAATTGACAGCAGAACTCTCTAACTGTGCTTCATTTCACATTTCCGACTTTTCTCGTGGATTTTCCAAAACATTTCTTTCATACAAACCTTGTCCTGACAATTACGAACACAACAAAAAAAAATCAGCCATATCGGTCGAGCCGTTCTCAAGAGATGCGGTAACATACATTTTGGTATTCATTTTTATTAATATAGATACTTAATTGTTGTACGTTTTACCTAGTTAAAGAATGGTGCTTGACCCACTATGGTTCTTAGCACTTCTTAATCTACATTATGGCGAGAAAGCTTATGGAGTTTTCCCTTTTTATCCTGTTAAGTTATGCGATTTTTCTTCTTTAAAAAGAAACAGAGTGTGTACAGTACTTCTTAAATTTATTTCAAATTACTTATGTATACGTCTTCTTTTCACACACATCTTCTATCTCACTCTTGCCTCCCCTCTCAGCCCCTCGCATCGTCACGGTTTTCGGAATACTCCCTCCCCCTCGGCTCAGCAAAGCGCAAGGGGGTAAGTAGAGCTATACAGACTAGCATAAGCAGAATGATTAATGGTTTAGAGACGACATATTTATGCAAATATGGTGATGTTACGCCTAATTTGAGCATTCTTCCTCTTCTAGACTTATTCTTCGTTCCCTCCTTTTTCCTTCTCGAGTTTCTGCATATCCATATTAATGCGAACCATATTTTATCTTATTTAATTCACATGGAGATGGAATCGAATTAGTCAAAACAGCAGACACTACTTTGTATGTATTATCTCTTGACATTATGGCTTAGTAACAAGGAGTCGTCTCTGGAATACGAAATATATTTTACTTTAACGTTGAGTGCGAGTTGTGTTCGGCATTTATACCATTGAGATAGAGATCCTGGGAGATAAAAAATACTGTGTGCCGTGGAATATTGACGCTATGAATAAATATATATATATTCCGAAACTGTTCGATGTATTCAAGCTGCATTCTGTGCAGACAGATATTTCTCCCTGATTCTGCCATATCACACACACACACACACACACACATATATATATATATATATGTGTGTGTGTGTGTACATATATCACCTATATATGTATCTGCCTGTGGTAGATGACGCAGCGGTCGGGTAGTAGGCCAAATCCCTCTAGGGATGTAGCGCCTCGGAGTTTAGTTTAGTTTATATACATGTATAGTGCATGTCGCTTATTGTGATTATTTTGGGATGCAGCTATTCTGATTACATTAACCGGCAGATAAGTTGCCGAAAGAATTATTTAAAAATTATTTATTCATACTGTACATAAGATAATACACTGTACAAGAACAGAATTAAAATCTATTTATTCATATATGCAAGATAATCCTAACGGTGAACCATTGAATCAATCTTAATATGTTATTAAGTGCAAGCAACAATATTTTCAATCAGTAAAAAAGTTAATTGTTAGGAGTCCATTAACCAATATTTCATACTCGTAATTAGAACGGATTTTTAGGTTCTTATAACTTAGAATGCACGAACTATATTTGTATGTTTAGGCCTACATTCTTCTTTTATCTTGGCTAGTGTCCACGGTTCAATTCCAGAGTAGTTATTTGTACTTCACTTGTCCATCGACTAAGCAAGGTATGATTTAGCTATAGGCAGAGAGAATCTAACCTGCAAGAACCTAAAATCCCGGGCCCTGCTCATGTTTTTGGAAGTCTACTGTCCTATGGTGAACATCGCGTAGCAAAATATCTACTGCCTATGCAAATGCATATATCATTACGAGAATTATATTATTATTATTACAATATTATTGTTAGACCACTATTGTTATTATCGTTATTGTTATAGTGTGGTAGCTAGCATATAGATTGCACTTTACGCCGTTCCTGTCCGGCCTCTTTCGGATTTTATCTGTCCAGAGAAATGATATGGTTCTTTCATTCCTTCAGGGCAGTAGCGCTATGGGTTCGGTCCCTCGCTCGTGGAAATGCCAGGAGGGAGAGGACGAAACAAATTTGGTGTGAAACGACTGCTAATTTTACCCAGGGCCCTTTTTGGGCAGTAGGCCTATGTGGTTGTCTGAAATTCCGTATTTCTGCCAGAAGAAACAACAAGAAGGCATGCACTCTACAGTGAGTCCCACGCAAGAGTTGGCCAATGACGCCGGTTTCTGCGTCGCGGCTGGCACAGCTCCAACTCCCGAGCGATCGGGTGAAATATCTACGCAAATAATGCCGCGGTCGTTGTAATGATTCAGATTCTCACATTTACAGTTAAAATTACAATGAAAATAACCACGTACCTCATCACAAGATATGTTGGAAATGTTCTCCTCTTGCATACGCGCAACATTGGGACCTTTTTTAGGGAATTTTCTTTCACGCGCGTAAGTTCTGCTTCCGAGATAGAGTTAATTTCTCTTGTGATATTGTCTTTAAGTTCTTCTTATGTATGGGAAATTGATCTATACACTTTATTTTTCAAGTTCCCCCATAAATAATATTTACATACTGTTAGAAGAACTTAATGACAATATCACATAGGCCTATCAAAAGAGAAAGTAGCTCTGTCTCGGAAGCTGAACTTACGCGCGTGAAAGAAAATTTCCTAAAAAGGTGCCAGTATTGTCTGGATGCAAGAGGAGAACATTTCCAACATCTCTTATGATGAGGTACGTGGTTATTTTCATTGTAATTTTAACTGTAAATGTGAGAACCTGAATCATTACAACGACCGCGGCATTGTTTGCGTAGATATTTCACCCGATCGCTCGGGAGTTGGAGCTGTGCCAGCCGCGACGCAGAAACCCGTGTCATTGGCCAACTCTTGCGTGGGACTCACTGTATCTCTCTAAGCTGGTTTTGAACCTGCGAATCATTGCGTACAATGCCTAGAAGGCTTACTATTTGGCGACTGAGAGCACATTATTACAATTATTATTGTTATTATTATGGTTACTATAGTTATAAATTGGTGGTAACGAATGTGTCGTGTTATTCGTTACAGACAATTTTTTAAATATATTTATGAACGTATAATTTGAAACACTCAAATTTGTAGAAATACGCAGTGAATACATTGAGTGGAACAAGATACACCATGACATGTTATATGTTAATCGGGTACACGGTGCATTTTGTGAGTTTTCCTTCCTGGCTAGCGTGTTCACGGGAAGCAAAATCAGCGAGTTTTGGTGGCAGTTTTGAAACGTATCAATTGGAGAGGTTTCCTGCATACCAGTATAACGCTTCAGTAGAAATGCTACTGGTTTAAACATTTTGGCATTTTTCAACACACAATGCACCGTTTTAGTAATAATGCAGTAGTCATAGTAAATGCGCAGCCACCATGCACTTCCCCTGCCTGTTTTCAGTTCACAGTCGATTGAGTGCTTTTATTTTAAACACGTTTGCTATGGAAATGAAGACCAGCTCTCCGCGCCCGACACCGCAAATGCAATTCCGGAAAATAAAATTAAATATGGAATAATGACGTACTGATCATTGGCTGTACGTTATTTTTTCCTCTTTCATTTGTACATAATGCCTCGGTATTCGTGACCCTTGTTAATCATAATCAGGGTTAGGATTTTTATGTGCGCACCTTTCTTCGTAGGGCAAGTTGGAGTTCGTGTGAAAGAAACCACAGTGTAACACGCTATCTCTTGTTGAGAATGGAGGTAATTTTTTTGCACTTTTTCCCTTTTTAGGGCCTTCATTCCTTATTTCTCCACTATGTCCCTAATCATCATTTCTCCTCCTTTTTGTATTTTAATGCAGGTTTTTAATAATCTTCTTAAGAGCATTTAATCATTTAAAGTCTATAACTTTATAAGTTTCATCGCTATTGTTTATAAGTTTCATTACTCTTTTATTATATTATAATTATCCTGCTTTTGTCACAATATCAAAGATCTTAAAATACTTTTATTAACTTCTCATCAGCTTGCAGTGAACTTAGGAATACTGAACTTGTCTGGCTTCAGCAGACTCAGGACTGAAGGCAGACCTGCAACAATGAAAATAATTCGTCTATTCTCTCCTTTTAATTTTACCAGAACCATTACCCTGCACACATGTAAGAATGGAAATTACTTGTGTGTATTCATTTTATGTTTTTAATTTCATTGGAATTAGTCAGTATCCTGCTGTTTGTGAATGTAAATTTGTTACATAGAGTGTTTTGTCCCCTAATTTGGTTATTTCTAGCATCATTTTCCTTCATTTTTCCATACGGAAATTGCACCTAAAAACCCTAACCCTGCTCATAATAAATCTCGTTTCTGTATTCAGAATATTACAATATTTTTAAATAACTTTTTATAATAACATGATAATTTTGATAAGCTTTAGTGGCAGAAATCATGAACATAGAAAGAGTTAAAATATATCTGTCTTTCCCACAGAATTACTTATGACAGCGTTTCTCAACCTTTTTGAACCCGAGGACCTCTAAAATGTCTAAAAAATTTTACGGACCCCTAATTTTACATACCATTTTTAAAAGAAGGCCTATATTCTTAATATTTGGGGTATTAATTATAAATCATTATAACGAAATATGTGAAAAAAAATTTACTTCTTTACTTTCAACTTGCTTAATATTTTTTAATTATGTCTGCGGACCATCTGCGTCATCTTCGCGGACCACCAGTGGTCCGCGGACCATAGGTTGAGAAACGCTGACTTATGACACTCATTTCTGTTGTTGATTTTGCTATTTTGGTCAAAAAATACGATTTTTGTATTTTAGTGTAAAAAAACCAAGTATACTCTAAAGTATATCTGTGCAAAAGTTTATGCCATTTGGGCGCATGGAACAGGTGTTTCTGGCGCCATTTTTAAAGTACTGCACGTAATCCTCGTGCTATCCTTTGTTCCTTAGTCGTATTTAATATAGTGTATTTAGGTGTAAAATTTATAATATAAGTGTTTTGTAGGGCTCCATTCATATTTAGTGATAGTTCAGTGTAATTAAGAAATTTGTAATTATAAAGGTTTATTTATAGGTACAGAAGATGCTTATTTTTTACTCTGAGTGCATGTAAACTTTAATCGCTTGTTTTCTCAGTTTCAATTTTCATGTTAATTTGCCACATTCAAAATCTATCTTCTCCCATAAAAATATAGATACAGCTATGAAATTTTTTCTCAGTGTACCTTGTGATGTGTGTAATAAAATGTCTAATCAGATTTTTGGTATGGGTCTTATTTTCTTTTAATTAATATTTTACATAAAAATATATCAATTTTTTATCAACTTTTTATCTCTCCGGGTAAAATATTTTTTTTAAACAAAAAGTATAAACAATATAAAAAATCTGAATCATTGAATCTGTTAAGCAAGCATCATAGAATCTCACATAAAAATTTCAGATCCATTTTTTAATATCTGTCGGAGGAGATAGATTTCAATTTTGATTTTAAAAAATCAATTAATTTAATAATCTCAAAAACAAATTGAGATATCAAAATGAAATTTGAAACTTCAACATCTGTTTATGTTTAAATTATGTGTACAAAATTTCAAGTTTATAGTCCAAATAGTTTAGAAAATCACTCTCAACACTTAGGTCCTCCCTTAAAGGCTGAGTCTACCCCAAGACCACCAGAAAATAGGGCAATGGAAAAATCCCAACTATCTCATCCATAGTATACGTTCAATAAAACTAGTAGAAGAGTATTTTTTGAAGCTTACAAATGAAACCTGTGCAATTCGTATAGTTTGTAAATCCACAAATGATGAAATAGTTCAGGATATAAAGTATAACAATTTAAAAAGATTAAAGAAATTCATTAATACGGTATCTAAGTGTTAAACTTCGTATTCTGTAGGCAGTGGATATTGTTACTGACACGAAAACCATGTTTTTTCAGTGCATATAGTTATGCATATATCGTATCATATATATATATATATATATATATATATATATATATATATATACTAATTCCATCATATATATATCAAGAGTAAACAAAATATAATTAATACAGTATGAAAGATTTAAACTTCTCTCGGTGAATAATATTGGGTCTATCAGCCGAGTCGAAGTTTTAAAAGTCTCCGAACTTTCCCGAGTCCATCTTCTGGGATCTGGGGGTCTTCTCAATCAAATCCCAGAGGACGGACTCAGAGCTGGAGTCCAAAAGATCTAAAACTTTTAAAACGTTGACCGTACAAATAATTGCTAGCACTTGAATCTTGGTTATGCCGTTTTTCGCTGCTGGTCATCCTGCCACACAATATGGCAATATTTATATCCAGAATTGTGGAAATATGCATACCCTAACATTTATACAGATGGCTCACGATTTATTAAAGAAGAAGATGAAGTACAAGTTGGATGTGCTTATCTTGTATATTGTGTAGACAGTAAAATTTTCTTTATACTTATCAAATATCCCCCACATGTTCTGAGTTCCAAGCTGAATTATTTTCTTTAAAAGAAACAGTGCAGTGGTGTATTGAACACAAATATAATACGCGAATATTCAGTGACTCTCAAGCTGCTCTCTAGTCTATCACTGATGAATTCAATTTGAACCTAAACTCAGTTCTAATTTGAAATAATATTAAAAGCTACTCAAAACATTGTGTTGGATACGGGCTTACCAGGGAAATGTAGGTAATGAACGTGCCGATCAATTAGCTAAATAAATAGCATCCTCCGATATACGTTATTCATACTCCAAGAGCTCCATATCTTATGTTAAAAATAAAATACTGATCTACATCTTTGATTATTAGAATGACCTTTGGAGTACAATCGGCGCGTTAATAAAGAACTCTTCTTTCCTACAGTATACTTTCGGCTAAATGTTTAAAATTTTTACTCCAAATTTCATTTCGACACAATTGACGACAGGCCATGGGAAATTTTGGAGTTATTTCTTAAGATTTTATATTCTTTCAAACAGTGGTTATAATTGTGTCAAGAATGTATAACTGTAAAGTACGTGCTGTTTGATTGTCCTATAACTTAACTGAAGGGAAAAGACTCCAACTAAATTTACTGTCTGCAGATTGTGATGATACATCCATATACCAAAAAATCATCAAGAACTAATTTTATTATATACATTTTATGCAGTTTATAACACACATTCATAATAATATATAATTCTAACTTTGTAAATTTAATGTCAAGGCCTATAATAATATTGTTGTGCAAGTTATAATCCTAATAGGCCTATGCCCTCTCTGGCAAAATAATTTTTTTTTTTTTTTTTGGGGGGGGGGGGCAAGATTTGGAGATTTAATAAAACGTTGACTCGGCTGATTGCTCGTGAAGAACTCAATATAATTTATCAGTTTATCCTTTAAAGCTTATAGCTAGAGGGCATTTCTTAGTATTTTATCGTAGGTTGGGTGGCACAGTTAGTATCGCCTTGGCTTTCTTTGCCCAAGGTTGCAGGTTCGATCCCGGCCCAGATCGATGGCATTTAGGTGTGCATAAATGTGACAGGCCCATGTCAGTAGATTTACTGGCAAGTAAAAGAACTCCTTCGGGACAAAATTCCGGCACACCAGCGACGGTCACAGGCCTAAGTTGTAGTACATCCCCGTCGTTAAAAAACCATATACCATACCATCATACGTTGACTCAAGTTTTACGTTATGCATCTATGCTTTTTATAGACTTGCAGGGTCATTAAGCTTCAAGTTAAATAAATTACTCTGGAATAAATTAAAATTGAAATTGATCTTATTATCATTAATGGTATTGACGGGCACATGAACGTACTATTTTATGTAGCTCTATTTTAATGGTCTCAAGTATTCGGACTTGCCTGCGTTGGTCCCTCCTGGCACTTCCTTTCCGAGCGACTAATTTGTTGATCGTCATAGTCTCGTTACAGTGTTCCGGCTTTTTGTACGGCTGAAGTGAGTGGAGCAAAACGTCACACTCGGCTGCCTGCCTGCCAGGGGTTGGGGAGCAAAGTACACACAACTACCACCATTCCATATTTCCCTTTCTAAATGAATGGTTGTTTTACCAACTGCTAACCAAAATGTATGCTCTACACCGACGACAGGTTTGACAATGCAGGTAATAAGCGTGTTAATTTTAATAAAAATAAATGTAGAAAATTAGGGCTTATGGGAATGCAATGTAATATATGTTAATATGTGGATCGTTACAATTAATGCATTAGTGAGATGCTTGTCTACAAATATATCTGATGATAACTTAACATCACATAATATGTTTTTCCTATTCGCTAACATTCTTAATTTCATTTTTATTTATTTTATTGACTTTATTGATTACAAGATTGCCTAATTGACAAAGCTTACTATGCTTCTAATAACAAAGAAGTATAACACATCCTACAGTTTGAGAAAAAATTCAACTTAAAATTATAAGTTACCAGATATTACAAATTCAAGAATTGTATCATAATTGAAGTAGATAAAAATGGCGCAATCACAAAATCAATTATACAAGTGATGGCGCAATAATGAGACAGATCCCTTCAGTGCCAGTTTCGAAACTTGTAGAATGGTGGAATTAGGAATCCCTAGTCTCTTGCACACATTCACAAAAAAAAACACACATTTTTACGTTTAGAGGATACGGAGAAACGTTATGAGAGAAAGAAATTTAAATATAAAATTTTATTTAAGTTTCGTAGATAGTGAAACCTATTATGATATTCAGAACAAAATCATATTTAGCAAACTGTGCAATTAGTACTTTTCAAACAAACATTATTTAGTAATATTTAAGTGTTTAATAGTATTGTTCCATCTTCAATAATTATCAGAATGTTAAAATTTTAACTCAACATTGCACAGTCCGATCGGGTTTAAAGGAAAAATATAGGGTAGCACCCTAGGGTAGGAACAAAGATATTAGACTTTAAAAAAAAAAAAATAACTTAAATTAACTTGTGAACTAAAATATAGCCTAATTTACATGTAAAATGCTTAAATTTAGGAAACCCGAATCGGCACTCTCATAATAATAACCTTTTTAACTGATTTATGTCTTGCTGAAATACAGCATTATTTGACAGAGTAAAATAAAATTATACAAACCTTAATTTAGTTGTACTCGTAAGTTAAAAACAAACAAACAAGCAGTCAGACTGATCAAATTTCTAAAATATTGTTCACATTTAAATGAATTTAAATGAAATAAGATAGACTTAAGAATTGTTTTGTCGATACATGAGCAACGTCAATGTTCACAGTCATAGCCTACTAAATATTATTTTTTCATGACGTTAGTATTAAGTATAGCCTAGCGACAATAATAAAAATATTGTCATAGACTAATTTTAACAAAGGCAACCCCATGATTGAGCGGTTAGAGACTATCTATTCACCGCTGGATCATGGTCACTCTACAGTAAAATGGAATTTATTATTACAAGGGATCGGGCCAGTTACCTCGGGGTACTCCCGTTTCCTCTCCCCATAAATAATTCCATCTTCACAAATATCACCATTTGCCGCGGTTATTATTATTATTATTATTATTATTATTATTATTATTATTATTATTTAGAAGCAATCGTTAGAGTACCATAAGAATATAATGCCAATTGTGATTACAATTTAAAAATAAACTGCTAAGTTAATTTATAATATAAGCAATATCGAGTTGGCCTGAAAGTTTAGGAAATTTCCAAAATACATCGGCTCAATATTATTGTCGTATTTAACAGAATATGCAGACCTATACTCATCTAGGGGTTTCTGCATTTCAAGTATGTTTTACCATCTTTGATTGCATGTGACTCAACCTTTACATAATGAAGGAAAACAACAAATGTTGATAGACCATGTTTTCTAAATGTAGGCATGTTAGTTACTGCATTACACATTTCATGAATTTATCTTGTCATGTATTATTTTCTCCAGGCATAATCATTATTTCAATAAATCCACATATGAATAAAATCACATAAACTGTTATAACAAAGCGCCTGATGGTGTTAATAGAACATATAAAAAAATATTGAGTTTTGCTAAGCCGCAAGAATCATGCTGGATAGTGTTATTTGTCAAAGCCCAGTGTATATCAACTTCCAAAGCTCTATACGAACACTGCAAACAATATTGTTGTCATGAGAACTGAATTGCATTTGATGAATTCGGTGTACTTTTTTTAAAAATAAATTAGGCCCCTATTTGGGCATTACTCCGGTACCAGTCAATCGATTTCGTCCAAAATCAATAGGCTTCGTTCCATGGGCATTATAAGTTCGTATAGCAAGTTTCATGTAAATTTGATAGGACTTGTTTGAGTTATCGCGCGTACAGACCAGGGGCGGATCCAGAGAGACATTTGGGGGGGGGGGAACCAAAGTAGAGAGGGAAGTTTTTACTCATAAAAATTAATTATTCCCAGTACACAATTGAAATCAAAATGAACATTTCAGCATTTTATTACAAATGTATTTCAAAATAATGAATGTCGTTGCTTTAATTTAAGTATTTGGGTATGTTGTCTTTAGAAAATTTATTAGAATAATAAATTTTGAATAATTTGTGCTTAATGGCCTAGTATTTGGATATGTTGTCTTTACAAAATTTATTAGAATAATAAATTTTGAAAAATTTGTGCTTAATGTTACAATTTTTTTTGGGGGGGGGGAATTTCCCCCATTCCCTCCCCCCGTGGATCCGCCCCTGGTACAGACACATGGTTAAAAAACCAGACGGACATACATTTTCCCATCCACTATATAATCTCAAAAAATTACCATTCTGGCACTTAATAAATACAGAAAATGGTAGGTATAGCATATATCTGAATTCCAAGACATTTCAATTGAACCTTTTTACTGCTACTAACGTAGCCTATATAGCCAATTGCATCTCCCCAAAAAACTGCATAAAACCTGAGATATAGGACTAACAGAGTACTTGCTCTGTGTTACTATATGAGGAATTTTATCCTTGTGTTAGGGCTGCCGTTCATGAAAACCAGCTGTTTCATTAAATTTTTCTTAATTAATTTCAAACTTATAAACCCCTGATATCTATTGATGAATGCTTATATTCCTATAAATTCAGATGTGGAAGGTTTAAAAGTTTTTACTACACAGTATTGTAGGGCAAATCACACAAGTAAATTGTTTAATACGTTTGGAAATAAAAGCTTTATCCTTTTCTTATAAAAGGGAGAAAAAATGGACAGACACTTACAAAACTAACATTTTTTAAGGATGGGCATTTATTATTACGCTCAAAATTTCAAACCTGAAATTCTGCCTTTGAATGTTAATTTAAAACTAAATTCTCGGATGAAGAGTGAGTCTTAAAATTGTCATACTTTTTCACAATTTTTTGCCCAATTTGTATCCTTCTCTCGGAAGCTAAAAATAATAAGCATAAGAAATTTTAACATTCAAAGCAATCAGATACACTTTATTTATAAAATAATCTAGACATAGAATAAACGCTATTTTGTTAGTAATGCAAGAGGAAATTAAAGGCAAATGCCTTTATAACCAGTCTTGAAATAAGTATTGGAATATTGAAAAGAAAACGTGGAGCCAAATAAATTTAAATAATGGATCTATGTAGGCCTACATCATATTCATTACAAATTTCGAAACATAATAGGCTATTCATAAATTAATTTTATAAATTCATCAATAAAACAATAGTATATTGCGATACAAGTGCCGTAAGGCATGCATACGGATCGAGGAAATAGTTTGAAAAAACGAGGCGCTCGCGCCGAGTTTTTTCAATTTTCCGGGATCCGTTATGCGCTTACGGCACGAGTATTGCATGCTGTTTTTTGCACGATGATTATTTATATCAATTTAATTACATTAATTGTGATATTACCTGAAAATATTATGTATATACATTCTTGAAGATAGACGTTTATTTCAGAAAGTGATTCGCACTTGTTGTTTATGGGAACCGAATATTTGTGCTGGGGGGCCTTGTACATAAAGGCTTGTATTATGGGGTGTTGCGTAATATTCATAACAGCACGGAAACTCTTACCGCACATAGCAACAAGATTGCGTGTGGGAATGTCAACTTACGATCCACGGCAACAATATTCGGAAGTACCACTAATTAGTTAAGTCGTGCAAAAACAATATTATGACATTCTAACATAAATAAATAAATAAATAAATGCTCTAAAACCTAGAGAATATAATTCACTAACGAATATCACTAATGGCAAATATAATTTCGCAATAAACGTATCTGAAAGTCGTATTTTCAATACTGGCATTGCATTTTAACGTTATCCTTAGAAACAGAATGTAAAATTTTATCATTTTTAATTATAACTTATTTTTAAATGAAATATTATTAAGTATCACTCACGTTTGCTAGATGAACTGCCAACCATTTAACCCATCTCGTTCAAACCTGTTGTGCTTTGATAACCTGTCTAATTTATTTCTATGGAATTAGCAATAATATGGTTTTGATCTCCGTATGTGTTTGACGGAAACATGGTTGTTTATGTACATTCCTTCCGGTTCATTTAGATATTCAAGGTCAAACACACCACTTCAATTTAAGCGACGTTAAATTCTCGTTACAGACCTAATTAGGAAGAAGAATAAAAAAACAGTTTTGATGTCGTGGTAATTGCGGTACGTTGGTAGAACTGCAGCATCCCTCCTACACTAGACCAAAAACTCCGCCCCTCATACAAATTCTCCTCCCTCACCCCTCTTATTCCGCCAAAAACATCCTCTCTATTCCGGGCAACCTTTTCACTCGTTGCACCACCGCCGGAAAACACATGGCTGCATCTAGCCAGCGTTGTTTTATTTGTTATTCTGTATTATATTAATGTAGCTTAGCAGGAAGGGGCTCGGGGAGACTACACAACAATGGAAATGTCATCGGGGGTAAAACCGATGACGAAATTACGGAAACTATGTCCCATGCGAATGTATAGTGACAGAGATATTCTTTCCCAGTTGCTCGTCGGCTCATCATTGCTGTCGTTTTCACTTTCCCTTCATATTATCACGTTAATAATTACTTGTACGTTGTATTATTTATATAAATATACGTACAGTTTAATGTAATTTTGATTCGTTCAAGTGTTAGGGAATAATGATGATGGACTCTTTCGGATCTTATATTTAAATTTCATTCAGAAGAGGATTTATGAGCTACATTTTCTATATGTGGAAAGGTTGGCATGCCGATACGCGCTGTTCAAACCTGTAACCCTCATATTAGAGGATCTGCCACCCGTCCCGCCCAGATCATAGTGCTTAGGGTTACCGGATGTTCGTATTTAGCAAAACATGTCCGTAGATTTTAAAGTTGTTCTGGCGTCCGTATTTTTTTTTTCAAATATGCATTATGTCGGTATTTTTGTATAAGCAATTTTTTTAAAAATAAATGAGCATAGTCCCATTATCTAATTTGTGCTGAAATTGTATTCTCTTTGCACACTTGGTTCATATGCCATCTCTTATCACTGCTCTCCTTGGAGGAAATTTCTAATTTTGATTCTGCCGTTGGTAATAATGACTAGGATTTTACGGAATATAAAGAACCGTATTATGCTGTGAGATTTATTTTATGCATTCATTTTATAATGGGGGAAAGAAAACGCAAGTTTACTGCTTGTTGGAGATAAGATATAGATGCTTCAAAATGGGCAGTTTTGATGAAGCCGAGTCTTTAGTTGGCAAAGCTGGGACATAGGTCTCTGTTTCTAACCATGAAGCACTTGGTGTCTGTGAAAGAATCAGCATGTTCTCATTTTTATGATTATCTGAAAACCAACAAAAGCTTATTGATAAATTGGCTCAGATTAAGACTGTAGATAAATATAGGCAACAAAAACAGAGCCGTTCAATAATTTAAATATTTTCTTGTTTTTGGTTCTGTCTTTTTAGTCTCAAATGTCCTCTTTTCCATCCATAAAGATCTGATAACCCTAATAGTGCTGCAAAAATCAGCAGAGTTGCGCAATACCTGATCATGCACAGACTAAACATTGAGACAGCCCACTGTCCTTGGATAAGAGTTACTCTTCAGATAAATATTTAAACATTTGTTTTCCCATATTGGTAATGGATATTTTCCTAAACTGCGTAAACGACAACCATGTTCATGTTCTCATTTAAGAAACACGCATGTGATAGGCCTACACAAACTTTTTGGAAAGCTTACCCGGGTTGCCAGTATTGCTGCGCGCGCAACATATTTAGCTCTTCAGCTCTATCATCAAACAAGCTGGATTCCTTTGGACTCTGCCTATGTTAATGATGCTTAATGGTAGCTTATAAATCATAGCGTAGGTTAAAATATAGCTAGGATAAAATTAAACAAGGGAAAATTTTACTACCACTTAGCTTTCAATAATTCTTCAGGCTGTTTAATCTTAGCATCATATCAAAATTTATTTTCGAGTTTCTTTCTCCTAATTTTCTAGGCCTACCTCATTAGTTTCTGCTTGCTTAAGGGTACTTAGTTTAAGAATTGTACTGCTATTGAATATCCCGTTTATTGGTAGGAACGAAATATCTATCTTGGTCTCATAAACCAGCTTCAAACCCTTTCATGTCTTTGCAAGGAAATTATCAAAGCAGTCATGCCTTGAAATTTGAATTGTATATGTTCCCGCTCCCACGGTAGCTCGCAGGCGAAATAGGGACACGGGGAAACCTCTCCGGTATGAAGGATGCTACACTAAGTCAAGTTTAAATACATTTATTGAGCCCCTTGAAAGATACAAAGAGCACAATGGACAAAATGATAAATAGACCCTTTAAAATACAAGATGGAATTTTGTATCTTGCTTTACAAATAAATTCCTCTTCCTAGCGGTGCCGAAGAAGATGAAATGTTGATGAAGTCAAGGGGAGACGACTTAGTAAGCTCCTTCTGGAAAATAAGGCATGCTTGCCTTATAAGACTGATGAATAGCTCGGAGGACCAGAGCAGAGCAATTTTTATAGTCGCGCTTGCTCGGACGACTGAGAAAGAATTTCACTATTCTTGAAGTGAATGCGCACTATCAGCAAATTATTTTAAGGTCGACTTGCTGCTTCGACCGAAAAGAAGAACCTTTAGATGTTGCTTCGACACTGCAACTAAAATTAAGCACTCTGAAATATTCACTTCACAGCAGTACTTACAGTAAATCCTTTTACTTAATGAGTTACGCATTCAAGTCCATACGGTTTGATCAGGGAAGTAAAAAACTTGGCTTCACACATTTGTAATTAAATCACAAATAAATTACTTTGATGAATGTACTAAATTGCGTCTCTGCAATAACTAGGGCTGGGAAACTTCAAATTCCCAGCTCGACAATAATAACTAGATTCAGAATTCTGAACTGAAAACTAGCCTGGCGAAAACTTCGAACGAGTGAATAAGAATGAATAGCAAGAATGACAGACGTCACGACATGTGACGTAAAGCAAGAATCCCATTGGCCAAGAAAAACAATAAATAATCAATCTTGGAAATAAATCAATTAAGTTACATTAAAATACTAAAACATAAATAAGAGAATTAATAGCATTACTTCAAAACTGAATTGTTTCTTTAAAAACACAAAATTATGAATAAAATATACTAAAAGATAATCAGACTGAAACTTTGGGTTGGAGATTATAACATGACTATCCAAAAAATGAAAGATGCGACAGTCAAATGTTATTTCTTATGAGAATTGATGGGAGAAAGAACAAACAGATAAGTAAGTTCATATTTAAAATTATATTGAAGACACAACAAGAAAAATAAAACAAACGAAGACACAAGCCTGTTGCCATAGCAACACGGCGAATGACCTCGCGAAACCAGCTAATGCCTCAAATCCGGCCAGACACGAATGCTGGACGGAACATATTGCCCGCGATAATTTCGCTCGTGAAATTATCTAACAGAATGTGACGTCAAGCAAATTCGTGAATGCAAGGATTCGAGGCCAAAACAACTATCAAGTCGCAATAAAGTCAAAATCGGTGGAGTGGGATGCGTCCGGCATCAGCACTCTGAATGAAAGCAGGTGTCACTGTCCCTCTTCACTGACAGGCAGAGGAGCCAACTTGATGAGGGGCCTCTTATAAGTGCCTGAGACAGTGCGCACAGTGACAACTCTGACAAGGCCGTCTGGGCCTGGGTGTACTTGGTGCACCAGACCAAGCACCCACCTATGAGGAGGTACATTGTCCTCGAGAACCAATACAGGGGTACCCAAAGGAACGTCTGGCAGTACCTTGTGCCACCTTGCACGACGCTGTAGCGTGTGGAGATAATCCACGGACCACTTCTTCCAAATGCAAGTGACCATCTGCTGAAGATGGTTCCAACGGGAACGTAGGCTGTACCCACCAGAGAGGTCAGGACTGGGCACCGACACAATGGGCTTGCCAATAAGAAAGTGGCCGGGAGACAAATATCCAAAGTCATCCACGTCCTCAGATAGCGACATCAAAGGACGTGAATTCAAGAATGACTCAATTTGTGTGAGAACAGTAGACATCTCCTCGTAAGTGTACTTACAGGACGAGGACATCCTCTTCAGGTGGAACTTCAAAGAGCGTACTGCCGCCTCATGAAGTCCTCCCATGTGTGGAGAGTGAGGAGGCAAGAAACGCCAATGAATGTTCAAATGCGCAGTGGCGTCTTGCACTGCGGAGTGATGTTCTGATGACATCAAAAGCCTAGAGAGGTTCTGCAGGTCGGCGTGAGCTCCGACAAAGTTTCTACCATTATCACAAGTGATTGAACTTGGAATTCCACGACGACTTGTGAACCTTGACAATGCCGCCAGGAAGGCACGTGAGGTGAGCGAAGTCACTAGCTCAACGTGTACGGCCTTCGTGGACATGCAGACAAAAATAGCAACGTAGGCTTTAGTAGTCACCTTGGACCGCGGGCCACCAAACTTGAGAGAGAATGGACCGGCGTAGTCCACACTAGAGTTTGTGAAAGGAGGGAGAGGATTTACTCTCTCAGGAGGCAGATCAGCCATCTTTTGCTGAAAAGCCTGAGCCTCAAAGCGGAAGCAAACACTACAGCGCCTCCGTACACTGCGAACCAGCTTGCGAATGCAAGGGATCCAATACGACTCTCGCAAGTGTGAGATGACTAGCTGAGGTCCTGCATGACCTAGATGCAAGTGCACATGGAGAACTAACTGCCTGGTGAAAGCATGCTCTGCAGGAAGTAATATCTGATGCTTGTTGTCAAAGGGTAGGTTGGACCGACTTAGACGTCCACCTACACGCAGGATGTTATCCTGAATAAAGGGGCATAGTTGCCGGATCTTACTAGAAGAAGGCAAATCTTGCGAGGAAGACAATGCTTGAATTTCCTTTCTGAAAGCATTCCTTTGAATGATTCTAATGCAAGAATGCAAAGCTTCAGTAAGCTCTGACGGCAACAAAGGGCCATTGATAGGTGACTTGAGTTTCAAGTAATTATTAATGAAACGTCGCACATAAGCCATGACCCTGATTGTTTTCAAGTGTGAAAACTTAGTCAGCCATGGGCTTAAGCTAGAGGTTTCGATGGTGACTAGCGCTGCTATCTTCACCTCTGGGAGAGACGAAGACTCGAGCTCAGTGGGCAAACTGGGCCACTGAGTGGAGTCGGCAGTAAGCCAAGAAGGGCCTGACCACCACAGAGAGTTGTTAAGTAGGTCAGAAGGGGTGGCTCCCCTAGAGATGAGATCAGCGGGATTGTCCTTAGATGACACATGCGACCAAGATTCAATGGCAGTGAATTCTTGGACGTCCGCGACTCTGTTAGCCACGAAAGTCTTAAGTTTAGAAGGTGAATGGTTTAAGTCTGCAGTTAGGAAGGCTGAGTAATTGGAAGACATAGCCTTCGAGCATTCAGGCTCTTTTGGGCTTGCGTCAAGATAACGCTTAGCCGTGGATCGGCGTCGATGACCATTGGAAGTATGGCAACGCTGTGAAGGGAAAGGCGCAGAGGGCAGTTTCCCGGCGAAGTACCAACCAAGGTGCGAGTTCTGAATCGTAGGTAACTCACAGGTGGAAATTTGCCCTGGACACACCACTTGGGCGCAAATCTCCACTCCAAGAAGTAGATCGACACACTTAGGACGACTAAAGAATGGGTCAGCCAAGGGAAGATTCGGAGGAATGTTCCAATCTTTGGTCTCAATGAAAGAGTTCGGGAACCTTTTCTCCGAAATCTCCGGAACGACAATGGCCTGTGCATTGTAGCGCCATGAAGTCACTCGCGACTGAATCGTGATGCTGGTTAGCTTATGTGTGCTAACATTAGTGGACAAAATTCCCGCTAGCGTAGTCCGCTGCGCATGAGGAGCTAGTCCAAGACGCCTAAACAGCCTGTTGCTAATAAGATTGCAGTCTGAACCGCTATCCAGGAGGGCTGTGGCCTCAACAGGCGAGCCGTCTGAGTCCAGGATGCGGACAGTAGCAGTAGGAAGCAAGCAGCGCTGCTGGGTCTGACTAGAAGCCATAACACCTGCAGTGTTGGCAGCCTGGTGACTATCGCTAGTCGGGTCGTGGAGGAATGTGCTATGTCTCCCAGCACATCTCCTGCACTGAAAAGTCCTACAATTGTTGGCATGCCCTTGACTAAACAGGCATACGCGACACAGTTTGCGGTCTCTAACAAACTGGTCTCTTTGAGCGAAAGTCATGCTCCTGAAGTCGCTGCATGAAAACAGGTCATGCACAGCAGTACGACAACAGAGACATTTAGGCCTCGAAGAAGAAGACTTTGACTTGGAAGGAGCCGGAGAGCTCGGAACTGACTTAGCAGCCTGACTTTTCGTGGCAGCATCAGTCATCTGCAGTATGCGAACTCGGCTTTCCAAGAAGACAAATAACTCCTTGAGAGTAGGGAGCTTCCCTATTTTGACAGATGACTCCCATTCTCTGATGAGGTTCATCGGAAGCTTGTCGATGATAATTCTGGTAATAATCAGATCTGACAACTCCACTTCTGTATTAAGGGAATTAAGTGCATGTACCGTGCTTATAAAATGATCCAGGTATTTCTGCAGGGATTCTGCAGAATACCTCTCAATCTGAGGGGGAGAGAAGAGATTGTCCAGATGGGTGTTGGCGATTAGCCGGTCGTTATCAAACCTATCAATCAAAGTCTGCCACGCCACCTGGAAAGTCGCAGCAGAGACAGGAATATTCTGAATGACCGTACTAACCTCTGATGACAGGCAGGACTTCAAGTACTGATACTTGTCCATGTCCGAAATGTGCCTGTGTTGAATTACCAACGACGAGAAAGTGTCACGAAACTCGATCCACTCAGAGGGGTTCCCATTGAACTGAGGAAGACGGATTTCGGGGAGTTTCGGTAACAACGGCGTGACAGGGTCGAGCGAGGAGCGCTGACTGGCAGTCTGCGCCTGCTCGGGTTCATATAGCTGTTTCTTTTCAGCTATCATGGAGTCAAAGAAACTGATGACTTTATAATAATCAGATTCCACTGCGTGAAAGTCGAATTCATGATCCTGGTAGGCCTCGTCAATGGCCACCTGAGCATAATCTGACTTGTAGGCCTTGAAGACCTCTACGAATTCAGAGCGGCGAATGCGCGCTTCATGAAGCGTAGTGAGATCTTCGATTTCGTACTCTCGCATAATCTGCATTTGACGCAGAAGTTGCGATTGCAAGTACTCGAAGCGTCTTATTTTAGCCTTTTGGGCAGCTTCGGCCTGGGCGTGGGCTTCGGCTCTCTTAGCCTCAGCTTCCTTTTCGGCTAAAGCCAGCTGGGCCTGAGCCTGCCTCTCTGCAAGGGCTTGCTGGGCCAGGGCCTCCGCTCTCTTAGCTTCGGCTTCCTCACGGGCTAAAGCCAGCTGGGCCTGAGCCTGCCTTTCTGCAAGGGCCTGCTGGGCCAGGACCTCCTTGTCAGATAAGGCCTGAAGAAATTTACACAACTGAGAGTTGCCTCTGGAAATGACGGCGTCGACTTCTGCCCTATAGGCTTCTTCAGCATCAGAATAATCCACACCGTCGATTTCAGTCTGAACAAGGTCGAACTTAGCTGCAAGTTCGTCTAACTTGGACTCATACTTCTTGAGTTCAGGATAAGTGACATCCTCAATGGCTAAATTACTAATGACATTAACCTGCCGCGTAATCTGGGCCTTAATGGGAACTCGCTTGGCTTTAAGAGCCGTCAAACCGTCTGGACTCGACATAGCGACTTGCTTATACAATGTCTGAATTAAATAGGTTGCCCGCCTAGAGCCGGTGCAACAATGACAAATTAAGGTTTGTTTATAAGAATGGAGTGAGTTGCCCGCATAGGAGCATACGAGTAGACAAAGAAATAGTGTGTAGCTGTACAGGTGTAAGTACACAGATGTAAATGTTTACACTTTACAAGAAAGTACCAAAAACTTAATTGAAATCTGTCAGAGACCTCCCTCAAACGCAATGCGGAGGAGAACCACAGATACTTATAGCAACTGACTTTAAACTACTTATTACTGATGGCTACTGATGGTAGCGTCTCACACCGGCGGCAAACTATACCGGGAGAACAAGATTGATATATAAGAATGACTAGAATTGTGGCTAATCACTGAGGTCTCTGTAATAAGTGACCAAGACAAATTCAAACTGTTAATTGAATAGTTACTCTACGTTAATTATAGGTCACTAACTATCAATGCATCTTCAACCATAGGCCTCTGGGTCATATTAGGCCCGGAGGAACCACAAAGAGATGTTCCCGCTCCCACGGTAGCTCGCAGGCGAAATAGGGACACGGGGAAACCTCTCCGGTATGAAGGATGCTACACTAAGTCAAGTTTAAATACATTTATTGAGCCCCTTGAAAGATACAAAGAGCACAATGGACAAAATGATAAATAGACCCTTTAAAATACAAGATGGAATTTTGTATCTTGCTTTACAAATAAATTCCTCTTCCTAGCGGTGCCGAAGAAGATGAAATGTTGATGAAGTCAAGGGGAGACGACTTAGTAAGCTCCTTCTGGAAAATAAGGCATGCTTGCCTTATAAGACTGATGAATAGCTCGGAGGACCAGAGCAGAGCAATTTTTATAGTCGCGCTTGCTCGGACGACTGAGAAAGAATTTCACTATTCTTGAAGTGAATGCGCACTATCAGCAAATTATTTTAAGGTCGACTTGCTGCTTCGACCGAAAAGAAGAACCTTTAGATGTTGCTTCGACACTGCAACTAAAATTAAGCACTCTGAAATATTCACTTCACAGCAGTACTTACAGTAAATCCTTTTACTTAATGAGTTACGCATTCAAGTCCATACGGTTTGATCAGGGAAGTAAAAAACTTGGCTTCACACATTTGTAATTAAATCACAAATAAATTACTTTGATGAATGTACTAAATTGCGTCTCTGCAATAACTAGGGCTGGGAAACTTCAAATTCCCAGCTCGACAATAATAACTAGATTCAGAATTCTGAACTGAAAACTAGCCTGGCGAAAACTTCGAACGAGTGAATAAGAATGAATAGCAAGAATGACAGACGTCACGACATGTGACGTAAAGCAAGAATCCCATTGGCCAAGAAAAACAATAAATAATCAATCTTGGAAATAAATCAATTAAGTTACATTAAAATACTAAAACATAAATAAGAGAATTAATAGCATTACTTCAAAACTGAATTGTTTCTTTAAAAACACAAAATTATGAATAAAATATACTAAAAGATAATCAGACTGAAACTTTGGGTTGGAGATTATAACATGACTATCCAAAAAATGAAAGATGCGACAGTCAAATGTTATTTCTTATGAGAATTGATGGGAGAAAGAACAAACAGATAAGTAAGTTCATATTTAAAATTATATTGAAGACACAACAAGAAAAATAAAACAAACGAAGACACAAGCCTGTTGCCATAGCAACACGGCGAATGACCTCGCGAAACCAGCTAATGCCTCAAATCCGGCCAGACACGAATGCTGGACGGAACAGTATATCTGATTAACACCGAATACACAAAAAAAAAAAAAAAAAAAAAAAATACCTCTAGCAGGACTCGATTATTCAGTAATAAATTGTAACAATACAGAAATCAACTTTTCGCATTAATAGCAGGCCTGTGTTACTTGATAATTTTCATTGAAGTACTTTAAATAATTCAGATGACATATTTAAAATAATATCTTGTATTTCGCACGTTTCTTTAAATGAACACTAGTAACGAAATTTAAAAGGATCCTTCAGATAATTTAACTGCGAATTTATAACTTCCACTTTTACAAAACATTAAAGATTCTGCTCTACATTTAAGCGATTTTCTATTTTCCGCTCGGTAGTAGAAAGAAATAGAAATCTTCTCACTGAATTCTGCAACTACGAGTTAGGTCCGGTGATTTTCGTTGACAGTGTATTGCAAAGTGGAACTGAAGCTACTAGATGGCGAAACAAGAATATCCCAAAATTTAAGGATGTCATGAAACTTGCAGAAAAAACTATTTTCCTCGTAGTAGCCTATGTGTTGTAATTCATAATGGCTAAGAAAAATCCACAGTAGACTAAATAAAAATTTCATAAGTAGCCTACGATTAACAGCGATGACGTTTTTGTCAATTTTTGAATTATTTTTTTAATGCCAATTATTTAGTAAGTAAAACAGTGAGTGTAACATGCACAGCCCATAATGCGTTACAGGACGTGTATTTCTCTAGAGCTTAGGCTTATTTCATTATGAAACATGAAATATTAAAAGTAAATAATTTGTATTATTAAATCAATAAACGTACCGAAACGTACCGAAATTAATCTGTAAAACAAAACAGTGAAAACATAGTAGAAGAAGTCAATCAGTTTGTTTAAAATTCCTAAATTTTATAAACAGTTTTTTTTTTTTTGTGATTTATGAAAATATTTTTGGAAAAACCTTCAATTATACCACTAGCTCTTACTTGTATTGGACAATCCTTGAGTTGTAAAATGGTTGCTTATAAGATATCTATTTATTTTGTCGTAGTTGTTAAACATATTGAAGTCAGCGTTTACGAGGAAGACAATGAGAAATAATGTGTAACTGTGCCATTTTGCCTGCTTAACAAATGGTGTCAAGAAATTTGGGTCAATTAATTATTAATCAATAAGCAATTTATTTTTCGATTTTTTAACTTACATTAAATGGGGAAATTTAGCAGCCATTGCTGTAATTCATCCTTGTTCTGTCCTACGAATAACAAGAGAAAGTATGTGTTCCTCAGTAGGAAGAGTGCATATTCGGCCCATTGGAATCTAAATCCATTAGATTTTTAAGGAAACTAGGCCTATGCGTTTTATTAATGACTTTTTTTTGCAATTTTAGTTTCACGGAAAACCTGATAATATCTTTTTATAGTAGGCCTAAGTATTATAAATACCGGTAGTCTAGTGGCTAGCGTTCCTCACTATGCATCCTAAGACCCGAGCTCGACGTCAGGATATGATTGTACTTAGTTTCTTGAAGACAGCTGAGGAGGTACCTCATAAAGAATTAGCAGCTCTGGCACGAATACTATCAGTAACGGCCGTGGGAGTTCGCTTGCTGACCATAATGCCCCCAAATCCTACCGTCCGCCAACGCCAAAGGACAGAGTTAGATGACGGAGCGATCGTGTTCCCCACCAAGGAATATAGCACCACGGGGTTGGTTATTTCGCAAAGGGTCTTAATACAAAATTACAATATGCATTATTACATTAATGTATAATTTAAGATCAAAGCTTACAGTATTTCCCTATTCTTGGGTTGTGAAGAGAAGAAGTATTTTCCTTTGCTGATTTAGATTAAGTAGGCCCTACCAAGGGAAGTGTGCACAGCTTAACGTCATCAGTTAATATCTGTGCTCTACAAACCAACGGTTTATCTTCCTCTCGCTTTAGTTACACGAATGTTTTCTCCAATCGAGACAGACTAAAACGGATAATTAAAATTTATCGCTTTCTAGTGTTATCGGCTCTGAATGGGACGGGCGTATTATAAGGGGTTTGGGGAAGGGCAATTCACTTAATTGAAATCTCTGAGTAGGGTGCAAGTGGGTGCAGCAGGAGGGATAACTTGTTTTATCTGCTCCACCGCAGAAAATCAGCACTTTGTTATAATGGACGTCTCGTCAGCGTTATGGTGGTACAGCCATAAGGAGTATGCGTCTTTAGTACTTGCAGTGGCTTATCAAATCAAGGAAAGTAGACGAGCACACTGTATTAGGAAACAGAATATAGAAACGAGAAAATAACGCATTTGTTCTAACAATCCTGTCTAAAATCTACACTACACAACGAAAGAAATGTAGGCCTATAACAGACAATCCACCCTTGTTCATGATAAAGAAGTTTACATGCATGAAACTTGAGACGTATTCCGTACTGCTGTCTTAGGAATACATAGGCCTATTTGTTTTCTATGGAGCGAAGGTACCAAGTAGTGATCAGTCGAAGATAAATGCTATGACTTGATTGCTCAAAGAAAGAGCATACGTAGGCAAATGTTTAGTTTTTTTTGCATACATTTCTGCATGTGATCTTTGGTAAATTCTCAGTGATAAGAGGATTCGTGTCTCATAATAATTCTATGTAGTATGGTGCATTTAATTAAATTAATTTTTAGTGGAAAAGTCCTACAGAGGAGAGAGAAAATTATGTGATTCATAGACACTTGTGGAAATTTTATGTAATTATTTTCAGCTATTTTATATTTTTAACAATTTCCTAGGAGCAGTTGGTTTAAGAACCTGATAAGAATCTAAAGATGCACTTTGTGATAAACTTTTGCGAAGCTGAATAAGTTTATGGACACAACAATATAGGCTTGCTGCTATTAGAATACGATTTAATGAAAATATAATATGCCTGATTTGTACACGAAAATGTCCACGAAATAATTTTATCCACAAATAAAATTATGCTCTTCCCAATTTCCATGTGAATTTTGTACGATCAATAGGCTATACGCACAAAGCCAGAAATATTATTTCTTTTCATTTTTACTCCCAAAAATCACCGGGAAATGCAGTTTTACTAGTAAAATATTTTTCCTATATTTTATATTATGCTATGCAAGAATGTAAAGTGTTCCCTATACAGGCCATGGAGGTCCAAAGGGTTTCAGGAAGTTGAGGTTTCCAGATTTTAGACATTCGGGTCGTTAAGGTGCGCAGTGCCTCAACTACTACTACCGGCGTACCCCCGAACCTAATTATATTATGTAGGTATAATTAAATTGGTCATAATTGATTTTAAAACAGGGTGCAGTTGCAACACCAAATAATTTAATGAGAATTATTAGGAAATAAAATGCATATTCATGTAAATTTTCAGTGAAATATCTTAAATTTGAACTTAATGAAGGAAGCGTGGTAGGACCAAATTTTGTAGTACAAAACTAGGTGAAACTTATATATAGTATAGATTAGTATAGATTAGATTATTAAACTCATTATAAATATTTTTATAATTTTTAAATTGGATGAAGAACTTGACAAGGACATGGAGTTCCTCCCCGGATGAGTGATCAGCCCAATGCTGGATCCACCTCCGAGACAACACGGACACACAGGACTAGACACACCATTCACACACACATTCACTCGAGGATGGGATGAAGATAATAATGACGGCCAGATGATATGCGGGGAACCCAAGAGCCTAAAGTTACCCGACATTAGTTTCACAGATGAGGAAACTCCCTATTAAAGACCTACTTCGGAAAAATATTCGCTATAACCCTACATTATGGATAGCTGCTTTTAGCCACTTTGCTTATACAGAAACCTGATTTAAGTTACATTCGTTCCAGCTTTTCTCTTGCCCGTTGTAAATTTCCGTTGAAATACATACTGATGACAACGGAAGATCTCCCATATATAACCGAATATTTCCACGACCAACACAATGGAAGCTGACGGATGTAAAACATAACTTTTGCGGAATTTCAGTCGTAAGTTTTCAACATTCCTTTCTCCCATTTTATACCATGGTTTTACCTGTCTCACAGCAATAATTGATCACAGTATCTTCATATTGCGACCATCATTCTTTCCAATATGCCTTCATGCTGCTGAAACTGTATTTCCATATGTATAAATATAGTATTATAAAATACTACTTTCTTTTCCTTTATTTTAATTTTATTTTTTAATCTCTTCGCCATCCAACCTGAACAATAAGAGCTGTGTGGGAGGGGGTGTGGTTTGTGGCGAACAAAATGACAGTATTCTGTAAATAATATAGTCGGTGTTTTGACTTAGTAGGTGCGGAAACCGGAAACTTTGGAGTTGTACACATAACAATAACTGAGAGCGGCTCGGAAGCAGAGTTATAATCAATTGTAGGTGCCTGGGCTAACCCTTCTCACTCACACATATACATGCGTTGCCGCCTTTGTGTTTTCAGTTGAATACCCATTAATAAGTGTTTCTCTATAGAGGATCCTGGGTGGACTAACGACTCAACTACAAAATTTCGATCGGCCATTGCGATATTCTGCTAAATATATTATAATAAGTTAATAACAGTAAAAGTACGAGTAATAACTGAAATAATTATTAATAACGGTTATTATAATCATTGATGTGAACTGATCACATTGTCTGTTTTATGCCTACACTTTAGTATGTTTTGATATTAGACTACTAACGGGATATTTGTTTATGAGCTGAATTGTTAAGATAGTAACTTCGCAGGTATACTTCATCACAAGAGAGGTCTAAAAATCACAGATTTATTAAAAATATAAGGCTATAATAGTAAATTTTAATAAAACATTTTGCGACATTAGGAATACTTAAGGTTTCGAGAAAATAGATCTGATGCGTTTTGGGGTAAAATCACGGTTCAAAGGATGCCAGCTGTTATTATTACATAGTGATCTGAATCATGGCCCACTTGTGGCTTAGGGAACGCGTTCTCTCTCCTCATGCAGCAGGCCTAGGGTTCGTTCTCAGAAAGGGACAAGTTTCCTGTGTGGAGTCTTTTCCGGGGTTTTATCTCACTTATGAGCAGACTTCGGATTTTAGGTAAAAGCCTATTTTAATCCTTAAGTGATATATGGACGAAAACTTGTATATGCATGTTTCATAAGTGACTATGCCTAAAACTGATACTTTTATAGGACCTAAAACAGCCTATTTAAAGGCTAGATCCTAATATTGCCTTTTTGCTTGTTTTTCCTCTAAAGTTCAAAATAAGTTATTTTTTATTATAAATTCCAGCATTTATTTTCAGTTCGTACTAAATTTTTAGCTCGGAATGTGCAGTAGGCCTACATGACACATTTCAGACGTGGTTAAATAGTAATTAATGTTTCATCTTTAATAGAAATATTCCTTGGGATTCCCAAGGAAATGTAGTGTTTTTCTCCAGACTCCCACATCCAGTAACAAAACAAAAAACAAAAAATCGTAGTTCTCTGAATCACTGAGGGATACGAGGGGTTGAATATGCTAGCGTGCAGAGCTTCTGGGCGCAGGGATTAAGTTTTCACTGTTATGGTAGTAATACAGGCCCTAGTAATAGGTCTATATAATTCTGTGTACCATAGCCCTTATCTGTGTTTTATCTGTGTTTATGGTGACTTCAATAAATATAATATTCTGCATTGCAATTGAAATATTTCATAAAATTGGCAACTTAACGATTTTATAAGAGACTATTTTACGATTTTTAGAACCTATTTTTTAATTTTTAGAGCCTATTTTAGGTACCTAAAACAGCATTTTTAGCGGCCTAAAAGTCCGAAGTCTACTTATGAGGAGAATGTCGAATAAATCTTTAGACCTCGTGGCTCCAGATATCGTATGGCCATCATTATCTCCTTCATCCTGTCCGCGCATTTTTCAGAATGAGTGTGTCAGTGTGTGTGACTAGTGGGGTCTCGTTCGTGTTGTCTCGGAGATTGCTCTACCATTTGAATTCAAATCCAGCATTGGACTGATCACTTATCTGAGAGGGTTTTATATTTGTTTTTGTGGTCAAAATAATATGTAGGCCCTACGTCGTCCAAAGGCTAGTCCCTCCTCTCTACAGGTCGCAGTCTTGTAAGGCCCGGACGGCGTGGCAATATAAATTCTCCCTACGACGTGTTATTTAACATTCTTTTCACAGGCAAGGAAAAACCCCGGAAACCCCCAAGCAGTTATTTTTTTCTGACCGGGAACCAAACCTGGGCCTGCATTCACTTTGTCCATTCAGCACGCCATACAACTCACAAAACATTCTAAGAATATCTCCGGTCACCAGGATTGACAATAACATTAGGAAGTCAATTTTGTTAATGAAAATTTTCGTTCCAAACTAGAAGTAGTAAATTCATATTGTGCCTATTTCCTGCGACTCATTTGCCATCTTTGATTTAAAAAATAAAAATAAGATATTCTTTATATGCTAGAAGTAAGGTAGGCCTCCTGTATAAAATATGTTAGCACTAGTGGTTTCTCTATTTGGACCTCCTAACAGTAAGATCTTTAGCCCTTTAAAAACATACAGTACATAGAAAGGAAGAACTTTTGTGTGGAAGAATAAAATAATTGTGATAAAGCAAGAGTTCTATCTCCGTGAAATTTGTTTGTTATCATACGTCAGATGTCAAGCACTATTATCGTTTGCACTTACACGAGGATTGCCTGGAGCGAGGAGATAAAAATAAAAATAAGGGAGATAAAGTAACGTATCGTTTTATTAGAACAAAAATAGATATAAAACTAACGGGAGAAGAAGAGAGGCTTAACATAAAAACGGGAAGTTATGAATAATGCATTGTGATGGAAATAGAAAACATGAAAACAGACGCCGCAAAAGAAAATAAATTCTGTTTTAGATCCTTATTATTATAATGAGGACTTCTAAAAGGAATGGACACATCTGACTCTGTTTTCTGTAAATGCTAAGCTCTAGGCTGCAAACACATATGTCAGAGTTTTCTACAGCTCCACCAAGATGGCACCACAATCAGCATTACGTCAGCAACAACACACAGTGTTCTCCAAGATGAAAAAGGCTTTGGAGTAAGGAAGCCTGAGAATATTAATATTAAGATGAAGAAAATTCTTATTCCTTCGGTTTTTTAATTTTAGTGCCGGTAACGTTTTCTTCTTCTTCCTCCTCTGACTTTCACTTTCTTTCTTTCTTTCTTTCTTTCTTTCTTTCTTTCTTTATGCCTTCCTATTTTTTTCTGTCTTTATGTCTTTCTATCTTAATTCGTTTGTCGTATGTTATTATCAGGCTTGCAATGTTTGTCCCGTGAACGGCTAGGTTCACTAAGCATGTATTATAAGAGGAGGGGTGAGTGTGTCACGCAACAACAAAAGAATGCGCCCAGATATAATCGGATGGAGATTTCGTATTGCTTCTATAATGAATCATAATTAAATAAATTATCTCAATGTTATATTCTACACATAAATGATGACCAGTGATGTATGAACATAAATACACTGCATCTTTACCTTCTTCATATAGATTGCAGTTTGCACTCGACGCGCGCTCTGTTTATGTTGTAAAGTGACTGTTCGTACACAGTGACGTCATGCTAAGTACATTTCACGCTAAACACGAGTTTTCAATCATTGTACAAACATTTCAAGCCTGGTTATTATTCGTTTGGTAACTACCTAAGTAATAAATAAATAATTTAAAACAGATCCATGCGCCCAAACCAGTGGGACATACTGACTAATGACTGACATACCTTACAGTCTCTTTACTACATCACTCTTTATTCTCTCGTTACTACTGTATGGTTCTCATTCGCTTATATCGTCATTAATTTCCGTTTTTTACTTACCTACTTACTTACCTACTTTATCACTAGTTGTAACTGCTCAGGTACATCCAATCTACTGAGTACTCTACATCACTCTCATAAACGCTATCGATTATTATTGCTGCTTTTGGGTCTATTCAGGCCTATTTATTTATTGTTTGCCTACAACAGAGCAAATATACAGACATAATATACAACTTGGCACATCCATCATCATCGTATCATCATCTTAACTATCATCATAACAGTTTCCTTCGTTTTCCGAAGACAGTTCCAGGCAGTCTTCAGTGATCTCTGAAACTGTATCTTCTTCCTGTTTAAACATCTAATTTCTTTAGCGATTTTGTTTTTCCTTTCTATTTTCAATATTTTTTCTGAATAAGAAGACACCGTTGAATTCATAGTGTAATATTCCAGCGAAAAAGAGGACATTTTCCTTGCTTGACCTTTACATTCAATATGCAATATTCAGCGCATGTGGATAATCAATTTAGGGGCCATGTTAGACATTTTATTCTTTCTACGTTTTAAGCTGTCTACACTGTTTCAAATATGTCGATTTTTTCAGATGCATGTTGTTTTCATATCTGAGAGCAGATGACTACTCCTTACAATGAATTTAGTGTAAGTAGGCCTATTCAATATTAGAACATTATTCACTAACAGGCACTTACTCTATATTAACACACATACACACACGTTTCATGTTAATTGACCTATAGTTACGCTTCTTATGTTGCAGCTCATATCTTAAATATAGTATGAAATTGAAAGATGTTATCCTAAATGTTATTTTTTTTTTTTTGGAGGCTAAATTTAGTAATTTTCGTCACCATAGATCCTCCGTTTCAGCACACAAATAACTCTCTCTACCCTTCATATTACGACATATAATCAGAAAGCAGTCCCATTTGGAGATTGCGCATTATATTCCTAAGCTTTATGCAGAGTCATAGATGAACTGGGTTCCACATTCAAAACATTTGTATTACAAGTCTATTGTCAAGAATAATTTACCTAGTCAAAAAATTGAAAATATCTTGTATCGTATGCTTATTTTGCTTTCTTCATACTTTTATGTGTCTGCCACGGTGTATAGTTGCCTGCCTTCCAACCCTGCGGTCCGGTTTCGATTCCCGGTCGAGTTGGGGATTTTTCAGTAGTGAAAATCCGCTGAGAATATCCTTTTACAGGATCACCAGGGGTCGTTTGTGACCCGATGGAATTTTCACTTACTTTTGCAGGGTAATTCAGTCCGAGCCCAGGATTTTTTGTTGCTTAAAATAACCTGCAAGATGTGTTAACATGAATATTGCAAACAGTCTCCTGTAGGAAGTATTTTACTATATATAAAATCAATATTGTTTAAACCTAAGAAGTGGTAATACAAAACTATAGGCCTATACCAGAATAGGGCACCACAACAATCAGTCATTTAGCCTACAAGACTTCGTAAAGTGCAGAACAGTAAGTATGTTGGAATCAAATTCTTGAACTTAGCCTAATCTTAGCAAAATCGAAGTTATAGATTTTTTTTTTAATGGCTAATACCTAAACTTTTTACAGTATTGACGTATTAATTGATTAAACTATAAAGTTGACAATGCCTATTTCAACTGTAGGCCTATATTGTTTAATATCCGATTTAAATCTATTAAACTATTAGTCATATTATTTGTGAGACAAAGCTGAAAAACTGAGTTTTTTGATGAGATGATAGCTTATAACTATCCTTTAGATAATGTATACAAAATTAACATTTTAGAACTTAGAATATGCAGATTGTGTACAAAAATCGGTTGTGTAGGGCCGTTTTTGATGAAACCATGAAAATGGATTTTTCTTCATGTACAGTGGCAGTAAGAAAATTCGTCACCAAAACATACGAGTTTTACTTTTCGAACTATGCTGTTCACAAACACCTGCATACAGTAATATTTTTCCGAAAGTTTTATTTTTCGATTCACGGCCGAAAACTTGATATCGAATTTCAGGGTCCATTACGGTGTGTTCATTTTATGGGAACGCAAAAAATGGTCGATAAACTTTCACAAGATTTCTCAATGTCCTAATTAAAAATTAAAAATAAAAGTAAAGGTACCGGGATAAAATTATTTCGTGGAACATTTTTGTTGTGACTTTTTGGTTACATAGAAATTAAAGCTACTCTTAAACTACAAAATCAACGAATAATAACGTAATGTGATAAAAATTAAGTAATTTTATGCTTGGATATTTTCTCGAATTCTACACGATGTTTCATGTATAGCCTATATTAAAATTAAGTCATACACCATAATACAAGGTAAGGCTTTTATGACGATAGTGCGTCTTATAAACGAGAGTATGGCATTAGATGTAGTATTTGCATCTCATTCGCACTTGTAATTCCTGAAATTAGCTTCGTTCTTTTCTATCCTGCCTATGTTTCCAATTTTCCGATAATGGAAAATGATAAATGTAATAAAATGATTGCAGGACTTTATAGATAATTATCCGCTCTTTCAGCTGGTGTCAAATATAAAGTAGGCCTAATAATCAATTAATACAAGGCCTGTTTTTCACAACTGAGTTGTTATGGCGCGAATCTACTTGTTTGCAGATTGCTAAATAATTTATCATCCGATAACTTAAATAAAAAGAACCAATGATCAAACTAGAGAAAGATTTTTTTGAAATGACTGATGTTGATATATAAAATATAATACCATCTTTTTTTGGACATTATATTTTACATAAGAAGTAAACTAGATTTTATTTATTAGTTATTACCTGAAAATTCTCGGGTTGTAACACAGAAAAGTTAGATAGCGACTAACTTATTTTTTTTATTGATTGTACGTTGGTGACGAAGGGAAAAGAAATGTTGTTTGAAATAATTTTTTTTTAACAAACTAGAGCTCGGTATCAGATAACGTCCTTAAGTTATTGCACTTTTTCCCTGTGCTGCATTTCGCGGCCATGATTCCGATTTTTGTTTAATAAGGTTTCCAAAATATTTTCTTCCTTAAAAGTTCAAAACTCAGTGTTATAATAACTTACGAATTGTGGTGTAAAGTTCAACTGTAAAGTAGTATTGGCAAACTGCTTAGTAAAGAACGAACTATAGTACTGAATATTTTAAATTATTTTTTAAAGAAAATTAGCTTTATCCAGGCAGTTGAAGAGACAGCAGAATCTAGTGGGTATTCAAAAAGGTTATTATTATTATTGTTATTATTATTATTACTAATATTATTATTATTATTATTTATACTAGCGAAGTTAAGGCCATAAGACCTTTTCTTCCACTGCACCAGTAAAACTGTACATATTGCAAATAATACATACTACAAACATTGCAAGGTTTTGTAAATAGAAATTAAAACTAAACATGCTATAGAGTATAAAATTACGAGGATTTAATTAAATTAATTTGATAAACTAAACTAAAGTAAAATTAAAGGCTAATAAAATGTATATTCAACTAATAAAATGTAGGCCTATAAAAGGTTAGTGTATAGAATAAGACGAAAGGTCCTCTGAGAACGCCAGTTAAAAAGAAAACTAAATCTTAATTTGTTATAATGTATACATTTAAATCGCGTTTTGAACTTGACTTGTACGTCTTTCGATCAGCAGGGCATGAAGTACAATAAATTAAATTCAACGAACAGATAAATCGGAATTTTCGAGGTTTTTAGGCTTGATTAGTTTCTTCATATCAAGTGCATGGACTTGCATGGGAGTAGATCTGGCATCAATGCGCTATTTACGCGCTCTGTCTTTTAAAGTTCAGACGGTTTCAAGGCTATTTTTAGTTAGAAACCCCACTTTTTATTTTAGTTAAATATTTAATCATTGATTAGTGAACTAAAATAATACTAATATTCCTAATGGTAATATACAGCTTCTTTATTTTGCCACTTAGTCCTTTCGTTGGCATTTTGAATATTGAAGAGTGAGTTTTTAACGATTATAACTTATTTAACCCTTTATCTGGCAGGTGAAATTAAAATTTATGCCCACTGGATAGGCAATGTTGCTCTCAGGCAACATGGTATATCACAAGTCTAATGGTTATAACCCAGCAATTATACTTCCTATTCGGCAATGGTGCCTACAGGCAACAGCTACAATATCCCAGGTAACATCTACCAACAATTTAGTTCATATTCTAACATTTAGATGGCCGTAGGAAGTGTTTTTGTGGTCGGATTGCAGAAGAGGCTTGCCAGGTTCAGGGAGGTATTCATAGGTGTTGTCTGAGAGCAACACTGCCAGATAAAGGGTTTAAAAAAAACTTTCAAAATGCAGTTGAACGTAACTGTATTGTTGCACTAATAAGAATAAAGCAATAAAGTCACAAATATTTTAAAAATATAGAATATTTTTGTAGCCAAATTGATTCGTATAATTTTTTATACTCATGTAAAGATGTTCGTACACTGCATTACGTAGCACCCTGCTAGTTTTTCTGATGTCCAGTCTAAGCATAAGGCCAGTAGCAACTGATTGAGCAGTCTCATGCCTTAATCATGATTCCTTTCGCCCAAGACTGATGCATAAAAGAAATGCCATTTCGCGAAATGATGTGAGGGAGCAAAGAAAAGGGATGTGGACAAGTGGATGAAGAAGGGTGCACTCCACAGTGGAAAGAAGAACGTATAAATGTGGTCCAAGTCTTTCTAGCAAAGTGTTCTAGTTGAAATAATAAAAAGGATCCGAGGAAGTTTAACAGTTATCGAATTTTTCTTTCATCACTTCGCTCCTACAGAAGATTTCAACGCCTCCAGTATCAAAACATTAATATCTGTTATTAAAGTTTCTTTTTAGTACACGCTCTCTAAAACAGCTGCTTATCGGACTGGTAACACGCCGAAAAGCTGCACTTTAAAGGACAAGTCCGCTAAAATTGCATAAAAGTGCATTCAAACTGCATTCAAAATGCAATTTTAGCGGCCTTGTCCTTTAAAGTCGTCATGGCAATCTATAAACAAAACCCAGACGGCATTGACCAGTCACACCAACTTTAACATGGATTTACGCATATAATTGCTCATAAAACAACAAATTTAAGCCAACACGTTTCTTTATGATAATCAGAAACTTTACCAGGATTTTTCGCAAAACACGGTAGCCCACTTCATCACATGACAACAAATATAAGCCAACAACTTTTCACATTTTGGTTCACTTGAAAAACATTCCTTACCATGGACGAACAGCATTTAAATGCCGTAATATATCCCTTCTCATAGCCTATTTCTGCCGTGAAGTTGCTGGTAGCAGCTCCAATTCAATGTTTCTGGCTTGGATTGAAATTTCCTCGGTATTATCATTTATATTTTCACAAGCTTTTCATAAATACTAGTTGGTATGCAATATTGTTTACAAACAAGGGACTCGTATATTATGCATCTATACTACCACATTTGTTATTGGTACGTACGGTCATTGTTGTTTTATGATCTAGATGGCCATGACAATATAACTTAAAGAAATGACTGACTGCATTTCATTATAATTAATTATACGGTATTTTTTGTTTTATTTCATATAATTTATAGAACTTTTACTAAAAAATATTGTATGCACCACGTACGCAAAAACTTTAGCGGACTCATCCAGTATTTCAGCCTCGGCTTTCGCCTCGGCCGCTATACTAGATTCGTCCGCTAAAGCGTTATTTTGCGTACTTGATACATAAATAGCTATTATCGCATAATTTCTTTCGGGTTAAAAGTGTTGTGTTTCAGCATGGATTAGTTGGATTAATTTCGATTAGAAATTTGACCCTTTAGGCCCCCTTAGCTATTACAATGCACATAACCATTTTTTAAAGATAAAAATGTATATAATTTTTGTTTTAAAAACAAATATCACAGAAATAAGGTGATACATTTTTTTGAACATGGTTGTAGGCCTACTACATACAAAACATAATGCATTTTTGGGGGCCCAGGGACAAAAATGGCCCCAAATTGATTTGAAATCCTTTGAACGTAATAGGCCTATTGACAATGGTTTTCGCTCTAACATTACAAAGTAGTAATTCGGGTCTGAAAGGGTAGCAGCACACATAGTACCCTTGTTTTACAAAAAAAAAAAAGTCATTGAATATTTGGCAAATTCTGGATTATGTGATGCCCATAGCAGATATCCATGTACTAAGAAAAAAAATATTGACGTTAATGCGTATGAGAAAAATGAAATGTGACATGTAGAGAAGCATTATAAATACGTATGTATACAAAATAAATAGTAAAATGTATTATTAACCAAACTCAATAGTGTAGCAGCAATGCATTTCTGGCAAAGGTACATAGTACATAGTACCCTTGTTTTACCCCCCAAAAAAGTCATTGAATATTTGGCAAATTCGGGATTATGTGATGCTCATAGCAGATATCAATGTACTAAGAAAAAAATGTTGACGGTAATGCATATAAGAAAAAGGAAATATGACGTGTAGAGAAGCATTATAAATATGTATGTATAAAAAATAAATAGTAAAGTGTATTATTAACCAAACTCAATAGTGTAGCAGCAAAGCATTTCTGGCAAAAAGTAAAACAGTACACTTTCTTGTAGGAGTTCTGTGCTATATAATTTTAGTAGTAAATTGAATTAAATTCAATTCAATAATTGAATTCAGTAGGATTCATGTGAAATCGAAATTGACAGACTATCATGGCAGACAATTTTACACGTTATGGAGGGGAATATAAAGATTATATTGTAATAGGAATAGAAGAATAAAATGGCCTAAGTATAATGTTGTTGAATCCACAATTTAAATTCTCTAAATAGCAACAGTATATGTGATTCGAGGTTCCGAATTTCTGTACATTTTTTAAAATAAAATATTAATGTAAAAGATTATGTTAATATGGTTATGCTGTTCTAATTCTGGAATCTTCTATAACAATAAAATTTGCGAAGAAAAATTAAATATAGCCTATATATATAAGTGTTAAGGGAGTAACACATTTAAGCGATGGAGGTGAGAAATCCTCTATGCTCCGCTCTGTCTTCATTTTTTGCTGTTTTCTCGCAATCTTGCAAATTCGACGACTTAGTCAACTCGCTCGGTAAACCGCAATGTCATCGTCTTCATTATACTGTACTACACTGTAGTTTCTGTTGCCATACTAATAGGCTATGTGTTTTATCTTCCTAGAAACGAATCTCTTTGAGAATTTACTGATAACTTTTTTTAAAATCTCATAAGTCATAATCTACCAAAATATGTGACTAGAGAATACGCCATAGGCTACATATGAAGTAAGAAGAACTGGAGAGAATTCAATTCTCTCTCTAATGGCTTAGAAGCTCATCAAGATGTTTCTGTAATGAATGTGGAAATACAAAAGGAACATCGGGTTATTCCTTTATGGGTCTTGGGAATTAGAAAGATGGCCATCGCTTTATTAGATTGGTTCCGATATGCTGAAAAGTCATTAAGGAGGTCACACACAAATATGATAGCTTTATCTGTTCCGGAAGAGAGAATGGTAACGGAAGAAGACATGTGGCACGAATAAATAAAACGATGACATCGGTGGAAGGGGAGTTTTGTTCTATTCACCCCCACACCACTGCTCTCCCTGAGGTTTTGTCAAAATGGTATGGTAGTTCAGAGTTGGCAGTCATCCCCGTGCTTTTAACCCGTATGAGAATTAAATAATAGTAACCCTCCATCTTCCGCAACCCCAGAGCTGATCGCTCCTATCTGCCCATGTCAGACATTACAGCTAGCTGCAACTAATTGATACATTTACATAAATGCAAACCAACACTGTACTGCAGTCGAAAAATGGGTCAACCCTCAAGTACTGCTACAACTTTCACTAAAAGGGGGGAAGCTAACAAGATGCCAAAACCTATACCCCTTTAGATACCAATTTCACACTTCACACACTTCTGTAAATGCGATAGGTCAGTTCTCTGAATAACTTTGGACTTATTGAACAGCATGCAATGGATATGAATACGCTTATAATTATCGTATGAGTATCGTTATTACCAGGGCCCGGATTCTGATGACCTAAAATTGTTTGAAAAATGACCTATAAAATGACCCTAAATTTTAAAGAAAATGACTTAATAATTGCAAATAATGACTTAAAAACTGATATTTTATTTATAAAAATTATTATTGTGCACACAAAGATATAGACTAATTTGTACATAATTCTAAAAACTGTAAATGTAGAAAGGAAATTGTAGGTCTAAAAACTTTGTTCTTGATTCGAACATTTAAGAAGAAAAATATGAAAATTGTTTTTAAAGTAGATTCTACATAAAATGTTGCATTATAGTAACCTAGTGATTTTTTTAAAGTAAATGCATAAAAATGTAAAAATAAGGAAGCAAATGACACGGAAATGACAAAATAATGACGTAAAATTGAAATAAATGCCCTAAAAATATAAAATTGCATAAAATGACCAAAAATGACCTAATAAAAATGCATTTCTATAATCTAGAGGTCATGATTAGGATTTATCTACAAGCTGGCAATGTCTAGGCAGCATCAATCAAAAGATGACATGTCATTAGAATCTGGGCCCTGATTATTATTGTTACTGTTACCCCATGACTACAGCTTTTTGAAATCAGTTTAATGGAATATTGAAACTAGAGGTGTAATATTTCAGGACATGGCAGGTACTGCTAATATTGTTCTTAGCTGCGATAGATGGCGGCACTGCGGAGAGCAAGACACTTGTCTTTCAACGCCGCGGGCGAGAAACTGTTCCCCGAGGATTACGTAAAAGCGTCATAGCAATGACGTATCACAGGAAAGCTAATGTAACTTTTACCGATTACATGGGATTATTATTAAAGAAATTGGACACGGCTTACGTTGAACTTGCGAGGTAATCAACAGTTCATATATCGTTAATTTCAATAATAATTTGGCGTGCAGCGGGTGCAGCTGGTGAACGCGTAACTGGCGATGAACCCATTTTCGTGCAGCTAGCGACCAAATTGAAATACAACGTGCTATTAGCGACCTCTGTTTCCAGTTTGTTGAGGCCTGAATTGCGCAAAATATCTATCTGCGTTTGTCACTTTTTCGTTAGGATTCATAAACGAACTTGATATTAAATGAAATTGTATAATGTCCATTTGTTGCTTGCCTGTCCGTCCAGTTATGTGTAGCTAGTTATGTGATTATGATAATTTTTGTACTTTGTACTTTTGAATTTTGTACTTAGACTATCCAGAAACTTTTATATATTTCCTGTTTCCTTACACTTGTCTTCAATTCATTAATAAACTTCATTTCTGATACGGTTATGTGTAGCTAGTTATGTGATTATGATAATTTTTGTACTTTGTACTTTTGAATTTTGTACTTAGACTATCCAGAAACTTTTATATATATCCTGTTTCCTTACACTTGTCTTCAATTCATTAATAAACTTCATTTCTGATACGGTTAGAGAAAATAACAGAAAAATATTGAATGTACCACTAGTGCTAGTTCAGAATATTGCTATGAAAGACTAGTGTGAAAGTTGACACTTATATGTTCGGATGATTGAAGGAAAAATAATTTACAATAATAATTATAGCTCATCATTCATCTATTGTGTTTTCAAATATGACTTGTCACACGCTCATTAGAAACCAGACTTAACCCGCACTATCTGTTTATGTTGTTTAACAAAATTAGAGGTTGGGTGAAGATTTCAATTTCAATAAATAACAAATTTATAGAAGATCGTTACAACTAAAACTGTAAATCGTCAAAGCTGTTGAAAAGTTACTATTCGATTGAATTTATGTGATGTAAGGATTTAATGCCTTTACACGTCTTAAATTGGAACATTTATTTTAAAAAGTTATTTTGTTAGGTCATATTTAGAATGTTGGGATCATATTTAGTAACTTTTAAGGGCATATTTTTCACTTTAGGTCGTAAATATCCGAGCACTATCCATCACATTGTAGTGACGCAAATTTGGCTGCTATTGCCTATGCATTTCCATGAAGTACCGGAATTTTGCTCTAGTACATTGTGATGCAATGAGAAGTTTTACATCTGTGATAAGAAAAGACTGAGTTTAACTTATATTGGAATACGATTATCACTCTCATTTATAATAGTCGCTTCTCTTCTTTGCCTTCTGAAATATATGTATCTGAATGGAATACAGCTTCACTACCCGTACAGCTTTATCTAAATGAAGAAGTAATCCAACTGTGCAGAAGATATGGAAAGAAAGATCAGACAAACTAAATTCGGAAAGGTTTCTTAATAAAGCTGACCAAATTTTAATTTAAACTTATATCTCCTATTGGTTTTATTAGACTAGGCTATATTTGTAAGTCATTAAACGAATCCGAGATAAAACTTTTAGAAGCCAGGTTGGAACATTAAAGTTGCTGAACTGCAATGTAAAATTGGCCGTCGATATCCTTATTAAGGACTCCTCATACACATACTTCAGTATATGAGACATCTTATAAATATAATTAAGTTTTTAAAATAATAACAACATAATAAAATTAATAATAATTTGTTTAAATGAAATATGTAGTACACAGAAATATATATCGTCCGTATATTCCTTCGGCTGTTAATTACCAATAAAATATTAACCTACCATTATGAGACATTTATAAGAGGGTGAGTAATTATTAAGTGAAATTAAGTTTAGATTGCAATAAAATTAGTAACAATTCAGTGCGTATAAAATACGATATAATTACAGAAGTCCTGAAATCATGACAAAACTCGTTAAAGGAATAATACGTGCTTTCATATAAATTAGGTTTCAATTTTCCTTTGAATGAGTTTATATCATTGACTAGTGCATAGGCGATTTTGTATTTATAAAAGTGGATATTGATATGGCATGGTTATGGATTTACTTATTACTTATAAAACTAAAATGTACTTTCTAAGATTGTACGATGGACGGGAAAAATGTCTGTCCGTCCGCTCGTCCGTGTGTCTGTGCACGCGATAACTTGAATACGCTTTATCGGATTTTCATGAAAGTTAATATACGCAGTTATAACGTCCATGGGACGTAGCCTATGTTTTGGATCAAATCGGTTGACCGGTATTGGAGTAGCAAATACTCACTATCTCTATATAATTATAAAAGCCAATGTTCTTATGTGTGTCCATTAGAAAGATAAAAAAAAACTATTGGACCGATATGCGCGCTGTTTGTTTGTTTGTTTTTTTTTTTTAAGCGATCCGCGTTGTCCGGAGAAGCTTTAAAGCTAATGAAATTCTCGACGTGACCATAAAAAGAAAGTTAGGAGCCTAATTTCTGAAAATATTACACTAAATTCATGAAATGCAATTCAGTTATCATGACAACAATATTATTTGCAGTGATCACATAGGGCTTTGGAAGTTGCAATACATTGGGCTTCGACAAATAACAATTAGGCCTAGACATGCTAGCGATTGGAATCATTACACTTATTCCTTCACATGTACTTATCAAACTTTCTCAAGAAACCATGGTCTAAAACTCAATAGTTTCTTAAATAATATGGCCCACTAACTTCATCTGGCACTTTGTTACATTAGTTTACCTGATTTTAATTTTTTCTGTAAAACATCGCGGGCCTCTATACTAAAATATATGTTAAGGCTAAAATATTTTCTGTTTTGAAAGCTTCTCTTAAAGAGTATCTTGGCCGAAGATTAAAAATTACTCTAAAGATTCTGTTTTGTATTACATAATATACTCTATTATTATTAGTCCCACGTCCCCAGAGCAAAATATTATATGTTTTTTTATGTTTAAAGTTTATGGCTATATCCATGTAGGCCTATATGAAATATGATAAACTCCCGGAAAATTTTGAATTCCAATATTTTTCACATAAAAGAGCATGCCAGTCGTTAAGCTTTTATATAAAATAATTAATTCCCATATTGTTGATGAAAACCTTACACAAAGAACTTATATGTATGTACCCAGTAAAAATAGTAGATTAAGAAAATTACTTTTTACTCCTAGAGTATACACAGACCTGCACAAAAAATTCACCAATAAACAGAACCTTGAATAGGTAGGCCTACAATCAAATCCACCCACTTAATATAGATACAATATTGGAATGAGTTTTTACAATTTAATTTTACTGCAAGCTAATTGTTAAAACTTATCCAAAATGGTAATTCATATTAATATATGTGTAAATATTGTTTAATTATAGTCATATATGTATAATTGATATTGTCAACTAACATTTTCATTTTTTTACTCTTATTACTTTTTATTTTTTCTTTACATTTTTCATGCTTGCTTTTTTCTTAATATCTCTTATTCTCTTTACTCTCTCCTATTCTCTTTACTTTTTCATTTAGGTAGGTAATTATCCTAACATTTCTAATTTTTATTCACCTATTTCATATTTGGGATATTGTAAGTACATAATGGAGGCCTATTGCTAACATATTAATAAACATTGTAATTGGGTGTATACCTGCAATGATCATTCTTCATTAAATAAATAACTGAAAGTATGCATTGTACAAGAGCAAAGTACACATTGAGAAGACCTTTATGGTCCAGGGAAGTGTTTAAACACCTTATTGAAAAACATTGTTTGTTCAGTCTACTGCGCAGCGAGTTGTTTTTGTTATTGTAGCTTTATTGCCATCATTTATAAAGATGTGTAAGGAACCGGTCAAGTATACATCAAACTTTTGAATGAAAAATACCAAATCAATTAGCGCTGCTTGTCACCGTTCGAATGCGTATTAAGATAAATCGATGAGATTACAAGTCAACTAGACATGAAAACGTGAAGCTAACATCTTCTATAGCATATTTCCTATCCACGTGGCATTGTAATGGGTTGGGGAAGCCTCCTATTGTAGTGGTTTTAAGTAGCATACTCCGTGGCGAATTCCGAAGCGTGTAGCCTTGTCGTGACGAATTGATCATGCCCGTGCGCACGCGCAGTTCAGATTCGTTCCACTCGTTTCTGAAGATGACTTACAAATCTGGGAACTACAAGAAGGGTATAGTACGACTGATTAATATAAACATCAGTGTGGTGGCTTTAAAATAATCTTTAAATTTTTAGTAAACATTACAATTGATATTTACTTACTTCGTGGCAATAGACAATTCCTAAGCAAGCTAAAGGAATTTTATCTATTATATGGAACCCGGAGGTTCATTGCCGCACTGGTATGAGCCAGCCATTCAACCATATTCTGTGCTGACTCCAACCATCTCTTGCATTCTGAACTGAGATCGATCTGAATCCTGGGTAATAATCGAGAGATTAAATCTATAGTTAAAATAAAAAAGAACAGAATTTGTCCTATTTTTTAAATGGCTGAATGGTACACATACAATTTTGAAACGCTTATTTTGTTTAAAGTAGTACCGGTATGTGACGCGTATGGTAAAAATGCAATTATAAAAAGATAATAAATATTAATTTTTTAAAAAGTTATGTTGAAAATAATCTAATACTTGAAGTTAAAACTTTGTTCAAACTTGTTTTATGCGAATCAGAATATGTGGACGATATACATTAATCACTATAAGTATAAAATAGTAACTTCCAAACTAAATTTAAGACCTGATTCCACATTACAGAAGTTCTTGTATTTATATCAAGATATTATATGTTACGAAAGAATTGTAAAAATTTCGTATCTGTAGTATTGAGAGTACTTCTGAATTTTTATTTTAAGCGCTATACAGCATTTTATTGAAAGCATTTATGGCGTCGTAGTCTCACTAATCATAGCACGGCAATGAATTCGTCTTCATTGCATTGGACTCCAGGCAATATAACGTCTCCTAAATTCCGCGATATACATCCCGAAACATACACTTCTTTTCCAAGAATGTGTGTTATATTTCATTTTATTGTTAGTAGAATCTTGAAATAATGGTGGAATGGCTACTTGGGATGTGCAAAACCAACTGGCTTTAAATATTCAATGTTCCACTTAAAATTTATGAGGTAGAACGTTGCAGCGTCATCTCTACAATGAGATAAACATAATACTGTAGTTGTAAAATAAAAAAGTAATGAAGGTTAATAACGAAAAGATGTTTAAACTTCCGAATAAGAAATATTGTAAGAGGAAGGAGAGGATATGAAGTTACTAGGTTTATGATTCAATATAGAATTCCAGCTACGGTTTGAGTTTATTATAGGTAATCTCGTGTAGGATCCATTAAGACTATTCCATGATTAAAATGTAACGGATTTTGTAAATAATAATTATTTTCTTAGTTTGTTGCCAAAATTCTGTCAGCCGTAAGATCACGGCATACTATTTGAATGAAGAGTCACGAATCGATTTGATGAATCGACCCGAGTTTCCAATACTATCAGTAGTACGCATCACGAGATGGAGGGCGTCGTGGTAGTTGCTTACATCAAAACGCTATAAAAGCACACGAACTGGCTTGCACGGAATCTAAATTGTGTTTTTAATCAAAGGACACTTACATTATTTCAATTTCCAAACAAGTTATGTTGCATAAAATAATGTTTTTTCATACTGCTCAATTGCAGTGTGTGGCCTATTAATCACTGCACGTTGATGCCTTACGTGCCCAGTAATGAGCTTCTGTGGAATAGTGGAATAGTCAATGAATACTCATACTAAGAAATATTTATACGACTTACCGAGAGAAGTATATTTCTGTTTTAATTAACTTATTAGTTATTGCACATTGTACCTACTTATGAGACAGTCTGAAAAATTGAATTGTCACCAAAAATCTCATTGCGATTTTCTGGTACATCTCTAGAAAATGTTTAGGCCTAAGCGAAAATAAAAATTCTACCCGGATAGTTGAAAGATCGTCGCATTGTAAGTAGGCTAAAGGTATAATATATAGTATAGTAAGTAATACTTCATGTAAAACCGTATATATATATATATATATATATATATATATATATATATGTACAGTATAGGCCTATATGTATGAATATATGTATGTATGTATGTATAAGCTTATATGTATTCATATATTAATAATTGCACATTTCATATCCTTTGCCGGTGTTTTTCTTAAATTATTCTCATAAGTTTTTATTTAAAAATCCAAAACCGGAAACGATCAGCCCCTAAAAAAATAGAAGGCTAGTCTTTACTTTGAATGAAAGACTTCCTTTCATTATGGTCCTAATAAAATGTGCATTCTTTAAATATTTGTTAATTTGAAAATTTTTGAAGACACAACTATGATCCGAGATATGTAGGTTTTACTATCTGTGAGTCCTATAAAAATCTTCATTTTTTCTGATTTTACAAACTAATGTATACATATCGAGGGCTTAGAGTCAGACAACGTTAACTCCAAAAATGACTTTTTCAGTTAAAGGCATTTTTATTATCACAAGTACCATTACTTTCTATCTCCAGATTCTTATTTTGATATTTCCAATAGTTTAAAAGTTTTCGGGAGATAACGTTTTGGTTTTTAGTAACAGTTTGGAGTCAGAGAACTTCAACTAGACTTAACGTTCTCTGTCCCTAACTTTTCGCTCGTTTCAAAGGCTTCAACACGAGATAGCGTTCTCTGACTCTAACATTTTATTTTAAAATGCGGAGTTAACGCTGGATGTACATACTATTACATATTCAATTTAATGATTCACCTTACCAACTGTTCTCAGTTTATTTATTTACGTTTATATCCGGGATGACGGAAGCGATTGAAGTTTTTTTCTTCTTTTTTTCACGTATGCTTTGATTTTCTGCCATAGTTAATTGTTGACAGCTTACTTCTTAACAACAGCTGCAATAGTTGTAAGGCCGTGTATAAAAATTAATTGTATCATATTCACTTAGGATTGATTTGGCTGCAGTTCAGGTTTTGCGAGGTTTCTAAGCGTAATAAATTATTGCAGTAAGAGAGTGTATTTTAATGAAAATAATATGTACAGCAGGGGAAAATTGTTAGTTTACTTAGTCCTACGAGAATCATCTGGAAGATCATATGCAGAACAAAATATTCTACAACAGCAGTCCTTGCCCATCACTAAATACAGGCCTTTCTAGCATCTTGGAAGACTGGACATGCCATGATGCATTACACGATGCTTCAAGCCCACTGGTAAGCTGTAGTTGTTACTATTATTATTATTATTATTATTATTAATATTATATCATTATTACTACTACACATTAATATTACCTATGTACTAAATTAAACATTATTATATATAGCCTATATAATTGGCGTACAATGTTATAAATTATTATTGTATTAATTTATTATTAAAATTACACTCTTATTGTTCAATCGAGATAATGATGTCTTATTTCCAGGGGCCTATTACTGTTCCTATCACTGCTCACTTGCCGTCTGATTCAGAAGAAAATCCAACATATGTGCCGGTAACAGATAAAGATATTTCTGCATCTATCAGAGAAAGTAATGGACAGACACAGAAAAAAAGAAAGAAGAAAGAAAGAAAAAAAGAAAACGTAATCCCTCAAATCCTACACAACATTGACTCCAGTAAGCCAGTCTGGTCCTTCTACAACAGTCCCTGTTCAGCATGACTTAGAATCTGTTGTGGTAACTAGTTTAAATAGATCAGCAGTCGATGGAGAAGTAAATATTGATCATCCTAATGAAAATCAAGGAAAGAGAGAGAAAAATGCTAATCCCGGCAACTAGGAAAAAAATAAACGCAAGAAAAATACAGCTACAGGTATGCCTCATGGATCAACTACTAGTGACAGGGAAAAAAGAGTTAAGGGTTTTATTAAAAACGACTGTTCAAAATGTCCTAGAGCATGTAATTTATTCTGAAGAAGTCAGACTTGAAATTCATATGAATTATTAGAATATTGAAAGTACTGACAATAAAAGACAGTATATCCGAGGACTAATACGAGTAGATGTACAAGAAAAAGCATGTATCAAAATAAAAAATAAATCCAAAATAAAATATTCTAGGTTTTACTACTTGGTAAAAGGTAATGAGAGAAGGCAGATACGTCAAGGGTTCTTTTTAGCTACTTTTAATATTTCAAACAATGGTAGACAATGTTTTAAAAAAGAGTGATGATTAAAATTTTGTAAGTAAGGATCAGATAGCTGAGAACTTTATGTGGCATGGGGGGATAGCTGGCCGTGGAGCATCAGAGGTGGCATCATGTTTGTTGAATAGTTTGAAAATAATCCAAGACGGGAAGAATATTTGCTTCATGTCTCACAGTTGTCACGAATAAAATAAGAATGCTATCGATTCAAATGTTTGTTATATGCTGTCAATTTAGATCAAATATTTTTTGAAACAGGATATTCCCAAATGGAGTGTGACACTGTTCCCGCCCACACAGAAAATGCTAGCAAAGTGATAGATATATTCGATCCTTCGGGTTGGTATGCTGTGGTTAGAATGGCGACAAAGCAAAGCAAATGCCATGTTAAAGAAGTGGAGCAGGAAGGCATTTATGACTTCAATGACTTCCATAAATCTGTGATTAAAAAAAAATGATACCAATGGAAATAGCGTTAGACGGCTAAATATTGTATGCTTTTAGTATAGAAAGAAAGAAGAGAACATATACTACAAATATGACTCCATTCAAAAAGGGTTCCACAAGTTTGCAATACAAAGAAGGCTATCTTGGAATTTCTCAATTGAACACATGCAACTGAAGAGAAAATATCATGGTTTGATAAAATTGCAAGCAGAAAAATGGAAAGACCCGAAAGACCTACGTGGCAAAAGTATAATCCCGTGTACATACCATACTTTCTAAAGAAAGTTTATTTGAAGGCGAGGAAGTGGTACAGGTGAAGAATCAAAGGCACAACAAAGGAATACCAAGATTGCTTGTGTAGTAGCCTATCTGGTATTAGTTATATACAATCGCAACTTTCATTGCAGTGTCCAGTCAATAGGCATAATTTATTTTTCCCTAATAAATTTTAATGGGCACTACTATCAGTATTATAAGATTTTTTCTTATTAATAAAATTACAATATCAGTATAGTGTTACTGTTTTGTGCAACGTTAACTCCTGTCACCTGATGTTACAGTTTAGAGTCAGAAAACGTTATCTCCGAAAATTATTTATTTTCATTACAGCAAACAGTGGGATTACAATTAATCATACGTCATTATCTTCCGGCAGAATTATTCTATGTGTGGTAAAAGTTTTAAAGTGTTATCTTCATAAATAAGTAAGTTATCGATAAATAAACAATGATAACAACCTTCTTTTCGTCCTCCTGTAAAGTTGCGTTTTTGGAGTTAACGTTGTCTACTCTAACCCCTCGATATCTGAAAGTTAAAAAATCATGATCATATCCACGAATTCTTATGTATTTATATGCACTAAAGCATTAAAATTAAATAAAAAAACTACTAATATTCGGTAGTACCCTAAGGTTCGCATATGAAATCTGATATTCCATTATAGCCTACAACTAGTTTTCGAATTTATTTTATAAAGAATGATGTATAATATTTCAGAAAATATTTTCGTACCTACGTTTCAACAAATATTAGTGTCAACTTTGAAAAGCTGTATATTTTCAATAATGATTGTTTTGGGACATATCAGAACAAAATTAAGAGTTTTTTTTCGTTGTTGTCTTTCAGTAGGCTACCACGTAGTCTATTTATATGAAAGCGCATTTTCAGTTTACACTGAAACAAAAAGAAACAAACAGAAATTAACTGGATTCTACTCTTGACAGATATGAAATTTTAGCTGTCCACAATTAAACCAAATTATGAATATTATAAGAAAAATTAATTAATCACACCAATTACCAGTCTGTATCCGTAATACTATTTTCTGTACTTTCAGGTCCTAAATTGCATTTGTAGCATAATATTTGATTTTTCATTATGACTAACTATTTTTGTATTTTCAATTAACTATTCTTATTTTCTTATTTATAAAATATACCAGCGTTCCACTTCGTTTCGATAGGGTGATAAGGTTCCTCGTTTAAATACCGGGTGAATTTTTTCATCCTGCGGATTAAGAAGTTATGCAGTAACGGCGTTTTAAAGACTATGCCGTATAAACTGTCCACTTCGTCGCTTCGTCGGCTTTTATTTGAACCCCGGCCCTTGACAATCCAGCATGTTAACCGTTGCGGTGCAGTGCATATTAACAGAGAACATCGTAACCTTAATTGGATGGGCTGGTGAATGTGGTGTGAGCACCTGAATTTCCTACCTTGTGTAAAATACAGGTTTGCCTAGTTACCAATTTGCAGGGTGAAAGATTCAACCATATATTTGGGAATATCTTCTCTAAACACTATATGATATTTCCGTGTTTGCCACGCCTTCCTTAAATCCTATTATGGTTAATTGGTAATAGTCATTTTGAAAACTGCTAGAACTTACCTGTCGCATAATTATTACTTATACAATTCAATATGTAGTAGTGTATTTATTGCTCACAAAAATTCTTACATATAAACCACATTATTAACATTAACCGGCCCACAGGTCGGTGTCGACCATACGTTCTCACTCCATACACTTAAATTATTACCCATAAAAATACCCAATTAAAAATTATATTGAATTATTTGCATAACTACAAGTATCCATAGACGTAACCCCCCACCCCAAGCAGTAAAAAAATTCCTAGAAACACATAAACTTTATTAAACGAAAAACAAAACAAAAAGAACAAAAAAACACTTAGATTTCCTTAATTCTACAAATCTTAATACAATTCACACATATTGTACCTTGAAACGGTCGATGGATTCGAGTTGGATGCACTCTTCTAGAGGGACGTTGGAGCCACAGAATAGCAAGGATCTCGTTTGCATGGTGCACATTCACAATCATATCCATGCACCAATTCTCACTTTCATTTATACGTGAATCTGCAGCATCACGAGGGTCAAGTGACAATTGAGGTCAAATAGGATCAATGTCTGCTCCTCGGTGAGAATGTAATATGTTTCCTCATTTTCCTCATCTTTCCTTGTCTGTATAATGATAATTATGCATGGATATGGAGTCTCGATAAGTAATTTTGATCTATTTGTCTCGCTACACTTTATATTGTAGTACGGTACATAAGAAAGGTATTATCCATAGAACTAAAATAATTAGAATTGCTGAAATGGGCTGAGAGGTAAGATCGAGGAATCAGAGCCCATGGCCAACCGAACTGTTTCTCATAAGTCGAGTGCCAGTTTAAAATTACTTCTTCTCCACTCGAATTACTAAATTGAAATGGACTAGGCTCAAATGATATGTAGTTTTCTAATTTGATGCTTATAATCCTATAAATTGTACTCAGAAAATAATTAATAAAATTGAGCGCAGTTACCAGACTGCTTATCCCATAGAATTTATTTCAGCAAAGAGTAAGTAAGCTAAGTTCAGTTCGGTGATCCCGCTTATCTATCTCGCTAGAATTGTTTTCAATAAAGACTCAATAAGGTTAAGCATATTTTTCGACTAATTTCCCAAAAAATTGCTTTCAGTGAAGATTAAATACGATTAAATATAGTTGTTGTTGTATATGTGTATTTATTGCTCACAAAAATTCTTACATATACACCACATTATTAGCATTAACCGGTGCACGGGTCGTTAAATATAGTTACAGAATACACTATATCTACCTATTGCTAATGAGCTCTTTATAGAACTGTAGCAGTTTCACATTTTGCTGCATTTGGGACTGAGAAACCTGAGGCCCTAATATTTGAATCTTTTGAGAGCAGTAGAGTCAAGTTTTCATGAGGTTTCCGTTAGCCCAGGCTCTCCCAATAGAGCATCGTGAAGAAAGTGAAAGACTACAGTGAGAGGCTTAGCTTTTCATATAGGCCTACTGTACACTCTTAGCAACTGGTCCTACTGCTACCCACATTACCACAACTACTTGTAAATAACAGTTAACAGCACATAGACGTCGTATTTAAAACTACGTATGCATTTCTTTGCTTTGTAAATAAACAATAAAGTAAACAAAACTGCTTTTTTCAGTAATGTTAAATTTATTAGTAAATATTACTGTAGAATATTGTGTCATTTATGTAATTTCTATAATAGTCTCTGGTGCAGTGGAAAGAAAGGCCTTACACTCTTAACTTCCAGCTGGTAAAATAAAATATTATTATTAATATTATTACTATATAACTTACTACCATTACAAAACTAATATTAATACTGCTTCTATAATTTACGCATGAATTCCTGGATGTGCGAAGAACTATAGTAGGCCTAACATTGTTGACGAAAATTTCATTTTTTTTTCTTTTAATGCACCTCACTTAACCAAAAATGAAAGGTGAAAATTTAGACTTAAAAAATTGTTTCATAGGTCTATTAGTCTGTACAGTACCAGGCCCGGTAGAGAATGGTGCTAAACGGTGTGCAACAATAAAATAGTTGCATAAGACAATCAATGTGAAAGGATCATTAAAAAAAAAGAAGCAACCAAGGCTTATAACAATCCACTTCAGCATAAAAAGTTTGTCTAACTTCTGAAAACACCTTCAAATTTTATAGTAGACGATAATAGTTTCCTCGCATCCATTCATTTTCATGTCGGTTGGTAAAAGGACTTGTACTAGGTCTGCTTATTCTAAGAAAGCTTTTAGCTATGCGACTATTTTTTAAGTGATTTCATAGGAAGCTAAGTGTTTCAGTTTTGGAATATGCGAGTCTATTCTAAGCTAATTTGAAAAGTAATGCGCTCGTTTTATTTAATTAAAACCATTTATGGATACGACTTGACCTGGACATCGAATTTTGTGACAATCTGATTCAACAGTTTTAACTTATTACATCATAAGAAACAATTCATGGCACTAAAGACATTACCTCGGTTTGATAAATAGATATATGTGTATATGTGTGTGATTTAATACCTAAGTTATAAATCCATTAAGTTAAAGGATGTATGTTGTAAATGAAAATATTCCTTTGGTGAAAGCGAATTTTAATTCGGTACACTACACCAGGGTTGGACAATTACGACCCAAGGGCCAAATCAGCTCCGATAACTCTAAGAATTCTATATTTCCATTTTTTACGATTTTAAAGTAAAGTAATGAATCATGAATCATGAAAATTAGTGTACTTTAAATTGCATAGGCTTAAATATAGAAATTTCATTCTTTTCGTTAATAGAGTTATATTTCAAGTTACTAAAATCAACATCTTAGAATTGTTATTGTAGTTAAGTTAAATAGTGTTCAATAATTATGTTGAAAGTTTAGCCTATTTATTATTTAATTTACCTAACGTAATCAGGGTTCTAGAATTTTGTTCTTGGCCTCCAAAGTTTTGAATATTAACTACTTGTTGGGCGACCTTTGCTCGAGATTCCTACTCACAGCGAGAATACATTCTTATGTTAAAGGTATGTCAACCTAGGTTTTTTGTTTACAAATTTTCCTGTACAGAACATGGCCTAGGCTATAAGAGATATCTTCAGATTGAAAGCTGTCACTAATTAATTCTTCCACTTCTGCGCTACATATCTGGGTGGCTGTAGCCTCCCTCACAACTTGCATCCATCCTTCTATATTCTGTGTCTTTTCCCGCCACCTTGCAATCCGCATATTCCTTCAGTTCTCCAGGTTTTGTATCCATCTCTTTCTTGGTCTTCCACGTCTCCTCCTTCCCTCCATACTTCCATGCAGAGGCTTTTTGGTATCCTCTCACCATCCATCCGTTCCACAAGTCCTAGTCAAGCCAACCGACGGGACTTCACAAATCTCACTATGTCTTCATCGTTAATAATTCTCTCTATTTCCCCACTTGTTATTCTCCATCCTTCATCCTCTCTCACAGGACCATAAATTCTTCTTAAAACTTTCCGTCCAAAACACGTAAAGCATTCTCATCTCCCACTGATGGAGTACACGTCTCCGATCCATAAGTCACACCTGGTCTAATCAAAGTCTTATATAGATTAACTTCCAAATGCCTGGGTAGCAGGGTTGATTTCGAAAGCTTAACATTAGCAAAATAAGCTCTATTTGTAGTCATTATTCTCATATTCTTATATCATACACCGACGTCACAACTGAAGTCAATACCAAGATAACTGAAACACCTCACACCCTCACACGTTGGCCAAGGATTATAGTTTGAACCTGTCTTCTATATTCTGAAGTGACATCTTCAAGTATTTAGTTTTTCTTTCGTTAATTCTTGGCCCTTTAACCTGGCTTCTCTTCTAGTACCGTAACCATTAATTAAAATATGTTGCTTGAAAAAATCACTATGATAGAGACTGCATAAAGCGAGAGAATGGCTCGTGAGAGACTGGGCTTAAGTGCCATGCGCTGTGAAACTATGTTTCAAATTAATAGCGTTAGCACTGGAGATGAGATTGTAGAAGGCGATAGAGAGGATCGTGTGATGTGAAGGGATTTGCAGCTCGGGGAAATTGGTGCAGAGGGAAAAGAAGACATCATCCCCGAATTTATGTCCATCTGGTCGCCCCCTATGTGTCGTATATTTGTCATATTAAAAACGATTAACTTTCCTCCCATTCCTTTCTTCCTCCTTATATTTTTCTTATAGCATACTTCAGCGACCTTCTTTTACAGATATTTCCTAGTTCCATGTGCAGAAAAATAGATAGAGTTCAGGAAAATAGCGTAGGCTATATAATTTCCTTAAAATTGTTGTAAATGAGTACGATCAACAATGTAAGTTGAAATTAAAAGTAATGTATTTACAAAAAAGAATGCACTTTATATGAACTGTTGTTCTATTTTATATGTTTTTGCTCCTAGAATAAGCTATAAGAAATTTACTAAATATTTTAAATGTAATTTTAATTGCTTTACCCATTTTCAAGTCCATAACCCAACTCTTCTCTAGCGTCCGACCTACACTTCCATATAAAATAACAAATGTACTGTTTACTGTCATTCGTCAAAGAGACTTAGACGTTGACATACAGATAAACTAAACCATTCAATGTGACACTATGTGGAAATTGACAATAAATTTTGAAAATATATCGAAAAACAAAAAATATAATAATTATTAAATACTTTTAGTTCATGTTGTTCATGTTGTTTTGACTAGAAAGCGCATCGTTTCCTCTTATGCACAAATAGTTTCTGTTCAATATTGTCTGAATATTTGTGATATTTCTAGATAAAACCATTGAGCAATTAGTTACGAAATTAATACATATTTAATAAAGGAACTTTCTCGGTGGACAAAATCGGGTAGGGGCAGCTTTTCTCGGGGCGCTCCTGTTTCCCCTGTCATTCCACCAGAACTCCATTCATTTTACTATGACGATTGGTTGCAATAAAGGAATTTTATAACATTAATTTCCAGATTCAGTAATTCTTCAATTTTGATTTATAACTACTGTAGTTCCTACAGATATATTGGAAAGATTTTTAAGGTCTTCAGCCTAAATAACCCCAACTCCCCTACGGATAAGCCTTCAGCTGGCTCAACTCCCACCAGGCACTACAGAATGGAGGACCATGACGAAATCCCATTTGCAATTTCTGAGCAGGGGTTTCCATGGATTTTTCTGGTTTTAAGGTGAATACCGGAACTATAGACCTTTATAAAAGAAAGGGGCACGGCCCGAACCCCTACTCTCATTACACTTGGCCTATATAATTTCGAACTCTATGCGAAACACCGTTAGCATAAACACCGTAAGTTATAGGATAGGGACCAGTTTTCATTTTCAGCAATGCATTTCGTATCCACGTACGGAACGAAGTCGAAGTTATCGCATAGCCCACAGTGCTCACCTCAGTTAGCTTATTTGGTCTGTTCTGATCTACTGTATATTGGCTATAATTAGTGAGAGGGGAAAAGATGAAGAAAAATAAGAAAGGCGGATAGAAACCGTTCAATCTTATTTACTACTCTTTCATTGATGTTGATAAAATAATTATGTCAGAACCTTGTTTTGTCTCGGAAAAGAATTTAATAGCTAACTTTTCAATTACTAGGAAGGAACGAATTTTACAAGTATGAGAAGCTGTGTTGTTATTAACCGAATTTGTTAAACTTTGTTTACATTTGTAGCCTACAATTCAGGACCGGTAATAACTTAACTATAGAATTATTGTTGATTGTTGTAAATTGACCAAGAGCACGTCAAATTGTTGTTTTATGTGTCGACAAAGGGAATTGGTTTGTTATTTAAATTATTGATATCTTTGCTGAATTATAAATTGAAGGATTTTTTAAATACGCTTTATATTTCTCAGTATTTTCATTAATTTAAATTAAATTTATAAGTGATCAAAGATATTCTGACAATGTATTTCCTATTAGCCTGTATGAGCCCTTTGGATTCATGGAGGTTGAGTCTCTCGAATTTTTTAGAGAATTGTGAGTCTTACGCGCACGTTTATCTTTGAATTAACTTACTTCTGTTAGATGCTAAGACGGCCACATAGCCACCAGAAGATTTAAGCCAATAATAAACTACTAATACCTACCCGTCTGTTGAGTAGTGCCTCAACCGTCTAACGCACGGTGTAGCCTACCCCCTTTCTGACAAAGGGAATATAAAAATATCCAGCTGTAGTTCGTAGTAAAACATGGTATTTTTAAAAGTTTTTATATGATTATAAATGTGATACAGATTTCCATATGCTTTCGAGTTACTTATTTGGGTCCTCTAGTCTACGACAGAACTCTTAAAACTCTTAACCTCTCTAGAGGAAAAGTACAGTAATCGAGAATCCTAAATTGTATCGTTTTTAATTAGAATCATTTTAATTTTATTATTATTACAACCCCCTGTGATTACGGTTCCTCTGAGTTCATAAATCGTTTTAAATGCAATGAAATCCAGATCAATTCCGGGGTGCGCGGGCAAAGAGAGTTAAGTCCACCATCCTAAAAAATTGAGATATGTCCATAGAGTTATAGGCTACATGTAGATAAAAATGTTCTCTACATTTGTGTTAAGTCCAGTAAGTCATATTCAAAATTGTACGGTAGTTATGGATGTGTGCCTCATGGGTTTATCCATCTCTAAAGCTATGTTGGGCTGGTATAGTGTGTTAAGTCACTCTAATTCCCAGTAACAAGAAAGTGGACTTAACTCTCTTTGCCCGCGCACCCCGGAATTGTTGTTAATCAACCTGAAAAATATATTGAACGCCTTAGGCCTAAATTGTAGTAAACACGAGTTAGTTCATTGCGTTTTTCAGTATAAGATTGTTCTATGTCTTCTAGTCTACTCCTGAACACTAAAAATGAAGTGTCTCTCAAAGAAAAGTAATTGAAACTTCCTGGATTGCACCATGTGTTTATTAGAGTCGCCGAAATTATAGCCATATCACTTCCTTCTAGTTTTATTATTTTCCTTTTCTTACCCACTCTGCTTTCCACCATTTTCCCATTTCTCCAGCAACACAAGATAAAATGGCCGTCTGCTACAGTTCGCCATTCCCTCCACCCTCCAACACCCCATTTCCACATTCCGCTCTTATCTGTTCAGAAACGCAGCCCATATTGGCCCCTTGGGCTTCTTTTTTTGTAACAACTTTTTTCTTTACATAAAGAAGGAGATTTCACATATTTCACTTCGAGCGTTGCCGTCTTCTTTTCCCTTCCTCATGACATGAAGTGATACAGACGAGTGATTTTTCGGTGAAATGGCCAGGATCTCTATACTATGTTGCAATTTCAGCTGAAACAACACCTCTCTAGAATCACAATCTAAATTAGGCTACCTAAATGTTATTATTCCATTGTTATTTATTTATTATTTTATTTATTTTATTTCTGCCTATTGTTAATCAAATCAAATACAAATACAAAAATACACAAATAAACAAAAAACATTTACAAATTTCAAAATTAAAGTTCAATACTTTTTAAGAAAAGAAAAAGAAAGAAAAGAACCAAATATTTATTTAGAAATACACCCGAATGAGCAAACTGCTCGTGCTCGGGGGCAGTTTCAGAACATCAGAGTGGAGAAAGAGGAGAAACAAAAAACAAAGTGAGAAAGAATGACACACTTATAAAAAAAGGTGAAAAATGTTAAACAGAGCTAGAAAAAGAAAAGACAAATTTATATAGATAAGCATTTTTCGTGACATGGATTATGAGCCTACTGTTTGGCCAACATATTTTTATTCTTTATTAGGCCTACTCTTTTCAGCAACTTATACTTATGCCTTTAACCTATTGACCATACCTCATTTTCTTTTTATAATTTAATGGCGATGGTAATATAATTTTGAGAGTTAATGTTGGCGTGAAAAGGGAACTACGGTGGGCATAACATAAACAGAAACTGTCAGATTTAAAAGCAATGGGAAGTGATCACTTAATTTCAGTGAATAATCGGACTAATGCTTCTTAAAATATGGCGTTTAGCTTAGTTTTCAATTTGTTTTAATATAGTCTACTGTTATTTGATAACATAGGCCTAGATAAACCTATAGTGATGAACCGTGGGACGAACTTAAGAGGGACCATAGCATTACTCTATTTTCTCGGTGAGGAGCAAGACGAACCTATTTATGTTATTTATAATGAATCAATAAAAATGTGTACAAAATGTACACTTGATCAGTTTTGGGTGAAAGTATTTTCTGGGTATACGGAAGTAGATGAGAAGACTTTAAAACACCTATTTCAGTTTTGTATCACCTATCTTTGTGAAGAAACACTTTCAATACGGTACTTTGTTTCCTGAAAAACAAACTTGATATCGCCTTTTTGTTAATCCCGGTTTAAGCCTAACGATATCAGATGATGAATTAGATAGGCTTTGGAAAGAATCAGAGTTTTCGAAATCCTTGCAACAAACGCGAAGGTACTCAAATTCCATGCTAGATAACACTGTTCTACAAGGGTCATTTTTCTTATATGAAAATATGTGTTTCTAAAGGATTTCCATATGGTACATTCAAATCTGAAAACAGAAATTCGCTATCAGGCACAGTTTTTAAGTTATACGAGAATATATGTCTCATTTAACTGACATTTTAAGTTTGTAATCAAGTTGGTGAACTTTGCTTAACAACAGCTGGCAATAGTTAATTTTGTCCTCACTTATTTTCATTTTCAGATTGTGGCATTCCTGTTGCTAGTAAAATTTTATGTTAATTAGCAAGTCATTGTTACAGGATTTAAAATTGAGTTTTATAGCGTTAAACTGGCATTATTTGGATGGTGGAGACATTCTTTATCATGTGAGTAAATATTCATTTTTGGCCATAACATTCAGACATCTGTGGTAAATAAAATATGTAAAACTTATAATTATAATTATAATTATAATGATGACATTCTGCAATGATGTTTGTGGACTAATGAATACTTTGAACTTCAAATACGAGCCACAGGAGTGGAGACTTTTTATAGATGCCTCAAAATACAGTCTAAAGGGAGTTCTCCTCCACAATGGGAACATAATGCCTTCTGTCCCAGTTGCCTATGCAAGTATGACTAAAGAATCATATGATATTTTGAAAAATATGCTGAGATTAATAAAATATAATGAACACAAGTGGAAAATATGTGGTGATTTGAAAATAGTTGCCATGCTATTAGGTATGCAACAAGGCTACACCAAATATGGATGTTTTCTGTGCGAGTGGGATAGTCGCGATAGAAATTCCCATTATAAAAGAAAGATTTGGCCTGAACATAAGTGGAAAGTTGGAAAAAAAAATTACTGAATGAGAAATTGGTAGCCAGTGAAGATGTTCTGCTGCCCCCTCTTCACATCAAGCTAGGCCTTATTAAACAATTTGTTAAGGCCATGGACACATCTGGAAGAGGATTTATGTGCCTCTCAAAAAAGTTTCCTCGTCTTTCTGCAGAAAAAATAAAAGAGGGCGTGTTTGTGGGTCCCCAAATTAGAGAACTTCAAAAGGACTCAGATTTTGAACAATGCCTTGCTCCAAAAGAAAGAAGAGCGTGGTCTTGTTTCAAGAATGTAACGCAACATTTTCTGGGAAGAAAAAGAGCTAACAACTTCGAACAACTGGTTCAACAAATGGTAAATGCATATAGAGATCTAGGATGTCACATGTCTTTAAAAGTGCATTTCCTAGATTCACATCTACATTATTTTCCTGAGAGCTGCAGTGATGTCTCCGACGAACATGGTGAAAGATTTCATAAAGATATAATGTCCATGGAAAAGCGGTATGAAGGGAAATGGATACCTGCGATGCTTGCTGACTACTGCTGGAACATTATCAGAGACTGCAAAATTGAACACAAGAGAAAAAATAAGACTTTTAAATTCTTAGAGAAAAGTGTATTTTTTCATATTTTCTAAACTTAAATAAGTCTTTCCACATAATATAATTATTATATTAAGGCTTGTGTACATTTATTTCGTTTTATAGTGCATAACATGTTTGTAAATAATTTTGCAAGTGACTAAAATATTTATAGTTACATGTTTTGCCTACATAAATACGTAGCGTGGAAAAGAAAATTATTTAAAACATGAAATTGCATATAACTTGAAAACTATGCGTGACACAGAGAAACTAATTACAGATTTGAATTCAGGAGGTGAATTTCCATGTTAATCAAGAATGTTATACCCAGAAAAATGAATTTCATTTTTATTTGTAGAACAGTGTAATTAGAGGGGTTACACGAATTCCTTCCGAGGCCGCTGGGAAAGGCAACCGAATTTCTTCCCACAAATATGAATAAAATTTTATTTCCTACTTTGCAGACTTAGCACTGCCGTCTTTCAATACTAACAGGAATAATTGTTTTAGTGAAATTTGTAACCCTCAATCACAATCAATTTGTTGCTTTTCTCACACAACATAAAATTAGCTTCATCTAATTTCCATTCTTCGACGTTCGTCCGATTTATCGTGCACTATACTGCACGTAACACTGGCGGGCGGTTCAGATTATCTATTAGTGAACAAATACCTTTAAAGGTTATGACGCATCATACATCGAAGCGTCACTTACGATTGATTTCACCTTAGGTGTTGTGAAGTAACATTCATCGTTAAAAAATGTTATCGCTTTTTGAGATTAGTAGGCCTATGATGTTTTTATGAAATTGGTGTATTTAACTCAGTTTTAAATTTATATGATCTATTACAGTTTAATAAAGCTTACTTTAAGTAAAGTATTTTTACCTCAGTTTTTTATTACCGTACCTCAAGTAAGAATTGTAAGAAATTCGTTTGTTATAACGAAACCCCCTGGAAGGAATTCAATTGTGTCATTATCTACCTGCCATCATCCGCAAGGAATTCTAGTTTCACAGAAAGAATTGCTCCGTGACATCCAGCATTTGGCAGGCTGCAAACTGTAGGTAGTATTCTTACAAATAATAATAATAATAATAATAATAATAATAATAATAATAATAATAATAATAAGATAGTACTGTATTCCATCCTGTAAGAGCAACAAAATTCCAGCGTGGTAAAATTAAAAAAAAAAACATAATAGCACTTTATTTATTTTAGAACCTATAATAGGCCTATTATTTTATGTTAGTTTGAATCGTAACATTGTTTAACAGAATTTGCTCCGTCTGTTACTGTAATAATTATTGAGGATGTTACCAGATGTCCTGTCGTTCGTCCTGTCGTTCTCTCTTCGTTTTCATACAAATAAATCCCTATTTCATTCATTTTAACTCTTAATACTACTGTGACTCATAATGATCTACAATTAAAATTTACATAAATAACTATTTCAGCATTAAAATTTTGGTCCACAAACAAGATGGTTTAAATGTATTTGAAAAAAAAAAAAAAAAAAACACAAACGTAAGCCAGCGCAGTATTTAGTTTCGTCCAAAACATTATTTACGACTTTCTTTCCTCTCCATCCATTAAACGCCTTCAGCTCCTTATCATAGCGAAGGATTTTTCAATATTAGTTCAGAACCTTTTCAGTAGATTCAAGAGAAATATACGTTTCTTTATAACATAATAAATAAATCACGATTCGCTCTTCTTGTACAAAGTTTCTGGTACTGTACTTTCAACTGCTTTTATAGTGTTTTCTTATCAACAGATTGTTGTCATGAAAAAGACCCTGAATTCCGCTAAAAAACTAAATTACCTACCTAGGTTTTGATTTAATTGTATTTTCTTTATGTATTTTGTAATTTGTATTTTGTAATGTAAATGGCTGAACTGTGCCCGAGCACGAGCGCATGCTCATTCGGGTGGTCTTGTTTTGTTTTGTATAAATATTTTGTATAAATATAAATAAATGTATATAAAAAATAAAATTTGATAATGTTTTTCAATTAATACGAGCGAAGTGAAATTATTTTCGTCTTTCGGTTCAAAATAACTTAAAGCATCGTACAATGTTCTACCGTCTTAAACGGAACTCGCTAGCGCTGGTTTTGTTAAGTTACATGCTGGCATGTTAAGTTCTATATAACGGTCTAATAATAATAATAATAATAATAATAATAATAATAATAATAATAATAATGATAATAATAATAATAATAATAATAATAATAATAATACTGGTAATAATAATGGTAATAATACTGACTGAAATCTCCAAATAACTGCCTTCATTGCTTCCCCAAAAGTAGTTGTACTATATAAAGGTAGGCTGGGTAACATAGGCCTAAATATTGATTTCAGGGCACATTGGAGTTTGGAGTCACAATCTTTTAAGGATGATTTTCGACAGTATGGAATATAATAATAAATCATTAGATAATAAACAGAATTTCCCAATAAATCCCGCCTGTAGAGAGAAGAGGAACATAAGCTGCAGCAGTCCAAACATTGTTGAAAAATGATAATTTCCACGCAATGTAGTCCATGAAATCTGTTGAGAACGTACGGCATACACGATTTACTAATCTTATTTTAACACTCCATGAGTTGAGTTACACATGAACTGGAAAGACGTGGTTTCCATTTTTTCTCTTTTTTCTGTCCTATGGATAATAAGAGTTTCCCAGTTATAGCATGACAGAGTACATGACCTATGATATTGATAACAATAGTTATCGCACATCTCTGTCTAGTTAGAATTTTAAACCTTTTTTTCACATATGATGACCACAGAATTTAAAATAGTACATTATGCAAAAAGTCTGTAATGGAATTTATGTTGCAATTGACATAATTTTCATACGAGTAAGTTATCTCAATTACCATTATTGGCAAGTTGCATACAACTGTTTTTGTTCGACCACAATTACTCTGAACGTTTAAATTTTGAAATTTTAGATTCACTGTTCCACTGCCTTCTAAATCTTACAAGCCATGCTGCTTGAAATCTGGCAACACAGGAGGTAGTCCTATCTGTGGTGGTCTGTGGGAAGCATTTGAATACGTTTATATTGCAGATAATTTTCTTCATCACAAATACTGACTTTATTTAGGCCAAATCAGTAGGCCTATATTACATAGCCTATACTTGTGATGTGCATAATAACGTAACGTGCGGTGACTCCACATATCTGAAGGAATTCGTAGTTTTCAGTGTCTCCTCATTATACGTTATGATGTCGCTGAATCGATTTTCTAGTAGTAATATTGGGAGAATAGGAGATTGCATATACTACGGTTTGGCGTCTACCAGATTGAGATGAATTAGGCCTACTGTGAGCAGCTTGATATTTTGATAAAAGTTCATACCAGTAAAAGTGACTATATATCTCTTCAATTCTTCTTTAATACCAGCCAATTCTTCCTGAAGGACACTAATATCATACCGTACCTCTTTCTTGTATTCGTTTGTAGATGGTAATAGCTGATGAACATGAAAATATTCTATGAAAAACTATTCTCTGGTGTACTCAATTAGAGGTGACGGTGTATATAAATATCTCATTTTGTACACGGTTTTTACCTTCTCTATGCTCTCCAGTTGCTCTTCAGGTGTCCAGATGTTCTCTAAACCATAGGCGATGATCACTGGGATTACTTTAAGCTGAAATATGCTTAATTTGCGATGATTCTGATGGAGTTCGTTGCTTTATTTACGGCATGTTGATAGCCGATAGGACTACCGATGCGATGTTTCCAGATTTAACAACATGGCTTGTAAGAAATAAAGAAGGCAGTGACTGTTCCGTTATGTATTAGTTCGCAGTAAGTCATGCTTCTGTAATTCGTTGATAGCAGGCCTTGCTTGCTATCTTGTTTTTATTTATAATTGAACAAATGAATCTCAAATGTTTTTTATTTATGGCTATTGTAATATCAAATTATATTCTTTGTGTCTTGTATCCAATCAGAGACTGAATATCTTGTCCTATTGTTTTGATAGCCAATAAGGTTTTAGCTTCTTTCTTCTTCATTATCATTCAAGTTTCAACTCTGTCTCATCAAGGCATGAGTTCTTCTAGGCCTTTAGTGCCTATTCTTCTTCATTATCAATTCAAAAACTGCTACTCATAAAGACATGAGTTTCTTCTGGGCTTATCAATGCCTATTTTTACCTACCAAATAGATCTGGTGGTTCATTTTCAATAACTGAAGCAATCAGCTCTTCGATATATTATTAAGGCTTCATATGCCTTATTTATTCTGATGACTACAAATGGTCTAAAATACTACAATCCCCCATCGTGTGATTCATCGATTCTTCTTCCCTATGGTGTTGGCGTCGCAAGATCTCAAGCTAGCATCTTTAACAATTATCAAGAAGTGGTAATTATAATTAATTCAAAAGGTACGTCATTGTTACTACTTAATATATCTGAAGAACATTTTGGACATAAGTTCATCATTGAACTAAGATACGTGTGGTTTTGATCGAACTGATTAAGCCATCTCAAGGATATTTCATGACCTTTAACTAAGGAGGTTGTATTAAACATTTGTGATATTTTACAATTTCATCAGTGTTTATAAATAATAATATATTATACGTCCAAGGAATCCAGATTTTATAAACTGCGCATGAGTTATGTAATGTTTTTTGTGACAATAAATTGTTAATCATTGTAATGGGACGTGCCGTCTGTATATATCTTTAATAAAAAAAAAATAAAAAAAAATACCAGAGTAATCTATCTAAAATGTATTGGGCAAGTTTGGCTGTACGGGCAAGCATAGAACAAGCGGACTGTATACGAGATTCCTAGGACGATACACTTCTTGAGATGAAGACTTAAGCTATGAATAGATTAAGCCAAACTTACACAATACATTTTAGATAGATTACTCTGGTATGTAACAATTTATTGTCACAAAAAACATTACATAACTCATGCGCAGTTTATAAAATCTGGATTCCTTGGACGTATAATATATTATTATTTATAAACACTGATGAAATTGTAAAATATCACAAATGTTTAATACAACCTCCTTAGTTGAAGGTCATGAAATATCCTTGAGATGGCTTAATCAGTTCGATCAAAACCACACGTATCTTAGTTCAATGATGAACTTATGTCCAAAATGTTCTTCAGATATATTAAGTAGTAACAATGACGTACCTTTTGAATTAATTATAATTACCACTTCTTGATAATTGTTAAAGATGCTAGCTTGAGATCTTGCGACGCCAACACCATAGGGAAGAAGAATCGATGAATCACACGATGGGTGATTGTAGTATTTTAGACCATTTGTAGTCATCAGAATAAATAAGGCATATGAAGCCTTAATAATATATCGAAGAGCTGATTGCTTCAGTTATTGAAAATGAACCACCAGATCTATTTGGTAGGTAAAAATAGGCATTGATAAGCCCAGAAGAAACTCATGTCTTTATGAGTAGCAGTTTTTGAATTGATAATGAAGAAGAATAGGCACTAAAGGCCTAGAAGAACTCATGCCTTGATGAGACAGAGTTGAAACTTGAATGATAATGAAGAAGAAAGAAGCTAAAACCTTATTGGCTATCAAAACAATAGGACAAGATATTCAGTCTCTGATTGGATACAAGACACAAAGAATATAATTTGATATTACAATAGCCATAAATAAAAAACATTTGATATTCATTTGTTCAATTATAAATAAAAACAAGATAGCAAGCAAGGCCTGCTATCAACGAATTACAGAAGCATGACTTACTGCGAACTAATACATAACGGAACATTCACTCAAACAAATGTCAATGATCCCGCCATAACCTACCCATCAGATGGTTTGTTGTGGTTCTTGTCTTTTACGAGAGATGGCAGCTTACTGTGTCGGTCAAATCGAAACTCGTTTACTTGAAACCAACGGATTTTAACAACATGAAATCAATTCACTTTGTTGATATTAAAATTAACGCGAACAGAATTGATTTTATTTTAAATACAGGCTATTTGTTACACAGTTTTCAGCTGCTAATCTCAAAGACTCAAGATTGTTCTGTGTTCACTTATAATCGATACTATACCGGTGTCGTAATGGAAATCTGTATCTTTATGGATGTCATTATGAACCGTTATGTCACACGTTTTCAATTATTGTCTTGTGTGGTAAAATCATGTGTTGCACCAACACATCATTGAGAGGACCACAAAGTGTTCCATTCCAATCCCAACGAATTATTAAAAATTGTTGAGTGATAAACTTTGGTGTAGGCCTATATTTTTTTTTTAAGAAAAAGGCGACGTCGCCAATTTAGAGCTTTTATGATAAAACGAGCTATTTTGATATTTCATGTTATTACTAAAGTGTATATTTTATAGTCTATTATTAACGATAAGAGGATTCAAGTATTGCTTCAAAATCTTTGGCTGTATAGCTTACGTTGCTTTAGAATAATCTCAGCCATATTCAAAACAAAGTTAGCATCACGGGGTACAGCAATGCTAATTTAGGATAGTATAGTGCATAAATTTGTTAAATTTAAATTTTGCAACTATTCTAAATAGTCGACGCAGAGCGGTAATTTTCCATAACAGATTCATTTTAACTTGAAGGGACAGAATATTGCTTTTGAAATAAGCCTATTGAATGTAGGAATGTACAGGTTCTCTTTCCCCATGCAATAAAGTGAAAACTCAACTGGCAATGAATTCCTTATAAAATTTGTGTACTTTACTTCCCTTTTGTTACAAAACTTTTTCTTCTTTTATTTCTTAGGCTAAAACATTTTTTTCTTTAAAATCAGGTCTTTAGTTATTACTTATTAATTTCTCTGCCTGCGCATAGTTACTATAGGTAGTTCAGTTACCTAGGGCGCCCTTGGCCTTATATTTTTGGAGGACACTAGAAAGCGAACTTTACACGACCGCTCTACAAAGTGTAACGCGTTACAATATCTGCATTTACTTTAATACATAAAGTAATATACATTTATCACAAAAACAAATGCATTTTAAAGTTTCACACAGTTAATTACTTAAACTGAATCATAATTTTCAAATAGGTTTTAGGTTAGACGGTCAAAATGTTATTCTTATGTTAGACTTAGATACCAGTATTCCTGCTACTTTTCATGCTTCTATTAAGTCTAGTAACTTGTAACTTTATGTACGTGCATAGTGCCATGTGATCGTCTCTTTTGCCAAATTGAAGAACGTAGATAAGTTATCAGCCGTCATACTTACCCAATGATAATAGACAATACCTAAGAAAGCTTAAAGGAGTATTATCTATGGTATTTTATAGAACCCAGAGGTTCATTGCTGCCATCATAAAGAACTAAAAGCACCTCTCAGTCTCACATGATCAACTTGGGCGGAAGAAATAGCTGTCAATGCGACGGTCAACTAGCTATTGGAGAACATGCATTTAATTTCTGGTCACATCATCTTCACCGTTCTTACCACATCATTAAGTCAAGTAACTATGTTATTTTTTTTAAATACCCGGTAGGAAAGAGGAAAGCCAATTGGATCGGACACATACTTAGACACGAGGGACTCATACATGATGTCATCGAAGGGAAGATCAAAGGAACTGCTGGAAGAGGAAGGAGAAGAATACAACATCTGGATGACATGAAAGATGGGAGGAGATACAGCAGATTGAAGGACGAAGCTGGAGATAGGGAACACTGGCGTCAGAAATTCTCCGTACGAAGACATGGACCTGCCACTAGGCAGAATACTAAATAATAATACCCGGTAGGCTATATCTTTATTCCCATTTGTAATTATGCTTTGCCCTACGTCGTCTATTATATTGCGATTTTCTATTTTTATTATAATTATTTTTATTTTTATTATTTTGTCAGCAGATTAATTCTCAATTGGGAAAATATTGGGGAGGGGATGCATTCCAGCTTGAAACGTACGGTAGTGTAGCAATTCGAACATTTTCTGCATTATTAATATTACGAAACAAAATTGAAAGTTTTGCAGTTCAATATCAAATTACATTCAAGCGATATTACATATATAAAGGATTTTGCTCCAGATCAAGAACTCTCAATCCTTGGTACGCGTAGGAAATTTGTAGGGGGTACGCGGTTGACCAATGAACTGATGCAATGCTAAAAGAATTAACCTTTGGATAAAAAATAACCAACAACAACGGTGAGCCATTGGAAACATTACATTCATTTTTTTTTTTTTTTTAAAGAAAATGGAAAGAACATTACCTGATTTTACTGACCTTAAAATTCAAATGGACTGAAAGAGAATATTTTCCACCTAGAAACAGAAAAAATGGACTGGACCCGTGACCCCTTTTTTTTTGATGCTACGGAAACTTACTCCTACAGTGTTTTGCAGAAATGACAAGCCGTTTGTACTTCTCCTTGCTTAGATACGCGGTCCAATCAGAGACGGCGAGACGGAGGGAAGACTCGTACTGCTAGCGGCAGTTTTTTAGCTCGTACACGTGATTGGCGGTGAAGGAAAAGGCTTCTCAAATGAAAAATACTGCAGAAGGAACAATTCATCGAAGTGACATGTAATCTAACATTGAAAAAAAGTATTTAAGGGCTTCATTGTTGAATTTTTGTATCGGTGTTGGGAGGGAGTACAAAGAACTATCAAGCACTGCTGTAAAGTTTCTTATGAATTTACGACTACATATTTATCTGAAAGAGGGTTTCGAGTTTGACTTATCTGAAAAGTAAATACTAAAACAAACTTCAGTTTGTATTTGACAAAGCTAGAGCCGAACACTGAAAAGCTGTGTAAAGGGAAACAAGCTCACCTTCTCATTAATTTCTTCTGAGGCGTGCCTACCTTTGACAGAAAATGTTATTGAAAATATATTTAAGCAATATATTATTGAAACACCTTGAGTAATACAATTACCATATTAAATATTAAATGATAAATCCTGAAGCAAAATTTTTTGAACATAGCTGATTTTAGGGAGTGCGCATAATCACTGTTGGTAAATAAAGGGCACAGTGATTGAAGAAGGTTGAAAACCTCTGTTCTAGATATATATTTCCTCTTGTTTTTATGTCTTCTTCAATTACCGTATACCACAACATTTAGTTAATGAATCAGTGACCGGTAGGCTACGGAGTAAGGGTGTGTAGAATTATGTATCAGTCTGGATTTAAATGGTATGAAATTACAGAAGTTACTTGCTTCTGATATCCTCCAAGCACACTGAAGTGAGGTTTCTTGTAGAACCATAATCTGTAAATGAAATCACCATAATGTCTACAAAGTAAGTTACATTAATAATGCTTTTGTCTTCATTTTAACACACAATTTATTAAAAATAACAGCATTAATTTACATCAACTTGATTTGTAAGTGTTCATAATTAAAAACTGTTTAGAAATAACTGTTATACATAATTACAGAAACTGAAAATTTCACAATAGCTTTATTACATGAAAGATTTTTGGGTCTATTTAGCTACAGATAAATTTGATAGATAAAACATTGTTTACTGTTTAGTTTAGAACAAAAATCAGAGGTACTAAATCATCCCAGATGTATTTCATAAAGTTAGTTTATGAAATTAGATTAAACTATACCTGAAAAAATTACAGATTCTGCACTGCCTGTCCGAATTGCTTTATTAGTCAATCACTGCCGTAGAACTGGAATATCAAACAATTTCGCAATATTATTAGCACGTTTTTGGTTCTGCGCATTGCACAATTCCAAACATTGAATCTTCTATATTATAAATTTATATATACAAAAATAAATCCTAGTAATAAATTCTGAAATGAAAAAGTAGTTTACTTAAGCAACTTAACTACTAAATTAACGTAATATCGTAAAAAGTAACAGAAATTTTCGCTGAAAACTATGGACCAAGTCCTTATATCTATCTGTAAAGAAAAAATATTATTGTATATGAAGAAATATAAAAAATAAATTATTGTTTCCTGGACAATAAACATAATATAACAGAAAAATGGTTACTTTGCAAAAATAATGTATGAAAGTTATTTATTGCACAATTAAACAAACCCAAAAAGTATTATACATGTATATTCCGTTATGACTTCTCTACACACATTGCATTTTAAAGAACCTTCCTGAATAAAACAAATTTAATTTTAAAAAAACCAGAAGACACACATAGTTATTGAAGAATTGTGAAAAGAACTAAGGGCGAGTGTATATATCTAACCAGTTTTATCTTCAAGCACGGTAAATATAAATTATTTATACTCTTCCTGTAGGCAGATTTGTTATCATACATCATATTTAGGCCCTTGAAACTTTTCAAAATAAGTACAATTAATAAATAAAAGCAAATGAACTCTAAATTAAAGGGATCAATAATTGTAAACTTTGAATTACTTCGTAGGCCTATATAATCTAACAAAACTGCATTCTGCTCACAAAAGCGAAGGAACATAACTTATATTTGTATTTTTATTCTTAAATATTTAATAGGTTTCTTTGAAGTAACTTTAAAAACAAGTAGGCTCTTAGAAAAATATAACTTGCTATGTATGCTCTTTATAATTTCACGTTTGTAATATCTTTTAATATATCAACACATACGTCTGGGATGATATAAGCTATAAAAGAATGATAGAAATTATTTAGATGACAGAATCGGTTATAATATAACATCTTTACCATTTTTGACAAATTCTCTACACATTTTAGATATTTTACTGAATATCATCCAGTGAATTGAAAAGTACCTGATGGTAGTGGTTTTAAAGTGTCGATACGGTTTTCTATTTTTCACTGTACGTCTGATATCATTCTATAACACTGTTAACTATACATGTGGGAACAATCGGGATTATTCGGGTGTTATCGCACCTTTTCGGTCCATTTAATTTAACAGTTTTCGAACACACACAGATTAAATAAGGGCTTGTGTGAATGGTTGGAGGGGATTGTATAAAGCAAGGGGTAGATCGAGGGGTGAAGAGCGACAGAAGGGTTCAACCCCCGACCAACTAATTAGCACTTTCTCATTAGATTACTAAATTGTCTATAAGAGTTTCAACGTCGAAGGTTTGTCTCTCTTCTTTTCAGTTTCGTGATTGGTATTGATGTTATATCCAGAACATGATGAAACCTTGTTGATATTTATTAATCTTAGTTTTGTAATGCATTCTTTCGTAACAGTCATCTTCCGAACTTCATGGAACATAACAGTTTTCATTTGTGGTTCAGAATAATTCTATATAACAAATAATATCAAAACTAGAATACGTATAAATTGCCATAAAAAGGATTTAAATATAAATTAACATAGTATCTTCCTTGTAATGGTGGCGTTTATGAGTTTGTTGATTTTACTAACAATTTAGATGCATTGATATCATACGGATGTTAATACAAATTGTAATGTAATGATATATAAATAAACTAGCTTAAAAGGCCCGGCGTCGCCCGTGTTTCTTATTTTGTACTTGGAAATTAACTTATGAAGGACTTTAGATTTATAAATTCTAGGTCCTTATATAGGTATTTATAATTTGAAGTAGAAAGAACGACTTATCACACTCAAACTATCCCCTAAGAAAATGTTTGAAATAGCTTTTATGGCTATATGTAGAATTTTGCATCCCATCGCTTGTACAGTACAGAGTAAGCCCGGGAGGGGTTCTAATAAGAAGAAACCGAAATTCCGGTAACATAAAATTGTATTATCGTGGCTGAAAATTTTGTTTCTCACTGTCATGTTACCATAAAACCGTTTTCGGAATGAAATTAAACAGAAATACAATATCACTTTCATACATCTCTTCCCAAAACATATTACCTTACCTCGTATTGTTTTCTCTATTTCCAGGCTAGAGGAAGTAATGTGACTGCATTATTTTCGTGAATTTCATTCTGTGTTATAATAATATATATATTACCATACCTCCTATTGTTTTCTCTATGTCCAGGGTAAAGAAAGTTATGTGACTGCATTATTTTCGTGGATATTGATAGTTCTCTCATTTGTTTCTCTCATTTGTCAAATTTATTCTACTTTCATTTTTTTTCCAAGGCCCGCTGGTAACAATATGTTTTAATGTCAAATGTGATTCGGATTCGATAATTCTGTGTAAGAAGGGATTAAGTATTCTCAAAAACATTTGATTTTTGGCATTTAGAATCTGAATTTTTCAAAATCCTTTCTTAGTGAGCACCTACATTATGAAACGAAGGTACTGTCAAAATTCCAAGTCTCTACCTGTTATAGTTTAGGCTGTACGTTGATTCCTGTCATTCAGTCATTCAGTCAGTCAGGACAAAGCCTTTTATATATAGAGAGAAGAGATATAACGTTATTACACAAATTAAATAATTTTATGACTCCAGTTCTTGTGAATTACTTAGCTTGTCCTCAATTTGAAATATATAAGTAAAATCGTGAATAAAATAGTAATTAATTATAATAATGTCAACCTTAACAGAATAATAAAAAAATGTTTTATTTATTATGATTTTTAAGCGTAACATTACAGACTAGATCTCACGGCTTTGAATTTTAAATGACTAGATAATTCTTTATAAAACATAGTCGCAAATTAATATAATATATCTAAGTAAAATCATGCATTAAAACATTTGAATTCTAACTTAAGAATATAAATAATCGCTTAACAGTTCCTCATTTTAAAACTATTTTGCTTTCGACTTTATATGTAATTTACATAAATGTTTGTCAACTTTTGTTTCAATAAAAACTATATACAGTACATAATTATATAACATATACACAAGAAATATTTACATAAGGAAGAATCGATGAAAAGTTTTGCGAAGTAAGTATAAACATAAATACACAATTGATTTTTTAAAATTCCTTACTTTAGGGTCTCTTTGAACTCAGTACATGTGACTTATTTTAGTTACTTAGTGAATTCTGTTCATTTAAAAAGATATTGCTTTAACGAATATATTGCTTTTAGGTCTTTAAACTTTTAATGGTTTATTTGAATGATAAACGAGAATTTCAACATTGATCAAATCCTTTCAATCGTCACCATGATTGATTTAGTTGATACAATGTATTTTAAGTAGTGTAAATAATTATTTACCGCCATTAAAACCTTTAAATGTGAATATTAATTTTCATTAATATTCATTTATATAAGATTGTGTGCCTGTATAATAGTTACTGTTTTTCTTGTCTTATCCGCAAGTACTTTCTTTACTGGTTTCTTTAATACAACATCTGTATTCTAATACCTGTAAGTTAGTATCATATACTCGTACAGTACTGTAAAATAGTGCGTGTCACTGAAATACTGTGAATAATTGTACATTACATTTCTAAAATAGTCCTACATTGTTCGAAACTATTTATTTAAAATCATTGGTTTTGTTGCCTATAGTTCCCCAATACATATAAATCTTGTTGATTCATATTGTTCAACAATGGCATTCCGTGACCGAATATCTTTCTTGAATGTTGATACAGTCTTTGCTGTGGCTGTTGTATTGGTGACTGTTGCTGTTGACGTCTTTGCTGTGGCCTCTGTCATTTTGTCCCGGCATTATGTCCTGGAGCCATCATTGCTGAAGACATTCTCCGCCGACTACTTGATTCCACTCCAGAATCCACTCTGTCTGTAGACTCATCTGCATCGTCAACCATATCCCCTTCTTTGTCTTGATGTGCAGTCATGTGTCGTGTGAGATGGTGCCTCTCCCTGAAGCTTTCGCTGCACACCGGACACTTCAGCTTCTCTTGGTCCCTCCTCCTTCTCAGCATATCGCTGTTGATATGATCTCCCTTATGATGTGATCTCATGTGGTAAACGAGATCTGACGTCATTCTGAAGCTAATGTTGCACTTGGCGCATACATTCTGAGCAGGAAGTGAAAGTGCAGCAAAGGAAGGAGGTAAAAGTGATGCTGATACGACTGCAGCAGCCGCAGCAGCTGCAGGATTTGCTGCCGCAGTTAAAAGACTCGGAGGAGGAGCTCGGGTTACTAGAAGTTCAGCGGCCGTTGTTGAGAAATTTGCTGCGAATGGATACGCTGCTGCTGCCAACGTTGAATATGCTGCAACGGACTCAGGATGATGGTACAACATATTCGACGGCCTCAGCTTGGAACCGCCAATATTAGGATTTGGAAAACCAGCCATGAGTTCTTTATCCGGGCCGCTGTACAATTGATGATGATGATTTGTCGCTGTAATTGAAGCCTTCATCAAGTAGCTATCTATGTCACTGCGAAAGTTACCGTTACTGGAACCGACACCAGGACTTGTGTTACAAAGTCCGTTGCTAGATTTGATATGTTTGTTACTGTTACTTTCGTGCTGTAGGAGAAATGCTGCGGATGAGTAGGTTGTTATTCCTTTACTTGATGCTGCGTTCACGTTAGCTAGTGAGGTAGGTGAAAGATGTTGATTAGGTGATAATAGGGACATGGAACTTTGGAACGGTTTCGGCGCAGAATGCATGAAATGCGGGGGGACAGGGGAAGTAGTTGGTCCAGTACTCATTGCCGGGGGACTCATACTTTCCTGGTATGTTATGTGATCAGGAGATAGACCACCAGATAATGATGACACTGAAGATGGAGATGTTGGTAGAGGCATGTTTAGAAGATTTGTTGGATCAAATTTGGTTGACGAAGTTGTTACTTTGGTGAAAGCACTCCTAATCATGACTCCAGCTGAGTTATTACCAGCAGGATTCAAATCCTGATTCTTGTTTCCACCGCTACTCTTCATATCTTCTTGATGAAAACCAGACCTCGTAGTACTAATGTTTATAAGATTTAATTCTTGACTCTTACTTATGCTATTTTGGCTTTTACTAACTCTTTCAATAAAGTCTTCATGATTATAAGAAGTCTTTGGAATTAACAGCCCAGATTGTTCAAACAGGCCGACTTTATTTGGATGTGTACTTATCATTAGTCTTTGGTTGTGATTTCTCGACAGAATATCTATACCTAACATAGGATTGCTGCTGCGCATCGAAGAATCGATCATGTCACTTGCCGCTGGATTATCAGAATACGTTCTTGGAATTACTTGTTCTGTGATGCCTCCTAAAAGGGGGTTTTGATTGCTGGAAATTAAACTATTAGGCGAAACCGATGGTCGAGGTAGATGTGTCTGGATAGGTACTGGAGAAGTCCTATTCATGAGAGAAGCAGAGGAAACCAACCTAAGTTGTTTTTCTTGTTGCATTTGCTTCTTGGCGAGGTTTTCATCAGGAGCCATAAGAAAAGCGACATCAAAACTACGTTTGATATTGCGAGGTGGTATAGTAGTGGTTGTGGTGGGTAGATTCGGGGAGTATGACGGTGTGTCAGGGGTTGTGTTTGTTGGGGCTGGAGAACGATTTTCTGGAGACACAGAACTCCGGGTACTTGCGCTGTTAGTGGTGGAACTATTGCTGGATGTCGTCGTGTTGATGAGAGATGTTGTCGACTCGACTCTGACCCGCTGCTGGATGTTAATATCCATAGTCATTCTGCTGAAACACACAACATAATTTCCTTCACTCCTCTGATAACACATAATTATTGTAGTATACAAACATGATAATTCTGCCTGTTTTGGTTAGACTTTTATGGAAAAAATCTGATCCAGACTAAAAATTAAGCTAATATAAACTAAATCGTATACCCGTATATGTTAAAGGAGAATTCGTGTAATAACATGCTTGATAACATATCGATGATGTTGAACATCAACCTCGTATGTCAAAACTGTCAATTTTATAGGAAATAAAAAGAATCCGTTTGTACCTTGGACATAATGGTGAAAGAGCGGGAGAGAGTGAACGCTAATGCAAATGATGGAGGGACACAGCTGACATGTGAGTTAATATCATAAGAATCTTGGAAGCAGTGAATAATATAGGTGGTAGAATAAGTGCGTGTTGACACACGAGGGCATTTATCACTCATTTTGACAAGTTTGTAATCATGCTTTGACATACGACTTTTGCAGAAGATTCTGAAAACTTCTTTGATGGGGATATATATATTTTTTTTTCTATTTTTTTTTTTAATATTTTGATGTACAAGTTTGTTGTTCAACTCCATTGATATCAAGGTAGCCTCGTGCGGCGTTAAAAACTCCGGGTGTAATAACGAAACATTTTCAATACCGTCCTTCCAGCCTCCATATACAGTAGCCTATAGCCAAAGCTAATGCACGATTTCGTCAGCTGAGTATTGGTATTCCACTTTTTGCAAAACATGAGATAATGTGTATTTCGAACTCTGCAAAAACAATTTTCCATAATGTAAAACTGTACTTCATATACGAGTCTTCTCAGTATTCGTAGCAACTTCCTTCCTTTTCACAAACCTTACCTTGATGAACACGGTATACTTTAACATTCAGATGACGATATCAGAAAAGGTTATTCTTGACGTCTATCTACTGACTTTTAAAACTGTATCTAACATTACGTAATAAATAAACATATTCTACCCTACAAAATAGAATAATATTTATAAATAATGCTAATAGCCTACTTGTAGGTAGCGGTTTCGGCGTTACTTTGTGTGTTCAGATTTATGCGCCTAAGATTGAAATGACATCACTCTTCATTGATTAGAACTTTTTTGAAAAAAAAAACATTTATATAAAAACGCCAAATCATTTTGACACGAATTCCTTAAGTGTAACATAATATCCTATTACACAGCATTTAGGCTACTTTTCAATTTCTTAACGCGTTGCCCATTGTTTCTATGCATTTTAAGAAAACAAATTTTCTATCCAACAACTACTAGCACTCTCGCGCACATTGACTTAAGTGACATCTAAATACCTAGCTTTATTTCATTGCAAGATATTTAGTAAGGTATCGCGCATAAAGTGCATTATCTTAACCTAACATTTAACCTACTGGCAAACACCCAGTCTTAACTCGGGGAGGGGATTTTTCATGACTGAAAAACCATTTACCCGGCCGGGAATCGAACCTGGACCGCTGGGATGGAAGGGAGGCACGCTACCGATATACTCACGGCATTGGACATCGAAAGATATTTAATCTTTAAATTAATAAGAATGCAAAAGTAAAAAGAAAAAATGATAGCTATTTACTACAATAAGTTAGATTTTAAGTAGATAGTGAGGTTTGACTTTCTCTTATGTCATGAACTTTTTACTGTTACGATAAAACTATTCGTATCTTATATTCTGCGCTTCCCAAAATTCGAAAAAAGTGAAATACTTTTCTCGCCTAAATTATAAAACAGTAAAATTACCTTTCCTTTCAAGAACATGATAGCATGCAATAGATGGCTCAAACAAACACATTTCCCACTAGCTATGTACACATTAGAATGACCCGAGCAGCAGAACACTAAGCGCCGAACAGTTGTTGGGAGCGGAGTATGGCCTATGGTCGTGGATCTCCGTGGGTGGTGGCGGGCCCCCCCCCAAAAAAAAAATGCATGCAATAGATGATCAAACTAGTCATACGTGATTAGTTCCTTTCTTTGGTAGGCCTGTTCAACATTTTATTATTCCCCGTTTTTTAAGGAGGCCTAAACGTCTTGGGATTCCTATAGTATGAAAACCATTGAATTTTCTTGATTCCGACTATTATAAAACCTATACTCTTTAATCTTTATTTATGCTGAAGCAAGCCGTCGTGCAGTTGGTTGAGATACTATAATTATACCCGATGACGTCGTTAGATCCATCTTTACATACAAATCTGGGCGCCTCAACCTCCTGGAATCCAAAGGACCTCCACGAGTAGTGTAGGGATTGCTATTTAATTAGCCTATTAAATAAAAATAAATTATAGGAATAACTAAAAAAATAGACGTCGTGAAGAGACTATAGCCTATTTTACTGTGGACCAGTGTGAAGCAGTGTGACATAGTTTATAGGAAGTGCTTATAATAGTTTTGGTAATAGTCTAAGCACTTACAAAAATTAAAATTGCACATCTTCCCTTCAAGAGAAAAATATTAAAACCCAAACTTTTCTGGTTGGTTTATATTGCAGAAGATTAGAAGACCGGTTTACAGCTCCTAATTTAGAGCTTTATTAACGTAGTTAATTTAATTAATTAATTAATCTTATTTAAACAGAATAAATAATTAAATAAAATCATGTAATGTTATGTAACAAAGTGTCAAAATGCTTTTATTTAATCAGTGATAATTGCAATAATTATGATATGCAGAAAATAAGTTATTTTTGTTATCGATTTCCGAGTTAAGCTCCAGGGTTTCGGGTGGATAGTGTGGATAGTGGATAATGGATAGGGGATAGTGTTATGTGTCAAAGTTAACTGTATTGAAACTTCCAAAGCCGTATATGAACACTGTAAAACAATATGTTGTCGTGAGAACTGATTTGCGTTTGATAAATTCTGTATTTTGTATTACCATAAAATAGGCACTAAATTGGGCATCATTCCGGTACCAGTCAACCGATTTGGTCCAAAATCAATATGCTTCGTCCCACGGACTTTATAAATGCGTACCATTCTGACACTTAATAAATAATAAAATTACAGTCTTCCAATTAAAAAGACGGAATGTATTGTTATGTCCATTTGGTTCGATTTTTTAGTCTTTAATCAAAGAATGAAAAGCTGCTTTAAAGAATATACGAGCCATTTATAATTTAATATTGTTATAGGCCTACTTGGCTTTTTAAGATACTGGTTTATGTTGTGATGCGTAGATTAAAAAAAAAAAAAAGACCTTACATTATTTTACTATTAGGTTATTTCTCGTTTTGTTCCGAAATCTAAATAGTTTATTTCATTATTACAGTCAATAGAACAATGTTGTGCCACTTTACAAAATCTGTAATAGGCTGTAGCAGATGTTCTACTTTTGGCAAGAAAGATCTTGTGGTAAATAGATCATTGTAATGGTTCAGTATCGTTAAGAAACATAAGGCATTCCGCTCATATGCACAATGGGAGAAGGTTGATTAATTACGGCACCATGGCCGAAGGCTAAGAAGACGTAGCACACTTTAGTTTATTAGCACATACACATATGCTACTTTGTGATTATATAATGGAGTTGTAATAAATGGTGCCAGGTCTAAGTTTAGCCTACGCTGAGACCTAAAATACATTGTACTACACAAGCTATTACTAAAATAAATAAATAAATAAATAGGCCTAAACAAAAACAGAAAAGTTAATTTAATATGTGATGAGTTTCTCTCACAATACCTAATAACAATAACTTAAAGCTTGAAGATTGAGTAAATGAATACTGCTTGCTTTTCTACTGTATACAAGAGCATCCTGCATATATTTATAAACACATCCGAAAACATAAAAAATGAGCGCTCTCTTTAAGCCAAATTTTGACGTTTCCTTCCACTCAGTGGGGAGGATACTCACGTCGAAGATTTTAACCTTTACTGCCTCCCAGTTATTAATACTGTAGAATTATAGAACATAAAATAAATCATTTGTATCATTTGTATTTCATGTTTTCAGTGCGATTTTGTTTCATCTTATTCCCGAGTTTGTATACACGGCGTTTATGATTGCGTACGAAATTTCCCCAACAAGCTTTAGAATCAAGAGAGCTCTCTATTTTGTGCCGTACTGAGTACCGTTTTCACACAACTTTATACCAGCTTATCAATCTAGAACTACTACTCCACAAGAAAGTGTTGCTTCTCTTGGACGCAGCAGTAGAACGAAAACTGTAAGATTATGTAGATGAAACTGCTACCAAGCAAGAAGGCGCAAGTGTACCTTCCATATGATGATGATGATGATGATGATGATGATGATGATGATGATGATGATGATGATGATGAAGTAATAATAATAAATAACAATGATAATAATCTCTCCCCATGTTGGTGTAGAAGGGCCTTCAAATGGAGGTTTCTGTTTACCTATGTGAATTTTGTTACACTTATTTTCCTAGAGAGGGAGAGGGACAGGTGGTAAGCCCATCGCCCCTTAACCCCCCTCCGTAAACTAAGTTATTACTTGGACGTGAAAGGACTGATAAATTTTGTCCAGAGGCTCTAATTGAGGCTTGGAGTTCGTTTACGTGCCGTAAATCTATTACAGGGGCCCCCAGCTTAAAGTCCCTCCCGGAGGACTCCGTGCTCAGGATTTTTACGTCCTGAAAACCCCGTCGACTGCGGCCGGGTTTGACCCTGCGGCCTTCGGATCTCTACACCACCGCAGCCCCGACACTAATAATAATAATAATATTTAGGATCAATCATTTGGTCATTAATCATTGAATCAATAATTATTAGATATGACTTCATTTGTGGGGTGGTAGTGGTGGCACCAAACTCATCTTATTGTTTTCAAACAAGATTAGAATTTTATGAAATGTGATAGTATAACGTCATGCAGGCCCACATTCAACAACCAGTTGTTAGACATTTTTAACTCTTTTAAATATATATATATATATATATATATATATATATATATATATATATATATATGATATTTTAATTCTTTTGCATGATAAAAAACACTCTAGGATTATGACGTGGCATATACAATTATCAGACAAGGTCCAGAAATATGATCAATCTTCCATTATGTTGATTATCTAAAACACAGATCAATCACAGGTTATAGCCTATATTGGGCCGAAATTGTACAAATTATCTGACAATCTTAAATGCCTTACTTTAAACATTTTTAAAATATGAGCTACATAGGTGGATAGTTTTGAACCCATTTTATTCTTTTGAAAATTTCTTATGTTAAATTAAATAATTTTACAACAATATGGGTTTTTAATATACTAAGTAAACAATGTATCAAATTCCTTATTGACGCTGTCTGTATATTTTTGCAATGTGATGGTTGTTCTGCGAAGTTCATTTAAGGCTGATGATGCTAATTATAACATTATGACCATGATTATTAAGTTACCTATGTACATAAAATAATAATGATAATAATAATATTAACTAAAGTGTACAAGAGGAAAATTTTCTTTCAACTTCCATACGAACATCTGTTTTGTTATCCAAAATGCTAAGATGTATTTATTATATACGAGCTTTCCAGGATTCATAATAATAATAATAATAATAATAACTGTAATTTTCCCTGTGGTTCATAGAACTGTTTAGTTTCAATTAACTCGATCTTCCATACGGCTCTCAACTGTACGTTTAGTGACTTGTCATATTTGATTTAAATGCAAATGAACGTTCCCGAGAATCGCAGCAGTTACCGGGCAGCTGTGTGGCAAGTGGCGTCTAGACGTCTGACAAGTAAGCCAGTGGAAATACAGTGTAACAGTGCGGTAATATAAATTACCCTGCTCGTGGTCCACTACATGTCTGTAAAAGATCCAATCTTGGAATCCTTAACTTGTGGCACGCTTTCTTGCATTTATAAGGCTTACAGATATGCACTAAAGCAACGTTTCTCAACCTTTTTGAACCCGAGGACCTCTAAAATGTGTAAAAAAATTTACGGACCCTTAATTTTACATCCAATTTTTAAAAGAAGGCCTATATTCTTAATATTTGGGGTATTAATTATAGGTCATTATAACGAAATATGTGAAAAATTTTACATCCTTACTTTCCACTTGCTTTATATTTTTTAATTATGTCTGCGGATCATCTGCACCATCTTCGCGGACCATAGGTTGAGAAACGCTGCACTAAAGCATACGTGTACAAATGCTCTTTTATGCTAAGAGAATACTTAGAAAATTTAAGGCTCTCTCATTGCTTTAATAAATATATTCATAATTCTATATTTAATTTTTTGTACAATCTATGAAAAAGCCTTTTTCCTTCAAGTAAAATAATATTTTGGTTTTTTCACCCGTAATATTTAAAGGTGTAGATAGCAAATAGGCTACGGAAAAAAAATTAGATCCTTAAAAAGGACATCTGGTCTAAATTAGAGACATTGATCACGATAACATATCTCAGGTTTCTGATCCCAATAGCCTATTACCTTCTTCTTACTAAACAAGGAGAAGACTAGGCGCAGGAGACTTCCTTATTCACCTCGATGAGAATCTCATCAATGAACATCTAAAAAGGTGATCAAGACTATGACTACATTGTGAAACTGTGCAGGTAATACCTTATAATCAACCCAACCAGACAGAGTTCAGAATCAATCAACATCAACTACTGCAGTTCTCATGAAGAAGAAGAAATGCTACCTGTGCAACTCTAAGAAGGGAAGAACGGAAAGGCAAACTTGTGATATGTGCGAAAAGAATGTTTGTGCAGAACTTCACGATCTAAAAGAGGGTGCATCCAATGCGAAGAGATAGTAAAGGGGGGGGGGAAGATTTGCATCGAAGTTAAAATATATATCAGATCAGAAGAAAATAGTTTTATGTAGGCCTATACTAAGCGACTTTGTCTTAACATCTGTACACCTAAGTAAAGTGGAGAAAATATTCAGCATGAAAGCACTAGAATAAAACCTAACAATCTATCACAAAAATCCTGAGTGCTGGAGACGTAGAAATTACAGGTTGACTTGAAATTTTATTGACAATATCACAATATGTAAACTCGATATGTTACAACTAAGTGAATCTTATATTAGTGAAATTCTTGTTTACATATTATAGCTTATGTGTGTAAGGTAGGGCTATATTACAACGTTGAGATTATTTATAAATTAATTTTCTTTTCAGGCTGACTATTTTCTCCACTTTACTTAAATCAGCACTGGTGGAATGAAATTCATTATCTGTAGACCTATTTATATTTACAATGTTTGCCACTTACATAATGAAAAGATATAAAAAAGGAATGGAAATGCACCAATTAATAATAAAAAATTGCAAGTGAGTCCAGTGGACTCACCTTCGGTCAAATAAGGCGTAAAAAAGCTTAGGCTTCTAGGGTTAAGGATTATCTACAGGTTAAGTATGAAATTTCAAGCGAAAGTACATTATATACGTTTCTTGGGCATCCTTACATCATGCTATTGTCTTTTGCTGCCGCCAGTAGAATTTTCACAGAATCACATATAGATTAAGGCTTTAAGGCAAATCTGAGCTATTTGAACAACTGAAAGAGGAGTTATGTGAATGATTTATATATATATATATATATATATATATATATATATATATATATATGTCTTGAACATCCTTCACTTTTAGTACGCGTTGCTGTGACCCAACTATACAATTCGCATAGTAATATTTCCAGCCTGAGCATTATGTCTTCCAGCCCAGATGACGCCTGAAAATTACGATTAGGAAACCCGCATAGCATATTTGTAAGGGTAAAGCATTAAGTGAAATCGTGCGTGGGATGGGGAATCGAGACGCCTGGGACTTACTCAAATGTAAATGTATTTCTATCAAGTTAATGTGTTATGTGTAATTTAAAATATGTACGTGGAAAAGAAACGAAAGGTATATCCATAATCTACATGCAAAGTTTACCTAGAAAAATATAAAGTTATCGCTGGCGATTAAAATAATTAGTTTTATTTTGTAGAACCAAAGAAATATTATTATTATTATTATTATTATTATTATTATTATTATTATTATTATTATTATTATTATTATTACTATTATTACTATTATACTAATGTCTCTGCCTCTCGTCTTATTTTTAACTTGTTGACTTATGTAATATTATTATTATTAGATTTTTAAAAAATATTACTGACCGTTTAAATAGTTACGATTAATATAGCCTAGGCCTAAATACCATGAATACATTTTGCAATAAGATACTTTTACAGAGGGAATAAGTAGAATGATTCCTATATCCAAGAAATATCTTGAATCAATGTCTACTTCATCAATATGTGAATATTGTGATGCAGGGCAATGATTTTAAGCATAGGTTTAATAACAACATCTCTATATATATAAAAGGCTTTGTCCTGACTGACTGAATCAATGACTGACTGACTGATTGACTGAATGACAGGAATCAACGTACAGCCTAAACTATAACAGGTAGAGACTTGGAATTTTGACAGTACCTTCGTTTCATAATGTAGGTGCTCACTAAGAAAGGATTTTGAAAAATTCTGATTCTAAATGCCAAAAATTAAATGTTTTTGAAAATACTTAATCCCTTTTTACATAGAATTATCAATTCCAAATCACAGAATATATTGTTGCCAAATGGTATATGATGGGCTTGGAAAAAACAATTGAAATGCACTTTTGACAAATAAAAGAAGTTATCAAAATAATTCATGTTATAAATAAATATTACAGAATGAAATCCACTAAAATAATGGAATCACATAACTTTCTCTACCCTGGACATAGAGAAAACAAAACGAGGTATGGTAATGTGTATATTATTATATTATATCGCAGGTTTTTGGAGAGAAAAGTATGAAAGTGATAAAATGCTTTCTGTTTAATTTCATCCCCAAAACGACTTTATGGTAACATAAGAGTGGGAAATTTCCCGCCTCGATATTACAATTTTATGTTACAGGAATTTCTGTTTCTTCTTATTTAAACCTCTACCAGGCTTGCTGTGCACTGTACAAGCGATGGGATGCAAAATTCTAGATCCTCTATGAGCCATAAAAAACTATATCAAGCGTTTTATGAGGGAATAGTTTGAGTGTAATAAGTCGTTCTTCCTATTTCAAATTATAAATGCCTATATAAGGACCTAGAATTTAAAATTGAAAATCCTTCATAAGTTAATTTCCAATTACAAAATACAAAACCCGGGCGACGCCGGGTCTTTTAACCTAGTAGGATATAACCACATAACTCTAAGTAGATACAAGACCTATGGTATTAATCCTTTAAAGAGCTGAATTTATATTTTAATATAAGCATTCATCGACTAAAATCACTAGTGAGTTATAAATTCAAAATAAGCCTGCAAAATTTGATTGGAGTAGTTGATTTCTATAGATGACAATTCCAATACGTCGATAACTATCTTCATATTTTGAAATAAAACATTAGTCTATTATTCTAATTTCTCGACCTTTATGAATTTTTTGCTGTGACGCATATATAAGTCAGTGGTAGTGAAAAGGTTAATACGTATCAAGAATACTTTTGTTCATTTTTAATTTGTACACCACCGAAACATAACAGTTTTATGCTAATATTTTTCAACTAGAGAAATCTGTCTTCTTCGAAGGTTCCGAATTTTATAATTTTACTAGGACCAGAAGTTTGGACTACGAACATTCGAAGTTAACTATGCCTATATTAAGCTATAGAAATATCGCTGTTTATATTAACAAAGTGAATGCAATGCGTAATTACATCTGAACTGAAATGCCGCACAATACAGGTTACTAAATGGAAAACCCTATTAGAATAGAGAAATCAGTAACACGCTTTCTTTCCGATGTAACGAACATGTTACGTTATGTAACAGCGTTATTCCTTATTCCTTAGTGTGTAATGCATACATGGGCATTTACTGGTTCGCGAACCACTTGTGGTTCTGGACCTTCCCGCATAAGACACAAGATGGCATTGCGGACATTCGGTGTACGTGGTGGATTATTCCCATGTATGAATCATATCTCTTTGCAAGCAGTGACGGGCTGCGACACGGTTCCGATTGGAAAGGCGTTATGGTACAATCTATGCCTTTGTATGATGAAATAATTGCCCACGTAGAAGAATAATTAAAAATACAAAATTGTTTGCATTATTTGTTTATTGCAGTGTATATTATAAAGTGAAATTAGTGTTTCCCTAAGAATGAGCAACCGCCACTGCACTTATTGTCTGTTTGTGTCTCCATCTACCCGTTCTTTTCGAACTATGTGTAAGTTGACCAAGTTTGCGGGTTGCGTGTCAATGGATAGGGGTTTGCCCATGATTGGTGTAATGTATAATAACCTGTAGGCCTATCTAATGTGGTGGTGTGTAAACCTTTAGCTCTAAGTGTAAACAAAGATGTTTATGAATGAAAATACTACATCCTGTGCGTCTGCATGGTTCAACTATAATGATTTATTGTTGATTGAGGACAAAATTGCTTTACACTGTTTTCTTTAAAGCCTATATTACACAATAGCCTACATATCAAAATTCTGAAATTGCTCGATTTCTTGGTATTAGACAATATACGGCAATATAAAATGTCTTAATACAACAGAATCCTAAAATGTACGACTTTGATATAGAGTCTAATAAAAACGTACTAAATACTAAATAGGCCTACTACGTTGTGGAATCCTATAGGCCTATATATATATTTTTTTTTAATTCCACTCTTTTTACTCTCATGTCAAAATAATTTTTGTATTTCGTAACTTATGAACTAGTATTGTGTATGTTAAAAGTACTCTACATTTCAGCCATTTCATCGAGCTTGTATTATAGCAATCTAGTGTAGTGACAATGAGATTTAGAATGCTTGATAGTAGGAAGCTTCTCCTCATTGAAAACTCAATTTTCGTTAATTATAATTGTAATCTTTAACTTTATTTAATCACAATGTTAGCCATAAGTAGCGAGAAATCTTATTTCCTAGTTAAACGATAGTAAAAAATTTCACGAAAATAACCTGAAATACTTCCAAAGATATACTCAGTAGCCTGCTGAGATTTCCTCTTCCTGTGACGCACTTGTATATTCAACTGACGCTTTCTGAAGGGGGCAGGGATGAGTAAGGGGGGATGTTGCACAAGATTACATACCTAAAACTGACTAACTGAATAACGTATAACATTTAGCAGAGTATTCTTTTTCTCCAGAACTAAATTAGCCTACCTATGTAGATTTTTTCCGCTCTGTTGGTTCGGAAGTCCATTAGCCTATATTCGTCCACGGACCTTTTCTTTTCTCTTCTTTTTTTTAACATAGTTTCCAACAGCTTGGAAAAATGCTTCTTAATAATGAATTAACTATAACTAGCGTGACGCATCTGCTGTTTGAGGAGGGCTTTACTTACTGCGATCAGGTTTGATGGAGATGAAATCACACTGTGGTAACTAAATAGTCTCTCTAGGTTAGCCTACAAATTGTCAACTTATCAAAGTCATATACATAAACATAAAAGGCCAAAATCTTTGTTTAAATGTTTGATTAAAAATTATTCCATTGAACGGCTTTGAAAGTTAAGCTTGTAAACAAGCATGTCGCTGCTCTATGCATGTAAAAAGTGTAGTGAGAATGTCTAACTTGAATTTGGAAATGCTTTGTAAAGATGTAATACTTTGACATGGAAAATTGCAAATAACCAAAAATAACTGAAAACTACTGGAATTAAAATTCAACAGGCACCGTCCTAGTATGGCCTATTACCTCAATAATATTATTTATGTTATATAGTATAGCTCAATAATATTTATATAATATGTATATATGTAGGCTATAATTTCAGCCATAAAATGTAAAGTCTGTTTATCTTGAACCAAATCTGTTTGTTTCTATTAACATTTATGTAAGTATTAATATACATTTTCAGTATTTAAACGAAGTATTGTATGGTAATTCAAGTAAACATACATAACCTAATGTAGCCTAACTAGAGTTTTAACCCAAAATTTAATTATTAGAAATTTTGCACACCCAAGTTATTTCAAATTAGATAAAGTAAAAAATATGTGAATAGGTTTCGTATTTCTTTACTGAGAACACTTATCACATTTAACATTTGTAATTATTGGACAACGTTATTTAAATTAAAACATAGCCTACTTTCTTCTCATATTCTCATTCGGGAGGCGCCTTAATGTAACAGAAATGTATATGATTAACATTATAGGCAAATAAATACATGTAATACTTAGTAATCCAGAGTTTGATTGCACGTTTGAACTAAATGTTGGTACGTGGAACCCAGGCCATGAAATACTTGCAGCTCACTCAACCTGAAATTTCTCTGCAAAATTTCTGAGAATAGGTCAATAATAGATCTGTATCATTCTGAATGCTATTGTGTACTATTATTTAGGTTATATAGTTAAGTAGGCCTACTATTTGTCTTAGTTCATGAACCTAACGAAACGTCACATAAGCAGTAGGTTAATAGCCTATTTCTGTAATGTTTTGCATTTTCATTACCTATATTACTATAGGCCTATTGTATTTATTTTTAAATTATCTTGCTGAGTAATGTGATGGAATGAATTATTAATAATTATATACCACTAGGCCTAACCAATCACTATTATTATTATAAATCCACGGTTTTAACCTAGAAGTACATTAGCCTGACTGCTGAATTAGTACTTTTAAAATTAGTAATAAATTTATCATAATATTATTTGGTATCTATAAATAACAAAAAAAAAAAAAAAAAAATGAAATCGGTTAACATCAAAATGTATTAATAGTAGGATATTTTTATATTTTATGTTTATTAGAACTGTTTAAATTTAATTAATTGGTTAGCAGACCGATAATTTCTACAAATGTGGGTAGGATGACATCGATCAGACCATACTGTGAAATTATATGGCTGAAATTAGACCATATCGGGTACCCTTATATTCCTAGATTTTATTTTCATAACAGTGTTCCCAAGTCTACGCTAGATCTAAGCTGCATGCACAATGTGGATTGATTCTTACGTTAAGATTCTTTATGGCAGCACAATACAGTTTTATTAAATTAGTGCTCGAGCTTTTATGATAACTTTATCACATTGTTCATAAAATATGACGTAATGATACTCCAATACATTCAAAATACATCGGTCAATCAAAATACATGTCAGTCCATGAAGATTTTTTAAAGGTAAGCCTACAATAATAATTATAAAACAAGTAGCCTAAGGGATAGTGATATTCTATGTGAACTATGCAAACAACTTTCGACCTCTATATCCCCATAGAACTCTGAAAGACTTGAATATTCGTCTAGTGCAAAATTGATTGTGCTCCAATATTTTGTTTGGCAGTAATGATTAGTTATAAAATAATAATCTACTTTGGCCCGAATACAGATTTTGATCTTCGATCAGAAAATTAAACATCTTGAATTCTTAAGATGCATATAGTACCGCTGTAGCCTATTTAAAAATATGTAGCCTAGGCATTCGTGAAGCAACGAATACAATATTAAACAACAGATTAAATATCTTTATAAGTTATTGTTTTTAAAGGCCCTTTATGCCTGTGTCTGATATAAAATAAATGATGTTCTAGTACTAAATTTTTTAATTCAAGGCCTGAGGATTAGACTATGTTTCTTGGTTACAACATTAAAAATAGTGGTTAATAAATGTGATACATCATTGAATCAAAAGAAAATCTCAGAATAACATGTATGTGTTGGTATAGTTTGCTCTTCGTTTTTAACAGATCAGTTGTCAAGATTTTATACAATTAGACTGATTGCTGTACGCTTACCTGAAATATATCCTTTTCGAGACCGATCACTGATTCAAGTCTCATGTGTCTTCTGACAGTACAGGGAAGAGTTGTTGTAGTTTTCCACAATACACCAAAGAACCAGTTTTTACTTCATCACAGTCTAAGTGAAATGCAAACAATTTGTGCAGGAGTCCTTAGTAGCATATTGCACTGCTAGGCGTAGATTCTGCACATCGAGCACTGACGTTAGAGGAAGTCCACGTGGTAGCACTGGTGAAACAAGACATGTCTACAGGGCAATCCTCTTCCTGATCAAACAAATGTGCCAACTGTTCCGATTTCAAAACCTTACATCCAATATAATACTCCATTCTAAGCGAGCAGCTTGCGGGAAGGCGTGGATATAGGTACACCCACCAATGGATGCTGTGCCGATGGGTGGAGTTTGCAGATGAAGCGTCCTCCAATGAAAAGGGAGCATCGCGACGGCCAGGATGGTTTTAACAGGAGAGGGGTTGCGGGAATATTGTAGCGTCTTGATGTTATTTTGTATCGGTGGGTTGGGCCTTTTCTTAGCTTTCACTTGTGGATTCTAGATACGGCTTCAGCTGTCGAAACTTCTCTTAACAGATTTCAAATTGCAGAGAAGATTTAGGGTAACTGCTGTAGTAAGGAAAATTACTGCACGTTTAATTGCTAGAATTTCGATAGGGCTAGTTTTGGGAACTACATAATTCAAGAGGTTTGATACATAGCAACCTTATTATATTTTGGTTATAGCCTATTTAGTGCATCCTGCCTTACACTTGATTAGCTGTCTACTAGTAAGTCTGATTAGATATTTATTCAGATTACGATATCTTTAGCCTATTGCGATTACGATCTTTCTCCAAAGAAACGCTTTACTATAGCCTACCGGGTGAATTTTGTAGTTTTAAAGGCGTTTTAAAAACTATGCCTTAAACACGGTCTACTGCATCGCGTCGTATTAATTTCGGCCGGCCGAGAATACGATGGTCGTCCAATAAATAAGTTTCCCTGTTGTTAAAAAATAACACAATTTTGTTGTTTAAAGAATTTTTGTCTTTTGTATTACAACTCTGCAGCAAACTTTTCCACATAATCACCATTCTTTTCAAACATTTTTGGTATCGTGACGCCAGTTTTTCCAAACCACTGTTGTACCATGCCGTGTCCTGTTGCCTTAGCCAACTGTTCACTTCTGATTTCACTTCATCATCAGTGTGAAAGTTCGTACCTTCAAGATGAAACTTGAGTTGGGGAAGCATCTGAAAATCACTGTGAGCAAGATCTGTAGAATATTGAAAATGTGACAAAAATTCTCACTTGAATCCCTTGAGTTCCTCCTGAGTCCGTCATTGAATGCAGAGAGATACTGTGGAGTCCTGAGGAATCTCCAAGCTACCATCAAAAGAAAATGCCCTCGACTTTTGTCGCACAAAGTCTTGCTAATGCATAACACAATAGTACACGTTATGGTACAACAGTGGTTTGGAAAAATTGGTATAGGCTTACGTTACCAAATATGTTTACAAAAATTTACTATTATGTGGAAAATAAAGAAGAGGAGTTGTAGTGTGTAAAACGAAAGCCTTTCAACAAGAAAATTATGTTTAATAGTTTTTTAGCCTTAGGGAAACTAATTTATTGGACAATTCACGTAGAATCCTCGTCCTTCAGCGTGACGATCATGCATGTTAACAGTTGCTCTAGGAAAGCATGTTTAAAGAGAACAACATCGTAGCCTTAATTGGATGGATTGGTGAATGCGGTGTGAGCACCTGAATTACGCATCGTTTATAATAGGCCTATGCCGGTTTGCCTAGTTACCATTCCGCAGGATGAGATGATCCTCATCACGTCAAACAAGGAGAAAAAAGTACACACACACCTACAAATTCAGCTAAGACAGAAAATTGAGTTATGGATAGGCCTACTGGTACCATAAATAAGTCTACGTAAGTTACTTGGTTGGGTTTCCATTACACAGTACAGTGTTTTATATTTTACAGTGAAATAGCCTGTGTTAATTTAATTACTAAACGTTTCTTAAATGTTTCATAGAGTACTAGCTACTTACGTACACTTCAGATACAATAGGGCCTCCTTAATATCATAATTCAAACTGTCCACTGTCACGCATAAGAGAACAGTTAAGGAAATAACTAATATTAAGTTGGAACAATAGTGGTTAAATAGTGGTTAAATGGCTCCCTGATAACAACATTATTTTTTCCTTCAGTGTTTGACCGGTTAAAGTGCAAATACGTAAAACCAAATGTCATACTAACACAGTTTATAACTGGTCACGGAAAATCGGGCACTATCTGGAACAACTCGAAATAGGAACCAATATCTGTATTTGCAAGAACACAACATCGGATTATTTCACATCTTATAGGCTATGTGAATGCTCTGCTTTGGAAGTCCAAAGACAATAAATTATTACTCAATTAGATTATTACCAAAATAAATTTCAGTAGCCATTGACAAATGGTTTGCTTAATAAGTGCTGCTACAAGAAGTTACGTGACAATTTAAATTTCATTTTTGAGAAACTAGAATTTAGTATTTAATTGTTAACTTTATTCATACCTGCTTTATTGTTAATAGGCCTATGTAAGAATATAAATTAAGCAAACTGTAAATGAATGTAAATTGCATTAATTAGTCCTGTAGCCTAACTAAACCTCTAGCATACCGAAAGGTGAAATAGGGTCAATCATACTTGGAAATTCAATAATAATAATAATAATAATAAACATTTTATGTATTTTAAATGCTATAGTTTAGTAACGTTAGCTTATACTTTAAATAAGTTAAGCTTACTATGCATTTGAATATTTCGCGTTAAATCTTTGAGAAAATTAGTCTGTGGTTAAGGTATCTTGAATGTTATTACTAAGAAATTCAGTAAAAAAAGATGAAGTTAATAAATAAATACACAAATTTAAGAAGAGTAACAATTGTATATTTTATTAAAAAGTTTTCTAAAAGAATGTAATTTTGATTTTCTTAAATGAAAGTTCTGTTTTGTGTTTGTGTGAAGTAAATAACTTATGACAGGGGACTGGATTAAATATTATAAAACAGATTTAGTTTGGAAAGTTTTAAAAAGATATCAATAGAGTGTACAATTTAATCATCATTAATCGTTAACATATTTCCAGTCGAAAATAATCTAGTAAAACAATTTTCAGTAATATTTTCTGACAGATGGTTGATTTTATTCTCAAGTGGCGGTAGTCTAGTGCGAATCCAACTTGAGACCGTTTCTTCAGGTGCAAATCCAACTCTAGATCAATTTTTGAATGATGCCTTTTTTCTGAGTTTACTTTCCTCAAGTTCCTAGATAGGCCAATCAGATCATTTATAGGGAAAACGTGACATGCCTGCCTAACTGTCATAATCGCATAGACACTTTCCGTTGCGACATAACGATTCTTAAACCGATTATAAGAAATTGGCCTGAGTGCTTTATGTTAATCTCCACTCAACATTATCGCCATGTAACTTAATAAGACTGAATTTAAAACTAATATAATTTATATCCCTTTTGTTACTGAAGTCTTGAGAATATAATGTTTGCTTAAAGTTTGTATTAACGTTACAGTAATCTGTTAAAAATAGCAATACAAATATATAAATATACAATTATTTTCAAAATCACAGACATATATAATTATGTAAGTAGTCTTATTAATAATAATATTTGGCCAAATCAATACAAATTAAACAATAACAAAACTAAAATTGCACATAATAGGCTACCCTGCACTTAGGCCCGTAATGAATTATACAGTGTGGCAATATCTACGCCCGCAGAAGTGCTAATGTGAGATCAAGATAGGTGGAATGGGAAAGAAGAAATATAAGTCCGAGAAAAAGAGTTCGTCAGGTCTTCCTCTTGAAAATGCCAGGTAAATATTAACGTCACTAATAAACTTCATATCCGTAGAAGATAATAATATTAAAATGTATTGCAATTTACAACTTATACCCTCCACAAAATATTATCTTATATAAATAAAATGTTCAAATACCTTATATTACATGTTACATTACATTATTATACATTGTGGTATAGTCTAGTTAACAGTTAAAAAAAAATTGCTTACTTAAAAATACAGTGTCAATATAATGAATCTAAAATTAAATTATATCGTTATAGAAACATAAAAGTACAATACAAGATTCTTGCAGCGTAAAAGGAATCCTTATATTTCTTGTTTGTAAACCTATGATCCTATCTACTTCTGGGGTTGCATTTCGGCATAGGTAATGCCATTCGCAGCTCTTTGTTATTCTTGATTAGTTGCACTTCGGCTAGTTGCTGAAAATTAGTCCGAAAGAAAAAAATATCGATTGAAAAAAATTACCACAAGCGTCATACTTCTCCTGTGCGGTGTATTGAATAAAGTGAGATACTATTATTATAGCTAACAATTAACGACAGGAGATTCTTGGTAGGACAATACCTCTTCTAAAGTAGGTCTATTACTATTTTCATTATATTTTCCAAGTAGGAAGTATATGGGAGGAGGTAGGTCTACATCTTTGATGACTAAAAATGCATGTTTACATTATTTTTTCTTTATAGAATATATTTTCTTCTATTAATTTGGTGAAAAGAATTAAATTTTAATGAAATACTTTGAGTTTTCCATATAATTATACTTCGGGCTTCACCTGCTTATTCCCTTTAAATCGGTACCTGAGCCCGCCATTCAACCCTATTCTGTGCTAACTCCATCCACCCACCCATAGAAAATCCTACTTCCCTTAAATATATCCTAATGTTGTCCTCCCACGACTAGGTCTTCTAAGTGGTCTCTTCCCTTCGAGTCTCCCAGTCAATATTTTTTAGATACGTCTTTTCTCCTCCATGCGCGCAACATATCCATTTCATCTTCCGTGATTTAATTACCCTTACTATATTCTTTGAAGAGTACAGGTTATGAAGCTCATCATTATGGAGTTTTCTTCAGCCTCCATTTTCATCTCTCTTAGGTCCAAATATTTTCCTTGGCACCTGTTTTCGGACGTACTCAGATTATGTTCTTCCCGAAGAGTAAGCGAACATGTTTCACATCCATATAATACAACCTGCAGGATAATTGTTTTATACACCTTTATTTTTAGATTTCTGGTCAGAAGACGAGAAGGTAAAGAGTTTCCGAACTGCATAAAAACAAGTGTTTCCTTATTTCAGTCGACATTTTACTTCTACCTTAAAATTATTTGTATTTGTAATTATTGCTCCCAGATATTTGAATTTCTCCACTTCTTACAATGATTTACCGGCTATTGTAGTACTTTGTGGCGCATTTTTGATGTTTCATGACCATATACTTAGTTTTTTTCTGTATTAATTTCCAATCCGACATTCCTGCAGGTAGGCCTACCCAAAAGACTGCATTTCTCCCGATTGTGCTTATGTCATCGCCCAAATAAACAAATACAATCTGCATAAGCTAAAACCGGGTGATTTCCATTTAGTTCTACCTACCTACCTTGTTTTTCTGAACTTTTCTAATGGCATATTCCAAAACGAAATTAAGAAATAACGGCGATAGTGCATCTTCCTGCTTCAAGCTACTTTTGGTGGCAAACATAGCCTATCTCAATAAGTTTCCCTACACTGACTCTGCTATAAATTTCAGCCTAACTAACTTTTGACAAAAAAGTACTTTACATTTTGGAGATGTGGGCATCTCTATTAATTCATTTCAAGATTTATTGTTTAAAATAGTCGAGAATAAATGTCATATGGCAGCAATTAATATTCATGAGGGATTTCTGCATGGCTCAGTAAAGCCATTTCAATATAAATTGCTAAACAATGTAGAGGTAGGCCTAGTGCATGGAAATTAAACATGCAAAATATCTAGTGGAAGGTTTACCTAAAATATTACGGAAATTCAATTATATTCACTGTTTTACCTCTCTGATTATAATGTGGAATTGTTTAATACTACCTATAGAGCTGACGAGATGATCCCTGGCCTGACTGTGGAGCATTATCTTGAGCGAGGAAGGACAATCGCGGAAATTATTGCTATTATGCCAGAGAATGTCGGAACTAATGTCTTCACGTCAGAGAGTAGCAATAACTTCCACGATTGTCCTTCTTCGCTCAAGATAACGCTCCACAGTCAGGCCAGGGATCATCTCGTCAGCTCTATACAATACTTTTATTTTGTTTTACTAACCACTCTATTATTACGTATTATGTAGTTCAACATTTGTAACAAAACATAAAATACCAAGTCTAGGCCTATATGTTGGAAGATTCCTAGTTATTCTGGAATATCTAGTAAATGGATTGATATTTTAATTAATTTCATTATCTGTTAAAATTCTGAATTGTCCGACATAATATGAATAGACTGTATCAAATGAGCTACAAAACAATTATCTAAGAATATTCAGAGGTAGTAATGCGATAATATTTGACCAGCAAGATAGTTCTTTGAAAATTGCGAACTTCTTTCAGGGTGTAAAGGGGCCATGATTGTTTTGTATAAAATTATAAGTTATGACCTGAGATATTAATAGTTTTTAATGCTATTTTTTATCATTGTAATCTGAATTACATTTCTAATGCTCAAATGGCAAAAACAGAATTATCCGAGATAAATTAATGTTAGAAAAATAAATAAAGGAAACTGCGTTTAAAAAATACAGTTTTCTTAGAGCTTAGTAAGGCATGAAACTTCCAGAAGCGACAGTTAAAAAGCATACTTTTAAAAAGATAATGAAATCTTTCACTTTAAGCTTGAAATGTATGATCTAGCGGTTTGATGAATGAAACATTTAAAAACAAGGGACTCGGAGTCAATGTTGATTTATGAAAAACATTCATTATTGTTCAGATAAAAAAATGTATTTGTCTAATGCTATTTCTACGAGAAGAGAAGAGACCGTAACGAAGGTTAGTAACTAATAGATAGGTTATGCATTAATGAATAGTTTCATAACGCCAGGCTATTCAGATAAAATTATCAAGATAAATTGCTGAGAAAGAAGCCAGATATTAAGTAATTAATTTATGCTTAGATGAAATTTAGTTCAATAAATTGTAGATAGGCCTATTACACATTTTATATTTTAGCGTAAAGAAGCAAAGGAAGCATAGATAAAAATGCATACTCTACTATTAAATACCTGACAACCTTACCACTTTCCTGTGCCGATGTCTCAAGCTGGTAGCTTCAACCTCCCGGAAACCCTACGGGTCTCCGTGGCCCATACAGGTATCACTTTACCCTTTACCTATATACTCAGCTTAGATACGACACACGTTTCCGGACTGCGTTCTTTTTTATCGCTTTTTATACACATACACGATGTGGTTAGCGTTGTTCTCCAGCAGTCTGCCTAATTTTTCCAGCTGTGTTTTAAGATATGTTGCGCGAACTTTGTCATGTTATTTATTTAAGAGGATTTTGGTTGATGTTATATTAAGGAATATTCGCAAGTAATGCTTATATTTCCTGGGCTTAGTTTAAAACATCGTTTCTCGTTTGGCTTTCGATAATGTTTATCCTGTAGAAATATCGCAAAGAATAATTTTTGGGAAATATTATTCTATTCAGTTTTTGCTATGTAACATTTTTAGGAAATCAGTATTAAATGTGCAGCCATTTTAGAGCGTGATTAAGACAATTAGACTCATAGAGACGCCAGAAACAGAAGAAACTAAAGGCGAAAATTCCAGAATGGTAATCAGTTCATCTAGACAATAATTAATTATTTAGTATCTTTTGTAAAAGGCCCAGTTCAAGACGCCCGAATACTAGTAATTTATCGATAGGCCATATTATTTGTGTTAGGCCTATAGTACTAAATCAAAATACTTGACCATCGTGACCTTTCTCAGTTTAAATAGTTCAATAACATTTATATCATTTATGAAGTGTCAAATTCAGTTATTGGAAGTTGCTTGCAGCTAAATTATGTGCCCAGTTCTGTCGAGAAAATTCTGGGCATTTATAAGAAATGAAGGTACATGTATTAATGTTTTAAGTGTTTAAAGATTGTGCTTAATTCCATACTGTACACCTGTAAAAAAGAACCCGATGTAAAACACATAACTTCCTTTGCTCAAATATAATTTTGCTTCTTAGTATAAAATATTATATTTATGTAATTCTCTTCGTGTAAATTGGTTGCAAAAATTAATAGAAAGTCGTAATCACACGGCATCGCATCCCGAAGGATACACAACCCAAATAAAATGTGATTCTTGCCCTCACGTAAGTTTCCTTACCCCAAGCATCAGAAATACACCTTTCTCACTTCACGTTCTGATACAGAACTTGCATTATGCTTTATGCAAAGAGCTGTTGTTTCAACCTGATGCAATGATTCAGAGGTTGAATAGTTATGCCAAAACTTTATGGGCTCAAAGTGAAATGTTTTTCGGACGTTAAAGCCCGTAGATTGCTTTCTGGATGAAAGTTTGGTTGGTATTATGACCATTTAACGCAGGTGATGCACCGCAATTTGGTCTGTGACAGTCACCAGTATGAAATAATTTTCTCAGACGTGGGCCTATCATACTTATTCACCCATAAAAGCTTTCGAGCTGGGCTGGGATCGAACCCGCTACCTTGAGCATAGAAATCTAGCGTCTTGCAGACTTCACCACTGATTGGATGGAAGCCAAGCAATTATGTATTCCCATAGCCTACATTTTCGGCACGTAGACGAACTACACCTTGGCGATGAACAATGGCTTATTTTGAAATCACACTGTGGCTTAATGACTTTAAGGGAGCATTAACACCGAAGTAGCATGCCGCTTGCGACGTGCTACCTGAATGCACGCTGCAAGTTATTCATTTTAAATCCCAAATAAACAAGTTCAAATCTTCACACCGAAGTATCGTGGCAATAGTGCAGCTCGCAGAGTGCTACATTCAATTCTTCAGATAGATCTGGACTTATTTCATGCGACGATACTCGGGATGACGCATGCGTACAGTTGCCTTTTCAGCTGTTTTCTAATTGTTAAGAAAATTCAACACATATTCGCTTGTATAGCGGTAGATTATGGCAAAGATTTCATGAAAACTGCTGGAAAGAGTGCTATTTAACATACAATTTGTACATGCGTAGACTATACGATATGGCAATCGAAACTAGTATGAAAAAAGCCTGGATTAAAATTGCTGAAACTATATCCTCTTTAGGTAAATTACATTACTTTAAATGGGTTTCTCAATTGTTAGAGTGAAAATTTATAATGTACGTTAAACTGCAGATAGCATTCGCTACTTCGGTATGAATGCAGAACTGTGAACTATGTAACTCGATGTGCAGCCTGCATCTAGGTAGTGCGATTCCCATGCTATGCTACTTCGGTGTGAATGCTCACTAAGCGCAAGGAGGCTGGGAATAGGCAGCATGTAAGCGGGACAGTGTCATACAGAAATACATAAATAGTATATTGCGATACAAGTGCCGTAAGTGGTGCTTACGGATCGAGGAAAGAGTTTGAAAAAACGAGGCGCTCGCGCCGAGTTTTTTCAATTTCAGAGATCCGTTATGCGCTTACGGCACGAGTATTGCATGCTATTTTTTGCACGATGATTATTTATATCAATTTATTTATATTAATTGAGATATTAGCTGAAAATATTATGTATGTACACTATTGAAGATGGATGTTGTATTTCAGAAAGTGATTCGCATGTGTTTCTTGTTATGGGAACCGAATATTTGTAAATAAGTATGGAGGAATTTCTTTAAACAATTGTACAAATTGTAGTATTACGATAAATACATCAAAATAAAGGCACGATGATTATTTATATCAATTTAATTATATTAATTGTGATATTACCTGAGAATAGTATGTATATACATTCTTGAAGATAGATGTTTATTTCAGAAAGTGATTCGCATGTGTTTGTTGTTATGCGAACCGAATATTTGTCCTGGGGGGCCTTGTCCATAAAGGCTTGTATTATGAGGTGTGGCGTAAGTAAATTCATAACAGCACGGAAACTCTTACCGCACATAGCAACTAAATTGCTATGCGGGAATGTCAACTTACGATCCACGGCAACAACATTCGTAAGTACCACTATAGTTAAGGAGTGCAAAGATAGTTATTCCTCTGTCTTTTGTTTTGCCGTTGATTGAGAAATTTTATCTGAAGTGCCTACTTAACTGCACAAATCGACAGCTAAGGTCTACATGTAAATACAGAGCTCAAGATTCGAGCAAAAAATCAGTTCCCCCTCACCCCCGCTCCCTGGAGTATCATCCGTCATCCATCACCCCCTCATCAATTTGCCATTTCTTGCTTCCTCCCGATCGCTCCCTAGCGAGCTCCAGGCAATCAGGACCTCGCCGAATTAAGGACCGACGCCTCAACCAGCTTTACAAAACAATGCTTCCTGCTTTTAAACAACATTTACTTCAAACTATTTTTCTCCCTTTAAAACGTTTAATTTATATTAATCGTTTCTCGAAGTCGGTTCGAAAACATGCACTTAGTTCGTCTATCAGCTTTTTTTCTTCTAATTTTTTAAGAGATTTAAGATGTTGGGTTTTCAACTCTCTTCATGGATCACTTACTGAAGTGTTGCTGAGATGAAAATACCACCAAGAAAAGGATGTTTTAAAAGTAAATTATTTGATTTTGTCATTTCTTGGATAGGGCAGAGGTTTTTCAAGTCTGCTGAGATGTGTTAAATCATCAGTCACTGCTATTGTGTTTTATAATGCATGCACGCTTCAGTGGTTGGGGAGAAACTTTAAACTGAAATTTCATCTTTTTCAAGATTCTTTTCGGAAAAAAATCCAAGTAAAAATTCAATACTATAGTGTAATCATTGAAAAACGGTATATAACAATATTAATAATAGTATTAATAACCGTCATCATATCATCATCATCATCATCATCTTACTGTAGCATAGAGCTTTTTCGCTTCCATGTTCTGGTGGTGGATTATGAGTCTTTCCACATGTTATCATGGAAAGATTTGTAACCGGACCCCTAGACTATTGTAGGCCTATAATTCTACGCTATCTGTACAGGATGTATATAAATTGCCAACGAGATATTTATTTTCCTATTTGTCTCCCATTTACAATGTAAGCCGTTAGGCCTCTCATCCATCTGTAGGACCCGTTGCCAGCCGTTATGACCCCCTCCCTTCATGATCGAAGTAAATTTTCGGGGAACAATAATGATAATTATTACAGTTTATGTTTTATCAGAGATATTTTGAGTTTTGAAGTGTTTTCCATAACTTAGGCCTAATCCTAAAATAAAATGCTGTATAAAGATTTGTTTATAAAATTTACCTCCAATATTTTAATCCTTCCCCCTAAAAATTTTAATTCAACCATAACATAACTTATTCATGAAAAAAATTAATAACCAACATTTTTTTGTTGAATTTGATTATTTAGATCTTACTCATTACTCCAAACTTTAGGCCTAATCATTCACTTAACGCATTGAAGATTTTTACCTTTTTAATATTATATGTCAAAAGTTCATCGTCGCCAGTATTGTAATATTTTTCAATCAAATTTGTTATTGCTTCTTTGCAAACCCTCCCTCCCCCGACCCACGGGACCGACAATACCCCCCTCCCCCATGTGGGATCCCTGGATGTCGTACGTCAGATGATTCGCATTTTTTAAGAGGTCGCATATTGAAATTCGGTACTTCTAATACTTGGACGCGTTTCAATTTCCTGTGCTTGTTTTTAATTTTCTCCTACTTAATGGACGCAGTAGGCTATGTAATATTCTGTACTCATTTTCAGTTGTATGATGAAGGTAGCTTGGCTATATTCAAGTGAACTTAAATACATCATTTTACCCATACTTCAACCGTACCTGAGGTAAGCTGGTACACAGGAGCCATCAAAACTGGAAAAGGGCGCTGTTCCCAGAAACTGACATGAAGAGTGACTCAGTCACTCATTTCTTTCAAAATTCAATGAGACGCACTTAATTGTCGTACTGTCAAAGAAAAAAAGTCTACTGATTTAGAATGTACTCATAGATACTGGAGGAGAAAGGGAGAAAGGCATTCTTTATCACATACATCAAAATTTCTTTTTCCGGTTATCTGCACAAAACTTTAACTGCATTTGGTTCTACATAATAAAAATGTACACGCATAGGCCTACTTTACTCTCAAGCAAAACATGACATGCTTGGGAAACAGTTGGTTTATTTGGTATTTATGAGTATTCATGTATTAACAGTATTAAGGAAGTAAATAGGAAGAAGCAAGGTCTGTTAATATGGCGGATCTTAACCGGAGGCAATTTATCTGTCTTTTTGACATTGACATGGAGAGGCATTTTAAATTATAGTTTGGGTTGGTAGTAGTTTGTATAAGGAATAATTGCAGTAAGGAATAATTGCAAGAAGGAAAGAAATGTTATTCGTTTGATTTAATTGCCCCCCCCCACCAAAAATATTTTAAAATCTTAGCCCTAGTATTTCCACACAGGTATGTTCTCAATAAGTATGTGAAAAGAAAACATCCGCAACGACTGAAGTAATTCTATTGTCAACACATCAGGAGTTTGTTACAAGAAAAATAGCACCAGATAGTACTTTCTTGAGCGGGAAAAAAGTAATTTCTTGTATTCGCTATGGGATTGATGCCCACACAGCGTAAGCTGTTGGTTTTATTGGACTTATTCCCACCCAGCTGGTACAGTTTCTCCTGATTCCCAACTGAATTTCCCAGAGCGAGACAAAATAAACGAAAAGTTAGAAACTAAACAATCAATTACTATCGAGATGTGGTTGGAACTGCGATCCATCGATATCCCCACGAGGAACGAGACTCAATTTTCTTTACATCTGCGGCCGGTGGTCTTCAGGTAATGGTAAAAATAAAATGTTATCTTTGTTATTCTGTTGTTTCCGTGTAAATTAAAATTACCTTTAGGGAATTAATCAGTTCACCCTACACACAACGGCAAAACGATATTGTCAAAAACAGATAATAACTTGCCTCCAACCATAGGCTTGTGAAATTTATTAGGGTAGTCACACAGTAAATGAAAATCACATTAAAGTTTAACACAGTTTATGTTGTCTATTACATTCATAGGCCTAAGCCGCGTGTTGGGTATTAACGTTTTTGCAATTCCTCATTTATAGACCAATCACGATCGTTTATCATATGATATGCTTCCTGGGGCCAACAACAGAGAGACAATTTAAAAAAGCAAATTATAATCAAACATGGACAATGGCCGGTTCCTCCAGATGAACTGATTTTGAAATGCTATTCACCATTTAAACGCTATATACACTCAATAGACTTCAGTTCATTATAGATAATAATACAGGTTTAGATAACAAAGATGTACAATGATAGAATTTTATAACAAAATTGCAATTTATTAGAATTAGCAAACAAACTTATAATAATGATTGAATGTACATAACACTGTAGAGACTTTTATACAATTTATTAATATTTGTAATGAAGACATAGCATGTAGTATTGCGAACACATGAGCAATGGAACATGCTGTTTTGGATCAGTTTAAAAAAATGCAATTTTATCTCATAAAACGTCAGCTCGTTACTGGACACGTAGCCTAATGCATCAACGTGCCGTGATTGATATTTACAGTCAGCAAATCTTGAAAAACGAATTTAAAGAAACTATATATCTGCTATTTTACTTCTTAAAAAGTAAACTATAGTTACAGATTTCATTCCAACATATATATTTCTCCAGTGTTCCCTTATTTTTCGTAAGTGGTGTAGGCTATTCTTTATTCAGAGTTCTCTGTGAGCTGTTTGCAGCGAAATTGTTATTGCTATTGTAGTTTTATGAGCCGTTCCTCCCCCTACATACATATGACAATAAAGTGCTATAAAAATATATTGCTTATGACTATGTCCATAAGATGATTATCACATATCACCCTTCTTTCACATTTTTGTCCACAAAACTGCGGTGGCAACACAGCGCTTCTTTCCGTATTGTGCTCATTCGGCTGATAAATCTATATTAGAATACTCTGGAGTTTTCTATGTGGGTAGAAAATTCCAATGTAACTTCTCAGTGACTTGAATCATATTATATTTCCAAACATAGCTATACATAAGTAACAATAAAAGTAGAAATTGCCGGTCAGTTCGGATGTGCAGTAAAATTCTATGGAATAACTTTTTGCTGCAATGACAGTTCCCAGATCATATTTATTCTGAGCAGTTTTTTCATGTTTACTTATGAAAGTTTACCTCTTTTATTCAGACTTGTGAATACTGTATATCGAATCATGTGTTTATATTTACACAGGCCTATTAAGTGACTTTGTTAAAAACTACACTAATAATTCGAAGTAGCCTATATGCAATGGAAAGAATCCTGTCACAAAGTGGCTATTTAATACATTTGTCCGAAATGCTTCTTATAAAGTTGTTTAACATAGTCTCGGGTAAAATTATTAGTAGTACTAAATGATCAAGGAAGTACTGATAGTTTTAAATATTTTCTTTTCTCTATGCAATATAAAATGCAATATCAAAGGAATTGATCAAATCTAAGGATCACATTAAAAATGCCAAAACAGAAGTGTGAATTCTACGTTGCCATTTACAGTACATAGCCAGTGTTTAAAAAAAAGGCTGATTTAATTATATACTATTATGTATTATATTATAATTTTTTTAGTAAAGTAATTGATTTTAGGTATTTTCTAGTTTGACTTTGATCTGTATCGTTCATTGTTTATTACTAGGCTGTTAATATTAATTAATAATAATATAAAAGTAATAACAATGAACATTATTAGGGCATGTCATTTAATGACTAAAAATAGCACAAAATAAAAAATAAAAAATGTATTTGTGACCTGAAAATAGTATAAAAAGACATCACTTCTAAAGAATGACAATAAAGTATATGTTTTTCTTGTAGTTTGTTTTTGATAAGTGAAGAGTTGATTTTAGAGAGCAATTTATTGGACGTAAGTATTTAATTTAAATTAACAATATAAATAACACTTATTTTGTTACTAATGAACATCCTTTGTGTAAAAAATCTATTTTTTTCCGAACATTCATAACTTTCAAATTTCCCCTTGCAATAGATGCCATTTTAAACGAACTAACAATTTTTTTTTTATTGCTGGAACACAGATTGCAATGGCTGTTAACAATAAACTTAAATTGAAATGAAGGATGAAATCTTGGCGGAGATTCTCAAATGAAAGATAGTCTAATGTCTGGAAGTAGGTCCTAATGATTTGTACCACCACTGGAGGTTTTCTTGAAAATGTAGTAGAGTTCAAAATGCATATTCTTTTTAAAAGAAATAGGGATAGTAGTTATGCTGCAAGTCTGCTTTGTTTCCTGTGGAAGTTATGCACTTTTAAAATTGTATTAGAAAAGCATTAAAGACAGAAATAATAATAAAAAAACAAATTATAATATAATATAATGTACCTCTTCAAAGAAAAACTGTAAAAATGACGAGAATTACCTAAAAAGTTCCAAAAAATTGCCTATCTCTTGAAAATGACGAAAAATACAAAATAATGACAAAAAAAATTGCCCTTTTTTAAATCAATTTATTCATGAAACATTTCTACACATTCGAGCTATCTTTCAACCTTCATATAAAAGGAAGCAAAATCATCAAACGTTTTGCCCTAAACATTATTAAAAACAATATGCTAATTTCCTTTTCCATTTCCATTACACAATGAGTGTTGTTTTGTTCTGTATGAATTTAAAAATTCGTCAAACCATAGTGTGCCCTATTTCTCTCAGTTTGTCCTTATCTTATCGGGGTTGTCTTCTCTATTGTCCCCTTTCATCCCTCTGGACAACGCAGCTTATGAAATGACTAATATTACAGCTAGCTTGCTAGCAGTTACGTATTCCATGCACAGTAAATGCAAAACAAAATGAATTTTTCAACTAAACAAATGTGTTATGGAACCTAGAACTCCTACTTTGACTTTAGTAAAATCGGAAATGCAGCAACCCACAAAACATTTGTGTCAGAGAAGTTGCCGATATCCATTTTCTGGCGTAAATTGCAACGCATGTATTCTGTAGAGGTTTAGATACTGCACTGCCCAGACATTTTATTTTGCATGAACCTTTTTGTGACCTATATATCCTAGGCGAGGCATTAGAGCTAACATTTGTAGTAGACAACTTAGTGCCGAATCCTTCTAATAGCAATGAGTATCCATGCACCTACGATGTCGAAGCTAAGCAGATTCTCTTCAGATATACTCACAACTAGTATTGCGAGTGCAATCCATAAATTGGGTAGGCTGCGTTTTAAAAGTAAAAATATGTGTTATCCTAATACCGTGGGTAATAGTAGAGGCTATACTGTTTTAAAGCTGTGCCCGGATAATCTGCGGTGAATCGTAGCATTCTTTTGTCAATGTAGTTATTTTATTCACAAGACTTCTCATGCAGAAGACATTTTATAGGCCTATAATGATAGCAACAGAATTAAACAAACTGGAGTGAGAAAATTAAATACAAAGGATATTTTGTGGTCCACAAAATCTGCTGCATAAGGCAACGCCGCAGCAAGAGTATCTTACGCGTAGTATATTTGTTTTATCTGCATGGCATATGTCGTTGCTACCGGAAAGAAGCTATCTGACAGTGCGCTGTTGCCATTTCTCGGAACTTTCAATCTAATTATCTCATAAACCATAAATTTTAATATGCACCCGTTCCACCCACAGTACTGTTACAGTTGTGTGGTACCCTCTTTGTGATACCCTTCAATTTGCTGCAACCACAAATACCATTCAGTCGAATGCCTTATTTCGTCGGATGTACCAACGCTATGTAAACGCTTTCTGGGGTTCAAATACTGACTATTCCTTTAACATTAATTCAATATAATAATTCAAGACATTCGAGATTCCCGTTCAATTAAGATAAAGACACAAGGCTGGATTTTCGGGAGTAAGGCCACCAATTACTTAGCGGTTCAGCATAAGATGGAGTCTGTATGTTTAGCACTGCGTTCCTGACAGTTTTACTCCCCAAGGTACATAGGTAAATTTCCCCAGGTTTCGTTCGCGCAGAAGGCTGAGTCGATCCCAGCCGGTTTTGCATACGACAGGAAAAAAATTATGTTTGTATCTAGAGTCAACCTGGCCATATTGGCAGTACAAGATTTACAACATGTGTAAATGAATATCCTAATGATGCAGTGTCCTATAGACCCATATTTTTACCTTATATTTTTGCAAAGAGCTCTGTGCTTTTAGCTAAGTCTGTACATTCAGATTTCTCTTGGAAAGTAGAAATGAAAAGAGAGGGGCAGAGATGGTACGGGAAATAATATAAAAAAAATTCTGTCCTTGAGTTTCTTTTTCCTATGCCCTTCCATTCATTCTTCTTTTTTAGGAATGAAAAAACTCATTCTTTTCATTATACGTTATTTAGTGTCGACCTATCTACCGACCAAGTACCAAATTATGCAAATTACCAAGCATCCGTATATACTAGGAATAAAGTCACCCCAGCAATACAAAAATACGGATTCTCTCTGCAACGTCTTTCCGGACACACATTCTTTTGTTTGCTTCTGCATTTTTTAAACACAAAAAAACTGTTCAGCGTATTTTTCAAGCGGAGAGAAACAGGAGAAGGAAGTCCAAAAAAGAATCTGTGGTTCTAAATTTGAATATGATTGCATAATGTTCACTCCCCATACTCTCAAGCAAGAGAAAAAGTGAGAGTGTGTTTGAGAGAGAGAGAGAGAGTGAGAGAGAGATGGAGAGAGAAACAGACAGACAGATAGAGCAAACGACACAATTCACTTCGTCTTGACTTTGTACGGAAGCTTTAAATTATTATGTACTTTTTATTCCCCCCCTGTTTTTCTCTTTATAAGGCAGAATTTGATAGTGGAATATTTTATATGGCATATAGCAATGCTTCGACCATCAGGTTACTTGATTATTGCATCCAAGAACTTGCTATGCGTCGTGAAAAGTATGTAAGTTATGTCTTGCTGAAGTTAGAACTGAGCCAACAGTATGCAGCCAAAATAAAATAATTTATTGTAGGTTACAAGATTTTCTCACTAATATATCACCGGTACCTTGCTACTACAGTGTAGCATCGCCATAGTGTGAAATATTTTATAGCATTATTCCTCTACTTTGAAAGTTTTGAATCCACATTAACTTAGTAAAAGAATTACCTTCCCGTGCGTATTTTGTTTGTTTACCTTACCATATTTGCGCATAGAGTTATAACTTATAATTAACTGTATTAAGTGTTAACTAGATGACTGCAAGTTAATAAGTCATGTGGAATAACGTTTGGTAACTGAAAATTAAATAATTAGATTTATTAATTATAGGATATTAGTAATTGGTTTTAAGTTATTAAAAACGCTTGAATTTTTATTGTATTTTAGGCCATCTACAGTACGCAAATAAAACTAGACGATCGAACAACACTACTGGTAGATTTAACAGTACAGATTTCTTACGTGATACGAGTTTCAAAGAATGTAATGAAAACTTGTTCTGTTTATTTTATGTTGCTATCCACAACCAAAACCAAACACAGTCCATTTATGTAGAAAATCTTCTCGGGTTTGCAGCCAGGTGAGAAGTTTGTTGTGGTCCAACGTTTCCGAGGCTGACGCTGCCTCCATCCTCAGGGAATCTGAAGTGTCGAGTTTTGACATGTAGGGGAAATATATACCAACCCGAGTTGGGCGGAGTCGACCAATCAGGGAGCAGCTGTTCTGTTTTCGGTCCTTTTCCGGGCCAAAATGTTCCTTTTACCTTTCAGGTCCTGTATGCATTTGTTCCAGGCCTGGTTGATGGTGAAACCTTCATCCCTGTTGAAGTTTGTGTCTTCCAGTCTAATTTCAATTGCCTCTCTGATGATCTGGTCCCAATAGCGTGTTGTCTTGGCAAGTACTGTTGTGTTTTTAAATTCTATCCTATGGCTCGGTCCAGAATTAATGGTGTGGTCTGCAACTGCTGATTTGTCCGGGTAGAAGAGTCTAATGCATCTCTCGTGTTCTTTGCAGCGCTGTTCAATTGTGCGCGAAGTCTGTCCGATGTAAAAACCTCCTACGACCAGTGAAAGACAACATGGGACTCAGAACTCCGGGTGTTTATCGCATCCCGTGTGAATGCGGTAAAGCCTACATCGGACAGACTTCGCGCACAATTGAACAGCGCTGCAAAGAATACGAGAGATGCATTAGACTCTTCTACCCGGACAAATCAGCAGTTGCAGACCACACCATTAATTCTGGACCGGGCCATAGGATAGAATTTAAAAACACAACAGTACTTGCCAAGACAACACGCTATTGGGACCAGATCATCAGAGAGGCAATTGAAATTAGACTGGAAGACACAAACTTCAACAGGGATGAAGGTTTCACCATCAACCAGGCCTGGAACAAATGCATTCAGGACCTGAAAGGTAAAAGGAACATTTTGGCCCGGAAAAGGACCGAAAACAGAACAGCTGCTCCCTGATTGGTCGACTCCGCCCAACTCGGGTTGGTATATATTTCCCCTACATGTCCAAACTCGACACTTCAGATTCCCTGAGGATGGAGGCAGCGTCAGCCTCGGAAACGTTGGACCACAACAAACTTCTCACCTGGCTGCAAACCCGAGAAGATTTTCTACATAAGATTAGCCAGGAAAGCCTCAAATCTTACAGTCCATTTAGTTTCGCATGGAGTTTTAAGGGATGAAATAGCTAACTTTATCATTTTCTACAACATTCATTTTTGGCAAACGTGTTCTTCCTAGAATATCTGTAAACTCTTTAAAATATTTTTATTAACTTATTTCTATTTTTATCAGTAGTTTTGGGGCTGAGGAAATTAGGTCTCATGGTAAAAATTACAAATAGATCGTCTATTTTTTAAAAGTCTTTCTTAAATCGAGAAACATCCAGGAACCATATGTGTCCCGATGAAGAAAATATTTTCTAAAATTTAATTTTAGAATTTTTTTGTACAGGAATACGCCCGTGATATGTAAAAATTACTTTTTAATTTTAAAATAAGATTTTTTCTTTCTTTTTTCTTTTGTTGTACCGGTGTGGAAGTTATTATTAAATTTAGTTTCCGTATGAATCAGTATTTCAGTGTTTCTTTCCTTTAGCCTATCTGGTCTCAGAGTTTTGACAAGGCCACCTGTATTGAACTTCTCCATCACTCCCTTTCTGAGAGGTTAAATGTTCAAGATATTTGCAGTATTTTTTATAACCTGACACTGAGCAGGTATATAGGCTGAACGAGTCTAGTACAGAAATATTATTTTTGAACGTTTTACTGTCTTGTATGAATAACCCATTGCCCCTTGAAATGATAACATATCGATAATAAACTTATCCAGGCTACAGAACTGAGCATCTATCTGAGTAATGTCGGGTCTAATAATTTTTTTGTACAATTGTATTTTGCATTCAATTTTAACGAGTGGTTTTTTGTTTGTTAGTTATTACTTACACAGTACAGTGTTTTCATTATACATATAGGCTACATATTATACATGTTATGAACACATTTCTTGAAATTTAATACTTACCCTTCCGCGGAGCAGGGAATCATCGCTTCACGCAGGCGCAGCAGTGTTCATCCCCACTCCCTAAGTACCCGAAGCTGGTTCAATGTTGTAACACGTGACAGGCAATGTTCTTCGCAGAAGAAATTGTCTAGACATTTAATAAGTATTTTAGGACAATCTCGTTCCTGTACTTGCCAGTACGACGTACCGGAGCACATATTTTTCCCGGTATGGTAGAAGGAAAATAATTTTATACCGGTACGCAGTACCGGTGCGTACCGGCCCAACTAAAGCACTGGCTATCAACATACATAAATTAGAGAGAGAATGAAAATGGACAACAGAAATTATGTCGAATAGCAGTATAGTGTATAAATTTAGAAAAAAACATCAATATTAACTTCAAAAAAACTCACTAATAGAATAAAATGGATTATTCGCAAGCCAGTATTTCAGAACAGTCCTATAAAAAATTATTATTTCAAAATCTGCTCTCTTGTAACAAAGATATTGCAATTGTCTGCACTTCTGTCAGGTCAGGCTTTGCAATGGAGGGGCTGCGGCCAGTCTTCTTTTTTTTTTTGTCGATTAGAGCCTTCTTTGATGCAAGATTTTTCGTTTTTTTGTCATGTCTTTTGTTGTCATGTCCAGGCCTGATTGTTGCTTTTGAATAGCAGCTAAGGTAGCTTTTAATGATGCTTTATGTTGTTTCAGAATTTGAAGTTCCTTATGTGTCTTAATTCCTTTAATTAAATCTAATATTTCTGCTGTAATTATGCTTTTTTTTTGTCTCGATAAGGACCCAGGACTCTTCGTGCCTTCTTGTTTACTAACTTGTGCTAGTATTTCTGTTTTTTCAATGGCAGCACAAGTATCCTCATCGTGTATTATTAATTCGCTGGTAGACCTTTCTTCAGGATCTGCAGGGCGTTTGTGGCTCGTTTCAATTTGACATACTGCGTGTATGTGTTTACACATATTCCACTTTATGCTGGAGTCAACACACGTGCAGGAATATCTGTGTATGCATATTTTGCATTCATCACACTTCAATTTGCAGGTACACTGAACTAAGTTTTCACGTACAGAATATAGTGTCGTTTTTATAATTGTGAAATATGTGGAGATGCAAGGATCTAGTGGCCAGGGCATGAGGGGTAGCGGCCAGGCGGGGAAGTGGCCGCGCCGAGCGGAAGGGGGACTTGTAGGGCCTAGTGCTTACTACAAACCTGCTTGTGTGTACAAGTGACAAATTCAAACTGATAACAAAGAATCACGATATATAAGAGTAGAATTGACTAAAGATTATCGTCTCCTAAATTCCATTACATTGTGATAAAGGTGAAATATCATAACAGAGGCGTTTTATAAAGAGATGACCTAAAACAAGATTTGCATAGGCGCCCAAGTTTTATAAACAAGATTAATCCACGGTATTGTAAAATTTTCTAAACTGTGGTGCATTTAGATCTCTGCGTGTACGGCTGTAAAATGTATACAGAACATTGTTTTAAATGTTAAAATGCAACATGTTATAAAATTAAGCGTATTATTGTTATTGGTCCAGGAGTCCAAAATGAAAACTGATTTGCAGATGGTAGCGTCTTGGGCTCGCAGAAAGGAGGTCCAATGTTTAAGTCCTGTCGCCGATTTATTTTTTATTTGTGGTTTCTCCAGTCAAATGGGCCGTTTGGATATTTACTTACCGTGACTCGTCGTTCTATTTCATCTGATATAGAATATTATTGAATTCAGGAGAATTCAAAACAGGTATTCGATTTCGAATCTATATTACCTATGGTAGGGGTACAAGTGAAAATGGCGTTTTCTTATTTTAAAATAAATGTTACTGTAGTCACGGTAGCACTGATGAATGAACTTGAAAGAACCCGCCAAACACCGTCATTCACAATCGTATCCGTTCGGCTTAGTTCGGCAACCAGCCGCCATCTTGAAGCGATGATTCCCTGCTCTGCGGACGGTTAAGTAATTTAATAGTCTACATTTAAATATGCTAAATTATCCATAAAGTCATTTTACAGAGAAATAGCAAAAATGAACAACATTTAGCAGTAACAGAAATAAAGATCCTCTTGCTTTCATGCGACTTTTCTTTTCTGGGTTATGCTGTTTATAGAGGCCGATAGATGTTATATAGCCTATATATATTCAAATTACTAAATCCGAGGAAATGTAAATACGATTTTAGCTTTAATTATTGCAGAGTTGAATTTGCATGAGCATATAAGCAATCATCAAGTGAAATCATCAGAGAGCTCTAAGTTCAAAATCGAAGAGAACAATTTTAGTAGAAGAACTGGTATCCATAAGTGACAACCATAACAAGAGGAGAAAAATCTTCACATTTTGCGTATCACAATATTATTCTGCTTTTATACAATATTTTTAGATGACGAATTAATACGTTAATAACAGTGGAAAGGTAAAGCTTCAGCTAAGTGTACGCGAGCTCGATCAATAAAATAAACCTTAATCTCAACTTCTTTTATTTTTCCCAGGCCTTTCGTTTACAAGAAACCATCATCAGGGCATCTTGTTTTGTAGAGTTACATCTAAAAAGAGTAAAAATAATGATGTCATTGTTAATTAAAGTCACTAAAAATCAGTAAAATTCACTACTTTTTCGCCTTAGCATTATTTCAGGTTTCCGACTAATTTAAACCCGATTCCAAGCATCCTGGTGAAAATGGAACTGCTTTTATTGTGCATATAACTGCATATTTAGGAAATGTTCAACTATTGTAGCATATTTAGTATGAATAAAGAAATTTTGAAGTTTCATATTATATTATTTCAGGTTTCCGACTAATTTAAACCCGATTCCAAGCATCCTGGTGAAAATGGAACTGCTTTTATTGTGCATATAACTGCATATTTAGGAAATGTTCAACTATTGTAGCATATTTAGTATGAATAAAGAAATTTTGAAGTTTCATATTATATTTTGTAAATTTTGCATTATACTGATACTTTTTGAGAATTTGCAGATATTTTAAATAATTAACATTATATTTTAATAAAATGAATGGTAATGAAACTTTAAAAAAATACATAATGTGTAAGTGGTAAAGTCATATTTTAAATTTTATTGGTCATATTTTAATGTTTTTTTAGGTCATAAATGCATGCATATATCCTATTTGTTAGGTCATAGAAATCCGCCCCCTAGTGATCACACTATTTTCCGCAAGCTGTTCCCACAAGAAATACACGACGGTTCGTCAGTAAGTGCAATTCTCAACGGTACGCTTTTAAAGAGCCAGGATTTTGAAGTCTCACGGTATAATGGGATAAAGTTAAATGGAAGCAAGCAAGCAGGCGGGATGGAAGGTGTCAGCAAGTGGTGTGGCACATGTGGCCATGCTAATAGATGGCACGTGCCAAGGCACGCGGCCACGGAAATGTATCCTCATGCGTGTCAACACACGTGCCTGAATAATACAGAAACCCTGTCAGGGGGGTGAGGACCATTGTTGCGAGTAACCAGTACTGTTATTTAACAAAACAAGACCAAAAAGTAAGTTGTCAAGTGGATAATGTTCCTTTTTTTCCTGTTCACTGTTTGAGTTTCGTTTGAATACATAACCAACTCATTTCATGATCCAACAATCTTTCTGAATGCAAATAATTGTCCTGAGAACGAATCCTATGTTTGCATAGAAAACCGTGTAAATCATCTCGGAATTTCGTATATTTACTGCATTCTTTTATATATTTCTCTCTCTCGAATCCTATGCCCCCATGTTGGGGCGAAGGGCTTCCACGTGGATGTTTCTGTTTACCGATGTGAATTGTGTTACACTTATTTTCCTAGAGAGGGCAGAGGGACAGTTGGTAAGCCCATCGCCCCTTAACCCTCCTCCGGAAACTAAGGTATTACTTGGATGTGAAAGGGCCGAGAAATTTTGTCCAGAGGCTTCAATTTAGGCTTGGAGTTCTTTTACGTACCGTAAATCTACGACACGGGCCCTCCAACTTAAAGTCCCTCCCGGAGGACTCCGTGCCCGGATTGTTACGTCCTGAAAAACCCATCGACTGCGGCCGGGTTTTATCCCGCGACCTTCGGATCTAGAGGCGGGCACGCTACCTCCAGACCACCGCAGCAGACGCATTCTTATATGTGCCTATATTCTTTTAAAAATTTTATTTACTTAGCTTTATAGAGAAAAGACCATCAAATCTTCTCTTCCAAAAATCACAAGAAGAAATACAATAAGGAAAAGAAAACATCACTGGCACTAAAGTTTAGTAGGCCTATATGCAATGACAATAATGATAATTAAAATTAAAACAGTAATAATAATAATAATATTAACAATAAAACACTATACAATAATAAAAAATCTAGCACCTATGACATTTTTAGATTTTTACATCCTTAAGCAGTTAAAGCTAATAACTTTTTTCCTGTATAAAGAAGTAGGCCTGGATGAGTTAGATATCTAAACAGTTTTTATGTGAATTGTCTGAAATTTTGACAGTCCTTAACATTCGATGGCAAAGAGTTCCGTAATCGAATTGTGGAAATGGTAGTGGTAGAAATAAGAAAACTGTTTTAGTAGAAATAAGAAAACTGCTATTGAGTGACTGGTCTGTGCTAGTAGAGAGGGGCGATCTCTTGATGGTAGAATGTTCAAGTTGTGAAAATAGGATTTGTGGAGTTTTACGCGAGTTCTTGGAAATGCCTGTCCCTGAAGAGGAGTGGTACCTTAATGTGAGTCGTCTTTTAGACGGATTTCATTGTATTTAATATCTGATTGTTAAAATCTATACTCAACACACGAAATACAAACAGGAAGGAGCTACGATCATCGTTGTAATATCATCTCTTCGAATCTTTAGATACTATTTTACTTTCTTTACTCGTACCATAGGTAGACTATTCTAGGTAGAGGAACATATTACAATGAATCTTGGAATTTGATTTCGAGTTTTCCGCACAATTCAATTTTTGAGATCTCCGTAGTCCAAAAAGTAATGCCTGGAACATTTCTACATATTTATATATTATATAATATATGTATATATGTGTTTGTGTGCGTTTGTGATTTCTGTCTGTAGACTATAGGCCTAATTCTGTCTATATTAGAGAAGCTCGAACACTAACAATCGTATAAAATCAAAGTTTTATAAAACTATTAGTTGAAACATTTTTCCAGTATATATATTCTCTAGTCATCTCTTCCATAAAGTAGGGCTTTAAGTCTTGCCCTGTGAACAATACGACTTTGTGTAAGAATGAAATAACTGGTTGCGTATTTCCGCAATACGATCACTTACTCTTTACGCTAATGTCTAAAGCGAGAAAATGTTATTGCTTTCGCTTAGGGTAGAAAAGTAATATGAGAGTAATTAAATCAGATTAGGTAATGTTAATTAACTAACCGTTATGATTGGAGTCAGTTACAAACATTACGTACAATGGTAACTGCAAATGATAGGAATCCTAAAAGCATCTTATTACTTCTTAATGCTGGTTTTTATGACTGTTTCGTGTGAATGGTATATCAAAAAACAATGTCATAATGTAATGTAATAAGTTATGTTAAGAAAAAAGTAATATCTAACGTTTAACATTTTAACATATCATTATGTATGATATTATTGGCACGATAAGTCATGGCTTCTTGATTTTCGCAATATATATTTTATGTTTCATAAAATCTGATGGAAAATGCAGAGTACCGTATCATTTTTTCGGATATCACCAAGTTGTAAGAGTTGGATAGGCTATTAGGTTAAACACATTTCTCCTTATCCTCGAAACAAAGTAATGAATGATGACATTAGGCTACATAATAATACCTATTAATAGCAATTCGTGCTAGCTAAAATTTAGCTGGATGATTATTTTAAAAATGATTTTCCAGTGCGTAGTGCATCTATTCTACCACAATATACTCAAAACTATAACACGAAAGATTTTGCATTTATTTACGTTACATTTACAAACTTATATATATTACATAAATCTTCCACTTCTAGGCTAGTTGACTCAAACCTCAGTAGAGGAAAAAATATTTAAGTACATGCAATTAATAAGTACATAATTATTTTCACAAAAGCTGATCAAGAAACACTGTTGTAAACGTAAACATTATCGGAATTAGGGAAAATCTTTTCCTTCTAAGTTCCATCGAGTCTCGGGTTTGTGGCACCTTGGCACACAATGGCAGACATTTTCCCGTCCACCACACAGTCTCATAAAGTACCATTCTGGCACTTGAATAATTTAACTACTCTTAGTACTTTCTCATAAACTTGTATGAATTTTATATTATAAAGATGCATTGCCAAGTAGAGGTAATTTCGAATCATAACAGTAACCATAGCCTTCTGTAATACTTAATATTGGAAAGAGTGGGTCATGCAATTTTATTAAGTGCCAGAATGGTACTTTATGAGATTGTGTGGGGGACGGGAAAATGTCTGTCCGCCTATCCACCTGTTTGTGCGCCCGATAACTCGAATACGCTTTATCGAATTTTCATGAAACTTTGTATAGACATTTATAATGTCCATGGAAAGAAGTCTGTTGATTTTGGACCAAATTGGTTGACCGGTACCGGAGTAATGTCCAATTTAGTGCCTATTTTATGGTAATATGTTGGAAAGAATTTATCAAATGCAAATCAGTACTCATGACACAGTGTTCATATAGGCTTTGGAAGTTGCAATACAGTTAGCTTTGACAAATATCACTACCCACATATTGCTTCACAATTGCTTATCAAACTTTAGACTTTGTTCTTCCGTAAGCCATGTTTAATCAATCGATCTGGAGCTTAAATCGGAAGTCGATTACAAAAATAAAAGCATTTGGCACTTTGTGATATCAGTTTACCTGATTTTATTTTAACATCGTTATGTTATGCCCGTTATAATAAGTATCAGTTAATGTTTACATGTGGAAAAATAATAAGGTTTATGTTAAGTACAAGATGAATGTAACTTCTGGAAATGAAATCATGTTCTGGACCTGGGATTTTAGGCTCTAAAAATAGTTTTAGGCACCTAAAATAAGCTTTTAAAACAAGTAAATAGGCTTTTAAAAGAGCAAAATGGGCACTTATGCTTTAAAAATGCGTAAATAGACAGAAAATAGACTTTAAAATACTACAATGTGCTATTCAACTATAACGTGATCTTTTTTACTGTAAAAAACGTGGTATACCTATTCTTAACAAAAATAATTGCAAAATTAAGACAGAATTAAAAATACATTTATCAAAAACAGTTTTGGTTTATATGAAAAATTGACACAGTAGGCCTATGTCCCTTCCTACTACCGTATATACCTGCTACTTGTTGTTTTGAGCTAATCCTCCCCGTCAGTCAGAATTCCTTTGGCGATAATGTGTTTGGGAAAATCAAGTTTCTATGAAAAACCCACCCTCTGCTGTTCTGCTCTTCATTCAGGGATGTTCATTAAATGATTGTAAAAGTTACAGAAGTTTAATTTTATTTTAAAAGTACAGAATAAACATTTTAGGCACTAAAATAGTAAAAATAGGCTCCAAAGGTCCAAATAGGCATTTAAGGCACTATAAAACTTTATAAATATAAGTGATTTATCATGAAATGTCAACATATTAAAACAAATTTCATGTTATTTCATAAGGAACAAAATAGGCATTTGCCTTAAAATCCCAGGTCTAGTAATTACACCTATTAGATTACATTTGAACTTGCCTTGTTTATCTTAGTTATCAATGTTTATGGCGGCTCGGCCTCTGATTGGCTCTGGAGTTGAGCATTCATTTCCTAGTTGAGCCTTTGCTATACTCTGTTATAAATTTAGTTCTCTTCGCACACGTCATGGTGTATTATTTCCTACATCTTTGTCCGCACAGCACACATTTACAGTCTTCGGTAGGTTCTTGGAATTTCTTGTTCGCACATATTTTATGATAGAACCCGTGTATTGCGAGTCTTGTTGTGATGTGTATCCTACACTCTCTGGACCAGTTATCATCCAGCATGGCTGATGGTGTAGAACTCTAGGTCTATCTCCTTTTTCCGATCAACATTAAGCTACAGCAACTGATATTCTGGCTGATCTAAAAGAAAAAAGTCTCTCCCATCTTTTTCATAGGACGTTCCATCACATTTTTTCCCCGTTAGTTTGTAGTTAAAAAACCTGCCTTGAAGTTATTTCTCAGGGCATCTCTTCACATTTAGTATCCAGTTTTCTTGATATTGATGAATTTATAATAGAAGAGTGTTACATATTCCAATAGTCACTTGTTCTTTACTAAGGTAGGCTATCTATTTACTGGTTACAATTTAATAGCCATCCTTTCATATGTTCTCATTTACTTATTTATTTATTTGACGAAAATATCTAATTAAACCCTTTCACTAATGGTGATGAAAATATTATTAGCCTATACTATTATTTCTAAGATCCTACCAGCATTATTATGAGTTATTAGATATTTTCGCCTGGGCGGCTTGGGTCGCTTAAATCCAAAGAGGGAGAGGTAAAACTAAGATAAAGAAAGAAAAAAGACAAAGATATTACCACCGTTATAATTATCACAACATTTACTCCTACTATTTATTTTTATACGTTCTTTCTACAGGTACATTGGTGTTAGTCTGCACATGAAATAGACATGATTCCATCCACAACATGTTTAAAAGGTAAGTTTGAGAGTAAACAAGTAAAAATGTAAATAATGAATGTTTTAAAATAGAAATAACTAAGACATGAATGTATTTATTAATATTATTATTAATATTATTATTTGTATTATGGTTGATATTATTATTTGTATGATTGATATTGTTATTTAATACCCAGGGATGACCACCACATTTCGCCACAAATAGGGTTTATAGTTAGGGTTGCAGTTTACTAACTAATTAGACTAGTACTTGTACAAGTTCACACATTGATCAAAGATTATACTTTGTCTTAAGATCAAGTTATAAGTTTAAATCCTTACAACAAAAGATTTTGTTGAATAACCGGAAACATGAGCCAGACAAAGTTTTGCCAATCTTACTTAGAAGTATGCAATTCAAGATTGAAGTCATTTTTCAAATAATGAAGAGTCAGATAAAATGTATTTTGCGATACCATTGACAAGTGATATCTCCAGATCTGGTATCTTTTGGTAATGTTTTTGGGCCTCGTTAATATAACTTCCAACTTTTAGAAATTATGTAAAAATGAAATACCTGAATATATAATGAATAAAATCAGGTAAACTGATGTAACAAAGTGCCAGTATGTTTTTTTTTAATCAGTTATGACTGCAATTATGATATGCAGAATGTGTTTTTTTAAATTGATTTCCAAGTTAAACTCCAGATTTATTCATTAAGCAGGGCTTACGGAAGAAGAAAGGTTTACCATCTCGGCCACCTGGGTCATTTTAACGGTCTAGTTGGATAAGCGCATGTAAATCAATATGTTTTTTGTCATAGCTACCTGTATTTCAATTTCCAAGGCCTTATAAGATCACAGTAAAACAATAGGCTATGTTGTCAAGATAACTGATTTTCATTTTTTTATAAATTCTTTCGAATACGTATATTACCATAAAATAGACACTAAATTGAGCATTACTCCGAAACAGGTCAACCTATTTTATCCATTATGAATAGACGTCTTCCCATGGACATTATAAATGTGTATACCAAGTTTCATAAAAATCCGGTAAAGCGTATTTGAGTTACCGCGTCTTTAAAATATAAACTAAATTGGGTTTTACTCCGGTACCGGTCAACAGATTAGGTTCAAATTCAATAGGGCACTTCTTATGGACGTCATAAATGGGTATACCAAGTTTCATGGAAATCCGATACAGCGTATTTGAGTGATGGCGCCTTTCTATTAGAAAGGCGCCATAATCTATTAAAATAGGCACTAAATTGGGCATTACTCCGGTACCGGTGAACCGATTTGGTTCAATATCAATAGGGTTCTTCCCATGGACATTATAAATGTGTTTTCCAAGTTTCATGAAAATCCGAAAAAGCGTATTTGAGTTATGGTGCGTACAGACACACGGACAGACGGACAGACAGACGGACAGACATTTTTTCGTCCACCACACAATCTCATAAAGTACCATACTGGCACTTAATAAGAAGTGAGTAGACCTCCATAATAAATTTAACTGCAACTTTTTCATAACCCGTATAAATAGAAATACTTAACCTTTTCACTGCTACTGACCTATAAATTCGTCACCTTAAAAATAGTATAAAAGCAGAGATACAAAATTAGTAGAGTATCGCTTTATTCAAAAAGAGAGAATCTTTTATCCACAAGTTAGAATTGTCATTTACGGAAACCAGTTATTCTACTGAAATTTTCCTTAGTGATTTCAAACTTAGAACCCACTGATGATTTCACTTGACGATTGCATATATATTAATACAGAAAGTCAACTCGGAAAGAAATATGATTGTAGTCCGAACTTTTTTGCGGCATTGTCAAATAAGTGTGATTACATGAATTTATTGTTATGTTATATTGTCGAATTTTTTATTAGGAGATATAGGCCTATTTTCTGTATGTACCATGATTAATGTCACTCAAATCTATCAGCGACGTTCAACTTTAATGTGAGCTACGTGCAGCATGCAGTTAAAATCACACAGCTACCGTGACTGATTCTCTGAGTAGGCCTACTGACTAGTTTATTATTCAGCCCCACAAGGCCTAGGCTTTTTTTAAAATGTACCGGCCTTCATTAGTTCGGATCTCGGTTCATCCGGATCGCTTTTTCATTCGGAATTTTTTCCGGCTGTTCTGAGGATCGATATCTCATCGGCTAGGGATCTATCTATCTATCTACTCTTATACAATTCAACGGCCCTAAATAGCGTGCTTGCTCGCCCGCTTCGTGAGACATCGGGTATACTCGGCGATGTTCGTCTCTCGCAGTCTAAACTTTCATGACGACTACAAAATTAGGAAGGAAAACCGTTTCTTTATTATATAAGGCCTAAGTGAAATGAACACAATGAACAAATATTCTAATTTTATTTTTACTTACAATTTCCATAGCTCTGAACCACAAACATATTTAATAATCTACCAGTGTAATTTTCTTAAAAATCCTGAATAATGGCGGGCGAAGCCGGGGGCAACAGCTGTAAAATATTGATGGTTTTATCTCTTGAAATATCGCTGATAATAATAATCCAAACAAACCATTCCTTCCCTTGAAACATTACATAAATTTCTGAAAATTACACTGAATTGATAAAATAAAATTCACATCATATTCATGTCAATAAACAGCTGAGAAACAATACATATTATGTGTTCACAGGTTCTTTGGAACTGCATAATCGATTCTGATATAGTTTTCCCAGGGGGCGCTTTCATGTCGTGGAATGTACTCTAAAGCAGGAATTTTAGCTGTTTCATTAATTATTAATGGCTTAGTTTATGAATGATTCGCGTGCAAGTGTTAATAAATATAATGCTTTAATAATTATTATACTCTTAATTTATAATTTTTAAAAGAATTATCGTGGCGAAGCCACGGGCACCTCCTAGTATAATAGTACAGTACAATACATATTGTGTGCGAAGTAAGTCACCGGTCGCCTGTTTTGACAGAGTTGCAAAATAGATCAATGGATTTCAAATAAATAGATAAGATACATAAGTAAATATACGGACTAGGATAGGGATATAGTAGATGTAGTACATAACTAATAAGTATGAGACTGATATCTGTCAATTTGTAAATTACTGTACATAAAGTAGAACAAAACTAGAAGCTAAGCCATATTGAAATATAATATTGTATTAATTAACAACATAAGGATTACACCAAAACATGTAGTATTACTATTGTAATGGAGCATGTTGATATTATAAATAATAGAAAAAAAAGGGGGTCTATACGCGGAAGTAGCGGCTTATTGCTACATTCCTTACGAGGACATTAACACCGCGGTCAGTTAAGCCCAGCTCGACCAATCACAGTGTCTTACTTTCATTACTCAAGTAAACATCGTGCTTTATAATACTGTATCATTAGTTTTACGTGTGAAACTCACTAGTTATTTACAAGTGTTTGAGTCTAAAACGTTTGTTTTAATGTAGGCTAAATACGGTAAAGATAACTTATGATCAAGGCCACGATTTGAAGGTTTTGACCTATTTTTCTCCAAGCTTCCTAATTAGAACATTTAAATGTATTTTTCCGTTTTATACCCCATGCTTCCGAATATGTGAACCGAACCTAAAAAGGGCTAAATCGGACTGAAGAGCCTAAAAGGGGCTAAAGAGAACTTTGCAAAAAAACAAGAGGCTAAAAAGGGGAGTTTTGCAGAGAAACACATTATTATTTTTTAATTACTGCCACCTTCTTAATGTACGTTCATTGAATTACAGACTTTTCATTAAATTGCCATAAAAAGAAAGAATAATTGTATCATTAAAGGGTAAATATCTCAATTGTTTATTCTATTTTTCGAGTGCCGATATAAGGAATAGTTACTTCTTTATTTTCTATTAAAAAAACTAGAAAAATTGTAATACAATTTTAGGTGTTAATATTAGTGTTTTCTTAAGACGGCTAAAATCGTTTGAAACCTAAAAAGGGCTATTCTACGAAAATAAAAGTCTAAAATATATTTTATAAAAATCTAAAAGTCCTGGCCCTGCTTATGCTATATAGTAATACAGTTTAAAATATGCATTGTGTAAATAACATTACCTAATTCCCTGATTATCGCGATTTTCGATGATCCAGATGGCTTTCGATCCCAGGTTAGTCAGGATATAAGAGGTTTAACTGTAAAAAGCCTACGTCAACTATAAGATGATAACAGAACATACGTTTACCAGAGACTGGGCATACTTGTGTGTATTAATTTTTATTATTCAGAAAATTAATTCTAATAAAATAAATTACAAAAGTTTTATCTTCCAGTACTTTCTTATATTCGACTGTTTCTTACTAGACATTGATAAAACCAGACGATTCAGCTTTGGACATGGGATCAGGGATCTCGTTGGGTTTGCTGGTCTCGTTTGCAAAACTCGAATCGTGGTCTGTAAGCCATATTTAAGCCCATATTGCAGAACCCCCATCCCTTCAGGCTATCCAGCCTCCCCTATGGAATAGTGGTGATTGAAGTCTTTCCCTTTTCATCTTATATGTCCCATATTGTGCATTGCAGCCACGAACGTTTGGTGCGATGATCATGGAACATATGGGCAGAGTCGGAGTTAGTAAGGTTTAAAAACCTTATTGTGCTGGCTGTTCATTGTCATTGACAACAGGTACTGACGCTGTAGCAAGTGTTAGCAGGTCTAACTCTCATCTACATATGAATGGCTTTAATTTTCTTGTATTTCAAAGCTGTTGGACAGCACGTAGTTATGCTTTATTTATGTTGGCCTATTATATTTCTCACTTTTTACAATGCCTTAATTGCAACACCTTGCATGAAACATAAAACCCCCCACAAAATATGCCCATTTAAATCAAGGCCAACTACCACCTCTTTAAAACTAAAAAGACCTATATGGCTGTTGTGAAGTTTACTTCGATTCTATTCAGGGGATTCGTATTGTATCAAACACATAAATATATTACTCTTTCGAACGTTTTACTTTTTTGTATAATAATAATAAAATATATTATTTAAAAAATATATATTTCCATTCCAATCTTGCTATTTAAACTAAATGTTACAATTGTCAACAGATTACTGATATGTTTTTTCGTGTTAGGTGTATTTATTATATTAATTAGGCATACCCAGAAATTTGACCCGAATGTAAATCGAACCCGGGCCCGCTGCGGGAGGAGAAATAAACACATCCCATATGCAACAGCGGTTGATAAATTTCGTTTCACGACCTGCGCTGTTTACAGTCGCGCACTCATATATATAATTATATATACACGCGCACACACACACACACACACATTCACAATCACACACACATACACAGTTTTTTTCGCTGAAAATAGGATTTTTGAGCTCTGGGAATATATAATTAACCGTTTCACCACCTTAAACTGTATGAAAGTAGATATGTAATATCAATAAAGTAGGACTTACACAAAATGAGGATTTCTTATACAGAAGATGGGATTATCATTTACGGAAACCAGCTGTTCCACTGGAATTTTCTTAATTGATTTCAAACTTAGGCTATAGCCCATTGATAATTTCACTTGATGATTTCGTGTATTAATACGGCACATTATTCATCTCTGAATGGGTTAAAGTTAAAAAAAATATATTTTTCATCAGTTCCAAAGTAGAATACAAATCTGTCTGGTACCTGAATTTTGAGCGCATTATTCTTCAATATAAAATATCAAAATAGAATGAATTCGTGTTTACTGTTACACACGTACATTCTAGCACTCAATTGAGTATTTTAATTGTGGAAAAAAGTTCATCTTAGGTCTTATATTCAAGTACGAGTATTTTATGTGTCGAAGTTATGGGAGCCAAATAGTTCTATGAAAAAATGTCTATTAGCAAGCAGATTCCACAATTCCAATGATCGACGGATTTAGGCATAGGTATATAGGCTACATTGTATTACAGTTTTATTTTTCTGAATAACATTTGAAAATTGAACCATCTTATATTTACCATGACATAGTTAAATGCCATTACGTAAACTGGGTATTTCTTTATCACTGGAAACAGAAACTGTATTTCGATACTTACATTATTTTACTATCCTTATAGAGGAAACTATGAAAGCTTAATAAAAAAACTGTGAATTAGCTCTTTTAGCAAGCTGTTTTCACTGTTCCACTGATCATCTGCAGAGTTTGGGAAAATGTTAAGAAATTAATATTGTCTGTCCAGATTAAGCCTGAGTTGAATGAAACCTGGACTAAGATCAACAGAAAAACAACCAAGGTACCAAAGCAGATGACTTTTTACATTGGGTCAAAGTATAACCAATAGACGGGAACGCCTACCTGTATTAAAGGCTATCAATATGCTAATGAGGTAGTCATTTTAGTCAAAGCAGATGCACGGTGGAGAGATAATTAGATGAAACGATAGAATGTGACCTCTCGTCTGATCAGAACCCGTGAAACATCGTATAAGAGTGATATTATCTTAAACATAAGAGATAAGCTTATGACGATTGGAACACATGGTGATGTGGGGTGTATGTCTCCCCCAAGCTGGTGCGCGACTGAACAGATGGACCAGGTTTTTTGGGGGGGTGGGAAACTCCTCATTCAACTCTCATGAGCCAATCTTACAATGAGTCGGAACCGTAGGGGGTGAATTCCAACCTTTTTCTTTGCTCTGGATTCAACAACCCTCCTATTCTATTTCCAATTAAAGCGCAATGTATTAACCATATGCGATCTGTAACCACACAAAACAGGTGCGACCCTTGTGTTTGTTTGGCCTTGAGCGATGTGCCCGATACGCAAATTTCTCATATTGCCAATGTTATAATATGCCATATTTGATGTATATGCATGTATTTTAAGTTATTGTCAATATTTGTAACGATGAAGTTTGGTTTAAATCAACGTATATGTTCATATTTACTTTCTCGCGTAGACATAATTTAGTATAAATAAAACACTATGATCGTAACAAATATATGAATGGAGACATCACCCGGAAAACATGTTTCACGATGCATAAAAGCCAAAAAGTGTTTTTTTTTTTTAAATGCGGGTTTATTATTTAAGTATTGTATTTACATCTATTTTTTGGATTATGAACTTTCTTGAACTTTTATCGGCACTCCTAGAATTTGGTTTCTAAATTAAGGGGACTCATGAAAACTTTTCCAAAATTGTTACTTTTGTAAAAATGGCAGTAACAATTTTAATAGAAATGCAAATTTCGAAACTTCTATCTAAGACTAATAAAAGGGCTATGCAATTGTGAAATGAAGTGTAGGGCCTACCTGTGTCGTAATACACATACTAAAAGCAATGCGAATGAGGTTTGGCGTTCAAAACTCAAATCTCGTGCCCGGCCAATTTGACTTGAGGTTTCCATTGTTTCCTCATTCACAAAGGCAAATGCCGGACTTAAAGGCTATGTTCACTTCCCTTAAGCCATCACCGCTTTGTCACCCACTATCATCATTTAAACTTTTTTATCATTCAAGATGTCATTCCCTATACTATACTATACTATACTATAAGTTACTATACTATACTATACTATACTATACTGCACATTACTGCATTGAATTTGACTAATTTTATCTATTTAATTATTTGTTTTCTTGACTTAGGAAATCTAAATGGATATTCGGAGCAGTTATGTATTCAATTAGTACGTGTGATGCTGTAAGGAGACCATTATATGAATAATTCGGCAAGTTCCCTAATCTCTTTAATCACGAGGTTCTATTTTCTATGTTCACTTTTGAATGGTACAGGTAGGGGGAAAAAAGCGGACCGACTCTTGTAGCTGGTTTCAGAGCCTTGTGATACGTAAATAAATGTAAGAGATGTAACGGAAAGGTTTGTTTTCACAAGCAATGCAAATTAAGTGAAATTATTTCTCAATTCAAGCAATTTATTGGCTTTAGAAAAAATTTCAATACATTCCCTGCTTTCCTGTGAATGCCGCTAGGCATGCGGAGTGGCTCATATCGGGATTCTAAATGGATATTCGGAGCAATTAGTATGTGTGATGCTGTAAGGAGACCATTACATGAAAAATTCGGCTAGTTCCCTAATCTCTTTAATCACGAGGTTCAATGTTCTACGTTCACTTTTGAATGTTACAGGTAGGGGAAAAAAAAAGCGGACCGACTCTTGTAGCTGATTTCAGAGCCTTGTGATAGGCCTACGTAAATAAATTAAGAGATGTAACGGAAACGTTTGTTTTCACAAGCATTGCAAATTAAGTGAAATTATTTCTCAATTCGAGCAATTTATCGGCTGTAGAACAAATTTCAATACATTCCCTGCTATCCTGTGAATGCAGCTAGGCATGCGCAGTGGCTCATACCGGCAACATATATTTTAGTAGGTACGCTTTTTTTTTCCCTACCTGTACCATAGCCCGCTACGATTTAAAGCATGCTAGCGGGCTATGCCTGTACATACCGTTCCTTTCTTCAACGTAAAAACCTCAATAACACAAATCTGAAAAATATAAGCGAAAAAGTTTGTGTACATTTCCGCATTTGGCTAATTGCTGGTGATACTAACGTATCACTAATTCTTTTGTCTGTTATTTATGAAAGAATATTTACTTTTGTTTTAATATAAACATGTATATTGTATGCAGTGTTGAATAGAAACACAATACTACATTTTGTAACATACATATCGTATTACTAATTTAATAATAATATTTACATATAAGCTCTTGATCGTTTCACACAAAACCAGCCCCTAATGATAATATCTGATACAATTAGCCATATAAACTATGAAAACATATCACAATATACTGTTTAATATCTTTGTTTAAATTTCAATTAAGCCTATATTAATGTTATTGTGTGTAAAGTGACTTCTTTTTATGACCTGATTCATATTAATCCTCTTTTAGAGTTGAAAACATTGCATTTTTTTAGAAACGTAAAGAGACAAAAGTTTTTTTTTTTTTGTATGCTGTTCAATGCTTTTAATACTGTTGGTTTTATTTCTCTAAATTGCACCAGTAGCTGTTGTTATGTTGTGAATGCAGTTCGAACAATATCATTTGTGAGATATTCTGGGTATGAAAATAAATATTAGGACTGGTTCATGTGCATCTCTCTGTTGCTCTTTCACTCAATAGCTACACAACTGATAGAGCTAAAAATTCGCATGAGTACACAGTTTTTATACGCGGGAAGAACATAGGAATATATCTCTTACGAAATGTTTCGCCCTTTCAAGATTATGTCCATTTTAATCTTTTGCGGTAACAACTGGTATCTTTCTTGTTGATTATTTTGCGTTAACTAGGCTACGACCATCCGCTTTGAAATAGATTGTTTTTTGTTTTTCCACAAATAAAACAAAATCCCAGGAATAGGCGCTTGTTTCTCGGGTAACGCTAAGAACCGTGAAAAATATTTTTCCCTTACAGAGGACGGGTAACCAGTTAATATTATATTATATTATTCCTTCGTAAAGATGGAAAAGTATTTCGTACTGTTTTAGCCTTATCGGAGGAACATTACTCAGTAGAGCATTGAATTACATGTTTTCTAACACGTAGGCCTAATACTAATTTCTAATACATTTTCTCGAACGTACGACATTTCATACTCAAGGTCGCGGATTCATCCCGGCTCAGGGTCGATAGTATTTATGTGTGCATAATGTGACATATTATGCAGATTTAAAGGAACCCATGAGGAACAAAATTCCGGCACGCCGACGATAGTCACAGACCTAAATTCCAGTACATCCCTTAGTCAAGTAAGCCTAAAACCAGCCAACCAACCAACCAACCAACCAACCAACAACTTGATCAGCTGTGAAGTTACAACATAGAAAGAAAAGAAAGCGTCTTCTGTCGTAACTTTAGACTAATGCAAGGAAAATGCTGCATATTATCTGCGAGGAAGAAATAATCAGCTTAGTTAACATCGTTAAAAATGTTTAACCGAGGTTCGGCTGTCACATTTAATAGCTTTTCTAACACTGTAAAATGAATATATGGAATTAACCTTAAAGGATTCCAGAAGAAGTGAAAGTAAAGGAGAAAGATAAAAATGTGGGGTCCAATGTTAGTGTTCGAAAACGTAGAGAGTTAAAAATATCTTCTTCTTCCTACGTGGATTGGGCTGCACCCGTTCCGGTCTCACATTTGCTTTCTCCATCTCTCCGACAACCTTCAAGAATGGAACATTTTAGTACGTAGGGGAATTAATATAGGACAAAATGAACCTTGAAATCATTTGGCATTTGCGAACGATATAGTCCTGATTTCTGACAATGAGGATAGACTACAATTGGCTATCAACTTAAAATATATGTAAAGGAATAATATGCTAATTTCCAAAATTAAAACAAAGACAATCGCGTAGGTACAAAAGGTAGGTACCAAAAAAATAGTGATAGATGACACTCCAATAGAGCAAACGAAGCATTTTCAATATCTAGGATATGACGTGACGTAAGAAGAAGATTTAGATATAGATAAAAAGCTACAAACATTTCAAGCAATCTGTGGAACAATACATAGAAGATTTACGAATAACTAGAAAAGATTCAAAATTGAGATTCTATTCAGTTATGGCTTTACCAGTGATTCTGTATGGAAGGGAAGCATGGATTCTCAAAGCAAAAGAAGAAGAAGAAATTAACAAAATCCAAGCAGCAGAAATTATATTTTTATGCGAAGTGAAAGGATATTCAAGAGAAGAACATATTCGCAAAGAAGAAATAAGAGAAGAATTAGGGGTACAATGATTAAATCAACTAATACAAGACTATAGACAAAACTGGATACGAATGACTGTTAGAAGAATTCCTAACAAATATTTAAACTACAAGACTAGAGGAATTAAAAATAGCCTATTAATTTTACATTAATGCTGTGAGTTTCAGCTTACTAAAATTGGATTAAGGACTAACGCATATTTATGATAGGTATTATAACAAGAGGTCCGGGTTTAACCGATAAATTCACGAACATCTGAACCTTGAGTTATATTTTATTGTGAATATTTAGCGTATACTCACAAAATTAAGCATGTAATAAGTATTAAACTCCCGAAAACGAATAAAACACATCGCTATTTGTGTCATTGTAACCGAGATAGCCCATGCAAGATATAGGCCTATTATAATATATCGATCGTTGCGCCATCGTCGATAGTCTCGCGTATCTGTGTTATTTTTATATCAAAACTCCTTGCTACTAAGCTTCTGATAATATCGTGTTATTATTATTGCAATTATTATACGAAACTTAAAATGCTTCACCATATAACATAAGCCTATAGGCCTACATCATTTTCACATCTTATAATATTTTCTTAAAATAGTACCGAAATAATTTAAAGAAATACCTAGGAGTCTTCAAATCATTCTTCAACGAGACAAATCTTGTAAAATATGGAACCAGGGCTTGTGGTTAAAATAAAATAAAAACTCCTTCAATAAATATAATAAAATAAAAATTTGAGACTTGCAGAGAAATATGGGATAGTTGACAACACTAGTTTTTACTGTTTCTGAGATAAGATTACAAGAACATAGACTCAGCTACACACAAGTCTATTCGAAGTCCTCTCATGGGTTTAGTCATAAAACTATTAGTCTGCTGAGTAGCTGGTGCAGCATTGTATTTGAGCGTATGGAGGAAGGAGGCCTACATTTGGATGAATCGCGGAGATTGCAGGAGGGTGGAGTCTGAAGAGATATCCCGCAGTTTCTCTAATCCCATCTGGACCAGATCAGCTGGCGGATCATTCTGTTCATTCAGCAGGTCTTTTAAATAAGCGAATCGCCAATCCACATAACACATGGAAGCTGCCATATTGGATGACGTGGTGGAGTGCTTAACTATAAATAGCTGCTCGTACACTCACATTCACCGAAACCAAATTGCAAATTTGTCCCTCCTTCTATAGTCACAACACATTAAGAATACCCTATAGCAGCGTTTCTCAACCTATGGTCCGTGAAGATGGTGCAGATGGTCCGCAGACATAATTTAAAAATATAAAGCAAGTGGAAAGTAAAGAAGTAAATTTTTTCACATATTTCGTTATAATGACCTTTAATTAATACCCCAAACACTAAGATAATAGGCCTTCTTTTAAAAATGGGATGTAAAATTAGGGGTCCGCAAACATTTTTAGGCATTTTAGAGGTCCTCGGGTTCAAAAAGGTTGAGAAACGCTGCCCTATAGTAATGTACGAGGAGATTCTAAATTTTTAAATAGGAACTTTTAGGTTGCCTCTTTTACGCAAGCATGTAGCCTACTAAATATTGAAGCTTTTTAAATATAAATCCTTGCTGTACTGCAATTAAAGCATTCAGCGAAAAAAAACTTAATATTAGGCGCAATAATATAGATGTTCTCTGAATGTTCTCTGATGTGATCGTATTGAACTAAAGTGAAATAGCGTTTGGTCTGGGTTAATAAAGACCCCCCCCCCCAAAAAAAAAGAAACACTGATTAAAAAAATATGGTGTAGTTACTATTATTATTATTATTATTATTATTAATATTGATGTTGTTGTTGCTTGTTGTTGTTCTTGTTGTTGTAAAACATAGGAAAGTGAGATGGTCTGAGCGCTCGTTATAAGAAACATGAAAAATATTAGCCATTACATTTTTTGTAAAAGATAGCATATTTTTATTTGATTATTCCATTCATATGTCGCGTGTTTGTTAATGACCAATAACGTTTAGCAATTCCTCGGATATAGACCAATCACGATCGTTTATCTTATAATATTCTTGCTAGGAATACAAGGATGCGATTTTATCTGATAAAACGTCAGTTTGTTATTGACAATGTAGGTATCAAAGTGCAGTGATTAATATGTTACCTGCTGCCAGTGGACAGAATAAAAACACATTACTTTATACAACATAACTTGTTTTGAAATTGAAATAATATAACTACACATTAATTCAAAACACAATTTCGATTCAGTGCAAGCCAGTTCGTATGCTTTTATTTTGTTCTGGTGTTAGTTTATCCTAATTAGGGTAACTATATCTCATATGCACCATTGGTAGCATTAGTTGCAATCTGGTAACTTGAATCGATTCGTCGATTCTTTTTTTATTCATAGCATGTCGTGATCTCGTAGCTGACAGATTTGTTTTTATTTAACAAATTAAGAAAATTATTATTATTTATATAATATGTTACATTTTATTCAGGGAATAGTTTTAGTAAATCTAATTCGAGATTAAGAGTTCCATCAGATAAATTCGTTGTTGCTGCGCATTCGCTAAAATATGATCAGAACCGTGATAGCAGCCACCGTGTTCTTTGTTTTTACTGGGAATAGTAGTAGCTACAGTTATTTTAAAGTCTTATGGAATCAATTCGAAATATATTCTCCTTTAAGTGGGAACTTTGTGAAAACTGTGCTTAAAAAATCCAGTCACATTTCGAAAAAAAAAATTCAGTTAACATTAATATTTTTCTATTTAGATACCATAAAACAGTCATACCTTCCATCACTTCTTAACATACCGTACTTAAGAAGAGGCGTGGTTTCTGAAAAGTTAGAATACCGAAACTTTTCAAAAACAACTTTATTGGAGCCTATGAGCTTGATAGGGATGCAAGTTTTTGTATTTTTCTGTGCTAATAATTATATATATATATATATATATATATATATATATATAATCTATATTTTTTATAAATCTTATATACGGTATATATTTTATATACATTTTATAAATCTTATATATATGTATATATTATAAATCTCATAAATATATATATATCTTATATATATTTTATAAATCTTTATGTATATATATTTACTGATGCAAAGTAGCCCATACATACTGGAAACTTTGCATCGCTCCTGATATATCAGTATTTTTTAATAATAAGTTAATGCAAGGTTACAATGAAAACTGGAAAACCCAATTAAAATACTTAAAACTCCATAAGACGTACGGAATTGTAAATATTTTTGTGTATTAAATACCTAATTTGAACAGCCTTTCATTTCACATTATAATTTCAAGTTTTGGAATTCAAAACAGTTCCCGTCCTCCCAATAAAACAGGTCTTCAAGATATTATATTGGCTTCATAGATTAGTCTGACGAGGATTTTTTACATTTCAAAATAAAATTGCTTGAACTACGTAATTCGCTTTGGCAATGAATAATTAACATTTTTGTTGTTCACATTTATTGAGATAGGGATGTATTTAATGCAATCTCTGTGGTGATCAAATAGATTATAATTCAAATTTGCCCTTTGTCCATTCTATTATTTAAAAATTACTTAAAATACTTGTCTCTTTAAGGAAATTCAACCACATGAGTTGGATATGAAGTTGATGAGACATGCATGCTGTTGGACTACAAAAGGGCCGACACCTCCCCCTCCCGTGCATACGTGTACCTCACTTCATCAACCCACATCCCCCCTTCATAGGAGTCAGTCTCCCCTTCCTGCTCTATTCAGAGCTTGACAATGGAAGACCATACAGCTAGCATACGCAATGTTTAAATAAACTCCTCTGTTTAACCTAATGCCTGGCAGTTAATTTTGCTAATCATTAACTAAATCTTTCTTCGTGTTTATAAAATGTACCTTCGTGATACTAGGGGTGGAGACGTTCATCATTAATAGTCTTGCTCTTTAAATTTAAAAGAATTTACTTGGAATAGTAACCCGTTATGTAAGTAGGATCAATTGAGGCACAAATAATATAAATTTTATGCACTAGAGATAGGTTGAAAAAAGGTAAATTGATCTCTGTATGGGTTATGGAGACCCGTAGGAATTCCGGGAGGTTGAGGCACCCAGATTGAGACAGGCACCGGAAGGTGGTAAGGTTGTCAGCAGTACGCAACGGCCGCTTTTTACCCCCAGGAATACTCCTGGTATTCATTTCTGTTAGAGGCTGAACCGACCCCAGGGTCATAGTGCCACCAGAAGGATGGAAAAATCCCACGGACCTCAAAGGGAATCGAACCCGCGACCTTCCGGTTTGCAGCGCAGTGAGAAGTAGGCATTTATGGAAACAAAATAAGCACTGATTAATCAAAATAAGCATTGGATATTTGCCTTCATGAACTACAGATTGTTCTCTCTGTTGTTCTCAAAATAGCAACAGAAAAATTCAGTCAATAATTTTGACACCAAAAATACATTCATAAATTTAAATTTTAAAATGGCAAAGAGTTTTTATACCAATTTCACAAATATTTTAACCGACTTAAAAAAAGAAGGCTTTCAATTCGATCCGAATGATTTTTTTTTCTGTACGAGTGTTCGCCTATTACTCCAATCTGCCTGGACGGATTTCAAAATGATTTTTCGTACAGCCACCAAGGTTCCAAGCTTCCACTGGTGATCCCAATTTTTTTCTTATAAAAATGGTTCAAGTTTTTAAATAATAATAATAATAATAATAATTATTATTATTATTATTATTATTATTATTATTATTATTATTATTATTATTATTATTATTATTCCTCATACTGAAATAAGCTGTTCATAAGATTGATACTAACCCGGCATACATTCATTCTGAATGTTAGTAATCACGACTGCTGAATCAGATTACGGATTTGTTGACTAATCTTAAAATATAAAATCGCTTTGCTCGTTAGAGATTATTCCCCAACCCCCTTTGAGGGTCTTGAAAACTACTTTTTGTGAACTGACACTATATCAGAGAGTCCATGTAGGCTATTTAGACTGCCACAGTGAACCTCCAAAAAGTGTGGAAGGACTTGAAGGCTTTTTCACGGATAACAAATTTAAAATCTGATCTTTTTGGAAATTTCCCGTCGGTTAAAGACTGAAATCTATAAGACTGCCAAATTTCAAGTTTCTGACTCATCTGAAAGTGGGTAAACGTTAATGTCTGTGAGTGATTGAAAACATTTCACTACTTTTTTATTTTTATTTTAGGGGTGAAAATTTTATTAATTAACCGTCGGTTACAGGCTGAAAGTTATAGGCTAAGTCTGCGTAATTTCAAGTTTCTAGTTCATGTGGGACTAGATAAACATTAATGTCAGTGAGTTGGAGATGTCGACTGACATAGATATTGACGTCACGGTAATCCAGTCAGTTTTTTCCATACTTGTAGGGTTGATAGAAGACCAAATTTGACATGCTGTTGGCAGTCGGATTTGCCAGTATTCCTTTCAAATTTTATTATTCTAGTTATAGGCCTACTAGAAATGTGTAAAAATTACACCCTGTGAAGGAAATGTACAAAATTTACTTAGAATTAAGTAATGTAACACTATTTAAGGCATAACCGATGAAGATAAGACAAAAAGTCATAGGACCAAATTATAGATTTATTGTTAGGCTACTACTGGTCAAATTAGATTTTTATACAACTTGCCGTTTAGCTACTATATGTCTCCAAAACATGGTCTTTAAAACTGCGTCCACCATATTTGTCGAGAGGTAAAAAATAATTTAAAAAATTTAACTTTTTGAAATTTTTCCATCGGTTACAGGTTAAAATCTATACTTTCATTACGCCAAATTTCAAGTTTCTGGCTCATCTGGAAGTTGTTAAACAATTACATCAGTGAGTGAGTGAGCAAAGCGGCTTTACAGCATAGTGATAATGTCCGCTGCAGTAACGTAGTTTAGTGTAAGTTACGAAGTGTCTGGAACTTCATCTATCATTAGCAACACTTTCTACTTTCTCTACCTGTATTATTAATACTTTAGGTAGCCTACATAAACTATTGTCTTCAACAATTTAATTCATTAACCAGTTTTGGTGTCCCCTGAGTCCGAAGAAGTAATTTTCAGAATAATTTCTGTGCACTCTACGCCTAAAGTGATAATTTTTTCAGATTAATCTCTTTAATAGCTAATATTTTTTCGAATTCGGGCTACATTTAAAATTGTATTATTTGTAAAATAAGTAGCCTATATGATGTATTGCTGGCATAGTCATAAACATTGTAATTGGTTGTATACCTGTAATGTTCATTCTTGTTTAAATAAATTATTACCGATAATAAAACTAAATAGTGATACGTACTTACCCAGCTGCGAAATCCATGTGTAGGGATTATGTCTGATACGTCTGTTCTACAGCTCAAAAGAGTCAGTGGATACGGAGTAATCAAACCCAGATCAGCTGGGTTTACTTATTTTTACTTGGTGCTTGGTCATTTAAGTTAAAGTTTGTTAAATTTAAAGGAGCAAATCGAAAACCCAATCAAAATAAATATAAATAGAGCCGCACTTCTCACACGATAGAAAATGAAAACGGAAAATGGGTCTTGCCAAAGAAATTTTGGTAAAGAGCGAGCAGACATGACTCTGATAAGGAAATATGGATCGGGGCCTTCAAGTTTGCGCCACTTCATCCCTGCAAATCAGTTTTGCTGTAGCACCACCCAGAATAACATGCATTTGTAGACTGGCATCATATAGCTACGAGGTCAAATCAGGAATTCGGGATGTATGTCTATACAGTAGGGTAGGTCATGGAACTATTGATTGTCATTATTTTATATTGTTAGTGTATTTTATGGAGTAAATTTTCAATTGATTTTAATTCAAATGGATATGATACAGCATGAAATCTTGAGGATGATTCATGATATGTAAATATGCAATTCAGCATTTGCCTTTACTGTATGACTGGGGAAACCATGAAAAAACCCATGGCAAATTGGCCGTCTACGGGATTTGAACCTGGGACTTCCCGAATGCGATAGAAATCTCATTATCATTTTGTGTCAAGTAAGAAATTTCTGCAGTTATAAGATTGTTCCTTATTTCTCCGTTTATGTAAGAGCCATAAAAGAGGCATATAATTTGCCCAGATTTCTTTATACATCATCTAAACACAGACTTTAAATAAATAAACTATTATTTGATCTTAATATTTGCAGAGGGGATGAGGATAAAGTGCGTTATATAACAACAAAGCAGTACCATGGCGGAAGAACGAATTGCGACCAATACACTTGCTGAGTCGCTTCATTAATTCCATATTTGAAATGTTAAATAAAAAGCAACAAGAAAACACAGTGTGCAAATAATATAGGACGTAACAGAAGTTTCTAAACCATAATGTATTGAATTAGGAACGGATGAAAAGAACTATAATCTAATAAACTCAATTTATGTTTCTAAGCGGTTTCACCCTGGAGACATGTAAGTACCAAACAAAAACATTTATTGAAATAAATTACCTGATTTTTATTCCTGTATCACAGAATATATTATAATTTGGAACATCCATTGGAGTTGAATACGTCATTCATTTTATCCGACTGTGCGACAGATGGCTAGCTGTCCTCATACTTGGGGGCATTGACAAAGGCGGAGTCCTCCACTGCTGAAGAACCGCGAACAACCCTCACACCATACGCAATGTACCCCGAACTAGGGTGAAAACACTTTACAACAGTGTTGTCCATATTCTCCTGTAGGCCTACTGAACTGGTTAATCCATATCAGAGCAAGGAATTTGAGCAAGTGGAAGTAATAAGGTTTACCTTCTGGTAGAGTACCTGTTAACCTGTTATCTCGTTTGGAAACAATGTTAAAATGAATCCCGATGAAGAATAAAGTAATCGCTCAATTCTGTTTGCTTTACTGTTGTGGGCCTGTGTTAATTCGTTGCTTTTAAATAGGGAGACATATTACGTTTATTTAGATTATCTACAATTTTAACAAATTTAAATATAGGCTCTCTCTCCCGCTCCCTTTTTATAATGCAGTAGGCCTATAACAGCGCACGTCGCTTATTGTCATCACTTCGGAACGCAGCTAATCCGATAATATTAACCGATGATAACAGTCACGGGGGTGCCACTTGGCCATGTATTCAAACTTTCTCCAACCGCGCGGTTTTGGCTTGTGACGTCATTAGGTTGACAGATCAACCCTCACCCGTAAGAGTGAATGGAAAACAGCTGATTTAAAAAAATTAATATTTAATTATAGGCAGCAAGTATCTCGTGTTGTAAGATGTCAACCTGAAGTATAATAACTGTTCTATTAGGCCATGTGGGAGAAATAGTAAAAGTCTTTATGGTTTGGTTTAAAAATTGTATCTTTTGAAGCTGTTTTTAGAGGTTTAGATTGAGTCTGCAGATGATGTCCAGCTAACTTAATGTATTATACTTTAAAGAGACAAGACTATTCTATCGTTGTTATTCGAAATAGGGAGGAAATGTTTTTTTTTTCTTAATCCTTCACTAACTACAGCTTTACCGTTATTGATATCATAATACTGTAAATAATTAATATCAATTGACTTTAATGTAGTTCATATGAGGAATTATTGTAAATAAGATTGAATAGAAATAAGTTTACATTAACTCAATTAGTTGTATGTGTAAATACCTTAGTAACTTCTGTTAATTGATGTTATTGTTATTATTCATTGTTTTATAGACTAATTCTAATAGGTTTACTGCAGAAAGTAGAAATTTATATATTCTACTGACCTCCATTCACAATTCAACAAATAATATAGGCCTAATTAATATTGAAGGCTTCAATATAGATTCCATGATTTACAGGAAGTAATGTGTTGCTACTTAGTAATGTATTTGTTTTAGTGATTAAAAGCCTTTATTCTAGATAATGTCACAACTAATGTAATTAATAACTTACTGTATTTATTTATATAATATATTATTGGAAGTAGTGTGCATGTATCAGTAATATGTATTTAAATGTAATTAATATGATTTAATGCAAACTTTATAATGGTTGTCATGTAATATCTTGCTAAAAATTTCAGTTGTGTAGTTTGGATGGGTAAATATTTTTAGACATGACAAGTCTTTAGTAGTCTATGAATAAAGTCACGTTAAATCTTGTCATACATCAACAAATGTTTTATTATAACCTATATATCAATATAAATTACTGTGATACCTAGTGATATAACAATCATAATGATTGCTACATAGTAAGCCTAGGAGGAGAATTATGTGCCCATGGTCGTGGGTTCTATCCCGTTCCAGGTCGATGGCATAAATGAAACAGACCTTTGTCTCTATAGATTTACAGGCTCCCTCTACTGAGGGAGAAAATTCCGGCTCACCGGCGAAGATTACATGGCTGTCATTAAATACCTTCAAATTAAACGAGTTGGTGTGTGGTATAAAAATACTTCCCTTGTTCAGTGAAAGAGTACATACTAGATACATTACCTTATGGCAATTTAGTAACTAATATAGGCCTAATTGTAATTAGTACTGTATAGATTTTTTTCCTGCAAGTAGTTTATAAATAGTTATAACTTATGCCTACCGTATTTTAATCCCTCCCTCCCTCTCTTCCCTCTGTCGTAGTTTTACTTCTCCCTTTTAGGATTTAAGCGACCCAAGCCGCCCGGGCCTTACAGGGCCGCGACCTGTCGGGAGAGGGATTATCTTTGAATCACATACATACTTTCTTGACCAGACAAGGACATGGATGGCCTCCCCCGATGAGTGATCAGCCCAACGCGGGGCCACCTCCGAGACAACACGAACACATAGGACGGTACACACCATTCACACACACACTCACGCAGAACAAGGCGAGGATGGGGATGAAGATGATAATGACGGCCAGACGATATCCGGGGACCACAAGGGCCTAAAGTTACCTGACATTTGTCTCAAAGGTGAAGGAAAACCCCGGAACAAACCTCGCCTAGGTAACTTGTCCCGACCAGGAATCGAACCCGGGCCCGCTGCGTGAGAGGATTGAACGCATCTCCTGAGCCACAGCGGTGGACGTATTTTAATATGAAGTATTAAAATTAATTTAAAAATGTGGTTCTTATTTCCTGCCTATTTCGAATAAGAACATTAGAAATAGTCCTGTGTTATAGTCTCATGAAACTCCAATACATTCATATTATCTTAACATCACATGCAGATGTGATCTTAGCCTGTAAAAACAGCTTCAATAACCGAACCCGATCGATTTTTACAATTTCTACCACACAGCCTAATAGATCAGTTCTTATACTGTGGATTGGCATGTTAGAACACTTGATAGTTGCTGCCTGTAATTAAATAATAAAGGTTAAAAACCATCTGTTCTCCATTCATTTCTTATGAGAAAGGGGCTGCCTGACATCCTAGCCACGTCACATCCCGCAGCCAATGACCGCTCAGGGTGGCAAGTGGACTAACCTTTAGTATTTTAAGAACCTTGGATAACAGTATCCGAAGGAATTAAATGAAGGCGATTTATTCATATATAAGATAAAACAGAATTAAAAATATTTATTCATAAAATAATACGTAACTGTGAATCACTGAACCACTCACAGGCTAATACAGTAAAAGACTGCAAGCAACTATTTTTTCAACAAGTAACGAAGTTTTTATTTGTTTTTACTTTTCCTTAGAAGTCCATTAACCAATACTCCATACTCAGTTACGAGTTACGAGTCTATACTGATCTGTGGTGAACACCGCGCAGCAAAACATCTAACGCCTGTCTGTTCAAGTCTTTCCATTTTACACTAGCCATCTCTGCATGACAACACTGTTGTCTTCAAAATCAAATGCTGAGCTTAACTGTGAAGTGAAACATGTTTTATTGCTTAAAAGAGAAAGTTAGGTAATTCCACCCCCTCGAACTGGTCCTGTGAGCTCAGAACTGTGTTGTTACCTCCAGTACAACACAATACAGTTGAGTTAGAAACGAAACCCTTAAAAACGAAATTATGAATGACGTACTAGGAAATAAAGCCGCAAAAAGGAAAATATGATAACATAAACCGAATCTTTGATCACAATAAACAGCATTTTTTCAGTGTATCAGCATTAATCCGTACGGGACTTCACAAAAGTGATAACATTACCCGATTGATAAAATTATCCGTGATTACACTAAGCGGTGTCCACTATAAAAGCATAAATATATCACTTCGATATACGAAATCCTTCATTGATAATAGTGCAAATTAAAAGCAAGATTGGACGCTGCAATAGGATTATTTTATAAAAATCATATTGGGTCTTAGCAAAACTTAATACCTATAGTGCTTTCATTTTCGCCAGAGGTTCAAGGCCACAACTTTTCACGTCTAATATGCCCCCACTGATCAGAAGTCAGTATTCCCCTTTGCGCAGAGGAGCTGCGCTGTCGCACACACTCATACGACACCAAGGGGGAACTCCCTACTGGCTTGTCATGTGACTGGCATTGGAGGGGTATGATGTCATATGAGCACGGTAAGAGGGGGTATCATAGGCTTGCTACGTTTGGCCTTGAAACCTCTGGCGAAAATGAAAGCACTATAGGTATAAAAGCTTAAACGTTTATGGAGCTGCGGATTTTCCTTACTTTTGCAAAACGTTCTGACGAAGTTTGTGTCTTCGCAAAATTTATTTTCGACCTGCAATGAGGCTCTTGGGTTTAAAAAAATTGAAGCTTTTAACTTCCGAAATTTCTCTGGTTCGATCCTGGCCCAGGTTGATGGCATTTATGTACTGTATAGACATATTATAATTCGCATCAGCCCTATGTCTGTATATGTAGAGATATGTGAAAGAACCCTATGGGGCCAAATTCCGGCACACCGATGGCAGTTATAGGCTTATGTGTGAGTACGCACCACTGTTAAGTAACCATAATGACCAACCAAAGGACAATCTTACAGCATACAGCATTCTGGAATAATACAGTGTACATTTATAGTTTTTACTGTATAATGTACCAGATCTTTAAAGAGTAGCCTATATTATTTCCCAGTTATCTAGTTATCTTAGCCTAAAGAATTTAATATGATGTTAAAGATACCGCACGAAATCTGTGCCGATGACGACCGTTACTCGCTAGAGAGAGACATGTTATTGTGCGAGTGAAAGAGGTAGCTTGGTCTTTACAAATAGAAAGAGAGGTACTGTTGTGCGAGAGAGATAGGTAGCAGGCCAGTTGACGCTACAGTCCCAACGAAACATAATGCAATGACGTAGTCAATCGGCACAGATTGCGTGCGGGATCTATATATTGATTATTTAGCTCTTGAATCATTGACCAATCCAGTAAAACATTTGGTAAAAAAGGTCTTTTTTACGTGAGAAATATTTACATGTGAATTAATCGTTCAACCTGGATTGTAATGAACTTTAATTTTGTATACTCTCACATCTGAAACAGTCAGGCAAAATACCAGGAAACGCTGTGTGACAACACCATGGTTCTGTAAGCTGATTGCAGGGGGAATCGAAATAAGTTGCGGTGATTCAAGTCCAGCAGCATTAGGACGTAAGAAATCTGATTACTTCAAGTGGGCCTGGGCTCTGCGGCAAGGATTTACTCTACTTCCAGCTCATTCTGAATCCCCACATTTCTAACAACATGTTCCTGAAGTAGGCGATCTAACAGGAAACGTGGACCAGCATTTTCCGCATTAACTACACAAAAGTTTACGAATTTATACCTCATTTCTTCCTCTGCACGTAACTTACTATAGATAACTATAGGTAAAGGAAGTATTGTTTTGGACCCCGAAATTCAATGTTGAGTTTTTAATATAAATACATAATAAGTCCCCTGAATTAAAAAAAATGATATTTTCAGAAACATGTCTATGTGTGTATCTGTGTGTGTGTCTCTCTATGTATGTATGCTTTTTAGGTCAAAGACACTCAAGTATCTCGCTACTAACTTCAATGAATGTCTCGTTATCCAACCTAGGTTAATTTATATTGTACACTATTTTCACAGCACTTAGCTCAAATTTGTTAATTTCTTAGTTTTAAGTTTCAATTTTAGTGTATATTATAGTGTATAAGTTTTAATATAGGCAGACCAATATTGTAGCCTATTATTAATCTATTGCTAGCATTGTATTATTATGTATGATATCTATTGTATTTGTTTTTTATTGATTTATTTTAATGTATTTTGTATTTATCCTGGTTGAGTGGAAGATAAGGCCATATGCCAGGCAAAATAAATTATTATTATTATTATTATTATTATGCTTGTGTTGTCGTAAATAGCCTAGCTGGAGAACGAAAATTCATATTAAAACAAATTTTATATTTGGGGATGTGACACGAAGGTTGGCGACGCCTTTTTCTTTACTTGTAATACCACTTTACGTGAAGCAAATTTAATTTTTCTCGAAAACGGCTCCAACGATTTCGTTTAATTTTGTTCACGAGGTGCTTATGTTAAAAGCTAAAAGTTTTATTTGAACATTTTTTTTTCGAAAAAATTCTCTGAAGAGTAGTTATAAGCCATCCACTGTTTTTAAAAACTCAGTCTTGCCTGATGAGCAATAAATCTTTGCATCAGGTTGAAACATCTGAATTCGTAGTCTACTCCTTGCATTATAGTTCCGGTTCACTGGGGTCCGCGGACCACTGTTTGGAAATAGCTACTCTAGATCATTAACGAAAACCGTGTTTGGTTCCCGCGAAAAATAAATCATCTTCTATGGAATTCGGGGATGCCATTAATTCTAATAATTGGATAGTACTTTCTAATCCTAAAAGATATCGGTCTGAAACCCATGGATGGCGTATGGGAGACATGGGCATGGTTTCTATCACGATAAAATGATTTCTAAGGTTTCTGAATATTCAGAATGAGCTAAGTTTGAGTTCGCCCTATCGCAATAGGAAAGTAAGCGTTATTACATGAAGTCACTTTGCAAGCTGTGACGCCATCTAATTCACGGAGCCCTTTAAATGAAATGAGTGATGATGCATGGTGATTATCACTCGCCTTCAATGGAAGCTTTTCAAACAGGGAGGGTCAACTTTGTACATTCTTCACTCTTCACAACAGGGGTGTCCATCCATCCTTATGTAAAGCGAACATACATTTAAACTGACTTGTGCTGAGATAAAAAAGGAGTAAGTTTAGTCTGATTGTTTCCCCTCTGAAATAATGGGAGAATTTTCTGTAGGCCAACCTAATGACTTATCAGTCTAGGGTTAGGATTTTTGGGCACAATTTCCATATGAAAAAAGAAAAGGGAACGTGATAAAACAATGCAAGGTAAAATCGAAAAGAGTAGCCTATTTGTAACATAAAATCAAAGCCCGACTGGAAAATACTGTATTCACGTAATCATCGTCAACATCTTATTTTCTTCTTCTCTTTCTTTTTCTATTTAAAATTATTATTGTAGATTGTGACTTGTTCATTGAAACATGCAGTTATGTGGCGATAAAGACCCAGTGGTGGGGGACGGGCGTGCATTTGGGGTGCCACATCATAATATTATTTTAAATATTAATTTTAATAAAGTTTGAAATGTATGCCTCGTTTACATTGCTACTCGCGTTATCTTCTTTACTGCCCAAAATACTTCTGTGGCAGGATCGAAGGCAGCGAGTGATCACATTATGCAGCTTGCTGTGTCAGCATCAAAAGGAGTGTGTTCATTACTGAATCCGACCACGGACAATGAAATTATTGCACCTGTACTGCTAGTCCTTTGACTTGCTCACAAAAATCCGCCTTCGAAGGGAGCACACAGCAGCGGCAGAAGCAGGAGCATGATTAAGACGAGTGAGGTGTTTACACATTGCCCTGCTTACTGTCCTGCCCAATATCATGCCCTAGTGGGCTGGAAAGGGTCACACATTTGTAACGTCAGCTTAATATTGTTAATTGTTAATAATCTTGCCCAACAGTAGAATTTGTTCCCCTGGCGGCAGCGCTGCGCAACCATTTTTATTATATTTACTGTGCTTTGGGTTCGTAATAATTTAACATTTTTAAATTATTATTCAAAGCAGTAAAATTAATCATAATTAAGTCAGCAGTGAATATTTTAATAATTTTCTTCCTTTAAAATAATTTATCTTTCAGTCCTCTTGACTAGTGGTGTAGAGAAGGGGTTGTCCAGGGTGTCCGGACCTCCCCCGAAATCAAAACCTAAAATTCTATTTAAGTTATTTAAGCTCTGTTTTGTCTAATATTTACTTATTTTATTTAATAATAGAATACTGAACTTGTAAATATAGGCCTATAATCTCAACTGTTCCATGTGTTATTTAACTTTTCTTATAAGTAGTAATAAATGTTACAATTTAAGCAACGATTTATTGTTTAAATTCGCATCTAGCAAATTTGGTAACTAGTTTTTCAGTGACTATCCCATTCATATGCCGCGTGTTTGATATTGACCAATAACGTTTAGCAATTCCTCGGATATAGACCATTCACGGCCGTTTATCTTACAATATTCTTGTAGGAATCGCGAGGAGGCTGTTTTATCGGGGTAAAATCGTGTCCTCGTTACTGGGCATGTATGTATCAGAGTGCAGTGATTGCTGCCACTAAGCGGCACGAAAACAGATTATTGTATACAACATAACTTGTTTGGAAATTGAAATAATAGAAATGTACATTGATTAAGAACACAATTTCGATTCGGTGCAAGCCAGTTCGTGTGCTTTTATTCTATTCTGCTTAGCTTACCTGAATGAAGTTAACTATGTCTTATATGCGCCGTTGGTAGTACTGATTATACCAGGGTAGCTCGAATCGATTCATGGATGGTTGATTCACAGTATGCCGTGATCTCACAACTGTTAGTCTTGTTTTTATACAACAAAGCACGAAAGTAATTATTATTTATATAATCCGTTACATTTTATTCATGGAATAGTCTTAATAAATCCAACTCGAGTTGACGAGTTCTATCAGATAAATTCGCTCCTGCTGCTCAGTCGCGAATCTATCGCTAAACTCGTTAACTCTCGTGAGATTACCTATTATAAAATAGCGTAAAATGTGATTTCATTAGTCTAATATTTTCCGTGGGAGAGACCCTAAACCCCCCGGCACTTTTGATCCTCCCCAAAATTATTTTATGGCTAGGCCACAGGAGAGGAAAGATATATTATATAAAAAATATTGACTGGGAGACCATTTGGAAGACATAGACTTAGGCGGGAGGACAATATTAGGATAGATTTAAGGGAAGTGGGATTTGTGAATGATAGTTGGATGGAGTTAGCACAGAATAGGGTTGAATGACTGGCTCAGGTAAGCGCGGCAATATTCCTCCGGGTTCCATAAAGAAGATAATATTATTTTAGTTTGCTTAGGAATTGGCAATTGCCATTGAGTACGTAAGTAATTGTAATAGTAGAAATAATAATAGTAATAACAGTAGTAATAGTAACAGTAATAATAATAATAATAATAATAATAATAATAATAATAATAATAATAATGAAGAAGAGAAAAACTAATTTAATGCTATTTTACTTTTTGATTTGGGATTTTTTGTTTTTCTTTTAAAAATGGGAATTTTGTTTTTGTTTTGTTGGTAACGCTAGATTTTTCATGAAAGCCGTTAGCAGTATGTTAAATGCGGTGGTCGCTGTCTGCTGGTGTTGTGAGAGTTTCGTTTTTGTAGTGTACCTTTTTAATATTATTTGAACTTGGATACATCTTCAGGGGACTACAGAACATAGTAAGTGTTTATTTATTTTTTAAGATAATAGAACAGTGATATCATTACATTTTAACCTAAAATTCCCCAATGACAGATGTTGAAGGGCCTCTAAACTCCAACTTAACCTATTGGCATCGGCATAAGAAATAAATTCTACTCTTGTCTTCTATGATTACTATGTTATTAAGCTTAAAAGCGCCATCCGAGCAAAGTAGTTTATTCCGATCAGCAGAATTGCATATTTAATTGACCACTGCTTCTACTCAATTGAAGAGCATGTCCAGTGTAAGGAAGGAGATAATGATAATTTTAATTTTCTATTTTGTAATATGACTTATATATATATATATATATATATATATATATATATATATATAATATTTTCTTGACTTTATCTGTATCTACTGTATGTGTATGCCTATCTGCAAATTTCAAGGTCGTTGCTTCCAAGGATCCGGACCCCCCCCCCCCCCCAGAAACGAAAACCAAAAATTCTATCTATGTCGTTTAAGGTTCATTTTGTCAAATATTTTATTTATTTATTTTATGTGGTAATTTTATTTGGTAATATCTCCTTATTATCATCATTTGTAAATGTAGGCATACTATTTCCACTGTTCCATGTGTTATTCGACTTTTATTATAAATAGTAAAAGTTAGTGTTATAACTTGGCTTGTCATAGAGAGTAGTGAACAAATTTGCTAGCTAGTTTGTCCAGTGCTAAAATAGCGTAAAATGTGATTTTTATTGGTTCAATATTTAAAAATTTTCCTAGGGTGGACCCCGTACCCTCCCGAACCCCCGGCACTTTCGACCCTCCCCAAAATTATCTTCTGGCTACGCTACTGCTTCTGAACTCTTAAAATTACTATGGGGGGGGGGGGAGAAAATGTTGCGGAGGGAAGGTGCAAAGTTCTTAGCGCCACCACCGGCTATCTACGAGTCCGTTCACGATGATCGTAGGAATACTGATTAACCAATTCCCTAGCATAGAGGAAAGAAAAGATTCGACCTTGTGAGGTGACAACTACTGAAGCTCTTGTTACGGTATCTGGATCTGCAGCTTGGAGTCCAAACGACTGTGAGATTTTCGTAAAAGTTACTTATCACGTCAGAGGTGAAAGTAGTAGTCTCTCATCCAAGATCTGTCCCAAGCTAAATTTCTTAATCCGCTGAAAGCTTGGATGTGGTTTAGCCAGAAGTTTACAGGAGACTGGCTAAAATTATAATAGGTAATAATATAACGAGAGGCCAGGTTGTGTCATTGTAAGCGAGATAGCCTACGCCGAGACGATCGATATAGGTATTTTATGATATCGGTATATTGATCGTTTCACAAACGGCGATGGTGCCACATCGTGTGACTTTTAATCAGCTTTGCTATAATATCAATCAATCAATCATATTTTATTGTCTTTGAGTTCAATGAACAATGGACAAAGTCAGGATATAACATTTTAAAATAAGATAGGCCTTAGTTAGTAAATAGTTAAAAACAGCAGTGATAATAATTTAAAACATTACAATATATAATTTGTCACAATAAATAATATGACTATGACACCGTTCTCTTTATATACAGCAAATCGCACGCTATACCTATAGTTAAATATATTCTAAAAACCATCATACATATTCAGGCCTGAGTAATCAATCTATCATTATGTTGAACAGTTACAAGAAACTCATTTACACTATAATAGGGGTTTAGTATAAGCCAGCTTGGTCTTAAATTCCTTTAAAGGTTTTCTGGTTATCCCTATAGCTAGTTTATTATATAGTTTCATACCTAATATTTCATAACTGTTTGTTGTTATAGATAGTCTTTGGTATGGTATTTTAATTTTATTACAATTCCTTGTATTGTAAGAATGAGTGTCTTGCCTCTGAATTATGCTGATTTGATTTTCTTTAATGTATATCAGAACTGTGTAGATATACAAATTCACTACCGTCATTATTTTAAGATGTATGAATAATGGTTTACAATGTGCAGTTATACAAGAATCTGTCATTACTCTGATTACCTTCTTCTGCAATAAAAGAATCTCATTAATATGTTTGCTATTGCCCCATAATAGAATACCATACGAGATTATACTATGATAAAATGCAAAATAGGCTGATCTTACATAACTTTGAGGAACATAGTTTTTTAGTTGTTTCAATAAGTAAATAGATCTTGATAATTTGCCTGATATATAATTGATGTGGGCATCCCATGACAAATTACTATCCACGTATAAGGTAAAAAAGGTGGAATCATCCGCATACAATATTGAGTAGCAATCTAAAGCACAAGGAAGATCATTTATCATTAATAAAAACAGAAGCGGCCCAAGTATCGAACCCTGCGGTACACCATATTTTACTTCTTCTATTTCTGATCTTTTTCTTTCAACACATACAACTTGTCTACGACCCAATAGATAGCTTTCGAATAGCTTTAGGGCAGTCTCACCAACACCATAAAATCTCAATTTATCTATCAATATTTTTGGGTTTACGCAGTCAAATGCTTTGCTGAGGTCACAGAATAAGGCCTATGCATATTCTTTGTTTTCAAAAGATCTCAGAACATTTTTTATTAGTGCGTCTATAGCTCCTATAGTTGATCTTCCCCTTATAAAACCAAAATGTGAGTTGTTAAATAGATTAAATTGATGTAAATAATCATATAGTTGCTTATGCATGTTGCTTTCCAGTATTTTTTAAAAATATGGTACCAATGAAATCGGACGATAGCTTGATGCGTTATCTTTTGGTCCCTTTTTAAAAACCGGTATTACTTTGGAGACTTTTAGTGCCTCTGGAAATTTACCTTCTGTAATACATTTATTCAAACAATGAGTAAATGGTTTTATAATACAGTCCATACTTTGTCTCAATATATTGTTGTTAAATCCATATATATCTGAACTATTTGATGGTTTAAAATTATTTACAATTGTATTTACCTCATGTGTAGTTACTGTTTGAAAAGCAAATTTAGGCAAATTATAATCTAAAATCTGTTTACAATTCTTATTCATAAGATCTAGTGCAGTTACATTAGGTACTAAGATATTTTCATGGACTTGTGATACCGAGTTCAAGAAATACTTATTCAATACATCAGGGGTAATTGGTATGGGATCCTTATTCTTTTGTTCCTGAACAGATTTAATTATTTGCCACGCCTTTTTGCATTTGTTACTGGAGGCTATATTCTAAGAGTTGAAGGCCTTCTTTGCATTGTTAACAGTTTGCGTATAAGCCTTCCGAAATTCTTGATATACTTTCATAGATACCTCAGTTTTTATTATTTTATTTATATCATGATATAACATTACTTTATTCTTCATTTTGACTAGTTCGGGTGTATACCATGAATTTGATTTAGGTCTGTTTTTACCTTTGTTATGGGCCTTTATTACATTTCTTTTTTCAGGGATGGATGCATTGAAATGTTGAAGTATTGTATCAAAAAATATATTAAAAGCTTGTTCAGAGTATAATAGGTTTGTATCCGTTATAAATTTGTCCCAGTCAACACTTTTAAGGGAGTTTTTATATAAGATTAAATTGTCATTAGATATAGGTCTGGTGATAATAGTTTTGGATTCTGAATCAGACAAACCCTTTGGGATCTGAAAAAGAATGTTTACCCATACACAGTCATGGTCTGAGAAAGGGAGTACAGTTATGTCATTAGAGATTCTAGCTAGATCAATGTTTAGAAAAACATTGTCTAGACAGGCCAAGCCTCTAGAGGGTTTTGTATTAAGATAAGTTAAGTTATATTGTCTTAAGATATTATTAAAATCTTGTACAGTATTTTTTCTTGTTGTCATATCAAAGTCGGAGTTTAGATCACCACCCAGAACCCATTTTAAATTACGAAGGCTAGGCCTAGAGATATAATTAAGCATTTCATCAGCTTTTTCTAAGAATATTTGTGCATTAGAATTTGGCATTTGTGCATTAGAATATTAATATCGCGTTTTAATTTTGCACTTATTATTATACGAGGTTTAAAATACTTCACCACACACACATATAAATAACAATACGTTAGATTTGCAGATTATTTAGGCCTCTACCCAACCGCTGTGTTCAATAATTAATATTTGTTATCAAAAAACTTTCAGTGTTCAGGCCTTGTGAATTTACATAAAAAAAAGTTTGCGTGGAACGCCACGCGACAGAAGTGAAATTTGGATTTGTTTAATTTTGGATTATTGGATTTTTTCAGTTTTGGATTGTTGGACATTTTAATATTGGGTTTTTGGACTTTTGAATTTTGAATTTTTAAATTTTTGATCTTATAATTTTTTAAATTTTGGAATTTTTGGATTTTTAAATTTTTTATTTTTGGGATTTTTTAATTTTCAATTTCCGATTTTGTAATGTTGAATTTTTATTTTAAATTTTGTTTTTTTATTTTTTTATTTTTTAAATTTTGGATATTTGGTTTTTTCATTTTAGATTTTTTATTTTTTAAATTGTGGATTTTTGGACTTTTTAAGTTAGATCTCTGGATTTTTTAATTTTGGGTTTTTTAATTTTTTAATTTTTTTTTTTTTTTTGGATAAGCCTAATCATTGAGTTGATTGTTTTCTGTGCAGTCCGTTCCGTCACACCTCACTAATTTCGTGACGATTTTGAGCGTAACACTAATTTCTTGACGATTTTGAGCGTTACACAAGCTCTCGATTTACCCCTACCGCGGCAAAAGAAGTTCACTTCAAAAGCAAATGTACGTAGTGCAATAAAATGAAAGTGATAAAAATACAACTATAAAACTTTGACGACAAACTCTTGCGTTTGGTTGAAATTCCTCATATTCTTATACCGAATTGGTCACTGCTTCAAGAACTAACTAGTAAACAAGAAATATGCTTGGGGGTTATAGAGCATTGTTAAGTGTTCCTCAATTAATATTAGGCCTTATAATGACAATATTTTACTATGGTAGGGTGTGCACACTTCAGAGATAAATGAAGATGATTGCAGAAGTGACAGAAGAAGTGTTAAGTTTGACGTGGGTTGAGGAAGTTAGCAGTAAAGCGATACCATCGAGACAGCGTGCGCAGGGCAAACTAATGTATGAGGTAAGAGCTTGCTGCTGGTGATTTAAGAAGATTTGTGGCAGTTGTGATAGTGAGATAAGGAGAGCTGGTACAGAAGATGTGCTAATTTATGTAGATACCTCACCCGCATTCCAAAGTGAAACAAGCGACTACAACTTAAACGAGGGGAAATAAATATTTCGTAAAGGAAGTTTTTGAAAAATTATTACTGCATTACTGCCGGCCGTTTTCACGTCCATAAAGCTTTTATATTCTATTTTTCTTTATTCGAATTCCACTATTTTCACATTTGAATTTGTATTTCCCAGTTCGAAGTCTAAATCTATGTCAAGTTTATAAGGTTGACTCATCCACTAAAACAGGGTTCTGCACCGAAATGCCCGAATTTTTGGGAATTTTTAGTAGAACTAAATCAGAACTTTCTTCGGGTCTGACAGGAGTTGAAATTGCAGCGTTTTTTTTTTCTTTCTTTCTTTCTTTACAATCTACATTTGGCGTGTTTGGTGCTGCTGTCAATCCGCGTAAAAATTGCGTCAATTCAGTAGACACAAGTTGTGATGGTACTCCCCTATTGTACCCAACGGATAATAAAATAATAACATGATGCCTTTCGTCTCAACTTCTCTTATTTATTTTTTCTCTAACCATATAGGCCTACCTTAATAATTCCTGTATCTTTTCTTAATTACAATGCAATATTTATAATATAATTCGCGCCATTTTCAGCATTTAAATTGCACGCTAAGCAATTTTCATCTTCCTATAGTCGGCGTGGAAATGTTTTAGACGGGTAAGTACTGATCGCTTTAGAACCGGCCCTAAGTAAACAAGTAAGTCTGTCTCACTCTAACACATAGCTTATCTATTTAAGAGTGAAATAGACTTACTTGCTTACTTTTTAGGGCCGGTTCTAGAGCGACAATATGTACTCGTGCCACCGTCTAAAACATTTCCACGTCTGTTATACGAAACATAACAAAACCTTCATTTCTATAACCTTTATTTACTTATTTTTTTATGTATTTATTTAGTTTTTATCTGTAAACATTATTTCATTATCGTTTTTATGTCTCATTTACTCTGGTTTATTTTATACGTGCTTCCAAAATTTTGTTTCCCTTTTTACATTAATTATGTACAGTTTTCTTTCTTTCTTTCTTTTTAATTGAATTATAAAATCCTTTATTGTTCCTTCTAGATACTTTTACTTTTCCCTTTATTTATGATGTAACTTTTTAAATTGATGAATTGTTTTCTCATATCCTTCATTTTTCTTCTAACCCTTTTAATCAAATTTCTTGGCTCTAAATTGCATTCGTGTTATATGTTCCATTCTTGCATTAAGCAGACCCATTGAACGCGTGCAGGCGGAATATATCTCCAATATGCACACTTCACTGACTCACCAACTTCTTTATTCTTTCTTGTGCTCACTGTCTATTAGATAATAATTATTGCCTAGTTTAATCTGATGTTCAGTTAACCTGTTTAATAAATTTAAATGGCTTCCTATAAGTAAATATTTCCTGTACATCAGAGTATAAAATCAAGGGTAGTCTATCCATTTGTAGAACATTGCACTTCTAGAAGATTATTTATTTCGTTTCTAGTATCTTTATCGCATGGATCTAGCCCAATAATAGCCTTTTTCATACTATAATATAGGGTATTTTAACTTAAGTCTATACTAAAAATATATACTTGCAAGCAGAAGGTTCCAATAGACAATACTAGTCATAATGAAAACCTTTATAAAAGCACTGATCCCAACAAGAATGGAAACAATGACAGTTTTTAACAGTTAATGGTTTTTCAATCTTCGTTCTTGTTTATTACATTGCCGTTAATTAATTAATAAAATTATTATTATTATTATTATTATTATTATTATTATTATTATTATTATTATTATTATTATTATTATTATTATATTAAGTTTACAGTTAAGTTTATGTGAAGATGCGTTAACTTTCGGTTATACATAGGAATTAAACAATCGTGCCTAAATGTTTCTCTAGTCTAAAGTTAGACTAGAGGTAGACATTTTATTCATGGCCTTGAAATTATGGCACTTTCTTTATGGCGACAAAACAGGCGGTAAGCATTGCCCCATAGTTTTCAGAAATGAAAAGTCCCCTTCCCGGGTCTGGGTGTTTGTCAGGAGGTTAAGACTTACGTTAGTTAATGCATAATCTGCGCGATTCCTTAATGATAAACTTGCCACGTACAGACTTCCCAAGGTAGGCTCATCATTAGGGCTGGAATTTTGATGACATGCCATATTTTTAATGAGTGCTGTGGTGCAATGCTCCAATTACAGTGTACACCGCTTATTGTGATCACTTCTGGAAGCAGCTAATCTGATAATATTAACCGATTGATAACAGTAGCCGAAGGAACTAAATGAAGGATATTTATTCATATATAAGATAATGCACTACAAAACGGAATTAAAAATATTTATTCATAAAATAATACGTAACTGTAAATCACTGAACCACTCATAGGCTAATACAGTAATAGACTGCAACCAGTAACCATTCTTGTAACCAGTAACAAAGTTTTTAATTGTTTTTACTTTCCTTTAGGAGTCCATTAACCAATACTCCATACTCAGTTACGAGTTAGAGTGTCTTTGGAAGTCTATACTGATCAAATCAAAACATCTAACACCTAAGCGTAGCAAAACATATAGCACCAGTCTGTTCAAGTCTTTTCATTTTACACTAGCCAACACTGCATGTCAGTACTGTTATCTTCATTAGTCAAAAGCTGCAGCTTAACTGTGGGGTGAAACATGTTTTATTGCTTAAAAGAGAAAGTTAGGTAACTCCCCTCGAACTGGCCTTCCTGTGAACTCGGAACAGAATTGCTACCTCCACTACAAGACAATACAGTTGACTTTGAAACGAAACCCTTAAAAACGAAATTTTGAATGACATACAGTACTTGGAAATAAAGCTGCAAAAAGGAAAATGTGATAACTTAAACCGAATCTTTGGTCACAATAAACAGCATTTTTTCAATGTAGGCCTACCAGTATTAATCCGTAAGGGACTTAATAAAAGTTATAACATTACCCGATTGATAGCATTATCCGCGATTACATTAAGCGGCGTGCACTTTACATAAACGCTGTTTTAGACATATCATTTACAAAGATATCACTTTATTTTGCATGTTTTGAATCTTTTGTTTTTAATTTTGGAGAATTATTAGGTCTAGGTCAGTTTTGAAAGAATATAGTCTTTTTGGTTCATTTTGTCACTTATTCATATTATTTTGTGAAATTACACCACCAAGCCTTAAGTAGTAGTTAATAAACACACTTATTTCAAAATATCGTCACTGAAATAAAAAAAATACATTTTGCTAATAGCGGGCGGCTGGCAACGGGCGGGGTAGTGTACTCGGTAGAGCAGTCGCCAACCTGCGATCTATGACGTATCCACCAAGGTGACTTAAAAGGACCTAAACTTATATTAGGTACCCAGTCTATATTGTGTGTAGGTTTAGTTAGTGCCTACTTTAAGTAACTCTTTTAACATTCATTATAAAGACATAATAAGTTATAAGATCATTTTTCACTTTATGGTGCACTTTCTTCAGTTTTAGGTCAGTTAATAAAGTCATTTTCTAGGATTCTAAAGTGCATTTTTTAAATTTTTAGGTCATGAACATCCGAGCCCTACTAATCAGTTTCGAACTGTGTTGCGAAGTCTATGTTTCCTTAACATGGAAATCAGGATTATGTCAGCCAGTGTGATTTTTACATTTGCTTGCAATCTTTGTCTAATGAACTCGACCCTCTCGTAATTTATTATCATTTACATATAATACATTATTTTAGATGCATTAGTTAATTACCCGAATGAGCAAGATGCTCGTGTTCGGGTACAGTTCAAATTATTCTGATACACACAAATAACGCAAAAATATAACAATCTTAAAAATTATAACTTAGAACATTGAAGAGCAAAATGTGAGAACAACCTGTGGTAGGTCTATAGATAATTAAATAGTTCCTTTAATTTCCTTTAATGAAATAAGATACTTAAAATTGTTATTGAATTTGTTTTTCAAATTTGCTAATTCTAGGGTGTGATATAATTATGGAGTTATAATAAATCTAGGCCCTATATGAAGATTGCTTCAATTGTTTATTTTCTTTCGGATCTAAAATATAAAATACTTTGGGTAGGTTTAGCCTATAGAGCTTAAAAAATCCTTTTTCTGCAAAGGTTACAGGTATTTCGTAATTTTCCATACTGAATGAATAAGTCATTTTAGAAACAACATAGGTCAACTAGGACTGTTTCAACTTTTGGAAAATTAAAAAGGAAAACTGTATAACTTTGTACGTCTTGTACGAGTAGAAGATCGTTAGTAAAACGCAAGACACTTCACTGCGCCCTGATGCTTTTTGGAGGAGAAAATAGCTGTTGCAATTCTTTCGTATGATGTTCTGAAGGAAACACTGCAATGAATGCCTGTGGAATCCAAGCAGATTACAACCTGACTTATGTAGTTTCATAATGAACGATATATTTACCTCTGCAGAGTATGCATCCACTAGGTTCTCATTTTGGTGCATAAGCGATCTATGTTGTTTCCGAAATGACCTATTCAAATGACAGCTGGACCCGCTGAAGTACAATATTTGAGATCGTTTGTGGTGCAGTGTTGTTTAGTGCTACTAATTTTCTCTTTCGTTCAACCCCTCAAAATTTTAAAAACTGTAAGTCCACAGATAGCTGACACCAAACCAAAAGTCGTATAAATTTTTCAACCCAAGTGACTGCTCTATCTTATTTATGACTTTTTTCATTGTATCACTTAACCCATCCAAACATTAACCCATCCATACATTAGAACATAAGGCATTTTACGTCTTCCCGGGTATGTTTAAGGGGGACTTTCTGGTAGGGCGAAATTTGTGAGAAATAGGTGGAATTCATTTTTTTCAGCAATGAATTGTTCTCTAACTTTGTAATCTGGTATGCTCTTTATTGACTAGGCCTACCTCTAAAATTACGTACAATTTTCAGAATTAATTTAAACTGTTACAGTCATGGGTAATTATCGTTACAAAATAGCAACCAAGTTTCGTGCACAAAAATGCCAATTCCGTGGTAATTTCCCCAAATGTCAATTATTTCAGTGATTATTTTTTCTGTCTATTTGTAAACATCATATGAACATCATATTATTCAATGTTTGAAATATCTGCAGTAGGCCTATAAGTATTTTTTTTAATTAATCACTGAAGAATATTTATTTTTACATTTAAAAATCTATTAATGTTAAATCAATGATTGTTGATAGTGCTGGTCATAAGATATTATCAAATAGATAGAAAATTAATCACTCAGAGATATTGATATGTGTGGACGTTATCACGGAAACGGTATTTCAGTGCACGAAACATGGCTATCATTTGGAGACGATACTTAACCAGCATCTGTAATAGTTTTATTAATTTTGAAAATAATTTGCAATTGTAAAAGTAGTCGATAAAGAACATGTCAAATTACGAGGTTGTAGAGCAACTCATTGCTGGTAAAAATTAATTTCACCTATTTTTCACTAATCATGAAAGTTCCCCCTTAAGTAGGGTTTCTTAAAATACTTTAACAAAACTTCACCAGAATACGAACTTAAGTTTGCAGAGGAACTTTGAAATAAGTATTTGTAACAGCAAATATCTTGACATTTAATTTCGTTAATAACTTATGTTATTTGGTGGAAGCAAAGATATGAAAGCGTTGGCATAATAGATAACTTTATAAGATAGGAAAGCACAAAACCCGTTCTCATTATCTAGTGAAATATAGCGCACAAAAGTTTGTTCTTATTTAAGCTAAGCAAGCAAGCAAGCAAGCAAGCAAAGCATCTCTGACGTCGCCGATATCAGTTAAGAGAAGACGCTTGGTGGTTCGCAAGAGATAGGCTTAATATGCCGTAGTTTCAAAGTATTTATGTGCTCAAGTGAAATACCCTGGATCTGATTAGGGAGAGCTAGGTGCTGCTAGCGCAATCTGTGTTTCAAGCTCATTAACTTAATTAAGAGAGAACACCAAGTTATTGGAATAAGTGAGAGTAAGAGAGAACAATGGCAACGCAAGGAGAATGCTAAGGCATTCAACCACCAGGAAACGTCTCTCTGGCTTGTTAATGCAATTGCGAGTGAAAGATGTACGATGAATGATTCATTTTGATACATTTCAATATGAAGTTTCTTTATTAATTATTTTTAATTAAAAAAATAATTTAGCTTCTATTATAAGCCTACACTTTCCAATGGAAGAAGTATATTAACATATGAAAAATCCATATCGAGCATTTTTTAAACATGTTTCGAGAGCTTTTCTTTTATATTAAGTTTTGATAAGACTGTGTATTATTAAAATTTCAAATAAATTCAATAATTTTTATTATAAAGAAACAGCCTAATTACGGGACTTGTGTTGTAGCTTGAAATTTTCATTCTTCATTACAGTGGAAATTCATTTATCCGAACTATCTGGATCGACAATTATCCGGATCGCTTTGAGGTTGTATTCAATTGTTTTTTGCGGCAGCGAGCTTTGAGAAGGCCTCTTTGAGAGCCGATTATTTTAAAAAAAGCATAACTTTTATCCTACAATATCGAGTTTGTCAGCAAGAAACTGACTCGAACCGAAATGTTCACGATGTGACATTTATGTAAGTTAAGTACTATACAATTTAGTTTTTTTTAAGTAAATTACTTTTTCTGTGATTTATCCAATTATACGGATATTTGATTTTCCGGATCGGGTCTGGCCCCAATTGATCCGGATATTTGGAGCTCTACTGTGGTTCCAAATTGAAAAGTTTATATATTTTAAGCAAGCATACTTCACTCAGCCACATGTACAGTCAATATGATTACAATAATAAAAATGTTTAAAATTGTTCAGTTATGTTTGATACTTGAGATTTGATGGAGTTTTTTATTTTTTCTTGGCCTTCTATAATAATCTTTTAATAATTATTCTTGTCTTTTTTCGGCCTTGGTAAGATTTTATTCAATGTAATTTTTCTCACGGCCTTCTAGTAATTATTATTTTTATTGTCAAAATACAATCTTTTGTCTTTAATTGCCTAATCGTTGTTATCTTCGTCCAATGGGATTGATTCTTTAGTATTGTTACTAATCATTGTTTTCAATTCAAACTTACTTCTTCATTATTCTTCCTTCGTCGTCTATTGTGTAATCCTCTGAAAGGATTTTCAATTCTCTCTGGATGCAGCTAGCAGCAGCTAATAATACTTATTCGTCTTGGAATCTGTTTACAACGATTCAAGGAGTTATCAACATTAATTTTATCTGCACAGAAGCAGTTCTAATTATTATTCGCCGCAAAATGGTGAATTTCTTCTACGTCGCTGCTAAGCTTATCTACTAGCTTTAATATTACTTGATTGGACTTCAGGATTATTTCCTGTAGTGATATTCGTTACAAGAAGGAGTTATTTCACAAGTGAGTGTTTAAAAGATTTTAACATTAATAAATATTTGAATATTGCTTTGATGCTACACAACGCAAATTAATTTATTGACATTAGTATTGCGTTTGTGACTTGAGATTAAAAGACATTTCAAGATTAACTGTAAATCAATTTTATAGCATACAATTGCTATATGTATATGCTTAATTAATAATTACAAGTTCTCGACGTATCAAGTCGAGTGGTCCTCTGGAATTTTAAATAAATCTGTATTGAAACCAACAAGGTTTTTTATTGGGCGGATTCAATCATCTCAGCTTTAGAAGATCGTCAAGACATCAAACAAGAATTAGTGAGTGATTGTGCTTAAGAAGAATTCAGTGTCGTGTTACATCGCCTATGGTTTTTGTTTTCTTGTAAACCTATTATTTTATTTTCTATTCGAATGTATGGCGTGCATTTTGATTTTAATCAGCCCTAATTATCTATGCATACAGTCCGCTGAGATGCACGTTCTACATTTTTGGATCCTTTCCGGGCCGGATGGAACCTCTATTGTAACAGACTTATTGTAAACGACACTATTTTTTCATTCCGCCCGGACTTATTCAATATAAGTTCATTCTTTAAAGCTGTTGGTGCTCCAGATATTGCTGTTTGAGCACTATATTTAACTATATTATTGACTATTGAAGCACATTGTTCTTCTCCTGACCATTTAGGTCAGTTTGAGCGTAGTAAATATTACTACATCTTTATCATTCAAGCTAATTTTAGTGCTTCGCCTCCGTGTTTTACACGTGTGAGGCCATTTTCAACAGCTGATTTCAGTGAATGTTTTCAAGGGTATTTGTATTTACACACTTGTACTTACCTTTGTAAAACCAGTTACACTTTTCATGTGTTACACGCTTGTACTTACCTTTGTAAAACCAGTTACACTTATCATGTGTTTTGTCCCGAATGCGGGCAACAATTGACCTTAGACTTAGCTCAGGTTCCCAACTTCAATAAGTGAAGTATTGTGATTTTTTGGACAATTAATTGCGAATATCACATCATGGATAATCCTGAGGCTGTTTTAAAGTCCCTTAAGGCTAAGCGTACTCCCATAAAGGCGAAGATCACGCGTAAGGCTAATGATATCCTTAATTCAGTTATTGATGATGAAGGATCTTACCAAGAACTCTTGATTTTTAAAACTAAATTAGATCAATTTGAAGATGATTATGATAATATCCAGTCTCAAATAGACGAGCTGGATTACTCTGAGCATGAACAAGCTTATAGGTTAGAAGTCGAGGAAGTTATAAAGCGAGCTACTCGCTACTATATTAATCAAGTTAGTGCTTTCAATAAAGCTATAGCCGAACGCAAAGAAGCTGAGGCTAAGGCTATAGCCGAACAAGAAAAGGCCGAGGCTAAGGCTATAGCCGAACAAGAAAAAGCCGAGGCTAGGGCTATAGCCGAACGCAAAGAAGCTGAGGCTAAAGCCATTGCCGAGCAAGAGAGGGCTAAAGCCGAACGCAAAGAGGCCGAGGCTAAGGCTATTGCCGAACAGGAAAGAGCTAAGGCTGAGCGCAAAGAGGCCGAAGCCGCAGCTAAGGCTGAGCGCAAAGAGGCCGAAGCCGCAGCTAAGGCTGAGCAAGAAAGGGCCGAGGCCAAAGCTAAGGCTCTTGCTAGTTTTGAACGGTTAAGGGTTCAGCTCTTCAATACATTTCAGACTATACATGAATTTGAGATTCAAGATAAACTCTCATACCGTAAGGCTTTGTTCCATCGTTCCGAACTTCAAAGGCTTATGGATAGATATAGGGATGAAAGTCCTCAATTCTTTGATGTTTCGGATCAGGAGGCTGAGCAGCTAGAACAACATATTCAAACCGAATATGCTGCTGCCTTTTTATTTATTGATTCACTCATTCTCGACAACAAGTTATTGTATGAGTCTGAACAATCTCAATCGATTAGTCAGCGTTCATCGCTCGACTCTCATCTCCCTAATTTGCCCAAGCTCCCGGAATTAAAATTACCTCAATTTTCCGGCGATCCTAGGAATTGGATTGAGTTCAGGGATACCTTTACATCCCTCATCATAAATCACAGCCACATTTCAGATATGGATAAATTCCAATATCTGAAATCATGTTTGTCACCTGAAGTGATGACTGTTATACAAAATATTCCCGTTTCATCTGCTACTTTCGAAGTGGCTTGGAAAACCTTAGCAGAAAGGTTTGACAATGATCGTTTGATTGCAAATACGCACTTAGATCATTTATTTTCTGCACCTTCCATAGTAGGGTCTTCCGCAGAGTCGCTTCAACGCTACTTGGACCATTTTGTAAGCACCGTGCATGCTCTGCACGCTTTGAATACTGAGGTTTCCTTGTCTGACCTCATCATTTCACGTATAATTGTGGACAAGCTCCCTGTGAGTCTAATCAAGGATTGGGAGTCCTCAATTAAACTTGGTAGGCTCCCTAAACTCGAAGATTTGTTTAGCTTTTTGGAGTCGAGAGTCAGGGTGTTGCAGATGACGGAGGCAGCCTTGCGTAGTCAGTCTGCTAATTCTGCGCCTGCTTCTGCTCTCACTACCAAAGCTAAGGTCAAGCATCAGCCCACGAGAAACAATTGTATTTGTTGTCATAATGCGCAACATCCTCTTTATCGCTGTGACAAGTTCAAGACAATGAAATTTGTGCATCGTGATCAATTTGTGAAAGATCACAATTGTTGTCGTGTTTGCCTTGGCGCAAACGGCCACGAATCCAATTGTAGTAACTATCGTTGCAGTGTTTGCAACGCAAAACACAGTGTTTATTTGCATAATCACGTTTCTAATAATTTGCCGGCAGAAAATGCAGTCAATGTAATGTCCTCTGGAAACTCACAGCAAAAATGTCTGCTTCCCACGGCCACTGTGGTAATTCTCGACATAAATGGTCGTGCTGTAGAGGCTACAGCGCTTCTAGATAGCGGCTCTGACTGTAAACTAATCAGTAATAGGTTATTCAAACAGTTAGGCTTGTCTCCTTTACCTCATTCCACTACGCTGGCTGGTGTACTATCCACTAATGTAAGCACACAAAGGCTTGCATCGATATCACTTAAATCTCGTGCCACTCCTTGGTACTATGATACTGAGGCTATTGTTATCCCAAAAATCTCTACATCCAAGTTTCCAAAACACTCAATTGACATTCAGGAATGGAATATTCCCCCCAATCTGCAATTAGCAGATCTGCAGTTTAATAAACCTAAATATGTTGACCTGCTCTTGGGAGTTGAAATCTTTTCCCAAATCATAGTTCCTGGTCAGATATCTGCCCCCAACTATCCCACCATTCAGAATTCCAAGCTAGGCTGGTATTTTTCAGGCAAATTGCCTCCTTCTCCTTCTTCCCAACGTCGTCATAATCTTTTGACTCATTGCAAGAAGCGATTCACTCAGAATAAGTCTCCCATATTTAACCCTGCTAATTCCGGGGAAACCTTTGCCAATTATTCAGCCTTCTTAACTTCTGATGAAGATGTTAGTAATCAACTCACTAAATTTTGGGAGTTAGAGAAGGTTTCTAATTGTGCTCCTTTTCCTGACGAGTCCTTCTGTGAGAAGCATTTCTTAGACACTACTCAGAGAGATTCTGATGGGAGGTATATTGTGAAGCTTCCCTTTCGGGTTGCCCCAGAGACTTTGGGCACTACTAAAGCCCAAGCTTTAAAAAGGTTTCATTCTTTGGAGAAGCGAGTATCTTCTAATCCCTCTCTCAATTTAGAGAATTGCAAGTTTATGTCTGAATATGAAGAACTGGGTCATATGGAACCTGCTATTGAGGATTGTACTGCTAAGTACGAATATGTAATTCCTCATCACCCTGTATTTAAGTCATCCAGCACTACCACTAAGTTGAGGGTAGAGTTCGATGCTTCAGTGAATAGAGTTGCTGGCATCCAAGAAACTACTTCTATTGATTCTTGGTCGCATGTTATTTCTAAAGGCACTCCTGCTTCCATTACGTCTGATAATGGTAGTAATTTCATTGGTGCTAAGGTTGACTTACAGAATCTTGTCAAGCTACTCCAATCTAATGATTATCAATCTATTATTCAGGATGCCACTTCTCACCTACGTATTAAATGGAATTTCCTACCTCCTCATTCGCCACATATGGGAGGTCTTCATGAAGCTGCTGTTCGTTCGATGAAAATTCATCTTAATAGGATGGCACCTTCTTTTAATTTTGACTACGAAGAGATGTCTACTCTTCTCATTCAGATAGAGTCTCTATTGAATTCACGCCCTCTTACCACCCTGTACGAGGACGTCAATGACTCTACTTTTATTACTCCTGGCCATTTCCTCATTGGAAAGGCTATTATATCTTTGCCTAGTCCAGATCTTTCTGGCGGGTATACTCTCCGATCCCGTTGGAACAATCTTAATCATTTGGTGACCTGTATTTGGAAGAGATGGTCATCTGATTATCTCCATTCCCTTCAAAGGAAGTCTAAATGGACTAGAACTATGCCTAATGTGTCAATAGGCACTCCAGTCTTAGTAATGGAAGACAACGTTCCTCCTCTGAGATGGATTATGGGTGTCATTGAAAAGGTTCATCCTGGTCCTGATTCCCTTGTCAGGGTGGTTACTGTTCGTACCCCCTCAGGTTTATTTAAGAGGCCAATTGTTAAATTGGCACCTTTACCTATCCATGACTCTGAAGACTAGATAGTTAGTCTTTGTCTTCTAGGTTCCTAATGTATTCTTAGTTATTGTTATTTTATCAATATTTGTTTTGTGTTTTTTGTCGTTTTTGTCTTTCTCAAGGTCAAACATAACTTCGCATTCTAGTTAGATTATTCCACAAGTGGAATAATCGCGGGCAATATGTTCAGTTATGTTTGATACTTGAGATTTGATGGAGTTTTTTATTTTTTCTTGGCCTTCTATAATAATCTTTTAATAATTATTCTTGTCTTTTTTCGGCCTTGGTAAGATTTTATTCAATGTAATTTTTCTCACGGCCTTCTAGTAATTATTATTTTTATTGTCAAAATACAATCTTTTGTCTTTAATTGCCTAATCGTTGTTATCTTCGTCCAATGGGATTGATTCTTTAGTATTGTTACTAATCATTGTTTTCAATTCAAACTTACTTCTTCATTATTCTTCCTTCGTCGTCTATTGTGTAATCCTCTGAAAGGATTTTCAATTCTCTCTGGATGCAGCTAGCAGCAGCTAATAATACTTATTCGTCTTGGAATCTGTTTACAACGATTCAAGGAGTTATCAACATTAATTTTATCTGCACAGAAGCAGTTCTAATTATTATTCGCCGCAAAATGGTGAATTTCTTCTACGTCGCTGCTAAGCTTATCTACTAGCTTTAATATTACTTGATTGGACTTCAGGATTATTTCCTGTAGTGATATTCGTTACAAGAAGGAGTTATTTCACAAGTGAGTGTTTAAAAGATTTTAACATTCATAAATATTTGAATATTGCTTTGATGCTACACAACGCAAATTAATTTATTGACATTAGTATTGCGTTTGTGACTTGAGATTAAAAGACATTTCAAGATTAACTGTAAATCAATTTTATAGCATACAATTGCTATATGTATATGCTTAATTAATAATTACAAGTTCTCGACGTATCAAGTCGAGTGGTCCTCTGGAATTTTAAATAAATCTGTATTGAAACCAACAAGGTTTTTTATTGGGCGGATTCAATCATCTCAGCTTTAGAAGATCGTCAAGACATCAAACAAGAATTAGTGAGTGATTGTGCTTAAGAAGAATTCAGTGTCGTGTTACATCGCCTATGGTTTTTGTTTTCTTGTAAACCTATTATTTTATTTTCTATTCGAATGTATGGCGTGCATTTTGATTTTAATCAGCCCTAATTATCTATGCATACAGTCCGCTGAGATGCACGTTCTACAAAAATAACGACTAATAAATAAGATAAATACATAATTATTTTAAATTTATGTTTAAGAAAAAATGCAAAGAAAATTATTTAACACAGATTATTTAACACCATTAATTTTTCCTCAAAGTTGTATTATTAAAGTTTGTCTACCTAAACCTTTAACTGTCCGTCTATATTAAAATATTCCGAATTTAACAAACGTAGTGTCAAAATCTATAAATATATTTTATATATAAATATAAATAAATATATATAAATATATTTTATTAAGTTACATTAAGTTACATATGATACAGGACGTAAGCAAACATATTCTTTAATTAAACCAGATTGTTTAGTTCCATTGTTAGAAATAACCCTGAATTAATTATTCCGAACAATTAAAAATTTAAGAAAATAATTAAGAATCTCTATATATATAAAAGGCTTTGTCCTGACTGACTGAATGAATGACTGACTGACTGAATGACAGGAATCAACGTACAGCCTAAACTATAACAGGTAGAGACTTGGAATTTTGACAGTACCTTCGTTTCATAATGTAGATGCTCACTAAGAAAGGATTTTGAAAAATTCCGATTCTAAATGCCAAAAATGAGTGAAAAACGGGCAGAAAACGTGCATTTTTTGCGTTTCCGAAGCGTAATATATTTCAATGTCAAATCAATTACAGCTGGCTTTGGCTATTTTTGTCAAACCTTGGAAATGAAACTTTCGCGATCGCTTGAATGTTGTAGCTCACGCTGGTCGATTCATTTGTTTTTAATGTCAAGGCACGCATACATATGAAATTTTCAACCTACACGGAAGAGGGATAATCAACATAGGCCTAAATATGGTCAAACGTTGTTCGATTTGGACGAAACTCACTATACAGGGGTTTTCTGGACTAAGGAACTCGAATCTGAGGTAGCTTTTACCAGGTGACGCTATCTAATCGTGGTATGTAGTCCACGTGATTTAGGAGTTAATAAATATAATGATATAACTATTATGCTCTTGATTTTTAATTTTTGAAATAATTATCGCGGGCGAAGCCGCGGGCACATGCTAGTATAATATAAACGTTTATTTTTCATGATTCTTCTTTTTTAAATATTCTCCATATTATTACTGCAAATGTATTTTTATTTAATACAGGCCTACTTATTTCCCCCCCCCCCGACCACGAGTATGTACTCGTTCGATTGGTGTAAAAAATTAAAAATTGCAAACTTATCTTTCATATGTAACATTTATTCAATACAATAAACCAATTTTAAACTTTCAACCTAACACAAACAAACTAGGCATATAAATGTAATAAGTATAGAACCTGGCCCGGGCGGCTTGGGTCGCTTAAATCCTAAAAGGTAGAGGTGAAACTACGATAAAGAAAGAAAAAAAGAAAGAAAGAAAGAAAGTATAGAACCTTATTGAGTTACGAACTACTCATTACAAAGAAAAAAAATGTGTTACATTCTTACGGTCACACTGATTTGGTTATCACATTCATCATAATATAGTAAATCCCCTGCCTATTGAACGAGTAAGATTTGTGCAGTTTGATCCCATTACATTTGATTTAGTGTAGCGTTGCACTTATAGGTTATCGGATTATTTAACTACGGGTTAACTACATCACAAGCAAATATCATTTAGTGATGCTACAATGACTATTAACAGACGAATGAATTGGGTTTATATTCCAAGGGATTAAGTATGCTGGTTATATGAGCATCGTGATGCTTAGTATAGGTTATAGCTATTTCCTGCAAATGCGTTAACAGCGAAACAAATTCTTTAATAAAATGTAATTTGTAACTTTGTGGACTGTAATATTAACAAGAACAAGAGAATTATTATTGACCTCTATTTATAGAAATACTTACCTTTCCAGAATCGGTACCGGTAACAAATTTCTCAAGTTCTAAAAATTAATGTAGTTCTGATAAATTTTGTTCGAGATCTTCTTACTACAAATATTAGCTATACCCATATCATATAAATACTTACGATTCAACAATACTCATGCCCGGAGCAACGGGGATCCTGGAGGAGATTTCATTACCGAAGGCGAATTTAGTTACGCTTATTTTCATATACAAAACAGAGTGATAAATGGTAAGGCCATCGACTCCACAGTCATCTAGGAGGAAACTAACGTAGGCCTAATACTCAGACGTGAAAGGCTCGAGAAATTTTTTCCTCAGGCTCTACATACAGATGACTTCATTGTTTTTATTTTCTTTAAAATCTAATCTAATTTCGGCTTGGAATTCTTTAACGTGCCGTAAATATACAACACGATACCCACGTTTTATAGCCCCTTTGTCCTCAGGATTGGTATTCGTATTTTCAATATCCGGACTTCAAGTTACATTTATTGTGATTATTTAGCGAATACTCACAGGAAAATTATGCATGTAATGAGTGATGTTAAAACCACGAAAATTAATAAAGCACATCGCTAGTTGTCATTGCTGTACTAGTTTTCAGACTAACCTCCTTGGTATAATTAGTATCGACTTATTAATATTGTATTTGTTATTATACGAGACTTAAAATACTTCACCAGACATATATTATTTGTAGCCTATATCTTCTTTTGTTCATATAATTCACATCTTATATGTATACCATTTTCTGTGTTCAGTAATTGTACTGATCAAAGAAGCTACATGTACGAAGCTGTTTCAGTTTTCTGTCTTTGGGAATTTTCATAAAAAACAATTGCATGTAGTTGCCATGAAATGAAAGTGATAAAAAAAAAAAAACTATAAATTTTTGACTATAGACACTTGAGTTTGGTTGAAATTTCACATATTCTTATACTGGATTGGTACTGATTCATGAGATAAATATACACCAATATAAACGCCGTAATCAAAAGTTTATAATAAATACAGTATACATTTTGCCCGTAACAGATGAGGACAGGCAGACGGTCAGACAGATAGAAATCTTTTTTAACCTTAATCATTATGGGACGTGTTTTTCCACTGTTATCCACCGTTGTCGATTTAGATTTTCTCATGAATTCTATTGTAGTAGGCCCTATCCATCGTAAACCTAATGAAATTAAGGTAGGCCTATTTGAATTAAAGTAAATAAACAATCATAAAATATATGTAACACTTACTAGCACTTGATAAACAACTTTACTTTACTATCCCGCGTAAAGATAAGACAGTAATAACACACATAATACTGTTTGTTTTATAAATATTAATTCTTATAGGCCTAGTTAGCAAGATGGCACAAAATTTGACTGTGCTTCTGTAATATTTGTTTCATAGCATCGATTAAATGTTTGCTTTAAAAATTAATGATTTTCAAAGAGGGATAATTAAGCAAACATAAACAAGAAATGTGGATTCGTTTTGACCGTTTTAGGGCTGTCAAACGTAAGTAATCACAAAGTTACCACTAAAAACTAAATGTGTAGACAGAAATATACATTGTTTACTTATAAAGGTGATAATAACCGAATTACATTTCACAAATTTTGACTGTCGAAAACGATTTAGAATTTTAATGAATTGCTCAATGAATAGAGAAACAGTATTGATTGCATAATTTATTTTCATTGTCCAAGATAATGGAAGTGTTAAATTCTTAGTGGAAATGAAAACACGAGCGAGAGGGGGGCTTTGAAATATGTGGTGTTGTTCGGGAGTGTTGAATTAATATTGTCAGCGATGAAGAAGCAGCTACCGCATGCAGTATGGGATACGATAGGCATATGGTGACGTTCCCATACAAACCATTATAAACTAAGCCATACTGTTGCCGTGCTGTATACCACCACATATTAGCTTAATCTGTCATGCTCCTCTGAGTTTAATGCCATGAGATGAAGCTTCAGATACAATCAGCAATTTCCAAACCGGATCTATCGAATCCGATAGAGAGTTTTTTTCAAACCAAAAAATATGCTTCTCTGAAAATATATCTCTCGTGAACGTACAAATAGCTTATAAATTACAATATCTGTAATTGAAACGAAACGCTTCCAACAGAATACTGACCCTTTGAAAGCAAAAGTCAGGTTTGTGTAGATATATACAGTATTTCAGTTACATTTTTGACGCACTGTCACTTTTGTTGTTATATTGGTACTACGGTCGTAATTCTTAGGTTTTCGTGTGATTCTAAAGTACTGTACATATAGCTTACTGTAAACATCTGCTTATTTGTTTAATAACTTGTTAAACTTCTGCCTTCATTCGTAGAATAATTGTAAATTAACTGTCAAGTAAAATAATTCAGATTGATACATCAAACTTCGCAGGAAACGTACCCAATAGTCTATATGCCTCATAATCCCTATTACGAATGTATAATTATATAGAATTATTATACTTACTCTCGAGTGGGATTTATTAAGACTACCGAAATTTCATGAATGAAATGTAGCTGATTATATAAATAATAATAATTTTCCTACTTTGTTATATAAGAATTATTGTCATCTGCGAGATCACGGCATACTATGAATCAACAATCGATTAACAGATTCAAATTATCAGATTCTAATGAATGCTACCAATAATGCATATGAGAAACAGTTAATCTAGTTAAGATAAGCTAACATCAGAACAGAATAAAGGTACACGAACTGGCTTGTATAGAATTGAAATTGTGTTTTTGGGCTAATGAATGCACATTTATACTACTTCAATGTCCAAACAAGTTGTATAAAATGATGTGTCGTTTTATTTTTATTACCAATTTTTATCGCACCCACGTGAAATAATTTTTATGTTGCTTGTGAATAAATCGATAAAATCTGGACCTCTCAAAGCATTGCCTATGATTAAACCTTCGCCGGTAATATCGGTAATATCGATCAATGCTATCATCATTTATTCAAGGTGAGGAATTATTATATCTAACGTGAACGAATGTCATACAGTTAAATCCACTTGTTATTGTTTCAAAAGAATATTTTTGTCGGGGTGGTTTCAAGGTAGAGTCTCCATGTTCAGAAAAGATAATCGCGTTCAAGGGAATTAAATGCCTGAGCCGATGCAGATTGTCCTTGATAAACGCGAGAGTTCATGTTTACAAAAACAAAAATAATACATGTCGCCCTGTACTCGTTGCTAATGCATTGCTATAAACTTTTTTTTTAAATTTAAGTGGTGTCTATCATTTCCCAAAGTTAGATATGAAACACCACCACCCGGCAAGAAGGAAAAATATACAGTAGTCAGCATTAATTTGTTTAAATTACAAACTTTTTAAAAAGAGGAACAGAATACGTACAAAGGCATCATAATGCATAGCGACAAAGAAATTCACAACAAAATAATTGTAAAATTTAAAGTTATCGGAACTCACATTTATTTCGTGCAGTAGGCCTACCAGTTCCGATAAGTACATTTAAATTGAAAGATGTACGCCTTCGACATAGCTCAATAAAGAAAAATTGGATTTATAAAGTTTATAACTTCGATGGATTGGATTTTTGCCGTTTGGTAGGGAACATCGTCTGATGTTCTTTCCGGCAAGCACGTGGTCGGGGAGGGGGGGGGGAGTTAGACTAAAATAAATGAAAGTCTTAGTCTATCATTTGGCCTTGTTCCTTTATCCGACGTTCTTGATAGCCTCCAGGTCTCTATCCTGGGGTTTCTAAAGGGGTTGTGTCGCCTTCCATAGTTGCGTTAATATGGTAGGAAATGACGCCTTCCAGGCACTCGTACTCTGAGAGGGAATTTGTCGCGCCACACCAAAATGATATTGAGAAAGAACAAAACCTTTTGGCGATTCCGGTTCTTGAAGATATAATGCCACAAGTACGTACCTGCTTAGTCAGTAGAATATTTTTGGCACTGCTCAATCTCACAGTGATGAATCTGGAAGGACCCTTGAAGTCCCCGTTACTTTTCTATCTACAGGTTTAAGAATGATTAAGAGCTATGGACATGGGCCACAATACTCCCAAGGAGCATTAATTCAACCATTCATTGCCTGCATGTTTCTTTTACCATTTCTCTGATTAAGCTCCCGTCGATCGGATTTACAAGTCATTGCCAATGTATTGATCACATACATCTGGTAGACAGTAAATGGCATGCTTTAAGATAATCTTTAGATTGTGAATATCAGCATGCTTATTTAATACTAAAGAGAACCAGAATTTACTTGATTGGCTTGGATGTTTGGTTCTTCTATTTTCACTCGTTATTACGTCTAGTTATCCAACATCAGGTAGGCTAGTGAAATACTTTTCGGTTTTATGCACATAAAGCTAAAACTTTAGTTCAATAAGTGTGTAATATGTACTACCTGAAAATTTTAAGAAAAAACCTGTACAATAACAAAATAAGATAGGCTATTTTATTTTTTTGATTATGACGCACACCAAATGAGGCTAATGACATTATTTTTCGTACAATCTCCTCCACCTGAGATGTCTGTTCCTCCCTTAAATTCTCTTATTTTCATATCTTCAACATTTACGGCATACATAGGCATTAATTTCGCAACTTCCTGAAAAACTGTAGCATTATAACTTTCTAAGCTTTGATTTACATTTTAATATCCCTGACATAATTCACGGATTTTAATCTTCTTCAAGCTTTAATCTTGACCGCAGTTATATTTTGAGTGACGTTTTATCAACCTCCCATAATATATAGCTCTAGTAGTGTGAAGTCTATGGTTTGATAATAACAAGCTTATGTGCTTCCTCCGCCATTAATAAGTCTCTGGATCCCTCGCCTTGTGGTAGTGAAGCGGTTATAATCATGAGAACATGGCGTTGTCGTCCGCGTATAATAATTATTAATCGTCCCACAGATAACAATCTCGATCTCTCTTGAAACCCCCTTTTCAACATGGGAGTCTGTCCTCAGTAGAATCGCTGCGCCCTGAAATATGAGAGGCTTAGCTTGTGATACTCCTAACTCAGTGCAGTAGTGGATCAACTCTCTGTTCCGTGGCAGGAAAGGGGGAAAGAAGATATTAATCATCTGTGGAAAGAATTTATTAGGGTGTTTGTTGCTAAATGTAAAAAGAGAATTACTACTTTAAGGAAGGTTAAAATCCTCGGAATAAGTAAAGTAATTAAACTGCCTCTTGAGTACAAAGGTATACTTAATTATTTTTGGTGAAAAAATGTTTAACGGCATTGGTTGAGTAGTAGTTTATTTCACAAACAAAAATGACGAAAATTAAGATTTTACATTTAAGAATTAATTCAATTTTTATGCCCTTTTTTAGAATAAATTTAAGAAACCACGTATTTATTAGAGTCTCAAAATGAATGAATGAATGAATGATTTATTCTTGTATCTTGCGTTGTACAAAAGATCACCCCTGGTGTTACAGAAAGTTTTTTCACCAAAGGGCGTCTGCATACATAAAAAAAAAAAACACATATATCTAAAATCAATACATCTACAATCAATACTATTACTAATAAATGTTTACCTTTTGAAAGTATATCCCCTTACCATTTCTAACCAATTTCTCTTAAGCAACTAATTTGATTTTCCCATTTTATTTTAACTATGTACAAAAAATTTCCCAGTTCCTTTAGTGTTTTGGTGTTTTTTGTTACAGATAATTTCTTATATGCCACTTCTTTATTTAATTTTAACATTTTTTTATTTAAAAACTTATGTCGTAGCGTTTCAGTTTCGGGACAACTTAAAATTATATGTTCTGCATCTTCATTACTAAGACATAATGGGCAACGGCCTTTCTCAAAATTTCTTCTTGCCCCTCTAAGCTTCCATATCCCTAATCTCCACCATGCTAGCCCAGCTTTTTGTTTCTTCGAGCAATCATTCACATAATTTTCCATACCCCACATTTCCTTCATTTTGATGTAGAATACTAAAGATTTCTTTTCCCTCATTACGGCAAAATGGTTCTGCCTTTGTATATCATTACATCTTTTAATAACTATTTTTGAAATCACATTGATGTTTTTCTCCTTGTTCAATACTGAATTCCATATCCACTTTAATCCTATCTCATCTAATGTTTTCCTAATGTACTGTATTCTGTTTCGATTGCCATTATCACTCACTTGGGCTTGGAAGCAGATTTTCACTATATCTTCATTGTCTTTTTCCCAGATGTATCTGTAATACCTTAAAATTTTGCTTAAAATGACCCCCATACTACTGTCATATCCTAGTTCATATCGAGCTGCTTCATTTGATGAGTATCTTGGTACCTGCAATATTTGTTTGCAGAACCTGGCTCTCATCATATCCATATATTTCCAAGAATTAATTTCCCCCCACACTTCACTTCCATATAAAATTTTTGATTCAACTATTGCTTTATATAACCTGTTTAACATTTTGAATCTGATTTCGGGTAGTTTGGTTGAGCAATTGTATATAGCATTCATAGCTACTTTGCCATTGTTCCATGCAGCCTTGTTTTGAAGTTCCCAAGATCCCTTATTATTAAAAATTATTCCTAAATATTTTATACAATTTACACACTTTATAGCTTTATTATCTATGCTCCATTTTTCCCACTTACTTAGTTTATTGCCATTTTTGCAGACTAAAATATTGGTTTTGTCAATGTTAATTTTTAGACTCCAGTCGTTACAAAATTTATTGACTGCATCAATACTTCTTTGTAAACCTATGGGTGTAATTGCCGTTAATACTAAGTCATCTGCAAATTTTATTCCTGGAATACATACGTTCATAACTGTTGGTAGGTGATTGCTAGTTGTTTCTACCTCGTCAAAAATGTCGTTTATGAATATATTGAACAACTGGGGGCTAAGGTTGCACCCTTGCCTGACACCCGTTCTTTGGTTAATCATCCTCGTATTGCTACCGTATTGGTTAATTCTTACACAAAATTCTATATTATCATACAATGCAGCTATATTGTTTGTAAACATGTCACTTAAACCTATTTTTCTAAGTTTATACCACAATTGATCCCTATTAACTGTGTCAAATGCTTTTTGTAAATCAATAAAGCACCAATAAATTTTCCCCCTTTTTTTACTAAGGTATTTATCTGTCACAGCTTGCAAGATAAATAAATTGTCAACAGTTCTCTTGTTTTTCCTAAACCCGCTTTGCCATTGGGATATTAAGTTATGTGCTTCTAGCCATTCGGTTAACCTATTTGCTAAAATTCCCGTGTATAATTTAGATACTGCTGTCAACAGGCTTATGCCTCTGTAATTGCTGGGGTTTTGAGTATCACCTTTATTCTTGTATATAGGCACTACAATAGCTTTTTTCCATGATTCTGGTATTTGATTCGTCATTTTAATTTTGTTAAAGAATTTAGTTAATATCTCTAGCCATCTCTGATTTTCACACATTTTTTTTCCATACCTGTGTTTGAATTCCATCCATGCCCGGTGATTTCCTGGCCCTAGCTTTTTTGATTATCCTACTAACTTCGTATTTGTTAATCTCGTTGTCTAATCCTTCAATATAATTCATACATGGATATACATGTATATTATGATATGTGGGCCTACTTGCTTCTCTAAGCTGAAATAATTCGGAAAAATGATTGACCCATGACTCTTCGTTTATAGTTAAATTCCTAGTAGTATTATATTTCAACCTCTTAAGATAATTCCATATTTCTGATGTGCTATTGCTAGTTAACCAGTTATTTATTTTCGCACTCTCTTTGTTATGAAAAAGTTCCTTTTTCACTATTAGTAATTTTTTATACTGATTTTTCATATCCATGTAACACGTTTTTTCAGGACTCTCACTAGATCTACCTTTTGTCTTGCACCACCTCTTATAAGCTAATCTTAATTGTGATCTCATATTTTTGCATTCTAAATCATACCATGAGATATTCCGTGAGGGGCCTGTATGTTTGCTTACCTTCACCACACTACAAAAAGAAAACATCTAATGTGAAATTCATATAACTTCCTCTACCCATATATACTTTGCCTCTTAGTATAATATATTCTCTTAATGTAAATGAAGACATTATATTCTTGACATTCTCTTAATGTAAATTGGTCTGACATTCTGCGTGTAAATTGGTTGTAAAAATGAAGAGAATTTCGTTACCACATCGTATTGCATCTCGGAAGGATACATAATCCAAATAAAATTTTATTAATGCACTCACGTAACTTTCTTTACTCTAAGCATAGTCAATACACCTTTCTCACTTCACATTCTGAAATAGAATAAGAGGCCATATTACAAAGACCGCGTATTCAGTTGTTTGAAACTGATGCATGCACACCTGGCAAGACTGAGTTTCTACAGGCAGTTGGTGGCTTATAACTACCATTCAGAGATTTAAAGAAAATGTTTCTTGGTATAGGTACCCCATGTGCAGAATTTAAAGAAAATCGTTTAAGGCCGTTTTCGATAAAATCTCGAAAAACGAAATGTTATTCATGTTAAGTCCCCATATAAGTAAGAAAAAGTCGTCGCCAATCAGTCACATCCTCAGAAGGTACCTCACCCAAATAAAAAATATTGTTTTTATACAATTTTCTGTTTCTTGAGCAAAGCTGTTAACAGACATACACACACACAGTACAGATAGACATATTTATTAAAATAGTGTTTTTGGATTCAGGGGCCTCAAAACATGTATTTATGTTAAAAAATCAACTTCGAATTTGAGGATCGAACACAATACTTCCTCACCTATAGTACCTATGGTACGGGCAGGGGAAGTAAAAAAGCTAAGGGATCCTTTCAAACTACTCAGGTGAAAAATGTCCCGTCATTCATTCTGATAACTCAATTTCATATGTAAGCCATAGGCCTAACTAGACCTTACGAAGAACGGGCTCTTTTGCTGGTATAATAAACTCATAGTCTTTTAGTAGGAACTGTTGCCCTTTTTTATTGGTGTGTGGTTCAATTTCGAAATTTTCTGTTTAAGATTTTCTAAATGCGCACATAGTCATTTTTGTTCGACTGTGGTCTCTGGGTTCCATAATTTACCTTGAGTAACTTGCTACTAGGTATTAGTGGAATTTGGTTATGTTTCATTTTGTTTTGTTGTGTGTACTGTTTCTTGTTTTTTTTATTTATTTGAGACGTATAAACATCCCTGTAATTAGCCTATTCTACATCAGGGATGTGAGTACCAATGCATGTAAATTTATGCTTGACAACAAATATTACCATTACTATTTTACTCTGAAATATAGTAAATCTATTAGCAACGATAAATATAGTATTTATTTATTAATTAGCCTTTTTTACATTGATCCTTTTGTAAAATTAAGTTTGCTCAATTACATTATATTTTTAAATAGTTGCACATTTTATTTTAAAAAAATGCAGAACTTAAAACGATTATAATTATTGATATGATAAAATATTTTAAGACTGTTTGTAAAAAATAAAGAATCTTGGGTAAATGTTTGAAGAAGTTAGGAAATTCACCTATCCTCCTTAAATGTCAGATTAATGACGTAAAGTTGTGGATATGCTTCTGAATCTCCTTTCAAATAGAATAGAGAGAATGTGTTGGACTGCTGACAGTGAGTGAGATAAGAGGTCCAGACTTGATTGTCTCGAGTGCAGAACTTGCGGAGTCCATGGGTTGAGGCTCAGATTGTCCGCTTGTTCCTAACAAACACGGCGGGAATTACTAAACAGGTTTAGCGCAGATACTTCCCTGTATTTAATCAGGGGTGGAACAACCCGAATGCTGCCAAACGATTAGAACAGGGGTTGGTAGATTTCCCCCTTCCAAGAAATCCAAATTACGTTTCTAAAACAAACGATGACAATTTTTGCAGCTTGTTAATCTTAAAACTAATCACTTATACAGTGTGGCTTAAAAATAGTATTTTGAGGAGCTAATAATCAATCAAAAAAAGTTTGAAAAACATGTGTTCTCTTCTTCATGAGAATTTCAGTATCATATAGGATACTAATGTGATCCATTCATGATAAAAGTGAGATTATTATTATTTTGAAGATAGCAGTGTTCAGTAAAACAAGATAAAATTTAAGTTCTATAGCCTAATTAGTGTGCAAACGGGCTGGGGAATTCTCCCTAGCAGATTAGCCTACAGTTTTTCCCTGACAGGGAAAGCTATTTTCCCATTAATTTGTCGTAACTTGTAAATCGTATGAATTATTATTACCTAGTGCCTGGATCTGTAAGTTACATTAAAAGGTAATAAAATACAATTAATATAACATGGGCTTTTATTTCTGTAACGAAGCAACTTGATATACTTGTAAAATTTTTGTGCACGAAGAATGATGGAGCAGAAATTTCGATAAATGTTCCACCCCGCTCATGAAGAAGCTTGGTTCTTAGTTCTTACCTGCCTATAATTAATATTTTATGCGGGTTTTGAAATTCGAATGGAGAAACTTATTTAGGCCTAACGGTTCTATTAACATAAAACTTGACAAAAGTATTGCAAGACAAAAACACTTATTTATTTGGGAAATCAACCCTTAAGGGACTTGGAAAAAGGGCATTTTTTATGGTAGGATTTTCTTTAAAGTTAGAATTTAGTACTCTGCAACCCCTAAGGGTTTTTTTAAAGGCAAAGGGTTCATAATAACGAGTTAAATCTTTTTATGAAGAAACATATAGTATTCTTACATTTTTTCGTTTGCAAAATTAGTCAGTGATTGTTAAAAATTAGTAAAAAGTAAGGATTAAAGTACTTAGGAGTAATTATTTTCTAGGAGTTTATGAAATCCAAGGCAAACAAAGCTGCCGGCAACAGCAACAATCCAGGAACAAGTGACACTACTGTCGTTAGACTATAAATGGTGTTTTGATTACGTCTGTATTGAGTAATGTTGGAAAAGAAGTAAAAAAACTTCTCCCGAGTAACTTCGACATAACGTTTTGTCAAAATTTATAGAGATGACAAAAAACAAGATGGATGGGACGGAAGAAGACACATTCTTCATACAGAAACATGTCGCTAGGGACATGGTGCATCAATCTGTTCGTCTGCGCTAGGAAGCTTATTTTGCCATACTCCAATATGGCTCTCAGATTGTCTCAAAGGTCTACTACCCTTTTATACACGCGATAAAAATAGATGTCCTTTCTGTTGACGCCTTCATTTTCCTTCAGATGTTTAACATCAAGCCTTTCTCTGCTGCAGCCATATGCAATCTTAGCTAAGTAATTATTTCAGGCGAAGTATTGCACCATCTATTGAACTGACTCTGCTGTATTGTGACAACTAAACTTCAAGAAATAGTGCTAGTGCTCTTGTTTCTAATGAAACTGACAAATTATTTGCGATTGTTTGTCCATTTATGTTTACAAAAGAAATTTGCAAATTAATTAAGCAATACGAGTTTCACAGTAAATATAATATGTTAGCAGTAAAAAGGTTAATAACATTTTCTGTAGACCAAGTATGCTGGTTTCAGCTTGAACTTCTCTATTATTATGATGGAAGCCATTCGACTCAGGATTTTTAGGCCCGGTCTGCCTTGTATATTCAGCTACAGCCCCAACGATGTTAATAAGATTGGGCAAGATTAATCGCCACGTTGAGTTAGTAAAGACCACAAGATTTGCCAAGATTCTATGCTGGATGTACACTAATGACATTTATAATCCCCATTCTGGACCAAGGATTAATATATTTCACTATGTTAAATAAAATTAAAGGATATTAATTGTGAAAATGTACTCATTCAGCCGGATTAAATCCATAACCCTTGACTTAAGGTACAAATATAAAGCTAATTAACAGCCCTAAGTAACACTGTTACGAAATATAAAACTTGTTCCCTTTTTTTAAGTTCATATTTTATATAACTTGTAGATTTTACAACCTTCTTAGATAAACAATCCCAAAATAGGTAATTTTCTTTAATTATCTTGACCAAAACAAGACGTTAAGCTGTTACAGTAGACCTACTTCTTCACTGAACGACACTTAGGCGCAGGTTGGCGTAATCAGAAAGCAGGTATAATATTATATTTTGATCTTCTTCTGATCCCTCAAAGGTTTCTGTTTCTAGTGCTTTCCGTCATGTTTTTATGAAGTGTACCTTTATAATAATAAAATTAACCTTCTTCATTTTTTCAAAGCCGTAAATTATAGCTTAAAGTAGTATAAACACAGCTGAATTAAAAAATACAAATTAAAAGTTTTATTATATAATCTTACATACAACTGAAAATTCGTTATGAAAGCTTGGCTAGCTTTTATAACAATAGGCCTATATAATAGAGTTAGAAAACTGGAAAACTTCAATAAAAATTATAATTTTCTTTAAAACCTTCAAAATAATATATACCTTATATAAAGGACGTACTTTCCTTAATCTTGCTATTTCTAAAAGAAATGTTATCGGGTCAGATTTTACCGTAAAAAAGAAGGTAGTAGTTAATAACTTGATCAAATTTTCTTACATACCGGTATCCTAATTATTGTATTCTGTCTTTTGTTTCAACTTTTAGGTAGGCGAAAATTAAACCACGTTGTTATGGTGAAAATCCAGTAAGCAACTAATTTGAGCCTAAAGGAAATTGATAGTGGTATTATACATAAACATTAGTCAACATAACATAGATCCAGGTCCAGGTATGATATCCCTCGAAAAATTTTGAATGCTATGCCTTCCGATCGCTATTGACTTCATAGGTAAGCGGAAGGATTGGGAACCTGTGATTGGTATGGCGTTTCCCACGGCCCTTAATAATGCTTATCTTCTTGCCTAGAAACGCTGTTTCTTTGTGAAGCACCCTTTCGGTTGTCCTCACAAAGATGTCACTCCATTCCAGACTTCCTTGCCTCAGAAAAGGAAATCTGATGTGTTACACTCTCATAACTTCCTCTACCGTATGTATGGGCAATATAACTTCCTCGCTTCACGTTCGGATAAAGAATATGAGGCCTTAGTCTATAACAGGGAGTGCTAATTCAGTTGCTTCAGCCACATAAAAGTAGTTTTCTTCACCACGCACAAGTCTTAAAGTCAGTCTTTATAGTGACTGTCCTACAACTACGTTCGGAGAAAAATATTTTAAATAAAAGTTTTAGCTCTTAGTATAAGCATCTCTGGATAAAATGATAACAAAATCGTTAAAGCCATTTTGGATAAAAGAAATCGTGAAAAATTAACATTTCTTCATGTAAAATGGTAGTCATCAAAAGAGAACGGTGTCGTCAATCTTCCTGACACATACCCAAAGGTGCATAGGAATAGACTTTCCCCAAATATAAAATTTCGTTTGGATACGATTTTGCGTTCTTTAGCTATGATAGTGGACATATTATAGACAGACTGACTTACACACAGCCATGTATCTGAAAATTGTACTTAGAGTCATGGGACATCAGAACGTGTAGTTATCCATATGCCAGTAACCTGACATCGAATTACAGGATCAATGCATGATACTCCCTCTACTATTATTATTATTATTACTATTATTATTATTATTATTATTATTATTATTATTATTGAATTTCCAGAAAAGAAAATAGAACCCTCTTGTGCATTAGCATATTAGTAGCAGGCTGCCTACGGTATGCGCAGAAAAAGTAATAAGAGGTGGGAAGTACCAGTGATTGAACCCAGTTCTCCATATTAATAGACATAAATCTTAATCACTGGAATATGAAGGCGTCATAGAAGTTAATAGCTTTGTTTTCGTATTCTGTATTAGACTTCATGAATAAAAATTACTTAAACGGACTCATCATCATAATAAACCAAATTAAGAAATGAGTCCTAAAGTGATGCATTACTTCCAGACTTGTATAATCCTCCTTTCAGTAGTTTGCTCTTAAGTTATCGCTTTCCCCTTACTCGTCAGAGGGTAATAATGTAGCTCCGACATTTTCGCTATAAATTCTCGCTCCCATCTTCTTTTTTCTTGAAATAGGAACTATCTATATGGATTTTCTGTGAAGCAGACGTTATTACTGGAAACCAGATCTGAAAGAAATGTGTGGTTTGTACCTCCCCTTTCTCCGTACTTACCCCTCTTGCACACAGCTTCTCTAAGATAACGCCATATTGACTCCAACACGAAAAGTCTGTGAGCCATTTATTATACGTAATAACCGCCCTGGGAAGCTCCGGATTAAATAAAAAAATAATAAAGTAGGTAATCAAAGAATGGTAAAAACAGATAAGGACAATCCAATTTTCTTTCTCCCGCTTTCTACCCACCTACAGTATTTTCACGTTAGACTGAAATTTCTTTGCTCTCGCGACAGAGATGATCGATTACCCCAAGATCACCGATATGAAGTCAGAATATAACTGTTCTTCATTATAATTAATTCTCTAAGTTTGGGTTGAAAATAATTAAGATCTTAAGTATATAACATTTTAATAACTACTGCTAAATAAACTCTAATATCACCGATATTAAGTAAAAATATGACCATTATTCATGGCAATTAATTATCTAAGTTCATACTAACAGTCAATAAGATCAAAATTATTTTTCGTTAAAACTATTTAATAAATTACTGTCGATTTATAATGTAAGCCTGCTAATTCAGATTTGGAATTGAGGTAGGGTATTGAAAGTTAATATCATCAAACTCAAATCTTCGGACAGAATTGTTTATGTTTGCCACCTGCGATGACATCATGCGTTTGTGACTATATTACATAAACCCTCATTTTGAGCAAGTAAACAATATTGTGTCTCATATAAATCCAACTAATTCCACCTAAACAACTTAGAAATTCAGCTTTAATGCTGTTATTACATTTTATTTCGCAAGTTTGTTGAGAATAAATTATTGCGTCGTAACTTCCTCGTTTTACAGAATGGACGCTTTTCTTCACTACATTACACGATATACAGTAAGGAGCTCAGCAGAAGGCGAGTGGCAGAAATACATGTTTCAATCAATGCTAGAAGCATAACATTGTCCCCCCTATTTCAGGCCTCGTTCGCCATCTTCTGAACTCAGTACTTGTAGAATGATGGTGATTGTATTAGATTTAAGGCTAAAATAATATTCCAAATCAAACTAAACATCTCAGTGCCTAATGGATGGGGTAGAGTAAGGGAATAGTAAGCAGTAGGCTAACGCCGGGAGACACTTCCGCATTGGTTCTACGGCAATAAAGGAGATTTAAATTGTAAAATATTGTATTAATTAATTTATAAATAACTTTTCGCACAGGATACTCTCTCAATACACACATGTGCCTTGGTTTTCAAACCTCCTCCTGGAGTATGTAGTCTGCAATGCACTTACGGACCTTATAATATCGTAATATACTATTTTGAACAATTATGTTCTTTTGCAAGGCCTACTCACCATGATTGTTGCATGTCATGAAATTGGAAGATACATCACGTTCAGTTGTTGCTATGGAAACGTATAGGCCTAATATGTAAGTATAGTAATAATTACTGTCTTACTTGTGTATAAAATCAAGTCAGTATTTTGTCAGGTATAAGATCTTGGCGTAGTCTACTAAATAAATGAATAATTTAGTTATTTACTGAATACAGGGAATCGCTAAAACACCAACAGTGGGAATGAGAAAATGGTTAACCTAAAAATTAAAATAAGCTAAATTCAAAACAGAAAAAAAAAACACAAGAAGTGGCTTACACCGTATCAGAATTATATTTTTAATGAATGCACATTTAAATGGTTCCAATTTCCAAATAACATGTTTTTATTCTGTTCATTGGCAACAATACAGATAGGTGACCTATTAATCACTGCGTATTGATACTTGAACGCATCCAGTAAAAAGGTGACGTTTTATCCGATAAAACCCCCCTCCATGCAAGCAAATAAAGATAAACGATCTTGATTGGTCCATATCCGAGACATTGTCAGACGTTATTAGTCAGTATAAAATGCGCTATATAAGAATAGAATAATCAGTATAAAACAATCAAACAAAATATTCCTAAATTCAATTGCGTATATTGCAATGGCCGTTTATATATTTGAACAATGCATAGGCCTACAGACAAAAGACAATCGTTTGCAACAAATAAAGCAAAAGAATATGAAAACACGATCACTTAAATTTTTAAAAATTACACATTGCCATTTATAAAATGACAAACGTTGAATTCAAAATTAATACACAACTGAAATACATCGTAAAATATGTACACCATATACTAATATAAAAATGTAATGGTTCTTGTCTGTCTCTTCCGACTTCAAAACTTCTAAATCGATAGAGCTGAAATTCTGAATGAAAGAATGATAGATTACAAGACTAATGGCCGGATTCTATAAACTCGCGAATTACCTATGGGTAAATTATCCAATGGACAGAATTTACACAAAAATAACACCACACAAACACAAATAATTTAAAGATAGCAATCACATACACTTGTGGCGAGTTTCTAGTTAAATGTCCTCTGGATAAATATGAAAATGACAGAAAAAATGTTCCTACAAACTCGGGCTAGATCTTTCCAAGGGTAAATCTTCGGGTTAATTTATCCTTTCATGGATGGCTGGATAAAATTTAACCTTTCATAGAATCAATAGTAATATTTAAACAATGATAATCAAAGCCTTCTGAATTAAATTAACTGTACAACTCCAAGGCCTTGCTCATTATATAATTGTAGGTTAAATGGAACTAATTTGTCTATGGGTAATTTACCCATAGGTGATTCACTAGTTTGTAGAAACCGGGCATTAGTCGTTGACTCATCTTCACTATTTCAACCAATACCATAATCATTAAAATTCAATATCATATAAATTGATCACAAGCCATGACGAAATAACAACTGAATAGATACGAACATGGGCGTAGTTTCAGCTTTTTAACTGGGGTGGCAAGGTCTGTTTGCAAATAACTGATATTTTTACTGCCGATTTTTGGGGTGGCAAAAAGATGGGTTTGGGACACCCCGTAATTACGCCATTGGATACGGATACAGAGTAATCTTTCACAGCCTACTGGTGAACCTGAAGATCCTAGAAATTTAACGTACATTGTTTTGGCATAAGCAATAGAATTAGCCCAAATACTGTAGGCCTATCGAAATAATTTTCATGACAAAAAACACTCATTAAGAACATTGTGTTTTTGTCACATATTAGACCTATCAACTCCTTGTTATTTTCATTGATAGCGTTGGAAATGATCTTCTCAGCATCTGTTTCTAATCTCTTGATTCGGCCTTCATACCACTCATTTTCTTGTACGGACGATATTGCTTTGGTATTTGATCGAATATTTGATTTATGCGTACACAAGTAGGTCAAATATTGAAATAATACTGCACAAATTAATAAATAAACTGGTTCATATGGAGTTAGAAGCCAGCAGGTGTAATTCTCAAGCTCCGGAAGAACGTCAGGTGCGTTAAAGTGCGTTTACTTCCTCCTGTTGTTTCTCGCTTGAGGCTAAACATATTTTTTTCACCCTTACCAATGATGAGTAACCAGCTAGTAATAAATCAAATAAATATTTCAGTTATATTGTGCACATATTATTATACAATATTACGGGCGTTAAGTTCATAACAGACCATGGGCGTCCGCAGAATTTTTGGCAAGGGGCCAATGAACAAATTACCATCACTATGCTACTATTATTATTACTATCATTATTGCTATATATATTATTATCATTATTATTATTATTAATATTATTACTATTATTATTATTATTACATAATCAACATCTTTAATTTTCTGTAGCTGGACCTATGACCAGGGATACAAAGAAAACATCTGATGTATAAACTCACATGACTTTTTTCACAACTTAAAATTTCACAGGTATATATTCGTATAAAATATAAAATGCGATACTTTTTTGCCTTATCTTCATTAAAATAAAATGTTTGGCTATACAGTAAATCGTTTCAAGTTTAGGGGAAGTAATTATTCCTACATGCTCATATCTAGTCAGCTGTTACAGCTCGTTTTCATTAAAACAACGCCAACATACAACAGTATGTGGAAACTTAAACTTCACTTCACATGAGTTGCTTAGAGTCATTTAATTTAGAAGTTTATGCGTAAACAAAATTTCCAGTGAGGGGCAGCGGCCCTACCCTGCCTCCCCTTCCGGACTGCCAGGTAACAGATTCTTGTAAGTATGTGTATGTATATATATATATATATATATATATATATATATATATATATATATATAGTATCATGGGCGTAGTTTCAGCTTTTTAACTGGGGTGGCAAGGTCTGCCGCCCCAAATTTGGCGTTAAAATTATGTAGTTTAAGAGGGGTTTGGGAATTCTGGGGTGCCAACTGCCACTCCTTGCCACCCCGTAATTACGCCGCTGTACGGTATATATATTTCTCTCGCTACTGTTATAGAGCACCTTTCGACCTAGTATCGCAATACCTAGGTATAAATGTGACTCGCCCGTTGGAGGAAGCCAAGACCTTCTTGGTCTTCGTCAATTTGATAGCCATGAAACAGGTAACCTCATAACTGAAAATCTATTTTACTTTTGTGTCCTTTCCTCACACTTAACAAATACGTTGTATAATGCATATTCGTGCTGAAGTTTTGAGTTCCTCCAATGTTCATGTGAAACTTTGATTCACCTAATTCTACAAAATTCATCCCCATGAAAAACATATAACTACGTGTAAAAGTACAGTACTTTCGTACGTAATCCCACGTGTGTATCGATAGATAAGTGAATGTGAAGAACGTACGAATTTATCTAATAAAATTTATAATCTCGAATGGGATTTATCAAGACTGTTCCATGAATATCATTTTATAAAAATCATAATTACTTTATTACTTGTGTTGTTTAAAATCAAATTATCATTCAGTCATGGCATAAAAATAGAACGAACAATTGATTATCGAGTGCTGGCCTACTAAACAATGCTACCAGCAGTGCTTTTGAGAAATAGTTAACGTAAACAAAATAAGCTAGAATCAGAACAGAATAAAACACACGAACTGGCTTATTCTTTCTTTACCTAAGTTTTACCTCTCCTTTTAGGGTCATTACCAGGGCCCGGATTCTAATGACATGTCATCTTTTTATTGATGCTACATAGATATTGCCAGCTTGTAGATAAGTCATAATCATGGCCTCTAGATTGTAGAAATGCATTTTTACTAGGTCACTTTTTGTCATTTTATGCCATTTTAAATTTTTAGGGCATTTATTTCAATTTTAGGTCATTATTTTGTCATTTTCGTGTCATTTTCTTCCTTATTAAGTCATTTTCATGTATTTACACTGATTGCATTAACTTTTTTTCGTCGTTAGCGTCTTTGAAGTGTTGTTTGTTTAATGCAAGAAGGAAAAATTCTGTTTAAAAGTCTTGACATGTCTCAGTCGGAAATGAGAATCAAAGAAACGCCAAAATTTTGTATTATATTACTGTAAACTACTGTTTACCCTCAATAAACAACAATATAATCCGGCAGACCACAAAAGGAAATGCCTCAGTGCCAGTATAAATTTCCGTGAGAAAAGAAAATTAACAACATTACAGTTATTTACAGTTTTTACAATTATGTACAAATTACTCTATAACCTCGTGTGTAGAATAATAATTTTTTTATGAAGAAAATGTCACTTTTTAGGTCATTTTTTTTATGATTATTAAGTCATTTTCTTTAAAATTCCGGGTCATTTTATAGGTCATTTTTCAAACAATTTTAGGTCATCAGAATCCGGGCCCTGGTCATTACAAACTGGCTTATTCCGAATCGAAATTGTGTTTTTAATCATTGCACATTTAAATTGTCTCGATTGCCAAATAAATTATATTGTATAAAATCATGTTTTTTATCTTATTTATTGAAAGTAATAGAGATAGGCCTAATAAACGCATTAATCACTGCATTGATGTATTGACGTGTCCAGTAATCAACCGACTAGTGAAACAGATTAAACTGCTTCCTTGCGACCCTTGTAAGCTAAGTTAAACGATCGTAAATGGTCGATTGATAAACGTTACAGGTCAATATCAAAGACAAGTCGTATGAATGGAATAGTCATCAACAGGGCCCGGATTTTGATGACATGTCATCTTTTATCTGGAACATCATAGACGTTGCCTACTAGTGCAGATATTCTCATCATGACTCGTAGATTATAAAAATGGTAATTTTTGGATCATTTGTTTCAGTTTTTGGGTAATTTTTTCAGTTTTGGATCATTTTTTGGTATTTTGCCGTCATTTTTATATTTTATTTTTTAAGTATTTTTAGGTCGTTAAAATCCGGTCATCAATATCATAAATAACTACTTCCTGCTTAATAGAGTTTGTATTTGGATGCAGATCCAGCGTTTCTTTGGCTGAGAGTCTTGTTCAGTTTAAGTTGTAACAAGGTATAGTTTTATAACCATAATGCGTTGTCTCATAACACCCCCGACCCATATTCTCTAAAATGATTCCCCCTTCCACACTTCTTTATAGACTGCTATTCGGCGAAATTGCCCCTACCAACCTCACGCAATAAAACTTGAAGACTAAAATCTGTGAGGAGGGCTGTGTGGGGGCAAAGATTATTATTATGATTATGTCTCAGACGCCACAATTTTATTCTCAGCCTCTTCCATATCCCCTTTGTGAAGGAAAAGATTTCTTCCTTCTTGCATCAACAAATGACGTAAACAGATAACATAGGGGATTTTCCTCATGATATATCTACACAAACTTACTTATTATTCTAAAATACTGAAGGTTATCGAATAAAATTTTCAGCTGAGATTTATTTCTCACTTTGTGGTCATCTCCGATATAGACATTGGCACCAACACCCCCAACCACTGATACCGAAACCAACCGTGGCATTATCATTATATCTTGATGAAATAATAAAATTAGGCTAATAAATCAGGTATAATGATAAAGTGCTAGATGTAAGTTATATTAATGACGTATAATGTACTATAAAGTAAACTTTTCATTTTCACATAAATTTCTACTTGGAATTTTAAATGATAAATAAATTTAGAAAGCATGTGACCGTTAAAAGACCATATTTAAAAAAAAACTATTGAGTTTTAGATCATGATTTCTTGACAAGGTTTAATCAGCGTATTTAGTTATATCGTTTGATGCAATAACATTTTGTGTATTTAAAAACGATATGATATGTTAGACCTGGGATTATAAGGCAAATGCCTATTTTGTTCCTTATGAAATAACATGAAAATTTTTAAATATGTGGATGTTTCATGATAAATCACTTAAATTTATAGAGTTTTATAGTGCCTTAAAATGCCTATTTGGACCTTTAGAGCCAATTTTACTATTTTAGTGCCTAAAATGCCTATTTTGTACATTAAATAAAATTCAACTTCACAATCTTAGACCTATAATGGACATCCCTCAATGAAAAGCAGAACAGCAGAGGTGGGTTTTTCACAGAAACTTGATTATTCCAAACGATTGTCGCTAAAAGAATGCTGACTGACGGGGTCGGGGGAGGATAAAGGGGAAGGACTACTGTGTCAAGTCACGAGTGAAAGAACATCTATTTAAGTGAATATAGTTCGTTTTGCCTAATTTTGCAGTAAATTCTGTTAAGAATAGGTATACCACGTTTCTTGCAGTAAAAAAGAAGACCATTTTACAGTTTAAGTGTATATTGTAACATTTTAAAGTCTATTTTCTATCTATTTACACATTTTAAAGCATATTTTAATGCCTATTTTATCTTTTAAAAGCCTATTTACTTGTTTTAAAAGCCTATTTTAGGTGCCTAAAACTAATTTTTTTAGAGCCTAAAATCCCAGGTCTAATGATTGTTAATAGGCCCTATTTAAGAAACTATTGAGCTTCAGACCACGGTTTCTTGAGAAAGTTTGATCAGATATCCAGGTCTATCGACTAATGCAATAAGAAACCTGCTATAAAAATGTGACCGTTAATGGCTGTTACTCCAGTAAAGGTCAACCGATTCAATATCAATAAGGTTCTTTCTGTGAACTTTATAAGTGTGTACCAATATACTAAGTTTCATGAAAATCTCATGAAGCATATTTGAGGTTTTGCGCTTACGGATACACGGACAGATGGACAGACTGGCTTTTTTGCCGTTCACAAAGTATTCTTAGAAAGTACCTACCATTCTGACTCTTAATAAGATTATATTGTACATAAAGCTATGCCATGACTGTCTTCAGCATTTTATTATACACTATAATTGATTATAGAACTAACGTAAGTGAATTTATTCTCCACCTCATTGAATCAGTGAAGAAGATGAAAAAGTTTACAAACATATTTACTTTTTAAAATGTTATGTTCTTAAAATTACTTGCTATATTTCCTGTTTCTCCCTGTAGACCTAACAAGACATAGTAGCCATACGTTGTTCCAAAGAAAAATAACGTATTGTATTTATGAAGATAATTTATGGGTCTGTTTGTAGATGCACATATAGGCTACATTTATTGCACAATCGTTGCATTTTATTGTAACTTAATTTATTTATTTTTTAAACTTTTTTCTTAAGTCTATCCGGGTTTTTAACAGTATTAACATTCTTGATGGGCACATTTTCATTTCAATCGAATGGACTTATCTTTTAATCTTTTTCGTTTTATTTTTCTTCTTCGACTCCTTCGTCATCGTTTTATTCTCCATCATTTTCATGGCGACTATGCCATCATCTAGCAAGTTACGTTTAATGCCTTTTCTAAAAATAGCCTGAAGTTGGTCTTCGGAACAACTTACTTGTCAGACTAGTTTCTAGTAGACATATGTGACAAGGCTGTTAGTCATTTTTGGCCCAGATAGAATATGATCTTTGCTGGTTAATTCACACAAATATTAGCACTTTTCTTGATGGCACTTAGTCACCTCTGGCACTAGATGTTAAAGATATTTTAAAGAATCTGTAGAATAGCTCGTTACTAGATTTATTTTGTCAAGTTTTTAAATCTATGACTAGCTAAAATGTTATGCTAAAAAAACTTACAGTAAACCCCCGTCAATCCGGACTAATCGTGAGGATAACTTGATCGGTTTAACGAATGTCCGAAGTAACAGAAATAACATACGAGAATACCCCGTTTATAAGAACAAAGCACATTCATTATGGTGAACTTGAAGGCCATGGGCCTAAATACACTGTATAGCACAGTAAAATGTATAGGAATAATATACACACATTGCAGAACCTGTACATATGCGATACCCATTACGATACAAAAAGATAACAATTTCTTACTCCTCGAGTAGCCTGTAGTAGATAAATTATAACTCAAAATTACTTTTAACTTAAGGAAATTATCATCAATTTACCCCTGAAGTATGTAGGTTTACCAAAATACGGTACAAATCTCTCACTAGCTGGTGACAGTTAGGCGTGTTCTAGGATGAGTTCATTTTGACAAGTCTTCGATTTTAGTAATGAGTCAGCATTGGAGATGGTACCTGTAAATATTCGGGAGCATTGTGAACCGCGTGAAAAGAAAAAAATGGGCAAGTTTCACAAGGCATACCATCTTGCTATGTAGATATATTTTCTTTATGTACAAATGCTTTACTTTCTTCTTTTATTATCTTCTTTCGTCGTGCAATACCGTAAAAAATTCTATTCATTTGAATTACGGGAAACGAAACCTATCACCTGACGCCTGGCTTGCGTCATTTACTTCTTTCCTTTTATTACAGATCTGAAGTATTATTAAACAGTACATATTTTTACTATAGGCTACTCTCCGTTACAACCTGAATTGGTAATGGGCCCACTCCGAGTCTGTTTGTCCGAAACGAGCCCACTGAATAGTAGGGTCTACCTTAAAATAATTGCCAAAAACTTCTAAAATTTGACACCTCAGTGGGCATCCAGGGAACTTTGATCAACAAGTTCATCCACCCGCCGCCAGGTGGCCAGTAGGAATCAGCTGATGATGATGGGGATACCCATTGAAACTTTTCGATGTCCGATGTCCAGGAAGTTAGGTGGCATTTAGAAGGACATCGCTCTTCTTAAAAAAAAAAAAAAAGGCTAACTCATGTACGAGTACAGTAATATATTCAAAGAAAACTCAATGATGTATAAGGAATATAATATTAGCAATTATTTATCTTTAATAAGAATATGATATATGCATGTATGCATAAAACCAGAGGATATAGGTTCTCCACTGCATTATTAGGCCTATGCGTCTTTCTTATGTATTGCCGCATTTAAATTAAAACTAATATGAACTTCTTTATTATCTAGGAGCATTTCTCGGAAGAAAATTAAAACGCACCACCACGTCCATTGAGTGAGTAATTTTTTTATCGTTTTTTAAAACATTATTCTTAATTCAGTATTAAATTTTATAGCCTATGTGGTACGGTAGCCTACCTGAAGAAGTTACAACAATAATTTCGTTAAGTAAGAGCAAAGACATAATGTATTGAAAATACAAGCTTATATTAATATTGAATCAGTTTTCATTGAAATGGAATTTGAGAATGTTTTCTTGGAATTGTTTTCACTCAGTAAGTGCAATATTTCTCAAAACCCTTGAATAGAACTCATATATTTTAGAACATATTGTGCATAAAGAGAAGATGTGTGCTCCCATCTCGGAATTTAATAAGATTTAGATACATTGGATGTTAGCAATTTGAGTGCTATCATTTTACATGACGAATATTCAGGTTAGCCTATATGGAACAAAATATACAAGGCTTTATCTTTCAAGTTAAAATGGAACTGTTGAGTAGGCCTAGAGTCACAGATAGATAAATAAAAAATTTAAACCTCGGTTTTAGAAATGTAATATGAATATGAACGAAATAAGTGTGATATAAAACTAACAAAAGTAAAACTCTGAAAATTAACAATACACAAACGGTAATAATTTTTTTTAAATTAATGTCAATATCCGAAAAAATCATTTTATTATTTTGGCTACTTTTTCATTCAATTCTTAATTATGGATACGATTTTTTTCACAAGCTAAACGCAGGAGTTTTGCATGAAGTGGGTTCACTTTATGTTAAAACTTATAGAAAGTTAATTACGGAAAAGTAAATTACACTTGTAGAACATTTTCACGTACAAAATTACTCTACTAAACTTAAAATTGTCCATATAAGGTAACATCAGATTGTTCTATAGAAGATGAGCATCATGGTAATTATGAAAGTGGTTAAAAATATTATCTTAACTGAATTTAATCAACAAGAATAAATTGGGCTGTGCGATTGAGTAACGTATAGGCCTTTGTAAGAACAGAATACCTATTTATGATTTCGCGCAACATGGCAAATATTCAAATATTCAAAATTAATAATGTGTACCCTTAAAATCGTTCCATTTACTAGTTTCTCTACCACACCCTTAAACAAAATTAATAATTAAACACAAGATCTAATAAGGAACGGTTTTTATATGACTTCATAAGGAATATACTCATTTTGGTTTCTCATTGTCTTCCGCTAAGCAAATAGAATATACAATATAACAGCGAGATGAATCCGAGATCCCAGCACAGAGAAACTATTCGGCATTTCTTGTAAAGCGCCAGGAAAATATCTTGGAGAAAAAACCTCAATGAGATAACATATCCGTATGGGATTCGATCACATGCCTCAGATATTCGCGATAGTGCCTGATCCACGGGGTGATTTTTCTCACCTTTATTATATTGTATAAGCTTTACCATATTACACACTTTTCATGTAGTTGGTTCTACATTCTGGAAACTTCGTTCTCTGGTTCCAAGTACCCCGAAGATGTGACAGTGTTACGAGGAGACGTTAAGCAGTGGTGGCGTGACAGCTAGAACGTGTGTCCTCTGCCCCTGTCCATGGGCTCCAGTAACAAAGTTAGTCCGCCCGCTTTGGCCGAAGTATTATCTTCAGAAAAAAATCATCCCATCCTTTTCCCGACTCATCGCGTCGTCATAAAATTTCATTTTCACTGATGGCCTATGTTTTCTTGATATTGACCCATTTCCCCCTACACTGCGTTCATTCTTCCTTTTTCCTGTTTGAAAGGAGTTCTTTTACTTATGCATATCTAGGTGCATAAAAAGATTTAAATGTTCGCTTTTCACAATAATTTTACATAGTAAAGTCACATACAGATTTGAATTTTATACAAAACTCAGATATGGCAGGTTCTATAAACTAATGCACTTTAACAGCTCTGTTTTCAGCTTTTAAAGTGTCCTGGATTATCTCGTACTCAAATGAAGCATTCTCATAAATCTATTTTTTTAGAACTCGAGGAATATTTGTAAATATTAGATAATCCAATAAAGCAAACTTAATGGCAAAAATAATACTTAATTATTCTTTCCCTTCAGGATAATTTCTTTAGACTTATTGGAGGAATGAGTATAAAGAGAGTAGTAATAAAGCAAAAGAAGCACAAACAAGAAACGATATTAGATTCACGATGTGGGAAGACAAACTTGGTTTCTATGTAGACATGTAAAATATAAACTGTAAAATTTTAAATTTAATAAATTCTTACAAAAACAAAAATAGGACAAGACGAAAGTATCCTATCTGCTTCATAAAATTGTTATCGTAATACGGTTCCACTATTAGCAACAACCAGCAATAGAATGCGTCCTCGTTTACTCCATCAGGAGATTCCCAGATCCTACAGTGATAGACGGCTTAAATTGTTATCAAGGGAAAAATGGCAAGAGTTATACAGTAGAGTCTGGATTAACCGAGTTAATGCGAACCAAAGCAAATTCTCGGTTTAACACTCTGGTCACTCAGAAATTATAATGTAACAAGGGCTCGTCGGGGTTCAAAATGAGAACACCGAGTTTATAATTGAAGGATGGAGGTTTCTTTATTTCCTACAACAATTGCCAATACAGCCAGAAAACTCCAGACTATTTTCCAGTTCACTGTCCTGTTCAGTGCTCACTCTCACTGTGCTCAGTCCTAATTACAGCACTGTTCCAGTCCAATCCAGATCATCCCACGTCGCGCCGGTCAACTCCACAGTCCTCGCTGCCGCTGTGCGATCCACCCGTCGCGCCGAGTTCCCCGGGACGGCACTACCTCAGCCCAGATCAGCTTACCAGCTCTTCCGTTCACCCTTCCCTCCGGTCACTAGTTCCCCGTTGACTAGCTATTCCGCTCTCGGGTCCCTTCGGTCACTGGCTCCTCAGCTTCCCAAGACACACTCAGGCCGCGCTGATCAGTCCTCTCCGTCCAGCTCACCCTCTGACGCTGACGCTCGCCGCTACTCACGGACTGCCTCTCTGACTGTTCCCTCGTTGACCCTCTGACTCTTCACGGACTTTCTCTCCTCTGATGTACGGACTCTTCACACTGAACTCTCTTCATTCACTGACTGTCTCTCTCAACTCCGATTCACTGACTGACTCATCACTCCTCGTTGCCGTCTCTGACTGACTCTCCTTGACTGACTGCTCAGCTCGCTCGCGGCCCCATATATAGGGCCGACGAATATTCCAGACCCGGTCTCCCGAAAGTTCTCCGCCCGCGCATTGTCTAGAATGTCCGCGCGGGGCGCGTGGCTCCACCTCTGGCCCCTCCCACGAGCGCGCACCGTCACTCACCGCGCCAGGGAGTAGGCCGCACCCGTCGGCACGCGGCTCCAATAGCCATGCAGCTGTCACGCCCACTAGCGCTCGCCTGCCGCCTGTCCACTAGGGCCGCGATGTTTCCAGACTCCGTCGTTTCTCGTTCTTTCTGGCTTGCTCCTCCTTCAATAAGTTTCTAGGCTTCTCTGGCTTTGTCACAATAATCTCCTTTGAAATAGCTTCACAATAATTAAATTTCTTATATATATATATATATATATATATATATATATATATATATATATATATATATTATACCTTCCGATGTTCTGTTGCATACCGTTGAGTTATAATAAGTATTTTGGCTAAATTATTAAAATTAAAATGTTATAGTTTAAGGCCGAATAAAATGTTTCGTTTGATATCTCGATCTAAGGCCCCATAAGCGATTTAATGAATGAACAACTCATAACAATATAATAAAAGATAAATGCTAGCGATTATGTCAACTTTGAAGCTGAAATTAATGTTAAATTGCTTACTTACTTACTCAAATGGCAATAGACAATAAATTTCTCAGCAAGCTAAAGGAATATTATCTATTTTATGAATCCCGACGGTTCATGCCGCGCTTACCTGAGCCCGCCATTCAACCCTATTCTGTACTAACTCCAACCAACCACCCCTCGCAAATCCTACTTCTCTGAAATCTATCCTGATATTGTCCTGTCACTTACGTCTATGTCTTCCAAGTATTATTTTCCCTTCGGGTCTCCCAGTCAACACTTTTGAGGTATGTATTTCCTCTCCCATGCGCGCAACATGTCCAGCCCATTTCATCCTCCGTGTTTAAAGCACCCTTACTATATCCGGTGAAGAATACATGTTATGAAGCTCGTCGTTACGCAGTTTCCTCCAGTCCCCACGTTCATCTCTTTTAAGCCTAAACTTTAATGTGAATATTCTGTATTTCATTTTAAATACTCCTTACTTTTTATGTGTCATTAATAAGGCATTCGTTGACGGATTCTTTACGTGCTGAAAGTGGATTCGCTGTACAACCTGTATGGCCGTGCTACAGCTAAAACCTACTTGATCAGTGAATCATATACAAACATATTTAATTATTACCAATTCATTATGTGAAATCGGCATATATTTTTTGCACGACTTAACTAATTAGTGGTACTTACGAATGTTGTTGCCGTGGATCGTAAGTTGACATTCCCACATGCAATCTTGTTGCTATGTGCGGTAAGTGTTTCCGTGCGGTTATGAATTTGCTTACGGCACATCATAATACAAGCCTTAATGGACAAGGCCCCCCACGACAAATATTCGGTTCGCATAACAACAAACACATGCGAATCACTTTCTGAAATAAACATCTATCTTCAAGAATGTATATACATAATATTTTCAGGTAATATCACAATTAATATAATTAAATTGATATAAATAATCATCGTGAAAAAAAATAGCATGCAATACTCGCGCCGTAAGCGCATAACGGATCTCGGAAATTGAAAAAAAAAAAACTCTGCGCAAGTGCCTCGTTTTTCAAACTCTTTCCTCGATCCGTATGCATCGCTTACGGCACTTGTATCGCAGTATACTATTTAAGCATTGTTTATGTGATTACAAAACACTGTATAAATTCCGGGTTTTCTGGTTTTTGTCAAACAAAGGGGGATATTGCGAAAGTTTCGCAAGGGGTCACTCTAGTTATGATCTAAAATGCATCTGTGTTATAGATCCTATGACCACTATCGATATGAACAGGATAGTACGCAGGGGTAGTAGCCGATGTTATCTTGAGGGAAGTAGCGTGTAGTAAATAGAGTTGGCTGCCAAGTGATGGACACGGGCGCCCTCCCTATGTGGAGGGTCAGTCGCACAGATGATCTCGTTACTTGAGCAATGAACTCAACATGTGACAAGAAAAATGAACCTTAGAAGATGATGGCTTTCATAGTGGAGACAAATATTGAATCAAAAGCTCCAAGTTCTTGATACAAAAAAGTATCAAATGAAATGAAGGCAATCATTTTAAGTTGTAGTATAAAGTGCAGAACTAATAAATCCAAGATATCTTGGACTTCAGAAGACTTTTATTTAAATTAACCCATTATCCTACTTTCATCTTGATATAGTATGAAAAACTAAGAAGAAATTCGTTATCAATGATATCGTCCTCACAGTTGACTGTTTGAAATTAGGTCTAAGCGTATTCTTTAAGATTTTTAAACCAAAAGTTATTTTTAATACCCTATAGGATGAGTATCTAGGAATCTACATGACTGATCAGATTAAAAAATTATATTTCAAAATTAAGTGTAAAATTTAATATACATAAAATTGGTATCTATCAAATGATATGCACACAGGTTTGTCAGTATCACTGTTATGTTATTTTACTGCATTTTAACAACTGACTGCAGGAACCTTAATAGCTTTAGAGGCACAGATAATACTTTCAGGAACCAAACGATAAGACAATATGATCACTGATCACCATACATGTTAACAAATAAAGCCATGTAGAGTAGTTCTATTCAAGTTCATTAACTTACAGATAAGCAAGAACCCTACATACTTCAATACAATATAAATTTATTAATTTTTCTCCAGGGATTATAATGTTCAAATTATTTGTCTTCCAAAACTGTGATATAAGCAATTAATCAAAATTTAAAGGTATATTTTGGAAAGTTCAAGACGACATAGATTTGTATAATTTTTAGGGAGGCAAAACTTGCGATGAATTAACTCATGCACACCAAGTGGGTTGGCCAAGGAACTAACATCGTGTACTCTCATTTGGTCCCATGGCTTACCAATCTACTGGATGGAAGGAGTGTAACTTGGCAGATTCAAATGGGCAGAAGATCACATTAAAATATCTTCAGTTAATTCTAAAAATTGAAATACCAACTCAAATCTTGCATTAGACTTCATGGAAGATTTTTGAATTATCTCTGTTTTTGATACATTTTTTAGCTTGATGAACGAATTAAGGCATGCGTAAATATGGAATAGAAAGTTTTAGTAAAATTAATATCGGCTTTTATCTAGCTGAGTACTGTTTTATTACCTAAATATAGTTTATTTTCATCATAAATCTGTATTATAATAATCAATTATAATTATAATAATCAAGAAACACCTTTTATGCCCGTATATTATGATTTATTATGATGAGCAATGATAGCAGTTATTTTATTATTCTGTCTAACAACCGCAAGGAGAACTCTCCCGTGGAAATCAAACTTTTGGAGAACAGTAACCTAATCCTATAGTTACTGTATTTATTGAGCCAACACATTCGTAGACGGTAGTTCATGCAGCACAAAATTAATTTCCAGTAAATTTATTTATGGACTGATATTAAGATTTCCGTTTAACATGCTCTCACTTATTTTTGACGGCAGGTGGAGTTAGAGGGTTGTAGCGCTGATTTGACGATATGCTCCTCACCGCTGCAGCAACACAGAATAATCTAATCCTCATTTTCCGAGTCCGTGGTTATGAATTAATCCGCGCGGGGGCAGGCTGTACCCCAGCTGTGTGTTTGTTGCTATGACGTGGTCTGAGGTCTGCTGTCCCGTATAATTGCAAATTCTCCCACCTGCCTCATAGCACTTTCCAAGAAAATACGAAAAATCTCCTATCTATACTGTGCATATTGCTCACTACACACATTCTCACTCTTCTTTACTTTCAGTGATTTTTGTGATTTAAAGTGCATTAAAATACAACAAGCAAACAGATAACATTATCCGAAATAATATTTTAGAAAAAATTAGTCATCACATAACTTTATAAAGAAAAAGTAACTGGAATAGTCAGGTACCTTTTAACAGCACAGAAGGCCTCTTTCTATCCGATTCTGGGTTTAGTGCTATTTGCAGCTTATGGTAGAAGTATCAAATGATGATGAACTCTGGTTTCCTATAAAGCCTTAACAACTGCTGGGTCAACCTGAATGCCTACCTGGCGAAATAAAAGATCCATAGAAGAATATTCAATTTCTTTGAGAACTCTGTTAAATAAATAAGTTAATAGTTACTTCAAAAAGTACAGGTTTTCTTAAGTTGTTAAAAGCTTAGTTCAAACAGTATCTTGCGTTGGCGGAATTACGGAGGCACACCCTTATATTATTCTTCTTTCTGAACAAAATGTTTAAGGTATTTTAAAATTAAACCTTAAAACAGTTAATTGAGTTAATTACTGAAAGAAGAAAGTGCAGTGCCTAAAGGGGCATTCTTTTTCAACTCCTAAGGAATTGCTTCAGTGGATGGAGAAGTACGATAGATATAAAATATACAAAAGACTATGTTCTGTAGCGCGCTTAAGAAGTTAGCGACAATTCCAGTGACCAGTTGTGCTTGTGAGAATTTTCTCAGAATTCACGCAGACTAAAACGAAATCCAGGCCAACCCAGAGACAAAATAGACTGAAAGATTTGTTGATGATTTATGTAGAGCAAGAAATTTCACCATCCATTGATTTCAGGAAAGTAATTGGTGGATTTAGAAATATGATTGCTTCTGAGAGACGCCTACTAATAAAGGCTAAGGAAAAAGTCTATTTCTTTTGATTTAACTTAGGTTACTCAGCCTAATGACTAGTTCTATGGGTAGTTAAGCCTATGCTATGCTGAAAAAGATTTGTTAAAGTTCCCGCCTAATTAACCACTAACAACAACCAGTCAAGAATGAATGATACATAAAAATATTATACAAGGTGATAATCTATTTTAACATAGATAAAAATAAGTAAAAAGTTGTGTATTCATCCATTTGTATGGCAATAAATAGTGTTCTTTTTCATGATAACATTTAATACAGTAAATTTAATCTAATTCTCACATAACTTCTATATAGTTACTACTTCTTACTATTTTGTCACCACCGTAAATGCGCCATTTTCTAACGTTGTTAATTTAATGCAAAATACCAGTCGGTAAGTAGGACTAGTACCTCAGTAGTACTCTACAGAAAGAAATATTACATAAAAAAAATTACATGGTCCAAAATAAAAAAAAATTAAATTCTAACATTGAAATCTGCCCTTTTTTGAAGAATGACCCATAAGTTATCTATACATTAAAATTATCAGAAACACTCTAGATGGTAAAAAATACATCACTGTTAGTGCACATTTACAAAAGACTATAAGTAAAAGCAGTTAAACTGTTAAAATAGTACAAATATATTATTACAATGTACCATTAAGATCTGCTAAAAACTCATAAAAGTTGGTTTATTAAAACTTTAATTAGTAGCAGTTGCAAAATAATCTCATTAATTACAAAACTCATTTTACAGCTTTGCCGTAGTGTAGGCTCTGTTATTTCAACAGTGTTCTTATAATTAATTTTACAGGCTGTGATGTGCAAATTTAATTAAGGCCCAATGGATTTATTCTTCCAGTTTATGGTATAACATTCTTGTCTAAATAATGTTACATGAATCTGTTCATCTTCAGACTGCATTAAATAAGGCTTATATTTATAATTAAATTTTATATTGTGAAACCATTACTCGCTCTTCGGTCTCTTTTTACACAGCAAAAAAACATGAGCTTAAGTGTAGGTAAGCAGAAAATAAGATTATAACAAAATAAGGGAAGTTTTAGGATCATGTTTTGATTTAGAAGCGATGCTACTTCTTACAATCCCATCCCATGAGCTGTAATATAATATGGGCCCAATAACATGTTTCAGTACAAGAATTGTTAAGTTATGAGATTTACCCCAACAAGAGGACAGAACAAATATTTGACTTTCAGTCGTTTACAGTAAAAGTTCAAATGGCAAAATTGAGTTTACAGAAATATATTACAATTATCATAAGTATGAAGGCCTATACTCTATAAATTCTTTCCGAAGGCTTTACAACCATTATGAAGATCTTAAAATGGAAAATAATAATACATCAGTCAGCCATATTGCAGTTACATCTATGACAGATCAACACTTTCCAGAACACTAAAAAAGATAAAACCAGTGGCGGATTTAGCACTTGAGAGCTCCTTAGGCGCATTTCAATTTTGAGATCCTCCTCTGAATATTTACACTAACCCTACACCCTACATTGTGCGTTCTGCGCGGAATTTGTTTACTCTGGTAGGCACTACGTATAGGCCTACTATGAATCACCGGTACGTTTTATTTCAAAATAGGGGTCTTCAATTAAAAAAAAATAAAAAATGTAGGACGAAATGTTCGTTCCTTGATATGTGGTACTAGTAACTAGTATTACACAAGGAGTTTAATTAATAATACTGTTAAAGAACTTGAAGATTGGCTATAAGTGTTATTCTAATGTTATTCTAATATTATTAAGTTATTATTTACATATACTTACTTTATAACATAAGAAATGTACTATACTTACCATTTTGTTTTGTTTATTATTACCATTTTAAATACCAGTGCAGATTGAATCCTCTCTTCCATAACTGTAGGGCAGAGCACAGCGTGGAAGAAGGGACTGATTTTACCAACTGAAAATTCCCTAGTGCCATTATTTCAAATACACGGCCAACTTTTGATGGCATATACCTAAATAGCAAACAACATACATATTTAAAAAAATAAATTGTTAATAATCAAATCAATAATGGTCAGGGATTTAAATTGTCATGTTTCATAAGAATCGCCATTTTATTATTATTATTATTGTTACTATTATTATTATTATAAATATATCTAATTTTTATATTTAGGTTTTTAATAACTCCTTTTGTTTTACTGCTATATAAATGAATTATGGTCTTAAAACTTCTTGAAGAGTACATATCCAGAATAAGTAATTTCGTTAATTCGCGTGCAGCTGTTTAGGCGTAATTTAAACAATCACAAACAGATAAACAGACAGTCAGACATAGGCTACATGAGAGACGCGAAAGCAGACAATTTAACAGAAAGTTATCTAACGATAAATGAATAATTAATTAATAATTGTTGGAAAAAGAGTTGGAGAATATACTCCAGAATCTTTACGATTTTATCTGAGAAATTTATCTGTACTTTTTATTAGTTAAGTATACTGTAATATCATTCGAACTAGTTCCCCGACTTCTATAGGTCTACTTGGGATGTTTGCTATTTTGATCGACAGTAGGCCTACTGTATGATCGATTATTGGCAAAATAGATGGTCGTTAGATTAAAAGACAAACAAGTGAATTGCAAGAACAATGCAATACTTCCACAATTTCTAGTAGGCAAACGAGGATAATAAAAAGATAATGCAAATATCGCTTAGCAAAAAGAATAGGGCATACAGCACAAAAATATAATACCACGGACACAATACGCAAAACGTTGTGGGGCTTAGGAAGCGAAAGACGATTATATTAGTCCAATTATACATTAATTTCACACTTAAAAAGATAACAGTGGCTGGGTGATAAAAAGAGATAGATGAGCCCTCCGAGTGCTAAGAACATCATCGGATTTGCGTTACTTTCGCATGATGGAGTTCACCGAATTAGGATCACTAGACTGTTCATATGTAAGATTCTGTAATATAAAAAAGCAATGTGAAAACAGTTGCTGTTTTTATAACAGGCACTTCTTTCTCTCTTTTTTTTTTTTTTTTACCCCCAGTCGTTATAAATCCTCTTTGTGGCAAGTAGACTTAGTCCGCTCGGGTCGAGTGGAGGTATTATGATTATTATTACTATTATTATTTTTCTCTGCAGCAGTGATATGAGAGGTGAAGAGCAGACAATACCACTTGTGCGTCATAAACACTCTGCCAGAGACATAATATGATTTGTTCTAAATCTAGGATTCACATAAGCTTCTTCGCGTACGATGTTTCTGATTTGTTCCAATCCTGTGTCAAAACGTACAGTATTCTTAGTAAAATGTGGTAATATTTTTTTGGTACAGTAAGGAATAATGTGAAAAATATAAGTTACCTAATGTTCTTCCCTGCCACAGAATATTTTCTGATTCACATAAGCTTCTTCGCGTACGATATTTCTGATTTATTCCAATCCTTTGTCAAAACGTAAAGTATTCTTAGTACAATGTACAATGGTAAAATAAGGAATAATGTGAAAAGTATAACTTACCTAATATTCTTCCCTGCCACAGAATATTTTGTGTTTCATTAATCAAATCCCGTGCTAGAGGATCTCTGTGATTTTACCCTGATAACTTTAGAAAACTGAATTAATTTATAATTCAACTTGTATTCCGATATCAGTTAAGCAACTGTAAATTAACGTATTGTAAAATTGTGAAAGAATAATGGGGTATAAAGTTAAGACAATCAGAACTACTTTTATAGAACTATACGTATTCATATTTGGCCAGGTGACAAATGTTTTCTTCAGAATCCAATATGCGTTAATTCATAACATGTTTCTATATTTATATCTTTGTTTTCCCACGAAAATAATATGTTTTACTACAGCCTAAATTAATTAATCAAGAAAATACATGAACAGATTATTTACATATCGATCGAAACAAATGTTTACCTTTTCTATGTTACCTTAGGTAACAGGTAACTACGAGTATGTAGAGGGCGTATTGTGTTCAACCTGAAGATCAATGTCGGATTTTCAATACAAATACACGTTGTGAGGTACCCTGCACCCAAAAGTCAATGTTCAGGATTCGTAAGCATGATGGGTATGCTGCATCTCTTAGAATAATGTTACAGTACTGTCTTAACTTATCCTTGTAACTATCACTATTTAGGAAATTATGAAAAATTCCTAGATTGCCGGTTCCTTTATTTCAAACAGCGAGAGGAATGATACCGTTTGATTTGTTCGTTAAAAGTTAAATGTTTGAAGTTCCACCCATACAAAATATAGAATTAACATTGAAGATTGTGAAATCTCAAACTCCTGAGCTATACGACTGGATTTTTAAAGACTAACTTAAATTTTCGCACGGATTGCATTAAGATTTTCTTGAGTAAGAACTCTATTATGACTCAATTGTTTGTCGCCACTTCCTAAACTCTCTTACAGCTAACGATTTTGAAGGCACCTTAGTGATTGCTTTCGGGAAAAGTCTTTGAAATTTGCGAATGCGTCTTTCATACGATTTGCCCTGTTAAATGGAAAATTCTATATTTAAAAACACAAGGATTGCAAACTTTACAGCCACTAATTGCTCCATTCTGATAGCCGACTGTTTGGCTGGTGGGATGAATTAAGCTTCCGCCTTTGAGAAGTCCTAGTGGGCTGCGAAGGCGCCAAGTTTGGTTCATATTGTATATTTAGTTTCTTACACCAGAAGTAGCCATATTATTTTTTGTTTGGTTACTATCTATCCTTTTATTTGTAGTTTTTTTATTTTGTAGTTCATTTATAGCCTTCTATTTACAGTACGAGAGAGAATCAAATGAAGACAGCAATTAATTTGTTTCACTGTTTTAATGCAGGAAGAATGTTTGCTTGTACGTTATTTTTCTAGATAGTCCCCTCCCAGTTCAATGCACTTATACCATCAGAGAGGAAGTGCTTCGATACTACATGAGAAAATGTATTCTGGTTGACACTGTAGGCACTCATGCACCGCCGATTGGATGTCTTCATCAGACTTGAACTTCTGCCCTCCAAGGAGCCCTCCAATGGACTAAAGTTATGGAAATCTGATGGTGCCAAACCTGGCAAGTATGGCAGATGTGGGAGGCACTTGAAGCATATGTCGTCGATGGTTTTCATGTTTGCACGAGCAGCATGAGGACGGGCGTTTTCATGTTGAAGCAAAACACTGCTCTCAGCAACCCCCTTCGCTTTGTCACCATCAGATTTCCAAATCTTTGGTCTCCTTGGAGGGCATAAGTTCAAATCTGATGAAGACGTCCAATCGATGGAGCAGGAGTGGATACAGCGTCAACCAAAATAATTTTTCTCATGTGTTATCGAAGTTCTTCCTATCCAATGGTGTAAGTGCATTGAACTGGGAGAGTACTATGCAGGAAATAATGTACAAGCAAACATTCTTCCTGCAGTAAAATAGTGGAAAAAATTAATTGCGGTTTTCATTTGATTCTCCCTCGTATTAATTTCATAGGGTCACTAAGTATAAAAAAATACACAACACTGAAATTTATTACAATGTTCATTAAATTAGGCTCTTTATAATTAGGCCTATATGAATTTATAAAATGTCAATTTACGTCTGTTGTCGCTACCTTTCTGCTGGGCAAATGTTAATGCGTTGTTGTAGGCTAGTGTAAAGCGGATGTTCGGCCGGATTTTCAGCTTACTCGACTGCTTTCCGACCGGTTATCACAAACCGGTTATAAGTTCTATTCTGTGTACTTCTGATCGGGTATTCCATGTAACCGGTCACGTTTGTGGTGTTTATGGGATTTTCATCTGTGACAGAGGCAAATTTCAGATTGGTATTTTCTTACCATGAGTATCGAAAGTTTACAAATCGATATCGAGAACTCTCTAAATGCTCTAAAAAATAGTTATAACTTAATTATAGTACTCTTTACTAATCCGTTATATCTTATGGGAAAAGGCCTTTTATTAATATATTATGACTATGCAGTTAAAATTAAAATCTTATATCTGAGGCAAGTTATTTATAGAATTAACTTATCTTAATTGCAGTGGCGGACGCAGAGGGGGGGATCGAGGAGATATATCCCCCCCCCCCAAAATTGAAAAAAAAGAATTGGCTATAAATACGAATCGGTACAACAAATTTTACTTACCTACTTATATCTGTGTTCTCTAATAAATAAATTGCTTATTTCTCATGAATTGAAAAGAGAGTATAATGGACTCTAGAATAGGCTACACAAAATATTAGTCCTCGGTCAACTTGTTCAATTCGAATTTCTACAATCAGTTGCTCTTAGATCCATCCTAACATTATCATCGCATTTTCGACTCGGATCCGGTGATTGTAATTTTCCTTCAGGTCTTCCCATTAAAATTAGATAAATGCCCCTCTCCACCCCCATTCAAGCAACATATACAGTTCGTATTAACCCCCTGCATTGAATTAATCTTACGATATTAGGAAAGCGATTGAGACTGTAAATTTTATTGTTGTACAGCTTTCTGTATTCCCTTGACATCCCATTCCTTTGGCCAAAAACTTTGTTTTAAAATCCTTTCAACTAGAGTACCTCTTGTAATGGTAATTGGACATGTTTCACATTCAAACAAAACTACTAGTAACATTACAGTTGTGTAAACGCTTAAAATATATAAAATAACTTTTTTTTTAGTTTTAGTTTTCTTACTATTTCCCCGAAAGAAAATTCTGCGTCCTCCACTGCTTAATTGTAACGATAAACTTGATAAGATGCCTAAATAGCTTTCTCATATGCCTAATATAAATAAGAGAGGTCTAACAAGTTAAAAACAAATGCCCATTACTAATGCAACGGTGCTTCTGTATGATCCTACAATGAAACCAAGAGACGAAACAATCTGCATATGCGAATACTGGTAGATATACAAGGGTGAAGATAGCGGAGGTGTTCCGAGCACGCTAACACGAAGAGAGATAGAAAAATAGTATAACAAAAAATATTGAATGTTGGACTGGAATTGATAAGTTATTCAGTTGGGCAGATAGACGCCGTGACAGGCTTCATAACTCTTGAGGTGGACGCTAGGCGTCGCGGGTGTCGCTCGCGTCTCTGTTTATGTCACTCGAGATATTCCGCGCCATTGAACACGAAACCGCAAAATTCACAGTCAATGGAATGTTAAAAGTAGAATCCTTGGGATGGAATGTTCAACATGTTTTCAAGAAACCACATTACAGCATATAATATTAACATAGAACACTCACGGATTCCGTATATCTGTTTCCTTTCGGTTTTAGAAAACAAGAAGGAAAAATAGAAACGAGTTCTAGAAAAAGAGAAAATATAAAACTAACAAAAGAAATATATGAAGGAAGAAAAACTATAAAATGAACCAAGCAAATAATAAGTAGCATAGAAAGAAAGAAAAAGTGAAACAAAGCTTAGAGCTGAGTAGGATAGTTTATTATCACATCGTAATTATGTCAGTCATCTTGGTATGACTGGTGAACCAGTGAAGTATTTATTCACATAGTTAAATGTTTTACATTATTATACAAACAAGATAAACATTTCAGAATTCCGACAATTAACATTTTTATACGGTCTATATAAGTAGTTGATCACAACTTAAAATTTAATAGCCCTACAGTGTGTAACCAACGCCTATTACAGATATTAAATTTACACAAATGAACACTGAATAACTAGTACACACTCACGTACAGTAGTTCAAACTCACAGTGAACTGCTTGCTTGAGAGAAAGCAAAATTTAACAAAATATCAAAACACGAGAATTCGAGCATAAGTCGTGGCAACTATTTCTCTCTCTCTCTCTCTCTCTCTCTCTCTCTCTCTCTCTCTCTCTCTTTCACATAGTAAGGTGATGATACCATGAGGTCTTGTATGTCAAGAGAGAGTGTGGCATCTCTAGTGTATGGAAACATCGTTTGGTAGCATTGTGATGTACGGTTGTACTATTAGGGGTAATGGTAATTTAGTTGTGAGTCAGCCGCCGTGTAAATGGGTATGACAAGATGTGAACAGCATTCTTACGTCGAAAATCCGAGGAAGAAATGTGAAAGAATATCACAAGGAGCTGATGGAAGCTTTGAAGAATAATGCCCATCCTTAAAGAACTTTAATGGATCTTGAAATGGGTATGAGCGATTTCATGTTTCTAACTACCGCAATACATTGGAGTGGCACGATGCAGTCGCGTACGGGTGTCTGTTTCCTTTATTATCCTACATCTACTACCCATAATCTGCATTATGCATACCTTCCGTATTCTGATCTTTCATTTGTATAGCCTACAGTATATCAAAATTTTAAATTGTGACACATTTTAAAAAGAAAAATAGACGCCTCGACTTATGCTCCATACATATACATGTATATACATATACATATATATATATATATATATATATATATATATATATATACATATAGTCATTAATAATTAAGGAATCGCGCACAATGTGCATTATCTTAACCTAAGACTTAACCTACTGACAAACCCCCAGTCCTGAACCCGGGAAAGGGATTTTTCACTACTGAAAAATCCCCGATCCGGCCGGGAATCGAACCCGAACAAGAAAACTCTCAACGCTGGACCCTGAAATAAATATTGCAGTAAGCCTAAGCCTTAAGGCAGGGTTCACACTCAGGCGATAAGCGATAAGCGATATATCGCGAGCGATATACGATACGCGACACGCACGGACAGATACTTGAAATCAAAAGGGAGGCGATAAAAAAGGTTCAGGCAGGGTTCACACTCAGGCGATAAGCGATAAGCGATATATCGCGAGCGATATACGATACGCGACACGCACGGACAGATACTTGAAATCTAAAGGGAGGCGATAAAAAAGGTTCACACTCACGCGATAGCGCAACATATCGCAAGTGCTATATCGCTCGAAGTGCAGCATGCTGGTCGCCTGAACGATTTGTTGGTTACGATATTCTAACTTTTGTAGTGAAGATTGTGTTCCCACCACATTTTAGGTAGATTTCGAAGAAAAATCTACCTATTGCAATCGATACCATGTCATGACTTTCGAAAAATTCTTTCATATCTTTACGTTTCATGCCTCCAAGTACGAAACCACCGCCCGTTCAAAAAAAAGTTATATATATATATATATATATATATATATATATAATTTATATATATATATATATATCTTTACACGCTAGCAGCCATAATTTTGAAGATATTTGAACCAAATTTTATTATGTTATTTCTAGGCCCAATAGTTCGGACAAGTTTGTTAATGACCAAATTTGGCCCCAGGGGAGGGTCGGGGAGGGGTAGAAATGTTGAAATATGTATATCTCGGCTCCTATGAAGTATAGAGGGAAACTTTGTCTGAATAAATTAGAGAACTCCCTATGGAGTTCACAGTGACACCAACGATTCGGGAGTTTTGGTGGTACGAGTTGGGGTGGTTGGTTGGGGGTTGGAAGTTCAAAATTTTTGAAACCACGTCTTATGGGATATCATTGAAAAGCGCTTGATGAGTACTCTACAAATCAGTAACTGGTTTCTCGATAGCTCTCATATAAGGCGATATTTAGCACATCGAAATCTACTTCAGCCTGTAGGCCTGCCTAAAGGGAATTTTTATCGCCCAGGTCGCGCCGATTTATCGCTCGCTGTGTGAACCTTCCTAGCAATATATCGTCGCAACAAATTCCTTCCGATAAATCGCTTATCGCTTATCGCCTCAGTGTGAACGCTGCCTAATGTTTACTTGCAAATTAGAACTCTGAGGGACAACAACATTGTGACAACCACCGTTATACATTAAATACTGCTAAATAATAAAATGTTCTGGGGGCTTATCTAGAAAGTGACGAAAGTTACAGAAATAATTCTTATTAATATCTTTTGAGAGAAATTTTAAACGAGACTAAAGAGTTTTCGTGTCTAGAGTCGAAGACTTTCGAGCATAGGTAATGTGAAGATGACTTAAATAGTTGCTTATTTTACATAATGCGGCTATTTTATCTTTGTTCATATTGCCATAAGAGCGACTCTTGTGATTGCTGCTGAAGACAAATAGTCCACATTCAAAAATGATTGTGCAAGGTAGAGGAAGGATACTACTAGCTTTGAAAAGTGGTTTACTTGAATCGAGGGATTTTGCGTTGAAGATAATTCTCATTATTTGTTTTTATGACTCATAATAATGCAAGAGTAGGACAAAACAAAATAAACTAACAACATTCTAAAGAGAGATAGCCTAAATACTGGCCTATATACGTTGAAGTTTTCACCCCGTAAAAAAAAATTTAGTATTATTTTTTTAAAGAGTTTTTACTTCTATTTAAAATGCTTGTTATTCGCCGTTTATTTCTTCTGACAGTGTGTTATATATTTATATTCCTATAACCTGTTCATATTATATTCAAATTTTAACAGTGAACTGATATTTGCAGAAGTCTAATTCAATATCAGCATAATCAGCCTTCATCGAAAGTCAATACACAGTTCTGTGATTTCATTCCATGTTGATTCCATGACGTCCATCTTTCTGCTGCAGGCTATACCGTAAATTTGTAAAAAAATGTAAATGTGCAATGAAAGGGAAAAGTGTGTAAATCAGAATTCTTCATAAAACTTAAGATAGCAATAAGAATGTCGAAGCCACATTGTATCAGAGATAAATTCATGTTGTTTCAGCTATTTACTTTATTTTCTTCATAATTCTAAATTGAATTATCTGTACTTCAATTTTAATTTCTGTAATTAATATGATGATAGGCTAATTTAAGTGTACCTTCCACGGAAAATTTATTATTCCAAGTGTAAACATATTTAAAAAGTCGATTCCAGTGATATACAATTGTGGAAAGTTCGCTGGCAGGGTTAGATATTATAAGTGGAAGAAAAATACTCGAATATCCAAATCTATACCACTGCGGTATTGGTACCGTTTAAAGCGAAAGAATTGAAAGAGGTTCTTTTTTTCATAACGTGAGCGTACCACTTGCCTTGTATAACAAGCTAGAGCCACTACAGAGGGACGATATTTATCACTCATTTAGACAAACCACGCTGCTACCCTCTCTGAACAGAAATATTCAATGTGCACAGTTTTGAAACAATACGTCAGTCCCTGAGCGTTACGCGGACACTAAATCACCCTCAGAGAGAGGTACCTACATTGCTTCTGATATAGGACGTCCAGCAAGCGCCTATCCTCTTTCCCTTTCCAAAATTACACCTGAAATTCTTCATATTATTCTAACTGTAAGCTTCAGAATTAGCCATTGTGGGAACGAATCCATGTGCAAATTTTGCAATTGTACAGTACAGGTGTGATAAGAAATACTGCTTTCTTAAAAAACGAAGAGGTGTAGTATATTATATTTGCTATAATATTCTACCTTTATTTTAAACACATCACAAAATTTTTCCAGCTCTTAGTTCAACTGTTTAAAAAAAATTTGCCTCTTTCACATGCAAGAGATTATATAAATTGGTGCAGTAATTTGCCACATTTAAATGAAGTTAAGATCTAAAACTCAGTGATAATTAGCAGATCAATTATTACATTATACCTAAATAATTCAGAAAAACAAACCACATTTTGACACTTAATATTCATGAACTCAACACAGAAAATTTCTCATTCCGAATTTATCCAGGAAACGAAAAACTATATTCTGCATGTCATTACTAAGAATCTTTATCATCAGTGAAAAAGCTAGCCTATAGAATGAATAGTAGAGAAATAGTGAATTTAAAATAATAATTACCGAGCAAGCGAATAATAAAGAAGTGTTGAAATAGATATGAAATATCCCTTTTTAGTTAAAATTATTCGTTATTATATGCTAAGGTATTTTTATTGTTTGGCCATAAGACTGTTTAAGGCAATATCAATACATTGAAACCACTAATGCTCCAGCTAAAGCGCGACTGGTTACTCAGAGGGCTACTGATGGTGATTTAATTAATCTGGGCCAGATTGAAGATTGGAGATTGAGTTTGAAATCTCAAAAATGTGGCACTGATTACATAAATATGGTCGATGTATTTGAAACAACGCCATACACATTCATGAGCATACGCTGACCAGCCAATACCAGTGGCTCTGATCCAATGGTAGTAGTAACAGTTTTATTTCGTCTGACAAAGTTCCATAAGGTTTTCTGTCTCATTTAACCAAGGCAGAAAGCTACACAATAGGCAACCTTGCTATATGGGTTGGCAGAAAAAAAATATTTTGTGCATTAATGTGTGTCAACAGCACAAAGGACGTAAGATGACGAAATATAAAGGAGGATATAAGATTTGAATCGCAATTTAACTGGAAGTTAAATAGGAATTATATTAAAAATCACGGAAAATTCGCTGAAAGATGTGAGTTTTGATGGGGAAAACTGATGCCATGAAAGAGTTCTTAGACCTATCCGTGTTTTTTAAAGGTATACCACACCTCTACTTCTACTTTTTTTTTAAGTCTCTAAAATTTTATTGAAGTAATAGTAACTATAATATTAAATACATAATGTTATTATTATTAATAATATTACTATTATTACTATTACTCTTTTTATTATTAATTTCTCTCCAGATATTAAAGGCATTCTTCCAAGAAGAAGAATGTCGTAAATCACTATCTGACTGAACAAATATTTTAAATAAAGCACGTAGGCCTAAATTTTAGAATCTATAGACGCATTCTATTGAACTTCAAAATAGCATGAACCATTCTAGCATTTCATTAGAACTTTCATAAAACTCCAGAAAATGGTGTGTTTTCTTTTGGATTTAACAACCCTGCATTTTGCTTATGACTGAAATTATCAAGGGTTTCATATTTTCAACTGGATGCAGTAGATGTGGATGCATAAACACTAAGGACAACAGGGCAGCGCATAATAGAAATCGCAAGATGTCTTTGCCTGCCAAATCTTCCAATTTGCTATTTCTAGGCATATAGACTCTTGCACGATAGCCTAAGTTGCAGTACACTCCCGTCGTTAAATAATTATATAACCAACCACCATCACATAAGTTTTGGAATTGAATTCGAGACTAGTTTTTTTTTAGTATTTCTATAACCAAGTGAAGAAGAATTAAAAGTCCTGTCTGCATTATTATGTACCAGAATGGTACTTTATGAGACTGTATGGTGGACGGAAATAGCTGTCCGTCCGTCCGCTTGTCTGTACGCGCGATAACTCGAATACGCTTTATCGGATTTTCTTGAAACTTGGTATAGGCATTTATAATGGCAATTGGAAGAAGCCTATTGATTTTGGACCACGTCGGTTGAACCGTTGTTGGAGTAACGACTAATTAACGGTCATGTATTTTTAATTTGCAAATAATCATATACTACAACAAAGCTGCGTTGCTAGCCATAACCACTGTCTCCCAGCTCAATTAAGACGTCTTGTACACATCAGCAGGCCAAATGCACGAGTCAGCCATTATGCTGGCTGAAAATTGTCTTTTTATACAGAAATAGAGAAAATGCCCAATAAGTGTTGTGTTCCCGGCTGTACTATAGTAATAATAATGAGACATAGAATCAGAGGTACTTTAGCATTCAGCGTGCGCAACCATTTACTACAACCAGTTTTGTATAGGCTACGCGGTACCGCCCCTTCAAAAGATTTTTTCTCCATGTAAGATATATGTACTGAAATATATGTTCTTAATTTTGTTTATTCCCGAAGTAAATTGAGTCTATATGGAAGAAGACAAGGACATCCTCCCAGGCACATTTCATCACAAATTAAATAATAGAAATGCTACCCTTTCCTATTATTCCAGAAGTGCCTGCTTAGAGTTCCTGGCAGACCCTATTATCTTTATAGCATATAATTGTTCGAAATATTATTGCAGAATTAATAGCTTGCAAACATGGTTGCAACCCGCAATTGACGTGATTTCCTCGATGTGTTAGTTCGCTGGAGAAGAATTTTCAACTATTCCCTCGCGTGCTTTACCCATTATACATATGCGGAAATTAGTAGTCCCTGGTGAGAAATGATTCTTCCCCACACAACATCCTGTGACATATAACTGGACTTGACTTAGAACTTTAAATGCAAGTATCTTGACATTTGCAGACCTTATAGATGCTTTATTCGCACCCTGGAATCAGGGCATTCATAAAACCTTAGGTTTCGATAGATACAAATTAGTCTTACTACCTGACGGACTTTGAATGGCTTGTGCTGGCTTTATTTCTTTTCTGTTTTAAAATCTGTACAACTGGAATTATATTGATGTGTTTAGTGTCAATAGCTAAATGGCCTAAGGTCGATGTCTACGTTCAGGGATGAGGAGAATAATTTATAAACTAAGAATTCGCCACGTAGGCTTATTTGCGAATCACCCTCTCGTATACTGTAACTTACAGAGGGGCAGTTAGGTTGTAAAGCGAAGAATAGTATAATGATTAATTCCTAAGTAATTTACTGTTTCTCATACATAAGTAGTGTACTTTGAATTTTGTAGTGACTGTTCTCACGATTTTGTTTAAATTTTGTATACAATGTGTTTATACTAATTTGATGGGGATTGCCGTTATTTATTATTAGGTGTTTTATTTTTGCCTTATGGCAGGTCTAAATCATCATGCGACTCTTTCTAACTCTTTTCTTCATCTGTTGCATCCTCTAACTTTAACTTTTTTTTATTCTTGTTGTTATCCAGTACCTCAATAATTGTTGTCCCATCAAGTTGTCTTGTTCTGTTTATTTTTCCTTTAGTGACGTTTAGCAGAAGTCACTTCTTCTTATGATATGTCCTAACCAGTTGGCTTTTATTTTCCTTACAGCTTCCACGATACATATCTTCTCATCCACTATTCTTAAAACTTTTCCATTCGTTATTCTGCCTGTACAGCCTGTGCATTTAGACGTGAGCACTTGCATGCGCCGCAGAGATAGGGGGGACGGACGGGGAGTGTGTTGCTAGTATGGATCACGTGAGACTGATTCCATTGCGCATTGTGTTTACAGTGCTCTCGTCTAAATGCACGGCAGTACACTAAATCTTCTCAATTTTCCTCCAACACAACATCTTTGCATATTTCCTCTCTATTTTCCTCAGCGTCCATTTTCAGCTCCATATTAAGCAACGTTTCCTAACTTGTAATCCGCGGACCCTTGGGGTGCCACTGGGACCACTGACCATGTCATTTATTAACTTCATTGGGAGAGAGCAGAGCGAACGACCTGTGTTCTTTAGTATTTTCTTCGTACTGAATTTTTAAAATATTATACAATTATAGAGTTTTTCTGCTTTTGTTCATATGATTAACGAAAATTCTTATTTTCAGTTGTTCGATCCAGACCAAAGGAAGTGGACATCTGAAAAACAGCGTCAGCCATCACATTAATTAGATGAGTGATGAATTCTTAATATTAGGCCTAACTGGTATGATCGTATTTTATATTATAACAGAATTTCGAATATCTCCATTTATAACTGAATTGCATTATCTTAAGTAACAGATTTAGTGTTGTAAAATTTTAATTCATCACATCATTTTTATCATATGTAAAGTATATTTTTAAAATAGTTATTCATGGTGGTCCGCGGAAAATTGCCAGTTCATACAGGGGGTCGCGACACTGATACAAAGCTAAAATGCCATGATATATATTAGGCCTGATGATGAACAAACATCTTTCTCTACATGTTCTTTCCACAGTATTTTGGGAATATCTTTCTTTTTGAAGCTCTCAGTATCTTTGTTCTCTTATAATATATATTCTTCCCTTATTCTTACCTTTTAGTATTATTAAATTGAGGCTGATCGGTTCTGGGTGCTTGATTGGGTTGCTGTAAGGGAGAGAACGGGTCAGATAGCGAGGTGTTGAGGCGTGGGATATGGGATACCGGATGTAAGATCGTCATTGAATTTGCTGCTCTCCCCATCTTTCACAGGGGTGCATTTCCTTCAACTTATTGGACTCCAATCATACAAGTCTTTCAAAAGCCACTTCTTTTGAAGATACCACTATCAATAACCGTTTGAACATAAAGGAGGTAAGAAAGACGAGAATAATGAAATACACAAAGATATAAATGTAAAAAATAAAAGAGAGAACGCGTTTAAATAACTGGTAAGAAAGGCAAAAAGGTGCTACACTGTAGATAAAACTACGTTGGTCTAGTCTCGTGTTTAGCGCTGCTGACAATAGGTCTGGATGCTTGGTCTAAATCCTCTATAGGCCTACTACCTAAGTGCCTAGAATCTTTCTGAGATCAAAAGGAATATTGCACTCAACCCCTTGAGGTAAAAATTATCCTTACTCCGATTTAAAGAGACAGCATTAATGATCAGGAGGGTATCTCGACCTCAGGCCATTGCTACTGCCCTCAGTATGAGATGCCAGTTAGAAGAAACAGTGGTCGTGCGGTTCCGATTGTTCTTCAGATACGAGAGCTGTCCAGAGTGTAACGGACTTTTGAAATAAAAATAAACAAAGTGAAAAAAACGTTTTATTACATACATTTTGAAGGTAGACTTAGGCTATTTTTCTACATAATCGCCATTCAAATTAAGGTATTTATCATACCGTGGCACAAGCTTTTCTCTCTGTAGAAATCCGCCATCTGTTATTTCAACCACTTCAGAGAATTTATTGGGAAAAGTGTTTCAAAAAAAGCTTTAGCCTTTTGTAATATGCAATTCGTGCAGAAAATTCAAAGAAAATCACGCAATCTTGCGTAGCAACAACTTTCTCTTCATCTTGACAATCACTCTACTTGAAGATAATTTCATTTTCGCGATTTTCTCGAAAACGGCTTTATAGATTTTGATGGAATTTTCTGCACAAATTGCATATTACAAAAGTCTAAAGCTTTTTTGAAACACTTTTCCCAATAAATTCTCTGAAGTGGTTGAAATCACAGGCGGCAGATTTCTACAGAGAGGGTATCGAAAAGCTTGTGTCATGGTGTGATAAATGCCTTAATTTGAATGGCGATTATGTAGGAAAATAGCCTAAGAGCCTACTTCCAAAATGTATGTAATAAAATTTGTTTTTTTTTTTCACTTTGTTTATTTCAAAACGCCTGTTACTTTCTGGACAGCCCTCGTATTTGATCGTAGGTTCATTACATTATTACGGGTAATAACGTGCCATTTTTGGCTTTGTAACCTCCCATAATTCACGAGCGACATAGTCATGAGGGAATTTTCTAGTGGAGTTCAAGATCACGAGATGCATTTATAATGGCTATTTAATAAATAAAATGTAATAAATAATTAATAAAATACGTTTGATAATGAATATTCAATATTACTTGAATATCATTTTAGATGAGACAATACTATTAAAATATATTCATGGCCTATAATGCATGTAGCCGTTTTCTCTGAACAAAACACAATCGCAAGCATTTCTTGCTGAAATGTGAAAAAAATTGCCGTAAAATTTTATAGTGCTGATTCCTGAACAGCTGTAGCGTAGTTCAGTTCATTTTCACAATAATTCTCAACGGGGCGAAAGATAAGATTAAGTCGCCCCTTACGCTCCGAACAATGCGTTGCTATTCGCTTGTTATCTCGGCACTCCCTCGTTCGTTCCTTCTCTCCAAACTCCCGATCGTACCAAATACAAGCTACCAACCCTTACACCAAAATGACAACCCTCTAGCTTATTCGGCAATCCCGACCAGACCACAATCACCTCTTCACATAGTTTAAATAATGCATAACACTATCCACTTAGTTAAGTGCGCGAGCGGAGGCGGCAGCCGAAGCGAAGCGCCCTTGCATTTTCGAATGATGTACGATACACTGTTTGTAGGTTTCGAAAATGTGGCATATTATATCTTCCAGACGTTAGTAAGCCTGTCAACTTTTGTTCAACTTTTGTTTACTGGTATGACGTCACACTACCAACGTCCAATCACGAGTTTCTACGTAATATGAGGACAGAAGAAGCGGTATAAAAGAAAGTGCATCGCGTAGGAGCGGTGGGTGGGAACATTTATCCAAGGTGCGACTTAAATTTATTTTTTCCCCTCAACGGTCCCATTCAATTACATACCGGTAATTATTACAGTTCCTAGCGATGCATAAATATGGTAAGTTGTGTTTCTCGAAAGATATTCTGAACGAAAGTACAAATGTATTTCAATCATGCTATCGAGGTTTGCTCTTTATCATGTAGGATGCAATAACGAAATTTCTATATCTGTATTAGACTGATTTCAGACTCATTCTTATTATGTTATTGGTCCAAGCCGAAATAATGACGTATGCGTTAAATTATCGTCATATTTGCGTTATTATCTTCATCTGTAATACAGAATGATCAATCTGCGTGCCATATCTTAGCAGGCTGAATTCACGAATACAGAATAGGAAGCCGTCTTAAACTTCTCCACCTCTGTAAGTGTAGGCCATAGCTTCATATTACCTCCAGGACAGGTAGCCAAATCTTGGTACAGATTATCGCCAAATATTTATTTTAAGACTAGAAATATCCAGATTTAAGAAAATAGAAGATTACATTACGATTTAATTTTTCAAGATTAATATTACTGTACCCTTGCCTGAATTACCTCGGACGAGTCGTGGTCATCACCCCACGGCTTCGTCCCAGGTCTGGACCTGCCTTCGGGCAGAACACTCATCATCATCAGAAACATAGGCCTAAGTTAACACGCATAAAATACAACACAATTTCACAAGTTACTACTTGATCTTCAGATTTTCATGGTTGTGTGTCGTTGAGCAGAATAAATTGTTGCTTTGATACCTACATTAAATACTTCGTTCCTTGTGCTTTGCTACATAAATTACAAAAATTATTTGGATTGTTAGAAATTTCATTATAGCCCAGGCAATGAAAGACAGAAATGAGCATATGTCGGAAGAAATTACAGACAAGCTTAACTTTTGCCTGTTGTTAGAACTCACTGGAAGTACGTTTTCATAAAAGTCCCATATCCTTTCACTTGTGCTTTCTCCCCCACACCCCCTTAAACCGTTTTGCAGGCCTTTTACTTATCGCTCATATCTCCATCATTATTTAGCATGCGCTAAACTCACAGTTTAGATCACATTGTGCATATTTTCGGGATTTAAAGTGGTATTCAGGTTACATTTGCGGATTTGATCTTGTCGTTCAGAAGCTTTAAACGTTTGATATTTTGAAGAAAAAAATCTATGTTCATGATTTTCAACAATGTGCAAAATCAGTGACTTTTGTGTGGTGATAAAGCTGTTTTGAAGACGAACCACAATTTGAGTCCCGGGAACTGCTTCTTCTTCTTCTTCCAATTCCCTAGTGTACCACTATCGTGGTGTTAGGGGATTGCCTCGGACCCACTTTTTGAACTTAGCTCTTTCCTTCGCCAGTCCTTTAAGCTGAACCATTGTCTTCCCTCTACTAGCAGCTACTTGCTGAACAACCTCTTCCCATATCTTCCTTGGTCTGCCGACTGGTCTCTGTCCTTGCGGTTTAGCCTCCATAAATTGACGGGGTTTTCTATCCTCTCCCATTCTAGTTATATGCCCAAACCATGTGAGTTGTCTATCTTCAATTCTTTTAATTATGGGAGGTAAACGTAACTCCTCTCTTATTCTTTCATTTCTGATCTTGTCTCGTCTTGTTTTACCTGTTATTCTTCTTAAGCATTTCATTTGAACAGCGTTAATTTTACTAATATCATTCTTATTTGTTGTCCAACTCTCGCTCCCATATAATAAAATAGGTTCTATTACAGCATTATACACCCGTGTTTTAGTCTGTTTATGGACTTCTTCATTTCCAAATATGCATCTACTCAATGCCCGGGAACTGACTCTCTTCAAATATGCCCCTATAACGTTTTGTGACATTGAAAGGAGGTTCTCACAGTACGATACTATTTATGGTTGACAATCGTAGAAGAATCCTGAGAATCTGAAGATACACCTAGTAATATAATTGCAATGCTGCAGCATTATAAACTTTACAAAAAATAGAAAACATAAAACAAAACCTCGCTGTAAAGTTAAAATAGCATTAGGCTAATTTAATATTCAAATAATATAGACATTTTATGTGATAGACATTTTATGTGATAGACATTTTATGTGATTCATGGAATATTTATTTGGCCATACATTGCCTTTTTGGGTTATATTTAGCGATTTTAATATTGTCTTGCATATTGCTGACTTTTTACAGTCATAAACATTGGACACTAGTTTTTATTATTAACGTCAGTTGTTTACTGCTACTTAGGCCTACATCCGTCTCAAATGTGCTGGAATTTCGTCATGCAAGAGTTCTTTACATACCCATATATACTGCTGGAATTAAAGACACGCGTAAACTGGTCGAGATAAGATCCGCTAACTTCGGAACCGAAATCCAGTGCCTTGTTATTATTGTTCCACCCAGGCCGACCTTTCCTGTCTAATGTTAAAGACAATATACCCTAACAATAATAATAGCTATAATTATCATCAACATAATCATCTTCATCATCATCATCATCGAGATAAATAGATTCGTAAATGAAAGCAGTATTGGCCAGATCAGTTGATTTCAAAATATCTGTAAATACAGACTTTCCTGTTTTGAAAACAAATAATAATAATAATAATAATAATAATAATAATACTGCTACTTAGGCCTACATCCGTCTCAAATGTGCTCTCAATTATTATTATTATTAATTTTATTAGTATTATTATTATTATTATTATTATTATTATTATTATTACTATTATTAACATCATCGTCATTACATCCCTCTTGTTCACAAATATGTGTTTTCGCTCATCAGATCGTTATATTTTCCTCTCCTTATGACAAGTGTCTTCTGTTTTGTGAAGTTCCCTTCTTCCTCCTCACTAGAGTAACATTATGGTAACCAAATAACCGCATTCATCCCTGCATTTCCAGTAGGTCGCCAGGGGTTGATTTGCAGCCAGGTTAGTCAGAAAAGAGGGCAGCACAAGTAGGAATAATTGATTACCTATCACTTGAACCGCATTTCGCGCAGATCCTAGAGGTTTTTCGCAGTCAAAGAGAAAACGAAGGCCTTAAGGAAATGTCTTAGAATATCAGAGGCTTTTCTCCACGGGTCAATGATGTCTCAATTTGCAAGCATCAAGTCCCTTCGTGAAGGCAGAAGATGGCTACAAGCATTGTCGAAAGTTAGTGTATTATTGCCAAGAGCGGTTTCTTAGCTGTGGATGGAAGTATTAAAACATGAGGGTGGATTAGTTTGAGGTTCCAGGAACAAAATAAATAGTATACTTATGTATTTTATTATTTCTTTATTTATTAGATATACGATTTATGAATCCCGATTTTAACTAGAGTTGAAACTTTTTTTTAAATATGAACTTATAATGAAAATATATTTACTTATTGATATACTGAATACAAATTTCAAATTATAAGTTCTTTAAAAGATAATAAAATATTATAAAACATATACTTAAATGTAACAAGTAGTGATGAAGCGAAAGTTAGCCGTGCATCAAGTGAGTAATATGAACTTTTCGCACTTCCGCATACAAGATTTTCTTTTCTTGTTCAGTCCTCCTATAAGAAAGATGATGGGATTCTGGTAATTCCCTGTCACTTTTGATTTAAGGTAAGAGTGTACTTGGCGATTTATGGAAAATTCCATGTTTCAACGAACCTACATTACTTAAAACTTTTATTTCTTTCAATAAATTCTGCCAAGGATAGTTATTTGCTAATTATCCCATCTCCAACAGAGGTTTTAAGTCTTACCTTGCGAACAATACGTCAATGAAGTTAAAAAATGAATGCATATTACCGAAGTGCAGCTACTCACCCTATGTTGAATTATGAAGGGCAGAGAAAAATCATGTGAGTTTTTAACATCAGATTTTTACAGCATCTATGTTAAAAGCCAAAAACAGGGTATTTCGCTTCCTAACTCGAAGATGACGAGTTGTCATGGTAAATGTAATATAGACTATAGATACAAATAATGTTAAGGTAGAAGTTAAGTGTAGATTCAAATCAGGAAATGCCTGCTTTTATGCAGTTCAGAAACTCTTTATCTTCTCGTGTTCTGTCTAGAAATCTAAAAATACAAATTTATAAGACAATTATCCTGCTGGTTGTATTATATGGATGTGAGATATGGTCGCTTCTCTTCGGGAAGGACATAATTTGAGAGTGTTCGAAAACGGGGTGCTTAGGAAAATATTTGGGCCTAAGCGAGATGAAAATGGGGACTGGAGAAAACTGCATAGCGCGCTTCATAATCTGTACTCGTCACCAGATACAGTAAAGGTAATTAAATCACGGGGAATGAAATGGGATGGACATGTTGCATGCATGAGGAAGGAAATACATGTTATCTCAAAAATACTGATTGGGAGACCCGAAGGAAAAAGACCACTCGGAAGACCTAGACGTAGGTGTGAGGACAATATTAGGATAGATTTAAGGGTAGTAGGCTTTGCGAGGGATGTTTGGATGAAGCTAGCACAGAATAGCGCTGAGTGGCGGGCCCAGGTAAGCGCGGAAATGAACCTCCGGGTTCCATAAAATATATAACATTCCTTTAGCTTGCTTAGGAATTGTCTATTGTCATTGAGTAAGTAAGTAAGTAAGTAAGTAAGTAAGTAAGTAAGTAAGTAAGTAATATAGACTTAAGTTAAAGTTCGTTATATTACCTGCATGATTGCATCAATTTCTATGCTTAATCAGGCAGTGTTAAAAAAGTAAATATGGTTCTTTTTCTCTTAACGACAATTTAGGATTTCTTGAGTTAAGGATTTCAATAACTTAGTCATTCGGCATAGCCAATGTGGTCAGCACTATTCTTCTATCGAGCAGTATTAAATCATACTTCGCATAAACTCGTCTCTAAAATTATTTAAGAAAATACTATCATACTATTTACAATTTTTGTTTCATACATCTACATCACAATTAAACAGAATTATTGATTACTTACTAAATGTTAAACTCAATAATACATCTTGAAGTAAATTGGTGTAAAAAAATTATAGCAAAGTAATATTTCCCCAAAAATAGACTGACCATAATAATTCCAGTGGTTAATAACAGCATCATAATATTCGTAAATTAAAAAAATAACTACTTTAAAATTCTTATTACAGCATAAAGCCTACATCAGGTAGTTAGAGAAATGTTGGGATGAAAATGTCCTGCTCGTCTTAGAAGTTAGCTTTTTAAATAAAGTTTTTGTTTATTTATCAGATTTTATTTTTAAACTTTCGTTTTACGAGACCTTAATTTTTTTTACTCTTCCCAATATTTCGATTTGTAGAAATTACAGGAAGCGATATTCGATAAAATCGCGTTATTAGTAAACCAGGCTTTTGGGTTTAATGCTGAGAAAGGGTAACATCGCGTTAGGATTCGATATGGTCAGCTTGATCGGAATAGAATTAGAACTGACATGAATGAATGCAACAGTACGGGCATTGACTACAAGATCGAATACAGCTTTCCATCTCTGGCTCTTTCAATTTAAAATTCTGTTCTTTTTCAAAACAAATGGCTAGCGTATAAGCTAAGCTATAGTTTAACTTCATATTTTTTAAAAATCGCTTAAATAAGCCTTGTTTCTATGTCCGTGATTTATTTTCAGCGGATGAAATGTGCTTGAAAGGCATGATTAATCCCAGAAAAACGTTATAAAAACAGAAATTCGATACTAGCAGCTATTTCCTCGTCCTTTAAAACCTTGGCAGAAACGTCACTACAATCACAAAGGCCAGTATATATTTTCTGGAAAAAAACGAAAAAAAACAACTACAGTAAAATATGTAAAGCATTCGTTCCCCCTCAGTTCGTTACTTGCGAGTAGGGGTCAGTGAGTGGGAGGAGTGGGGGTCGGGGGGGACTGAGATATGCAATTCCGTGATTGTATGTGACTGTGTCACTGGTAGCCTATATCATTGAATTGTACCCACTCCAGCGTCTCCCTTGGCACCCTCTCTAGATATCTCCGTACTCTGTATGTATGTGTGTGGTGCTGTCTGTCTATTTTACCCGAGACCGATCCTCTACCCTTGTCGGCCCCCTCCTCATCCCCAACGCCGCTGCAAAACTGATTTCTCCGGGTGACAAATCGCCTAGCTATAGCTACTGCTGCTACGTTATGAGAGGGTGCCATAATCTGTCACATAGGAAAACCTTGCAGCTATTCTGATACAGTACAGTACTGCTCGTAATTTCTAAACTCACCCCTTCCACTTATTTATCAGTTCCGCTTAATACATGCTTCGCCGTATAGTACAGCGTTTCTCAACCTTTTTGAACTCTAAAATGTCTAAAAAAATTTACGGACCCCTAATTTTACATCCCATTTTTAAAAGAAGACCTATATTCTTAATATTTTGGGTATTAATTATAGGTCATTTCAACGAAATATGTGATTTTTTTTTTTTTTTTTACTTTCCACTTGCTATTTTTTTAATTATGTCTGCGGACCATCTGCACCATCTTCGCGAACCACCAGTGGTCCGCGGACCATAGGTTGAGAAACACTGGTATAGTACATAGCATTGGTTCCTTACCACAGTTACAATCCGATAAAGCCTATATACTGAGAAGAGCGACTGCTGGCTTAATCATTTAAGCGGAAGTTAGGTCAGCAATGCTGTCATATGCGTAGCGAATTGGACGACATTCTGCAGAAAGGATCCAACCCACATGATTTTTAAGCTAAAAAACAGGCATTTAAATTTAAATAAAAAGTCACCTGGATCTTTCCAGCGTGTTTTTGTTTGCTTGATAGATGGTATATTAATGGATGAAGAGGGTTGGTTAGTTTGCACAACGTAAATATATAGTTCAGTAGCAAAAAATTAGCATCTATTCCGGTTTTTTAAATTTGAGGGTTGGTTCCTTTCTGCAGAATGTCGTCCAATTCATCTTATAAAAATTATATAACCTTAAAACCTGTACAAAATGTGTACAAGTTAAGAAACTATCAACTTACAAATAGCTGATTTTGTCTCCATTGCCTGATGGCTAGTGTCGATGACCTATTATATGGGTACCCGGAATCTATCCCCAAAACTTCCTCTGATATTCTGGAGTAGGGAATTCAACATAGAGGATAACTCACTGAAGAGCTATATTATAAAGACGTAGCGATTCCGGTCAAGAAAACTGTTTATATCGATCGTGGAAATCTGTATGTTAATTGCATGTCCACAATCCTGCCATCTGCCAGTGAAATCGAAAAGCAATGGTTGCTACAGTGCTTTGCAGATGACAAGCCCTATGTCCTTCAACTGCATATATACGCGGTCCAATCAGAGACGGCGAGACGGAGGGAAGACTCTCACTGACAGCGGCAGCCTTTTAGCCTGTGCACGTGATTGGCGGTGAAGGAAAAGGCTTCCCATATGAAAAATACTGTAGCTAAGCAGCTGAATGGAAGACCATATCCCCCCAAGGGATGTAGCACCACGAAGTTTAATATATGACTTAACATTCGCAAAGTTAACTACTGGCTACTGATTTAGGAATAGGTACGCTATATGATAGAAACGTGTAAAATAATCATGCATGTGTAAGGTGAAATCTTAACAAACAGCAAACCTATAAACAGGCTGACTCCGTCATTTTAAAACGCTCTTATTTTACCTAATTTTAATATAATTATTATAATGACCAGAGAACGGATATTTCGGTTCTTATAGCTTCGAATGCGCCAAGGTATAATTATATGTTTACATTCTTCTTTTGTCTTGGCTAGAGTCCAAGGTTCAATGCCGGAGTAGTTCTTTGTACTTCACTTGTCCATCGACTAAGCAAGGTGTGGTTTAGCTATAGGCAGAGGCAATATAACATACAAGAATCTAAAAATCCGGGCCCTAATTAATGACACAAATCACTCTGAGTAGTGTACAAAGAAAGAATGTGTGCTTTTTATCCCAGAGTGCATTTGCAAAATTCGATTAAAATTATTATTAGGGAGAAAACTTTGTCTATTTTTCAAAAGTAATGAAATTGGAGAAAGGGCCAAATGGAGATAACTGATATAGACGTCCATTTTAATTGTCTTTACAACTCTACCGTGCTAGCTTCTGGTAGGCCTACATCCTTCTACCTTAATTGTGATAACCTAATAAAATCGAAAATGGACACGAGTAAATTAACTTCTAAGTAATTTTTACAGAATTAGTATAACCATTTTTTTAGTCATGGACAGGAATAATGAAATGTATAGTTTTATAAAAATCCTAAAACAAACAGCATCAAAGAAAGAACTTGAAATCAGGAGTAAAAAACAAACTAATGCTCTGTATCTTCCCCATTAGAGAAAAATTGTGTTATCGTTTGTTCATTGGCAGAATAGGATCGAATTTTCCTGCCAACAAAAGGACTCAGCTGTAAAATCCATAGATCGATGGAAAATTACGTATCTGATGGGGCATAAGACGGTGTAAAGAAATCGGAATTCGTGGACTTATTCTCCCTACTATGATAATTCTTAAGACTGTGTATCTCAGCTTATTGCATCTCCAGAGGCATGAAGATGACAAATGTGTGAACGAAGCACTAAACATGCCTGTACTCCCTCACCACAACACATATTCGAATGTTATGAATTTTACATGAGGAGGGGATCGTATCCCTCCCCCCAACCCTCATTACTGAATATCTTATTTAGTGTTAGCCCAGAGCACCGGAAACAGATCGGTGTAGATGCTTCGTCATCTTAAATGCCCACATTTAATAAGGTCGTTTAACTCAAGACCAAAGAAAGCTATCAAGCGAATTGCCCCAGAATCGTGGTGCTATCAATATGTTTGTAAGAGAGAAACTTGAAAAAGCACTTCCTAGAATTAATAATACGCTGTGATCGTGAAATAATTCTATTAATTTTTCGTGAAGAACATTTATATGTAAATATTGGGTTTTAGTCAGACGATTTACTGATGAAATTTTGTATAGGCTTTATTTACGAATCATGATAGGGAATTAATACATTTGTTTTTTCATATTTCTGACTTCATTACATAATTTTACGTAGTTAAAAAGAATAAATTTAATTTTTGCACATTTCAACAAAATATATTTCAAATATTGTTCATATTTCATAATTTATAAATTGTTAAAAAAAATGTTATTGAAAGGCTCCATGAATATTCCGGTACGTGTTCTTGAAAAATCTATAAAGGCGACTTTCATTTTTGCAATGCATGTTGTTTTTCTTTGTTGACATTGTGAACCTCCATTGGGCGACAGTTTATAACAAAAGGAACATCCACGTAGCTAGTCTGGATGCTGTTGATATTATTATGATTATTGCCTGGATGTTTATGACCTAAAAAGACTAGAAGCATGTAAGACAATATTACTTAGAAATAACTAAATATGACCCAAAAAAAGACAATTATTAATCCCTTAAAATTTCAAAATTTTGAATATTAGGTCTAAATCATGACATTTTAACAGTTTCCTGGCTTTGTCGCATAGTATTGTAATTGTTGAATGATTAACTGCATCAAGGACTTGTGAATCCAGTTTACCAGAAGGTCAGCAAAGAGCGTGTAAATAACATCCGCAACGTATCTCTTACAAGCATCTGACGTTTCATCAAAATTTTAATTTGTTCCAATATATAATTTTTTCTCAATGATGATGCGTCTGGAAACCAGTTGGCCGTGTTACGTGAAAGTTTTTAAATTAACATTGTTTACCTTTTTAAGAGGAATGTTAGCAGATAACACATCTCTCCGAGGTTTTTCGAAAAAGTTAGACGATTTGGAAGATTGCGCTAATTCAGCTGGTAATAAATAATTAGGCCGCATTCCATTGAGTGAGAACAAAATATCAGGAACTCTTTAATGTAGAGTATTTAGAATACAGACAAAAATATAAAAAATATCAACCATTTAACTCTTCTGGATATTGGATGTTACCCACAAATGTAACCGAAATATGACCTGAAATCGCAAAAACATGCACAAATGACCAAAACTGCAAAAATGAACTGCATGTGCCAATATATGACATGTAAAATATATCTAAAAGTAATAAGGGAAGTTCAGTTTTTGTTTGAAATCAATTCCATGACTAAAATAAAAGTCTAGAAGAAAATACGACATGCCATAAACATCCGGTGACTAGTAACGATACGTAGATTTGCGATACGTAGAGTGATTTACAGTGTTGCCTGCGACAACAAGACATTATTACTAAAAACTGACAAATTTTGCTCAGAGATTTTAACTTAGGCTTAAAATTCTTTAACGAGCTTAAAATCTCAGACTCGGTACCCATTAATTAAAGTTTCTCTTGAAAGATGTGTACTGATTTTTGGTCCACCCCTGAAAAATTATATCGCCCTTGGTCAGGTTTGAATTCGCAACCCTTAGATTCAGAGACCAACATGCAAAAAACTGAGCTCCCAAGAGATATGTAGGCCTAGTAAACATGGCAAAATTAATAACATGCCTAAATTTATATATTTGATTTAATTTGCTTCTAAGAACTTATTTATAATTATTAATAACTTATTTTGATTGGATTCATTTACAGATCAGCAAAGTGTCTTACATTTCCTTGCCTTGTGAATAGGGTTTAATCCAGCTGTAATTTATTTGGCTGTGTTTCCCTCAGTAAGTAAAGCTTAGCGATACGTTGTGAGGAAAGAACTTCTGTGTTCGGAATCTTAAGATGTAATCAGAGCAGCCAACTAAACACTTGAGACTTTGTTTCCTCTTTGGAGTAATCTTGTGTTTTCCGCCACACTTACTGCCATTAGAAACTTGGATTTTGCCTGGAAGGGATGAGCTTGAGAGGTTGTAAAACTTACGGACTTCATTTTTCCTTCCTTTTTTAAACAAAATCCTTTAAATTCTCGCAGTCTTTAAATTCCGTAAGCCCCTTCTAAAACGGATGCTCCCAAAAGTCCGTCAATTTACACATAATTGACTAAGATATACTTATTTACTAGCAAAAGAGCCTGTTCGTCGTAAGGTTGCAAGTAATGTTTTATAAAAGGGAAATAAAAAGTATATGTCAGTCATCCAATTGTTTTCTCTTAACTAAATTCAAAGAATCGCTTAGGCAATTTATTAAATGATTTTTAAAATTTTGGGGCATTTGTCGATAAACTTAAGTTATTATAGAATTTTTTACAAAAAAGAGGTGGTTTAACAATCTTTGATGATCGGTACACATAAAAATATTCTATGAAAGCGAGTTAATTATAGACTGCAGACAGCTCAGTAAAATAATATAGTGTAGCATTATAGCTTTTGTAGGCCTATTGATTAACCTCGTCCTGTTGTATCGAAGGATCAAACATTGTAATTTTTTTTTAAATTAAAGGATAAGAAAGCATTGGAAGGTAGGCTTATAGTTTGGTAGAATTTTCATGATTATTAGATATTTCTGCTGGTTTTAAAGCGCCTGTCTGCAGATTGTAATGAATATCTCCCAAGGCATGTAGACTTGAGAGCATCTATACCTATATAATAGAGGTTGAAAGCAGAGGAGTGAGTGGTCTTAAAAAAGTTAATGTTGCCTAGAATTTCTTATGGATTTCGAAGATTTGGACTGCGGAATTTTTTTTGTAAATTAGATTTAGTTATGCACATTGTCATAGAGGTTTGTATATAACTACGTAGGAAGTAAAACCAGGGGTAACTTGTCAAAATTTTAGTGTTGCCAGGTCAAATCCTTGGATTCGTATGGAGAACTTGTTTATAATTAACAGGAGATGAAAATATGGTACTCGATGATTTGTCCCAATTCAGTTTTGCTTCATTGATTGACTGGATTTTAATATTATCTAGATTTTTACCTGATTGTATCATTGTGCAAAATTTGTAAAACATTGGTTAAAGCCTCTGAATTTGTATAGAGAACTTACATAAACAAAATATAGCCTACCAGAAGGTGTACATTAAAAAATGCTGTAATCATAATGTTACTTTAAGAAATTAATTAAATTTAGTTAAATACACAAAGAATAAAATACTATAATCCAACGGTCGGCAACATTTTTAAGGTATACTATTGCGCCGAAGAATTGTTGAACAGTCACTCAACATGTCAACCCCATCCTACAACAACCATTGAAACAAATTAATTTGATCTTACATTACAGTATTACAGTTACTATTCCATTCTTTAGAAATTATTCAATTTGAACAGGAGTAGCCTAACATGCCAGGAGCAGCCTACAACATACACACTTTCTAGAAATTCATATTCTGAACATCGTTACACCTCTTCCAGTTATATTATCACCAGAGGCGCCAAGTTTTGAAAAATATTGGGTGGGCTCAAAGATTTTAAAATTTTCATACTTCTGCCCTTTATTTCGTTCTTCCCTCTGGTTCATTGTTTCTTGCTGATTTAAGGAATCTTTCATAATTCATTCTTTCTATTTGTTCGTTTCACTTTGACCTCTTTTTCTTTTTCCAGTCGCCGATATCTTTTACTCCACACTCCTGGCTTATATCACAATTCTTTATTTTGTCAATTAATATCCTCCTTGTCATTTTTCTTAATCACAAGTATCATCTAAATTCTAAATCGAATTTTTCCGGCCTCTCCTTATGTATACTTAAAACAGCAATCTGTTTAAGCTTTCCCCCCCCCCCCCGAACGTAAAAAGTCTTTTTTTTTAAAGCGTAAAATATATTTCGGTAGTATCTTAGGAAATTGCATAAACAGAGTAGGCCGTGAGTAAATTAATGAACATAGGAGCAATTTCAAACTATCATGAATGAATTGTAACAGAAGCCCTTAAAATGTATGCCAACAATAGCCTGATTTTTCGCTTTAGAGCCATTCAACAACGAAACACGATTTTTAATATTAGCAATAAATTGTTATGGCAATCATACACAGCAAATTATTGGGTGGGCTTGAGCCCCACGGGCCCATATAAGTTGGCGCCACTGATTATCACCATTTAATGTGGCCCATCCAAGCGGTGAGTAACTTGAAAATGAACCACATTATCGCCGTCTATCCGCCTCAGTACGAATCCCAATCTATTGCTTCAGGACAACGGGGTTGGCATTAGATACATGCACACATTAAGAACACATTGCCATGAAATGTTATTACGAAACGCCATACATGCATGTTGGAAACACAGAAAGTCCAGTAGTTTGAAACACAAAACAAATAAATCAAACATTTAAAAATATTAATATAAAAGATTACTCGTTAATTATTATAAATTTTAGTCAGTCAATTAATTGAAGCTTTTTCCTTGCTTCTCCGTGGTTAATTGTTCAATATCGTATGGGTATTGGATCACTCAGGCCTACCACTTAAACCTGGTTTCTGAATGCATATTTGTCTTGCAATGGCAAACGACTTTCATTTCGAAGGATTGCAAAAGAAGGAACAGCTTTGAAAATGATATGCCTCTTAATTTAAAAAGATTCGATTTTTCTGCTTAATTTCAGTTCAGTTACTGTGCCATTAAAAGCGCTCCCCGTGTTACGTCTGACGACGCTTTGTCTAGCCTATAGGCCTACGTTGAATTCTTGGGGCAGCTGTAGTAGGCCTAAATAACCAAAATTGATTATCGTTAAATTTCAATTGTGGAGTAATTGAAGTGTAAACAAGCGTAATATTTTCAGTTAGGCCATATCAGATAGCCTATATCAAAACACAGTTGGCAAACCGCTGCTGTAAATTATATGGCTTTTTAAATAATCTAGATTGAATCGGCATTATAAGAGTGGTTCATGTAGACAGAAACTTTGTAACTTTCCCTCATTTGTTACAGAAGACAAAAGAGGACGGACTCTTTTTAATGTTCCTATGCAATAGAATGACAGTGGCATCCCCTTCGCATATGGATTCCTTACATTGAATTAATCTGCGTGAGTGCAGTATCTTGTACCGGTTTCTGCTATAAGTGTAACTGTCATATTATGTTGAAAATATGGATAGGTCATTCACAACAGAAGAGTATTTCCTGGCGAACTTTATATTGCTTCTAAGAAATGAATATGTCTAACCTGTAAAGCAATGATCAGAATATTCGCCTGTCAATGGCGGGCGGAATTCAATTTAACCATCATATTTGTTGAAAAGTAGGCGTATTTTTTTTAGAAAGTTTCCTATTTTGTAGTATTTTTAATTTCTTCAAAAATACTTCTTATATATCCCTTTAAACCTCCTTGTTTAACTTCCCTATTTTATTTTTTTGTTTCATTCTTTATTTTCTTTGTTTCCTCTTTCCTCGTTTTATTTTTCTTCCTTTATCTTTCTATCTGTCAGTTTATTCCATCAATTGGGATTGTGTACACATTTCGTACGTTTGAGAAGCATTTATTTGCAAGGGATTTGATACTTCCCTTAAAATGATATCGACATACTCTTGCCTTCAACCGTTAGAACTAGCGAACTATTCTCTTTTTAGTCGTGAGTATAGTGTGGTGGCTTATAAACCGAGTAATCATAAACGTATTAATTGCCGGTACTTATAATTTAGAATGTACTAGCTGAAAAGGCCCGGCATCGCTCGGGTTTTGTATTTTGTAAATGCGAAAAAACTTATGAAGGACTTTCGATTTTCAAACGCTAGGTCTTTAAGGTCTTTATATACGTATTTAGAATTTGAAATGGGGAAGAACGACTTATCACACACAAACTATTCCCTCAGAAAACGCTAGATAGGCTATAGCTTATTATAGCTTATAGCAGATCCCCGCGGCTTCGCCCAAGATAATTAATCGAAAGATTAACAATTAAGAGCAAAATAATTAAACTATTATATTTATTAACACTTTGCACACGAAACATTCATAGGTCTAAACTAAACGATTGATAGGCCTAATTAATGAAACAGCTATAGGCCCTAGGCCTAAATTCGGCTTTGAAGTGAATTCCACGATTAGAAAGCGCGGCATGGGGAAAAGAACCTCAGACTCGAGTTCCCTGGCCCAAAAAACCCTGCATAATGAGTTTCGTCCAAATCGAACAATGTTTGCCCATTTAGGCTATATTCATTATTCTTCTTCCGTCTAGGGTGAAAATTTCATCTGTCTGCGTGCCTTGACATTATAAACAAATGAATCGGCCAGAGTGGGCTTACAAAATTCAAACAATCGCGATGCTTTTATTTCCAAGATATGACGAAAGTAGGCAAAGTCATCTGCAACTGATTTGACAACTGAAATATATTACTGAAAACTGATGCTTCGAAAGCGCAAAAGCGTTCGTTTGGAAAGAACGGGCTTGAGCAGTTTGTATTCGATCAGCTTCTAATCTTGCTTCCCGTTGCTCGTCTGTTTCTGAAGCTCGTAATGCCTTTTTATTTTGTGCTTGAGATGTAGATCGACCAATCGATTTCCGTTTGGGGGGCATAACTGTCGACGATGCTCGCAAATACGCAAAAAATAATAATCTCTATATATATAAAAGGCTTTGTCCTGACTGAATGAATGACTGACTGACTGATTGACTGAATGACAGGAATCAACGTACAGCCTAAACTATAACAGGTAGATACTTGGAATTTTGACAGTACCTTCGTTTCATAATGTAGGTGCTCACTAAGAAAGGATTTTGAAAAATTCTGATTCTAAATGCCAAAAATTAAATGTTTTTGAAAATACTTAATCCCTTTTTACATAGAATTATCCATTCAAAATCACAGAATATATTGTTGCCAAATGGTATCAGGTGGGCTTGGAAAAAACAAATGAAATGCACTTTTGACAAATAAGAGAAGTTATCAAAATAATTCATGTTATAAATAAATATTACAGAATGAAATCCACTAAAATAATGGAATCACATAACTTTCTCTACCCTGGACATAGAGAAAACAAAACGAGGTATGGTAATGTGTATATTATTATATTATATCGCAGGTTTTTGGAGAGAAACGTATGAAAGTGATAATGCTTTCTGTTTAATTTCATCTCCAAAACGGCTTTATGGTAACATAAGAGTGGGAAATTTTCCGCCTCGATATTACAATTTTATGTTACAGGAATTTCTGTTTCTTCTTATTTAAACCTCTACCAGGCTTGCTGTGCACTGTACAAGCGATGGGATGCAAAATTCTAGATCCTCTATGAGCCATAAAATATTATATCAAGCGTTTTCTGAGGGAATAGTTTGAGTGTAATAAGTCGTTCTTCCTATTTCAAATTATAAATGCCTATATAAGGACCTAGAATTTAAAATTGAAAATCCTTCATAAGCTAATTTCCAATTACAAAATACAAACCCCGGGCGACGCCGGGTCTTTTAAGCTAGTAAATAAATAAATGGAAAAATTCAGTATTCGAAAGATTATGAGAATTGAAATCGATTAAACTCACGATGAAAAAAGTGTGTAAATGTACTATGTGACAGACAGACATATAACTTATTCGTTTTTATTTATATACATGAAAAATGGGATAAGCCATTGAGGCCGTGGTTTCTCACGGTCATTTGTCCAGACTTATAATTCCGTTACATTTCAGGCAGATTTAACGACCCTACATAAGAGATTTTAATTACGATTACATATAGAAATGTTGTAGCCAGGACCCCGAACTAAGCAACTTCCCCGGAATTTTCTGTAAACCATCTTTCATAAGAAGCATATTCCATCTTAAATAAATATTTAATATTACCTTATTATAAACTTCTCTGGCGTTTACAATAACTTGCGATATCCATTGCCTTCCATAGCGATCGCGATGCTTTTTTTTCCCCAAGATATGACAAAAATATACAAAGCCTTCTGCAATTGATTTGACAACTGAAATGCACCGCCGTCTCGAGAATAATACAGTTTAGAAGGCAGTGCTGAAAATTGCACGTCTCATTCCCGTTTTCACTCATAACTCCCTTACGAAAGCTGAAATTAAAAATGTAATATGCCAGAAACCTTCCCGGGAATGTACTCAACAATTTTCCAAAGTTTCATGGCGATCGGTTGAATGGTTTAGTAATGCATAAAGGACAAACAGACATACATTCATTTTTATATATATAGACTAGCTGAAAAGGCCCGGCGTCGCTCGGGTTTTGTATTTTGTAAATGCGAAAAAACTTATGAAGGACTTTCGATTTTCAAACGCTAGGTCTTTAAGGTCTTTATATACGTATTTAGAATTTGAAATGGGGAAGAACGACTTATCACACACAAACTATTCCCTCAGAAAACGCTAGATAGGCTATAGCTTATTATAGCTTATAGCAGATCCCCGCGGCTTCGCCCAAGATAATTAATCGAAAGATTAACAATTAAGAGCAAAATAATTAAACTATTATATTTATTAACACTTTGCACACGAAACATTCATAGGTCTAAACTAAACGATTGATAGGCCTAATTAATGAAACAGCTATAGGCCCTAGGCCTAAATTCGGCTTTGAAGTGAATTCCACAATTAGAAAGCGCAGCATGGGGAAAATAACCTCATACTCGAGTTCCCTGGCCCAAAAAATCCTGCATAATGAGTTTCGTCCAAATCGAACAATGTTTGCCCATTTAGGCTATATTCATTATTCTTCTTCCGTCTAGGGTGAAAATTTCATCTGTCTGCGTGCCTTGACATTATAAACAAATGAATCGATCAGAGTGGGCTTACAAAATTCAAACGATCGCGATGCTTTTATTTCCAAGATATGACGAAAGTAGGAAAGCCATCTGCAATTGATTTGACAACTGAAATGTATTACCATAATGAATAGAATGAGAAAGTGTGATGACTTCGCCACTAATACAATGGTGGGTATAGGGAGAGCGGCGGTCCACCGAAACACTGGCAGCACCTTCGTTTGCGTTTCAACTTGTCAATGCTGCATCATGATAGTTTGGCATCTTATGATTAAACTCGCAATCTTTAATTAACCTTTGGTCCTATTTCTGTGAAATTTGTTCAGAAATAATCTGCACAACACAGTCCTTCTGATGGTTAAAACAGAGATTTAAAAAATGCGGACATAAATGTTTTTATTTCATTATATAAACATCACCAATTACAAAATTAATTCATGGAGGGTGAAACGGAATTTGACTATGCGACAATTTTTTTCATTTTTGTGTCCCGTAAAAACTTCAAGCGAGAAAGTTTTAGTGAAATATTTCAACTTTATTTTAAATTCAGTACCACCTTTATATCTTGAATGGTTTACGAGTAATTGAGTGGTAATTATTCCTGGCGCACAGCTGTCTGAATGGTGTGGGACGATCGTGAAATGTTGAGGGTGAAGCAAATTTGACTATGCGACATTTATTACTTTATTTTTGTGTCCAGAAAGAGATCAAGCGTGTAAGGTTTAGTGAAATATTTGGATCTTATTATAAATCGAGTACCACCTATATATTTATAATGGTTAACGAGTAATAGTAATTACTCTAAAGCTAAAGCTATCAGAATGGTATTGAGGTATTGGCAGGCATCTTTTCCATAAAATACCAGCAATAACGTAAAATTTTTACATAATTTATTCGTGGACTCAATAATAATACTATATTAACTGACTACTTGTACCCATACTGCAAGATTGACCCGTTGGGGAAAAGGAGCCAATGAAGCTTTTTTCTAACTTAGTAAATCTGCACTACTTTTATTTATGCATTTATTGGATTATTTATCATATTTTCTGTTCACTTATGTTAGTAATTTTTATGTATACTTATTATAGCAAATGTCTTATTAGTTTAATATCTTGATCCTTTTTTTAATAATATAATTTAACAACATAAGACGTACATCAGTTACAGCGAACGGCGAATGGTCGAGGGTTTGGGCAAATAGCGGGCTGTAGTTAAGGCAAGAGGATTTATTTTTTTTTATGAAAAAATCAGGGAAAATGCTTTGAAATATTGTGTGATATATGTAGAATGCATTGCAAAACAATTTTTGCGTATGTGCGTCTTTATCGGATGTTGAGACGCCAATTTTAAAGATCACGCGCCCTATTTTTGTAGTGCTGCTTTTGAAATTTTCCATGCCCTGCAATTCACAAACCATCCCTTAGTTTATATTATCTCTGTTCACATAATTTGTACACAGATCTACACTTTTGACCGTGTTTCACTTACATAACTTACCCCATACAGCCAGGAGAAAATTAATATTAATATAAATAATATTACTATTAATACAATATTAATACAAATTAATAGCCTACTCAGTAATATTCTATACAATGTAATATTAATATTAATTTATAAAATATCCCTTAGCTGTTTTCTACCCTAATTATACGTTGTTATTTCTATACAAATGTACATTCTTTAAAAAATTCTCATCATATTATACTAACATACCCTCTACCCTATTTTCTAGGCAACAAAATATTAGATCAAATCATCCCTTAGCTGTTTCATACCTATATTATATAATTGTTCATTGCTTGTGAACATCTTCGATTTTTGGAAAGATGTGGAACGAAATGTTATGGTCAAGCTTCTTGCAATCTGAGAAATTACTGTTACACACGGCCATGTTTATTTATGGAGATGAGATCTTCCAAGACGTGTAAAGCAGCCCGAAAATTGTCAAAAGTATCTAACAATTCAATTTAGATAAGGTGAGTCATTTTGAAATAGATTAATGTATTATTTTGTTTAAGAATGTTTGCAATTTTTCCTATACCGCCCGTAGTAATCTTGCTCCCGCGAATCTCAAGCAGAGTAACTGCTACCTAGCGGCGGAACCAGTGAACTACCTCAGTCATCACACTTTCTCCTCTATTCATTATGGTATTACTGAAAACTGATGCTTCGAAAGCGCAAAAGCGTTCGTTTGCAAAGAACGGGCTTGAGCAGCACAGAACACAAACTTATTGTTGAGCAGTTTGTATTCGATTAGCTTCTAATCTTGCTTCCCGTTGCTCGTCTGTTTCTGAAGCTCGTAATGCCTTTTTATTTTGTGCTTGAGATGTAGATCGACCTATCGATTTCCGTTTGGGGGGCATAATTGTCGACGATGCTCGCAAATTCGCAAAAAATAATAATAAATAAATAAATGGAAAAATTCAGTATTCGAAAGAATATGAGAATTGAAATCGATTAAACTCACGATGAAAAAAGTATGTAAATGTACTATGTGACAGACAGATATATAACTTATTCGTTTTTATTTATATAGATGAAAAATGGAATAAGCCATTGAGGCCGTGGTTTCTATATTCATTTGTCCAGACTTATAATTCCGTTACATTTCAGGCAGATTTAACGACCCTACATAAGAGATTTTAATTACGATTACATATAGAAATGTTGTAGCCAGGACCCCGAACGAAGCAACTTCACCGGAATTTTCTGTAAACCATCTTTCATAAGAAGCATATTCCATCTTAAATAAATATTTAATATTACCTTATTATAAACTTCTCTGGCGTTTACAATAACTAGGGTACCTTAAGTAAGAAAATCACATCCCGTGGGCTCCTTCGTGAAGAAAGCAACACACCTATATTTTCAGTTTCTATGAAGTCTAAGGATACCCGAACCACTTTGATGCTACTCTGGGGGTCGCTTCTGAGTCGCGTGATGACGTCATCAAAATGGCGGACGTCGCGTTTCACAGAAATGGCCATAACGTGAAACCTATTTGAGATAGAGACTTGCTAAAAACGGTTTTGAAATCACAATAAAATGCTCTACATTATTGTTTCTTACACGTATGGAGCTAAGACGGCATATTCTACCGAAAAATTACACTTTTTGTTGGAAAATTCAAAAAAATGGTCCTGTAGAATGTGTTCTCTTGAAATTTCAGTAGAAGATGATGCTGTGCCATAAATTACATGCAAACAAATTTTTTGAAGAGTTTAATAAGTATACTACTCCCGTTTACCAGAAGTTTCCAATGTCAATAGTTTTAATTCTGTGATAGTTTTTGTAAAAGGGTCATTCCATATGAAATCCTCCAAATTAAAAAAAAAAAATGGTTGCATGACCATTTTAGACAAATTAATTTTTTGTATATGAGTTCATACATGTTTCAAGATGTCAAAACAAGTTTTCAAAAAATTATTGTGTTCTTGGTTTCCCAGGGGTGTCCATTTTTCAATCCTGGTGTAACACATTTTTTGCGAATGTAGCTGATTACAAAATATATTTTCATAACTCAACAACCATAAGAGTTAGAGATTTGAATTATGAACCATTTTGTAACTGTTGAAGCGTACTTTTATAAATATTTTATTATTTTCTTAAACAAAAAAATTTTCATATGAAAATATGAGTTTGAAATTGGGGTAAATTTTTACAAAAAAATCACTTTTTGGGTCAAATTTTATGTAAGAAGGAAGTGATTGTAAACATTCAAATTTATTTTGTGTTCAAACCTGCATGTGATTTGTCTGTGAGGAAAAAATCAGCTTCCAAAAATACATCCCTTATTTCTAAACTGGCCTCAAATATTATAGTTTTTCAGATTGTGACTATTTTTGGGCTTAAATATCTCTGAAGGGTACCCTTCAAAAAATCTGAAAAATTGTATAAAAGATGCCTCTCATGTGCCTAACTCATACTTAAAATTTCTATTTCTAGAAACATCTCCTTCTATTAATTTGATAGAACTGAAATATCCCATTTTTTAGGGTACCGTATTTGGAAGAAACTACATATAACTCAACAACCATAAGAGATAGAAATTTGAATTATGAGTCATTTTATAACTATTTAAGCTTGCTTTTAGAAATAATTTAGTAATTTCTTCAACACAAAATTTTTTATATGAAAATATGATTTTTAAATTCGGGTAAATTTTTTCAAAAAAATAACTTTTTGGTCCAAATTTTATATGAGAAGGAAGTGATTGTAAACATTCAAAATTTTTTTATGTTCAAACCTGCATGTGATTTGTCTGTAAGGAAAAAATAAGCTTCCAAAAATACATCCCTTATTTCAAAACCGGCCTTAAATATTATCGTTTTTCAGATTTTGACTATTTTTGGGCTTAAATATCTCTGATGGATACCCTTCAAAAAATCTGAAAAATTGCATAAAAGAAGCCTTTCTTGTGCCTAACTCACAGTTAAAATTTCTATTTCTAGAAACAAATCCGTCTATTAATTTGATAGAACTGAAATATCACACAATCACATGTATGTAGTTTCTCCCAAATACGCTACCCTAAAAAGAGTGACATTTGAAACTTCTGGTAAACGGGAATAGTATCATTATTAAACTGTTCAAAACATTTGTTTGCATGTAATTTATGGCACGGCATCATCTTCTATTGAAATTTCAAGAGAACACATTCTACAGGACCATTTTTTTCAATTTTCCAACAAAAAGTGTAATTTTTCGGTAGAATATGCCGTCTTAGCTCCATGCGTGTAAGAAACAATAATGTAGAGCATTTTATTGTGATTTCAAAACTGTTTTTGCAAGTCTCTATCTCAAATAGTTTTCACGTTATGGCCATTTCTGTGAGACGCGACGTCCGCCATTTTGATGACGTCATCACGCGACTCAGACGCGACCCCCAGAGTAGCATCAAGTGGTTCGGGTATCCTTAGACTTCATAGAAACTGAAAATATAGGTGTGTTGCTTTCTTCACGAAGGAGCCCACGGGATGACATAAGGTACCCTACTAATATCCATTGCCTTCCATAGCGATCGCGATGCTTTTTTTCCCAAGGTATGACAAAGATATACAAAGCCTTCTGCAATTGATTTGACAACTGAAATGCACCGAAGTCTCGAGAATAATACAGTTTAGAAGGCAGTGCTGAAAATTGCACGTCTCATTCCCGTTTTCACTCATAACTCGCGAACTAAAGCTAAAATTAAAAATGTAATATGCCAGAAACCTTCCCGGGAATGTACTCAACAACTTCCCAAAGTTTCATGGCGATCGGTTGAATGGTTTAGTAATCCATAAAGGACAAACAGACATACATTCATTTTTATATATATAGATAGATGAGGAAACGAATAAGGGAATTTCACTGACTATGTGGCTAATAAATCAATGACGAATCTTGTGAATTTCACTGGCTACATGATACCATTCATGCCGAGGTCATTTCATTGAGTAAGAAGAAAAAGATGAGCGCGAAACTTGCAATGTGAATGTTGTGCAATACCCGTACTGTGTTATGGAAGTGAGTGACGTTCGTTCATTGCTAGTGTTATATTGATGTTTTAAATTGTTCATTGTGTCCTTAACAAATGGATAACGCGAAAATTGTAGGAGAGACATGGGGTTTTCTGTGATTGAGTTTGGAGATGGTGAATGGCGAAAGCAGCAAGAGTGCTTAGGTTATTAAGGTTCTGCCTCCAACCGACTGCAGCTTTGCAAGCATGATAATTTACTTCGCCCATCATTGCCTAACTTACGAAGCTTAAGGTAAGATATTACATTTCTAAGGGGAACATTGGTGTTGCAGAACAAAAAATGGCAATAGTTTCGAATGTAGAAGAGATACCTAAACATGATCAAAAGTTTCCTGTCAGACAGAAGCTTCAGAGTAGGCTATCCAGCTTAGAACTTTGATAGGTTACTTAAATGGGATAACACTGTTTGCATGCAACCAATGCAAGTTACAACCTCTCCTTCTTGACTCCATTCCATTCCACTCAACTTTTATTGTCACTGTTGGTTCTGAGTAATGCTACGGAGGCTCATGCCTCATGGTGATTCAAATGCTGAGACCCATTAGTCAATGCAAATGTGACTCGTTAATAGCCTATACAGAAATAATACTGCTATATAAGTGCATAATACATACATATAAATGATCAAACTGGGAACCTAACCTATAACTCTTAATGATACGATACAAAGTTGGTGTTCGGTGGCTTGTGGATAGTTTGCAGTATGATATTAGTCGCTTTGGAAAATGTCACCCACATCATGTGTGCTTTAAAGTACAGTACTTCAGTGATTTCTAATTATAGACCCATTATATGAGTAGTTAATCCCATTTTCTCCAAGGTATTTGAATCCGTAATGTAGCCTACAGGTAGGGCCTACTCTCAACTTTGTAATTATGTGGAACAAAATAACATAAATGTGTATTGTATTTATATAAGCAAGCATTCACACCAAAGTAGCATAGGCCTAGCATATGAGTCACACTACCTGGATGCAGGCTTCATATCAAGTAGCATAGATTAGCATACAGTTTCTCATTCATACCGTAAAGTGGGGTGAATAGGAACGGATTTCAACTTTAAAAGTAAGTAAACAATAATAATATATTTTTTTAAAAATAAAATAGGCCTAATTGTACTTAGTTATTTGGGTCTTACTTTCTTCTATTGATACTAAGACATCAGAAAGTATGGAACTCCTTCAGAACAGCACAGCCAGCTAACAATGAGGTATGCTCTGCCATTAGCGACCGTGCCCCTTCTAGCCACGGAGAACAAAAGAGAAATAACTGGTGCATTGGTAAAATTTCCCATCACAGAAGAGATTCAATATGGGACATAATAAACCCTGCACTATTCAGTATATTGCTGCTAAACTAATATAACTTTCCTAATCCAACATAACCTGTCACCGACATAGAAATTAGCTGTCACTATTTATTTTAATGTAGAAGCTTTTTTACCTTTCCACACCTTTCACATTTAAAACATCGTTACATGGCACATAATGAACACCACGCTATCCAGAATACTGCTAAACTACCGGTAGCCTACCTAACCTGTCACTGACCTTTACTTGTCACTACTTACCATAATACAGAAGCATTATTACCCTTCCACACCTTTCATAAAACATCATTACACTTAGAAGTTCAATCCTTTAGTTTGTAATAATTTCTTAAGATAGGCGTAACTCTTACTAATCAGCCATTTCATAAAATATGGGAATTTTTCCCTCAAATAGAGAAGTTATAAAATTATTGTAATTGGGTGGTCAAAAATGAGTTTAAAACCTCAAATTCTCTGAATTTTAAGGATTTAGGTGTATTTGAAGTGGTTTCATGTGTAAAATCTGTTGATTTACTTATTTATTGCATTGAGTTACTTGTTTCTGCCATTTTAAGCATGATTTTAACACTCTTTAAAACCAAGTAGTCAAGAATAATCAGCTAAGTTATGTCCATTTTCATTTGAGAAAATATACATCTCGAGGTAGAATTTAGTATAAGATTAACTTAAAAAAATGTGTGGTTAATTAAGTTTGTAAAATAACAAACAAGGGAATTTTTGTCCCACCCGTAACAGTGATAGTTTTGTTAAATTATTATTGATGAGTTAAATACATGTTCTGACAACCTGGAAACAGTTTATAATTTGTATTAAATCCCCCATACCTTCATTCATAACAACAGTAATAGCAGAACAGAAAATGAGCTTTTGTTTTGCATCAGTGTCCAAATCAGTCCCACCCATAACAGATTTTGAAAAACAAATTTAAAATATTTAAAATAAATTTTAAATAATGCTTTGCATGCTGTGTGGAGGAGAAGGCATTGTAAATTTTACTGAATGTGAAGAACCAATTCTAGTTTATTATTTATGATATGTAATAAACAAAAATAATTTTTATATCCTAATTTGCTAGAATGTCCCACCCGTAATTATAAAATGGCTGTAATACTGATTTTATTCATCATGCTGTATTTACAATCATATTATGGGTATGTTATTTTATAGAGGATTTTGAAATAACACACCGGTGTGGTATGTTGTGTTGCTTATCTGCAGACTTCATTGTAATATTGGCGACGTTGTAAGTTTAATCACACTCAATACGGCTCGCCTGAGGCGGCAGTCATGTTATTCTGAAGTTTAGCAGAAAGTTCTAAATTTAACTACATATTACATAGCATATTATAAAATACTTTAAAAATTGGTGTTCCTATTTCTACACGTCCATGATCAATTGGAATGAGCACCAACTGTAGGAATGTAAAGGAACACACAGTTATTATGAAAGAAATTGAATAAAAGAAATAAAAAAAACATAACTGATAGACTCTAGACTGTGAGACAGACTAGGCTATTTAAGGTATTTTGCAAATTATGGTAACTGAAAACACACTGCACCACCACACTGCATGCACATTGTTCTGAGTCTGGAACTTAAGTGACCCCTCTTTTCTGCAGCCAACTATACATAGCAACAGTATTGTCATACCAGCATTGTCTTATTAGGGCATATTTTGCCTTTTTTCATGCACATTTGACGTATGGTGTTACCTTATGGGGTAATACTCCTGGTTCTAAGACTGTCTTTAAATGGCAGAAAAAGGCCATAAGGGTTATTATGAGCATTACACAGATGGAAACATGCAAACCTCATTTTGTAAATCTGAAAGTAATGACACTACCTGGTCTGTACACTTTGGGTACACTCCTTATGGTTAAAAAAACTTTGATCAACTTAGTCTAAGAGGGGACTGTCACTCTCATAATACCAGAATGAAATCTGTGATTGAGACGAATTTCGCAAGATTAAGCAAGACTAAAAACGGCTTTCTGGCAACGGGGGTCAGGTTGTTTAACAGATTGCCAGTGCAAGCTAGAGCTGTTTCAAATATAAAATTTAAGACAGTGCTGAAAAGGTGGCTTTTGCAAAAATGCTTCTACAACATGGAGGAAGTGGAGGAAGCGAACTTTAGTACCATAGTTTTTTAAGGTTACATAATGCTGCAATAATTTTGTTCTTGTTTTTATCTTTAGTTTAATTAGTTTAATAATTTGACAATGTCTATGGCAATTAGGTTTCTAAAGGCAAATAAACAAAATTGAATTGAATTGAATTGAAAATTCAAAGCCCCCATTAAAAAATAAATCCAAACAAAACAAAAACTGGTTTTAACTAAAACTATGTGTAATATTAAAATTAATTAATTATTTACTGACTATTTATTTGTTTTACCATCGACCAAAAATCGGATGCAGTATTGTGTGTATGAAGTGTGTAACAGAATCTTTAATTTTTCCTCAATTCCATTAAAACTTACTTGCCACTCATGCTTGGAAATATAGGCCTACCGGTACTAAAGTAATCTGTCAAAACCAATGTGTGTTTCACTTTTTTAAGATCGGCTCCAAATAAAGACTAGTGTTTTATGGATTACAATCAATGTCATTGCTTCCTGTACCAGATTAATTCTATAATTTTTTCTTCTCCAAGATTAACAGCATTAAGCATTTACTAGGTTATGTGTTTCACATAATATTTTTTAAAGATTTTGATATTTGAAATATATGTATGTAATTAGGCTGCAAATCCATGAATACTGCAAGACTGCAGTGCTCAATTTAGCAGACAGATTATGACTAAAACTCACTCTGTACAGCAACCATCAGTACAATTAACGTTGGTTAATTATTTTCAAGAGAGATATCTAGTGCCCCTTGAGTTTTTCAGGAAAACTAAAAAAAAATAATACTCAATGCTTTGCCATGTTAGTTTATAGCGACATTTAGTCTTCTTCTAATACAGATTCATTTCTTCAATTAGGCACCTTATCCATAAGGAGGCTTACCTATTTTTCTCTTTGGTCTAGGAATGATTTCACTGAAAGGAAGGAAGAGGAAATGGAGTGCACAAGTTTATGAAAAGTTCTGGTGAAAATAATTTAATCTATGGTGTGACAATTTCAGTTGCTTAAAGAATCATTCTCGCTGCACCAGCTGTTTGATATTCTCAGGCAGTCTTTTCCGCTTGTATCTTGTCTTTAGGAAGTAGGCCTATTCCAAGCTGTTCACTTTCCTTAGGAGGCTTGTTCCAGGGTTGTTCTTCCACTGAACCAAAAAACAAGTACAGAACTGTGCATGCTGATGGAATTGAAGCTGCTAAATAGAACACAGTATTCCACTGAGTTATTGTTTGCTGAAACAAAATTAAGATAAATTAGTTTCTTTCAATTAATAAGTTTTGGTAGCATATATGACAACCTTTCAGCTCCCTTACAGGTCCTCTTCCCCCTTCATTTTCATCTATTAAGACCTCAGATATAAATCCAAGAAGTATCTAAGATCAGTTATTGTTGAATATACTCCTTCAATACACAAAAATTGTGGAAACTTCACGCTTAGTTTTCACAATGTCAGGGAATTGTAAGTTTCATGTTCATGGAAAGTCTTTTGGGAATGTTTGGCAGGAGATGGAAATAGCAACTGGCATCTAAAATCTGTCTTGACAATCAGCGTCCTGGGTCCTGGTGAAGGTTGCATGCTATTTTGGTTTTCATTTAACTTAGTTCTTTTTCATTATCTAATCTTATATTTGATTCTATGGAAACAGTATGAACGTATTGAAGTGCTTCAGCAATTGAGGCGTTAGTTGACCAATGATACTTTCTTAAAAAGTGAATATGAGAGTTGAAATCTGAAACTATAAAATACCTGTGTGCTGAGCGAATAATTTGCATGGAAATGTTTCATTATTATAGACTACTCCCTCTACAGATACAAAAGCCAATAGAGTCAAAAACTGAAAATGAAGATAGCAAATTATCAAAGAGGGGAAAAAATTGTACAAACCAAAAATAGAACCCGAGTTTGCTGGATGTCTTCTTAATATTTTGCTCTGTGCTATACAAAGCTCTTTTTTTGGCGATTGATGAATCAGGTTTTCACTATTGCTGGAAGTTTGTGTATTATAATTTTAATTTATGACCTTTAAATATTAGTCAATATCAGGTTTTGGTGAAATATATTGAATAGGCATACTGTATTAGAGAACAATGAAAATACGTAACAGTACCTCTTTAAATTTTTCATTTTGAAAATGAAAGAATGGTGGTTTTTACTATGTGTATAAAGTATATAGCCTATACAGCAAACTCCTGATTATTCATGTTAATTGGGACCATGATGTATACGGTTAATAAAAAATACAGATAATCCGAATGTTATCATTATTACTATTATAGCTTCAGGCATTATCGTTAGGCTAATGTGTCTTTAATGGGCTGTAAATGCTACTAATTTCAAAATTTAATGGTCATTATACTTCGGAGGTTTCATTAACAATAATAGCATGTATATATACACACACAGATAATCTGCCCACAGATAACTGAGAATTTGTTGAAATAATAATAATAATAATTATTATTATTATTATTAATATTTATATTTATTATTTTAAATATTAGACAAACCCAACACGTCCTGTTGTGTCCTTCTTTGGAGAAATAACGACATGACAGGATGTCCGAAACATTAGATGCTAAAAACATGATGTGGCCCAACCCGGATAGCCAATACAGTCAGTTTATATATGAGGGGGTTAAAGCCAAAGTGGTGTAAGTAATGTTTTATGCATTCTGAGAAACAGAAGGTTTTGCTAGATTCATTATAATAAATTTCACAAGAAATTGTTGACACTTTTTTCGTGCTGTACATTGCCAGAAGGTGTCGTTATTTCATTATGATTATCACTGAAAATAATTCGTTCGTGACATTTTTTTCTCTCTTAGTAATGGCTTGTTCAAGATTCTTTGTAGACTTGAAGTCTTGAACTGACATTCTGCTACAGAAAAAAGCTTTCTTCCTTTTGACTTTGCGATTATTGACCTCCAGTCAGCTGGAACAACAACGGTCTTACCTCTTGCATAGGATTCTATGGATCCAAAATCGGAATCATTAGGGAGGTATTAATGCCCACTTACCATAAATTTATGGTCAATAATGTCGATGTTATCACTGCTTTGAAGCAGTTTCATAAGACACAGTGCAAAGTTTACAAAACTGCGGATGTAGCAACTCAGACTTCACAAACACTTACAGGAATAGTGGTGTAAGTCAATGACTTACACCACTATGGATGTTAACAAAGCAGCTGTTTCATTCACCAGTGAAACTTCTGTTGCAAATTGTAAGTGTATGAACACAACTAGGACTTACACCAATCTTTCTTTTAACAGATCTATACCTCAACATTGCATTGCAATACTTAGGTTAAAATTTTTAAAAACATGACTTACACCACTTTGGCTTTAACCCCCTCATATGATACCAGCCATGGAAGCCTGCAAACTTATTAAACTAAAGTATTTACAAATAATCTTACAGTTCTCTAACATTTGTGTGAACAGATGTTTTTAACTTTATACCACCCTGTCACGGACTAACTTATTTTGGACATTTAGGTTACATTTGTAGGAACAAAACAAAAAATTTCTATGATTTTATATACATTAGGCAGATGTGTATTAGGCCTATTTGTTTTGAAGTAGGTAGATATATAGCAGCTTATGGTATGGTTCTTTAAAATATGAGCCATCAGTTTAATAGTAATACAAAATTAAATACTTGCTGTCACAGACTAACATCAAAGTCATTACGGACTAACTTCTGGATGTAAATCAGAAAATCACGTTTAGAACATAACAGAGAGGTGGAAAGCTGAAACAAACTTAGTACATGATTTGAAACTTTTGTCTAATAATCTCAAACTCATTTTCATTGATTCGAAATGTGTTAGTTCATGTTGAAGATATGGGTTTGGGCTCTTCAGTCAGTGCAGTTATATATATATATGTACTGTACATCGATGTTTTATTTTTTATCTTAATTTTTACCTTAATTTGTAAATATTGTGAATTCATGTTTGATGTGTCAATCTGTTATTATGTAACAGCAATCGGAAAAATAAATCTGACTGTGAATATGTGCAAGGTTCTTCATCCATTTTTAACCTTTGAGTAGAATACAGATATAACCGGATATAACAGATTTTGAATTTCCGACATTGATTAATTTCCAATTTTCCGTGCTTTATTTCTTCAAATTGTGGACAGAAAATGTTGCATGGCTTCCAGAAAAACCAAATAGCATTCTTTATGCACAATATGGTGACATAATGTACAGGAAATTTGAACATAAGTTAAGTGAGGGAAATTCAAAGTTTTTCACCTAATAGTTATATCCGTATTCTGCTTGCAAATGGTTAAAATTTGTGTGTTTAGTATCACTGTTAATGAAAACTTTGAGTAGGCCTATAGCAAACATTATGATAAATTTAATAGCATTTACAGTTGTAAACATGTATTCACAATATTTACAAATTAAGATAACAAATAAAACACCGATGTACAGTACATATATATAATTATAGAAGTTACACAATTTAATAGTAAAATCTAAGAAAGTCGTAGGCCTACATCAAACACAAGTAATCATATAAGAACTTAAAGTTTATCATTGAAAAATTCATGCACAGAGTAGTGATATTTATTAAGTAATATTTTTTTTTTACTGATTTTTTAAAAACAGGTGATGGCAAAACTTGAATTTGTTTAGGCAGTTTATTAAAAAGTTTCATTCCAACATGGCAGGGTGATTTCTCATACTTTTTTAATGTATGGCGATCAGTCTAGTATAAATAGGTGAAGCGTGTGTTACGGGTGTGTACCTGCTGATGCTTACAGAAATCTTTTCATTCTTTTTGAACAATAGGATACATTTAAAAATGTACATACGTGGAAGGAGGAGTATGTAATTATTCTTAAAAAAACTGTTTACACATTAGATTGCATGTACTTATAGCTCATAACATTGCCTGAAACTAGAATAATAATAATAATTCTAATTTTCAGATTATCTGAGGTTTTTTTATTATACATGCACGTCCCAATCCCAATTAACAGAGTTATTTGTGAGTTTGCTGTACTCACAAAAGCAAAAAGAGGAGAGGAAGAAATATATTATCAGAAGGCTCAATTACTAAATAACAAACATAACCAATTCAAACCTAGCCGTAATATAACTTTAAGTAGATAACTTGGATAACATTGATATCAGTGGCCATAAGCTCCAAAGAAAGGAATGGTGAATGTCAAAAGGGATTTAAGGATGAAGGGACCATGGATATGAGTATTCAACACAGTGACAACTTCAATAACCAAGAAAACCCACAGAAAGACTGATATCAGAATTATCAGTCCTGAGATTTAAACCAGGCCTTTCCTAAATGTGTATCTACTATCTTGTGCAGTATTTGTTCCACTTTCCGTTTTTTCTATTGGACCCACTCCACCAAGCATTTCTTGTCTAACACAAACCTTTTCGCAATTAGCTCATTTCTCCCAGAAGATGGCAGTGGAGCAAGCTGCCAAAAGCTTGGAATTATTCCTCCTGCTTAACCAGTTAGAAGCCCAAGAAACTATTATCCATTCCTAACACCGGGAAAGCCTGATGTCTTACATAAACATTATGATTTATAATGTGCTAATTACCTGTTCATCAATAATGAATCCTACTACTGTGGGTACAACAATAGCCATACTATTGTAGAAAGTGTACGACATTCCAGCTAAGGTTCCACTGAAATTTCTACCCAGATCAATGTGATTAAAGCTGCTGCCCCCTTTGTAGAAGCCACTAAAGCCTGAGCTCACCACAAAGAGAATTACAGCTGCAGTAGAGTTGCAACCCTTTAATGTAACCATTAAGAAAAAGATGGCGGGACCAAATCCACCTGCAATGCAATAGTAACACAATGCATTAAAATTTTATTTCACTGCCACTTCTTGAACAGTGTAAAAGAGGCTGGGAAAATGAACTCATACAGTTACCAAGTGTAAAACATGTTGAGAGTGAAAAAGTGAAATGTTAATTCTGGTTATTTAAAATTCTTTAGATGAAATTTTTTTCTTGGTGGGAAATGAACCCAACCCAGGTTTCAACTTTGTATGCTCACAGAAGACCAGTCACCTCCCCACGACTGTGTCCAATTCCATTTATTCCTATACATCCTTATCTACCTTGCTACTTACGTAATGTGTTAGTGCATCATGGATGCATCTAATCCTGATGCTTAGCTTACTTATTGCAGGTTTTTAAGTTAACCAAGAGTTTTTTCCTGGTATTTTAGGGATTGACAGGTTTTTTGGTTTTATCTCACAGAAGAGACTTAGGCTATATTAAATTCTTTAGAGGAAAATTTATCCTGGGCAAGAATCAAACCTAGGTTTTTGGCTTTGTACACTGACAAGACTATTTGCCACCCTGAGATCATGCCTCATCCTATTCCAAATGCTCTTCTAGAGTCCTGTCAACCTGTCTATCTACATTCAAGATTGAAAATCAAATCTATCATACAATATCTAAGTTTTCAGCACGTCTGCCAGATGAGGGTAGCTATGATCTAAGTTTTCAGTACAGCTACCAGATGGGGGTAGCTGAGCTTATATTCTTCAGTTTTACTTACTAGATAATCAAGCCTATTATACGGGCTGGGAAAATTTTACCATTAAGTGGATTCTACCGATATAGCAGTAGAATATTTAAAACCGATGTGTAAATAATGACACAACACTGAGGTTCCAAAATAAGAATGATCAATGGGAATAAGAGTAGAATCGCGCTCACCTGAGTTTTCCTTCCACTGAATAATAAAAGACCCTTGCACCAAACATAATTTGTCACAACTATAAACAACAAAATAATATTTCATAATAAAATAAAATACCCTTGCACCAAAAATCATATTTCACAATTATAGGAGTGGGAGTGAAAACTCGGGTGAGCGCGATTCTACCTTTTTTCCCGATCAATGTGTTCACAATGCTACAACTTAGCAACACTGCTGCTGTGGGTATGTTGTATGGAACCTATACTATGACCGTTAGGGACTGCATAACCCACAACAAATAATCTTAATCAAAATTAAAAATTAAATTTTTTGAATCGATTGTAATACGTAAATCACATTTTGAACAGCATAGCTTATGTACACGATTTTACTTGGAACGCATGCTTGGCAAAGACTGAGGTTTTCTCCATAAGAATTATTCTGGTTAGCTTTTTGCTTCAAACATCCAACGAATCTTTGTAACAGCACCTTCTGATCGGTTGAATCAGGGGAGAGTTCTGTCAAACATGGCCCAGATGACCTTACAGGTGACAGGAGGCTGTGTAAAAGCTACAGAAAGAAAATTATAAAAATACTGGTAATGACAAAACACTATCTGTACAATGGAGAGATGACTACTTAAAGCACAAAAAAAATTGACAAAACACTGTCTATGCCATAAATGTACCGGACAAATAACCTTAACAAAAATTAAAAGTTAAATTTTGACTGAACCGACTGTGCTACCAGGATGAAATTTTGACTTAGACACACCCCAGATCATAGAGGATGTATAGTGGAAAATTCAGACTTCTAGGTTTAAGGGTTTCAGAGGAGTAGTGTAGCCTACATACACACATTTTAGGGCATATTTAATATAGTATAGATACATGATCTGAGCACTTAAAACAGAGATATTAGAAATTGTTTGAGATCCTGTCATTCTGTAAAATCTTCTTCGATATGAGGAAGTGTGGATAATGTGTAGGATTACCAGATGACTGGAAAATCCCAGACATGCCCTACATTTTAAACCTTATGTCTGGCATTTGGGGGGGGGGGGGGGGGGGGGGAGATTTCTGAAAAAATCCGGAATGTCCTAGATTTTTAGCAATATAAACAATAATTAGTTTCAAATGGATTATTAACTCAGGAAAGTTTAGAAAAGTATTTGTTGTAGTTTGAAATAACAATATAAATTATCATCAAAGGCTATAGCTTTCTTATCTATCATTGTAACATTGAAAGGAATATGTTTCAACAATACAGTGATCATCTGAAGCATGCTGGATTGGACAGTGACCAGTGGCACAGCCAGGTTTTTAATCTGGGGGGTGATAAAACTTATAAAATACTTGCAAATAAACTTTAAAAAATAATTTATTATAAGCTGGTTGCAATTAATTTTTCAATCTCATTTACAACTTATTCAGCGAAGTTATTATCCTATTGCGAACATCACTAACATTATTTTCATCATCGTCATCGTCGTCATCATCATCATCATCATCATCATCATCATCATTATCATCACAGTATCAGTTGGAGTTAATAGGTCATAAGTTATTTTAGAAACTGTTGAGTTTTAGATCATTCTTTACAAAGTTTGTTATACATAAGTGAAGGTATAATGAATTTACAACAATACTCCTAACATCTGAATCTGTAGAAAAAATGCAGTCAAAATATTTCAAAGTTTATTTTACATGAGAAAAATTGAAAATTTGAACTTTTTGGAATTTTCCCATCGGTTATAGTCTGACAAAACACTATCAAGTTTCTAGCTCATCTGGAAGTGAATAAACATCAATGCTACTAAGTGGATGATCTAGTCCAGCTGTGTACAACCCACGGCCTCTGGCCTGCTGGAATATATCCGGGGTGCGCGGGCAAAGAGAGTTAAGTCCACCATCCTAAAAAATTTAGATGTGTCCATAGAGTTATAGATTAAAATGTTCTCTACATTTGTGTTAAATCCAGTAAGTCATATTCAAAATTGTACGGTAGTTATGGATGTGTGCCTCATGGGTTTATCCATCTCTAAAGCTATGTTGGGCTGGTATAGTGTGTTAAGTCACTCAAATTCTCAGTCATGTGTAGTTTCCTTTAAGCACATGTCATACTTACATAAACTATTAAAAATGCGATATACCGTAAGGCGAGACATGTACCCCTTGAGACGAAACCACTGAGCTAAGTAACTTGCTCCTGCCGACACTAGCATGTGAGATATTGATGGAAGGGCTGCTATTAATCCACTCTGTAAAACATATATGCAATAATTAAGACAACATATTTCACTGTTCTATAATAGTGTTCTAATAGAAAATGCATTTTCAACACTTCCCAACAGAGAAAGTGGTATAGCTAAACACCTGTATATTTATAATTTTGTAATACTGAGTTGGGTTTAGCACTATACTTCACTTATCTTATAAATACCTGAACTAGTTTCGAAGACCCTCGTCATTCATAGTTGTCAGATTAACTCCAACTGCTGGTTGGGCTTTTGTGTTGCCCTCTGGTGGAAGTGTGCTGCATTTGGCGATGAGATCTTCATCTGACGGGATGTCAAAGTTCATAAGGTATCCTTTATGTTTGTGGATGAATATCCTTTCCCACACTGAGAGTTCCTTGTGACCTTCGACACATTTAATTAACTTCCATACAATGTTGAACCTGTATATCTGTTGTTATGCCACCTTCAAGACTGTTAAAAAGTCAGGCACAATGCAGCTGAAAGATACCAGGCATATTAACCCTTTCATGATACAGCCATACATATGCTTCAGTGGGCAGCACTGCTGGCCTTGCTATTGATGCATAAATACAATGCACCACTCCATGAGTGTGATTCAAAGTGAGTCAGCATATAGTGTCCAAAAAAAATATAGTTTAAAAAGAAAATTACCATTGAAATCAGGTCTTTTTTGGAGAATAACCATCTGAGCTGTAATGATAGATTGGGTAGTATGTAGCCTTCCGTCCAACTGGTTGTCACGACAAGTTGGATGGTGTAAGAAGGCCCGGCACTGCTTTCGGTTAGGATTTGAGAGGAATAGCTTCAACATTGCTCGTGCAAGCATTTTGTAAATGTTATAAGGCTCTCGAGTCTCGTGAACCTGGTGCCAACTTTACAAAATATTTCCATGTGTTATTTTGTTTCTCTATAGTTGTGGTGTGGTAAATATGAACTCTTCTCTTCTTATTTACTCTTCTTTAAGGCCATCACTGTTTAACACTGAAGCCATAAAAATGCAATTTTTCAATTGGACTCTCATATGAGCAGGCTCTGGGTATTTTAGTGCTCTAAGAGAGCTTCCCTTAATTTGCCATCTCAATCATTCAATTGTTTACCATTTGATTAAACATGGTATTTCATATTCACTAGCCTGGTGTTGGTAAATGGGTGAAAAATTATAATGTGTGCAGTTCAACAGAAATGTTCTAGATCAGTGATTCTCAAAGTGGGGTCCGCGTACCCCCGGGGGTCCGCGATGGTGTTTCAGGGGGCCCACAGGCGGTTTAAGAAGATATCTTGTAATTTTCACAAATTACATATTTTCCAAAGCAGCTTCACTGTTCACATTAAGGATTAAACTCTGTTTGTTACCATTGACAGAGGCGTAACGAGGGGGGGTTTTGGGGGTTTGAACCCCCCCCATTGATTAAAAAAAGGAAAATTGTACAATCTTTTTAAGTCTGCTTATAAATTACTTAATATGAGTATAAAGCGTGGGAAGCTTAAAACTAGTTATTGTGCATCTTAATTTTTAAAATTTTCCGGGGGAGGACCCCTGAACCCTCCTCTCCCTGGGGGATCCAGATGTTATAACCCCCCCCCCATATGGTCGGCTTGGTTACGCCTATGACCATTGATATTGTTATTTTGTCTAATGAATTTAATACATTTGAATCAAAGTATTTATTTAGTGTTTTTTTTTCAAAACCCAGAGGGGGTCCGCGAAATTTTAATTTTTTTCAAGGGGTCCGCGGACTGAAAAGTTTGGGAACCACTGTTCTAGATCAATTTTTCATGGCTCTCAACTCGATCAGCTGCTTAGGTGAGTAGGCCTAAAATTGTGGTTTCTTACTCTTCTGCACGTTATTGTTTTACAGGCAGTTTTAATAAATTCAACAAATCTAGAATAATAAGTTATTTGTTTTAGACAAAGCATTCTTTAATTTAAAGCATTTAATTTTTTCATGTGCATTTTGAATGCCAACTTTTTAAAGTGAAAGTGTGAAAATAATATTTTCTCACAAAAATATTGGTTTTGATGATATTTTTTTAAACAAATATTAAGTTATTGCATCTATTAATATCATAAACAACACTCTACATTGGAATACTTATGATATGAAGAAGCTTTCATGAATTTATCTCTTAAGTATCATTACTTATACATATTTTTCCGTGATACATATTTTCTGCTCAAAACCGCTGACTGTAAAGAGTGGCAGACTGCTGGTACTTTCCAGCTGACTAAGGGAATATAAGTGAGTGGGCTCACAGTGCGCAAAGGGTTAAACAAACAAGAAACTACCGGTACATCATAGATAAGTTTTTCCAGGAGACAGGAGTTACTCTTTTAAGTTTCGGATTGGAAATACCAGGTCTTTATTTTTTTAAAACTAAACTTTGCCACCCCTAAATGTTTCTGATTTCCTGCCTAGGTGGCTGCGTAGCTAGCCCATATGAACGAGCCGGCCCTGCACGTGAGAGCTAGTATAAAAAATTGATCTTGACAAATCATAAATTTTACACCAAGTACTATAGATTCTTTCATATTAAGTCCAACCAGGCAATCATACATAAATTTAATAACAGCATACAAGTACTGTATTTCTAACAAAACCCAAACTGACAATCTAAGAAAAGAACATTATTTTAAAAATAATAATGTAGAGAAATATTACAAATATTATAAATTACAAAAATGACCAAGAGGAGACATAAAACTTACATTTTGCACCTTAAAATGAAGCACTTTGTTGAAATACTTTGGTAACACTGTCTGTTCATTCTGTTGCATCCACGAATGTCCCACTGTCATAATAATATGGACCCACATTGGCCCTGAAAGCAGGATTGCTAGCCATGGAACTTTTAAATCTCCCTGAAATCATATGAATATCTTTGACATTTCAGTATGTTCTGTTCTAGAGCAGGTGCTTATGTCTGTGTCTTAATTTTGCAGGTGTGTTTGTTGTAACATTGTTTAGGTTACCAGTTCTCTTGAAGAATCTATTGAAGTTAGATTAAAAAGTTGAGCAATTTATCACATATTTCTTTCAGTCTGTTTGGTATAGCTGGTAAACTCATCCGTGTCCAACTGAAGAAGGGACATTGTAGACTGAAATTAACTGGTTAACTCTTTTCCTGATCTTGTTATTTATGCTAGACATGACTTATTACAACATTCATTGTTCAGTTTCTTAATACATTTTACTGGCTGTTAGCAACGATTTTAATACCTTTGAGAATTGATTATGAAATAAATATGAAACTTGAAAACTTTTTTATAAATATTAGACACATACTAAACATATTGTAACAGTTGGTTTGATATTAAAGGTCCAAGAGCAGCTTTGAGTTTCCCCATAGGCATTCACTTGCCATCTATCACAGAAGACAAGAACTATGACCTTACTAACAGCTGATCGCCGAAGTCAACAGACTCATTTTGTTTTGATGAATCTACAGGGTCCGTCAATGAAACGGGATGATGGAATGAAGTAATTGTTTGTTGAAAAATCTTTTTTTAATATCTTTTTACTAAATAATGGATAGTGCAAGAATAGCCATTTTGGGTACAATACAAATAATAAACATTTTTTGAACACTACGTTTACCAAATGTCCTCCATTGCAGTTAAGGCATTCTTGGAGCATAATTTCACAAAATTCATTTCTTTGTTGATAGTCACCCGGATTGAGAGATTGCGCAATTTTAAGTTTGTAAGGGTGGAAAGTAAGGTCCTTATGGAGAATCCTTCTCACAGATTAGTCACTTATTCCAATGTGAAGGGCATGTTGTTTGGCTGATCGGCATGGACTTCTGACAATAGCTCCGATGTTTTCAGGCGTTCGAACAGTTTTTACACTCCCGCCTCATTTTTTTAGACGTCAAACCCATTTGCTCGAGGTTCTTTATCCATGTTCGAATCGCATTATCTGACGGAACAGGTTGGTTACGCGGTATGTTAAAATGACGTCGGAAAGCACTTAGAGTTTGCACAAAACTTGGACCATTTTGATAATATGCTTTCACTACATAACCACGTTGTTCACCTGTCCAACGTTCCATTGCAAGTAATGGTAGATTGTCCAGATTGTGATGCGCCAGTTGCCTTCCCCCACTACCTCCCAATTTTGTCTCATGGCCACCTACAATCATCCCGTTTCATTGACGGACCCTGTATAAACTCAAAACTTAAACATTTAATTATGGTCAAACAAAAAAAGTAGTATTCAACTTGCCTATAATAGTAATTAAGATACTCGTATGAAAATTATGAAATTCACTTTGTTTGTTTCATAATTAACATTCTTGTGTCTCATTACATAATGTACTATTTACTACACCTACCTTGCTTTTTTCACTGAGACCATTATCCTTTAAAATAAAATTCTTCTCTTCTTCTGAGATATTTGGATGTTCATTTGGATTATTATAAGCTAAATATAACCATGGCACAATGAAGATAACCCCTACTCCACCAAAGACATAGAAGGCAAGTTCCCAACCTCCAACTTCAATCAGTGTACCAGATAACAACATAGAAATGAAGTATCCGGCTTTTAAAGCTGCCAAAGAAAAATACATGGATAAAGATAAGAACAGATGCTGAGGTACATTTTATGATACTTACTACTTATTACTGTTTATAAGAAAAGTTGAATAACACATAGAACAGTGGACATAATAGGCCTACTCATTATGTTATGAAAAGAAAATAACTGCTATTTCATATTTGACTCACCAACAAATCTCGTTTAATTAAATAAATATTTTTTTTAAATACAAATATAGAATTTTAGGTTTTGACTTTTGGGGTCCAAACCCCCTGGACTCCCCTTTCCTAATCCACTGTGGATTCTGCTTCCATGTTGTCGATTTGGTAAAATTTCTGCAATCATTTTATGTCTCAACTGAGTTTCAAATAGTTGTCTTACAAGAAAAACACCTAGTATATGGACTTACATACCAGTAGATCAAAATATGCATTTATAGAGGAAAACTAACAATGAGAAAAGCCCTGGATGTGCACGGATGCAAAATAAAAGGGTGTTTATTTTAGCCCAGTTACTGTGATCGGTAAAGATGTAAAAACTTTCCTTTCATATGCTTGATCAATAAAAGAAAGCAATTATATGATGTTTTGTGGGTTAATAATAATTATTACTTTCCTCTTTATTGAACAGAGAAATTCAAGTAGATCTAAGTGCATACACTAGAATGTGAATACCATTTTCAGCTTAACAATTCCGGGGTGCGCGGGCAAAGAGAGTTAAGTCCACTTTCTTGTTACTGAGAATTAGAGTGATTTAACACACTATACCAGCCCAACATAGCTTTAGAAATGGTTAAACCCATGATGCACACATCCATAACTACCGTACAATTTTGATTATGACTTACTGGACTTAACACAAATGTAGAGAACATTTTTATCTATAACTCTATGGTCACATCTCAATTTTTTAGGATGGTGGACTTAACTCTCTTTGCCCGCACACCCCGGAATTATCAAAACAAACAGGTTTTCATCATGTTTTCATGGTGTGATACTAAGTTCATACATGCCTACCTGTCATCATGATTCCTGCCACAAAAGATCTCTCTTCTGTTACAAACCATCTCACTAGTATACTATTCATTGAAGGCATTATTACACCCTGGAAGAATTCCATGAGTACATATTATACAGAGTGTTTCAGAAAAATGTATACACACTTTGAACTGTTATAGAAAATTTATTTCCTGTTCAACAAGGTTAAATTTCTGGGAGAAAGTAATGTTATATTTCTTCAACAGATGGCAGCAGAATAGATTCAACAATCATCCAACAATGAAAAGTACCAAACAATGCTTGCTCATTCCATATTCCCTGCCATTCGTGCATTATACGGTTTTATTACCAACAAGATGGCACTGTCAAAGGACGTACGAGCATACCTGGACCAAAATTTGCCAAGGCAATGGAGCCAATCGAGTTTCCTGTATGCTCTTCAGACCTAACGCCGCTGGATTTCTTCTTATGGGGCCCAGTAAAAGATGTGTACAAACGTAAACAACGAAACTTAGACATACTTTGGAATGAGATTCTAGCGGTGTGTGCAGAAATCTCATTGGACACTTTGGTACGATGTACGGAATCAGTGGTGACTCGTACTCAGAAATGTATTGATGCTGAAGGCCACCATTTTGAACATTTGAACAATCACATTTTCATTAGAAAGCAATTTATTTTTCAAATTGAACTTTAAGCTTTCCATTTCCAGAAATTTAACCTCGTAGAATGGAAAATAGATTTTCTATGACACTTCAAAGTGTGTATACATTTTTCTGAAGCACTCTGTATTTTATTAAAATTCACAGTATAAAACTAAATTTTCTTTATGTATAAAGTAATGAAAAGAGAAAATTAATAAGATTTATGTGATATCTCTGCAACTACCTAACTCAGACAAAACATTTTGTTTTCGTACAATTTGTTATTGGGTTATGCTGTTCACACATACACACAATTTTTTAAAAACTTTTTGTTTATTCAGGGAACCTCCAATGCATGTTAATACAGTCGAACCTCCATATAAAGAAGTCTGATAATAATAATAACCAGGGCCCGGATTCTAATGACATGTCATCTTTTTATTGATGCTGCACAGACATTGCCAACTTGTGGATAAATCCTAATCATGGCCTCAAGTTTATAGAAATGCATTTTTATTAGGTCATTTTTTGTCATTTTATGCCATTTTATATTTTTAGGGCATTTATTTCAATTTTAGGTCATTATTTTGTCATTTTCGTGTCATTTGCTTCCTTATTTAGTCATTTTCATGTACTTACATTGAGTGTATTAACTTTTTTTCGTCTCTAGCGGTGCTGTCTTTGAGTGTTGTTTGTTTAATGCAAGAAGGACAAATTCGGCGTTGAAGTATTGTCATGTCTCAGTCGGAAATGAGAATCAAAGAAACACCAACATTTTGTATTATATTACTATTGTTATTAGATTGACTTGGCACCAGAGTCTGCCACCTGCTTCGATTTCAGAGTTCAAACTACTGTTTACCCTCAATAAACAACAATATAATCCGGAAGACCACCAAAGGAAATGCAGAATTTTGACTCGCTAGTGCCTCAGTGCCAGTATAAATTTCCGTGAGAAAAGAACATTCACAACATCAGAGTTATTTACAGTTTTTACAATTATGTACAAACTAGACTATAACTTTGTGTGTAAAATAATAATTTTTTATAAATAAAATATCAGTTTTCAGGTCATCTTTTATAATTATTAGGTCATTTTATTTAAAATTTAGGGTCATTTTATAGGTCATTTTTCAAACAACCTTAGGTCATCGGAATCCGGGCCCTGATAATAACAATAATAATAATAATAATCAATTTTATTGCCATTAGGTCGTTTTAACAATAGGCAAAGTCAAATTATAACACAAATAAAAATATACAATACACTGTACAATAAATAGATTAGACTATTGCACCACTTACATTAAAATGTAGCAGACCAATTATTTATTTGTACTATCATAAAATTCCTTCAATTCATAGAATGGATTCTTAACTAACCATTCGAACAGAGTACGTTTAAAAATGGGTAAGGGTTTATCATGATTTTGTAACATTGGTGGAAGCTTGTTATATAATCCAATTGTCTCATAGCTATTGAGTGTTTTTGAAAGTCTATGGTGAGGTATATATATTTGCCCGCGACTCCTAGTATTATATACATGTATGTTTTCTCATAATGATATATAATGATAAACCCGCATTAAGCGATATTTTTCTATGGTACCAGCAAATTTCCTTTTTTAATAACATTACTTGTCCCTCTTTATAGCGATTAAGATAGCCTATTTCGTGAACATCCTTTTATAACGATAAATATTTTGAAGTGAAATTGCCATTCTAGACCGGCAAGCAGTAGCAGATTAGTGTCCTTCCCAGCTGATGCGAACCTTTAAGCCACCTTTAGAAATTCCGGAAGAAAAATTTTATTCTCTGTAGAGGGTGGAGTACAAGGTCACTGACCAATGTGATTTTTCCGTCTTTCTTCTATCTTTCCTCTCTCTTTTCGCTCTCTTTCTCCCCATGTGACTGGACTTTCTGCGACGTATGCTAGGCGATGTTAAGCAGCTAACCAGTCTTTAAAGTTATGGGCAGACGAAAAATAGCTATGGTCTCCGCTCAACAAAAATCAATAAGTCTCAAAACAAAATTAGCAGTGTTTAAAGATTTGGATGATGGTTTGAAGCAGACAGAAGTTGCAGAAAAGTATGGATTTTCACTATCTACGTTGTCTACATTTCTTAAAAAGAGAAGATAAATTGTAGAAAGTTTTGTGTTTGTTACAGTATATGTTAAATAAATTCTTCCATTAGCATATAAATTTGGTTTTTTATTTTGCATGCAGTTTTCTTAAGATGCCCCTCGATATAACAATAACTCTCATGTTCAATATGATATGGTAGGACCCACAAATATCATTATAGGAAGGTTTGACTGTACTGTATACTCGTTACCGGTAGTGAAATTCAGGGCAAAAAAAGTGCTTTCTTCTGCTAGTACCTATGGGTAGAGTTAAATAAATTTAACAGTCCAATTCTAACTTAGATTACTGCATGGATAGCAGCTCAGATAAAACCCCCAAAGAAATATAAAATTTGTCTGTTCTAATCTCTTGACGTAGGCCTACTAGATTTCTCATCTAGTTGCTTTCTTTGAGTTCTTTAAAGGGATCTAAAGTTGATCTTATTCATGAAATAAAAGAGTGGACAACTCACTGTAATTAATTTTATACTTTTTTCAGTAACATCAAGAGGAACTAAAACTAATTTCTTTCTCCATTATTAACATTTCAGTTTTCAGAAGCATTGGTCCACAAGGAATTCCTCAGCAAAAACAAAAGTTTCTTAACAAAATTGATGACTAAGAAAAATACTATTGGCTTAATGTTTCTAAAACTTACAGAAGCAGCACCAACAAGTACTCTGGCAGCAATGAATAAGCCAGCATGAATTCTGGCTGCCATTGGGCATAAGATTGTCACTAATCCAGCAATACACAGACCTGGCCCAAGAATAATTCTAGGACCAAGAATCTCGCTGAGTCGTCCTCCTAACACCTGTGTTGCTATGAATCCATAAGCATTAGCAGAAAGCACGAACCCCTGCATTTTCTCATCCCATTCGAATTCACCACCCTGCAATTGAAATTTAAAAATATTTTCACAAAATTACTAATTAATCTAGCTAGCTTTCATATTTTATTTCATATGTATTCTAACATGTCAGCTACCAGTACTTGTTCCAAACAGAAAATCATACAATTTTGTGTCATTCTCATATACACTGAAACCTCTCTTACCAAACAACCCTTAATGTCAGACACCCCCTCTTAATGGAGGATTTTTGTGGTCCTTCTGTCACTTGTATCAAACTCGGAAAATCATACAATTCTGTGTCATTATCATATACAGTGAAGCCTTTCTTACTGGACACCCTTGATGGCGGACACCCCGTTTTAACAAACGATTTTTCTGGTCTCTATGGCACTATAATGAAACTCCATAATAATTAACCTCTCCAAGACATACACAGACACACAAAATCCACTTAGAAAGACTATTCTAACATCTCTTAATGGACACTTGACTTCAGAAAATCATACATCTGTAATGCATGATTTTGTTTCTCACAAGAACATTTTCTGTTAACTTAGTTTTGACGCAAGCTTATACTACTTAGAATGCTTGCCTTTAACCACCTGTATGTTTTCATGCATCCCTTTCTAATGTGCAAAAATATCTACAACCTGATACAGTAAAACCCCCTTTTTACACTTTTCAAGGGACTGATTAAAAAAAGTGTAAATGGCAGGAAAGTGTAAATTGCAGGAAGTGTAATAGCTGTAATGTTATATATTGCAGAATTTAATACTTGAAAATAAATATAGATACCTATGTACACTTACATTATCTATACAAAATATGTTGCACATTGCAAAGAAATGCATTTTCTATTGTTTTATTTCAACTTCATAATACCGCCAAAAATCATGCAAAACAAAAACACTGGCAATGATTCAAATTACGATGAATTATGCTATTTGAATAACTACAATACATTAAAAAGCAGTAAATTGCACCCGCACAGAAGAAAACCAACTTCACCTGGACTAACACAAATAAAAACTGACACTGCGTCTAAGAGAGTTGGCAACATAGCGGAAAATTTTGTTAAGGGAAAGCAGTTCTTCATTGAAAACCAATGTTGCCAATAAAGAAAATGTGTAAATGGCAGGAAATGCAACTGTTTGAAAGTTGTTAATGACAGGAACACTATGTATTATCGGAATAGGATAAAAAATGGGTCCAGCAGAAAATGATGTAAAAGGCAGGAAAATGTAAATGACAGGAATGTAAAAAGGGGGTTTTACTGTAGTACTGTCTTCACTCTTCTCTTAAACCTGAAAAAGTTAAGGAATGCAGGGATTCATACTTTCATGAGCTAGATCAAGTTGAAAACTCTTCTTCTTCAGATTCACCCACTGTCAGACGTTAGCTGGGGTTTGTTTGTTTGTTTGTTTGTTTGTTTATTCACCATATAAAATATTACAATTTTTTTGGCTTCGTCATACAATATACAATTTAAATACAATTTAAATACCCTGCAATATACATTAAAATTGCTGTTTACACTGGTATACAATTTGTGATCTATAAGTACAATATTAGCTGTTCAGATCCATTTAGCTCCATGCCCTACTCAGTACTTAATAAACATGTAAACGTATGTAATACCCACATCATTTTGTGAAATCAGATTAAAATAAAAGTGAAGTAAAACAGACCAGTATCAGTATGAGATTATCAAGATACAGTAATAATGCATTAATTATATTATTTTGATAAGGACAAAAATAATTATTCAGATCTAGAAACCGCACAGTATTCTTCATATTCTTTTATAGTGTAGAATGATTTGGAAATTAAAAATTCTTTGAGTTTTATCATAAATCTTCTTGTCGAATGTATTTCTTTAAGTTGGGGTGATAGCATATTATAAAATTTAGAGCCCGAAAAGATTATGTTCTTCTTTGCAAATTCATCTCTGTAAGAGTTCAAGAAAAGGTCAGTACCTCTTCTCGTATAATGATTATGAACATCTGCATTTCTAACTAAATTAATATTTTTGTTAGTTTTAACAAATGTGATTATGTAATGTAGGTAGATTCCAGTCAGTGTTAGGATTTTTAATTTGGGAAAAGTATGCCTGCAAGTTTGATTATATTGTAATTTCCGAATAATTCGAATAGCTCTTTTTTGTAGTGAAAACAATTGGTTAAAGCTAAGACTATTTATAACTCCCCATAGAGAGGCATTATATTCAAGGTGTGAATGAAATAACGAAAAGTAAACTACAATCAATGTCTCTTGTGTTATAACCTGTGATAGTTGCACCAATAAGTATATTGTTTTATTTAGTTTGCTATAGAGGTTTTCAGTCTGTTTTTTCCAATATAATTTACTATCAATATTAATACCAAGAAAATTTATATATTCTGATTTGAGAACATGATGATTTTTGTACAGAAAATTAATATCATCAGGATTACTTTTAGTTAAGGAGAAATCAATATATTTTGTTTTGTCTACATTTGGAATCAAGTTGTGTACATTAAAATAATTTTTTTGTTGTTTTATGGGTTATGTTGTTTTAGTGAATTTACATGAAAATAAATAATAATGATGATGTGATGTGATGTGATGTGATGTGATGAGATGATGATGATGACGATGATGATGATGATGATGATGATGACGATGGTGATAAAAGGGGAGTGAGACAAGGAGATGGACTCTCTCCACTATTCTTCAACTGCATCCATGAAAAAGTGATACAAGAATGGTGCAAAGAGAAATTAGTCCTCAAAATTGACCAACCAATCACTTTAGGCAGAAGCAAATTAGCGATAGATTGCCTAACATTTGCAGACGACCTAACAATCTTAAATCGTGACATTTCAACACCCCAATATCAAATTGAACTCCTAAAAGAAACTGTGGATGAAAAGACAGAATACATGACCTGCAACAAACAAGCACCAAAATTCATGGAGACGAAATATGGCAAAATTAAATGAGATTCACAATTTACATACCTCGGTGAAACAATTCAGGAAAATGGAATCGAAACAAAAGCCAACTAAATTAGATGCAAAAAAAGATGGAGACTGCATATCGACTCACCCAAAATATCTGCAACAAAAAATTTATCTCAAAGTTCACAAAACTAAGACATTACAATACAGTTATTAAACCAGAATGCCTCTTTGGATCAGAAACACTAATTTTGAACAGGAAAGCAGACATTGATAACATTGAGAATAAGGAACGCAAAATCATAAGAAAAACTCTAGGCCCAAAACTCACAGATGAACAATACCAACTCAGAGGCAAACAGGAAATCATACAGATTGGGATTCCACGGACACACTAAGAGAATGAACTCAGACAGACTTACAAAACAAATAGTCGAATTCTACGAAAACAGGACTGAAGCATAAACAGGAGTAAAGTGAAAACAGACACTATGAAATGGATTGGTGAAATCAAAACTGATCTGAAACTGGCAGGAAGATGTTCAAAACTGGGAAATCTTTAGGACCAGAATTTACAAATGGCAAGTAAGAAACCGTTGACTTCACGTAGGCACACTTGGCGGGGATGGAAATCGGGAGATCCATTTCAAACAGCTCTACCTCAGACACTAAAAGGTTCAGCGACTGCAGCAATGGCTCGTTTGAAAGAGGGGAGACCTTACTTATTGACCAGCCCTCGTATTTAAAGTAATATATTATTTTTATATTGCAATACTTAGGATCATGTGGTGACCATGAGAAATAGCTAATGAGCCTGCTGTTTGTAGTGATATATTTGTAGTAGTTTGTAGTATATATAGTAGTTTGTAGTGATATAGACATTTCGTCTATAGGATGTGGAAAACCAGTGCATAAAAAAGCGGCTCATATTGTTTTAAATGTTTACAGATATTTCAAAGAAGGGGACGGTATGTGTTATTCACCTGTGGCTTGTACTGCTGCTGCAATGGTGTTCCAAGGACTACTGTCTAAAGAATTATTAATGTGGATATAAACAATAATTAAAACACCGACCAAGAAAAAAGTGATGAAAACAAAATAGTTTGCGAACTTCATGAGGTTGAAGGTTTTATTCGTGACTTAACATGAACAACTGTTTACGAATTTTATTAAAATTAAACAGCTTCAACATTAGACAAGATTGTGAGTGCACTTTATGAGAAAACAAGAAATACATACTGTGAGTTTCCATATCTGAGAACGTCGCTGATGTTACTTTTAAAATCCATGAACTTCAGATTTAAGAAGCAGAGTCACCACACACCAGCAATGGAAACAAAAACAATACAGATATAGCAAGCCAATTCTTTAAATAAAATTTTATACTGCCGACAGTTTATGCTTTATGGTTCCAAAAGGTAATCCCAAAATTAAACTGAGTTCTCTTGCCATCCATTGGAACTCAGCAATGTTCCTGGCCTATATAATTAATTATCTGCATCATTAGATTGTATTTAACTCTGTGGGGATAGACTCAAAATAGAAACTTTGGAATTATTTAGCCCAGTAACTCTGGATAAGATGAGAAGAAATGATCAACATAAATGCTGTGAGAGACTTGCAGCTTTCTTGGTGTTGGTTATAGTTGTGCTACAGTACAGTTTTCCAGTAACATATTGGTACCTTGTACGTCTTATTACTATAAAAATTTTACTAAAAGTATTTTTCACTAGAATTCTTACCTGAGATTGGGTGACAGTGCTGGATTCTTCACCAGGACAGATGTTTGGATCCAGCGCAGTATCACTGAAGTTGTGAGAATTGTTGTAATAATCAGGTTTAGATTTTATCATTGCAACAATGGCCATAGAGAGCATCGATTTCATTACAACACTCCACATTACTCCAATAAAACACAAGGCTCCCATGATGTATCGAGTTGGCAAATAGCATGACTCCTTTCCTTCAGGTTCAAAAACAAATGTGTTAAAACATTCCTCTAAAGTAATAAACAAATTGCAATTAAAGAAGAGAATCAACACAGCTTGTACAAATAATGAAACAGCAGATGAACAAATTTTACATTCCATTCATGTGTCAGATTTATTGAAATGCTTATATAGAATGAATGTTTGTTAGATGTTGCCTTAAAATCGTACTAACAAGGGAATAATTAGGGGTGTCATGTTGAAACCTAACTTCAAAGTTAGCTTATCAATAGGTCTTCATTACAGATAGATACATGCAAAAAATTAGCTGCTAGCATAAAGAAACAATGGACAGCTCGCTTGAATATCCTGCATGCTGGAACATCAATGCGCAGGAGAGGGGAGTAGGGCCTATGTACCTCTGTGTGATCCAGTAGATAATTTTCAGAATGCTATCTTTATCACATATTTTAACATTTTAAACATAGAGGAGTTGGTTATGGATATTGCAATTCTTACTTTGTTTTTTAGGTGTTACAGAAGTGTGGACACTCAATTAATTGTGTTATTAAAGCAAAGAATAATTTTGCACCATGAACAGCAAAACCAGACACTAGCATTTCGATCACCCTTTCACAATGTTGACTTTTTCACATTAGCATGCTACATTTATTGTGTCCATCTTTATGAGCCAAGATCTTAAGACGCATTTTAGGACCAATAAACGAAAATGGAATGTGGAGGCTCAGGTATAATAAAGAAGTTTATGACAGGTTTAAGGAGCCTTGCATCTCAACAACGGTTAAATTCAAAAGACTGCAGTTGGTTGAACATGTAACTCGCATGTGAAAGGAACGGATACCACTTAAAATAATGCAGAATGAATTTGGTGGCAGGAGACCAGTAGGCAAACCAAAAAATAGATGGCTGGATGCAGTGGAGAGGGATGCGAGACAACTTATGGGACTCAAAAATTGGAGGACAGCTCTGGATAGACAAGGATGGAGAGGTTTATTGCAGGAGGCCAAGGCCCAACATCGGGCTGTAGCGCCATAGAAGAAGAAGAAGATCTTTATGAGCCAAAGTAAATAGATTTAATTGAAGTAATTAAAACTTCGCTTTACTAGGAACTACAATTACTTCATAAGACCTACTGGAATACAAGCATGTATTCAAGGGGAGGGTATTATTTATTATTATTCTCCCTATAGTAAATGTAGTGTTTTATAATGATGAAAAGCACTACCCGTCGAAATGACCGGTGCAGTCTTTCTAGGTAGTCAAGTGATGTCAGTCCTCCTAGTATTAAAAACTGTGTGGGCAAAATAACTAGAAGAAAATAGGCCTACTGGTACTATAGAAGCCAGTTTCAAAGAAAAATAGCTGTACACAAGAAGCAGGGGATAATAATGAGAAATGACAATTCTTATTGTCCATGCAACCCACCTAAACCCAACTCCATTCTTTCATGTGGGAACCCACTTTACCACTCTCTTTCAATTGGGATCTTCTGCAAACTGTAGTGACAGGTATAGTGATTTCTACAGTTTTGACTGTGTTTTTGGCTCTAGAAATATGTATACATTTATCTAAAATTATGCTTATCCGAAATGAGTCCTGCTCCCCCCCCCCCCCATTTTGATGAAGAGAGATTTTTCTGTAAAATTATTAATTTTCACATCATTTCTCATTAGAAAAATGGACAGAATGAGCTCCCATTTTAAGTAGGAAGTTGTTTCTAGATTGATTAAAAAGGGGAAAAAACTTAATTTTGAATGTGAGATTTGACCATAAAACAAGTAGGCTACATCTGAGTATACTCCGTGCATTATTTCTCCGAGCCTATCCTACGTAACAGAAATTTAAATGTGGAAGAGAGAAGAAAGAGATAGAAGATGGTTGCTATACAACTAAGGCAAAACTTAAAACATGCATCTACTCATAGTTACACCTACTACAGTATTACGATACTACACACTGATTAGGGAGATTAGCTACAGGACTTTTTGATAAACTTATTTCAAATCAATTTTATATAGAAAGAAAATGATCGGTATTGTGATTTAGCTTCATACATGTCTACACTTCTTGTGGCAGCTGAAATGACCGTATGTTTTTGCACGAACAGTAAGGGATGATTTAGCACCCAGTTGACCTTCTTCCCCAGCCGCTAATGCCACTTTCTCCTCTGAAATTTTCAGAATTCTAACGGCCGCCAAGCTCGGAGAAATAAGGCGGGCAGTATAAGTCAACTAATTATACAAAGTATTAATTTTCTTTCACACCTTTTGTACCAGGTTCCTTTCCAGCATGTCCTTCTCCAGAGATTTTTAATAAGTTATCACTGAAAAAAAGAAAAGCAGTAATAACTATTCCATGAGGATAGTAAGTTGGAATAATGGCATTTCATACAGTGGTGACTCAAAGCAAAAATTAGTGGGGGTGCTGCTCCAGAAACTTTTTAGCCTTTATTTTAAAATTGTGTAAAAGGAAACAAAACAGGTATAAAAAGACAATTTATTCAGAAACTTGATAGAATACTTAAAGAACAAAATCAAACTTTTTTTTACTTATTTTAACAATTATAATAATTGTTTCAGTTCAAGCTTGGTCTATTCATTTAAAAAAATGAAATCCATTCTTTTTTAAATTTGCGTGAAAAGATTAATAATTTTCTCCATCTCTGGATGACAACTGAGAAATTTTAATCCATTGAAAGCACTGCAAGCGCATTTAGTCTTTCCAAATCCATAGTGCTTCTTAGAAAAGTGTTTATTCTTTTCAAAGTTGAAAATCAGCATTCAGCCTCTCAATGTAGTCATGGGAACTGTCGAGGATTTTTATCAGTTTCATAATTTCAAGAATAGGCTACATTTATTGTTGTTGCTTATGCCTGGCTAAGATTAGAATTTCAAGTGTTGAACGACCTCTTTTCTTAACTGTAACTTTCTCATGGAGAGACAGCTTTGAAAACTAAAGCTGTTGAAGTTCACTTACACTTGGGGAAGCAAGGCCATGGTTAAAGTTTTCTGTTAAATAAATGAACCGACAAAAAATTAATCAAATAGAATAGCTGGTTAATATTTAATCAATTTCATGTTTCCAGTGGTATATATTGTAAAATTATTAAAATGTATAGAAATATCTGCCTAATATACAACTATTTTATTCAAGCTTATAGACTCACAGAACTGAATGTATCTATTATTATCAAACATTTCAATTTTTAAGCATAATAATTTTAACTTTTAAATATCACAAATTTATTATACCATAAGACAATAAAATACAATTATTGAATATTTTTACTGGAAATAATAGTGAGCTCAGTTATTATTTCAATATAGCCTTAACTTGGACTTAAAAAATTGCTATCATAAGATACAGTTATAACAGATAATATAATAAAATTATCATTCAAAAAGTGTGTTTTTCAATTCAATTCCTGATTGCTTCATTTCCGTTGCTTCATATAGTGGTATATTAGGTGGATATTTCTATACATTTTAATAATTTTAGCTGGTTAAGCTGTGAAGCTGGATATTAATCTAATTCTACACTTTATCACATTCAAGAATATGGTACAAGATTTTTAAGAACAATACAAGTGGAGTAAAAAGAAAAACTACCTTCTACCAGCATGCCAAGGCTGGCACTGCTGGAGTAACAATGTTCCCTCTCCCTCTTAGCCTCACGTGCAGCTTCCTATGTGTTTGCGCACAACAGTCGAACACCACACTGCTGGAACTGTGAAGCGCACAGTTCCATACAAAGATTTATGTACCTTTTTCATGAACTGGGGAATGGCTACTGACATTAAATTTAAGGATTGTGTATTGTACAAGTATAAAGAAAAAAGGACATAGGCTAGGACATATTATATCATTCATATGAATGTCATAATTCATCGTCCAGATTCTTGTAAGCATTCACATATGATGCTTTGTTTTATTCATTTTTACTGATAAGCATTACAGCGATAAGAATATATACTATCCTTAGGGACTCAATCTCTGTATCATCTACCATGAAATACTTATTAAAAATCATACAGTTTAAGAATGGATATGCTAGTACTGGTAATGACACATAATTTAAATGCTACTATCCGAAGCTTGGATTCAGGATATCCAGTGTTTGGTCCTTGAGGCTGGCGATCTTGCTTGGTGTTTTCATGCTGACTCCCATCCATTGACTCTCTTAATTGGAAACAATTATATGGCTTAGGGGGCATTCGCAATACAATATATAACTTACTTACTTACTCAATGGCAATAGACAATTCCTGAGCAAGCTAAAAGTATGTTATCTATTTTATGGAACCCAAAGGTTCATTGCCACGCTTACCTGAGCCCACCATTCAACCTTATTCTGTGCTAACTCCATCTAACCATCCCTCGTAAATCCTACTTCCATTAAATCTATCCTAATATCGTCCTCCCACCCACAACTAGGTCCTCCAAGAGGTCTTTTCCCTTCGGGTCTCCCAGTCAATATTTTTGAGATATGTCTTTCCTTCTCCATTCGTGCAACATGTCCAGCTCATTTCATCCTCCATGATTTAATTACCCTTACCATATCCGGTGAAGACTATAAGTTATGAACCTCGTCATTATGCAGTTTTCACCTCTTTTAGATCCAAATATTTTTCTAAGCACCCTGTTTTCGAAAACGCTCAGATTATGTTCTTCCTGAAGAGTAAGCAACCATGTCTCACATCCCTATACCACAACTGGCAGGATAGTAGTCTTATAAATTTTTATTTTTAAATTTATGGTCAGAAGACGAGTAGATAATTAGTTTCTGAACTGCATAAAAACAAACATTTCCTGATTTTATTCAACACTTGAGGAGCATCGTTTCAAAACGTATAAAGTGCACTCTTGGTCAAAATACAGTTTGATACAATTTCGCCCTATTTCTTAAGCGCTCTTTAACGCTATCAATTCAGAATGGAACATTTCATATTATATCCCGTGTTAATTCACTGTCAAAGTTGACGTATCGGATCAAATCGTATTATGTGCACGGGAATTAACGGTTCAAAGTGTATTATGTACAACTTTATTTTAGTGCACTTAATACGTTTTGAAACGATGCTCCTCACTTAACTTCTACCTTAATATTATTTGTATCGATAATTATTTCTCCCAAATATTTAAATTTCTCCACTTGTTCGAACAATTTACCAGGTATTCTAATATTTTGCTAACGCAATACTTTGAAGTTTCATGACTATATACTTAGCATTTTCTGTATTAATTTCCAATCCAACATTCCTGCAAGCATTAAAAACACTTTCTGCATTTCTCTCGATTGTGTTTATGTCATCACCCAACAGACAAACATCTGTCTAAACTAAAATCGAGTGACTTTTTTTCCTGAACTTTCCTAATGGCGATTCCAAAGCAAAATTAAAAGTTAAAGATGATAGTGCATCTCCTTGCTTCATGCCGCTTCTGATGGCAAACCTATCTGATTTAAATTTCCTTACCCTGGTTTCATTGAGACACATTTTGATCAACCTAACTAACTTCTTTGGTATCCCAAACTCAATGAGGATATTGTACAATTTGTCTCGCCTAAGTGAATCGTATGCTTTTTTTAAATCTATGTATGGTTGGTGAACAGACTTATTATATTCCCACATTTTGGCGTATACAAAATATTTGATTAACATATAATACAATATATAATAAAATATATAATATATTTTGTATACTAATATTAGTTATTACACTTCTTGCTGATGCACATTTTCCTTTTCTACCATTTCGTTTTGTAGATATTATCCTCAGCTCTAACTTAAAACTATTGTTCCATCAAAAGTAAGTAATGTTTAAGTACTTCTTATCATCACACAAGTCTCGTAAGTAGCAACTGAGCTATAAAGATAAAACTGAATTACTGTGACTGTAATTTAATAATATTTAACAACAGAGCACTATACAAGTTTTATGTTCAGTAGTCATTGTCAACTACACCTCCATTCTCCTTATGGGTTTACAAACATTTGAAAAATATGTTCACAAAGAATATTAGAGTATGAGGTAAAGAGGGAATAAAATTATTGTTTTTACTTAACTTCCTATAATAATAAGCGGTAGTGTCTGTCTGTCTGTCTGTGCGCGAAATCTACTGCATGCAGAGATATGAAATTTTAAACATAGATGGATGGAAGGGTGGCCGAATGAACCTCAAAGCTTGATTTTTAATTTTAACTTTCATTTGCAAGTTATGAGTGAAAAATTAGCAGAAAATGTGAATGTTTTGCGCTTTCAAAGCATGAAACTTTCAAAATCAATATGTAAATTTATTTCTCATTCAAGATCTCACGGCCCCTCACATAGACATTTCTGGCCAGAGGTTTCCTAACTCAAAATACTCAGTTTTTAGATTCTTCTGTAGTCTGTAGAGTTAAAATAAGTTCCAGACATGTATAATGTATAGGATAGAAAGTTCTGCTCCACCAAGGTACACTTCTGTGGAGTCCAAGAGGTTGGCAGATCTGTGCTTTACTCACCTACTGGGTGGGGAAGAAGACAAAAAACTTGAAAGTGGTGTGTAGTGTGACAAATAAATAAAATAAGGCTAATCACATGCAGGAACGTATTGAAATTATTTGTTGAAAATTTCGAAACCTTTAAACTAACAGTTCCCTAACCTCCGCCTGTATTTTTCACCATGCAAGACTTGGAGCCTAAGTGTCTACAAACTGGGCTGACTTATAGTTTAGAGAATTTTTACAAAAACTGTTTCAAATTAAAGTTTTAGCTCTTGGTATGTGCACCTTGTATACAAAATTTAAGCAAAATCGTTAGTGCCATTTTTGAGGAAATATAAAAAATAAAACCTTCTTTATGTAAAGTGGCATCAGGAGTAGGAGAAAGTCATCATTGATCTTCGTGTCACACCCACAAAAATATTGATTTCAAGTACAGTGAAACCTTTCATTTATGGACATCAAAGGGACGTAACAATCTGTCTGCACCTGGGAGATGTCCTTTATTATGAGGGAGCTGACCAATCTAATGGTAATTGCACCACAATAAATTTTTGCAATTTTGAAATAGATAAGACCAAAAAAGGAAAAACTGGGCCACACAATTTTATTCTAAGTACTTAGTTATCCAATACAGTAATTAATCGTTTTCTACTTACTCGTACAAATAATGTCCGGTAGGTGTACAGCATTATGAAACTTGCACTAACTATTTTCTGTTTAAAAGTAGCCTGCTACTGTTGTATCAACTGAAGAGCTTCAGCATCCCTACAGTTGATCACAAATTTCTTCAATTCCTCTACTGTCAAATATGCTGATCTATACTTTATGAATTTTCAGAGTTCAAATCATCAACTATTTCACCTACCCCTTTACTTCCATTATCACTATCGCTGGTAAATTGACTGTTACATTGTGTTGCTCTTACATCCTTCACAATCTCACTTACATCCAGTAAACTGTCCTCAACGCCTACACTGATGCCAACCACTGGCTAAAATATTCTCATGTCCTGCCTGGTTTAGAAGTCTAAATAGATTCCTGCACTTTTACAACATCATTTCCCTTATTGCGATTCCTGCTTTCAGGAAACAGTTCTAATTGTGTCTCTTGTTACTGCCTTCCAGGCTAAGTTATTCCATCCAGTTTCAAGTACAGTGACAGATTTTGTGAGATCTGTGGCAGAGGATGCAGTGTCCATTTGTGCAATGAGACGTCTTAGTATAAGTTGCCTGTACTGACCCTTAAAAACATGTATTTATTTATTTAAAGTCTACATAACTAAAAAATTACATTGTAGACTCTTTGACAATCAAATAAAGAACATTAAGAAGAACAATAAAAGAACACTAAAACAAATCAATTAAAAAAAGCACACATTCAATTACAATAATTACAAATGAAAAAAGTTAACAAATAAAAGAACAATAATTACATTGCTCTGTGACTTTATGACTGCATGCTATAAATTTTGCAAATATTTCTATAAAAGACTGTTCTAGATTGAAATAGATCTACATCAAATTAATTACATAGATTATTCTACAAAATGCATGGTCTTAAAAGGGGAGAATTTCTATAATAGTTTGTTCTGTATGATTCCTTATTCAAGCGCCTGACAGACAGGAGCAGTGTTAGGAGGTAGGAACGCTAATTTGACATTTTTCAGACTTAATTCTGAGTGGGAGGCAGTATTGTCTAGAAATTAGCCAATCAGTCAAAAGATCCCGCATCATCCAAGCTTTTTTATTAGCTCTCCATTCCACAGGCAACTTCACAGAGTCCACTCCTTTAAAAATGCGAGGTTTTGATGCATTTCCAATAATGAGTGGTTTTATTTTTTCACCTGCCATATTTGCACAGTGTAACACAGTGAAACATTTCTTAGAAATGTCCCCACCAGAACATTTTTCACCATGCAAGCTTCGAGTTTTGTCTGGAAGAGCACAGGAAAATAACCAGTTTTGTTTGCGTTATAAATGTCTTTTTCTTTATATTTCTGAATGATTGAAGATAGTTTTTCATTCCATTCTTAGATTTGTGGTGCATTTACAGTCGGTCAAATAAAAAACGTCGGGACTCGTATGCAGTTAAAATTAAAGTTCTTACGCATTAGTTCACAAGTTTCATATAAAAAACATAAAATACAGGTCATTTTCGGAACATATGGGGCCATGCGACAGGAGGGAATAAATGAACGAGGGAAAAATGAAAAACGCGGAAAGCGCAACACACGATATTCAACTTAATGTATTGTCATAATTAATTTTGTTTTGTGTCATCGCCACATACAAATGCTAGCTTGAGAGAAAGTGTAGTTAGGGCTGTAATTGACTTGCATTTTTCGGCCTCTGAAGGAGCGAGAAGGTTCCATATTTCTTAAAGAGGTGGGTACTTTACTATAATGCGACCGGAAGTTTTCATAGCAAACGTTGATCTGGCCGGACGCGTATTTCGATGCTAAGATTGGTTGCAGAAGTTGAACGTAAGTTATTGATTTTGCACTACAAGTACCGGTATTATAAAATAAAATCTTTAAAAAATGCTCCTTGAATAATCATATTCCTCGCGAATTTATTAATATTAATATTATAAAAATTTGCAACCGAGAATATGGCGGATTTGAGGCATATAGCCACAGCCTTCTATACATGTTTGTTTTGGAACAAAACTGACTAAATAATCAAGAAAATACATGGATTGACAAGAGGCGTGTGTGAACCTAACCTTGAGTCTTCCTGTACATGCGCATATGCTCGTTCGTGATACTTAATCAAATACCGCCCGACGTTTTTTATTTGACCGACTGTACACCTGCAGATTTCCTACACACAGCTTTGAAGGTGATATTATGTCTTACTCGAAATTTTTCCAACCAACCATTCAAAGCTTTAAAATCAACATATCCGAGTTCTTTTGCAGCTTTCCTCACCTTTTCTTGAATTATAGGGCAGGAAATGGGAATGTTTTTTTGTTCTTGCACCTGAAAACCATTCAAACCCAACATTGTCCACAGCAAGACCTTCAGTTTTTGGAAATCTATATTTCCTGTTCCCGTCATTGAATTCACGCCACTACTTTAATATGTTATCTTTCTGCTGTAGACTAGTACTTATTTTTGTCTTTCCTATACAGAATTTGTCTGTAAGCACATGAACACTACTTTTAGTTTTTTCTGTGCACTCGATCACTTCAACTTTCTCACGTATTGACAAACCTTTGTGTTTAGGTGCCATGTCTTTAGAGACAGAAGCACAGAACAACTGACAGAAATATTTTTAAGTGAAAAGAAAAATAAATCTTTAGCCTGCTACCCTACCTTATTGTGCAGAATGTAAGTTTGCAGAAACTTTGAACCCACCAAACAGACAAAGTTTTATGACATTGTTTAACCACCCGCTTCCAGCTAACGGTACAGTAGTTAGGAGGACTAGCCGTCATTCATAACATTTCTGTACAGTCCCCCTAAAAAACTAATTTTTCAATTTTTGTAACACATTCGGGCTTGAAATTCAAGTTCAGTCCATAGTCAGGAGAACAGCTGTCCGTGTCTGTATCTGAGAGTGTCCTTAAATGAGAGTTGAATTTAACATTATTTCTATATTATTTCAGATGGGACATAAAAACTGTCCATATATGAGGAGAGTACATATCTTAGGGATGTCCTTAAGGAGAGGTTTCATTGTACAATGTTTTGTTTTTATACAGTTTTTCGTTCTCAATCTATGCTGATCACACAAACACATCCTTTACCTCTACCTTTGGTATGGGTAGAGGAAGCAAAAAATTATTACAGTACAATTTTTTAAAAGTGTATGAAATGGAAATATTACCAAATACAGTGCACCCTAAACTATAGATTGATATTTAAAGATTATCTTTAATGTTATTTCCAACTGTGAATGAAGAAGTTCCTCTAATAATAATAAGGACCTACTGTCTGAATTACTAACCCATATTCAATTCAGAGCAGGTTTATAGTAGACTAACTCCTTTCTGTTAGAGACTGAGTCATCCACTATGTACTACCAAATTAATAATTAGTCCAATATTGAAAAAAAATCTCAATGATCTTATTGGGATCAAACCCATAAGCTTCTTATTTGTGGTGCAGCGCCTCAGTCAATTGTGCCATGGATTACTTCTTACACAATCATGTCTCTGGGTGTGCATAAGGAGCACTAATTAAAAAAAACGGTTTAAATATCATTTGATTTTATTGTTTTATGCTCTGTGTATGATCACACGGTCAAAATGAATCAGATTTCTTCATTAGTTACATTACTCTCGCATATTATGAATGAATCTCTAAACGATATTTCACAAAACTAGTTTTTTAAGCACTGTACAGAATATTTTTTTAGAAAAATAGAGATTGCAGTCTCTTTGTTACATACTTAATTATACACTATACTTAACCTCAGTTGAAATGGCATAGGCGTACACATTTCCAGTAAAAAATAAATAATTATTATTTAAACATCTTTTGTTTTCAAATTTTTCTTTGGTGCTACACTTTTTGTCAAGGAATCATTAATATTCTACTACAAAAAACACCAAACATTCTGAAATCGTGAGCTCTCTCAAAATGTAGTATGAAATTACATTGCAACCATTGAATATATAAGATACCTGCCTCTCTCTAAAGTCTGGCACAGAACAGAATTGCCTTCATTTATCGGAAAATAAACAATATTGTCAACATTTTCTTTCACTCTCCTCTTGTTTGAATACATTCTATCATATTATATTATAAATCATAAATAGCATAATAGCATAACTTAGAAGTAGTTATAAATTCTTGGCCAATTCGTCACTTATGTACTCCTTACGAATCAATATAGTAATGATTACTACCTTAAGTAAGGAACCAGTACAAAACAACAACAATAATAAATTAATAATAAGTTAAAACCTTGGCACTACAATTTTCCATCATTTAATGAAATATTCAAGCCTGTTCTAGTTGTTTCATATTCTTAGGAATCTTTCCAGATTTTATGTAGTCTCATGAATCTTATTCCAGGGTTGTTCTTCCACTGAACCAAAAAGCAAATACAAAACTGTGCATGCTGATGGAATTGAAGCAGCTAAATAGAACACAGTATTCCACTGGGTTATTGTTTGCTGAAACAAATTAATCACATAAACCAGTAAAAAACATAATATTAATCATTAGAGAAACATTCATCCTAAAATGAAAATCAAATACTAGAGTCCTTGCAGATCCACTTCCACTCCCTCCGAGCAAACCTGTGACCTACCCAAGCTCTTTGAGTTTTCCGTTTGATCAACTAACAACTTACACATACAAATAAAAGTCAAAAGAAAAATCTATTTTACTACCAGAGTATCTGTATCTGTATCTGTATCTGGTACCCTATGATCCCCAGGTGGGGCGAAGGGGCCTCCAAGTGGAGGTTTCATTACCTACACTAATTTTGATATGCTTATTTTCTGAGAGAGGGTAGAGGGACAGGTGGTAAGCCCATCGCCTCGCAACCCCCCTCTGGAAACTAAGTATTCCTTGGACGTGAAAGGGCCGAGAAATTTTGTCCAGAGGCTCTAATTTAGGCTTGGAGTTCTTTCACGTGCCGTAAATCTACGACACGGGACCCCCAGCTTAAAGTCCCTCCCGGAGGACTCCGTGCCCAGGATTTTTACGTCCTGAAAAATCCATCGACCACGGCCGGGTTTGATCCCGCGCCCTGCGGATCTAGAGGCGGGCACGCTACCTCTAGACGACCGTGGCCGACACTACCAGAGGACCAAATATAGAATTTAGATTTTCAACACAGAGTTTTCTTTGTTAGGTAATTTCTATGATGACTATTCCACTCATATGCCACGTGTTTGGTAATTGATCAGTAACTTTTAGCAATTCCTCAGATATAGACCAATCACAATCGTTTTATGAAATGCTATTGATGTGAGGATGCAATTTTATCTGATAAAATGCAGTGATTAATACATCACATCCTGCCATTAACCAGCATGAAATACAATATTTTATACAACATAACTTGCTTGGAAATTGAAATAATATAAATGTCCATTGATTTAAAACACAATTTCGATTCAGTGCAAGCCAGTTTGTGTGCTTTTATAGCATTTTGATGTAAGCAACTACCAGGACGCCCTCCATCTTGTGATGCGCACTATTGGTAGCATTGGGAACTTGGATCAATTCATCAAACTGATTTGTGAACTGTTCATTCATCTAGTATGCAGTGATCTTACGACTGACAGAATATTGACAACAAACTAAGAAAATAATTATTATTTACAAAAATCCATTATATTTTATTCCTGGAATAGTCTTAATAAATCCTACTCGAGATTATGAGTTTTATCAGATAAACTCGTAATCTCTCATGAAATTGCCTGTGACTATAGTTTATTTTATTTGGGAATTATTATAGCTTCTTTAACCCTTTCTTCACTTCCTATACCACTTCTGGTATAGGAATATGGGATTTTGACTGAATATGTATATTTTCTTTAAAAAGACATGGTGACTTTCAATGTTGATTTCTGGCAAGGAGGTCATAACATAACGGTAGATAATGCAGAAGTTGTCCAAGCATAGAATTACTTTAATAGAGTTACTTTAGTAGCATATTACTTTGTCTGCCACCATGGGTGAGTTGGTAGCATGACTACCTACGAACCCTGGCGGCCCGGGTTTGGTTCCAAGCCGGGTCAGGGATTTTTCAGCGGTGGAAAATTTCGTTCCTGGGTTGTGTCCTTTCATTCCCATCCCACGAAAGGCAATGGCAAATCTCCACGGTATCACCTCGGACGAGTCACGGTCATCACCCCACGGCTTCGTCCCAGGTCTGGACTTGCCTTCGGGCAGAACACTGATCATCATCATCATCATCATCATCATCATCGTATTACTTTATAGATTCTTGTGTTATATAAAGAAAGATTTCAGAAGATTTTTTTCTGCATTTATATAGCCTACATCTTATAGAATTCATAACTATGGATTAATAGCTTAATTTTCCAGAAACTAGCCATTGCCCGGATTATGTATTTTATACACTGGATTCACAAATTGCTCTCTATCGTAAAAATGCCATATCTTATAGCCACCTAATATTGTAAGTATTGTTTTGTCAGCTTATTTCATACTGATATGCATAAATAACTTACATCTTATGTATCATCAAAAAATATTATCAACATCTTTGTTTGCAAAATTCACTCCCCAACCAGTAATCCTTTGCAAGAAATGCTGTGTGCATTCACATCTGGTTGAAATGTAATTTTTATCCAGTTTGCATTTATAATTCACTAGCTTAACGGGACCGGCATCACACGGGTTTTTTCAAACTCTAGGTCCTAATAGGTGTGTAGAGTTTGAAATGAGGAAAACAACTTATCAGATTCAAACTATTCCTGCAGAAAACACTAGCTCATAGGGAACTTAGAATTTTGCAACCCATTGCCTCTATACACCATGCTTGGTAGGGTTAAATAAGAAGAAACAGAAATTCCGGTAACATAACATTTTACTGCCTATATGGGATATTTTATTCCCCATTTTCATGTTGCCATACAACCATTTCAGGACTAAAATCAAAAGAAAATATAGAAAATATTACTCTTATACTTTCTTCCCCCAGAACCTAGGACATAATAATTTACTGTGCATATAGTATTAAAAATGTTCCATTGTATTTTCTCTTTTTTTTTTTATATGTGTAAGGCTTACAATAAATATCCCTATTTCTCAACTACCATAATACAAAGTCTACAGTGATGAATAAGGTATTAGTGGATAGGATGTTTATTTGTGAATTACATTTGGTGAATTATGTATATTTTCAGTAATTATGTACTTTTAGAAGGGAAGGGATGGTTTGTTTGAATTTTAATGTTGCCAACATTTCTTTCCTGATTGTAGTGGGTATGTGTGTGAAATTTCTTGCAAATTGGTCAAAGCATGTAGATTTGTATGTATGTAAATTTGTTTAGGGAACATAGGCCTACATACATACATACATACATACATACACACTTTCAATTTTATATACCGATGTTAGATTTGTGAAACTAGTATTAAGTTTAGCTTAGATGTTACTCTGAGAACGGTATGTTGTAAATTAGTGCAATAATTGGTAAAGGAAAAGCAACAAACTCGCATTTATCTGCACTATGTATAGAATACATGATGTGCCTGCTCAAGTAACATTACAGAGCATGCCTGCTCTAGGGTTAACTATAGTAAATATGAAAAAGAAAATGTCGAGAATTGAACTTACCTTTTCATCAATAATGAAGCCAGTTACAGTAGGTACAATAATACCCATGCCAGTGAAGAAAGTATAGAACATTCCAGCTAAGGTTCCGCTGAAATTTCTTCCCAGATCAATGTGGTTAATGATGCTACCTCCTCTGTAGAGACTACAAAATCCCATACTCAAGACCAGGAGAACCACTGTTGCAGAAGAGTTACAGCCTAAGAATGTAACCAGTAAGACAAAGATACCAGAACCAAAACCAGCTGTGAAAATAAGAGATGTAATGTAAGGGCAGAATTAACTACTAGGCCTATATAAATTCATATGGGGGTTTTAAGAGAGAATCTATACCTTTGAGGTCAAAAGGGCCCTTTTTTAAAAAATTTTCTCTTGTAGATCGAATTTTTCTCTTCAAATTAGCATAAGAATTTCTTTAATATCCGTAATATTATTGAAATTACAGTATATGATCTAAGTGTCCTCTGTGAGCCCTTTCCTATCAAAACTAACAATGTAGCCCCCACCTTGCAAGAAGTCCTAAAGGGCCCATACTTGATTTTAAATTTACTTTTTTTTTTTAAATAGTGACTTTAATTTTTTTAATTCAACTTAATTTGATAGCCTACTTAATAACTTATTAACCTACTACCAATAGACACTTGCCATGAGTATACAAATAGTCTTTATTCATTGAAGCTATATACTGGAATCTGTCTTTCTATTCAAAGTGTAAGTTTTTGTAAAAAACTTCAATTCTCTTTCTTTGTTATTGATAAAAAAAATACTTATTTCAGTACTATTTTCATGAATTAATCTCTGAAAGAAATGAATAGATGTAAAATTATATTTTATTTATTATGAGCAAGTGCATTTTATACATAAAACTTTTTTGCTTTTATCTATCATCTTTAATACAGAGTTTTATATTGTTTACATCTGAGAAAAGTAACTATAGATATTATGATCTTTGTCTTGTTAAAGTTACCGTAAGTATGGACTATGTGCCCCCACTCTGCATTCTCTGTAAATACTGAGCACTCATCATTAGAAAGAAAGAAAGAAAAACAGACATGACTTGGGGTAAAATGTAATAGTGTGATAGGTTGATGAGTCATACTTACATAAAGAATTAAAAATGTGATATGCTGCTAGGCGAGACAAATAACCTTTTAGGCGAAGCCATTGAGCAAGATAGCTTCCTCCTATCCCTATCACTAGGTCAGATAGGAATGGAAGGGCTGCTAATATTCCACTCTGTAAAAAGATAATATATACAATAATCATGATAAAAGTCTTCATTCTATAGCATCATTGTGCTATGACAGTGCTCTAGAAGTGTGAGAGATTCTAACGCTTTGCAGCAAAGGAATTTGTATAGATGGTTGGACGTTGAAGATGAAGAAGCTTGTGGAGTACTAAAGTATAGGGTGGACCGCTCGAATGTCCCTAATTTCAATTGTATGTGACGGGTGAACGATTGAAGATAGAAACTTACAACAACGTTTATATGAAAGAAAAACTCAACAAGTTTCGAATTCTGTCGGTAGATGGTGCAATGATACGGTTTTCATTCTTAGATTTTATCGTTTATCAAAATGGCGACACCGCAGATGAAAGCTGAAACTGTTTGGGGGTATGCGAAGTTTAAATCAATTGTTAGAGTTCAGAGGGAGTTTCGGCGAGTCTTTAACCATGATGCTCCAACTGCTAAAAGCATAAAGAAGTGGTATGATACATTTTAACTACTGGAACTGTGTTAAAGAAGCATGGTGGTGGTCACAGAGCATCCGACGAAATGGTTGCTAATGTTCAAGCCGCATATGAGCGAAGCCCACCGAAGTCATTAAGAAGAGCTTCGCGGGAACTTCAGGTACCAAAATCCACATTGCAACGAATTGTCCACAAACGTCTCAAACTGTATGCATACAAAGTGCAGGTAATGCAACGTCTTGAGCCGAATGACAAGCCCAAACGAGTGGAATTCGCCAATACGGTGCTAAACCGTCGTGGCGTTGATCCTGATTTCATGTCCAAGATTTTCTTCTCGGATGAAGCCACTTTCCATGTATCAGGCAAGGTAAACCGGCATAATGTGCGGATCTGGGGATCGCAGAATCCTCACGCCACACAAGAGCACATTCGTGAAAGTCCCAAGTTGAATGTTTGGTGCAGTTTGCCGCAGAATAAAGTCATTGGACCATTTTTCTTCGCCGAGAAAACTGTCCGTGGTACCACATATCTTGACATGCTGGAGCAGTTCTTCTTTCCACAAATTGAACAACTGCAGCCTAACATCCTTTTCCAACAAGATGGCGCTCTTCCTCACTGGTTCAATGAAGTTCGTATGACTTTGGACAACATTTTTCCTGGCCGTTGGATTGGTAGGGGAGGACCAATCGCATGGCCCCCGAGATCTCCTGATCTAACACCGCTTGATTTCTTTATCTGGGGCTGTAGACATCAAAGATAAAGTTTACACCACCCCAGTCAATGACCTTCGTGATCTTCGGGAGCGCATCATAGTGGCTATTGAGAGCATTTCAGAAGACATACTCCAATGCACTTGGCAAGAAATTGTTCATCGGCTTGATATCGTCACAGTGACTGCTGGAGCTCACATAGAGATGTGGTGACGTGGATATCAAAACTTGTTGAGTTTTTCTTTCATATAAACGTTGTTGTAAGTTTCTATCTTCAATCGTTCACCCGTCACATACAATTGAAATTAGGGACATTCGAGCGGTCCACCCTGTATTTTTCCACTCTTATTTATTTATGATTTTTATAAAGTGATTACTTTAGGTTATTTAATACTTATCGGATACTGGGCCTTAAATTTAATTTTTAAAACATTTTTCCTATGATTTTAACTTTGAAAATGTCTTTGCAAATTCATTGTAAATGAAGCAGAAGAAAGAAAGAAAGAAAGAAAGAAAGAAAGAAAGAAAGAAAGAAAGAAAGAAAGAAAGTAAATACTGAACACTTGCGCTTAATGAGTACTACCCGTGCGCGATTTCTTGAGCGCTCGGCTCCCTAGTCCTTATTCGGTAGGTTTCGTTCAACTTCGTAGGTTAAGCTGACAACATTGAAACACGAAGTACGCTATACACCCTGACATCTAGTGGCTTCAATACTAAGCTTTCATTCTGTCTCAGGATTCCTATTTATTTATTGACATTATCTTTTCTGACGCATCGAGTTATGGGGAAAAATACAATCTTTCGAACTGCTGATTTCACAAACACTTCATTGTACATCCAACACTTTCCTCACCTCTTTAAGAATTCCGTATGTCATAATTTCTGACGATCCCGTGAACTCTGATGTCAATTTCATGGACTGAAAGTTGAGCAAACTTTTCACAAAACGTATTAAATACGTTTAAAATTAGGCCTATAGTTTTCTCCACTTTTAGATGCCTTACCTCTCTTACGTTTTAAAACACGAAATGGTGAAGCATGTTCTGCTAAGATTCTTCTTTATGCTTAAAATTAGTCATCCAGTGTAAAAATATTGAGCCTATATTATGCATAATATTCTTATTTGATGACTTATTTGATAACCAAGGCTTATGACGTGTAATTAATTGTTACGCAATACCGTCACCACGTTATATTATTGGACTGCATTAAAATCGTTGTATATTAAAGTCACTACATAAAATACCATACGCGCGATTCTGCTGAAACGTTATGTCTTTAGTTGACAACACTGCAGAAAGACTGGCGGAATAGCTATGTTTTGTTCCCCCCGACCCTCACTTCCCCGTAAATTGAGCGCTCAAGATATGGCGCGCGGGTAGTACCTCAATGAGTGTGTCAGTCAGAAAGAAAGAGAGAATTTCCTAATTAAAGCAAATATTTTATAAGGGCCCCTCAAAACCAAATCATTATTTCAAGAAGGCCATGATATTTAAATGATCGGAAATTGCTGAAGTAAGGTTCCTGTTTTCATTTTACACAAGCAGGTGTGTAGGATAAATGCAGTAGTGGTAGTAAATTTAGAAAGTCTCTTTAATGTGTAATGGACGCTGCTCCCTTCCATTATGGTATGTCCCATTTTCAGTATTTTTTGCTCTATTTTTATGCTCTATTTCACAGACATATGAGACAAAGCATTTGCAGGACCTCATTTCTTTTCTGGCGAGCATAGCATTCTGATATCAGATTATGTTTTGTAATTATTCTTCTTCTTGATAAAGTCAACCATGTATCTTGGATTCATGAGCTGTATACTTGACCATCCCCGCCATGCAAAAATTAGAGCTATGAGTGTATATCCTTGTCATTTAATAAGTAAATAGTAAAATTGTGAAACTGGCATTTTTTTTTAGATTAATACTATTGGGACACGTGCCAAAGTGGTGACTTTTGAAAGTATGGTGTTCTTGTGCAGCCTTACTCACCTCCATTAGATTAATTTCTACACTCCATTTCTAACAGAGTGTAAAATTATTTAACATAAAATAATGTAAATCAGAAACATGAAGAAATTAACCCCTTGAAGACTCGTTTAAAGTGCTGAGTGTGAACATTGAAAATCCGTGCAAGTATAGGCTGACTATATTACCTTGAGTCAAAAACGGGATATTGGGATGGTAAAAATGAGGCAAAGGAAAAATAGACATTACAACAGGCATCGGAGATGATGAGTATGGGTCAGGCTCGAACTGACATGACTTTTGAACTCAATCTACTTGGGCACAATATTATAACCTTATTACTCAGCTGCCTGAGTTTGACCTTTGTGACCCTTCTTCGTGGGCTTCCCAGCCTCAGAGTTTGCAGCCAAAGGTTGAACTCTAGCTATAAAGCCCATGAGGATTGCAGGCAGACTTCATGGGCTTCCCACAGAGAGTTTGGCAGTAAGCCCAATGGTTGCCCAAGGTGCTCTTTAGTTGGCAAATCACTTTTTTGTTCCATCACTTCACTACTTGTCTACTGTAATAAATTTGAATTATTTCTGGTGATCGTCATTAAAACTGCATTTTTGCTTTCTTGACATTGCAAGCATATACCTAGGTATACTTAAAGCTTTAAAAATAAAACTTTAAAAAGTGTGAAATTCAAACCATCGATGTTCAATAACAATACACTACAATCTGAACAAACGATTGCCAACACGCATTTCTTTATTCTCTCTGATTAAATAATAATAGTTGGAAAGAACACAATGTGCAGAGATTATAATGATCTCATCAAAACAGATCTTTGCCATTGAAGTGCACTATTCATTGTACCATCCAATGTGAAATTTTCTCTGTATAAATCACTGCAGATTTCAATAGTATAAAATAATGCAACTCCGTGGTTATTCAATTTAGTCGTAATCATGATATTGGTATACGAATTTGGTTACGATTAGTAAATTATATGACTAATATTAAAGTATAATAGGGTTTTTATTTTTAAAAACTGTACAAAAGCAATAATTTAATTAAAACAATGGGATAGCCAAACAATATAAAAAGTGTAAGTGTTCTGGTACATATGGTCAGCCTATTTAAATACGTTTAGTGCTGGTAGCTTTACCTGTGTATAGTGAACTTTTAAGGTACTAAAAACAATTTTTCAAACCTTTAAAAAAAAAGAGTTTATAGCACCCTCCTTGATACTGTGTAACCCATCATATTTATTGCTTTGAAAAAATCTTCAATGGGTAAATAATTACAGTAAACATAAACACATAGCAGATGTTCAAAGAACATGCTTTAAAATAACAAAATAACCAGAGAGAGTCATGTGAAAGGAATATAACTACTGTAACGGATATGAAAGGAATATTTGTGCCTGAAAAGAAGAAATTTGTTAAATGACCTTACGAAACATAAATAACTTTTCAAATTCTAATGTTATTTTCTCTTCTAATTATTGGTACACACTTAGTTACTTGCACAGGTGCCAAAAAGGTTTGTTTTTTAAGGCCCGTTATTATCACCTCCAGTTAAATGTTTACGGCTACTTTTACGGTTACTTTACTGACAGTTCGATTTTACAATATCTGGTTAGGCGTTAACTGTTGGTAAACATCTCTTAACTGGCAGCAATCTTTACTGTAGGAAAATGTACAAGTAAACTCCTAACCAGAGGATTTTTTGAGGTTATATTTCTCGCGAACTGAATTAAAATGGAGAGATGAAATTATTTAGCTGCTTTCATAATGTCAGTGATAATGAAGAACAATGCCAATATATGTAAAAATAAATAAATAAAAATATTGAAAACTAGATCAAATTATTATGAACGTTTGGACAGTCAATTATTTTACTGTTTGCTTCCTGTACCCATACATCAGATTATATTTGGGTTTTGCATCCTTCGGGGATGGGGATAGAAAAGGGGTAACTTTCTTTTCATTTTTACAACCACTTTACTTGAGGAGGATTTTATTCTTCTTTATTTTTAAGAAAACAGCTTAACAACTTTTAGATTTTAACAGGAATTGTATAATGAGTGTAATATATAAAATATATACAAAGTATTTTAATATGTTATGCTAAGAGCTAATAATGCCATTTGAAAACATCTCATAATATATCCTATAGTTATTAGTTACACATTTCATACGCAAACTTATTAGGTTTTAGGTCTTGCCTCGCAAATTATGCAACCTTTTTTTGACTAAGACAACTGAATGCACACTACTGCCCATACTGTGTACTATAATTAAATTCAGAGGAAGTTGTGTTTCACAAGAGGTTTTTTCTGATACGTCTTTCTGAGCTTTGCTCTTACGGCCACCCATTACTGCGTGTTTATTTATTTTGAATTATATGATGCTTTTTGTTGATAATATTCAGAAAAAATTGTTCTTCACTTGAAAAGAAATTGCTGTTTCTCTTTATTTTTTATATCAGCCATAACCTCATAATCCATTGCAAAATCAAACGAAACAATGAAAACAGATGAAAAACTTCTGCAAACAACTGAGAAACTCTTGTACCAACTGCTATGACTTTTGTCTGATTGCATTAACTGGGAGTAAACTTTAACTAGAAGACGATAAGAACAAAGAAGCATTTACTGGAACTTTACTCCGACTGTAAAATAAACTGTCAGTTAACATTTACTCCTACTTAACTGGACATCGTAAGAACGGGTCTAAGTCTCCTATTACTGAATAATGTTGGTGTAGTACACCCTCATTGTACAGTGAGTCCCACGCAAGAGTTGGCCAATGACGCAGGTTTCTGCGTTGTGGCGGGCACTGCTCCCAACTCCCGAGCGATCGGGTGAAATATCTACGCAAATAAAGCCGCGATTGGTGTAATGATTCAGATTCTCACATTTACAATTAAAATTACAATGAAAATAACCACGTACCTCATCACAAGAGATGTTGGAAATGTTCTCTTTCATTCACACAATACTGGCACCTTTTTAGGAAATTTTCTTTCACACGCATAAGTTTAGCTTCCAAGACAGAGTTAATTTCTCTTGTGATATTGTCTTTAAGTTCTTCTAACAGTATGTGAATATTATTTATGGGGAAACTTGAAAAATAAAGTGTATAAGTCAATTCCCCATATATTAGAAGAATTTTAAAGACAATATCACAAGAGAAATTAACTTCATCTCGAAAGCTGAACTTATGCACGGGAAAGAAAATTTCCTAAAAAGGTGCCAGTATCGTGTGGATGCAACATGAAAACATTTCCAACATCTCTTGTGATGAGGTACGTGGTTATTTTCATTGTAATTTTAATTGTAAGTGTGAGAACCTGAATCACTACACCAATCGCAGCTTTATTTGCATAGATATTTCACCCAATCGCTCGGGAGTTGGAGCAGTGCCCGCCGCGACGCAGAAACCCACATCATTGGCCAACTCTTGCGTGGGACTCACTGTACTATTTGTTAGTATTTTGCCCTATATGTCATTATTGGGTTATATTTTGTCATTGGAATCATCACTCCATGATAATTCACTACCATAATAATGCTTCAACAGTGTTAATTGCACATTCCAGAATCTCTAAAGAAAGCTTTATGGACAACTTATTTCATGTGGATCTGTTTCTACTTTCCATCTACTCACTAGTTAGATCCCTTAAGAGTTTTTAAGGGGTTAAAGCAGAAAAAAACAAATAACTTACTTTCTGTAAATTAAAATGTAACACTTTGTTTAGATACTTGGGAAGCTGTGTTGCGAGGGTATACTGCATCCATGAAAATCCCACACCCATTATAATATGCACCCACATTGGGCCAGACAGCAGGATTGCCAGCCATGGAACTTTGTGATATCCCTAAAAATACATGAAACATAAGTTATATAGCTCCAAAAAATAGATTCTAGAACAGTTCAATGGTTCTGTGTGTATAAGTAGGCTGTGTAACTGCTGATGTACATCTGTTTTCTATTGTTAATGGGTTATGACTTTCTGCTAATTTCTATTGATACTAATTTATTTAAATGGTTATGACACAGGATGAAATAGTAACAATGAGTCGTGGTAAGTAAATACCCAGTTCAACATTTGCCTTTATGACTGGAGAAACCATGAAAAACCATATCGAATTGACTGGCCACAGACTTTGAATCCAAGACCTTCCAAATGTGACTCAAGGCTATGGGAGTCTTTGAGGAATGGTTTTACAACATAGCCTATCTCCTACAAATTAGAGTTGGTCATTGTTTGTTAATCACAGAGTCAGTGAATTTTTCTTCTGATGGGGCACAGTTGACCATTTTTACACCTGGTTTGGAAAAAAATGACATATTACTAGGGCTCGGATTTTTTCAAAATGCATATGCGCATATGCAAATGCATATTTCGATAGTTATTGGCGTTATTGCATATTCTGAACATAGAGGCATAATTCTGCATATACGGTTGAAATTTAGGACAATTTTAAGAATCTCTCTCAAAACGTACTTTGGACATCCCTTCCAAGTTTCTATTTGCAACTTTCTGAGTAACGGCATTTTAGTTTTACCGCTAGAAATATCTACGTGGCTACGGGGTGGTAGTGGGATTTACAAATGGAAATGAGTATGTTTGCCAGATGAATGTTCCGAACGATTGGCCCCAATGTATAAATACTGCCCAATCACTTCAGTTGATGTAGGAAGATCATTCTCGGCGTATAAACTCATTTTGACGGACAGTAGGCATAGTTTGTCTCCAGAAAACATTAAAAGACTACTAATTGCCTATTGTGATACTACTTTCGGCAAATGAATTATGTAAGTAGGAGAATGAATAAAATTACACGTTTTATAAATGCAAATTTATATTTTTTCACATTTTCCATATTTTTGTGCATAATTGCATGCATATTTCAAGAATAATTAACTATCTGGTAAGGAATAAAATTTTTCTGTGCCAAATATAATTGTACAATTAATTTTTTTTTTTTTTACAGGAACTAAGGCCATTTTTTGTGCATGTTTTCCACCTTTTGATGCATATTTTCCATTTTTTACTGCATAAATGCATGCATATATTCAAGCTTTTTAGTGCATATGAATCCGAGGCCTACATATTACACACTTAGGGCCTGTATTACCACCTACTGACAATTCCTCCCGATACGTGACTTCCAGATAGCTTAACTAGAAGATGTCTTGTAATACCACCGCTGAACTGCTATCGGGAAGAACGCAGTAAAATTTTGTAAAATGGTCCTTAGCTCTTTGAGCAAAGAGGTATGTTTGTTGTAGTTCGGTAGGCATCCGCTAGGTGTGGTAGCTCGGATTTGTATTTGTACAATTAAATTACACGAGAACATATCGTTTTAATTGCATTAATTGATTTTTTCAATTCTATTTCATTCATATGTGAGCATAAAATGACATTTTTATGTAAATTAAATCTTCCGGCATCAGTTCTAAAATTCAGATGGCCAGAATGCTTCGCCGTGCTGCCATCTTGTTTCAACCAAGATTCCCTAACTAGCAGTTGGAAGCTTGTCAGCCACTCCATCCTCCTGCTAGCTTATCTGGAAGTTGTCTTGCCAGACAGATTTTGTCAGGAGATCATAATACGCAATTCTTGGCCATCTTCCAGATAGGTTCTCTATCTGGCAGATAAATATGATATCAGCAGGTCATCGTACAGGCCCTAACACTATGGGTGTAACTGTTCTATACGATACACTACACTGGACAGAACAATCCCCAGAAGAGACGGCAACTTGACAGTATTGCTTAGCTAGGCCTTTAATGAGGGTCACTTATTGTTCAGTAATCTCTACACTAAATAGCAGGGGAGGGAAGTGTTATCTGGGTAGCTCCAGCAACGGAGGCTTTCATGTATTGGAATAAACTATAGGCCTACCTGTTGAGCATTGTACTTAATCAATATCTGCCTCCACAGAATTAGCTTGAAACACATCGCCAATTTCTAACCCAAAGTTATGGAAAACTGCGGTAGCTAGAGTCCTGTCCAGCTAGGAAGATATTTGAGTGTGCATGCACTCTTGGTACCATGCAATGCAATGCAATGCAATGCAATGGTGAACTTCCCTTCCACTCCCTTCCACTCCCTTTCCCCCTCACCATTGGCAGACGTCTTCTTAGTTGGACCGCTTTCCACAATGATATTTCCACATTTGGCTGGCTCAAATCTCATGGATGTAGTGAGAATCTGAAAACATTTCTTCTAAATGCCAAATGTGCGTTCATGTAAGGATTTATGAGCCCAATCTTTCACGTTATTAAATGCCATACCAGCTGTGGTTCGATTAATATATTTTATTAAATCACCTGCCACAATTTGGAAAACACCTGTACAGAAGATTTGCAGTCCACAAAGATATTGTAGTCTTGGGGATAGAACAGAGTTCCTGTCAGAATTGTGTTGAAGAAATGATTTTACCATATCAAGCAGCATTTCAGATTCCTTTTGGAAACCAAACCTAACACTGAATGTGTGGGCATTGTACAGTGTAAATGTATCTCTTCTCTCCTCAACTACTCTCATTCTTGGGATACCAACTTCTTCCTCTATCTCAATATCCTGAATATAACCTATGTCTTCCAATTAATATGATATGTAACTCGTAATACCCGCAAAATGTGACTGAATATAATTTCTAAACAACTTCACTCTACTCCATGAGAAGGAGTAAATTTTGACTTTATTCACTCCATAACTTAGTACGTTAGTAATGTACTCCATTGTTCACTTCTTTAGTTCATTACTCTAGATTGGAAATTGCCAATTTCTTTCTCATCTACAGATTTACTAATTTAGTTTAGTTTAGTTTACTCCTGGTTGGCGCATGCCACCCTATGTGTTAGGAATAGTAAAAGTATCAATAATAAATTATCTAATAAACTCTTTCCCCAGAAATAACCACTTCTACTAACTGAAAATAATTATTTACCAATAAGCCTTATTATTAACACACTTAATGAGAAAGGTGTTTTACCCTCAGACATGCTTCAAGAATTTAATTGTTCTCATCAAGAGCTGGGATTATCTGAATAAAATTTAACTGGTTATCTGAGCAAGTAATTGCTCAAATAATTTACCTTTCATCCAGTTTCCTGGATAAGTTAACCAGTTGCCTTGAAGCAAATTGGTTAACTGACATTTTAATTATCAGGCAGAATAGAATGCCAAATAGTGGCTATCAAGTGGTTATGACCTATGCTATCAAATGCTCGACTAACATCAAGAAACACATACTAATGATTTGGTACTTGAATCTAGGTAAGTTCACAATTGAAAACTCGTTCACTGCTAACATATTATTCACTGTGTTAACGGGTGGTGCTGAATTAATTTACAAATTTCTTTTGTAATCATAGATGAACAAACAGTTGCAAATAATGTGTTTATTTCCTCCAAACCGAGAACACAGAATGTATTTGTTGAAATTTTGACTGATTTATGCACGTCAGGGTGGCCTGCACGCTGTCATAACATAGCAGGATTATAATATATTTCCATAAATGGTGCAATACATTGCCTGAAATATTTAGCTACAGATGGCAGCCCAAAACAGAGAACAGGAAACTATGAGGTTAGGATTTAGACAACAGATGACACTACATGCTAACTCACTTTGAATCACTCACACAAAAATTTCCCACGTCTATTGGTATACAAAGTACTGCATCATATTATATGTGTCAATAGCATGGCCAGCAGTAATATGCGCTGATGCATATATATGGCTGTAGCAGTGAAAGGGTTAAATATGATGTACCATTGTCCCTCAACAGGTTTGCATAGACATATAAATAGACAGCAGGCACCATTCTGAAAACACATATTTCTGAAGGTTGTAATAAACGTTATCTCAGTTTTGATTTTTTCATGATCACTACATTTCCTCTATATATAATTTATGTGAAACAAAAACAGTTTCTTTGGGTTTTGATTTGGACCATACATATCTATCTAATGCTTTCTTCAGTACCGGTATATAATTGTCACAAAATTAGTGGTTAGTCTTTCATAGTGTGAATATTTCTTTGCTTTTCACTGTACCTACCTTTTGTTGTTTGTTTAATTCAGTATTGGTTCCCTTCAAAATAAATTGCTTCTCTCTTTCTGATATTATTGGATGTTCGACTGGAGTATTGGAAAACAAGAATATCCATGGTACAATAAAAGCAACTCCTATTGCACCAAAGAAGTAGAATATAAGTTGCCAACCTCCAGCCTCTGCCAGTGTTCCAGACAAAATCATAGAAATTATTTTACCAGCTGGCATTCCTGAAATACAATAATATATTTTATTTTTGTCTTTAGCTACACATTGTGCAGGTAAAAACATAAAGATGCATTATTTCATACTTTTTATATTGTAGAGAACAATATTATCTATAGAAGTTATAAAAAAATAAAACAGAACTGAAAATTGACAAAAAAAAAATTCTTCAAATAGCAAAATGTTACAAAGTTTAGAATGAAGTTTTTTAGACAGTGAAGCTTTACTAATTATTCAAAAGTAGTCAGACGTTTAAAACACTTTTAGCTCACATTATGTACCATTACTAGGACATGTTTCAAGAGGTTAGTTCCCTCCCATCGTCGGCTAGCGTCAACCGCTAGTCAAGAGGTTAGTTCCCTCCCATCGTCGACTAGCATCGACCGCTTGTCAAGAGGTTAGTTCCCTCCCATCGTTGACTAGCGGTCGACGCTAGCCGATGATGGGAGGGAACTAACCTCTTGAAACATGTTGTAATAATGGTACGTAAAGTGAGCTAAAAGTGTTTTAAACGTTTGACTACTTTTGAATAATTAGTAAAATGTTATCTCATACATGAATTGTTCTAGAATTGAATTTTTTTGTCCTAGCTCCAGCTTAGAATATAGTGCCCAAGAATTTCCACATAGAAAGCAAATTCAATCTAGAGACAAAAAGTATTACATAACAGATTTTATTTGTAATGTAGTTTTGTCTTGTCTTTCATTGTCAAGTATCTATGTAGGTCCTCAGGGAATTTAAACTCGAAAGTCAGTAAAACCTACATATGTAAGGCTAAAAACCATTTTAAATTCATAAATATTTAGCACTACTTTGGGGAAAAAGGTATTTTATGCCACACACGAGTTTTCCACTCACACTCATATAATTGTGAAATATGATTTATGGTGCAAGGGTCTTTTTTTTTATTATGAAATATTATTTTGTTGTTTATAGTGACATATTATGTTTGGTGCAAGGAACTTTTATTATTCAGTGGAAGGAAAACCTGTGCACGGCATAAATTACCGTTTCACCCTACTTTGCACCACATGAGCCCTAAATCTGTTGATGAAGGTTCACCAGTCTTAGCGAGTAAGCTATTGTCCACCTTCCAAATCCTGTCCATCTCTTTTGATATCCTATTATTAAAGCCATCTTATGTGCTTACTATGATTTAAAATTTCCAATTGTAAAGCAAGGGGCCTTGGCTTATATCCAAAGAGTATAATATGGTCTTTGTTTCAGAAATCACATGAGATTCATCCCTCAGCCTTGGTTGGAAAAATGCTGCTTCGTTCTATGGTCTAGACCTTCGTTTAGCATGAGACCGAGCCCCTGCTGGATAAGAGAATTTGAGGTATTCCAATTTATTAGTTGTTTTTAACTAACCCAAAGAATTAACCATATAATAAGACCATTGTACTATAGTACTATTGTACCACAGTATCAATACCAGTGTGTACCATTTTGACAATCCAGATTAGTTAGAAGGATAGGTTATTTTTTTTTCTGAATGCTGTTTTACAATATCAATGAACATTCGTTCTGTAAAAATTTTGCTAATAATAAAGCTTATTAGGGGTATTAGTAAAGTGTTCCCTATAAACACCATGGAGGCCTTAAGGATTCCAGCAGGTTGGGGTCCCCAGTTTTTTAGACATTCAGGACTTGAAGGTGGTAAGGTTGTCAACCTTATACACCAGCTGACTTTGGCCCCAGGATTTGTCCTAGTACTCATTTCTGTTAGAGGCTAAGTTTACCTCTGGGCCATAGGGCCACCAGAAGGATTAGGCCAATTTAAAAATCCCAATGACCTTATCGGCCAATCCACGACCTTTCAGTTTGTATTGCAGTGCCTCAACTACTACGCCAAAGCGTACCCCCATTAGAACTGTTATTGTTATGATCACTTTTCAAACAAGTTTAAATAGAAATATTTTGATATTTTTCTTTCTACAGCCTTATATCCTTTAGTGCTATACAAATCAATACCTATTGAAAATATGGTTAATTTGGAAGTGACCCACAATAAAGCATAGAACACAAAAGAAGGTGAGGAAATTTTTGCTTCCCAGTCATCTGAAGACATGGACCTCCCAACTGATGTGTAAAGATGTGTTTTTTTTTTAGTACTAGTGCAATGACGTGCTTATCTAAATAGAATAAGGCTTAGCCACTATGCATCTGTTGCAATTTTTCAATAAATTACAGTTCAAATGATTATACAAGTCTGAGTAATTGTCTAGCAAACAGACAAACATAGAGGCAGACAAACAATGGAGAGTATAAATACTGAAATTTAAAAATGGAAATGTTCCTCTGAAATGGAGAGTTATTAATAACTTTTTAAGAACAGATAAGTAACAGTTGTGCTAAATCAAGAAATTTATTTCTGCAGAGAGTTTCTTTCATTTCTTTAGAGGGATTCTTTTATGGTAGGCTCTACATTAAATTACAATTTACTTTGTCAATGAATAGAACTAATAATTATGTACAAACCTGTTAACATGATTGCTGCAACGAAAGTTCTTTCTTCTGGAACAAACCATTTAGTCAGTATGCAGATCATTGCTGATGTCATCACTCCCTACAAAACAGTACTTTTTATTACTAGGTGAACCTATAGGCGTATGGATAATTTGCACAAAATATTCTTTATTGAGTTCAGCTAGACCATGATTCCCCAACTGTTTAAATGTATAATTTTTTCATCTTTCTTAGTACCTCAATATCTATCTAGTATATTATATATAGGCCTACACATATAGGCTATGGTGCATCTACAGTATGTCTCAGCCAGATTGCGGCCACTTGCCGCATGCCGCACTTCTCTTGTGTTGACTCATCACTTCCCGCATCACGGCCAGCTGTGTGTCCCCGCAGATAAGTCAACAATTCCTGCTTAGCCTGCAGTTGAGCATTGTTCTCGTGTTGTACAGACGTGAAAGTGTTATTCTGTAATTGTCACAACTAAAAGAAAACATTAGGATAGAGATAAACTCAATAACTGAAGAGCAATTAATGCATGTTAATCGGAATTTCCTATCACGATGCCAAAAATGTGTGGATGTAGGAGGAGGACATTTCCAGCATCTCCTGTAATAACGTAGGTGCCTATTATCGTTATTTTCAAACTTGTTTCATTTATTTTCATTGTCACGCACGGACGAAGTCAGGCAACTGCCAGATACCGGGGATAGAAGCATCATCTGGGAGGAATTCAACATGCGGCGCAGTGGCCGCAATCTGCCTGAGACTCACTGTATATATATATATATATACACACACATATATATATATATATATATATATAGACATATTCTTAATGACATAATGACCAAGTTACGTATATAACAATTTCAAAATTTAACAGAATGACATGACAGAATGAAATAAGTTACTTGAACTTGCATCAGTGAAGCCAATTTATTTATATCAGACCGAAGGCTGAGTGGTTAGACAGCTAGCCTTCCACTGCTCAGATCCGGGATAAAATTACAGTGGATCTATGTGGAATTTGTGGTGTACAAAATTGTGTTGGGGCAGGTTTTCTCAGAATGCTCTCATTTTCCCTGCTACGTATCATTCCACCATTGTTCCATCCATCATAACATGACCATTGGTGAAATAAAGAAATTATTATTATAATATCGGACTGAATTTAACAAAATCAATTATGAGATCTGAGACTGAAGTTTCATATTAGGGAATATCATCATTAATTTTTTTGTGACCTCAATAAAGTAATTACCATATTAAAGTGATTCAGAGTAATTGAATTATCTTCATTTATTATTTTAGAGTATTTCAATTTTATTACTGTCCATGCAGCCGTATGTTTTATTCTCTGATATAAAGTCAATGAGTCATAGTAATCATTCAATCCACCATTTGCCTTTACAATGGGGGAAACCATTAAAAAACCTAAGTCAAATGGGGTTTTAACTCAGGACCTCCTGAATCTGGGTCTGCAATTTCAGCCATCTAGCTTGGTGAAATTAACAAAGTACCCTGACTAATTAAAGAAACATGTACTGTGTAGATTTGAACAGTTCTAAACTACAATCAAATAACGTCTTTATTGACCGATATGGTAATTGCTTAAATGACGGCCAATGAATAGGCCTACTTTTGGTAATTAAACTGTTTAAAATATTATCCTATGTAATGATTTTTGCACAGATTTTAATAACTACTGAATAAATCCAGGAAAAAAATTAATTTTAACAAACAAAACAAAACAAAAACAATGATTTTCCAAACATAATTTCATAAAATTTACCGGTATAAATTGTATTATTTTTTTCATACCTCTCGCTTATATATGCGTTGCTATATCCCAACAAAATATTACACAATTCACAGAGAACTTTTCCCAACCTTAGCATTGTGTTTTTCTGATATTTTCTCAAATATGCTTAATTAAATCTTCAAAAAATGTTCCATGCACTTGACAATTTTAACAAATCGTCATTGTTCCAACAGAAGTCACTAACTCCAAAAATGGCCATTTTGAGTTATATATACTACTAACATTGATGAATGGATGCTTTATAGCCAGGTAGAACTTACTAAATTAATATCCTGAGCCATTTCCAAGTAACTAATACTTCTAGCTTCACCAAGCCCATATATGCAATGGTTTATTCATATTTTAAAGCAACAGTTTTTCAAGTTCACCTAAATAGGATACAAAAATGAAGATTTTTCAAAAGTCAGCTGTAGTATTCCTTAAACACTTTTCTTTTATGTTAAATCATCATCTTAAATTTTGTCATTCAGATATCAGTCTGCCCTCTTCGAAACGTAAGTTGATACCAGAGTAACTCAGGCAACCTAGCGTTCTCTCAATCTCACTGGGAGTGAACAGTTTAGTAATCGTATCAAATTAAAGTGATCACTCTGTGCAGGGTTGTTAAAAAAAGGTTTTTTTAAAAAGAACAAAAAAAAAAGGTTTTTTTGTTTAAAACATGTTTTTTTTGTTTAAAACGTTTTATATGTGAACAACAATGTTGGTTGTTTTAAACGTGTTTTTTAACGTTTTTTATGTTTACAACAATGTTGTTTGTTTAAAAAAGTTTAAATTGTTCATTTTGTTTAAATCAACCATTTTAATGTATATGGCCTATTATATAGGCTACATATATATATATATATATGTATGTATGTATATATATATATATATATATATATATATATATATATATACGGTATATACAGTTGAAATGTTTAAAACATTTAAAACATTTCGATTTAAACATTTTTTAGCACATGTTTATAACACTTTTTAATTGGGTGTTAAATTTAATTAGGCCTATGCAGACAATTTACATTTTGTCAATCCAATGACACCCTGTGCTAAGATGTCAAGATTTACGAGTCGTAGACTTAATAGTATTTGAAAATACATTTTGTACCAGTAGTATTTGTTTATGATTTAATAGTTCATGATTAATAAAAAATAATACAAACTACTGTTTAATTACTGCCTTTACTGCTCAACTGATGATTGACTTTCACCATGCTTTACGTGGTCTTAGCCGCCTTACATTATCAATCTTACAAGGAATATCCTACTACAGTGTTGCCAAATTGACACATTCAATATTTAATATTAATAATCTTTCTTTAAAAAGGAAGACCACAAAATAGATGGTAGGCCTAGGATGCAGTCAGAAAAAATTCAAATCAATTACTCAAAATCAGAAACTGGAAGTTGGCGACAGAGGATAGAGAAGTCTGGAGGAAAAGGATACAAAAGACACTACCTCACATGATTTTCTGGTATTCTGGCTCTAGTTTTTTTTTTTTTTTTCTGTTTACAACACTAACAGGGTGTCACTGACTTGACGAAATGTAAATTGTCTTCATAATTAAATATAACACGCAATTAAAAAACGATTTAAACATATGCTAAAAAAAACGTGTTTAAAACAGATTGTTTAAAACGTTTTAAACAAACTTAAAAAAAACACAAGCACTTGTTTTAAACATGTTTTAAACACTTGTTTTAAACGTTTTGTTTTAAACGTTCCAACCCTGACTCTGTGACTGAATGCCTTGAGTTCACAAAGCAAGCTCTCATCTCATCTGATGAGTCATGATATGAGTGAAACTTTTCAATCATATCAATGCAAATGATCACTCCATTCTATTGAATAATGAGTGTTCGATACCACCCAAAATATAATGCAGCCACGTACAATATAAAAAAAAGGGTGAAGAAACACTAAATCCTACTTTAGTATTGGATACAATCAATTTTGTTTGTTTACAAAACTTACAGTTCCTGCACCAACCAGTACTCTGGCAGCAACAAATAATCCTACATGTATTCTAACTATTACTGGACTTATAGCTGTCAGTAATCCAGCAATAAACAGGCCTGGTCCAAAAACAATTTTAGGACCAAAAATTTCACTCAGTCGTCCTCCCAAGAGTCCTGTTGCTACGTGTCCATAACCAAAGGCAGATAGCAAATACCCCTGTATTTGCTCGTCCCATTCAAATTCACCATCCTGGAAAACGGATTTCAATCACATTTAGCTCAAATTGTTTAGAGTTAATTCTTGTAGAGTTTATAAAATACAAGTGTTAATATTGTCAATAAAACCTAACAAATCATTACAAGAACACTGATAACTCAGTATATGGGCTACTATTAACAACAAAGTACTGTGATCTTAATAACTAATAAATAACACACATATAATAATATACCAGGGGTGGCCACTAACCTTAATTTTGGGAGCCAAAAATTTATGAAGCTGTTTCGAAGTGAACCACATTGTTTTTACTATACACATAAACATTATTGTTCAATTACACAACAAGAAATAAGATTTTGCTTTTGAGAAGTGCTTTTTCGAGTGTTCATTTTTGCTGTTAGATGTTTGAAATCTGGCTGATAATTGGTAAGCGCAGTTTGCACGAGTTCACTTAAACGTTCATCAATTTGTTCAGATTGATATTTAGATTTAATGAACTTTAAGCATTCAGTACAGAGATTCACACACATAAACAGTCCCAAATATCTAGACAAGTCTCTTAGCACACTCTTTCGTTAGTAGGTATTTTTCTTCTGGAACTTTCTTCCAAAATTATATTGTCAAAACACTAATTTGTTTCAGTCCTTTTAGTCCTTTGTCCTCTTGCAGTCCCAGTAGCTCCAACTCTACCCCAACTGTATCCTTTGTAATTGGTGATGAAATAGGACAGCCATCGCCCACAACATCTTCAGCAAAAGGATTTTCCAGGAATGAAAATGAAATGTCCTCAAATCATTAAATCTGCCACTGATTTCTATAGCAAGACCAGTTCTTTTACACATAATCTGTTTCTACCTAAACGTCAGGAAGATTTTCAGTAATTTTCTTCAGACATTTGAAATGAGCAAATGTTTTAGTATCAAGGGGCTATGGTGCTATGAAAACTAAATACATTCTGCGCTAAATCAGAAATAAGTTTTTCACTTCCTCGTAATATGTTTTCATTAAATTATATTAACTATATACTTTTTAAAATCTGTATCATATTTACTCTTAGCTTGGTTTTAGGAGCTGTATGAGATTGGCTCAAGAGCTCCATGTGGCTCGTGAGCCTTGTTGTGGCCACCTCTGTAATATACATGCACACTTTTTAATATCCAAAATAATATTCGATCTCGTGTTTCTGTGTGCATCCAACGCCACCTATTAACAAGACAATATTCAATTGTGATATTAATTGAAGGTGTCCTTGATCAGTTGCCATTCATTTTTGAAAACTTGCAGAGATCTAATTTTTTTTTAAATTTTATTTTTACATGGGTAGACTGAAGGGGGTCATGAATTCACACCTAACTGGGAAAACACTGAATGATTTGGATGATACTCACTATGCAGGGGTTTTCTAGGCTAGGGAACTGGAATCTGAGGTCTTTTTTTCCCCAGGCAGTATATTTTAATTATGAAATGTACCAGCTTTTTAATTATGAATTGTTTTCCTTTTTATGCATGACTTGTGTAAGTTCATGAATCTGTAGTACATTTTATTAATTTCGTTTTGAATCTGTATGCCCAAATGGCAACACAAGATTAATTTTATTTGTTTAATTATTTATATTTAATATGTAAAACGATATAATATTAAGAATAGAATTATGTAATTCATGCAGCTTATGTAAAAAACGATGTCAGTGTTAAGAAATGCAATGTTTTAATTATTTTCCTGTTAAATAAATTATTTACACAAAATATCTAACAGTTGAGTAAATAATCAGAGGCGAAGCCATTCGCACCTGCTAGTAATAACTATTTGAACTCATGTTTCCATGTACATCCAAAGCCACCTATCAACAAGACTGTATTCAATTGTGAAATTAAATGAAGGTTGCTCGGTTTGCCATAGCAACCAGTAAAAAATTACGAATGTTGAAATCAATTTTTTGCAATATGACATATCAGTTTATCAATCCCTTCAGTTTTGTTGACCCTCTCATGAATGCATGCCTAAATGGGAAAACATTAAATGATTTGGACGAATCTCATTAGGCGAGGGTTTTTTGGGCTGGGAAACTCGAATCGGAGGTTATTTTTGTTTATCCTTAATTTGGGTAAGGCTCATGAATCTTTGGTTTGTTTTAATTGTTTCATTTCTGATTTGTATGCCCATATAGCAGCACGAGATTAGTTTTGCTTGTTCATTTTTTTATATTTACTACATAAAACAATTTAACTAAGAATAGAATTATTTATTCATTTAATTTATACAAAATCAATGTCAGTGTTAATAAATATAATATTATAATTACACTGGTCGATAAAATTGAACTTTTTTCTTTCACAAAACAAAAGTTACTTCGTCTAGAAAGTATTTTTATGCTGAATTCAAAACTACCTTCGTATTTTTCCTATCAGGCAAGACATTTTTGTGATACTCTTTTTATATTTTCGCAAAATTATAAACTATCTATCTAACTTAAGACGATATATGTAGGCCTACTCTTCATTCTGGTTTACCTAGAAAGTGGTGGATAGTAATTTTCGGGCATATTTTGCATCTGGAACATTTCTCTTCTTGGTCCAACAATATTCAGCCCAACATGCTAGAACTACAATTGCCTTGGTACCTTTTTCATTGGAGAAATTTGCTTGCTGATAATAACTTCTGCCATGTTCATCATTGACTGCTCCAAGATTTCCAGGAAAAAGTCTAAGTGAGAGTCTAAGAAATGTATTTTTGAAGTTAAGTTGCATCCTGTAGCTTTTTAGGAATCCAGAAGATCAGTCACTAAATCTCAGTAGTTTTATGCTTTTTGATTTCCAAGAAAATTGCAACAAATTTTTGAATGACTGCCAGGTTGCTTTTCCCACTGGATTTAATAGTCCATCAAAATGTTCATTAGAAAATAGTGATCATATTTTTGGCCCTATAAAATAGCTTCTTTCAGTTTAGCAATACTTTAGTTTGGGGAAAGTTTGCAGGCTCTACCATGAATTGTTATCAGAGACATGCACAGTAATCTATTTTCATGCACCTGACTCCTCCCTCCAATAACCTTGCACCTGATTTATAAGCATAGGCTACTTATATCATGTATGATTAATGGAAGCTAATTAAAAGTTTCCCAAAATATAGTTTATTGGCGATGTATATTGCATGTATAACATGTTAAAGGGAAATACACATTCTATTTGCATATAATATTGATTAAACGCAGAAACTATCGATTCCAAATTCTTCTCACAAATTTGCAATGTGCAAATCACGGATAAGTTACAGACTGGACATGCCCAGTACAACAAATTCTCAAGCAGTCACGGATTTGCTTTGTGAACAAACCTAATAGCAATCATGCATTTTCCACCAAAAAGTACTTGCTTTTATTTTAGAAGAAAGATATTTAATTTTTGTTGTGTAGCCTAGGTAAGATTGGATTAGGTTACTCACAACAATAAAATGTTATCAAAATACTATTGGTTGATATTTGGTAAAACCCAAACTTAAGATTAAAACAATAACTTTGGGATGGGAGGTGGGTAGGGGTAAAAGTAATAAAACAAAAAATAGAACGGTTGTACAAAGCTTTACCCAGGGTGCAAAGTATCTGAAATTGGAAACAAGTGTGACTGTCTCACTCTTTTGTGATAAACTTGTACCCTCTATAGCTCAGTATATTAAAAACATCTTTTAGAAACAGAAAACCCATGAATGTTGTGCAGACCATTGATTAAGATTCAGAAATGGTTCAATAGCAATGGTTTCAATACTGAAAAAGCTTCTCTGTTTGATGAGTGTACTATAAACATTTGTTAAATGACTCGGAATTTTTCTTACCTGAGATTTAGAAACAAAGCTGGATTCTCCACCAGGGCAGATGTCTTCATTTACTGCAATATCACTCAAGTTGTTAGAATTGTTGGAGTGAGTAGGCTCAGATTTAACCATTGCCACAATGGCAACTGAGAAAAGTATTTTAATTGCCTGACCCCATGCCATTCCAATGAAACATGAAGCTCCCACAATATATCGAATAGGTAAATAACATTCTTTTCCTTTAATTAAGAAAAAAAAATCACTTTCAGTATTGAATTTACACTAGTAACTTAACTACTATGCTCCAAAACTTAAGGGTAGGCTATTGTGACATTTTGAGGAATGAAATAAAAATTCTTCATGTGAAACATAACTTTCTCTACTTTCAGCATAGTGTACAGATCTCTGTAGTAGTTCACATTCAGTTATCTCAACCTCATTCAAAGTTGCATTATCCTCGAGGCAAGACTTAAAAGCTAAGTTTGTGTATGAAGACAATGGCTTCAGAGAATTTATTGAGAAAAATGTTTCAAATAAGGCCTGTTTCACACATTTGTGGCAATCGTTCAAACAGTGACATTCACATGACACAGGTTCCTTGTCTGATCATTTCACGCACATCTGATCTCACGTGGTGTCTGCCAGTCTGGTGCTGTATTCCAACATGGATCAGAGGTGCATTGTAGCAAGGAAGATATTGTACAGATGTAAAAAGAGAAACTGTAATTCACTCACTTTCTTTACCCTAAGCATGAGCAGTACAACTCTCTCACTTCACATTCAGACATAGAAGAAGAGTACCGGTACCTACTTTTTTTCCTCCTTATACCCTCTAATATATGGCAAAATTTGTTACCAAATTAACCAATGACAACACACTGTATCCAAAGGAGCTGGATCCAATTTAATGTAACAACTTTTTACACAAGGTTACAATTAAAATTAAGTATTAGGCCTATAACTTATACATAGGAAAAGTGGTGAAGCACAATGGTAGGCCAGTGAACATATGTTCAAATAATTAAAACCAACATATGTACAAATTAAAAACAATGAGATGAAATAAACTATTATGTAGGCTTATGTTGTCAAATAGCTAAATGATAATTGAAGTAGGGAGTGTCTTGCACAGTGTATAATTACAATCAGATCTCCTTATAGATTTATGACGGACTTCCAGAATCTTGTTGTTATGAATTAAGTCTATTAAGTATGGCATTAATATCTTGCTGCTTTAAAGAAAATAGCTGTTAGCCTGTCTATATTAAATACACTATAAATTGTTTTAGGCTTGAGAATACCAGATCATTAAATATCTGTGGTGTATAAATTAGGTCTAGCTCCTTAGGATCCAGTGTGTTGTCACTGGTTAATTTGGTAATAAAATTTAACATAGCCTACATGAGAGGATATAAGAAGAAGAAGAAAAAATAGGCTATTTGGAATAAAATTACCCTCTTTGGCAACAATGAAGTTTTATCAATAGAAGAAGAGTTGTATTGCAGAGAGTGCAAAGGTGAAACCTATTGTTCACCAAGGAAGAATTAAGTCTGAGTTTGTGTAAATGATGACTGGCTTAGAGAATTTTACAAACAAATATTTCAGATAAAAATTTCAGCTATTGGCACCTTGTCTACAACAAATAAAAAAAATTGTTAAAGCCTTTTTTGAGAAATTCCAACAACAAAAAAGAAATTTCTTCATGTAAAGTGGCTACAAAATTTTAAAAAAGACATTGCAGATCTTCGTGTCACATCCCCAGACAATATCTAACCCAAATATAAAATTTCATTTGGACACAACTATTCGTTCTGGAACTGTGCTGTTCACAGACACATATAGGGGACTTCACAATATGTATTTAGGCTAAAAAGTAAACATTTAATTTTAGTTAAGTGGAAGGAAAGGAAATAGACATTAAATCCATGTCTGGGATATTAATACAAGTAAGAATCAGCTTGAAAAATTTCATGTCATAACCGGGATTTGAACACGGATCTTCAGCTTAACGCGCTGATGCTCTACCATTGAGCTACCATGACATGACATGACATGTCATGGTAGCTCAATGGTAGAGCATCAGCGCGTTAAGCTGAAGATCCGTGTTCAAATCCCGGTTATGACATGAAATTTTTCAAGCTGATTCTTACTTGTATTTAATTTTAGGTTCAAGCACAATCTATAGTACATAGAGAAAGTAAAAACTATAAACAGAATTCCATAGATTCCCCCAGTAAACATGAAAGGAAAGAATTTGGGGCATTTTATGTACTGTTTGTGGAGCTCAGAGGTAACTAAAAAAAATATATTTTAAGATGACAATATATCTACTTTTAATGAACTTCACAAACATGTAAAAGATTATCTTTAGCACCAAGATTTCGTCAAGCTTTCGTTTTGTGATTTTCTTGAAAACGGTTCTTAAATTGTATACACAAGATGTTTACACTAACTGTGTAATTATCATGTTAAATATTTCACATTACACTTTTACATAACTGAATTGACTGGCTAATCACTGTTGTTGATTATAATCGATATAAAGATAACAATGATAAAGCTAAGATAGTAAATAATAGTCAAACAAAACCTTAATTAAAGTGTGATATATGGCAATGGGAAAAATATTTCAAAAGTAACTTACTTCAGAGTGCTTACTACGATATCCCTATCTCTTGAATGACTGACCTGTAGATTTAATACCCAGCTAGTGCTTTTTGTGAGTATGGACCAGTGGGAGGAATGAATTAAAAAGTAGGGGAAGTTCTTCATGATTTTTAAATCTAAAGATGTTGCATTTTAACCTTTTCATTGCTAACTGAGCAAACTGGTGGTGATGAATTAATTAAACTTTCTTTAGTAATCATAAATTGACAACAAATGCAAATAATTTGCCAGTTTACTTCGAAACAAAAGCACAGCACGTATTTCTTGAAGTAGAGAGTGATTTACACAATCCTGGGGAAGCCTGCTTGACATAGCAACACTGCAACGCTATAATCCATTTTAATGTGTGTTGCAATACATCACCTAAAATATTTAGCTACAGATGGCAGCTCAAGGCAAAAAACAGGGAGCTGATTGTGTCAGGATGTAGTCAACAGATGACCTATACACTGACACACTGGCTCTCAAAGAGAATTTCTTTTGTCTACAGGCATGCAAATTGGTGCTTTCTATATACAAGTACACACACACAACTGTAGTAGTGAAAGGAAAAGATAGTATGCAAGATAAATCTCTTTAATGACGAGCCTTTTTGCTCGTCAAAATTCCATGGATTCTTTTCAGGTGAAAATATAACACAAGGCCAGCAATTAAGTATCTTCAGATTATTACTAGTCAAGGGACAGTTTATAAGTTCAAACTAAATGTCTAGTGTCTTTTGGTTTAGAAGTTAGTTCACTGAGAGGTTGCATTGGTCTGTAATTTTCTGTTATATATTATCAATTATGAATTTCTGCATGTGAAAGAGTTCTAAAGAGCTGCTGTAAATTTTTCTCATAGCTCACTCACAAATTGCATTTTCTCCTACATAATATGCTTGATCACTTCAGCTCTTCCTGAAAAACAGTAGACAGTTTATATATGCACATACACACACAACTGTAGCAGTGAAAGGGATAGATTATATGCAATATACATCTCTTTAATGCTTTGGGGGTGTATATCACTCAAGTAAGCCTAGTATTTTAGTTTAAAATTAATACTACCAAGAAAAAAAGGAATATTACAAAACTACACTGTCCATATTTAAAAGAAAATTAGAGGAAAGTATCCACTGCTTCCATTGTCGCCTCACCACTATAATGGACCAACACTGGATATTTTACACACCTTTCAGTTTAACAGGATCCTTTATAGTGTTCATTTCACCACTGACACATTTCACTTACTTCTGACTGAAAAGAGATAATGCTGTACCATAAATCCTTTATGTAGAAATGAAGTTATAAAATCATACACTTCTTATCAATGCAAGCACTTTTCATCAATCATAATAGCAAACAAGTAATAAAGATAAACGGGATTAACATGGCTTTGTTCAAGGGTTACAAATTTTCCATAAAAATGGGTCTCACTGATAAAATAAATGAATAAAATTTTATTGACATAAGCCAGTACTAACCAATAGACAAAGTCAATGATATCTATACTAAAAATAACAAACCGTGTACAGAAAAGTTGTTAAATACTAGGAAATGAAGTGAGCTAGATGGTATTTACTAGAGGTGTTTGTTTTTCTTAATAAGCTATACAATGAAATGTTGTATTTACATTTTAACATATTAGGTCATTAGAACATAAATTAAATCACGAAATAATGCTAATTTCATAAATAAAACCTACTAAGTAAAACCTACTTTTGATAATTATTATTTTTTGTTTAAGAATGCCATTAAAGAATGGAGATTAAAACCACATGGTAGCATACCACTTAACAGATTATATAAATTGGACAACCTATTGTTCGCAGATGACATTGTGTTTATAGCGAACTCAGAAGATGACCTTCAACGTTCAGTTCATTCATTCCATCAAATTGCAAAAAATTACAATATGGAAATCTCAACAGAAAAATCTAAAGTCATGGCCTTTATTGGGAAATATCCAGTTCGCAGTAAAATTGTCATTAACAATAAAACATTAGAACAAACCAATACATTTAATTACCTTGGATACCAACTCTCATATGAAGAAGAAAAAGATTTCAGTCAAAAAATTATCAAACTCAACAGAGTAACAGGAATAATTAATAACATTTTCAAACCTAACATAGTACAGTCGGTCAAATAAAAAAGTCGGGACTCTTATGGAGTTAAAATTAAAGTTTTAACGCATTAGTTCACAAGTTTCCTATAAAAAACATAAAATACAGCCATTCTCGGAACATATGAGGCCATGCGACAGGAGGGAAAAAATGAACAACGAGGGAAAAATGAACAACGCGGAAAGCGCAACACACGGTATTCAACTTAATGTATTGTCATAATTCATTTTGCTTTGTGTCATCGCCACATACAAATGCTAAAGTGAGAGAAAGTGTAGTTAGGGCTGTAATTGACCTGCATTTTTCGGCCTCTGAAGCAGCGAGAAGGTTCCATATTTATGGAAGAGCAGCTCTAGCTGCAGTAGCAGTAGGAACGTCACTATTAATGCGACCGGAAGTTTTCATAGGAAGCGTGGATCTGCGGAAGGCCGCGTATTTCGATGCTAGATTGGTTGCAGAAGTTGAGCGTAAGTTATTGATTTTGCACTACAAGTACCGGTATTATAAAATAAAATCTTTAAAAAATGCTCCTTGAATAAACATATTCCTCGCGAATCTATTAATTATTAATATTATACAAATTTGCCGCCATGAATATGGCGGATTTGAGGCATATAGCCACAGCCTTCTATACATGTTTGTTTTGGAACAAAACTGACTAAATAATCAAGAAAATACATGGATAGACAAGAGGCATGTGTGAATCTAACCTTAAGTCTTCCTGTACATGCGCATTTGCTCGTTCATGATACTTTGTAAAATAACGCCCGACGTTTTTTATTTGACCGACTGTACAGAAACACACACATACTAGAATCTACAAAATGTTAGCCAGACCGATATTGTGTTACGGCAGTGAGGCCTGGACAATACGTAGTATGGATACACAGAGACTAACTACGTCAGAAATGAAATTTATGAGGCGCACTGCAGGCTACTCAAGAACGGATCATAAAAGAAACTATGATATTATGAAAGAATTACAAGCAGAACTAATCATGGACTATATACAAAAATATAGAAACAACTGGATATCCCACGTAAGAAGAATGAGCCGAACAAGAATACCCTGTCAAATTCTAAATTACCAACCATCAGGCAAGAGATCATTGGGCAGACCCCTTAAACGATGGATTGAGACCGTAACGGGCCCCTAGGCCTAATACATGATAGGATGATGATGATGATGATGATTATTATTATTTTTTGTAACTTTTCATTGCTCAGGTATGTAGTGTATCAAATGATTCCTTTAGAAAAAGTGGATTGTCAAGAAAGTTTTACACTGGCTTCGTGAACGGAAATTTCTTGTTACCTTTTCAAGAAAGGCAACAAAACTTTTAATTTAGAATTAGTAATTCAGGTAAGGATTTTCAGTTGTCTTTATAGCTGCTTAGTTATATTGCCATAACTTTTCCCCTTTGATGTAGCATATTTTAAGGTTTTAAAAAGTAAATAGGTTATCTTTTCAAGATTATTTTGTTATATAGATAAGTAGCCTAAACTTAAAATTGATTTAACTATTGAAATCACACATTTATTTAAAATTTTGACAGGCTTCCATCATATTACTTTATTACAATAATGTCATATTTGGCAACATATTCTCTGCTCTTTTAGAATGTAGAAGAACTCTTGAAATTCTTGAAGTTGCTTTGTTTTGATAACTGGTTTTAGAGGAGTAGGAAGTTTTTTTTATACAGCTTTGCAAGTGCATATTTTCAGCTATATACAGTTATCTGAGTGATTACTTCTTACGGGGTACATTTGCCATGAAAGGAATTATGGTCATATTAAGATTTTATAATATAACGTTAGATTTTAATAGGCTACTGGTACATAAGCCTATTGCTATCTTAAATAAATATGCAATAACATAATTAACCATTTCAAGATTAGTTAAAAATTTTACTCTTTATGATAAATGAGTGTAACGCATGATTGAACCTCCGCGGGAAGGAAGTGAAGATAAAGTTACAGGCTTTGACCCATTTTACTCCTTTTCGATATGGAATTATTGTAAATCAAGAATAATTTGAAGCTATTGAATTATTTTTAATCGTTTGCTTTCTGTCAGATCTAAAATTCATTTTAGACTGGTTGATAGAGCCAGCTCAATTTCTTCTGGTAACCACTTGGAAGTCCTAGACGTAGGTGGCAGGACAATATTAGGATGGATTTAAGGAAAGTAGGATTGGCGAGGGATGATTGGATGGAGTTAGCACAGAATAGGGTTGAATGGCGGGCTCAGGCAAGCGCGGCAAGGAATCTTCAGGTTCCATAAAATAGGTAATATTCCTTTAGCTTGCTGAGGAATTGTCCATTGAGATTTACTGGCTTGTAAAAGAACTCCTGCGGGACAAAATTCCGGCACACCGGCAGCGGTTACATGCCTAAGTTGCAGTACATCCCCGTCATTATATAACCATATACCGACCAACTTTGCCCCATGGGGCAGCCTCTATTTGGTGGAAGTTAAATATATTACTATTTGAGTGATGCTTAATCTGCGTGTACAACTCTCATTCATGGAGGTAAGCTATTTCACTTGATTACTTATGTAAACAAATTTATAAATTCAGCTTTGAAAGGGTTACAACATTTTTAGATTAATAACAATGTATTTTGACAACTTACTAGTAAAATGTTGTTGCTTCTGACAATTAAAGAATCTTATTCTATTCTAATGTTATAAAATAACAGATAATTTAATAATAAATATTGCTTTACTTTTTTGAGCGCTGCAAAGATTTTGATTACTGAAACATTTTGTAATAATTGGCATTTAGGCCTTTTGCATATTAAATCTTCATATTTTATCGCATAATTAATATTTAACTTGAGTTCATATCAATTATATGCTCATTTATTTTTGGTTAATTAATTTTTATATCTTATGTTAAAATCTAATTAGTTCATCTCCGTCTGTACCGATTTGTCGCAAAAGCTACCAACCCGATAGAACATATTTTACTCGGAAAGGTTATAGGACTATGGTCATTTACTCATCTCTGCTATTTCACCTAATATTAAAATTCAGTATCTGTTAAAATGATCACTAGGGCTCGGACTTTTAGGTAAATACATATTTTTTTTGCTATTACCTATGATTTCAGGACTTTGTCAAAGTTCCGGTTGGGACCTTTGGATTCAAAATACTGAGTTTCATATCACATAAAAATAAATATTTTAGATATTTCTTATTTGAATAAATATTTTTGGTAACTTAATTTTTTTTACATATTTTACCACATATCACGTTTAGAAATTAATATTTTTACTGTTTTTGTAAAATTGTGCCTATTTTGAATATGTTGCATTGTTATGTTGAGTCAGACAATAAATCAGGGCTGATTTGGCTTTTATTAGTGCAAATTTCTGTTTCCTCTCACACTGCATTACTAAGTTGGAAACAACAAAACAATTCTTGACAGAATCAATAAAAGAAACCAAACACATTGAAAACAAACTTAACAAAATCAGTGGTTCGAAAGCAAACGAAATTAAAGAAAAATTCCTGTCATGCCTATATAAGAATGAAACGTTACAAGTGTTGCCAAAGATTTCAGATATTTCAATGGGTAACAGTGTAGAGAACTTGGAGCAGATGGAACATCTGGTGTCAGTGATACTGCGTTTTACAAATATGCAAGATTAACATCCTGCAATGTTGAACGTACATTTTCAAGATACAAGTCTCTGTTCCGTGAAAATCGTCACAGCTTTAAGATGCACAACTTAAGATCTACTTCTGTCGTTCACTGCAACAGTTCTTCACTTGCTGACTAGAATGACTAGATGAGTACTTCTGTAAATATTGGTTAAATAAATAAAATATTTTTATATTTTTTAAACATTTTCGACTTTTTAACCACATAAAAAATAAATATTTTCGTTTTTATAAGCACCTAAAAGTCCAAGCCCTAATGATCACATACATGACACATAAACAGATGCATACCAAAATCTATGGCTTACTGAAAAACCAAAGTTATTTCTCTCTCTCTTTATTTTTACTTACCATCACCATTTCTTCACAGTAAGTGATCAGGATGTGTTGTAATTTGTAAAAAAAAAAAAAAAAAAGTGTGCGTGGAATGCCACATGACAGAAGTGAGACTTGTTTTAATTTTGGAATCTTTTCGATTGTTTATTATTGGTTTTTTTCAAATTTGGATTCTTGGACTTTTTAATATTGGGTTTTTGGCCTTTGATTTTTTATTTTTAAATTTTTTATCCTTTAATTTTTTTTAATATCGGAATTTTGGATTTTTTAATTTTGGAGTTTTTTAAATTTTGAATCGTTTAAATTTTTTATTTTTGGATTTTGGATTTTTTAATTTTGGATTGGTATATTTTTTAAATTTTGGATCTTTGAATTTTTTATTTTTTGGAATTTTAAGTTTTGGATTTTTTAATTTTAGATTTTTTAAATTTTGGATTTTGGATTTTCTAATTTTGGATTTTTGGATTTTTCAAGTTTTGGTTTTTTTTTAAATTTTGGATAAGCCTAATCATTGAGTTGATTGTTTTCTGTACAATCCGGTCTATTACACCCCACTAATTTTGTGACGATTTTGTTCGTAACGCAAGTTTGGGTTAGCTCTCGATTTACTCCTAGCATGGCTAAAGAAGTTTCACTTAAATAATTTTAGTATTTTGTGTTGGAACATGCAATACAAGTAGAAAGGCCTACTTAATTAAAGAACTTTACAAGACAATTTAAATGAAATAATTATCATGTCAGGAACAATTCAGTTAAGAGTAATGGTTTTTATCATATAAGTAGGCTATTAGCTCTTGTCTCTTGAATGACTGGTTATCCACCCTTCAAATAGGTGAACAAATACGTGAGAGAAATATCACAAGGAATCAGAGGTACTTCGTTTGTTAATGTGCCTGACATTCCCTCGAAGTTTGAGGATGACTCATCTGCATCTAGCTCCATGCGAACCAAATGCATAATGCTCTTCCTTGTCTCATAAGAGCATTAGGAAATATGCCTTCTAGCCTCTAGTTCCAGTGGCGTAGCAAGCTTAGGTGGTACCCGGTGCGGAAAATTTCTTGTCACCCCCCCCCATTTGAATTATTAAAAGATGGAACAGATCCAAGTGTTATTTTCTGGATAGTCAAAGGTAATCCCACGAGGGTTTAAGAGTTTATCGATAGATGTAGTTGTAGCGAATTTATCTGATGTAACTCGTAAACTCAACGGATTATGCAAAATTAGTAATAATTACTTTGTTATTTAAAAACAAAACTAAGCTCCGAAATAATGGCATACTATGAATCAACCATTCATAAAGCGATTCCAGTTACCATGCTGTCGCCATCTTGTAACCAGTGCTACCAATGGTGCATATAAGACATAGTTAACCTAATTCAGCCAATTTTGTTAGGATTAAGGAAAGACATACATATCAAGCACATTAAGTTATGCTGTACATTGTACATCGTACTGTTAAACGACAATAAATGCTATCATTATTAATATTATTACTATTATTATTATTATTATTATTATTATCATTATTATTATTATTATTATTATTATTATTATTATTATTATTATTAATCTAAAGTACGTTATAGATAGACAGATATGCATTGTTTTCGTGAGCGACAGATTCACGAATTGTGGGTGTTACCGTTAATAAAACGAACATCTAGGCCAAAATACACTCCCGAAATTGTGCAGTTTTATTTCTGGAGTGATTTTTTTTATAATTTTTTATTTGGTTTTCCAAGCGAAATCTCGAATTTTGGAAAGATGAATTTTGACAAAAGGATAAAATTTTGTATTTATGCCAGGTACCTTTCAAGATGTGAACCGAAGACTGGAGACAGGTTTCCTTATTTTTACATAAAGAAAGTTTTCTCGAAAACGGCTCCTACGATTTTCTTTAAATTTTGCACGTGGGTTGCTTATACTAAGAGCTAAAACTTTTATTTGAAACACTTTTTCTAAATAATTCTCTGAAGGGTAGCCTAGTTATAAGCCACTCACTATGAATACGCGCTCTTTGCAACACGGCCTCTTGCAACAGAAAATCGTACGAAAACAACATTTTGTATTTGGGTTAGGTACCTTTTGGGGACGTGACACAAAGATTGGCGACGACTTTCTCATATTTTTAAGGGGAGGCTAACTTTTATTTGGGCAGAGGATGTTATGTGAATTATACATAATTTTTTATGGGTTGATCCTAATAAATTTCATAAACAAGTAATGTAACTATTTTACGGAACTATATTATTAATATTCTATTCTTAAATATGCGCACATACCAGTTCGAAATCTAGATTGCCGGAGACTTCGGGGTAAACTCACATTGGTTGCGGCTTGAGTGATATAAAATATCACCGATTGTTGAAGTCTCATTTAAATTATTAATAAAACTGCAGATATAGAAGCATCGGCAGAAATAAACACCCCTCCCCCTAACCATAATATTATTATCCCTCGTATCTACACAGCGGCCAGTTCAGCCGCGTTTTATTATTATTACCTTTGTTGACTGCATTTAAAACTAAAAGAAGTTTCAATACGCATGTTGACTTGTAGAAAGTTGTTAAGCTTATTTAATTATTTTAAATAATATTATTTTCTTTAAATTCCCTTGAGCTATTATTTACTTACAAAAACACATTTTTATTTTGTGGCACCCGGGGCGGCCCGCACCACCCTTCCTACGCCACTGTCTAGTTCTAATCTCTATTGCAGGGTTTGATCCGACTAATTTTCTCGCACAGACTACTTCACTCTGGCTTTTGATCAAATATTTAATATGTGCATATGTGCAAATATTGAAATAGCCCAATACTGCCAAAAAAAAAAAAAAAAAAACTAGTTCGCATGGACTTAGATGCCAACAGATGTCATTTCCAAACTCCAGGAGAAGATCAGGCGCACTGAAAAATGAAGTGCGGTTAGCCTACTTTCTCATGATGTTTCTCGTGCAAGACTAAAAATCGCGCCAAATGCTTTTTCACCCGTATGAAGGACGGGTTACCAGCTAATTACTTATAAAAATTCATCTCTAACAATTATGCAAACTAGATCTATTTAAATATGTTAATTTCTACGTTACTTGCATGCATGTTTTCTATAATGTAATTTAATTCTAAGCACTTTAATGAATTATTACGGTCTTTTTTAGTTTTACTTGATTTCTTTCTTTAAATTAAACTTAAATTCATAGTATCAATATTAATCTATATTCTTAAATTAGTAATTACTTATTACATAGTTCCTTCTGTATTATTTTATGTTTGTTTAAAATTAATTGTGTGCTCTTTTATTTGAATATTACCATTACTCTATTAATACTATGTCCTTTCTAGTGATATTTATGTAATTTATTTTTATACACTATGCATAATGGTCCGGTTTTCCACTGTACGTCACAATAATAAAAGTTAAAAAAGTAAAAACGAAAGATAAAAGAATGATTACCAGTGGATGCAGTATCTTAACATGACGTTTCGACCCTCTCCTTCGGGTCTTCATCGGATGATTGGACAGGACTTGGAACCGAAGACGCCTCACCGCCCCTCCACTGGAGTGCGTTGTTACCCATGAAGCTCGTGTTCCTACTATGTTTGCAAATCCATTCCCAGGGCACACCATATTCACGCTGTTCGACCTCACATGTAGGGGGCGGTGGAAATTTAAAACTCCATTTCTCTTTTACAGATCTGATTAAAGCCAGCCAGTCCTCTCCAATATCCCCTTCATATCTATTCATACACAAATTCTTATTACCAATGATGTTCCATGCTTCAAACACTTTCCTCACCGTTTCATCCCTCTCCACCCGCAACAGTTCCACATCCCCAATTTTATGTTTTGTTTCAATCAGATGTTGGGCCAGTCCCGTAGATGCTCTCCCATATTTAATGTCCCTCTCATGTTCTTTTAACCTTATCTTCACGCTCCTTCCCGTTTCTCCCACATAAACTTTCTCACAATTTACACATTTTACGGAGTAGACACCCGGTAGGTCCAACCTATCTTTCTGTTTACCCAACCGCTTGTACTGAGAAAACATTTTTTCAATTGTCTTTTTTGTCCTATACGCGGGGGTCAAATCATACTTTCGAAAGATTTTGCCAACGTTCTCACTAATCCCAGGTACAAACGGGATCCCAACACACCTCCTTTCCAGGGAAACATTACTTTTTCCTTTCTCTTGAGTGCCCCTTTTACTTTTATTCTTGATATCGTCCCAAATTCCCTGGATCTTCCTTTCCCCAAAGCCATTCTTGTTTGCAATCCTTATTATCTCCCCTCTCTCACATTCCAAATCCTCAATATTGTTGCACAAATTGACAGCCCTATGCACCATATTACGCCAAACATTGTTCTTCGTTCCATAATAATGTGCTGAACATTTGTGAATGTATAAGTCCCCCTTATTCTTCTTTCTATATACACCTAATCTAACACCCCCCGGGTTCAGCTCAATTTTCAAATCAAGAAAGTTAATCTTGTTATTTTCAGACTTTTCACAGGTGAAATTGACCCTATTGTGGAATTCGTTAAATTCATTCAACAGTTTATCGGACAAATCTCCCTTTGTTATGACTAACACATCGTCGACATAACGCATGTACATAACGATACTTTCAACATTTCTGCAGATCACTGTGCTTTCCATATAATGCAGGAAAACATCTGATATAAACCCAGATATGGGGTTTCCCATAGATAGTCCTTCGTTTTGCATATACACCTTCCCATTAAACTGGAAGACATTAAAGTCAGTGCACACCCTATACCATCTGATGTATTCATTGGCAACAACACTGTCTACGCCTTGCTCAATGAGCCATCTATTCAGACATTCTCCAGCTATCTCTCTAGGGACACTAGGGTACAATGCGACCACATCTAAACTAAACACACAATAGTCCTCGTTGTACGCCACACCTTCCAACTTTTCTTTAGCCTCGAAAGTATTACTTATAGACCACTCTGTTCTAGGCATTACATCACCTAACCTCTCCACTAATAGTTTCGACAAACCAAACGCCGGATGGCTAAACATTGGCACAATTGGTCTCATTGGGACATTCACCTTGTGGGACTTTGGTAAACCAAAACATGTCGGCACTTCAGGTTTATCATTAATCAGTTTCTTTTTGCTATCCTCACTTATAGTGATACTAGAATTGATTACCCTGTTCGTTTCACACTTAATCTTTGCAATTGGATTCTTGTCCAAAACGGTGAAGTCAGGCGGTTTAAAACAATCCTCCATTTTCTCAATATAAGTAGCCTCATCAATGAATACAGGACAGTTTTCTTTATCACTCTTGATCACCAGTACATTGTTTTTAGACATCCACTTCCTAGCATACCCGATTTCCCTGCTTTCGTTGGAACTCACTCTAGTCTCCTTTCCTCTCTCGTTTATTCCCTCCAAATTCACACTTACTTCCTGCACAAGCCTCCTTCTCTCATTACTGTCGCCAATCATTCTCGAGCCTTGTATGGCCGGGGCCAAAAAATTTACGATACTGTCCTCCTCCATTTTTGGAGAAAACTTAAACCCGTATTTAAACACTCGAGCAACTCGGTCGGGAATTTCAGTTTCAGTTAAATTTACGAAATTACTCACACTTTCGCACAGTTCATCCCTCATGGGCACATCATTGGATATAAGGCCATATTTAGCATACTTACGCCGGATATTGCTTCTCAAGGTTGAAAGGTGCACAGATACAAGATGATAGTGATCAAGAGTGATAAGGAAAACTGTCCTGTATTCATTGATGAGGCTACTTATATTGAGAAAATGGAGGATTGTTTTAAACCGCCTGACTTCACCGTTTTGGACAAGAATCCAATTTCAAAGATTAAGTGTGAAACGAACAGGGTAATCAATTCTAGTATCACTATAAGTGAGGATAGCAAAAAGAAACTGATTAATGATAAACCTGAAGTGCCGACATGTTTTGGTTTACCAAAGTCCCACAAGGTGAATGTCCCAATGAGACCAATTGTGCCAATGTTTAGCCATCCGGCGTTTGGTTTGTCGAAACTATTAGTGGAGAGGTTAGGTGATGTAATGCCTAGAACAGAGTGGTCTATAAGTAATACTTTCGAGGCTAAAGAAAAGTTGGAAGGTGTGGCGTACAACGAGGACTATTGTGTGTTTAGTTTAGATGTGGTCGCATTGTACCCTAGTGTCCCTAGAGAGATAGCTGGAGAATGTCTGAATAGATGGCTCATTGAGCAAGGCGTAGACAGTGTTGTTGCCAATGAATACATCAGATGGTATAGGGTGTGCACTGACTTTAATGTCTTCCAGTTTAATGGGAAGGTGTATATGCAAAACGAAGGACTATCTATGGGAAACCCCATATCTGGGTTTATATCAGATGTTTTCCTGCATTATATGGAAAGCACAGTGATCTGCAGAAATGTTGAAAGTATCGTTATGTACATGCGTTATGTCGACGATGTGTTAGTCATAACAAAGGGAGATTTTGTAATGAAGCAAATAGCTGCGTGCCAAATAGACGGTAGGAAACCATTCCTAAACAAAGGAAGGGTTGGGGAGACCTCAACTAATCGATATTGAACACTTTCATGATTATCGATACTGCCCTGAATTTATTTGAATTACAGAAAAAGGAGAAGTGCGCATGCGTGGACGGCGAATCGACGGGAGAGGAGTTGAACCTGAAAAACAGTTAGTGAGAACGTGTCTGACTACGAGAGAGGAAGGTTGAAGAGAGAGAAGTGAGGAGACGAGACTGGAATGTGTGACAGCGGTGGAGGCGCCCTGGCATGATGGTTTGTCAGACTTTCATCTAATGAAATTCTGAATGGGAATTTCACTGACGCGACTATATGGAGATAGTCGTTAGTTGGAAGAACACATCACGTCAGCCGGTACGAGAGACCGCTACAGCGAACACCAGCTGTGGAAAGAAGAGTGGGTCACGACTGCTTAGTCTGGAATAAAGGAAGATGTGGACATCAGGAAGTAGATGGAAACAACACAGGATCAGAGGATAAGTTGGTCACCACCCGTTGAGTATAATCACATAAACATTTTTTTTGTTTTGGGAAGTGGGAAAATTTTGAGGCATTGTTATTTAAAGCCTGTTTCTAAGAAATGTGTGGCGACTAGACGCCGTAATGAATGATAAAGAGTAGGGTTAGAAGTATAGATGTGATTAGTCTAGAGTGAGGTAATAAAGTACAGTAGTCCAATCAGTTTCCATTTCTGGTCTAAGTTAATTACAAAAAGAGCAGTTAAGGAAGTAACCGCTGAATAGTAAAGATAAATCTCTATACTTTGGGTTTCTATGGGTGATTGTCCCACGAATGAATACATAGCTCGGGGCAATTGGTGATGCTCATACAAACTTTGTTTTTTATAAGACAGGACGCGAGGGGAGTAAGGAAGAAGGGTAATAGGGGCTTACTTAGTATTGCTTACGAGGGCCTCTCCCACTTGGTTTTCGTTAGGTGACAGGTGATTATCTATAAGTGGATTTCATGCTGGCCTGTAATGTTGAGTTGTTTTTTTAAGAGATTTATCGAAGAGCAGGAATTGTATGGAATATGGTAGAGGGGGATAAGAAGGTGAATATTGAGAGGCAGAAGAGGGCCTATGAGTAGCAGTACATTAGGCGCATACCATTGGAAGATTTACATGTTAGGATAGAAGCAGAAGTTCACTCAAGGGTTATAAAGAGAGAGTTACTGACCTGGGGCGTGAGTTAGTTTCAGTTAGAATTCTAGGGAATTTAGAAACAAGAAAATTGGGTGCCCATGGAGTAGAGTAGTAACCTGAAAAGTATGGAAACCAGAGTAACATAAAGTAGGTAAATTAGAGCAATGGTATAAATTGAAAAGGAACTCTGCTTAATGGAAAGGAGTTAAAAGATAATAAATAATAACTGGTTAGATTAGAAAGAGGAGAATTGGTAATTTTGGGTAGTGAATAGATGATAAGTGGTTCAGTAGCACGTACTAGAAATTACCCCAGGAGAAAAGAAAAGAACAAGGGTGAGGTGAGGGAGCGCCGGAAGTGTCCCAAATAAAGTAAATATAAATCTAGTAGTAGGCAAAGCCTATACTGGTGGAGTATAAAACGATTTATGAGAATTTGTGAAAGTCATCGGTTTTTTCGAAATTTCGCATTTTTCGAAATTTTCAAAGGGGTTAGCCTTGTCGGAATTTTGGGCGCATTTTTCGTTTTTTTCAAAGGGGTTGGCCTTCTTGGAATTCTGGGCGCATTTTTCGAAATTTTCAAAGGGGTTAGCCTTCTCGGAATTCTGGGCGCATTTTTCGATTTTTTCAAAGGGGTTAGACTTCATGGCATTCTGGGCTCATTTTCCGAAATTTTCAAAGGGTTAGCCTTCTCGGCATTCTGGGCTCATTTTTCGAAATTTTCAAAGGGGTTAGCCTTCTCGGAATTCTGGGCGCATTTTTCGAAATTTTCAAAGGCTTCATGGGATTCTGGGCTAATTTTTCGAAATTTTCAAAGGGGTTAGCCTTCTTGGAATTCTGGGCGCATTTTTAAAAATTTTCAAAGGGGTTAGCCTTCTCGGAATTCTGGGCGCATTTTTCGAAATTCTCAAAGGGGTTAGCCTTCTCGGAATTCTGGGCGCATTTTTCGAAATTTTCAAAGGGGTTAGCCTTCTCGGAACTCTGGGCGCATTTTTCGAAATTTTCAAAGGGGTTAGCCTTCTCGGAACTCTGGGCGCATTTTTTGAAATTTTCAAAGGGGTTAGCCTTCTCGGAATTCTGGGCGCATTTTTCGAAATTTTTTAAAAGGTTAGCCAACACGGAATTCTGGGCGCATTTTTCGAAATTTTTTAAGGGGTTAGCCTTCTCGGAATTCTTGGCGCATTTTTCGAAATTTTCAAAGGGGTTAGCCTTCTCGGAATTCAGGGCGCATTTTTCGAAATTTTCAAAGGGGTTGGCCTTCTCGGAATTCTGGGCGCATTTTTCGAAATTTTCAAAGGGGTTAGCCTTCTGGGAATTCTGGGCGCATTTTTCGAAATTTTCAAAGGGGTTAGCCTTCTCGGAATTCTGGGCGCATTTTTCGAAATTTTCAAAGGGGTTAGCCTTCTCGGAATTCAGGGCGCATTTTTCGAAATTTTCAACGGGGTAAGCCTTCTCGGAATTCTGGGCGCTTTTTTCGAAATTTTCAAAGGGGTTAGCCTTCTCGGAATTCTGGGCGCATTTACGAAATTTTCAAAGGGGTTAGCCTTCTCGGAATTCTGGGCGCATTTTCCGAAATTTTCAAAGGGGTTAGACTACTCGGCATTCTGGGCGCATTTTTCGAAATTTTCAAAGGGGTTAGCCTTCTCGGAATTCTGGGCGCATTTTTCGAAATTTTCAAAGGGGTTAGCCTTCTCGGAATTCTGGGCGCATTTTTCGAAATTTTCAACGGGGTTAGCCTTCTCGGAATTCTGTTCGCATTTTTCGAAATTTTCAAAGGGGTTAGCCTTCTCGGAATTCTGGGCGCATTTTTCGAAATTTTCAAAGGGGTTAGCCTTCTCGGAATTCTGGGCGCATTTTTCGACATTTTCAAAGGGGTTAGCCTTCTCGGAATTCTGGGCGCATTTTTCGAAATTTTCAAAGGGTTAGCCTTCTCGGAATTCAGGGCGCATTTTTCGAAATTTTCAACGGGGTAAGATTTCTCGGAATTCTGGGCGCTTTTCTCGAACTTTTCAAAGGGGTTAGCCTTCTCGGAATTCTGGGCGCATTTTTCGAAATTTTCAATGGGGTTAGCCTTCTCGGAATTCTGGGCGCATTTTTCGATTTTTTCACAGAAGTTAGACTTCATGGCATTCTGGGCTCATTTTTGGAAATTTTTAAAGTGGTTATCCTTCTCGGAATTCTGGGCGCATTTTTCGAAATTTTCAAAGGGGTTAGCCTTCTCGGAAAACTGGGCGCATTTTTCAAAACTTTAAAAGGGGTTAGCCTTCTCGGAATTCTGGGCGCATTTTTCAAAATGTTCAAATTGGTTAGCCTTCTCGGAATTCTGGGCGCATTTTTCGAAATTTTAAAGGGGCCTTCTCGGAATTCTGGGCGCATTTTTCGAAATTTTCAAAGGGGTTAGCCTTCTCGGAATTCAGGGCGCATTTTTCGAAATTTTCAACGGGGTAAGCCTTCTCGGAATTCTGGGCGCTTTTTTCGAAATTGTCAAACGGGTTAGCCTTCTCGGAATTCTGGGCGCATTTTTCGAAATTGTCAAAGGGGTTTGCCATCTCGGAATTCTGGGCGCATTTTTCGAAATTTTCGAAGGGGTTAGCCTTCTCGGAATCCTGGGCGCATTTTTCAAAATTTTCAAAGGGGTTAGCCTCCTCGGAATTCTGGGCGCATTTTTCGAAATTTTCAAAGGGGTTAGCCTTCTCGGAATTCTGGGCGCATTTTTCGATTTTTTCAAAGGGGTTAGACTTCATGGCATTCTGGGCTCATTTTTCGAAATTTTCAAAGGGGTTAGCCTTCTCGGCATTCTGGGCTCATTTTTGGAAATTTTCTAAGGGGTTAGCCTTCTCGGAATTCTGGGCGCATTTTTCGAAATTTTCAAAGGGGTTAGCCATCTCGGAATTCTGGGCGCATTTTTCGAAATTTTCAAAGGAGTTAGCCTTCTCGGAATTCTGGGCGCATTTTTCGAAATTTTCAAATTGGTTAGCCTTCTCGGAATTCTGGGCGCATTTTTTGAAATTTTCAAAGGGGTTAGCCTTCTCGGAATTCTGGGCGCATTTTTCGATTTTTTCAAAGGGGTTAGACTTCATGGCATTCTGGGCTCATTTTCCGAAATTTTCAAAGGGGTTAGCCTTCTCGGCATTCTGGGCTCATTTTTCGAAATTTTCAAAGGCTTCATGGGATTCTGGGCTCATTTTTCGAAATTTTCAAAGGGGTTAGCCTTTTTGGAATTCTGGGCGCATTTTTCGAAATTTTCAAAGGGGTTAGCCTTCTCGGAATTCTGGGCGCATTTTTCGAAATTTTCAAAGGGGTTAGCCTTCTCGGAATTCTGGGCGCATTTTTCGAAATTTTCAACGGGGTTAGCCTTCTCGGAATTCAGGGCGCATTTTTCGAAATTTCCAAAGGGGTTGGCCTTCTCGGAATTCTGGGTGCATTTTTCGAAATTTTCAAACGGGTTAGCCTTCTCGGAATTCTGGGCGCATTTTTCGAAATTTTCAAAGGGGTTAGCCTTCTCGGAATTCTGGGCGCATTTTTCGAAATTTTCAACGGGGTAAGATTTCTCGGAATTCTGGGCGCTTTTCTCGAACTTTTCAAAGGGGTTAGCCTTCTCGGAATTCTGGGCGCATTTTTCGAAATTTTCAATGGGGTTAGCCTTCTCGGAATTCTGGGCGCATTTTTCGATTTTTTCACAGAAGTTAGACTTCATGGCATTCTGGGCTCATTTTTGGAAATTTTTAAAGTGGTTATCCTTCTCGGAATTCTGGGCGCATTTTTCGAAATTTTCAAAGGGGTTAGCCTTCTCGGAAAACTGGGCGCATTTTTCAAAACTTTTAAAGGGGTTAGCCTTCTCGGAATTCTGGGCGCATTTTTCAAAATGTTCAAATTGGTTAGCCTTCTCGGAATTCTGGGCGCATTTTTCGAAATTTTAAAGGGGCCTTCTCGGAATTCTGGGCGCATTTTTCGAAATTTTCAAAGGGGTTAGCCTTCTCGGAATTCAGGGCGCATTTTTCGAAATTTTCAACGGGGTAAGCCTTCTCGGAATTCTGGGCGCTTTTTTCGAAATTGTCAAACGGGTTAGCCTTCTCGGAATTCTGGGCGCATTTTTCGAAATTGTCAAAGGGGTTTGCCATCTCGGAATTCTGGGCGCATTTTTCGAAATTTTCGAAGGGGTTAGCCTTCTCGGAATCCTGGGCGCATTTTTCAAAATTTTCAAAGGGGTTAGCCTCCTCGGAATTCTGGGCGCATTTTTCGAAATTTTCAAAGGGGTTAGCCTTCTCGGAATTCTGGGCGCATTTTTCGATTTTTTCAAAGGGGTTAGACTTCATGGCATTCTGGGCTCATTTTTCGAAATTTTCAAAGGGGTTAGCCTTCTCGGCATTCTGGGCTCATTTTTGGAAATTTTCTAAGGGGTTAGCCTTCTCGGAATTCTGGGCGCATTTTTCGAAATTTTCAAAGGGGTTAGCCATCTCGGAATTCTGGGCGCATTTTTCGAAATTTTCAAAGGAGTTAGCCTTCTCGGAATTCTGGGCGCATTTTTCGAAATTTTCAAATTGGTTAGCCTTCTCGGAATTCTGGGCGCATTTTTTGAAATTTTCAAAGGGGTTAGCCTTCTCGGAATTCTGGGCGCATTTTTCGATTTTTTCAAAGGGGTTAGACTTCATGGCATTCTGGGCTCATTTTCCGAAATTTTCAAAGGGGTTAGCCTTCTCGGCATTCTGGGCTCATTTTTCGAAATTTTCAAAGGCTTCATGGGATTCTGGGCTCATTTTTCGAAATTTTCAAAGGGGTTAGCCTTTTTGGAATTCTGGGCGCATTTTTCGAAATTTTCAAAGGGGTTAGCCTTCTCGGAATTCTGGGCGCATTTTTCGAAATTTTCAAAGGGGTTTGCCTTCTCGGAATTCTGGGCGCATTTTTCGAAATTTTCAAAGGGGTTAGCCTTCTCGGAATCCTGGGCGCATTTTTCGAAATTTTCAAAGGGGTTAGCCTCCTCGGAATTCTGGGCGCATTTTTCGAAATTTTCAAAGGGGTTAGCCTTCTCGGAATTCTGGTCGCTTTTTTCGATTTTTTCAAAGGGGTTAGACTTCATGGCATTCTGGGCTCATTGTTCGAAATTTTCAAACGGGTTAGCCTTCTCGGCATTCTGGGCTCATTTTTGAAATTTTCAAAGGGGTTAGCCTTCTCGGAATTCTGGGCGCATTTTTCGAAATTTTCAAATGGGTTAGCCTTCTCGGAATTCTGGGCGCATTTTTCGAAATTTTCAAAGGGGTTAGCCTTCTCGGAATTCTGGGCGCATTTTTCGAAATCTTCAAAGGGGTTAGCCTTCTCGGAATTCTGGGCGCATTTTTCGAAATTTTCAACGGGGTTAGCCTTCTCGGAATTCAGGGCGCATTTTTCGAAATTTCCAAAGGGGTTGGCCTTCTCGGAATTCTGGGTGCATTTTTCGAAATTTTCAAACGGGTTAGCCTTCTCGGAATTCTGGGCGCATTTTTCGAAATTTTCAAAGGGGTTAGCCTTCTCGGAATTCTGGGCGCATTTTTCGAAATTTTCAAAGGGTTTAGCCTTCTCGGAATTCTGGGCGCATTTTTCGAAATTTTCAAAGGGGTTAGCCTTCTCGGAATTCAGGGGGCATTTTTCGAAATTTTCAACGGGGTAAGGCTTCTCGGAATTCTGGGCGCTTTTTTCGAAATTTTCAAAGGGGTTAGCCTTCTCGGAATTCTGGGCGCATTTTTCGAAATTGTCAAAGGGGTTTGCCTTCTCGGAATTCTGGGCGCATTTCTCGAAATTTTCAAAGGGGTTAGCCTTCTCGGAATCCTGGGCGCATTTTTCGAAATTTTCAAAGGGGTTAGCCTCCTCGGAATTCTGTGCGCATTTTTCGAAATTTTCAAAGGGGTTAGCCTTCTCGGAATTCTGGGCGTATTTTTCGATTTTTTCAAAGGGGTTAGACTTCATGGCATTCTGGGCTCATTTTTCGAAATTTTCAAAGGGGTTAGCCTTCTCGGCATTCTGGGCTCATTTTTGGAAATTTTCAAAGGGGTTAGCCTTCTCGGAATTCTGGGCGCATTTTTCGAAATTTTCAAAGGGGTTAGCCTCCTCGGAATTCTGGGCACATTTTTTGAAATTATCAAAGGGGTTACCGTCCTCGGAATTCTGGGCGCATTTTTCGAAATTTTCAAAGGGGTTAGCCTCCTCGGAATTCTGGGCGCATTTTTCGAAATTTTCAAAGGGTTAGCCTTCTCGGAATTCTGGGCGCATTTTTCGAAATTTTCAAATGGGTTAGCCTTCTCGGAATTCTGGGCGCATTTTTCGAAATTTTCAAATGGGTTAGCCTTCTCGGAATTCTGGGCGCATTTTTCGAAATTTTCAACGGGGTTAGCCTTCTCGGAATTCAGGGCGCATTTTTCGAAATTTCCAAAGGGGTTGGCCTTCTCGGAATTCTGGGTGCATTTTTCGAAATTTTCAAACGGGTTAGCCTTCTCGGAATTCTGGGCGCATTTTTCGAAATTTTCAAAGGGGTTAGCCTTCTCGGAATTCTGGGCGCATTTTTCGAAATTTTCAAAGGGTTTAGCCTTCTCGGAATTCTGGGCGCATTTTTCGAAATTTTCAAAGGGGTTAGCCTTCTCGGAATTCAGGGAGCATTTTTCGAAATTTTCAACGGGGTAAGGCTTCTCGGAATTCTGGGCGCTTTTTTCGAAATTTTCAAAGGGGTTAGCCTTCTCGGAATTCTGGGCGCATTTTTCGAAATTGTCAAAAGGGTTTGCCTTCTCGGAATTCTGGGCGCATTTCTCGAAATTTTCAAAGGGGTTAGCCTTCTCGGAATCCTGGGCGCATTTTTCGAAATTTTCAAAGGGGTTAGCCTCCTCGGAATTCTGGGCGCATTTTTCGAAATTTTCGAAGGGGTTAGCCTTCTCGGAATTCTGGGCGTATTTTTCGATTTTTTCAAAGGGGTTACACTTCATGGCATTCTGGGCTCATTTTTCGAAATTTTCAAAGGGGTTAGCCTTCTCGGCATTCTGGGCTCATTTTTGGAAATTTTCAAAGGGGTTAGCCTTCTCGGAATTCTGGGCGCATTTTTCGAAATTTTCAAAGGGGTTAGCCATCTCGGAATTCTGGGCGCATTTTTCGAAATTTTCAAAGGGGTTAGCCTTCTCGGTATTCTGGGCGCATTTTTCGAAATTTTCAAATTGGTTAGCCTTCTCGGAATTCTGGGCGCATTTTTCGAAATTTTCAAAGGGGTTAGCCTTCTCGGAATTCCGGGCGCATTTTTCGAAATTTTCAAAGGGGTTAGCCTCCTCGGAATTCTGGGCACATTTTTCGAAATTTTCAAAAGGGTTAGCCCCCTCGGAATTCTGGGCGCATTTCTCGAAATTTTCAAAGGGATTAGCCTCCTCGGAATTCTGGGCGCATTTTTCGAAATTTTCAAACGGGTTAGCCTTCTCGGAACTCTGGGCGCATTTTTCGAAATTTTCAAAGGGGTTAGCCTTCTCGGAATTCTGGGCGCATTTTTCGAAATTTTCAAAGGGGTTAGCCTTCTCGGAATTCTGGGCGCATTTTTCGAAATTTTCAAAGGGGTTAGCCTTCTCGGAATTCTGGGCGCATTTTTCGAAATTTTCAAAGGGGTTAGCCTTCTCGGAATTCAGGGCGCATTTTTCGAAATTTTCAAAGGGGTTAGCCTTCTCGGAATTCTGGGCGCATTTTTCGAAATTTTCAAAGAAGTTGGCCTTCTTGGAATTCTGGGCGCATTTTTCGAAATTTTCAAAGGGATTAGCCTTCTCGGCATTCTGGGCTCATTTTTCGAAATTTTCAAAGGGGTTAGCCTTCTCGGAATTCTGGGCGCATTTTTCGAAATTTTCAAAGGCTTCATGGGATTCTGGGCTCATTTTTCGAAATTTTCAAAGGGGTTAGCCTTCTCGGCATTCTGGGCTCATTTTTCGAAATTTTCAAAGGGGTTAGCCTTCTTGGAATTCTGGGCGCATTTTTCGAAATTTTCAAAGGGGTTAGCCTTTTCGGAATTCTGGGCGCATTTTTCGAAATTTTCAAAGGGGTTAGCCTTCTCGGAATTCTGGGCGCATTTTTCGAAATTTTCAAAGTGGTTAGCCTTCTCGGAATTCTGGGCGCATTTTTCGAAATTTGCAAAGGGGTTTGCCTTCTCGGAATTCTGGGCGCATTTTTCGAAATTCTCAAAGGGGTTAGCCTTCTCGGAATTCTGGGCGCATTTTTCGAAATTTTCAAAGGGGCCTTCTCGGAACTCTGGGCGCATTTTTTGAAATTTTCAAAGGGGTTAGCCTTCTCGGAATTCTGGGCGCATTTTTCGAAATTTTTTAAAGGGTTAGCCTTCTCGGAATTCTGGGCGCATTTTTCGAAATTTTCAAAGGGGTTAGCCTTCTCGGAATTCTGGGCGCATTTTTCGATTTTTTCAAAGGGGTTAGAGTTCATGGCATTCTGGGCTCATTTTTCGAAATTTTCAAAGGGGTTAGCCTTCTCGGCATTCTGGGCTCATTTTTGGAAATTTTGAAAGGGGTTAGCCTACTCGGAATTCTGGGCGCATTTTTCGAAATTTTCAAAGGGGTTAGCCTTCTCGGAATTCTGGGCGCATTTTTCGAAATTTGCAAAGGGGTTTGCCTTCTCGGAATTCTGGGCACATTTTTTTGAAATTTTCAAACGGGTGAGAATTCTCGGAATTCTGGGCGCATTTTTCGAAATTTTCAGAGGGGTTAGCCTTCTCGGAATTCTGGGCGCATTTTTCGAAATTTTTAAAGGGGTTAGCCTTCTCGGAATTCTGGGCGCATTTTTCGAAATTTTCAAAGGGGTTAGCCTTGTCGGAATTTTGGGCGCATTTTTCGAAATTTTCAAAGGGGTTAGCCTTCTCGGAATTCTGGGGGCATTTTTCGAAATTTTCAAAGGGGTTAGCCTCCTCGGAATTCTGGGCGCATTTTTCGAAATTTTCAAAGGGGTTAGCCTTCTCGGAATTCTGGGCGCATTTTTCGATTTTTTCAAAGGGGTTAGACTTCATGGCATTCTGGGCTCATTGTTCGAAATTTTCAAAGGGGTTAGCCTTCTCGGCATTCTGGGCTCATTTTTGGAAATTTTCAAAGGGGTTAGCCTTCTCGGAATTCTGGGCGCATTTTTCGAAATTTTCAAATGGGTTAGCCTTCTCGGAATTCTGGGCGCATTTTTCGAAATTTTCAAAGGGGTTAGCCTTCTCGGAATCCTGGGCGCATTTTTCGAAATTTTCAAAGGGGTTAGCCTCCTCGGAATTCTGGGCGCATTTTTCGAAATTTTCAAAGGGGTTAGCCTTCTCGGAATTCTGGGCGCATTTTTCGATTTTTTCAAAGGGGTTAGACTTCATGGCATTCTGGGCTCATTGTTCGAAATTTTCAAAGGGGTTAGCCTTCTCGGCATTCTGGGCTCATTTTTGGAAATTTTCAAAGGGGTTAGCCTTCTCGGAATTCTGGGCGCATTTTTCGAAATTTTCAAATGGGTTAGCCTTCTCGGAATTCTGGGCGCATTTTTCGAAATTTTCAAAGGGGTTAGCCTTCTCGGAATTCTGGGCGCATTTTTCGAAATCTTCAAAGGGGTTAGCCTTCTCGGAATTCAGGGCGCATTTTTCGAAATTTTCAACGGGGTAAGCCTTCTCGGAATTCTGGGCGCTTTTTTCGAAATTGTCAAACGGGTTAGCCTTCTCGGAATTCTGGGCGCATTTTTCGAAATTGTCAAAGGGGTTTGCCATCTCGGAATTCTGGGCGCATTTTTCGAAATTTTCGAAGGGGTTAGCCTTCTCGGAATCCTGGGCGCATTTTTCAAAATTTTCAAAGGGGTTAGCCTCCTCGGAATTCTGGGCGCATTTTTCGAAATTTTCAAAGGGGTTAGCCTTCTCGGAATTCTGGGCGCATTTTTCGATTTTTTCAAAGGGGTTAGACTTCATGGCATTCTGGGCTCATTTTTCGAAATTTTCAAAGGGGTTAGCCTTCTCGGCATTCTGGGCTCATTTTTGGAAATTTTCTAAGGGGTTAGCCTTCTCGGAATTCTGGGCGCATTTTTCGAAATTTTCAAAGGGGTTAGCCATCTCGGAATTCTGGGCGCATTTTTCGAAATTTTCAAAGGAGTTAGCCTTCTCGGAATTCTGGGCGCATTTTTCGAAATTTTCAAATTGGTTAGCCTTCTCGGAATTCTGGGCGCATTTTTTGAAATTTTCAAAGGGGTTAGCCTTCTCGGAATTCTGGGCGCATTTTTCGATTTTTTCAAAGGGGTTAGACTTCATGGCATTCTGGGCTCATTTTCCGAAATTTTCAAAGGGGTTAGCCTTCTCGGCATTCTGGGCTCATTTTTCGAAATTTTCAAAGGCTTCATGGGATTCTGGGCTCATTTTTCGAAATTTTCAAAGGGGTTAGCCTTTTTGGAATTCTGGGCGCATTTTTCGAAATTTTCAAAGGGGTTAGCCTTCTCGGAATTCTGGGCGCATTTTTCGAAATTTTCAAAGGGGTTTGCCTTCTCGGAATTCTGGGCGCATTTTTCGAAATTTTCAAAGGGGTTAGCCTTCTCGGAATCCTGGGCGCATTTTTCGAAATTTTCAAAGGGGTTAGCCTCCTCGGAATTCTGGGCGCATTTTTCGAAATTTTCAAAGGGGTTAGCCTTCTCGGAATTCTGGGCGCATTTTTCGATTTTTTCAAAGGGGTTAGACTTCATGGCATTCTGGGCTCATTGTTCGAAATTTTCAAAGGGGTTAGCCTTCTCGGCATTCTGGGCTCATTTTTGGAAATTTTCAAAGGGGTTAGCCTTCTCGGAATTCTGGGCGCATTTTTCGAAATTTTCAAATGGGTTAGCCTTCTCGGAATTCTGGGCGCATTTTTCGAAATTTTCAAAGGGGTTAGCCTTCTCGGAATTCTGGGCGCATTTTTCGAAATCTTCAAAGGGGTTAGCCTTCTCGGAATTCTGGGCGCATTTTTCGAAATTTTCAACGGGGTTAGCCTTCTCGGAATTCAGGGCGCATTTTTCGAAATTTCCAAAGGGGTTGGCCTTCTCGGAATTCTGGGTGCATTTTTCGAAATTTTCAAACGGGTTAGCCTTCTCGGAATTCTGGGCGCATTTTTCGAAATTTTCAAAGGGGTTAGCCTTCTCGGAATTCTGGGCGCATTTTTCGAAATTTTCAAAGGGTTTAGCCTTCTCGGAATTCTGGGCGCATTTTTCGAAATTTTCAAAGGGGTTAGCCTTCTCGGAATTCAGGGGGCATTTTTCGAAATTTTCAACGGGGTAAGGCTTCTCGGAATTCTGGGCGCTTTTTTCGAAATTTTCAAAGGGGTTAGCCTTCTCGGAATTCTGGGCGCATTTTTCGAAATTGTCAAAGGGGTTTGCCTTCTCGGAATTCTGGGCGCATTTCTCGAAATTTTCAAAGGGGTTAGCCTTCTCGGAATCCTGGGCGCATTTTTCGAAATTTTCAAAGGGGTTAGCCTCCTCGGAATTCTGTGCGCATTTTTCGAAATTTTCAAAGGGGTTAGCCTTCTCGGAATTCTGGGCGTATTTTTCGATTTTTTCAAAGGGGTTAGACTTCATGGCATTCTGGGCTCATTTTTCGAAATTTTCAAAGGGGTTAGCCTTCTCGGCATTCTGGGCTCATTTTTGGAAATTTTCAAAGGGGTTAGCCTTCTCGGAATTCTGGGCGCATTTTTCGAAATTTTCAAAGGGGTTAGCCTCCTCGGAATTCTGGGCACATTTTTTGAAATTATCAAAGGGGTTACCGTCCTCGGAATTCTGGGCGCATTTTTCGAAATTTTCAAAGGGGTTAGCCTCCTCGGAATTCTGGGCGCATTTTTCGAAATTTTCAAAGGGTTAGCCTTCTCGGAATTCTGGGCGCATTTTTCGAAATTTTCAAATGGGTTAGCCTTCTCGGAATTCTGGGCGCATTTTTCGAAATTTTCAAATGGGTTAGCCTTCTCGGAATTCTGGGCGCATTTTTCGAAATTTTCAACGGGGTTAGCCTTCTCGGAATTCAGGGCGCATTTTTCGAAATTTCCAAAGGGGTTGGCCTTCTCGGAATTCTGGGTGCATTTTTCGAAATTTTCAAACGGGTTAGCCTTCTCGGAATTCTGGGCGCATTTTTCGAAATTTTCAAAGGGGTTAGCCTTCTCGGAATTCTGGGCGCATTTTTCGAAATTTTCAAAGGGTTTAGCCTTCTCGGAATTCTGGGCGCATTTTTCGAAATTTTCAAAGGGGTTAGCCTTCTCGGAATTCAGGGAGCATTTTTCGAAATTTTCAACGGGGTAAGGCTTCTCGGAATTCTGGGCGCTTTTTTCGAAATTTTCAAAGGGGTTAGCCTTCTCGGAATTCTGGGCGCATTTTTCGAAATTGTCAAAAGGGTTTGCCTTCTCGGAATCCTGGGCGCATTTTTCGAAATTTTCAAAGGGGTTAGCCTCCTCGGAATTCTGGGCGCATTTTTTGAAATTTTCGAAGGGGTTAGCCTTCTCGGAATTCTGGGCGTATTTTTCGATTTTTTCAAAGGGGTTACACTTCATGGCATTCTGGGCTCATTTTTCGAAATTTTTAAAGGGGTTAGCCTTCTCGGCATTCTGGGCTCATTTTTGGAAATTTTCAAAGGGGTTAGCCTTCTCGGAATTCTGGGCGCATTTTTCGAAATTTTCAAAGGGGTTAGCCATCTCGGAATTCTGGGCGCATTTTTCGAAATTTTCAAAGGGGTTAGCCTTCTCGGTATTCTGGGCGCATTTTTCGAAATTTTCAAATTGGTTAGCCTTCTCGGAATTCTGGGCGCATTTTTCGAAATTTTCAAAGGGGTTAGCCTTCTCGGAATTCCGGGCGCATTTTTCGAAATTTTCAAAGGGGTTAGCCTCCTCGGAATTCTGGGCACATTTTTCGAAATTTTCAAAAGGGTTAGCCCCCTCGGAATTCTGGGCGCATTTCTCGAAATTTTCAAAGGGATTAGCCTCCTCGGAATTCTGGGCGCATTTTTCGAAATTTTCAAACGGGTTAGCCTTCTCGGAACTCTGGGCGCATTTTTCGAAATTTTCAAAGGGGTTAGCCTTCTCGGAATTCTGGGCGCATTTTTCGAAATTTTCAAAGGGGTTAGCCTTCTCGGAATTCTGGGCGCATTTTTCGAAATTTTCAAAGGGGTTAGCCTTCTCGGAATTCTGGGCGCATTTTTCGAAATTTTCAAAGGGGTTAGCCTTCTCGGAATTCAGGGCGCATTTTTCGAAATTTTCAAAGGGGTTAGCCTTCTCGGAATTCTGGGCGCATTTTTCGAAATTTTCAAAGAAGTTGGCCTTCTTGGAATTCTGGGCGCATTTTTCGAAATTTTCAAAGGGATTAGCCTTCTCGGAATTCTGGGCGCATTTTTCGAAATTTTCAACGGGGTAAGCCTTCTCGGAATTCTGGGCGCTTTTTTCGAAATTGTCAAACGGGTTAGCCTTCTCGGAATTCTGGGCGCATTTTTCGAAATTGTCAAAGGGGTTTGCCATCTCGGAATTCTGGGCGCATTTTTCGAAATTTTCGAAGGGGTTAGCCTTCTCGGAATCCTGGGCGCATTTTTCGAAATTTTCAAACGGGTTAGCCTTCTCGGAACTCTGGGCGCATTTTTCGAAATTTTCAAAGGGGTTAGCCTTCTCGGAATTCTGGGCGCATTTTTCGAAATTTTCAAAGGGGTTAGCCTTCTCGGAATTCTGGGCGCATTTTTCGAAATTTTCAAAGGGGTTAGCCTTCTCGGAATTCTGGGCGCATTTTTCGAAATTTTCAAAGGGGTTAGCCTTCTCGGAATTCAGGGCGCATTTTTCGAAATTTTCAAATTGGTTAGCCTTCTCGGAATTCTGGGCGCATTTTTTGAAATTTTCAAAGGGGTTAGCCTTCTCGGAATTCTGGGCGCATTTTTCGATTTTTTCAAAGGGGTTAGACTTCATGGCATTCTGGGCTCATTTTCCGAAATTTTCAAAGGGGTTAGCCTTCTCGGCATTCTGGGCTCATTTTTCGAAATTTTCAAAGGCTTCATGGGATTCTGGGCTCATTTTTCGAAATTTTCAAAGGGGTTAGCCTTTTTGGAATTCTGGGCGCATTTTTCGAAATTTTCAAAGGGGTTAGCCTTCTCGGAATTCTGGGCGCATTTTTCGAAATTTTCAAAGGGGTTTGCCTTCTCGGAATTCTGGGCGCATTTTTCGAAATTTTCAAAGGGGTTAGCCTTCTCGGAATCCTGGGCGCATTTTTCGAAATTTTCAAAGGGGTTAGCCTCCTCGGAATTCTGGGCGCATTTTTCGAAATTTTCAAAGGGGTTAGCCTTCTCGGAATTCTGGGCGCATTTTTCGATTTTTTCAAAGGGGTTAGACTTCATGGCATTCTGGGCTCATTGTTCGAAATTTTCAAAGGGGTTAGCCTTCTCGGCATTCTGGGCTCATTTTTGGAAATTTTCAAAGGGGTTAGCCTTCTCGGAATTCTGGGCGCATTTTTCGAAATTTTCAAATGGGTTAGCCTTCTCGGAATTCTGGGCGCATTTTTCGAAATTTTCAAAGGGGTTAGCCTTCTCGGAATTCTGGGCGCATTTTTCGAAATCTTCAAAGGGGTTAGCCTTCTCGGAATTCTGGGCGCATTTTTCGAAATTTTCAACGGGGTTAGCCTTCTCGGAATTCAGGGCGCATTTTTCGAAATTTCCAAAGGGGTTGGCCTTCTCGGAATTCTGGGTGCATTTTTCGAAATTTTCAAACGGGTTAGCCTTCTCGGAATTCTGGGCGCATTTTTCGAAATTTTCAAAGGGGTTAGCCTTCTCGGAATTCTGGGCGCATTTTTCGAAATTTTCAAAGGGTTTAGCCTTCTCGGAATTCTGGGCGCATTTTTCGAAATTTTCAAAGGGGTTAGCCTTCTCGGAATTCAGGGGGCATTTTTCGAAATTTTCAACGGGGTAAGGCTTCTCGGAATTCTGGGCGCTTTTTTCGAAATTTTCAAAGGGGTTAGCCTTCTCGGAATTCTGGGCGCATTTTTCGAAATTGTCAAAGGGGTTTGCCTTCTCGGAATTCTGGGCGCATTTCTCGAAATTTTCAAAGGGGTTAGCCTTCTCGGAATCCTGGGCGCATTTTTCGAAATTTTCAAAGGGGTTAGCCTCCTCGGAATTCTGTGCGCATTTTTCGAAATTTTCAAAGGGGTTAGCCTTCTCGGAATTCTGGGCGTATTTTTCGATTTTTTCAAAGGGGTTAGACTTCATGGCATTCTGGGCTCATTTTTCGAAATTTTCAAAGGGGTTAGCCTTCTCGGCATTCTGGGCTCATTTTTGGAAATTTTCAAAGGGGTTAGCCTTCTCGGAATTCTGGGCGCATTTTTCGAAATTTTCAAAGGGGTTAGCCTCCTCGGAATTCTGGGCACATTTTTTGAAATTATCAAAGGGGTTACCGTCCTCGGAATTCTGGGCGCATTTTTCGAAATTTTCAAAGGGGTTAGCCTCCTCGGAATTCTGGGCGCATTTTTCGAAATTTTCAAAGGGTTAGCCTTCTCGGAATTCTGGGCGCATTTTTCGAAATTTTCAAATGGGTTAGCCTTCTCGGAATTCTGGGCGCATTTTTCGAAATTTTCAAATGGGTTAGCCTTCTCGGAATTCTGGGCGCATTTTTCGAAATTTTCAACGGGGTTAGCCTTCTCGGAATTCAGGGCGCATTTTTCGAAATTTCCAAAGGGGTTGGCCTTCTCGGAATTCTGGGTGCATTTTTCGAAATTTTCAAACGGGTTAGCCTTCTCGGAATTCTGGGCGCATTTTTCGAAATTTTCAAAGGGGTTAGCCTTCTCGGAATTCTGGGCGCATTTTTCGAAATTTTCAAAGGGTTTAGCCTTCTCGGAATTCTGGGCGCATTTTTCGAAATTTTCAAAGGGGTTAGCCTTCTCGGAATTCAGGGAGCATTTTTCGAAATTTTCAACGGGGTAAGGCTTCTCGGAATTCTGGGCGCTTTTTTCGAAATTTTCAAAGGGGTTAGCCTTCTCGGAATTCTGGGCGCATTTTTCGAAATTGTCAAAAGGGTTTGCCTTCTCGGAATCCTGGGCGCATTTTTCGAAATTTTCAAAGGGGTTAGCCTCCTCGGAATTCTGGGCGCATTTTTTGAAATTTTCGAAGGGGTTAGCCTTCTCGGAATTCTGGGCGTATTTTTCGATTTTTTCAAAGGGGTTACACTTCATGGCATTCTGGGCTCATTTTTCGAAATTTTTAAAGGGGTTAGCCTTCTCGGCATTCTGGGCTCATTTTTGGAAATTTTCAAAGGGGTTAGCCTTCTCGGAATTCTGGGCGCATTTTTCGAAATTTTCAAAGGGGTTAGCCATCTCGGAATTCTGGGCGCATTTTTCGAAATTTTCAAAGGGGTTAGCCTTCTCGGTATTCTGGGCGCATTTTTCGAAATTTTCAAATTGGTTAGCCTTCTCGGAATTCTGGGCGCATTTTTCGAAATTTTCAAAGGGGTTAGCCTTCTCGGAATTCCGGGCGCATTTTTCGAAATTTTCAAAGGGGTTAGCCTCCTCGGAATTCTGGGCACATTTTTCGAAATTTTCAAAAGGGTTAGCCCCCTCGGAATTCTGGGCGCATTTCTCGAAATTTTCAAAGGGATTAGCCTCCTCGGAATTCTGGGCGCATTTTTCGAAATTTTCAAACGGGTTAGCCTTCTCGGAACTCTGGGCGCATTTTTCGAAATTTTCAAAGGGGTTAGCCTTCTCGGAATTCTGGGCGCATTTTTCGAAATTTTCAAAGGGGTTAGCCTTCTCGGAATTCTGGGCGCATTTTTCGAAATTTTCAAAGGGGTTAGCCTTCTCGGAATTCTGGGCGCATTTTTCGAAATTTTCAAAGGGGTTAGCCTTCTCGGAATTCAGGGCGCATTTTTCGAAATTTTCAAAGGGGTTAGCCTTCTCGGAATTCTGGGCGCATTTTTCGAAATTTTCAAAGAAGTTGGCCTTCTTGGAATTCTGGGCGCATTTTTCGAAATTTTCAAAGGGATTAGCCTTCTCGGAATTCTGGGCGCATTTTTCGAAATTTTCAACGGGGTAAGCCTTCTCGGAATTCTGGGCGCTTTTTTCGAAATTGTCAAACGGGTTAGCCTTCTCGGAATTCTGGGCGCATTTTTCGAAATTGTCAAAGGGGTTTGCCATCTCGGAATTCTGGGCGCATTTTTCGAAATTTTCGAAGGGGTTAGCCTTCTCGGAATCCTGGGCGCATTTTTCAAAATTTTCAAAGGGGTTAGCCTCCTCGGAATTCTGGGCGCATTTTTCGAAATTTTCAAAGGGGTTAGCCTTCTCGGAATTCTGGGCGCATTTTTCGATTTTTTCAAAGGGGTTAGACTTCATGGCATTCTGGGCTCATTTTTCGAAATTTTCAAAGGGGTTAGCCTTCTCGGCATTCTGGGCTCATTTTTGGAAATTTTCTAAGGGGTTAGCCTTCTCGGAATTCTGGGCGCATTTTTCGAAATTTTCAAAGGGGTTAGCCATCTCGGAATTCTGGGCGCATTTTTCGAAATTTTCAAAGGAGTTAGCCTTCTCGGAATTCTGGGCGCATTTTTCGAAATTTTCAAATTGGTTAGCCTTCTCGGAATTCTGGGCGCATTTTTTGAAATTTTCAAAGGGGTTAGCCTTCTCGGAATTCTGGGCGCATTTTTCGATTTTTTCAAAGGGGTTAGACTTCATGGCATTCTGGGCTCATTTTCCGAAATTTTCAAAGGGGTTAGCCTTCTCGGCATTCTGGGCTCATTTTTCGAAATTTTCAAAGGCTTCATGGGATTCTGGGCTCATTTTTCGAAATTTTCAAAGGGGTTAGCCTTTTTGGAATTCTGGGCGCATTTTTCGAAATTTTCAAAGGGGTTAGCCTTCTCGGAATTCTGGGCGCATTTTTCGAAATTTTCAAAGGGGTTTGCCTTCTCGGAATTCTGGGCGCATTTTTCGAAATTTTCAAAGGGGTTAGCCTTCTCGGAATCCTGGGCGCATTTTTCGAAATTTTCAAAGGGGTTAGCCTCCTCGGAATTCTGGGCGCATTTTTCGAAATTTTCAAAGGGGTTAGCCTTCTCGGAATTCTGGGCGCATTTTTCGATTTTTTCAAAGGGGTTAGACTTCATGGCATTCTGGGCTCATTGTTCGAAATTTTCAAAGGGGTTAGCCTTCTCGGCATTCTGGGCTCATTTTTGGAAATTTTCAAAGGGGTTAGCCTTCTCGGAATTCTGGGCGCATTTTTCGAAATTTTCAAATGGGTTAGCCTTCTCGGAATTCTGGGCGCATTTTTCGAAATTTTCAAAGGGGTTAGCCTTCTCGGAATTCTGGGCGCATTTTTCGAAATCTTCAAAGGGGTTAGCCTTCTCGGAATTCTGGGCGCATTTTTCGAAATTTTCAACGGGGTTAGCCTTCTCGGAATTCAGGGCGCATTTTTCGAAATTTCCAAAGGGGTTGGCCTTCTCGGAATTCTGGGTGCATTTTTCGAAATTTTCAAACGGGTTAGCCTTCTCGGAATTCTGGGCGCATTTTTCGAAATTTTCAAAGGGGTTAGCCTTCTCGGAATTCTGGGCGCATTTTTCGAAATTTTCAAAGGGTTTAGCCTTCTCGGAATTCTGGGCGCATTTTTCGAAATTTTCAAAGGGGTTAGCCTTCTCGGAATTCAGGGGGCATTTTTCGAAATTTTCAACGGGGTAAGGCTTCTCGGAATTCTGGGCGCTTTTTTCGAAATTTTCAAAGGGGTTAGCCTTCTCGGAATTCTGGGCGCATTTTTCGAAATTGTCAAAGGGGTTTGCCTTCTCGGAATTCTGGGCGCATTTCTCGAAATTTTCAAAGGGGTTAGCCTTCTCGGAATCCTGGGCGCATTTTTCGAAATTTTCAAAGGGGTTAGCCTCCTCGGAATTCTGTGCGCATTTTTCGAAATTTTCAAAGGGGTTAGCCTTCTCGGAATTCTGGGCGTATTTTTCGATTTTTTCAAAGGGGTTAGACTTCATGGCATTCTGGGCTCATTTTTCGAAATTTTCAAAGGGGTTAGCCTTCTCGGCATTCTGGGCTCATTTTTGGAAATTTTCAAAGGGGTTAGCCTTCTCGGAATTCTGGGCGCATTTTTCGAAATTTTCAAAGGGGTTAGCCTCCTCGGAATTCTGGGCACATTTTTTGAAATTATCAAAGGGGTTACCGTCCTCGGAATTCTGGGCGCATTTTTCGAAATTTTCAAAGGGGTTAGCCTCCTCGGAATTCTGGGCGCATTTTTCGAAATTTTCAAAGGGTTAGCCTTCTCGGAATTCTGGGCGCATTTTTCGAAATTTTCAAATGGGTTAGCCTTCTCGGAATTCTGGGCGCATTTTTCGAAATTTTCAAATGGGTTAGCCTTCTCGGAATTCTGGGCGCATTTTTCGAAATTTTCAACGGGGTTAGCCTTCTCGGAATTCAGGGCGCATTTTTCGAAATTTCCAAAGGGGTTGGCCTTCTCGGAATTCTGGGTGCATTTTTCGAAATTTTCAAACGGGTTAGCCTTCTCGGAATTCTGGGCGCATTTTTCGAAATTTTCAAAGGGGTTAGCCTTCTCGGAATTCTGGGCGCATTTTTCGAAATTTTCAAAGGGTTTAGCCTTCTCGGAATTCTGGGCGCATTTTTCGAAATTTTCAAAGGGGTTAGCCTTCTCGGAATTCAGGGAGCATTTTTCGAAATTTTCAACGGGGTAAGGCTTCTCGGAATTCTGGGCGCTTTTTTCGAAATTTTCAAAGGGGTTAGCCTTCTCGGAATTCTGGGCGCATTTTTCGAAATTGTCAAAAGGGTTTGCCTTCTCGGAATCCTGGGCGCATTTTTCGAAATTTTCAAAGGGGTTAGCCTCCTCGGAATTCTGGGCGCATTTTTCGAAATTTTCGAAGGGGTTAGCCTTCTCGGAATTCTGGGCGTATTTTTCGATTTTTTCAAAGGGGTTACACTTCATGGCATTCTGGGCTCATTTTTCGAAATTTTCAAAGGGGTTAGCCTTCTCGGCATTCTGGGCTCATTTTTGGAAATTTTCAAAGGGGTTAGCCTTCTCGGAATTCTGGGCGCATTTTTCGAAATTTTCAAAGGGGTTAGCCATCTCGGAATTCTGGGCGCATTTTTCGAAATTTTCAAAGGGGTTAGCCTTCTCGGTATTCTGGGCGCATTTTTCGAAATTTTCAAATTGGTTAGCCTTCTCGGAATTCTGGGCGCATTTTTCGAAATTTTCAAAGGGGTTAGCCTTCTCGGAATTCCGGGCGCATTTTTCGAAATTTTCAAAGGGGTTAGCCTCCTCGGAATTCTGGGCACATTTTTCGAAATTTTCAAAAGGGTTAGCCCCCTCGGAATTCTGGGCGCATTTCTCGAAATTTTCAAAGGGATTAGCCTCCTCGGAATTCTGGGCGCATTTTTCGAAATTTTCAAACGGGTTAGCCTTCTCGGAACTCTGGGCGCATTTTTCGAAATTTTCAAAGGGGTTAGCCTTCTCGGAATTCTGGGCGCATTTTTCGAAATTTTCAAAGGGGTTAGCCTTCTCGGAATTCTGGGCGCATTTTTCGAAATTTTCAAAGGGGTTAGCCTTCTCGGAATTCTGGGCGCATTTTTCGAAATTTTCAAAGGGGTTAGCCTTCTCGGAATTCAGGGCGCATTTTTCGAAATTTTCAAAGGGGTTAGCCTTCTCGGAATTCTGGGCGCATTTTTCGAAATTTTCAAAGAAGTTGGCCTTCTTGGAATTCTGGGCGCATTTTTCGAAATTTTCAAAGGGATTAGCCTTCTCGGAATTCTGGGCGCATTTTTCGATTTTTTCAAAGGGGATAGACTTCATGGCATTCTGGGCTCATTTTCCGAAATTTTCAAAGGGGTTAGCCTTCTCGGCATTCTGGGCTCATTTTTCGAAATTTTCAAAGGGGTTAGCCTTCTCGGAATTCTGGGCGCATTTTTCGAAATTTTCAAAGGCTTCATGGGATTCTGGGCTCATTTTTCGAAATTTTCAAAGGGGTTAGCCTTCTCGGCATTCTGGGCTCATTTTTCGAAATTTTCAAAGGGGTTAGCCTTCTTGGAATTCTGGGCGCATTTTTCGAAATTTTCAAAGGGGTTAGCCTTTTCGGAATTCTGGGCGCATTTTTCGAAATTTTCAAAGGGGTTAGCCTTCTCGGAATTCTGGGCGCATTTTTCGAAATTTTCAAAGTGGTTAGCCTTCTCGGAATTCTGGGCGCATTTTTCGAAATTTGCAAAGGGGTTTGCCTTCTCGGAATTCTGGGCGCATTTTTCGAAATTCTCAAAGGGGTTAGCCTTCTCGGAATTCTGGGCGCATTTTTCGAAATTTTCAAAGGGGCCTTCTCGGAACTCTGGGCGCATTTTTTGAAATTTTCAAAGGGGTTAGCCTTCTCGGAATTCTGGGCGCATTTTTCGAAATTTTTTAAAGGGTTAGCCTTCTCGGAATTCTGGGCGCATTTTTCGAAATTTTCAAAGGGGTTAGCCTTCTCGGAATTCTGGGCGCATTTTTCGATTTTTTCAAAGGGGTTAGAGTTCATGGCATTCTGGGCTCATTTTTCGAAATTTTCAAAGGGGTTAGCCTTCTCGGCATTCTGGGCTCATTTTTGGAAATTTTGAAAGGGGTTAGCCTACTCGGAATTCTGGGCGCATTTTTCGAAATTTTCAAAGGGGTTAGCCTTCTCGGAATTCTGGGCGCATTTTTCGAAATTTTCAAAGGGGTTAGCCTTGTCGGAATTCTGGGCGCATTTTTCGAAATTTGCAAAGGGGTTTGCCTTCTCGGAATTCTGGGCACATTTTTTTGAAATTTTCAAAGGGGTGAGCCTTCTCGGAATTCTGGGCGCATTTTTCGAAATTTTCAGAGGGGTTAGCCTTCTCGGAATTCTGGGCGCATTTTTCGAAATTTTTAAAGGGGTTAGCCTTCTCGGAATTCTGGGCGCATTTTTCGAAATTTTCAAAGGGGTTAGCCTTGTCGGAATTTTGGGCGCATTTTTCGAAATTTTCAAAGGGGTTAGCCTTCTCGGAATTCTGGGGGCATTTTTCGAAATTTTCAAAGGGGTTAGACTTCTCGGCATTCTGGGCGCATCTTTCGAAATTTTCAAAGGGGCCTTCTCGGAATTCTGGGCGCATTTTTCGAAATTTTCAAAGGGGTTAGCCTTCTCGGAATTCAGGGCGCATTTTTCGAAATTTTCAAAGGGGTTAGCCTTCTGGGAATTCTGGGCGCATTTTTCGAAATTTTCAAAGGGGTTAGCCTTCTCGGAATTCTGGGCGCATTTTTCGAAATTTTCAAAGGGGTTAGCCTCCTCGGAATTCTGGGCACATTTTTTGAAATTATCAAAGGGGTTACCGTCCTCGGAATTCTGGGCGCATTTTTCGAAATTTTCAAAGGGGTTAGCCTCCTCGGAATTCTGGGCGCATTTTTCGAAATTTTCAGAGGGGTTAGCCTTCTCGGAATTCTGGGCGCATTTTTCGAAATTTTCAAATGGGTTAGCCTTCTCGGAATTCTGGGCGCATTTTTCGAAATTTTCAAAGGGGTTAGCCTTCTCGGAATTCTGGGCGCATTTTTCGAAATTTTCAAAGGGGTTAGCCTTCTCGGAATTCTGGGCGCATTTTTCGAAATTTTCAAAGGGGTTAGACTTCTCGGCATTCTGGGCGCATTTTTCGAAATTTTCAAAGGGGCCTTCTCGGAATTCTGGGCGCATTTTTCGAAATCTTCAAAGGGGTTAGCCTTCTCGGAATTCTGGGCGCATTTTTCGAAATTTTCAACGGGGTTAGCCTTCTCGGAATTCAGGGCGCATTTTTCGAAATTTCCAAAGGGGTTGGCCTTCTCGGAATTCTGGGTGCATTTTTCGAAATTTTCAAACGGGTTAGCCTTCTCGGAATTCTGGGCGCATTTTTCGAAATTTTCAAAGGGGTTAGCCTTCTCGGAATTCTGGGCGCATTTTTCGAAATTTTCAAAGGGTTTAGCCTTCTCGGAATTCTGGGCGCATTTTTCGAAATTTTCAAAGGGTTAGCCTTCTCGAAATTCTGGGCGCATTTTTCGAAATTTTCAAATGGGTTAGCCTTCTCGGAATTCTGGGCGCATTTTTCGAAATTTTCAAATGGGTTAGCCTTCTCGGAATTCTGGGCGTATTTTTCGTTTTTTTCAAAGGGGTTAGAGTTCATGACATTCTGGGCTCATTTTTCGAAATTTTCAAAGGGGTTAGCCTTCTCTGCATTCTGGGCTCATTTTTCGAAATTTTGAAAGGGGTTAGCCTTCTCGGAATTCTGGGCGCATTTTTCGAAATTTTCAAAGGGGTTAGCCTTCTCGGAATTCTGGGCGCATTTTTCGAAATTTTCAAATGGGTTAGCCTTCTCGGAATTCTGGGCGCATTTTTCGAAATTTTCAAAGGGGTTACCCTTCTCGGAATTCTGGGCGCATTTTTCGAAATTTGCAAAGGGGTTTGCCTTCTCGGAATTCTGGGCACATTTTTTTTAAATTTTCAAAGGGGTTAGCCTCCTCGGAATTCTGGGCGCATTTTTCGAAATTTTCAGAGGGGTTAGCCTTCTCGGAATTCTGGGTGCATTTTTCGAAATTTTCAAAGGGGGTTAGCCTTCTCGGAATTCTGGGCGCATTTTTCGAAATTTTCAAAGGGGATAGCCTTCTCGGAATTCTGGGCGCGTTTTCGAAATTTGCAAAGGGGTTTGCCTTCTCGGAATTCTGGGCACATTTTTTGAAATTTTCAAAGGGGTTAGCCTTCTCGGAATTCTGGGCGCAATTTTCGAAATTTTCAAAGGGGTTAGTCTTCTCGGAATTCTGGGCGCATATTTCGAAATATTCAAAGGGGTTAGCCTTCATGGCATTCTGGGCTCATTTTCCGAAATTTTCAAAGGGGTTAGTCTTCTCGGCATTCTGGGCTGATTTTTTGAAATTTTCAAAGGGGTTAGCCTTCTCGGAATTCTGGGCGCATTTTTCGAAATTTTCAAAGGCTTCATGGAATTCTGGGCGCATTTTCCGAAATTGTCAAAGGTGTTAGCCTTCTCGGAATTCTGGGCGCCTTTTTTGAAATTTTCAAAGGGGTTAGCCTTATCGTAATTCTGGGCGCATTTTTCGATTTTTTCACAGAAGTTAGAGTTCATGGCATTCTGGGCTCATTTTTGGAAATTTTTAAAGAGGTTAGCCTTCTCGGCATTCTGGGCTCATTTTTATAAATTTTCAAAGGGGTTATCTTTCTCGGAATTCTGGGCGCATTTTTCGAAATTTTCAAAGGGGTTAGCCTTCTCGGAAAACTGGGCGCATTTTTCGAAACTTTCAAAGGGGTTAGCCTTCTCGGAATTCTGGGCGCATTTTTCAAAATGTTCAAATTGGTTAGCCTTCTCGGAATTCTGGGCTCATTTTTTGAAATTTTCAAAGGGGTTAGCCTTCTCGGCATTCTGGGCTCATTTTTGGAAATTTTGAAAGGGGTTAGCCTACTCGGAATTCTGGGCGCATTTTTCGAAATTTTCAAAGGGGTTAGCCTTCTCGGAATTCTGGGCGCATTTTTCGAAATTTTCAAAGGGGTTAGCCTTGTCGGAATTCTGGGCGCATTTTTCGAAATTTGCAAAGGGGTTTGCCTTCTCGGAATTCTGGGCACATTTTTTTGAAATTTTCAAAGGGGTGAGCCTTCTCGGAATTCTGGGCGCATTTTTCGAAATTTTCAGAGGGGTTAGCCTTCTCGGAATTCTGGGCGCATTTTTCGAAATTTTTAAAGGGGTTAGCCTTCTCGGAATTCTGGGCGCATTTTTCGAAATTTTCAAAGGGGTTAGCCTTGTCGGAATTTTGGGCGCATTTTTCGAAATTTTCAAAGGGGTTAGCCTTCTCGGAATTCTGGGGGCATTTTTCGAAATTTTCAAAGGGGTTAGACTTCTCGGCATTCTGGGCGCATCTTTCGAAATTTTCAAAGGGGCCTTCTCGGAATTCTGGGCGCATTTTTCGAAATTTTCAAAGGGGTTAGCCTTCTCGGAATTCAGGGCGCATTTTTCGAAATTTTCAAAGGGGTTAGCCTTCTGGGAATTCTGGGCGCATTTTTCGAAATTTTCAAAGGGGTTAGCCTTCTCGGAATTCTGGGCGCATTTTTCGAAATTTTCAAAGGGGTTAGCCTCTTTGGAATTCTGGGCACATTTTTTGAAATTATCAAAGGGGTTACCGTCCTCGGAATTCTGGGCGCATTTTTCGAAATTTTCAAAGGGGTTAGCCTCCTCGGAATTCTGGGCGCATTTTTCGAAATTTTCAGAGGGGTTAGCCTTCTCGGAATTCTGGGCGCATTTTTCGAAATTTTCAAATGGGTTAGCCTTCTCGGAATTCTGGGCGCATTTTTCGAAATTTTCAAAGGGGTTAGCCTTCTCGGAATTCTGGGCGCATTTTTCGAAATTTTCAAAGGGGTTAGCCTTCTCGGAATTCTGGGCGCATTTTTCGAAATTTTCAAAGGGGTTAGACTTCTCGGCATTCTGGGCGCATTTTTCGAAATTTTCAAAGGGGCCTTCTCGGAATTCTGGGCGCATTTTTCGAAATCTTCAAAGGGGTTAGCCTTCTCGGAATTCTGGGCGCATTTTTCGAAATTTTCAACGGGGTTAGCCTTCTCGGAATTCAGGGCGCATTTTTCGAAATTTCCAAAGGGGTTGGCCTTCTCGGAATTCTGGGTGCATTTTTCGAAATTTTCAAACGGGTTAGCCTTCTCGGAATTCTGGGCGCATTTTTCGAAATTTTCAAAGGGGTTAGCCTTCTCGGAATTCTGGGCGCATTTTTCGAAATTTTCAAAGGGTTTAGCCTTCTCGGAATTCTGGGCGCATTTTTCGAAATTTTCAAAGGGTTAGCCTTCTCGGAATTCTGGGCGCATTTTTCGAAATTTTCAAATGGGTTAGCCTTCTCGGAATTCTGGGCGCATTTTTCGAAATTTTCAAATGGGTTAGCCTTCTCGGAATTCTGGGCGTATTTTTCGATTTTTTCAAAGGGGTTAGAGTTCATGACATTCTGGGCTCATTTTTCGAAATTTTCAAAGGGGTTAGCCTTCTCTGCATTCTGGGCTCATTTTTCGAAATTTTGAAAGGGGTTAGCCTTCTCGGAATTCTGGGCGCATTTTTCGAAATTTTCAAAGGGGTTAGCCTTCTCGGAATTCTGGGCGCATTTTTCGAAATTTTCAAATGGGTTAGCCTTCTCGGAATTCTGGGCGCATTTTTCGAAATTTTCAAAGGGGTTACCCTTCTCGGAATTCTGGGCGCATTTTTCGAAATTTGCAAAGGGGTTTGCCTTCTCGGAATTCTGGGCACATTTTTTTTAAATTTTCAAAGGGGTTAGCCTCCTCGGAATTCTGGGCGCATTTTTCGAAATTTTCAGAGGGGTTAGCCTTCTCGGAATTCTGGGTGCATTTTTCGAAATTTTCAAAGGGGGTTAGCCTTCTCGGAATTCTGGGCGCATTTTTCGAAATTTTCAAAGGGGATAGCCTTCTCGGAATTCTGGGCGCGTTTTCGAAATTTGCAAAGGGGGTTAGTCTTCTCGGAATTCTGGGCGCATATTTCGAAATATTCAAAGGGGTTAGCCTTCATGGCATTCTGGGCTCATTTTCCGAAATTTTCAAAGGGGTTAGCCTTCTCGGCATTCTGGGCTCATTTTTTGAAATTTTCAAAGGGGTTAGCCTTCTCGGAATTCTGGGCGCATTTTTCGAAATTTTCAAAGGCTTCATGGAATTCTGGGCGCATTTTCCGAAATTGTCAAAGGTGTTAGCCTTCTCGGAATTCTGGGCGCCTTTTTTGAAATTTTCAAAGGGGTTAGCCTTATCGTAATTCTGGGCGCATTTTTCGATTTTTCACAGAAGTTAGAGTTCATGGCATTCTGGGCTCATTTTTGGAAATTTTTAAAGAGGTTAGCCTTCTCGGCATTCTGGGCTCATTTTTATAAATTTTCAAAGGGGTTATCTTTCTCGGAATTCTGGGCGCATTTTTCGAAATTTTCAAAGGGGTTAGCCTTCTCGGAAAACTGGGCGCATTTTTCGAAACTTTCAAAGGGGTTAGCCTTCTCGGAATTCTGGGCGCATTTTTCAAAATGTTCAAATTGGTTAGCCTTCTCGGAATTCTGGGCTCATTTTTTGAAATTTTCAAAGGGGTTAGCCTTCTCGGAATTCTGGGCGCATTTTCGAAATTTTCAAAGGGGTTAGCCTTCTCGGAATTCTGGGCGCATTTTTCGAAATTTTCAAAGGGGTTAGCCTCCTCGGAATTCTGGGCACATTTTTTGAAATTATCAAAGGGGTTACCGTCCTCGGAATTCTGGGCGCATTTTTCGAAATTTTCAAAGGGGTTAGCCATCTCGGAATTCTGGGCGCATTTTTCGAAATTTTCAAAGGGGTTTGCCTTCTCGGAATTCTGGGCGCATTTCTCGAAATTTTCAAAGGGGTTAGCCTCCTCGGAATTCTGGGCGCATTTTTCGAAATTTTCAAAGGGGTTAGCCTCCTCGGAATTCTGGGCACATTTTTCGAAATTTTCAAAAGGGTTAGCCCCCTCGGAATTCTGGGCGCATTTCTCGAAATTTTCAAAGGGGTTAGCCTCCTCGGAATTCTGGGCGCATTTTTCGAAATTTTCAAACGGGTTAGCCTTCTCGGAACTCTGGGCGCATTTTTCGAAATTTTCAAAGGGGTTAGCCTTCTCGGAATTCTGGGCGCATTTTTCGAAATTTTCAAAGGGGTTAGCCTTCTCGGCATTCTGGGCTCATTTTTCGAAATTTTCAAAGGCTTCATGGGATTCTGGGCTCATTTTTCGAAATTTTCAAAGGGGTTAGCCTTTTTGGAATTCTGGGCGCATTTTTCGAAATTTTCAAAGGGGTTAGCCTTCTCGGAATTCTGGGCGCATTTTTCGAAATTTTCAAAAGGTTTAGCCTTCTCGGAATTCTGGGCGCATTTTTCGAAATTTTCAAAGGGGTTAGCCTTCTCGGAATCCTGGGCGCATTTTTCGAAATTTTCAAAGGGGTTAGCCTCCTCGGAATTCTGGGCGCATTTTTCGAAATTTTCAAAGGGGTTAGCCTTCTCGGAATTCTGGGCGTATTTTTCGATTTTTTCAAAGGGGTTAGACTTCATGGCATTCTGGGCTCATTTTTCGAAATTTTCAAAGGGGTTAGCCTTCTCGGCATTCTGGGCTCATTTTTGGAAATTTTCAAAGGGGTTAGCCTTCTCGGAATTCTGGGCGCATTTTTCGAAATTTTCAAAGGGGTTAGCCATCTCGGAATTCTGGGCGCATTTTTCGAAATTTGCAAAGGGGTTTGCCTTCTCGGAATTCTGGGCACATTTTTTTGAAATTTTCAAAGGGGTGAGCCTTCTCGGAATTCTGGGCGCATTTTTCGAAATTTTTAAAGGGGTTAGCCTTCTCGGAATTCTGGGCGCATTTTTCGAAATTTTCAAATTGGTTAGCCTTCTCGGAATTCTGGGCGCATTTTTCGAAATTTTCAAAGGGGTTAGCCTTCTCGGAATTCTGGGCGCATTTTTCGAAATTTTCAAAGGGGTTAGCCTCCTCGGAATTCTGGGCACATTTTTCGAAATTTTCAAAAGGGTTAGCCTCCTCGGAATTCTGGGCGCATTTCTCGAAATTTTCAAAGGGGTTAGCCTCCTCGGAATTCTGGGCGCATTTTTCGAAATTTTCAAAGGGGTTAGCCTTCTCGGAATTCTGGGCGCATTTTTCGAAATTTTCAAAGGGGTTAGCCTTCTCGGAATTCAGGGCGCATTTTTCGAAATTTTCAAAGGGGTTAGCCTTCTCGGAATTCTGGGCGCATTTTTCGAAATTTTCAAAGAAGTTGGCCTTCTTGGAATTCTGGGCGCATTTTTCGAAATTTTCAAAGGGATTAGCCTTCTCGGAATTCTGGGCGCATTTTTCGATTTTTTCAAAGGGGTTAGACTTCATGGCATTCTGGGCACATTTTCCGAAATTTTCAAAGGGGTTAGCCTTCTCGGCATTCTGGGCTCATTTTTTGAAATTTTCAAAGGGGTTAGCCTTCTCGGAATTCTGGGCGCATTTTTCGAAATTTTCAAAGGCTTCATGGGATTCTGGGCTCATTTTCCGAAATTTTCAAAGGGGTTAGTCTTCTCGGCATTCTGGGCTCATTTTTTGAAATTTTCAAAGGGGTTAGCCTTCTCGGAATTCAGGGAGCATTTTTCGAAATTTTCAACGGGGTAAGGCTTCTCGGAATTCTGGGCGCTTTTTTCGAAATTTTCAAAGGGGTTAGCCTTCTCGGAATTCTGGGCGCATTTTTCGAAATTGTCAAAAGGGTTTGCCTTCTCGGAATTCTGGGCGCATTTCTCGAAATTTTCAAAGGGGTTAGCCTTCTCGGAATCCTGGGCGCATTTTTCGAAATTTTCAAAGGGGTTAGCCTCCTCGGAATTCTGGGCGCATTTTTCGAAATTTTCGAAGGGGTTAGCCTTCTCGGAATTCTGGGCGTATTTTTCGATTTTTTCAAAGGGGTTAGACTTCATGGCATTCTGGGCTCATTTTTCGAAATTTTCAAAGGGGTTAGCCTTCTCGGCATTCTGGGCTCATTTTTGGAAATTTTCAAAGGGGTTAGCCTTCTCGGAATTCTGGGCGCATTTTTCGAAATTTTCAAAGGGGTTAGCCATCTCGGAATTCTGGGCGCATTTTTCGAAATTTTCAAAGGGGTTAGCCTTCTCGGTATTCTGGGCGCATTTTTCGAAATTTTCAAATTGGTTAGCCTTCTCGGAATTCTGGGCGCATTTTTCGAAATTTTCAAAGGGGTTAGCCTTCTCGGAATTCCGGGCGCATTTTTCGAAATTTTCAAACGGGTTAGCCTTCTCGGAACTCTGGGCGCATTTTTCGAAATTTTCAAAGGGGTTAGCCTTCTCGGAATTCTGGGCGCATTTTTCGAAATTTTCAAAGGGGTTAGCCTTCTCGGCATTCTGGGCTCATTTTTCGAAATTTTCAAAGGCTTCATGGGATTCTGGTCACATTTTTCGAAATTTTCAAAGGGGTTAGCCTTCTCGGAATTCTGGGCGCATTTTTCGAAATTTTCAAAGGGGTTAGCCTTCTCGGAATTCTGGGCGCATTTTTCGAAATTTTCAAAGGGGTTAGCCTTCTCGGAATTCTGGGCGCATTTTTCGAAATTTTCAAAGGGGTTAGCCTTCTCGGAATTCAGGGCGCATTTTTCGAAATTTTCAAAGGGGTTAGCCTTCTCGGAATTCTGGGCGCATTTTTCGAAATTTTCAAAGAAGTTGGCCTTCTTGGAATTCTGGGCGCATTTTTCGAAATTTTCAAAGGGATTAGCCTTCTCGGAATTCTGGGCGCATTTTTCGATTTTTTCAAAGGGGATAGACTTCATGGCATTCTGGGCTCATTTTCCGAAATTTTCAAAGGGGTTAGCCTTCTCGGCATTCTGGGCTCATTTTTCGAAATCTTCAAAGGGGTTAGCCTTCTCGGAATTCTGGGCGCATTTTTCGAAATTTTCAAAGGCTTCATGGGATTCTGGGCTCATTTTTCGAAATTTTCAAAGGGGTTAGCCTTTTCGGCATTCTGGGCTCATTTTTCGAAATTTTCAAAGGGGTTAGCCTTCTTGGAATTCTGGGCGCATTTTTCGAAATTTTCAAAGGGGTTAGCCTTTTCGGAATTCTGGGCGCATTTTTCGAAATTTTCAAAGGGGTTAGCCTTCTCGGAATTCTGGGCGCATTTTTCGAAATTTTCAAAGTGGTTAGCCTTCTCGGAATTCTGGGCGCATTTTTCGAAATTTGCAAAGGGGTTTGCCTTCTCGGAATTCTGGGCGCATTTTTCGAAATTCTCAAAGGGGTTAGCCTTCTCGGAATTCTGGGCGCATTTTTCGAAATTTTCAAAGGGGCCTTCTCGGATCTCTGGGCGCATTTTTTGAAATTTTCAAAGGGGTTAGCCTTCTCGGAATTCTGGGCGCATTTTTCGAAATTTTTTAAAGGGTTAGCCTTCTCGGAATTCTGGGCGCATTTTTCGAAATTTTCAAAGGGGTTAGCCTTCTCGGAATTCTGGGCGCATTTTTCGATTTTTTCAAAGGGGTTAGAGTTCATGGCATTCTGGGCTCATTTTTCGAAATTTTCAAAGGGGTTAGCCTTCTCGGCATTCTGGGCTCATTTTTGGAAATTTTGAAAGGGGTTAGCCTACTCGGAATTCTGGGCGCATTTTTCGAAATTTTCAAAGGGGTTAGCCTTCTCGGAATTCTGGGCGCATTTTTCGAAATTTTCAAAGGGGTTAGCCTTCTCGGAATTCTGGGCGCATTTTTCGAAATTTGCAAAGGGGTTTGCCTTCTCGGAATTCTGGGCACATTTTTTTGAAATTTTCAAAGGGGTGAGCCTTCTCGGAATTCTGGGCGCATTTTTCGAAATTTTCAGAGGGGTTAGCCTTCTCGGAATTCTGGGCGCATTTTTCGAAATTTTTAAAGGGGTTAGCCTTCTCGGAATTCTGGGCGCATTTTTCGAAATTTTCAAAGGGGTTAGCCTTGTCGGAATTTTGGGCGCATTTTTCGAAATTATCAAAGGGGTTACCGTCCTCGGAATTCTGGGCGCATTTTTCGAAATTTTCAAAGGGGTTAGCCTCCTCGGAATTCTGGGCGCATTTTTCGAAATTTTCAAAGGGTTAGCCTTCTCGGAATTCTGGGCGCATTTTTCGAAATTTTCAAATGGGTTAGCCTTCTCGGAATTCTGGGCGCATTTTTCGAAATTTTCAAAGGGGTTAGCCTTCTCGGAATTCTGGGCGCATTTTTCGAAATTTTCTAAGGGGTTAGCCTTCTCGGAATTCTGGGCGCATTTTTCGAAATTTTCAAAGGGGTTAGACTTCTCGGCATTCTGGGCGCATTTTTCGAAATTTTCAAAGGGGCCTTCTCGGAATTCTGGGCGCATTTTTCGAAATCTTCAAAGGGGTTAGCCTTCTCGGAATTCTGGGCGCATTTTTCGAAATTTTCAACGGGGTTAGCCTTCTCGGAATTCAGGGCGCATTTTTCGAAATTTCCAAAGGGGTTGGCCTTCTCGGGATTCCGGGCGCATTTTTCGAAATTTTCAAAGGGGTTAGCCTCCTCGGAATTCTGGGCACATTTTTCGAAATTTTCAAAAGGGTTAGCCCCCTCGGAATTCTGGGCGCATTTCTCGAAATTTTCAAAGGGGTTAGCCTCCTCGGAATTCTGGGCGCATTTTTCGAAATTTTCAAACGGGATAGCCTTCTCGGAACTCTGGGCGCATTTTTCGAAATTTTCAAAGGGGTTAGCCTTCTCGGAATTCTGGGCGCATTTTTCGAAATTTTCAAAGGGGTTAGCCTTCTCGGAATTCTGGGCGCATTTTTCGAAATTTTCAAAGGGGTTAGCCTTCTCGGAATTCTGGGCGCATTTTTCGAAATTTTCAAAGGGGTTAGCCTTCTCGGAATTCAGGGCGCATTTTTCGAAATTTTCAAAGGGGTTAGCCTTCTCGGAATTCTGGGCGCATTTTTCGAAATTTTCAAAGAAGTTGGCCTTCTTGGAATTCTGGGCGCATTTTTCGAAATTTTCAAAGGGATTAGCCTTCTCGGAATTCTGGGCGCATTTTTCGATTTTTTCAAAGGGGATAGACTTCATGGCATTCTGGGCTCATTTTCCGAAATTTTCAAAGGGGTTAGCCTTCTCGGCATTCTGGGCTCATTTTTCGAAATCTTCAAAGGGGTTAGCCTTCTCGGAATTCTGGGCGCATTTTTCGAAATTTTCAAAGGCTTCATGGGATTCTGGGCTCATTTTTCGAAATTTTCAAAGGGGTTAGCCTTTTCGGCATTCTGGGCTCATTTTTCGAAATTTTCAAAGGGGTTAGCCTTCTTGGAATTCTGGGCGCATTTTTCGAAATTTTCAAAGGGGTTAGCCTTTTCGGAATTCTGGGCGCATTTTTCTAAATTTTCAAAGGGGTTAGCCTTCTCGGAATTCTGGGCGCATTTTTCGAAATTTTCAAAGTGGTTAGCCTTCTCGGAATTCTGGGCGCATTTTTCGAAATTTGCAAAGGGGTTTGCCTTCTCGGAATTCTGGGCGCATTTTTCGAAATTCTCAAAGGGGTTAGCCTTCTCGGAATTCTGGGCGCATTTTTAGAAATTTTCAAAGGGGCCTTCTCGGATCTCTGGGCGCATTTTTTGAAATTTTCAAAGGGGTTAGCCTTCTCGGAATTCTGGGCGCATTTTTCGAAATTTTTTAAAGGGTTAGCCTTCTCGGAATTCTGGGCGCATTTTTCGAAATTTTCAAAGGGGTTAGCCTTCTCGGAATTCTGGGCGCATTTTTCGATTTTTTCAAAGGGGTTAGAGTTCATGGCATTCTGGGCTCATTTTTCGAAATTTTCAAAGGGGTTAGCCTTCTCGGCATTCTGGGCTCATTTTTGGAAATTTTGAAAGGGGTTAGCCTACTCGGAATTCTGGGCGCATTTTTCGAAATTTTCAAAGGGGTTAGCCTTCTCGGAATTCTGGGCGCATTTTTCGAAATTTTCAAAGGGGTTAGCCTTCTCGGAATTCTGGGCGCATTTTTCGAAATTTGCAAAGGGGTTTGCCTTCTCGGAATTCTGGGCACATTTTTTTGAAATTTTCAAAGGGGTGAGCCTTCTCGGAATTCTGGGCGCATTTTTCGAAATTTTCAGAGGGGTTAGCCTTCTCGGAATTCTGGGCGCATTTTTCGAAATTTTTAAAGGGGTTAGCCTTCTCGGAATTCTGGGCGCATTTTTCGAAATTTTCAAAGGGGTTAGCCTTGTCGGAATTTTGGGCGCATTTTTCGAAATTATCAAAGGGGTTACCGTCCTCGGAATTCTGGGCGCATTTTTCGAAATTTTCAAAGGGGTTAGCCTCCTCGGAATTCTGGGCGCATTTTTCGAAATTTTCAAAGGGTTAGCCTTCTCGGAATTCTGGGCGCATTTTTCGAAATTTTCAAATGGGTTAGCCTTCTCGGAATTCTGGGCGCATTTTTCGAAATTTTCAAAGGGGTTAGCCTTCTCGGAATTCTGGGCGCATTTTTCGAAATTTTCAAAGGGGTTAGCCTTCTCGGAATTCTGGGCGCATTTTTCGAAATTTTCAAAGGGGTTAGACTTCTCGGCATTCTGGGCGCATTTATCGAAATTTTCAAAGGGGCCTTCTCGGAATTCTGGGCGCATTTTTCGAAATCTTCAAAGGGGTTAGCCTTCTCGGAATTCTGGGCGCATTTTTCGAAATTTTCAACGGGGTTAGCCTTCTCGGAATTCAGGGCGCATTTTTCGAAATTTCCAAAGGGGTTGGCCTTCTCGGAATTCTGGGCGCATTTTTCGAAATTTTCAAAGGGGTTAGCCTTCTCGGAATTCTGGGCGCATTTTTCGAAATTTTCAAAGGGGTTAGCCTTCTCGGAATTCTGGGCGCATTTTTCGAAATTTTCAAAGGGGTTAGCCTTCTCGGAATTCTGGGCGCATTTTTCAAAATTTTCAAAGGGTTTAGCCTTCTCGGAATTCTGGGCGCATTTTTCGAAATTTTCAAAGGGGTTAGCCTTCTCGGAATCCTGGGCGCATTTTTCGAAATTTTCAAAGGGGTTAGCCTCCTCGGAATTCTGGGCGCATTTTTCGAAATTTTCAAAGGGGTTAGCCTTCTCGGAATTCTGGGCGTATTTTTCGATTTTTTCAAAGGGGTTAGACTTCATGGCATTCTGGGCTCATTTTTCGAAATTTTCAAAGGGGTTAGCCTTCTCGGCATTCTGGGCTCATTTTTGGAAATTTTCAAAGGGGTTAGCCTTCTCGGAATTCTGGGCGCATTTTTCGAAATTTTCAAAGGGGTTAGCCATCTCGGAATTCTGGGCGCATTTTTCGAAATTTGCAAAGGGGTTTGCCTTCTCGGAATTCTGGGCACATTTTTTTGAAATTTTCAAAGGGGTGAGCCTTCTCGGAATTCTGGGCGCATTTTTCGAAATTTTTAAAGGGGTTAGCCTTCTCGGAATTCTGGGCACATTTTTCGAAATTTTCAAAAGGGTTAGCCTCCTCGGAATTCTGGGCGCATTTCTCGAAATTTTCAAAGGGGTTAGCCTCCTCGGAATTCTGGGCGCATTTTTCGAAATTTTCAAAGGGGTTAGCCTTCTCGGAATTCTGGGCGCATTTTTCGAAATTTTCAAAGGGGTTAGCCTTCTCGGAATTCAGGGCGCATTTTTCGAAATTTTCAAAGGGGTTAGCCTTCTCGGAATTCTGGGCGCATTTTTCGAAATTTTCAAAGAAGTTGGCCTTCTTGGAATTCTGGGCGCATTTTTCGAAATTTTCAAAGGGATTAGCCTTCTCGGAATTCTGGGCGCATTTTTCGATTTTTTCAAAGGGGTTAGACTTCATGGCATTCTGGGCTCATTTTCCGAAATTTTCAAAGGGGTTAGCCTTCTCGGCATTCTGGGCTCATTTTTTGAAATTTTCAAAGGGGTTAGCCTTCTCGGAATTCTGGGCGCATTTTTCGAAATTTTCAAAGGCTTCATGGGATTCTGGGCTCATTTTCCGAAATTTTCAAAGGGGTTAGTCTTCTCGGCATTCTGGGCTCATTTTTTGAAATTTTCAAAGGGGTTAGCCTTCTCGGAATTCTGGGCGCAATTTTCGCAATTTTCAAAGGGGTTAGTCTTCTCGGAATTCCTAGCGCATATTTCGAAATATTCAAAGGGGTTAGCCTTCTCGGAATTCTGGGCGCATTTTTCGAAATTTGCAAAGGGGTTTGCCTTCTCGGAATTCTGTGCGCATTTTTCGAAATTCTCAAAGGGGTTAGCCTTCTCGGAATTCTGGGCGCATTTTTCGAAATTTTCAAAGGGGTTAGCCTTCTCGGAACTCTGGGCGCATTTTTCGAAATTTTCAAAGGGGTTAGCCTTCTCGGAATTCTGGGCGCATTTTTCGATATTTTCAAAGGGGTTAGCCTTCTCGGAATTCTGGGCGCTTTTCTCGAACTTTTCAAAGGGGTTAGCCTTCTCGGAATTCTGGGCGCATTTTTCGAAATTGTCAAAGGGTTAGCCTTATCGTAATTCTGGGCGCATTTTTCGATTTTTTCACAGAAGTTAGACTTCTTGGCATTCTGGGCTCATTTTTGGAAATTTTTAAAGGGGTTAGCCTTCTCGGCATTCTGGGCTCATTTTTCGAAATTTTCAAAGGGGTTATCTTTCTCGGAATTCTAGGCGCATTTTTCGAAATTTTCAAAGGGGTTAGCCTTCTCGGAAAACTGGGCGCATTTTTCGAAACTTTCAAAGGGGTTAGCCTTCTCGGAATTCTGGGCGCATTTTTCAAAATGTTCAAATTGGTTAGCCTTCTCGGAATTCTGGGCTCATTTTTTGAAATTTTCAAAGGGGTTAGCCTTCTCGGAATTCTGGGCGCATTTTCGAAATTTTCAAAGGGGTTAGCCTTCTCGGAATTCTGGGCGCATTTTTCGAAATTTTCAAAGGGGTTAGCCTCCTCGGAATTCTGGGCACATTTTTTGAAATTATCAAAGGGGTTACCGTCCTCGGAATTCTGGGCGCATTTTTCGAAATTTTCAAAGGGGTTAGCCTCCTCGGAATTCTGGGCGCATTTTTCGAAATTTTCAAAGGGTTAGCCTTCTCGGAATTCTGGGCGCATTTTTCGAAATTTTCAAATGGGTTAGCCTTCTCGGAATTCTGGGCGCATTTTTCGAAATTTTCAAATGGGTTAGCCTTCTCGGAATTCTGGGCGTATTTTTCGATTTTTTCAAAGGGGTTAGAGTTCATGACATTCTGGGCTCATTTTTCGAAATTTTCAAAGGGGTTAGCCTTCTCGGCATTCTGGGCTCATTTTTCGAAATTTTGAAAGGGGTTAGCCTTCTCGGAATTCTGGGCGCATTTTTCGAAATTTTCAAAGGGGTTAGCCTTCTCGGAATTCTGGGCGCATTTTTCGAAATTTTCAAATGGGTTAGCCTTCTCGGAATTCTGGGCGCATTTTTCGAAATTTTCAAAGGGGTTACCCTTCTCGGAATTCTGGGCGAATTTTTCGAAATTTGCAAAGGGGTTTGCCTTCTCGGAATTCTGGGCACATTTTTTTTAAATTTTCAAATGGGTTAGCCTCCTCGGAATTCTGGGCGCATTTTTCGAAATTTTCAGAGGGGTTAGCCTTCTCGGAATTCTGGGTGCATTTTTCGAAATTTTCAAAGGGGTTAGCCTTCTCGGAATTCTGGGCGCATTTTTCGAAATTTTCAAAGGGGATAGCCTTCTCGGAATTCTGGGCGCGTTTTCGAAATTTGCAAAGGGGTTTGCCTTCTCGGAATTCTGGGCACATTTTTTGAAATTTTCAAAGGGGTTAGCCTTCTCGGAATTCTGGGCGCAATTTTCGAAATTTTCAAAGGGGTTAGTCTTCTCGGAATTCTGGGCGCATATTTCGAAATATTCAAAGGGGTTAGCCTTCTCGGAATTCTGGGCGCATTTTTCGAAATTTGCAAAGGGGTTTGCCTTCTCGGAATTCTGGGCGCATTTTTCGAAATTCTCAAAGGGGTTAGCCTTCTCGGAACTCTGGGCGCATTTTTCGAAATTTTCAAAGGGGTTAGCCTTCTCGGAATTCTGGGCGCATTTTTCGATATTTTCAAAGGGGTTAGCCTTCTCGGAATTCTGGGCGCTTTTCTCGAACTTTTCAAAGGGGTTAGCCTTCTCGGAATTCTGGGCGCATTTTTCGAAATTGTCAAAGGTGTTAGCCTTCTCGGAATTCTGGGCGCCTTTTTCGAAATTTTCAAAGGGTTAGCCTTATCGTAATTCTGGGCGCATTTTTCGATTTTTTCACAGAAGTTAGACTTCATGGCATTCTGGGCTCATTTTTGGAAATTTTTAAAGAGGTTAGCCTTCTCGGCATTCTGGGCTCATTTTTATAAATTTTCAAAGGGGTTATCTTTCTCGGAATTCTGGGCGCATTTTTCGAAATTTTCAAAGGGGTTAGCCTTCTCGGAAAACTGGGCGCATTTTTCGAAACTTTCAAAGGGGTTAGCCTTCTCGGAATTCTGGGCGCATTTTTCAAAATGTTCAAATTGGTTAGCCTTCTCGGAATTCTGGGCTCATTTTTTGAAATTTTCAAAGGGGTTAGCCTTCTCGGAATTCTGGGCGCATTTTCGAAATTTTCAAAGGGGTTAGCCTTCTCGGAATTCTGGGCGCATTTTTCGAAATTTTCAAAGGGGTTAGCCTCCTCGGAATTCTGGGCGCATTTTTCGAAATTGTCAAAGGGGTTACCGTCCTCGGAATTCTGGGCGCATTTTTCGAAATTTTCAAAGGGGTTAGCCTCCTCGGAATTCTGGGCGCATTTTTCGAATTTTTCAAAGGGTTAGCCTTCTCGGAATTCTGGGCGCATTTTTCGAAATTTTCAAATGGGTTAGCCTTCTCGGAATTCTGGGCGCATTTTTCGAAATTTTCAAATGGGTTAGCCTTCTCGGAATTCTGGGCGCATTTTTCGAAATTTTCAAAGGGGTTAGCCTTCTCGGAATTCTGGGCGCATTTTTCGAAATTTTCAAAGGGGTTAGCCTTCTCGGAATTCTGGGCGCATTTTTCGAAATTTTCAACGGGGTTAGCCTTCTCGGAATTCAGGGCGCATTTTTCGAAATTTCCAAAGGGGTTGGCCTTCTCGGAATTCTGGGTGCGTTTTTCGAAATTTTCAAATGGGTTAGCCTTCTCGGAATTCTGGGCGCATTTTTCGAAATTTTCAAAGGGTTTAGCCTTCTCGGAATTCTGGGCGCATTTTTCGAAATTTTCAAAGGGGTTAGCCTTCTCGGAATTCAGGGGGCATTTTTCGAAATTTTCAACGGGGTAAGGCTTCTCGGAATTCTGGCGCTTTTTTCGAAATTTTCAAAGGTTTTAGCCTTCTCGGAATTCTGGGCGCATTTTTCGAAATTGTCAAAGGGGTTTGCCTTCTCGGAATTCTGGGCGCATTTCTCGAAATTTTCAAAGGGGTTAGCCTTCTCGGAATCCTGGGCGCATTATTCGAAATTTTCAAAGGGGTTAGCCTCCTCGGAATTCTGGGCGCATTTTTCGAAATTTTCAAAGCGGTTAGCCTTCTCGGAATTCTGGGCGTATTTTTCGATTTTTTCAAAGGGGTTAGACTTCATGGCATTCTGGGCTCATTTTTCGAAATTTTCAAAGGGGTTAGCCTTCTCGGCATTCTGGGCTCATTTTTGGAAATTTTCAAAGGGGTTAGCCTTCTCGGAAAACTGGGCGCATTTTTCGAAACTTTCAAAGGGGTTAGCCTTCTCGGAATTCTGGGCGCATTTTTCAAAATGTTCAAATTGGTTAGCCTTCTCGGAATTCTGGGCTCATTTTTTGAAATTTTCAAAGGGGTTAGCCTTCTCGGAATTCTGGGCGCATTTTCGAAATTTTCAAAGGGGTTAGCCTTCTCGGAATTCTGGGCGCATTTTTCGAAATTTTCAAAGGGGTTAGCCTCCTCGGAATTCTGGGCACATTTTTTGAAATTATCAAAGGGGTTACCGTCCTCGGAATTCTGGGCGCATTTTTCGAAATTTTCAAAGGGGTTAGCCTCCTCGGAATTCTGGGCGCATTTTTCGAAATTTTCAAAGGGTTAGCCTTCTCGGAATTCTGGGCGCATTTTTCGAAATTTTCAAATGGGTTAGCCTTCTCGGAATTCTGGGCGCATTTTTCGAAATTTTCAAATGGGTTAGCCTTCTCGGAATTCTGGGCGTATTTTTCGATTTTTTCAAAGGGGTTAGAGTTCATGACATTCTGGGCTCATTTTTCGAAATTTTCAAAGGGGTTAGCCTTCTCGGCATTCTGGGCTCATTTTTCGAAATTTTGAAAGGGGTTAGCCTTCTCGGAATTCTGGGCGCATTTTTCGAAATTTTCAAAGGGGTTAGCCTTCTCGGAATTCTGGGCGCATTTTTCGAAATTTTCAAATGGGTTAGCCTTCTCGGAATTCTGGGCGCATTTTTCGAAATTTTCAAAGGGGTTACCCTTCTCGGAATTCTGGGCGAATTTTTCGAAATTTGCAAAGGGGTTTGCCTTCTCGGAATTCTGGGCACATTTTTTTTAAATTTTCAAATGGGTTAGCCTCCTCGGAATTCTGGGCGCATTTTTCGAAATTTTCAGAGGGGTTAGCCTTCTCGGAATTCTGGGTGCATTTTTCGAAATTTTCAAAGGGGTTAGCCTTCTCGGAATTCTGGGCGCATTTTTCGAAATTTTCAAAGGGGATAGCCTTCTCGGAATTCTGGGCGCGTTTTCGAAATTTGCAAAGGGGTTTGCCTTCTCGGAATTCTGGGCACATTTTTTGAAATTTTCAAAGGGGTTAGCCTTCTCGGAATTCTGGGCGCAATTTTCGAAATTTTCAAAGGGGTTAGTCTTCTCGGAATTCTGGGCGCATATTTCGAAATATTCAAAGGGGTTAGCCTTCTCGGAATTCTGGGCGCATTTTTCGAAATTTGCAAAGGGGTTTGCCTTCTCGGAATTCTGGGCGCATTTTTCGAAATTCTCAAAGGGGTTAGCCTTCTCGGAACTCTGGGCGCATTTTTCGAAATTTTCAAAGGGGTTAGCCTTCTCGGAATTCTGGGCGCATTTTTCGATATTTTCAAAGGGGTTAGCCTTCTCGGAATTCTGGGCGCTTTTCTCGAACTTTTCAAAGGGGTTAGCCTTCTCGGAATTCTGGGCGCATTTTTCGAAATTGTCAAAGGTGTTAGCCTTCTCGGAATTCTGGGCGCCTTTTTCGAAATTTTCAAAGGGTTAGCCTTATCGTAATTCTGGGCGCATTTTTCGATTTTTTCACAGAAGTTAGACTTCATGGCATTCTGGGCTCATTTTTGGAAATTTTTAAAGAGGTTAGCCTTCTCGGCATTCTGGGCTCATTTTTATAAATTTTCAAAGGGGTTATCTTTCTCGGAATTCTGGGCGCATTTTTCGAAATTTTCAAAGGGGTTAGCCTTCTCGGAAAACTGGGCGCATTTTTCGAAACTTTCAAAGGGGTTAGCCTTCTCGGAATTCTGGGCGCATTTTTCAAAATGTTCAAATTGGTTAGCCTTCTCGGAATTCTGGGCTCATTTTTTGAAATTTTCAAAGGGGTTAGCCTTCTCGGAATTCTGGGCGCATTTTCGAAATTTTCAAAGGGGTTAGCCTTCTCGGAATTCTGGGCGCATTTTTCGAAATTTTCAAAGGGGTTAGCCTCCTCGGAATTCTGGGCGCATTTTTCGAAATTGTCAAAGGGGTTACCGTCCTCGGAATTCTGGGCGCATTTTTCGAAATTTTCAAAGGGGTTAGCCTCCTCGGAATTCTGGGCGCATTTTTCGAATTTTTCAAAGGGTTAGCCTTCTCGGAATTCTGGGCGCATTTTTCGAAATTTTCAAATGGGTTAGCCTTCTCGGAATTCTGGGCGCATTTTTCGAAATTTTCAAATGGGTTAGCCTTCTCGGAATTCTGGGCGCATTTTTCGAAATTTTCAAAGGGGTTAGCCTTCTCGGAATTCTGGGCGCATTTTTCGAAATTTTCAAAGGGGTTAGCCTTCTCGGAATTCTGGGCGCATTTTTCGAAATTTTCAACGGGGTTAGCCTTCTCGGAATTCAGGGCGCATTTTTCGAAATTTCCAAAGGGGTTGGCCTTCTCGGAATTCTGGGTGCGTTTTTCGAAATTTTCAAATGGGTTAGCCTTCTCGGAATTCTGGGCGCATTTTTCGAAATTTTCAAAGGGTTTAGCCTTCTCGGAATTCTGGGCGCATTTTTCGAAATTTTCAAAGGGGTTAGCCTTCTCGGAATTCAGGGGGCATTTTTCGAAATTTTCAACGGGGTAAGGCTTCTCGGAATTCTGGCGCTTTTTTCGAAATTTTCAAAGGTTTTAGCCTTCTCGGAATTCTGGGCGCATTTTTCGAAATTGTCAAAGGGGTTTGCCTTCTCGGAATTCTGGGCGCATTTCTCGAAATTTTCAAAGGGGTTAGCCTTCTCGGAATCCTGGGCGCATTATTCGAAATTTTCAAAGGGGTTAGCCTCCTCGGAATTCTGGGCGCATTTTTCGAAATTTTCAAAGCGGTTAGCCTTCTCGGAATTCTGGGCGTATTTTTCGATTTTTTCAAAGGGGTTAGACTTCATGGCATTCTGGGCTCATTTTTCGAAATTTTCAAAGGGGTTAGCCTTCTCGGCATTCTGGGCTCATTTTTGGAAATTTTCAAAGGGGTTAGCCTTCTCGGAATTCTGGGCGCATTTTTCGAAATTTTCAAAGGGGTTAGCCATCTCGGAATTCTGGGCGCATTTTTCGAAATTTTCAAAGGGGTTAGCCTTCTCGGAACTCTGGGCACATTTTTGGAAATTTAGCCTTCTCGGAATTCTGGGGGCATTTTTCGAAATTTTCAAAGGGGTTAGACTTCTCGGCATTCTGGGCGCATTTTTCGAAATTTTCAAAGGGGCCTTCTCGGCATTCTGGGCTCATTTTTCGAAATTTTCAATTTTCTCGGAATTCTGGGCGCATTTTTCGAAATTTTCAAAGGGGTTAGCCATCTCGGAATTCTGGGCGCATTTTTCGAAAATTTCAAAGGGGTTAGCCTTCTCGGTATTCTGGGCGCATTTTTCGAAATTTTCAAATTGGTTAGCCTTCTCGGAATTCTGGGCGCATTTTTCGAAATTTTCAAAGGCGTTAGCCTTCTCGGAATACTGGGCGCATTTTTCGAAATTTTCAAAGGGGTTAGCCTCCTCGGAATTCTGGGCACATTTTTCGAAATTTTCAAAAGGGTTAGCCCCCTCGGAATTCTGGGCGCATTTCTCGAAATTTTCAAAGGGGTTAGCCTCCTCGGAATTCTGAGCGCATTTTTCGAAATTTTCAAACGGGTTAGCCTTCTCGGAACTCTGGGCGCATTTTTCGAAATTTTCAAAGGGGTTAGCCTTCTCGGAATTCTGGGCGCATTTTTCGAAATTTTCAAAGGGGTTAGCCTTCTCGGCATTCTGGGCTCATTTTTCGAAATTTTGAAAGGGGTTAGCCTACTCGGAATTCTGGGCGCATTTTTCGAAATTTTCAAAGGGGTTAGCCTTCTCGGAATTCTGGGCGCATTTTTCGAAATTTTCAAAGGGGTTAGCCTTCTCGGAATTCTGGGCGCATTTTTCGAAATTTGCAAAGGGGTTTGCCTTCTCGGAATTCTGGGCACATTTTTTTGAAATTTTCAAAGGGGTGAGCCTTCTCGGAATTCTGGGCGCATTTTTCGAAATTTTCAGAGGGGTTAGCCTTCTCGGAATTCTGGGCGCATTTTTCGAATTTTTTAAAGGGGTTAGCCTTCTCGGAATTCTGGGCGCATTTTTCGAAATTTTCAAAGGGGTTAGCCTTGTCGGAATTTTGGGCGCATTTTTCGTTTTTTTCAAAGGGGTTAGACTTCATGGCATTCTGGGCTCATTTTTCGAAATTTTCAAAGGGGATAGCCTTCTCGGAATTCTGGGCGCATTTTTCGAAATTTCCAAAGGAGTTAGCCTTCTCGGAATTCTGGGCGCATTATTCGAAATTTTCAAAGGGGTTAGCCTCCTCCGAATTCTGGGCACATTTTTTGAAATTTTCAAAGGGGTTACCGTCCTCGGAATTCTGGGCGCATTTTTCGAAATTTTCAAAGGGGTTAGCCTCCTCGGAATTCTGGGCACATTTTTCGAAATTTTCAAAGGGGTTAGCCATCTCTGAATTCTGGGCGCATTTTTCGAAATTCTCAAAGGGGTTAGCCTTCTCGGAATTCTGGGCGCATTTTTCGAAATTTTCAAAGGGGTTAGCCTTCTCGGAACTCTGAGCACATTTTTTGAAATTTTCAAAGGGGTTAGCCTTCTTGGAATTCTGGGCGCATTTTTCGAAATTTTCAAAGGGGTTAGCCTTCTCGGAATTCTGGGGGCATTTTTCGAAATTTTCAAAGGGGTTAGACTTCTCGGCATTCTGGGCGCATTTTTCGAAATTTTCAAAGGGGCCTTCTCGGCATTCTGGGCTCATTTTTGGAAATTTTCAAAGGGGTTAGCCTTCTCGGAATTCTGGGCGCATTTTTCGAAATTTTCAAAGGGGTTAGCCATCTCGGAATTCTGGGCGCATTTTTCGAAATTTTCAAAGGGGTTAGCCTTCTCGGTATTCTGGGCGCATTTTTCGAAATTTTCAAATTGGTTAGCCTTCTCGGAATTCTGGGCGCATTTTTCGAAATTTTCAAAGGGGTTAGCCTTCTCGGAATACTGGGCGCATTTTTCGAAATTTTCAAAGGGGTTAGCCTCCTCGGAATTCTGGGCACATTTTTCGAAATTTTCAAAAGGGTTAGCCCCCTCGGAATTCTGGGCGCATTTCTCGAAATTTTCAAAGGGGTTAGCCTCCTCGGAATTCTGGGCGCATTTTTCGAAATTTTCAAACGGGTTAGCCTTCTCGGAACTCTGGGCGCATTTTTCGAAATTTTCAAAGGGGTTAGCCTTCTCGGAATTCTGGGCGCATTTTTCGAAATTTTCAAAGGGGTTAGCCTTCTCGGAATTCAGGGCGCATTTTTCGAAATTTTCAAAGGGGTTAGCCTTCTCGGAATTCTGGGCGCATTTTTCGAAATTTTCAAAGAAGTTGGCCTTCTTGGAATTCTGGGCGCATTTTTCGAAATTTTCAAAGGGATTAGCCTTCTCGGAATTCTGGGCGCATTTTTCGATTTTTTCAAAGGGGTTAGACTTCATGGCATTCTGGGCTCATTTTCCGAAATTTTCAAAGGGGTTAGCCTTCTCGGCATTCTGGGCTCATTTTTTGAAATTTTCAAAGGGGTTAGCCTTCTCGGAATTCTGGGCGCATTTTTCGAAATTTTCAAAGGCTTCATGGGATTCTGGGCTCATTTTCCGAAATTTTCAAAGGGGTTAGTCTTCTCGGCATTCTGGGCTCATTTTTTGAAATTTTCAAAGGGGTTAGCCTTCTCGGAATTCTGGGCGCAATTTTCGCAATTTTCAAAGGGGTTAGTCTTCTCGGAATTCCTAGCGCATATTTCGAAATATTCAAAGGGGTTAGCCTTCTCGGAATTCTGGGCGCATTTTTCGAAATTTGCAAAGGGGTTTGCCTTCTCGGAATTCTGTGCGCATTTTTCGAAATTCTCAAAGGGGTTAGCCTTCTCGGAATTCTGGGCGCATTTTTCGAAATTTTCAAAGGGGTTAGCCTTCTCGGAACTCTGGGCGCATTTTTCGAAATTTTCAAAGGGGTTAGCCTTCTCGGAATTCTGGGCGCATTTTTCGATATTTTCAAAGGGGTTAGCCTTCTCGGAATTCTGGGCGCTTTTCTCGAACTTTTCAAAGGGGTTAGCCTTCTCGGAATTCTGGGCGCATTTTTCGAAATTGTCAAAGGGTTAGCCTTATCGTAATTCTGGGCGCATTTTTCGATTTTTTCACAGAAGTTAGACTTCTTGGCATTCTGGGCTCATTTTTTGAAATTTTTAAAGGGGTTAGCCTTCTCGGCATTCTGGGCTCATTTTTCGAAATTTTCAAAGGGGTTATCTTTCTCGGAATTCTAGGCGCATTTTTCGAAATTTTCAAAGGGGTTAGCCTTCTCGGAAAACTGGGCGCATTTTTCGAAACTTTCAAAGGGGTTAGCCTTCTCGGAATTCTGGGCGCATTTTTCAAAATGTTCAAATTGGTTAGCCTTCTCGGAATTCTGGGCTCATTTTTTGAAATTTTCAAAGGGGTTAGCCTTCTCGGAATTCTGGGCGCATTTTCGAAATTTTCAAAGGGGTTAGCCTTCTCGGAATTCTGGGCGCATTTTTCGAAATTTTCAAAGGGGTTAGCCTCCTCGGAATTCTGGGCACATTTTTTGAAATTATCAAAGGGGTTACCGTCCTCGGAATTCTGGGCGCATTTTTCGAAATTTTCAAAGGGGTTAGCCTCCTCGGAATTCTGGGCGCATTTTTCGAAATTTTCAAAGGGTTAGCCTTCTCGGAATTCTGGGCGCATTTTTCGAAATTTTCAAATGGGTTAGCCTTCTCGGAATTCTGGGCGCATTTTTCGAAATTTTCAAATGGGTTAGCCTTCTCGGAATTCTGGGCGTATTTTTCGATTTTTTCAAAGGGGTTAGAGTTCATGACATTCTGGGCTCATTTTTCGAAATTTTCAAAGGGGTTAGCCTTCTCGGCATTCTGGGCTCATTTTTCGAAATTTTGAAAGGGGTGAGCCTTCTCGGAATTCTGGGCGCATTTTTCGAAATTTTCAGAGGGGTTAGCCTTCTCGGAATTCTGGGCGCATTTTTCGAAATTTTTAAAGGGGTTAGCCTTCTCGGAATTCTGGGCGCATTTTTCGAAATTTTCAAAGGGGTTAGCCTTGTCGGAATTTTGGGCGCATTTTTCGTTTTTTTCAAAGGGGTTAGACTTCATGGCATTCTGGGCTCATTTTTCGAAATTTTCAAAGGGGATAGCCTTCTCGGAATTCTGGGCGCATTTTTCGAAATTTCCAAAGGAGTTAGCCTTCTCGGAATTCTGGGCGCATTTTTCGAAATTTTCAAAGGGGTTAGCCTCCTCCGAATTCTGGGCACATTTTTTGAAATTTTCAAAGGGGTTACCGTCCTCGGAATTCTGGGCGCATTTTTCGAAATTTTCAAAGGGTTAGCCTTCTCGGAATTCTGGGCGCATTTTTCGAAATTTTCAAATGGGTTAGCCTTCTCGGAATTCTGGGCGCATTTTTCGAAATTTTCAAATGGGTTAGCCTTCTCGGAATTCTGGGGGCATTTTTCGAAATTTTCAAAGGGGTTAGACTTCTCGGCATTCTGGGCGCATTTTTCGAAATTTTCAAAGGGGCCTTCTCGGCATTCTGGGCTCATTTTTCGAAATTTTCAAAGGGGGTTAGCCTTCTCGGAATTCTGGGCGCATTTTTCGAAATTTTCAAAGGGGTTAGCCATCTCGGAATTCTGGGCGCATTTTTCGAAATTTTCAAAGGGGTTAGCCTTCTCGGTATTCTGGGCGCATTTTTCGAAATTTTCAAATTGGTTAGCCTTCTCGGAATTCTGGGCGCATTTTTCGAAATTTTCAAAGGGGTTAGCCTTCTCGGAATACTGGGCGCATTTTTCGAAATTTTCAAAGGGGTTAGCCTCCTCGGAATTCTGGGCACATTTTTCGAAATTTTCAAAAGGGTTAGCCCCCTCGGAATTCTGGGCGCATTTCTCGAAATTTTCAAAGGGGTTAGCCTCCTCGGAATTCTGGGCGCATTTTTCGAAATTTTCAAACGGGTTAGCCTTCTCGGAACTCTGGGCGCATTTTTCGAAATTTTCAAAGGGGTTAGCCTTCTCGGAATTCTGGGCGCATTTTTCGAAATTTTCAAAGGGGTTAGCCTTCTCGGCATTCTGGGCTCATTTTTCGAAATTTTGAAAGGGGTTAGCCTACTCGGAATTCTGGGCGCATTTTTCGAAATTTTCAAAGGGGTTGGCCTTCTCGGAATTCTGGGCGCATTTTTCGAAATTTTCAAAGGGGTTAGCCTTCTCGGAATTCTGGGCGCATTTTTCGAAATTTGCAAAGGGGTTTGCCTTCTCGGAATTCTGGGCACATTTTTTTGAAATTTTCAAAGGGGTGAGCCTTCTCGGAATTCTGGGCGCATTTTTCGAAATTTTCAGAGGGGTTAGCCTTCTCGGAATTCTGGGCGCATTTTTCGAATTTTTTAAAGGGGTTAGCCTTCTCGGAATTCTGGGCGCATTTTTCGAAATTTTCAAAGGGGTTAGCCTTGTCGGAATTTTGGGCGCATTTTTCGTTTTTTTCAAAGGGGTTAGACTTCATGGCATTCTGGGCTCATTTTTCGAAATTTTCAAAGGGGATAGCCTTCTCGGAATTCTGGGCGCATTTTTCGAAATTTCCAAAGGAGTTAATCTTCTCGGAATTCTGGGCGCATTTTTCGAAATTTTCAAAGGGGTTAGCCTCCTCCGAATTCTGGGCACATTTTTTGAAATTTTCAAAGGGGTTACCGTCCTCGGAATTCTGGGCGCATTTTTCGAAATTTTCAAAGGGGTTAGCCTCCTCGGAATTCTGGGCACATTTTTCGAAATTTTCAAAGGGGTTAGCCATCTCTGAATTCTGGGCGCATTTTTCGAAATTCTCAAAGGGGTTAGCCTTCTCGGAATTCTGGGCGCATTTTTCGAAATTTTCAAAGGGGTTAGCCTTCTCGGAACTCTGGGCACATTTTTTGAAATTTTCAAAGGGGTTAGCCTTCTTGGAATTCTGGGCGCATTTTTCGAAATTTTCAAAGGGGTTAGCCTTCTCGGAATTCTGGGGGCATTTTTCGAAATTTTCAAAGGGGTTAGACTTCTCGGCATTCTGGGCGCATTTTTCGAAATTTTCAAAGGGGCCTTCTCGGAATTCTGGGCGCATTTTTCGAAATTTTCAAAGGGGTTAGCCTTCTCGGAATTCTGGGCGCATTTTTCGAAATTTTCAAAGGGGTTAGCCTTCTGGGAATTCTGTGCGCATTTTTCGAAATTTTCAAAGGGGTTAGCCTTCTCGGAATTCTGGGCGCATTTTTCGAAATTTTCAAAGGGGTTAGCCTCCTCGGAATTCTGGGCACATTTTTTGAAATTATCAAAGGGGTTACCGTCCTCGGAATTCTGGGCGCATTTTTCGAAATTTTCAAAGGGGTTAGCCTCCTCGGAATTCTGGGCGCATTTTTCGAAATTTTCAAAGGGTTAGCCTTCTCGGAATTCTGGGCGCATTTTTCGAAATTTTCAAATGGGTTAGCCTTCTCGGAATTCTGGGCGCATTTTTCGAAATTTTCAAATGGGTTAGCCTTCTCGGAATTCTGGGGGCATTTTTCGAAATTTTCAAAGGGGTTAGACTTCTCGGCATTCTGGGCGCATTTTTCGAAATTTTCAAAGGGGCCTTCTCGGCATTCTGGGCTCATTTTTCGAAATTTTCAAAGGGGGTTAGCCTTCTCGGAATTCTGGGCGCATTTTTCGAAATTTTCAAAGGGGTTAGCCATCTCGGAATTCTGGGCGCATTTTTCGAAATTTTCAAAGGGGTTAGCCTTCTCGGTATTCTGGGCGCATTTTTCGAAATTTTCAAATTGGTTAGCCTTCTCGGAATTCTGGGCGCATTTTTCGAAATTTTCAAAGGGGTTAGCCTTCTCGGAATACTGGGCGCATTTTTCGAAATTTTCAAAGGGGTTAGCCTCCTCGGAATTCTGGGCACATTTTTCGAAATTTTCAAAAGGGTTAGCCCCCTCGGAATTCTGGGCGCATTTCTCGAAATTTTCAAAGGGGTTAGCCTCCTCGGAATTCTGGGCGCATTTTTCGAAATTTTCAAACGGGTTAGCCTTCTCGGAACTCTGGGCGCATTTTTCGAAATTTTCAAAGGGGTTAGCCTTCTCGGAATTCTGGGCGCATTTTTCGAAATTTTCAAAGGGGTTAGCCTTCTCGGCATTCTGGGCTCATTTTTCGAAATTTTGAAAGGGGTTAGCCTACTCGGAATTCTGGGCGCATTTTTCGAAATTTTCAAAGGGGTTGGCCTTCTCGGAATTCTGGGCGCATTTTTCGAAATTTTCAAAGGGGTTAGCCTTCTCGGAATTCTGGGCGCATTTTTCGAAATTTGCAAAGGGGTTTGCCTTCTCGGAATTCTGGGCACATTTTTTTGAAATTTTCAAAGGGGTGAGCCTTCTCGGAATTCTGGGCGCATTTTTCGAAATTTTCAGAGGGGTTAGCCTTCTCGGAATTCTGGGCGCATTTTTCGAATTTTTTAAAGGGGTTAGCCTTCTCGGAATTCTGGGCGCATTTTTCGAAATTTTCAAAGGGGTTAGCCTTGTCGGAATTTTGGGCGCATTTTTCGTTTTTTTCAAAGGGGTTAGACTTCATGGCATTCTGGGCTCATTTTTCGAAATTTTCAAAGGGGATAGCCTTCTCGGAATTCTGGGCGCATTTTTCGAAATTTCCAAAGGAGTTAATCTTCTCGGAATTCTGGGCGCATTTTTCGAAATTTTCAAAGGGGTTAGCCTCCTCCGAATTCTGGGCACATTTTTTGAAATTTTCAAAGGGGTTACCGTCCTCGGAATTCTGGGCGCATTTTTCGAAATTTTCAAAGGGGTTAGCCTCCTCGGAATTCTGGGCACATTTTTCGAAATTTTCAAAGGGGTTAGCCATCTCTGAATTCTGGGCGCATTTTTCGAAATTCTCAAAGGGGTTAGCCTTCTCGGAATTCTGGGCGCATTTTTCGAAATTTTCAAAGGGGTTAGCCTTCTCGGAACTCTGGGCACATTTTTTGAAATTTTCAAAGGGGTTAGCCTTCTTGGAATTCTGGGCGCATTTTTCGAAATTTTCAAAGGGGTTAGCCTTCTCGGAATTCTGGGGGCATTTTTCGAAATTTTCAAAGGGGTTAGACTTCTCGGCATTCTGGGCGCATTTTTCGAAATTTTCAAAGGGGCCTTCTCGGCATTCTGGGCTCATTTTTGGAAATTTTCAAAGGGGTTAGCCTTCTCGGAATTCTGGGCGCATTTTTCGAAATTTTCAAAGGGGTTAGCCATCTCGGAATTCTGGGCGCATTTTTCGAAATTTTCAAAGGGGTTAGCCTCCTCGGAATTCTGGGCACATTTTTCGAAATTTTCAAAAGGGTTAGCCCCCTCGGAATTCTGGGCGCATTTCTCGAAATTTTCAAAGGGGTTAGCCTCCTCGGAATTCTGGGCGCATTTTTCGAAATTTTCAAACGGGTTAGCCTTCTCGGAACTCTGGGCGCATTTTTCGAAATTTTCAAAGGGGTTAGCCTTCTCGGAATTCTGGGCGCATTTTTCGAAATTTTCAAAGGGGTTAGCCTTCTCGGAATTCTGGGCGCATTTTTCGAAATTTTCAAAGGGGTTAGCCTTCTCGGAATTCTGGGCGCATTTTTCGAAATTTTCAAAGGGGTTAGCCTTCTCGGAATTCAGGGCGCATTTTTCGAAATTTTCAAAGGGGTTAGCCTTCTCGGAATTCTGGGCGCATTTTTCGAAATTTTCAAAGAAGTTGGCCTTCTTGGAATTCTGGGCGCATTTTTCGAAATTTTCAAAGGGATTAGCCTTCTCGGAATTCTGGGCGCATTTTTCGATTTTTTCAAAGGGGTTAGACTTCATGGCATTCTGGGCTCATTTTCCGAAATTTTCAAAGGGGTTAGCCTTCTCGGCATTCTGGGCTCATTTTTCGAAATTTTCAAAGGGGTTAGCCTTCTCGGCATTCTGGGCTCATTTTTCGAAATTTTCAAAGGGGTTAGCCTTCTTGGAATTCTGGGCGCATTTTTCGAAATTTTCAAAGGGGTTAGCCTTCTCGGAATTCTGGGCGCATTTTTCGAAATTTTCAAAGGGGTTAGCCTTCTCGGAATTCTGGGCGCATTTTTCGAAATTTTCAAAGTGGTTAGCCTTCTCGGAATTCTGGGCGCATTTTTCGAAATTTGCAAAGGGGTTTGCCTTCTCGGAATTCTGGGCGCATTTTTCGAAATTCTCAAAGGGGTTAGCCTTCTCGGAATTCTGGGCGCATTTTTCGAAATTTTCAAAGGGGTTAGCCTTCTCGGAACTCTGGGCGCATTTTTCGAAATTTTCAAAGGGGTTAGCCTTCTCGGAACTCTGGGCGCATTTTTTGAAATTTTCAAAGGGGTTAGCCTTCTCGGAATTCTGGGCGCATTTTTCGAAATTTTTTAAAGGGTTAGCCTTCTCGGAATTCTGGGCGCATTTTTCGAAATTTTCAAAGGGGTTAGAATTCTCGGAATTCAGAGCGCATTTTTCGATTTTTTCAAAGGGGTTAGAGTTCATGGCATTCTGGGCTCATTTTTCGAAATTTTCAAAGGGGTTAGCCTTCTCGGCATTCTGGGCTCATTTTTCGAAATTTTGAAAGGGGTTAGCCTACTCGGAATTCTGGGCGCATTTTTCGAAATTTTCAAAGGGGTTAGCCTTCTCGGAATTCTGGGCGCATTTTTCGAAATTTTCAAAGTTGTTAGCCTTCTCGGAATTCTGGGCGCATTTTTCGAAATTTGCAAAGGGGTTTGCCTTCTCGGAATTCTGGGCACATTTTTTTGAAATTTTCAAAGGGGTGAGCCTTCTCGGAATTCTGGGCGCATTTTTCGAAATTTTCAGAGGGGTTAGCCTTCTCGGAATTCTGGGCGCATTTTTCGAAATTTTTAAAGGGGTTAGCCTTCTCGGAATTCTGGGCGCATTTTTCGAAATTTTCAAAGGGGTTAGCCTTGTCGGAATTTTGGGCGCATTTTTCGTTTTTTTCAAAGGGGTTAGACTTCATGGCATTCTGGGCTCATTTTTCGAAATTTTCAAAGGGGATAGCCTTCTCGGAATTCTGGGCGCATTTTTCGAAATTTCCAAAGGAGTTAGCCTTCTCGGAATTCTGGGCGCATTTTTCGAAATTTTCAAAGGGGTTAGCCTCCTCCGAATTCTGGGCACATTTTTTGAAATTTTCAAAGGGGTTACCGTCCTCGGAATTCTGGGCGCATTTTTCGAAATTTTCAAAGGGGTTAGCCTCCTCGGAATTCTGGGCACATTTTTCGAAATTTTCAAAGGGGTTAGCCATCTCTGAATTCTGGGCGCATTTTTCGAAATTCTCAAAGGGGTTAGCCTTCTCGGAATTCTGGGCGCATTTTTCGAAATTTTCAAAGGGGTTAGCCTTCTGGGCGCATTTTTCGAAATTTTCAAAGGGGTTAGCCTTCTCGGAATTCTGGGCGCATTTTTCGAAATTTTCAAAGGGGTTAGCCTCCTCGGAATTCTGGGCACATTTTTTGAAATTATCAAAGGGGTTACCGTCCTCGGAATTCTGGGCGCATTTTTCGAAATTTTCAAAGGGGTTAGCCTCCTCGGAATTCTGGGCGCATTTTTCGAAATTTTCAAAGGGTTAGCCTTCTCGGAATTCTGGGCGCATTTTTCGAAATTTTCAAATGGGTTAGCCTTCTCGGAATTCTGGGCGCATTTTTCAAAATTTTCAAACGGGTTAGCCTTCTCGGAATTCTGGGCGCATTTTTCGAAATTTTCAAAGGGGTTAGCCTTCTCGGAATTCTGGGCGCATTTTTCGAAATTTTCAAAGGGGTTAGCCTTCTCGGAATTCTGGGCGCATTTTTCGAAATTTTCAAAGGGGTTAGACTTCTCGGCATTCTGGGCGCATTTTTCGAAATTTTCAAAGGGGCCTTCTCGGAATTCTGGGCGCATTTTTCGAAATCTTCAAAGGGGTTAGCCTTCTCGGAATTCTGAGCGCATTTTTCGAAATTTTTACGGGGTTAGCCTTCTCGGAATTCAGGGCGCATTTTTCGAAATTTCCAAAGGGGTTGGCCTTCTCGGAATTCTGGGTGCATTTTTCGAAATTTTCAAACGGGTTAGCCTTCTCGGAATTCTGGGCGCATTTTTCGAAATTTTTCGGAATTCGAAATTTTCAAAGGCTTCATGGGATTCTGGGCTCATTTTTCGAAATTTTCAAAGGGGTTAGCCTTCTCGGCATTCTGGGCGCATTTTTCGAAATTTTCAAAGGGGTTAGCCTTCTCGGAATTCTGGGCGCATTTTTCGAAATTTTCAAAGGGGTTAGCCTTCTCGGAATTCTGGGCGCATTTTTCGAAATTTTCAAAGTGGTTAGCCTTCTCGGAATTCTGGGCGCATTTTTCGAAATTTGCAAAGGGGTTTGCCTTCTCGGAATTCTGGGCACATTTTTCGAAATTCTCAAAGGGGTTAGCCTTCTCGGAATTCTGGGCGCATTTTTCGAAATTTTCAAAGGGGTTAGCCTTCTCGGAACTCTGGGCGCATTTTTCGAAATTTTCAAAGGGGTTAGCCTTCTCGGAACTCTGGGCGCATTTTTTGAAATTTTCAAAGGGGTTAGCCTTCTCGGAATTCTGGGCGCATTTTTCGAAATTTTTTAAAGGGTTAGCCTTCTCGGAATTCTGGGCGCATTTTTCGAAATTTTCAAAGGGGTTAGCCTTCTCGGAATTCTGGGCGCATTTTTCGATTTTTTCAAAGGGATTAGAGTTCATGGCATTCTGGGCTCATTTTTCGAAATTTTCAAAGGGGTTAGCCTTCTCGGCATTCTGGGCTCATTTTTCGAAATTTTGAAAGGGGTTAGCCTACTCGGAATTCTGGGCGCATTTTTCGAAATTTTCAAAGGGGTTAGCCTTCTCGGAATTCTGGGCGCATTTTTCGAAATTTTCAAAGGGGTTAGCCTTCTCGGAATTCTGGGCGCATTTTTCGAAATTTGCAAAGGGGTTTGCCTTCTCGGAATTCTGGGCACATTTTTTTGAAATTTTCAAAGGGGTGAGCCTTCTCGGAATTCTGGGCGCATTTTTCGAAATTTTCAGAGGGGTTAGCCTTCTCGGAATTCTGGGCGCATTTTTCGAAATTTTTAAAGGGGTTAGCCTTCTCGGAATTCTGGGCGCATTTTTCGAAATTTTCAAAGGGGTTAGCCTTGTCGGAATTTTGGGCGCATTTTTCGTTTTTTTCAAAGGGGTTAGACTTCATGGCATTCTGTTCTCATTTTTCGAAATTTTCAAAGGGGATAGCCTTCTCGGAATTCTGGGCGCATTTTTCGAAATTTCCAAAGGAGTTAGCCTTCTCGGAATTCTGGGCGCATTTTTCGAAATTTGCAAAGGGGTTAGCCTCCTCCGAATTCTGGGCACATTTTTTGAAATTTTCAAAGGGGTTACCGTCCTCGGAATTCTGGGCGCATTTTTCGAAATTTTCAAAGGGGTTAGCCTCCTCGGAATTCTGGGCACATTTTTCGAAATTTTCAAAGGGGTTAGCCATCTCTGAATTCTGGGCGCATTTTTCGAAATTCTCAAAGGGGTTAGCCTTCTCGGAATTCTGGGCGCATTTTTCGAAATTTTCAAAGGGGTTAGCCTTCTCGGAACTCTGGGCACATTTTTGGAAATTTTCAAAGGGGTTAGCCTTCTTGGAATTCTGGGCGCATTTTTCGAAATTTTCAAAGGGGTTAGCCTTCTCGGAATTCTGGGGGCATTTTTCGAAATTTTCAAAGGGGTTAGACTTCTCGGCATTCTGGGCGCATTTTTCGAAATTTTCAAAGGGGCCTTCTCGGAATTCTGGGCGCATTTTTCGAAATTTTCAAAGGGGTTAGCCTTCTCGGAATTCTGGGCGCATTTTTCGAAATTTTCAAAGGGGTTAGCCTTCTGGGAATTCTGGGCGCATTTTTCGAAATTTTCAAAGGGGTTAGCCTTCTCGGAATTCTGGGCGCATTTTTCGAAATTTTCAAAGGGGTTAGCCTCCTCGGAATTCTGGGCACATTTTTTGAAATTATCAAAGGGGTTACCGTCCTCGGAATTCTGGGCGCATTTTTCGAAATTTTCAAAGGGGTTAGCCTCCTCGGAATTCTGGGCGCATTTTTCGAAATTTTCAAAGGGTTAGCCTTCTCGGAATTCTGGGCGCATTTTTCGAAATTTTCAAATGGGTTAGCCTTCTCGGAATTCTGGGCGCATTTTTCGAAATTTTCAAATGGTTAGCCTTCTCGGAATTCTGGGGGCATTTTTCGAAATTTTCAAAGGGGTTAGACTTCTCGGCATTCTGGGCGCATTTTTCGAAATTTTCAAAGGGGCCTTCTCGGCATTCTGGGCTCATTTTTCGAAATTTTCAAAGGGGTTAGCCTCCTCGGAATTCTGGGCACATTTTTCGAAATTTTCAAAAGGGTTAGCCCCCTCGGAATTCTGGGCGCATTTCTCGAAATTTTCAAAGGGGTTAGCCTCCTCGGAATTCTGGGCGCATTTTTCGAAATTTTCAAACGGGTTAGCCTTCTCGGAACTCTGGGCGCATTTTTCGAAATTTTCAAAGGGGTTAGCCTTCTCGGAATTCTGGGCGCATTTTTCGAAATTTTCAAAGGGGTTAGCCTTCTCGGCATTCTGGGCTCATTTTTCGAAATTTTGAAAGGGGTTAGCCTACTCGGAATTCTGGGCGCATTTTTCGAAATTTTCAAAGGGGTTAGCCTTCTCGGAATTCTGGGCGCATTTTTCGAAATTTTCAAAGGGGTTAGCCTTCTCGGAATTCTGGGCGCATTTTTCGAAATTTGCAAAGGGGTTTGCCTTCTCGGAATTCTGGGCACATTTTTTTGAAATTTTCAAAGGGGTGAGCCTTCTCGGAATTCTGGGCGCATTTTTCGAAATTTTCAGAGGGGTTAGCCTTCTCGGAATTCTGGGCGCATTTTTCGAATTTTTTAAAGGGGTTAGCCTTCTCGGAATTCTGGGCGCATTTTTCGAAATTTTCAAAGGGGTTAGCCTTGTCGGAATTTTGGGCGCATTTTTCGTTTTTTTCAAAGGGGTTAGACTTCTCGGAATTCTGGGCACATTTTTCGAAATTTTCAAAGGGGTTAGCCATCTCTGAATTCTGGGCGCATTTTTCGAAATTCTCAAAGGGGTTAGCCTTCTCGGAATTCTGGGCGCATTTTTCGAAATTTTCAAAGTGGTTAGCCTTCTCGGAATTCTGGGCGCATTTTTCGAAATTTGCAAAGGGGTTTGCCTTCTCGGAATTCTGGGCACATTTTTCGAAATTCTCAAAGGGGTTAGCCTTCTCGGAATTCTGGGCGCATTTTTCGAAATTTTCAAAGGGGTTAGCCTTCTCGGAACTCTGGGCGCATTTTTCGAAATTTTCAAAGGGGTTAGCCTTCTCGGAACTCTGGGCGCATTTTTTGAAATTTTCAAAGGGGTTAGCCTTCTCGGAATTCTGGGCGCATTTTTCGAAATTTTTTAAAGGGTTAGCCTTCTCGGAATTCTGGGCGCATTTTTCGAAATTTTCAAAGGGGTTAGCCTTCTCGGAATTCTGGGCGCATTTTTCGATTTTTTCAAAGGGATTAGAGTTCATGGCATTCTGGGCTCATTTTTCGAAATTTTCAAAGGGGTTAGCCTTCTCGGCATTCTGGGCTCATTTTTCGAAATTTTGAAAGGGGTTAGCCTACTCGGAATTCTGGGCGCATTTTTCGAAATTTTCAAAGGGGTTAGCCTTCTCGGAATTCTGGGCGCATTTTTCGAAATTTTCAAAGGGGTTAGCCTTCTCGGAATTCTGGGCGCATTTTTCGAAATTTGCAAAGGGGTATGCCTTCTCGGAATTCTGGGCACATTTTTTTGAAATTTTCAAAGGGGTGAGCCTTCTCGGAATTCTGGGCGCATTTTTCGAAATTTTCAGAGGGGTTAGCCTTCTCGGAATTCTGGGCGCATTTTTCGAAATTTTTAAAGGGGTTAGCCTTCTCGGAATTCTGGGCGCATTTTTCGAAATTTTCAAAGGGGTTAGCCTTGTCGGAATTTTGGGCGCATTTTTCGTTTTTTTCAAAGGGGTTAGACTTCATGGCATTCTGTTCTCATTTTTCGAAATTTTCAAAGGGGATAGCCTTCTCGGAATTCTGGGCGCATTTTTCGAAATTTCCAAAGGAGTTAGCCTTCTCGGAATTCTGGGCGCATTTTTCGAAATTTTCAAAGGGGTTAGCCTCCTCCGAATTCTGGGCACATTTTTTGAAATTTTCAAAGGGGTTACCGTCCTCGGAATTCTGGGCGCATTTTTCGAAATTTTCAAAGGGGTTAGCCTCCTCGGAATTCTGGGCACATTTTTCGAAATTTTCAAAGGGGTTAGCCATCTCAGAATTCTGGGCGCATTTTTCGAAATTCTCAAAGGGGTTAGCCTTCTCGGAATTCTGGGCGCATTTTTCGAAATTTTCAAAGGGGTTAGCCTTCTCGGAACTCTGGGCACATTTTTGGAAATTTTCAAAGGGGTTAGCCTTCTTGGAATTCTGGGCGCATTTTTCGAAATTTTCAAAGGGGTTAGCCTTCTCGGAATTCTGGGGGCATTTTTCGAAATTTTCAAAGGGGTTAGACTTCTCGGCATTCTGGGCGCATTTTTCGAAATTTTCAAAGGGGCCTTCTCGGAATTCTGGGCGCATTTTTCGAAATTTTCAAAGGGGTTAGCCTTCTCGGAATTCTGGGCGCATTTTTCGAAATTTTCAAAGGGGTTAGCCTTCTGGGAATTCTGGGCGCATTTTTCGAAATTTTCAAAGGGGTTAGCCTTCTCGGAATTCTGGGCGCATTTTTCGAAATTTTCAAAGGGGTTAGCCTCCTCGGAATTCTGGGCACATTTTTTGAAATTATCAAAGGGGTTACCGTCCTCGGAATTCTGGGCGCATTTTTCGAAATTTTCAAAGGGGTTAGCCTCCTCGGAATTCTGGGCGCATTTTTCGAAATTTTCAAAGGGTTAGCCTTCTCGGAATTCTGGGCGCATTTTTCGAAATTTTCAAATGGGTTAGCCTTCTCGGAATTCTGGGCGCATTTTTCGAAATTTTCAAATGGGTTAGCCTTCTCGGAATTCTGGGGGCATTTTTCGAAATTTTCAAAGGGGTTAGACTTCTCGGCATTCTGGGCGCATTTTTCGAAATTTTCAAAGGGGCCTTCTCGGCATTCTGGGCTCATTTTTCGAAATTTTCAAAGGGGTTAGCCTCCTCGGAATTCTGGGCACATTTTTCGAAATTTTCAAAAGGGTTAGCCCCCTCGGAATTCTGGGCGCATTTCTCGAAATTTTCAAAGGGGTTAGCCTCCTCGGAATTCTGGGCGCATTTTTCGAAATTTTCAAACGGGTTAGCCTTCTCGGAACTCTGGGCGCATTTTTCGAAATTTTCAAAGGGGTTAGCCTTCTCGGAATTCTGGGCGCATTTTTCGAAATTTTCAAAGGGGTTAGCCTTCTCGGCATTCTGGGCTCATTTTTCGAAATTTTGAAAGGGGTTAGCCTACTCGGAATTCTGGGCGCATTTTTCGAAATTTTCAAAGGGGTTAGCCTTCTCGGAATTCTGGGCGCATTTTTCGAAATTTTCAAAGGGGTTAGCCTTCTCGGAATTCTGGGCGCATTTTTCGAAATTTGCAAAGGGGTTTGCCTTCTCGGAATTCTGGGCACATTTTTTTGAAATTTTCAAAGGGGTGAGCCTTCTCGGAATTCTGGGCGCATTTTTCGAAATTTTCAGAGGGGTTAGCCTTCTCGGAATTCTGGGCGCATTTTTCGAATTTTTTAAAGGGGTTAGCCTTCTCGGAATTCTGGGCGCATTTTTCGAAATTTTCAAAGGGGTTAGCCTTGTCGGAATTTTGGGCGCATTTTTCGTTTTTTTCAAAGGGGTTAGACTTCTCGGAATTCTGGGCACATTTTTCGAAATTTTCAAAGGGGTTAGCCATCTCTGAATTCTGGGCGCATTTTTCGAAATTCTCAAAGGGGTTAGCCTTCTCGGAATTCTGGGCGCATTTTTCGAAATTTTCAAAGGGGTTAGCCTTCTCGGAACTCTGGGCACATTTTTGGAAATTTTCAAAGGGGTTAGCCTTCTTGGAATTCTGGGCGCATTTTTCGAAATTTTCAAAGGGGTTAGCCTTCTCGGAATTCTGGGGGCATTTTTCGAAATTTTCAAAGGGGTTAGACTTCTCGGCATTCTGGGCGCATTTTTCGAAATTTTCAATGGGGCCTTCTCGGAATTCTGGGCGCATTTTTCGAAATTTTCAAAGGGGTTAGCCTTCTCGGAATTCTGGGCGCATTTTTCGAAATTTTCAAAGGGGTTAGCCTTCTGGGAATTCTGGGCGCATTTTTCGAAATTTTCAAAGGGGTTAGCCTTCTCGGAATTCTGGGCGCATTTTTCGAAATTTTCAAAGGGGTTAGCCTCCTCGGAATTCTGGGCACATTTTTTGAAATTATCAAAGGGGTTACCGTCCTCGGAATTCTGGGCGCATTTTTCGAAATTTTCAAAGGGGTTAGCCTCCTCGGAATTCTGGGCGCATTTTTCGAAATTTTCAAAGGGTTAGCCTTCTCGGAATTCTGGGCGCATTTTTCGAAATTTTCAAATGGGTTAGCCTTCTCGGAATTCTGGGCGCATTTTTCGAAATTTTCAAATGGGTTAGCCTTCTCGGAATTCTGGGGGCATTTTTCGAAATTTTCAAAGGGGTTAGACTTCTCGGCATTCTGGGCGCATTTTTCGAAATTTTCAAAGGGGCCTTCTCGGCATTCTGGGCTCATTTTTCGAAATTTTCAAAGGGGTTAGCCTTCTCGGAATTCTGGGCGCATTTTTCGAAATTTTCAAAGGGGTTAGCCATCTCGGAATTCTGGGCGCATTTTTCGAAATTTTCAAAGGGGTTAGCCTTCTCGGTATTCTGGGCGCATTTTTCGAAATTTTCAAATTGGTTAGCCTTCTCGGAATTCTGGGCGCATTTTTCGAAATTTTCAAAGGGGTTAGCCTTCTCGGAATACTGGGCGCATTTTTCGAAATTTTCAAAGGGGTTAGCCTCCTCGAAATTCTGGGCACATTTTTCGAAATTTTCAAAAGGGTTAGCCCCCTCGGAATTCTGGGCGCATTTCTCGAAATTTTCAAAGGGGTTAGCCTCCTCGGAATTCTGGGCGCATTTTTCGAAATTTTTAAACGGGTTAGCCTTCTCGGAACTCTGGACGCATTTTTCGAAATTTGCAAAGGGGTTTGCCTTCTCGGAATTCTGGGCGCATTTTTCGAAATTCTCAAAGGGGTTAGCCTTCTCGGAATTCTGGGCGCATTTTTCGAAATTTTCAAAGGGGTTAGCCTTCTCGGAACTCTGGGCGCATTTTTCGAAATTTTCAAAGGGGTTAGCCTTCTCGGAACTCTGGGCGCATTTTTTGAAATTTTCAAAGGGGTTAGCCTTCTCGGAATTCTGGGCGCATTTTTCGATTTTTTCAAAGGGGTTAGAGTTCATGGCATTCTGGGCTCATTTTTCGAAATTTTCAAAGGGGTTAGCCTTCTCGGCATTCTGGGCTCATTTTTGGAAATTTTGAAAGGGGTTAGCCTACTCGGAATTCTGGGCGCATTTTTCGAAATTTTCAAAGGGGTTAGCCTTCTCGGAATTCTGGGCGCATTTTTCGAAATTTTCAAAGGGGTTAGCCTCCTCGGAATTCTGGGCACATTTTTTGAAATTATCAAAGGGGTTACCGACCTCGGAATTCTGGGCGCATTTTTCGAAATTTTCAAAGGGGTTAGCCTCCTCGGAATTCTGGGCGCATTTTTCGAAATTTTCAAAGGGTTAGCCTTCTCGGAATTCTGGGCGCATTTGCGAAATTTTCAAATGGGTTAGCCTTCTCGGAATTCTGGGCGCATTTTTCGAAATTTTCAAAGGGGTTAGCCTTCTCGGAATTCTGGGCGCATTTTTCGAAATTTTCAAAGGGGTTAGCCTTCTCGGAATTCTGGGCGCATTTTTCGAAATTTTCAAAGGGGTTAGACTTCTCGGCATTCTGGGCGCATTTTTCGAAATTTTCAAAGGGGCCTTCTCGGAATTCTGGGCGCATTTTTCGAAATCTTCAAAGGGGTTAGCCTTCTCGGAATTCTGGGCGCATTTTTCGAAATTTTCAACGGGGTTAGCCTTCTCGGAATTCAGGGCGCATTTTTCGAAATTTCCAAAGGGGTTGGCCTTCTCGGAATTCTGGGTGCATTTTTCGAAATTTTCAAACGGGTTAGCCTTCTCGGAATTCTGGGCGCATTTTTCGAAATTTTCAAAGGGGTTAGCCTTCTCGGAATTCTGGGCGCATTTTTCGAAATTTTCAAAGGGTTTAGCCTTCTCGGAATTCTGGGCGCATTTTTCGAAATTTTCAAAGGGGTTAGCCTTCTCGGAATCCTGGGCGCATTTTTCGAAATTTTCAAAGGGGTTAGCCTTCTCGGAATTCTGGGCGCATTTTTCGAAATTTTCAAAGGGGTTAGCCATCTCGGAATTCTGGGCGCATTTTTCGAAATTTGCAAAGGGGTTTGCCTTCTCGGAATTCTGGGCACATTTTTTTGAAATTTTCAAAGGGGTGAGCCTTCTCGGAATTCTGGGCGCATTTTTCGAAATTTTTAAAGGGGTTAGCCTTCTCGGAATTCTGGGCGCATTTTTCGAAATTTTCAAATTGGTTAGCCTTCTCGGAATTCTGGGCGCATTTTTCGAAATTTTCAAAGGGGTTAGCCTTCTCGGAATTCTGGGCGCATTTTTCGAAATTTTCAAAGGGGTTAGCCTCCTCGGAATTCTGGGCACATTTTTCGAAATTTTCAAAAGGGTTAGCCTCCTCGGAATTCTGGGCGCATTTCCCGAAATTTTCAAAGGGGTTAGCCTCCTCGGAATTCTGGGCGCATTTTTCGAAATTTTCAAAGGGGTTAGCCTTCTCGGAATTCTGGGCGCATTTTTCGAAATTTTCAAAGGGGTTAGCCTTCTCGGAATTCAGGGCGCATTTTTCGAAATTTTCAAAGGGGTTAGCCTTCTCGGAATTCTGGGCGCATTTTTCGAAATTTTCAAAGAAGTTGGCCTTCTTGGAATTCTGGGCGCATTTTTCGAAATTTTCAAAGGGATTAGCCTTCTCGGAATTCTGGGCGCATTTTTCGATTTTTTCAAAGGGGTTAGACTTCATGGCATTCTGGGCTCATTTTCCGAAATTTTCAAAGGGGTTAGCCTTCTCGGCATTCTGGGCTCATTTTTTGAAATTTTCAAAGGGGTTAGCCTTCTCGGAATTCTGGGCGCATTTTTCGAAATTTTCAAAGGCTTCATGGGATTCTGGGCTCATTTTCCGAAATTTTCAAAGGGGTTAGTCTTCTCGGCATTCTGGGCTCATTTTTTGAAATTTTCAAAGGGGTTAGCCTTCTCGGAATTCTGGGCGCAATTTTCGCAATTTTCAAAGGGGTTAGTCTTCTCGGAATTCCTAGCGCATATTTCGAAATATTCAAAGGGGTTAGCCTTCTCGGAATTCTGGGCGCATTTTTCGAAATTTGCAAAGGGGTTTGCCTTCTCGGAATTCTGTGCGCATTTTTCGAAATTCTCAAAGGGGTTAGCCTTCTCTGAATTCTGGGCGCATTTTTCGAAATTTTCAAAGGGGTTAGCCTTCTCGGAACTCTGGGCGCTTTTTTCGAAATTTGCAAAGGGGTTTGCCTTCTCGGAATTCTGGGCACATTTTTTTGAAATTTTCAAAGGGGTGAGCCTTCTCGGAATTCTGGGCGCATTTTTCGAAATTTTCAGAGGGGTTAGCCTTCTCGGAATTCTGGGCGCATTTTTCGAATTTTTTAAAGGGGTTAGCCTTCTCGGAATTCTGGGCGCATTTTTCGAAATTTTCAAAGGGGTTAGCCTTGTCGGAATTTTGGGCGCATTTTTCGTTTTTTTCAAAGGGGTTAGACTTCTCGGAATTCTGGGCACATTTTTCGAAATTTTCAAAGGGGTTAGCCATCTCTGAATTCTGGGCGCATTTTTCGAAATTCTCAAAGGGGTTAGCCTTCTCGGAATTCTGGGCGCATTTTTCGAAATTTTCAAAGGGGTTAGCCTTCTCGGAACTCTGGGCACATTTTTGGAAATTTTCAAAGGGGTTAGCCTTCTTGGAATTCTGGGCGCATTTTTCGAAATTTTCAAAGGGGTTAGCCTTCTCGGAATTCTGGGGGCATTTTTCGAAATTTTCAAAGGGGTTAGACTTCTCGGCATTCTGGGCGCATTTTTCGAAATTTTCAATGGGGCCTTCTCGGAATTCTGGGCGCATTTTTCGAAATTTTCAAAGGGGTTAGCCTTCTCGGAATTCTGGGCGCATTTTTCGAAATTTTCAAAGGGGTTAGCCTTCTGGGAATTCTGGGCGCATTTTTCGAAATTTTCAAAGGGGTTAGCCTTCTCGGAATTCTGGGCGCATTTTTCGAAATTTTCAAAGGGGTTAGCCTCCTCGGAATTCTGGGCACATTTTTTGAAATTATCAAAGGGGTTACCGTCCTCGGAATTCTGGGCGCATTTTTCGAAATTTTCAAAGGGGTTAGCCTCCTCGGAATTCTGGGCGCATTTTTCGAAATTTTCAAAGGGTTAGCCTTCTCGGAATTCTGGGCGCATTTTTCGAAATTTTCAAATGGGTTAGCCTTCTCGGAATTCTGGGCGCATTTTTCGAAATTTTCAAAGGGGTTAGCCTCCTCGGAATTCTGGGCGCATTTTTCGAAATTTTTAAACGGGTTAGCCTTCTCGGAACTCTGGACGCATTTTTCGAAATTTGCAAAGGGGTTTGCCTTCTCGGAATTCTGGGCGCATTTTTCGAAATTCTCAAAGGGGTTAGCCTTCTCGGAATTCTGGGCGCATTTTTCGAAATTTTCAAAGGGGTTAGCCTTCTCGGAACTCTGGGCGCATTTTTCGAAATTTTCAAAGGGGTTAGCCTTCTCGGAACTCTGGGCGCATTTTTTGAAATTTTCAAAGGGGTTAGCCTTCTCGGAATTCTGGGCGCATTTTTCGATTTTTTCAAAGGATTTAGAGTTCATGGCATTCTGGGCTCATTTTTCGAAATTTTCAAAGGGGTTAGCCTTCTCGGCATTCTGGGCTCATTTTTGGAAATTTTGAAAGGGGTTAGCCTACTCGGAATTCTGGGCGCATTTTTCGAAATTTTCAAAGGGGTTAGCCTTCTCGGAATTCTGGGCGCATTTTTCGAAATTTTCAAAGGGGTTAGCCTCCTCGGAATTCTGGGCACATTTTTTGAAATTATCAAAGGGGTTACCGACCTCGGAATTCTGGGCGCATTTTTCGAAATTTTCAAAGGGGTTAGCCTCCTCGGAATTCTGGGCGCATTTTTCGAAATTTTCAAAGGGTTAGCCTTCTCGGAATTCTGGGCGCATTTGCGAAATTTTCAAATGGGTTAGCCTTCTCGGAATTCTGGGCGCATTTTTCGAAATTTTCAAAGGGGTTAGCCTTCTCGGAATTCTGGGCGCATTTTTCGAAATTTTCAAAGGGGTTAGCCTTCTCGGAATTCTGGGCGCATTTTTCGAAATTTTCAAAGGGGTTAGACTTCTCGGCATTCTGGGCGCATTTTTCGAAATTTTCAAAGGGGCCTTCTCGGAATTCTGGGCGCATTTTTCGAAATCTTCAAAGGGGTTAGCCTTCTCGGAATTCTGGGCGCATTTTTCGAAATTTTCAACGGGGTTAGCCTTCTCGGAATTCAGGGCGCATTTTTCGAAATTTCCAAAGGGGTTGGCCTTCTCGGAATTCTGGGTGCATTTTTCGAAATTTTCAAACGGGTTAGCCTTCTCGGAATTCTGGGCGCATTTTTCGAAATTTTCAAAGGGGTTAGCCTTCTCGGAATTCTGGGCGCATTTTTCGAAATTTTCAAAGGGTTTAGCCTTCTCGGAATTCTGGGCGCATTTTTCGAAATTTTCAAAGGGGTTAGCCTTCTCGGAATCCTGGGCGCATTTTTCGAAATTTTCAAAGGAGTTAGCCTCCTCGGAATTCTGGGCGCATTTTTCGAAATTTTCAAAGGGGTTAGCCTTCTCGGAATTCTGGGCGTATTTTTCGATTTTTTCAAAGGGGTTAGACTTCTCGGCATTCTGGGCTCATTTTTCGAAATTTTCAAAGGGGTTAGCCTTCTCGGAATTCTGGGCGCATTTTTCGAAATTTTCAAAGGGGTTAGCCATCTCGGAATTCTGGGCGCATTTTTCGAAATTTGCAAAGGGGTTTGCCTTCTCGGAATTCTGGGCACATTTTTTTGAAATTTTCAAAGGGGTGAGCCTTCTCGGAATTCTGGGCGCATTTTTCGAAATTTTTAAAGGGGTTAGCCTTCTCGGAATTCTGGGCGCATTTTTCGAAATTTTCAAATTGGTTAGCCTTCTCGGAATTCTGGGCGCATTTTTCGAAATTTTCAAAGGGGTTAGCCTTCTCGGAATTCTGGGCGCATTTTTCGAAATTTTCAAAGGGGTTAGCCTCCTCGGAATTCTGGGCACATTTTTCGAAATTTTCAAAAGGGTTAGCCTCCTCGGAATTCTGGGCGCATTTCCCGAAATTTTCAAAGGGGTTAGCCTCCTCGGAATTCTGGGCGCATTTTTCGAAATTTTCAAAGGGGTTAGCCTTCTCGGAATTCTGGGCGCATTTTTCGAAATTTTCAAAGGGGTTAGCCTTCTCGGAATTCAGGGCGCATTTTTCGAAATTTTCAAAGGGGTTAGCCTTCTCGGAATTCTGGGCGCATTTTTCGAAATTTTCAAAGAAGTTGGCCTTCTTGGAATTCTGGGCGCATTTTTCGAAATTTTCAAAGGGATTAGCCTTCTCGGAATTCTGGGCGCATTTTTCGATTTTTTCAAAGGGGTTAGACTTCATGGCATTCTGGGCTCATTTTCCGAAATTTTCAAAGGGGTTAGCCTTCTCGGCATTCTGGGCTCATTTTTTGAAATTTTCAAAGGGGTTAGCCTTCTCGGAATTCTGGGCGCATTTTTCGAAATTTTCAAAGGCTTCATGGGATTCTGGGCTCATTTTCCGAAATTTTCAAAGGGGTTAGTCTTCTCGGCATTCTGGGCTCATTTTTTGAAATTTTCAAAGGGGTTAGCCTTCTCGGAATTCTGGGCGCAATTTTCGCAATTTTCAAAGGGGTTAGTCTTCTCGGAATTCCTAGCGCATATTTCGAAATATTCAAAGGGGTTAGCCTTCTCGGAATTCTGGGCGCATTTTTCGAAATTTGCAAAGGGGTTTGCCTTCTCGGAATTCTGTGCGCATTTTTCGAAATTCTCAAAGGGGTTAGCCTTCTCTGAATTCTGGGCGCATTTTTCGAAATTTTCAAAGGGGTTAGCCTTCTCGGAACTCTGGGCGCATTTTTCGAAATTTGCAAAGGGGTTTGCCTTCTCGGAATTCTGGGCACATTTTTTTGAAATTTTCAAAGGGGTGAGCCTTCTCGGAATTCTGGGCGCATTTTTCGAAATTTTCAGAGGGGTTAGCCTTCTCGGAATTCTGGGCGCATTTTTCGAATTTTTTAAAGGGGTTAGCCTTCTCGGAATTCTGGGCGCATTTTTCGAAATTTTCAAAGGGGTTAGCCTTGTCGGAATTTTGGGCGCATTTTTCGTTTTTTTCAAAGGGGTTAGACTTCTCGGAATTCTGGGCACATTTTTCGAAATTTTCAAAGGGGTTAGCCATCTCTGAATTCTGGGCGCATTTTTCGAAATTCTCAAAGGGGTTAGCCTTCTCGGAATTCTGGGCGCATTTTTCGAAATTTTCAAAGGGGTTAGCCTTCTCGGAACTCTGGGCACATTTTTGGAAATTTTCAAAGGGGTTAGCCTTCTTGGAATTCTGGGCGCATTTTTCGAAATTTTCAAAGGGGTTAGCCTTCTCGGAATTCTGGGGGCATTTTTCGAAATTTTCAAAGGGGTTAGACTTCTCGGCATTCTGGGCGCATTTTTCGAAATTTTCAATGGGGCCTTCTCGGAATTCTGGGCGCATTTTTCGAAATTTTCAAAGGGGTTAGCCTTCTCGGAATTCTGGGCGCATTTTTCGAAATTTTCAAAGGGGTTAGCCTTCTGGGAATTCTGGGCGCATTTTTCGAAATTTTCAAAGGGGTTAGCCTTCTCGGAATTCTGGGCGCATTTTTCGAAATTTTCAAAGGGGTTAGCCTCCTCGGAATTCTGGGCACATTTTTTGAAATTATCAAAGGGGTTACCGTCCTCGGAATTCTGGGCGCATTTTTCGAAATTTTCAAAGGGGTTAGCCTCCTCGGAATTCTGGGCGCATTTTTCGAAATTTTCAAAGGGTTAGCCTTCTCGGAATTCTGGGCGCATTTTTCGAAATTTTCAAATGGGTTAGCCTTCTCGGAATTCTGGGCGCATTTTTCGAAATTTTCAAATGGGTTAGCCTTCTCGGAATTCTGGGGGCATTTTTCGAAATTTTCAAAGGGGTTAGACTTCTCGGCATTCTGGGCGCATTTTTCGAAATTTTCAAAGGGGCCTTCTCGGCATTCTGGGCTCATTTTTCGAAATTTTCAAAGGGGTTAGCCTTCTCGGAATTCTGGGCGCATTTTTCGAAATTTTCAAAGGGGTTAGCCATCTCGGAATTCTGGGCGCATTTTTCGAAATTTTCAAAGGGGTTAGCCTTCTCGGTATTCTGGGCGCATTTTTCGAAATTTTCAAATTGGTTAGCCTTCTCGGAATTCTGGGCGCATTTTTCGAAATTTTCAAAGGGGTTAGCCTTCTCGGAATACTGGGCGCATTTTTCGAAATTTTCAAAGGGGTTAGCCTCCTCGAAATTCTGGGCACATTTTTCGAAATTTTCAAAAGGGTTAGCCCCCTCGGAATTCTGGGCGCATTTCTCGAAATTTTCAAAGGGGTTAGCCTCCTCGGAATTCTGGGCCCATTTTTCGAAATTTTTAAACGGGTTAGCCTTCTCGGAACTCTGGGCGCATTTTTCGAAATTTTCAGAGGGGTTAGCCTCCTCGGAATTCTGGGCGCATTTTTCGAAATTTTCAAAGGGTTAGCCTTCTCGGAATTCTGGGCGCATTTTTCGAAATTTTCAAATGGGTTAGCCTTCTCGGAATTCTGGGCGCATTTTTCGAAATTTTCAAAGGGGTTAGCCTTCTCGGAATTCTGGGCGCATTTTTCGAAATTTTCAAAGGGGTTAGCCTTGTCGGAATTTTGGGCGCATTTTTCGAAATTTTCAAAGGGGTTAGCCTTCTCGGAATTCTGGGCGCATTTTTCGAAATTTTCAAAGGGGTTAGCCTCCTCGGAATTCTGGGCACATTTTTCGAAATTTTCAAAAGGGTTAGCCTCCTCGGAATTCTGGGCGCATTTCCCGAAATTTTCAAAGGGGTTAGCCTCCTCGGAATTCTGGGCGCATTTTTCGAAATTTTCAAAGGGGTTAGCCTTCTCGGAATTCTGGGCGCATTTTTCGAAATTTTCAAAGGGGTTAGCCTTCTCGGAATTCAGGGCGCATTTTTCGAAATTTTCAAAGGGGTTAGCCTTCTCGGAATTCTGGGCGCATTTTTCGAAATTTTCAAAGAAGTTGGCCTTCTTGGAATTCTGGGCGCATTTTTCGAAATTTTCAAAGGGATTAGCCTTCTCGGAATTCTGGGCGCATTTTTCGATTTTTTCAAAGGGGTTAGACTTCATGGCATTCTGGGCTCATTTTCCGAAATTTTCAAAGGGGTTAGCCTTCTCGGCATTCTGGGCTCATTTTTTGAAATTTTCAAAGGGGTTAGCCTTCTCGGAATTCTGGGCGCATTTTTCGAAATTTTCAAAGGCTTCATGGGATTCTGGGCTCATTTTCCGAAATTTTCAAAGGGGTTAGTCTTCTCGGCATTCTGGGCTCATTTTTTGAAATTTTCAAAGGGGTTAGCCTTCTCGGAATTCTGGGCGCAATTTTCGCAATTTTCAAAGGGGTTAGTCTTCTCGGAATTCCTAGCGCATATTTCGAAATATTCAAAGGGGTTAGCCTTCTCGGAATTCTGGGCGCATTTTTCGAAATTTGCAAAGGGGTTTGCCTTCTCGGAATTCTGTGCGCATTTTTCGAAATTCTCAAAGGGGTTAGCCTTCTCTGAATTCTGGGCGCATTTTTCGAAATTTTCAAAGGGGTTAGCCTTCTCGGAACTCTGGGCGCATTTTTCGAAATTTGCAAAGGGGTTTGCCTTCTCGGAATTCTGGGCACATTTTTTTGAAATTTTCAAAGGGGTGAGCCTTCTCGGAATTCTGGGCGCATTTTTCGAAATTTTCAGAGGGGTTAGCCTTCTCGGAATTCTGGGCGCATTTTTCGAATTTTTTAAAGGGGTTAGCCTTCTCGGAATTCTGGGCGCATTTTTCGAAATTTTCAAAGGGGTTAGCCTTGTCGGAATTTTGGGCGCATTTTTCGTTTTTTTCAAAGGGGTTAGACTTCTCGGAATTCTGGGCACATTTTTCGAAATTTTCAAAGGGGTTAGCCATCTCTGAATTCTGGGCGCATTTTTCGAAATTCTCAAAGGGGTTAGCCTTCTCGGAATTCTGGGCGCATTTTTCGAAATTTTCAAAGGGGTTAGCCTTCTCGGAACTCTGGGCACATTTTTGGAAATTTTCAAAGGGGTTAGCCTTCTTGGAATTCTGGGCGCATTTTTCGAAATTTTCAAAGGGGTTAGCCTTCTCGGAATTCTGGGGGCATTTTTCGAAATTTTCAAAGGGGTTAGACTTCTCGGCATTCTGGGCGCATTTTTCGAAATTTTCAATGGGGCCTTCTCGGAATTCTGGGCGAATTTTTCGAAATTTTCAAAGGGGTTAGCCTTCTCGGAATTCTGGGCGCATTTTTCGAAATTTTCAAAGGGGTTAGCCTTCTGGGAATTCTGGGCGCATTTTTCGAAATTTTCAAAGGGGTTAGCCTTCTCGGAATTCTGGGCGCATTTTTCGAAATTTTCAAAGGGGTTAGCCTCCTCGGAATTCTGGGCACATTTTTTGAAATTATCAAAGGGGTTACCGTCCTCGGAATTCTGGGCGCATTTTTCGAAATTTTCAAAGGGGTTAGCCTCCTCGGAATTCTGGGCGCATTTTTCGAAATTTTCAAAGGGTTAGCCTTCTCGGAATTCTGGGGGCATTTTTCGAAATTTTCAAAGGGGTTAGACTTCTCGGCATTCTGGGCGCATTTTTCGAAATTTTCAAAGGGGCCTTCTCGGCATTCTGGGCTCATTTTTCGAAATTTTCAAAGGGGTTAGCCTCCTCGGAATTCTGGGCGCATTTCCCGAAATTTTCAAAGGGGTTAGCCTCCTCGGAATTCTGGGCGCATTTTTCGAAATTTTCAAAGGGGTTAGCCTTCTCGGAATTCTGGGCGCATTTTTCGAAATTTTCAAAGGGGTTAGCCTTCTCGGAATTCAGGGCGCATTTTTCGAAATTTTCAAAGGGGTTAGCCTTCTCGGAATTCTGGGCGCATTTTTCGAAATTTTCAAAGAAGTTGGCCTTCTTGGAATTCTGGGCGCATTTTTCGAAATTTTCAAAGGGATTAGCCTTCTCGGAATTCTGGGCGCATTTTTCGATTTTTTCAAAGGGGTTAGACTTCATGGCATTCTGGGCTCATTTTCCGAAATTTTCAAAGGGGTTAGCCTTCTCGGCATTCTGGGCTCATTTTTTGAAATTTTCAAAGGGGTTAGCCTTCTCGGAATTCTGGGCGCATTTTTCGAAATTTTCAAAGGCTTCATGGGATTCTGGGCTCATTTTCCGAAATTTTCAAAGGGGTTAGTCTTCTCGGCATTCTGGGCTCATTTTTTGAAATTTTCAAAGGGGTTAGCCTTCTCGGAATTCTGGGCGCAATTTTCGCAATTTTCAAAGGGGTTAGTCTTCTCGGAATTCCTAGCGCATATTTCGAAATATTCAAAGGGGTTAGCCTTCTCGGAATTCTGGGCGCATTTTTCGAAATTTGCAAAGGGGTTTGCCTTCTCGGAATTCTGTGCGCATTTTTCGAAATTCTCAAAGGGGTTAGCCTTCTCTGAATTCTGGGCGCATTTTTCGAAATTTTCAAAGGGGTTAGCCTTCTCGGAACTCTGGGCGCATTTTTCGAAATTTGCAAAGGGGTTTGCCTTCTCGGAATTCTGGGCACATTTTTTTGAAATTTTCAAAGGGGTGAGCCTTCTCGGAATTCTGGGCGCATTTTTCGAAATTTTCAGAGGGGTTAGCCTTCTCGGAATTCTGGGCGCATTTTTCGAATTTTTTAAAGGGGTTAGCCTTCTCGGAATTCTGGGCGCATTTTTCGAAATTTTCAAAGGGGTTAGCCTTGTCGGAATTTTGGGCGCATTTTTCGTTTTTTTCAAAGGGGTTAGACTTCTCGGAATTCTGGGCACATTTTTCGAAATTTTCAAAGGGGTTAGCCATCTCTGAATTCTGGGCGCATTTTTCGAAATTCTCAAAGGGGTTAGCCTTCTCGGAATTCTGGGCGCATTTTTCGAAATTTTCAAAGGGGTTAGCCTTCTCGGAACTCTGGGCACATTTTTGGAAATTTTCAAAGGGGTTAGCCTTCTTGGAATTCTGGGCGCATTTTTCGAAATTTTCAAAGGGGTTAGCCTTCTCGGAATTCTGGGGGCATTTTTCGAAATTTTCAAAGGGGTTAGACTTCTCGGCATTCTGGGCGCATTTTTCGAAATTTTCAATGGGGCCTTCTCGGAATTCTGGGCGCATTTTTCGAAATTTTCAAAGGGGTTAGCCTTCTCGGAATTCTGGGCGCATTTTTCGAAATTTTCAAAGGGGTTAGCCTTCTGGGAATTCTGGGCGCATTTTTCGAAATTTTCAAAGGGGTTAGCCTTCTCGGAATTCTGGGCGCATTTTTCGAAATTTTCAAAGGGGTTAGCCTCCTCGGAATTCTGGGCACATTTTTTGAAATTATCAAAGGGGTTACCGTCCTCGGAATTCTGGGCGCATTTTTCGAAATTTTCAAAGGGGTTAGCCTCCTCGGAATTCTGGGCGCATTTTTCGAAATTTTCAAAGGGTTAGCCTTCTCGGAATTCTGGGCGCATTTTTCGAAATTTTCAAATGGGTTAGCCTTCTCGGAATTCTGGGCGCATTTTTCGAAATTTTCAAATGGGTTAGCCTTCTCGGAATTCTGGGGGCATTTTTCGAAATTTTCAAAGGGGTTAGACTTCTCGGCATTCTGGGCGCATTTTTCGAAATTTTCAAAGGGGCCATCTCGGCATTCTGGGCTCATTTTTCGAAATTTTCAAAGGGGTTAGCCTTCTCGGAATTCTGGGCGCATTTTTCGAAATTTTCAAAGGGGTTAGCCATCTCGGAATTCTGGGCGCATTTTTCGAAATTTTCAAAGGGGTTAGCCTTCTCGGTATTCTGGGCGCATTTTTCGAAATTTTCAAATTGGTTAGCCTTCTCGGAATTCTGGGCGCATTTTTCGAAATTTTCAAAGGGGTTAGCCTTCTCGGAATACTGGGCGCATTTTTCGAAATTTTCAAAGGGGTTAGCCTCCTCGAAATTCTGGGCACATTTTTCGAAATTTTCAAAAGGGTTAGCCCCCTCGGAATTCTGGGCGCATTTCTCGAAATTTTCAAAGGGGTTAGCCTCCTCGGAATTCTGGGCCCATTTTTCGAAATTTTTAAACGGGTTAGCCTTCTCGGAACTCTGGGCGCATTTTTCGAAATTTTCAGAGGGGTTAGCCTCCTCGGAATTCTGGGCGCATTTTTCGAAATTTTCAAAGGGTTAGCCTTCTCGGAATTCTGGGCGCATTTTTCGAAATTTTCAAATGGGTTAGCCTTCTCGGAATTCTGGGCGCATTTTTCGAAATTTTCAAAGGGGTTAGCCTTCTCGGAATTCTGGGCGCATTTTTCGAAATTTTCAAAGGGGTTAGCCTTGTCGGAATTTTGGGCGCATTTTTCGAAATTTTCAAAGGGGTTAGCCTTCTCGGAATTCTGGGCGCATTTTTCGAAATTTTCAAAGGGGTTAGCCTCCTCGGAATTCTGGGCACATTTTTCGAAATTTTCAAAAGGGTTAGCCTCCTCGGAATTCTGGGCGCATTTCCCGAAATTTTCAAAGGGGTTAGCCTCCTCGGAATTCTGGGCGCATTTTTCGAAATTTTCAAAGGGGTTAGCCTTCTCGGAATTCTGGGCGCATTTTTCGAAATTTTCAAAGGGGTTAGCCTTCTCGGAATTCAGGGCGCATTTTTCGAAATTTTCAAAGGGGTTAGCCTTCTCGGAATTCTGGGCGCATTTTTCGAAATTTTCAAAGAAGTTGGCCTTCTTGGAATTCTGGGCGCATTTTTCGAAATTTTCAAAGGGATTAGCCTTCTCGGAATTCTGGGCGCATTTTTCGATTTTTTCAAAGGGGTTAGACTTCATGGCATTCTGGGCTCATTTTCCGAAATTTTCAAAGGGGTTAGCCTTCTCGGCATTCTGGGCTCATTTTTTGAAATTTTCAAAGGGGTTAGCCTTCTCGGAATTCTGGGCGCATTTTTCGAAATTTTCAAAGGCTTCATGGGATTCTGGGCTCATTTTCCGAAATTTTCAAAGGGGTTAGTCTTCTCGGCATTCTGGGCTCATTTTTTGAAATTTTCAAAGGGGTTAGCCTTCTCGGAATTCTGGGCGCAATTTTCGCAATTTTCAAAGGGGTTAGTCTTCTCGGAATTCCTAGCGCATATTTCGAAATATTCAAAGGGGTTAGCCTTCTCGGAATTCTGGGCGCATTTTTCGAAATTTGCAAAGGGGTTTGCCTTCTCGGAATTCTGTGCGCATTTTTCGAAATTCTCAAAGGGGTTAGCCTTCTCTGAATTCTGGGCGCATTTTTCGAAATTTTCAAAGGGGTTAGCCTTCTCGGAACTCTGGGCGCATTTTTCGAAATTTGCAAAGGGGTTTGCCTTCTCGGAATTCTGGGCACATTTTTTTGAAATTTTCAAAGGGGTGAGCCTTCTCGGAATTCTGGGCGCATTTTTCGAAATTTTCAGAGGGGTTAGCCTTCTCGGAATTCTGGGCGCATTTTTCGAATTTTTTAAAGGGGTTAGCCTTCTCGGAATTCTGGGCGCATTTTTCGAAATTTTCAAAGGGGTTAGCCTTGTCGGAATTTTGGGCGCATTTTTCGTTTTTTTCAAAGGGGTTAGACTTCTCGGAATTCTGGGCACATTTTTCGAAATTTTCAAAGGGGTTAGCCATCTCTGAATTCTGGGCGCATTTTTCGAAATTCTCAAAGGGGTTAGCCTTCTCGGAATTCTGGGCGCATTTTTCGAAATTTTCAAAGGGGTTAGCCTTCTCGGAACTCTGGGCACATTTTTGGAAATTTTCAAAGGGGTTAGCCTTCTTGGAATTCTGGGCGCATTTTTCGAAATTTTCAAAGGGGTTAGCCTTCTCGGAATTCTGGGGGCATTTTTCGAAATTTTCAAAGGGGTTAGACTTCTCGGCATTCTGGGCGCATTTTTCGAAAATTTCAATGGGGCCTTCTCGGAATTCTGGGCGCATTTTTCGAAATTTTCAAAGGGGTTAGCCTTCTCGGAATTCTGGGCGCATTTTTCGAAATTTTCAAAGGGGTTAGCCTTCTGGGAATTCTGGGCGCATTTTTCGAAATTTTCAAAGGGGTTAGCCTCCTCGGAATTCTGGGCACATTTTTTGAAATTATCAAAGGGGTTACCGTCCTCGGAATTCTGGGCGCATTTTTCGAAATTTTCAAAGGGGTTAGCCTCCTCGGAATTCTGGGCGCATTTTTCGAAATTTTCAAAGGGTTAGCCTTCTCGGAATTCTGGGCGCATTTTTCGAAATTTTCAAATGGGTTAACCTTCTCGGAATTCTGGGCGCATTTTTCGAAATTTTCAAATGGGTTAGCCTTCTCGGAATTCTGGGGGCATTTTTCGAAATTTTCAAAGGGGTTAGACTTCTCGGCATTCTGGGCGCATTTTTCGAAATTTTCAAAGGGGCCTTCTCGGCATTCTGGGCTCATTTTTCGAAATTTTCAAAGGGGTTAGCCTTCTCGGAATTCTGGGCGCATTTTTCGAAATTTTCAAAGGGGTTAGCCATCTCGGAATTCTGGGCGCATTTTTCGAAATTTTCAAAGGGGTTAGCCTTCTCGGTATTCTGGGCGCATTTTTCGAAATTTTCAAATTGGTTAGCCTTCTCGGAATTCTGGGCGCATTTTTCGAAATTTTCAAAGGTGTTAGCCTCCTCGGAATTCTGGGCACATTTTTCGAAATTTTCAAAGGGGTTAGCCATCTCTGAATTCTGGGCGCATTTTTCGAAATTCTCAAAGGGGTTAGCCTTCTCGGAATTCTGGGCGCATTTTTCGAAATTTTCAAAGGGGTTAGCCTTCTCGGAACTCTGGGCACATTTTTGGAAATTTTCAAAGGGGTTAGCCTTCTTGGAATTCTGGGCGCATTTCTCGAAATTTTCAAAGGGGTTAGCCTTCTCGGAATTCTGGGGGCATTTTTCGAAATTTTCAAAGGGGTTAGACTTCTCGGCATTCTGGGCGCATTTTTCGAAATTTTCAAAGGGGCCTTCTCGGAATTCTGGGCGCATTTTTCGAAATTTTCAAAGGGGTTAGCCTTCTCGGAATTCTGGGCGCATTTTTCGAAATTTTCAAAGGGGTTAGCCTTCTGGGAATTCTGGGCGCATTTTTCGAAATTTTCAAAGGGGTTAGCCTTCTCGGAATTCTGGGCGCATTTTTCGAAATTTTCAAAGGGGTTAGCCTCCTCGGAATTCTGGGCACATTTTTTGAAATTATCAAAGGGGTTACCGTCCTCGGAATTCTGGGCGCATTTTTCGAAATTTTCAAAGGGGTTAGCCTCCTCGGAATTCTGGGCGCATTTTTCGAAATTTTCAAAGGGTTAGCCTTCTCGGAATTCTGGGCGCATTTTTCGAAATTTTCAAATGGGTTAGCCTTCTCGGAATTCTGGGCGCATTTTTCGAAATTTTCAAATGGGTTAGCCTTCTCGGAATTCTGGGCGCATTTTTCGAAATTTTCAAAGGGGTTAGCCTTCTCGGAATTCTGGGCGCATTTTTCGAAATTTTCAAAGGGGTTAGCCTTCTCGGAATTCTGGGCGCATTTTTCGAAATTTTCAAAGGGGTTAGACTTCTCGGCATTCTGGGCGCATTTTTCGAAATTTTCAAAGGGGCCTTCTCGGAATTCTGGGCGCATTTTTCGAAATCTTCAAAGGGGTTAGCCTTCTCGGAATTCTGAGCGCATTTTTCGAAATTTTTACGGGGTTAGCCTTCTCGGAATTCAGGGCGCATTTTTCGAAATTTCCAAAGGGGTTGGCCTTCTCGGAATTCTGGGTGCATTTTTCGAAATTTTCAAACGGGTTAGCCTTCTCGGAATTCTGGGCGCATTTTTCGAAATTTTCAAAGGGGTTAGCCTTCTCGGAATTCTGGGCGCATTTTTCGAAATTTTCAAAGGGTTTAGCCTTCTCGGAATTCTGGGCGCATTTTTCGAAATTTTCAAAGGGGTTAGCCTTCTCGGAATTCAGGGGGCATTTTTCGAAATTTTCAACGGGGTAAGGCTTCTCGGAATTGTGGGCGCTTTTTTCGAAATTTTCAAAGGGGTTTGCCTTCTCGGAATTCTGGGCGCATTTCTCGAAATTTTCAAAGGGGTTAGCCTTCTCGGAATCCTGGGCTCATTTTTCGAAATTTTCAAAGGGGTTAGCCTCCTCGGAATTCTGGGCGCATTTTTCGAAATTTTCAAAGGGGTTAGCCTTCTCGGAATTCTGGGCGTATTTTTCGATTTTTTCAAAGGGGTTAGACTTCATGGCATTCTGGGCTCATTTTTCGAAATTTTCAAAGGGGTTAGCCTTCTCGGCATTCTGGGCTCATTTTTGGAAATTTTCAAAGGGGGTTAGCCTTCTCGGAATTCTGGGCGCATTTTTCGAAATTTTCAAAGGGGTTAGCCATCTCGGAATTCTGGGCGCATTTTTCGAAATTTTCAAAGGGGTTAGCCTTCTCGGAATTCTGGGCGCATTTTTCGAAATTTTCAAAGGGGTTAGCCTCCTCGGAATTCTGGGCACATTTTTCGAAATTTTCAAAAGGGTTAGCCTCCTCGGAATTCTGGGCGCATTTTTCGAAATTTTCAAAGGGGTTAGCCTTCTCGGAATTCTGGGCGCATTTTTCGAAATTTTCAAAGGGGTTAGCCTTCTCGGAATTCTGGGCGTATTTTTCGATTTTTTCAAAGGGGTTAGACTTCATGGCATTCTGGGCGCATTTTTCGAAATTGTCAAAGGGGTTTGCCTTCTCGGAATTCTGGGCGCATTTCTCTAAATTTTCAAAGGGGTTAGCCTTCTCGGAATCCTGGGCGCATTTTTCGAAATTTTCAAAGGGGTTAGCCTCCTCGGAATTCTGGGCGCATTTTTCGAAATTTTCAAAGGGGTTAGCCTTCTCGGAATTCTGGGCGTATTTTTCGATTTTTTCAAAGGGGTTAGACTTCATGGCATTCTGGGCTCATTTTTCGAAATTTTCAAAGGGGTTAGCCTTCTCGGCATTCTGGGCTCATTTTTGGAAATTTTCAAAGGGGTTAGCCTTCTCGGAATTCTGGGCGCATTTTTCGAAATTTTCAAAGGGGTTAGCCATCTCGGAATTCTGGGCGCATTTTTCGAAATTTTCAAAGGGGTTAGCCTTCTCGGAATTCTGGGCGCATTTTTCGAAATTTTCAAAGCGGATAGCCTCCTCGGAATTCTGGGCACATTTTTCGAAATTTTCAAAAGGGTTAGCCTCCTCGGAATTCTGGGCGCATTTCTCGAAATTTTCAAAGGGGTTAGCCTCCTCGGAATTCTGGGCGCATTTTTCGAAATTTTCAAACGGGTTAGCCTTCTCGGAACTCTGGGCGCATTTTTCAAAATTTTCAAAGGGGTTAGCCTTCTCGGAATTCTGGGCGCATTTTTCGAAATTTTCAAAGGGGTTAGCCTTCTCGGAATTCTGGGCGCATTTTTCGAAATTTTCAAAGGGGTTAGCCTTCTCGGAATTCTGGGCGCATTTTTCGAAATTTTCAAAGGGGTTAGCCTTCTCGGAATTCAGGGCGCATTTTTCGAAATTTTCAAAGGGGTTAGCCTTCTCGGAATTCTGGGCGCATTTTTCGAAATTTTCAAAGAAGTTGGCCTTCTTGGAATTCTGGGCGCATTTTTCGAAATTTTCAAAGGGATTAGCCTTCTCGGAATTCTGGGCGCATTTTTCGATTTTTTCAAAGGGGTTAGACTTCATGGCATTCTGGGCTCATTTTCCGAAATTTTCAAAGGGGTTAGCCTTCTCGGCATTCTGGGCTCATTTTTTGAAATTTTCAAAGGGGTTAGCCTTCTCGGAATTCTGGGCGCATTTTTCGAAATTTTCAAAGGCTTCATGGGATTCTGGGCTCATTTTTCGAAATTTTCAAAGGGGTTAGCCTTCTCGGCATTCTGGGCTCATTTTTCGAAACTTTCAAAGGGGTTAGACTTCTTGGAATTCTGGGCGCATTTTTCGAAATTTTCAAAGGGGTTAGCCTTCTCGGAATTCTGGGCGCATTTTTCGAAATTTTCAAAGGGGTTAGCCTTCTCGGAATTCTGGGCGCATTTTTCGAAATTTTCAAAGTGGTTAGCCTTCTCGGAATTCTGGGCGCATTTTTCGAAATTTGCAAAGGGGTTTGCCTTCTCGGAATTCTGGGCGCATTTTTCGAAATTCTCAAAGGGGTTAGCCCTCTCGGAATTCTGGGCGCATTTTTCGAAATTTTCAAAGGGGTTAGCCTTCTCGGAACTCTGGGCGCATTTTTCGAAATTTTCAAAGGGGTTAGCCTTCTCGGAATTCTGGGCGCATTTTTCGAAATTTTTTAAAGGGTTAGCCTTCTCGGCATTCTGGGCTCATTTTTCGAAATTTTGAAAGGGGTTAGCCTACTCGGAATTCTGGGCGCATTTTTCGAAATTTTCAAAGGGGTTAGCCTTCTCGGAATTCTGGGCGCATTTTTCGAAATTTTCAAAGGGGTTAGCCTTCTCGGAATTCTGGGCGCATTTTTCGAAATTTGCAAAGGGGTTTGCCTTCTCGGAATTCTGGGCACATTTTTTTGAAATTTTCAAAGGGGTGAGCCTTCTCGGAATTCTGGGCGCATTTTTCGAAATTTTCAGAGGGGTTAGCCTTCTCGGAATTCTGGGCGCATTTTTCGAAATTTTTAAAGGGGTTAGCCTTCTCGGAATTCTGGACGCATTTTTCGAAATTTTCAAAGGGGTTAGCCTTGTCGGAATTTTGGGCGCATTTTTCGTTTTTTTCAAAGGGGTTAGACTTCATGGCATTCTGGGCTCATTTTTCGAAATTTTCAAAGGGGATAGCCTTCTCGGAATTCTGGGCGCATTTTTCGAAATTTCCAAAGGAGTTAGCCTTCTCGGAATTCTGGGCGCATTTTTCGAAATTTTCAAAGGGGTTAGCCTCCTCCGAATTCTGGGCACATTTTTTGAAATTTTCAAAGGGGTTACCGTCCTCGGAATTCTGGGCGCATTTTTCGAAATTTTCAAAAGGGTTAGCCTCCTCGGAATTCTGGGCACATTTTTCGAAATTTTCAAAGGGGTTAGCCATCTCTGAATTCTGGGCGCATTTTTCGAAATTCTCAAAGGGGTTAGCCTTCTCGGAATTCTGGGCGCATTTTTCGAAATTTTCAAAGGGGTTAGCCTTCTCGGAACTCTGGGCACATTTTTGGAAATTTTCAAAGGGGTTAGCCTTCTCGGAATTCTGGGCGCATTTTTCGAAATTTTCAAAGGGGTTAGCCTTCTCGGAATTCTGGGGGCATTTTTCGAAATTTTCAAAGGGGTTAGACTTCTCGGCATTCTGGGCTCATTTTTCGAAATTTTCAAAGGGGCCTTCTCGGAATTCTGGGCGCATTTTTCGAAATTTTCAAAGGGGTTAGCCTCCTCGGAATTCTGGGCACATTTTTCGAAATTTTCAAAGGGGTTAGCCATCTCTGAATTCTGGGCGCATTTTTCGAAATTTTCAAAGGGGCCTTCTCGGCATTCTGGGCTCATTTTTGGAAATTTTCAAAGGGGTTAGCCTTCTCGGAATTCTGGGCGCATTTTTCGAAATTTTCAAAGGGGTTAGCCATCTCGGAATTCTGGGCGCATTTTTCGAAATTTTCAAAGGGGTTAGCCTTCTCGGTATTCTGGGCGCATTTTTCGAAATTTTCAAATTGGTTAGCCTTCTCGGAATTCTGGGCGCATTTTTCGAAATTTTCAAAGGGGTTAGCCTTCTCGGAATACTGGGCGCATTTTTCGAAATTTTCAAAGGGGTTAGCCTCCTCGGAATTCTGGGCACATTTTTCGAAATTTTCAAAAGTGTTAGCCCCCTCGGAATTCTGGGCGCATTTCTCGAAATTTTCAAAGGGGTTAGCCTCCTCGGAATTCTGGGCGCATTTTTCGAAATTTTCAAACGGGTTAGCCTTCTCGGAACTCTGGGCGCATTTTTCGAAATTTTCAAAGGGGTTAGCCTTCTCGGAATTCTGGGCGCATTTTTCGAAATTTTCAAAGGGGTTAGCCTTCTCGGAATTCTGGGCGCATTTTTCGAAATTTTCAAAGGGGTTAGCCTTCTCGGAATTCTGGGCGCATTTTTCGAAATTTTCAAAGGGGTTAGCCTTCTCGGAATTCAGGGCGCATTTTTCGAAATTTTCAAAAGGGTTAGCCTTCTCGGAATTCTGGGCGCATTTTTCGAAATTTTCAAAGAAGTTGGCCTTCTTGGAATTCTGGGCGCATTTTTCGAAATTTTCAAAGGGATTAGCCTTCTCGGAATTCTGGGCGCATTTTTCGATTTTTTCAAAGGGGTTAGACTTCATGGCATTCTGGGCTCATTTTCCGAAATTTTCAAAGGGGTTAGCCTTCTCGGCATTCTGGGCTCATTTTTCGAAATTTTCAAAGGGGTTAGCCTTCTTTGAATTCTGGGCGCATTTTTCGAAATTTTCAAAGGCTTCATGGGATTCTGGGCTCATTTTTCGAAATTTTCAAAGGGGTTAGCCTTCTCGGCATTCTGGGCTCATTTTTCGAAATTTTCAAAGGGGTTAGCCTTCTTGGAATTCTGGGCGCATTTTTCGAAATTTTCAAAGGGGTTAGCCTTCTCGGAATTCTGGGCGCATTTTTCGAAATTTTCAAAGGGGTTAGCCTTCTCGGAATTCTGGCCGCATTTTTCGAAATTTTCAAAGTGGTTAGCCTTCTCGGAATTCTGGGCGCATTTTTCGAAATTTGCAAAGGGGTTTGCCTTCTCGGAATTCTGGGCGCATTTTTCGAAATTCTCAAAGGGGTTAGCCTTCTCGGAATTCTGGGCGCATTTTTCGAAATTTTCAAAGGGGTTAGCCTTCTCGGAACTCTGGGCGCATTTTTCGAAATTTTCAAAGGGGTTAGCCTTCTCGGAACTCTGGGCGCATTTTTTGAAATTTTCAAAGGGGTTAGCCTTCTCGGAATTCTGGGCGCATTTTTCGAAATTTTTTAAAGGGTTAGCCTTCTCGGAATTCTGGGCGCATTTTTCGAAATTTTCAAAGGGGTTAGCCTTCTCGGAATTCTGGGCGCATTTTTCGATTTTTTCAAAGGGGTTTGCCTTCTCGGAATTCTGGGCACATTTTTTTGAAATTTTCAAAGGGGTGAGCCTTCTCGGAATTCTGGGCGCATTTTTCGAAATTTTCAGAGGGGTTAGCCTTCTCGGAATTCTGGGCGCATTTTTCGAAATTTTTAAAGGGGTTAGCCTTCTCGGAATTCTGGGCGCATTTTTCGAAATTTTCAAAGGGGTTAGCCTTGTCGGAATTTTGGGCGCATTTTTCGTTTTTTTCAAAGGGGTTAGACTTCATGGCATTCTGGGCTCATTTTTCGAAATTTTCAAAGGGGATAGCCTTCTCGGAATTCTGGGCGCATTTTTCGAAATTTCCAAAGGAGTTAGCCTTCTCGGAATTCTGGGCGCATTTTTCGAAATTTTCAAAGGGGTTAGCCTCCTCCGAATTCTGGGCACATTTTTTGAAATTTTCAAAGGGGTTACCGTCCTCGGAATTCTGGGCGCATTTTTCGAAATTTTCAAAGGGGTTAGCCTCCTCGGAATTCTGGGCACATTTTTCGAAATTTTCAAAGGGGTTAGCCATCTCTGAATTCTGGGCGCATTTTTCGAAATTCTCAAAGGGGTTAGCCTTCTCGGAATTCTGGGCGCATTTTTCGAAATTTTCAAAGGGGTTAGCCTTCTCGGAACTCTGGGCACATTTTTGGAAATTTTCAGAGGGGTTAGCCTTCTTGGAATTCTGGGCGCATTTTTCGAAATTTTCAAAGGGGTTAGCCTTCTCGGAATTCTGGGGGCATTTTTCGAAATTTTCAAAGGGGTTAGACTTCTCGGCATTCTGGGCGCATTTTTCGAAATTTTCAAAGGGGCCTTCTCGGAATTCTGGGCGCATTTTTCGAAATTTTCAAAGGGGTTAGCCTTCTCGGAATTCTGGGCGCATTTTTCGAAATTTTCAAAGGGGTTAGCCTTCTGGGAATTCTGGGCGCATTTTCGAAATTTTCAAAGGGGTTAGCCTTCTCGGAATTCTGGGCGCATTTTTCGAAATTTTCAAAGGGGTTAGCCTCCTCGGAATTCTGGGCACATTTTTTGAAATTATCAAAGGGGTTACCGTCCTCGGAATTCTGGGCGCATTTTTCGAAATTTTCAAAGGGGTTAGCCTCCTCGGAATTCTGGGCGCATTTTTCGAAATTTTCAAAGGGTTAGCCTTCTCGGAATCCTGGGCTCATTTTTCGAAATTTTCAAAGGGGTTAGCCTCCTCGGAATTCTGGGCGCATTTTTCGAAATTTTCAAAGGGGTTAGCCTTCTCGGAATTCTGGGCGTATTTTTCGATTTTTTCAAAGGGGTTAGACTTCATGGCATTCTGGGCTCATTTTTCGAAATTTTCAAAGGGGTTAGCCTTCTCGGCATTCTGGGCTCATTTTTGGAAATTTTCAAAGGGGGTTAGCCTTCTCGGAATTCTGGGCGCATTTTTCGAAATTTTCAAAGGGGTTAGCCATCTCGGAATTCTGGGCGCATTTTTCGAAATTTTCAAAGGGGTTAGCCTTCTCGGAATTCTGGGCGCATTTTTCGAAATTTTCAAAGGGGTTAGCCTCCTCGGAATTCTGGGCACATTTTTCGAAATTTTCAAAAGGGTTAGCCTCCTCGGAATTCTGGGCGCATTTTTCGAAATTTTCAAAGGGGTTAGCCTTCTCGGAATTCTGGGCGCATTTTTCGAAATTTTCAAAGGGGTTAGCCTTCTCGGAATTCTGGGCGTATTTTTCGATTTTTTCAAAGGGGTTAGACTTCATGGCATTCTGGGCGCATTTTTCGAAATTGTCAAAGGGGTTTGCCTTCTCGGAATTCTGGGCGCATTTCTCTAAATTTTCAAAGGGGTTAGCCTTCTCGGAATCCTGGGCGCATTTTTCGAAATTTTCAAAGGGGTTAGCCTCCTCGGAATTCTGGGCGCATTTTTCGAAATTTTCAAAGGGGTTAGCCTTCTCGGAATTCTGGGCGTATTTTTCGATTTTTTCAAAGGGGTTAGACTTCATGGCATTCTGGGCTCATTTTTCGAAATTTTCAAAGGGGTTAGCCTTCTCGGCATTCTGGGCTCATTTTTGGAAATTTTCAAAGGGGTTAGCCTTCTCGGAATTCTGGGCGCATTTTTCGAAATTTTCAAAGGGGTTAGCCATCTCGGAATTCTGGGCGCATTTTTCGAAATTTTCAAAGGGGTTAGCCTTCTCGGAATTCTGGGCGCATTTTTCGAAATTTTCAAAGCGGATAGCCTCCTCGGAATTCTGGGCACATTTTTCGAAATTTTCAAAAGGGTTAGCCTCCTCGGAATTCTGGGCGCATTTCTCGAAATTTTCAAAGGGGTTAGCCTCCTCGGAATTCTGGGCGCATTTTTCGAAATTTTCAAACGGGTTAGCCTTCTCGGAACTCTGGGCGCATTTTTCAAAATTTTCAAAGGGGTTAGCCTTCTCGGAATTCTGGGCGCATTTTTCGAAATTTTCAAAGGGGTTAGCCTTCTCGGAATTCTGGGCGCATTTTTCGAAATTTTCAAAGGGGTTAGCCTTCTCGGAATTCTGGGCGCATTTTTCGAAATTTTCAAAGGGGTTAGCCTTCTCGGAATTCAGGGCGCATTTTTCGAAATTTTCAAAGGGGTTAGCCTTCTCGGAATTCTGGGCGCATTTTTCGAAATTTTCAAAGAAGTTGGCCTTCTTGGAATTCTGGGCGCATTTTTCGAAATTTTCAAAGGGATTAGCCTTCTCGGAATTCTGGGCGCATTTTTCGATTTTTTCAAAGGGGTTAGACTTCATGGCATTCTGGGCTCATTTTCCGAAATTTTCAAAGGGGTTAGCCTTCTCGGCATTCTGGGCTCATTTTTTGAAATTTTCAAAGGGGTTAGCCTTCTCGGAATTCTGGGCGCATTTTTCGAAATTTTCAAAGGCTTCATGGGATTCTGGGCTCATTTTTCGAAATTTTCAAAGGGGTTAGCCTTCTCGGCATTCTGGGCTCATTTTTCGAAACTTTCAAAGGGGTTAGACTTCTTGGAATTCTGGGCGCATTTTTCGAAATTTTCAAAGGGGTTAGCCTTCTCGGAATTCTGGGCGCATTTTTCGAAATTTTCAAAGGGGTTAGCCTTCTCGGAATTCTGGGCGCATTTTTCGAAATTTTCAAAGTGGTTAGCCTTCTCGGAATTCTGGGCGCATTTTTCGAAATTTGCAAAGGGGTTTGCCTTCTCGGAATTCTGGGCGCATTTTTCGAAATTCTCAAAGGGGTTAGCCCTCTCGGAATTCTGGGCGCATTTTTCGAAATTTTCAAAGGGGTTAGCCTTCTCGGAACTCTGGGCGCATTTTTCGAAATTTTCAAAGGGGTTAGCCTTCTCGGAATTCTGGGCGCATTTTTCGAAATTTTTTAAAGGGTTAGCCTTCTCGGCATTCTGGGCTCATTTTTCGAAATTTTGAAAGGGGTTAGCCTACTCGGAATTCTGGGCGCATTTTTCGAAATTTTCAAAGGGGTTAGCCTTCTCGGAATTCTGGGCGCATTTTTCGAAATTTTCAAAGGGGTTAGCCTTCTCGGAATTCTGGGCGCATTTTTCGAAATTTGCAAAGGGGTTTGCCTTCTCGGAATTCTGGGCACATTTTTTTGAAATTTTCAAAGGGGTGAGCCTTCTCGGAATTCTGGGCGCATTTTTCGAAATTTTCAGAGGGGTTAGCCTTCTCGGAATTCTGGGCGCATTTTTCGAAATTTTTAAAGGGGTTAGCCTTCTCGGAATTCTGGACGCATTTTTCGAAATTTTCAAAGGGGTTAGCCTTGTCGGAATTTTGGGCGCATTTTTCGTTTTTTTCAAAGGGGTTAGACTTCATGGCATTCTGGGCTCATTTTTCGAAATTTTCAAAGGGGATAGCCTTCTCGGAATTCTGGGCGCATTTTTCGAAATTTCCAAAGGAGTTAGCCTTCTCGGAATTCTGGGCGCATTTTTCGAAATTTTCAAAGGGGTTAGCCTCCTCCGAATTCTGGGCACATTTTTTGAAATTTTCAAAGGGGTTACCGTCCTCGGAATTCTGGGCGCATTTTTCGAAATTTTCAAAAGGGTTAGCCTCCTCGGAATTCTGGGCACATTTTTCGAAATTTTCAAAGGGGTTAGCCATCTCTGAATTCTGGGCGCATTTTTCGAAATTCTCAAAGGGGTTAGCCTTCTCGGAATTCTGGGCGCATTTTTCGAAATTTTCAAAGGGGTTAGCCTTCTCGGAACTCTGGGCACATTTTTGGAAATTTTCAAAGGGGTTAGCCTTCTCGGAATTCTGGGCGCATTTTTCGAAATTTTCAAAGGGGTTAGCCTTCTCGGAATTCTGGGGGCATTTTTCGAAATTTTCAAAGGGGTTAGACTTCTCGGCATTCTGGGCTCATTTTTCGAAATTTTCAAAGGGGCCTTCTCGGAATTCTGGGCGCATTTTTCGAAATTTTCAAAGGGGTTAGCCTCCTCGGAATTCTGGGCACATTTTTCGAAATTTTCAAAGGGGTTAGCCATCTCTGAATTCTGGGCGCATTTTTCGAAATTTTCAAAGGGGCCTTCTCGGCATTCTGGGCTCATTTTTGGAAATTTTCAAAGGGGTTAGCCTTCTCGGAATTCTGGGCGCATTTTTCGAAATTTTCAAAGGGGTTAGCCATCTCGGAATTCTGGGCGCATTTTTCGAAATTTTCAAAGGGGTTAGCCTTCTCGGTATTCTGGGCGCATTTTTCGAAATTTTCAAATTGGTTAGCCTTCTCGGAATTCTGGGCGCATTTTTCGAAATTTTCAAAGGGGTTAGCCTTCTCGGAATACTGGGCGCATTTTTCGAAATTTTCAAAGGGGTTAGCCTCCTCGGAATTCTGGGCACATTTTTCGAAATTTTCAAAAGTGTTAGCCCCCTCGGAATTCTGGGCGCATTTCTCGAAATTTTCAAAGGGGTTAGCCTCCTCGGAATTCTGGGCGCATTTTTCGAAATTTTCAAACGGGTTAGCCTTCTCGGAACTCTGGGCGCATTTTTCGAAATTTTCAAAGGGGTTAGCCTTCTCGGAATTCTGGGCGCATTTTTCGAAATTTTCAAAGGGGTTAGCCTTCTCGGAATTCTGGGCGCATTTTTCGAAATTTTCAAAGGGGTTAGCCTTCTCGGAATTCTGGGCGCATTTTTCGAAATTTTCAAAGGGGTTAGCCTTCTCGGAATTCAGGGCGCATTTTTCGAAATTTTCAAAAGGGTTAGCCTTCTCGGAATTCTGGGCGCATTTTTCGAAATTTTCAAAGAAGTTGGCCTTCTTGGAATTCTGGGCGCATTTTTCGAAATTTTCAAAGGGATTAGCCTTCTCGGAATTCTGGGCGCATTTTTCGATTTTTTCAAAGGGGTTAGACTTCATGGCATTCTGGGCTCATTTTCCGAAATTTTCAAAGGGGTTAGCCTTCTCGGCATTCTGGGCTCATTTTTCGAAATTTTCAAAGGGGTTAGCCTTCTTTGAATTCTGGGCGCATTTTTCGAAATTTTCAAAGGCTTCATGGGATTCTGGGCTCATTTTTCGAAATTTTCAAAGGGGTTAGCCTTCTCGGCATTCTGGGCTCATTTTTCGAAATTTTCAAAGGGGTTAGCCTTCTTGGAATTCTGGGCGCATTTTTCGAAATTTTCAAAGGGGTTAGCCTTCTCGGAATTCTGGGCGCATTTTTCGAAATTTTCAAAGGGGTTAGCCTTCTCGGAATTCTGGCCGCATTTTTCGAAATTTTCAAAGTGGTTAGCCTTCTCGGAATTCTGGGCGCATTTTTCGAAATTTGCAAAGGGGTTTGCCTTCTCGGAATTCTGGGCGCATTTTTCGAAATTCTCAAAGGGGTTAGCCTTCTCGGAATTCTGGGCGCATTTTTCGAAATTTTCAAAGGGGTTAGCCTTCTCGGAACTCTGGGCGCATTTTTCGAAATTTTCAAAGGGGTTAGCCTTCTCGGAACTCTGGGCGCATTTTTTGAAATTTTCAAAGGGGTTAGCCTTCTCGGAATTCTGGGCGCATTTTTCGAAATTTTTTAAAGGGTTAGCCTTCTCGGAATTCTGGGCGCATTTTTCGAAATTTTCAAAGGGGTTAGCCTTCTCGGAATTCTGGGCGCATTTTTCGATTTTTTCAAAGGGGTTTGCCTTCTCGGAATTCTGGGCACATTTTTTTGAAATTTTCAAAGGGGTGAGCCTTCTCGGAATTCTGGGCGCATTTTTCGAAATTTTCAGAGGGGTTAGCCTTCTCGGAATTCTGGGCGCATTTTTCGAAATTTTTAAAGGGGTTAGCCTTCTCGGAATTCTGGGCGCATTTTTCGAAATTTTCAAAGGGGTTAGCCTTGTCGGAATTTTGGGCGCATTTTTCGTTTTTTTCAAAGGGGTTAGACTTCATGGCATTCTGGGCTCATTTTTCGAAATTTTCAAAGGGGATAGCCTTCTCGGAATTCTGGGCGCATTTTTCGAAATTTCCAAAGGAGTTAGCCTTCTCGGAATTCTGGGCGCATTTTTCGAAATTTTCAAAGGGGTTAGCCTCCTCCGAATTCTGGGCACATTTTTTGAAATTTTCAAAGGGGTTACCGTCCTCGGAATTCTGGGCGCATTTTTCGAAATTTTCAAAGGGGTTAGCCTCCTCGGAATTCTGGGCACATTTTTCGAAATTTTCAAAGGGGTTAGCCATCTCTGAATTCTGGGCGCATTTTTCGAAATTCTCAAAGGGGTTAGCCTTCTCGGAATTCTGGGCGCATTTTTCGAAATTTTCAAAGGGGTTAGCCTTCTCGGAACTCTGGGCACATTTTTGGAAATTTTCAGAGGGGTTAGCCTTCTTGGAATTCTGGGCGCATTTTTCGAAATTTTCAAAGGGGTTAGCCTTCTCGGAATTCTGGGGGCATTTTTCGAAATTTTCAAAGGGGTTAGACTTCTCGGCATTCTGGGCGCATTTTTCGAAATTTTCAAAGGGGCCTTCTCGGAATTCTGGGCGCATTTTTCGAAATTTTCAAAGGGGTTAGCCTTCTCGGAATTCTGGGCGCATTTTTCGAAATTTTCAAAGGGGTTAGCCTTCTGGGAATTCTGGGCGCATTTTCGAAATTTTCAAAGGGGTTAGCCTTCTCGGAATTCTGGGCGCATTTTTCGAAATTTTCAAAGGGGTTAGCCTCCTCGGAATTCTGGGCACATTTTTTGAAATTATCAAAGGGGTTACCGTCCTCGGAATTCTGGGCGCATTTTTCGAAATTTTCAAAGGGGTTAGCCTCCTCGGAATTCTGGGCGCATTTTTCGAAATTTTCAAAGGGTTAGCCTTCTCGGAATTCTGGGCGCATTTTTCGAAATTTTCAAATGGGTTAGCCTTCTCGGAATTCTGGGCGCATTTTTCGAAATTTTCAAATGGGTTAGCCTTCTCGGAATTCTGGGCGCATTTTTCGAAATTTTCAAAGGGGTTAGCCTTCTCGGAATTCTGGGCGCATTTTTCGAAATTTTCAAAGGGGTTAGCCTTCTCGGAATTCTGGGCGCATTTTTCGACATTTTCAAAGGGGTTAGACTTCTCGGCATTCTGGGCGCATTTTTCGAAATTTTCAAAGGGGCCTTCTCGGAATTCTGGGCGCATTTTTCGAAATCTTCAAAGGGGTTAGCCTTCTCGGAATTCTGAGCGCATTTTTCGAAATTTTTATCGGGTTAGCCTTCTCGGAATTCAGGGCGCATTTTTCGAAATTTCCAAAGGGGTTGGCCTTCTCGGAATTCTGGGTGCATTTTTCGAAATTTTCAAACGGGTTAGCCTTCTCGGAATTCTGGGCGCATTTTTCGAAATTTTCAAAGGGGTTAGCCTTCTCGGAATTCTGGGCGCATTTTTCGAAATTTTCAAAGGGTTTAGCCTTCTCGGAATTCTGGGCGCATTTTTCGAAATTTTCAAAGGGGTTAGCCTTCTCGGAATTCAGGGGGCATTTTTCGAAATTTTCAACGGGGTAAGGCTTCTCGGAATTGTGGGCGCTTTTTTCGAAATTTTCAAAGGGGTTAGCCTTCTCGGAATTCTGGGCGCATTTTTCGAAATTGTCAAAGGGGTTTGCCTTCTCGGAATTCTGGGCGCATTTCTCGAAATTTTCAAAGGGGTTAGCCTTCTCGGAATCCTGGGCGCATTTTTCGAAATTTTCAAAGGGGTTAGCCTCCTCGGAATTCTGGGCGCATTTTTCGAAATTTTCAAAGGGGTTAGCCTTCTCGGAATTCTGGGCGTATTTTTCGATTTTTTCAAAGGGGTTAGACTTCATGGCATTCTGGGCTCATTTTTCGAAATTTTCAAAGGGGTTAGCCTTCTCGGCATTCTGGGCTCATTTTTGGAAATTTTCAAAGGGGTTAGCCTTCTCGGAATTCTGGGCGCATTTTTCGAAATTTTCAAAGGGGTTAGCCATCTCGGAATTCTGGGCGCATTTTTCGAAATTTTCAAAGGGGTTAGCCTTCTCGGAATTCTGGGCGCATTTTTCGAAATTTTCAAAGGGGTTAGCCTCCTCGGAATTCTGGGCACATTTTTCGAAATTTTCAAAAGGGTTAGCCTCCTCGGAATTCTGGGCGCATTTCTCGAAATTTTCAAAGGGGTTAGCCTCCTCGGAATTCTGGGCGCATTTTTCGAAATTTTCAAACGGGTTAGCCTTCTCGGAACTCTGGGCGCATTTTTCGAAATTTTCAAAGGGGTTAGCCTTCTCGGAATTCAGGGCGCATTTTTCGAAATTTTCAAAGGGGTTAGCCTTCTCGGAATTCTGGGCGCATTTTTCGAAATTTTCAAAGAAGTTGGCCTTCTTGGAATTCTGGGCGCATTTTTCGAAATTTTCAAAGGGATTAGCCTTCTCGGAATTCTGGGCGCATTTTTCGATTTTTTCAAAGGGGTTAGACTTCATGGCATTCTGGGCTCATTTTCCGAAATTTTCAAAGGGGTTAGCCTTCTCGGCATTCTGGGCTCATTTTTTGAAATTTTCAAAGGGGTTAGCCTTCTCGGAATTCTGGGCGCATTTTTCGAAATTTTCAAAGGCTTCATGGGATTCTGGGCTCATTTTTCGAAATTTTCAAAGGGGTTAGCCTTCTCGGCATTCTGGGCTCATTTTTCGAAACTTTCAAAGGGGTTAGACTTCTTGGAATTCTGGGCGCATTTTTCGAAATTTTCAAAGGGGTTAGCCTTCTCGGAATTCTGGGCGCATTTTTCGAAATTTTCAAAGGGGTTAGCCTTCTCGGAATTCTGGGCGCATTTTTCGAAATTTTCAAAGTGGTTAGCCTTCTCGGAATTCTGGGCGCATTTTTCGAAATTTGCAAAGGGGTTTGCCTTCTCGGAATTCTGGGCGCATTTTTCGAAATTCTCAAAGGGGTTAGCCCTCTCGGAATTCTGGGCGCATTTTTCGAAATTTTCAAAGGGGTTAGCCTTCTCGGAACTCTGGGCGCATTTTTCGAAATTTTCAAAGGGGTTAGCCTTCTCGGAATTCTGGGCGCATTTTTCGAAATTTTTTAAAGGGTTAGCCTTCTCGGAATTCTGGGCGCATTTTTCGAAATTTTCAAAGGGGTTAGCCTTCTCGGAATTCTGGGCGCATTTTTCGATTTTTTCAAAGGGGTTAGAGTTCATGGCATTCTGGGCTCATTTTTCGAAATTTTCAAAGGGGTTAGCCTTCTCGGCATTCTGGGCTCATTTTTCGAAATTTTGAAAGGGGTTAGCCTACTCGGAATTCTGGGCGCATTTTTCGAAATTTTCAAAGGGGTTAGCCTTCTCGGAATTCTGGGCGCATTTTTCGAAATTTTCAAAGGGGTTAGCCTTCTCGGAATTCTGGGCGCATTTTTCGAAATTTGCAAAGGGGTTTGCCTTCTCGGAATTCTGGGCACATTTTTTTGAAATTTTCAAAGGGGTGAGCCTTCTCGGAATTCTGGGCGCATTTTTCGAAATTTTCAGAGGGGTTAGCCTTCTCGGAATTCTGGGCGCATTTTTCGAAATTTTTAAAGGGGTTAGCCTTCTCGGAATTCTGGACGCATTTTTCGAAATTTTCAAAGGGGTTAGCCTTGTCGGAATTTTGGGCGCATTTTTCGTTTTTTTCAAAGGGGTTAGACTTCATGGCATTCTGGGCTCATTTTTCGAAATTTTCAAAGGGGTTAGCCATCTCTGAATTCTGGGCGCATTTTTCGAAATTCTCAAAGGGGTTAGCCTTCTCGGAATTCTGGGCGCATTTTTCGAAATTTTCAAAGGGGTTAGCCTTCTCGGAACTCTGGGCACATTTTTGGAAATTTTCAAAGGGGTTAGCCTTCTCGGAATTCTGGGCGCATTTTTCGAAATTTTCAACGGGGTAAGCCTTCTCGGAATTCTGGGCGCTTTTTTCGAAATTTTCAAAGGGGTTAGCCTTCTCGGAATTCTGGGCGCATTTTTCGAAATTGTCAAAGGGGTTGGCCTTCTCGGAATTCTGGGCGCATTTTTCGAAATTTTCAAAGGGGTTGGCCTTCTCGGAATCCTGGGCGCATTTTTCGAAATTTTCAAAGGGGTTAGCCTTCTCGGAATTCTGGGCGCATTTTTCGATTTTTTCAAAGGGGTTGGCCTTCTCGGAATTCTGGGCGCATTTTTCGAAATTTTCAAAGGGGTTGGCCTTCTCGGAATCCTGGGCGCATTTTTCGAAATTTTCAAAGGGGTTAGCCTTCTCGGAATTCTGGGCGCATTTTTCGATTTTTTCAAAGGGGTTGGCCTTCTCGGAATCCTGGGCGCATTTTTCGAAATTTTCAAAGGGGTTAGCCTTCTCGGAATTCTGGGCGCATTTTTCGAAATTGTCAAAGGGGTTGGCCTTCTCGGAATTCTGGGCGCATTTTTCGAAATTTTCAAAGGGGTTGGCCTTCTCGGAATCCTGGGCGCATTTTTCGAAATTTTCAAAGGGGTTAGCCTTCTCGGAATTCTGGGCGCATTTTTCGATTTTTTCAAAGGGGTTCATGGACTTCATGGCATTCTGGGCTCATTTTTCGAAATTTTCAAAGGGGTTAGCCTTCTCGGCATTCTGGGCTCATTTTTGGAAATTTTCAAAGGGGTTAGCCTTCTCGGAATTCTGGGCGCATTTTTCGAAATTTTCGAAGGGGTTAGCCTTCTCGGCATTCAGAGCGCATTTTTCGAAATTTTCAAATTGGTTAGCCTTCTCGGAATTCTGGGCGCATTTTTTGAAATTTTCAAAGGGGTTAGCCTTCTCGGAATTCTGGGCGCATTTTTCGAAATTTTCAAAGGGGTTAGCCTTTTAGGAATTCTGGGCGCATTTTTCGAAATTTTCAAAGGGGTTAGCCTTCTCGGAACTCTGGGCGCATTTTTCGAAATTTTCAAAGGGGTTAGCCTTTTAGGAATTCTGGGTCGCATTTTTCGAAATTTTCAAAGGGGTTAGCCTTCTCGGAACTCTGGGCGCATTTTTCGAAATTCATGTAATGAATTTCATCTAAGTCTTTCAATCCAGAGCAGTCGGGAATATTTTCAAAATTTATAGCATGCAGCACAAAGCAATGTAATTATTTTTCTTTTATTTTTAACTTTATTTTATTTATAATTGTTGTAATTGAGATAGTATTGTTTAATTGATTTGTTTTAGTACTCTTTCGTTGTTGTTCTTGGGATTTTTCTTCATTTGATTCTACTATGCAGGCCTAATATTGTAGTTTAGTGGACTTAAAATAAAATAAAATAAAATAAAATAATTAAAGTAGCCTAATTAGATAATTATTGATTAATTTATTGCAATGCTAAAGGTCAAGATCAATTTTATTGCAGTTTTGATGAGATCTTTGCAAATATGGCCAGTTAATAAATGAAAATTGAAAGAATACTATTACCTGTGCAATATATAGGATTCTTCTTACTTCAAGTCTACAATTTAATGAATTTTTATTGAGATCTTCAGGCAAAAGTCGTCTTCTCTTCGCTCTAGTCCCGCAATATGTGTAGTAGCCGGTGAGAACTGATATGATCGTACATATTACACTCTACTATATGGGGAAGTCAGGCACACGAATATAGGCAAATCCTCCAATTTATAGGCGATTATATTACGCTAATGCACTTGTAAATATTTTATCGAAGATCTGAGGTCACCTATTATTTATAGATTAGTGCCATTAGCGAGGAATATTAGCGTACAAATAAATATCAATTCATGAAATTGATGTTTTCATTTTATGTTGCTTTGAATCATGATCATTGTTTAACAGAAGTCTCTTCATCTATTTTAAGTTCTATTTTACGGGATGAGCTGGTTTAGAAAAAGAAAAGGGGGCTAGCACGTTTTAAAGATTATACAGGATGTCCCCAGATCAAACTGTTGTTCTCTTCGCTTTCATACAAATGAATAGGCTAATTAACTATCTTCATTTTAAATCCTACAAATACTATTATTCCAAATACTAGTAGTATCGTGTCCCTACAATCATTTTCAAATCAAAATAACATAAATAACTAAAAAACAAAACATAAATATAAGCAAACACGATAGGCCAATTTAGTTTTGCTCAAAACATTATTTACGAGGGTTGATCAGAAAAAATGTTACAATTCGAATAAAGAAATATTTATGAACAATAAACAGAAAATACAAAAGGGAATTAAGAGGCATACACGTCTATCACTTTTCCACATAATCGACATTAAGCATTTATCAGAATGTACAAGCAATTTGTTTAACCTGTCTTGGTAGAAATCAGGTCCCTGTCCATTGAGCCAGGTTTCGGCGGATGTTTTCACAGCCCTGTCTGAAGGAGAAACCGACTACCGGGTAAGTACTCCTTCAACTTCGGAAACAGGAAATAGTCACTGGGTGCCAAATCTGGGCTGTATGGGGGTGACTCCAGATTTCCCACCCGAACCGTCACAACAATTCCTGCGTTGCTTGAGCAGTATGGGGCCTGGCATTGTCATGCAGAAGGATGACACCTTCACTCAACATGCCGGCCGTTTGCGTCGGATGGCTTCGCGTAACCGTGTCAAAGTGGCACAATAACGAGACCAATTTTCTAAGCGTCTTTCCATTTCAATCGTCCTGAACCGTCTAGGAACTTTCGCTACCTACCCGCAAACCAGCTGTGTGACAAGTAGTGCCATCTGTCTCCACACTGGAGAAACAAAAGTTTTCCATAATGTGTAGTTTTCAAATGCTGCGGCTTGTAACCTTTTTTTCTGATCAACCCTCGTAATACCTTCATTTCTTCCCATTCGTTCAGAGTCTTCAATGCATTATGATAGTGAAGGATTTGTCAATATTACTTCCTTTTTGCCTTTTATATAACTTCAAGAGGTGTAGGACTCATAATTTACTAATATACAACTTGATCATGTAGAAACTCAATGTGATAACCTCTCCTAAACAGTGGACCGAAAATTGCATTGGTAATGATCTTAAGCTATATATTTTGATTTCTTGCAGAGTTGTATGGTTACGCCTGTTATTGTATTTGGGCATATGGTATTTTTTTTACGAATTATTCAGTATTAATGCATAAATTATTGTAGTTCTCATGAAGTAGTTAGTTAGGAGGAGCCCTTAAATAAAAGAACCTAAGCCCAGTAAAAAAATGTACCAGGGAAAAAACCTATGCCCAGTAAAAAATTCACCTAGAAAAAGCCTAAGCCCAGTAAGAAATGCACCCAGGAAGAATCCAAAGCCCAGTAAAAAATTGCACCCAGGAAGAAACCTAAGCCCATTGAAAAATGCACCCAGGAAGAAACCTAAGACCAGTAAAAAAAATGCACCCAGGACAAAACCCAAGCCCAGTAAAAATGCGCGCAGGAAAAATCCTAAGCCCAGGAAGAAAGCTAAGCCAAGTAAAAAAATTCTCTCCAAGAGAAAAAAACCAAAGCCTAGTAAAAAATGTACCCAGAAAAATCCTAAGTCCAGTAAAAAAATACACCCAGAAAAAACCAAAGCGCAGTTAAAAAAATGCACCCAGAAAAACCTAAGCCCAGTTAAAAAATGCACCCAGGAAAAACCTAATCCCAGTAATAAAAGCACCCGTTTTCTTTCCTACCTACCTACTAGGGACTTACTCCTAACCTACAAATATACGCTTCGACAGGGATTCGAACTCTGTTTCTTTGACTTCGTAGTTGGAGACGCTAACCAGTACACTACGAGATTTCGTTAAACTATGATGTGAAAATTCATCTATCTTAGTCTATAATTCGTCATTACTGGGAAACCAGAGTGGGATAAACTAAAACTGAGTGGTCTGCCAAATTGCCCAGCTGGGTGAAATAGTTAAAACAACAGGTAAGTGTTCTGTACGATGCTGGTTGAAATCTCCCTTCTGCAAAGTTTTAAGTTATTTATTTATACTGGAAAAAGCAGAGCGCGATATAAGAGCTAAAAAGAAATACAATTTCAACAGTCATTGCTGGCTGAGGTGGTTAATACAGAATGCTTCTGAGCGAAAGGTCTCAGGTACGATCCCAGGGGGGTTAGAAAGTTTTTCAATAAATCTCTAAAATATTATAAAAACTAGAGCGGAATATAAGACAGCTGAAAGAACATTTAACTTCAGCAATATCCGGTGGTTGAAGTGACGGAAGGATTTTAAGTAAAAAAGATTAAAATTAGAAATAATTAAAATCCCAGAGCTCCATACATGATGGCTAAAAAGAAAGGTGCAAGCAACAAGTTGTGGTGGCCGAAGCGGCTAAAGAGACGTGCTTCGGAAGACAAGGTCCAGGGTTCGATCCCCGGGACGGAAGGATTTTAAGTAAAAAAGATTAAAATTAAAAATAATTAAAATCCCAGAGCTCCATACAAGAAGGCTAAAAAGGAAGGTGCAAGCAACGAGTTGTTGTGGCCGAAACGGTTCAAGAGACGTGCTTCGAAAGAGAAGGTCCTGGGTTCAATCCCCAGGACGGAAGGATTTTAAGTAAAACAGATTAAAATTAAAAATAATTAAAATCCCAGAGCTCCATACAAGAAAGCTAAAAAGGAAGGTGCAAGCAACAAGTTGTTGTGGCCGAAGCGGTTAAAGAAACGTGCTTCGAAAGAGAAGGTCCTGGGTTCAATCCCCGGGACGGAAGGATTTTAAGTAAAAAAGATTAAAATTAAAAATAATTAAAATCCCAGAGCTCCGTACAAGAATGTTAAAAAGGAAGGTGCAAGCAACAAGTTGTGGTGGCCGAAGCGGTTAAAGAGACGTGCTTCGGAATAGAAGGTCCCTGGTTCGATCCCCGGGACGGAAGGATTTTAAGTAAAAAAGATTAAAATTAAAAATAATTAAAATCCCAGATCTCCATACAAGAAGGCTAAAATGGAAGGTGCAAGCAATAAGTTGTTGTGGCCGAAGCGGTTAAAGAGACGTGCTTCGGAAGAGAAGGTCCCGGGTTCAATCCCCGGGACGGAAGGATTTTAAGTAAAAAAGATTAAAATTAAAAATTATTAATTTCCCAGAGCTCCGTACAAGAATGTTAAAAAGGAAGGTGCAAGCAACAAGTCGTGGTGGCCGAAGCTGTTAAAGAGACTTGCTTCGGAAGAGAAGGTCCCTGGATCGATCCCCGGGACGGAGGGATTTTAAGTAAAAAAAGATTAAAATTAAAAATAATTAAAATCCCAGAGCTCCGTACAAGAATGTTAAAAAGGAAAGTGCTTACAACAAGTTGTTGTGGCCGAAGCGGTTAAAGAGACGTGCTTCGGAATAGAAGGTCCCGGGTTCGATCCCCGGGACTGAAGGATTTTAAGTAAAAAAGATTAAAATTAAAAATAATTAAAATCCCAGATCTCCATACAAGAAGGCTAAAAAGGAAGGTGAAAGCAATAAGTTGTTGTGGCCGAAGCGGTTAAAGAGACGTGCTTCGGAAGAGAAGGTCCCGGGTTCAAACCCCGGGACGGAAGGATTTTAAGTAAAAAAGATTAAAATTAAAAATAATTAAAATCCCAGAGCTCCGTACAAGAATGTTAAAAAGGAAGGTGCAAGCAACAAGTTGTGGTGGCCGAAGCGGTTAAAGAGACGTGCTTCGGAATAGAAGGTCCCTGGTTCGATCCCCGGGACGGAAGGATTTTAAGTAAAAAAGATTAAAATTAAAAATAATTAAAATCCCAGATCTCCATACAAGAAGGCTAAAATGGAAGGTGCAAGCAATAAGTTGTTGTGGCCGAAGCGGTTAAAGAGACGTGCTTCGGAATAGAAGGTCCCTGGTTCGATCCCCGGGACGGAAGGATTTTAAGTAAAAAAGATTAAAATTAAAAATAATTAAAATCCCAGATCTCCATACAAGAAGGCTAAAATGGAAGGTGCAAGCAATAAGTTGTTGTGGCCGAAGCGGTTAAAGAGACGTGCTTCGGAAGAGAAGGTCCCGGGTTCAATCCCCGGGACGGAAGGATTTTAAGTAAAAAAGATTAAAATTAAAAATAATTAAAATCCCAGAGCTCCGTACAAGAATGTTAAAAAGGAAGGTGCAAGCAACAAGTTGTGGTGGCCGAAGCGGTTAAAGAGACGTGCTTCGGAAGAGAAGGTCCCTGGATCGATCCCGGGACGGTAGGATTTTAAGTAAAAAAAGATTAAAATTAAAAATAATTAAAATCCCAGAGCACGCTACAAGAAAGCTAAAAAGGAAGATGCAAGCAACAAGATGTGGTGGCCGAATCGGTTAAAGAGACGTCCTTCGGAGCAGAAGGTGGTGGGTTCGATTCCCGGCACGGAATGATTTTAAGTAAAATATAAAAGTTAAAAATAATTAAAATCCCAGAATTCCGTATAAGAGAGCTAAAAAAGAAAATATAAGTACCAAGTTGTGATGGCCGAAGCGGTTAGAGATACCTGCTTCGGAGGAGAAGGTGGTGCGTTCGATTCCCGGCACGGAGTGATTTTAAGTAAAAGATAGAAAATTAAAAATAATTAAAATTTCAGTATTCCGTGTAAGAGGGATAAAAAGGAAGGTGTAAGCAATAAGTTGCGGTGGCCTACCAGGCCTACATTCCAAAAATTGGCCTTCTAGGCCTAGATTCCAAAAAATAGGCCTACAATCCAAAATAGGCCTAGATTCCAAAAAATAGGCCTACAATCCAAATTAAGCGTATTTTTTGGGATGTAGGCCTAGTAGGCCTATTTTTTGGAATGTAGGCCTATTTTTTGGAATGTAGGCCTAGTATGCTTATTTTTTTGGAATGTAGGCCTAGTAGGCCTAGTAGGCCTACACCCCAAAAAATAGGCCTACTAGGCCTATATCAAAAAATATGCCTACTAGCCCTACATACCAAAAAATAGGCCTACTAGGCCTACATTCCAAAAATAGGCCTATTTTTGATTGTAGGCCTATTTTTTTGGAATGTAGGCCTTGTAGGCCATTTTTTGGAATGTAGGCCTAGTAGGCCTATTTTTTTAAATATAGGCCTAGTAGGCCTATTTTTTTAAATTTAGGCCTAGTAGGCCTATTTTTTGGAATGTAGGCCTAGTAGGCCTAGTAGGCCTACACCCCAAAAAATAGGCCTAAAGTCCCAAAAATAGGCCTACTAGGCCTACATTCCAAAAAATAGGCCTACTAGGCCTACATTCCAAAAAATAGGCCTACTAGGCCTACATTCCAAAAAATAGGCCTACTAGGCCTACATTTAAAAAAATAGGCCTACTAGGCCTATATTTAAAAAATAGGCCTACTAGGCCTACATTCCAAAAAATGGCCTACTAGGCCTACATTCCAAAAAAATAGGCCTACAATCCAAAATAGGCCTATTTTTGGAATGTAGGCCTAGTAGGCCTATTTTTTGGTATGTAGGGCTAGTAGGCCTATTTTTTGATATAGGCCTAGTAGGCCTATTTTTTGGGGTGTAGGCCTACTAGGCCTACTAGGCCTACATTCCAAAAAAATAAGCATACTAGGCCTACATTCCAAAAAATAGGCCTACTAGGCCTACATTCCAAAAAATAGGCCTACTAGGCCTACATCCCAAAAAATACGCTTAATTTGGATTGTAGGCCTATTTTTTGGAATCTAGGCCTATTTTGGATTGTAGGCCTATTTTTTGGAATCTAGGCCTAGAAGGCCTATTTTTTGGAATGTAGGCCTGGTAGGCCACCGCAACTTATTGCTTACACCTTCCTTTTTATCCCTCTTACACGGAATACTGAAATTTTAATTATTTTTAATTTTCTATCTTTTACTTAAAATCACTCCGTGCCGGGAATCGAACGCACCACCTTCTCCTCCGAAGCAGGTATCTCTAACCGCTTCGGCCATCACAACTTGGTACTTATATTTTCTTTTTTAGCTCTCTTATACGGAATTCTGGGATTTTAATTATTTTTAACTTTTATATTTTACTTAAAATCATTCCGTGCCGGGAATCGAACCCACCACCTTCTGCTCCGAAGGACGACTCTTTAACCGATTCGGCCACCACATCTTGTTGCTTGCATCTTCCTTTTTAGCTTTCTTGTAGCGTGCTCTGGGATTTTAATTATTTTTAATTTTAATCTTTTTTTACTTAAAATCCTACCGTCCCGGGGATCGATCCAGGGACCTTCTCTTCCGAAGCACGTCTCTTTAACCGCTTCGGCCACCACAACTTGTTGCTTGCACCTTCCTTTTTAACATTCTTGTACGGAGCTCTGGGATTTTAATTATTTTTAATTTTAATCTTTTTTACTTAAAATCCTTCCGTCCCGGGGGTTTAACCCGGGACCTTCTCTTCCGAAGCACGTCTCTTTAACCGCTTCGGCCACAACAACTTATTGCTTGCACCTTCCATTTTAGCCTTCTTGTATGGAGATCTGGGATTTTAATTATTTTTAATTTTAATCTTTTTTACTTAAAACCCTTCCGTCCCGGGGATCGAACCAGGGACCTTCTATTCCGAAGCACGTCTCTTTAACCGCTTCGGCCACAACAACTTATTGCTTGCACCTTCCATTTTAGCCTTCTTGTATGGAGATCTGGGATTTTAATTATTTTTAATTTTAATCTTTTTTACTTAAAATCCTTCCGTCCCGGGGATCGAACCAGGGACCTTCTATTCCGAAGCACGTCTCTTTAACCGCTTCGGCCACCACAACTTGTTGCTTGCACCTTCCTTTTTAACATTCTTGTACGGAGCTCTGGGATTTTAATTATTTTTAATTTTAATCTTTTTTACTTAAAATCCTTCCGTCCCGGGGTTTAAACCCGGGACCTTCTCTTCCGAAGCACGTCTCTTTAACCGCTTCGGCCACAACAACTTATTGCTTTCACCTTCCTTTTTAGCCTTCTTGTATGGAGATCTGGGATTTTAATTATTTTTAATTTTAATCTTTTTTACTTAAAATCCTTCAGTCCCGGGGATCGAACCCGGGACCTTCTATTCCGAAGCACGTCTCTTTAACCGCTTCGGCCACAACAACTTGTTGTAAGCACTTTCCTTTTTAACATTCTTGTACGGAGCTCTGGGATTTTAATTATTTTTAATTTTAATCTTTTTTTACTTAAAATCCTTCCGTCCCGGGGATCGATCCAGGGACCTTCTCTTCCGAAGCACGTCTCTTTAACAGCTTCGGCCACCACGACTTGTTGCTTGCACCTTCCTTTTTAACATTCTTGTACGGAGCTCTGGGAAATTAATAATTTTTAATTTTAATCTTTTTTACTTAAAATCCTTCCGTCCCGGGGATTGAACCCGGGACCTTCTCTTCCGAAGCACGTCTCTTTAACCGCTTCGGCCACAACAACTTATTGCTTGCACCTTCCATTTTAGCCTTCTTGTATGGAGATCTGGGATTTTAATTATTTTTAATTTTAATCTTTTTTACTTAAAATCCTTCCGTCCCGGGGATCGAACCAGGGACCTTCTATTCCGAAGCACGTCTCTTTAACCGCTTCGGCCACCACAACTTGTTGCTTGCACCTTCCTTTTTAACATTCTTGTACGGAGCTCTGGGATTTTAATTATTTTTAATTTTAATCTTTTTTACTTAAAATCCTTCCGTCCCGGGGATTGAACCCAGGACCTTCTCTTTTGAAGCACGTTTCTTTAACCGCTTCGGCCACAACAACTTGTTGCTTGCATCTTCCTTTTTAGCTTTCTTGTATGGAGCTCTGGGATTTTAATTATTTTTAATTTTAATCTGTTTTACTTAAAATCCTTCCGTCCTGGGGATTGAACCCAGGACCTTCTCTTTCGAAGCACGTCTCTTTAACCGTTTCGGCCACAACTCGTTGCTTGCACCTTCCTTTTTAGCCTTCTTGTATGGAGCTCTGGGATTTTAATTATTTTTAATTTTAATCTTTTTTACTTAAAATCCTTCCGTCCCGGGGATCGAACCCTGGACCTTGTCTTCCGAAGCACGTCTGTTTAGCCGCTTCGGCCACCACAACTTGTTGCTTGCACCTTCCTTTTTAGCCATCATGTATGGAGCTCTGGGATTTTAATTATTTCTAATTTTAATCTTTTTTACTTAAAATCCTTCCGTCACTTCAACCACCGGATATTGCTGAAGTTAAATGTTCTTTCAGCTGTCTTATATTCCGCTCTAGTTTTTATAATATTTTAGAGATTTATTGAAAAACTTTCTAACCCCCCTGGGATCGTACCTGAGACCTTTCGCTCAGAAGCATTCTGTATTAACCACCTCAGCCAGCAATGACTGTTGAAATTGTATTTCTTTTTAGCTCTTATATCGCGCTCTGCTTTTTCCAGTATAAATAAATAACTTAAAACTTTGCAGAAGGGAGATTTCAACCAGCATCGTACAGAACACTTACCTGTTGTTTTAACTATTTCACCCAGCTGGGCAATTTGGCAGACCACTCAGTTTTAGTTTATCCCACTCTGGTTTCCCAGTAATGACGAATTATAGACTAAGATAGATGAATTTTCACATCATAGTTTAACTAAATCTCGTAGTGTACTGGTTAGCGTCTCCAACTACGAAGTCAAAGAAACAGAGTTCGAATCCCTGTCGAAGCGTATATTTGTAGGTTAGGAGTAAGTCCCTAGTAGGTAGGTAGGAAAGAAAACGGGTGCTTTTATTACTGGGATTAGGTTTTTCCTGGGTGCATTTTTTAACTGGGCTTAGGTTTTTCTGGGTGCATTTTTTTAACTGCGCTTTGGTTTTTTCTGGGTGTATTTTTTTACTGGACTTAGGATTTTTCTGGGTACATTTTTTACTAGGCTTTGGTTTTTTTCTCTTGGAGAGAATTTTTTTACTTGGCTTAGCTTTCTTCCTGGGCTTAGGATTTTTCCTGCGCGCATTTTTACTGGGCTTGGGTTTTGTCCTGGGTGCATTTTTTTTACTGGTCTTAGGTTTCTTCCTGGGTGCATTTTTCAATGGGCTTAGGTTTCTTCCTGGGTGCAATTTTTTACTGGGCTTTGGATTCTTCCTGGGTGCATTTCTTACTGGGCTTAGGCTTTTTCTAGGTGAATTTTTTACTGGGCATAGGTTTTTTCCCTGGTACATTTTTTTACTGGGCTTAGGTTCTTTTATTTAAGGGCTCCTCCTAACTAACTACTTCATGAGAACTACAATAATTTATGCATTAATACTGAATAATTCGTAAAAAAAATACCATATGCCCAAATACAATAACAGGCGTAACCATACAACTCTGCAAGAAATCAAAATATATAGCTTAAGATCATTACCAATGCAATTTTCGGTCCACTGTTTAGGAGAGGTTATCACATTGAGTTTCTACATGATCAAGTTGTATATTAGTAAATTATGAGTCCTACACCTCTTGAAGTTATATAAAAGGCAAAAAGGAAGTAATATTGACAAATCCTTCACTATCATAATGCATTGAAGACTCTGAACGAATGGGAAGAAATGAAGGTATTACGAGGGTTGATCAGAAAAAAAGGTTACAAGCCGCAGCATTTGAAAACTACACATTATGGAAAACTTTTGTTTCTCCAGTGTGGAGACAGATGGCACTACTTGTCACACAGCTGGTTTGCGGGTAGGTAGCGAAAGTTCCTAGACGGTTCAGGACGATTGAAATGGAAAGACGCTTAGAAAATTGGTCTCGTTATTGTGCCACTTTGACACGGTTACGCGAAGCCATCCGACGCAAACGGCCGGCATGTTGAGTGAAGGTGTCATCCTTCTGCATGACAATGCCAGGCCCCATACTGCTCAAGCAACGCAGGAATTGTTGTGACGGTTCGGGTGGGAAATCTGGAGTCACCCCCATACAGCCCAGATTTGGCACCCAGTGACTATTTCCTGTTTCCGAAGTTGAAGGAGTACTTACCCGGTAGTCGGTTTCTCCTTCAGACAGGGCTGTGAAAACATCCGCCGAAACCTGGCTCAATGGACAGGGACCTGATTTCTACCAAGACAGGTTAAACAAATTGCTTGTACATTCTGATAAATGCTTAATGTCGATTATGTGGAAAAGTGATAGACGTGTATGCCTCTTAATTCCCTTTTGTATTTTCTGTTTATTGTTCATAAATATTTCTTTATTCGAATTGTAACATTTTTTCTGATCAACCCTCGTAAATAATGTTTTGAGCAAAACTAAATTGGCCTATCGTGTTTGCTTATATTTATGTTTTGTTTTTTAGTTATTTATGTTATTTTGATTTGAAAATGATTGTAGGGACACGATACTACTAGTATTTGGAATAATAGTATTTGTAGGATTTAAAATGAAGATAGTTAATTAGCCTATTCATTTGTATGAAAGCGAAGAGAACAACAGTTTGATCTGGGGACATCCTGTATAATCTTTAAAACGTGCTAGCCCCCTTTTCTTTTTCTAAACCAGCTCATCCCGTAAAATAGAACTTAAAATAGATGAAGAGACTTCTGTTAAACAATGATCATGATTCAAAGCAACATAAAATGAAAACATCAATTTCATGAATTGATATTTATTTGTACGCTAATATTCCTCGCTAATGGCACTAATCTATAAATAATAGGTGACCTCAGATCTTCGATAAAATATTTACAAGTGCATTAGCGTAATATAATCGCCTATAAATTGGAGGATTTGCCTATATTCGTGTGCCTGACTTCCCCATATAGTAGAGTGTAATATGTACGATCATATCAGTTCTCACCGGCTACTACACATATTGCGGGACTAGAGCGAAGAGAAGACGACTTTTGCCTGAAGATCTCAATAAAAATTCATTAAATTGTAGACTTGAAGTAAGAAGAATCCTATATATTGCACAGGTAATAGTATTCTTTCAATTTTCATTTATTAACTGGCCATATTTGCAAAGATCTCATCAAAACTGCAATAAAATTGATCTTGACCTTTAGCATTGCAATAAATTAATCAATAATTATCTAATTAGGCTACTTTAATTATTTTATTTTATTTTATTTTATTTTAAGTCCACTAAACTACAATATTAGGCCTGCATAGTAGAATCAAATGAAGAGAAATCCCAAGAACAACAACGAAAGAGTACTAAAACAAATCAATTAAACAATACTATCTCAATTACAACAATTATAAATAAAATAAAGTTAAAAATAAAAGAAAAATAATTACATTGCTTTGTGCTGCATGCTATAAATTTTGAAAATATTCCCGACTGCTCTGGATTGAAAGACTTAGATGAAATTCATTACATGAATTTCGAAAAATGCGCCCAGAGTTCCGAGAAGGCTAACCCCTTTGAAAATTTCGAAAAATGCGACCCAGAATTCCTAAAAAGCTAACCCCTTTGAAAATTTCGAAAAATGCGACCCAGAATTCCTAAAAGGCTAACCCCTTTGAAAATTTCGAAAAATGCGCCCAAAATTCCGAGAAGGCTAACCCCTTTGAAAATTTCGAAAAACGCGCCCAGATTTACGAGAAGGCTAACCCCTTTGAAAATTTCGAAAAACGCGCCCAGAATTCCGAGAAGACTAACCCCTTTGAAAATTTCGAAAATTGCGCCCAGAATTCCGAGAAGGCTAACCCCTTTGAAAATTTCGAAAAATGCGCCCAGAGTTCCGAGAAGGCTAACCCCTTTGAAAATTTCGAAAAATGCGCCCAGAATTCCGAGAAGGCTAACCCCTTTGAAAATTTCGAAAAATGCGCCCAGAATTCCGAGAAGGCTAACCCCTTTGAAAATATCGAAAAATGCGCCCAGAATTCCGAGAAGGCTAACCCCTTTGAAAATATCGAAAATGCGCCCAGAATTCCGAGAAGGCTAACCCCTTTGAAAATTTCGAAAAATGCGCCCAGAATTCCGAGAATGCTAACCCCTTTGAAAATTTCGAAAAATGCGCCCAGAATTCCGAGAAGGCTAACCCCCCTTAAAATTTCGAAAAATGCGCCCAGAATTCCGAGAATGCTAACTCCTTTGAAAATTTCGAAAAATGCGCCCAGAATTCCGAGATTCTAACCCCTTTGAAAATTTCGAAAAATGCGCCCAGAATTCCGAGAATGCTAACCCCTTTGAAAATTTCGAAAAATGCGCCCAGAATTCCGAGAAGGCTAACCCCTTTTAAAATTTCAAAAAATGCGCCCACAATTCCGAGAAGGCTAACCCCTTTGAAAATTTCGAAAAATGAGCCCAGAATGCCATGAAGTCTAACCCCTTTGAAAAAAACGAAAATTGCGCCCAGAATTCCGAGAAGGCTAACCCCTTTGAAAATTTCGAAAAATGCGCCCAGAATTCCGAGAAGGCTAACCCCTTTGAAAATTTCGAAAAATGCGCCCAGAATTCCGAGAAGGCTAACCCCTCTGAAAATTTCGAAAAATGCGCCCAGAATTCCGAGAAGGCTAACCCCGTTGAAAATTTCGAAAAATGCGCCCAGAATTCCGAGAAGGCTAACCCCGTTGAAAATTTCGAAAAATGCGCCCAGAATTCCGAGAAGGCTAACCCCTTTGAAAATTTCGAAAAATGCGCCCAGAATTCCGAGAAGGCTAACCTCTTAAAAAATTTCGAAAAATGCGCCCAGAATTCCGAGAAGGCTAACCCCTTTGAAAATTTCGAAAAATGCGCCCAGAATTCCGAGAAGGCTAACCCCTTTGAAAATTTCGAAAAATGAGCCCAGAATGCCGAGAAGGCTAACCCCTTTGAAAATTTCGAAAAATGCGCCTAGAATTCCGAGAAGGCTAACCCCTTTGAAAATTTCGAAAAATGCGCCCAGAATTCCGAGAAGGCTAACCCCTTTGAAAATTTCGAAAAATGCGCCGAGAATTCCGAGACGGCTAACCCCTTTGAAAATTTCGAAAAATGCGCCCAGAATTCCGAGAAGGCTAACCCCGTTGAAAATTTCGAAAAATGCCCCCAGAATTCCGAGGAGGCTAACCCCGTTGAAAATTTCGAAAAGTGCGCCCAGAATTCCAAGAAGGCTAACCCATTTGAAAATTTCGAAAAATGCGCCCAGAATTCCGAGAAGGCTAACCCCTTTGAAAATTTCGAAAAATGCGCCCCGAGTTCCGAGAAGGCTAACCCCTTTGAGAATTTCGAAAAATGCGCCCAGAATTCAGAGAAGGCTAACCCCTTTAAAAATTTCGAAAAATGTGCCCAGAATTCCGAGGAGGCTAACCCCTTTGAAAATTTCGAAAAATGCGCCCAGAATTCCGAGGACGCTAACCCCTTTAAAAATTTCAAAAAATGCGCCCAGAATTCCGAGGAGGCTAACCCCTTTGAAAATTTCGAAAAATGCGCCCAGAGTTCCGAGAAGGCTAACCCCTTTGAAAATTTCGAAAAATGCGCCCAGAATTCCGAGAAGGCTAACCCCTTTGAAAATTTCGAAAAATGCGCCCAGAGTTCCGAGAAGGCTAACCCCTTTGAAAATTTCGAAGAATGCGCACAGAATTCCGAGAAGCTAACCCCTTTCAAAATTTCGAAAAATGCGCCTGAATTCCGAGAAGGCTAACCCCTTTGAAAATTTCGAAAAATGCGCCCAGAATTCCGAGGAGGCTAACCCCTTTGAAAATTTGGAAAAATGTGCCCAGAATTCCAAAGACGCTAACCCCTTTGAAAATTTCAAAAAATGCGCCCAGAATTCCGAGGAGGCTAACCCCTTTGAAAATATCGAAAAATGCGCCCAGAATTCCGAGAAGGCTAACCCCTTTGAAAATTTCGAAAAATGCGCCCAGAATTCCGAGAAGGCTAACCCCTTTGAAAATTTCGAAAAATGAGCCCAGAATGCCATGAAGTCTAACCCCTTTGAAAATTTCGAAAAATGCGCCCAGAATTCCGAGAAGGCTAACCCCTTTGAAAATTTCGAAAAATGCGCCCAGAATTCCGAGAAGGCTAACCCCTTTGAAAATTTCGAAAAATGCGCCCAGAATTCCGAGAAGGCTAACCCCTTTGAAAATTTCGAAAAATGCGCCCAGAATTCGGAGAAGGCTAACCCCTTTGAAAATTTCGAAAAATGCGCCCAGAATTCCTAGAAGGCTAACCCCTTTGAAAATTTCGAAAAATGCGCCCAGAATTCCGAGAAGGCTAACCCCTTTGAAAATTTCGAAAAATGCGCCCAGAATTCCGAGAAGGCTAACCCCTTTGAAAATTTCGAAAAATGCGCCCAGAATTCCGAGAAGGCTAACCCCTCTGAAAATTTCGAAAAATGCGCCCAGAATTTCGAGAAGGCTAACCCCTTTGAAAATTTCGAAAAATGCGCCCAGAATTCCGAGAAGGCTAACCCCTCTGAAAATTTCGAAAAATGCGCCCAGAATTTCGAGAAGGCTAACCCCTTTGAAAATTTCGAAAAATGCGCCCAGAATTCCGAGAAGGCTAACCCCTCTGAAAATTTCGAAAAATGCGCCCAGAATTTCGAGAAGGCTAACCCCTTTGAAAATTTCGAAAAATGCGCCCAGAATTCCGAGAAGGCTAACCCCTTTGAAAATTTCGAGTTATGCGCCCAGAATTCCGAGAAGGCTAACCCCTTTAAAAATTTCGAAAAATGCGCCCAGAATTCCGAGAAGGCTAACCCCTTTGAAAATTTCAAAAAATGCGCCCAGAATTCCGAGGAGGCTAACCCCTTTGAAAATATCGAAAAATGCGCCCAGAATTCCGAGAAGGCTAACCCCTTTGAAAATTTCGAAAAATGCTCCCAGAATTCCGAGAAGGCTAACCCCTTTGAAAATTTCGAAAAATGAGCCCAGAATGCCATGAAGTCTAACCCCTTTGAAAATTTCGAAAAATGCGCCCAGAATTCCGAGAAGGCTAACCCCTTTGAAAATTTCGAAAAATGCGCCCAGAATTCCGAGAAGGCTAACCCCTTTGAAAATTTCGAAAAATGCGCCCAGAATTCCGAGAAGGCTAACCCCTTTGAAAATTTCGAAAAATGCGCCCAGAATTCGGAGAAGGCTAACCCCTTTGAAAATTTCGAAAAATGCGCCCAGAATTCCGAGAAGGCTAACCCCTTTGAAAATTTCGAAAAATGTGCCCAGAATTCCGAGAAGGCTAACCCCTTTGAAAATTTCGAAAAATGCGCCCCGAATTCCGAGAAGGCTAACCCCTTTGAAAATTTCGAAAAATGCGCCCAGAATTCCGAGAAGGCTAACCCCTCTGAAAATTTCGAAAAATGCGCCCAGAATTTCGAGAAGGCTAACCCCTTTGAAAATTTCGAAAAATGCGCCCAGAATTCCGAGAAGGCTAACCCCTCTGAAAATTTCGAAAAATGCGCCCAGAATTTCGAGAAGGCTAACCCCTTTGAAAATTTCGAAAAATGCGCCCAGAATTCCGAGAAGGCTAACCCCTCTGAAAATTTCGAAAAATGCGCCCAGAATTTCGAGAAGGCTAACCCCTTTGAAAATTTCGAAAAATGCGCCCAGAATTCCGAGAAGGCTAACCCCTTTGAAAATTTCGAGTTATGCGCCCAGAATTCCGAGAAGGCTAACCCCTTTAAAAATTTTGAAAAATGCGCCCAGAATTCCGAGAAGGCTAACCCCTTTGAAAATTTCGAAAAATGAGCCCAGAGTTCCGAGAAGGCTAACCCCTTTGAAAATTTCGAAAAATGCGCCCAGAGTTCCGAGAAGGCTAACCCCTTTGAAAATTTCGAAAAATGCGCCCAGAATTCCGAGAAGGCTAACCCCTTTGAGAATTTCGAAAAATGCGCCCAGAATTCCGAGAAGGCTAACCCCTTTGAAAATTTCGAAAAATGCGCCCAGAATTCCGAGAAGGCTAACCCCTTTGAAAATTTCGAAAAATGCGCCCAGAATTCCGAGGAGGCTAACCCCTTTGAAAATTTCGAAAAATGCGCCCAGAATACCGAGGACGCTAACCCCTTTGAAAATTTCGAAAAATGTGCCCAGAATTCCGAGGAGGCTAACCCCTTTGAAAATTTCGAAAAATGCGCCCAGAATTCCGAGAAGGCTAACCCCTCTGAAAATTTCGAAAAATACGCCCAGAATTCCAGGAAGGCTAACCCCTTTGAAAATTTCAAAAAATGTGCCCAGAATTTCGAGAAGGCTAACCCCTTTGAAAATTTCGAAAAATGCGCCCAGAATTCCGAGAAGGCTAACCCGTTTGAAAATTTCGAAAAATGCGCACAGAATTCCGAGAAGGCTAACCGCTTTGAAAATTTCGAAAAATGAGCCCAGAATGCCGAGAAGGCTAACCCCTTTGAAAATTTCGAAAAATGAGCCGAGAATGCCATGAAGTCTAACCCGTTTGAAAAAATCGAATTATGCGCCCAGAATTCCGAGAAGGCTAACCCCTTTGAAAATTTCGAAAAATGCACCCAGAATAACCAGAAGGCTAACCCTTTTGAAAATTTTGAAAAATGCGCCCAGAATTCCGAGAAGGCTAACCCCTTTGAAAATTTCGAAAAATGCGCCCAGAATTCCGAGAAGGCTAACCCCTTTGAAAATTTCGAAAAATGCGCCCAGAGTTCCGAGAAGGCTAACCCCTTTGAAAATTTCGAAAAATGCGCCCAGAGTTCCGAGAAGGCTAACCCCTTTGAAAATTTCGAAAAATGCGCCCAGAGTTCCGAGAAGGCTAACCCCTTTGAAAATTTCGAAAAATGCGCCCAGAATTCCGAGAAGGCTAACCCCTTTGAGAATTTCGAAAAATGCGCCCAGAATTCCGAGAAGGCTAACCCCTTTGAAAATTTCGAAAAATGCGCCCAGAATTCCGAGGAGGCTAACCCCTTTGAAAATTTCGAAAAATGCGCCCAGAATACCGAGGACGCTAACCCCTTTGAAAATTTCGAAAAATGTGCCCAGAATTCCGAGGAGGCTAACCCCTTTGAAAATTTCGAAAAATGCGCCCAGAATTCCGAAAAGGCTAACCCCTCTGAAAATTTCGAAAAATGCGCCCAGAATTCCAAGAAGGCTAACCCCTTTGAAAATTTCAAAAAATGTGCCCAGAATTCCGAGAAGGCTAACCCCTTTGAAAATTTCGAAAAATGCGCCCAGAATTCCGAGAAGGCAAACCCCTTTGAAAATTTCGAAAAATGCGCCCAGAATTCCGAGAAGGCTAACCGCTTTGAAAATTTCGAAAAATGAGCCCAGAATGCCGAGAAGGCTAATCCCTTTGAAAATTTCGAAAAATGAGCCCAGAATGCCATGAAGTCTAACCCGTTTGAAAAAATCGAATTATGCGCCCAGAATTCCGAGAAGGCTAACCCCTTTGAAAATTTCGAAAAATGCACCCAGAATAACCAGAAGGCTAACCCCTTTGAAAATTTTGAAAAATGCGCCCAGAATTCCGAGAAGGCTAACCCCTTTGAAAATTTCGAAAAATGCGCCCAGAATTCCGAGAAGGCTAACCCCTTTGAAAATTTCGAAAAATGCGCCCAGAGTTCCGAGAAGGCTAACCCCTTTGAAAATTTCGAAAAATGCGCCCAGAGTTCCGAGAAGGCTAACCCCTTTGAAAATTTCGAAAAATGCGCCCAGAGTTCCGAGAAGGCTAACCCCTTTGAAAATTTCGAAAAATGCGCCCAGAATTCCGAGAAGGCTAACCCCTTTGAGAATTTCGAAAAATGCGCCCAGAATTCCGAGAAGGCTAACCCCTTTGAAAATTTCGAAAAATGCGCCCAGAATTCCGAGGAGGCTAACCCCTTTGAAAATTTCGAAAAATGCGCCCAGAATACCGAGGACGCTAACCCCTTTGAAAATTTCGAAAAATGTGCCCAGAATTCCGAGGAGGCTAACCCCTTTGAAAATTTCGAAAAATGCGCCCAGAATTCCGAAAAGGCTAACCCCTCTGAAAATTTCGAAAAATGCGCCCAGAATTCCAAGAAGGCTAACCCCTTTGAAAATTTTGAAAAATGCGCCCAGAATTCCGAGAAGGCTAACCCCTTTGAAAATTTCGAAAAATGCGCCCAGAATTCCGAGAAGGCTAACCCCTTTGAAAATTTCGAAAAATGCGCCCAGAGTTCCGAGAAGGCTAACCCCTTTGAAAATTTCGAAAAATGCGCCCAGAGTTCCGAGAAGGCTAACCCCTTTGAAAATTTCGAAAAATGCGCCCAGAGTTCCGAGAAGGCTAACCCCTTTGAAAATTTCGAAAAATGCGCCCAGAATTCCGAGAAGGCTAACCCCTTTGAGAATTTCGAAAAATGCGCCCAGAATTCCGAGAAGGCTAACCCCTTTGAAAATTTCGAAAAATGCGCCCAGAATTCCGAGGAGGCTAACCCCTTTGAAAATTTCGAAAAATGCGCCCAGAATACCGAGGACGCTAACCCCTTTGAAAATTTCGAAAAATGTGCCCAGAATTCCGAGGAGGCTAACCCCTTTGAAAATTTCGAAAAATGCGCCCAGAATTCCGAAAAGGCTAACCCCTCTGAAAATTTCGAAAAATGCGCCCAGAATTCCAAGAAGGCTAACCCCTTTGAAAATTTCAAAAAATGTGCCCAGAATTCCGAGAAGGCTAACCCCTTTGAAAATTTCGAAAAATGCGCCCAGAATTCCGAGAAGGCAAACCCCTTTGAAAATTTCGAAAAATGCGCCCAGAATTCCGAGAAGGCTAACCGCTTTGAAAATTTCGAAAAATGAGCCCAGAATGCCGAGAAGGCTAATCCCTTTGAAAATTTCGAAAAATGAGCCCAGAATGCCATGAAGTCTAACCCGTTTGAAAAAATCGAATTATGCGCCCAGAATTCCGAGAAGGCTAACCCCTTTGAAAATTTCGAAAAATGCACCCAGAATAACCAGAAGGCTAACCCCTTTGAAAATTTTGAAAAATGCGCCCAGAATTCCGAGAAGGCTAACCCCTTTGAAAATTTCGAAAAATGCGCCCAGAATTCCGAGAAGTCTAACCCATTTGAAAGTTTCGAAAAATGCGCCCAGAATTCCGAGAAGGCTAACCCCTTTGAAAATTTCGAAAAATGCGCCCAGAATTCCGAGAAGGCTAACCCCTTTGAGAATTTCGAAAAATGCGCCCAGAATTCCGAGAAGGCTAACCCCTTTGAAAATTTCGAAAAATGAGCCCAGAATTCCGAGACGGCTAACCCCTTTGAAAATTTCGAAAAATGCGCCCAGAATTCCGAGAAGGCTAACCCCGTTGAAAATTTCGAAAAATGCGCCCAGAATTCCGAGGAGGCTAACCCCGTTGAAAATTTCGAAAAATTCGCCCAGAATTCCGAGAAGGCTAACCCCTTTGAAAATTTCGAAAAATGCGCCCAGAATTCCGAGAAGGCTAACCCATTTGAAAATTTCGAAAAATGCGCCCAGAATTCCGAGAAGGCTAACCCCTTTGAAAATTTCGAAAAATGCGCCCAGAATTCCGAGAAGGCTAACCCCTTTGAGAATTTCGAAAAATGCGCCCAGAATTCCGAGAAGGCTAACCCCTTTGAAAATTTCGAAAAATGAGCCCAGAATGCCATGAAGTCTAACCCGTCTGAAAAAATCAAAAAATGCGCCCAGAATAACGAGAAGGCTAACCCCTTTGAAAATTTCGAAAAACGCGCCCAGAATTCCGAGAAGGCTAACCCCGTTGAAAATTTCGAAAAATGCGCCCAGAATTCCGAGTAGGCTAACCCCGTTGAAAATTTCGAAAAATGCGCCCAGAATTCCGAGAAATGCGCCAAGAATTCCGAGAAGGCTAACCCCTTAAAAATTTCGAAAAATGCGCCCAGAATTCCGAGAAGGCTAACCCTTTAAAAATTTTTCGAAAAATGCGCCCAGAATTCCGAGAAGGCTAACCCCTTTGAAAATTTCAAAAAATGCGCCCAGAGTTCCGAGAAGGCTAACCCCTTTGAAAATTTCGATAAATGCGCCCAGAGTTCCGAGAAGGCTAACCCCTTTGAAAATTTCGAAAAATGCGCCCAGAATTCCGAGAAGGCTAACCCCTTTGAAAATTTCGAAAGATGCGCCCAGAATTCCGAGAAGGCTAACCCCTTTGAAAATTTCGAAAAATGAGCCCAGAATGCCATGAAGTCTAACCCCTTTGAAAAAATCGAAAAATGCGCCCAGAATTCCGAGAAGGCTAACCCCTTTGAAAATTTCGAAAAATGCGCCCAGAATTCCGAGGAGGCTAACCCCTTTGAAAATTTTGAAAAATGCGCCCAGGATTCCGAGAAGGCTAACCCCTTCGAAAATTTCGAAAAATGCGCCCAGAATTCCGAGAAGGCAAACCCCTTTGTCAATTTCGAAAAATGCGCCCAGAATTCCGAGAAGGCTAACCCGTTTGAAAATTTAAAAAAAAGCGCCCAGAATTCCGAGAAGGCTTACCAATTTGAACATTTTGAAAAATGCGCCCAAAATTCCGAGAACGCTAACCCCTTTTAAAGTTTTGAAAAATGCGCCCAGTTTTCCGAGAAGGCTAACCCCTTTGAAAATTTCGAAAAATGCTCCCAGAATTCCGAGAAGGATAACCCCTTTGAAAATTTCCAAAAATGAGCCCAGAATGCAGAGAAGGCTAACCCCTTTAAAAATTTCCAAAAATGAGCCCAGAATGCCATGAAGTCTAACTTCTGTGAAAAAATCGAAAAATGCGCCCAGAATTCCGAGAAGGCTAACCCCATTGAAAATTTCGAAAAATGCGCCCAGAATTCCGAGAAGGCTAACCCCTTTGACAATTTCGAAAAATGCGCCCAGAATTCCGAGAAGGCTAACCCCTTTGAAAAGTTCGAGAAAAGCGCCCAGAATTCCGAGAAATCTTACCCCGTTGAAAATTTCGAAAAATGCGCCCTGAATTCCGAGAAGGCTAACCCTTTGAAAATTTCGAAAAATGCGCCCAGAATTCCGAGAAGGCTAACCCCTTTGAAAATGTCGAAAAATGCGCCCAGAATTCCGAGAAGGCTAACCCCTTTGAAAATTTCGAAAAATGCGCCCAGAATTCCGAGAAGGCTAACCCCTTTGAAAATTTCGAAAAATGCGCCCAGAATGCCGAGAAGTCTAACCCCTTTGAAAATTTCGAAAAATGCGCCCAGAATTCCGAGAATTCTAACCCCTTTGAAAATTTCGTAAATGCGCCCAGAATTCCGAGAAGGCTAACCCCTTTGAAAATTTCGAAAAATGCGCCCAGAATTCCGAGAAGGCTAACCCCTTTGAAAATTTCGAAAAATGCGCCCAGAATTCCGAGAAGGCTAACCCCTTTGAAAATTTCGAAAAATGCGCCCAGAGTTCCGAGAAGGCTAACTCCTTTGAAAATTTCGAAAAATGCGCCCAGAATTCCGAGAAGGCTTAACCCCTTTGAGAATTTCGAAAGATGAGCCCAGAATTCAGAGAAGGCTAACCCCTTTGAAAATTTCAAAAAATGAGCACAGAATGCCGAGAAGGCTAACCCCTTTGTCAATTTCGAAAAATGCGCCCAGAATTCCGAGAAGGCTAACCCGTTTGAAAATTAAAAAAAAAGCGCCCAGAATTCCGAGAAGGCTTACCCCGTTGAAAATTTCGAAAAATGCGCCCTGAATTCCGAGAAGGCTAACCCCTTTGAAAATTTCGAAAAATGCGCCCAGAATTCCGAGAAGGCTAACCAATTTGAACATTTTGAAAAATGCGCCCAAAATTCCGAGAAGGCTAACCCCTTTTAAAGTTTTGAAAAATGCGCCCAGTTTTCCGAGAAGGATAACCCCTTTGAAAATTTCCAAAAATGAGCCCAGAATGCAGAGAAGGCTAACCCCTTTAAAAATTTCCAAAAATAAGCCCAGAATGCCATGAAGTCTAACTTCTGTGAAAAAATCGAAAAATGCGCCCAGAATTCCGAGAAGGCTAACCCCATTGAAAATTTCGAAAAATGCGCCCAGAATTCCGAGAAGGCTAACCCCTTTGACAATTTCGAAAAATGCGCCCAGAATTCCGAGAAGGCTAACCCCTTTGAAAAGTTCGAGAAAAGCGCCCAGAATTCCGTAAAATCTTACCCCGTTGAAAATTTCGAAAAATGCGCCCTGAATTCCGAGAAGGCTAACCCTTTGAAAATTTCGAAAAATGCGCCCAGAATTCCGAGAAGGCTAACCCCTTTGAAAATGTCGAAAAATGCGCCCAGAATTCCGAGAAGGCTAACCCCTTTGAAAATTTCGAAAAATGCGCCCAGAATTCCGAGAAGGCTAACCCCTTTGAAAATTTCGAAAAATGCTCCCAGAATGCCGAGAAGTCTAACCCCTTTGAAAATTTCGAAAAATGCGCCCAGAATTCCGAGAATTCTAACCCCTTTGAAAATTTCGTAAATGCGCCCAGAATTCCGAGAAGGCTAACCCCTTTGAAAATTTCTAAAAATGCGCCCAGAATTCCGAGAAGGCTAACCCCTTTGAAAATTTCGAAAATTGAGCCCAGAATGCCATGAAGTCTAACCCCTTTGAAAATTTCGAAAAATGCGCCCTGAATTCCGAGAAGGCTAACCCCTTTGAAAATTTCGAAAAATGCGCCCAGAATTCCGAGAAGGCTAACCCCTTTGAAAATTTCGAAAATTGAGCCCAGAATGCCATGAAGTCTAACCCCTTTGAAAATTTCGAAAAATGCGCCCAGAATTCCGAGAAGGCTAACCCCTTTGAAAATTTCGAAAAATGCGCCCAGAATTCCGAGAAGGCTAACCCCTTTGAAAATTTCGAAAAATGCGCCCAGAATTCCGAGAAGGCCCCTTTGAAAATTTCGAAAAATGCGCCCAGAGTTCCGAGAAGGCTAACCCCTTTGAAAATTTCGAAAAATGAGCCCAGAATGCCATGAAGTCTAACCCCTTTGAAAAATCGAAAAATGCTCCCAGAATTCCGAGAAGGCTAACCCCTTTGAAAATTTCCAAAAATGCGGCCAGGATTCCGAGAAGGCCAACCCCTTTGAAAATTTCGAAAGATGCGCCCAGAATTCCGAGAAGGCAAACCCCTTCGACAATTTCGAAAAATGCGCCCAGAATTCCGAGAAGGCTAACCCCTTTGAAAATTTCGAAAAAAGCGCCCAGAATTCCGAGAAGGCTTACCCCGTTGAAAATTTCATAAAAATGCGTCCTGAATTCCGAGAAGGCTAACCCCTTTGAAAATTTCGAAAAATGCGCCCAGAATTCCGAGAAGGCTAACCCCTTTGAAAATTTCGAAAAATGGGCCCAGAATTCCCAGAAGGCTAACCCCTTTGAAAATTTCGAAAAATGCGCCCAGAATTCCGAGGAGGCCAACCCCTTTGAAAATTTCGAAAAATGCGCCCTGAATTCCGAGAAGGCTAACCCCTTTGAAAATTTCGAAAAATGCGCCAAGAATTCCGAGAAGGCCCCTTTGAAAATTTCGAAAAATGCGCCCAGAATGCCGAAAAGTCTAACCCCTTTGAAAATTTCGAAAAATGCGCCCAGAATTCCGAGAAGGCTAACCCCTTTGAAAATTTCTAAAAATGCGCCCAGAGTTCCGAGAAGGCTAACCCCTTTGAAAATTTCGAAAAATGAGCCCAGAATGCCGAGAAGGCTAACCCCTTTGAAAATTTCGAAAAATGAGCCCAGAATGCCATGAACTCTAATCCCTTTGAAAAAATCGAAAAATGCGCCCAGAATTCCGAAAAGGCTAACCCCTTTGAAAATTTCGAAAAATGCGCCGAGAATTCCGAGAAGGCTAACCCCTTTGAAAATTTCGAAAAATGTGCCCAGAATTCCGAGAAGGATAACCCCTTTGAAATTTTCCAAAAATGAGCCCAGAATGCCGAGAAGGCTAACCCCTTTAAAAATTTCCAAAAATGAGCCCAGAATGCCATGAAGTCTAACTTCTGTGAAAAAATCGAGAAATGCGCCCAGAATTCCGAGAAGGCTAACCCCTTTGAAAATTTCTAAAAAATGCGCCCAGAATTCCGAGAAGGCTAACCAATTTGAAAATTTCGAAAAATGCGCTCTGAATGCCGAGAAGGCTAACCCCTTCGAAAATTTCGAAAAATGCGCCCAGAATTCCGGGAAGGCTAACCCCTTTGAAAATTTCAAAAAATGAGCCCAGAATGCCGAGAAGGCTAGCCCCTTTGAAAATTTCGAAAAATGAGCCCAGAATGCCATGAAGTCTAACCCCTTTGAAAAAATCGAAAAATGCGCCCAGAATTCCGAGAAGGCTAACCCCTTTGAAAATTTCGAAAAATGCGCCCAGGATTCCGAGAAGGCCAACCCCTTTGAAAATTTCGAAAAATGCGCCCAGAATTCCGAGAAGGCAAACCCCTTTGACAATTTCGAAAAATGCGCCCAGAATTCCGAGAAGGCCCCTTTGAAAATTTCGAAAAAAGCGCCCAGAATTCCGAGAAGGCTTACCCCGTTGAAAATTTCGAAAAATGTGCCCTGAATTCCGATAAGGCTAACCCCTTTGAAAATTTCGAAAAATGCGCCCAGAATGCCGAGAAGTCTAACCCCTTTGAAAATTTCGAAAAATGCCCCCAGAATTCCGAGAAGGCTAACCCCTTTGAAAATTTCGAAAAATGCGCCCAGAATTCCGAGAAGGCTAACCCCTTTGAAAATTTCGAAAAATGTGCCCAGAGTTCCGAGACGGCTAACCCCTTTGAAAATTTCGAAAAATGCGCCCAGAATTCCGAGAAGGCTAACCCCTTTGAGAATTTCGAAAAATGCGCCCAGAATTCAGAGATGGCTAACCCCTTTGAAAATTTCGAAAAATGTGCCCAGAATTCCGAGGAGGCTAACCCCTTTGAAAATTTCGAAAAATGCGCCCAGAATTCCGAGGACGGTAACCCCTTTGAAAATTTCAAAAAATGTGCCCAGAATTCGGAGGAGGCTAACCCCTTTGAAAATGTCGAAAAATGCGCCCAGAATTCCGAGAAGGCTAACTCCTTTGGAAATTTCGAAAAATGCGCCCAGAATTCCGAGAAGGCTATCCCCTTTGAAAATTTCGAAAAATGAGCCCAGAATGCCATGAAGTCTAACCCCTTTGAAAAAAACCAAAAATGCGCCCAAAATCCGACAAGGCTAACCCCTTTGAAAATTTCGAAAAATGCGCCCAGAATTCCGAGAAGGCTAACCCCTTTAAAAATTTCGAAAAATGCGCCCAGAATTCCGAGAAGGCTAACCCCTTTGAAAATTTCAAATAATGCGCCCAGAGTTCCGAGAAGGCTAACCCCTTTGAAAATTTCGAAAAATGCGCCCAGAGTTCCGAGAAGGCTAACCCCTTTGAAAATTTCGAAAAATGCGCCCAGAATTCCGAGAAGGCTAACCCCTTTGAAAATTTCGAAAAATGCGCCCAGAATTCCGAGAAGGCTAACCCCTTTGAGAATTTCGAAAAATGCGCCCAGAATTCCGAGAAGGCAAACCCCTTTGCAAATTTCGAAAAATGCGCCCAGAATTCCGAGAAGGCTAACCACTTTGAAAATTTCGAAAAATGCGCCCAGAATTCCGAGAAGGCTAACCCCTTTGAAAATTTCGAAAAATGCGCCCAGAATTCCAAGAAGGCTAACCCCTTTGAAAATTTCGAAAAATGAGCCCAGAATGCCGAGAAGGCTAACCCCTTTGAAAATTTCGAAAAATGAGCCCAGAATCCCATGAAGCCTTTGAAAATTTCGAAAAATGCGCCCAGAATTCCGAGAAGGCTAACCCCTTTCAAAATTTCGAAAAATGAGCCCAGAATGCCGAGAAGGCTAACCCCTTTGAAAATTTCGGAAAATGAGCCCAGAATGCCATGAAGTCTAACCCCTTTGAAAAAATCGAAAAATGCGCCCAGAATTCCGAGAAGGCTAATCCCTTTGAAAATTTCGAAAAATGCGCCCAGAATTCCAAGAAGGCCAACTTCTTTGAAAATTTCGAAAAATGCGCCCAGAATTCCGAGAAGGCTAACCCCTTTGAAAATTTCGAGAAATGCGCCCAGAATTCCGAGAAGGCTAACCCCTTTGAAAATTTCGAGAAATGCGGCCAGAATTCCGAGGAGGCTAACCCTTTTGAAAATTTCGAAAAATGTGCCCAGAATTCCGAGGAGGCTAACCCCTTTGAAAATTTCGAAAAATGCGCCCAGAATTCCGAGAAGGCTAACCCCTTTGAAAATTTCGAAAAATGCGCCCAGAATTCCGAGAAGGCTAACCAATTTGAAAATTTCGAAAAATGCGCCCAGAATACCGAGAAGGCTAACCCCTTTGAAAATTTCGAAAAATGCGCCCAGAATTCCGAGATGGCTAACCCCTTTGAAAATTTCGAAAAATGCGCCCAGAATTCCGAGAAGGCTAACCCCTTTGAAAATTTCCAAAAATGAGCCCAGAATGCCGAGAAGGCTAACCCCTTTGAAAATTTCGAAAAATGAGCCCAGAATGCCATGAAGTCTAACCCCTTTGAAAAAATCGAAAAATACGCCCAGAATTCCGAGAAGGCTAACCCCTTTGAAAATTTCGAGAAATGCGCCCAGAATTCCGAGAAGGCTAACCCCTTTGAAAATTTCGAAAAAAGCGCCCAGAATTCCGAGAAGGCTTACCCCGTTGAAAATTTCGAAAAATGCCCCCTGAATTCCGAGAAGGCTAACCCCTTTGAAAATTTCGAAAAATGCGCCCAGAATTCCGAGAAGGCTAAACCCTTTGAAAATTTCGAAAAATGCGCCCAGAATTCCGAGAAGGCTAACCCCTTTGAAAATTTCGAAAAATGCGCCCAGAATTCCGAGAAGGCTAACCCGTTTGAAAATTTCGAAAAATGCACCCAGAATTCCGAGAAGGCCAACCCCTTTGGAAATTTCGAAAAATGCGCCCTGAATTCCGAGAAGGCTAACCCCGTTGAAAATTTCGAAAAATGCGCCCAGAATTCCGAGAAGGCTAACCCCTTTGAAGATTTCGAAAAATGCGCCCAGAATTCCGAGAAGGCCCCTTTGAAAATTTCGAAAAATGCGCCCAGAATGCCGAGAAGTCTAACCCCTTTGAAAATTTCGAAAAATGCGCCCAGAATTCCGAGAAGGCTAACCCCTTTGAAAATTTCGAAAAATGCGCCCAGAATTCCGAGAAGGCTAACCCCTTTGAAAATTTCGAAAAATGCGCCCAGAATTCCGAGAAGGCTAACCCATTTGAAAATTTCGAAAAATGCGCCCAGAATTCCGAGAAGGCTAACCCATTTGAAAATTTCGAAAAATGCGCCCAGAATTCCGAGAAGGCTAACCCTTTGAAAATTTCGAAAAATGCGCCCAGAATTCCGAGGAGGCTAACCCCTTTGAAAATTTCGAAAAATGCGCCCAGAATTCCGAGGACGGTAACCCCTTTGATAATTTCAAAAAATGTGCCCAGAATTCCGAGGAGGCTAACCCCTTTGAAAATTTCAAAAAATGAGCCCAGAATTCCGAGAAGGCTAACCAATTTGAACATTTTGAAAAATGCGCCCAGAATTCCGAGAAGGCTAATCCCTTTGAAAGTTTCGAAAAATGCGCCCAGTTTTCCGAGAAGGCTAACCCCTTTGAAAATTTCGAAAAATGCGCCCAGAATTCCGAGAAAGATAACCCCTTTGAAAATTTATAAAAATGAGCCCAGAATGCCGAGAAGGCTAACCCCTTTAAAAATTTCCAAAAATGAGCCCAGAATGCCATGAAGTCTAACTTCTGTGAAAAAATCGAAAAATGCGCCCAGAATTACGATAAGGCTAACCCTTTGAAAATTTCGAAAAAGGCGCCCAGAATTCCGAGAAGGCTAACCCCTTTGACAATTTCGAAAAATGCGCCCAGAATTCCGAGAAGGCAAACCCCTTTGCAAATTTCGAAAAATGCGCCCAGAATTCCGAGAAGGCTAACCCCTTTGAAAATTTCGAAAATTGCGCCCAGAATTCCGAGAAGGCTAACCCCTTTGAAAATTTCAAAAAATGTGCCCAGAATTCCGAGAAGGCTAACCCCTTTGAAAATTTCAAAAAATGTGCCCAGAATTCCGAGAAGGCAAACCCCTTTGCAAATTTCGAAAACGCGCCCAGAATTCCGAGAAGGCTATCCCCTTTGAAAATTTCGAAAAATGCGCCCAGAATTCCGAGAAGGCTAACCCCTTTGAAAATTTCGAAAAATGCACCCAGAATTCCGAGAAGGCTAACCCCTCTGAAAATTTCGAAAAATGCGCCCAGAATTCCGAGGAGGCTAACCCCTTTGAAAATTTAAAAAAAATGTGCCCAGAATTCCGAGAAGGCAAACCCCTTTGCAAATTTCGAAAAATGCGCCCAGAATTCCGAGAAGGGTAACCCCTTTGAAAATTTCGAAAAATGCGCCCAGAATTCCGAGAAGGCTAACCCATTTGAAAATTTCGAAAAATGCGCCCAGAATTCCGAGAAGGCTAACCCCTTTCAAAATTTCGAAAAATGAGCCCAGAATGCCGAGAAGGCTAACCCCTTTGAAAATTTCGAAAAATGAGCCCAGAATGCCATGAACTCTAACCCCTTTGAAAAAATCGAAAAAATACGCCCAGAATTCCGAGAAGGCTAACCCCTTTGAAAATTTCGAAAAATGCGCCCAGAATTCCGAGGAGGCTAACCCCTTTGAAAATTTCGAAAAATGCGCCCAGAATTCCGAGAAGGCTAACCCATTTGAAAATTTCGAAAAATGCGCCCAGAATTCCGAGAAGGCTAACCCATTTGAAAATTTCGAAAAATGCGCCCAGAATTCCGAGAAGGCTAACCCTTTGAAAATTTCGAAAAATGCGCCCAGAATTCCGAGGAGGCTAACCCCTTTGAAAATTTCGAAAAATGCGCCCAGAATTCCGAGGACGGTAACCCCTTTGATAATTTCAAAAAATGTGCCCAGAATTCCGAGGAGGCTAACCCCTTTGAAAATTTCGAAAAATGCGCCCAGAATTCCGAGAAGGCTAACCCCATTGAAAATTTCGAAAATGCGCCCAGAATTCCGAGAAGGCTAACCCCTTTGAAAATTTCAAAAAATGAGCCCAGAATTCCGAGAAGGCTAACCAATTTGAACATTTTGAAAAATGCGCCCAGAATTCCGAGAAGGCTTACCCCTTTGAAAGTTTCGAAAAATGCGCCCAGTTTTCCGAGAAGGCTAACCCCTTTGAAAATTTCGAAAAATGCGCCCAGAATTCCGAGAAAGATAACCCCTTTGAAAATTTATAAAAATGAGCCCAGAATGCCGAGAAGGCTAACCCCTTTAAAAATTTCCAAAAATGAGCCCAGAATGCCATGAAGTCTAACTTCTGGGAAAAATCGAAAAATGCGCCCAGAATTACGATAAGGCTAACCCTTTGAAAATTTCGAAAAAGGCGCCCAGAATTCCGAGAAGGCTAACCCCTTTGACAATTTCGAAAAATGCGCCCAGAATTCCGAGAAGGCTAACCCCTTTGAAAAGTTCGAGAAAAGCGCCCAGAATTCCGAGAAGGCTAACCCCTTTGAAAATATCGAAAAATGCGCCCAGAATTCCGAGAAGGCTAACCCCTTTGAAAAATTCGAAAAATGCGCCCAGAGTTCCGAGAAGGCTAACCCCTTTGAAAATTTCGAAAAATGCGCCCAGAATTCCGAGAAGGCTAACCCCTTTGAGAATTTCGAAAAATGCGCCCAGAATTCCGAGAAGGCAAACCCCTTTGCAAATTTCGAAAAATGCGCCCAGAATTCCGAGAAGGCTAACCCCTTTGAATATTTCGAAATATGCGCCCAGAATTCCGAGAAGAATAACCCCTTTGAAAATTGCGAAAATTGCGCCCAGAATTCCGAGAAGGCTAACCCCTTTGAAAATTTCAAAAAATGTGCCCAGAATTCCGAGAAGGCAAACCCCTTTGCAAATTTCGAAAACGCGCCCAGAATTCCGAGAAGGCTAACCCCTTTGAAAATTTCGAAAAATGCGCCCAGAATTCCGAGAAGGCTAACCCCTTTGAAAATTTCGAAAAATGCACCCAGAATTCCGAGAAGGCTAACCCCTTTGAAAATTTCGAAAAATTTCGAAAAATGAGCCCAGAATGCCGAGAAGGCTAACCGCTTTGAAAATTTCGAAAAATGAGCCCAGAATGCCATGAACTCTAACCCCTTTGAAAAAATCGAAAAATACGCCCAGAATTCCGAGAAGGCTAACCCCTTTGATAATTTCGAAAAATGCGCCCAGAATTCCGAGGAGGCTAACCCCTTTGAAAATTTCGAAAAATGCGCCCAGGATTCCGAGAAGGCTTACCCCGTTGAAAATTTCGAAAAATGCCCCCTGAATTCCGAGAAGGCTAACCCCTTTGAAAATTTCGAAAATTGCGCCCAGAATTCCGAGAAGGCTAAACCCTTTGAAAATTTCGAAAAATGCGCCCAGAATTCCGAGAAGGCTAACCCCTTTGAAAATTTCGAAAAATGCGCCCAGAATTCCGAGAAGGCTAACCCGTTTGAAAATTTCGAAAAATGCACCCAGAATTCCGAGAAGGCCCCTTTGAAAATTTCGAAAAATGCGCCCAGAATGCCGAGAAGTCTAACCCCTTTGAAAATGTCGAAAAATGCGCCCAGAATTCCGAGAAGGCTAACCCCTTTGAAAATTTCGAAAAATGCGCCCAGAATTCCGAGAAGGCTAACCCCTTTGAAAATTTCGAAAAATGCGCCCAGAATTCCGAGAAGGCTAACCCCTTTGAAAATTTCGAAAAATGCGCCCAGAATTCCGAGAAGGCTAACCCGTTTGAAAATTTCGAAAAATGCACCCAGAATTCCGAGAAGGCCCCTTTGAAAATTTCGAAAAATGCGCCCAGAATGCCGAGAAGTCTAACCCCTTTGAAAATGTCGAAAAATGCGCCCAGAATTCCGAGAAGGCTAACCCCTTTGAAAATTTCGAAAAATGCGCCCAGAATTCCGAGAAGGCTAACCCCTTTGAAAATTTCGAAAAATGCGCCCAGAATTCCGAGAAGGCTAACCCCTTTGAAAATTTCGAAAAATGCGCCCAGAATTCCGAAGAGGCTAACCCATTTGAAAATTTCGAAAAATGCGCCCAGAATTCCGAGAAGGCTAACCCCTTTGAAAATTTCGAAAAAAGCGCCCAGAATTCCGAGAAGGCTAACCCCTTTGAAAATTTCGAAAAATGCGCCCAGAATTCCGAGAAGGCTAACCCATTTGAAAATTTCGAAAAATGCGCCCAGAATTCCGAGAAGGCTAACCCTTTGAAAATTTCGAAAAATGCGCCCAGAATTCCGAGGAGGCTAACCCCTTTGAAAATTTCGAAAAATGCGCCCAGAATTCCGAGGACGGTAACCCCTTTGATAATTTCAAAAAATGTGCCCAGAATTCCGAGGAGGCTAACCCCTTTGAAAATTTCGAAAAATGCGCCCAGAATTCCGAGAAGGCTAATCCCTTTGAAAATTTCGAAAATGCGCCCAGAATTCCGAGAAGGCTAACCAATTTGAACATTTTGAAAAATGCGCCCAGAATTCCGAGAAGGCTAACCCCTTTGAAAGTTTCGAAAAATGCGCCCAGTTTTCCGAGAAGGCTAACCCCTTTGAAAATTTCGAAAAATGCGCCCAGAATTCCGAGAAGGATAACCCCTTTGAAAATTTATAAAAATGAGCCCAGAATGCCGAGAAGGCTAACCCCTTTAAAAATTTCCAAAAATGAGCCCAGAATGCCATGAAGTCTAACTTCTGTGAAAAAATCGAAAAATGCGCCCAGAATTACGATAAGGCTAACCCTTTGAAAATTTCGAAAAAGGCGCCCAGAATTCCGAGAAGGCTAACCCCTTTGACAATTTCGAAAAATGCGCCCAGAATTCCGAGAAGGCTAACCCCTTTGAAAAGTTCGAGAAAAGCGCCCAGAATTCCGAGAAGGCTAACCCCTTTGAAAATATTGTTATGCCCTGGTGTATACCTGGTGTATACCTTAAGTATACCACGGATATACTGAATATCATTGTCATTGTTTATCCCATATTGTAACAGCAATGTTATAATTTAGGATATGGCAATGCATGGGTCAAGGAAATTGTTATTAAGTTGTTGAAAGTTTGAGTTAAGAGAATTGCATATTTTTATGGATATTGTTTTGAAGTAACATTAAAAAGGCAAAGATCACGTTTTATAAAGGAAGTGGAATATTATGTTGCACACATTGTCAGAACATTTGCACAGCAGCATTAGTGTAAATATTATTGCAAATTGCTTATGTAAGGTTAAGAAGAGCAAGCTTTTGATTGGTGGAAAATGATGTCATTATCTTTCTGTTGTTTTGATGTAAGTTAAGCCTTTATTAATTTAAGGAAACACAGAGATTCTTATATTCCGTAAATGCGAATAATAAGGCGTTTGCAAGCATAAAAGACGTATAGTACTTTTATAAGACGCATTACCTCATTGTGACTTTTGACCATGGATCGGGCGTGGCAGACGCTGGTATAAATACATGCCCAGCGCAACTTTTAGTGCCTTTTTGATTATTGTCTCCAACCTAGTGGATTCAAGTTAGTCTACGTAACGGTTCTCTTCAGGGGGAGAGAACGTAGACCAGTTGAGATGGCGGAAAACTTCATAATATGTAAGTTGTAACAAAGAAACATTTACACTCTTATTTAGAATAAACATGTAGCATTTATTCATTGTTTTATTCCAAGATCATAAGACATAGCAGTCACTATAAATCCTTTACCTTTCAGAAAGTATTAATTTGAATTTAAATATTTTATTAAGAAGTAAAGTAAATAATGGTGTCAGAAAAAAATAAGATAGTTGTTGTAGAAGAAAGTTAAAGTTGGGTAAAGAAGATTTAACGAACGCACTGCTGACCGCAAGATTTTCCTGACAAGGGACGCCCCTAGGCGGGCCCCCAACAGTGGTGTCATCGTGTGGGATACTTACCGCGAGTAAAATTAATGTTTTGGAAACGACTCTATGATCTCATGTTCTTGGAAAAATGTTAGGGTATGTGTGTAGGTGTAGGTAGAATATTTTTTTTTTGTGTTGTGTGTGAAATTTGGCTAGAATATTGTGGGCATTATTTTAGTTGGGGTAATTAAGCTTCTTGAATATTCTCTGGATTCCAAGTGCGTGTAGGTTAATCGAGTTAGGATTAACGAATTAATTAATTGCCAGTGACAATTAAATAAATCAAAATGCCGTTAGACGAAGAGACTAGGCGTGCGTTAGAGGAGCTCAATAATAGAGTAGCAGCATTAACCGCAGCAAACCAAGCTCTGCAACAGAGACAGGTAGTACAGGTAGCTCGACAGAAAGACTTAACGGTTTGTAGTGCGATAAAAGAGTGGAGTGGCTCAGCTGGTGGATTACCAGTTAAAGAATTTTTCAATAATGTTGATGCAGCAGCTAGTATGGGGAATCTCGAAAATGCAGACAAAAAGCAAATTGTAAAACTTAAAGTGGCAGGTCCCGCAGCCGAATTTTTGCATTGCCGCCCAGATTTAATTGGCGACGAAACCTCATATGATCAGTTGAGGGCAGCTTTCGAGGACAGGTTCAAAGAAAAATTACCTGATAATTATTATTATACTCAGTTGCAAACGGCAACGCAAAAGAAAGGTGAAAGTCCCGAAGCATTCGCAGACAGAATTAAAGCATTAAGCATTAAAACACTCAAGCCAACTGATAATGCACAGGAAAAGCGTATTTTAGCAGAGGAAGCTGAAAGAAGATTATTAGCAGCTTACGTTTCTGGATTAAGGGGAGAAGTCGGAAAGCAGGTTCGACTTAGATTACCGCGTACAATGCATGAAGCAGTGCAATTAGCAGTTACTACCGATAATCTTGAGCAAAAAGATTCAGGATCTTCCGGTGTAAAAACCGAAGCCCAGCCTAGAAATGTGTTTACTATGTTTAATGTAACATGTTATAATTGTGGGAAGAAAGGTCATACGTCCAGGACTTGTCGTCTTAAACGACAACAGAATCAAGGGAATTCAAGCAATTCTACTCAGCAGAAAGCTAATGCTAGTGGTAATAATCAGCCGAAACAAGCAAAGAAACAAGTAGAATGTTCTTATTGCAAGAAAAAGGGGCATGTAGCTAGGGATTGCAGGAAAAAGAAGTACGAGAATTCTAAGGAGCAGAATGTCTCGTCGGGTTTTCAGAACGCCTCGTCGGGAACCCCGGCGGCGAGGTCAAATTGGGCGTAAATGAAACAGATTTACCCGCGGAACTCATGGTCACGGCTATGGTCGATGGTAGAGCTAAGGAATTCTTAGTGGATACAGGAGCGACTGTATCAGCGATAAAACCAGGTGTTTCACAGGGAAATTTATTAGAAACTGACGTCACGGCTAAGGGGGTATCAGGAAAAGGACTTCAAGTAGATGGGTCCCAGTTATTAAACTTAGAGTTCGCGAATGGAGAAATATATTCGCATGAGTTTATAGTGTGTCCAATTGATATAGAACAAGACGGAATATTAGGTCTTGATTTTATGTATCAAAACATGGTTAACGTAGATGTTTTGAACCGCGCACTTATCACGCGAGAAGGGATGATAAATCTGTCGCAGCAGCCGCCGTGTACTGACACTAGAAGCGATGGAATCGGATTAGCTACCCGAAATAATCCACTTACTTACCATACGAATGGGAATAAAAGTAACTTCTGTGATATCTTACACGGGCAGGTGGAAACGTCAGAGAATAGTTCTAGCAACAGTCTCAAATCTCAAAATGATAATCGTGGTGTTTGTCCAGTTTATACTGCATGTAAACTGACAATTCCTCCAAGATGTGAAGCTATGATCGTAGCGCAAACAAATAGGAAGTGCACAATTACCTATAATTTGTCCCTAGAACAAGGAGAAAGTATTTTTGAACCTGAAGAGCAAGGTATAAATGGGATTTACCTAGCTAGATCGCTTAGCGATAAGGAACAGAGATGTAAGAATAAAATTCCTGTGAAAGTAATTAATTGTTCCAGTGAAACAATAGAGTTACCGAAAAATAAAAGAATAGGTTACATCTCAATCTATAACCGTGTAGATGCAGGCACGATGAGTACTCCGGATGCTGTGGGTACGAATAAACAAGATGACGTCAATTCTCATAATAATGAAACAGCACGAACAACACATACGCATATAGATTCAGATCTAGAAAGTCAGATAAATGTGTTGACTCCGATGAGTTCGGAATGCAACTTAGGCTTACTCGAAACAGTGAAATTAGATCACTTAAGCGAAAGTGACGGACAGATAATACGGGAAGTATTAGAAGAATTTATAGATGTGTTTCACGACCCAAGAGATAGTAAAATAGGATGTACAAATAAAGTGAAACATAGAATAAATACAGGGGATGCGCCCCCAGTAAAGAAAAACCCTTATTCTTTACCACATAAGTATAAAGAAAAAGTAAAAGAGATGATAAACGATATGTTGGATAAAAATATTATTAGGCCTTCAGCAAGCCCTTGGTCAGCTCCAATAGTGCTAGTTCCGAAGAAAAGTCCGGATGAGGAAGACCGGATAAGGTTTTGTACGGATTTTAGAGGTTTAAATGCCGTAACGCATGGAGATACTTACCCTCTACCAAATATCAATGAAACATTAGAGAGTTTGGCAAATACAAAATATTTTAGTAAGCTCGATTTACACTCAGGGTTTTGGCAAGTAGAAATAGAGGAAAAAGACAAAGAAAAGACTTCGTTCTGCAGTCCATATGGTTCCTACGAATTCAACCGAATGGCTTTTGGTCTAGTGAACGCACCCTCTACGTTTTCTCGGTTGATGGACGGTGTACTAGCAGGGTTAAAAGGAATATCCTGTTTTGTCTACCTAGACGATGTCATTTTATTTTCCACAACCATTGAGGAACATGCAGACAGACTGCGTGAAGTTTTATTAAGGTTAAGAGAAGCTAATTTAAAAGCTCATCCTTTAAAATGCAAATTTGCATTGGATCAAATTGAATATTTAGGTCATATTGTAAATCGTGAAGGAATTTTACCAGATCCAAGAAAGGTACAGGCTATAAAGGATTATCCTATTCCCAGAACGCCAAAAGAAGTTAGATCATTTTTAGGCCTTGTAGGATATTACCGTAGGCACATAGCGAATTTCGCTCATATAGCAAAACCTTTAACAGAGTTAATTAAAAAGAGTACAGATTATGTTTGGGAAGAAAGCCAGCAAACCGCGTTTGATACTTTAAAAGATGCATTATGTCGCGAGCCGGTATTAAAGTACCCAGACTTTAAGAAAAGATTTATCCTCACAAGCGATAGCTCTGGTTACGCAATCGGTGCCGTGCTGTCTCAGATGAACGGTGACGTAGAGCATGCCATTGCATACGCGTCACGAGTGTTATCTAAAAGCGAGCAGAATTACTCTACAACTGAACGAGAGCTATTAGCACTCGTATGGGCTACTAAATATTTTCGCTGTTATTTATATGGTAATGAATTTACTGCAGTAACAGATCACGCCGCATTGAAATGGTTACTTAGTTTAAAAGACCCTAGTTCGAGACTTTTGCGTTGGACTTTAAGACTTTCAGAATTTAAATTCACAGTCCAATATAGGCCTGGGAAGAAGATAACCCATGCCGACTCGTTGTCTCGAGCGTATATAAATTCTTTACACTTTAATAGTGATGTAAACATGGTAAGAAGCAACCAGATAGCAGAACCTCAGTATTGTAAATGGTTAGAAAGTCCAGAAAAATTCCAACTAGATGATAACGGAATTTTGTTTTTAGTAGAAAATGGGAAAGAACCAAGGTTAGTTGTTCCAAAGTGTATGAGGAGAAATATATTAAAGAATTTTCATGATTCACCGATAGGTTCCCATCAAGGTCAAAGAAAGACAATAGAATTGTTAAAACGCAGATTTTATTGGCCAAACATGAAAGCAGAAATAGAAGATTATATTGCTAAATGTTTTTCATGTAACAGTCGGAAAACAGGAAAACATCCCGTTGCTCCATTATGTAATTTTGAACCAGTTTTACAACTTTTTGAATTAGTAAGTTTAGATGTTGTTGATCCGTTGCCTAAAACTTCAGCAGGTAACATATATTTACTAACATTTATGGATGCATTCAGTAAATATACTGAAGCGATTCCTATTCCTGACCAAACCGCTGAAACAATAGCAAGAGAATTTGTATATAACATCATTTGTCGTCACAGTACGCCATTAAAATTATTGACGGATCAAGGCCGAAATTTTACGTCGAATTTATTCAAAGAAGTTTGTAAATTATTGCAAATTGAGAAAATACAAACATCGCCATATCACCCTATGACTAATGGTATGGTTGAGCGTAGTCATCATACATATGCGGACATGCTTTCGCATTTTGTGAGAAAAGATCAAAAAGATTGGGATTTGTGGATACCTATAGTACAGTTAGCATATAGAAGCACACCTCATTCTATAACTGGATATTCTCCTTATTATTTATTACATGGAAAAGAAATGAACCTTCCGTTTTCTTATAATATATCTCCTAAATTTTCTAGAAAGGAAACAGGGAATGATCATGTAGATACTTTAGCAGAAAAATTAGAATACGCGTATAAAATTGTGAGAAACCGTATTCAAAGGGGAAAAGAAACTCAAGCAAAACAGTATAACGAAAAGGCAAATGTTCGTTATAGGTCATTCAAAGTAGGAGACAAAGTATTGTTATACTCTACAGCCACAGTTAAAGGCGTAACAAAGAAGTTATCTAAACCGTGGTTAGGTCCATTTACCGTAGTAGAAAGATTAAATGAAGTAAATTATCGTATTATGTCTAAAAATGGAAAGACACAAGTGATACATGTTAATAGGATTAAACTATGTCCTATAGGGGAAGATGTTGTTTCCGGGAAAGAAACCAGACAATATGAAGACGGAGACAGTGATACATCCACGCTGGAAATACTTCATGAGAAGCCTAATGTTATGAAAAAAACAAGTGAAAGAAAACCTACCGGAACGGCTAGGACACAGCAGCAGCAGCAGCCGGTGGAAGAATATTGGTCGTCAGATGACGAAAAACCTCTTAGTCAGTTTGTGTACCGCCACAGGGACGGCGATGGAAAAGAAGACAATGACAGTCTTTACAGTGAGGAAGATGAAATCCCGTTGATGAAGTTACGAGACAGGATACAACGGAAGAGCGCTCAGGTAGATATATCTCCCACTAAAAAGAAATCCGACCATAAGCACGTGCACCACGACCATGAAACCGCAGAAAATAGTAAGACTCCTAAAAAGAAAGAAAATGTTAAAGTTACAGGAACTCCCGAAAATAAACATAAGTTTAGTGTTCGTAAACCCCATGTGAGGTACGGATTCGAGAACGATGTGCACTGGAGTAGTGAGGACAGGACTCACGGGGAGGAACTCCCAAGAAATAGCGAAACTCCAGTAAGAAATAAATCCCATGAGATTAGGCAAGGTGGGTCACGCATAAATACGGAACCACACAATTTAGGTCGCGGATATGAACGCGAAAACGATGATGAAACAAGTTCGCAATCAGAATCGCGAGAACGTACGGAATCCCAGGGAAACAGAGAATTTCAAGAACGCACTGAAAATGAAATTAGTAATAATAATGAATCAAGCAACTCAGGGCAAATCATAACAGAACCCAATAGCAATAACGTACCCAAATGTCGTTATAATCTCAGATCGAGACAAATATTTTGACTTGTTTACAGGGAACGTAATATTGATGACAATTACGTGTGGACAAGGACTTAGTAGTTCAGCAAGAGAAGAGACGACTAAGCTTAACAAAGGATTGGTATTCATTAAGGAAAAAGATATTTTTCTTTCAGGAGATAAGTGGACAATTGTTATGGATTTTAGTTTTGATATTATTATGATATTTTGAGTAATGTAACTGAAGATGTTAATTATTTTCGAGAAACAGTTAACGATCCAGATTTTATAAAGATAGCATTGTTTAATACATTAGCATTTAAATCTCGCAATACCATTAGAATTGCGATACGCAGAATTGATCAGGAAATTCAAAGGATAATTAATAAGTTAAATGAAATCAGTAATGAATTATTTTATTCAGAAACTCGAGTTAAACGAGGTTTATTTAATTTAGGAGGATCAATTTTAAAGTTTTTATTCGGATCGATGGATAATTCAGATCTCGAGAGAATTGATGCTCAGATAAATATTATTAGCAGCAATAAAAATCAAGTAACAGAAATTGTGCAAGAACAACTTTCGTACATGCAGAAGATGGACGAAAGGGTTGACCAAAATAGACGCGATCTTCAAGAATTTGTTAAATATGTTAACAAAACATTACGCGCTTTGGATAATATAATAGATGATGCTTCGCTTGAATTTTATGTAATCACTAAAAGCATTAACATTCTTGCAAATTTACAATTTATCGTAGATACGTTAAAAGAGTTAGAACATCATTTAATGCAGTTTAGGGAAGCTGTAGATCTCACAGCTACAGGTAAATTAAGTTCTTACTTATTACCACCCCATATCTTTTCAAATATTTTGAAAAGAATTGCTTTAAAATTACCTGAAGGAATTTCCTTATTGTCAGTCGTTGAAACTAGTGCTATATTTTTATATTATTCGTTAGTGGAGGTACATGCTCTTGCAACTAAGAATAAATTACGTTTATTTATTGACATACCATTGAAGTCATTGGACAGGTATTTTGAATTATACAGAGTACGAGCTTTACCGTATTGGGACACGACAGCAAATGTCAGTACTCTGGGTTCTTTTGTGATAAATCCCGATTATGAATACTTAGCAATAACTACTAATAGATTGTATTATGCTTTGCTTGATGAAAATGATATTTTCAGATGTAAAGGTGATATTTATACCGTATGTCCAGCCGATATAGTAATATTTTCAGCAACTCAACCGAACTGTATTCCGGCGCTATTCACAGGAGGGCCGAAGGAAGCCATTGAGACATGTGACAAGAGGATAATTGGAAATCAACGAAATCCTGTTTGGTATCGTTTACCTAATAAGAATTTTTGGATATATAGCCTTCCAACGGAAGTGCGTTTAACTAAAGCTTGTCATTCTAGAAATGGGTCACGTGTAGAATCGTCTACCATAGTTTTGTTTAATACTGGAATATTAGAGGCAACTAATGACTGTTATTTTTACTCTAATAATTTTAAACTTTTACCTCATACAACAGGTAATATTTATGCAAATTATGATCCAAGCGATATTTTATTGCCAGAAATAAATAAAGATATATTTAATGCAGATTTGAATATTTCAAATAATGAATTGAGTTTATTAATGAATGAATTACCTGATATTAAAGATTTTAATAAAAATGGATTAAGTTTTGAGGATTTAAAAGTTAAAATAAAATCATTAAGAAATGATTCCAGTTATTATGATATCAGTAACATTACGCATTATGAAATGTTATTATGGTTTGTTTTGTTAATCTTGTGTTGTATTCTTGTGATACAGATAAGAACGTTGCTTATAAGAAAAGGCTATACGATGTCGTGGGTGAGGAACTTGACCTTACCAGGAAGACGTCACGGGTCCGAAGGTCCGAGAGAGCAATCGGCCTTGCGAACACATGGAGATGCAGTCGTCACTGAAACAGTATCGTCAGCTGATTCGACTATAAACACAGCCAGCCCAATATTATTTACTGGCTCTGGAATTCAATTTGCGTAGTAAAACAGAAGCCAAATGATTGTATTAATTGTTTTATTTAAGAAAAGAATTATGTAATTATGAAAATGTAAACACACACACATACACACATACATACACATAACGTCTATAACTAAAGGAATATATTACCAATATATAATATAAAGTATTTAAAGGAAGTTTCTCAACTATCACAACTGGGAAATAAGATATAAGATATTAAAGTAAATTTCAATTTTGTTTAAGTTGAAACCGAACAAGGTCAAAATGTCGTATTAATAGATAAAAGTAAACTCATTATTATATAATGAAAGAAACATAGAGACATCATAATTAAGCAAGTTAATTAATAAAATTTGATTTAATAAAAGAATTGAATATTAATTTATGAAGACCATAAGAAAAGGCAGACATTGAACCCTTATCAGTTCGCCGACTTGTTAAGACTGTAAGTAGATATTTGAAGGCCGCTGGAACGGAATAACACTCCTGTAAGCCTGATTGTAGCCACTGCGGAATTAAAACTCTGCATGCGATAAATGTTGAATGAATGAGTTTTACAGATCTCAACAAGGTCGCGAGACTTTTGGAACTTATTACAAAACGAGTGTTCCAACGAACAGCTCGTTTTGAAAAAAAGGAGGGAGTAATGTTATGCCCTGGTGTATACCTGGTGTATACCTTAAGTATACCACGGATATACTGAATATCATTGTCATTGTTTATCCCATATTGTAACAGCAATGTTATAATTTAGGATATGGCAATGCATGGGTCAAGGAAATTGTTATTAAGTTGTTGAAAGTTTGAGTTAAGAGAATTGCATATTTTTATGGATATTGTTTTGAAGTAACATTAAAAAGGCAAAGATCACGTTTTATAAAGGAAGTGGAATATTATGTTGCACACATTGTCAGAACATTTGCACAGCAGCATTAGTGTAAATATTATTGCAAATTGCTTATGTAAGGTTAAGAAGAGCAAGCTTTTGATTGGTGGAAAATGATGTCATTATCTTTCTGTTGTTTTGATGTAAGTTAAGCCTTTATTAATTTAAGGAAACACAGAGATTCTTATATTCCGTAAATGCGAATAATAAGGCGTTTGCAAGCATAAAAGACGTATAGTACTTTTATAAGACGCATTACCTCATTGTGACTTTTGACCATGGATCGGGCGTGGCAGACGCTGGTATAAATACATGCCCAGCGCAACTTTTAGTGCCTTTTTGATTATTGTCTCCAACCTAGTGGATTCAAGTTAGTCTACGTAACGGTTCTCTTCAGGGGGAGAGAACGTAGACCAGTTGAGATGGCGGAAAACTTCATAATATGTAAGTTGTAACAAAGAAACATTTACACTCTTATTTAGAATAAACATGTAGCATTTATTCATTGTTTTATTCCAAGATCATAAGACATAGCAGTCACTATAAATCCTTTACCTTTCAGAAAGTATTAATTTGAATTTAAATATTTTATTAAGAAGTAAAGTAAATAATGGTGTCAGAAAAAAATAAGATAGTTGTTGTAGAAGAAAGTTAAAGTTGGGTAAAGAAGATTTAACGAACGCACTGCTGACCGCAAGATTTTCCTGACAAGGGACGCCCCTAGGCGGGCCCCCAACAATATCGAAAAATGCGCCCAGAATTCCGAGAAGGCTAACCCCTTTGAAAAATTCGAAAAATGCGCCCAGAGTTCCGAGAAGGCTAACCCCTTTGAAAATTTCGAAAAATGCGCCCAGAATTCCGAGAAGGCTAACCCCTTTGAGAATTTCGAAAAATGCGCCCAGAATTCCGAGAAGGCAAACCCCTTTGCAAATTTCGAAAAATGCGCCCAGAATTCCGAGAAGGCTAACCCCTTTGAATATTTCGAAATATGCGCCCAGAATTCCGAGAAGAATAACCCCTTTGAAAATTGCGAAAATTGCGCCCAGAATTCCGAGAAGGCTAACCCCTTTGAAAATTTCAAAAAATGTGCCCAGAATTCCGAGAAGGCAAACCCCTTTGCAAATTTCGAAAACGCGCCCAGAATTCCGAGAAGGCTAACCCCTTTGAAAATTTCGAAAAATGCGCCCAGAATTCCGAGAAGGCTAACCCCTTTGAAAATTTCGAAAAATGCACCCAGAATTCCGAGAAGGCTAACCCCTTTGAAAATTTCGAAAAATTTCGAAAAATGAGCCCAGAATGCCGAGAAGGCTAACCGCTTTGAAAATTTCGAAAAATGAGCCCAGAATGCCATGAACTCTAACCCCTTTGAAAAAATCGAAAAATACGCCCAGAATTCCGAGAAGGCTAACCCCTTTGATAATTTCGAAAAATGCGCCCAGAATTCCGAGGAGGCTAACCCCTTTGAAAATTTCGAAAAATGCGCCCAGGATTCCGAGAAGGCTTACCCCGTTGAAAATTTCGAAAAATGCCCCCTGAATTCCGAGAAGGCTAACCCCTTTGAAAATTTCGAAAATTGCGCCCAGAATTCCGAGAAGGCTAAACCCTTTGAAAATTTCGAAAAATGCGCCCAGAATTCCGAGAAGGCTAACCCCTTTGAAAATTTCGAAAAATGCGCCCAGAATTCCGAGAAGGCTAACCCGTTTGAAAATTTCGAAAAATGCACCCAGAATTCCGAGAAGGCCCCTTTGAAAATTTCGAAAAATGCGCCCAGAATGCCGAGAAGTCTAACCCCTTTGAAAATGTCGAAAAATGCGCCCAGAATTCCGAGAAGGCTAACCCCTTTGAAAATTTCGAAAAATGCGCCCAGAATTCCGAGAAGGCTAACCCCTTTGAAAATTTCGAAAAATGCGCCCAGAATTCCGAGAAGGCTAACCCCTTTGAAAATTTCGAAAAATGCGCCCAGAATTCCGAGAAGGCTAACCCGTTTGAAAATTTCGAAAAATGCACCCAGAATTCCGAGAAGGCCCCTTTGAAAATTTCGAAAAATGCGCCCAGAATGCCGAGAAGTCTAACCCCTTTGAAAATGTCGAAAAATGCGCCCAGAATTCCGAGAAGGCTAACCCCTTTGAAAATTTCGAAAAATGCGCCCAGAATTCCGAGAAGGCTAACCCCTTTGAAAATTTCGAAAAATGCGCCCAGAATTCCGAGAAGGCTAACCCCTTTGAAAATTTCGAAAAATGCGCCCAGAATTCCGAGAAGGCTAACCCATTTGAAAATTTCGAAAAATGCGCCCAGAATTCCGAGAAGGCTAACCCCTTTGAAAATTTCGAAAAATGCGCCCAGAATTCCGAGAAGGCTAACCCCTTTGAAAATTTCGAAAAATGCGCCCAGAATTCCGAGAAGGCTAACCCATTTGAAAATTTCGAAAAATGCGCCCAGAATTCCGAGAAGGCTAACCCTTTGAAAATTTCGAAAAATGCGCCCAGAATTCCGAGGAGGCTAACCCCTTTGAAAATTTCGAAAAATGCGCCCAGAATTCCGAGGACGGTAACCCCTTTGATAATTTCAAAAAATGTGCCCAGAATTCCGAGGAGGCTAACCCCTTTGAAAATTTCGAAAAATGCGCCCAGAATTCCGAGAAGGCTAATCCCTTTGAAAATTTCGAAAATGCGCCCAGAATTCCGAGAAGGCTAACCAATTTTAACATTTTGAAAAATGCGCCCAGAATTCCGAGAAGGCTAACCCCTTTGAAAGTTTCGAAAAATGCGCCCAGTTTTCCGAGAAGGCTAACCCCTTTGAAAATTTCGAAAAATGCGCCCAGAATTCCGAGAAGGATAACCCCTTTGAAAATTTATAAAAATGAGCCCAGAATGCCGAGAAGGCTAACCCCTTTAAAAATTTCCAAAAATGAGCCCAGAATGCCATGAAGTCTAACTTCTGTGAAAAAATCGAAAAATGCGCCCAGAATTACGATAAGGCTAACCCTTTGAAAATTTCGAAAAAGGCGTCCAGAATTCCGAGAAGGCTAACCCCTTTGAGAATTTCGAAAAATGCGCCCAGAATTCGGAGAAGGCTAACCCCTTTGAGAATTTCGAAAAATGCGCCCAGAGTTCCGAGAAGGCTAACCCCTTTGAAAATTTCGAAAAATGCGCCCAGAATTCCGAGAAGGCTAACCCCTTTGAGAATTTCGAAAAATGCGCCCAGAATTCCGAGAAGGCAAACCCCTTTGCAAATTTCGAAAAATGCGCCCAGAATTCCGAGAAGGCTAACCCCTTTGAATATTTCGAAATATGCGCCCAGAATTCCGAGAAGACTAACCCCTTTGAAAATTTCGAAAATTGCGCCCAGAATTCCGAGAAGGCTAACCCCTTTGAAAATTTCAAAAAATGTGCCCAGAATTCCGAGAAGGCAAACCCCTTTGCAAATTTCGAAAACGCGCCCAGAATTCCGAGAAGGCTAACCCCTTTGAAAATTTCGAAAAATGCGCCCAGAATTCCGAGAAGGCTAACCCCTTTGAAAATTTCGAAAAATGCACCCAGAATTCCGAGAAGGCTAACCCCTCTGAAAATTTCGAAAAATGCGCCCAGAATTCCGAGAAGGCTAACCCCTTTGAAAATTTCAAAAAAATGTGCCCAGAATTCCGAGAAGGCAAACCCCTTTGCAAATTTCGAAAAATGCGCCCAGAATTCCGAGAAGGCTAACCCATTTGAAAATTTCGAAAAATGCGCCCAGAATTCCGAGAAGGCTAACCCCTTTGAAAATTTCGAAAAATGCGCCCAGAATTCCGAGAAGGCTAACCCCTTTCAAAATTTCGAAAAATGAGCCCAGAATGCCGAGAAGGCTAACCCCTTTGAAAATTTCGAAAAATGAGCCCAGAATGCCATGAACTCTAACCCCTTTGAAAAAATCGAAAAATGCGCCCAGAATTCCGAAAAGGATAACCCCTTTGAAAATTTCGAAAAATGCGCCCAGAATTCCGAGAAAGCTAACCCCGTTGAAAATTTCGAAAAATGCGCCCAGAATTCCGAGAAGGCTAACCCCTTTGAAAATTTCGAAAAATGCGCCAAGAATTCCGAGAAGGCTAACCCCTTAAAAAATTTCGAAAAATGCGCCAAGAATTCAGAGAAGGCTAACCCCTTAAAAAATTTCGAAAAATGCGCCCAGAATTCCGAGAAGGCTAACCCTTTAAAAAATTTCGAAAAATGCGCCCAGAATTCCGAGAAGGCTAACCCCTTTGAAAATTTCAAAAAATGCGCCCAGAGTTCCGAGATGGCTAACCCCTTTGAAAATTTCGAAAAATGCGCCCAGAGTTCCGAGAAGGCTAACCCCTTTGAAAATTTCGAAAAATGCGCCCAGAATTCCGAGAAGGCTAACCCCTTTGAGAATTTCGAAAAATGCGCCCAGAATTCCGAGAAGGCAAACCCCTTTGCAAATTTCGAAAAATGCGCCCAGAATTCCGAGAAGGCTAACCCCTTTGAAAATTTCGAAAAATGCGCCCAGAATTCCGAGAAGGCTAACCCCTGCGAAAATTTCGAAAAATGCGCCCAGAATTCCGAGAAGGCTAACCCCTTTGAAAATTTCGAAAAATGCGCCCAGAATTCCAAGAAGGCTAACCCCTTTGAAAATTTCGAAAAATGAGCCCAGAATGCCGAGAAGGCTAACCCCTTTGAAAATTTCGAAAAATGAGCCCAGAATGCCATGAAGCCTTTGAAAATTTCGAAAAATGCGCCCAGAATTCCGAGAAGGCTAACCCCTTTGAAAATTTCGAAAAATGAGCCCAGAATGCCGAGAAGGCTAACCCCTTTGAAAATTTCGGAAAATGAGCCCAGAATGCCATGAAGTCTAACCCCTTTGAAAAAATCGATAAATGCGCCCAGAATTCCGAGAAGGCTAACCCCTTAGAAAATTTCGAAAAATGGGCCCAGAATTCCGAGAAGGCTAACCCCTTTGAAAATTTCGGAAAATGAGCCCAGAATGCCATGAAGTCTAACCCCTTTGAAAAAATCGAAAAATGCGCCCAGAATTCCGAGAAGGCTAACCCCTTTGAAAATTTCGAAAAATGCGCCCAGAATTCCGAGAAGGCTAACCCCTTTGAAAATTTCAAAAAATGCGCCCAGAATTCCGAGGAGGCTAACCCCTTTGAAAATTTCGAGAAATGCGCCCAGAATTCCGTGGAGGCTAACCCTTTTGAAAATTTCGAAAAATGTGCCCAGAATTCCGAGGAGGCTAACCCCTTTGAAAATTTCGAAAAATGCGCCCAGAATTCCGAGAAGGCTAACCCCTTTGAAAATTTCGAAAAATGCGCCCAGAATTCCGAGAAGGCTAACCCCTTTGAAAATTTCAAAAAATGCGCCCAGAATTCCGAGAAGGCTAACCAATTTGAAAATTTCGAAAAATGCGCCCAGAATTCCGAGAAGGCTAACCCCTTTGAAAATTTCGAAAAATGCGCCCAGAATTCCGAGATGGCTAACCCCTTTGAAAATTTCGAAAAATGCGCCCAGAATTCCGAGAAGGCTAACCCCTTTGAAAATTTCCAAAAATGAGCCCAGAATGCCGAGAAGGCTAACCCCTTTGAAAATTTCGACAAATGAGCCCAGAATGCCATGAAGTCTAACCCTTTGAAAAAATCGAAAAATGCGCCCAGAATTCCGAGAAGGCTAACCCCTTTGAAAATTTCCAAAAATGAGCCCAGAATGCCGAGAAGGCTAACCCCTTTGAAAATTTCGAAAAATGAGCCCAGAATGCCATGAAGTCTAACCCCTTTGAAAAAATCGAAAAATGCGCCCAGAATTCCGAGAAGGCTAACCCCTTTGAAAATTACGAAAAATGCGCCCAGAATTCCGAGGAGGGTAACCCCTTTGAAAATTTCGGAAAATGAGCCCAGAATGCCATGAAGTCTAACCCTTTTGAAAAAATCGAAAAATGCGCCCAGAATTCCGAGAAGGCAAACCCCTTTGACAATTTCGAAAAATGCGCCCAGAATTCCGAGAAGGCTAACCCCTTTGAAAATTTCGAAAAAAGCGCCCAGAATTCCGAGAAGGCTTACCCCGTTGAAAATTTCGAAAAATGTGCCCTGAATTCCGATAAGGCTAACCCCTTTGAAAATTTCGAAAAATGCGCCCAGAATTCCGAGAAGGCTAACCCCTTTGAAAATTTCGAAAAATGCGCCCAGAATTCCCAGAAGGCTAACCCCTTTGAAAATTTCGAAAAATGCGCCCAGAATTCCGAGAAGGCCAACCCCTTTGCAAATTTCGAAAACGCGCCCAGAATTCCGAGAAGGCTAACCCCTTTGAAAATTTCGAAAAATGCGCCCAGAATTCCGAGAAGGCTAACCCCTTTGAAAATTTCGAAAAATGCACCCAGAATTCCGAGAAGGCTAACCCCTCTGAAAATTTCGAAAAATGCGCCCAGAATTCCGAGAAGGCTAACCCATTTGAAAATTTCGAAAAATGCGCCCAGAATTCCGAGAAGGCTAACCCCTTTGAAAATTTCGAAAAATGCGCCCAGAATTCCGAGAAGGCTAACCCCTTTCAAAATTTCGAAAAATGAGCCCAGAATGCCGAGAAGGCTAACCCCTTTGAAAATTTCGAAAAATGAGCCCAGAATGCCATGAACTCTAACCCCTTTGAAAAAATCGAAAAATGCGCCCAGAATTCCGAGAAGGCCAACCCCTTTGAAAATTTCGAGAAATGCGCCCAGAATTCCGAGGAGGCTAACCCTTTTGAAAATTTCGAAAAATGTGCCCAGAACTCCGAGGAGGCTAACCCCTTTGAAAATTTCGAAAAATGAGCCCAGAATTCCGAGAAGGCTAACCCCTTTAAAAAATTTCGAAAAATGCGCCCAGAATTCCGAGAAGGCTAACCCCTTTGAAAATTTCAAAAAATGCGCCCAGAATTCCGAGAAGGCTAACCAATTTGAAAATTTCGAAAAATGCGCCCAGAATTCCGAGAAGGCTAACCCCTTTGAAAATTTCGAAAAATGCGCCCAGAATTCCGAGATGGCTAACCCCTTTGAAAATTTCGAAAAATGCGCCCAGAATTCCGAGAAGGCTAACCCCTTTGAAAATTTCCAAAAATGAGCCCAGAATGCCGAGAAGGCTAACCCCTTTGAAAATTTCGAAAAATGAGCCCAGAATGCCATGAAGTCTAACCCCTTTGAAAAAATTGAAAAATGCGCCCAGAATTCCGAGAAGGCTAACCCCTTTGAAAATTTCGAAAAATGCGCCCAGAATTCCGAGGAGGCTAACCCCTTTGAAAATTTCGAAAAATGCGCCCAGGATTCCGAGAAGGCTAACCCCTTTGAAAATTTCGAAAAATGCGCCCAGAATTCCCAGAAGGCAAACCCCTTTGACAATTTCGAAAAATGCGACCAGAATTCCGAGAAGGCTAACCCCTTTGAAAATTTCGAAAAAAGCGCCCAGAATTCCGAGAAGGCTTACCCCGTTGAAAATTTCGAAAAATGCGCCCTGAATTCCGAGAAGGCTAACCCCTTTGAAAATTTCGAAAAATGCGCCCAGAATCCCGAGAAGGCTAAACCCTTTGAAAATTTCGAAAAATGCGCCCAGAATTCCGAGAAGGCTAACCCCTTTGAAAATTTCGAAAAATGCGCCCAGAATTCCGAGAAGGCCCCTTTGAAAATTTCGAAAAATGCGCCCAGAATGCCGAGAAGTCTAACCCCTTTGAAAATTTCGAAAAATGCGCCCAGAATTCCGAGAAGGCTAACCCCTTTGAAAATTTCGAAGAATGCGCCCAGAATTCCGAGAAGGCTAACCCCTTTGAAAATTTCGAAAAATGCGCCCAGAATTCCGAGAAGGCTAACCCATTTGAAAATTTCGAAAAATGCGCCCAGAATTCCGAGATGGCTAACCCTTTGAAAATTTCGAAAAATGCGCCCAGAATTCCGAGGAGGCTAACCCCTCTGAAAATTTCGAAAAATGCGCCCAGAATTCCGAGGACGGTAACCCCTTTGATAATTTCAAAAAATGTGCCCAGAATTCCGAGAAGGCTAACCCCTTTGAAAATTTCGAAAAATGCGCCCAGAATTCCGAGAAGGCTAACCCCTTTGAAAATTTCGAAAAATGCGCCCAGAATTCCGAGAAGGCCCCTTTGAAAATTTCGAAAAATGCGCCCAGAATGCCGAGAAGTCTAACCCCTTTGAAAATTTCGAAAAATGCGCCTAGAATTCCGAGAAGGCTAACCCCTTTGAAAATTTCGAAGAATGCGCCCAGAATTCCGAGAAGGCTAACCCCTTTGAAAATTTCGAAAAATGCGCCCAGAATTCCGAGGACGGTAACCCCTTTGATAATTTCAAAAAATGTGCCCAGAATTCCGAGGAGGCTAACCCCTTTGAAAATTTCGAAAAATGCGCCCAGAATTCCGAGAAGGCTAACCCCATTGAAAATTTCGAAAATGCGCCCAGAATTCCGAGAAGGCTAACCCCTTTGAAAATTTCAAAAAATGAGCCCAGAATTCCGAGAAGGCTAACCAATTTGAACATTTTGAAAAATGCGCCCAGAATTCCGAGAAGGCTTACCCCTTTGAAAGTTTCGAAAAATGCGCCCAGTTTTCCGAGAAGGCTAACCCCTTTGAAAATTTCGAAAAATGCGCCCAGAATTCCGAGAAAGATAACCCCTTTGAAAATTTATAAAAATGAGCCCAGAATGCCGAGAAGGCTAACCCCTTTAAAAATTTCCAAAAATGAGCCCAGAATGCCATGAAGTCTAACTTCTGGGAAAAATCGAAAAATGCGCCCAGAATTACGATAAGGCTAACCCTTTGAAAATTTCGAAAAAGGCGCCCAGAATTCCGAGAAGGCTAACCCCTTTGACAATTTCGAAAAATGCGCCCAGAATTCCGAGAAGGCTAACCCCTTTGAAAAGTTCGAGAAAAGCGCCCAGAATTCCGAGAAGGCTAACCCCTTTGAAAATATCGAAAAATGCGCCCAGAATTCCGAGAAGGCTAACCCCTTTGAAAAATTCGAAAAATGCGCCCAGAGTTCCGAGAAGGCTAACCCCTTTGAAAATTTCGAAAAATGCGCCCAGAATTCCGAGAAGGCTAACCCCTTTGAGAATTTCGAAAAATGCGCCCAGAATTCCGAGAAGGCAAACCCCTTTGCAAATTTCGAAAAATGCGCCCAGAATTCCGAGAAGGCTAACCCCTTTGAATATTTCGAAATATGCGCCCAGAATTCCGAGAAGAATAACCCCTTTGAAAATTGCGAAAATTGCGCCCAGAATTCCGAGAAGGCTAACCCCTTTGAAAATTTCAAAAAATGTGCCCAGAATTCCGAGAAGGCAAACCCCTTTGCAAATTTCGAAAACGCGCCCAGAATTCCGAGAAGGCTAACCCCTTTGAAAATTTCGAAAAATGCGCCCAGAATTCCGAGAAGGCTAACCCCTTTGAAAATTTCGAAAAATGCACCCAGAATTCCGAGAAGGCTAACCCCTTTGAAAATTTCGAAAAATTTCGAAAAATGAGCCCAGAATGCCGAGAAGGCTAACCGCTTTGAAAATTTCGAAAAATGAGCCCAGAATGCCATGAACTCTAACCCCTTTGAAAAAATCGAAAAATACGCCCAGAATTCCGAGAAGGCTAACCCCTTTGATAATTTCGAAAAATGCGCCCAGAATTCCGAGGAGGCTAACCCCTTTGAAAATTTCGAAAAATGCGCCCAGGATTCCGAGAAGGCTTACCCCGTTGAAAATTTCGAAAAATGCCCCCTGAATTCCGAGAAGGCTAACCCCTTTGAAAATTTCGAAAATTGCGCCCAGAATTCCGAGAAGGCTAAACCCTTTGAAAATTTCGAAAAATGCGCCCAGAATTCCGAGAAGGCTAACCCCTTTGAAAATTTCGAAAAATGCGCCCAGAATTCCGAGAAGGCTAACCCGTTTGAAAATTTCGAAAAATGCACCCAGAATTCCGAGAAGGCCCCTTTGAAAATTTCGAAAAATGCGCCCAGAATGCCGAGAAGTCTAACCCCTTTGAAAATGTCGAAAAATGCGCCCAGAATTCCGAGAAGGCTAACCCCTTTGAAAATTTCGAAAAATGCGCCCAGAATTCCGAGAAGGCTAACCCCTTTGAAAATTTCGAAAAATGCGCCCAGAATTCCGAGAAGGCTAACCCCTTTGAAAATTTCGAAAAATGCGCCCAGAATTCCGAGAAGGCTAACCCGTTTGAAAATTTCGAAAAATGCACCCAGAATTCCGAGAAGGCCCCTTTGAAAATTTCGAAAAATGCGCCCAGAATGCCGAGAAGTCTAACCCCTTTGAAAATGTCGAAAAATGCGCCCAGAATTCCGAGAAGGCTAACCCCTTTGAAAATTTCGAAAAATGCGCCCAGAATTCCGAGAAGGCTAACCCCTTTGAAAATTTCGAAAAATGCGCCCAGAATTCCGAGAAGGCTAACCCCTTTGAAAATTTCGAAAAATGCGCCCAGAATTCCGAGAAGGCTAACCCATTTGAAAATTTCGAAAAATGCGCCCAGAATTCCGAGAAGGCTAACCCCTTTGAAAATTTCGAAAAAAGCGCCCAGAATTCCGAGAAGGCTAACCCCTTTGAAAATTTCGAAAAATGCGCCCAGAATTCCGAGAAGGCTAACCCATTTGAAAATTTCGAAAAATGCGCCCAGAATTCCGAGAAGGCTAACCCTTTGAAAATTTCGAAAAATGCGCCCAGAATTCCGAGGAGGCTAACCCCTTTGAAAATTTCGAAAAATGCGCCCAGAATTCCGAGGACGGTAACCCCTTTGATAATTTCAAAAAATGTGCCCAGAATTCCGAGGAGGCTAACCCCTTTGAAAATTTCGAAAAATGCGCCCAGAATTCCGAGAAGGCTAATCCCTTTGAAAATTTCGAAAATGCGCCCAGAATTCCGAGAAGGCTAACCAATTTGAACATTTTGAAAAATGCGCCCAGAATTCCGAGAAGGCTAACCCCTTTGAAAGTTTCGAAAAATGCGCCCAGTTTTCCGAGAAGGCTAACCCCTTTGAAAATTTCGAAAAATGCGCCCAGAATTCCGAGAAGGATAACCCCTTTGAAAATTTATAAAAATGAGCCCAGAATGCCGAGAAGGCTAACCCCTTTAAAAATTTCCAAAAATGAGCCCAGAATGCCATGAAGTCTAACTTCTGTGAAAAAATCGAAAAATGCGCCCAGAATTACGATAAGGCTAACCCTTTGAAAATTTCGAAAAAGGCGCCCAGAATTCCGAGAAGGCTAACCCCTTTGACAATTTCGAAAAATGCGCCCAGAATTCCGAGAAGGCTAACCCCTTTGAAAAGTTCGAGAAAAGCGCCCAGAATTCCGAGAAGGCTAACCCCTTTGAAAATATCGAAAAATGCGCCCAGAATTCCGAGAAGGCTAACCCCTTTGAAAAATTCGAAAAATGCGCCCAGAGTTCCGAGAAGGCTAACCCCTTTGAAAATTTCGAAAAATGCGCCCAGAATTCCGAGAAGGCTAACCCCTTTGAGAATTTCGAAAAATGCGCCCAGAATTCCGAGAAGGCAAACCCCTTTGCAAATTTCGAAAAATGCGCCCAGAATTCCGAGAAGGCTAACCCCTTTGAATATTTCGAAATATGCGCCCAGAATTCCGAGAAGAATAACCCCTTTGAAAATTGCGAAAATTGCGCCCAGAATTCCGAGAAGGCTAACCCCTTTGAAAATTTCAAAAAATGTGCCCAGAATTCCGAGAAGGCAAACCCCTTTGCAAATTTCGAAAACGCGCCCAGAATTCCGAGAAGGCTAACCCCTTTGAAAATTTCGAAAAATGCGCCCAGAATTCCGAGAAGGCTAACCCCTTTGAAAATTTCGAAAAATGCACCCAGAATTCCGAGAAGGCTAACCCCTTTGAAAATTTCGAAAAATTTCGAAAAATGAGCCCAGAATGCCGAGAAGGCTAACCGCTTTGAAAATTTCGAAAAATGAGCCCAGAATGCCATGAACTCTAACCCCTTTGAAAAAATCGAAAAATACGCCCAGAATTCCGAGAAGGCTAACCCCTTTGATAATTTCGAAAAATGCGCCCAGAATTCCGAGGAGGCTAACCCCTTTGAAAATTTCGAAAAATGCGCCCAGGATTCCGAGAAGGCTTACCCCGTTGAAAATTTCGAAAAATGCCCCCTGAATTCCGAGAAGGCTAACCCCTTTGAAAATTTCGAAAATTGCGCCCAGAATTCCGAGAAGGCTAAACCCTTTGAAAATTTCGAAAAATGCGCCCAGAATTCCGAGAAGGCTAACCCCTTTGAAAATTTCGAAAAATGCGCCCAGAATTCCGAGAAGGCTAACCCGTTTGAAAATTTCGAAAAATGCACCCAGAATTCCGAGAAGGCCCCTTTGAAAATTTCGAAAAATGCGCCCAGAATGCCGAGAAGTCTAACCCCTTTGAAAATGTCGAAAAATGCGCCCAGAATTCCGAGAAGGCTAACCCCTTTGAAAATTTCGAAAAATGCGCCCAGAATTCCGAGAAGGCTAACCCCTTTGAAAATTTCGAAAAATGCGCCCAGAATTCCGAGAAGGCTAACCCCTTTGAAAATTTCGAAAAATGCGCCCAGAATTCCGAGAAGGCTAACCCGTTTGAAAATTTCGAAAAATGCACCCAGAATTCCGAGAAGGCCCCTTTGAAAATTTCGAAAAATGCGCCCAGAATGCCGAGAAGTCTAACCCCTTTGAAAATGTCGAAAAATGCGCCCAGAATTCCGAGAAGGCTAACCCCTTTGAAAATTTCGAAAAATGCGCCCAGAATTCCGAGAAGGCTAACCCCTTTGAAAATTTCGAAAAATGCGCCCAGAATTCCGAGAAGGCTAACCCCTTTGAAAATTTCGAAAAATGCGCCCAGAATTCCGAGAAGGCTAACCCAATTGAAAAAATTTCGAAAAATGCGCCCAGAATTCCGAGAAGGCTAACCCCTTTGAAAATTTCGAAAAATGCGCCCAGAATTCCGAGAAGGCTAACCCCTTTGAAAATTTCGAAAAATGCGCCCAGAATTCCGAGAAGGCTAACCCATTTGAAAATTTCGAAAAATGCGCCCAGAATTCCGAGAAGGCTAACCCTTTGAAAATTTCGAAAAATGCGCCCAGAATTCCGAGGAGGCTAACCCCTTTGAAAATTTCGAAAAATGCGCCCAGAATTCCGAGGACGGTAACCCCTTTGATAATTTCAAAAAATGTGCCCAGAATTCCGAGGAGGCTAACCCCTTTGAAAATTTCGAAAAATGCGCCCAGAATTCCGAGAAGGCTAATCCCTTTGAAAATTTCGAAAATGCGCCCAGAATTCCGAGAAGGCTAACCAATTTTAACATTTTGAAAAATGCGCCCAGAATTCCGAGAAGGCTAACCCCTTTGAAAGTTTCGAAAAATGCGCCCAGTTTTCCGAGAAGGCTAACCCCTTTGAAAATTTCGAAAAATGCGCCCAGAATTCCGAGAAGGATAACCCCTTTGAAAATTTATAAAAATGAGCCCAGAATGCCGAGAAGGCTAACCCCTTTAAAAATTTCCAAAAATGAGCCCAGAATGCCATGAAGTCTAACTTCTGTGAAAAAATCGAAAAATGCGCCCAGAATTACGATAAGGCTAACCCTTTGAAAATTTCGAAAAAGGCGTCCAGAATTCCGAGAAGGCTAACCCCTTTGACAATTTCGAAAAATGCGCCCAGAATTCCGAGAAGGCTAACCCCTTTGAAAAGTTCGAGAAAAGCGCCCAGAATTCCGAGAAGGCTAACCCCTTTGAAAATATCGAAAAATGCGCCCAGAATTCGGAGAAGGCTAACCCCTTTGAGAATTTCGAAAAATGCGCCCAGAGTTCCGAGAAGGCTAACCCCTTTGAAAATTTCGAAAAATGCGCCCAGAATTCCGAGAAGGCTAACCCCTTTGAGAATTTCGAAAAATGCGCCCAGAATTCCGAGAAGGCAAACCCCTTTGCAAATTTCGAAAAATGCGCCCAGAATTCCGAGAAGGCTAACCCCTTTGAATATTTCGAAATATGCGCCCAGAATTCCGAGAAGACTAACCCCTTTGAAAATTTCGAAAATTGCGCCCAGAATTCCGAGAAGGCTAACCCCTTTGAAAATTTCAAAAAATGTGCCCAGAATTCCGAGAAGGCAAACCCCTTTGCAAATTTCGAAAACGCGCCCAGAATTCCGAGAAGGCTAACCCCTTTGAAAATTTCGAAAAATGCGCCCAGAATTCCGAGAAGGCTAACCCCTTTGAAAATTTCGAAAAATGCACCCAGAATTCCGAGAAGGCTAACCCCTCTGAAAATTTCGAAAAATGCGCCCAGAATTCCGAGAAGGCTAACCCCTTTGAAAATTTCAAAAAAATGTGCCCAGAATTCCGAGAAGGCAAACCCCTTTGCAAATTTCGAAAAATGCGCCCAGAATTCCGAGAAGGCTAACCCATTTGAAAATTTCGAAAAATGCGCCCAGAATTCCGAGAAGGCTAACCCCTTTGAAAATTTCGAAAAATGCGCCCAGAATTCCGAGAAGGCTAACCCCTTTCAAAATTTCGAAAAATGAGCCCAGAATGCCGAGAAGGCTAACCCCTTTGAAAATTTCGAAAAATGAGCCCAGAATGCCATGAACTCTAACCCCTTTGAAAAAATCGAAAAATGCGCCCAGAATTCCGAAAAGGATAACCCCTTTGAAAATTTCGAAAAATGCGCCCAGAATTCCGAGAAAGCTAACCCCGTTGAAAATTTCGAAAAATGCGCCCAGAATTCCGAGAAGGCTAACCCCTTTGAAAATTTCGAAAAATGCGCCAAGAATTCCGAGAAGGCTAACCCCTTAAAAAATTTCGAAAAATGCGCCAAGAATTCCGAGAAGGCTAACCCCTTAAAAAATTTCGAAAAATGCGCCCAGAATTCCGAGAAGGCTAACCCTTTAAAAAATTTCGAAAAATGCGCCCAGAATTCCGAGAAGGCTAACCCCTTTGAAAATTTCAAAAAATGCGCCCAGAGTTCCGAGAAGGCTAACCCCTTTGAAAATTTCGAAAAATGCGCCCAGAGTTCCGAGAAGGCTAACCCCTTTGAAAATTTCGAAAAATGCGCCCAGAATTCCGAGAAGGCTAACCCCTTTGAGAATTTCGAAAAATGCGCCCAGAATTCCGAGAAGGCAAACCCCTTTGCAAATTTCGAAAAATGCGCCCAGAATTCCGAGAAGGCTAACCCCTTTGAAAATTTCGAAAAATGCGCCCAGAATTCCGAGAAGGCTAACCCCTGCGAAAATTTCGAAAAATGCGCCCAGAATTCCGAGAAGGCTAACCCCTTTGAAAATTTCGAAAAATGCGCCCAGAATTCCAAGAAGGCTAACCCCTTTGAAAATTTCGAAAAATGAGCCCAGAATGCCGAGAAGGCTAACCCCTTTGAAAATTTCGAAAAATGAGCCCAGAATGCCATGAAGCCTTTGAAAATTTCGAAAAATGCGCCCAGAATTCCGAGAAGGCTAACCCCTTTGAAAATTTCGAAAAATGAGCCCAGAATGCCGAGAAGGCTAACCCCTTTGAAAATTTCGGAAAATGAGCCCAGAATGCCATGAAGTCTAACCCCTTTGAAAAAATCGATAAATGCGCCCAGAATTCCGAGAAGGCTAACCCCTTAGAAAATTTCGAAAAATGGGCCCAGAATTCCGAGAAGGCTAACCCCTTTGAAAATTTCGGAAAATGAGCCCAGAATGCCATGAAGTCTAACCCCTTTGAAAAAATCGAAAAATGCGCCCAGAATTCCGAGAAGGCTAACCCCTTTGAAAATTTCGAAAAATGCGCCCAGAATTCCGAGAAGGCTAACCCCTTTGAAAATTTCAAAAAATGCGCCCAGAATTCCGAGGAGGCTAACCCCTTTGAAAATTTCGAGAAATGCGCCCAGAATTCCGTGGAGGCTAACCCTTTTGAAAATTTCGAAAAATGTGCCCAGAATTCCGAGGAGGCTAACCCCTTTGAAAATTTCGAAAAATGCGCCCAGAATTCCGAGAAGGCTAACCCCTTTGAAAATTTCGAAAAATGCGCCCAGAATTCCGAGAAGGCTAACCCCTTTGAAAATTTCAAAAAATGCGCCCAGAATTCCGAGAAGGCTAACCAATTTGAAAATTTCGAAAAATGCGCCCAGAATTCCGAGAAGGCTAACCCCTTTGAAAATTTCGAAAAATGCGCCCAGAATTCCGAGATGGCTAACCCCTTTGAAAATTTCGAAAAATGCGCCCAGAATTCCGAGAAGGCTAACCCCTTTGAAAATTTCCAAAAATGAGCCCAGAATGCCGAGAAGGCTAACCCCTTTGAAAATTTCGACAAATGAGCCCAGAATGCCATGAAGTCTAACCCTTTGAAAAAATCGAAAAATGCGCCCAGAATTCCGAGAAGGCTAACCCCTTTGAAAATTTCCAAAAATGAGCCCAGAATGCCGAGAAGGCTAACCCCTTTGAAAATTTCGAAAAATGAGCCCAGAATGCCATGAAGTCTAACCCCTTTGAAAAAATCGAAAAATGCGCCCAGAATTCCGAGAAGGCTAACCCCTTTGAAAATTACGAAAAATGCGCCCAGAATTCCGAGGAGGGTAACCCCTTTGAAAATTTCGGAAAATGAGCCCAGAATGCCATGAAGTCTAACCCTTTTGAAAAAATCGAAAAATGCGCCCAGAATTCCGAGAAGGCAAACCCCTTTGACAATTTCGAAAAATGCGCCCAGAATTCCGAGAAGGCTAACCCCTTTGAAAATTTCGAAAAAAGCGCCCAGAATTCCGAGAAGGCTTACCCCGTTGAAAATTTCGAAAAATGTGCCCTGAATTCCGATAAGGCTAACCCCTTTGAAAATTTCGAAAAATGCGCCCAGAATTCCGAGAAGGCTAACCCCTTTGAAAATTTCGAAAAATGCGCCCAGAATTCCCAGAAGGCTAACCCCTTTGAAAATTTCGAAAAATGCGCCCAGAATTCCGAGAAGGCCAACCCCTTTGCAAATTTCGAAAACGCGCCCAGAATTCCGAGAAGGCTAACCCCTTTGAAAATTTCGAAAAATGCGCCCAGAATTCCGAGAAGGCTAACCCCTTTGAAAATTTCGAAAAATGCACCCAGAATTCCGAGAAGGCTAACCCCTCTGAAAATTTCGAAAAATGCGCCCAGAATTCCGAGAAGGCTAACCCATTTGAAAATTTCGAAAAATGCGCCCAGAATTCCGAGAAGGCTAACCCCTTTGAAAATTTCGAAAAATGCGCCCAGAATTCCGAGAAGGCTAACCCCTTTCAAAATTTCGAAAAATGAGCCCAGAATGCCGAGAAGGCTAACCCCTTTGAAAATTTCGAAAAATGAGCCCAGAATGCCATGAACTCTAACCCCTTTGAAAAAATCGAAAAATGCGCCCAGAATTCCGAGAAGGCCAACCCCTTTGAAAATTTCGAGAAATGCGCCCAGAATTCCGAGGAGGCTAACCCTTTTGAAAATTTCGAAAAATGTGCCCAGAACTCCGAGGAAGCTAACCCCTTTGAAAATTTCGAAAAATGAGCCCAGAATTCCGAGAAGGCTAACCCCTTTAAAAAATTTCGAAAAATGCGCCCAGAATTCCGAGAAGGCTAACCCCTTTGAAAATTTCAAAAAATGCGCCCAGAATTCCGAGAAGGCTAACCAATTTGAAAATTTCGAAAAATGCGCCCAGAATTCCGAGAAGGCTAACCCCTTTGAAAATTTCGAAAAATGCGCCCAGAATTCCGAGATGGCTAACCCCTTTGAAAATTTCGAAAAATGCGCCCAGAATTCCGAGAAGGCTAACCCCTTTGAAAATTTCCAAAAATGAGCCCAGAATGCCGAGAAGGCTAACCCCTTTGAAAATTTCGAAAAATGAGCCCAGAATGCCATGAAGTCTAACCCCTTTGAAAAAATCGAAAAATGCGCCCAGAATTCCGAGAAGGCTAACCCCTTTGAAAATTTCGAAAAATGCGCCCAGAATTCCGAGGAGGCTAACCCCTTTGAAAATTTCGAAAAATGCGCCCAGGATTCCGAGAAGGCTAACCCCTTTGAAAATTTCGAAAAATGCGCCCAGAATTCCCAGAAGGCAAACCCCTTTGACAATTTCGAAAAATGCGACCAGAATTCCGAGAAGGCTAACCCCTTTGAAAATTTCGAAAAAAGCGCCCAGAATTCCGAGAAGGCTTACCCCGTTGAAAATTTCGAAAAATGCGCCCTGAATTCCGAGAAGGCTAACCCCTTTGAAAATTTCGAAAAATGCGCCCAGAATCCCGAGAAGGCTAAACCCTTTGAAAATTTCGAAAAATGCGCCCAGAATTCCGAGAAGGCTAACCCCTTTGAAAATTTCGAAAAATGCGCCCAGAATTCCGAGAAGGCCCCTTTGAAAATTTCGAAAAATGCGCCCAGAATTCCGAGAAGGCTAACCCCTTTGAAAATTTCGAAGAATGCGCCCAGAATTCCGAGAAGGCTAACCCCTTTGAAAATTTCGAAAAATGCGCCCAGAATTCCGAGAAGGCTAACCCATTTGAAAATTTCGAAAAATGCGCCCAGAATTCCGAGATGGCTAACCCTTTGAAAATTTCGAAAAATGCGCCCAGAATTCCGAGGAGGCTAACCCCTCTGAAAATTTCGAAAAATGCGCCCAGAATTCCGAGGACGGTAACCCCTTTGATAATTTCAAAAAATGTGCCCAGAATTCCGAGAAGGCTAACCCCTTTGAAAATTTCGAAAAATGCGCCCAGAATTCCGAGAAGGCTAACCCCTTTGGGAATTTCGAAAATGCGCCCAGAATTCCGAGAAGGCTAACCCCTTTGAAAATTTCAAAAAATGCGCCCAGAATTCCGAGAAGGCTAACCAATTTGAACATTTTGAAAAATGCGCCCAGAATTCCGAGAAGGCTAACCCCTTTGAAAGTTTCGAAAAATGCGCCCAGTTTTCCGAGAAGGCTAACCCCTTTGAAAATTTCGAAAAATGCGCCCAGAATTCCGAGAAGGATAACCCCTTTGAAAATTTATAAAAATGAGCCCAGAATGCCGAGAAGGCTAACCCCTTTAAAAATTTCCAAAAATGAGCACAGAATGCCATGAAGTCTAACTTCTGTGAAAAAATCGAAAAATGCGCCCATAATTCCGAGAAGGCTAACCCCTTTGAAAATTTCGAAAAATGCGCCCAGAATTCCGAGAAGGCTAACCCCTTTGACAATTTCGAAAAATGCGCCCAGAATTCCGAGAAGGCTAACCCCTTTGAAAAGTTCGAGAAAAGCGCCCAGAATTCCGAGAAGGCTTACACCGTTGAAAATTTCGAAAAATGCGCCCTGAATTCCGAGAAGGCTAACCCCTTTGAAAATTTCGAAAAATGCGCCCAAAATTCCGAGAAGGCTAACCCCTTTGAACATTTCGAAAAATGCGCCCAGAATTCCGAGAACGCTAACCCCTTTGAAAATTTCGAAAAATGCGCCCAGAATTCCGAGAAGGCCAACCCCTTTGAAAATTTCGAAAAATGCGCCCAAAATTCCGAGAAGGCCAACCCCTTTGAAAATTTCGAAAAATGCGCCCAGAATTCCGAGAAGGCCCCTTTGAAAATTTCGAAAAATGCGCCCAGAATTCCGAGATGGCTAACCCCTTTGAAAATTTCCAAAAATGAGCCCAGAATGCCGAGAAGGCTAACCCCTTTGAAAATTTCGAGAAATGAGCCCAGAATGCCATGAAGTCTAACCCCTTTGAAAAAATCGAAAAATGCGCCCAGAATACCGAGAAGGCTAACCCCTTTGAAAATTTCGAAAAATGCGCCCAGAATTCCGAGGAGGCTAACCCCTTTGAAAATTTCGAAAAATGCGCCTAGGATTCCGAGAAGGCTAACCCCTTTGAAAATTTCGAAAAATGCGCCCAGAATTCCGAGAAGGCAACCCCCTTTGAAAATTTCGAAAAAAGCGCCCAGAATTCCGAGAAGGCTTACCCCGTTGAAAATTTCGAAAAATGCGCCCTGACTTCCGAGAAGGCTAACCCCTTTGAAAATTTCGAAAAATGCGCCCAGAATTCCGAGAAGGCTAAACCCTTCGAAAATTTCGAAAAATGCGCCCAGAATTCCGAGAAGGCTAACCCGTTTGAAAATTTCGAAAAATGCGCCCAGAATTCCGAGAAGGCCAACCCCTTTGGAAATTTCGAAAAATGCGCCCAGAATTCCGAGAAGGCCAACCCCTTTAAAAATTTCGAAAAATGCGCCCAGAATTCCGAGGACGCTAACCCCTTTGAAAATTTCAAAAAATGCGCCCAGAATTCCGAGGAGGCTAACCCCTTTGAAAATTTCGAGAAATGCGCCCAGAATTCCGAGGAGGCTAACCCCTTTGAAAATTTCGAGAAGTGCGCCCAGAATTCCGAGGAGGCTAACCCTTTTGAAAATTTCGAAAAATGTGCCCAGAATTCCGAGGAGGCTAACCCCTTTGAAAATTTCGAAAAATGCGCCCAGAATTCCGAGAAGGCTAACCCCTTTGAAAATTTCGAAAAATGCGCCCAGAATTCCGAGAAGGCTAACCCCTTTGAAAATTTCAAAAAATGCGCCCAGAATTCCGAGAAGGCTAACCAATTTGAAAATTTCGAAAAATGCGCCCAGAATTCCGAGAAGGCTAACCCCTTTGAAAATTTCGAAAAATGCGCCCAGAATTCCGAGATGGCTAACCCCTTTGAAAATTTCGAAAAATGCGCCCAGAATTCCGAGAAGGCTAACCCCTTTGAAAATTTCCAAAAATGAGCCCAGAATGCCGAGAAGGCTAACCCCTTTGAAAATTTCGAAAAATGAGCCCAGAATGCCATGAAGTCTAACCCCTTTGAAAATTTCGAAAAATGCGCCCAGAATTCCGAGAAGGCAAACCCCTTTGACAATTTCGAAAAATGCGCCCAGAATTCCGAGAAGGCTTACCCCGTTGAAAATTTCGAAAAATGCGCCCTGAATTCCGAGAAGGCTAACCCCTTTGAAAATTTCGAAAAATGCGCCCAGAATTCCGAGAAGGCTAAACCCTTTGAAAATTTCGAAAAATGCGCCCAGAATTCCGACAAGGCTAACCCCTTTGAAAATTTCGAAAAATGCGCCCAGAATTCCGAGAAGGCTTACCCGTTTCAAAATTTCGAAAAATGCGCAGAGAATTCCGAGAAGGCCAACCCCTATGGAAATTTCGAAAAATGCGCCCTGAATTCCTAGAAGGCCAACCCCTATGGAAATTTCGAAAAATGCGCCCTGAATTCCTAGAAGGCTAACCCCGTTGAAAATTTCGAAAAATGCGCCCAGAATTCCGAGAAGGCTAACCCCTTTGAAGATTTCGAAAAATGCGCCCAGAATTCCGAGAAGGCCCCTTTGAAAATTTCGAAAAATGCGCCCAGAATGCCGAGAAGTCTAACCCCTTTGAAAATTTCGAAAAATGCGCCCAGAATTCCGAGAAGGCTAACCCCTTTGAAAATTTCGAAGAATGCGCCCAGAATTCCGAGAAGGCTAACCCCTTTGAAAATTTCGAAAAATGCGCCCAGAATTCCGAGAAGGCTAACGCATTTGAAAATTTCGAAAAATGCGCCCAGAATTCCGAGAAGGCTAACCCGTTTGAAAATTTCGAAAAATGCGCCCAGAATTCCGAGAAGGCCAACCCCTTTGGACATTTCGAAAAATGCGCCCTGAATTCCGAGAAGGCCAACCCCTTTAAAAATTTCGAAAAATGCGCCCAGAATTCCGAGGACGCTAACCCCTTTGAAAATTTCAAAAAATGCGCCCAGAATTCCGAGGAGGCTAACCCCTTTGAAAATTTCGAAAAATGCGCCCAGGATTCCGAGAAGGCTAACCCCTTTGAAAATTTCGAAAAATGCGCCCAGAATTCCGAGAAGGCAAACCCCTTTGAAAATTTCGAAAAAAGCGCCCAGAATTCCGAGAAGGCTTACCCCGTTGAAAATTTCGAAAAATGCGCCCTGAATTCCGAGAAGGCTAACCCCTTTGAAAATTTCGAAAAATGCGCCCAGAATTCCGAAAAGGCTAACCCCTTTGAAAATTTCGAAAAATGCGCCCAGAATTCCGAGAAGGCTAACCCGTTTGAAAATTTCGAAAAATGCGCCCAGAATTCCGAGAAGGCCAACCCCTTTGGACATTTCGAAAAATGCGCCCTGAATTCCGAGAAGGCCAACCCCTTTAAAAATTTCGAAAAATGCGCCCAGAATTCCGAGGACGCTAACCCCTTTGAAAATTTCAAAAAATGCGCCCAGAATTCCGAGGAGGCTAACCCCTTTGAAAATTTCGAGAAATGCGCCCAGAATTCCGAGGAGGCTAACCCTTTTGAAAATTTCGAAAAATGTGCCCAGAATTCCGAGGAGGCTAACCCCTTTGAAAATTTCGAAAAATGCGCCCAGAATTCCGAGAAGGCTAACCCCTTTGAAAATTTCGAAAAATGCGCCCAGAATTCCGAGAAGGCTAACCCCTTTGAAAATTTCAAAAAATGCGCCCAGAATTCCGAGAAGGCTAACCAATTTGAAAATTTCGAAAAATGCGCCCAGAATTCCGAGAAGGCTAACCCCTTTGAAAATTTCGAAAAATGCGCCCAGAATTCCGTGATGGCTAACCCCTTTGAAAATTTCGAAAATGCGCCCAGAATTCCGAGAAGGCTAACCCCTATGAAAATTTCCAAAAATGAGCCCAGAATGCCATGAAGTCTAACCCCTTTGAAAAAATCGAAAAATGCGCCCAGAATTCCGAGAAGGCTAACCCCTTTGAAAATTTCGAAAAATGCGCCCAGAATTCCGAGGAGGCTAACCCCTTTGAAAATTTCGAAAAATGCGCCCAGGATTCCGAGAAGGCTAACCCCTTTGAAAATTTCGAAAAATGCGCCCAGATTTCAGAGAAGGCAAACCCCTTTGACAATTTCGAAAAATGCGCCCAGAATTCCGAGAAGGCTAACCCCTTTGAAAATTTCGAAAAAAGCGCCCAGAATTCCGAGAAGGCTTACCCCGTTGAAAATTTCGAAAAATGCGCCCTGAATTCCGAGAAGGCTAACCCCTTTGAAAATTTCGAAAAATGCGCCCAGAATCCCGAGAAGGCTAACCCCTTTGAAAATTTCGAAAAATGCGCCCAGAATTCCGAGAAGGCTTACCCGTTTCAAAATTTCGAAAAATGCGCAGAGAATTCCGAGAAGGCCAACCCCTATGGAAATTTCGAAAAATGCGCCCTGAATTCCTAGAAGGCTAACCCCGTTGAAAATTTCGAAAAATGCGCCCAGAATTCCGAGAAGGCTAACCCCTTTGAAGATTTCGAAAAATGCGCCCAGAATTCCGAGAAGGCCCCTTTGAAAATTTCGAAAAATGCGCCCAGAATTCCGAGAAGGCTAACGCATTTGAAAATTTCGAAAAATGCGCCCAGAATTCCGAGAAGGCTAACCCATTTGAAAATTTCGAAAAATGCGCCCAGAATTCCGAGATGGCTAACCCTTTGAAAATTTCGAAAAATGCGCCCAGAATTCCGAGGAGGCTAACCCCTCTGAAAATTTCGAAAAATGCGCCCAGAATTCCGAGGACGGTAACCCCTTTGATAATTTCAAAAAATGTGCCCAGAATTCCGAGAAGGCTAACCCCTTTGAAAATTTCGAAAAATGCGCCCAGAATTCCGAGAAGGCTAACCCCTTTGGAAATTTCGAAAATGCGCCCAGAATTCCGAGAAGGCTAACCCCTTTGAAAATTTCAAAAAATGCGCCCAGAATTCCGAGAAGGCTAACCAATTTGAACATTTTGAAAAATGCGCCCAGAATTCCGAGAAGGCTAACCCCTTTGAAAGTTTCGAAAAATGCGCCCAGTTTTCCGAGAAGGCTAACCCCTTTGAAAATTTCGAAAAATGCACCCAGAATTCCGAGAAGGATAACCCCTTTGCAAATTTATAAAAATGAGCCCAGAATGCCGAGAAGGCTAACCCCTTTAAAAATTTTTAAAAATGAGCACAGAATGCCATGAAGTCTAACTTCTGTGAAAAAATCTAAAATGCGCCCAGAATTCCGAGAAGGCCCCTTTGAAAATTTCGAAAAATGCGCCCAGAATTCCGAGATGGCTAACCCCTTTGAAAATTTCCAAAAATGCGCCCAGAATTCCGAGAAGGCTAACCCCTTTGAAAATTTCGAAAAATGCGCCCAGAATACCGAGAAGGCAACCCCCTTTGAAAATTTCGAAAAAAGCGCCCAGAATTCCGAGAAGGCTTACCCCGTTGAAAATTTCGAAAAATGCGCCCAGAATTCCGAGGAGGCTAACCCTTTTGAAAATTTCGAAAAATGTGCCCAGAATTCCGAGGAGGCTAACCCCTTTGAAAATTTCGAAAAATGCGCCCAGAATTCCGAGAAGGCTAACCCCTTTGAAAATTTCGAAAAATGCGCCCAGAATTCCGAGAAGGCTAACCCCTTTGAAAATTTCAAAAATGCGCCCAGAATTCCGAGAAGGCTAACCAATTTGAAAATTTCGAAAAATGCGCCCAGAATTCCGAGAAGGCTAACCCCTTTGAAAATTTCGAAAAATGCACCCAGAATTCCGAGAAGGCTAACCCCTTTGAAAATTTCGAAAAATGCGCCCAGAATTCCGAGAAGGCTAACCCCTTTCAAAATTTCGAAAAATGAGCCCAGAATGCCGAGAAGGCTAACCGCTTTGAAAATTTCGAAAAATGAGCCCAGAATGCCATGAACTCTAACCCCTTTGAAAAAATCGAAAAATACGCCCAGAATTCCGAGAAGGCTAACCCCTTTGATAATTTCGAAAAATGCGCCCAGAATTCCGAGGAGGCTAACCCCTTTGAAAATTTCGAAAAATGCGCCCAGGATTCCGAGAAGGCTTACCCCGTTGAAAATTTCGAAAAATGCCCCCTGAATTCCGAGAAGGCTAACCCCTTTGAAAATTTCGAAAATTGCGCCCAGAATTCCGAGAAGGCTAAACCCTTTGAAAATTTCGAAAAATGCGCCCAGAATTCCGAGAAGGCTAACCCCTTTGAAAATTTCGAAAAATGCGCCCAGAATTCCGAGAAGGCTAACCCGTTTGAAAATTTCGAAAAGTGCACCCAGAATTCCGAGAAGGCCACTTTGAAAATTTCGAAAAATGCGCCCAGAATGCCGAGAAGTCTAACCCCTTTGAAAATGTCGAAAAATGCGCCCAGAATTCCGAGAAGGCTAACCCCTTTGAAAATTTCGAAAAATGCGCCCAGAATTCCGAGAAGGCTAACCCCTTTGAAAATTTCGAAAAATGCGCCCAGAATTCCGAGAAGGCTAACCCCTTTGAAAATTTCGAAAAATGCGCCCAGAATTCCGAGAAGGCTAACCCATTTGAAAATTTCGAAAAATGCGCCCAGAATTCCGAGAAGGCTAACACCTTTGAAAATTTCGAAAAATGCGCCCAGAATTCCGAGAAGGCTAACCCCTTTGAAAATTTCGAAAAATGCGCCCAGAATTCCGAGAAGGCTAACCCATTTGAAAATTTCGAAAAATGCGCCCAGAATTCCGAGAAGGCTAACCCTTTGAAAATTTCGAAAAATGCGCCCAGAATTCCGAGGAGGCTAACCCCTTTGAAAATTTCGAAAAATGCGCCCAGAATTCCGAGGACGGTAACCCCTTTGATAATTTCAAAAAATGTGCCCAGAATTCCGAGGAGGCTAACCCCTTTGAAAATTTCGAAAAATGCGCCCAGAATTCCGAGAAGGCTAATCCCTTTGAAAATTTCGAAAATGCGCCCAGAATTCCGAGAAGGCTAACCCCTTTGAAAATTTCAAATACGAGCCCAGAATTCCGAGAAGGCTAACCAATTTGAACATTTTGAAAAATGCGCCCAGAATTCCGAGAAGGCTAACCCCTTTGAAAGTTTCGAAAAATGCGCCCAGTTTTCCGAGAAGGCTAACCCCTTTGAAAATTTCGAAAAATGCGCCCAGAATTCCGAGAAGGATAACCCCTTTGAAAATTTATAAAAATGAGCCCAGAATGCCGAGAAGGCTAACCCCTTTAAAAATTTCCAAAAATGAGCCCAGAATGCCATGAAGTCTAACTTCTGTGAAAAAATCGAAAAATGCGCCCAGAATTACGATAAGGCTAACCCTTTGAAAATTTCGAAAAAGGCGTCCAGAATTCCGAGAAGGCTAACCCCTTTGACAATTTCGAAAAATGCGCCCAGAATTCCGAGAAGGCTAACCCCTTTGAAAAGTTCGAGAAAAGCGCCCAGAATTCCGAGAAGGCTAACCCCTTTGAAAATATCGAAAAATGCGCCCAGAATTCGGAGAAGGCTAACCCCTTTGAGAATTTCGAAAAATGCGCCCAGAGTTCCGAGAAGGCTAACCCCTTTGAAAATTTCGAAAAATGCGCCCAGAATTCCGAGAAGGCTAACCCCTTTGAGAATTTCGAAAAATGCGCCCAGAATTCCGAGAAGGCAAACCCCTTTGCAAATTTCGAAAAATGCGCCCAGAATTCCGAGAAGGCTAACCCCTTTGAATATTTCGAAATATGCGCCCAGAATTCCGAGAAGACTAACCCCTTTGAAAATTTTGAAAATTGCGCCCAGAATTCCGAGAAGGCTAACCCCTTTGAAAATTTCAAAAAATGTGCCCAGAATTCCGAGAAGGCAAACCCCTTTGCAAATTTCGAAAACGCGCCCAGAATTCCGAGAAGGCTAACCCCTTTGAAAATTTCGAAAAATGCGCCCAGAATTCCGAGAAGGCTAACCCCTTTGAAAATTTCGAAAAATGCACCCAGAATTCCGAGAAGGCTAACCCCTCTGAAAATTTCGAAAAATGCGCCCAGAATTCCGAGAAGGCTAACCCCTTTGAAAATTTCAAAAAAATGTGCCCAGAATTCCGAGAAGGCAAACCCCTTTGCAAATTTCGAAAAATGCGCCCAGAATTCCGAGAAGGCTAACCCATTTGAAAATTTCGAAAAATGCGCCCAGAATTCCGAGAAGGCTAACCCCTTTGAAAATTTCGAAAAATGCGCCCAGAATTCCGAGAAGGCTAACCCCTTTCAAAATTTCGAAAAATGAGCCCAGAATGCCGAGAAGGCTAACCCCTTTGAAAATTTCGAAAAATGAGCCCAGAATGCCATGAACTCTAACCCCTTTGAAAAAATCGAAAAATGCGCCCAGAATTCCGAAAAGGATAACCCCTTTGAAAATTTCGAAAAATGCGCCCAGAATTCCGAGAAAGCTAACCCCGTTGAAAATTTCGAAAAATGCGCCCAGAATTCCGAGAAGACTAACCCCTTTGAAAATTTCGAAAAATGCGCCAAGAATTCCGAGAAGGCTAACCCCTTAAAAAATTTCGAAAAATGCGCCAAGAATTCCGAGAAGGCTAACCCCTTAAAAAATTTCGAAAAATGCGCCCAGATTTCCGAGAAGGCTAACCCTTTAAAAAATTTCGAAAAATGCGCCCAGAGTTCCGAGAAGGCTAACCCCTTTGAAAATTTCGAAAAATGCGCCCAGAGTTCCGAGAAGGCTAACCCCTTTGAAAATTTCGAAAAATGCGCCCAGAGTTCCGAGAAGGCTAACCCCTTTGAAAATTTCGAAAAATGCGCCCAGAATTCCGAGAAGGCTAACCCCTTTGAGAATTTCGAAAAATGCGCCCAGAATTCCGAGAAGGCAAACCCCTTTGCAAATTTCGAAAAATGCGCCCAGAATTCCGAGAAGGCAAACCCCTTTGCAAATTTCGAAAAATGCGCCCAGAATTCCGAGAAGGCTAACCCCTTTGAAAATTTCGAAAAATGCGCCCAGAATTCCGAGAAGGCTAACCCCTGCGAAAATTTCGAAAAATGCGCCCAGAATTCCGAGAAGGCTAACCCCTTTGAAAATTTCGAAAAATGCGCCCAGAATTCCAAGAAGGCTAACCCCTTTGAAAATTTCGAAAAATGAGCCCAGAATGCCGAGAAGGCTAACCCCTTTGAAAATTTCGAAAAATGAGCCCAGAATGCCATGAAGCCTTTGAAAATTTCGAAAAATGCGCCCAGAATTCCGAGAAGGCTAACCCCTTTGAAAATTTCGAAAAATGAGCCCAGAATGCCGAGAAGGCTAACCCCTTTGAAAATTTCGGAAAATGAGCCCAGAATGCCATGAAGTCTAACCCCTTTGAAAAAATCGATAAATGCGCCCAGAATTCCGAGAAGGCTAACCCCTTAGAAAATTTCGAAAAATGGGCCCAGAATTCCGAGAAGGCTAACCCCTTTGAAAATTTCGGAAAATGAGCCCAGAATGCCATGAAGTCTAACCCCTTTGAAAAAATCGAAAAATGCGCCCAGAATTCTGAGAAGGCTAACCCCTTTGAAAATTTCGAAAAATGCGCCCAGAATTCCGAGAAGGCTAACCCCTTTGAAAATTTCAAAAAATGCGCCCAGAATTCCGAGGAGGCTAACCCCTTTGAAAATTTCGAGAAATGCGCCCAGAATTCCGTGGAGGCTAACCCTTTTGAAAATTTCGAAAAATGTGCCCAGAATTCCGAGGAGGCTAACCCCTTTGAAAATTTCGAAAAATGCGCCCAGAATTCCGAGAAGGCTAACCCCTTTGAAAATTTCGAAAAATGCGCCCAGAATTCCGAGAAGGCTAACCCCTTTGAAAATTTCAAAAAATGCGCCCAGAATTCCGAGAAGGCTAACCAATTTGAAAATTTCGAAATTGCGCCCAGAATTCCGAGAAGGCTAACCCCTTTGAAAATTTCGAAAAATGCGCCCAGAATTCCGAGATGGCTAACCCCTTTGAAAATTTCGAAAAATGCGCCCAGAATTCCGAGAAGGCTAACCCCTTTGAAAATTTCAAAAAATGAGCCCAGAATGCCGAGAAGGCTAACCCCTTTGAAAATTTCGACAAATGAGCCCAGAATGCCATGAAGTCTAACCCTTTGAAAAAATCGAAAAATGCGCCCAGAATTCCGAGAAGGCTAACCCCTTTGAAAATTTCCAAAAATGTGCCCAGAATGCCGAGAAGGCTAACCCCTTTGAAAATTTCGAAAAATGCGCCCAGAATTCCGAGAAGGCTAACCCCTTTGAAAAAATCGAAAAATGCGCCCAGAATTCCGAGAAGGCTAACCCCTTTGAAAATTACGAAAAATGCGCCCAGAATTCCGAGGAGGGTAACCCCTTTGAAAATTTCGGAAAATGAGCCCAGAATGCCATGAAGTCTAACCCTTTTGAAAAAATCGAAAAATGCGCCCAGAATTCCGAGAAGGCAAACCCCTTTGACAATTTCGAAAAATGCGCCCAGAATTCCGAGAAGGCTAACCCCTTTGAAAATTTCGAAAAAAGCGCCCAGAATTCCGAGAAGGCTTACCCCGTTGAAAATTTCGAAAAATGTGCCCTGAATTCCGATAAGGCTAACCCCTTTGAAAATTTCGAAAAATGCGCCCAGAATTCCGAGAAGGCTAACCCCTTTGAAAATTTCGAAAAATGCGCCCAGAATTCCCAGAAGGCTAACCCCTTTGAAAATTTCGAAAAATGCGCCCAGAATTCCGAGAAGGCCAACCCCTTTGCAAATTTCGAAAACGCGCCCAGAATTCCGAGAAGGCTAACCCCTTTGAAAATTTCGAAAAATGCGCCCAGAATTCCGAGAAGGCTAACCCCTCTGAAAATTTCGAAAAATGCGCCCAGAATTCCGAGAAGGCTAACCCCTTTGAAAATTTCAAAAAAATGTGCCCAGAATTCCGAGAAGGCAAACCCCTTTGCAAATTTCGAAAAATGCGCCCAGAATTCCGAGAAGGCTAACCCCGTTGAAAATTTCGAAAAATGCGCCCAGAATTCCGAGAAGGCTAACCCCTTTGAAAATTTCGAAAAATGCGCCCAGAATTCCGAGAAGGCTAACCCCTTTGAAAATTTCCAAAAATGAGCCCAGAATGCCGAGAAGGCTAACCCCTTTGAAAATTTCGAAAAATGAGCCCAGAATGCCGAGAAGGCTAACCCCTTTGAAAATTTCGAAAAATGAGCCCAGAATGCCATGAACTCTAACCCCTTTGAAAAAATCGAAAAATGCGCCCAGAATTCCGAGAAGGCCAACCCCTTTGAAAATTTCGAGAAATGCGCCCAGAATTCCGAGGAGGCTAACCCTTTTGAAAATTTCGAAAAATGTGCCCAGAATTCCGAGGAGGCTAACCCCTTTGAAAATTTCGAAAAATGCGCCCAGAATTCCGAGAAGGCTAACCCCTTTGAAAATTTCGAAAAATGCGCCCAGAATTCCGAGAAGGCTAACCCCTTTGAAAATTTCAAAAAATGCGCCCAGAATTCCGAGAAGGCTAACCAATTTGAAAATTTCGAAAAATGCGCCCAGAATTCCGAGAAGGCTAACCCCTTTGAAAATTTCGAAAAATGCGCCCAGAATTCCGAGATGGCTAACCCCTTTGAAAATTTCGAAAAATGCGCCCAGAATTCCGAGAAGGCTAACCCCTTTGAAAATTTCCAAAAATGAGCCCAGAATGCTGAGAAGGCTAACCCCTTTGAAAATTTCGAAAAATGAGCCCAGAATGCCATGAAGTCTAACCCCTTTGAAAAAATCGAAAAATGCGCCCAGAATTCCGAGAAGGCTAACCCCTTTGAAAATTTCGAAAAATGCGCCCAGAATTCCGAGGAGGCTAACCCCTTTGAAAATTTCGAAAAATGCGCCCAGGATTCCGAGAAGGCTAACCCCTTTGAAAATTTCGAAAAATGCGCCCAGAATTCCCAGAAGGCAAACCCCTTTGACAATTTCGAAAAATGCGCCCAGAATTCCGAGAAGGCTAACCCCTTTGAAAATTTCGAAAAAAGCGCCCAGAATTCCGAGAAGGCTTACCCCGTTGAAAATTTCGAAAAATGCGCCCTGAATTCCGAGAAGGCTAACCCCTTTGAAAATTTCGAAAAACGCGCCCAGAATCCCGAGAAGGCTAAACCCTTTGAAAATTTCGAAAAATGCGCCCAGAATTCCGAGAAGGCTAACCACTTTGAAAATTTCGAAAAATGCGCCCAGAATTCCGAGAAGGCCCCTTTGAAAATTTCGAAAAATGCGCCCAGAATGCCGAGAAGTCTAACCCCTTTGAAAATTTCGAAAAATGCGCCCAGAATTCCGAGAAGGCTAACCCCTTTGAAAATTTCGAAGAATGCGCCCAGAATTCCGAGAAGGCTAACCCCTTTGAAAATTTCGAAAAATGCGCCCAGAATTCCGAGAAGGCTAACCCATTTGAAAATTTCGAAAAATGCGCCCAGAATTCCGAGATGGCTAACCCTTTGAAAATTTCGAAAAATGCGCCCAGAATTCCGAGGAGGCTAACCCCTCTGAAAATTTCGAAAAATGCGCCCAGAATTCCGAGGACGGTAACCCCTTTGATAATTTCAAAAAATGTGCCCAGAATTCCGAGAAGGCTAACCCCTTTGAAAATTTCGAAAAATGCGCCCAGAATTCCGAGAAGGCTAACCCCTTTGGGAATTTCGAAAATACGCCCAGAATTCCGAGAAGGCTAACCCCTTTGAAAATTTCAAAAAATGCGCCCAGAATTCCGAGAAGGCTAACCAATTTGAACATTTTGAAAAATGCGCCCAGAATTCCGAGAAGGCTAACCCCTTTGAAAGTTTCGAAAAATGCGCCCAGTTTTCCGAGAAGGCTAACCCCTTTGAAAATTTCGAAAAATGCGCCCAGAATTCCGAGAAGGATAACCCCTTTGAAAATTTATAAAAATGAGCCCAGAATGCCGAGAAGGCTAACCCCTTTAAAAATTTCCAAAAATGAGCACAGAATGCCATGAAGTCTAACTTCTGTGAAAAAATCGAAAAATGCGCCCAGAATTCCGAGAAGGCTAACCCCTTTGAAAATTTCGAAAAATGCGCCCAGAATTCCGAGAAGGCTAACCGCTTTGACAATTTCGAAAAATGCGCCCAGAATTCCGAGAAGGCTAACCCCTTTGAAAAGTTCGAGAAAAGCGCCCAGAATTCCGAGAAGGCTTACACCGTTGAAAATTTCGAAAAATGCGCCCTGAATTCCGAGAAGGCTAACCCCTTTAAAAATTTCGAAAAATGCGCCCAAAATTCCGAGAAGGCTAACCCCTTTGAACATTTCGAAAAATGCGCCCAGAATTCCGAGAACGCTAACCCCTTTGAAAATTTCGAAAAATGCGCCCAGAATTCCGAGAAGGCCAACCCCTTTGAAAATTTCGAAAAATGCGCCCAAAATTCCGAGAAGGCCAACCCCTTTGAAAATTTCGAAAAATGCGCCCAGAATTCCGAGAAGGCCCCTTTGAAAATTTCGAAAAATGCGCCCAGAATTCCGAGATGGCTAACCCCTTTGAAAATTTCCAAAAATGAGCCCAGAATGCCGAGAAGGCTAACCCCTTTGAAAATTTCGAGAAATGAGCCCAGAATGCCATGAAGTCTAACCCCTTTGAAAAAATCGAAAAATGCGCCCAGAATACCGAGAAGGCTAACCCCTTTGAAAATTTCGAAAAATGCGCCCAGAATTCCGAGGAGGCTAACCCCTTTGAAAATTTCGAAAAATGCGCCCAGGATTCCGAGAAGGCTAACCCCTTTGAAAATTTCGAAAAATGCGCCCAGAATTCCGAGAAGGCAACCCCCTTTGAAAATTTCGAAAAAAGCGCCCAGAATTCCGAGAAGGCTTACCCCGTTGAAAATTTCGAAAAATGCGCCCTGACTTCCGAGAAGGCTAACCCCTTTGGAAATTTCGAAAAATGCGCCCTGAATTCCGAGAAGGCCAACCCCTTTAAAAATTTCGAAAAATGCGCCCAGAATTCCGAGGACGCTAACCCCTTTGAAAATTTCAAAAAATGCGCCCAGAATTCCGAGGAGGCTAACCCCTTTGAAAATTTCGAGAAATGCGCCCAGAATTCCGAGGAGGCTAACCCTTTTGAAAATTTCGAAAAATGTGCCCAGAATTCCGAGGAGGCTAACCCCTTTGAAAATTTCGAAAAATGCGCCCAGAATTCCGAGAAGGCTAACCCCTTTGAAAATTTCGAAAAATGCGCCCAGAATTCCGAGAAGGCTAACCCCTTTGAAAATTTCAAAAAATGCGCCCAGAATTCCGAGAAGGCTAACCAATTTGAAAATTTCGAAAAATGCGCCCAGAATTCCGAGAAGGCTAACCCCTTTGAAAATTTCGAAAAATGCGCCCAGAATTCCGAGAAGGCTAACCCCTTTGAAAATTTCAAAAAATGCGCCCAGAATTCCGAGAAGGCTAACCAATTTGAAAATTTCGAAAAATGCGCCCAGAATTCCGAGAAGGCTAACCCCTTTGAAAATTTCGAAAAATGCGCCCAGAATTCCGAGATGGCTAACCCCTTTGAAAATTTCGAAAAATGCGCCCAGAATTCCGAGAAGGCTAACCCCTTTGAAAATTTCAAAAAATGAGCCCAGAATGCCGAGAAGGCTAACCCCTTTGAAAATTTCGACAAATGAGCCCAGAATGCCATGAAGTCTAACCCTTTGAAAAAATCGAAAAATGCGCCCAGAATTCCGAGAAGGCTAACCCCTTTGAAAATTTCCAAAAATGTGCCCAGAATGCCGAGAAGGCTAACCCCTTTGAAAATTTCGAAAAATGCGCCCAGAATTCCGAGAAGGCTAACCCCTTTGAAAAAATCGAAAAATGCGCCCAGAATTCCGAGAAGGCTAACCCCTTTGAAAATTACGAAAAATGCGCCCAGAATTCCGAGGAGGGTAACCCCTTTGAAAATTTCGGAAAATGAGCCCAGAATGCCATGAAGTCTAACCCTTTTGAAAAAATCGAAAAATGCGCCCAGAATTCCGAGAAGGCAAACCCCTTTGACAATTTCGAAAAATGCGCCCAGAATTCCGAGAAGGCTAACCCCTTTGAAAATTTCGAAAAAAGCGCCCAGAATTCCGAGAAGGCTTACCCCGTTGAAAATTTCGAAAAATGTGCCCTGAATTCCGATAAGGCTAACCCCTTTGAAAATTTCGAAAAATGCGCCCAGAATTCCGAGAAGGCTAACCCCTTTGAAAATTTCGAAAAATGCGCCCAGAATTCCCAGAAGGCTAACCCCTTTGAAAATTTCGAAAAATGCGCCCAGAATTCCGAGAAGGCCAACCCCTTTGCAAATTTCGAAAACGCGCCCAGAATTCCGAGAAGGCTAACCCCTTTGAAAATTTCGAAAAATGCGCCCAGAATTCCGAGAAGGCTAACCCCTCTGAAAATTTCGAAAAATGCGCCCAGAATTCCGAGAAGGCTAACCCCTTTGAAAATTTCAAAAAAATGTGCCCAGAATTCCGAGAAGGCAAACCCCTTTGCAAATTTCGAAAAATGCGCCCAGAATTCCGAGAAGGCTAACCCCGTTGAAAATTTCGAAAAATGCGCCCAGAATTCCGAGAAGGCTAACCCCTTTGAAAATTTCGAAAAATGCGCCCAGAATTCCGAGAAGGCTAACCCCTTTGAAAATTTCCAAAAATGAGCCCAGAATGCCGAGAAGGCTAACCCCTTTGAAAATTTCGAAAAATGAGCCCAGAATGCCGAGAAGGCTAACCCCTTTGAAAATTTCGAAAAATGAGCCCAGAATGCCATGAACTCTAACCCCTTTGAAAAAATCGAAAAATGCGCCCAGAATTCCGAGAAGGCCAACCCCTTTGAAAATTTCGAGAAATGCGCCCAGAATTCCGAGGAGGCTAACCCTTTTGAAAATTTCGAAAAATGTGCCCAGAATTCCGAGGAGGCTAACCCCTTTGAAAATTTCGAAAAATGCGCCCAGAATTCCGAGAAGGCTAACCCCTTTGAAAATTTCGAAAAATGCGCCCAGAATTCCGAGAAGGCTAACCCCTTTGAAAATTTCAAAAAATGCGCCCAGAATTCCGAGAAGGCTAACCAATTTGAAAATTTCGAAAAATGCGCCCAGAATTCCGAGAAGGCTAACCCCTTTGAAAATTTCGAAAAATGCGCCCAGAATTCCGAGATGGCTAACCCCTTTGAAAATTTCGAAAAATGCGCCCAGAATTCCGAGAAGGCTAACCCCTTTGAAAATTTCCAAAAATGAGCCCAGAATGCTGAGAAGGCTAACCCCTTTGAAAATTTCGAAAAATGAGCCCAGAATGCCATGAAGTCTAACCCCTTTGAAAAAATCGAAAAATGCGCCCAGAATTCCGAGAAGGCTAACCCCTTTGAAAATTTCGAAAAATGCGCCCAGAATTCCGAGGAGGCTAACCCCTTTGAAAATTTCGAAAAATGCGCCCAGGATTCCGAGAAGGCTAACCCCTTTGAAAATTTCGAAAAATGCGCCCAGAATTCCCAGAAGGCAAACCCCTTTGACAATTTCGAAAAATGCGCCCAGAATTCCGAGAAGGCTAACCCCTTTGAAAATTTCGAAAAAAGCGCCCAGAATTCCGAGAAGGCTTACCCCGTTGAAAATTTCGAAAAATGCGCCCTGAATTCCGAGAAGGCTAACCCCTTTGAAAATTTCGAAAAACGCGCCCAGAATCCCGAGAAGGCTAAACCCTTTGAAAATTTCGAAAAATGCGCCCAGAATTCCGAGAAGGCTAACCACTTTGAAAATTTCGAAAAATGCGCCCAGAATTCCGAGAAGGCCCCTTTGAAAATTTCGAAAAATGCGCCCAGAATGCCGAGAAGTCTAACCCCTTTGAAAATTTCGAAAAATGCGCCCAGAATTCCGAGAAGGCTAACCCCTTTGAAAATTTCGAAGAATGCGCCCAGAATTCCGAGAAGGCTAACCAATTTGAACATTTTGAAAAATGCGCCCAGAATTCCGAGAAGGCTAACCCCTTTGAAAGTTTCGAAAAATGCGCCCAGTTTTCCGAGAAGGCTAACCCCTTTGAAAATTTCGAAAAATGCGCCCAGAATTCCGAGAAGGATAACCCCTTTGAAAATTTATAAAAATGAGCCCAGAATGCCGAGAAGGCTAACCCCTTTAAAAATTTCCAAAAATGAGCACAGAATGCCATGAAGTCTAACTTCTGTGAAAAAATCGAAAAATGCGCCCAGAATTCCGAGAAGGCTAACCCCTTTGAAAATTTCGAAAAATGCGCCCAGAATTCCGAGAAGGCTAACCGCTTTGACAATTACGAAAAATGCGCCCAGAATTCCGAGAAGGCTAACCCCTTTGAAAAGTTCGAGAAAAGCGCCCAGAATTCCGAGAAGGCTTACACCGTTGAAAATTTCGAAAAATGCGCCCTGAATTCCGAGAAGGCTAACCCCTTTAAAAATTTCGAAAAATGCGCCCAAAATTCCGAGAAGGCTAACCCCTTTGAACATTTCGAAAAATGCGCCCAGAATTCCGAGAACGCTAACCCCTTTGAAAATTTCGAAAAATGCGCCCAGAATTCCGAGAAGGCCAACCCCTTTGAAAATTTCGAAAAATGCGCCCAAAATTCCGAGAAGGCCAACCCCTTTGAAAATTTCGAAAAATGCGCCCAGAATTCCGAGAAGGCCCCTTTGAAAATTTCGAAAAATGCGCCCAGAATTCCGAGATGGCTAACCCCTTTGAAAATTTCCAAAAATGAGCCCAGAATGCCGAGAAGGCTAACCCCTTTGAAAATTTCGAGAAATGAGCCCAGAATGCCATGAAGTCTAACCCCTTTGAAAAAATCGAAAAATGCGCCCAGAATACCGAGAAGGCTAACCCCTTTGAAAATTTCGAAAAATGCGCCCAGAATTCCGAGGAGGCTAACCCCTTTGAAAATTTCGAAAAATGCGCCCAGAATTCCGAGAAGGCCAACCCCTTTGGAAATTTCGAAAAATGCGCCCTGAATTCCGAGAAGGCCAACCCCTTTAAAAATTTCGAAAAATGCGCCCAGAATTCCGAGGACGCTAACCCCTTTGAAAATTTCAAAAAATGCGCCCAGAATTCCGAGGAGGCTAACACCTTTGAAAATTTCGAGAAATGCGCCCAGAATTCCGAGGAGGCTAACCCTTTTGAAAATTTCGAAAAATGTGCCCAGAATTCCGAGGAGGCTAACCCCTTTGAAAATTTCGAAAAATGCGCCCAGAATTCCGAAAAGGCTAACCCCTTTGAAAATTTCGAAAAATGCGCCCAGAATTCCGAGAAGGCTAACCCCTTTGAAAATTTCGAAAAATGCGCCCAGAATTCCGAGAAGGCTAACCAATTTGAAAATTTCGAAAAATGCGCCCAGAATTCCGAGAAGGCTAACCCCTTTGAAAATTTCGAAAAATGCGCCCAGAATTCCGAGATGGCTAACCCCTTTGAAAATTTCGAAAAATGCGCCCAGAATTCCGAGAAGGCTAACCCCTTTGAAAATTTCCAAAAATGAGCCCAGAATGCCGAGAAGGCTAACCCCTTTGAAAATTTCGAAAAATGAGCCCAGAATGCCATGAAGTCTAACCCCTTTGAAAATTTCGAAAAATGCGCCCAGAATTCCGAGGAGGCTAACCCCTTTGAAAATTTCGAAAAATGCGCCCAGGATTCCGAGAAGGCTAACCCCTTTGAAAATTTCGAAAAATGCGCCCAGAATTCCGAGAAGGCAAACCCCTTTGACAATTTCGAAAAATGCGCCCAGAATTCCGAGAAGGCTAACCCCTTTGAAAATTTCGAAAAAAGCGCCCAGAATTCCGAGAAGGCTTACCCCGTTGAAAATTTCGAAAAATGCGCCCTGAATTCCGAGAAGGCTAACCCCTTTGAAAATTTCGAAAAATGCGCCCAGAATTCCGAGAAGGCTAAACCCTTTGAAAATTTCGAAAAATGCGCCCAGAATTCCGAGAAGGCTAACCCCTTTGAAAATTTCGAAAAATGCGCCCAGAATTCTGAGAAGGCTTACCCGTTTCAAAATTTCGAAAAATGCGCAGAGAATTCCGAGAAGGCCAACCCCTATGGAAATTTCGAAAAATGCGCCCTGAATTCCTAGAAGGCTAACCCCGTTGAAAATTTCGAAAAATGCGCCCAGAATTCCGAGAAGGCTAACCCCTTTGAAGATTTCGAAAAATGCGCCCAGAATTCCGAGAAGGCCCCTTTGAAAATTTCGAAAAATGCGCCCAGAATGCCGAGAAGTCTAACCCCTTTGAAAATTTCGAAAAATGCGCCCAGAATTCCGAGAAGGCTAACCCCTTTGAAAATTTCGAAGAATGCGCCCAGAATTCCGAGAAGGCTAACCCCTTTGAAAATTTCGAAAAATGCGCCCAGAATTCCGAGAAGGCTAACGCATTTGAAAATTTCGAAAAATGCGCCCAGAATTCCGAGAAGGCTAACCCGTTTGAAAATTTCGAAAAATGCGCCCAGAATTCCGAGAAGGCCAACCCCTTTGGACATTTCGAAAAATGCGCCCTGAATTCCGAGAAGGCCAACCCCTTTAAAAATTTCGAAAAATGCGCCCAGAATTCCGAGGACGCTAACCCCTTTGAAAATTTCAAAAAATGCGCCCAGAATTCCGAGGAGGCTAACCCCTTTGAAAATTTCGAAAAATGCGCCCAGGATTCCGAGAAGGCTAACCCCTTTGAAAATTTCGAAAAATGCGCCCAGAATTCCGAGAAGGCAAACCCCTTTGAAAATTTCGAAAAAAGCGCCCAGAATTCCGAGAAGGCTTACCCCGTTGAAAATTTCGAAAAATGCGCCCTGAATTCCGAGAAGGCTAACCCCTTTGAAAATTTCGAAAAATGCGCCCAGAATTCCGAAAAGGCTAACCCCTTTGAAAATTTCGAAAAATGCGCCCAGAATTCCGAGAAGGCTAACCCGTTTGAAAATTTCGAAAAATGCGCCCAGAATTCCGAGAAGGCCAACCCCTTTGGACATTTCGAAAAATGCGCCCTGAATTCCGAGAAGGCCAACCCCTTTAAAAATTTCGAAAAATGCGCCCAGAATTCCGAGGACGCTAACCCCTTTGAAAATTTCAAAAAACGCGCCCAGAATTCCGAGGAGGCTAACCCCTTTGAAAATTTCGAGAAATGCGCCCAGAATTCCGAGGAGGCTAACCCTTTTGAAAATTTCGAAAAATGTGCCCAGAATTCCGAGGAGGCTAACCCCTTTGAAAATTTCGAAAAATGCGCCCAGAATTCCGAGAAGGCTAACCCCTTTGAAAATTTCGAAAAATGCGCCCAGAATTCCGAGAAGGCTAACCCCTTTGAAAATTTCAAAAAATGCGCCCAGAATTCCGAGAAGGCTAACCAATTTGAAAATTTCGAAAAATGCGCCCAGAATTCCGAGAAGGCTAACCCCTTTGAAAATTTCGAAAAATGCGCCCAGAATTCCGTGATGGCTAACCCCTTTGAAAATTTCGAAAAATGCGCCCAGAATTCCGAGAAGGCTAACCCCTATGAAAATTTCCAAAAATGAGCCCAGAATGCCGAGAAGGCTAACCCCTTTGAAAATTTCGAAAAATGAGCCCAGAATGCCATGAAGTCTAACCCCTTTGAAAAAATCGAAAAATGCGCCCAGAATTCCGAGAAGGCTAACCCCTTTGAAAATTTCGAAAAATGCACCCAGAATTCCGAGAAGGATAACCCCTTTGCAAATTTATAAAAATGAGCCCAGAATGCCGAGAAGGCTAACCCCTTTAAAAATTTCCAAAAATGAGCACAGAATGCCATGAAGTCTAACTTCTGTGAAAAAATCTAAAATGCGCCCAGAATTCCGAGAAGGCCCCTTTGAAAATTTCAAAAAATGCGCCCAGAATTCCGAGATGGCTAACCCCTTTGAAAATTTCCAAAAATGCGCCCAGAATTCCGAGAAGGCTAACCCCTTTGAAAATTTCGAAAAATGCGCCCAGAATACCGAGAAGGCAACCCCCTTTGAAAATTTCGAAAAAAGCGCCCAGAATTCCGAGAAGGCTTACCCCGTTGAAAATTTCGAAAAATGCGCCCTGACTTCCGAGAAGGCTAACCCCTTTGAAAATTTCGAAAAATGCGCCCAGAATTCCGAGAAGGCTAAACCCTTCGAAAATTTCGAAAAATGCGCCCAGAATTCCGAGAAGGCTAACCCGTTTGAAAATTTCGAAAAATGCGCCCAGAATTCCGAGAAGGCCAACCCCTTTGAAAATTTCGAGAAATGCGCCCAGAATTCCGAGGAGGCTAACCCTTTTGAAAATTTCGAAAAATGTGCCCAGAATTCCGAGGAGGCTAACCCCTTTGAAAATTTCGAAAAATGCGCCCAGAATTCCGAGAAGGCTAACCCCTTTGAAAATTTCGAAAAATGCGCCCAGAATTCCGAGGCTAACCCCTTTGAAAATTTCAAAAATGCGCCCAGAATTCCGAGAAGGCTAACCAATTTGAAAATTTCGAAAAATGCGCCCAGAATTCCGAGAAGGCTAACCCCTTTGAAAATTTCGAAAAATGCGCCCAGAATTCCGAGATGGCTAACCCCTTTGAAAATTTCGAAAAATGCGCCCAGAATTCCGAGAAGGCTAACCCCTTTGAAAATTTCCAAAAATGAGCCCAGAATGCCGAGAAGGCTAACCCCTTTGAAAATTTCGAAAAATGAGCCCAGAATGCCATGAAGTCTAACCCCTTTGAAAAAATCGAAAAATGCGCCCAGAATTCCGAGAAGGCTAACCCCTTTGAAAATTTCGAAAAATGCGCCCAGAATTCCGAGGAGGCTAACCCCTTTGAAAGTTTCGAAAAATGCGCCCAGGATTCCGAGAAGGCTAACCCCTTTGAAAATTTCGAAAAATGCGCCCAGAATTCCCAGAAGGCAAACCCCTTTGACAATTTCGAAAAATGCGCCCAGAATTCCGAGAAGGCTAACCCCTTTGAAAATTTCGAAAAAAGCGCCCAGAATTCCGAGAAGGCTTACCCCGTTGAAAATTTCGAAAAATGCGCCCTGAATTCCGAGAAGGCTAACCCCTTTGAAAATTTCGAAAAATGCGCCCAGAATCCCGAGAAGGCTAAACCCTTTGAAAATTTCGAAAAATGCGCCCAGAATTCCGAGAAGGCTAACCCCTTTGAAAATTTCGAAAAATGCGCCCAGAATTCCGAGAAGGCCCCTTTGAAAATTTCGAAAAATGCGCCCAGAATGCCGAGAAGTCTAACCCCTTTGAAAATTTCGAAAAATGCGCCCAGAATTCCGAGAAGGCTAACCCCTTTGATAATTTCGAAGAATGCGCCCAGAATTCCGAGAAGGCTAACCCCTTTGAAAATTTCGAAAAATGCGCCCAGAATTCCGAGAAGGCTAACCCATTTGAAAATTTCGAAAAATGCGCCCAGAATTCCGAGATGGCTAACCCTTTGAAAATTTCGAAAAATGCGCCCAGAATTAAGAGGAGGCTAACCCATATGAAAATTTCGAAAAATGAGCCCAGAATTCCGAGGACGGTAACCCCTTTGATAATTTCAAAAAATGTGCCCAGAATTCCGAGAAGGCTAACCCCTTTGAAAATTTCGAAAAATGCGCCCAGAATTCCGAGAAGGCTAACCCCTTTGGGAATTTCGAAAATGCGCCCAGAATTCCGAGAAGGCTAACCAATTTGAACATTTTGAAAAATGCGCCCAGAATTCCGAGAAGGCTAACCCCTTTGAAAGTTTCGAAAAATGCGCCCAGTTTTCCGAGAAGGCTAACCCCTTTGAAAATTTCGAAAAATGCGCCCAGAATTCCGAGAAGGATAACCCCTTTGAAAATTTATAAAAATGAGCCCATAATGCCGAGAAGGCTAACCCCTTTAAAAATTTCCAAAAATGAGCACAGAATGCCATGAAGTCTAACTTCTGTGAAAAAATCGAAAAATGCGCCCAGAATTCCGAGAAGGCTAACCCCTTTGAAAATTTCGAAAAATGCGCCCAAAATTCCGAGAAGGCTAACCCCTTTGAACATTTCGAAAAATGCGCCCAGAATTCCGAGAACGCTAACCCCTTTGAAAATTTCGAAAAATGCGCCCAGAATTCCGAGAAGGCCAACCCCTTTGAAAATTTCGAAAAATGCGCCCAAAATTCCGAGAAGGTTAACCCCTTTGAAAATTTCGAAAAATGCGCCCAGAATTCCGAGAAGGCCCCTTTGAAAATTTCGAAAAATGCGCCCAGAATTCCGAGATGGCTAACCCCTTTGAAAATTTCCAAAAATGAGCCCAGAATGCCGAGAAGGCTAACCCCTTTGAAAATTTCGAGAAATGAGCCCAGAATGCCATGAAGTCTAACCCCTTTGAAAAAATCGAAAAATGCGCCCAGAATTCCGAGAAGGCTAACCCCTTTGAAAATTTCGAAAAATGCGCCCAGAATTCCGAGGAGGCTAACCCCTTTGAAAATTTCGAAAAATGCGCCCAGGATTCCGAGAAGGCTAACCCCTTTGAAAATTTCGAAAAATGCGCCCAGAATTCCGAGAAGGCAACCCCCTTTGAAAATTTCGAAAAAAGCGCCCAGAATTCCGAGAAGGCTTACCCCGTTGAAAATTTCGAAAAATGCGCCCTGACTTCCGAGAAGGCTAACCCCTTTGAAAATTTCGAAAAATGCGCCCAGAATTCCGAGAAGGCTAAACCCTTCGAAAATTTCGAAAAATGCGCCCAGAATTCCGAGAAGGCTAACCCGTTTGAAAATTTCGAAAAATGCGCCCAGAATTCCGAGAAGGCCAACCCCTTTGGAAATTTCGAAAAATGCGCCCTGAATTCCGAGAAGGCCAACCCCTTTAAAAATTTCGAAAAATGCGCCCAGAATTCCGAGGACGCTAACCCCTTTGAAAATTTCAAAAAATGCGCCCAGAATTCCGAGGAGGCTAACCCCTTTGAAAATTTCGAGAAATGCGCCCAGAATTCCGAGGAGGCTAACCCTTTTGAAAATTTCGAAAAATGTGCCCAGAATTCCGAGGAGGCTAACCCCTTTGAAAATTTCGAAAAATGCGCCCAGAATTCCGAGAAGGCTAACCCCTTTGAAAATTTCGAAAAATGCGCCCAGAATTCCGAGAAGGCTAACCCCTTTGAAAATTTCGAAAAATGCGCCCAGGATTCCGAGAAGGCTAACCCCTTTGAAAATTTCGAAAAATGCGCCCAGAATACCGAGAAGGCAACCCCCTTTGAAAATGTCGAAAAAAGCGCCCAGAATTCCGAGAAGGCTTACCCCGTTGAAAATTTCGAAAAATGCGCCCTGACTTCCGAGAAGGCTAACCCCTTTGAAAATTTCGAAAAATGCGCCCAGAATTCCGAGAAGGCTAAACCCTTCGAAAATTTCGAAAAATGCGCCCAGAATTCCGAGAAGGCTAACCCGTTTGAAAATTTCGAAAAATGCGCCCAGAATTCCGAGAAGGCCAACCCCTTTGAAAATTTCGAGAAATGCGCCCAGAATTCCGAGGAGGCTAACCCTTTTGAAAATTTCGAAAAATGTGCCCAGAATTCCGAGGAGGCTAACCCCTTTGAAAATTTCGAAAAATGCGCCCAGAATTCCGAGAAGGCTAACCCCTTTGAAAATTTCGAAAAATGCGCCCAGAATTCCGAGAAGGCTAACCCCTTTGAAAATTTCAAAAAATGCGCCCAGAATTCCGAGAAGGCTAACCAATTTGAAAATTTCGAAAAATGCGCCCAGAATTCCGAGAAGGCTAACCCCTTTGAAAATTTCGAAAAATGCGCAAAGAATTCCGAGATGGCTAACCCCTTTGAAAATTTCGAAAAATGTGCCCAGAATTCCGAGAAGGCTAACCCCTTTGAAAATTTCCAAAAATGAGCCCAGAATGCCGAGAAGGCTAACCCCTTTGAAAATTTCGAAAAATGAGCCCAGAATGCCATGAAGTCTAACCCCTTTGAAAATTTCGAAAAATGCGCCCAGAATTCCGAGAAGGCTAAACCCTTTGAAAATTTCGAAAAATGCGCCCAGAATTCCGAGAAGGCTAACCCCTTTGAAAGTTTCGAAAAATGCGCCCAGTTTTCCGAGAAGGCTAACCCCTTTGAAAATTTCGAAAAATGCGCCCAGAATTCCGAGAAGGATAACCCCTTTGCAAATTTATAAAAATGAGCCCAGAATGCCGAGAAGGCTAACCCCTTTAAAAATTTCCAAAAATGAGCACAGAATGCCATGAAGTCTAACTTCTGTGAAAAAATCTAAAATGCGCCCAGAATTCCGAGAAGGCTAACCCCTTTGAAAATTTCGAAAAATGCGCCCAGAATTCCGAGAAGGCTAACCCCTTTGACAATTTCGAAAAATGCGCCCAGAATTCCGAGAAGGCTAACCCCTTTGAAAAGTTCGAGAAAAGCGCCCAGAATTGCGAGAAGGCTTACACCGTTGAAAATTTCGAAAAATGCGCCCTGAATTCCGAGAAGGCTAACCCCTTTGAAAATTTCGAAAAATGCGCCCAAAATTCCGAGAAGGCTAACCCCTTTGAACATTTCGAAAAATGCGCCCAGAAATCCGAGAATGCTAACCCCTTTGAAAATTTCGAAAAATGCGCCCAGAATTCCGAGAAGGCCAACCCCTTTGAAAATTTCGAAAAATGCGCCCAGAATTCCGAGAAGGCCAACCCCTTTGAAAATTTCGAAAAATGCGCCCAGAATTCCGAGAAGGCCCCTTTGAAAATTTCGAAAAATGCGCCCAGAATTCCGAGATGGCTAACCCCTTTGAAAATTTCCAAAAATGAGCCCAGAATGCCGAGAAGGCTAACCCCTTTGAAAATTTCGAGAAATGAGCCCAGAATGCCATGAAGTCTAACCCCTTTGAAAAAATCGAAAAATGCGCCCAGAATTCCGAGAAGGCTAACCCCTTTGAAAATTTCGAAAAATGCGCCAAGAATTCCGAGGAGGCTAACCCCTTTGAAAATTTCGAAAAATGCGCCCAGGATTCCGAGAAGGCTAACCACTTTGAAAATTTCGAAAAATGCGCCCATAATACCGAGAAGGCAACCCCCTTTGAAAATTTCGAAAAAAGCGCCCAGAATTCCGAGAAGGCTTACCCCGATGAAAATTTCGAAAAATGCGCCCTGACTTCCGAGAAGGCTAACCCCTTTGAAAATTTCGAAAAATGCGCCCAGAATTCCGAGAAGGCTAAACCCTTCGAAAATTTCGAAAAATGCGCCCAGAATTCCGAGAAGGCTAACCCGTTTGAAAATTTCGAAAAATGCGCCCAGAATTCCGAGAAGGCCAACCCCTTTGAAAATTTCGAGAAATGCGCCCAGAATTCCGAGGAGGCTAACCCTTTTGAAAATTTCGAAAAATGTGCCCAGAATTCCGAGGAGGCTAACCCCTTTGAAAATTTCGAAAAATGCGCCCAGAATTCCGAGAAGGCTAACCCCTTTGAAAATTTCGAAAAATGCGCCCAGAATTCCGAGAAGGCTAACCCCTTTGAAAATTTCAAAAAATGCGCCCAGAATTCCGAGAAGGCTAACCAATTTGAAAATTTCGAAAAATGCGCCCAGAATTCCGAGAAGGCTAACCCCTTTGAAAATTTCGAAAAATGCGCAAAGAATTCCGAGATGGCTAACCCCTTTGAAAATTTCGAAAAATGCGCCCAGAATTCCGAGAAGGCTAACCCCTTTGAAAATTTCGAAAAATGCGCCCAGAATTCCGAGAAGGCCCCTTTGAAAATTTCGAAAAATGCGCCCAGAATGCCGAGAAGTCTAACCCCTTTGAAAATTTCGAAAAATGCGCCCAGAATTCCGAGAAGGCTAACCCCTTTGAAAATTTCGAAGAATGCGCCCAGAATTCCGAGAAGGCTAACCCCTTTGAAAATTTCGAAAAATGCGCCCAGAATTCCGAGAAGGCTAACCCATTTGAAAATTTCGAAAAATGCGCCCAGAATTCCGAGATGGCTAACCCTTTGAAAATTTCGAAAAATGCGCCCAGAATTCCGAGGAGGCTAACCCCTCTGAAAATTTCGAAAAATGAGCCCAGAATTCCGAGGACGGTAACCCCTTTGATAATTTCAAAAAATGTGCCCAGAATTCCGAGAAGGCTAACCCCTTTGAAAATTTCGAAAAATGCGCCCAGAATTCCGAGAAGGCTAACCCCTTTGGGAATTTCGAAAATGCGCCCAGAATTCCGAGAAGGCTAACCAATTTGAACATTTTGAAAAATGCGCCCAGAATTCCGAGAAGGCTAACCCCTTTGAAAGTTTCGAAAAATGCGCCTAGTTTTCCGAGAAGGCTAACCCCTTTGAAAATTTCGAAAAATGCGCCCAGAATTCCGAGAAGGATAACCCCTTTGAAAATTTATAAAAATGAGCCCAGAATGCCGAGAAGGCTAACCCCTTTAAAAATTTCCAAAAATGAGCACAGAATGCCATGAAGTCTAACTTCTGTGAAAAAATCGAAAAATGCGCCCAGAATGCCGAGAAGTCTAACCCCGTTGAAAATTTCGAAAAATGCGCCCTGAATTCCGAGAAGGCTAACCCCTTTGAAAATTTCGAAAAATGCGCCCAGAATCCCGAGAAGGCTAACCCCTTTGAAAATTTCGAAAAATGCGCCCAGAATTCCGAGAAGGCTTACCCGTTTCAAAATTTCGAAAAATGCGCAGAGAATTCCGAGAAGGCCAACCCCTATGGAAATTTCGAAAAATGCGCCCTGAATTCCTAGAAGGCTAACCCCGTTGAAAATTTCGAAAAATGCGCCCAGAATTCCGAGAAGGCTAACCCCTTTGAAGATTTCGAAAAATGCGCCCAGAATTCCGAGAAGGCCCCTTTGAAAATTTCTAAAAATGCGCCCAGAATGCCGAGAAGTCTAACCCCTTTGAAAATTTCGAAAAATGCGCCCAGAATTCCGAGAAGGCTAACCCCTTTGAAAATTTCGAAGAATGCGCCCAGAATTCCGAGAAGGCTAACCCCTTTGAAAATTTCGAAAAATGCGCCCAGAATTCCGAGAAGGCTAACGCATTTGAAAATTTCGAAAAATGCGCCCAGAATTCCGAGAAGGCTAACCCATTTGAAAATTTCGAAAAATGCGCCCAGAATTCCGAGATGGCTAACCCTTTGAAAATTTCGAAAAATGCGCCCAGAATTCCGAGGAGGCTAACCCCTCTGAAAATTTCGAAAAATGCGCCCAGAATTCCGAGGACGGTAACTCCTTTGATAATTTCAAAAAATGTGCCCAGAATTCCGAGAAGGCTAACCCCTTTGAAAATTTCGAAAAATGCGCCCAGAATTCCGAGAAGGCTAACCCCTTTGGAAATTTCGAAAATGCGCCCAGAATTCCGAGAAGGCTAACCCCTTTGAAAATTTCAAAAAATGCGCCCAGAATTCCGAGAAGGCTAACCAATTTGAACATTTTGAAAAATGCGCCCAGAATTCCGAGAAGGCTAACCCCTTTGAAAGTTTCGAAAAATGCGCCCAGTTTTCCGAGAAGGCTAACCCCTTTGAAAATTTCGAAAAATGCACCCAGAATTCCGAGAAGGATAACCCCTTTGCAAATTTATAAAAATGAGCCCAGAATGCCGAGAAGGCTAACCCCTTTAAAAATTTCCAAAAATGAGCACAGAATGCCATGAAGTCTAACTTCTGTGAAAAAATCTAAAATGCGCCCAGAATTCCGAGAAGGCCCCTTTGAAAATTTCGAAAAATGCGCCCAGAATTCCGAGATGGCTAACCCCTTTGAAAATTTCCAAAAATGCGCCCAGAATTCCGAGAAGGCTAACCCCTTTGAAAATTTCGAAAAATGCGCCCAGAATACCGAGAAGGCAACCCCCTTTGAAAATTTCGAAAAAAGCGCCCAGAATTCCGAGAAGGCTTACCCCGTTGAAAATTTCGAAAAATGCGCCCTGACTTCCGAGAAGGCTAACCCCTTTGAAAATTTCGAAAAATGCGCCCAGAATTCCGAGAAGGCTAAACCCTTCGAAAATTTCGAAAAATGCGCCCAGAATTCCGAGAAGGCTAACCCGTTTGAAAATTTCGAAAAATGCGCCCAGAATTCCGAGAAGGCCAACCCCTTTGAAAATTTCGAGAAATGCGCCCAGAATTCCGAGGAGGCTAACCCTTTTGAAAATTTCGAAAAATGTGCCCAGAATTCCGACGAGGCTAACCCCTTTGAAAATTTCGAAAAATGCGCCCAGAATTCCGAGAAGGCTAACCCCTTTGAAAATTTCGAAAAATGCGCCCAGAATTCCGAGAAGGCTAACCCCTTTGAAAATTTCAAAAATGCGCCCAGAATTCCGAGAAGGCTAACCAATTTGAAAATTTCGAAAAATGCGCCCAGAATTCCGAGAAGGCTAACCCCTTTGAAAATTTCGAAAAATGCGCCCAGAATTCCGAGATGGCTAACCCCTTTGAAAATTTCGAAAAATGCGCCCAGAATTCCGAGAAGGCTAACCCCTTTGAAAATTTCCAAAAATGAGCCCAGAATGCCGAGAAGGCTAACCCCTTTGAAAATTTCGAAAAATGAGCCCAGAATGCCATGAAGTCTAACCCCTTTGAAAAAATCGAAAAATGCGCCCAGAATTCCGAGAAGGCTAACCCCTTTGAAAATTTCGAAAAATGCGCCCAGAATTCCGAGGAGGCTAACCCCTTTGAAAATTTCGAAAAATGCGCCCAGGATTCCGAGAAGGCTAACCCCTTTGAAAATTTCGAAAAATGCGCCCAGAATTCCCAGAAGGCAAACCCCTTTGACAATTTCGAAAAATGCGCCCAGAATTCCGAGAAGGCTAACCCCTTTGAAAATTTCGAAAAAAGCGCCCAGAATTCCGAGAATGCTTACCCCGTTGAAAATTTCGAAAAATGCGCCCTGAATTCCGAGAAGGCTAACCCCTTTGAAAATTTCGAAAAATGCGCCCAGAATCCCGAGAAGGCTAAACCCTTTGAAAATTTCGAAAAATGCGCCCAGAATTCCGAGAAGGCTAACCCCTTTGAAAATTTCGAAAAATGCGCCCAGAATTCCGAGAAGGCCCCTTTGAAAATTTCGAAAAATGCGCCCAGAATGCCGAGAAGTCTAACCCCTTTGAAAATTTCGAAAAATGCGCCCAGAATTCCGAGAAGGCTAACCCCTTTGAAAATTTCGAAGAATGCGCCCAGAATTCCGAGAAGGCTAACCCCTTTGAAAATTTCGAAAAATGCGCCCAGAATTCCGAGAAGGCTAACCCATTTGAAAATTTCGAAAAATGCGCCCAGAATTCCGAGATGGCTAACCCTTTGAAAATTTCGAAAAATGCGCCCAGAATTCCGAGGAGGCTAACCCCTCTGAAAATTTCGAAAAATGAGCCCAGAATTCCGAGGACGGTAACCCCTTTGATAATTTCAAAAAATGTGCCCAGAATTCCGAGAAGGCTAACCCCTTTGAAAATTTCGAAAAATGCGCCCAGAATTCCGAGAAGGCTAATCCCTTTGGGAATTTCGAAAATGCGCCCAGAATTCCGAGAAGGCTAACCAATTTGAACATTTTGAAAAATGCGCCCAGAATTCCGAGAAGGATAACCCCTTTGAAAGTTTCGAAAAATGCGCCCAGTTTTCCGAGAAGGCTAACCCCTTTGAAAATTTCGAAAAATGCGCCCAGAATTCCGAGAAGGATAACCCCTTTGAAAATTTATAAAAATGAGCCCAGAATGCCGAGAAGGCTAACCCCTTTAAAAATTTCCAAAAATGAGCACAGAATGCCATGAAGTCTAACTTCTGTGAAAAAATCGAAAAATGCGCCCAGAATTCCGAGAAGGCTAACCCCTTTGAAAATTTCGAAAAATGCGCCCAGAATTCCGAGAAGGCTAACCCCTTTGAAAATTTCGAAAAATGCGCCCAAAATTCCGAGAAGGCTAACCCCTTTGAACATTTCGAAAAATGCGCCCAGAATTCCGAGAACGCTAACCCCTTTGAAAATTTCGAAAAATGCGCCCAGAATTCCGAGAAGGCCAACCCCTTTGAAAATTTCGAAAAATGCGCCCAAAATTCCGAGAAGGCCAACCCCTTTGAAAATTTCGAAAAATGCGCCCAGAATTCCGAGAAGGCCCCTTTGAAAATTTCGAAAAATGCGCCCAGAATTCCGAGATGGCTAACCCCTTTGAAAATTTCCAAAAATGAGCCCAGAATGCCGAGAAGGCTAACCCCTTTGAAAATTTCGAGAAATGAGCCCAGAATGCCATGAAGTCTAACCCCTTTGAAAAAATCGAAAAATGCGCCCAGAATTCCGAGAAGGCTAACCCCTTTGAAAATTTCGAAAAATGCGCCCAGAATTCCGAGGAGGCTAACCCCTTTGAAAATTTCGAAAAATGCGCCCAGGATTCCGAGAAGGCTAACCCCTTTGAAAATTTCGAAAAATGCGCCCAGAATTCCGAGAAGGCAACCCCCTTTGAAAATTTCGAAAAAAGCGCCCAGAATTCCGAGAAGGCTTACCCCGTTGAAAATTTCGAAAAATGCGCCCTGACTTCCGAGAAGGCTAACCCCTTTGAAAATTTCGAAAAATGCGCCCAGAATTCCGAGAAGGCTAAACCCTTCGAAAATTTCGAAAAATGCGCCCAGAATTCCGAGAAGGCTAACCCGTTTGAAAATTTCGAAAAATGCGCCCAGAATTCCGAGAAGGCCAACCCCTTTGGAAATTTCGAAAAATGCGCCCTGAATTCCGAGAAGGCCAACCCCTTTAAAAATTTCGAAAAATGCGCCCAGAATTCCGAGGACGCTAACCCCTTTGAAAATTTCAAAAAATGCGCCCAGAATTCCGTGGAGGCTAACCCCTTTGAAAATTTCGAGAAATGCGCCCAGAATTCCGAGGAGGCTAAAACTTTTGAAAATTTCGAAAAATGTGCCCAGAATTCCGAGGAGGCTAACCCCTTTGAAAATTTCGAAAAATGCGCCCAGAATTCCGAGAAGGCTAACCCCTTTGAAAATTTCGAAAAATGCGCCCAGAATTCCGAGAAGGCTAACCCCTTTGAAAATTTCGAAAAATGCGCCCAGGATTCCGAGAAGGCTAACCCCTTTGAAAATTTCGAAAAATGCGCCCAGAATACCGAGAAGGCAACCCCCTTTGAAAATGTCGAAAAAAGCGCCCAGAATTCCGAGAAGGCTTACCCCGTTGAAAATTTCGAAAAATGCGCCCAGAATTCCGAGAAGGCCAACCCCTTTGAAAATTTCGAGAAATGCGCCCAGAATTCCGAGGAGGCTAACCCTTTTGAAAATTTCGAAAAATGTGCCCAGAATTCCGAGGAGGCTAACCCCTTTGAAAATTTCGAAAAATGCGCCCAGAATTCCGAGAAGGCTAACCCCTTTGAAAATTTCGAAAAATGCGCCCAGAATTCCGAGAAGGCTAACCCCTTTGAAAATTTCAAAAAATGCGCCCAGAATTCCGAGAAGGCTAACCAATTTGAAAATTTCGAAAAATGCGCCCAGAATTCCGAGAAGGCTAACCCCTTTGAAAATTTCGAAAAATGCGCAAAGAATTCCGAGATGGCTAACCCCTTTGAAAATTTCGAAAAATGCGCCCAGAATTCCGAGAAGGCTAACCCCTTTGAAAATTTCCAAAAATGAGCCCAGAATGCCGAGAAGGCTAACCCCTTTGAAAATTTCGAAAAATGAGCCCAGAATGCCATGAAGTCTAACCCCTTTGAAAATTTCGAAAAATGCGCCCAGAATTCCGAGAAGGCTAAACCCTTTGAAAATTTCGAAAAATGCGCCCAGAATTCCGAGAAGGCTAACCCCTTTGAAAGTTTCGAAAAATGCGCCCAGTTTTCCGAGAAGGCTAACCCCTTTGAAAATTTCGAAAAATGCGCCCAGAATTCCGAGAAGGATAACCCCTTTGCAAATTTATAAAAATGAGCCCAGAATGCCGAGAAGGCTAACCCCTTTAAAAATTTCCAAAAATGAGCACAGAATGCCATGAAGTCTAACTTCTGTGAAAAAATCTAAAATGCGCCCAGAATTCCGAGAAGGCTAACCCCTTTGAAAATTTCGAAAAATGCGCCCAGAATTCCGAGAAGGCTAACCCCTTTGACAATTTCGAAAAATGCGCCCAGAATTCCGAGAAGGCTAACCCCTTTGAAAAGTTCGAGAAAAGCGCCCAGAATTGCGAGAAGGCTTACACCGTTGAAAATTTCGAAAAATGCGCCCTGAATTCCGAGAAGGCTAACCCCTTTGAAAATTTCGAAAAATGCGCCCAAAATTCCGAGAAGGCTAACCCCTTTGAACATTTCGAAAAATGCGCCCAGAAATCCGAGAATGCTAACCCCTTTGAAAATTTCGAAAAATGCGCCCAGAATTCCGAGAAGGCCAACCCCTTTGAAAATTTCGAAAAATGCGCCCAGAATTCCGAGAAGGCCAACCCCTTTGAAAATTTCGAAAAATGCGCCCAGAATTCCGAGAAGGCCCCTTTGAAAATTTCGAAAAATGCGCCCAGAATTCCGAGATGGCTAACCCCTTTGAAAATTTCCAAAAATGAGCCCAGAATGCCGAGAAGGCTAACCCCTTTGAAAATTTCGAGAAATGAGCCCAGAATGCCATGAAGTCTAACCCCTTTGAAAAAATCGAAAAATGCGCCCAGAATTCCGAGAAGGCTAACCCCTTTGAAAATTTCGAAAAATGCGCCAAGAATTCCGAGGAGGCTAACCCCTTTGAAAATTTCGAAAAATGCGCCCAGGATTCCGAGAAGGCTAACCCCTTTGAAAATTTCGAAAAATGCGCCCAGAATACCGAGAAGGCAACCCCCTTTGAAAATGTCGAAAAAAGCGCCCAGAATTCCGAGAAGGCTTACCCCGATGAAAATTTCGAAAAATGCGCCCTGACTTCCGAGAAGGCTAACCCCTTTGAAAATTTCGAAAAATGCGCCCAGAATTCCGAGAAGGCTAAACCCTTCGAAAATTTCGAAAAATGCGCCCAGAATTCCGAGAAGGCTAACCCGTTTGAAAATTTCGAAAAATGCGCCCAGAATTCCGAGAAGGCCAACCCCTTTGAAAATTTCGAGAAATGCGCCCAGAATTCCGAGGAGGCTAACCCTTTTGAAAATTTCGAAAAATGTGCCCAGAATTCCGAGGAGGCTAACCCCTTTGAAAATTTCGAAAAATGCGCCCAGAATTCCGAGAAGGCTAACCCCTTTGAAAATTTCGAAAAATGCGCCCAGAATTCCGAGAAGGCTAACCCCTTTGAAAATTTCAAAAAATGCGCCCAGAATTCCGAGAAGGCTAACCAATTTGAAAATTTCGAAAAATGCGCCCAGAATTCCGAGAAGGCTAACCCCTTTGAAAATTTCGAAAAATGCGCAAAGAATTCCGAGATGGCTAACCCCTTTGAAAATTTCGAAAAATGCGCCCAGAATTCCGAGAAGGCTAACCCCTTTGAAAATTTCCAAAAATGCGCCCAGTTTTCCGAGAAGGCTAACCCCTTTGAAAATTTCGAAAAATGCGCCCAGAATTCCGAGAAGGATAACCCCTTTGAAAATTTATAAAAATGAGCCCAGAATGCCGAGAAGGCTAACCCCTTTAAAAATTTCCAAAAATGAGCACAGAATGCCATGAAGTCTAACTTCTGTGAAAAAATCGAAAAATGCGCCCAGAATTCCGAGAAGGCTAACCCCTTTGAAAATTTCGAAAAATGCGCCCAGAATTCCGAGAAGGCTAACCCCTTTGAAAATTTCGAAAAATGCGCCCAAAATTCCGAGAAGGCTAACCCCTTTGAACATTTCGAAAAATGCGCCCAGAATTCCGAGAACGCTAACCCCTTTGAAAATTTCGAAAAATGCGCCCAGAATTCCGAGAAGGCCAACCCCTTTGAAAATTTCGAAAAATGCGCCCAAAATTCCGAGAAGGCCAACCCCTTTGAAAATTTCGAAAAATGCGCCCAGAATTCCGAGAAGGCCCCTTTGAAAATTTCGAAAAATGCGCCCAGAATTCCGAGATGGCTAACCCCTTTGAAAATTTCCAAAAATGAGCCCAGAATGCCGAGAAGGCTAACCCCTTTGAAAATTTCGAGAAATGAGCCCAGAATGCCATGAAGTCTAACCCCTTTGAAAAAATCGAAAAATGCGCCCAGAATTCCGAGAAGGCTAACCCCTTTGAAAATTTCGAAAAATGCGCCCAGAATTCCGAGGAGGCTAACCCCTTTGAAAATTTCGAAAAATGCGCCCAGGATTCCGAGAAGGCTAACCCCTTTGAAAATTTCGAAAAATGAGCCCAGAATTCCGAGAAGGCAACCCCCTTTGAAAATTTCGAAAAAAGCGCCCAGAATTCCGAGAAGGCTTACCCCGTTGAAAATTTCGAAAAATGCGCCCTGACTTCCGAGAAGGCTAACCCCTTTGAAAATTTCGAAAAATGCGCCCAGAATTCCGAGAAGGCTAAACCCTTCGAAAATTTCGAAAAATGCGCCCAGAATTCCGAGAAGGCTAACCCGTTTGAAAATTTCGAAAAATGCGCCCAGAATTCCGAGAAGGCCAACCCCTTTGGAAATTTCGAAAAATGCGCCCTGAATTCCGAGAAGGCCAACCCCTTTAAAAATTTCGAAAAATGCGCACAGAATTCCGAGGACGCTAACCCCTTTGAAAATTTCAAAAAATGCGCCCAGAATTCCGAGGAGGCTAACCCCTTTGAAAATTTCGAGAAATGCGCCCAGAATTCCGAGGAGGCTAACCCTTTTGAAAATTTCGAAAAATGTGCCCAGAATTCCGAGGAGGCTAACCCCTTTGAAAATTTCGAAAAATGCGCCCAGAATTCCGAGAAGGCTAACCCCTTTGAAAATTTCGAAAAATGCGCCCAGAATTCCGAGAAGGCTAACCCCTTTGAAAATTTCGAAAAATGCGCCCAGGATTCCGAGAAGGCTAACCCCTTTGAAAATTTCGAAAAATGCGCCCAGAATACCGAGAAGGCAACCCCCTTTGAAAATGTCGAAAAAAGCGCCCAGAATTCCGAGAAGGCTTACCCCGTTGAAAATTTCGAAAAATGCGCCCTGACTTCCGAGAAGGCTAACCCCTTTGAAAATTTCGAAAAATGCGCCCAGAATTCCGAGAAGGCTAAACCCTTCGAAAATTTCGAAAAATGCGCCCAGAATTCCGAGAAGGCTAACCCGTTTGAAAATTTCGAAAATGCGCCCAGAATTCCGAGAAGGCCAACCCCTTTGAAAATTTCGAGAAATGCGCCCAGAATTCCGAGGAAGCTAACCCTTTTGAAAATTTCGAAAAATGTGCCCAGAATTCCGAGGAGGCTAACCCCTTTGAAAATTTCGAAAAATGCGCCCAGAATTCCGAGAAGGCTAACCCCTTTGAAAATTTCGAAAAATGCGCCCAGAATTCCGAGAAGGCTAACCAATTTGAAAATTTCGAAAAATGCGCCCAGAATTCCGAGAAGGCTAACCCCTTTGAAAATTTCGAAAAATGCGCAAAGAATTCCGAGATGGCTAACCCCTTTGAAAATTTCGAAAAATGCGCCCAGAATTCCGAGAAGGCTAACCCCTTTGAAAATTTCCAAAAATGAGCCCAGAATGCTGAGAAGGCTAACCCCTTTGAAAATTTCGAAAAATGAGCCCAGAATGCCATGAAGTCTAACCCCTTTGAAAATTTCGAAAAATGCGCCCAGAATTCCGAGAAGGCTAAACCCTTTGAAAATTTCGAAAAATGCGCCCAGAATTCCGAGAAGGCTAACCCCTTTGAAAGTTTCGAAAAATGCGCCCAGTTTTCCGAGAAGGCTAACCCCTTTGAAAATTTCGAAAAATGCGCCCAGAATTCCGAGAAGGATAACCCCTTTGCAAATTTATAAAAATGAGCCCAGAATGCCGAGAAGGCTAACCCCTTTAAAAATTTCCAAAAATGAGCACAGAATGCCATGAAGTCTAACTTCTGTGAAAAAATCTAAAATGCGCCCAGAATTCCGAGAAGGCTAACCCCTTTGAAAATTTCGAAAAATGCGCCCAGAATTCCGAGAAGGCTAACCCCTTTGACAATTTCGAAAAATGCGCCCAGAATTCCGAGAAGGCTAACCCCTTTGAAAAGTTCGAGAAAAGCGCCCAGAATTGCGAGAAGGCTTACACCGTTGAAAATTTCGAAAAATGCGCCCTGAATTCCGAGAAGGCTAACCCCTTTGAAAATTTCGAAAAATGCGCCCAAAATTCCGAGAAGGCTAACCCCTTTGAACATTTCGAAAAATGCGCCCAGAAATCCGAGAATGCTAACCCCTTTGAAAATTTCGAAAAATGCGCCCAGAATTCCGAGAAGGCCAACCCCTTTGAAAATTTCGAAAAATGCGCCCAGAATTCCGAGAAGGCCAACCCCTTTGAAAATTTCGAAAAATGCGCCCAGAATTCCGAGAAGGCCCCTTTGAAAATTTCGAAAAATGCGCCCAGAATTCCGAGATGGCTAACCCCTTTGAAAATTTCCAAAAATGAGCCCAGAATGCCGAGAAGGCTAACCCCTTTGAAAATTTCGAGAAATGAGCCCAGAATGCCATGAAGTCTAACCCCTTTGAAAAAATCGAAAAATGCGCCCAGAATTCCGAGAAGGCTAACCCCTTTGAAAATTTCGAAAAATGCGCCAAGAATTCCGAGGAGGCTAACCCCTTTGAAAATTTCGAAAAATGCGCCCAGGATTCCGAGAAGGCTAACCCCTTTGAAAATTTCGAAAAATGCGCCCAGAATACCGAGAAGGCAACCCCCTTTGAAAATTTCGAAAAAAGCGCCCAGAATTCCGAGAAGGCTTACCCCGTTGAAAATTTCGAAAAATGCGCCCTGACTTCCGAGAAGGCTAACCCCTTTGAAAATTTCGAAAAATGCGCCCAGAATTCCGAGAAGGCTAACCCATTTGAAAATTTCGAAAAATGCGCCCAGAATTCCGAGATGGCTAACCCTTTGAAAATTTCGAAAAATACGCCCAGAATTCCGAGGAGGCTAACCCCTCTGAAAATTTCGAAAAATGCGCCCAGAATTCCGAGGACGGTAACCCCTTTGATAATTTCAAAAAATGTGCCCAGAATTCCGAGAAGGCTAACCCCTTTGAAAATTTCGAAAAATGCGCCCAGAATTCCGAGAAGGCTAACCCCTTTGGAAATTTCGAAAATGCGCCCAGAATTCCGAGAAGGCTAACCCCTTTGAAAATTTCAAAAAATGCGCCCAGAATTCCGAGAAGGCTAACCAATTTGAACATTTTGAAAAATGCGCCCAGAATTCCGAGAAGGCTAACCCCTTTGAAAGTTTCGAAAAATGCGCCCAGTTTTCCGAGAAGGCTAACCCCTTTGAAAATTTCGAAAAATGCGCCCAGAATTCCGAGAAGGATAACCCCTTTGAAAATTTATAAAAATGAGCCCAGAATGCCGAGAAGGCTAACCCCTTTAAAAATTTCCAAAAATGAGCACAGAATGCCATGAAGTCTAACATCTGTGAAAAAATCGAAAAATGCGCCCAGAATTCCGAGAAGGCTAACCCCTTTGAAAATTTCGAAAAATGCGCCCAGAATTCCGAGGAGGCTAACCCCTTTGAAAATTTCGAAAGATGCGCCCAGGATTCCGAGAAGGCTAACCCCTTTGAAAATTTCGAAAAATGCGCCCAGAATTCCGAGAAGGCAACCCCCTTTGAAAATTTCGAAAAAAGCGCCCAGAATTCCGAGAAGGCTTACACCGTTGAAAATTTCGAAAAATGCGCCCTGACTTCCGAGAAGGCTAACCCCTTTGAAAATTTCGAAAAATGCGCCCAGAATTCCGAGAAGGCTAACCCCTTTGAAAATTTCCAAAAATGAGCCCAGAATGCCGAGAAGGCTAACCCCTTTGAAAATTTCGAAAAATGAGCCCAGAATGCCATGAAGTCTAACCCCTTTGAAAATTTCGAAAAATGCGCCCAGAATTCCGAGGAGGCTAACCCCTTTGAAAATTTCGAAAAATGCGCCCAGGATTCCGAGAAGGCTAACCCCTTTGAAAATTTCGAAAAATGCGCCCAGAATTCCGAGAAGGCAAACCCCTTTGACAATTTCGAAAAATGCGCCCAGAATTCCGAGAAGGCTAACCCCTTTGAAAATTTCGAAAAAAGCGCCCAGAATTCCGAGAAGGCTTACCCCGTTGAAAATTTCGAAAAATGCGCCCTGAATTCCGAGAAGGCTAACCCCTTTCAAAATTTCGAAAAATGCGCCCAGAATTCCAAGAAGGCTTACCCGTTTCAAAATTTCGAAAAATGCGCAGAGAATTCCGAGAAGGCCAACCCCTATGGAGATTTCGAAAAATGCGCCCTGAATTCCTAGAAGGCTAACCCCGTTGAAAATTTCGAAAAATGCGCCCAGAATTCCGAGAAGGCTAACCCTTTGGAAATTTCGAAAATGCGCCCAGAATTCCGAGAAGGCTAACCCCTTTGAAAATTTCATAAAATGCGCCCAGAATTCCGAGAAGGCTAATCAATTTGAACATTTTGAAAAATGCGCCCAGAATTCCGAGAAGGCTAACCCCTTTGAAAGTTTCGTAAAATGCGCCCAGTTTTCCGAGAAGGCTAACCCCTTTGAAAATTTCGAAAAATGCGCCCAGAATTCCGAGAAGGATAACCCCTTTGAAAATTTATAAAAATGAGCCCAGAATGCCGAGAAGGCTAACCCCTTTAAAAATTTCCAAAAATGAGCCCAGAATGCCGAGAAGTCTAACCCCTTTGAAAATTTCGAAAAATGCGCCCAGAATTCCGAGAAGGCTAATCCCTTTGAAAATTTCGAAGAATGCGCCCAGAATTCCGAGAAGGCTAACCCCTTTGAAAATTTCGAAAAATGCGCCCAGAAATCCGAGAAGGCTAACGCATTTGAAAATTTCGAAAAATGCGCCCAGAATTCCGAGAAGGCTAACCCATTTGAAAATTTCGAAAAATGCGCCCAGAATTCCGAGAAGGATAACCCCTTTGCAAATTTATAAAAATGAGCCCAGAATGCCGAGAAGGCTAACCCCTTTAAAAATTTCCAAAAATGAGCACAGAATGCCATGAAGTCTAACTTCTGTGAAAAAATCTAAAATGCGCCCAGAATTCCGAGAAGGCTAACCCCTTTGAAAATTTCGAAAAATGCGCCCAGAATTCCGAGAAGGCTAACCCCTTTGACAATTTCGAAAAATGCGCCCAGAATTCCGAGAAGGCTAACCCCTTTGAAAAGTTCGAGAAAAGCGCCCAGAATTGCGAGAAGGCTTACACCGTTGAAAATTTCGAAAAATGCACCCTGAATTCCGAGAAGGCTAACCCCTTTGAAAATTTCGAAAAATGCGCCCAAAATTCCGAGAAGGCTAACCCCTTTGAACATTTCGAAAAATGCGCCCAGAATTCCGAGAACGCTAACCCCTTTGAAAATTTCGAAAAATGCGCCCAGAATTCCGAGAAGGCCAACCCCTTTGAAAATTTCGAAAAATCCGCCCAGAATTCCGAGAAGGCCAACCCCTTTGAAAATTTCGAAAAATGCGCCCAGAATTCCGAGAAGGCCCCTTTGAAAATTTCGAAAAATGCGCCCAGAATTCCGAGATGGCTAACCCCTTTGAAAATTTCCAAAAATGAGCCCAGAATGCCGAGAAGGCTAACCCCTTTGAAAATTTCGAGAAATGAGCCCAGAATGCCATGAAGTCTAACCCCTTTGAAAAAATCGAAAAATGCGCCCAGAATTCCGAGAAGGCTAACCCCTTTGAAAATTTCGAAAAATGCGCCAAGAATTCCGAGGAGGCTAACCCCTTTGAAAATTTCGAAAAATGCGCCCAGGATTCCGAGAAGGCTAACCCCTTTGAAAATTTCGAAAAATGCGCCCAGAATACCGAGAAGGCAACCCCCTTTGAAAATTTAGAAAAAAGCGCCCAGAATTCCGAGAAGGCTTACCCCGTTGAAAATTTCGAAAAATGCGCCCTGACTTCCGAGAAGGCTAACACCTTTGAAAATTTCGAAAAATGCGCCCAGAATTCCGAGAAGGCTAAACCCTTCGAAAATTTCGAAAAATGCGCCCAGAATTCCGAGAAGGCTAACCCGTTTGAAAATTTTGAAAAATGCGCCCAGAATTCCGAGAAGGCCAACCCCTTTGAAAATTTCGAGAAATGCGCCCAGAATTCCGAGGAGGCTAACCCTTTTGAAAATTTCGAAAAATGTGCCCAGAATTCCGAGGAGGCTAACCCCTTTGAAAATTTCGAAAAATGCGCCCAGAATTCCGAGAAGGCTAACCCCTTTGAAAATTTCGAAAAATGCGCCCAGAATTCCGAGAAGGCTAACCCCTTTGAAAATTTCAAAAAATGCGCCCAGAATTCCGAGAAGGCTAACCAATTTGAAAATTTCGAAAAATGCGCCCAGAATTCCGAGAAGGCTAACCCCTTTGAAAATTTCGAAAAATGCGCAAAGAATTCCGAGATGGCTAACCCCTTTGAAAATTTCGAAAAATGCGCCCAGAATTCCGAGAAGGCTAACCCCTTTGAAAATTTCGAAAAATGCGCCCAGAATCCCGAGAAGGCTAAACCCTTTGAAAATTTCGAAAAATGCGCCCAGAATTCCGAGAAGGCTAACCCCTTTGAAAATTTCGAAAAATGCGCCCAGAATTTCGAGAAGGCCCCTTTGAAAATTTCGAAAAATGCGCCCAGAATGCCGAGAAGTCTAACCCCTTTGAAAATTTCGAAAAATGCGCCCAGAATTCCGAGAAGGCTAACCCCTTTGAAAATTTCGAAGAATGCGCCCAGAATTCCGAGAAGGCTAACCCCTTTGAAAAGTTCGAGAAAAGCGCCCAGAATTGCGAGAAGGCTTACACCGTTGAAAATTTCGAAAAATGCGCCCTGAATTCCGAGAAGGCTAACCCCTTTGAAAATTTCGAAAAATGCGCCCAAAATTCCGAGAAGGCTAACCCCTTTGAACATTTCGAAAAATGCGCCCAGAAATCCGAGAATGCTAACCCCTTTGAAAATTTCGAAAAATGCGCCCAGAATTCCGAGAAGGCCAACCCCTTTGAAAATTTCGAAAAATGCGCCCAGAATTCCGAGAAGGCCAACCCCTTTGAAAATTTCGAAAAATGCGCCCAGAATTCCGAGAAGGCCCCTTTGAAAATTTCGAAAAATGCGCCCAGAATTCCGAGATGGCTAACCCCTTTGAAAATTTCCAAAAATGAGCCCAGAATGCCGAGAAGGATAACCCCTTTGAAAATTTCGAGAAATGAGCCCAGAATGCCATGAAGTCTAACCCCTTTGAAAAAATCGAAAAATGCGCCCAGAATTCCGAGAAGGCTAACCCCTTTGAAAATTTCGAAAAATGCGCCAAGAATTCCGAGGAGGCTAACCCCTTTGAAAATTTCGAAAAATGCGCCCAGGATTCCGAGAAGGCTAACCCCTTTGAAAATTTCGAAAAATGCGCCCAGAATACCGAGAAGGCAACCCCCTTTGAAAATTTCGAAAAAAGCGCCCAGAATTCCGAGAAGGCTTACCCCGTTGAAAATTTCGAAAAATGCGCCCTGACTTCCGAGAAGGCTAACCCCTTTGAAAATTTCGAAAAATGCGCCCAGAATTCCGAGAAGGCTAAACCCTTCGAAAATTTCGAAAAATGCGCCCAGAATTCCGAGAAGGCTAACCCGTTTGAAAATTTCGAAAAATGCGCCCAGAATTCCGAGAAGGCCAACCCCTTTGAAAATTTCGAAAAATGCGCCCTGACTTCCGAGAAGGCTAACCCCTTTGAAAATTTCGAAAAATGCGCCCAGAATTCCGAGAAGGCTAAACCCTTCGAAAATTTCGAAAAATGCGCCCAGAATTCCGAGAAGGCTAACCCGTTTGAAAATTTCAAAAAATGCGCCCAGAATTCCGAGAAGGCTAACCAATTTGAAAATTTCGAAAAATGCGCCCAGAATTCCGAGAAGGCTAACCCCTTTGAAAATTTCGAAAAATGCGCAAAGAATTCCGAGATGGCTAACCCCTTTGAAAATTTCGAAAAATGCGCCCAGAATTCCGAGAAGGCCCCTTTGAAAATTTCGAAAAATGCGCCCAGAATGCCGAGAAGTCTAACCCCTTTGAAAATTTCGAAAAATGCGCCCAGAATTCCGAGAAGGCTAACCCCTTTGAAAATTTCGAAGAATGCGCCCAGAATTCCGAGAAGGCTAACCCCTTTGAAAATTTCGAAAAATGCGCCCAGAATTCCGAGAAGGCTAACCCATTTGAAAATTTCGAAAAATGCGCCCAGAATTCCGAGATGGCTAACCCTTTGAAAATTTCGAAAAATGCGCCCAGAATTCCGAGGAGGCTAACCCCTCTGAAAATTTCGAAAAATGCGCCCAGAATTCCGAGGACGGTAACCCCTTTGATAATTTCAAAAAATGTGCCCAGAATTCCGAGAAGGCTAACCCCTTTGAAAATTTCGAAAAATGCGCCCAGAATTCCGAGAAGGCTAACCCCTTTGGAAATTTCGAAAATGCGCCCAGAATTCCGAGAAGGCTAACCCCTTTGAAAATTTCAAAAAATGCGCCCAGAATTCCGAGAAGGCTAACCAATTTGAACATTTTGAAAAATGCGCCCAGAATTCCGAGAAGGCTAACCCCTTTGAAAGTTTCGAAAAATGCGCCCAGTTTTCCGAGAAGGCTAACCCCTTTGAAAATTTCGAAAAATGCGCCCAGAATTCCGAGAAGGATAACCCCTTTGAAAATTTATAAAAATGAGCCCAGAATGCCGAGAAGGCTAACCCCTTTAAAAATTTCCAAAAATGAGCACAGAATGCCATGAAGTCTAACATCTGTGAAAAAATCGAAAAATGCGCCCAGAATTCCGAGAAGGCTAACCCCTTTGAAAATTTCGAAAAATGCGCCCAGAATTCCGAGGAGGCTAACCCCTTTGAAAATTTCGAAAGATGCGCCCAGGATTCCGAGAAGGCTAACCCCTTTGAAAATTTCGAAAAATGCGCCCAGAATTCCGAGAAGGCAACCCCCTTTGAAAATTTCGAAAAAAGCGCCCAGAATTCCGAGAAGGCTTACACCGTTGAAAATTTCGAAAAATGCGCCCTGACTTCCGAGAAGGCTAACCCCTTTGAAAATTTCGAAAAATGCGCCCAGAATTCCGAGAAGGCTAAACCCTTCGAAAATTTCGAAAAATGCGCCCAGAATTCCGAGAAGGCTAACCCGTTTGAAAATTTCGAAAAATGCGCCCAGAATTCCGAGAAGGCCAACCCCTTTGGAAATTTCGAAAAATGCGCCCTGAATTCCGAGAAGGCCAACCCCTTTAAAAATTTCGAAAAATGCGCCCAGAATTCCGAGGACGCTAACCCCTTTGAAAATTTCAAAAAATGCGCCCAGAATTCCGAGGAGGCTAACCCCTTTGAAAATTTCGAGAAATGCGCCCAGAATTCCGAGGAGGCTAACCCTTTTGAAAATTACGAAAAATGTGCCCAGAATTCCGAGGAGGCTAACCCCTTTGAAAATTTCGAAAAATGCGCCCAGAATTCCGAGAAGGCTAACCCCTTTGAAAATTTCGAAAAATGCGCCCAGAATTCCGAGAAGGCTAACCCCTTTGAAAATTTCAAAAAATGCGCCCAGAATTCCGAGAAGGCTAACCAATTTGAAAATTTCGAAAAATGCGCCCAGAATTCCGAGAAGGCTAACCCCTTTGAAAATTTCGAAAAATGCGCCCAGAATTCCGAGATGGCTAACCCCTTTGAAAATTTCGAAAAATGCGCCCAGAATTCCGAGAAGGCTAACCCCTTTGAAAATTTCCAAAAATGAGCCCAGAATGCCGAGAAGGCTAACCCCTTTGAAAATTTCGAAAAATGAGCCCAGAATGCCATGAAGTCTAACCCCTTTGAAAATTTCGAAAAATGCGCCCAGAATTCCGAGGAGGCTAACCCCTTTGAAAATTTCGAAAAATGCGCCCAGGATTCCGAGAAGGCTAACCCCTTTGAAAATTTCGAAAAATGCGCCCAGAATTCCGAGAAGGCAAACCCCTTTGACAATTTCGAAAAATGCGCCCAGAATTCCGAGAAGGCTAACCCCTTTGAAAATTTCGAAAAAAGCGCCCAGAATTCCGAGAAGGCTTACCCCGTTGAAAATTTCGAAAAAAACGCCCTGAATTCCGAGAAGGCTAACCCCTTTGAAAATTTCGAAAAATGCGCCCAGAATTCCAAGAAGGCTTACCCGTTTCAAAATTTCGAAAAATGCGCAGAGAATTCCGAGAAGGCCAACCCCTATGGAAATTTCGAAAAATGCGCCCTGAATTCCTAGAAGGCTAACCCCGTTGAAAATTTCGAAAAATGCGCCCAGAATTCCGAGAAGGCTAACCCTTTGGAAATTTCGAAAATGCGCCCAGAATTCCGAGAAGGCTAACCCCTTTGAAAATTTCATAAAATGCGCCCAGAATTCCGAGAAGGCTAATCAATTTGAACATTTTGAAAAATGCGCCCAGAATTCCGAGAAGGCTAACCCCTTTGAAAGTTTCGTAAAATGCGCCCAGTTTTCCGAGAAGGCTAACCCCTTTGAAAATTTCGAAAAATGCGCCCAGAATTCCGAGAAGGATAACCCCTTTGAAAATTTATAAAAATGAGCCCAGAATGCCGAGAAGGCTAACCCCTTTAAAAATTTCCAAAAATGAGCCCAGAATGCCGAGAAGTCTAACCCCTTTGAAAATTTCGAAAAATGCGCCCAGAATTCCGAGAAGGCTAATCCCTTTGAAAATTTCGAAGAATGCGCCCAGAATTCCGAGAAGGCTAACCCCTTTGAAAATTTCGAAAAATGCGCCCAGAAATCCGAGAAGGCTAACGCATTTGAAAATTTCGAAAAATGCGCCCAGAATTCCGAGAAGGCTAACCCATTTGAAAATTTCGAAAAATGCGCCCAGAATTCCGAGATGGCTAACCCTTTGAAAATTTCGAAAAATGCGCCCAGAATTCCGAGGAGGCTAACCCCTCTGAAAATTTCGAAAAATGCGCCCAGAATTCCGAGGACGGTAACCCCTTTGATAATTTCAAAAAATGTGCCCAGAATTCCGAGAAGGCTAACCCCTTTGAAAATTTCGAAAAATGCGCCCAGAATTCCGAGAAGGCTAACCCCTTTGGAAATTTCGAAAATGCGCCCAGAATTCCGAGAAGGCTAACCCCTTTGAAAATTTCAAAAAATGCGCCCAGAATTCCGAGAAGGCTAACCAATTTGAACATTTTGAAAAATGCGCCCAGAATTCCGAGAAGGCTAACCCCTTTGAAAGTTTCGAAAAATGCGCCCAGTTTTCCGAGAAGGCTAACCCCTTTGAAAATTTCGAAAAATGCGCCCAGAATTCCGAGAAGGATAACCCCTTTGCAAATTTATAAAAATGAGCCCAGAATGCCGAGAAGGCTAACCCCTTTAAAAATTTCCAAAAATGAGCACAGAATGCCATGAAGTCTAACTTCTGTGAAAAAATCTAAAATGCGCCCAGAATTCCGAGAAGGCTAACCCCTTTGAAAATTTCGAAAAATGCGCCCAGAATTCCGAGAAGGCTAACCCCTTTGACAATTTCGAAAAATGCGCCCAGAATTCCGAGAAGGCTAACCCCTTTGAAAAGTTCGAGAAAAGCGCCCAGAATTGCGAGAAGGCTTACACCGTTGAAAATTTCGAAAAATGCGCCCTGAATTCCGAGAAGGCTAACCCCTTTGAAAATTTCGAAAAATGCGCCCAAAATTCCGAGAAGGCTAACCCCTTTGAACATTTCGAAAAATGCGCCCAGAATTCCGAGAAGGCTAACCCGTTTGAAAATTTTGAAAAATGCGCCCAGAATTCCGAGAAGGCCAACCCCTTTGAAAATTTCGAGAAATGCGCCCAGAATTCCGAGGAGGCTAACCCTTTTGAAAATTTCGAAAAATGTGCCCAGAATTCCGAGGAGGCTAACCCCTTTGAAAATTTCGAAAAATGCGCCCAGAATTCCGAGAAGGCTAACCCCTTTGAAAATTTCGAAAAATGCGCCCAGAATTCCGAGAAGGCTAACCCCTTTGAAAATTTCAAAAAATGCGCCCAGAATTCCGAGAAGGCTAACCAATTTGAAAATTTCGAAAAATGCGCCCAGAATTCCGAGAAGGCTAACCCCTTTGAAAATTTCGAAAAATGCGCAAAGAATTCCGAGATGGCTAACCCCTTTGAAAATTTCGAAAAATGCGCCCAGAATTCCGAGAAGGCTAACCCCTTTGAAAATTTCGAAAAATGCGCCCAGAATCCCGAGAAGGCTAAACCCTTTGAAAATTTCGAAAAATGCGCCCAGAATTCCGAGAAGGCTAACCCCTTTGAAAATTTCGAAAAATGCGCCCAGAATTTCGAGAAGGCCCCTTTGAAAATTTCGAAAAATGCGCCCAGAATGCCGAGAAGTCTAACCCCTTTGAAAATTTCGAAAAATGCGCCCAGAATTCCGAGAAGGCTAACCCCTTTGAAAATTTCGAAGAATGCGCCCAGAATTCCGAGAAGGCTAACCCCTTTGAAAAGTTCGAGAAAAGCGCCCAGAATTGCGAGAAGGCTTACACCGTTGAAAATTTCGAAAAATGCGCCCTGAATTCCGAGAAGGCTAACCCCTTTGAAAATTTCGAAAAATGCGCCCAAAATTCCGAGAAGGCTAACCCCTTTGAACATTTCGAAAAATGCGCCCAGAAATCCGAGAATGCTAACCCCTTTGAAAATTTCGAAAAATGCGCCCAGAATTCCGAGAAGGCCAACCCCTTTGAAAATTTCGAAAAATGCGCCCAGAATTCCGAGAAGGCCAACCCCTTTGAAAATTTCGAAAAATGCGCCCAGAATTCCGAGAAGGCCCCTTTGAAAATTTCGAAAAATGCGCCCAGAATTCCGAGATGGCTAACCCCTTTGAAAATTTCCAAAAATGAGCCCAGAATGCCGAGAAGGATAACCCCTTTGAAAATTTCGAGAAATGAGCCCAGAATGCCATGAAGTCTAACCCCTTTGAAAAAATCGAAAAATGCGCCCAGAATTCCGAGAAGGCTAACCCCTTTGAAAATTTCGAAAAATGCGCCAAGAATTCCGAGGAGGCTAACCCCTTTGAAAATTTCGAAAAATGCGCCCAGGATTCCGAGAAGGCTAACCCCTTTGAAAATTTCGAAAAATGCGCCCAGAATACCGAGAAGGCAACCCCCTTTGAAAATTTCGAAAAAAGCGCCCAGAATTCCGAGAAGGCTTACCCCGTTGAAAATTTCGAAAAATGCGCCCTGACTTCCGAGAAGGCTAACCCCTTTGAAAATTTCGAAAAATGCGCCCAGAATTCCGAGAAGGCTAAACCCTTCGAAAATTTCGAAAAATGCGCCCAGAATTCCGAGAAGGCTAACCCGTTTGAAAATTTCGAAAAATGCGCCCAGAATTCCGAGAAGGCCAACCCCTTTGAAAATTTCGAAAAATGCGCCCTGACTTCCGAGAAGGCTAACCCCTTTGAAAATTTCGAAAAATGCGCCCAGAATTCCGAGAAGGCTAAACCCTTCGAAAATTTCGAAAAATGCGCCCAGAATTCCGAGAAGGCTAACCCGTTTGAAAATTTCAAAAAATGCGCCCAGAATTCCGAGAAGGCTAACCAATTTGAAAATTTCGAAAAATGCGCCCAGAATTCCGAGAAGGCTAACCCCTTTGAAAATTTCGAAAAATGCGCAAAGAATTCCGAGATGGCTAACCCCTTTGAAAATTTCGAAAAATGCGCCCAGAATTCCGAGAAGGCCCCTTTGAAAATTTCGAAAAATGCGCCCAGAATGCCGAGAAGTCTAACCCCTTTGAAAATTTCGAAAAATGCGCCCAGAATTCCGAGAAGGCTAACCCCTTTGAAAATTTCGAAGAATGCGCCCAGAATTCCGAGAAGGCTAACCCCTTTGAAAATTTCGAAAAATGCGCCCAGAATTCCGAGAAGGCTAACCCATTTGAAAATTTCGAAAAATGCGCCCAGAATTCCGAGATGGCTAACCCTTTGAAAATTTCGAAAAATGCGCCCAGAATTCCGAGGAGGCTAACCCCTCTGAAAATTTCGAAAAATGCGCCCAGAATTCCGAGGACGGTAACCCCTTTGATAATTTCAAAAAATGTGCCCAGAATTCCGAGAAGGCTAACCCCTTTGAAAATTTCGAAAAATGCGCCCAGAATTCCGAGAAGGCTAACCCCTTTGGAAATTTCGAAAATGCGCCCAGAATTCCGAGAAGGCTAACCCCTTTGAAAATTTCAAAAAATGCGCCCAGAATTCCGAGAAGGCTAACCAATTTGAACATTTTGAAAAATGCGCCCAGAATTCCGAGAAGGCTAACCCCTTTGAAAGTTTCGAAAAATGCGCCCAGTTTTCCGAGAAGGCTAACCCCTTTGAAAATTTCGAAAAATGCGCCCAGAATTCCGAGAAGGATAACCCCTTTGAAAATTTATAAAAATGAGCCCAGAATGCCGAGAAGGCTAACCCCTTTAAAAATTTCCAAAAATGAGCACAGAATGCCATGAAGTCTAACATCTGTGAAAAAATCGAAAAATGCGCCCAGAATTCCGAGAAGGCTAACCCCTTTGAAAATTTCGAAAAATGCGCCCAGAATTCCGAGGAGGCTAACCCCTTTGAAAATTTCGAAAGATGCGCCCAGGATTCCGAGAAGGCTAACCCCTTTGAAAATTTCGAAAAATGCGCCCAGAATTCCGAGAAGGCAACCCCCTTTGAAAATTTCGAAAAAAGCGCCCAGAATTCCGAGAAGGCTTACACCGTTGAAAATTTCGAAAAATGCGCCCTGACTTCCGAGAAGGCTAACCCCTTTGAAAATTTCGAAAAATGCGCCCAGAATTCCGAGAAGGCTAAACCCTTCGAAAATTTCGAAAAATGCGCCCAGAATTCCGAGAAGGCTAACCCGTTTGAAAATTTCGAAAAATGCGCCCAGAATTCCGAGAAGGCCAACCCCTTTGGAAATTTCGAAAAATGCGCCCTGAATTCCGAGAAGGCCAACCCCTTTAAAAATTTCGAAAAATGCGCCCAGAATTCCGAGGACGCTAACCCCTTTGAAAATTTCAAAAAATGCGCCCAGAATTCCGAGGAGGCTAACCCCTTTGAAAATTTCGAGAAATGCGCCCAGAATTCCGAGGAGGCTAACCCTTTTGAAAATTACGAAAAATGTGCCCAGAATTCCGAGGAGGCTAACCCCTTTGAAAATTTCGAAAAATGCGCCCAGAATTCCGAGAAGGCTAACCCCTTTGAAAATTTCGAAAAATGCGCCCAGAATTCCGAGAAGGCTAACCCCTTTGAAAATTTCAAAAAATGCGCCCAGAATTCCGAGAAGGCTAACCAATTTGAAAATTTCGAAAAATGCGCCCAGAATTCCGAGAAGGCTAACCCCTTTGAAAATTTCGAAAAATGCGCCCAGAATTCCGAGATGGCTAACCCCTTTGAAAATTTCGAAAAATGCGCCCAGAATTCCGAGAAGGCTAACCCCTTTGAAAATTTCCAAAAATGAGCCCAGAATGCCGAGAAGGCTAACCCCTTTGAAAATTTCGAAAAATGAGCCCAGAATGCCATGAAGTCTAACCCCTTTGAAAATTTCGAAAAATGCGCCCAGAATTCCGAGGAGGCTAACCCCTTTGAAAATTTCGAAAAATGCGCCCAGGATTCCGAGAAGGCTAACCCCTTTGAAAATTTCGAAAAATGCGCCCAGAATTCCGAGAAGGCAAACCCCTTTGACAATTTCGAAAAATGCGCCCAGAATTCCGAGAAGGCTAACCCCTTTGAAAATTTCGAAAAAAGCGCCCAGAATTCCGAGAAGGCTTACCCCGTTGAAAATTTCGAAAAAAACGCCCTGAATTCCGAGAAGGCTAACCCCTTTGAAAATTTCGAAAAATGCGCCCAGAATTCCAAGAAGGCTTACCCGTTTCAAAATTTCGAAAAATGCGCAGAGAATTCCGAGAAGGCCAACCCCTATGGAAATTTCGAAAAATGCGCCCTGAATTCCTAGAAGGCTAACCCCGTTGAAAATTTCGAAAAATGCGCCCAGAATTCCGAGAAGGCTAACCCTTTGGAAATTTCGAAAATGCGCCCAGAATTCCGAGAAGGCTAACCCCTTTGAAAATTTCATAAAATGCGCCCAGAATTCCGAGAAGGCTAATCAATTTGAACATTTTGAAAAATGCGCCCAGAATTCCGAGAAGGCTAACCCCTTTGAAAGTTTCGTAAAATGCGCCCAGTTTTCCGAGAAGGCTAACCCCTTTGAAAATTTCGAAAAATGCGCCCAGAATTCCGAGAAGGATAACCCCTTTGAAAATTTATAAAAATGAGCCCAGAATGCCGAGAAGGCTAACCCCTTTAAAAATTTCCAAAAATGAGCCCAGAATGCCGAGAAGTCTAACCCCTTTGAAAATTTCGAAAAATGCGCCCAGAATTCCGAGAAGGCTAATCCCTTTGAAAATTTCGAAGAATGCGCCCAGAATTCCGAGAAGGCTAACCCCTTTGAAAATTTCGAAAAATGCGCCCAGAAATCCGAGAAGGCTAACGCATTTGAAAATTTCGAAAAATGCGCCCAGAATTCCGAGAAGGCTAACCCATTTGAAAATTTCGAAAAATGCGCCCAGAATTCCGAGATGGCTAACCCTTTGAAAATTTCGAAAAATGCGCCCAGAATTCCGAGGAGGCTAACCCCTCTGAAAATTTCGAAAAATGCGCCCAGAATTCCGAGGACGGTAACCCCTTTGATAATTTCAAAAAATGTGCCCAGAATTCCGAGAAGGCTAACCCCTTTGAAAATTTCGAAAAATGCGCCCAGAATTCCGAGAAGGCTAACCCCTTTGGAAATTTCGAAAATGCGCCCAGAATTCCGAGAAGGCTAACCCCTTTGAAAATTTCAAAAAATGCGCCCAGAATTCCGAGAAGGCTAACCAATTTGAACATTTTGAAAAATGCGCCCAGAATTCCGAGAAGGCTAACCCCTTTGAAAGTTTCGAAAAATGCGCCCAGTTTTCCGAGAAGGCTAACCCCTTTGAAAATTTCGAAAAATGCGCCCAGAATTCCGAGAAGGATAACCCCTTTGCAAATTTATAAAAATGAGCCCAGAATGCCGAGAAGGCTAACCCCTTTAAAAATTTCCAAAAATGAGCACAGAATGCCATGAAGTCTAACTTCTGTGAAAAAATCTAAAATGCGCCCAGAATTCCGAGAAGGCTAACCCCTTTGAAAATTTCGAAAAATGCGCCCAGAATTCCGAGAAGGCTAACCCCTTTGACAATTTCGAAAAATGCGCCCAGAATTCCGAGAAGGCTAACCCCTTTGAAAAGTTCGAGAAAAGCGCCCAGAATTGCGAGAAGGCTTACACCGTTGAAAATTTCGAAAAATGCGCCCTGAATTCCGAGAAGGCTAACCCCTTTGAAAATTTCGAAAAATGCGCCCAAAATTCCGAGAAGGCTAACCCCTTTGAACATTTCGAAAAATGCGCCCAGAATTCCGAGAACGCTAACCCCTTTGAAAATTTCGAAAAATGCGCCCAGAATTCCGAGAAGGCCAACCCCTTTGAAAATTTCGAAAAATGCGCCCAGAATTCCGAGAAGGCCAACCCCTTTGAAAATTTCGAAAAATGCGCCCAGAATTCCGAGAAGGCCCCTTTGAAAATTTCGAAAAATGCGCCCAGAATTCCGAGATGGCTAACCCCTTTGAAAATTTCCAAAAATGAGCCCAGAATGCCGAGAAGGCTAACCCCTTTGAAAATTTCGAGAAATGAGCCCAGAATGCCATGAAGTCTAACCCCTTTGAAAAAATCGAAAAATGCGCCCAGAATTCCGAGAAGGCTAACCCCTTTGAAAATTTCGAAAAATGCGCCAAGAATTCCGAGGAGGCTAACCCCTTTGAAAATTTCGAAAAATGCGCCCAGGATTCCGAGAAGGCTAACCCCTTTGAAAATTTCGAAAAATGCGCCCAGAATACCGAGAAGGCAACCCCTTTGAAAATTTCGAAAAAAGCGCCCAGAATTCCGAGAAGGCTTACCCCGTTGAAAATTTCGAAAAATGCGCCCTGACTTCCGAGAAGGCTAACACCTTTGAAAATTTCGAAAAATGCGCCCAGAATTCCGAGAACGCTAACCCCTTTGAAAATTTCGAAGAATGCGCCCAGAATTCCGAGAAGGCTAACCCCTTTGAAAATTTCGAAAAATGCGCCCAGAATTCCGAGAAGGCTAACCCATTTGAAAATTTCGAAAAATGCGCCCAGAATTCCGAGATGGCTAACCCTTTGAAAATTTCGAAAAATGCGCCCAGAATTCCGAGGAGGCTAACCCCTCTGAAAATTTCGAAAAATGCGCCCAGAATTCCGAGGACGGTAACCCCTTTGATAATTTCAAAAAATGTGCCCAGAATTCCGAGAAGGCTAACCCCTTTGAAAATTTCGAAAAATGCGCCCAGAATTCCGAGAAGGCTAACCCCTTTGGAAATTTCGAAAATGCGCCCAGAATTCCGAGAAGGCTAACCCCTTTGAAAATTTCAAAAAATGCGCCCAGAATTCCGAGAAGGCTAACCAATTTGAACATTTTGAAAAATGCGCCCAGAATTCCGAGAAGGCTAACCCCTTTGAAAGTTTCGAAAAATGCGCCCAGTTTTCCGAGAAGGCTAACCCCTTTGAAAATTTCGAAAAATGCGCCCAGAATTCCGAGAAGGATAACCCCTTTGAAAATTTATAAAAATGAGCCCAGAATGCCGAGAAGGCTAACCCCTTTAAAAATTTCCAAAAATGAGCACAGAATGCCATGAAGTCTAACATCTGTGAAAAAATCGAAAAATGCGCCCAGAATTCCGAGAAGGCTAACCCCTTTGAAAATTTCGAAAAATGCGCCCAGAATTCCGAGGAGGCTAACCCCTTTGAAAATTTCGAAAGATGCGCCCAGGATTCCGAGAAGGCTAACCCCTTTGAAAATTTCGAAAAATGCGCCCAGAATTCCGAGAAGGCAACCCACTTTGAAAATTTCGAAAAAAGCGCCCAGAATTCCGAGAAGGCTTACACCGTTGAAAATTTCGAAAAATGCGCCCTGACTTCCGAGAAGGCTAACCCCTTTGAAAATTTCGAAAAATGCGCCCAGAATTCCGAGAAGGCTAAACCCTTCGAAAATTTCGAAAAATGCGCCCAGAATTCCGAGAAGGCTAACCCGTTTGAAAATTTCGAAAAATGCGCCCAGAATTCCGAGAAGGCCAACCCCTTTGGAAATTTCGAAAAATGCGCCCTGAATTCCGAGAAGGCCAACCCCTTTAAAAATTTCGAAAAATGCGCCCAGAATTCCGAGGACGCTAACCCCTTTGAAAATTTCAAAAAATGCGCCCAGAATTCCGAGGAGGCTAACCCCTTTGAAAATTTCGAGAAATGCGCCCAGAATTCCGAGGAGGCTAACCCCTTTGAAAATTACGAAAAATGTGCCCAGAATTCCGAGGAGGCTAACCCCTTTGAAAATTTCGAAAAATGCGCCCAGAATTCCGAGAAGGCTAACCCCTTTGAAAATTTCGAAAAATGCGCCCAGAATTCCGAGAAGGCTAACCCCTTTGAAAATTTCAAAAAATGCGCCCAGAATTCCGAGAAGGCTAACCAATTTGAAAATTTCGAAAAATGCGCCCAGAATTCCGAGAAGGCTAACCCCTTTGAAAATTTCGAAAAATGCGCCCAGAATTCCGAGATGGCTAACCCCTTTGAAAATTTCGAAAAATGCACCCAGAATTCCGAGAAGGCTAACCCCTTTGAAAATTTCCAAAAATGAGCCCAGAATGCCGAGAAGGCTAACCCCTTTGAAAATTTCGAAAAATGAGCCCAGAATGCCATGAAGTCTAACCCCTTTGAAAATTTCGAAAAATGCGCCCAGAATTCCGAGGAGGCTAACCCCTTTGAAAATTTCGAAAAATGCGCCCAGGATTCCGAGAAGGCTAACCCCTTTGAAAATTTCGAAAAATGCGCCCAGAATTCCGAGAAGGCAAACCCCTTTGACAATTTCGAAAAATGCGCCCAGAATTCCGAGAAGGCTAACCCCTTTGAAAATTTCGAAAAAAGCGCCCAGAATTCCGAGAAGGCTTACCCCGTTGAAAATTTCGAAAAATGCGCCCTGAATTCCGAGAAGGCTAACCCCTTTGAAAATTTCGAAAAATGCGCCCAGAATTCCAAGAAGGCTTACCCGTTTCAAAATTTCGAAAAATGCGCAGAGAATTCCGAGAAGGCCAACCCCTATGGAAATTTCGAAAAATGCGCCCTGAATTCCTAGAAGGCTAACCCCGTTGAAAATTTCGAAAAATGCGCCCAGAATTCCGAGAAGGCTAACCCTTTGGAAATTTCGAAAATGCGCCCAGAATTCCGAGAAGGCTAACCCCTTTGAAAATTTCATAAAATGCGCCCAGAATTCCGAGAAGGCTAATCAATTTGAACATTTTGAAAAATGCGCCCAGAATTCCGAGAAGGCTAACCCCTTTGAAAGTTTCGTAAAATGCGCCCAGTTTTCCGAGAAGGCTAACCCCTTTGAAAATTTCGAAAAATGCGCCCAGAATTCCGAGAAGGATAACCCCTTTGAAAATTTATAAAAATGAGCCCAGAATGCCGAGAAGGCTAACCCCTTTAAAAATTTCCAAAAATGAGCCCAGAATGCCGAGAAGTCTAACCCCTTTGAAAATTTCGAAAAATGCGCCCAGAATTCCGAGAAGGCTAATCCCTTTGAAAATTTCGAAGAATGCGCCCAGAATTCCGAGAAGGCTAACCCCTTTGAAAATTTCGAAAAATGCGCCCAGAAATCCGAGAAGGCTAACGCATTTGAAAATTTCGAAAAATGCGCCCAGAATTCCGAGAAGGCTAACCCATTTGAAAATTTCGAAAAATGCGCCCAGAATTCCGAGATGGCTAACCCTTTGAAAATTTCGAAAAATGCGCCCAGAATTCCGAGGAGGCTAACCCCTCTGAAAATTTCGAAAAATGCGCCCAGAATTCCGAGGACGGTAACCCCTTTGATAATTTCAAAAAATGTGCCCAGAATTCCGAGAAGGCTAACCCCTTTGAAAATTTCGAAAAATGCGCCCAGAATTCCGAGAAGGCTAACCCCTTTGGAAATTTCGAAAATGCGCCCAGAATTCCGAGAAGGCTAACCCCTTTGAAAATTTCAAAAAATGCGCCCAGAATTCCGAGAAGGCTAACCAATTTGAACATTTTGAAAAATGCGCCCAGAATTCCGAGAAGGCTAACCCCTTTGAAAGTTTCGAAAAATGCGCCCAGTTTTCCGAGAAGGCTAACCCCTTTGAAAATTTCGAAAAATGCGCCCAGAATTCCGAGAAGGATAACCCCTTTGCAAATTTATAAAAATGAGCCCAGAATGCCGAGAAGGCTAACCCCTTTAAAAATTTCCAAAAATGAGCACAGAATGCCATGAAGTCTAACTTCTGTGAAAAAATCTAAAATGCGCCCAGAATTCCGAGAAGGCTAACCCCTTTGAAAATTTCGAAAAATGCGCCCAGAATTCCGAGAAGGCTAACCCCTTTGACAATTTCGAAAAATGCGCCCAGAATTCCGAGAAGGCTAACCCCTTTGAAAAGTTCGAGAAAAGCGCCCAGAATTGCGAGAAGGCTTACACCGTTGAAAATTTCGAAAAATGCGCCCTGAATTCCGAGAAGGCTAACCCCTTTGAAAATTTCGAAAAATGCGCCCAAAATTCCGAGAAGGCTAACCCCTTTGAACATTTCGAAAAATGCGCCCAGAATTCCGAGAACGCTAACCCCTTTGAAAATTTCGAAAAATGCGCCCAGAATTCCGAGAAGGCCAACCCCTTTGAAAATTTCGAAAAATGCGCCCAGAATTCCGAGAAGGCCAACCCCTTTGAAAATTTCGAAAAATGCGCCCAGAATTCCGAGAAGGCCCCTTTGAAAATTTCGAAAAATGCGCCCAGAATGCCGAGAAGGCTAACCCCTTTGAAAATTTCGAGAAATGAGCCCAGAATGCCATGAAGTCTAACCCCTTTGAAAAAATCGAAAAATGCGCCCAGAATTCCGAGAAGGCTAACCCCTTTGAAAATTTCGAAAAATGCGCCAAGAATTCCGAGGAGGCTAACCCCTTTGAAAATTTCGAAAAATGCGCCCAGGATTCCGAGAAGGCTAACCCCTTTGAAAATTTCGAAAAATGCGCCCAGAATACCGAGAAGGCAACCCCCTTTGAAAATTTCGAAAAAAGCGCCCAGAATTCCGAGAAGGCTTACCCCGTTGAAAATTTCGAAAAATGCGCCCTGACTTCCGAGAAGGCTAACACCTTTGAAAATTTCGAAAAATGCGCCCAGAATTCCGAGAAGGCTAAACCCTTCGAAAATTTCGAAAAATGCGCCCAGAATTCCGAGAAGGCTAACCCGTTTGAAAATTTCGAAAAATGCGCCCAGAATTCCGAGAAGGCCAACCCCTTTGAAAATTTCGAGAAATGCGCCCAGAATTCCGAGGAGGCTAACCCTTTTGAAAATTTCGAAAAATGTGCCCAGAATTCCGAGGAGGCTAACCCCTTTGAAAATTTCGAAAAATGCGCCCAGAATTCCGAGAAGGCCCCTTTGAAAATTTCGAAAAATGCGCCCAGAATGCCGAGAAGTCTAACCCCTTTGAAAATTTCGAAAAATGCGCCCAGAATTCCGAGAAGGCTAACCCCTTTGAAAATTTCGAAGAATGCGCCCAGAATTCCGAGAAGGCTAACCCCTTTGAAAATTTCGAAAAATGTGCCCAGAATTCCGAGAAGGCTAACCCATTTGAAAATTTCGAAAAATGCGCCCAGAATTCCGAGATGGCTAACCCTTTGAAAATTTCGAAAAATGCGCCCAGAATTCCGAGGAGGCTAACCCCTCTGAAAATTTCGAAAAATGCGCCCAGAATTCCGAGGACGGTAACCCCTTTGATAATTTCAAAAAATGTGCCCAGAATTCCGAGAAGGCTAACCCCTTTGAAAATTTCGAAAAATGCGCCCAGAATTCCGAGAAGGCTAACCCCTTTGAAAATTTCAAAAAATGCGCCCAGAATTCCGAGAAAGCTAACCAATTTGAACATTTTGAAAAATGCGCCCAGAATTCCGAGAGGGCTAACCCCTTTGAAAGTTTCGAAAAATGCGCCCAGTTTTCCGAGAAGGCTAACCCCTTTGAAAATTTCGAAAAATGCGCCCAGAATTCCGAGAAGGATAACCCCTTTGAAAATTTATAAAAATGAGCCCAGAATGCCGAGAAGGCTAACCCCTTTAAAAATTTCCAAAAATGAGCACAGAATGCCATGAAGTCTAACTTCTGTGAAAAAATCGAAAAATGCGCCCAGAATTCCGAGAAGGCTAACCCCTTTGAAAATTTCGAAAAATGCGCCCAGAATTCCGAGAAGGCTAACCCCTTTGAAAATTTCGAGAAAAGCGCCCAGAATTCCGAGAAGGCTTACACCGTTGAAAATTTCGAAAAATGCGCCCTGAATTCCGAGAAGGCTAACCCCTTTGAAAATTTCGAAAAATGCGCCCAAAATTCCGAGAAGGCTAACCCCTTTGAACATTTCGAAAAATGCGCCCAGAATTCCGAGAACGCTAACCCCTTTGAAAATTTCGAAAAATGCGCCCAGAATTCCGAGAAGGCCAACCCCTTTGAAAATTTCGAAAAATGCGCCCAAAATTCCGAGAAGGCCAACCCCTTTGAAAATTTCGAAAAATGCGCCCAGAATTCCGAGAAGGCCCCTTTGAAAATTTCGAAAAATGCGCCCAGAATTCCGAGATGGCTAACCCCTTTGAAAATTTCCAAAAATGAGCCCAGAATGCCGAGAAGGCTAACCCCTTTGAAAATTTCGAGAAATGAGCCCAGAATGCCATGAAGTCTAACCCCTTTGAAAAAATCGAAAAATGCGCCCAGAATTCCGAGAAGGCTAACCCCTTTGAAAATTTCGAAAAGTGCGCCCAGAATTCCGAGGAGGCTAACCCCTTTGAAAATTTCGAAAAATGCGCCCAGGATTCCGAGAAGGCTAACCCCTTTGAAAATTTCGAAAAAAGCGCCCAGAATTCCGAGAAGGCTTACCCCGTTGAAAATTTCGAAAAATGCGCCCTGACTTCCGAGAAGGCTAACCCCTTTGAAAATTTCGAAAAATGCGCCCAGAATTCCGAGAAGGCTAAACCCTTCGAAAATTTCGAAAAATGCGCCCAGAATTCCGAGAAGGCTAACCAATTTGAAAATTTAGAAAAATGCGCCCAGAATTCCGAGAAGGCTAACCCCTTTGAAAATTTCGAAAAATGCGCCCAGAATTCCGAGATGGCTAACCCCTTTGAAAATTTCGAAAAATGCGCCCAGAATTCCGAGAAGGCTAACCCCTTTGAAAATTTCCAAAAATGAGCCCAGAATGCCGAGAAGGCTAACCCCTTTGAAAATTTCGAAAAATGAGCCCAGAATGCCATGAAGTCTAACCCCTTTGAAAATTTCGAAAAATGCGCCCAGAATTCCGAGGAGGCTAACCCCTTTGAAAATTTCGAAAAATGCGCCCAGGATTCCGAGAAGGCTAACCCCTTTGAAAATTTCGAAAAATGCGCCCAGAATTCCGAGAAGGCAAACCCCTTTGACAATTTCGAAAAATGCGCCCAGAATTCCGAGAAGGCTAACCCCTTTGAAAATTTCGAAAAAAGCGCCCAGAATTCCGAGAAGGCTTACCCCGTTGAAAATTTCGAAAAATGCGCCCTGAATTCCGAGAAGGCTAACCCCTTTGAAAATTTCGAAAAATGCGCCCAGAATTCCGAGAAGGCTAAACCCTTTGAAAATTTAGAAAAATGCGCCCAGAATTCCGAGAAGGCTAACCCCTTTGAAAATTTCGAAAAATGCGCCCAGAATTCCGAGAAGGCTTACCCGTTTCAAAATTTCGAAAAATGCGCAGAGAATTCCGAGAAGGCCAACCCCTATGGAAATTTCGAAAAATGCGCCCTGAATTCCTAGAAGGCTAACCCCGTTGAAAATTTCGAAAAATGCGCCCAGAATTCCGAGAAGGCTAACCCTTTGGAAATTTCGAAAATGCGCCCAGAATTCCGAGAAGGCTAACCCCTTTGAAAATTTCATAAAATGCGCCCAGAATTCCGAGAAGGCTAATCAATTTGAACATTTTGAAAAATGCGCACAGAATTCCGAGAAGGCTAACCCCTTTGAAAGTTTCGAAAAATGCGCCCAGTTTTCCGAGAAGGCTAACCCCTTTGAAAATTTCGAAAAATGCGCCCAGAATTCCGAGAAGGATAACCCCTTTGAAAATTTATAAAAATGAGCCCAGAATGCCGAGAAGGCTAACCCCTTTAAAAATTTCCAAAAATGAGCCCAGAATGCCGAGAAGTCTAACCCCTTTGAAAATTTCGAAAAATGCCCCCAGAATTCCGAGAAGGCTAACCCCTTTGAAAATTTCGAAGAATGCGCCCAGAATTCCGAGAAGGCTAACCCCTTTGAAAATTTCGAAAAATGCGCCCAGAATTCCGAGAAGGCTAACGCATTTGAAAATTTCGAAAAATGCGCCCAGAATTCCGAGAAGGCTAACCCATTTGAAAATTTCGAAAAATGCGCCCAGAATTCCGAGATGGCTAACCCTTTGAAAATTTCGAAAAATGCGCCCAGAATTCCGAGGAGGCTAACCCCTCTGAAAATTTCGAAAAATGCGCCCAGAATTCCGAGGACGGTAACCCCTTTGATAATTTCAAAAAATGTGCCCAGAATTCCGAGAAGGCTAACCCCTTTGAAAATTTCGAAAAATGCGCCCAGAATTCCGAGAAGGCTAACCCCTTTGGAAATTTCGAAAATGCGCCCAGAATTCCGAGAAGGCTAACCCCTTTGAAAATTTCAAAAAATGCGCCCAGAATTCCGAGAAGGCTAACCAATTTGAACATTTTGAAAAATGCGCCCAGAATTCCGAGAAGGCTAACCCCTTTGAAAGTTTCGAAAAATGCGCCCAGTTTTCCGAGAAGGCTAACCCCTTTGAAAATTTCGAAAAATGCGCCCAGAATTCCGAGAAGGATAACCCCTTTGCAAATTTATAAAAATGAGCCCAGAATGCCGAGAAGGCTAACCCCTTTAAAAATTCCCAAAAATGAGCACAGAATGCCATGAAGTCTAACTTCTGTGAAAAAATCTAAAATGCGCCCAGAATTCCGAGAAGGCTAACCCCTTTGAAAATTTCGAAAAATGCGCCCAGAATTCCGAGAAGGCTAACCCCTTTGACAATTTCGAAAAATGCGCCCAGAATTCCGAGAAGGTTAACCCCTTTGAAAAGTTCGAGAAAAGCGCCCAGAATTGCGAGAAGGCTTACACCGTTGAAAATTTCGAAAAATGCGCCCTGAATTCCGAGAAGGCTAACCCCTTTGAAAATTTCGAAAAATGCGCCCAAAATTCCGAGAAGGCTAACCCCTTTGAACATTTCGAAAAATGCGCCCAGAATTCCGAGAACGCTAACCCCTTTGAAAATTTCGAAAAATGCGCCCAGAATTCCGAGAAGGCCAACCCCTTTGAAAATTTCGAAAAATGCGCCCAGAATTCCGAGAAGGCCAACCCCTTTGAAAATTTCGAAAAATGCGCCCAGAATTCCGAGAATGCCCCTTTGAAAATTTCGAAAAATGCGCCCAGAATTCCGAGATGGCTAACCCCTTTGAAAATTTCCAAAAATGAGCCCAGAATGCCGAGAAGGCTAACCCCTTTGAAAATTTCGAGAAATGAGCACAGAATGCCATGAAGTCTAACCCCTTTGAAAAAATCGAAAAATGCGCCCAGAATTCCGAGAAGGCTAACCCCTTTGAAAATTTCGAAAAATGCGCCAAGAATTCCGAGGAGGCTAACCCCTTTGAAAATTTCGAAAAATGCGCCCAGGATTCCGAGAAGGCTAACCCCTTTGAAAATTTCGAAAAATGCGCCCAGAATACCGAGAAGGCAACCCCCTTTGAAAATTTCGAAAAAAGCGCCCAGAATTCCGAGAAGGCTTACCCCGTTGAAAATTTCGAAAAATGCGCCCTGACTTCCGAGAAGGCTAACCCCTTTGAAAATTTCGAAAAATGCGCCCAGAATTCCGAGAAGGCTAACCCGTTTGAAAATTTCGAAAAATGCGCCCAGAATTCCGAGAAGGCCAACCCCTTTGAAAATTTCGAGAAATGCGCCCAGAATTCCGAGGAGGCTAACCCTTTTGAAAATTTCGAAAAATGTGCCCAGAATTCCGAGGAGGCTAACCCCTTTGAAAATTTCGAAAAATGCGCCCAGAATTCCGAGAAGGCTAACCCCTTTGAAAATTTCGAAAAATGCGCCCAGAATTCCGAGAAGGCTAACCCCTTTGAAAATTTCAAAAAATGCGCCCAGAATTCCGAGAAGGCTAACCAATTTGAAAATTTCGAAAAATGCGCCCAGAATTCCGAGAAGGCTAACCCCTTTGAAAATTTCGAAAAATGCGCAAAGAATTCCGAGATGGCTAACCCCTTTGAAAATTTCGAAAAATGCGCCCAGAATTCCGAGAAGGCTAACCCCTTTGAAAATTTCCAAAAATGAGCCCAGAATGCCGAGAAGGCTAACCCCTTTGAAAATTTCGAAAAATGAGCCCAGAATGCCATGAAGTCTAACCCCTTTGAAAAAATCGAAAAATGCGCCCAGAATTCCGAGAAGGCTAACCCCTTTGAAAATTTCGAAAAATGCGCCCAGAATTCCGAGGAGGCTAACCCCTTTGAAAATTTCGAAAAATGCGCCCAGGATTCCGAGAAGGCTAACCCCTTTGAAAATTTCGAAAAATGCGCCCAGAATTCCCAGAAGGCAAACCCCTTTGACAATTTCGAAAAATGCGCCCATAATTCCGAGAAGGCTAACCCCTTTGAATATTTCGAAAAAAGCGCCCAGAATTCCGAGAAGGCTTACCCCGTTGAAAATTTCGAAAAATGCGCCCTGAATTCCGAGAAGGCTAACCCCTTTGAAAATTTCGAAAAATGCGCCCAGAATCCCGAGAAGGCTAAACCCTTTGAAAATTTCGAAAAATGCGCCCAGAATTCCGAGAAGGCTAACCCCTTTGAAAATTTCGAAAAATGCGCCCAGAATTCCGAGAAGGCCCCTTTGAAAATTTCGAAAAATGCGCCCAGAATGCCGAGAAGTCTAACCCCTTTGAAAATTTCGAAAAATGCGCCCAGAATTCCGAGAAGGCTAACCCCTTTGAAAATTTCGAAGAATGCGCCCAGAATTCCGAGAAGGCTAACCCCTTTGAAAATTTCGAAAAATGCGCCCAGAATTCCGAGAAGGCTAACCCATTTGAAAATTTCGAAAAATGCGCCCAGAATTCCGAGATGGCTAACCCTTTGAAAATTTCGAAAAATGCGCCCAGAATTCCGAGGAGGCTAACCCCTCTGAAAATTTCGAAAAATGCGCCCAGAATTCCGAGGACGGTAACCCCTTTGATAATTTCAAAAAATGTGCCCAGAATTCCGAGAAGGCTAACCCCTTTGAAAATTTCGAAAAATGCGCCCAGAATTCCGAGAAGGCTAACCCCTTTGGAAATTTCGAAAATGCGCCCAGAATTCCGAGAAGGCTAACCCCTTTGAAAATTTCAAAAAATGCGCCCAGAATTCCGAGAAGGCTAACCAATTTGAACATTTTGAAAAATGCGCCCAGAATTCCGAGAAGGCTAACCCCTTTGAAAGTTTCGAAAAATGCGCCCAGTTTTCCGAGAAGGCTAACCCCTTTGAAAATTTCGAAAAATGCGCCCAGAATTCCGAGAAGGATAACCCCTTTGAAAATTTATAAAAATGAGCCCAGAATTCCGAGAAGGCTAACCAATTTGAAAATTTCGAAAAATGCGCCCAGAATTCCGAGAAGGCTAACCCCTTTGAAAATTTCGAAAAATGCGCCCAGAATTCCGAGATGGCTAACCCCTTTGAAAATTTCAAAAAATGCGCCCAGAATTCCGAGAAGGCTAACCCCTTTGAAAATTTCGAAAAATGCGCCCAGAATTCCGAGATGGCTAACCCCTTTGAAAATTTCGAAAAATGCGCCCAGAATTCCGAGAAGGCTAACCCCTTTGAAAATTTCCAAAAATGAGCCCAGAATGCCGAGAAGGCTAACCCCTTTGAAAATTTCGAAAAATGAGCCCAGAATGCCATGAAGTCTAACCCCTTTGAAAATTTCGAAAAATGCGCCCAGAATTCCGAGGAGGCTAACCCCTTTGAAAATTTCGAAAAATGCGCCCAGGATTCCGAGAAGGCTAACCCCTTTGAAAATTTCGAAAAAAGCGCCCAGAATTCCGAGAAGGCTTACCCCGTTGAAAATTTCGAAAAATGCGCCCTGAATTCCGAGAAGGCTAACCCCTTTGAAAATTTCGAAAAATGCGCCCAGAATTCCGAGAAGGCTAAACCCTTTGAAAATTTCGAAAAATGCGCCCAGAATTCCGAGAAGGCTAACCCCTTTGAAAAGTTCGAGAAAAGCGCCCAGAATTGCGAGAAGGCTTACACCGTTGAAAATTTCGAAAAATGCGCCCTGAATTCCGAGAAGGCTAACCCCTTTGAAAATTTCGAAAAATGCGCCCAAAATTCCGAGAAGGCTAACCCCTTTGAACATTTCGAAAAATGCGCCCAGAATTCCGAGAACGCTAACCCCTTTGAAAATTTCGAAAAATGCGCCCAGAATTCCGAGAAGGCCAACCCCTTTGAAAATTTCGAAAAATGCGCCCAGAATTCCGAGAAGGCCAACCCCTTTGAAAATTTCGAAAAATGCGCCCAGAATTCCGAGAATGCCCCTTTGAAAATTTCGAAAAATGCGCCCAGAATTCCGAGATGGCTAACCCCTTTGAAAATTTCCAAAAATGAGCCCAGAATGCCGAGAAGGCTAACCCCTTTGAAAATTTCGAGAAATGAGCCCAGAATGCCATGAAGTCTAACCCCTTTGAAAAAATCGAAAAATGCGCCCAGAATTCCGAGAAGGCTAACCCCTTTGAAAATTTCGAAAAATGCGCCAAGAATTCCGAGGAGGCTAACCCCTTTGAAAATTTCGAAAAATGCGCCCTGAATTCCGAGAAGGCTAACCCCTTTGAAAATTTCGAAAAATGCGCCCAGAATTCCGAGAAGGCTAAACCCTTTGAAAATTTCGAAAAATGCGCCCAGAATTCCGAGAAGGCTAACCCCTTTGAAAATTTCGAAAAATGCGCCCAGAATTCCGAGAAGGCTTACCCGTTTCAAAATTTCGAAAAATGCGCAGAGAATTCCGAGAAGGCCAACCCCTATGGAAATTTCGAAAAATGCGCCCTGAATTCCTAGAAGGCTAACCCCGTTGAAAATTTCGAAAAATGCGCCCAGAATTCCGAGAAGGCTAACCCTTTGGAAATTTCGAAAATGCGCCCAGAATTCCGAGAAGGCTAACCCCTTTGAAAATTTCATAAAATGCGCCCAGAATTCCGAGAAGGCTAATCAATTTGAACATTTTGAAAAATGCGCCCAGAATTCCGAGAAGGCTAACCCCTTTGAAAGTTTCGTAAAATGCGCCCAGTTTTCCGAGAAGGCTAACCCCTTTGAAAATTTCGAAAAATGCGCCCAGAATTCCGAGAAGGATAACCCCTTTGAAAATTTATAAAAATGAGCCCAGAATGCCGAGAAGGCTAACCCCTTTAAAAATTTCCAAAAATGAGCCCAAAATGCCGAGAAGTCTAACCCCTTTGAAAATTTCGAAAAATGCGCCCAGAATTCCGAGAAGGCTAATCCCTTTGAAAATTTCGAAGAATGCGCCCAGAATTCCGAGAAGGCTAACCCCTTTGAAAATTTCGAAAAATGCGCCCAGAATTCCGAGAAGGCTAACGCATTTGAAAATTTCGAAAAATGCGCCCAGAATTCCGAGAAGGCTAACCCATTTGAAAATTTCGAAAAATGCGCCCAGAATTCCGAGAAGGCTAACCCCTTTGAAAATTTCCAAAAATGAGCCCAGAATGCCGAGAAGGCTAACCCCTTTGAAAATTTCGAAAAATGAGCCCAGAATGCCATGAAGTCTAACCCCTTTGAAAAAATCGAAAAATGCGCCCAGAATTCCGAGAAGGCTAACCCCTTTGAAAATTTCGAAAAATGCGCCCAGAATTCCGAGGAGGCTAACCCCTTTGAAAATTTCGAAAAATGCGCCCAGGATTCCGAGAAGGCTAACCCCTTTGAAAATTTCGAAAAATGCGCCCAGAATTCCCAGAAGGCAAACCCCTTTGACAATTTCGAAAAATGCGCCCATAATTCCGAGAAGGCTAACCCCTTTGAATATTTCGAAAAAAGCGCCCAGAATTCCGAGAAGGCTTACCCCGTTGAAAATTTCGAAAAATGCGCCCTGAATTCCGAGAAGGCTAACCCCTTTGAAAATTTCGAAAAATGCGCCCAGAATCCCGAGAAGGCTAAACCCTTTGAAAATTTCGAAAAATGCGCCCAGAATTCCGAGAAGGCTAACCCCTTTGAAAATTTCGAAAAATGCGCCCAGAATTCCGAGAAGGCCCCTTTGAAAATTTCGAAAAATGCGCCCAGAATGCCGAGAAGTCTAACCCCTTTGAAAATTTCGAAAAATGCGCCCAGAATTCCGAGAAGGCTAACCCCTTTGAAAATTTCGAAGAATGCGCCCAGAATTCCGAGAAGGCTAACCCCTTTGAAAATTTCGAAAAATGCGCCCAGAATTCCGAGAAGGCTAACCCATTTGAAAATTTCGAAAAATGCGCCCAGAATTCCGAGATGGCTAACCCTTTGAAAATTTCGAAAAATGCGCCCAGAATTCCGAGGAGGCTAACCCCTCTGAAAATTTCGAAAAATGCGCCCAGAATTCCGAGGACGGTAACCCCTTTGATAATTTCAAAAAATGTGCCCAGAATTCCGAGAAGGCTAACCCCTTTGAAAATTTCGAAAAATGCGCCCAGAATTCCGAGAAGGCTAACCCCTTTGGAAATTTCGAAAATGCGCCCAGAATTCCGAGAAGGCTAACCCCTTTGAAAATTTCAAAAAATGCGCCCAGAATTCCGAGAAGGCTAACCAATTTGAACATTTTGAAAAATGCGCCCAGAATTCCGAGAAGGCTAACCCCTTTGAAAGTTTCGAAAAATGCGCCCAGTTTTCCGAGAAGGCTAACCCCTTTGAAAATTTCGAAAAATGCGCCCAGAATTCCGAGAAGGATAACCCCTTTGAAAATTTATAAAAATGAGCCCAGAATTCCGAGAAGGCTAACCAATTTGAAAATTTCGAAAAATGCGCCCAGAATTCCGAGAAGGCTAACCCCTTTGAAAATTTCGAAAAATGCGCCCAGAATTCCGAGATGGCTAACCCCTTTGAAAATTTCAAAAAATGCGCCCAGAATTCCGAGAAGGCTAACCAATTTGAAAATTTCGAAAAATGCGCCCAGAATTCCGAGAAGGCTAACCCCTTTGAAAATTTCGAAAAATGCGCCCAGAATTCCGAGATGGCTAACCCCTTTGAAAATTTCGAAAAATGCGCCCAGAATTCCGAGAAGGCTAACCCCTTTGAAAATTTCCAAAAATGAGCCCAGAATGCCGAGAAGGCTAACCCCTTTGAAAATTTCGAAAAATGAGCCCAGAATGCCATGAAGTCTAACCCCTTTGAAAATTTCGAAAAATGCGCCCAGAATTCCGAGGAGGCTAACCCCTTTGAAAATTTCGAAAAATGCGCCCAGGATTCCGAGAAGGCTAACCCCTTTGAAAATTTCGAAAAAAGCGCCCAGAATTCCGAGAAGGCTTACCCCGTTGAAAATTTCGAAAAATGCGCCCTGAATTCCGAGAAGGCTAACCCCTTTGAAAATTTCGAAAAATGCGCCCAGAATTCCGAGAAGGCTAAACCCTTTGAAAATTTCGAAAAATGCGCCCAGAATTCCGAGAAGGCTAACCCCTTTGAAAAGTTCGAGAAAAGCGCCCAGAATTGCGAGAAGGCTTACACCGTTGAAAATTTCGAAAAATGCGCCCTGAATTCCGAGAAGGCTAACCCCTTTGAAAATTTCGAAAAATGCGCCCAAAATTCCGAGAAGGCTAACCCCTTTGAACATTTCGAAAAATGCGCCCAGAATTCCGAGAACGCTAACCCCTTTGAAAATTTCGAAAAATGCGCCCAGAATTCCGAGAAGGCCAACCCCTTTGAAAATTTCGAAAAATGCGCCCAGAATTCCGAGAAGGCCAACCCCTTTGAAAATTTCGAAAAATGCGCCCAGAATTCCGAGAATGCCCCTTTGAAAATTTCGAAAAATGCGCCCAGAATTCCGAGATGGCTAACCCCTTTGAAAATTTCCAAAAATGAGCCCAGAATGCCGAGAAGGCTAACCCCTTTGAAAATTTCGAGAAATGAGCCCAGAATGCCATGAAGTCTAACCCCTTTGAAAAAATCGAAAAATGCGCCCAGAATTCCGAGAAGGCTAACCCCTTTGAAAATTTCGAAAAATGCGCCAAGAATTCCGAGGAGGCTAACCCCTTTGAAAATTTCGAAAAATGCGCCCTGAATTCCGAGAAGGCTAACCCCTTTGAAAATTTCGAAAAATGCGCCCAGAATTCCGAGAAGGCTAAACCCTTTGAAAATTTCGAAAAATGCGCCCAGAATTCCGAGAAGGCTAACCCCTTTGAAAATTTCGAAAAATGCGCCCAGAATTCCGAGAAGGCTTACCCGTTTCAAAATTTCGAAAAATGCGCAGAGAATTCCGAGAAGGCCAACCCCTATGGAAATTTCGAAAAATGCGCCCTGAATTCCTAGAAGGCTAACCCCGTTGAAAATTTCGAAAAATGCGCCCAGAATTCCGAGAAGGCTAACCCTTTGGAAATTTCGAAAATGCGCCCAGAATTCCGAGAAGGCTAACCCCTTTGAAAATTTCATAAAATGCGCCCAGAATTCCGAGAAGGCTAATCAATTTGAACATTTTGAAAAATGCGCCCAGAATTCCGAGAAGGCTAACCCCTTTGAAAGTTTCGTAAAATGCGCCCAGTTTTCCGAGAAGGCTAACCCCTTTGAAAATTTCGAAAAATGCGCCCAGAATTCCGAGAAGGATAACCCCTTTGAAAATTTATAAAAATGAGCCCAGAATGCCGAGAAGGCTAACCCCTTTAAAAATTTCCAAAAATGAGCCCAAAATGCCGAGAAGTCTAACCCCTTTGAAAATTTCGAAAAATGCGCCCAGAATTCCGAGAAGGCTAATCCCTTTGAAAATTTCGAAGAATGCGCCCAGAATTCCGAGAAGGCTAACCCCTTTGAAAATTTCGAAAAATGCGCCCAGAATTCCGAGAAGGCTAACGCATTTGAAAATTTCGAAAAATGCGCCCAGAATTCCGAGAAGGCTAACCCATTTGAAAATTTCGAAAAATGCGCCCAGAATTCCGAGATGGCTAACCCTTTGAAAATTTCGAAAAATGCGCCCAGAATTCCCAGGAGGCTAACCCCTCTGAAAATTTCAAAAAATGTGCCCAGAATTCCGAGAAGGCTAACCCCTTTGAAAATTTCGAAAAATGCGCCCAGAATTCCGAGAAGGCTAACCCCTTTGGAAATTTCGAAAATGCGCCCAGAATTCCGAGAAGGCTAACCCCTTTGAAAATTTCAAAAAATGCGCCCAGAATTCCGAGAAGGCTAACCAATTTGAACATTTTGAAAAATGCGCCCAGAATTCCGAGAAGGCTAACCCCTTTGAAAGTTTCGAAAAATGCGCCCAGTTTTCCGAGAAGGCTAACCCCTTTGAAAATTTCGAAAAATGCGCCCAGAATTCCGAGAAGGATAACCCCTTTGCAAATTTATAAAAATGAGCCCAGAATGCCGAGAAGGCTAACCCCTTTAAAAATTTCCAAAAATGAGCACAGAATGCCATGAAGTCTAACTTCTGTGAAAAAATCTAAAATGCGCCCAGAATTCCGAGAAGGCTAACCCCTTTGAAAATTTCGAAAAATGCGCCCAGAATTCCGAGAAGGCTAACCCCTTTGACAATTTCGAAAAATGCGCCCTGAATTCCGAGAAGGCTAACCCCTTTGAAAATTTCGAAAAATGCGCCCAAAATTCCGAGAAGGCTAACCCCTTTGAACATTTCGAAAAATGCGCCCAGAATTCCGAGAACGCTAACCCCTTTGAAAATTTCGAAAAATGCGCCCAGAATTCCGAGAAGGCCAACCCCTTTGAAAATTTCGAAAAATGCGCCCAGAATTCCGAGAAGGCCAACCCCTTTGAAAATTTCGAAAAATGCCCCCAGAATTCCGAGAAGGCCCCTTTGAAAATTTCGAAAAATGCGCCCAGAATTCCGAGATGGCTAACCCCTTTGAAAATTTCCAAAAATGAGCCCAGAATGCCGAGAAGGCTAACCCCTTTGAAAATTTCGAGAAATGAGCCCAGAATGCCATGAAGTCTAACCCCTTTGAAAAAATCGAAAAATGCGCCCAGAATTCCGAGAAGGCTAACCCCTTTGAAAATTTCGAAAAATGCGCCCAGGATTCCGAGAAGGCTAACCCCTTTGAAAATTTCGAAAAATGCGCCCAGAATACCGAGAAGGCAACCCCCTTTGAAAATTTCGAAAAAAGCGCCCAGAATTCCGAGAAGGCTTACCCCGTTGAAAATTTCGAAAAATGCGCCCTGACATCCGAGAAGGCTAACCCCTTTGAAAATTTCGAAAAATGCGCCCAGAATTCCGAGAAGGCTAAACCCTTCGAAAATTTCGAAAAATGCGCCCAGAATTCCGAGAAGGCTAACCCGTTTGAAAATTTCGAAAAATGCGCCCAGAATTCCGAGAAGGCCAACCCCTTTGAAAATTTCGAGAAATGCGCCCAGAATTCCGAGGAGGCTAACCCTTTTGAAAATTTCGAAAAATGTGCCCAGAATTCCGAGGAGGCTAACCCCTTTGAAAATTTCGAAAAATGCGCCCAGAATTCCGAGAAGGCTAACCCCTTTGAAAATTTCGAAAAATGCGCCCAGAATTCCGAGAAGGCTAACCCCTTTGAAAATTTCAAAAAATGCGCCCAGAATTCCGAGAAGGCTAACCAATTTGAAAATTTCGAAAAATGCGCCCAGAATTCCGAGAAGGCTAACCCCTTTGAAAATTTCGAAAAATGCGCAAAGAATTCCGAGATGGCTAACCCCTTTGAAAATTTCGAAAAATGCGCCCAGAATTCCGAGAAGGCTAACCCCTTTGAAAATTTCGAAAAATGCGCCCAGAATTCCGAGAAGGCCCCTTTGAAAATTTCGAAAAATGCGCCCAGAATGCCGAGAAGTCTAACCCCTTTGAAAATTTCGAAAAATGCGCCCAGAATTCCGAGAAGGCTAACCCCTTTGAAAATTTCGAAAAATACGCCCAGAATTCCGAGGAGGCTAACCCCTTTGAAAATTTCGAAAAATGCGCCCAGGATTCCGAGAAGGCTAACCCCTTTGAAAATTTCGAAAAATGCGCCCAGAATTCCCAGAAGGCAAACCCCTTTGACAATTTCGAAAAATGCGCCCATAATTCCGAGAAGGCTAACCCCTTTGAAAATTTCGAAAAAAGCGCCCAGAATTCCGAGAAGGCTTACCCCGTTGAAAATTTCGAAAAATGCGCCCTGAATTCCGAGAAGGCTAACCCCTTTGAAAATTTCGAAAAATGCGCCCAGAATCCCGAGAAGGCTAAACCCTTTGAAAATTTCGAAAAATGCGCCCAGAATTCCGAGAAGGCTAACCCCTTTGAAAATTTCGAAAAATGCGCCCAGAATTCCGAGAAGGCTCCTTTGAAAATTTCGAAAAATGCGCCCAGAATGCCGAGAAGTCTAACCCCTTTGAAAATTTCGAAAAATGCGCCCAGAATTCCGAGAAGGCTAACCCCTTTGAAAATTTCGAAGAATGCGCCCAGAATTCCGAGAAGGCTAACCCGTTTGAAAATTTCGAAAAATGCGCCCAGAATTCCGAGAAGGCCAACCCCTTTGAAAATTTCCAGAAATGCGCCCAGAATTCCGAGGAGGCTAACCCTTTTGAAAATTTCGAAAAATGCGCCCAGAATTCCGAGAAGGCCCCTTTGAAAATTTCGAAAAATGAGCCCAGAATGCCGAGAAGGCTAACCCCTTTGAAAATTTCGAGAAATGAGCCCAGAATGCCATGAAGTCTAACCCCTTTGAAAAAATCGAAAAATGCGCCCAGAATTCCGAGAAGGCTAACCCCTTTGAAAATTTCGAAAAATGCGCCCAGGATTCCGAGAAGGCTAACCCCTTTGAAAATTTCGAAAAATGCGCCCAGAATACCGAGAAGGCAACCCCCTTTGAAAATTTCGAAAAAAGCGCCCAGAATTCCGAGAAGGCTTACCCCGTTGAAAATTTCGAAAAATGCGCCCTGACATCCGAGAAGGCTAACCCCTTTGAAAATTTCGAAAAATGCGCCCAGAATTCCGAGAAGGCTAAACCCTTCGAAAATTTCGAAAAAAGCGCCCAGGATTCCGAGAAGGCTAACCCCTTTGAAAATTTCGAAAAATGCGCCCAGAATACCGAGAAGGCAACCCCCTTTGAAAATTTCGAAAAAAGCGCCCAGAATTCCGAGAAGGCTTACCCCGTTGAAAATTTCGAAAAATGCGCCCTGACATCCGAGAAGGCTAACCCCTTTGAAAATTTCGAAAAATGCGCCCAGAATTCCGAGAAGGCTAAACCCTTCGAAAATTTCGAAAAATGCGCCCAGAATTCCGAGAAGGCTAACCCCTTTGAAAATTTCGAAAAATGCGCCCAGAATTCCGAGAAGGCTAACCCCTTTGAAAATTTCAAAAAATGCGCCCAGAATTCCGAGAAGGCTAACCAATTTGAAAATTTCGAAAAATGCGCCCAGAATTCCGAGAAGGCTAACCCCTTTGAAAATTTCGAAAAATGCGCAAAGAATTCCGAGATGGCTAACCCCTTTGAAAATTTCGAAAAATGCGCCCAGAATTCCGAGAAGGCTAACCCCTTTGAAAATTTCGAAAAATGCGCCCAGAATTCCGAGAAGGCCCCTTTGAAAATTTCGAAAAATGCGCCCAGAATGCCGAGAAGTCTAACCCCTTTGAAAATTTCGAAAAATGCGCCCAGAATTCCGAGAAGGCTAACCCCTTTGAAAATTTCGAAAAATACGCCCAGAATTCCGAGGAGGCTAACCCCTTTGAAAATTTCGAAAAATGCGCCCAGGATTCCGAGAAGGCTAACCCCTTTGAAAATTTCGAAAAATGCGCCCAGAATTCCCAGAAGGCAAACCCCTTTGACAATTTCGAAAAATGCGCCCATAATTCCGAGAAGGCTAACCCCTTTGAAAATTTCGAAAAAAGCGCCCAGAATTCCGAGAAGGCTTACCCCGTTGAAAATTTCGAAAAATGCGCCCTGAATTCCGAGAAGGCTAACCCCTTTGAAAATTTCGAAAAATGCGCCCAGAATCCCGAGAAGGCTAAACCCTTTGAAAATTTCGAAAAATGCGCCCAGAATTCCGAGAAGGCTAACCCCTTTGAAAATTTCGAAAAATGCGCCCAGAATTCCGAGAAGGCTCCTTTGAAAATTTCGAAAAATGCGCCCAGAATGCCGAGAAGTCTAACCCCTTTGAAAATTTCGAAAAATGCGCCCAGAATTCCGAGAAGGCTAACCCCTTTGAAAATTTCGAAGAATGCGCCCAGAATTCCGAGAAGGCTAACCCGTTTGAAAATTTCGAAAAATGCGCCCAGAATTCCGAGAAGGCCAACCCCTTTGAAAATTTCCAGAAATGCGCCCAGAATTCCGAGGAGGCTAACCCTTTTGAAAATTTCGAAAAATGCGCCCAGAATTCCGAGAAGGCCCCTTTGAAAATTTCGAAAAATGCGCCCAGAATGCCGAGAAGTCTAACCCCTTTGAAAATTTCGAAAAATGCGCCCAGAATTCCGAGAAGGCTAACCCCTTTGAAAATTTCGAAAAATACGCCCAGAATTCCGAGGAGGCTAACCCCTTTGAAAATTTCGAAAAATGCGCCCAGGATTCCGAGAAGGCTAACCCCTTTGAAAATTTCGAAAAATGCGCCCAGAATTCCCAGAAGGCAAACCCCTTTGACAATTTCGAAAAATGCGCCCATAATTCCGAGAAGGCTAACCCCTTTGAAAATTTCGAAAAAAGCGCCCAGAATTCCGAGAAGGCTTACCCCGTTGAAAATTTCGAAAAATGCGCCCTGAATTCCGAGAAGGCTAACCCCTTTGAAAATTTCGAAAAATGCGCCCAGAATCCCGAGAAGGCTAAACCCTTTGAAAATTTCGAAAAATGCGCCCAGAATTCCGAGAAGGCTAACCCCTTTGAAAATTTCGAAAAATGCGCCCAGAATTCCGAGAAGGCCCCTTTGAAAATTTCGAAAAATGCGCCCAGAATGCCGAGAAGTCTAACCCCTTTGAAAATTTCGAAAAATGCGCCCAGAATTCCGAGAAGGCTAACCCCTTTGAAAATTTCGAAGAATGCGCCCAGAATTCCGAGAAGGCTAACCCGTTTGAAAATTTCGAAAAATGCGCCCAGAATTCCGAGAAGGCCAACCCCTTTGAAAATTTCCAGAAATGCGCCCAGAATTCCGAGGAGGCTAACCCTTTTGAAAATTTCGAAAAATGCGCCCAGAATACCGAGAAGGCAACCCCCTTTGAAAATTTCGAAAAAAGCGCCCAGAATTCCGAGAAGGCTTACCCCGTTGAAAATTTCGAAAAATGCGCCCTGACTTCCGAGAAGGCTAACCCCTTTGAAAATTTCGAAAAATGCGCCCAGAATTCCGAGAAGGCTAAACCCTTCGAAAATTTCGAAAAATGCGCCCAGAATTCCGAGAAGGCTAACCCGTTTGAAAATTTCGAAAAATGCGCCCAGAACTCCGAGAAGGCCAACCCCTTTGAAAATTTCGAGAAATGCGCCCAGAATTCCGAGGAGGCTAACCCTTTTGAAAATTTCGAAAAATGTGCCCAGAATTCCGAGGAGGCTAACCCCTTTGAAAATTTCGAAAAATGCGCCCAGAATTCCGAGAAGGCTAACCCCTTTGAAAATTTCGAAAAATGCGCCCAGAATTCCGAGAAGGCTAACCCCTTTGAAAATTTCAAAAAATGCGCCCAGAATTCCGAGAAGGCTAACCAATTTGAAAATTTCGAAAAATGCGCCCAGAATTCCGAGAAGGCTAACCCCTTTGAAAATTTCGAAAAATGCGCAAAGAATTCCGAGATGGCTAACCCCTTTGAAAATTTCGAAAAATGCGCCCAGAATTCCGAGAAGGCTAACCCCTTTGAAAATTTCCAAAAATGAGCCCAGAATGCCGAGAAGGCTAACCCCTTTGAAAATTTCGAAAAATGAGCCCAGAATGCCATGAAGTCTAACCCCTTTGAAAAAATCGAAAAATGCGCCCAGAATTCCGAGAAGGCTAACCCCTTTGAAAATTTCGAAAAATGCGCCCAGAATTCCGAGGAGGCTAACCCCTTTGAAAATTTCGAAAAATGCGCCCAGGATTCCGAGAAGGCTAACCCCTTTGAAAATTTCGAAAAATGCGCCCAGAATGCCGAGAAGTCTAACCCCTTTGAAAATTTCGAAAAATGCGCCCAGAATTCCGAGAAGGCTAACCCCTTTGAAAATTTCGAAGAATGCGCCCAGAATACCGAGAAGGCTAACCCCTTTGAAAATTTCGAAAAATGCGCCCAGAATTCCGAGAAGGCTAACCCATTTGAAAATTTCGAAAAATGCGCTCAGAATTCCGAGATGGCTAACCCTTTGAAAATTTCGAAAAATGCGCCCAGAATTCCGAGGAGGCTAACCCCTCTGAAAATTTCGAAAAATGCGCCCAGAATTCCGAGGACGGTAACCCCTTTGATAATTTCAAAAAATGTGCCCAGAATTCCGAGAAGGCTAACCCCTTTGAAAATTTCGAAAAATGCGCCCAGAATTCCGAGAAGGCTAACCCCTTTGGAAATTTCGAAAATGCGCCCAGAATTCCGAGAAGGCTAACCCCTTTGAAAATTTCAAAAAATGCGCCCAGAATTCCGAGAAGGCTAATCAATTTGAACATTTTGAAAAATGCGCCCAGAATTCCGAGAAGGCTAACCCCTTTGAAAGTTTCGAAAAATGCGCCCAGTTTTCCGAGAAGGCTAACCCCTTTGAAAATTTCGAAAAATGCGCCCAGAATTCCGAGAAGGATAACCCCTTTGAAAATTTATAAAAATGAGCCCAGAATGCCGAGAAGGCTAACCCCTTTAAAAATTTCCAAAAATGAGCACAGAATGCCATGAAGTCTAACTTCTGTGAAAAAATCGAAAAATGCGCCCAGAATTCCGAGAAGGCTAACCCCTTTGAAAATTTCGAAAAATGCGCCCAGAATTCCGAGAAGGCTAACCCCTTTGACAATTTCGAAAAATGCGCCCAGAATTCCGAGAAGGCTAACCCCTTTGAAAAGTTCGAGAAAAGCGCCCAGAATTCCGAGAAGGCTTACACCGTTGAAAATTTCGAAAAATGCGCCCTGAATTCCGAGAAGGCTAACCCCTTTGAAAATTTCGAAAAATGCGCCCAAAATTCCGAGAAGGCTAACCCCTTTGAACATTTCGAAAAATGCGCCCAGAATTCCGAGAACGCTAACTCCTTTGAAAATTTCGAAAAATGCGCCCAGAATTCCGAGAAGGCCAACCCCTTTGAAAATTTCGAAAAATGCGCCCAAAATTCCGAGAAGGCCAACCCCTTTGAAAATTTCGAAAAATGCGCCCAAAATTCCGAGAAGGCCAACCCCTTTGAAAATTTCGAAAAATGCGCTCAGAATTCCGAGAAGGCCCCTTTGAAAATTTCGAAAAATGCGCCCAGAATTCCGAGATGGCTAACCCCTTTGAAAATTTCCAAAAATGAGCCCAGAATGCCGAGAAGGCTAACCCCTTTGAAAATTTCGAGAAATGAGCCCAGAATGCCATGAAGTCTAACCCCTTTGAAAAAATCGAAAAATGCGCCCAGAATTCCGAGAAGGCTAACCCCTTTGAAAATTTCGAAAAATGCGCCCAGAATTCCGAGGAGGCTAACCCCTTTGAAAATTTCGAAAAATGCGCCCAGGATTCCGAGAAGGCTAACCCCTTTGAAAATTTCGAAAAATGCGCCCAGAATTCCGAGAAGGCAACCCCCTTTGAACTTTCGAAAAAAGCGCCCAGAATTCCGAGAAGGCTTACCCCGTTGAAAATTTCGAAAAATGCGCCCTGACTTCCGAGAAGGCTAACCCCTTTGAAAATTTCGAAAAATGCGCCCAGAATTCCGAGAAGGCTAAACCCTTCGAAAATTTCGAAAAATGCGCCCAGAATTCCGAGAAGGCTAACCCGTTTGAAAATTTCGAAAAATGCGCCCAGAATTCCGAGAAGGCCAACCCCTTTGGAAATTTCGAAAAATGCGCCCTGAATTCCGAGAAGGCCAACCCCTTTAAAAATTTCGAAAAATGCGCCCAGAATTCCGAGGACGCTAACCCCTTTGAAAATTTCAAAAAATGTGCCCAGAATTCCGAGGAGGCTAACCCCTTTGAAAATTTCGAGAAATGCGCCCAGAATTCCGAGGAGGCTAACCCTTTTGAAAATTTCGAAAAATGTGCCCAGAATTCCGAGGAGGCTAACCCCTTTGAAAATTTCGAAAAATGCGCCCAGAATTCCGAGAAGGCTAACCCCTTTGAAAATTTCGAAAAATGCGCCCAGAATTCCGAGAAGGCTAACCCCTTTGAAAATTTCAAAAAATGCGCCCAGAATTCCGAGAAGGCTAACCAATTTGAAAATTTCGAAAAATGCGCCCAGAATTCCGAGAAGGCTAACCCCTTTGAAAATTTCGAAAAATGCGCCCAGAATTCTAGATGCTAACCCCTTTGAAAATTTCGAAAAATGCGCCCAGAATTCCGAGAAGGCTAACCCCTTTGAAAATTTCCAAAAATGAGCCCAGAATGCCGAGAAGGCTAACCCCTTTGAAAATTTCGAAAAATGAGCCCAGAATGCCATGAAGTCTAACCCCTTTGAAAATTTCGAAAAATGCGCCCAGAATTCCGAGGAGGCTAACCCCTTTGAAAATTTCGAAAAATGCGCCCAGGATTCCGAGAAGGCTAACCCCTTTGAAAATTTCGAAAAAAGCGCCCAGAATTCCGAGAAGGCTTACCCCGTTGAAAATTTCGAAAAATGCGCCCTGAATTCCGAGAAGGCTAACCCCTTTGAAAATTTCGAAAAATGCGCCCAGAATTCCGAGAAGGCTAAACCCTTTGAAAATTTCGAAAAATGCGCCCAGAATTCCGAGAAGGCTAACCCCTTTGAAAAGTTCGAGAAAAGCGCCCAGAATTGCGAGAAGGCTTACACCGTTGAAAATTTCGAAAAATGCGCCCTGAATTCCGAGAAGGCTAACCCCTTTGAAAATTTCGAAAAATGCGCCCAAAATTCCGAGAAGGCTAACCCCTTTGAACATTTCGAAAAATGCGCCCAGAATTCCGAGAACGCTAACCCCTTTGAAAATTTCGAAAAATGCGCCCAGAATTCCGAGAAGGCCAACCCCTTTGAAAATTTCGAAAAATGCGCCCTGAATTCCGAGAAGGCCAACCCCTTTGAAAATTTCGAAAAATGCGCCCAGAATTCCGAGAATGCCCCTTTGAAAATTTCGAAAAATGCGCCCAGAATTCCGAGATGGCTAACCCCTTTGAAAATTTCCAAAAATGAGCCCAGAATGCCGAGAAGGCTAACCCCTTTGAAAATTTCGAGAAATGAGCCCAGAATGCCATGAAGTCTAACCCCTTTGAAAAAATCGAAAAATGCGCCCAGAATTCCGAGAAGGCTAACCCCTTTGAAAATTTCGAAAAATGCGCCAAGAATTCCGAGGAGGCTAACCCCTTTGAAAATTTCGAAAAATGCGCCCTGAATTCCGAGAAGGCTAACCCCTTTGAAAATTTCGAAAAATGCGCCCAGAATTCCGAGAAGGCTAAACCCTTTGAAAATTTCGAAAAATGCGCCCAGAATTCCGAGAAGGCTAACCCCTTTGAAAATTTCGAAAAATGCGCCCAGAATTCCGAGAAGGCTTACCCGTTTCAAAATTTCGAAAAATGCGCAGAGAATTCCGAGAAGGCCAACCCCTATGGAAATTTCGAAAAATGCGCCCTGAATTCCTAGAAGGCTAACCCCGTTGAAAATTTCGAAAAATGCGCCCAGAATTCCGAGAAGGCTAACCCTTTGGAAATTTCGAAAATGCGCCCAGAATTCCGAGAAGGCTAACCCCTTTGAAAATTTCATAAAATGCGCCCAGAATTCCGAGAAGGCTAATCAATTTGAACATTTTGAAAAATGCGCCCAGAATTCCGAGAAGGCTAACCCCTTTGAAAGTTTCGTAAAATGCGCCCAGTTTTCCGAGAAGGCTAACCCCTTTGAAAATTTCGAAAAATGCGCCCAGAATTCCGAGAAGGATAACCCCTTTGAAAATTTATAAAAATGAGCCCAGAATGCCGAGAAGGCTAACCCCTTTAAAAATTTCCAAAAATGAGCCCAAAATGCCGAGAAGTCTAACCCCTTTGAAAATTTCGAAAAATGCGCCCAGAATTCCGAGAAGGCTAACCCCTTTGAAAATTTCGAAAAATGCGCCCAGAATTCCGAGAAGGCTAACGCATTTGAAAATTTCGAAAAATGCGCCCAGAATTCCGAGAAGGCTAACCCATTTGAAAATTTCGAAAAATGCGCCCAGAATTCCGAGATGGCTAACCCTTTGAAAATTTCGAAAAATGCGCCCAGAATTCCCAGGAGGCTAACCCCTCTGAAAATTTCAAAAAATGTGCCCAGAATTCCGAGAAGGCTAACCCCTTTGAAAATTTCGAAAAATGCGCCCAGAATTCCGAGAAGGCTAACCCCTTTGGAAATTTCGAAAATGCGCCCAGAATTCCGAGAAGGCTAACCCCTTTGAAAATTTCAAAAAATGCGCCCAGAATTCCGAGAAGGCTAACCAATTTGAACATTTTGAAAAATGCGCCCAGAATTCCGAGAAGGCTAACCCCTTTGAAAGTTTCGAAAAATGCGCCCAGTTTTCCGAGAAGGCTAACACCTTTGAAAATTTCGAAAAATGCGCCCAGAATTCCGAGAAGGATAACCCCTTTGCAAATTTATAAAAATGAGCCCAGAATGCCGAGAAGGCTAACCCCTTTAAAAATTTCCAAAAATGAGCACAGAATGCCATGAAGTCTAACTTCTGTGAAAAAATCTAAAATGCGCCCAGAATTCCGAGAAGGCTAACCCCTTTGAAAATTTCGAAAAATGCGCCCAGAATTCCGAGAAGGCTAACCCCTTTGACAATTTCGAAAAATGCGCCCTGAATTCCGAGAAGGCTAACCCCTTTGAAAATTTCGAAAAATGCGCCCAAAATTCCGAGAAGGCTAACCCCTTTGAACATTTCGAAAAATGCGCCCAGAATTCCGAGAACGCTAACCCCTTTGAAAATTTCGAAAAATGCGCCCAGAATTCCGAGAAGGCCAACCCCTTTGAAAATTTCGAAAAATGCGCCCAGAATTCCGAGAAGGCCAACCCCTTTGAAAATTTCGAAAAATGCCCCCAGAATTCCGAGAAGGCCCCTTTGAAAATTTCGAAAAATGCGCCCAGAATTCCGAGATGGCTAACCCCTTTGAAAATTTCCAAAAATGAGCCCAGAATGCCGAGAAGGCTAACCCCTTTGAAAATTTCGAGAAATGAGCCCAGAATGCCATGAAGTCTAACCCCTTTGAAAAAATCGAAAAATGCGCCCAGAATTCCGAGAAGGCTAACCCCTTTGAAAATTTCGAAAAATGCGCCCAGGATTCCGAGAAGGCTAACCCCTTTGAAAATTTCGAAAAATGCGCCCAGAATACCGAGAAGGCAACCCCCTTTGGAAATTTCGAAAAAAGCGCCCAGAATTCCGAGAAGGCTTACCCCGTTGAAAATTTCGAAAAATGCGCCCTGACATCCGAGAAGGCTAACCCCTTTGAAAATTTCGAAAAATGCGCCCAGAATTCCGAGAAGGCTAAACCCTTCGAAAATTTCGAAAAATGCGCCCAGAATTCCGAGAAGGCTAACCCGTTTGAAAATTTCGAAAAATGCGCCCAGAATTCCGAGAAGGCCAACCCCTTTGAAAATTTCGAGAAATGCGCCCAGAATTCCGAGGAGGCTAACCCTTTTGAAAATTTCGAAAAATGTGCCCAGAATTCCGAGGAGGCTAACCCCTTTGAAAATTTCGAAAAATGCGCCCAGAATTCCGAGAAGGCTAACCCCTTTGAAAATTTCGAAAAATGCGCCCAGAATTCCGAAAAGGCTAACCCCTTTGAAAATTTCAAAAAATGCGCCCAGAATTCCGAGAAGGCTAACCAATTTGAAAATTTCGAAAAATGCGCCCAGAATTCCGAGAAGGCTAACCCCTTTGAAAATTTCGAAAAATGCGCAAAGAATTCCGAGATGGCTAACCCCTTTGAAAATTTCGAAAAATGCGCCCAGAATTCCGAGAAGGCTAACCCCTTTGAAAATTTCGAAAAATGCGCCCAGAATTCCGAGAAGGCCCCTTTGAAAATTTCGAAAAATGCGCCCAGAATTCCGAGAAGGCCCCTTTGAAAATTTCGAAAAATGCGCCCAGAATGCCGAGAAGTCTAACCCCTTTGAAAATTTCGAAAAATGCGCCCAGAATTCCGAGAAGGCTAACCCCTTTGAAAATTTCGAAAAATACGCCCAGAATTCCGAGGAGGCTAACCCCTTTGAAAATTTCGAAAAATGCGCCCAGGATTCCGAGAAGGCTAACCCCTTTGAAAATTTCGAAAAATGCGCCCAGAATTCCCAGAAGGCAAACCCCTTTGACAATTTCGAAAAATGCGCCCATAATTCCGAGAAGGCTAACCCCTTTGAAAATTTCGAAAAAAGCGCCCAGAATTCCGAGAAGGCTTACCCCGTTGAAAATTTCGAAAAATGCGCCCTGAATTCCGAGAAGGCTAACCCCTTTGAAAATTTCGAAAAATGCGCCCAGAATCCCGAGAAGGCTAAACCCTTTGAAAATTTCGAAAAATGCGCCCAGAATTCCGAGAAGGCTAACCCCTTTGAAAATTTCGAAAAATGCGCCCAGAATTCCGAGAAGGCCCCTTTGAAAATTTCGAAAAATGCGCCCAGAATGCCGAGAAGTCTAACCCCTTTGAAAATTTCGAAAAATGCGCCCAGAATTCCGAGAAGGCTAACCCCTTTGAAAATTTCGAAGAATGCGCCCAGAATTCCGAGAAGGCTAACCCGTTTGAAAATTTCGAAAAATGCGCCCAGAATTCCGAGAAGGCCAACCCCTTTGAAAATTTCCAGAAATGCGCCCAGAATTCCGAGGAGGCTAACCCTTTTGAAAATTTCGAAAAATGCGCCCAGAATACCGAGAAGGCAACCCCCTTTGAAAATTTCGAAAAAAGCGCCCAGAATTCCGAGAAGGCTTACCCCGTTGAAAATTTCGAAAAATGCGCCCTGACTTCCGAGAAGGCTAACCCCTTTGAAAATTTCGAAAAATGCGCCCAGAATTCCGAGAAGGCTAAACCCTTCGAAAATTTCGAAAAATGCGCCCAGAATTCCGAGAAGGCTAACCCGTTTGAAAATTTCGAAAAATGCGCCCAGAATTCCGAGAAGGCCAACCCCTTAGAAAATTTCGAGAAATGCGCCCAGAATTCCGAGGAGGCTAACCCTTTTGAAAATTTCGAAAAATGTGCCCAGAATTCCGAGGAGGCTAACCCCTTTGAAAATTTCGAAAAATGCGCCCAGAATTCCGAGAAGGCTAACCCCTTTGAAAATTTCGAAAAATGCGCCCAGAATTCCGAGAAGGCTAACCCCTTTGAAAATTTAAAAAAATGCGCCCAGAATTCCGAGAAGGCTAACCAATTTGAAAATTTCGAAAAATGCGCCCAGAATTCCGAGAAGGCTAACCCCTTTGAAAATTTCGAAAAATGCGCAAAGAATTCCGAGATGGCTAACCCCTTTGAAAATTTCGAAAAATGCGCCCAGAATTCCGAGAAGGCTAACCCCTTTGAAAATTTCCAAAAATGAGCCCAGAATGCCGAGAAGGCTAACCCCTTTGAAAATTTCGAAAAATGAGCCCAGAATGCCATGAAGTCTAACCCCTTTGAAAAAATCGAAAAATGCGCCCAGAATTCCGAGAAGGCTAACCCCTTTGAAAATTTCGAAAAATGCGCCCAGAATTCCGAGGAGGCTAACCCCTTTGAAAATTTCGAAAAATGCGCCCAGGATTCCGAGAAGGCTAACCCCTTTGAAAATTTCGAAAAATGCGCCCAGAATTCCCAGAAGGCAAACCCCTTTGACAATTTCGAAAAATGCGCCCATAATTCCGAGAAGGCTAACCCCTTTGAATATTTCGAAAAAAGCGCCCAGAATTCCGAGAAGGCTTACCCCGTTGAAAATTTCGAAAAATGCGCCCTGAATTCCGAGAAGGCTAACCCCTTTGAAAATTTCGAAAAATGCGCCCAGAATCCCGAGAAGGCTAAACCCTTTGAAAATTTCGAAAAATGCGCCCAGAATTCCGAGAAGGCTAACCCCTTTGAAAATTTCGAAAAATGCGCCCAGAATTCCGAGAAGGCCCCTTTGAAAATTTCGAAAAATGCGCCCAGAATGCCGAGAAGTCTAACCCCTTTGAAAATTTCGATAAATGCGCCCAGAATTCCGAGAAGGCTAACCCCTTTGAAAATTTCGAAGAATGCGCCCAGAATACCGAGAAGGCTAACCCCTTTGAAAATTTCGAAAAATGCGCCCAGAATTCCGAGAAGGCTAACCCATTTGAAAATTTCGAAAAATGCGCTCAGAATTCCGAGATGGCTAACCCTTTGAAAATTTCGAAAAATGCGCCCAGAATTCCGAGGAGGCTAACCCCTCTGAAAATTTCGAAAAATGCGCCCAGAATTCCGAGGACGGTAACCCCTTTGATAATTTCAAAAAATGTGCCCAGAATTCCGAGAAGGCTAACCCCTTTGAAAATTTCGAAAAATGCGCCCAGAATTCCGAGAAGGCTAACCCCTTTGGAAATTTCGAAAATGCGCCCAGAATTCCGAGAAGGCTAACCCCTTTGAAAATTTCAAAAAATGCGCCCAGAATTCCGAGAAGGCTAATCAATTTGAACATTTTGAAAAATGCGCCCAGAATTCCGAGAAGGCTAACCCCTTTGAAAGTTTCGAAAAATGCGCCCAGTTTTCCGAGAAGGCTAACCCCTTTGAAAATTTCGAAAAATGCGCCCAGAATTCCGAGAAGGATAACCCCTTTGAAAATTTATAAAAATGAGCCCAGAATGCCGAGAAGGCTTACCCCTTTAAAAATTTCCAAAAATGAGCACAGAATGCCATGAAGTCTAACTTCTGTGAAAAAATCGAAAAATGCGCCCAGAATTCCGAGAAGGCTAACCCCTTTGAAAATTTCGAAAAATGCGCCCAGAATTCCGAGAAGGCTAACCCCTTTGACAATTTCGAAAAATGCGCCCAGAATTCCGAGAAGGCTAACCCCTTTGAAAAGTTCGAGAAAAGCGCCCAGAATTCCGAGAAGGCTTACACCGTTGAAAATTTCGAAAAATGCGCCCTGAATTCCGAGAAGGCTAACCCCTTTGAAAATTTCGAAAAATGCGCCCAAAATTCCGAGAAGGCTAACCCCTTTGAACATTTCGAAAAATGCGCCCAGAATTCCGAGAACGCTAACTCCTTTGAAAATTTCGAAAAATGCGCCCAGAATTCCGAGAAGGCCAACCCCTTTGAAAATTTCGAAAAATGCGCCCAAAATTCCGAGAAGGCCAACCCCTTTGAAAATTTCGAAAAATGCGCCCAAAATTCCGAGAAGGCCAACCCCTTTGAAAATTTCGAAAAATGCGCCCAGAATTCCGAGAAGGCCCCTTTGAAAATTTCGAAAAATGCGCCCAGAATTCCGAGATGGCTAACCCCTTTGAAAATTTCCAAAAATGAGCCCAGAATGCCGAGAAGGCTAACCCCTTTGAAAATTTCGAGAAATGAGCCCAGAATGCCATGAAGTCTAACCCCTTTGAAAAAATCGAAAAATGCGCCCAGAATTCCGAGAAGGCTAACCCCTTTGAAAATTTCGAAAAATGCGCCCAGAATTCCGAGGAGGCTAACCCCTTTGAAAATTTCGAAAAATGCGCCCAGGATTCCGAGAAGGCTAACCCCTTTGAAAATTTCGAAAAATGCGCCCAGAATTCCGAGAAGGCAACCCCCTTTGAAAATTTCGAAAAAAGCGCCCAGAATTCCGAGAAGGCTTACCCCGTTGAAAATTTCGAAAAATGCCCCCAGAATTCCGAGAAGGCCCCTTTGAAAATTTCGAAAAATGCGCCCAGAATTCCGAGATGGCTAACCCCTTTGAAAATTTCCAAAAATGAGCCCAGAATGCCGAGAAGGCTAACCCCTTTGAAAATTTCGAGAAATGAGCCCAGAATGCCATGAAGTCTAACCCCTTTGAAAAAATCGAAAAATGCGCCCAGAATTCCGAGAAGGCTAACCCCTTTGAAAATTTCGAAAAATGCGCCCAGGATTCCGAGAAGGCTAACCCCTTTGAAAATTTCGAAAAATGCGCCCAGAATACCGAGAAGGCAACCCCCTTTGAAAATTTCGAAAAAAGAGCCCAGAATTCCGAGAAGGCTTACCCCGTTGAAAATTTCGAAAAATGCGCCCTGACATCCGAGAAGGCTAACCCCTTTGAAAATTTCGAAAAATGCGCCCAGAATTCCGAGAAGGCTAAACCCTTCGAAAATTTCGAAAAATGCGCCCAGAATTCCGAGAAGGCTAACCCGTTTGAAAATTTCGAAAAATGCGCCCAGAATTCCGAGAAGGCCAACCCCTTTGAAAATTTCGAGAAATGCGCCCAGAATTCCGAGGAGGCTAACCCTTTTGAAAATTTCGAAAAATGTGCCCAGAATTCCGAGGAGGCTAACCCCTTTGAAAATTTCGAAAAATGCGCCCAGAATTCCGAGAAGGCTAACCCCTTTGAAAATTTCGAAAAATGCGCCCAGAATTCCGAGAAGGCTAACCCCTTTGAAAATTTCAAAAAATGCGCCCAGAATTCCGAGAAGGCTAACCAATTTGAAAATTTCGAAAAATGCGCCCAGAATTCCGAGAAGGCTAACCCCTTTGAAAATTTCGAAAAATGCGCAAAGAATTCCGAGATGGCTAACCCCTTTGAAAATTTCGAAAAATGCGCCCAGAATTCCGAGAAGGCTAACCCCTTTGAAAATTTCGAAAAATGCGCCCAGAATTCCGAGAAGGCCCCTTTGAAAATTTCGAAAAATGCGCCCAGAATGCCGAGAAGTCTAACCCCTTTGAAAATTTCGAAAAATGCGCCCAGAATTCCGAGAAGGCTAACCCCTTTGAAAATTTCGAAAAATACGCCCAGAATTCCGAGGAGGCTAACCCCTTTGAAAATTTCGAAAAATGCGCCCAGGATTCCGAGAAGGCTAACCCCTTTGAAAATTTCGAAAAATGCGCCCAGAATTCCCAGAAGGCAAACCCCTTTGACAATTTCGAAAAATGCGCCCATAATTCCGAGAAGGCTAACCCCTTTGAAAATTTCGAAAAAAGCGCCCAGAATTCCGAGAAGGCTTACCCCGTTGAAAATTTCGAAAAATGCCCCCTGAATTCCGAGAAGGCTAACCCCTTTGAAAATTTCGAAAAATGCGCCCAGAATCCCGAGAAGGCTAAACCCTTTGAAAATTTCGAAAAATGCGCCCAGAATTCCGAGAAGGCTAACCCCTTTGAAAATTTCGAAAAATGCGCCCAGAATTCCGAGAAGGCCCCTTTGAAAATTTCGAAAAATGCGCCCAGAATGCCGAGAAGTCTAACCCCTTTGAAAATTTCGAAAAATGCGCCCAGAATTCCGAGAAGGCTAACCCCTTTGAAAATTTCGAAGAATGCGCCCAGAATTCCGAGAAGGCTAACCCGTTTGAAAATTTCGAAAAATGCGCCCAGAATTCCGAGAAGGCCAACCCCTTTGAAAATTTCCAGAAATGCGCCCAGAATTCCGAGGAGGCTAACCCTTTTGAAAATTTCGAAAAATGCGCCCAGAATACCGAGAAGGCAACCCCCTTTGAAAATTTCGAAAAAAGCGCCCAGAATTCCGAGAAGGCTTACCCCGTTGAAAATTTCGAAAAATGCGCCCTGACTTCCGAGAAGGCTAACCCCTTTGAAAATTTCGAAAAATGCGCCCAGAATTCCGAGAAGGCTAAACCCTTCGAAAATTTCGAAAAATGCGCCCAGAATTCCGAGAAGGCTAACCCGTTTGAAAATTTCGAAAAATGCGCCCAGAATTCCGAGAAGGCCAACCCCTTTGAAAATTTCGAGAAATGCGCCCAGAATTCCGAGGAGGCTAACCCTTTTGAAAATTTCGAAAAATGTGCCCAGAATTCCGAGGAGGCTAACCCCTTTGAAAATTTCGAAAAATGCGCCCAGAATTCCGAGAAGGCTAACCCCTTTGAAAATTTCGAAAAATGCGCCCAGAATTCCGAGAAGGCTAACCCCTTTGAAAATTTCAAAAAATGCGCCCAGAATTCCGAGAAGGCTAACCAATTTGAAAATTTCGAAAAATGCGCCCAGAATTCCGAGAAGGCTAACCCCTTTGAAAATTTCGAAAAATGCGCAAAGAATTCCGAGATGGCTAACCCCTTTGAAAATTTCGAAAAATGCGCCCAGAATTCCGAGAAGGCTAACCCCTTTGAAAATTTCCAAAAATGATGCCAGAATGCCGAGAAGGCTAACCCGTTTGAAAATTTCGAAAAATGAGCCCAGAATGCCATGAAGTCTAACCCCTTTGAAAAAATCGAAAAATGCGCCCAGAATTCCGAGAAGGCTAACCCCTTTGAAAATTTCGAAAAATGCGCCCAGAATTCCGAGGAGGCTAACCCCTTTGAAAATTTCGAAAAATGCGCCCAGGATTCCGAGAAGGCTAACCCCTTTGAAAATTTCGAAAAATGCGCCCAGAATTCCCAGAAGGCAAACCCCTTTGACAATTTCGAAAAATGCGCCCATAATTCCGAGAAGGCTAACCCCTTTGAATATTTCGAAAAAAGCGCCCAGAATTCCGAGAAGGCTAACCCCTTTGAAAATTTCGAAAAATGCGCCCAGAATCCCGAGAAGGCTAAACCCTTTGAAAATTTCGAAAAATGCGCCCAGAATTCCGAGAAGGCTAACCCCTTTGAAAATTTCGAAAAATGCGCCCAGAATTCCGAGAAGGCCCCTTTGAAAATTTCGAAAAATGCGCCCAGAATGCCGAGAAGTCTAACCCCTTTGAAAATTTCGAAAAATGCGCCCAGAATTCCGAGAAGGCTAACCCCTTTGAAAATTTCGAAGAATGCGCCCAGAATACCGAGAAGGCTAACCCCTTTGAAAATTTCGAAAAATGCGCCCAGAATTCCGAGAAGGCTAACCCATTTGAAAATTTCGAAAAATGCGCTCAGAATTCCGAGATGGCTAACCCTTTGAAAATTTCGAAAAATGCGCCCAGAATTCCGAGGAGGCTAACCCCTCTGAAAATTTCGAAAAATGCGCCCAGAATTCCGAGGACGGTAACCCCTTTGATAATTTCAAAAAATGTGCCCAGAATTCCGAGAAGGCTAACCCCTTTGAAAATTTCGAAAAATGCGCCCAGAATTCCGAGAAGGCTAACCCCTTTGGAAATTTCGAAAATGCGCCCAGAATTCCGAGAAGGCTAACCCCTTTGAAAATTTCAAAAAATGCGCCCAGAATTCCGAGAAGGCTAATCAATTTGAACATTTTGAAAAATGCGCCCAGAATTCCGAGAAGGCTAACCCCTTTGAAAGTTTCGAAAAATGCGCCCAGTTTTCCGAGAAGGCTAACCCCTTTGAAAATTTCGAAAAATGCGCCCAGAATTCCGAGAAGGATAACCCCTTTGAAAATTTATAAAAATGAGCCCAGAATGCCGAGAAGGCTAACCCCTTTAAAAATTTCCAAAAATGAGCACAGAATGCCATGAAGTCTAACTTCTGTGAAAAAATCGAAAAATGCGCCCAGAATTCCGAGAAGGCTAACCCCTTTGAAAATTTCGAAAAATGCGCCCAGAATTCCGAGAAGGCTAACCCCTTTGACAATTTCGAAAAATGCGCCCAGAATTCCGAGAAGGCTAACCCCTTTGAAAAGTTCGAGAAAAGCGCCCAGAATTCCGAGAAGGCTTACACCGTTGAAAATTTCGAAAAATGTGCCCTGAATTCCGAGAAGGCTAACCCCTTTGAAAATTTCGAAAAATGCGCCCAAAATTCCGAGAAGGCTAACCCCTTTGAACATTTCGAAAAATGCGCCCAGAATTCCGAGAACGCTAACTCCTTTGAAAATTTCGAAAAATGCGCCCAGAATTCCGAGAAGGCCAACCCCTTTGAAAATTTCGAAAAATGCGCCCAAAATTCCGAGAAGGCCAACCCCTTTGAAAATTTCGAAAAATGCGCCCAAAATTCCGAGAAGGCCAACCCCTTTGAAAATTTCGAAAAATGCGCCCAGAATTCCGAGAAGGCCCCTTTGAAAATTTCGAAAAATGCGCCCAGAATTCCGAGATGGCTAACCCCTTTGAAAATTTCCAAAAATGAGCCCAGAATGCCGAGAAGGCTAACCCCTTTGAAAATTTCGAGAAATGAGCCCAGAATGCCATGAAGTCTAACCCCTTTGAAAAAATCGAAAAATGCGCCCAGAATTCCGAGAAGGCTAACCCCTTTGAAAATTTCGAAAAATGCGCCCAGAATTCCGAGGAGGCTAACCCCTTTGAAAATTTCGAAAAATGCGCCCAGGATTCCGAGAAGGCTAACCCCTTTGAAAATTTCGAAAAATGCGCCCAGAATTCCGAGAAGGCAACCCCCTTTGAAAATTTCGAAAAAAGCGCCCAGAATTCCGAGAAGGCTTACCCCGTTGAAAATTTCGAAAAATGCGCCCTGACTTCCGAGAAGGCTAACCCCTTTGAAAATTTCGAAAAATGCGCCCAGAATTCCGAGAAGGCTAAACCCTTCGAAAATTTCGAAAAATGCGCCCAGAATTCCGAGAAGGCTAACCCGTTTGAAAATTTCGAAAAATGCGCCCAGAATTCCGAGAAGGCCAACCCCTTTGGAAATTTCGAAAAATGCGCCCTGAATTCCGAGAAGGCCAACCCCTTTAAAAATTTCGAAAAATGCGCCCAGAATTCCGAGGACGCTAACCCCTTTGAAAATTTCAAAAAATGTGCCCAGAATTCCGAGGAGGCTAACCCCTTTGAAAATTTCGAGAAATGCGCCCAGAATTCCGAGGAGGCTAACCCTTTTGAAAATTTCGAAAAATGTGCCCAGAATTCCGAGGAGGCTAACCCCTTTGAAAATTTCGAAAAATGCGCCCAGAATTCCGAGAAGGCTAACCCCTTTGAAAATTTCGAAAAATGCGCCCAGAATTCCGAGAAGGCTAACCCCTTTGAAAATTTCAAAAAATGCGCCCAGAATTCCGAGAAGGCTAACCAATTTGAAAATTTCGAAAAATGCGCCCAGAATTCCGAGAAGGCTAACCCCTTTGAAAATTTCGAAAAATGCGCCCAGAATTCCGAGATGGCTAACCCCTTTGAAAATTTCGAAAAATGCGCCCAGAATTCCGAGAAGGCTAACCCCTTTGAAAATTTCCAAAAATGAGCCCAGAATGCCGAGAAGGCTAACCCCTTTGAAAATTTCGAAAAATGAGCCCAGAATGCCATGAAGTCTAACCCCTTTGAAAATTTCGAAAAATGCGCCCAGAATTCCGAGGAGGCTAACCCCTTTGAAAATTTCGAAAAATGCGCCCAGGATTCCGAGAAGGCTAACCCCTTTGAAAATTTCGAAAAAAGCGCCCAGAATTCCGAGAAGGCTTACCCCGTTGAAAATTTCGAAAAATGCGCCCTGAATTCCGAGAAGGCTAACCCCTTTGAAAATTTCGAAAAATGCGCCCAGAATTCCGAGAAGGCTAAACCCTTTGAAAATTTCGAAAAATGCGCCCAGAATTCCGAGAAGGCTAACCCCTTTGAAAAGTTCGAGAAAAGCGCCCAGAATTGCGAGAAGGCTTACACCGTTGAAAATTTCGAAAAATGCGCCCTGAATTCCGAGAAGGCTAACCCCTTTGAAAATTTCGAAAAATGCGCCCAAAATTCCGAGAAGGCTAACCCCTTTGAACATTTCGAAAAATGCGCCCAGAATTCCGAGAACGCTAACCCCTTTGAAAATTTCGAAAAATGCGCCCAGAATTCCGAGAAGGCCAACCCCTTTGAAAATTTCGAAAAATGCGCCCAGAATTCCGAGAAGGCCAACCCCTTTGAAAATTTCGAAAAATGCGCCCAGAATTCCGAGAATGCCCCTTTGAAAATTTCGAAAAATGCGCCCAGAATTCCGAGATGGCTAACCCCTTTGAAAATTTCCAAAAATGAGCCCAGAATGCCGAGAAGGCTAACCCCTTTGAAAATTTCGAGAAATGAGAACCGAATGCCATGAAGTCTAACCCCTTTGAAAAAATCGAAAAATGCGCCCAGAATTCCGAGAAGGCTAACCCCTTTGAAAATTTCGAAAAATGCGCCAAGAATTCCGAGGAGGCTAACCCCTTTGAAAATTTCGAAAAATGCGCCCAGGATTCCGAGAAGGCTAACCCCTTTGAAAATTTCGAAAAATGCGCCCAGAATACCGAGAAGGCAACCCCCTTTGAAAATTTCGAAAAAAGCGCCCAGAATTCCGAGAAGGCTTACCCCGTTGAAAATTTCGAAAAATGCGCCCTGACTTCCGAGAAGGCTAACCCCTTTGAAAATTTCGAAAAATGCGCACAGAATTCCGAGAAGGCTAACCCCTTTGAAAATTTCGAAAAATGCGCAAAGAATTCCGAGATGGCTAACCCCTTTGAAAATTTCGAAAAATGCGCCCAGAATTCCGAGAAGGCTAACCCCTTTGAAAATTTCCAAAAATGAGCCCAGAATGCCGAGAAGGCTAACCCCTTTGAAAATTTCGAAAAATGAGCCCAGAATGCCATGAAGTCTAACCCCTTTGAAAAAATCGAAAAATGCGCCCAGAATTCCGAGAAGGCTAACCCCTTTGAAAATTTCGAAAAATGCGCCCAGAATTCCGAGGAGGCTAACCCCTTTGAAAATTTCGAAAAATGCGCCCAGGATTCCGAGAAGGCTAACCCCTTTGAAAATTTCGAAAAATGCGCCCAGAATTCCCAGAAGGCAAACCCCTTTGACAATTTCGAAAAATGCGCCCATAATTCCGAGAATGCTAACCCCTTTGAATATTTCGAAAAAAGCGCCCAGAATTCCGAGAAGGCTTACCCCGTTGAAAATTTCGAAAAATGCGCCCTGAATTCCGAGAAGGCTAACCCCTTTGAAAATTTCGAAAAATGCGCCCAGAATCCCGAGAAGGCTAAACCCTTTGAAAATTTCGAAAAATGCGCCAGGATTCCGAGAAGGCTAACCCCTTTGAAAATTTCGAAAAATGCGCCCAGAATTCCGAGAAGGCCCCTTTGTAAATTTCGAAAAATGCGCCCAGAATGCCGAGAAGTCTAACCCCTTTGAAAATTTCGAAAAATGCGCCCAGAATTCCGAGAAGGCTAACCCCTTTGAAAATTTCGAAGAATGCGCCCAGAATTCCGAGAAGGCTAACCCCTTTGAAAATTTCGAAAAATGCGCCCAGAATTCCGAGAAGGCTAACCCATTTGAAAATTTCGAAAAATGCGCCCAGAATTCCGAGATGGCTAACCCTTTGAAAATTTCGAAAAATGCGCCCAGAATTCCGAGGAGGCTAACCCCTCTGAAAATTTCGAAAAATGCGCCCAGAATTCCGAGGACGGTAACCCCTTTGATAATTTCAAAAAATGTGCCCAGAATTCCGAGAAGGCTAACCCCTTTGAAAATTTCGAAAAATGCGCCCAGAATTCCGAGAAGGCTAACCCCTTTGGAAATTTCGAAAATGCGCCCAGAATTCCGAGAAGGCTAACCCCTTTGAAAATTTCAAAAAATGCGCCCAGAATTCCGAGAAGGCTAACCAATTTGAACATTTTGAAAAATGCGCCCAGAATTCCGAGAAGGCTAACCCCTTTGAAAGTTTCGAAAAATGCGCCCAGTTTTCCGAGAAGGCTAACCCCTTTGAAAATTTCGAAAAATGCGCCCAGAATTCCGAGAAGGATAACCCCTTTGAAAATTTATAAAAATGAGCCCAGAATGCCGAGAAGGCTAACCCCTTTAAAAATTTCCAAAAATGAGCACAGAATGCCATGAAGTCTAACTTCTGTGAAAAAATCGAAAAATGCGCCCAGAATTCCGAGAAGGCTAACCCCTTTGAAAATTTCGAAAAATGCGCCCAGAATTCCGAGAAGGCTAACCCCTTTGACAATTTCGAAAAATGCGCCCAGAATTCCGAGAAGGCTAACCCCTTTGAAAAGTTCGAGAAAAGCGCCCAGAATTCCGAGAAGGCTTACACCGTTGAAAATTTCGAAAAATGCGCCCTGAATTCCGAGAAGGCTAACCCCTTTGAAAATTTCGAAAAATGCGCCCAAAATTCCGAGAAGGCTAACCCCTTTGAACATTTCGAAAAATGCGCCCAGAATTCCGAGAACGCTAACTCCTTTGAAAATTTCGAAAAATGCGCCCAGAATTCCGAGAAGGCCAACCCCTTTGAAAATTTCGAAAAATGCGCCCAAAATTCCGAGAAGGCCAACCCCTTTGAAAATTTCGAAAAATGCGCCCAGAATTCCGAGAAGGCCCCTTTGAAAATTTCGAAAAATGCGCCCAGAATTCCGAGATGGCTAACCCCTTTGAAAATTTCCAAAAATGGGCCCAGAATGCCGAGAAGGCTAACCCCTTTGAAAATTTCGAGAAATGAGCCCAGAATGCCATGAAGTCTAACCCCTTTGAAAAAATCGAAAAATGCGCCCAGAATTCCGAGAAGGCTAACCCCTTTGAAAATTTCGAAAAATGCGCCCAGAATTCCGAGGAGGCTAACCCCTTTGAAAATTTCGAAAAATGCGCCCAGGATTCCGAGAAGGCTAACCCCTTTGAAAATTTCGAAAAATGCGCCCAGAATTCCGAGAAGGCAACCCCCTTTGAAAATTTCGAAAAAAGCGCCCAGAATTCCGAGAAGGCTTACCCCGTTGAAAATTTCGAAAAATGCGCCCTGACTTCCGAGAAGGCTAACCCCTTTGAAAATTTCGAAAAATGCGCCCAGAATTCCGAGAAGGCTAAACCCTTCGAAAATTTCGAAAAATGCGCCCAGAATTCCGAGAAGGCTAACCCGTTTGAAAATTTCGAAAAATGCGCCCAGAATTCCGAGAAGGCCAACCCCTTTGGAAATTTCGAAAAATGCGCCCTGAATTCCGAGAAGGTCAACCCCTTTAAAAATTTCGAAAAATGCGCCCAGAATTCCGAGGACGCTAACCCCTTTGAAAATTTCAAAAAATGTGCCCAGAATTCCGAGGAGGCTAACCCCTTTGAAAATTTCGAGAAATGCGCCCAGAATTCCGAGGAGGCTAACCCTTTTGAAAATTTCGAAAAATGTGCCCAGAATTCCGAGGAGGCTAACCCCTTTGAAAATTTCGAAAAATGCGCCCAGAATTCCGAGAAGGCTAACCCCTTTGAAAATTTCGAAAAATGCGCCCAGAATTCCGAGAAGGCTAACCAATTTGAAAATTTCGAAAAATGCGCCCAGAATTCCGAGAAGGCTAACCCCTTTGAAAATTTCGAAAAATGCGCCCAGAATTCCGAGATGGCTAACCCCTTTGAAAATTTCGAAAAATGCGCCCAGAATTCCGAGAAGGCTAACCCCTTTGAAAATTTCCAAAAATGAGCCCAGAATGCCGAGAAGGCTAACCCCTTTGAAAATTTCGAAAAATGAGCCCAGAATGCCATGAAGTCTAACCCCTTTGAAAATTTCGAAAAATGCGCCCAGAATTCCGAGGAGGCTAACCCCTTTGAAAATTTCGAAAAATGCGCCCAGGATTCCGAGAAGGCTAACCCCTTTGAAAATTTCGAAAAAAGCGCCCAGAATTCCGAGAAGGCTTACCCCGTTGAAAATTTCGAAAAATGCGCCCTGAATTCCGAGAAGGCTAACCCCTTTGAAAATTTCGAAAAATGCGCCCAGAATTCCGAGAAGGCTAAACCCTTTGAAAATTTCGAAAAATGCGCCCAGAATTCCGAGAAGGCTAACCCCTTTGAAAATTTCGAAAAATGCGCCCAGAATTCCGAGAAGGCTTACCCGTTTCAAAATTTCGAAAAATGCGCAGAGAATTCCGAGAAGGCCAACCCCTATGGAAATTTCGAAAAATGCGCCCTGAATTCCTAGAAGGCTAACCCCGTTGAAAATTTCGAAAAATGCGCCCAGAATTCCGAGAAGGCTAACCCTTTGGAAATTTCGAAAATGCGCCCAGAATTCTGAGAAGGCTAACCCCTTTGAAAATTTCATAAAATGCGCCCAGAATTCCGAGAAGGCTGATCAATTTGAACATTTTGAAAAATGCGCCCAGAATTCCGAGAAGGCTAACCCCTTTGAAAGTTTCGTAAAATGCGCCCAGTTTTCCGAGAAGGCTAACCCCTTTGAAAATTTCGAAAAATGCGCCCAGAATTCCGAGAAGGATAACCCCTTTGAAAATTTATAAAAATGAGCCCAGAATGCCGAGAAGGCTAACCCCTTTAAAAATTTCCAAAAATGAGCCCAGAATGCCGAGAAGTCTAACCCCTTTGAAAATTTCGAAAAATGCGCCCAGAATTCCGAGAAGGCTAATCCCTTTGAAAATTTCGAAGAATGCGCCCAGAATTCCGAGAAGGCTAACCCCTTTGAAAATTTCGAAAAATGCGGCCAGAATTCCGAGAAGGCTAACGCATTTGAAAATTTCGAAAAATGCGCCCAGAATTCCGAGAAGGCTAACCCATTTGAAAATTTCGAAAAATGCGCCCAGAATTCCGAGATGGCTAACCCTTTGAAAATTTCGAAAAATGCGCCCAGAATTCCCAGGAGGCTAACCCCTCTGAAAATTTCGAAAAATGCGCCAAGAATTCCGAGGACGGTAACCCCTTTGATAATTTCAAAAAATGTGCCCAGAATTCCGAGAAGGCTAACCCCTTTGAAAATTTCGAAAAATGCGCCCAGAATTCCGAGAAGGCTAACCCCTTTGGAAATTTCGAAAATGCGCCCAGAATTCCGAGAAGGCTAACCCCTTTGAAACTTTCAAAAAATGCGCCCAGAATTCCGAGAAGGCTAACCAATTTGAACATTTTGAAAAATGCGCCCAGAATTCCGAGAAGGCTAACCCCTTTGAAAGTTTCGAAAAATGCGCCCAGTTTTCCGAGAAGGCTAACCCCTTTGAAAATTTCGAAAAATGCGCCCAGAATTCCGAGAAGGATAACCCCTTTGCAAATTTATAAAAATGAGCCCAGAATGCCGAGAAGGCTAACCCCTTTAAAAATTTCCAAAAATGAGCACAGAATGCCATGAAGTCTAACTTCTGTGAAAAAATCTAAAATGCGCCCAGAATTCCGAGAAGGCTAACCCCTTTGAAAATTTCGAAAAATGCGCCCAGAATTCCGAGAAGGCTAACCCCTTTGACAATTTCGAAAAATGCGCCCTGAATTCCGAGAAGGCTAACCCCTTTGAAAATTTCGAAAAATGCGCCCAAAATTCCGAGAAGGCTAACCCCTTTGAACATTTCGAAAAATGCGCCCAGAATTCCGAGAACGCTAACCCCTTTGAAAATTTCGAAAAATGCGCCCAGAATTCCGAGAAGGCCAACCCCATTGAAAATTTCGAAAAATGCGCCCAGAATTCCGAGAAGGCCAACCCCTTTGAAAATTTCGAAAAATGCCCCCAGAATTCCGAGAAGGCCCCTTTGAAAATTTCGAAAAATGCGCCCAGAATTCCTAGATGGCTAACCCCTTTGAAAATTTCCAAAAATGAGCCCAGAATGCCGAGAAGGCTAACCCCTTTGAAAATTTCGAGAAATGAGCCCAGAATGCCATGAAGTCTAACCCCTTTGAAAAAATCGAAAAATGCGCCCAGAATTCCGAGAAGGCTAACCCCTTTGAAAATTTCGAAAAATGCGCCCAGGATTCCGAGAAGGCTAACCCCTTTGAAAATTTCGAAAAATGCGCCCAGAATACCGAGAAGGCAACCCCCTTTGAAAATTTCGAAAAAAGCGCCCAGAATTCCGAGAAGGCTTACCCCGTTGAAAATTTCGAAAAATGCGCCCTGACTTCCGAGAAGGCTAACCCCTTTGAAAATTTCGAAAAATGCGCCCAGAATTCCGAGAAGGCTAAACCCTTCGAAAATTTCGAAAAATGCGCCCAGAATTCCGAGAAGGCTAACCCGTTTGAAAATTTCGAAAAATGCGCCCAGAATTCCGAGAAGGCCAACCCCTTTGAAAATTTCGAGAAATGCGCCCAGAATTCCGAGGAGGCTAACCCTTTTGAAAATTTCGAAAAATGTGCCCAGAATTCCGAGGAGGCTAACCCCTTTGAAAATTTCGAAAAATGCGCCCAGAATTCCGAGAAGGCTAACCCCTTTGAAAATTTCGAAAAATGCGCCCAGAATTCCGAGAAGGCTAACCCCTTTGAAAATTTCAAAAAATGCGCCCAGAATTCCGAGAAGGCTAACCAATTTGAAAATTTCGAAAAATGCGCCCAGAATTCCGAGAAGGCTAACCCCTTTGAAAATTTCGAAAAATGCGCAAAGAATTCCGAGATGGCTAACCCCTTTGAAAATTTCGAAAAATGCGCCCAGAATTCCGAGAAGGCTAACCCCTTTGAAAATTTCCAAAAATGAGCCCAGAATGCCGAGAAGGCTAACCCCTTTGAAAATTTCGAAAAATGAGCCCAGAATGCCATGAAGTCTAACCCCTTTGAAAAAATCGAAAAATGCGCCCAGAATTCCGAGAAGGCTAACCCCTTTGAAAATTTCGAAAAATACGCCCAGAATTCCGAGGAGGCTAACCCCTTTGAAAATTTCGAAAAATGCGCCCAGGATTCCGAGAAGGCTAACCCCTTTGAAAATTTCGAAAAATGCGCCTAGAATTCCCAGAAGGCAAACCCCTTTGACAATTTCAAAAAATGCGCCCATAATTCCGAGAAGGCTAACCCCTTTGAAAATTTCGAAAAAAGCGCCCAGAATTCCGAGAAGGCTTACCCCGTTGAAAATTTCGAAAAATGCGCCCTGAATTCCGAGAAGGCTAACCCCTTTGAAAATTTCGAAAAATGCGCCCAGAATCCCGAGAAGGCTAAACCCTTTGAAAATTTCGAAAAATGCGCCCAGAATTCCGAGAAGGCTAACCCCTTTGAAAATTTCGAAAAATGCGCCCAGAATTCCGAGAAGGCCCCTTTGAAAATTTCGAAAAATGCGCCCAGAATGCCGAGAAGTCTAACCCCTTTGAAAATTTCGAAAAATGCGCCCAGAATTCCGAGAAGGCTAACCCCTTTGAAAATTTCGAAGAATGCGCCCAGAATTCCGAGAAGGCTAACCCGTTTGAAAATTTCGAAAAATGCGCCCAGAATTCCGAGAAGGCCAACCCCTTTGAAAATTTCCAGAAATGCGCCCAGAATTCCGAGGAGGCTAACCCTTTTGAAAATTTCGAAAAATGCGCCCAGAATACCGAGAAGGCAACCCCCTTTGAAAATTTCGAAAAAAGCGCCCAGAATTCCGAGAAGGCTTACCCCGTTGAAAATTTCGAAAAATGCGCCCTGACTTCCGAGAAGGCTAACCCCTTTGAAAATTTCGAAAAATGCGCCCAGAATTCCGAGAAGGCTAAACCCTTCGAAAATTTCGAAAAATGCGCCCAGAATTCCGAGAAGGCTAACCCGTTTGAAAATTTCGAAAAATGCGCCCAGAATTCCGAGAAGGCCAACCCCTTTGAAAATTTCGAGAAATGCGCCCAGAATTCCGAGGAGGCTAACCCTTTTGAAAATTTCGAAAAATGTGCCCAGAATTCCGAGGAGGCTAACCCCTTTGAAAATTTCGAAAAATGCGCCCAGAATTCCGAGAAGGCTAACCCCTTTGAAAATTTCGAAAAATGCGCCCAGAATTCCGAGAAGGCTAACCCCTTTGAAAATTTCAAAAAATGCGCCCAGAATTCCGAGAAGGCTAACCAATTTGAAAATTTCGAAAAATGCGCCCAGAATTCCGAGAAGGCTAACCCCTTTGAAAATTTCGAAAAATGCGCAAAGAATTCCGAGATGGCTAACCCCTTTGAAAATTTCGAAAAATGCGCCCAGAATTCCGAGAAGGCTAACCCCTTTGAAAATTTCGAAAAATGAGCCCAGAATGCCATGAAGTCTAACCCCTTTGAAAAAATCGAAAAATGCGCCCAGAATTCCGAGAAGGCTAACCCCTTTGAAAATTTCGAAAAATGCGCCCAGAATTCCGAGGAGGCTAACCCCTTTGAAAATTTCGAAAAATGCGCCCAGGATTCCGAGAAGGCTAACCCCTTTGAAAATTTCGAAAAATGAGCCCAGAATGCCATGAAGTCTAACCCCTTTGAAAAAATCGAAAAATGCGCCCAGAATTCCGAGAAGGCTAACCCCTTTGAAAATTTCGAAGAATGCGCCCAGAATACCGAGAAGGCTAACCCCTTTGAAAATTTCGAAAAATGCGCCCAGAATTCCGAGAAGGCTAACCCATTTGAAAATTTCGAAAAATGCGCCCAGAATTCCGAGATGGCTAACCCTTTGAAAATTTCGAAAAATGCGCCCAGAATTCCGAGGAGGCTAACCCCTCTGAAAATTTCGAAAAATGCGCCCAGAATTCCGAGGACGGTAACCCCTTTGATAATTTCAAAAAATGTGCCCAGAATTCCGAGAAGGCTAACCCCTTTGAAAATTTCGAAAAATGCGCCCAGAATTCCGAGAAGGCTAACCCCTTTGGAAATTTCGAAAATGCGCCCAGAATTCCGAGAAGGCTAACCCCTTTGAAAATTTCAAAAAATGCGCCCAGAATTCCGAGAAGGCTAACCAATTTGAACATTTTGAAAAATGCGCCCAGAATTCCGAGAAGGCTAACCCCTTTGAAAGTTTCGAAAAATGCGCCCAGTTTTCCGAGAAGGCTAACCCCTTTGAAAATTTCGAAAAATGCGCCCAGAATTCCGAGAAGGATAACCCCTTTGAAAATTTATAAAAATGAGCCCAGAATGCCGAGAAGGCTAACCCCTTTAAAAATTTCCAAAAATGAGCACAGAATGCCATGAAGTCTAACTTCTGTGAAAAAATCGAAAAATGCGCCCAGAATTCCGAGAAGGCTAACCCCTTTGAAAATTTCGAAAAATGCGCCCAGAATTCCGAGAAGGCTAACCCCTTTGACAATTTCGAAAAATGCGCCCAGAATTCCGAGAAGGCTAACCCCTTTGAAAAGTTCGAGAAAAGCGCCCAGAATTCCGAGAAGGCTTACACCGTTGAAAATTTCGAAAAATGCGCCCTGAATTCCGAGAAGGCTAACCCCTTTGAAAATTTCGAAAAATGCGCCCAAAATTCCGAGAAGGCTAACCCCTTTGAACATTTCGAAAAATGCGCCCAGAATTCCGAGAACGCTAACTCCTTTGAAAATTTCGAAAAATGCGCCCAGAATTCCGAGAAGGCCAACCCCTTTGAAAATTTCGAAAAATGCGCCCAAAATTCCGAGAAGGCCAACCCCTTTGAAAATTTCGAAAAATGCGCCCAAAATTCCGAGAAGGCCAACCCCTTTGAAAATTTCGAAAAATGCGCCCAGAATTCCGAGAAGGCCCCTTTGAAAATTTCGAAAAATGCGCCCAGAATTCCGAGATGGCTAACCCCTTTGAAAATTTCCAAAAATGAGCCCAGAATGCCGAGAAGGCTAACCCCTTTGAAAATTTCGAGAAATGAGCCCAGAATGCCATGAAGTCTAACCCCTTTGAAAAAATCGAAAAATGCGCCCAGAATTCCGAGAAGGCTAACCCCGTTGAAAATTTCGAAAAATGCGCCCAGAATTCCGAGGACGGTAACCCCTTTGATAATTTCAAAAAATGTGCCCAGAATTCCGAGAAGGCTAACCCCTTTGAAAATTTCGAAAAATGCGCCCAGAATTCCGAGAAGGCTAACCCCTTTGGAAATTTCGAAAATGCGCCCAGAATTCCGAGAAGGCTAACCCCTTTGAAAATTTCAAAAAATGCGCCCAGAATTCCGAGAAGGCTAACCAATTTGAACATTTTGAAAAATGCGCCCAGAATTCCGAGAAGGCTAACCCCTTTGAAAGTTTCGAAAAATGCGCCCAGTTTTCCGAGAAGGCTAACCCCTTTGAAAATTTCGAAAAATGCGCCCAGAATTCCGAGAAGGATAACCCCTTTGAAAATTTATAAAAATGAGCCCAGAATGCCGAGAAGGCTAACCCCTTTAAAAATTTCCAAAAATGAGCACAGAATGCCATGAAGTCTAACTTCTGTGAAAAAATCGAAAAATGCGCCCAGAATTCCGAGAACGCTAACTCCTTTGAAAATTTCGAAAAATGCGCCCAGAATTCCGAGAAGGCCAACCCCTTTGAAAATTTCGAAAAATGCGCCCAAAATTCCGAGAAGGCCAACCCCTTTGAAAATTTCGAAAAATGCGCCCAGAATTCCGAGAAGGCCCCTTTGAAAATTTCGAAAAATGCGCCCAGAATTCCGAGATGGCTAACCCCTTTGAAAATTTCCAAAAATGAGCCCAGAATGCCGAGAAGGCTAACCCCTTTGAAAATTTCGAGAAATGAGCCCAGAATGCCATGAAGTCTAACCCCTTTGAAAAAATCGAAAAATGCGCCCAGAATTCCGAGAAGGCTAACCCCTTTGAAAATTTCGAAAAATGCGCCCAGAATTCCGAGGAGGCTAACCCCTTTGAAAATTTCGAAAAATGCGCCCAGGATTCCGAGAAGGCTAACCCCTTTGAAAATTTCGAAAAATGCGCCCAGAATTCCGAGAAGGCAACCCCCTTTGAAAATTTCGAAAAAAGCGCCCAGAATTCCGAGAAGGCTTACCCCGTTGAAAATTTCGAAAAATGCGCCCTGACTTCCGGGAAGGCTAACCCCTTTGAAAATTTCGAAAAATGCGCCCAGAATTCCGAGAAGGCTAAACCCTTCGAAAATTTCGAAAAATGCGCCCAGAATTCCGAGAAGGCTAACCCGTTTGAAAATTTCGAAAAATGCGCCCAGAATTCCGAGAAGGCCAACCCCTTTGGAAATTTCGAAAAATGCGCCCTGAATTCCGAGAAGGTCAACCCCTTTAAAAATTTTGAAAAATGCGCCCAGAATTCCGAGGACGCTAACCCCTTTGAAAATTTCAAAAAATGTGCCCAGAATTCCGAGGAGGCTAACCCCTTTGAAAATTTCGAGAAATGCGCCCAGAATTCCGAGGAGGCTAACCCTTTTGAAAATTTCGAAAAATGTGCCCAGAATTCCGAGGAGGCTAACCCCTTTGAAAATTTCGAAAAATGCGCCCAGAATTCCGAGAAGGCTAACCCCTTTGAAAATTTTGAAAAATGCGCCCAGAATTCCGAGAAGGCTAACCAATTTGAAAATTTCGAAAAATGCGCCCAGAATTCCGAGAAGGCTAACCCCTTTGAAAATTTCGAAAAATGCGCCCAGAATTCCGAGATGGCTAACCAATTTGAAAATTTCGAAAAATGCGCCCAGAATTCCGAGAAGGCTAACCCCTTTGAAAATATCCAAAAATGAGCCCAGAATGCCGAGAAGGCTAACCCCTTTGAAAATTTCGAAAAATGAGCCCAGAATGCCATGAAGTCTAACCCCTTTGAAAATTTCGAAAAATGCGCCCAGAATTCCGAGGAGGCTAACCCCTTTGAAAATTTCGAAAAATGCGCCCAGGATTCCGAGAAGGCTAACCCCTTTGAAAATTTCGAAAAAAGCGCCCAGAATTCCGAGAAGGCTTACCCCGTTGAAAATTTCGAAAAATGCGCCCTGAATTCCGAGAAGGCTAACCCCTTTGAAAATTCCGAAAAATGCGCCCAGAATTCCGAGAAGGCTAAACCCTTTGAAAATTTCGAAAAATGCGCCCAGAATTCCGAGAAGGCTAACCCCTTTGAAAATTTCGAAAAATGCGCCCAGAATTCCGAGAAGGCTTACCTGTTTCAAAATTTCGAAAAATGCGCAGAGAATTCCGAGAAGGCCAACCCCTATGGAAATTTCGAAAAATGCGCCCTGAATTCCTAGAAGGCTAACCCCGTTGAAAATTTCGAAAAATGCGCCCAGAATTCCGAGAAGGCTAACCCTTTGGAAATTTCGAAAATGCGCCCAGAATTCCGAGAAGGCTAACCCCTTTGAAAATTTCATAAAATGCGCCCAGAATTCCGAGAAGGCTAATCAATTTGAACATTTTGAAAAATGCGCCCAGAATTCCGAGAAGGCTAACCCCTTTGAAAGTTTCGTAAAATGCGCCCAGTTTTCCGAGAAGGCTAACCCCTTTGAAAATTTCGAAAAATGCGCCCAGAATTCCGAGAAGGATAACCCCTTTGAAAATTTATAAAAATGAGCCCAGAATGCCGAGAAGGCTAACCCCTTTAAAAATTTCCAAAAATGAGCCCAGAATGCCGAGAAGTCTAACCCCTTTGAAAATTTCGAAAAATGCGCCCAGAATTCCGAGAAGGCTAATCCCTTTGAAAATTTCGAAGAATGCGCCCAGAATTCCGAGAAGGCTAACCCCTTTGAAAATTTCGAAAAATGCGCCCAGAATTCCGAGAAGGCTAACGCATTTGAAAATTTCGAAAAATGCGCCCAGAATTCCGAGAAGGCTAACCCATTTGAAAATTTCGAAAAATGCGCCCAGAATTCCGAGATGGCTAACCCTTTGAAAATTTCGAAAAATGCGCCCAGAATTCCCAGGAGGCTAACCCCTCTGAAAATTTCGAAAAATGCGCCAAGAATTCCGAGGACGGTAACCCCTTTGATAATTTCAAAAAATGTGCCCAGAATTCCGAGAAGGCTAACCCCTTTGAAAATTTCGAAAAATGCGCCCAGAATTCCGAGAAGGCTAACCCCTTTGGAAATTTCGAAAATGCGCCCAGAATTCCGAGAAGGCTAACCCCTTTGAAACTTTCAAAAAATGCGCCCAGAATTCCGAGAAGGCTAACCAATTTGAACATTTTGAAAAATGCGCCCAGAATTCCGAGAAGGCTAACCCCTTTGAAAGTTTCGAAAAATGCGCCCAGTTTTCCGAGAAGGCTAACCCCTTTGAAAATTTCGAAAAATGCGCCCAGAATTCCGAGAAGGATAACCCCTTTGCAAATTTATAAAAATGAGCCCAGAATGCCGAGAAGGCTAACCCCTTTAAAAATTTCCAAAAATGAGCACAGAATGCCATGAAGTCTAACTTCTGTGAAAAAATCTAAAATGCGCCCAGAATTCCGAGAAGGCTAACCCCTTTGAAAATTTCGAAAAATGCGCCCAGAATTCCGAGAAGGCTAACCCCTTTGACAATTTCGAAAAATGCGCCCTGAATTCCGAGAAGGCTAACCCCTTTGAAAATTTCGAAAAATGCGCCCAAAATTCCGAGAAGGCTAACCCCTTTGAACATTTCGAAAAATGCGCCCAGAATTCCGAGAACGCTAACCCCTTTGAAAATTTCGAAAAATGCGCCCAGAATTCCGAGAAGGCCAACCCCTTTGAAAATTTCGAAAAATGCGCCCAGAATTCCGAGAAGGCCAACCCCTTTGAAAATTTCGAAAAATGCCCCCAGAATTCCGAGAAGGCCCCTTTGAAAATTTCGAAAAATGCGCCCAGAATTCCGAGATGGCTAACCCCTTTGAAAATTTCCAAAAATGAACCCAGAATGCCGAGAAGGCTAACCCCTTTGAAAATTTCGAGAAATGAGCCCAGAATGCCATGAAGTCTAACCCCTTTGAAAAAATCGAAAAATGCGCCCAGAATTCCGAGAAGGCTAACCCCTTTGAAAATTTCGAAAAATGCGCCCAGGATTCCGAGAAGGCTAACCCCTTTGAAAATTTCGAAAAATGCGCCCAGAATACCGAGAAGGCAACCCCCTTTGAAAATTTCGAAAAAAGCGCCCAGAATTCCGAGAAGGCTTACCCCGTTGAAAATTTCGAAAAATGCGCCCTGACTTCCGAGAAGGCTAACCCCTTTGAAAATTTCGAAAAATGCGCCCAGAATTCCGAGAAGGCTAAACCCTTCGAAAATTTCGAAAAATGCGCCCAGAATTCCGAGAAGGCTAACCCGTTTGAAAATTTCGAAAAATGCGCCCAGAATTCCGAGAAGGCCAACCCCTTTGAAAATTTCGAGAAATGCGCCCAGAATTCCGAGGAGGCTAACCCTTTTGAAAATTTCGAAAAATGTGCCCAGAATTCCGAGGAGGCTAACCCCTTTGAAAATTTCGAAAAATGCGCCCAGAATTCCGAGAAGGCTAACCCCTTTGAAAATTTCGAAAAATGCGCCCAGAATTCCGAGAAGGCTAACCCCTTTGAAAATTTCAAAAAATGCGCCCAGAATTCCGAGAAGGCTAACCAATTTGAAAATTTCGAAAAATGCGCCCAGAATTCCGAGAAGGCTAACCCCTTTGAAAATTTCGAAAAATGCGCAAAGAATTCCGAGATGGCTAACCCCTTTGAAAATTTCGAAAAATGCGCCCAGAATTCCGAGAAGGCTAACCCCTTTGAAAATTTCCAAAAATGAGCCCAGAATGCCGAGAAGGCTAACCCCTTTGAAAATTTCGAAAAATGAGCCCAGAATGCCATGAAGTCTAACCCCTTTGAAAAAATCGAAAAATGCGCCCAGAATTCCGAGAAGGCTAACCCCTTTGAAAATTTCGAAAAATACGCCCAGAATTCCGAGGAGGCTAACCCCTTTGAAAATTTCGAAAAATGCGCCCAGGATTCCGAGAAGGCTAACCCCTTTGAAAATTTCGAAAAATGCGCCCAGAATTCCCAGAAGGCAAACCCCTTTGACAATTTCGAAAAATGCGCCCATAATTCCGAGAAGGCTAACCCCTTTGAAAATTTCGAAAAAAGCGCCCAGAATTCCGAGAAGGCTTACCCCGTTGAAAATTTCGAAAAATGCGCCCTGAATTCCGAGAAGGCTAACCCCTTTGAAAATTTCGAAAAATGCGCCCAGAATCCCGAGAAGGCTAAACCCTTTGAAAATTTCGAAAAATGCGCCCAGAATTCCGAGAAGGCTAACCCCTTAGAAAATTTCGAAAAATGCGCCCAGAATTCCGAGAAGGCCCCTTTGAAAATTTCGAAAAATGCGCCCAGAATGCCGAGAAGTCTAACCCCTTTGAAAATTTCGAAAAATGCGCCCAGAATTCCGAGAAGGCTAACCCCTTTGAAAATTTCGAAGAATGCGCCCAGAATTCCGAGAAGGCTAACCCGTTTGAAAATTTCGAAAAATGCGCCCAGAATTCCGAGAAGGCCAACCCCTTTGAAAATTTCCAGAAATGCGCCCAGAATTCCGAGGAGGCTAACCCTTTTGAAAATTTCGAAAAATGCGCCCAGAATACCGAGAAGGCAACCCCCTTTGAAAATTTCGAAAAAAGCGCCCAGAATTCCGAGAAGGCTTACCCCGTTGAAAATTTCGAAAAATGCGCCCTGACTTCCGAGAAGGCTAACCCCTTTGAAAATTTCGAAAAATGCGCCCAGAATTCCGAGAAGGCTAAACCCTTCGAAAATTTCGAAAAATGCGCCCAGAATTCCGAGAAGGCTAACCCGTTTGAAAATTTCGAAAAATGCGCCCAGAATTCCGAGAAGGCCAACCCCTTTGAAAATTTCGAGAAATGCGCCCAGAATTCCGAGGAGGCTAACCCTTTTGAAAATTTCGAAAAATGTGCCCAGAATTCCGAGGAGGCTAACCCCTTTGAAAATTTCGAAAAATGCGCCCAGAATTCCGAGAAGGCTAACCCCTTTGAAAATTTCGAAAAATGCGCCCAGAATTCCGAGAAGGCTAACCCCTTTGAAAATTTCAAAAAATGCGCCCAGAATTCCGAGAAGGCTAACCAATTTGAAAATTTCGAAAAATGCGCCCAGAATTCCGAGAAGGCTAACCCCTTTGAAAATTTCGAAAAATGCGCAAAGAATTCCGAGATGGCTAACCCCTTTGAAAATTTTGAAAAATGCGCCCAGAATTCCGAGAAGGCTAACCCCTTTGAAAATTTCCAAAAATGAGCCCAGAATGCCGAGAAGGCTAACCCCTTTGAAAATTTCGAAAAATGAGCCCAGAATGCCATGAAGTCTAACCCCTTTGAAAAAATCGAAAAATGCGCCCAGAATTCCGAGAAGGCTAACCCCTTTGAAAATTTCGAAAAATGCGCCCAGAATTCCGAGGAGGCTAACCCCTTTGAAAATTTCGAAAATTCGCCCAGGATTCAGAGAAGGCTAACCCCTTTGAAAATTTCGAAAAATGCGCCCAGAATTCCCAGAAGGCAAACCCCTTTGACAATTTCGAAAAATGCGCCCATAATTCCGAGAAGGCTAACCCCTTTGAATATTTCGAAAAAAGCGCCCAGAATTCCGAGAAGGCTTACCCCGTTGAAAATTTCGAAAAATGCGCCCTGAATTCCGAGAAGGCTAACCCCTTTGAAAATTTCGAAAAATGCGCCCAGAATCCCGAGAAGGCTAAACCCTTTGAAAATTTAGAAAAATGCGCCCAGAATTCCGAGAAGGCTAACCCCTTTGAAAATTTCGAAAAATGCGCCCAGAATTCCGAGAAGGCCCCTTTGAAAATTTCGAAAAATGCGCCCAGAATGCCGAGAAGTCTAACCCCTTTGAAAATTTCGAAAAATGCGCCCAGAATTCCGAGAAGGCTAACCCCTTTGAAAATTTCGAAGAATGCGCCCAGAATACCGAGAAGGCTAACCCCTTTGAAAATTTCGAAAAATGCGCCCAGAATTCCGAGAAGGCTAACCCATTTGAAAATTTCGAAAAATGCGCCCAGAATTCCGAGATGGCTAACCCTTTGAAAATTTCGAAAAATGCGCCCAGAATTCCGAGGAGGCTAACCCCTCTGAAAATTTCGAAAAATGCGCCCAGAATTCCGAGGACGGTAACCCCTTTGATAATTTCAAAAAATGTGCCCAGAATTCCGAGAAGGCTAACCCCTTTGAAAATTTCGAAAAATGCGCCCAGAATTCCGAGAAGGCTAACCCCTTTGGAAATTTCGAAAATGCGCCCAGAATTCCGAGAAGGCTGACCCCTTTGAAAATTTCAAAAAATGCGCCCAGAATTCCGAGAAGGCTAACCAATTTGAACATTTTGAAAAATGCGCCCAGAATTCCGAGAAGGCTAACCCCTTTGAAAGTTTCGAAAAATGCGCCCAGTTTTCCGAGAAGGCTAACCCCTTTGAAAATTTCGAAAAATGCGCCCAGAATTCCGAGAAGGATAACCCCTTTGAAAATTTATAAAAATGAGCCCAGAATGCCGAGAAGGCTAACCCCTTTAAAAATTTCCAAAAATGAGCACAGAATGCCATGAAGTCTAACTTCTGTGAAAAAATCGAAAAATGCGCCCAGAATTCCGAGAAGGCTAACCCCTTTGAAAATTTCGAAAAATGCGCCCAGAATTCCGAGAAGGCTAACCCCTTTGACAATTTCGAAAAATGCGCCCAGAATTCCGAGAAGGCTAACCCCTTTGAAAAGTTCGAGAAAAGCGCCCAGAATTCCGAGAAGGCTTACACCGTTGAAAATTTCGAAAAATGCGCCCTGAATTCCGAGAAGGCTAACCCCTTTGAAAATTTCGAAAAATGCGCCCAAAATTCCGAGAAGGCTAACCCCTTTGAACATTTCGAAAAATGCGCCCAGAATTCCGAGAACGCTAACTCCTTTGAAAATTTCGAAAAATGCGCCCAGAATTCCGAGAAGGCCAACCCCTTTGAAAATTTCGAAAAATGCGCCCAAAATTCCGAGAAGGCCAACCCCTTTGAAAATTTCGAAAAATGCGCCCAAAATTCCGAGAAGGCCAACCCCTTTGAAAATTTCGAAAAATGCGCCCAGAATTCCGAGAAGGCCCCTTTGAAAATTTCGAAAAATGCGCCCAGAATTCCGAGATGGCTAACCCCTTTGAAAATTTCCAAAAATGAGCCCAGAATGCCGAGAAGGCTAACCCCTTTGAAAATTTCGAGAAATGAGCCCAGAATGCCATAAAGTCTAACCCCTTTGAAAAAATCGAAAAATGCGCCCAGAATTCCGAGAAGGCTAACCCCTTTGAAAATTTCGAAAAATGCGCCCAGAATTCCGAGGAGGCTAACCCCTTTGAAAATTTCGAAAAATGCGCCCAGGATTCCGAGAAGGCTAACCCCTTTGAAAATTTCGAAAAATGCGCCCAGAATTCCGAGAAGGCAACCCCCTTTGAAAATTTCGAAAAAAGCGCCCAGAATTCCGAGAAGGCTTACCCCGTTGAAAATTTCGAAAAATGCGCCCTGACTTCCGAGAAGGCTAACCCCTTTGAAAATTTCGAAAAATGCGCCCAGAATTCCGAGAAGGCTAAACCCTTCGAAAATTTCGAAAAATGCGCCCAGAATTCCGAGAAGGCTAACCCGTTTGAAAATTTCGAAAAATGCGCCCAGAATTCCGAGAAGGCCAACCCCTTTGGAAATTTCGAAAAATGCGCCCTGAATTCCGAGAAGGCCAACCCCTTTAAAAATTTCGAAAAATGCGCACGGAATTCCGAGGACGCTAACCCCTTTGAAAATTTCAAAAAATGTGCCCAGAATTCCGAGGAGGCTAACCCCTTTGAAAATTTCGAGAAATGCGCCCAGAATTCCGAGGAGGCTAACCCTTTTGAAAATTTCGAAAAATGTGCCCAGAATTCCGAGGAGGCTAACCCCTTTGAAAATTTCGAAAAATGCGCCCAGAATTCCGAGAAGGCTAACCCCTTTGAAAATTTCGAAAAATGCGCCCAGAATTCCGAGAAGGCTAACCCCTTTGAAAATTTCAAAAAATGCGCCCAGAATTCCGAGAAGGCTAACCAATTTGAAAATTTCGAAAAATGCGCCCAGAATTCCGAGAAGGCTAACCCCTTTGAAAATTTCGAAAAATGCGCCCAGAATTCCGAGATGGCTAACCCCTTTGAAAATTTCGAAAAATGCGCCCAGAATTCCGAGAAGGCTAACCCCTTTGAAAATTTCCAAAAATGAGCCCAGAATGCCGAGAAGGCTAACCCCTTTGAAAATTTCGAAAAATGAGCCCAGAATGCCATGAAGTCTAACCCCTTTGAAAATTTCGAAAAATGCGCCCAGAATTCCGAGGAGGCTAACCCCTTTGAAAATTTCGAAAAATGCGCCCAGGATTCCGAGAAGGCTAACCCCTTTGAAAATTTCGAAAAAAGCGCCCAGAATTCCGAGAAGGCTTACCCCGTTGAAAATTTCGAAAAATGCGCCCTGAATTCCGAGAAGGCTAACCCCTTTGAAAATTTCGAAAAATGCGCCCAGAATTCCGAGAAGGCTAAACCCTTTGAAAATTTCGAAAAATGCGCCCAGAATTCCGAGAAGGCTAACCCCTTTGAAAATTTCGAAAAATGCGCCCAGAATTCCGAGAAGGCTTACCCGTTTCAAAATTTCGAAAAATGCGCAGAGAATTCCGAGAAGGCCAACCCCTATGGAAATTTCGAAAAATGCGCCCTGAATTCCTAGAAGGCTAACCCCGTTGAAAATTTCGAAAAATGCGCCCAGAATTCCGAGAAGGCTAACCCTTTGGAAATTTCGAAAATGCGCCCAGAATTCCGAGAAGGCTAACCCCTTTGAAAATTTCATAAAATGCGCCCAGAATTCCGAGAAGGCTAATCAATTTGAACATTTTGAAAAATGCGCCCAGAATTCCGAGAAGGCTAACCCCTTTGAAAGTTTCGTAAAATGCGCCCAGTTTTCCGACAAGGCTAACCCCTTTGAAAATTTCGAAAAATGCGCCCAGAATTCCGAGAAGGATAACCCCTTTGAAAATTTATAAAAATGAGCCCAGAATGCCGAGAAGGCTAACCCCTTTAAAAATTTCCAAAAATGAGCCCAGAATGCCGAGAAGTCTAACCCCTTTGAAAATTTCGAAAAATGCGCCCAGAATTCCGAGAAGGCTAATCCCTTTGAAAATTTAGAAGAATGCTCCCAGAATTCCGAGAAGGCTAACCCCTTTGAAAATTTCGAAAAATGCGCCCAGAATTCCGAGAAGGCTAACGCATTTGAAAATTTCGAAAAATGCGCCCAGAATTCCGAGAAGGCTAACCCATTTGAAAATTTCGAAAAATGCGCCCAGAATTCCGAGATGGCTAACCCTTTGAAAATTTCGAAAAATGCGCCCAGAATTCCGAGGAGGCTAACCCCTCTGAAAATTTCGAAAAATGCGCCCAGAATTCCGAGGACGGTAACCCCTTTGATAATTTCAAAAAATGTGCCCAGAATTCCGAGAAGGCTAACCCCTTTGAAAATTTCGAAAAATGCGCCCAGAATTCCGAGAAGGCTAACCCCTTTGGAAATTTCGAAAATGCGCCCAGAATTCCGAGAAGGCTAACCCCTTTGAAAATTTCAAAAAATGCGCCCAGAATTCCGAGAAGGCTAACCAATTTGAACATTTTGAAAAATGCGCCCAGAATTCCGAGAAGGCTAACCCCTTTGAAAGTTTCGAAAAATGCGCCCAGTTTTCCGAGAAGGCTAACCCCTTTGAAAATTTCGAAAAATGCGCCCAGAATTCCGAGAAGGATAACCCCTTTGCAAATTTATAAAAATGAGCCCAGAATGCCGAGAAAGCTAACCCCTTTAAAAATTTCCAAAAATGAGCACAGAATGCCATGAAGTCTAACTTCTGTGAAAAAATCTAAAATGCGCCCAGAATTCCGAGAAGGCTAACCCCTTTGAAAATTTCGAAAAAAGCGCCCAGAATTCCGAGAAGGCTTACCCCGTTGAAAATTTCGAAAAATGCGCCCTGACTTCCGAGAAGGCTAACCCCTTTGAAAATTTCGAAAAATGCGCCCAGAATTCCGAGAAGGCTAAACCCTTCGAAAATTTCGAAAAATGCGCCCAGAATTCCGAGAAGGCTAACCCGTTTGAAAATTTCGAAAAATGCGCCCAGAATTCCGAGAAGGCCAACCCCTTTGAAAATTTCGAGAAATGCGCCCAGAATTCCGAGGAGGCTAACCCTTTTGAAAATTTCGAAAAATGTGCCCAGAATTCCGAGGAGGCTAACCCCTTTGAAAATTTCGAAAAATGCGCCCAGAATTCCGAGAAGGCTAACCCCTTTGAAAATTTCGAAAAATGCGCCCAGAATTCCGAGAAGGCTAACCCCTTTGAAAATTTCAAAAAATGCGCCCAGAATTCCGAGAAGGCTAACCAATTTGAAAATTTCGAAAAATGCGCCCAGAATTCCGAGAAGGCTAACCCCTTTGAAAATTTCGAAAAATGCGCAAAGAATTCCGAGATGGCTAACCCCTTTGAAAATTTCGAAAAATGCGCCCAGAATTCCGAGAAGGCTAACCCCTTTGAAAATTTCCAAAAATGAGCCCAGAATGCCGAGAAGGCTAACCCCTTTGAAAATTTCGAAAAATGAGCCCAGAATGCCATGAAGTCTAACCCCTTTGAAAAAATCGAAAAATGCGCCCAGAATTCCGAGAAGGCTAACCCCTTTGAAAATTTCGAAAAATACGCCCAGAATTCCGAGGAGGCTAACCCCTTTGAAAATTTCGAAAAATGCGCCCAGGATTCCGAGAAGGCTAACCCCTTTGAAAATTTCGAAAAATGCGCCCAGAATTCCCAGAAGGCAAACCCCTTTGACAATTTCGAAAAATGCGCCCATAATTCCGAGAAGGCTAACCCCTTTGAAAATTTCGAAAAAAGCGCCCAGAATTCCGAGAAGGCTTACCCCGTTGAAAATTTCGAAAAATGCGCCCTGAATTCCGAGAAGGCTAACCCCTTTGAAAATTTCGAAAAATGCGCCCAGAATCCCGAGAAGGCTAAACCCTTTGAAAATTTCGAAAAATGCGCCCAGAATTCCGAGAACGCTAACCCCTTTGAAAATTTCGAAAAATGCGCCCAGAATTCCGAGAAGGCCCCTTTGAAAATTTCGAAAAATGCGCCCAGAATGCCGAGAAGTCTAACCCCTTTGAAAATTTCGAAAAATGCGCCCAGAATTCCGAGAAGGCTAACCCCTTTGAAAATTTCGAAGAATGCGCCCAGAATTCCGAGAAGGCTAACCCGTTTGAAAATTTCGAAAAATGCGCCCAGAATTCCGAGAAGGCCAACCCCTTTGAAAATTTCCAGAAATGCGCCCAGAATTCCGAGGAGGCTAACCCTTTTGAAAATTTCGAAAAATGCGCCCAGAATACCGAGAAGGCAACCCCCTTTGAAAATTTCGAAAAAAGCGCCCAGAATTCCGAGAAGGCTTACCCCGTTGAAAATTTCGAAAAATGCGCCCTGACTTCCGAGAAGGCTAACCCCTTTGAAAATTTCGAAAAATGCGCCCAGAATTCCGAGAAGGCTAAACCCTTCGAAAATTTCGAAAAATGCGCCCAGAATTCCGAGAAGGCTAACCCGTTTGAAAATTTCGAAAAATGCGCCCAGAATTCCGAGAAGGCCAACCCCTTTGAAAATTTCGAGAAATGCGCCCAGAATTCCGAGGAGGCTAACCCTTTTGAAAATTTCGAAAAATGTGCCCAGAATTCCGAGGAGGCTAACCCCTTTGAAAATTTCGAAAAATGCGCCCAGAATTCCGAGAAGGCTAACCCCTTTGAAAATTTCGAAAAATGCGCCCAGAATTCCGAGAAGGCTAACCCCTTTGAAAATTTCAAAAAATGCGCCCAGAATTCCGAGAAGGCTAACCAATTTGAAAATTTCGAAAAATGCGCCCAGAATTCCGAGAAGGCTAACCCCTTTGAAAATTTCGAAAAATGCGCAAAGAATTCCGAGATGGCTAACCCCTTTGAAAATTTCGAAAAATGCGCCCAGAATTCCGAGAAGGCTAACCCCTTTGAAAATTTCCAAAAATGAGCCCAGAATGCCGAGAAGGCTAACCCCTTTGAAAATTTCGAAAAATGAGCCCAGAATGCCATGAAGTCTAACCCCTTTGAAAAAATCGAAAAATGCGCCCAGAATTCCGAGAAGGCTAACCCCTTTGAAAATTTCGAAAAATGCGCCCAGAATTCCGAGGATGCTAACCCCTTTGAAAATTTCGAAAATTCGCCCAGGATTCAGAGAAGGCTAACCCCTTTGAAAATTTCGAAAAATGCGCCCAGAATTCCCAGAAGGCAAACCCCTTTGACAATTTCGAAAAATGCGCCCATAATTCCGAGAAGGCTAACCCCTTTGAATATTTCGAAAAAAGCGCCCAGAATTCCGAGAAGGCTTACCCCGTTGAAAATTTCGAAAAATGCGCCCTGAATTCCGAGAAGGCTAACCCCTTTGAAAATTTCGAAAAATGCGCCCAGAATCCCGAGAAGGCTAAACCCTTTGAAAATTTAGAAAAATGCGCCCAGAATTCCGAGAAGGCTAACCCCTTTGAAAATTTCGAAAAATGCGCCCAGAATTCCGAGAAGGCCCCTTTGAAAATTTCGAAAAATGCGCCCAGAATGCCGAGAAGTCTAACCCCTTTGAAAATTTCGAAAAATGCGCCCAGAATTCCGAGAAGGCTAACCCCTTTGAAAATTTCGAAGAATGCGCCCAGAATACCGAGAAGGCTAACCCCTTTGAAAATTTCGAAAAATGCGCCCAGAATTCCGAGAAGGCTAACCCATTTGAAAATTTCGAAAAATGCGCCCAGAATTCCGAGATGGCTAACCCTTTGAAAATTTCGAAAAATGCGCCCAGAATTCCGAGGAGGCTAACCCCTCTGAAAATTTCGAAAAATGCGCCCAGAATTCCGAGGACGGTAACCCCTTTGATAATTTCAAAAAATGTGCCCAGAATTCCGAGAAGGCTAACCCCTTTGAAAATTTCGAAAAATGCGCCCAGAATTCCGAGAAGGCTAACCCCTTTGGAAATTTCGAAAATGCGCCCAGAATTCCGAGAAGGCTGACCCCTTTGAAAATTTCAAAAAATGCGCCCAGAATTCCGAGAAGGCTAACCAATTTGAACATTTTGAAAAATGCGCCCAGAATTCCGAGAAGGCTAACCCCTTTGAAAGTTTCGAAAAATGCGCCCAGTTTTCCGAGAAGGCTAACCCCTTTGAAAATTTCGAAAAATGCGCCCAGAATTCCGAGAAGGATAACCCCTTTGAAAATTTATAAAAATGAGCCCAGAATGCCGAGAAGGCTAACCCCTTTAAAAATTTCCAAAAATGAGCACAGAATGCCATGAAGTCTAACTTCTGTGAAAAAATCGAAAAATGCGCCCAGAATTCCGAGAAGGCTAACCCCTTTGAAAATTTCGAAAAATGCGCCCAGAATTCCGAGAAGGCTAACCCCTTTGACAATTTCGAAAAATGCGCCCAGAATTCCGAGAAGGCTAACCCCTTTGAAAAGTTCGAGAAAAGCGCCCAGAATTCCGAGAAGGCTTACACCGTTGAAAATTTCGAAAAATGCGCCCTGAATTCCGAGAAGGCTAACCCCTTTGAAAATTTCGAAAAATGCGCCCAAAATTCCGAGAAGGCTAACCCCTTTGAACATTTCGAAAAATGCGCCCAGAATTCCGAGAACGCTAACTCCTTTGAAAATTTCGAAAAATGCGCCCAGAATTCCGAGAAGGCCAACCCCTTTGAAAATTTCGAAAAATGCGCCCAAAATTCCGAGAAGGCCAACCCCTTTGAAAATTTCGAAAAATGCGCCCAAAATTCCGAGAAGGCCAACCCCTTTGAAAATTTCGAAAAATGCGCCCAGAATTCCGAGAAGGCCCCTTTGAAAATTTCGAAAAATGCGCCCAGAATTCCGAGATGGCTAACCCCTTTGAAAATTTCCAAAAATGAGCCCAGAATGCCGAGAAGGCTAACCCCTTTGAAAATTTCGAGAAATGAGCCCAGAATGCCATAAAGTCTAACCCCTTTGAAAAAATCGAAAAATGCGCCCAGAATTCCGAGAAGGCTAACCCCTTTGAAAATTTCGAAAAATGCGCCCAGAATTCCGAGGAGGCTAACCCCTTTGAAAATTTCGAAAAATGCGCCCAGGATTCCGAGAAGGCTAACCCCTTTGAAAATTTCGAAAAATGCGCCCAGAATTCCGAGAAGGCAACCCCCTTTGAAAATTTCGAAAAAAGCGCCCAGAATTCCGAGAAGGCTTACCCCGTTGAAAATTTCGAAAAATGCGCCCTGACTTCCGAGAAGGCTAACCCCTTTGAAAATTTCGAAAAATGCGCCCAGAATTCCGAGAAGGCTAAACCCTTCGAAAATTTCGAAAAATGCGCCCAGAATTCCGAGAAGGCTAACCCGTTTGAAAATTTCGAAAAATGCGCCCAGAATTCCGAGAAGGCCAACCCCTTTGGAAATTTCGAAAAATGCGCCCTGAATTCCGAGAAGGCCAACCCCTTTAAAAATTTCGAAAAATGCGCCCAGAATTCCGAGGACGCTAACCCCTTTGAAAATTTCAAAAAATGTGCCCAGAATTCCGAGGAGGCTAACCCCTTTGAAAATTTCGAGAAATGCGCCCAGAATTCCGAGGAGGCTAACCCTTTTGAAAATTTCGAAAAATGTGCCCAGAATTCCGAGGAGGCTAACCCCTTTGAAAATTTCGAAAAATGCGCCCAGAATTCCGAGAAGGCTAACCCCTTTGAAAATTTCGAAAAATGCGCCCAGAATTCCGAGAAGGCTAACCCCTTTGAAAATTTCAAAAAATGCGCCCAGAATTCCGAGAAGGCTAACCAATTTGAAAATTTCGAAAAATGCGCCCAGAATTCCGAGAAGGCTAACCCCTTTGAAAATTTCGAAAAATGCGCCCAGAATTCCGAGATGGCTAACCCCTTTGAAAATTTCGAAAAATGCGCCCAGAATTCCGAGAAGGCTAACCCCTTTGAAAATTTCCAAAAATGAGCCCAGAATGCCGAGAAGGCTAACCCCTTTGAAAATTTCGAAAAATGAGCCCAGAATGCCATGAAGTCTAACCCCTTTGAAAATTTCGAAAAATGCGCCCAGAATTCCGAGGAGGCTAACCCCTTTGAAAATTTCGAAAAATGCGCCCAGGATTCCGAGAAGGCTAACCCCTTTGAAAATTTCGAAAAAAGCGCCCAGAATTCCGAGAAGGCTTACCCCGTTGAAAATTTCGAAAAATGCGCCCTGAATTCCGAGAAGGCTAACCCCTTTGAAAATTTCGAAAAATGCGCCCAGAATTCCGAGAAGGCTAAACCCTTTGAAAATTTCGAAAAATGCGCCCAGAATTCCGAGAAGGCTAACCCCTTTGAAAATTTCGAAAAATGCGCCCAGAATTCCGAGAAGGCTTACCCGTTTCAAAATTTCGAAAAATGCGCAGAGAATTCCGAGAAGGCCAACCCCTATGGAAATTTCGAAAAATGCGCCCTGAATTCCTAGAAGGCTAACCCCGTTGAAAATTTCGAAAAATGCGCCCAGAATTCCGAGAAGGCTAACCCTTTGGAAATTTCGAAAATGCGCCCAGAATTCCGAGAAGGCTAACCCCTTTGAAAATTTCATAAAATGCGCCCAGAATTCCGAGAAGGCTAATCAATTTGAACATTTTGAAAATTGCGCCCAGAATTCCGAGAAGGCTAACCCCTTTGAAAGTTTCGTAAAATGCGCCCAGTTTTCCGACAAGGCTAACCCCTTTGAAAATTTCGAAAAATGCGCCCAGAATTCCGAGAAGGATAACCCCTTTGAAAATTTATAAAAATGAGCCCAGAATGCCGAGAAGGCTAACCCCTTTAAAAATTTCCAAAAATGAGCCCAGAATGCCGAGAAGTCTAACCCCTTTGAAAATTTCGAAAAATGCGCCCAGAATTCCGAGAAGGCTAATCCCTTTGAAAATTTAGAAGAATGCGCCCAGAATTCCGAGAAGGCTAACCCCTTTGAAAATTTCGAAAAATGCGCCCAGAATTCCGAGAAGGCTAACGCATTTGAAAATTTCGAAAAATGCGCCCAGAATTCCGAGAAGGCTAACCCATTTGAAAATTTCGAAAAATGCGCCCAGAATTCCGAGATGGCTAACCCTTTGAAAATTTCGAAAAATGCGCCCAGAATTCCGAGGAGGCTAACCCCTCTGAAAATTTCGAAAAATGCGCCCAGAATTCCGAGGACGGTAACCCCTTTGATAATTTCAAAAAATGTGCCCAGAATTCCGAGAAGGCTAACCCCTTTGAAAATTTCGAAAAATGCGCCCAGAATTCCGAGAAGGCTAACCCCTTTGGAAATTTCGAAAATGCGCCCAGAATTCCGAGAAGGCTAACCCCTTTGAAAATTTCAAAAAATGCGCCCAGAATTCCGAGAAGGCTAACCAATTTGAACATTTTGAAAAATGCGCCCAGAATTCCGAGAAGGCTAACCCCTTTGAAAGTTTCGAAAAATGCGCCCAGTTTTCCGAGAAGGCTAACCCCTTTGAAAATTTCGAAAAATGCGCCCAGAATTCCGAGAAGGATAACCCCTTTGCAAATTTATAAAAATGAGCCCAGAATGCCGAGAAAGCTAACCCCTTTAAAAATTTCCAAAAATGAGCACAGAATGCCATGAAGTCTAACTTCTGTGAAAAAATCTAAAATGCGCCCAGAATTCCGAGAAGGCTAACCCCTTTGAAAATTTCGAAAAATGCGCCCAGAATTCCGAGAAGGCTAACCCCTTTGACAATTTCGAAAAATGCGCCCAGAATTCCGAGAAGGCTAACCCCTTTGAAAAGTTCGAGAAAAGCGCCCAGAATTGCGAGAAGGCTTACACCGTTGAAAATTTCGAAAAATGCGCCCTGAATTCCGAGAAGGCTAACCCCTTTGAAAATTTCGAAAAATGCGCCCAAAATTCCGAGAAGGCTAACCCCTTTGAACATTTCGAAAAATGCGCCCAGAATTCCGAGAACGCTAACCCCTTTGAAAATTTCGAAAAATGCGCCCAGAATTCCGAGAAGGCCAACCCCTTTGAAAATTTCGAAAAATGCGCCCAGAATTCCGAGAAGGCCAACCCCTTTGAAAATTTCGAAAAATGCCCCCAGAATTCCGAGAAGGCCCCTTTGAAAATTTCGAAAAATGCGCCCAGAATTCCGAGATGGCTAACCCCTTTGAAAATTTCCAAAAATGAGCCCAGAATGCCGAGAAGGCTAACCCCTTTGAAAATTTCGAGAAATGAGCCCAGAATGCCATGAAGTCTAACCCCTTTGAAAAAATCGAAAAATGCGCCCAGAATTCCGAGAAGGCTAACCCCTTTGAAAATTTCGAAAAATGCGCCCAGGATTCCGAGAAGGCTAACCCCTTTGAAAATTTCGAAAAATGCGCCCAGAATACCGAGAAGGCAACCCCCTTTGAAAATTTCGAAAAAAGCGCCCAGAATTCCGAGAAGGCTTACCCCGTTGAAAATTTCGAAAAATGCGCCCTGACTTCCGAGAAGGCTAACCCCTTTGAAAATTTCGAAAAATGCGCCCAGAATTCCGAGAAGGCTAAACCCTTCGAAAATTTCGAAAAATGCGCCCAGAATTCCGAGAAGGCTAACCCGTTTGAAAATTTCGAAAAATGCGCCCAGAATTCCGAGAAGGCCAACCCCTTTGAAAATTTCGAGAAATGCGCCCAGAATTCCGAGGAGGCTAACCCTTTTGAAAATTTCGAAAAATGTGCCCAGAATTCCGAGGAGGCTAACCCCTTTGAAAATTTCGAAAAATGCGCCCAGAATTCCGAGAAGGCTAACCCCTTTGAAAATTTCGAAAAATGCGCCCAGAATTCCGAGAAGGCTAACCCCTTTGAAAATTTCAAAAAATGCGCCCAGAATTCCGAGAAGGCTAACCAATTTGAAAATTTCGAAAAATGCGCCCAGAATTCCGAGAAGGCTAACCCCTTTGAAAATTTCGAAAAATGCGCAAAGAATTCCGAGATGGCTAACCCCTTTGAAAATTTCGAAAAATGCGCCCAGAATTCCGAGAAGGCTAACCCCTTTGAAAATTTCCAAAAATGAGCCCAGAATGCCGAGAAGGCTAACCCCTTTGAAAATTTCGAAAAATGAGCCCAGAATGCCATGAAGTCTAACCCCTTTGAAAAAATCGAAAAATGCGCCCAGAATTCCGAGAAGGCTAACCCCTTTGAAAATTTCGAAAAATGCGCCCAGAATTCCGAGGAGGCTAACCCCTTTGAAAATTTCGAAAAATGCGCCCAGGATTCCGAGAAGGCTAACCCCTTTGAAAATTTCGAAAAATGCGCCCAGAATTCCCAGAAGGCAAACCCCTTTGACAATTTCGAAAAATGCGCCCATAATTCCGAGAAGGCTAACCCCTTTGAAAATTTCGAAAAAAGCGCCCAGAATTCCGAGAAGGCTTACCCCGTTGAAAATTTCGAAAAATGCGCCCTGAATTCCGAGAAGGCTAACCCCTTTGAAAATTTCGAAAAATGCGCCCAGAATCCCGAGAAGGCTAAACCCTTTGAAAATTTCGAAAAATGCGCCCAGAATTCCGAGAAGGCTAACCCCTTTGAAAATTTCGAAAAATGCGCCCAGAATTCCGAGAAGGCCCCTTTGAAAATTTCGAAAAATGCGCCCAGAATGCCGAGAAGTCTAACCCCTTTGAAAATTTCGAAAAAAGCGCCCAGAATTCCGAGAAGGCTAACCCCTTTGAAAATTTCGAAGAATGCGCCCAGAATTCCGAGAAGGCTAACCCCTTTGAAAATTTCGAAAAATGCGCCCAGAATTCCGAGAAGGCTAACCCATTTGAAAATTTCGAAAAATGCGCCCAGAATTCCGAGATGGCTAACCCTTTGAAAATTTCGAAAAATGCGCCCAGAATTCCGAGGAGGCTAACCCCTCTGAAAATTTCGAAAAATGCGCCCAGAATTCCGAGGACGGTAACCCCTTTGATAATTTCAAAAAATGTGCCCAGAATTCCGAGAAGGCTAACCGCTTTGAAAATTTCGAAAAATGCGCCCAGAATTCCGAGAAGGCTAACCCCTTTGGAAATTTCGAAAATGCGCCCAGAATTCCGAGAAGGCTAACCCCTTTGAAAATTTCAAAAAATGCGCCCAGAATTCCGAGAAGGCTAACCAATTTGAACATTTTGAAAAATGCGCCCAGAATTCCGAGAAGGCTAACCCCTTTGAAAGTTTCGAAAAATGCGCCCAGTTTTCCGAGAAGGCTAACCCCTTTGAAAATTTCGAAAAATGCGCCCAGAATTCCGAGAAGGATAACCCCTTTGAAAATTTATAAAAATGAGCCCAGAATGCCGAGAAGGCTAACCCCTTTAAAAATTTCCAAAAATGAGCACAGAATGCCATGAAGTCTAACTTCTGTGAAAAAATCGAAAAATGCGCCCAGAATTCCGAGAAGGCTAACCCCTTTGAAAATTTCGAAAAATGCGCCCAGAATTCCGAGAAGGCTAACCCCTTTGACAATTTCGAAAAATGCGCCCAGAATTCCGAGAAGGCTAACCCCTTTGAAAAGTTCGAGAAAAGCGCCCAGAATTCCGAGAAGGCTTACACCGTTGAAAATTTCGAAAAATGCGCCCTGAATTCCGAGAAGGCCAACCCCTTTGAAAATTTCGAAAAATGCGCCCAAAATTCCGAGAAGGCCAACCCCTTTGAAAATTTCGAAAAATGCGCCCAGAATTCCGAGAAGGCCCCTTTGAAAATTTCGAAAAATGCGCCCAGAATTCCGAGATGGCTAACCCCTTTGAAAATTTCCAAAAATGAGCCCAGAATGCCGAGAAGGCTAACCCCTTTGAAAATTTCGAGAAATGAGCCCAGAATGCCATGAAGTCTAACCCCTTTGAAAATTTCGAAAAATGCGCCCAGAATTCCGAGGAGGCTAACCCCTTTGAAAATTTCGAAAAATGCGCCCAGGATTCCGAGAAGGCTAACCCCTTTGAAAATTTCGAAAAATGCGCCCAGAATTCCGAGAAGGCAACCCCCTTTGAAAATTTCGAAAAAAGCGCCCAGAATTCCGAGAAGGCTTACCCCGTTGAAAATTTCGAAAAATGCGCCCTGACTTCCGAGAAGGCTAACCCCTTTGAAAATTTCGAAAAATGCGCCCAGAATTCCGAGAAGGCTAAACCCTTCGAAAATTTCGAAAAATGCGCCCAGAATTCCGAGAAGGCTAACCCGTTTGAAAATTTCGAAAAATGCGCCCAGAATTCCGAGAAGGCCAACCCCTTTGGAAATTTCGAAAAATGCGCCCTGAATTCCGAGAAGGCCAACCCCTTTAAAAATTTCGAAAAATGCGCCCAGAATTCCGAGGACGCTAACCCCTTTGAAAATTTCAAAAAATGCGCCCAGAATTCCGAGGAGGCTAACCCCTTTGAAAATTTCGAGAAATGCGCCCAGAATTCCGAGGAGGCTAACCCTTTTGAAAATTTCGAAAAATGTGCCCAGAATTCCGAGGAGGCTAACCCCTTTGAAAATTTCGAAAAATGCGCCCAGAATTCCGAGAAGGCTAACCCCTTTGAAAATTTCGAAAAATGCGCCCAGAATTCCGAGAAGGCTAACCCCTTTGAAAATTTCAAAAAATGCGCCCAGAATTCCGAGAAGGCTAACCAATTTGAAAATTTCGAAAAATGCGCCCAGAATTCCGAGAAGGCTAACCCCTTTGAAAATTTCCAAAAATGAGCCCAGAATGCCGAGAAGGCTAACCCCTTTGAAAATGTCGAAAAATGAGCCCAGAATGCCATAAAGTCTAACCCCTTTGAAAATTTCGAAAAATGCGCCCAGAATTCCGAGAAGGCAAACCCCTTTGACAATTTCTAAAAATGCGCCCAGAATTCCGAGAAGGCTAACCCCTTTGAAAATTTCGAAAAAAGCGCCCAGAATTCCGAGAAGGCTTACCCCGTTGAAAATTTCGAAAAATGCGCCCTGAATTCCGAGAAGGCTAACCCCTTTGAAAATTTCGAAAAATGCGCCCAGAATTCCGAGAAGGCTAAACCCTTTGAAAATTTCGAAAAATGCGCCCAGAATTCCGAGAAGGCTAACCCCTTTGAAAATTTCGAAAAATGCGCCCAGAATTCCGAGAAGGCTTACCCGTTTCAAAATTTCGAAAAATGCGCAGAGAATTCCGAGAAGGCCAACCCCTATGGAAATTTCGAAAAATGCGCCCTGAATTCCTAGAAGGCTAACCCCGTTGAAAATTTCGAAAAATGCGCCCAGAATTCCGAGAAGGCTAACCCTTTGGAAATTTCGAAAATGCGCCCAGAATTCCGAGAAGGCTAACCCCTTTGAAAATTTCATAAAATGCGCCCAGAATTCCGAGAAGGCTAATCAATTTGAACATTTTGAAAAATGCGCCCAGAATTCCGAGAAGGCTAACCCCTTTGAAAGTTTCGAAAAATGAGCCCAGAATGCCGAGAAGGCTAACCCCTTTAAAAATTTCCAAAAATGAGCCCAGAATGCCGAGAAGTCTAACCCCTTTGAAAATTTCGAAAAATGCGCCCAGAATTCCGAGAAGGCTAACCCCTTTGAAAATTTCGAAGAATGCGCCCAGAATTCAGAGAAGGCTAACCCCTTTGAAAATTTCGAAAAATGCGCCCAGAATTCCGAGAAGGCTAACGCATTTGAAAATTTCGAAAAATGCGCCCAGAATTCCGAGAAGGCTAACCCATTTGAAAATTTCGAAAAATGCGCCCAGAATTCCGAGATGGCTAACCCTTTGAAAATTTCGAAAAATGCGCCCAGAATTCCGAGGAGGCTAACCCCTCTGAAAATTTCGAAAAATGCGCCCAGAATTCCGAGGACGGTAACCCCTTTGATAATTTCAAAAAATGTGCCCAGAATTCCGAGAAGGCTAACCCCTTTGAAAATTTCGAAAAATGCGCCCAGAATTCCGTGAAGGCTAACCCCTTTGGAAATTTCGAAAATGCGCCTAGAATTCCGAGAAGGCTAACCCCTTTGAAAATTTCAAAAAATGCGCCCAGAATTCCGAGAAGGCTAACCAATTTGAACATTTTGAAAAATGCGCCCAGAATTCCGAGAAGGCTAACCCCTTTGAAAGTTTCGAAAAATGCGCCCAGTTTTCCGAGAAGGCTAACCCCTTTGAAAATTTCGAAAAATGCGCCCAGAATTCCGAGAAGGATAACCCCTTTGCAAATTTATAAAAATGAGCCCAGAATGCCGAGAAGGCTAACCCCTTTAAAAATTTCCAAAAATGAGCACAGAATGCCATGAAGTCTAACTTCTGTGAAAAAATCTAAAATGCGCCCAGAATTCCGAGAAGGCTAACCCCTTTGAAAATTTCGAAAAATGCGCCCAGAATTCCGAGAAGGCTAACCCCTTTGACAATTTCGAAAAATGCGCCCAGAATTCCGAGAAGGCTAACCCCTTTGAAAAGTTCGAGAAAAGCGCCCAGAATTGCGAGAAGGCTTACACCGTTGAAAATTTCGAAAAATGCGCCCTGAATTCCGAGAAGGCCAACCCCTTTGGAAATTTCGAAAAATGCGCCCTGAATTCCGAGAAGGCCAACCCCTTTAAAAATTTCGAAAAATGCGCCCAGAATTCCGAGGACGCTAACCCCTTTGAAAATTTCAAAAAATGCGCCCAGAATTCCGAGGAGGCTAACCCCTTTGAAAATTTCGAGAAATGCGCCCAGAATTCCGAGGAGGCTAACCCTTTTGAAAATTTCGAAAAATGTGCCCAGAATTCCGAGGAGGCTAACCCCTTTGAAAATTTCGAAAAATGCGCCCAGAATTCCGAGAAGGCTAACCCCTTTGAAAATTTCGAAAAATGCGCCCAGAATTCCGAGAAGGCTAACCCCTTTGAAAATTTCAAAAAATGCGCCCAGAATTCCGAGAAGGCTAACCAATTTGAAAATTTCGAAAAATGCGCCCAGAATTCCGAGAAGGCTAACCCCTTTGAAAATTTCGAAAAATGCGCCCAGAATTCCGAGATGGCTAACCCCTTTGAAAATTTCGAAAAATGCGCCCAGAATTCCGAGAAGGCTAACCCCTTTGAAAATTTCCAAAAATGAGCCCAGAATGCCGAGAAGGCTAACCCCTTTGAAAATTTCGAAAAATGAGCCCAGAATGCCATGAAGTCAAACCCCTTTGAAAATTTCGAAAAATGCGCCCAGAATTCCGAGAAGGCAAACCCCTTTGACAATTTCGAAAAATGCGCCCAGAATTCCGAGAAGGCTAACCCCTTTGAAAATTTCGAAAAAAGCGCCCAGAATTCCGAGAAGGCTTACCCCGTTGAAAATTTCGAAAAATGCGCCCTGAATTCCGAGAAGGCTAACCCCTTTGAAAATTTCGAAAAATGCGCCCAGAATTCCGAGAAGGCTAAACCCTTTGAAAATTTCGAAAAATGCGCCCAGAATTCCGAGAAGGCTAACCCCTTTGAAAATTTCGAAAAATGCGCCCAGAATTCCGAGAAGGCTTACCCGTTTCAAAATTTCGAAAAATGCGCAGAGAATTCCGAGAAGGCCAACCCCTATGGAAATTTCGAAAAATGCGCCCTGAATTCCTAGAAGGCTAACCCCGTTGAAAATTCGAAAAATGCGCCCAGAATTCCGAGAAGGCTAACCCTTTGGAAATTTCGAAAATGCGCCCAGAATTCCGAGAAGGCTAACCCCTTTGAAAATTTCATAAAATGCGCCCAGAATTCCGAGAAGGCTAATCAATTTGAACATTTTGAAAAATGCGCCCAGAATTCCGAGAAGGCTAACCCCTTTGAAAGTTTCGAAAAATGAGCCCAGAATGCCGAGAAGGCTAACCCCTTTAAAAATTTCCAAAAATGAGCCCAGAATGCCGAGAAGTCTAACCCCTTTGAAAATTTCGAAAAATGCGCCCAGAATTCCGAGAAGGCTAACCCCTTTGAAAATTTCGAAGAATGCGCCCAGAATTCCGAGAAGGCTAACCCCTTTGAAAATTTCGAAAAATGCGCCCAGAATTCCGAGAAGGCTAACGCATTTGAAAATTTCGAAAAATGCGCCCAGAATTCCGAGAAGGCTAACCCATTTGAAAATTTCGAAAAATGCGCCCAGAATTCCGAGATGGCTAACCCTTTGAAAATTTCGAAAAATGCGCCCAGAATTCCGAGGAGGCTAACCCCTCTGAAAATTTCGAAAAATGCGCCCAGAATTCCGAGGACGGTAACCCCTTTGATAATTTCAAAAAATGTGCCCAGAATTCCGAGAAGGCTAACCCCTTTAGAAAATTTCGAAAAATGCGCCCAGAATTCCGTGAAGGCTAACCCCTTTGGAAATTTCGAAAATGCGCCTAGAATTCCGAGAAGGCTAACCCCTTTGAAAATTTCAAAAAATGCGCCCAGAATTCCGAGAAGGCTAACCAATTTGAACATTTTGAAAAATGCGCCCAGAATTCCGAGAAGGCTAACCCCTTTGAAAGTTTCGAAAAATGCGCCCAGTTTTCCGAGAAGGCTAACCCCTTTGAAAATTTCGAAAAATGCGCCCAGAATTCCGAAAAGGATAACCCCTTTGCAAATTTATAAAAATGAGCCCAGAATGCCGAGAAGGCTAACCCCTTTAAAAATTTCCAAAAATGAGCACAGAATGCCATGAAGTCTAACTTCTGTGAAAAAATTTAAAATGCGCCCAGAATTCCGAGAAGGCTAACCCCTTTGAAAATTTCGAAAAATGCGCCCAGAATTCCGAGAAGGCTAACCCCTTTGACAATTTCGAAAAATGCGCCCAGAATTCCGAGAAGGCTAACCCCTTTGAAAAGTTCGAGAAAAGCGCCCAGAATTGCGAGAAGGCTTACACCGTTGAAAATTTCGAAAAATGCGCCCTGAATTCCGAGAAGGCTAACCCCTTTGAAAATTTCGAAAAATGCGCCCAAAATTCCGAGAAGGCTAACCCCTTTGAACATTTCGAAAAATGCGCCCAGAATTCCGAGAACGCTAACCCCTTTGAAAATTTCGAAAAATGCGCCCAGAATTCCGAGAAGGCCAACCCCTTTGAAAATTTCGAAAAATGCGCCCAGAATTCCGAGAAGTCCAACCCCTTTGAAAATTTCGAAAAATGCGCCCAGAATTCCGAGAAGGCCCCTTTGAAAATTTCGAAAAATGCGCCCAGAATTCCGAGATGGCTAACCCCTTTGAAAATTTCCAAAAATGAGCCCAGAATGCCGAGAAGGCTAACCCCTTTGAAAATTTCGAGAAATGAGCCCAGAATGCCATGAAGTCTAACCCCTTTGAAAAAATCGAAAAATGCGCCCAGAATTCCGAGAAGGCTAACCCCTTTGAAAATTTCGAAAAATGCGCCAAGAATTCCGAGGAGGCTAACCCCTTTGAAAATTTCGAAAAATGCGCCCAGGATTCCGAGAAGGCTAACCCCTTTGAAAATTTCGAAAAATGCGCCCAGAATACCGAGAAGGCAACCCCCTTTGAAAATTTCGAAAAAAGCGCCCAGAATTCCGAGAAGGCTTACCCCGTTGAAAATTTCGAAAAATGCGCCCTGACTTCCGAGAAGGCTAACCCCTTTGAAAATTTCGAAAAATGCGCCCAGAATTCCGAGAAGGCTAAACCCTTCGAAAATTTCGAAAAATGCGCCCAGAATTCCGAGAAGGCTAACCCGTTTGAAAATTTCGAAAAATGCGCCCAGAATTCCGAGAAGGCCAACCCCTTTGAAAATTGCGAGAAATGCGCCCAGAATTCCGAGGAGGCTAACCCTTTTGAAAATTTCGAAAAATGTGCCCAGAATTCCGAGGAGGCTAACCCCTTTGAAAATTTCGAAAAATGCGCCCAGAATTCCGAGAAGGCTAACCCCTTTGAAAATTTCGAAAAATGCGCCCAGAATTCCGAGAAGGCTAACCAATTTGAAAATTTCGAAAAATGCGCCCAGAATTCCGAGAAGGCTAACCCCTTTGAAAATTTCGAAAAATGCGCAAAGAATTCCGAGATGGCTAACCCGTTTGAAAATTTCGAAAAATGCGCCCAGAATTCCGAGGAGGCTAACCCCTTTGAAAATTTCGAAAAATGCGCCCAGGATTCCGAGAAGGCTAACCCCTTTGAAAATTTCGAAAAATGCGCCCAGAATTCCCAGAAGGCAAACCCCTTTGACAATTTCGAAAAATGCGCCCATAATTCCGAGAAGGCTAACCCCTTTGAAAATTTCGAAAAAAGCGCCCAGAATTCCGAGAAGGCTTACCCCGTTGAAAATTTCGAAAAATGCGCCCTGAATTCCGAGAAGGCTAACCCCTTTGAAAATTTCGAAAAATGCGCCCAGAATCCCGAGAAGGCTAAACCCTTTGAAAATTTCGAAAAATGCGCCCAGAATTCCGAGAAGGCTAACCCCTTTGAAAATTTCGAAAAATGCGCCCAGAATTCCGAGAAGGCCCCTTTGAAAATTTCGAAAAATGCGCCCAGAATGCCGAGAAGTCTAACCCCTTTGAAAATTTCGAAAAATGCGCCCAGAATTCCGAGAAGGCTAACCCCTTTGAAAATTTCGAAGAATGCGCCCAGAATTCCGAGAAGGCTAACCCCTTTGAAAATTTCGAAAAATGCGCCCAGAATTCCGAGAAGGCTAACCCATTTGAAAATTTCGAAAAATGCGCCCAGAATTCCGAGATGGCTAACCCTTTGAAAATTTCGAAAAATGCGCCCAGAATTCCGAGGAGGCTAACCCCTCTGAAAATTTCGAAAAATGCGCCCAGAATTCCGAGGACGGTAACCCCTTTGATAATTTCAAAAAATGTGCCCAGAATTCCGAGAAGGCTAACCCCTTTGAAAATTTCGAAAAATGCGCCCAGAATTCCGAGAAGGCAAACCCCTTTGGAAATTTCGAAAATGCGCCCAGAATTCCGAGAAGGCTAACCCCTTTGAAAATTTCAAAAAATGCGCCCAGAATTCCGAGAAGGCTAACCAATTTGAACATTTTGAAAAATGCGCCCAGAATTCCGAGAAGGCTAACCCCTTTGAAAGTTTCGAAAAATGCGCCCAGTTTTCCGAGAAGGCTAACCCCTTTGAAAATTTCGAAAAATGCGCCCAGAATTCCGAGAAGGATAACCCCTTTGAAAATTTATAAAAATGAGCCCAGAATGCCGAGAAGGCTAACCCCTTTAAAAATTTCCAAAAATGAGCACAGAATGCCATGAAGTCTAACTTCTGTGAAAAAATCGAAAAATGCGCCCAGAATTCCGAGAAGGCTAACCCCTTTGAAAATTTCGAAAAATGCGCCCAGAATTCCGAGAAGGCTAACCCCTTTGACAATTTCGAAAAATGCGCCCAGAATTCCGAGAAGGCTAACCCCTTTGAAAAGTTCGAGAAAAGCGCCCAGAATTCCGAGAAGGCTTACACCGTTGAAAATTTCGAAAAATGCGCCCTGAATTCCGAGAAGGCTAACCCCTTTGAAAATTTCGAAAAATGCGCCCAACATTCCGAGAAGGCTAACCCCTTTGAACATTTCGAAAAATGCGCCCAGAATTCCGAGAACGCTAACTCCTTTGAAAATTTCGAAAAATGCGCCCAGAATTCCGAGAAGGCCAACCCCTTTGAAAATTTCGAAAAATGCGCCCAAATTCCGAGAAGGCCAACCCCTTTGAAAATTTCGAAAAATGCGCCCAGAATTCCGAGAAGGCCCCTTTGAAAATTTCGAAAAATGCGCCCAGAATTCCGAGATGGCTAACCCCTTTGAAAATTTCCAAAAATGAGCCCAGAATGCCGAGAAGGCTAACCCCTTTGAAAATTTCGAGAAATGAGCCCAGAATGCCATGAAGTCTAACCCCTTTGAAAAAATCGAAAAATGCGCCCAGAATTCCGAGGAGGCTAACCCCTTTGAAAATTTCGAAAAATGCGCCCAGGATTCCGAGAAGGCTAACCCCTTTGAAAATTTCGAAAAATGCGCCCAGAATTCCGAGAAGGCTTACCCCGTTGAAAATTTCGAAAAATGCGCCCTGACTTCCGAGAAGGCTAACCCCTTTGAAAATTTCGAAAAATGCGCCCAGAATTCCGAGAAGGCTAAACCCTTCGAAAATTTCGAAAAATGCGCCCAGAATTCCGAGAAGGCTAACCCGTTTGAAAATTTCGAAAAATGCGCCCAGAATTCCGAGAAGGCCAACCCCTTTGGAAATTTCGAAAAATGCGCCCTGAATTCCGAGAAGGCCAACCCCTTTAAAAATTTCGAAAAATGCGCCCAGAATTCCGAGGACGCTAACCCCTTTGAAAATTTCAAAAAATGTGCCCAGAATTCCGAGGAGGCTAACCCCTTTGAAAATTTCGAGAAATGCGCCCAGAATTCCGAGGAGGCTAACCCTTTTGAAAATTTCGAAAAATGTGCCCAGAATTCCGAGGAGGCTAACCCCTTTGAAAATTTCGAAAAATGCGCCCAGAATTCCGAGAAGGCTAACCCCTTTGAAAATTTCGAAAAATGCGCCCAGAATTCCGAGAAGGCTAACCCCTTTGAAAATTTCAAAAAATGCGCCCAGAATTCCGAGAAGGCTAACCAATTTGAAAATTTCGAAAAATGCGCCCAGAATTCCGAGAAGGCTAACCCCTTTGAAAATTTCGAAAAATGCGCCCAGAATTCCGAGATGGCTAACCCCTTTGAAAATTTCGAAAAATGCGCCCAGAATTCCGAGAAGGCTAACCCCTTTGAAAATTTCCAAAAATGAGCCCAGAATGCCGAGAAGGCTAACCCCTTTGAAAATTTCGAAAAATGAGCCCAGAATGCCATGAAGTCTAACCCCTTTGAAAATTTCGAAAAATGCGCCCAGAATTCCGAGGAGGCTAACCCCTTTGAAAATTTCGAAAAATGCGCCCAGGATTCCGAGAAGGCTAACCCCTTTGAAAATTTCGAAAAAAGCGCCCAGAATTCCGAGAAGGCTTACCCCGTTGAAAATTTCGAAAAATGCGCCCTGAATTCCGAGAAGGCTAACCCCTTTGAAAATTTCGAAAAGTGCGCCCAGAATTCCGAGAAGGCTAAACCCTTTGAAAATTTCGAAAAATGCGCCCAGAATTCCGAGAAGGCTAACCCCTTTGAAAATTTCGAAAAATGCGCCCAGAATTCCGAAAAGGCTTACCCGTTTCAAAATTTCGAAAAATGCGCAGAGAATTCCGAGAAGGCCAACCCCTATGGAAATTTCGAAAAATGCGCCCTGAATTCCTAGAAGGCTAACCCCGTTGAAAATTTCGAAAAATGCGCCCAGAATTCCGAGAAGGCTAACCCCTTTGAAGATTTCGAAAAATGCGCCCAGAATTCCGAGAAGGCCCCTTTGAAAATTTCGAAAAATGCGCCCAGAATGCCGAGAAGTCTAACCCCTTTGAAAATTTCGAAAAATGCGCCCAGAATTCCGAGAAGGCTAACCCCTTTGAAAATTTCGAAGAATGCGCCCAGAATTCCGAGAAGGCTAACCCCTTTGAAAATTTCGAAAAATGCGCCCAGAATTCCGAGAAGGCTAACGCATTTGAAAATTTCGAAAAATGCGCCCAGAATTCCGAGAAGGCTAACCCATTTGAAAATTTCGAAAAATGCGCCCAGAATTCCGAGATGGCTAACCCTTTGAAAATTTCGAAAAATGCGCCCAGAATTCCGAGGAGGCTAACCCCTCTGAAAATTTCGAAAAATGCGCCCAGAATTCCGAGGACGGTAACCCCTTTGATAATTTCAAAAAATGTGCCCAGAATTCCGAGAAGGCTAACCCCTTTGAAAATTTCGAAAAATGCGCCCAGAATTCCGAGAAGGCTAACCCCTTTGGAAATTTCGAAAATGCGCCCAGAATTCCGAGAAGGCTAACCCCTTTGAAAATTTCAAAAAATGCGCCCAGAATTCCGAGAAGGCTAACCAATTTGAACATTTTGAAAAATGCGCCCAGAATTCCGAGAAGGCTAACCCCTTTGAAAGTTTCGAAAAATGCGCCCAGTTTTCCGAGAAGGCTAACCCCTTTGAAAATTTCGAAAAATGTGCCCAGAATTCCGAGAAGGATAACCCCTTTGCAAATTTATAAAAATGAGCCCAGAATGCCGAGAAGGCTAACCCCTTTAAAAATTTCCAAAAATGAGCACAGAATGCCATGAAGTCTAACTTCTGTGAAAAAATCTAAAATGCGCCCAGAATTCCGAGAAGGCTAACCCCTTTGAAAATTTCGAAAAATGCGCCCAGAATTCCGAGAAGGCTAACCCCTTTGACAATTTCGAAAAATGCGCCCAGAATTCCGAGAAGGCTAACCCCTTTGAAAAGTTCGAGAAAAGCGCCCAGAATTGCGAGAAGGCTTACACCGTTGAAAATTTCGAAAAATGCGCCCTGAATTCCGAGAAGGCTAACCCCTTTGAAAATTTCGAAAAATGCGCCCAAAATTCCGAGAAGGCTAACCCCTTTGAACATTTCGAAAAATGCGCCCAGAATTCCGAGAACGCTAACCCCTTTGAAAATTTCGAAAAATGCGCCCAGAATTCCGAGAAGGCCAACCCCTTTGAAAATTTCGAAAAATGCGCCAAGAATTCCGAGGAGGCTAACCCCTTTGAAAATTTCGAAAAATGCGCCCAGGATTCCGAGAAGGCTAACCCCTTTGAAAATTTCGAAAAATGCGCCCAGAATACCGAGAAGGCAACCCCCTTTGAAAATTTCGAAAAAAGCGCCCAGAATTCCGAGAAGGCTTACCCCGTTGAAAATTTCGAAAAATGCGCCCTGACTTCCGAGAAGGCTAACCCCTTTGAAAATTTCGAAAAATGCGCCCAGAATTCCGAGAAGGCTAAACCCTTCGAAAATTTCGAAAAATGCGCCCAGAATTCCGAGAAGGCTAACCCGTTTGAAAATTTCGAAAAATGCGCCCAGAATTCCGAGAAGGCCAACCCCTTTGAAAATTGCGAGAAATGCGCCCAGAATTCCGAGGAGGCTAACCCTTTTGAAAATTTCGAAAAATGTGCCCAGAATTCCGAGGAGGCTAACCCCTTTGAAAATTTCGAAAAATGCGCCCAGAATTCCGAGAAGGCTAACCCCTTTGAAAATTTCGAAAAATGCGCCCAGAATTCCGAGAAGGCTAACCAATTTGAAAATTTCGAAAAATGCGCCCAGAATTCCGAGAAGGCTAACCCCTTTGAAAATTTCGAAAAATGCGCAAAGAATTCCGAGATGGCTAACCCGTTTGAAAATTTCGAAAAATGCGCCCAGAATTCCGAGGAGGCTAACCCCTTTGAAAATTTCGAAAAATGCGCCCAGGATTCCGAGAAGGCTAACCCCTTTGAAAATTTCGAAAAATGCGCCCAGAATTCCGAGAAGGATAACCCCTTTGAAAATTTATAAAAATGAGCCCAGAATGCCGAGAAGGCTAACCCCTTTAAAAATTTCCAAAAATGAGCACAGAATGCCATGAAGTCTAACTTCTGTGAAAAAATCGAAAAATGCGCCCAGAATTCCGAGAAGGCTAACCCCTTTGAAAATTTCGAAAAATGCGCCCAGAATTCCGAGAAGGCTAACCCCTTTGACAATTTCGAAAAATGCGCCCAGAATTCCGAGAAGGCTAACCCCTTTGAAAAGTTCGAGAAAAGCGCCCAGAATTCCGAGAAGGCTTACACCGTTGAAAATTTCGAAAAATGCGCCCTGAATTCCGAGAAGGCTAACCCCTTTGAAAATTTCGAAAAATGCGCCCAACATTCCGAGAAGGCTAACCCCTTTGAACATTTCGAAAAATGCGCCCAGAATTCCGAGAACGCTAACTCCTTTGAAAATTTCGAAAAATGCGCCCAGAATTCCGAGAAGGCCAACCCCTTTGAAAATTTCGAAAAATGCGCCCAAATTCCGAGAAGGCCAACCCCTTTGAAAATTTCGAAAAATGCGCCCAGAATTCCGAGAAGGCCCCTTTGAAAATTTCGAAAAATGCGCCCAGAATTCCGAGATGGCTAACCCCTTTGAAAATTTCCAAAAATGAGCCCAGAATGCCGAGAAGGCTAACCCCTTTGAAAATTTCGAGAAATGAGCCCAGAATGCCATGAAGTCTAACCCCTTTGAAAAAATCGAAAAATGCGCCCAGAATTCCGAGGAGGCTAACCCCTTTGAAAATTTCGAAAAATGCGCCCAGGATTCCGAGAAGGCTAACCCCTTTGAAAATTTCGAAAAATGCGCCCAGAATTCCGAGAAGGCTTACCCCGTTGAAAATTTCGAAAAATGCGCCCTGACTTCCGAGAAGGCTAACCCCTTTGAAAATTTCGAAAAATGCGCCCAGAATTCCGAGAAGGCTAAACCCTTCGAAAATTTCGAAAAATGCGCCCAGAATTCCGAGAAGGCTAACCCGTTTGAAAATTTCGAAAAATGCGCCCAGAATTCCGAGAAGGCCAACCCCTTTGGAAATTTCGAAAAATGCGCCCTGAATTCCGAGAAGGCCAACCCCTTTAAAAATTTCGAAAAATGCGCCCAGAATTCCGAGGACGCTAACCCCTTTGAAAATTTCAAAAAATGTGCCCAGAATTCCGAGGAGGCTAACCCCTTTGAAAATTTCGAGAAATGCGCCCAGAATTCCGAGGAGGCTAACCCTTTTGAAAATTTCGAAAAATGTGCCCAGAATTCCGAGGAGGCTAACCCCTTTGAAAATTTCGAAAAATGCGCCCAGAATTCCGAGAAGGCTAACCCCTTTGAAAATTTCGAAAAATGCGCCCAGAATTCCGAGAAGGCTAACCCCTTTGAAAATTTCAAAAAATGCGCCCAGAATTCCGAGAAGGCTAACCAATTTGAAAATTTCGAAAAATGCGCCCAGAATTCCGAGAAGGCTAACCCCTTTGAAAATTTCGAAAAATGCGCCCAGAATTCCGAGATGGCTAACCCCTTTGAAAATTTCGAAAAATGCGCCCAGAATTCCGAGAAGGCTAACCCCTTTGAAAATTTCCAAAAATGAGCCCAGAATGCCGAGAAGGCTAACCCCTTTGAAAATTTCGAAAAATGAGCCCAGAATGCCATGAAGTCTAACCCCTTTGAAAATTTCGAAAAATGCGCCCAGAATTCCGAGGAGGCTAACCCCTTTGAAAATTTCGAAAAATGCGCCCAGGATTCCGAGAAGGCTAACCCCTTTGAAAATTTCGAAAAAAGCGCCCAGAATTCCGAGAAGGCTTACCCCGTTGAAAATTTCGAAAAATGCGCCCTGAATTCCGAGAAGGCTAACCCCTTTGAAAATTTCGAAAAGTGCGCCCAGAATTCCGAGAAGGCTAAACCCTTTGAAAATTTCGAAAAATGCGCCCAGAATTCCGAGAAGGCTAACCCCTTTGAAAATTTCGAAAAATGCGCCCAGAATTCCGAAAAGGCTTACCCGTTTCAAAATTTCGAAAAATGCGCAGAGAATTCCGAGAAGGCCAACCCCTATGGAAATTTCGAAAAATGCGCCCTGAATTCCTAGAAGGCTAACCCCGTTGAAAATTTCGAAAAATGCGCCCAGAATTCCGAGAAGGCTAACCCCTTTGAAGATTTCGAAAAATGCGCCCAGAATTCCGAGAAGGCCCCTTTGAAAATTTCGAAAAATGCGCCCAGAATGCCGAGAAGTCTAACCCCTTTGAAAATTTCGAAAAATGCGCCCAGAATTCCGAGAAGGCTAACCCCTTTGAAAATTTCGAAGAATGCGCCCAGAATTTCGAGAAGGCTAACCCCTTTGAAAATTTCGAAAAATGCGCCCAGAATTCCGAGAAGGCTAACGCATTTGAAAATTTCGAAAAATGCGCCCAGAATTCCGAGAAGGCTAACCCATTTGAAAATTTCGAAAAATGCGCCCAGAATTCCGAGATGGCTAACCCTTTGAAAATTTCGAAAAATGCGCCCAGAATTCCGAGGAGGCTAACCCCTCTGAAAATTTCGAAAAATGCGCCCAGAATTCCGAGGACGGTAACCCCTTTGATAATTTCAAAAAATGTGCCCAGAATTCCGAGAAGGCTAACCCCTTTGAAAATTTCGAAAAATGCGCCCAGAATTCCGAGAAGGCTAACCCCTTTGGAAATTTCGAAAATGCGCCCAGAATTCCGAGAAGGCTAACCCCTTTGAAAATTTCATAAAATGCGCCCAGAATTCCGAGAAGGCTAATCAATTTGAACATTTTGAAAAATGCGCTCAGAATTCCGAGAAGGCTAACCCCTTTGAAAGTTTCGAAAAATGCGCCCAGTTTTCCGAGAAGGCTAACCCCTTTGAAAATTTCGAAAAATGCGCCCAGAATTCCGAGAAGGATAACCCCTTTGAAAATTTATAAAAATGAGCCCAGAATGCCGAGAAGGCTAACCCCTTTAAAAATTTCCAAAAATGAGCCCAGAATGCCATGAAGTCTAACTTCTGTGAAAAAATCGAAAAATGCGCCCAGAATTCCGAGAAGGCTAACCCCTTTGAAAATTTCGAAAAATGCGCCCAGAATTCCGAGAAGGCTAACCCCTTTGACAATTTCGAAAAATGCGCCCAGAATTCCGAGAAGGCTAACCCCTTTGAAAAGTTCGAGAATAGAGCCCAGAATTCCGAGAAGGCTTACCCCGTTGAAAATTTCGAAAAATGCGCCCTGAATTCCGAGAAGGCTACCCCCTTTGAAAATTTCGCTAAATGCGCCCAGAATTCCGAGAAGGCTAACCCCTTTGAAAATTTCGAAAAATGCGCCCAGAATTCCGAGAAGGCTAACCCCTTTGAAAATTTCGAAAAATGCGCCCAGAATTCCGAGAAGGCTAACCCCGTTGAAAATTTCGAAAAATGCGCCCAGAATTCCGAAAAGGCTAACCCCTTTGAAAATTTCGAAAATGCGCCCAGAATTCCGAGAAGGCTAACCGATTTGAAAATTTCGAAAAATGCGCCCAGAATTCCGAGAAGGCTAACCCCTTTGAAAATTTCGAAAAATGCGCCCAGAATTCCGAGAAGGCTAACCCCTTTGAAAATTTCAAAAAATGCGCCCAGAATTCCGAGAAGGCTAACCCCTCTGAAAATTTCGAAAAATGCGCCCAGAATTCCGAGAAGGCTAACCCCTTTGAAAATTTCGAAAAATGCGCCCAGAATTCCGAGAAGGCTAACCCCTTTGAAAATTTCGAAAATTGAGCCCAGAATGCCATGAAGTCTAACCCCTTTGAAAAAAACGAAAAATGCGCCCAGAATTCCGAGAAGGCTAACCCCTTTGAAAATTTCGAAAAATGCGCCCAGAATTCCGAGAAGGCTAACCCCTTTGAAAAGTTCGAAAAATGCGCCCAGAATTCCGAGAAGGCTAACCAATTTGAAAATTTCGAAAAATGCGCCCAGAATTCCGAGAAGGCTAACCCCTTTGAAAATTTCGAAAAATGAGCCCAGAATGCCATGAAGTCTAACCCCTTTGAAAAAATCGAAAAATGCTCCCAGAATTCCGAGAAGGCTAACCCCTTTGAAAATTTCGAAAAATGCGCCCAGGATTCCGAGAAGGCTAACCTCTTTAAAAATTTTGAAAAATGAGCCCAGAATGCCATGAAGTCTAACCCCTTTGAAAAAATCGAAAAATGCTCCCAGAATTCCGAGAAGGCTAACCCCTTTGAAAAGTTCGAGAATAGCGCCCAGAATTCCGAGAAGGCTTACCCCTTTGAAAATTTCGAAAAATGCGCCCAGAATTCCGAGAAGGCTAACCCCTTTGAAAATTTCGAAGAATGCGCCCAGAATTCCGAGAAGGCTAACCCCTTTGAAAATTTCGAAAAATGCGCCCAGAATTCCGAGAAGGCTAACGCATTTGAAAATTTCGAAAAATGCGCCCAGAATTCCGAGAAGGCTAACCCATTTGAAAATTTCGAAAAATGCGCCCAGAATTCCGAGATGGCTAACCCTTTGAAAATTTCGAAAAATGCGCCCAGAATTCCGAGGAGGCTAACCCCTCTGAAAATTTCGAAAAATGCGCCCAGAATTCCGAGGACGGTAACCCCTTTGATAATTTCAAAAAATGTGCCCAGAATTCCGAGAAGGCTAACCCCTTTGAAAATTTCGAAAAATGCGCCCACAATTCCGAGAAGGCTAACCCCTTTGGAAATTTCGAAAATGCGCCCAGAATTCCGAGAAGGCTAACCCCTTTGAAAATTTCATAAAATGCGCCCAGAATTCCGAGAAGGCTAATCAATTTGAACATTTTGAAAAATGCGCTCAGAATTCCGAGAAGGCTAACCCCTTTGAAAGTTTCGAAAAATGCGCCCAGTTTTCCGAGAAGGCTAACCCCTTTGAAAATTTCGAAAAATGCGCCCAGAATTCCGAGAAGGATAACCCCTTTGAAAATTTATAAAAATGAGCCCAGAATGCCGAGAAGGCTAACCCCTTTAAAAATTTCCAAAAATGAGCCCAGAATGCCATGAAGTCTAACTTCTGTGAAAAAATCGAAAAATGCGCCCAGAATTCCGAGAAGGCTAACCCCTTTGAAAATTTCGAAAAATGCGCCCAGAATTCCGAGAAGGCTAACCCCTTTGACAATTTCGAAAAATGCGCCCAGAATTCCGAGAAGGCTAACCCCTTTGAAAAGTTCGAGAATAGAGCCCAGAATTCCGAGAAGGCTTACCCCGTTGAAAATTTCGAAAAATGCGCCCTGAATTCCGAGAAGGCTACCCCCTTTGAAAATTTCGCTAAATGCGCCCAGAATTCCGAGAAGGCTAACCCCTTTGAAAATTTCGAAAAATGCGCCCAGAATTCCGAGAAGGCTAACCCCTTTGAAAATTTCGAAAAATGCGCCCAGAATTCCGAGAAGGCTAACCCCGTTGAAAATTTCGAAAAATGCGCCCAGAATTCCGAAAAGGCTCACCCCTTTGAAAATTTCGAAAATGCGCCCAGAATTCCGAGAAGGCTAACCCCTTTGAAAATTTCGAAAAATGCGCCCAGAATTCCGAGAAGGCTAACCCCTTTGAAAATTTCGAAAAATGCGCCCAGAATTCCGAGAAGGCTAACCCCCTTTGAAAATTTCAAAAAATGCGCCCAGAATTCCGAGAAGGCTATCCCCTCTGAAAATTTCGAAAAATGCGCCCAGAATTCCGAGAAGGCTAACCCCTTTGAAAATTTCGAAAAATGCGCCCAGAATTCCGAGAAGGCTAACCCCTTTGAAAATTTCGAAAATTGAGCCCAGAATGCCATGAAGTCTAACCCCTTTGAAAAAAACGAAAAATGCGCCCAGAATTCCGAGAAGGCTAACCCCTTTGAAAATTTCGAAAAATGCGCCCAGAATTCCGAGAAGGCTAACCCCTTTGAAAAGTTCGAAAAATGCGCCCAGAATTCCGAGAAGGCTAACCAATTTGAAAATTTCGAAAAATGCGCCCAGAATTCCGAGAAGGCTAACCCCTTTGAAAATTTCGAAAAATGAGCCCAGAATGCCATGAAGTCTAACCCCTTTGAAAAAATCGAAAAATGCTCCCAGAATTCCGAGAAGGCTAACCCCTTTGAAAATTTCGAAAAATGCGCCCAGGATTCCGAGAAGGCTAACCCCTTTAAAAATTTTGAAAAATGAGCCCAGAATGCCATGAAGTCTAACCCCTTTGGAAAAATCGAAAAATGCTCCCAGAATTCCGAGAAGGCTAACCCCTTTGAAAAGTTCGAGAATAGCGCCCAGAATTCCGAGAAGGCTTACCCCGTTGAAAATTTCGAAAAATGCGCCCTGAATTCCGAGATGGCTACCCCCTTTGAAAATTTCGCTAAATGCGCCCAGAATTCCGAGAAGGCTAACCCCTTTGAAAATTTCGAAAAATGCGCCCAGAATTCCGAGAAGGCTAACCCCTTTGAAAATTTCGAAAAATGCGCCCAGAATTCCGAGAAGGCTAACCCCTTTGAAAATTTCGAAAAATGCGCCCAGAATTCCGAGAAGGCTAACCCCTTTGAAAATTTCGAAAATTGAGCCCAGAATGCCATGAAGTCTAACCCCTTTGAAAAAAACGAAAAATGCGCCCAGAATTCCGAGAAGGCTAACCCCTTTGAAAATTTCGAAAAATGCGCCCAGAATTCCGAGAAGGCTAACCCCTTTGAAAAGTTCGAAAAATGCGCCCAGAATTCCGAGAAGGCTAACCAATTTGAAAATTTCGAAAAATGCGCCCAGAATTCCGAGAAGGCTAACCCCTTTGAAAATTTCGAAAAATGAGCCCAGAATGCCATGAAGTCTAACCCCTTTGAAAAAATCGAAAAATGCTCCCAGAATTCCGAGAAGGCTAACCCCTTTGAAAATTTCGAAAAATGCGCCCAGGATTCCGAGAAGGCTAACCCCTTTAAAAATTTTGAAAAATGAGCCCAGAATGCCATGAAGTCTAACCCCTTTGAAAAAATCGAAAAATGCTCCCAGAATTCCGAGAAGGCTAACCCCTTTGAAAAGTTCGAGAATAGCGCCCAGAATTCCGAGAAGGCTTACCCCGTTGAAAATTTCGAAAAATGCGCCCTGAATTCCGAGATGGCTACCCCCTTTGAAAATTTCGCTAAATGCGCCCAGAATTCCGAGAAGGCTAACCCCTTTGAAAATTTCGAAAAATGCGCCCAGAATTCCGAGAAGGCTAACCCCTTTGAAAATTTCGAAAAATGCGCCCAGAATTCCGAGAAGGCTAACCCCGTAGAAAATTTCGAAAAATGCGCCCAGAATTCCGAAAAGGCTAACCCCTTTGAAAATTTCGAAAAATGCGCCCAGAATTCCGAGAAGGCTAACCCCTTTGAAAATTTCGAAAAATGCGCCCAGAATTCCGAGAAGGCTAACCCCTTTGAAAATTTCGAAAAATGCGCCCAGAATTCCGAGGAGGCTAACCCCTTTGAAAAAACGAAAAACGCACCCAGAATTCCGAGAAGGCTAACCCCTTTGAAAATTTCGAAAAACGCACCCAGAATTCCGAGAAGGCCCCTTTGAAAATTTCGAAAAATGCACCCAGAATTTGAAGAAGGCTAACTTATTTGAAAATTTCGAAAAATACGCCCAGAATTCGAAGAAGGCTAACCACTTTGAAAATTTCGAAAAATGCACCCAGAATTAACCCCTTTGAAAATTTCGAAAAATGCACCCAGAATTAACCCCTTGGAAAATTTCGCAAAACGCACCTAGAATTCGAAGAATGCTAACCCCTTTGAAAAATTCGAAAAATGCACCCAGAATTTGAAGAAGGCTAACTTATTTGAAAATTTCGAAAAATACACCCAGAATTCGAAGGCTAATCCCTTTGAAAATTTCGAAAAATGCACCCAGAATCAACCCCTGTGAAAATTTCGAAAAATGCACCCAGAATTAACCGCTTGGAAATTTTCGCAAAATGCATCCAGAATTCGAAGAAGGCTATTTGAAAATTTCGAAAAATGCACCCAGAATTCCAAGAAGGCTAACCCCTTTGAAAATTTCGAAAAATGCACCCAGAATTCCGAGAAGGCTAACCCCTTTGAAAATTTCGAAAGATGCACCCAGAATTCCGAGAAGGCTAACCCCTTTGAAAATTTCGAAAAATGCAACCAGAATTCCGAAAAGGGTAAGCCCTTTGAAAATTTCGAAAAATGCGCCCAGAATTCCGAGAAGGCTAACCCCTTTGGAAATTTAAAAAATGCGCCCAGAATTCCGAGAAGGCTAACCCCTTTGAAAATTTCAAAAAATGCGCCCAGAATTCCGAGAAGGCTAACCAATTTGAACATTTTGAAAAATGCGCCCAGAATTCCGAGAAGGCTATCCCCTTTGAAAGTTTCGAAAAATGCGCCCAGAATTCCGAGAAGGCTAACCCCTTTGAAAATTTCGAAAAATGCGCCCAGAATTCCGAGAAGGCTAACCCCTTTGAAAATTTCGAAAAATGAGCCCAGAATGCCATGAAGTCTAACCCCTTTGAAAAAATCGAAAAATGCTCCCAGAATTCCGAGAAGGCTAACCCCTTTGAAAATTTCGAAAAATGCGCCCAGGATTCCGAGAAGGCTAACCCCTTTAAAAATTTTGAAAAATGAGCCCAGAATGCCATGAAGTCTAACCCCTTTGAAAAAATCGAAAAATGCTCCCAGAATTCCGAGAAGGCTAACCCCTTTGAAAAGTTCGAGAATAGCGCCCAGAATTCCGAGAAGGCTTACCCCGTTGAAAATTTCGAAAAATGCGCCCTGAATTCCGAGATGGCTACCCCCTTTGAAAATTTCGCTAAATGCGCCCAGAATTCCGAGAAGGCTAACCCCTTTGAAAATTTCGAAAAATGCGCCCAGAATTCCGAGAAGGCTAACCCCTTTGAAAATTTCGAAAAATGCGCCCAGAATTCCGAGAAGGCTAACCCCTTTGAAAATTTCGAAAAATGCGCCCAGAATTCCGAGAAGGCTAACCCCTTTGAAAATTTCGAAAATTGAGCCCAGAATGCCATGAAGTCTAACCCCTTTGAAAAAAACGAAAAATGCGCCCAGAATTCCGAGAAGGCTAACCCCTTTGAAAATTTCGAAAAATTCGCCCAGAATTCCGAGAAGGCTAACCCCTTTGAAAAGTTCGAAAAATGCGCCCAGAATTCCGAGAAGGCTAACCAATTTGAAAATTTCGAAAAATGCGCCCAGAATTCCGAGAAGGCTAACCCCTTTGAAAATTTCGAAAAATGAGCCCAGAATGCCATGAAGTCTAACCCCTTTGAAAAAATCGAAAAATGCTCCCAGAATTCCGAGAAGGCTAACCCCTTTGAAAATTTCGAAAAATGCGCCCAGGATTCCGAGAAGGCTAACCCCTTTAAAAATTTTGAAAAATGAGCCCAGAATGCCATGAAGTCTAACCCCTTTGAAAAAATCGAAAAATGCTCCCAGAATTCCGAGAAGGCTAACCCCTTTGAAAAGTTCGAGAATAGCGCCCAGAATTCCGAGAAGGCTTACCCCGTTGAAAATTTCGAAAAATGCGCCCTGAATTCCGAGATGGCTACCCCCTTTGAAAATTTCGCTAAATGCGCCCAGAATTCCGAGAAGGCTAACCCCTTTGAAAATTTCGAAAAATGCGCCCAGAATTCCGAGAAGGCTAACCCCTTTGAAAATTTCGAAAAATGCGCCCAGAATTCCGAGAAGGCTAACCCCGTAGAAAATTTCGAAAAATGCGCCCAGAATTCCGAAAAGGCTAACCCCTTTGAAAATTTCGAAAAATGCGCCCAGAATTCCGAGAAGGCTAACCCCTTTGAAAATTTCGAAAAATGCGCCCAGAATTCCGAGAAGGCTAACCCCTTTGAAAATTTCGAAAAATGCGCCCAGAATTCCGAGGAGGCTAACCCCTTTGAAAAAACGAAAAACGCACCCAGAATTCCGAGAAGGCTAACCCCTTTGACAATTTCGAAAAATGCGCCCAGAATTCCGAGAAGGCTAACCCCTTTGAAAAGTTCGAGAAAAGCGCCCAGAATTCCGAGAAGGCTTACACCGTTGAAAATTTCGAAAAATGCGCCCTGAATTCCGAGAAGGCTAACCCCTTTGAAAATTTCGAAAAATGCGCCCAACATTCCGAGAAGGCTAACCCCTTTGAACATTTCGAAAAATGCGCCCAGAATTCCGAGAACGCTAACTCCTTTGAAAATTTCGAAAAATGCGCCCAGAATTCCGAGAAGGCCAACCCCTTTGAAAATTTCGAAAAATGCGCCCAAATTCCGAGAAGGCCAACCCCTTTGAAAATTTCGAAAAATGCGCCCAGAATTCCGAGAAGGCCCCTTTGAAAATTTCGAAAAATGCGCCCAGAATTCCGAGATGGCTAACCCCTTTGAAAATTTCCAAAAATGAGCCCAGAATGCCGAGAAGGCTAACCCCTTTGAAAATTTCGAGAAATGAGCCCAGAATGCCATGAAGTCTAACCCCTTTGAAAAAATCGAAAAATGCGCCGAGAATTCCGAGGAGGCTAACCCCTTTGAAAATTTCGAAAAATGCGCCCAGGATTCCGAGAAGGCTAACCCCTTTGAAAATTTCGAAAAATGCGCCCAGAATTCCGAGAAGGCTTACCCCGTTGAAAATTTCGAAAAATGCGCCCTGACTTCCGAGAAGGCTAACCCCTTTGAAAATTTCGAAAAATGCGCCCAGAATTCCGAGAAGGCTAAACCCTTCGAAAATTTCGAAAAATGCGCCCAGAATTCCGAGAAGGCTAACCCGTTTGAAAATTTCGAAAAATGCGCCCAGAATTCCGAGAAGGCCAACCCCTTTGGAAATTTCGAAAAATGCGCCCTGAATTCCGAGAAGGCCAACCCCTTTAAAAATTTCGAAAAATGCGCCCAGAATTCCGAGGACGCTAACCCCTTTGAAAATTTCAAAAAATGTGCCCAGAATTCCGAGGAGGCTAACCCCTTTGAAAATTTCGAGAAATGCGCCCAGAATTCCGAGGAGGCTAACCCTTTTGAAAATTTCGAAAAATGTGCCCAGAATTCCGAGGAGGCTAACCCCTTTGAAAATTTCGAAAAATGCGCCCAGAATTCCGAGAAGGCTAACCCCTTTGAAAATTTCGAAAAATGCGCCCAGAATTCCGAGAAGGCTAACCCCTTTGAAAATTTCAAAAAATGCGCCCAGAATTCCGAGAAGGCTAACCAATTTGAAAATTTCGAAAAATGCGCCCAGAATTCCGAGAAGGCTAACCCCTTTGAAAATTTCGAAAAATGCGCCCAGAATTCCGAGATGGCTAACCCCTTTGAAAATTTCGAAAAATGCGCCCAGAATTCCGAGAAGGCTAACCCCTTTGAAAATTTCCAAAAATGAGCCCAGAATGCCGAGAAGGCTAACCCCTTTGAAAATTTCGAAAAATGAGCCCAGAATGCCATGAAGTCTAACCCCTTTGAAAATTTCGAAAAATGCGCCCAGAATTCCGAGGAGGCTAACCCCTTTGAAAATTTCGAAAAATGCGCCCAGGATTCCGAGAAGGCTAACCCCTTTGAAAATTTCGAAAAAAGCGCCCAGAATTCCGAGAAGGCTTACCCCGTTGAAAATTTCGAAAAATGCGCCCTGAATTCCGAGAAGGCTAACCCCTTTGAAAATTTCGAAAAGTGCGCCCAGAATTCCGAGAAGGCTAAACCCTTTGAAAATTTCGAAAAATGCGCCCAGAATTCCGAGAAGGCTAACCCCTTTGAAAATTTCGAAAAATGCGCCCAGAATTCCGAAAAGGCTTACCCGTTTCAAAATTTCGAAAAATGCGCAGAGAATTCCGAGAAGGCCAACCCCTATGGAAATTTCGAAAAATGCGCCCTGAATTCCTAGAAGGCTAACCCCGTTGAAAATTTCGAAAAATGCGCCCAGAATTCCGAGAAGGCTAACCCCTTTGAAGATTTCGAAAAATGCGCCCAGAATTCCGAGAAGGCCCCTTTGAAAATTTCGAAAAATGCGCCCAGAATGCCGAGAAGTCTAACCCCTTTGAAAATTTCGAAAAATGCGCCCAGAATTCCGAGAAGGCTAACCCCTTTGAAAATTTCGAAGAATGCGCCCAGAATTTCGAGAAGGCTAACCCCTTTGAAAATTTCGAAAAATGCGCCCAGAATTCCGAGAAGGCTAACGCATTTGAAAATTTCGAAAAATGCGCCCAGAATTCCGAGAAGGCTAACCCATTTGAAAATTTCGAAAAATGCGCCCAGAATTCCGAGATGGCTAACCCTTTGAAAATTTCGAAAAATGCGCCCAGAATTCCGAGGAGGCTAACCCCTCTGAAAATTTCGAAAAATGCGCCCAGAATTCCGAGGACGGTAACCCCTTTGATAATTTCAAAAAATGTGCCCAGAATTCCGAGAAGGCTAACCCCTTTGAAAATTTCGAAAAATGCGCCCAGAATTCCGAGAAGGCTAACCCCTTTGGAAATTTCGAAAATGCGCCCAGAATTCCGAGAAGGCTAACCCCTTTGAAAATTTCATAAAATGCGCCCAGAATTCCGAGAAGGCTAATCAATTTGAACATTTTGAAAAATGCGCTCAGAATTCCGAGAAGGCTAACCCCTTTGAAAGTTTCGAAAAATGCGCCCAGTTTTCCGAGAAGGCTAACCCCTTTGAAAATTTCGAAAAATGCGCCCAGAATTCCGAGAAGGATAACCCCTTTGAAAATTTATAAAAATGAGCCCAGAATGCCGAGAAGGCTAACCCCTTTAAAAATTTCCAAAAATGAGCCCAGAATGCCATGAAGTCTAACTTCTGTGAAAAAATCGAAAAATGCGCCCAGAATTCCGAGAAGGCTAACCCCTTTGAAAATTTCGAAAAATGCGCCCAGAATTCCGAGAAGGCTAACCCCTTTGACAATTTCGAAAAATGCGCCCAGAATTCCGAGAAGGCTAACCCCTTTGAAAAGTTCGAGAATAGAGCCCAGAATTCCGAGAAGGCTTACCCCGTTGAAAATTTCGAAAAATGCGCCCTGAATTCCGAGAAGGCTACCCCCTTTGAAAATTTCGCTAAATGCGCCCAGAATTCCGAGAAGGCTAACCCCTTTGAAAATTTCGAAAAATGCGCCCAGAATTCCGAGAAGGCTAACCCCTTTGAAAATTTCGAAAAATGCGCCCAGAATTCCGAGAAGGCTAACCCCGTTGAAAATTTCGAAAAATGCGCCCAGAATTCCGAAAAGGCTAACCCCTTTGAAAATTTCGAAAATGCGCCCAGAATTCCGAGAAGGCTAACCGATTTGAAAATTTCGAAAAATGCGCCCAGAATTCCGAGAAGGCTAACCCCTTTGAAAATTTCGAAAAATGCGCCCAGAATTCCGAGAAGGCTAACCCCTTTGAAAATTTCAAAAAATGCGCCCAGAATTCCGAGAAGGCTAACCCCTCTGAAAATTTCGAAAAATGCGCCCAGAATTCCGAGAAGGCTAACCCCTTTGAAAATTTCGAAAAATGCGCCCAGAATTCCGAGAAGGCTAACCCCTTTGAAAATTTCGAAAATTGAGCCCAGAATGCCATGAAGTCTAACCCCTTTGAAAAAAACGAAAAATGCGCCCAGAATTCCGAGAAGGCTAACCCCTTTGAAAATTTCGAAAAATGCGCCCAGAATTCCGAGAAGGCTAACCCCTTTGAAAAGTTCGAAAAATGCGCCCAGAATTCCGAGAAGGCTAACCAATTTGAAAATTTCGAAAAATGCGCCCAGAATTCCGAGAAGGCTAACCCCTTTGAAAATTTCGAAAAATGAGCCCAGAATGCCATGAAGTCTAACCCCTTTGAAAAAATCGAAAAATGCTCCCAGAATTCCGAGAAGGCTAACCCCTTTGAAAATTTCGAAAAATGCGCCCAGGATTCCGAGAAGGCTAACCTCTTTAAAAATTTTGAAAAATGAGCCCAGAATGCCATGAAGTCTAACCCCTTTGAAAAAATCGAAAAATGCTCCCAGAATTCCGAGAAGGCTAACCCCTTTGAAAAGTTCGAGAATAGCGCCCAGAATTCCGAGAAGGCTTACCCCTTTGAAAATTTCGAAAAATGCGCCCAGAATTCCGAGAAGGCTAACCCCTTTGAAAATTTCGAAGAATGCGCCCAGAATTCCGAGAAGGCTAACCCCTTTGAAAATTTCGAAAAATGCGCCCAGAATTCCGAGAAGGCTAACGCATTTGAAAATTTCGAAAAATGCGCCCAGAATTCCGAGAAGGCTAACCCATTTGAAAATTTCGAAAAATGCGCCCAGAATTCCGAGATGGCTAACCCTTTGAAAATTTCGAAAAATGCGCCCAGAATTCCGAGGAGGCTAACCCCTCTGAAAATTTCGAAAAATGCGCCCAGAATTCCGAGGACGGTAACCCCTTTGATAATTTCAAAAAATGTGCCCAGAATTCCGAGAAGGCTAACCCCTTTGAAAATTTCGAAAAATGCGCCCACAATTCCGAGAAGGCTAACCCCTTTGGAAATTTCGAAAATGCGCCCAGAATTCCGAGAAGGCTAACCCCTTTGAAAATTTCATAAAATGCGCCCAGAATTCCGAGAAGGCTAATCAATTTGAACATTTTGAAAAATGCGCTCAGAATTCCGAGAAGGCTAACCCCTTTGAAAGTTTCGAAAAATGCGCCCAGTTTTCCGAGAAGGCTAACCCCTTTGAAAATTTCGAAAAATGCGCCCAGAATTCCGAGAAGGATAACCCCTTTGAAAATTTATAAAAATGAGCCCAGAATGCCGAGAAGGCTAACCCCTTTAAAAATTTCCAAAAATGAGCCCAGAATGCCATGAAGTCTAACTTCTGTGAAAAAATCGAAAAATGCGCCCAGAATTCCGAGAAGGCTAACCCCTTTGAAAATTTCGAAAAATGCGCCCAGAATTCCGAGAAGGCTAACCCCTTTGACAATTTCGAAAAATGCGCCCAGAATTCCGAGAAGGCTAACCCCTTTGAAAAGTTCGAGAATAGAGCCCAGAATTCCGAGAAGGCTTACCCCGTTGAAAATTTCGAAAAATGCGCCCTGAATTCCGAGAAGGCTACCCCCTTTGAAAATTTCGCTAAATGCGCCCAGAATTCCGAGAAGGCTAACCCCTTTGAAAATTTCGAAAAATGCGCCCAGAATTCCGAGAAGGCTAACCCCTTTGAAAATTTCGAAAAATGCGCCCAGAATTCCGAGAAGGCTAACCCCGTTGAAAATTTCGAAAAATGCGCCCAGAATTCCGAAAAGGCTCACCCCTTTGAAAATTTCGAAAATGCGCCCAGAATTCCGAGAAGGCTAACCCCTTTGAAAATTTCGAAAAATGCGCCCAGAATTCCGAGAAGGCTAACCCCTTTGAAAATTTCGAAAAATGCGCCCAGAATTCCGAGAAGGCTAACCCCCTTTGAAAATTTCAAAAAATGCGCCCAGAATTCCGAGAAGGCTATCCCCTCTGAAAATTTCGAAAAATGCGCCCAGAATTCCGAGAAGGCTAACCCCTTTGAAAATTTCGAAAAATGCGCCCAGAATTCCGAGAAGGCTAACCCCTTTGAAAATTTCGAAAATTGAGCCCAGAATGCCATGAAGTCTAACCCCTTTGAAAAAAACGAAAAATGCGCCCAGAATTCCGAGAAGGCTAACCCCTTTGAAAATTTCGAAAAATGCGCCCAGAATTCCGAGAAGGCTAACCCCTTTGAAAAGTTCGAAAAATGCGCCCAGAATTCCGAGAAGGCTAACCAATTTGAAAATTTCGAAAAATGCGCCCAGAATTCCGAGAAGGCTAACCCCTTTGAAAATTTCGAAAAATGAGCCCAGAATGCCATGAAGTCTAACCCCTTTGAAAAAATCGAAAAATGCTCCCAGAATTCCGAGAAGGCTAACCCCTTTGAAAATTTCGAAAAATGCGCCCAGGATTCCGAGAAGGCTAACCCCTTTAAAAATTTTGAAAAATGAGCCCAGAATGCCATGAAGTCTAACCCCTTTGGAAAAATCGAAAAATGCTCCCAGAATTCCGAGAAGGCTAACCCCTTTGAAAAGTTCGAGAATAGCGCCCAGAATTCCGAGAAGGCTTACCCCGTTGAAAATTTCGAAAAATGCGCCCTGAATTCCGAGATGGCTACCCCCTTTGAAAATTTCGCTAAATGCGCCCAGAATTCCGAGAAGGCTAACCCCTTTGAAAATTTCGAAAAATGCGCCCAGAATTCCGAGAAGGCTAACCCCTTTGAAAATTTCGAAAAATGCGCCCAGAATTCCGAGAAGGCTAACCCCTTTGAAAATTTCGAAAAATGCGCCCAGAATTCCGAGAAGGCTAACCCCTTTGAAAATTTCGAAAATTGAGCCCAGAATGCCATGAAGTCTAACCCCTTTGAAAAAAACGAAAAATGCGCCCAGAATTCCGAGAAGGCTAACCCCTTTGAAAATTTCGAAAAATGCGCCCAGAATTCCGAGAAGGCTAACCCCTTTGAAAAGTTCGAAAAATGCGCCCAGAATTCCGAGAAGGCTAACCAATTTGAAAATTTCGAAAAATGCGCCCAGAATTCCGAGAAGGCTAACCCCTTTGAAAATTTCGAAAAATGAGCCCAGAATGCCATGAAGTCTAACCCCTTTGAAAAAATCGAAAAATGCTCCCAGAATTCCGAGAAGGCTAACCCCTTTGAAAATTTCGAAAAATGCGCCCAGGATTCCGAGAAGGCTAACCCCTTTAAAAATTTTGAAAAATGAGCCCAGAATGCCATGAAGTCTAACCCCTTTGAAAAAATCGAAAAATGCTCCCAGAATTCCGAGAAGGCTAACCCCTTTGAAAAGTTCGAGAATAGCGCCCAGAATTCCGAGAAGGCTTACCCCGTTGAAAATTTCGAAAAATGCGCCCTGAATTCCGAGATGGCTACCCCCTTTGAAAATTTCGCTAAATGCGCCCAGAATTCCGAGAAGGCTAACCCCTTTGAAAATTTCGAAAAATGCGCCCAGAATTCCGAGAAGGCTAACCCCTTTGAAAATTTCGAAAAATGCGCCCAGAATTCCGAGAAGGCTAACCCCGTAGAAAATTTCGAAAAATGCGCCCAGAATTCCGAAAAGGCTAACCCCTTTGAAAATTTCGAAAAATGCGCCCAGAATTCCGAGAAGGCTAACCCCTTTGAAAATTTCGAAAAATGCGCCCAGAATTCCGAGAAGGCTAACCCCTTTGAAAATTTCGAAAAATGCGCCCAGAATTCCGAGGAGGCTAACCCCTTTGAAAAAACGAAAAACGCACCCAGAATTCCGAGAAGGCTAACCCCTTTGAAAATTTCGAAAAACGCACCCAGAATTCCGAGAAGGCCCCTTTGAAAATTTCGAAAAATGCACCCAGAATTTGAAGAAGGCTAACTTATTTGAAAATTTCGAAAAATACGCCCAGAATTCGAAGAAGGCTAACCACTTTGAAAATTTCGAAAAATGCACCCAGAATTAACCCCTTTGAAAATTTCGAAAAATGCACCCAGAATTAACCCCTTGGAAAATTTCGCAAAACGCACCTAGAATTCGAAGAATGCTAACCCCTTTGAAAAATTCGAAAAATGCACCCAGAATTTGAAGAAGGCTAACTTATTTGAAAATTTCGAAAAATACACCCAGAATTCGAAGGCTAATCCCTTTGAAAATTTCGAAAAATGCACCCAGAATCAACCCCTGTGAAAATTTCGAAAAATGCACCCAGAATTAACCGCTTGGAAATTTTCGCAAAATGCATCCAGAATTCGAAGAAGGCTATTTGAAAATTTCGAAAAATGCACCCAGAATTCCAAGAAGGCTAACCCCTTTGAAAATTTCGAAAAATGCACCCAGAATTCCGAGAAGGCTAACCCCTTTGAAAATTTCGAAAGATGCACCCAGAATTCCGAGAAGGCTAACCCCTTTGAAAATTTCGAAAAATGCAACCAGAATTCCGAAAAGGGTAAGCCCTTTGAAAATTTCGAAAAATGCGCCCAGAATTCCGAGAAGGCTAACCCCTTTGGAAATTTAAAAAATGCGCCCAGAATTCCGAGAAGGCTAACCCCTTTGAAAATTTCAAAAAATGCGCCCAGAATTCCGAGAAGGCTAACCAATTTGAACATTTTGAAAAATGCGCCCAGAATTCCGAGAAGGCTATCCCCTTTGAAAGTTTCGAAAAATGCGCCCAGAATTCCGAGAAGGCTAACCCCTTTGAAAATTTCGAAAAATGCGCCCAGAATTCCGAGAAGGCTAACCCCTTTGAAAATTTCGAAAAATGAGCCCAGAATGCCATGAAGTCTAACCCCTTTGAAAAAATCGAAAAATGCTCCCAGAATTCCGAGAAGGCTAACCCCTTTGAAAATTTCGAAAAATGCGCCCAGGATTCCGAGAAGGCTAACCCCTTTAAAAATTTTGAAAAATGAGCCCAGAATGCCATGAAGTCTAACCCCTTTGAAAAAATCGAAAAATGCTCCCAGAATTCCGAGAAGGCTAACCCCTTTGAAAAGTTCGAGAATAGCGCCCAGAATTCCGAGAAGGCTTACCCCGTTGAAAATTTCGAAAAATGCGCCCTGAATTCCGAGATGGCTACCCCCTTTGAAAATTTCGCTAAATGCGCCCAGAATTCCGAGAAGGCTAACCCCTTTGAAAATTTCGAAAAATGCGCCCAGAATTCCGAGAAGGCTAACCCCTTTGAAAATTTCGAAAAATGCGCCCAGAATTCCGAGAAGGCTAACCCCTTTGAAAATTTCGAAAAATGCGCCCAGAATTCCGAGAAGGCTAACCCCTTTGAAAATTTCGAAAATTGAGCCCAGAATGCCATGAAGTCTAACCCCTTTGAAAAAAACGAAAAATGCGCCCAGAATTCCGAGAAGGCTAACCCCTTTGAAAATTTCGAAAAATTCGCCCAGAATTCCGAGAAGGCTAACCCCTTTGAAAAGTTCGAAAAATGCGCCCAGAATTCCGAGAAGGCTAACCAATTTGAAAATTTCGAAAAATGCGCCCAGAATTCCGAGAAGGCTAACCCCTTTGAAAATTTCGAAAAATGAGCCCAGAATGCCATGAAGTCTAACCCCTTTGAAAAAATCGAAAAATGCTCCCAGAATTCCGAGAAGGCTAACCCCTTTGAAAATTTCGAAAAATGCGCCCAGGATTCCGAGAAGGCTAACCCCTTTAAAAATTTTGAAAAATGAGCCCAGAATGCCATGAAGTCTAACCCCTTTGAAAAAATCGAAAAATGCTCCCAGAATTCCGAGAAGGCTAACCCCTTTGAAAAGTTCGAGAATAGCGCCCAGAATTCCGAGAAGGCTTACCCCGTTGAAAATTTCGAAAAATGCGCCCTGAATTCCGAGATGGCTACCCCCTTTGAAAATTTCGCTAAATGCGCCCAGAATTCCGAGAAGGCTAACCCCTTTGAAAATTTCGAAAAATGCGCCCAGAATTCCGAGAAGGCTAACCCCTTTGAAAATTTCGAAAAATGCGCCCAGAATTCCGAGAAGGCTAACCCCGTAGAAAATTTCGAAAAATGCGCCCAGAATTCCGAAAAGGCTAACCCCTTTGAAAATTTCGAAAAATGCGCCCAGAATTCCGAGAAGGCTAACCCCTTTGAAAATTTCGAAAAATGCGCCCAGAATTCCGAGAAGGCTAACCCCTTTGAAAATTTCGAAAAATGCGCCCAGAATTCCGAGGAGGCTAACCCCTTTGAAAAAACGAAAAACGCACCCAGAATTCCGAGAAGGCTAACCCCTTTGAAAATTTCGAAAAACGCACCCAGAATTCCGAGAAGGCCCCTTTGAAAATTTCGAAAAATGCACCCAGAATTTGAAGAAGGCTAACTTATTTGAAAATTTCGAAAAATACGCCCAGAATTCGAAGAAGGCTAACCACTTTGAAAATTTCGAAAAATGCACCCAGAATTAACCCCTTTGAAAATTTCGAAAAATGCACCCAGAATTAACCCCTTGGAAAATTTCGCAAAACGCACCTAGAATTCGAAGAATGCTAACCCCTTTGAAAAATTCGAAAAATGCACCCAGAATTTGAAGAAGGCTAACTTATTTGAAAATTTCGAAAAATACACCCAGAATTCGAAGGCTAATCCCTTTGAAAATTTCGAAAAATGCACCCAGAATCAACCCCTGTGAAAATTTCGAAAAATGCACCCAGAATTAACCGCTTGGAAATTTTCGCAAAATGCATCCAGAATTCGAAGAAGGCTATTTGAAAATTTCGAAAAATGCACCCAGAATTCCAAGAAGGCTAACCCCTTTGAAAATTTCGAAAAATGCACCCAGAATTCCGAGAAGGCTAACCCCTTTGAAAATTTCGAAAGATGCACCCAGAATTCCGAGAAGGCTAACCCCTTTGAAAATTTCGAAAAATGCAACCAGAATTCCGAAAAGGGAGCCCTTTGAAAATTTCGAAAAATGCGCCCAGAATTCCGAGAAGGCTAACCCCTTTGGAAATTTAAAAAATGCGCCCAGAATTCCGAGAAGGCTAACCCCTTTGAAAATTTCAAAAAATGCGCCCAGAATTCCGAGAAGGCTAACCAATTTGAACATTTTGAAAAATGCGCCCAGAATTCCGAGAAGGCTATCCCCTTTGAAAGTTTCGAAAAATGCGCCCAGAATTCCGAGAAGGCTAACCCCTTTGAAAATTTCGAAAAATGCGCCCAGAATTCCGAGAAGGCTAACCCCTTTGAAAATTTCGAAAAATGCGCCCAGAATTCCGAGGAGGCTAACCCCTTTGAAAATAACGAAAAACGCACCCAGAATTCCGAGAAGGCTAACCCCTTTGAAAATTTCGAAAAACGCACCCAGAATTCCAAGAAGGCTAACCCCTTTGAAAATTTCGAAAAACGCACCCAGAATTCCGAGAAGGCTAACCCATTTGAAAAACGCACCCAGAATTCCGAGAAGGCTAATCCCTTTGAAAATTTCGAAAAATGCACCCAGAATTCGAAGAAGGCTAACCCCTCTGAAAATTTCGAAAAGCGCACCCAGATTTGGAAGAAGGCTAACCCCTTTGAAAATTTCGAAAAATGCACCCAGAATTCGAAGAAGGCTAACCCCCTTTGAAAATTTCGAAAAATGCTCCCAGAATTCGAAGAAGGCTAACCCCTTTGAAAATTTCGAAAAACGCACCTAGAATTCGAAGAATTTCGAAAAATGCACCCAGAATTTGAAGAAGGCTAACTTATTTGAAAATTTCGAAAAATACACCCAGAATCCGAAGAAGGCTAACCCCTTTGAAAATTTCGAAAAATGCACCCAGAATTAACCCCTTTGAAAATTTCGAAAAATGCACCCAGAATTAACCCCTTGGAAAATTTCGCAAAACGCACCTAGAATTCGAAGAATGCTAACCCCTTTGAAAAATTCGAAAAATGCACCCAGAATTTGAAGAAGGCTAACTTATTTGACAATTTCGAAAAATACACCCAGAATTCGAAGGCTAATCCCTTTGAAAATTTCGAAAAATGCACCCAGAATTAACCCCTTTGAAAATTTCGAAAAATGCACCCAGAATTAACCCCTTGGAAAATTTCGCAAAATGCACCCAGAATTCGAAGAAGGCTAATTGAAAATTTCGAAAAATGCACCCAGAATTCCAAGAAGGCTAACCCCTTTGAAAATTTCGAAAAATGCACCCAGAATTCCGAGAAGGCCCCTTGGAAAATTTCGAAAAATGCACCCAGAATTCCGAGAAGGCTAACCCCTTTGAAAATTTCGAAAAATGCACCCAGAATTCCGAGAAGGCTAACCCCTTTAAAAATTTCGAAAAATGCACCTAGAATTCCGAGAAGGCTAACCCCTTTGAGAATTTCGAAAAATGCACCCAGAATTCGAAGTAGGCTAACCCCTTTGAAAATTTCGAAAAACGCACCTAGAATTCGAAGAATGCTAACCCCTTTGAAAATTTCGAAAAATGTACCCAGAATTTGAAAAAGGCTAACTCCTTTGAAAATTTCGAAAAATACACCCAGAATTCGAACAAGGGTAACCCCTTTGAAAATTTCGAAAAATGCACCCAGAATTAACCCCTTTGAAAATTTCGAAAAGTGCACCCAGAATTAACCCCTTGGAAAATTTCGCAAAATGCACCCAGAATTCGAAGAAAGCTAATTGAAAATTTCGAAAAATGCACCCAGAATTCGAAGAAGGCTAACCCCTTTGAAAATTTCGAAAAATGCACCCAGATTTCGAAGAAGGCTAACCCCTTTGAAAATTTAGAAAAATGCACCCAGAATTCGAGGAAGGCTAACCCCTTTGAAAATTTCGAAAAATACACCCAGAATTCTGAGAAGGCTAACCCCTTGTAAAACTTCGAAAAATGCACCCAGAATTCCGAAAAGGCTATCCCCTTTGAAAATTTCGAAAAATGCGTCCAGAATTCCGAGAAGGCTAACCCCTTTGAAAATTTCGAAAAATGCGCCCAGTATTCCGAGAAGGCTAACCCCTTTGAAAATTTCGAAAAATGCGCCCAGAATTCCGAGAAGGCTAACCCCTTTGAAAATTTCGAAAAATGCACCCAGAATTCCGAGAAGGCTAACCCCTTTGAAAATTTCGAAAGATGCACCCAGAATTCCGAGAAGGCTAACCCCTTTGAAAATTTCGTAAAACGCACCCAGAATACCGAGAAAGCTAACCCCTTTTAAAATTTCGAAAAATGCACCCAGAATTCCGAGAAGGCTAACCCCTTTGAAAATTTCGAAAAACGCACCCAGAATTCCAAGAAGGCTAACCCCTTTGAAAATTTCGAAAAACGCACCCAGAATTTCGAGAAGGCTAACCCCTTTGAAAATTTTGAAAAACGCACCCAGAATTCCGAGAAGGCTAATCCCTTTGAAAATTTCGAAAAATGCACCCAGAATTCGAAGAAGGCTAACCCCTCTGAAAATTTCGAAAAGCGCACCCAGATTTCGAAGAAGGCTAACCGCTTTGAAAATTTCGAAAAATGCACCCAGAATTCGAAGAAGGCTAACCCCCTTTGAAAATTTCGAAGAACGCACCTAGAATTCGAAGAATGCTAACCCCTTTGAAAATTTCGAAAAATGCACCCAGAATTGGAAGAAGGCTAACTTATTTGAAAATTTCGAAAAATACACCCAGAATTCGAAGAAGGCTAACCCCTTTGAAAATTTCGAAAAATGCACCCAGAATTAACCCCTTTGAAAATTTCTAAAAATTCACCCAGAATTAACCCCTTGGAAAATTTCCGCAAAACGCACCTAGAATTCGAAGAATGCTAACCCCTTTGAAAAATTCGAAAAATGCACCCAGAATTTGAAGAAGGCTAACTTATTTGAAAATTTCGAAAAATACACCCAGAATTCGAAGGCTAATCCCTTTGAAAATTTCGAAAAATGCACCCAGAATTAACCCCTTTGAAAATTTCGAAAAATGCACCCAGAATTAACCCCTTGGAAAATTTCGCAAAATGCACCCAGAATTCGAAGAAGGCTAATTGAAAATTTCGAAAAATGCACCCAGAATTCGTAGAAGGCTAACCCCTTTGAAAAATTCGAAAAATGCACCCAGAATTCGAAGAAGGCTAACCCCTTTGAAAATTTCGAAAAGTGCACCCAGAATTCGAAGAAGGCTAACCCCTTTGAAAATTTCGAAAAATGCACCCAGAATTCGAAGAAGGCTAACCCCTTTTAAAATTTCGAAAAATGCACCCAGAATTCGAAGAAGGCTAACCCCTTTGAAAATTTCGAAAAATGCACCCAGAATTCGAAGAAGGCTAACCCCTTTGAAAATTTGATTTTTCCTGGGTGCCTGGGTACCTATCGATATGTACAGGCAGAACTTCAGAAAATATCTTATTTCTGAAAACCACTGCTATTAATACTTAGATATAGTGTACAATGCCCTTTGGCCCAGTGGCTAGAAACTCGTTCCTCTGGTGAGCTTACATGGACAGGAAGTATTACAGCGAGGTTAAAGCAAAAAAGCTCACGGACAAAGTACAAATTTACCTAGGTATAATGGCAGAATTTTTATATATATATTTCAAATCCTTTATTTTTATAAATAAATTTTATACAACACAATATTACCCAAATGAGCAAGTGCTCATGTTTGGGTATAGTTCATTTATTTACAATACAAAATTAATACACAATTAAATACAAATACATACAACAAACCGTAACTCTAATTTGAAATTAATACCTAGAAAAAATACAAATTAGGAAGGACAAAATTGAAATATTTGAGGGATATGCTTTTGGTGTTTAAATTCCCTCTTCCAACAAAAATGCATTACTTTTAAAACAATTCCGACATAGAATAAATTTCCCGCTCCGAAAAATATTTCCCACTTTAAAAAATAAATTTACTTTCCAAAAAAATTCTCAAATTGAAACACGTAAAATGTGCAAGCACATGTGCATCCCCAAGCAGGATGAATTATAAGAAGAAAAAAAAGTATGAAAGCATTATTTAAATTTATAATTTTGTTTTGCAATTTTTTTATTTTTTTTATTTTCTTAATAGCATGTTTTACTCGGTGACTGGGGAGAAGTTAAGAGTCAAAGAAATTCTTTTTGCAAATGTCCATTATTTGTTCGAGCGATAGAGAGAGGAAGAGAGAAAGAGAGAAGACAAAAAGGGAGAGACAAAAAGGAAGAGATTGAAATATTAGCCGAAATCGCTTCAAATGGACAAAATTAAAAACTATTTTTTAATACAAGAACTTCCCTCATACGAGGCAGCCTCATTGACAGAGAACTTAGGATAAAATAAAAATTGAATAATCACAGAAATAGATATCCGAAAGTTAAAAAAAAAAAAAAAAAACTTGGGGGCTTCTTTAATTAACTATTATTAATTATCTTTCAACACTGAAACTAAATTTATTTGAAGGGCCTAGTTACATAAGGACGTAAGGCACAAGGACATAGTTTCGAGAAATCTTGATGTTTTTAAACAACATTACCACTCACAAGTAAGTGGTTTAAAGTTTAATTTTATAACATATATTTTTGAAGGACAGACTAAATTAGTTTTCTGCAAATTTACAAGGTAGGGTGTATTGGTATTTTTTACAACTAGAGATACATACATATCTTAAAACAAAAACTAAAATACTTTTACAGTAGAAAATCTTTTTACTTTGTATCATATTATTTGTTTTTGCTTAATTTTAGTAAAAACCTGTATTATAGTGTGACAATTGCATCATTGCGAATGAATACCAGTATAGTCATTAATACAATAGATGGTAAACAAAACAATCTATTTTGAATGAAGTTACACTTCAGAAATGCAAGTTCAGTTTTTATAAACATTTGCTTGGATGGTAGCACTGAGGAAAATAAAAACAGTTGGTAAACACACCTCAATAACAGATAGGAAGTGTGCCTTACGCCTGTATGGAACTGAACATGCAGTCTCACAGGTCTTTTCTTATAACTGAGCAAAGGTTTAAGACACAAGTACAAATAGTTCACTGGTATTTAAGAGATATGAGAAGGCATAAATGTTAAAAACTCAAAATTAGAGATTTGTGCCTTACGCCCTTAATGGAACTAGGCCCTTCATTTTCATTGCCAAAAATGTCTTATAGTTATTTTGCTTTTATTTCTAACTACTATACTGGAGTACTAATGTAAATCTAAATAAAGGAGCAGCCTATAAAATAGCCTATTTCGTGCATTAGGCCTATGCTCCGAAACTGAAGCAAACTAACACCGGAATCGGCAAACTACCTTTATGAGAATTGAGGACTGCTTTCACAAAACTCAACATTTGCCAAATCATAAACTTTTCAAAAGGAGAATTTAAATATTGTATGCTAAGTAATTAAAGTAAGTTCTGAAGTGTTCTTCTGGAGTTGTATGATATCCAAAACAATTATCACCGGGGCCCGGATTTTGATCTTGGAACTGATTGATGTTCCGTTCTTTAGTGTTTACATGTAACTTTGAGTATGAGGTGCATAAAAGGAAACTGACTCTTGCTTTCTATGTTACTCATGTTTAGGAAGTTAGTATCGAACTATTAGCGCCAGTTAAAGTGTTCTTATTGCCTCTATGTGATGGCCTTATACATCTTTAAGAATTAAAATAACAAATAAGTAATCTGTGAGTTCACAGGCAATACAACTGTAAGCTGCAGACACAGAAAATCTGCAGAATATGTAATTAATAGGGGGCGGATTTCTATGACCTAATAAAATAGGATTTATGCATGCATTTATGACCAAAAAAACATTAAAATATGTCCAATAAAATTTAAAATATAACTTTACCACTTACACATTGTGTATATATTTTTTTAATTTCATTACAAATCATTTTATTGTAATATAATGTTAATTATTTAAAATATCTGTAAATTCTCAAAAAGTATCATTATAATGCAAAATTTACAAAATATGATATGAAACTTCAAAATTTCTTTAATATGCACACAAATATGCCAAAAATATGACCTAAATATGCATATTCATGCTAAATATGCTAGAATAGTTGAAAATTTCCTAAATATGCAGTTATGTGCACAATAAAAGCCATTCCATTTTCACCAGGATGCTTGGAATCGGGTTTAAATTAGTCGGAAACCTGAAATAATGCAAAGGGGAAAAATATGACATGTCATAGAAATCCACCCCCTAGTAATTAGCAATGATATTACTGTGTGACTATTTCTTTACTCCTAATGACAGTCTATGGAACCATGTCTACTTAAAGCAGGTCTGCTCTGCAACTTGTCTTAATGAAAAGTCGACCAATAAGTCTGCATAATAATAGATAAATTAGTAATTAATTAAATTATATCCATCGATAGAGGTTTTAAGTCTACATTTTTCAGTTTGCCTTCAGCCCATCTACTTTGATTAGTGAAAGAGATCCATATTTTTTAAACATGTACGCCTATATCATTCAAGTTGTTACCTGTTACATACATGTGGCATTGCAGATATCATAGGCCACACATCTCCAGTTTATCTTGTTATCCCGACACGAAATGGACCTCAAATGGAAGTCGAAATTATAGGACATCAGAATTTGGTTTCCTTTTGATGAATCTATAATATAAGCAGAATAAAAAAATTTTATATTTGGCATTTCATTCTGAAAATTGAAAATTACAAAATAACAGTTTTTTAGTAGTAGACATTTTGCATTAGGCAATTTTATGTAGTAGACATCACTCATAGTAAACACTTTTCCTGTGTACATTTCATTTATATAAACCTCTTTTGAGATAATAATTATATAAGAGTTATATAAGAGTTGAAGCACGTTAGTTCGAAGATATACTAGTGCGTTTCTATTGTAAGTGTTCTGCGAGTTGACATTTTCTTGTTTTGGTTGATTTAGTTTCAAGGTAATACACAGACACAGAGGTATCTAAGTCACTTATTTTGGAAAATTAAGATATGGCCATTGTTGATTTTGTTGATATCGATGCACATAGACTAACATTCTGAACAGAACGGTACCTATGTTATTGATATCGTACGTAACTGTGACAAATCCAATATGAAAAATACCTACACTTCATGAAAATAAGATAAGATTTATTTAGTCCAGCTGAGGTCATCCTCCGGAATTACTGCATTTTATAATCGATATAAGTTAATATGGCTCTTTTTTTTTTAATATTGGTTATTACCATTCGGTGTCTTTCATTCAGTTCATCGTAAGATTTAATAGTGTCGAACAATTATTAGTGTGCACTGTTGTACCCTCCGGGTAGGAAGAAGATTCAATAGGACCCAGCTTCGACTCACCTTAGTGAAAACTGAGAAGCAGTCTCGTTTATTTGATGATTTTTCTAATATTGCTTGTGTCACTCCTAAAAGTCTCTAAGTAAATATACCGGTACTAACTAAACTCCATGGTGCTACATCCCTGAAGGGACTAGGCCTACCACAAATTGTAATGTCGAAGAGATAGGGCTCTCACCATAATGTTATCCATCTAAAACTCACAGAGTACAGTACTTGCATTTTAAGGCAAATTCCGTTTAATCCGGACTGGATCCAGTCCCATCTTGTTCGGATTAGCGGTACTCTGCAGTAGTAGAAGCCATAAATGAAAAAGGACAAAAAATTAAGCGAAGTGACCAAATTGCAAATGAATTTAACTCCTTTTTTTCGAAAATAGGAAAAAGAATCACTTCAAATATTAAGTTAGCACCAAACAGTATCCCTGAATATAAGAAATGTATACCACAACCTGCTCAGCTTTCACCAATGTTTCTTCTCGCTGTAACCCAAGATGAAATCAATAAAATTATAATCTCACTAAAAAAATAACGTTGCCCCTGGTACGGACGGAATAACAAACACCACCTTGAAAACAATTTCTAAATACAATCGAAGCCCCTCGAACATATTTTTAATCTTTGCTTATCACAAGGAATTTTCCCAGATGATCTTAAAAAAGCTGTGATAGTACCTATATACAAATCCAGAGAAAATCATAGTTTAAATAACTATAGACCTATATCCTTACTCCCTAGCCTATCTAAACTGTTAGAAAAATGTATAAAAAATAGACTGGTGGACTTCTTAAATAAAAACAATATATTGAATTCAAATCAATTTGGTTTTCGAAATAACTTGAGCACAGATGATGCCATAATTAATGTTACAGGAAAAGTTATCGAAGAATTAGATGCGGGAAATAAAAGTCTAGGTATTTTTTTGGATTTGCAAATGGCTTTTGACACTGTAAACCACAAGATACTTATAGAAAAATTAGAGCAAATTGGAGTAAGAGGTACTGCACAAAATTTATTTCGGTCTTATTTACATAATAGAACGCAAATAACCAAAATTAAGGATCAGTTTAGTGATATCAGAGAAGTGGATACTGGTGTGACACAAGGAACAATTTTGGGTCCAATTCTTTTCATTATTTACATAAATGAGTTGCTGCATTTGGACTTAAATAATTTCCATGGCCGTCTTTACTCTTATGCCGATGATACCGTATTGCTATTTTCCGCTCCAACTTGGCAGGATACTTACAAATGGGCTAATAAGGGTTTAAGAGTAGTTAAAAGTTGGCTTGACTGCAATAGGTTAGTATTAAATATAGATAAAACAAACTGTGTTCCATTCTCATTAACAACTGCTGGTACTCCACAATTAAAAATGGATCAAAACTTGTGCGTAAGACCAGTGGCGGACACAGAGGGGGGGATTGGGGGATAGATCCCCCCCGAAATTTGAAAAAAGGCTATATTTGCACTCTAAGTGGCCCGTTTTATAAACTAATTATATATGTAAGTTAATTATTTTTTTTAGTATTCCTTCTGTACCTATTCAAATCCCCCCCCGAAAAAAAATTCTGCGTCCGCCACTGCGTAAGACTACATGATATCAACTGTGAATCTGATTCATGTACCTGCCAGGATGTGAAGGAGACAAATCAGATCAAATACCTTGGTATTATTATAGATCGTTATCTGAAATTCGACAAACATCACATATTTATGTACCAGATTAAGAAAAACATTATACAAATTTGTCTGTCTAAAACAATATTTACCGACTGAAGTCTTAAGGACAGTCTACTTAGCTCTAATACAATCTGTCCTCCAATATGGTATCATTGGCTGGGGAGGAAGTGGCACATCTGTATTGACTCCTTTGATTCTAATACAGAAGAGAATTATAAAAATTTGTTTAAAAAAGCCTATAGAATATCCAACAGAATTGATATTTCCTGAATTTAATGTGATGACTGTAGAACAAATTTATAAGCTCACACTTTTAAAATACTTTCAAAAATACCGCAACGTATTTGTATCGGATCCTCATAACTACAATACTAGAAGAAATAAAGAACCAAAATACTTCACCTCTTCTGGCTCTAAACATAGCATTTATTATGGTCCAAGACTCTATAAGTCTATAATTAGGTCACATCCAGAAACAGTCCATATGAACAACAAAAAATTCAACAAGTTTATCAAAAATCTTATTTCATAGTTCAAAAGTTACTTCACTCTGTACCTATTTTTATTTTTTTTTATTTTTTATTATTATCTTTATTAAACAACATGCTCCATTGCAATGCAGCAATACTACATGCATTCCTTTTATCTTAACTACTCAAAAATATCTACATGTGTACACTTATAAATATTATCCTGAATTATGTATTTGGTTTGTTTGTAATAATGCCAAACATATTAACCTCATAGAAGAGATAAAAATGCACGTAGAGACGCTAACCCACAGTGGTTGGGATATTCATTTTACATGGATTAAAGCGCATGCAGGGTTTGCAGGAAACGAACTTGCAGATATGTTGGCCAAACAAGCAACAACAGACTTAGAACTGGAAATAGTGTACACTTCAATACCGATAAGCACAATAAAACGCGAACTGTGTGAAGAAAGTGTTCAGGTATGGGAAACCGAGTGGCATAAAACGGTAAATGGAAGAACAACAAAATCATATTTTCCAACCGTGAAACACAGACTAAACAAATCCCTGAGGTTAAACCACAATATCACAGCTATGTTGATAGGGCATGGTAGGTTTGGCGAATATTTTCACCGTTTTAAAATTAAGGAAGATTCAACTTGCGTGTGTACCAGAAATTCGCAATCAGTGGACCACTTACTGTGGGAGTGTGAACTACTGAACTTGGAAAGAGCTCAATTCAGAAAGCACGTCTTGGAAACTTTTAAGTGTTGGCCCGTTGAGAAAAGTGAACTGATACAAAAAAATCTAAAGCAATTCGTACAATTTGTGAACAAAATAAATTTTGAAGCTCTACAAACAAACCAAATCACTCTGTACCTAGTAGACAATTAAGGAACGATTTTATTTGTAATAACTCAGGGTTTCAATTTTTGTTCTTACTACTTTTCCTTTTTTCTCTTTACTATTCTGTTCTTTCTTTTTTATTATTATTGTTTAGGTATTGATTTAATATTATAATTTCTTCATGTATTTGTAATTTGTATTTTATAATGTAAATGGCTGAACTGTGCCCGAGCACGAGCGCTTGCTCATTCGGGTGGTCTTGTTTTGTTTTGTATAAATATAAATAAATATAAAATATATATAAAATATATATAAAATTTACAAAATGCGTGGGCAGAAAACTTCAATATTTTTAATACGGTCGTTTCTTGTAAGTGGTAACATAAATAAATATATCGTTCTAGATCAAGGGTTCCCAACCAGGGGGGGCGTGCAACAATTTGAAATTCATATTTTGATTTAGTGTTGTTGCTTTGTCGGTCGACAAGAATTTTTGATCGGTTAACTTTAACCAAACAAATACACAGACACATATCATAATTAACAAGAATAACAGAATAGTGTGAGTAACTATATTTTCCCTGTCATATTAAATAGTCATATCTTGTCCTCAACAAGTTTTGGGAATCCAAATACGAGATACGAGTGATCTGCGTTGTGCTCTGTCAAACATAAAACCTAATATCTCAGAGCTGGTGAAAGCAAAACAGTGCCAATCATCTCACTCCAGTTTTTAACTCTACATTGGACATTTGTTTCTACATTTAACTTGTTTATGAAATGTACTGAGGCTCAAATAAGATTCACAATAACTAGATATGCATTTTCGTGTTTTTTGTGTGTGTGTGAGAGAGACATCAAAAGCATCACAGGATAAGTAAGAATAATAAAAAAGATGAGCAATATTAATTTTATTTTTACAATTATTGTAGGGATTTTTTAATGTACAGAAGTACTGACAATTAGGATTTTAGGCCTTCTTCTCCCCATCATTATCAAAGGGGGCAGAAGAATTTCATGATATTGAAAGGTGGGCGTTAGCTGAAAAATGTTGGGAACCACTCACTGTTCTAGATCGTTCTAGAATACTACCAAAATAGCGTCGTAACGCGGTTTGCTATACAGGCTACTAGAAAGTTCTATTATCGTGTCGGAAAGTTCCAGAGAAATAGGCAATCAAAATGGCGTCACGAACATGATCAAGCTAGATACACGGCTGAAATATGTAAATAAAGCAACTGAAGGAATGCTGAAACACTTTTTTACTTGCCTGTAATTCCAATTTTGCGTCTTTGTTCCTAACACACTCTTCTCCATATTAGGAAGTAAAACAGCTAAACGTAACTGCACAGTACTGTAGCTGTAGATTATGCAACATTACCACACGACTTCGCTTCGAAAACTGGTTAGTACTCGTACTGATCACCAGGGCAAAAGCGCCCTCTATCCCAGCAGCGATAAGTTCTTATGCATTTATACTGTTTAGCTGTATCATGGATGGCTGAAATAAAAAGTTTTCTGATTAATTTATGGTAAAGCTGTTGTAGAATTGAAGATTAATTAATACAAATGAGATCAGGGATGTAAGTGATGAAAAAACGTGTTCAACGTACAGGGCCGTAGCGAGGTCCTTCTGCGCCCTCCAATACTAGGGGTCTGAATTTTTTTTTTTTAAATTTCTGTAAAATTGTTTATTATTTTAATATAAAACACTGTTATTATGAAATAAAACCTAAACCTCAATTTGAAAATGAACTAATTGTAAGTGTTGGACTTTCAATGTATTAAAACCTTATTTTCAGACGACTGAACTACTTAAAAATAATTAATTCATAAAATCTAGAATTTGTATTGCTTGATAAATTGCCTAAAAAAGGTGGCATTTTCATGGTTAATTTTGTGCCCTCTTTATACTTGCGCCCTTGGCGGGGGCCCACCTCGCCCCCGCCTAGCTACGGCCCTGTCAACGTATTACCCCCGTATCACGAAATGAACACTTAACAAACAATATAAGATGAAACCACAAGAAAACTAGGCCTAAGTATTATCATAAACAGAACACATGTCAACAACCATACACTAAGCATTATAATACTCCCTTTCCTGAATCTTCGCACTAGTGTATGTTGTTATAAAGCTGGATTTTTCTTTCTGGTACACATTACATAGCAACTGATCAGTAAGTAGAGATGGGGAATATTTCTTGTAACTGTTACTTTGTAACTGTTACATGTATGTAACGGTAACGACCTGTTACATGTATGTAACGGTAACGACCTGTTACAAAAAATCAAAAGTAACGGTTACCAAAGCTCCTCCTAGGATATCTTATTTTCGTCTCAACCAAAGGCGGAACCAGAAAATACTGAAAGGAGGGACCGACACAGACGAAAGTTTGCTATTATTTGGAAATCCAAAAAATGGGGGTCCTCCCCCGGGATTTTTTTTTAAAAAACGAGAGAAAAACAGGTCGTCCCTTTAGCTCTTCCCACTCGAGACATCTAGATGTGAATGGTGGAACTACTAGCAGTATTGGAAATTCTGATCACCCCCCTTTCACCAATTCTTTACCCTTTCCTACTATTCAATCCGTTTCCTCCTTTACCCTACCTATCTATTCCTATCCTTTAAATGTTCGACCCAAGAAGATCCGAACACGGGACCGCTAACATATTAGCCCTTCATCTTACTCACTACGCCATCGAGCAATCATTACAATGAGAAGCGAAAATTCATCTATTTAAGTTTAGACATCTGCATGAAATGGCAGAGATTGATCATTTCCTATTAATTGCATTTGTGTGAAGTTAAATAAAATCCCTTTAGGCAGGCCTACAGGCTGAGGTAGATTTCGAAGTGCTTTTGGTTTAATTTATTGTCACTGCGCAGTTCTCTTCTTCTTTAGCCTTGGCATGATAAACCCGCAATAATAACTGCAAAAAAAGAGGAAAGAGCACTTTTTAAAGCATTCAAATCTCGCCTTATATGAGAGCTATCGAGAAAATAGGTATTGATTTGTAGAGTACTCATCAAGAGCTTTTCAACGATACCCCACAAGACGTGGTTTCAAAAATTTCGAATTTCCATCCCCCACCCCTACTCGTACCCCTAAAACCCCCGAATCATTACTGTCACTGTGAACTCCATAGGAAGTACTCTAATTTATTCCAACAAAGTTTCTCTCTATACTTCATAGGGGCCGAGATATAATTTTTTCAAAATTTCAACCCCCTCCCACGACCCCCCCCCCACTTGGGCCAATTTTGCTCATTAACTATTGGGCCTAGAAATAACATAATAAAATTTGGTTCAAATATCTTCAAAATTACGGCCGCTAGCGTGTAAAGATATATAAATATATAAGAATTCTGTATAATTTCTCCAAATTTCTCAGCAGCTCTCCTTTCTCTCCGGTTTTTTTTTAATACTGTTATTTTTTATTTTTTTTTTATTTTATTTTTTTTCTTATTATTATTGTTATTATTAGTTGCGTTGAGAAATTTGTCGGTGTCGAGCGAATGTAACTGGTCTGGAACAAAGTAACGTGTCGAGAGTTACACCCGTTACATTATTTTCACCTGCTCCAGTTACACGGACCCGTTACTGTTATTTCCACCTGCTCCAGTTACACGGACCCGATACTGTTATTTCCACCTGCTCCAGTTATTCTGACCTGTTACTGTTACTCTCGCCTGCTCCAGTTATTCGGACCCGTTACTGTTATTTCCACCTGCTCCAGTTACTCTGACCTGTTACTGTTATTTCCACCTGCTCCAGTTACTCTGACCTGTTACAGTTAATTCTAATATTTCTGTTACAAGTGTTTTATCCGTGACTTTCGCCTTTCGTTACATCTGTTACTTCCAATATTTGAAAAACAAAAATAATTTAAAAAATTAAAATAATAAAAAATTAAAAAATTAAAATAATAAAAAACAAAAAAATTTAAAAATAAAAATAACAAAAAAATAAGAATAAAAAATAACAAAAAATAAAAATAATAAAATAAATAAATTTCAAAAAGTTATTTTCTTAATTATTAATGGGCGTAAAGAGTTCATGCATAGAATTCATGCTGTCTGATCTCATATATATTTCTTGCTTTACATACCACTTAAAAATTTATCAAAATACGATATTGCCTTTACTGGATAATTTAAACTTAGAATGTGGGTATATAGCATGAAATATGAATTCAATAACTGTAGTAAGTTATTCGAAATAATATTGATAATGTTACTACTAATAATAAAATCCCTATAATATAAAGCCACACGGCTGACTGACTGACTCACTCACTCACTCACTGACATTAATGTTTGCCCACTTCCAGATGAGCTAGATACTTGAAATTTGGTACACATATAGCTTTTAGGCTGTAAACCACAGGAAAATTCCAAAAAAAAATTTTTTTTAATTTTTAGCCCTAAAACCCCCGAGTAAGGGCTCGCTCACTCATATTAACGTTTGCCCACTTCCAGATGAGCTAGAAACTTTAAATTTGGTACACATATAGCTTTTTGGCTCTAAACCACAGGAAAATTTCAAAAAGTAATTTTTTTAATTTTTAGCCCTAAAAACCTCCGAAAAAGGGCTCGCTCACTTCGAGATGAGCTAGAAACTTGAAATTTGGTACACATTTAGTTATTAGGCTGTAAACCACAGGAAAATTCCAAAAAGTGTTTTTTTTTTATTTTTGGCTCTAAAAACTCCCGAAAAAGGGCTCGCTCACTGACATTACTGTTTGCTCACTTCCAGAAGAGCTAGAAACTTGAAATTTGGTACACATGCAGCTTTTATGCTGTAAACCATAGGAAAATTCCAAAAAAGTAATTTTTTAAAATGTTTAGCCCTATAACCCCCGAAAAAAGGCTCGCTCACTGACATTACTGTATGCCCACTTCCAGATGAGCTAGAAACTTTAAATTTGGTACACATATAGCTTTTAGGCTGTAAACCATAGGAAAATTCCAAAAAAAGTATTTTATTAAATTTTTAGCACTATAACCCCCGAAAAAGGGCTCGCTCACTGACATTACAGCTAGAAACTTTAAATTTGGTACACATATAACTTTTAGGCTGTAAACCACAGGAAAATTCCAAAAAGTAGTTTTTATATTTTTAGCCCTAAAAACCCCCGAAAAAAGGGCTCGCTCACTGACATGAATGCTTGCCCACTTCCAGATGAGCTAGAAACTAGAAATTTGGTATACTTATATCTTTTAGGCTGTAAACCACAGGAAAATTCCAAGTAGTTTATTTTCATGACGATAATCGATGTTCTTTACATCGATGGAAAACAACTGATGTATTTGCTATATCGATGTTTCTCCCCGACATGGATGTTTTTGTAACAAAAAGAAGATTAATAGGCTACCTTGGTTCTACGATATAATTTTATTTACAGGACCTTAATTTCCCAAAACATTGATTTTTTACATCGATTGTTTTCATGGAAATACTTCTGTTTATTTATGAATTTTGCCTAATTTTCTGATACCATGGCCTTTTTTAAATATACATCGATGTTTTTTGTCTAAATACATCGATGTTTTCAGGCCGATATTATCGTCATATCGATGGTTATCTCCGATTTTAACCTCGATATTTTAACTATCGATTATCATCCCTAATTGAAAGCTAAATTTTACAACTGTTTTTTATTTCGGGGGGTCCCTCCCTAGAGCCCCAGCCTTGGCTACGTCCATAACCGTTATGGGGGGGGAGATAAAGGGCATTCCCCAACGAGTGGGAAGTGATCTGGCGATTAACTACGTAATATACAAGAAAAGTAACAGGTAACGGTTATAAATAACAGTTACTTTCGTGTAACTGTAACAGTAACGTAACTGTTCCAAAAAAAGTAACAGATTCCCATCTCTATCAGTAAGGTATCAAAGCCGACTGGCAGCAGTTACCTTTATCTATATATATATATATATGTGTGTGTGTGTGTGTGTTTGTCCTTTATGCATTACTAAACCATTCATCCGATCGCGTCATCGGCCGCACTCCCCGGGTGATTGACGAATAGGCAGACACGTCTGCTCACCATCACAACAATTCTCCCCTCCAGTCTTTATTAGTACACAATAAAATTATGTTGACCCATCTATTCATAGTTTAATGGGATGGGGTTCCATCAGTGGCGTAGTAGGAAAATAATTTCGGGGAGGTCGAAAATGCCGGGGGATTTGGGGGCTAACCCCCGGAAAATCTTTAAATATTGAACTTTTTTTTTTGTGTGCCCACCCTTACCCCCGGAGTGCCAAGCAATTAAGCCTAAACCTCCGGTCAGACCAAACTTTGGTAACCATATGTGATGTGTGTATACCTATTGTGCCCTTATGTACATCCGTAGGGGATGTTGATGGTGTGACGTGTTTGGGCTGAGTACTTGTGTCTTTGTACTTTGGCACAGGATAGACCTAAGTGCGGATAGGTCTTATGTCAATATTTCCGAGTGTGTTTCTTTTTAGTGACATGTAGTTATGTATTCTAGAGATTTGTAGTGCGTGTATCTGTTTGAGGGGATTATTGACCAGTCCGGCATTCGCCTAAGAACGAGGGAAACCCCTCAAAAACCTCGTTCGGACTGGAGCAGTGGCCAAATGACCGTCTACTTTGGTGTGTTAATTTACTATAGACTTTTCGAGAAGTGCTGTTTTTGCAAAGGTTTTAAGGGCTGGGAAGGTGTTTTTACGCGTCCAGAACGTGAGGTCCGGTGCCCAGGCTTCCTCTTCTGCCCTAGCGGCTTCGTGGAGGAGTAGTCGAGCTTCTCGATATCGAGGACAAGTATACAGCATATGATACATGGTGTCTGGTTCGCTGTCCTCACAAGCGCATAGATCGTCGTCTGTGAGATTGAAACGGATTAAGTTAGCGGCAAAGTTGCCGTGGCCAGTTAATACCTGTGTGACGAAGTGGTCCAATTTAATCCATGGCATTTTAAGTCCATTTCTGATATTTGGGAAAAAGTCACGAGTGATTCTACCATTTTGGGCAACTACCCATTTTTGCTGCCAAATATCTATTAACCCTGCAGTGCTCGCGCGGCGTCTGACAGACGCCAGACCAGATTCATTTCGCCATATTTAGAATACCTATGAGGCCATTGTGCTGACCTGCCATCTACCTTTCGGTCAACTACTCTTAAATAACATATCCAAGCGGCAACCCTCCAGTTTTCGCCTATCAAGAGTGGAGTAACGTTATTGTTGCAAAAATGTAGATGGCGTCTGTGAGACGCCGCGCGAGCTTTACTGTTACAAGGTAAGTTACTGGTTTAAAACAAATTTCTTGCAGAAACTAGTATCATAAACCTACAATACCAATCTTTTCTGATGGAAATGATTTATCTTTAGGCTTGGGAATGAGTGGAAAGGAGAAAAAATATCATAATCTTTCTGATCCAAATGATTGGAAGATAGCGCAAAGTTGCTAGAAGAAGAAGAAAGAACTTGATTGCGATAGTGATCCTAAAGAAGACATTGCGGAGTCTAGAAGTGAGTCTACGGACACTGAACAAGAAGCAGATGATGACAATGATTATAGTGAATGTGATAGGCCTAAATATTTCGTAGGGCGGGACAAAGTTTCGAAATGGAATAAGAAGAGATCAGTAACTAGTAGTAAAAGTTGTTATACCTACACAGTCTTAGGACAATAATAATTTAAAATTATGTAAAAATGGTTACATGCCTAACAACATTGTTTTATTGTTAATTAATTAAAGTCATAATGTGCTAATACTGATTTGTGTCCAATATGATTAGTTAAATGTTCATTTTCAATAAATTGACTTAATACACATATTTTTAACTAAGAAATGTATGCAAAACATGTTCAATAATATTAAGTAAACTATGACAACCCTCAATAAACAAAATGAACACTCAAAACAACATAAAACAATAGAAACGTAAAACACGAACGGCGTCTCTTAGACGCCGCGCGAGCTTCTATGTCCTAAAATAGCGCGCGAGCACTGCAGGGTTAACTGTGAGTGAATGCGTTCATAAAGATGTGATCGATCTAAGCTCTCAAATTCCCTTGGTCCGATTTGAAGGGCACCTAATTGAAAATTAATTTGCTTCCGCACTTTGTACCTGGCTATCCGTTCCTCAAGCAGAAGATCAACAGGAAGAACACCAGCTATGACTGGTAGAGCATCATTCGAAACAGTGGAGTAGGCTTTAGTTATTCGCAAGAGAGAATGTCGCTGGGCAGATTTGAGTTTACGGATGTGATGTGTGTTAAGTTTAGTGGCCCAAGCGTTTGCAGCATACGAGACAATAGCCTCAAAAATAGCAGAGTAAAGTATACGATAGTTAGTGAATTTGTATCCCCACTGCAGTCCAGAAAGTCTGGCTAGGGCCTTTAAAATATTGAACTAATGAAAATCACGTTTAACGCTTGTATTATAGGAGAAAATTTCCTCCGGCACTGGGACTTGAACCCAGGACCTTTGGCTATTCGCGCCAATGCTACAACTGAGCTAAGCCGGAGCTCAATTCACAGCGCCAGATGGAACTTCTCTCCTATGACCGATTGCCCTAATGGTCCACCTCACAGACAGACAAGTTATGTCATATGCAGTACTGTGAGGCACACTGGGGTAGTGATTTTTGTGACCGGGCTCACACTGTTATTGTACAGCTAACATTCAAGACAGACATATAAGCATTCATGAGCCACAGATTATTGTCTCTGTTGGACACTACATGAGAATATTATAGGAGAAAAATTCCTCCGGCACTGGGACTTGAACCCAGGACCTTTGGCTATTCGCGCCAATGCTCTACCAACTGAGCTAAGCCGGAGCTCAATTCACAGCGCCAGATGGAACTTCACTACTTAGTGTGCCTCACAGTACTGCATAAGCTTATGACATAACTTGTCTGTCTGTGAGGTGGACCATTAGGGCAATCGGTCATAGGAGAGAAGTTCCATCTGGCGCTGTGAATTGAGCTCCGGCTTAGCTCAGTTGGTAGAGCATTGGCGCGAATAGCCAAAGGTCCTGGGTTCAAGTCCCAGTGCCGGAGGAATTTTTCTCCTATAATATTCTCATGTAGTGTCCAACAGAGACAATAATCTGTGGCTCATTAATGCTTATATGTCTGTCTTGAACGTTTAAAGCTGTTTTAGCACCGAAAAACTAGTTAGCAAATTTATTTTTGTATACTCTAAGACAGTGTTTTTCAACCTGTGTGAGACTTAAATAAAAAGTCGATAAGAGTTAAAATTATTATATTTAACAAAATTTCCATATAATCAATCATACAAGTCAGAAAAATGCTAGTTTAAAACATGTTATTACAACAACAAAATATATATTAAAAATGTGTTTAAATAGAAAATGATTACCCCCTGGGGGGTCGCGGAGCCTCTGTAGGGGGGTCGCAAGAGGTCGAGAAAACTTCAGTTTTTTTATACAACATATAATTTGTGAGACTTAAATAAAAAGTCGATAAGAGTTAAAATTATTATATTTAACAAAATTTCCATATAATCAATCATACAAGTCAGAAAAATGCTAGTTTAAAACATGTTATTACAACAACAAAATATATATTAAAAATGTGTTTAAATAGAAAATGATTACATCTGTGCTTGATTATCTTAAATAGCAGTATGTATTGTTAACGCAAAATGATACTCTTTATGTTATTTACACAAACTCATTAACAAGAAATAAAACCTTCGAGTAATCGTTCATTTTAATGTGAAGGTTGCGCTTGAGTTTGTTCAATTAATTTCTCCCATCGTGGATCCGTTTTTGCCACATTAAGTATTAAATCGTTTTCCAAATTTAAGCGATTTCTTAGTTTACATTTTATTCGCGCCATTGAGGAAAATGCCAACTCGCACAAGTACGAGGTAGAAAATGGAATCAAACACTTCAAAGCCTCGGTTGTTAATTCCGGGTATTCTGTTCTTCTTTTTAACCAAAACGTATCCAAATTTTCAGACTTGAATTCCAAGTGTAACATCCCATCGGCAGATAGTTCCAGCAGATTCTCTTTGAGCTTAGTTGCTAAATTTGCATCGTTTATAGCTGCATTTAAAAACGGATTTAAGATCCATCTTTGCCCAGTGTTATCCGATATCTCTTGCAGTGAGAAGTAATGACACAATTCTTTCTTCAAATTATGTAACACCATTTTCATACCAGATATATATGAGTTGATGTTGATCTCGCTTCCGACTTCTTCAATGAAAGACTGTGTGGACGAAAATGAATCAAAGTTGTTTTGATTTATAGATGATGACCACAATTCAATTTTTTTATAAAGCCATGGAGTTTGTCTTTTGCTGTAATGACATTTTCATCACGCCCTTGACTTTTATTCAAGTTATTTATATGTTCAAATAAGTCAGAAAGAAAAGCCAATTTTAAAAGGAATTCCGGGTCAGAAATGAATTCAGAGTAATGTGACTTGGCTTGCTGTAAATATACCAATAGTTCAGCGCGAAGTTCCATAACTCTGGTCAGTACTTTGCCTGTTGATAACCACCTAACCTCTGTATGGTAAAGCAAATTGCGGTGTAGTGTCCCCATATCTTCACAAATGATTCGAAACAATCGAGTCTGCAACGCTTTTCCTTTAATAGAATTTACAATGTTAATAATAATATTAAGAACTTGACTGTATTATTGCGGTAAGGGTTTGGCTGCAAGAGCTTGGCGATGGAGAAAGCAATGCATCCAACAAGCGTTTGGCATCTGTTCTTTCAGTCTAGCAATAAATCCACTCTTCGCACCAGTCATGACTTTTGCTCCGTCACTACAAATAGCAATGCATTTTTGTGCCCAATCGATATTCATATCTTGCGTAGCTTCAAGGAACATGTCATGCAAGCATTGACCTGTAGTATTTTTGGGAAGTGCCTTGCAAAATAGTATTTCTTCCATTATTATTCCATTGGATTCAAAACGCACAAAAGCTACAAATTGCGCACAACCCGCAATATCCGTTGATTCATCAAATTGCAAGGATACAAAAGAACTTTTCTTTATTTTTTCTATGACTTGATCACGAACATCAGACGCCATATTGCTTATCCTGCGTTGAATGGTATTGTCAGAGAGAGGTATACTTTTGAGCTTTTCGACCTCTTGCTTGCCAAACATAATCTCTGCTATATCTAAAGCCGCTGGTAAAATCAAATTTTCGGCAATACTGTGAGATTTCCCTGCTTTAGCCACACGAAAAGCTACTCGATAACTAGCGAGCAACGCTTTCTCATTTAGGTTGGACATTTGTCCTATAGCAGTTTTTTGATGTTCAAGAGCTTTTAATTTTCGCTCAAAACATTCCACGGGTTTATTTTTTTCATTAGGATGTTTTGTGTTTATGTGGCGTACCAACTTCGATGGCTTCATGCTTTCTCTTGACAAAATTTCAAAGCAAATTACACACTGCGGTTTACTGTCAATCACAGTAAACCCAAATTTTAAATAATTGTCGTCATAAAGACGTTTTTTCTTTATTCCACTACTCCCGCTAGACGTTGATGGTTCTGATGATCTTTTCAGGAATTTATCCATTTTCAATTATAACAACTCAAATAAATACGTACCGTAAAACAAGTGGTTCGCGCTCTTCAAACAACTAAACAGCAGACATGACCACGCGTGACTTACGCTCACAAATCAGTCTATAATTACTCCAACTCCAAGGCACTTACAGTCCACATAACACCGAATTTACACTTCTGAATCGTTTTCACTTATCGGGATTGCTTCTGATTCGACTTCCTTCGCTGTCTTGCATCAAACTGCCATAGCCGCAGTTGACCGCCGTATTTATAGGCCAGCGCATTCTAGCGAGAATTATCTCGAAGCGTAAAGAAACGTCTCGAAACTTGAGGATCTTTCGTGGACTACCAGCGCCATCTGTTGCTAACATCCGGAACCTGCACTAGTTCCTAGTGTTACCAACAGATGGCGCAAATAACGCAAACGCCTAAAATTGTTGTAAGTATTACATATTTTTAACATACATTGAAAAAGGGGTTGGGGGGTCGCGAAATATTTGTTGATACTAGGGGGGGTCGTGTCATGAAAAAGGTTGAAAAACACTGCTCTAAGACATGCCAACTTAAACCAAATATCGTTACCTAAGTTATAACACATATTACCGTATTTTTCAGACTATAAGACGCTCCAGACCATAAGACACATCTTGATTTTAGCATGGAAATTTAAGAAGAAACAGTTTGTGATTCTAAACGAACTACTGGAAATATTTTTATACCCTCTCACAATGAATACATCATACGGTAAAAATAACGGCACAAGACTGTTTAGAGTCATTACCTTCATTTATACCACCCTCATAGACACATCCATTTCTATGAAAGAACGCAATATTTCTTTCTGTTTGCGTTGTATACCTGACTTCCCAATAGTCTCATTTTTATGATTGTCACAAGTACATTGATGTACAGTCTATGTCAAAATGTTCAACTAACTGTACAACACCTTGTTTGGTAATACCGGCAATATGCCTATTTACCGTAATTTTATTTATTATTTGATTTGATTTTTTAGTTTATTTTGGACCATTAAACTCACTCGACTTTGAAGGCTCTGTTTACAAGTAAAAAAAAATCCCTTTAGGCAGGCCTACAGGCTGAGGTAGATTTCGAAGTGCTTTTGGTTTAATTTATTATCGCTGCGCAGCACTCTTCTTTTTTAGCCTTGGCATGGCAAACCTGCAGTAAAGAGGAAGAGCCTACAATCATTTGTTTTAACAACAAGAATAAGATATTATATTCTGGGAGGCCGTGCGCAAGATCAGCAATGAATAAAATTAGCAAAGCCGCTAAACAAGACAAAATTATGATATTATAATAATTCTTTTAAGTGTTATTATTTTCAAACATTAAAATCTCGCGTCATATGAGAGCTATCAAGAAACTATTTATTGATTTGTAGAGTACTCATCAAGAGCTTTTCAATGATACCTCACAAGACGTGGTTTCAAAAGTTTCGAATTTTCATCCCCCAACCCCACCCCCAACCCCACCCTCACTCGAACCCCCGAATCGTTGGTGTCACTGTGAACTCCATAGAGAGTACTCTAATTTATTCAAACAAAGTTTCCCTCTATACTTCATAGGGGCCGAGATATACATTTTTTAAAATTTAAACCCCCTCCCCCTCCCACCCCCTTGGGCCAATTTTGCTCATTAACGAACTTGTCCGAACTATTGGGCCTAGAAACATCATATTAAAATTTGGTTCAAATATCTTCAAAATTACGGCCGCTATCGTGTAAAGATATATATATATATAAATATCACAATTTTTTTTTTTTTTGAACGGGCGGTGGTTTCGTACTCAGGGGAGCATGAAACGTAAAGATATGAAAGAATTTTTCGAAAATCATGGCATGGTATCCATTGCAATAGGTAGATTTTTCTTCGAAATCTACCTAAAAATGCGTCTTATGGTCCGAAAATTAGGTACCGGTACTATTTATTTCATTACTAAATAAAATAATTAAATAATTGACATAAAAGAGCTTAAATAACTTGTAAAAAATGTTAAGTTTTGATTTCGGGGGAGGTCCGGACCCCTGAATCCCCCCCTTTCCTATGCCACTGGGTTCCATTTGAATGGAATCATTTGAATCAGAAGGGGGTCTACGAAGTAATCTGAGACATTTTGAAATGGGAAAGTTCCGGTTTAAATTATCGTTTTCAGCTAGTCACGCAGTTGCAAGTAGTCTATAGTAATAGTATACATATAAAATATACCTATATATACGAGGGTCGGTCAATAAGTAATGCCTCCTATTTTTTTTCTCCTGAACCAAGTTAGTTATGTGAATAATTTTAATTTGGCGAAATTCCTCAAACCTTCTTCTACACTCCACTGCAATAGCAACTTTCTACGTCAAGCGGTGGCAGCACTGCTGCCTATTGCAAAATGGCTGACATCGAAGTCCGTATAAGACAGCGTTCTGTCTCTTTCACGGTGGGTACCCCGAATGTTAACCGACCAGAATAAGGAGTCACAAAAAAACAATAGCCTCCGAACACTTGCAGCGCTTCAATTTGCAGGGAGAGGAGTTCCTGCACAAAATTGTGACTGGAGATGAAACGTGGGTTCATTTTTTTGAACCAGAATCAAAGAGACAATCTATGGAATGGCATCGCATAACCTCACCGAGAAAGAAAAGATTGTTTTTCCTGACTCCTTATTCTGGTTGGTTAACATTCGGGGTACCCACCGTGAAAGAGACAGAACGCTGTCTTATACGGACTTCGATGTCAGCCATTTTGCAATAGGCAGCAGTGCTGCCACCGCTTGACGTAGGAAGTTGCTATTGCAGTGGAGTGTAGAAGAAGGTTTGAGGAATTTCGCCAAATTAAAATTATTCACATAACTAACTTGGTTCAGGAGAAAAAAAATAGGAGGCTTATATACACTCTTATACGTAGGTCATCATATGTGCATTTGTGTGTGTATATATATAAATATGCTAATTACAGAAAGTAAGGTCATTATAATATATATATATATATATATATATATATATATATATAATGACCTTACTTTCTGTAATTAGTAGCCTATCCTCATTTAATCCCTAAGTACTTTATTATTATTCTAATTGTAACAATTTGAATGCTTTATTCATAAATAATAATAATAGGTTGTGTTGCCACAAAAGACAATTTATTTACTTGTTCGGTAAGGTGTCCCGGGTTTTTTGTTTGTTTACAATCTGGCCACTGAACATGAAGGTCGCTTCTGTACGAATAAAACAATTTCGTATAAGGAAAAATGAGACATAGGCCTACATTTGTCATTTAGTAACTGTGTCTATTCCATCTTTCCTAAAGACCACAACCTAATGGCTAAATCTGTCAGACGACTAGAATACGCCATTAGCAGCAAGATAACATCTTGTGTTATCTGTTTACCGTTTACATTCTTTGGGGGGAAAAAATCCTTGTTAATGGAGAGAGGGATTTTCTCAGTATTATAGCACTACTAGAAAGCAAAACATCCCTGATTCTTAACGTAAGTAATGAATCATTATTATATGTACTATACGGTTAACACTACAGGTTCTTTCTTACCTCACGAACAAGAAGTTACTTTTACAATTTTAGTAGAAAATATTGTATTTTTCCTACCGAGGTTACAATATCTTTATTACTTTCTCATATAAGGCATGTAATAAAAAAAGCATATTATAGGAACATTATTGATATAACTGCTTAAAAAAACTCCATATTTTTATACGTTTAAAATAGTGTTGTAAATTAATATAATAATTCGTTAATGTTTATGTTGTATAGGCCTATTTTGTAAAGACATTTTCACCTTGTACACAATTCCTATAGCTGCGAATTTGTATTCTTATTTATAATTATACTGACGTGTCTCATAATATAATAATTATATCGACGTATCTCATTAGTCCGTAACATATTATATGTTCCAATGGACAGACTAAAATAAAATAAAATAAAATGAAATAAAAGGTAAAAACAACATGGAAGTAGAAATTTTAAAGGCTTAGCATGTCTACAATTAACAATATAGTAGAGTCTCGGTATTTCGAATCTCGATAATTCGGTATTTCCATAAATTCGAGCTGAAAATTTTGAATTAACAATTAGCCTAGTAAAAAATCATAAGTTTTCAGAGCGCGAGTGCCTTACACAAGGCGAGTCACTGACTAGGATGTGACAAGGTTATGAAGGGAGACCTCAAATCTCCGAAATAGGCGTAATTAGGTGAAGTGTTCAGAAGAAAAAGCTTGTATGTTTCAGGTAAAGTCGCGTATGCGAAAAATGATCTATTTTAACGCTATAATCAATTATTCTAGTGTGAACTTGGAAGTTTAAAATTATCGGGTGACGTAATGATTAGGATTTTGGTCCACTGTTTAGTCTGGGTTAAGTAGTATAGTCGGTGCGCAAATGTTTTAGACAGTGGGATAAGTAGATGTTGTCTAGTCTAGAACCGACCCTCATTAAACATGTATATATATATATATATCTCACTCTTAAGTAGATATGAGTAATGCGCTAGAGTGAGACAGAATACTTGTTTACTTTAAGACCGGTTCTAGAACAGACAGTATCTACCCATTCCACTAACATAATTGCGCGCCGACTAAAGGTCATGACTAGACCTGGGATTTTAGGCTCTAAAAACAAATCAGTTTTAGGCACCTAAGATGGGCTTTAAAAACAAGTAAATAGACTTTTAAAAGAGAAAATAGGCACTTAAAATAAGCTTTAAAAAAGTGTAAGTAGACAGAAAATAGATTTTAAAATACTACAATATGCTCTTAAAGTGTAACGTGATTTTTCTTACTGTAAAAACGTGGTATACCTATTCTAAACAGAAATAATTGTAAAATTAAGACAGAATTAAAAATCCCTTTAGGCAGGCCTAAAGGCTGAGGTAGATTTCAAAGTGCTTTTGGTTTAATTTATTATCGCTGCGCAGCACTCTTCTTTTTTAGCCTTGGCATGGCAAACCCGCAGTAATAAGAACTGAATTCGGTAAAGAGGAAGAGTCTACAATCATTTGTTTTGACAACAAGAATAGGATATAATATTCTTGGAGACCGTGCGCAAGATCAGCAATGAATAAAATTAGCAAAGCCGCTAAACAAGACAAAATTATGATATTATAATAATTCTTTTAAGTGTTATTATTTTCAAACATTAAAAATCTCGCGTCATATGAGAGCCATCAAGAAACTAGTTATTGATTTGTAGAGTACTCATCAAGAGCTTTTCAACGATACCCCACAAGACGTGGTTTCAAAGGTTTTGCATTTTCATCCCCCCACCCCCACCCCACCCCCACCCTCACTCGAACCCCAGAATGGTTGGTGAAACTGTGAACTCCATAGGGAGTACTCTAATTTATTCAAACAAAGTTTCCCTCTATATTTCATAGGGGCCGAGATATACATTTTTAAAAATTTCAACCCCCTCCCCCGACCACCCCCTTGGGCCAATTTTGCTCATTAACGAACTTGTCCGAACTATTGGACCTAGAAATAACATATTAAAATTTGGTTCAAATATCTTCAAAATTACGGCCGCTATCGTGTAAAGATATATATATATATATATATATATAAATATCACAACATTTTTTTTTTTTTTTTAACGGGCGGTGGTTTCGTACTTAGGGGAGCATGAAACGTAAAGATATGAAAGAATTTTTCGAAAATCATGACATGGTATCCATTGCAATAGGTAGATTTTCTTCGAAATCTACCAAATACATTTATCAAAAACAGTTTTGGACTATATGAAAAATTGATACAGTAAGTCCCTTCTGACTATATATACCTGCTACTTGTTGTTTTGAGCGAATCCTCTCCCGTCAGTCAGCATTCCTTTGTCAACAATTGTTTGGGAAAATCAAGTTTCTGTGAAAAACCCACCCTCTGCTGTTCTGCTCTTCATTCAGGGATGTTCATTGAATGATGTAAAAGTTACAGAAGTTGGATTTTATTTTAAATGTACAAAATAGGCAATTTAGGCACTAAAATAGGCTCCAAAGGTCCAAATAGGCATTTTAGGGCACTATAAAACTCTATAAATATAAGTAATATATCATGAAATGTCAACATATTTAAAACTTTTCATGTTATTTCATAAGGAACAAAATAGGCATTTGCCTTAAAATCCCAGTCTAGTCATGACGCCTACACCAGAAAGGTACTGTATTTATGAACTTTCAGTCCATGATAGCAACTGATTAGGCGAATACTGGAAGCATTGAAACATCTTTAGCGTAAGCTGTCTTACAATTCCACACACATTTTGAAAATATGGGATAATACCAGTAAGGTCCCTGTGCTTTTATAAATATGCATATAGGCCTACTAGTAAACCCGTGCGAAAATTTCGCACATTCAATGTTCCATCCCTCCCCAAAAGTTGTCATTTGTTGGATTGTTGAAATTAAATAGTCAGCTAAGTGCATACACAAAATAGCAGAGAGAGTTTATTCATGTGAACGTATTTATAATTTACAATACCTCTTTATATATAATATTTGATGCTAGAATGCAATTATTTTGAATTTGTTTAGGGAGTGCTTATTTATTTTTCTCTGCCTCATATAGTTCGTGTAAACGATGGAAAGCGGGTATGTTGTGTCAGAAACAATATCCTACCCACTGATCCTTCATTCGTCGCTGTAGGTTGTGTATTAATTGTGAAAAGAAAGCTATGTTGATAATATAAATTATAACATGAAAATATTAAACAAACAGTTATTATACTGAGTATGGCACAAGAAGGTAAACAATTTTATCCACTGTACGTATTCAAGTGGTTACGAAGATGGGATCTGTTTTGACAAGATGCTTCGCACTCTAAACACTACGTACTCTTAACTTGTTTTCAATTGGCTCCAGCCCTAGTAATCAGTAAATGGCAGCTTATTCGTTGTTTTACGTTGTGTGAGAGTTTACGTTGTGTGAGAATTAACGGATCTAAATATCGACCAGACGATCTTTGGTATTTAAACGCAGGATTGCTACACCTCCATCACAAAAATTCAGGACATCTTCATTCCTCAACTTTTTGTACCCCCTGTTAAAGCATTTCGGTTTGTTGTAGGAATAAAAAACATAAAAGTAAAATTAAAATGGAATAACATTAATATTAAATTAACAACAATAACATTGTATACATTTAGTTTTCATCTTATCTTTTGAGTTATTGAGTACCAGTCATACTTATCAGATTGTTACTTTTTTTACAGAGTATCTTGACTCATCAGGTAAGCTAATCATGAAAAAGAAAACACGTTTTATCTTTCAGATTAAATTGTAACATTAGAATAGATTTAACTTTGAGCCTATTTCTTGCATCAATACAGTAATTCATTGGCCGTTCACTATGGGAAAAATCCTTTCTGGCATTATGCCCTGGTAAACAGATGTAAAACCTGAGGCAGTGTCAGTAATTCAGAATTCACATTCTAAGTGCAATGTGGAGATTCTACCTGTTTTAAAAATTTGGAAAAAAACTGACTGGATAGCAGTGACGTCAATCACATCTATAACAGTTCAGAACATCCGCTCACTTTCACATGACTAGAAACTCGAAACGGGGAAATTCCCGAATGTTCGAATTTCGAAAAAACTTTGTAAGGTATTTCTACCGAGCGAGATAACGTCTTGAACTTCCTCAAATCCCGGGACCGGTCAATTTGATATAGCTTTTTCCATGGTTTCCCCAGTCGTAAAGACAAATGCCGAATTAGATATTTGCATACCATGAATCACTCTCGCCATTTAATCCTATATCATATCCATTTAAATTAATATCAGTTGAAATTTGCTCCATAAAGTACACCAACAATACAAAATAATTGACAATCTATAGTTTTATGGCCTACTGACACAGATCCTGATCTCCTGATATGGCTTCGAAGCTGAAAGGAGTATAATTGCAGCTGAATTTAAACAAAAAAAAGTATTCCCCCACTCACTGACAGTGTTTGCCTACTTCCAGATGGGCTAGAAACTTGAAATCTGTAAATTAGCCTAGAAACGACGGAAAAATTACAAGAAGTTCGATTTTTTCATTTATCCTTGACTCACGATATTGATGTTTACTTATATCCAGATGATCTAGAAACTTGAAATTTGGGTTCATTTTGAACACCATTTCTTGCAATGAATGGTGAAATTCAACATACTTAAATGTTACAATGATATGTAATCTGTATGCCTCCTTTGTTCCAAAGAGTATTGGTAACCTGTCCATTATGGACGTCCTAGAAGTGTCTGGTACTGACCCAGGATCACTTCCCAGACCATGAGTTCCTATTCGGTAAATGTTGTGTACGGACCCCTCTACATGCTCCATAAGTTTTTACATCACCCTGTATAAGAAACTATTGAGTTTTAGACCACTGTTTCTTGATCAAGTTTGATTAGCATAATATGTGAAGGAATAAGTGGAATAACCAGAATATTAAAATTCCTCACATCTACAATATTCATATATTTTTGCAAAAACATCTGAAAGCGTACAAATACACAGTCAAAATCTTTCAAAAGTTTCTATGGAGGGTTTAAACAAAAATCTTTGTAATTTTCTCATTGGTGAAAGGCTAAAAGCTATAAATTCGCCAAATTTCAAGTTTCTAGCTCATGTGGAAGTGGGTAAACATCAATCTAAATGAGTGAATGATTTAGACTGTCGTAGATGTGAATGAGACATAGTTATCCAGCCTGTTTTTCCATGCTTATAAGGCAGCTAGAAACACCAAATTTTGCATGATTATGGCAGTTAGATTGTGCTAATATTTCTGTCAAATTTTACGATTCTGACTGTCCTATAAATGTGTCAAAAAGTACATAACATGAGAAAAATATACAATTACTTAAAATAAAAAAACCAACATCATCTAAGATAACCGATGTACAGCATATTTTGCACCATTTATTTTAATAATGTATCATGCTGTATTTTTAAAAAGTGATACATAATAATACAATGTTTTTATTCATTATTTTGTAACAGCATGAAGTTATGGTGTCTGAGTTTGGTTTTCACATCAGTACTACTGGTCAATTGTGAAGAGGCTACTCGGGATGCAAGATGGTTTTTTGATTGGTTCAGAAGTACTACAACCAAATTAGAGCGTCTCATTGCATCAGAAACATCTCCATCATCTTGTGTTGTGGTTGCACCATCTCTTCCACCATGCAAAAATTTAAACCTTAAGATATCTCCAACAGCTACAGAGAAGTGAGTAAGAAAGCTTTATTATCCCTCTTTAGAATGTTTAATACTAGCAGGTGTCTGAGGCTTCGCCCACGATTATTTACTAACTGCTAGATGGGAATATTATAGGAGAAAAATTCCTCTGACACTGGGATTCGAACCCAGGACCACTATTATATAATTTTATGTAGTAAATATAGTCTAAATAATTAAACGAATCATGAGCTGCCATATGTGTATACAGATTCAAAATGAAACGATTAAAATGAGCCACAGATTCATGAACCTTATCCAAATCATGTACAAACAATTAAAATGAATGATAATTAATAAAAAGCTAAAAATCTGGCTTCAAGGTTCATTTCACGATCAAAGTGCGCCGTCTGGGGGGAAAAAAAGACCTCAGATTCGAATTCCATAACCTGAAAAACCTTCACAAACTGAATTTTGTCAAAATCATTCAAATGTTTTCTCGTTTAGGTGTGCATTTATGATCCCCTTCTAAACACCTATGAAAAAAAATCTGTGTAACGTAATGCTATAAAAAATGAATCAAGTAGAGCGGACTGACATAATTGAAGTGAATAACAAATTAATGTGTTATATTGCAAAAGATTGACTTCAGCGATTTTTTTTTTCTGTTTACTGTTGCAACCGAGCAAGGCCACCTCATTAGGCATACTAATACTTAATTTTCCATCTCATCTATTGTTTATAAAATCTGATATTCCATTTTCAACACATATCCCAATACAAAGCATTTCATTCTAATTTGAAATATACAGTTATCATACCAGTAGGTCTGGTCAGAATTTAATTTGCTTTTTAAAGCTATCATGTGAAGCACTGTAGCAAACGAGAGTTAAGAAAATGTATTCATACAGGCAGCTGATTGAATGACGGATTGATGGAGAATTTAACATTGATTGCTGTTACTGCAATTATATACAGAAATAAATTCTTTCGACTTCCATGATGACTTGAAATTATTGCTATTACCAGAAGATTTTATCATATTCTGCCATTATGAATCCTGTATCAAACTTTGTACAGCGGGGTTTGGACTAGATTCAGCAAATGTAAAGCAATGCTGAAAACTAATGCATTTGAAGTTGATAATGAATTTCTGTTATGTAAGGTGAAAACTAATTAATTATCAACAATTTCAAACACTGTATGTGAAATGTTTCAAACAATCTTGCATCCTTGTCACTAATTGAGCTTAAGTGAAAATGATAATTTAAAGAAAAATTATTTAAATCTGGGGGAATGGGGGGGCTTTAGCCCCTTTAGTACCCCCTCCCCCTGAGGCTACACCACTATATTTCACAGACTATTTCTGGCAAAGACTGAAGAGAAAAAAAGTGATGAAATGAACACAATGTGTGGAATCTCTCCCATATGCCAAAGGATCTCTCCCTTACCATAATGGCCATTCATCTATGGTGTTTTTAGATAAGGGGACCAAAATTATATTTAAAATCTTGTATTTTAACTTCTGCAAATTGTTAACAGTAAATAATTGGTGATACTCGAATTTTGCTTTATGTTAAAATGTGTTTCATCTCTCTACCTTACTGTTTAATACATTTTTGGTATCTTTATTATAGTTTTCTTTACAGTTTTTTTTTACATGAATTTCACATGGTAAAATTATACTATTTTAATTATTATTTATAAATTTAATAGTTTATAAATTATACAAATGTGAATTTATAAAATTAAGGTAAATTATAGGTAAATTTATGTAATTAGATTCTCAAATGATATTTAATGAGTTTTTTGTTTCCTTCTGCCAGCTGTGATTTAAATGGGCAGATTATAATGGATGTGTCGCAAAACATTTTTACGTGTCCTAATATGTAGGCTATATGTTCAGGTAAAGTGAATAGAAATTTATTGTACTGTATTCTGAAGTATTTTAGAAGGTTTTATTTCTGCTTTTCAATTATTCCTCGCTTGTGGAAATATGCTATGAATTAAATATTGCAAATTAATTATCTGAACACGCACTTTTTGAGGAAACTTCTTTCTAAGAATTAGTGTGAAAGGTTTTGCACTTCACTTTTAATAATTATTTTTTAATTTGTTGAAGTACAAAAAGTATCATGTTGTTGAAATCAGTAAAATTCACATTACATAACTAATCTAATCCTTCCCCAATGATAACTTAATTGTGTGTTTTAAGTAATTTATACAAAATTTTATCACATTTAACCCATTTAATTTTTTATTTTGCTCAGGATAACACCAACTGCACCAGCAACACTGGGTAAAGCTCCTCGAGAACTGGACATGATGGGTCCTTTCCGACAAGCAGAAGATTCTGCTGATTTCAAAAGAGATGGCAATATCCTGAGCTGGCAGGAGTACTTGGGTCTTACAGTTTCTACTGTTACAAGTACAGTGACGACTAACACATCTGTGTATCAAGACCCTGAAATTGTGGTCACATTTTCAGTTGTTGGCTGTGTGCCAACACAACTGCCCTTTAATTTAGATTACTGCAAACCTAACAAACCCTAAATTTGAAAGGAGCAAATTTGAAAGGAGATATGATATTATGCACCAAAGATACAATCACACACTCATGAGTTCATGACACATGTACTGGTTTGGAAAATATCTGATGAAGAGAAATTAAAATATATTTTTAATTTTAAAATTTAGCCTACTTAATTTCATATGGGAATGAAAAGTAGACATTTATTTAGGCAAACACCCTAACACAAATTTATTGTTGCCGCTTTCCTTGAAAGATCCAATGGGAAAATTTTGAAATTCCAAAGGACAACGATCTCATTGCAAAGTTGGTACTTTAACAGAGGCATCTACCAGTCTTCCACAAACTCTGCAGTTGACAACAGCTGATGATGCAGATGAATTTCTGTGAAACGCGCACTTATTATAGTTAAGTTGGGTAGAAAACCACCTCAATTAGTAATTATTGGTCTTTATTGGTTTTGTGTAATCTTTCCTCACACATTTTAGAATCAATACAGAAAGAACAATGTAATCATGTGACTTTTTGAGAGGTCGTGTGAGTATGGTATAGCATAAATTCCACTCAGCCAAGGAAGTTATTTGATTTTAAGGTGTGGCATTAGCTGATACCCCATTATTACATTCCCTTTTGATAGTTAAGTTATAAAGCCCGGTATTTATATAAATGTATAATTTTATACATAAAAAGACTTTCTGTTCAACAAAACATGTTCCTGTAAGAAAATTGGTTTCATGACAAATGTAATGAAAATGAATGGATGAGATTGGCAATTAATGTATAAACCAGATATTTAAATAAATAATTCATATTTTAAAAAGTTTTTTGTTAAATAAAATAATATGTTCAGTTAAAAAAATACAAATAAATGACAATATAAAGGAAAATGTACAGGGTATCTGAGGTCGCCCACTTATTCACAATGATACAAATTCAGTGCACTACCGGAAGGATTAACAGAAAGACTGTCTACCTTAAAGGCAATCAACTGTTAATATACAAGGCTTATAATTCCAAGTAGGCTGAATGAATTTTAAATAATAAAATCTCAGGAATTTTATCATGATATGAAAAGTGTGTTGCAATGTAGACCTGGTATCCTTTGTGATAAGAATTCTGTATAGGTTAAACACAATCTAGTTTCTTTACTTTATTGTTCCCTTAACACTTTCACTGCTATAGCCATATATACCCGACAGCGTGTATAACTGCTGGCCGTGCTACTGACATATATTAGGTTTGTTCACAAAGCAGTAAAAAACCAGGAACACATCGTTCACGCATGCGCTCTTTCTCTACACACGTTCGCAAAGCGAGAATTCGTGTTTCTGATTTCAATCTTCTGTTCGATGAGGTCTTACGGACAGTTTCTGTACTATAAGAAAAGTTTGCAGGCTCTACCATGAATTGTTATCAGAGACATGTGCAGTAACCTATTTTCACGTGCCTGACTCCTCCCTCCAATAACCTTGCACCAGATTTATAAGCATAGGCTACTTATATGTTTGAATAATGGAAGATAATTAAAAGTTTCCCAAAATATAGTTTATATTGCCAATGTATATTGCTTGTATAACATGTTAAAGGGAAATACATATTTTATTTGCATATCATATCGATTAAACGCAGAAACTATCGATTCCAAATTCTTCTAACTGTTCGCAAAGTGCAAATCACGGATAAGTTACAGACTGGACATGCGCAGTACAACAAATTCTCAAGCAGTCACGGATTTGCTTTGCGAACAAACTTATTATCTGATGAACCACTCTGCTTGCCAGTAGACAAAGTATATTTTGAAAGAGAGGGATTCCAAGCATATCCGAGTATGATGTCATATGTTGCCTACTTCCTGACACCTTCAGTTCCTGTTCCCTGTTCTTTGCTGCTATCTGTAGCTAAATATTTCAGGTGATGTATTGCACCATCCATTGAAAAGTATGTTAAATCAGCTGTGTTGTAATGGCATGCAGGCTTCCCCAGGGTTTCATAAAGCACTCTGAACTTCAAGAAATATGTGTTGTGCTCTTGTTTCGGAGAATAAGGACAAATTATTTGCATAAAGCGGTACAGCCAACCTACAAAAGATTTTTTAAAAAGTGCTGACACTTATTGACTTGCCCTCGTATTAAAGACAAGCATGCATTTCACGACATGATACAATAGCTAGCTTTACATGCAAGCACTTTAGCACACTCCTGGGAGCGTGCAAGCAATACCGGGGGAAAAACCATAAAGGAAATCGTGTGCAGTAAAAAAATGCAGTCTAAAGTGCATGCACATTCTTTCTCGCACGATAAGAGTGTCAACAAAAGAGTATGTGCAGAGGATTGAGTGTGTAATGGTCAAACATGTGCAAATTCCCTCGCAAAAGAGTGGCACATGGAGTGTCTGCATTGCAGATATGCCAGCTAAGAGCGTGCAGTTTTACTTTAAGTTCAGTACAGGATATCTACCGGCTCTACTGATCATGAATAAATACATATGACCACTTCTTAATTCTGTATGCTTAAAAATAGTTGCAATTAAATATTTGTATCTTAGAAGGGAACCGTACAAGGTGTCATGTTGAAATCTACCCTCAAATTTTGCATATCGATAGGTCTTCATTACAGATAGACACATGCAAAAACTTAGCTGCTCATAAGAACTGTAAGTGGGTGAAAAAGTGCTTTGTATTGTCACAAAGAATCAACGGCGGGCACTTGTACAGCTTGTTTGAGTAGCCCGCATGCTGGGGAACATGAGTGTCGCCTGGTGAGAGGTAGAGGAAGAACCTATGTTGTTACTCATTGAATATGATAGTTCATGTGATAGTGATGCCATTTCCACAATTTAATCTGCATAGACATTAAGGGGTTGGTTATGATTGTTAATGTGTGTACGGGTGTTATAGACCAGAAGTATGAACACTCAATTTACATGATTAAAACAAAGATTTTTCGCCATGCACAACACTAACGCTTCAAACAACCTGTTCTCAATATTGACATTTTTTGTTCTTTAAGTTTTAAAAACTTGGATTAACATACAGAGTGGCGCATGAAATGTCATACACTGAAAATATGTAATAAAATGTTTAATTTTGGGTTTAGAACTTTCAAATTTTATGACGATTAGCCTTAGTCCGTGCATGGTTCGTTAGAAGGAAGCACTTGTCAATGCCGCGCATGCGTGGTGTCACTCGATTCAATTTGTGAAACATTGCACATTTAACATTGTTATTATTTGTGAAACATGGCAGACAAGGATCGTTTGACACTCAAACAGAAAGTGAAGACTGTGTTGTTTTACGTGGAAACAAAGAGTGTAGCCACGACTCAGGAACGTTTTCATGTTTATTTTCGTGTTTATTTTCGTATGAGGTGGGCTCCCTGCAGTATAGAGAACCACGTGTTATGAATCACGGCATCATCTTCTGCAAGAGCCCAATCAGCAAACTGAACTCCCCGTTCCTTGTCATTCGCCATTAGTTTATGCAGCACTGTAATTTTGTATGGGAATAATTTCAGATTAGCGTGCAGTATTCTTTGAAGAGAACGATGTGAGATGCCCAAATCGGCAGAAGCTCGTCTGGTGGATTTAGCAGAACTTCGTGTCAATGCCACTCTCACTGCCTCAATATTCTCTGGAGTAGGCCTATGGACTGTGATGGCACGAGGTCGTTTCTTCTCTAAAACAGTACCATCTGCTTCAAATTTTGCAGCTAGTCTACACTGTCTGTTTGCAGGGAGCCCACCTCGTACGAAAATAAACACGAAAACGTTCCTGAGTGGCGGCTACACTCTTTGGTTCCGCGTAAAAAACACCATCTTCACTTTCTGTTTGAGCGTTAACCGGCCCTTGTCTGCCATGTTTCACAAATTATAACAATGTTAAATGCGCAATGTTTCACAAATCGAATTGGGTGACACCACGCATGCACGGCATTGACAAGTGCTGCCTTCTAACGAACCATGCATGGACTAAGGCTAATCGTCATAACATTTGAAAGTTCTAAACCCAAAATTAAACGTTTTATTACATATTTTCAGTGTATGACATTTCATGCGCTACCCTGTATTACATATTGCACTCGTCATTATAGGCCAAAGTAAAATAATAATAATAATAATATTAATTGAACAAATTTAAATAGCACATGGGATTCATTTTACTAATCTTACACTTAAACAGGTACTAACTACTTCAGAGACCTACTGGAATACAAATGTATGTATCAGAAGAGGATATTAATCATTATTATAATGTTATTCATCCTTCGTGATAAGGAAAGGGAGAGATAAGACAAACTAAGGCCTACTTGAAAAGCTGGAATGGTATAAAATGTTTGCAGCACTATGACAGCCGTCGAATCCCGGCACATAGTGGAGCCTCCACTATCCCCTCCCACTGGTAGCTGTGTGAGGCTACTAAATATTTCGAATTTGCAAAATTCGCAATTAATTTTTACCCATTTAAAGTTTAAATGAGCAGCTAATTTTTTGCATATGTCTTTCTGCTATGAAGATCTACTGACATGCAAAATTTGAGGGTAGGTTTTGATGTGATAACCTGTACCGTTCCCTTGTTAGTAATAAACGAACACAATGAACAGAGCTCGGATATTTAGGCACTTAAATTATTGCAAAAAATTTGTATGTGCTCAGATGATTTTAAAATGTAGGGAAAAATTAGAAACACAAGAATTATTATTTTAAAGGAATTAAAAGAGTGTGAAGAATATGAAAACTTCCAAACACCATCAGAAATTAACTACAGGAGTTCTTATTCATATATTACTTCAAGATTGTTTGATGGTTTTGTTAGATTTCTACATACATAATAGCCTACATATGAGCACATGATAGTTTCTATAAATTGCTGTGGCTACTAGACTGCAAGAGTTGGGGGTTGATTTTCAGCAAACTGCTCCTGCGGTCAAGGCCATTCTAGTGGTATAAGGATTGCACCAAGTGCAATTAATGCTAATGTAACAAACAAATAGTAATTAGCTAACCGTCATAGTTATTCAGGGGTTAGTGCATGTTTAAACTTAACTGCATTCATTGCTTACATATAATCTGAAAAGAAAACCTTTGGTATGTGTTGCAGAGGCAAGTGAATTCATTGTTGTTTAGTACGATTGTAGGAACAAGGGGTGCACATGGTTCACAAGAAGATGAGTAAAATAAGTAATTAATTTGTACCGATGCGCAATGAAAGAAACCATGACGATGTATTTTAAGTATCTCATAAACCTGCAAACAATGAATAAACTGAATCTGAAGAGAACGTTGCAAGTACCGGTAATTTTACTGCAATTCAGGGGATAAACATTCTGGTTATAATAGGCCCGATTGTTTGACATTAACTCAGAAAAATTACTTCTGGGAGAAGTGTGGGAGCTCCCGTGAGATTCAGTTCAAAAGTTTTGGTGAGTACCGCCACCCTTTTTGTTAGAAAAAAAGCACTGCATATACCATTAGACTGCTCGCAAAAGTTGAAGGCATGTGGGTAATAGTAAATCAGAGGAGCTGGCACTGTTACACTGCTTAGTATTTTGCAGTTTGAGATGATACAAACCATGTCAGTGGCTGGTGTTTTCCATAACTTCACCCATATATATCTTAACTATTGTGGCCAGTATAGTAGGCCTACAACTGAAACAGACATTCTGCATTTCAGCTCAATCCCTATCACCATAACCCACTATCATCGACGGCACAAGCATTTTTTCTGCAGGTGAGCCAAAATAACTCAAAGGTAAGTCATGAGTTTATGTATTTGTAAACAAATTTATGCTTCTAAATTGATAAATAATTGAATTAAATTTGTGTCACCCCAACATAATTAAATATTTTGCATTGTAATATGGTCAAATAAGTAATTTTGCCATAACTCGGTCTCTGGGATTGCTTGGATTCAATTTCTTTCCCAGCAACTATCCCCCCCTCCTTCATATATTTAAATGTAAATTGTTACTGGTACTGGATACCAGCACTAGCCTTTTCCTTTTCCGAATTATCAGATAGCTCTATTTTGGTGACTCTGGAAAAGTACACATATCACATATTTTACAAACAAGAAATTACTTCATTAAAGTTAATTTTAAGTTTCTCTCTAATCCATCCTCAATGTTGTATAAAGTGAGGGCGGGTCAAAAGATAAGACACGTCCTTCCCTGTCCTTCCCCACTAGCATCCAAAACAAGAGTTGGATTAATTTGGATTGTAGAAGTCTTCTGGAATGCTTATAATACATTGTTGTTCAGGAATGCATTCTTATGATGTTACACAAAGTCTGCACATACTACGTTGGAATAGAATGGACGATTGCAATAGTTATATGTTTTTTGGTTCATGTGAACATTAAAATTCAGTTATATTAACTATTTCTTGTCAAGTCCAATGAGAAATGAACAGGTTTTATCTCTGTATCTTTTATTTATTCACATAAAATTTTATACAAAGTGTCAAAATAAATAAAAATAAATAAAGTATACTCTACATGGAAGTGTATGCAACATTCACACGTCTTCCAAAAGAATGTACATTAAATAGGTCAGTCATATAGCTTAAATAGACTTCAGCTCAGTAAGAATTACTTAGGCAGGGCTGTAGTGGGAAAAAATTACAGACTAAATGAAGGGTCAGTGGAAGATAGTGCTAACCTACCAAACCGCATTTTGAGATAACTTATCACATTTTTAAAGTTTGCTGAAATCTGCAAATTTTATATTTATCTTTCTTTTTGGTATATGTTATGTTACTAACAAGATTTATTGACAGAATAAATTAGTCTCTGTTAAGAAATATTGAAATAAATAGTGATTAAGAAAATATATAGATAGTGCAATCTTAACTTTGCACTATCATCCCTGACCCCTTTAAATAATCTTACTACTTTACAATCACTTTATAATTTCAGTATTTTAAATATGAAAACTGTTTGCCGAATTTGTTTGGCATAGGTATCATATCTATCATGAGAATAAAGGAAACGTTAAGACATTTCTGAGTTACTGGGCATTTCAGTCAGCAGTTTGAGATTCAAAACGTTTATCCTGGTATGTGCATTTGTATTAAATAAAACAGCTGTCCTTCAGATGATTTTGAGATCGCTACACTTTGATATCACTGAGTGATCTCCAATATGGAGAATTATTCTTTGAATAAATTATTGATTGGAATGTTCGGTCACTGCATTACTTGCTGGTTCTTCAGTTTGGTCTTTGGTTTTGTCTTTGTCCTTGTCGTTCTTCTCTCCATCCTTAAAATTGGAAGGCCTATATATTTCTTGAAAGGGTTTGTAAATTTCTACTGGTTTGTACACTTCTACAGGTTTATATTCAGGCTTATACACTTCTTGAATAGGTTTGTAAATTTCTACAGGTTTGAAAACCTCAGGTTTATATTCAGGTTTGTACTGTTCCTGAATAGGTTTGTAAATTTCTACAGGTTTGTAAACCTCAGGTTTATAAACCTCAGGTTTGTAAACCTCAGGTTTATACTCAGGTTTGTACTCTTCCTGAACAGGTTTGTAAATTTCTACAGGTTTGTAAACCTCAGGTTTATATTCAGGTTTGTATTCTTCCTGAATGGGTTTGTAAACTTCTACAGGTTTATACTCAGGTTTATATTCAGGTTTATGCTCTTCTTGTATAGGTTTATACCCTTCTTGAATTGGTTTATAGCCTTCTTCTACAAGCACAACAGGCTTGTATCCTTCTTGAATTGGTTTAATGGGAGGGATATATTGAGGTGGTTTGATGATTTGTGGCTTGTAAATGACAGGTGGCTTGTGGATTGGAATATGCACTGGAGGCTTAGGTTTAGGTTTGGGCTTTGGCCTCTGACAGAATGGAATCTTCACATCTGTAGGTATGCAATTCTTTGCTTCCAGAGTGGCAGTAATACGTTGATCAATGACTTTCTGGACTCGAGTGATCCAGAGGGTCTTGGTTTCAGTTACGGTTGCAGGAGCATGGATTTGAATGTGACGGGCATGGTCTTCTTCTTTAGCTGCCTCTTTAGCTACTTCTTTAACTGTTTCCTTGATTGCTTCAGTAGTGACAGCAGGAGTTGATTCTGCAAATTCCAGATACCTAGCTTCACGTCCTTCGGGTGAAGCTTCTTGAGATGATTCTAGTGAGTCCAGTGATCTCATAAATACTTGATCATCAGAAGAATCATCATCACTGCTCTGATCCATTGTAGGCATCGCTGTTGGCCCTGGCATTCTAATGGTAAAAAAAAAATTAATAAAAAATAAATGAAGATAAAAACACAAATAAAAATAAAAGAAAAAAGGTGGAAGAAAGAAAAACTAAAAGAACAAAAGGTAAATAAAAATAAAAGAAATGAGGAAATTAAATATAAAAAATAAATTGTAGAAAACATGGTAAAATGTTACTGGTTCTTTGGCTGGATTTGAAATAACTCATCTCAGAAAAGCCAAGCTAAGTCGATAATGGTAACTTGTATAGATATAAAAGATAGGGTGACCAGACGTCTTTTTTCTCGAGGACATATCCTCATTTTTACATCCTGGTCCTCTGTCCTTGAAGAAATTTTTAGTCTTCCAAAATGTCCTTTTTTGTAATAATTGATAACTTCTTCATTTGTAATGGGTGCCTTAACACTAGCCTAACCTAGGTTCCTTTTTCATATGTAGGCCTACATTCAGTAATCATTATTGTTATTTTCATCCTGTAAGCTCTAAAACATGTCATTCCTGAATTTTGTTTTTATCCCAACCACAACGCTAATGTTGAGAGAGTGTTTTCTTTACAAAACAGGTTTATAATTGATTCTGTTAGTGATCTATTGTTGGTGCAATATAACTTTAAGGTATACGCCCTACTCCTGTCAGGATTTTTATTCGTAAATCTTGAGAAAATGTGAACTCCTGCAGGGGATATCATCCTCAGGGAAATATCTGTGAACTTTGCATGCTGGTTTTTAATATCTGCAATTTGAGGAATTGTTAAAAATGTTTAATTTTGTGTTTACTAATATTATTAATATATTTTGACATTTCTAAATTCTGTATCAGTATTATATCTATTTCTTTATGGCTTCCATTAGGCATGTCCTCATTTTCCCACCCTACTGCCCTCTTTTTTGTGTAGATAGATCTGGTCACTCTGTTAACCCTTTCACTGCTGAGATATTGGCAAGCTGACATACCCTCCTTGCTGACATATTTTCACTGTCACTCGGCGCTAAATCCGAAAAATAAGAAGGCAGTTTTAAAATACGCCAGAACTCCGTCATCACGTTAGAAATGTTTTTCCTTGCTCGTGAAAGCAATGACTGTGTTGAAATTGAACATACCATGGCCTTGATGTGATTCCCCGCCAGTCATATGACTCGTGAGTTCAATGGCTTCTTCAGACATCACAACATTGTGCAAGGCCTCACATTATCGGCTACAGATTGCACCACAGGGCAAGGAAAGCAATGAAAATCATTTCCATCTAACCCCAAGAGATGGCAGGACACTATCCTTTCGTTGAAACCATGTTAAAGAATTCTATTCTACGAGCAATTGTCTAATTCGTAGCACTATCTTCGCGGCAACACTGTGCAAGGCCTCAGATTTTCATCTACAAATTGCACCACAGAGCAGGGAAAGCAATGAAATTAAGTTCTATCTAACCCCAATAGATGGCAGGACACTATCCTTTCGTTAAAACCGTGTTAAAAAATTCCATGCCTTGTGGAATCGTCTCGTTCATAGCACCCAAGATCAGTAAACTATACAGGTTGCGTATTCCGGGATAGACCAATCGCAGCACTTGAGTGTGTGACGTCACAAGATTCCAGATCTCGCAATTTTCAGATTTTACTCAGTCTAGAAAATCTTACACCGCGTGATTAAACTCGTAACCTTTAATTAACCCGTGGTCGGATTCCTGTGAAATTTATACAGAAATAATCTACACACATCAGCCCTACTGATGGTTAAAACAGAGCCTTAAAAAAGCGGACACAAATGTTTTTATTTCATTTTATAAACATCACCCGTTACACAAAATTCATGGAGGGAGAAGCAAATTTCACTATGCGACAATTTTTTGTATTTTTGTGTCCCGAAAAAACTTCAAGCGAGAAAGTTTTAGTGAAATAATTGAATTTTAATACAAATGAAGTTCCAGCCCCATATCTCGAATGGTTTACGAGTAATTAAGTGGTAATTATTCCATGCGCTTCAGTGTCGGAGTGATTTGTGACGACCGTGAAATGTTCAGGAAGAATCATATTTGACTATGCGACAATTTTTTTATTTCTGTGACCAGAAAATGATTCAAGCATGTGAGCTTTAGGGAAATATTTGAATTTTATTATACATCAAGTACCACGTTTATATTTTGAATGGTTTACGAGTAATAGAGTGGTAATTACTCAAGACGATAAAGCTATCGGAACGGTACAGAGGTCTTTTTTATTCTATAAAATAGGCCTACTAGCAATTACGTAAAAATCCTTAAATATTTTAATCGTGGACTCAATAATAAAGGATATTAACTGGCTACTTGTACCCATACTGAAAGATTGACCCGCTGGGGAAAAAGAATGAATTAAACTTTTTCCTAATTTTGTAAATCTGCACTACTGTTATTTAGATATTTGTTGAATTATTTATTTTATTTTTTGATCCTTTGTGCTAGTAACTTTTATTTCTAATTACCTTATCAAATGCCTTATTAGTTTAATATCTTGTTACGCCCTTTTCATATTTTAATATAATTTATCAAGATGAAAACGTATTACAGTTAAAATTGAATTGCCGAGGCTTTAAGAGCATGCTATCGGGTTATAGTTAGGGCAAGACGATGATACTTTTTAATGAAAAATTCATGGAAAAACCTTTGAAATATTGTGTGATTTATGTAGAATGCATTGCGAAGCAATTTGTGTCCTTTTTGTTATGTTGAGACGTCGATTTTAAAGATCCTGCGCCTCTTTTCGTTGTGCTGCTCATGAAAGTTTCCCTGCCCTGCAATTCACAAACCATCCCTTAGTTTATTAGGTCTATATTATCTCTCTCGTCACATAATTTGTATACAGATGTACACTTTTGGCCGTGTTTCACCAATCATTACCTACATAACTTACCCCATATAACCCGGAGAAAATTATTATTAATATAAATGTATTGCTTTTATTACAATATTAACACAAATTAATACTCTACAATAGTCTACGCAATGTAATAATAACATTAGTACTGTACATGTTAATATTGATACATAAAAATTCCCGTAGTTGTTTTCTACCCTTATTATAAGGTACAATTTCTATACAAATATAGGATACATTCTTTAACAAATTTTCATCAAATTATACTAACATAACCTCTAGAATGAGGAATATTTTCTAGGCAACAAAATATTAGAACAAATCACCCTTTAGCTGTTATATAGGCCTACCTGTATTATATAATTTCTATTCAAATCTAGATCCTTTGGGAGATTTTTACAAGATTTTAAAGACAAATGCTGTAGAATCAGAAGAACATTTTAAGTAACTTGAATAACAGAACAGTTCACATCTTAGCTGTTTTCTACAATCTACAAAATTACTGTTACACACTGCCACAGCACATATCTGGCCCGGCATAATGGTTCAGTTAATTGCACTTTCTAAAGCACCTTCCATTTGTATTATTAAAAACAGTATGTACTGGTAATATCTATCCTAAAAGACTGCGGTCAAGCGGCCGAGATCAGTAGCACCATGGTCTCTACTGTCGTGCTTGAAGCGCCAAATCATTCTGACACCTTGAAGCGCCCGGAATAATTACCACTCAATTACTCGTAAACCATTCGAGATATGGGGCTGGAACTTCATTTGTATTAAAATTCAATTATTTCACTAAAACTTTCTCGCTTGAAGTTTTTTCGGGACACAAAAATACAAAAAATTGTCGCATAGTGAAATTTGCTTCTCCCTCCATGAATTTTGTGTAACGGGTGATGTTTATAAAATGAAATAAAAACATTTGTGTCCGCTTTTTTAAGGCTCTGTTTTAACCATCAGTAGGGCTGATGTGTGTAGATTATTTCTGTATAAATTTCACAGGAATCCGACCACGGGTTAATTAAAGGTTACGAGTTTAATCACGCGGTGTAAGATTTTCTAGACTGAGTAAAATCTGAAAATTGCGAGATCTGGAATCTTGTGACGTCACACACTCGCCTGCTCGCCGCAACCCCCTGTCCTATAAACTCGCCGGAATACGCTACCTCTGTAGTTTACAAGCCTTGCATAGCACCCACTTCGCGGGCGGAACAGTACCGTCATTAGCACACGTAGGTGCCATTCTCCGCGCCGTCACAGTTCCGTCGTTAGCAGTGAAAGGGTTAAAAGAACATTGAGGAATTTTACATTTCGTTATTGAAACTGATCTTTACATTATTTATTTGCTGTGGAATAAACGATCAAACCTTATAGCACAAAATATATAGGAGAGGTGATAAATTGATAATGGTTACTGCTATTCTGTAAAGTGACCATCCACACAAAATAACCAGACATAGTTCATGTATAGAAGCAACGGCTCTTGCATAGGATTAAAAATGAAATTACTTATTATAATTCCACGGTTGAAATAAGTGTTAACAGAGAATCACCTTACTATTGGCCCACTCCTACAGAATTTCATGAAATTGTAGGTTTAAATTGGGTTCATTCTTGTGTCCGACTTTAGCGTTGTGTAACAAATAGTTAAATAAAAACACTTTCTTAAACGCACTTTATTTTACCTTAGTAAACTTCTGGACGGCCGTTTCGAAACGGCCGTCCAGAAGTTTACTGAGGTAAAATAAAGTGCGTTTAAGAAAGTGTTTTTATTCAACTATTTAAATTGGGGTAGAAATGTTGGAGAAGATATTTTCCTTTAGTGAAACTCTTTCTAACACATGATTTCCTTACTTATATTGTGATCAAACGAAAATTTACCCTAGTCAGGTCATTGCAGAAAAATATTATATATATCAGACATGGACCTGTTACTGTTAAGGAAATGTTTAGGTCTGATAAAATATAATAAAGAATAACAAACAAAACCAGCCTAAAAATGTACTTGGCACTCCTATTAAAAAAAGTACAATGTCAAGAAATAGGCTAACATTTTTTTTTCCCCTTTTATGAATTTTAGTGATAGCAGTGCAATTCATGAAAGTTGTGATAGACTCTACAAGAGTCAGCGGCGTAATTATGGGGTGGCAAGGAGTGGCAGTTGCCACCCCAGAATTCCCAAACCCCCTCTTTTTGCCACCCCAAAAAAGTTTTAAAAAATGCTTAAACTACATCATTTTAACGCCAAATTTAAAAAAATTTGCATACCCCCCAGACCTCCTGGCTGACCTTGCCACCCCAGTTAAAAAGCTGAAATTACGCCCATGACATGAGTGAGACCTATTTTACATATTATGCTGTCAGACAGATTTGCAATCATACACACAACACAAAAACAGTTAGCATTAGATGAAGGAATGTTAGTGTGGAGGTGCAAGCTTCAATTTCAGGTATAGGCCTATAATTCCAGAAAAATAACAAAATATAGGATAATGGTGAGAATGGTGTGTGAATCAGCAACATTTGCAAACTTCTGGTTTATGATAGCAGTGGCAAGATAGTGTATTAGAGCTAGACATCACCCTACTTACCCCAAGCTTCAATTTCAGGTATAGGCCTATAATCCCAGAAAAATAACAAAATATAGGATAATGGTGAGAATGGTGTGTGAATCAGCAGACATCACCCTACTTACCCCAAGGTTATGAGGTTTACGTGGATAATTTTTAAAACAGTGTAAAGCTATCTCAGAAACTGTACGAAAACAAAACTTTGACCTGCAGCATTATATGTTAGAATAGAAACCTTCCCAAAGACTTCAATGACTAGCAAACAAATTAAAAAAATTAAATAATAAAATCAGAGCATATATTTTAGAATTGCAGAACACTACATTGTAATACATTACATTACATTAACAGTACCTTACAGAATTGTATTTTGTTGGCGTATTATTTGCTGGAGATATTTCAGTATGACTTATGTAAGAAAAAGCAATGTTTTAGTGTAAGAAGTGTGGAGTTCCTCTTCACCCATGGTCCTGTGATTCACAATATCACACGTTAAATTCTGACTATCTTGGGAAGGTATGTTAATAATTTTAATTCCTCATTTTATTGTTTAAATTTAAATATGTTTTAAGTGTAATTCTATTTTGTTCCCTCTGAGAGCTTTAAAAATGCTGGGCTCAGGGATTTAGATGTCCTGCAGTTAGCAGGTGAATGTGTTAAACTTCTGAAAAGCAATCAGTCTGATTCAATAAAGGAAAAGTATAAGTTCTCCACTGAAGCATTTGAACTGCAGTGTCACCTAATTCTTTAAACAATATTATGCATTTTATAATTAATTATTTTGTTTATAAAACAGTATATAATTTTTATAATGTCTATCTTGAACATCAGCATTCAGCACTAATTGAATATTTAATTCTTTGCACTCGCTGAAGAAGCCTACTTTTTATATGCCATTGACCTGGTATTTCCCCCGCTGATGTTCTGTGGAATGTTTTCAGCTTACGGAGCCTTTAACGTTGAGAGAATGCTTTGGGTAGTAGCATGAGAGCAGGTGAAGAATTTCTTGGCCAGGGTCACCAGATTGTAAAACAATAAAACCTGGACACCCTACCAAACAATACTACCGTATATCCAAATTTTTTCAATGTGTTCTTATTTCAGCACATTAAGTGCCAGAATGGGACTTTCTGAGATTGTGTGGTGGATGGGAAAATGCCTGTCTGTGTCTGAACATGCAATAACTCAAATACACTTTATCGGTAGAAATGTAATAATGCTTTATCGGATTTTTATGAAACTTAGTATACTCATTTATAACGTCTATGGGAAGAAGCCAATTGATTTAGGATAAAATCAGTTGACCAGTACCAGAATAACGACTAATTAACGGTCACATCTATTATAATGTAATCTGTGTTATCCGAAGACTCAAACCAATTTGATTGACTCACGGGCAGCCAATCAGCAGTCAAACTCCCACAAGCAATAGCATCGATAATTAAGGTAAACAAGAAAAGTTCAGATGTATCAGTTTCTGTTAAGTAGAAATAATAAGCGAAATTACTTATTAAAGAGCATGCTTTCATTACCAGAAGTTTTATCCAGCTGGTACTTTAAATAGGATCTTATTATTTGTCCATTTGACAGCATAAAAACACAGTATTAATTTTACAATGGGTATAACATGCTACAATAATTATAGTGCATTGTCCACAATATATTAAACATAACGTATCAAACTGTCGCTCGCTAATTGACATTGTTAGCCAGCCTTGACTGATGAATTTCTTTATAATGATGTAAATAAATATAACTTAAATCTAGCTGTTGAATAATTAAACACAGCTGCTGCTGATATAATATTTTGCATTCTTTAAAAATGCATGGCTACCTATATCTATATTATATTTTAATGTTAGTATTTTACGGTTTAAACACTGCTGTGAAAGCAAATAGACCTAATGTAATACCTGACAGATTGATTTCAAATTTAATTTAATTAATTCATAACCTATACCGCTGTTTTAAAGCTGAAACAAATATGTCAGCGAATCGTAGGCCTACACTATCTAAGACGTCGTTAATATTATTGCCAGTGTATTTTGTGAATGTTGATATATTTTAAGAATTTCTTGTATCAGTGTGTACGAGTATGAATGAAGTTTAAGCACCTAACTTTAGACCTTTGTTCTTCCACAAGCCCTGTTTAATGAATCGATCTGGAGCTTAATTTGGAGATCAATTACCAAAATAAACTTATTTTCTGCATATCATAATTGCAATTAAACCTGATTAAACAAAAGCATTCTGGCACTTTGTTTTATCAGTTCACTTGATTTATTCTTTATGAATAAAGCATTCAAATTGTTATCATTAAAAAAAATTATAAAGCACTTGGATATGAAATATGGACATTAATTACTAAAATATACTCACTACTCTTATTTGAGCTTTTCGGAACTATTAATTTGCTTTAGGAACTTCTGAGTTTTCTTTCCTCAGTTTATTTTAAAAAAGGAAAATCGGTCTTCAAGTGCATCACTGTAAATACATTTTCTTTTAGGTATCTTCACGGTAAATTGAAAACACAACCACTCAATAACCCAGCCAATAACAGGCACAAAGAAAAATGGCTAGCACAAGTTACCATTAGGCAACAATAGCATGAACTGAAAGGAACGATGCTACTTTTGACCAGATGCCATCTTAATCCATGTCAGTAATAAATTACTGCAAGAATCTCTAAGTCTGCAATCGAGTATAGACAACTAACACTCGTATGTTGCATATAACTTAGGGACACTATCTGACAAAAAACAAAGCATTGAACAAAATAAATAACTTACATCTATATTTGTTTAGCAGAAGTAACAATTCCTCAATTTAAACATCCCAAAAATCTAAAAAAAAAAATTCTCGAGACACTGGGAAAGTGTGCTCAAAACCAGGACTGTCCCAGTAAAACCAGGCAACAAAGTTGTTCGTGAATTTTTTTGAAAGAATCCAGATTTTGATAATATTTGTTGTGACAATTTAGGAAATACAGAACTAAGCACACAATGAATAATTAAAACCACAAAAATGATTAACCACATCACTATTTGTGTCATACCACCTAGGAGGTGTTAAGATAGCAGTCGGCAAAACTATCAATATAGACTATATTGTGATGGTAATGCTGTGATATGACCAGCTGTTTCATTATTTAGAGTAAAAATTCTCTGATATGGTACAAGTAATAATATCCAGTGTTAATAATATTGAATTTACTAAAAATACTAACTACAAATTAAAAAGAATGAAAACACAGAAAAAATCCAGCATGACTGCACGATTGAATGTGTGATCCACTGCATCAAAAGCAAGAGCTATAATCACTACACTACAGCCATTCATGATAGAAATTTTCTGTATCAGCCAGAGAAATGCATGAATTATTTTGACTTTGTTAGTTTAAATGAGCAGGGATGCATCTTGCAATAATCATGGAAATAAATAAACTTGTTATAGTAAAAGATAAAATGCGTGGTCCTACTTTCCACTAAAACCTCAATAACATAAAAGTGATGAACACTTGATAAAAACACTTAGTTATGATAGTGGTTAAAAGATCGGTTAAAAACAATAAAAAAAAAAAACACATAACACAAGCCATGGCTACGCATTATTAAGAATTTGCGAAGTAAAAGACCCTTACCTAAATTTCCCTGTATTTCCCCAAGATGTGAAAATGACTTTAACATTCCCAACGCGTGGATACAAGAACACTATAGAAGCAACAGATACAGAGAACGTGAACTTGAGGACAATACAAACAACGACGAACAACAACAACAACTACAACAACAGTTGAACAACACGACCGTTTGTGAAAGAAGTGATCCATATAATCAGTCTGACTGAGGAAGGCCTGGAGGGCAGGCTGAAACGTCTTGTGTTATGTGTTTTTTTTTATTTTATTGTTTTTAACCGATCTTTTAACCACTATCATAACTAAGTGTTTTTATCAAGTGTTTATCACTTTGATGTTATTAAACTTTTTATGTTCTGTGATATAAAAAATGGAGACAGGGTTGTGAAAATCATTATTATTTGCCCTATATGACCTGTTTCCTGTTAATAATAGGAGTTTCATTGTAACTCTGTTGAATAGGGATATAGGCTATTAGTCATTAGTTTCTTACACTGATGGCAGAGTGTAGAGATCTTATAAGAGCGGTATCTCTAATGGATTCTTGGCTACGGAGGCATGTCAAAAGTGCCACATCCTACTTTGGATGGCACGGAGGTGGTCATTTTGACAACAAAATAATTTTTTCTTGCTTTATTTCAGGAAGAAAAAATTATTTTCCAAGTGTATATAAGTATATATAATGATTCTACAAGTCCAGCCATTCAGAAGGGCAAAAGATAAAAAGTTATTTTTGTAAAGAAAGGAATCAAATGAACGGAGGCAGCTATCATAACGTTAATTAAAAAATATGATCTTCGGAGGCAGCTATCATAACGTTAATTAAAAAATATGATCTTCAACATGTAACACATCCTATGGACTTTCGTGAATAAATATTGATACCTTAATTTATGAACACCCCCAAGCAATTTCCCCCTGAAATTTCACTTTCATCTCAATTCGTATTCCATTATTGTCTGGTTTGTGCTCTATAGGGAATGCAGTTACAATTGACAATAGGAGCCTATTATAGGTAGCTGCATGATGTGAACAAGCTTGTTACCTCAAAGATTGCGAGTGCTGGCTCCTTAGGGGTTGTGATCAGTAATCTCAATGGATGTGATATATAGTGGGGTAATGCTATAGAGGTGCCTCCCTCCACAAATTGCAGTGTGACTAATTCCCTCTCCAAAATAACTTCTTTGGACTGGCTCGCCCACCTCATTTAAGCTAGTTGGAAATTGTGTCATTGTCGTGAATTACGAATTTTAAATTAAATTGACTTTGTTGAACTAACTAGAAAGAAATTTCCATTCATGAAGTCAGTGCAAAAGTTCCCTGACAATCGGACTAAGAAGTAAATAAGTTTAATGACAAAAAAATTATCAAAAAAGATTTTATTTAGCTGGTTATGGATTTTGTGGTTTTATTTATGAAATTAGAGTTATTTTATGATTTCATTTTACCCCTAAATAATTCCTAACATCCTAATATGTTAAGAAAATGCAAACTTACCCTGAAATACAGGATTTCATTTTATAGCTTACTAACAAAAACAAACATCTCTATTTATTGGTAATGTAATGGATGTTTGCAGTGATGGGAAGAGTATAAAAAGAAAGTAATTGGGCTGAGTTACAATTACCTGAGAGACATTTTACTTAATTACAATTACAAATTATTTTGTCAAAAAGTAATAGTAAAATTACAATTACATTTATAATTACTTTACAAAATGGCAGTACCTAAAAATTCCTTGTTTTTGGATTGTTTTGGGCACAAGCCCAAATTATTAATGATTTGAACAAACAAAACATCACATCAATGAGAATATTTTCAGAAACATTGAGTAACTTTTTGTTAATATTAACTCTAATTTGGATATTAGTTGCAAAAACAGTAATGATGACAATATAGCAAGCGAGAATGATACTAATACTACCAGCAACTAAATTGTAACAATTACAATTTTATTTGCAGAAGTAAATTACAAGTAGAAATTACATTTTTTTAAAAGTATTGAATACAAGTAAATGGGACCAAAAAAGGAATTGTTACTGTAATCTGATTACTTTTAGTCAATTACTTCCCATCACTGGATGTTTGGCTATAGAAAGAACACTAAATGTATGCCACCAAGTTTACAAGCCATGAGCCGCCACTGATGAAAATAATTATAGAAGCAGTTACTTTGGTTATGGTTCGAAACATTATAGAATGGATAGCTCTCTGTGTGTACAATAAAACTACATGTTAATTCAAAATGACGGTGGAAATGTGACTTACTTGACTGATGCAGTTGGCTGGATGTATAGTCCTTCTTCCATGTCATCTTCAAACATGTTAGCATCGAATTCAGTTTCTTCACGTTTCCAGCATTCTGATCCATCTTTGTGGTGGTGGTGGTGGTGATGAAGCAACTCCACGGGCAAGCAGGGAGGTTTTATACCATACACAGTCATGCAGACTGGATGACGGGTAATCTGCTTTGTGATCTGTTTAACAAAAGTAGAAAAAATAATTATACTGAACATTAGAGGACTTAAATTCATCAGTGAGACAAATTAAATACAGTAAGCCTCGGTTACACATATGAAGGAAATAGGGGAACACTGGACTATCTTTTAATAGCTTACTAGTAGAGATTCTTAGAAAACAAACAAAAAAAGTCAGTGATATTCAAGTTTTCATCAATCTAAAATAAGCAATTTCTCAACTAATTAAAAAGATGGTAAAATCCCATAGGCACGGACCCGCTTTTTAGAATTGAGATTCTCTTCAATAAAACACTTATATCACACGAATTTTGTTATAGATAGATGTGTGGAGAGGTGATGTTGTCTTGTTGAATGATTTGGTCCGACCCACCCGCCCTAAATGATACACTTTCTTTTATATAACGATCTAGCGAAAACTTCCTTGTTCTCCGCCATTTTTCTGTCCTCGTCCTTGTGATTGGTCGTTGGAGGTGTGACGTCATATCACTAAACGAGATATGATTGTGGGTGAACAATCTGACAAACCTACAAAGGTACAAGCCACTAGCTGCTCGTAAGAAATGGTGGTTGTGACAGGAACACCGTGCCACTCAGTATATTGCTCCGTAACTAACATAAACGTTCCTAACATAACAAAACTGCGGAGCTTGGCTGGTACGCGGTATAAAATCCTCGTGCTATTCAGTATATTCCTCCTTTTTCTAACATAAACGTTCCTAACCTAACAAAACAGCGGAGCTTGGCTCATGCAGAGGCATAAAATCATCTGCTGTCACTATACACAAGAAGAACAGTTGGTCACACTGCCTCGCTCATAAACAAAAAACATCACACAGTCCGTGGAAATGTGAATATCGCGTGAATGGGTCCGCACCATTGGGATTATGCCAAAAAGATACTTCTTTACATTGAATCCAATAAAGAGATATCTGCGTGGTTCTGTGGGATCGAGAGATTGACTGCTTTGGTAATACTGTCTGTAGAGAAGAAAATGGGCATAATATACCAGAATTGAACAAGAGAAGAAGGATGGCATCTGTACACAGGAAGTAAATGCCCAAATAAGTCATTAGTTTTGGCATTAATTGAGCTTACCATATGTAGGCCTATGTCCAAGTTTAGCCCAGACAGTCCTCGATTTCTTATGCTGTCTAGGGTGATGTCTGAGATTGCAAATTGTCTGAGGTATTGGAAATTATAATATTATTCATTAGCATTCTATAGTCACTCTTTGGAATTAGGTATAGTTTTGACTCTTTGGAAGATTGATATATTTTTATTGATCATCTGTGAACATTCCCTTTATTTCTAAAGAACATAAAAATTTGTTAAAATGGTCATTCTGCATTGTAGCTGGGAACAACTTCCTGTGTCATAAATTGCCTTCTGTATTCTGCAAATGAATATGATGTTTCCAAAGTTTAAAAAATTGGACTTAATTTATTTTGAAAATTTTTCAGTATGTATACAAACTGGTGACTGTTATTGAACGTCAATGGTTTCAATTTCACACTTTTTAAAGTGTTAAATTTTATTTTAAAGCTTTAAGTATATTTTTGCAATGTCAAAAAGGCCAAAGTGCAGTTTTAATTATGATCTCCAGAAATAACTCAAATTTATTATGAAAGTGGTATGCCAACATTGTAATGTCCACTTTCTGCTGACCCATTTTTACTATCCCAGCGATCTGTTTTCAACTGAAGCTAATATGGGAAAAAAATAGGCCTAGTTCTTTTGGGTTTTGTTAAAAAGGGATTTAGCTGTAACTTACCTCTGCAATAACAGTCTGGGTGGCTGTGATGGTTTGCTGTGGCAAGAACATCGGTGGCAGATGAGGTAATGGTGGGAGTGTTGGGTGAGCAGGAATTGGAATAGGAAGTTGTTGATGATGTTGGTGATGGTGATTAGGAGGCCTTCGGTTTGTATCATCATCACTCGATTCTTCTCCAACATCCTCTTCATTGGCAGACTTGCCACCTTCACTTTCTTCAGTAAGGGCTTCAGCATCACCGGCTATGTCATCATCACTGGCTGGTGAAGCACCACCTCTCATGAGTCCAAAGATGCTATCCAAGCGAAGGGCATGGGTTTGTTCGACCAGCATGCATCCCAAGATGAAGAAA